>JAVLUX010000017.1:27916141-30563641 GCA_032164185.1 Moxostoma hubbsi | reverse complement strand
TAAATGGATCTTTTTCTGTTTTTTACTCGTCTAACAAAACAATTCCAAATATTACAAGCCTATGAACAAAACTGAAGTGTCCAATACGCTCAACATTGACATTAAGTTTACGTTAGATACCAAATATCAGAGGTAAAACTGATTGCTGCTTCGGGATCGGCTTTTCGTCACTCACCCCCGTTTTTCCCAGGAGTCTCCCGTATTACACACCCATCTCCCACCCCCCTCCCGTTTTGTTATTTCTCCCAGGAAACTCCTAACCACGTTATATGAATAATCACATCAATATATTATTCCAAGGTTGTCCAGTTGCCAGATCTTGTATGAAACGCATCCTACTCACACAATCGATGCACCATACACATTTCTAATAATTTGTGACCTCAACCAGGCAACCAAAACCCAGCTGCTCTGTGTGTGTGTGTGTGTGTGTGTGTGTGTGTGTGTGTGTGTGTATATATATATATATATATATATAAAGCAATGATAGCCAATGAGACAGGCCTACATGAAAATTGCTGCGTGTACATATTTGACACCATACTGCCTCAACATTTACAAAATGCCATTTAAAACAGAAAATGTTCAGGCATGAATGTACAAGTGTATGCTGATGATCGGATGCTGATCGTGCTGAGGGTTTTGATTTGGGTTAAAAGAACTACAGAGAACTTGGTTTAGATGAAAGAAAAACTACTTCTCTACAGATCACTTGTCTATGATAAAGCCCTGGCCTTCCTTTGAGCTGACTTCTAATGAAGTGAGTAACGGAAGCAACCACATCATTTAGGCCTATGTGCCATCAAAATCTACTGTGCGAGATAGCTCTATATTGGTCGACTCTTAAGACAAAGAGTCACTTTTAAAATTGATGCATGTCTGCTAGTGCAACAGTGTGTACAGCCAAGTCTGCAGCATTAATTTAATTCAAACTATCCATTCCAGTGTATGCCAAGCACATGTTTGATCAGTCATGTTACAGTATACTCAAATGACGTATGGAGAACTCAACAGGCCTTATGACAGGAACCAAAGCACAAAATCCAAGGTAAAGCCCTGGAATTACGGAGTAAAACGGGTTAATTTCCGACACATATTTATATGCAATACCAAAGCTGTGTGTTGCACATATCCTAATACTTGTGTCGGATTCTATGGTACATTCTAGAACGTTGAGTGTCTTCTACATCCATCTAAACAGTCACTTACCAAACCCAATACTAATACAACTTAGGCAGCCTATTATAGTCTACTTAAAGACCATATTACAATATGAAGACATTCGGTCCATATTAGCACTCGCTCAAGCTAGCAGGCTACACAGGCTCATTCATATGAGGCTTAGCAAATGGTTTACGTGATGGCTGTGTCTCAACCTTGTAAACTGCCTACCCAGACAGAAAATGCGCAATAAAAAAATACGCCATGCCAGTGATGCTTAAACATGAGTCAGCTCAGCTGAACGCGCCCACGACGCCCAAAAATGTTGTCTACTAGGTCGGTAGTAGCTCACTAGGTTGAGACACGGCCGATGTTTTTAATGCACTACGCTACGTATGAAAGACTTAATTTCTCACCGTATATCATAGCCAGCCCGGTTTCGTGCAGGAAGCGCACTCTCCTGTGTTTGAAGAGCCATATTGTGAGGATAGTGAGCGTCAAAAGCAAAATGAATGTGAGTAAATTCACGCTGTCCTGCCTGTGACTTTCCTCTGCCTCTTTCTCCGTGGCAAGTTCCTCCATGCCGCCGTCATCCGCTCTTATCCGATAACCTTGGCTTAAAATGCAAATTAAAATGGGAAATAGTGAGCTTGCTCCTAATATATATGATGTCCGTGGCTTTGGTGCTGTGACCGCCTCCATGGTGCAGGATGCTGGCGGAGGGTTCCCTCGCTCACTGCCTCAGCTGCGTCAGGTAGAGTCGGTAGGAAAAAATGAGCTAGAACGCAGCTCGTGCTCTTAAAGACACACACACACACACACACACACACACACACACACACAGCAAAAAACAGTGACATTTAGTCACTAGAATCTAGAATTGTGAATATAAAACTCTTCTGCAACATGTGATAGAAAGTCTAATTTACATATTGTCATGAATTTAAGTACAGAACAGTAATGGTTGCTAAAAGTTGGATCTTAAAGGTATAGTTCACCCAAAAATAATTTTCTTGCCCTCAAGTCATTATAAACCCTAATCCTTTCTTTTTTTACTTACTCTTTCAAACTGACAAGCTGAAAAGGACCAAAATGCTATAAAGGTATTCTACATGTGTTCCAAGTCTTTTGAAACCATACAATAACTTTATGTGAAGAACTGTGTGAGGAACGAACTAACATTTGATTTCTTTACTGAGAATCTTCCCCTCTACCACAGCTCTAAAATCTCATTTGCACTCGAGACCATTCAAAATTGGCACCAATGACATCACTGACCTTAAAACTGGTCCAATATGCCTCTTGAGGTTGCAAGTTTGAATGTTCAAATGAGCTTTCAGCGGAGACTATAGCAACAAAACATTGGTATTTTAGGGAGAGTTCACCCAAAAATTAAAATCTAAATTCCTAAAATTCTCTAATCATTTACTCACCTTCATCCTCTGTGTGTGATTTTCTTCTGCTGAACACAAATGAAGATTTTTAGAAGACTATTTCAGCTCTGTAGGTCCATACAATGCAATTGAATGGGTGCCACATTTTTGAAGCTCCAAAATGCACATAAACACATCTTAAAAGTAGTCTATAAGACTCCAGTGGTTAAATCTTTATCTTTTAAAGTGATATGATACAGGTGTGAGTAAGAAACAAAAAGGTACAATATAATTCATACAACAAATAATTTAACTCTCATTCTCCACTTTCACTTTTACATTCTTCTTCTTTTGTATTTGGTGATTTGCATTCTTTGTGCATATCACCACCTGTTGGGCAGGGAGGTGAATTTATGGGAACAACTTACTGTATTTCGCCTGCAAAATGTCGCCGTGCAAACGTATGTGACTATGCCTTTATGCTGCTGGTTTACATAGAAAATAGTTACTTTGAAAGGGACTTTGGCTTTCAGAGCTATTGGTTTGGGATGATATGTGGGCATTGTTATATAAAGTATCCAGTCATCATACTAATTACTAATTACATTACTAGTAAAAGTAAAGATACCTTCATAAAAATTGACTCAAGTAAAAGTTAAATTAGCTCATGAGAAAAATACTTATGTAAAATTATTAAAGTAACTGATAATACATTTACTTAATTATCAAAGTACAAGTAAATCACATTATGTAACAGCCAACTTATTTGACATGATATATATGATATATATATATATATATATATATATATATATATATATATATATATATATATATATATATATATATATATGTGGCAGCGGGGGCGTGGTCAAGCGCCCGTCCGGAGAGGGGGAGCGGTAAGGGCGCTTGCACCTGAGCTAAAATATGTCTAACACCTGTCTCTAATTTCAGTGAGCACGGGGAGAGCGGCATATAAGAGCCACAACACCGCCAGTCGGGACAGAATGCCAGTCCAGCGTTGGCAGCCTCATTTAAAGACATCACAACCCCTTTAAAATGATCATTTGTGTTCAATTTGTGTTCCCCCATTACCTTTGAAAAATTAAAGAAACCTTACCTTTGAGTTCTCCAGCCTGTCATCGTGTCCTTCTTCCCCTGTCCAGTCAAGTCCCTTGTTACAATATATATATATATATATATATATATAGGGGGAGAGGGGGCTAGAGGCGTGGTTTGGCAAAAAAGGGCGTGGAGCATGGGCAACACCATAGGAAGGTGGAGTCATGAGAGGCTCGAGGGGTGGAGCCTTGAGAGATTTGAGGGGCGAAGCCATGGAAGGCAGAGCCGTGAGAGACTTGAAGGGCGACACCAGGGAACTTGGTAACCGGAGGTTCAGAGGACTGAGGTAGCGCTGTAGGTTCGGAGGACCGAAGTGGAGCTGGGGGGATCGGAAGATAGAGGCGGAGCCGGTGGGACTGAGGACCAGTGTGAAGCCGTAGGGAAGGAGGTCTTTAGTGAAGGATCCTTAGTGAAGGTCCTTAGCCACAGGCTCAGAGTGACGATGCAAAGCTGGAGGATAGGAGAGGCCAGGCGGAGCCAGGTGACCGACTGACCAAGGCAGACCCAGAGAGACGGGGGACCCCAGAGAAGCTAATTGGCTGAAGGACCACAGTGGAGCTGAAGGGACATAGGGCCAATGTGGGACTGGGGGTTTGAAGGACCAAGGCAAAGTCCATGGGTCGGAGGGTCTAGGTGGGGTCGGAGGGTTGAAAGTTCCCCTTGCCTGATCAGGAGAACTAAGGGTGGGCACATGGGTGGGAAACAATTCTAGCTCAAATAGCACAGTGAGAGATGGCTCTGGAACGGACGAGGCCTAGCAACACTGGTTCGTTGACCAGAGGTGAGCTTGAGACCTTGCTTGGAGCAGACTGAAGGCTGTGATGTAGCATGGAGGAGACTCAGGCGTTGCTATGACATGGCATGAAGCAGGCTGAGGCATTGATATGACATGGCATGGAGCAGACTCAGGCGTGGCTGTGACATGGTGTAGAGCAGGCTGAGGTATGGCTGTGACATGGCAGGGAGCAGACTCATGCATGGCTGTGACATGGCATAGAGCAGACTCAGGATCCGGGGCAAAAGGTGATGCTAGCTCAGCAACCATGGCGAGAAACTCTTTCTTGGTGACTATGACTTAGAACTATGGTTTGGCGGCCATGACATGGAACTCTGGCTTGGTGGCCACCTCCCCAAAGTGAACGATGAACCACAATTTATTAGGGCAAGTTCGATATACTGAGCCAGGCTGTGGGTACTCTGACCGCCTGTCATCAGGGAAGAGATTGACTCATTCAGTCCAAAGCGAAAACAGTGCTTGAGGGCAATCTCATTACAATCGACCCTGCAGGCCATAGCACAAAAGCGAAATGAAATTAAATGAATTGACTTGACTTGACTTGATCATGGATCCAACATTAAGTCATTGACTTGACTTGACTTGACTTGACTTGATCATGGAACCAACATTACACAAACAAACAATGTTACATGAACAATACCTGACAATGGACAATGGCAAACATTAGACTTAAATACATGGACAAGGAAGAAACATGACAATGATAACCAATGACAAGACAGAACTGGTAACAAAACAAAAAAACAATGAAAACAAGACACATGAACATGGAGGGAAACATGAAATACCATGACCAGGGACCACATGACATGAAACACAGGATCAAACACATTAAGCATGAGCACTGGTAATTATTCATACAAATCACAAACTTGGTTAAATGTAAAAGGTAAATGCATTAGAAAGACTTTCATTTAGTGTTGGGTTCGAGTCAACCTCATTCGAGTCAGAGTCAAGTCCGAGTCTTTAAACAATCGAGTCAGAGTCGATTCCGAGTCCAAAAGGGACCGAGCTGGACTCAAGACCAAATATCTTATTCTTTATTGTCTAAAGAAATAATAGTCTATACTGAGATTTCTTTCTGAATCTTTTTTTTTCTATTTGCCGACTGATTTGGAAAAATACAGTACATACAAATGAGTCAACACAGTAGTTATTAGCACTCGCTGAGAAGTTACGTCTCACGATTTGACTGCAAATGCTACATCCAAAAACACTGGAAAAGGCCACTGATAATATTAGGCCGATGTTGTCACAGACATGATTTTCTAGTTAATTTGTGGGAAATCGCACAATGCAGGGCAGTTCCGTGTGCTGCTCGTGTACCGAAATCCCTATTTAAAAATACATTTATTTTATAGACTATAATTAAATTATGAACAAAATATTTCACTGCCCAAAATATCATAATATTGTATTGTGAATGGTTGAATGTTGTGAATGGTGGACAAATGCTGTAAAAGAATGTATTTTAAGCAGCTCATCAATGCTTTGAAAATAGTCAATCAATACGGGCACAAAATTGCCATTTTTTCCCCCCCTGACTATTTAAGAGTTACACAATTAATTCATCAAGCTATTATGGGCCATTTCAAACTGACAACACTGCGTGGACCACAAGAGACTACAGAAGCCTACATGTGTATATAAATTACACCTAATAAGACTTAATATCCAATATTTATACTATTCTTATGAATTTATATTTTGATATGCTGTTTTTAGTAAACCTTGAGAGACATGATGTGGGTGACTTAACTCAATGAAATTCTTGATTTTAAGTTTTTAACCACGATGAAACTGTATTGCAAGCACCATCTTGGAATTTTACCAGTTGTCAGGTCACGTGTCATGTGAAACTGCCTTGTATAGTTTCTATTACATTGGATACATACCTATGTTTATGTTTTCGTAGTGCCAGCCACCTTGATAGACAATGTTATACAGTAGTCTCTGTAGTAACATTCAGTCGTTTTGGTTGACTGATGAGTGTGCCTGTGCATGTGCGTATGTGTGTGTGCTTGTGTTTGCCCAAACACATTGAAACAACTCTGGCTACATCTACGACTTCAGGGGCTAATACAGCTGCATGCAGACAGAGATGTGTTCATTAATTTCTGTTGTTATTTTTTTTTTTTCATTACATCACAAATGTCATGGACTCTGAAAAAGTCACAAAGTCCCAAAGGCTCGAATCCGAGTCAAGTCAGAGTAAAAATGTCCATGACAAGTCCAAGTCCATTAAAATTGGACTTGTGTCTGAGTCCAAACCCGAGTACCCCAACCCTAGTTTCATTTCAACAGGTCTCCTGGAAATGCGGGAGACTTATAGCACATTATTTCACAGCTTTCATAATGTTTAAGCCTAAACGTGTCAAATTCATTAATTAAAAAACAAATTTTAAACTGATATGAGCAGTTTCTTTTCTTCCCCCATGGAGACAAACTAAACAAACAGCGCTTCCCTTCTGATTTTGATTCAGATTCGTGTTTCGCGAAACAAATCATTCAGACCACTATTTTAATCATTTTGATCGGTTCAATTGAATCAAATTTAAAAGATTTGACTCAAATAATTTTTTCAAGAATCAGACATCACTAATATGATCGGCATGCAGTTTACAAGTACAGCTATGTTATTTTTTTGCGGTGTTCAGTCACAAAAGTAACAAAAGAGTCTAGAGAAATTTCTCGAAGTATCATTTTTTCTCTTCAAAATGTAGTGAAGTAAAAGTCCAAAGAAATATATATATATATATACTGAACTCAAGTAAAGTACAATTTTTTTTTTAAAACTTCGACTACTTTAAGATAGTAACAAAGTATTTGTACTTCGTTACTGTACTCCTCTGTATGTGGGTGAGTACATGATGACAGAATTTTCATTTCTGGTGAATGATTCCTTTACCATAATTATTTTTCAGAGACCAATGAAATAAACTTCTCAAAAACTGATTCAACTTTTTAAATCATTCCTATACCCATGCTTAAAGTGTTTTCTTCTAAATCGCTGAAAATTGGGTTGTTTGTCGACCTCCAGGCCAGGGTCTCGCTGTCACATTGATTGAAGAAAACAGGAATTTGAGATTTCCTTTTTGCATATTCTGCATGTTATCACACATCCTTTGTTATACGAAAAATGGTAAGTCATCATTTCCTTTCTGAAAAGCTTGTTCTAAGTGTTAAACTAACTTTATAGTATAGTAATGACTATAAACCTATAATAATTACTGTTAGTTAAATATATATTCAGTCTGTATATAGTCAGGTCAGAAAAATCAAAGCTTCCAGAATTTTGTGTCAAAATACTATAATAATATCTATAATACTATAGACATCACCTTTTTTCCAGTCATATCTGAAAATAATTTCCTTCTCTGCTTCCTGAAAAGGTATGATTGTTTAAGTCGTATTGCTGTATTGTTTATCAAGTTACAATGCACAGAGGAGTCCATGCATGCTGTTTTACCACTTGAATAGGTCTGTATGCACATTGCAGTAATTTAATCCTGTTTAGCTGCACCAATATTGTTTTTATGCATAGATATGAATATGTGAGTGCTGAGTCATATACTAAGATTATAACATAGCTCTGCAATGACAGGCAGACAAAGACAATGATGATGTGAAGAAACCAAGTGCAGTTTATTTATAAATGAGAAATCCAAAACCGTCAAAACCGACAAAACTTGACTTGACTTAACATGACTACCAAACAACATTACATTAACAATGCCTGACAAATGACCATGGCAAATATGCAGGTTTAAATATATGGACATGGTTAACAAGACAACAAATGAACAGACAGAACTATAAACACAATAAACAGACTAACAAACAAAGAACCAATGACAAACTGATAGCGAGTTAACAAGACCATAAGCTGATGAAAACAAGACACATGAACATGGAGGGAAACACATGACTATAAAACATAAAATAACATGACTTGAAACACATGACTATTGAACGGAAACCAGACTTCCAAAATAAAAGGTATGAAAACAAAACATGAACAAAAAGGTGACATGGAGCAGACTCAGGCGTGGCTGTGACATGGCATAGAGCAGGCCGAGTCGTGGTTGTGACATGGCATGGAGCAGGCTGAGTCGTGGTTGTGACATGGCATGGAGCAGGCTGAGGCATATGGCTGTGACATGGCATGGAGCAGGCTGAGTTGTGATTGTGACATGGCATGGAGCAGGCTGGGGCATATGGCTGTGACATGGCATGGAGCAGGCTGAGTTGTGATTGTGACATGGCATGGAGCAGGCTGGGGCATATGGCTGTGACATGGCATGGAGCAGGCTGAGGCGTGGCCATGACATGGGGCCCTGGCTCGGCGACCATGACGGGGAACTCTGGCTCGGTGGCCATGACGGGGAACTCTGGCTCGACGGCCATGACGGGGAACTCTGGCTCGGCGACTATGACGGGGAACTCTGGCTCGGCGGCCATGACGGGGAACTCTGGCTCGGCGGCCATGACGGGGAACTCTGGCTCGGCGGCCATGACGGGGAATGCTGGCTAGGCGGCCATGATGGGGAACTCTGGCTCGACGACCATGACGGGGAACTCTGGCTCGGCGTCCATGACGGGGAATGCTGGCTAGGCGGCCATGACGGGGAACTCTGGCTCGGCGACCATGACGGGGAACTCTGGCTAGGCGGCCATGACGGTGAACTCTGGCTCGGCGACCATGACGGGAAACTCTGGCTCGGCGGCGATGACGGGAAACTCTGGCTCGGCGGCAATGAGGGGAAACTCTGGCTCGGCTGCAATGAGTGGAAACTCTGGCTCGGCTGCAATGACGGGGAACTTTGGCTCGGCGGCAATGATGGGGAACTCTGTCTCGGTGGCCATGATGGGTAATTCTGGCTCGGCGGCCATGACGGGGAACTCTGGCTCGGTGACCACTGTAGGAGTGCATAGTTCCTCATCAGCCTCTCCTACAGTGAAAGAAGAACCACTCATCTGCAGGGCGAAGTCTATTTATTGCACCAGACTGAAGGTACTCTGACCGGCTGATTCGAGCCGGAAAGCAACATCTCAGTTTATTAATACTGTTACGACCCGATCTAGGGTGAGGCCTCAACATAAAACTAGAACACAAAGGTAAATGTCTTTTTCACAATTTTATTTAAAAACACCACAGTGGAAGCAGCAACTTCATGGGTGAGTATAAGCCAAAACAACAAACCAAAGCAACTAAATAAACTAACAAAGAAAATAAATAAAATACAATACAATAAACACCCTTACTCCCTAACTTACATTAAACAAGAGAAAAAGGAGATATAAACGAAAATGGCACCAACCCCCTACAGCTTCCCACAAGTGAATTGGCTAGTTATTATATTTACCCAATAGATAAAGAAATAATGTTGATCAACTACCAACACAAAAATCACAATGTTATTTTAAAGGTCGAGCAACAACAAACAACCAAGCAAACAAACAACAGCACACTACAACAAACACCCTTAGCACAACAGGTTTTCAACAGCAATAGAATAAACAGGAAATCACAACTTCACCAGCACTCCCTCTGTATGTGTTGTGGTCTCTATATACCCCTGTCTCTTGGGCCACACCAATCACAGGTGTAGATCAATCCTGACTGCAACATTCCTGTGGAAAGTGGAGACAGGAGAAAGAGAGAGGACAAGAGAGAACAAAACAAGGAGAGAAACAAAAAGGATAACTAACATAATTATTTCTTGCCACACATAGACAGCATATTACGTAACATTGTTGTAATATGTTAATATAAATTAGTAATTAAAATGTTTCACTTTCCGTTCACTTTGGTTTTTCAATAGAAATACTGAGAATGAGTGAAAATGAGTTGTGGTTATTTATGTAATGAAATTGGTTTTAAGGATACAGTAGGGTATGATTGCATTGCCCACTGAAAGTGACTGACAGGGTATAGCACACAAAAACACATCTATAACATGCTCTCTCAGCCCAAATTGTATATTGCCCTTTTCTAAGGCAACATGACCCCTGGCTGCATATTTTTTTTTTTAAATACTGAGCAAGCAGTTAAAGGAATATTTCACCCAAAAATGACAAGTCTCTCATAATTTATTCACCCTCATGCCGTCCCAGATGTGTATGACTTTCTTTCTTCCACAGAACGCAAATATTAATAATAAAAATAGAATATGTCAGCTCTGTACTGTAGGTCGAAACAATGCAATTGAATGGTGACCAAAACGTTGACGATCCATAAAGCACATAAATGCAGCATAAAAGTAATCCATAAGACTCCAGTGGTTAAAACAATTACCTCTGAATCAGTTTTTGGAGAGAACAGACCAAAATGTAACTCCTTTTTCACTGTAAATCTTGACATTGCAGTCTCTAGGCATGATCATGATTTCAAGCTCGATTACACTCCCTAGTGGTTGACGCATACACAGGATGCTAGATGGCGCTATAGGAAGCGTAATCGAGCTTGAAATCATGATCGCCAGGGTGACTGCAGATTTATCATTAAAATAGGAGCTTTCGTAAGTATTTTGGTCTTTTCTCATCCAAAATCAACTGGATCACTGCAGAAGATGGATTAAATCACTGGAGCTGTATTTATTACCTTTACGCTGCCTTTATATGCTTTTTGGAGCTTCAAAGTTTTGGTCAACATTCACTTGCATTAAATGGACCTGAGCTGAGATATTCTTCGAGAAAATCTTCGTTTGTGTTCTGCAGAAGAAAGAAAGTAATCTGGGATGGCATGTGGATGAGCAAATGATGAGAGAATATTCATTTTTGTGTGAACCATTCTTAAACTACGTTTTAAACAAAGTAGGCTACATATTATTAATGAGTCATATACAAAAATGAGCTTGCAAAACACTCGAGAAAAAATTATTTATTATGCATACTAAAGTTCCATAGGTCAAATATAAGTAGGACCTAAGCTGACAATCCTCCACCCTCGATGGACTACAGATGCGGCTCAGCTTGATTCGCTGTTACCTGGTTACGCGGTCCGCTACACTGATTGGCTGACTCGCGGGTCAAGGAAACGGGAAGCACACAGGTTGCGTCTGCCTGTACATTATTCATTTCTGGGGAGGGCGAGAGAACAAGCTCCAGCTACGAATCGAGATTATTACAGAAACGCGTGGCATTTACGACAGGAGGGGCGCACTTGCATATCGCGAAGTACTCGCAGGGTCTTTGAGAGAAAGGTCGCCCGCTGGTCTGCATAAATGGGGTGCTTCTTCTCCAAAAAATCCAGGAGAAAATCTAAAAAGGACTCTGCTTTGCCCGCTGGGGACGAGGGCGATACGGGCAATGAGCTCGACAGCAACAGCAACCAAGAGGCTCCAAAGCAATACAGTTGGGACAAACGAGAAAAGGTACGAAGCTGAATTATAACCTTTTTTTGTGCATAAGAACCATACGGATCCAGCGTAGCGTGTTGCGTAAACAGCTAATAGATCCTAACAAGTGCGTTAGGAGTGATACAGGGTGGAATTCAACCTAAATCCACATAAACAACCATTCACAAGAGTAGTAAAATCGCCTAATTAACGCATAAACACAAGCCGAGGTGCATATGATGCCGTTCCCGACATGCGTAATCGCGCTAGCGAAGGGTTTGGCCACTCTTGATCAGCGTATGATTGCCAACCACTGTTGCTTTCGATTGGTCAGCGGCACGAGTCACTCGTTGGTTATAGGTTTTCACATGCTGGTGAATTATAGACAGAGCTTATTATCGGCTAAAGTCAAAGCACGTAACTTGTTTGCCTGGCAGTTGTCCAGATAACGCTGTGTTTGGTATAAGCACTTAAGTGGTGTCGCCATCAACATGTATGACAGAGAGCGAGTGAGTGTCTGTCTGTTCCTGCGATCGCTCTATCTTTGAGAGCGTTTAGGTGTCCAGAAGTTTCCGTTTTATGAAGTTATCATGTTATCATAAATATCGCACTCACTGGTCGAGGCTTATAAGTGCAGATTGAATGCACGAATCAAGTGCAACAGTACATCAATATTTTCGGTCTATATTGTCTGTCTGATCTAATGGATTAGACATTTAGATTGTTTTTTTGTTTTTTTTTACATGGCAGTGGTAGTAAGTATATGGGCAAACGCCTCAGATGTGATCCCTGCCTGGCTGGGCCAACTGGTGAACTCAAGTCAATACAAGAGTACCAGATGTCACTACTATGCCCCTGAATAAGGCACTTGACCCTAGGTCACTGTGGGGGACTGCTGTTGCTGTAGATGGCATAAATGTAATAATTGGTCTAAATGTAATAACTTTTGGTCCTAGAAATATTAAAGCTCCTAAATATAATTAACATTTGGTCCTAAATATAATAAAAGCCTTAAATGTAAAACTATTGTTCCTAAATGTAACAAAGGCACTAAATTGAATAATTTTGATCCTTAAATACAAATGTGCCAGGAGGGTGTTTTAATGTAAGGCGGTTTATGTTTGTGTTTGCAAATATAAGTGTGTATGGACACTTAGATATAATGTTTCTGCATTAGCATTTTTGATCACATTAGTATAGGTGATTAAAGGTAAAGGTAAAGGTACAGTTTTTTTTTTACTTTACATACAGTTCAGTTTGGTTTAATGGACAAAATTCTTCATTAAAAAAGTTTCTTCTCACTTATATTCTCAATTGTTTTATTGGGATGAATATATATGGGGTTGTATATTTTATAAATTATATAATTACATTGAATCGAGCATAAATCATAAAGATTTTTACATCTTCTAAAAAAAAAAAAAAAAGTGCCCATGCAGAAGTGATCCCTGTGGTTGCTGGGGTTTTCTTTGTGGTTGTTAGCAGCTTGTTGCCACATGGTTGCATGGGTGTTTCTTTCCAAAAAACATCCCACCACCAATGGAATTCTAAAAATTAACCAGTTTAGCATACACAAGGTGAAAATTATAAGTCAGATTGCTTAGAAAAGTAATGCACACCTAGTCCTCAACAAGCCACATAATTTGAGGTGTCAATTGCTCAAACAGACAGTGAGGTATGAGTTACTCACCAAAGTTTAACACTAACCGTAAGCATGAGCAACAATAATGACTAACAAAGTTGATTTTAACATAATTCATGTAACTAATAAACACCCTCTTTGTGAGAGGACATCCTGCTGCAAAAGTGTGAATGAAATCAGAAAGCTTAAAAGAGTTCTCAATGTATTGACATTTCTTTGTGCTATTTGCACTTTTATGCAGGTCGATCCCAAAGATTTCATGCTGACAGGCCTCAAGAATGAGACTGTTGGCAGGTTGCCAGGCAAACTGAATGGCCAGCAGTTTGTCATTCAGGACTGTGAGAACTGTAACATCTTCGTGTTTGACCATTCGGCAACTATTACCATTGACGACTGTGTGAACTGCCGTATTATGCTAGGTCCAGTCAAAGGCAGCGTTTTCTTCAGAGACTGCAAAGACATCAAGTCTGTGGTGGCCTGCCAGCAGTTCCGCACCAGAGACTGTAAGAAAATGGATGTGTTTCTGTGTTGCGCCACCCAGCCCATTATCGAATCTTCTACTGGCATGAAGTTTGGCTGCTACCAATACTACTACCCTGAGCTGGCTTTCCACTTTAAAGATGCAGGCCTCAGCATCTTCAATAACAACTGGAGCAATATTCATGACTTCACACCTGTCTCTGGAGAGACCAATTGGAGTCTTCTACCAGAGAATACCGTTGTCCTAGACCATATGCCTCTACCGGATCCTGAGTCGGAGTTCAAGTCCGTGAGAATATCTACTGAAACAAGCCGAAGCATAGTGCCTCTGACTAAAGGAGGACGGCGTAAGGAGAGTGAAGAATCCTGCCTGTTTGTGTTCTTCACTGGAGACTACACCACTGCTAATGCCCGCAAGCTTATTGATGAGGTTAGAGACAGCTTGATGGAAAGAGTTTTTCATGGTTGTAAGAGCGGGCAATCTACCAACTGGACAAGCACCATGTATAGCCTGTTTGTTAATCTTTGAATTTGATTTGTGTTCCAAACTTGAAGTTTCTGAAGCAGGAACTTCAAAATGAGTCAAAAGTTCCTGGTGTCACATTTCTTGAGAAAGACTTTTGCTCCCACATTAAATGTTGATGTGTACTAATGTCTAATGGAAACATGCTGTTCAAGTTTTGCCATGGTAATTGGGAAATGAAATTGGCTTTCTTCAGTCACGCTACCTATAATAATAGTATAGAGGATATAGGCTATTCACACACGTTTTAACGTTATCCATTCTTTACTACTGGGCATGCTGCTGGGAGTGCCTTCAAAATATTTGCAGAACGATTGATTTTGTCTTTTAGAGAAGGCTTAAGCTAAAAAAATGTCTGCTTATTGATTACAATTTACATTTTTAGAAATAAATTGCTATATTGGCTACATTTTAAACAATAACACAAAATATTGTATAATAGAAAGACCTTTTTTTTTTAAATTATTTCTTCGTGCATGAACACGTAGTGGAATGCCTACATTAATTTCAACCCACAACCAGAAAATGCAAGCAATTGTATGGCTGGCAAATATTTTTGTAAATACTCCCTGTTGTAAGGTTTTGGTTTGCCAATACACCGTATAATTGCCATAGGCATTTAGCAACAAATGCTGTTCAAGCATTTGAATGGCATGCAGATGTGAATAGCAACGTTTGCTCTGAGTAACATTGAAATGCACTGTGGTTTCACACTATGAATCTAGCAGTTAAATCTAGTATGTCTGTAGGACTTAAATTTTTGTGACGACAGATATAGTGTTCATTCTGGCATGTTTATAAGTAGCCTTTGTTATAAAAATATAATAAATAAATAATTTATAGGGGGTTGTATTATCAATCTCAAATTTAAATAAGACCAGCGTCGCACATTATAGAAAGTTAACTTCTTGGCAGAGCAAAATGTATTGGGAGTTTCATGCAGTTAAAAAAACAAAAAAGCCCTCCTTTTAAAAGGGTCTGTACAATAATAATAAAAAAAGCTAAATAGAAGTTTCCTGTTGAAGCAGCAACTTCAAGATATCATCTAGTTAACCATGTGTGAGATATACGGCAACAGAGAGTGAGAGAGAGAGAGCAAGAGAAAAAATAATTGCTGTAATGTGTTTGATCTTTTTGTCACTGGCTACTATCCCACTTTAGGGTGTGTTAATTCAAGTTTTTCCTTAAAGTTCTAAAAAAAGTCCAACAACAGTTTGCAGGGATAAGGATAACCAAGCTAATTTAAAAAAGTTTTAAGTTAAAAAATATATATAAATATATTGTTGTTTAAGATTTTCTGTCTCAACCTTTTTTTATTGTCTAACATTGTTGTATCCACAATTTAAATCCAGGCGATAGGCAAAGGGTTTGTCCTTATTCAGACCAAAGAGGTTTCCATGCGTCCTGAGGATGTGAGTAGAGTTTTCCAGAACAATGCAGAGAGCCTCACGGAGTTGATCACCAAAGGTGCCATAAAGTATTGTGTCAAAACTAGTTAGAACATGTAGACCATCTTGAAAATACTGTATGTAACATAAAACTCTGTTATATCAGGTCCAGTGGTAGCCCTTGAGTTGAATGGAGATGGTGTGGTGGAGGCGTGCCGAACAATTGCAGATGATGTGTTCAGTGGGACTAAGGTAATTACATGAGGAAGTGGTTCTACTCAATCCATCTACAGCAGATGTACTTGGGTCATGATTTTTTCTGCTTTCTGTTTTTTTTTTTGCGCAGGTGTTTGTTTCTGAGAGCAAAAACACGTCCTCACGTGATGTTGACAACTTTTTCAACTTCGCTGACATGCAGATGGGACTGTGAAATTGAGTAATTTCATCTTAATGTGGGATTTGTACATTTTGTCATTTCAGTGTGGTGACTTGAATTGCAATATTTAATTTTAGTTATGGCATGAAAAAGCCTTTCTTCTAAAAGTTTGAGGGGATTTCTTACCACTATTTACTTTTCCAGACAATTTTACTCCGTGATCTGACAATTATACATGTCACAATGTTGTACGGGCATGTAGTCATTTCTGTTTTTGAATGGAATCAAGAAGGCAAGTGCCTTTATGTAGAGAACAAACTCTAACAGAACTGGAAATTTATTCTAATTAAACAGCTGTTGCCATTTTTGTCAAATATGCTGAAAATCATACATTTGATTATATAGATATATTATTATATATATATATATATATATCTCTATATAAATGCATAGCTGTAAATAATGTTTTTTATTCTGCTTGCTTGTATACATGTTTCCATTGCATATTTGTATAGTTGTTTAGGTTGTGTACACTGGGTGGCTGTACAAAATTTTTACCTGCAATATGTGTCACATGCCAGAAAGCATTAATTGGGGTGAATCAGGTTTTTATATTTAATGGACATATAGACACATAGTGTTGTAATTTTTTTCCTGTTATATCGGCATGGGTTTTTTCCATTTATTTTTTTCCAAGTTGTATTTTACAGTTTTGTTTTTTTTTTCGTATTGTTTTTTCCCCTATTATAAACGCAAATCATATTTGTCCTACATGTAGTGTTTTTAGATAACACTGTTATCTAAAAAGAATTGAAACAGTTCAAACTGGTTTGTTTACCAAATTGAATTGAATGCACTACTAAAAGGAGGTTTAGTTGGCTCATCACACCTCTCTATTTTTGTAAGAATGTTTTAGAGAGCACAACTTTCTTGTGACCAAAAAATATATATATTTGCACATTTGAGATAAAAACGTTGCCCTTTTTTAAGTATGAATGTTCTTAATTGTATGAGTCAATTTTGTAGTATCAAACAAAAGCTGTGTCAGTACATTTATATTGGTTGAAAATTCTGTCTCTTTTCTTCTGTAAATGGACAGCAATTATAATTTAATTACTCTGTTTGATAAACATAATTCCATAAAAACATAATTAGTGCCTTTTGAAGCAAACTTGGGGTTCCTAAGGTGCTGTTATACTGCTTTTAACTAAATAATTTGCTTACACCAAAGAGATTACTATTATAGTATTACTTGTGAGTTACTGTAACTGGCATTGCCATGGGTGGGCATTAAGTATTTGGGTATTTTATTCCCAGCAAATTTGTGTGATATAGTACGTTAATTTTGACCCTTTTACAAAAAGGGCTTCATTGCATTTATCAATGATTGGGAAGGTTAATGTTTTTAAAGTGTATTGTATTCCAAAATTACAGTCAATAAACTGCAAAAGATAGCTCTGCTGTGTAGACACGCTTTTTTATACATGAAAATGTACGGATGTTATTGAAACTCATAATTATTATAAGACTACTACTGTTGTCTTTTGATAGATGTCATGCTCAGCAGCTCACAAACAGTAGGGAAATAATAGATTTTCTTTATTATAATGCATAAAACCTCTACTAAAATCTCTTTGCAGATCTGTAGACATACAAAGTTTAGAGGATTAACATTTTATTTTGATAGCTGATTCAATGACTAGCTCATTTCACACAAGACACTTATTTGTCACCACCTGGCATCACCAGAAATGGTTACTGAATCATTAAATGGATCTAAACGAATTTTGGTGAATGTAGTCAAAACACTTGAGCCACATGGATACATTTCAATCCAAAAATATACAAACACACAAAAAAAATTTCATTGTGTGCATGCACAATTTACATTATTGTAATTGATTAAATAATTTATTCAGGACCAGCTAGTGCTCAGTCTTTTATTGTCATGTGTGAAATAGAAGCAAGTGCGCAACAAGAAGCCATGTATTTTCGCAGCGAATTTAGCAAATTATTATTGCAATTATTTTGCAATAATTTAATCTTTAAAATAGTACAAATATTAAAAGTAATACGTTTATATTAATATAATAATTATATCATATTTTTATATATTAATATATACTGTAATATATTAATACTGCACGGTAAGTGTTGGGTCTGTGTGAGCCACCTACTGATAGCACTTACACACACTTTTAAAATGACTGCTACGCCCCTGGCGTCTACATACTTGATGATACTGAAATAAATGATTATTGTTACCATATTCCGAATTTATACATTTCTAAAACTACATTTGATGACACGTTCATCGCGAAGCTAGGGGACATTTAACTTTCCTTGAAAATAAATGTGCTAAACAGCCCAGTTTGTACGGGCGCTCAGTTAGAAGGGCCTTGAAAATATCGGAGTTTAGGACCCAGCGGTCGCCTAGTACAATAAGGCTGTTGTGTCGTGGTGAGAGGGTGATTGCTGCTTTTGGGATACTGACAGTGGGACAGAAAAGAAAAATTAACACACACAAACACGCGTATTTGCCTCATATCTGGATAGCTGAGTTGAAGACAGCCTTGCGGAGTCTTTCGCCACGTACGATCGGCCCAGTCAATTTTTGGATGTGAGGTAAGGGTGCAGCACGAACAATACTGCTCGTGTCTTCACACAGGGCTCAGTGTGCCAGTTATCCAAGCAGCGGCCTGCTGCTTCCAACAGATCCTTAATCAGCAGGGATTTACCGTCTATACCAGAAAACTGTGACAATATTGGTAGCAGCGATACCGACGTATTTGCGCTAAAGTTTGCGATTACTTAAGGAATTGTGTTATATACACATAGGAAGTGTAATTGTGGCAGTGGGAGTGATTGTAGTGACTGGAGAGTATTCGTCATGTAGGCGGCTCGAGTTTGGCGCCAAGGCCGTCAGAAACCCTCAAGCGTTTAGCAATGGAGGACACCACCACCTAATGCTCACACAGAGCTACAGTACTAAAGTTTAGGGACGCTTTACAGTAAACTATAACTGTGTTTGCCATGCTATTCTTTATTTGGCTGTGTGAAGATTTTGATATTTTGATGCAGTATGGACTGAGTGCAAATTACAGGTCAAAAATCACAATAATGAACAAAGGCGTGCTAAAATACATATACACGTCCTCGTTGCATCGTGTTTTTTAACTTATAAAGGAATTGATGCGATGTTTCAAAATATATTTACTTGTTTTAGTGCATTAAGTAATGCTTTTGATGATGCATAATTACACTGCTTTATTTAATGCTATAATTTGTAGCCTGCTTTCATGTAAACAAGCAATTTTTTTTGCTTCTGAAAGCGTCACAATTTCACTTTTTGTGTGTTTATCGTTCAGTAGAGAACTCTATTGAAATGCATAAACCATATAAGCAATGAATGAACAGAGACAACTTTACATATCAATTTCCAGTGATATAAATGCTATGCTATATTTAAAGTTAAATGTAGAATTGAGACAAAATCACTCGTATTATTATTTTGAAGCGGTACGTCCATAATGTAACAAAGTTTGGAGCGGAAGTACAGTTGAAGGAATGCGGGAATGCCCTCCTCGAACTTCCGGTCCACTTCTACTTCCCGCGAAATCGCTATCTATTGGCTTTAATGAGTGTGCTTCTTGTCGAGTGTCAGTTTAACATCATAATATAGGCTAAACAATATTTCATTCAACGTCACAACATAAACTCTTACGATTTAAAAATAGATGGCTAACATGCCATATAGGAGAGGGGTAACAACTTGTATTTGTGTAGTAAATGGTAAGATTGCTAGTACACTAGGCCAGTGTGAGGTAGGGTGTGGGGTGAAATAGCTCTCAGGAGTTACTAATCTGTTAAAAGGGTCGCAGGGAGGCCTTGCTTCGTGATACTATGACACACCCAACCCCCACCCCTATTGCACCATGATAAATTACAATGCTCTGCACAGACAGATCACCCCACACTAAAAAAGATTAGGTTGTCTTCCCTTTCCACTAATGCCTCAAAGCTGATGTGTAATTGTGTCGGTGTTAAAATTATCTCATATCTCCGCTAAATATGCAGTCAAATATATGTAAGCTGTTTCTATTTACATTCCATTTTGATCTAGATTGACAAGCCTCATTTACCAACAAGAATTAACCACTGTCATTTTGGACTCCGGTTGTGTGGTATGTAAAAATAGAGAATCACTTTTACACTTCAAAGGCTGTAAATGGAGACAACAGATACCACACCAGCTCTCATTTATAATTGTAGTGAAGAAGTTGCAGCCATCAATACTGTTACTTCTCTGCTGCGGACCTTCTAAAATAAAATAAAAAATCAGGCCTGTTATGGGGCTTTTCCACTGCATGGTACAACTTGGCTCTACTTGCTTTTTGGGGGTTTTCCACTGTGGATAGTACCTGATCCTTTTTTTTAGTACCACCTTGGTCGAGGTTCCAAGTGAGCCTAGCTGATACTAAAAGTGATGTCAAATCCCTGCAGATCACTGATTGGTCCGAGAGAATCGTCACTACCAGGATGACTATGGGACATCGACCCGCCAGTTTTAAACTTGGCTACAGCGATAGCTAGGGCTGTAATCAACCAAAGAAACTCTTGGTCGACTGAAGTCCTGAAATTTTCGACTAAAAATCGACTAAATATGTCGTTAGGAAAAAAAAACGTTACATTAATTAGCTGCGCACTTTGCGCAGTACTTGGTAGCCTTGTTGTCCGCCTAAATTAATTATCAATAAACAAAAAAAACTAGTAGGCTATTTTCAGTATATTAAATCGTTTTTGACCTAATTATTTTGCACTGAAATGAGTCTGACACACGAGTCTGTCGGCTCTGACAGCGTTGCATCACGTGCACCTGCACAATATCATAGCCTATGATTTTCGAAAATAGTACCATGTTGTCAGCTAGTGATATCATCACAAGAACTGTTGAGGAATATGCAACATAATTTAGACAATTCTTTTTGTCATATGTTATAATAAGAAGTTATAACTGTCACTGTCATTTCAGCCGCTCTGTGCATGTCCTCGCACAGAGCAAGGCTGAACATGAGACACACACGAATAGACTATTAACTTAAAGCTTTTACTCTTAATAAACACAAAAGGCACGTCCACTTTAATAAAAAAAGAATATTTATTAAACAAACCAGATCAAGAGCAGAAACGAAATAAAGTGCATAACTGAAAAATAAAGCATCTTAGGCTCAAAACTAACACAAACAGTGGGCAAATAAAAAAAAATAAAGTGCCCAAATCCAATAAATAATACTAGAAATAAATTTGATCTAAAAAAATAAAGTTTGCACAATAATAAAAGGGAACCATAAAAGTAAAGTAGGCTACCTACAACATGTTATTCAGCCAAATTTAAACAAAACTAAATAAAGTGATTTTATTTTTCCGTTTGGATGATAAAGAAGGCTTAAAATCCAGCGTGGTCTGGGTGTGTCCGGGGGATGCTACCGTCATTGCGGAGGGGTGCGCCTAAAACGATTATTACACTAAAACATTGAAATATGCCAATTCTGATATGTTCATATAGTTTACTTAAAAAAGACAGGGCAACCTAACGCAGACAAGTTAGCTTACCGCTTTTAGATGATATGTCATATTTGTCGTCGAGCTGTGGAAGGCAAACTGTTGCTTGCAAACTTTGCATTCAACCTTTTTCCCGTTATCAATTTTAACAAAATGCTGCCACACTGTCGATGTCTTTGTTGTTGACATGTTAGAAGAGGACTGACTATTAAATTCTCTCACAATTAAATAAATAATATTCAGCATCAAACCTTCTATAGCTTATCACTCTTCTCCAGTGGGTTGGGCTAATCCAAAAAAAGTGAAAACAAGGGGGGTATTCTGAAGACAGACTGTTACCTGTGAAACAGGGGTGTCCTGAAAACACCCCCATTAGCAATTAGTGCTTTCCACCTGATGAAATGACCGCGGCAAAACTGATGAAATGACCGCGGCAAAACTGATGAAATGACCACGGCAAAACTGATGAAATAAATGTGGCAAAACTGATGAAATGAACACAGCAAAACTAATGAAATAAACGCGGCAAAAAAAATCGACCAATCAGAATTTTGGTCGAACCAGAACGTATCGACCAATTAATCGACTAATCGACTGGGACGTTAAAGCACTAGCGATAGCAGTATCATCAAGTTTGTGTAAGCATACTTGGCAATAAGCTGATTCTGATTAGTTTGCATGACTTTTGAATTGTAAAAAGAAAAGGCTGTGTGCAAAACCATGCCATGGTCAATAAATGAGGTGCAGACGTTCCTCTTGTTAGCGACGAGCCAAACGAAAAGTCTGTCAGGAAGTGTCTCAGCTGTTGGCCGCACACGGCTATCACCAGACTTACCAACAATGTAGAGAGAAGTAAAAAAACAAAAACATAAGTGACTACAGATCCATCAAGGAAAAGTCGAAGTGCTTCGACGCTATCTAGCAATGGGAGGGAGAGTGTTCTTGGAGTCCACGATGTAGGATGGTATGTTAACTCTATGCTCTGCTGGAAAGCTTCACTTTATTTAGTTGACCAGCTACTGGAAAGCTTGCTTCTAAAACAACCAAGCCAATTTAACTGTTACAATTGTGCAAAATCACCATGCAACAACTGCTTTATGCAGCACAATAAGCTAGTAGCTAACAGCTAGTGGTCGTGTTGTTTATGGACAGTAATGTTTGTGTCACGTTTAAGATGATGTCATGGCAGTAGAGGCGGCGCACTATGACGATCAGCATATAATTCCACCCACGTTGAGGCGGCACTCAACTGCACTGGAAAAGAAAGCTCAGAAACGTTGAGTCGAACCATATGCAGTGGAAAAGTACCGTTACTGTCACAAACGTGGCTCTTCAGATCCACATCAAAAGTCTGTTGGGGAGCGGGTGAGGAGGCACACTAAGTGTATTCTCTTCTAACACTGTGAAAATTCATAGCCTGGTCAATTTAATCATTTTGCTCTCATTCATAAAATGCTTGTTTTATACAGTACTAATGATCCATACAATATTGCCTTAAAACATCCATCATCAATAATCATCGGCAATAATTGTAAAAGGTTTTCTGAAAAATACAGTATTGTCATTAAACATCCATCATCAATAATTATCACCCAAAAAAATAAAAAAGAAGCTATACATGTAAAATTCAGATAAAGAGAAAGGTGCTGCATGGAATAAATTGCTTTAGATAAGTAAACTTGATGCCAAATCAGCTGATTTGGAGATTGCTACATTGCTCACAATATAAATAGTGTTTACAATGTACCATAATAGAACTATACTACCAAGCTAGTGCTTGCTAAAGGAACCTGGTATTAAAGGAATAGTTCACCCAAAAATGAAAATTGGCTCATTCTTACGGCATCCGAGGTGAACAACAACATTTTTAGAAGAATATCTTCGCTCATTGGCCATTCAATGTAAGTGAATCGTGGCCAGATCTCTGAAAGTCCAAATATAATGTCTTCTGAAGTGATCCAATCGGTTTTGGGTGAGAACAAACCAAAATGTAACATCTTTTTTTTTCCGCTGTACATGTTGCCATTGCGGTCTCTATGCATAATCATGTTTTCAAGATCAATTACACTTGCTTTGTGTTGAGCAGAAGAATGTCATACACATCTTGGATGGCATGAGGGTGAGTAAATGATGAGCGGATTTTTATTTTTGGGTGAACTATCCCTTTAAATGCCTCACACAGAGGGCACAATGACAATAGTGCAAGAATATCCCTTTATTTTATTACTGTATTATGTTATTATGTTGGTCATTGTGTGACTAATGGTCTTCAAGCTGTTCTGAGCTGTCAGAACAGGTAATTACACTGATTGCTGTGGACTTTGGGAGGTCTGGCTTGAAGCAGCTATTACTCCATCCTTTATGCTAAACTGTTGTATAACAGGCACTTTTGTTTCTGAACAAAATTAGTGAAATTATAGCTTTATAACATAAGCTAAATACAGGCTTCATGCACTTTTATTATGATCGGTTTTGTGGTTGATATGCAGACATTGACATTACTGTAAAACCTCCTTTTTGTGTGTGTAATGAGTGCACTATGTGTGTATCAGGGGGCACTATACATGTAATTCCCTATGCAGGGTTACATGCTGCCAAGTAGGCAGATTCCAGCTCAAGTCTTCTCGGTTTTCTGTCTATGGGTATTTATAGTGTCCACCACTGAATGCTGAACACTACCATATAAAAAACCAACTCAAGCAAATTGTCACCATATTAAACAAGTGGAATGACATATTTATAATTCTAGGTTTTAAAAACGTGGTTTTGTATATGTGGCATATCAGTTCTTCATGTTCCAACTCGATGTGAAGCCGAGTTGTGAAGCTCTTGTGGGCTACGCAAGTTCAAGTTATGCTTCATTTCTCAATCCCACCCATCTTCCTTGTTTTACATCTCTTCTTTCCCTTTGATTTAAAAGTGTGCAAAAGGCTGAGCCAAAAAGTTTGTGAAGTGAGACATTTTCATCAAAGTTATAACTGAAATCAGGTCTCTTATCCTAGAATATTGTCCTGAGACTGGTGGGGTAGACTCAACTATGTTCATACTCACAGAAAATGTGAAACCATTTTATTATCCAGATTTGGCTGGTTAATCACTTTGAAACCAGTTTTCTTGGTTTCAGTCATGGCATAGTTACTGCGTTTTGGCTTTGTAGAGCAGCATAGATGCCACTCAAGCCATTGAGAGACTTGAGCTCAAACATCCACTTTTTATTTTTGCTGTTCACTTCATCATCCAAAATCATATGCACTATGCATTTCTAGTTACGTTGGCTTTGTCAAGCCAACATACTGTTATTCTACAAACTTGATCTAGGTTTTTTCTTTTTTTCTTTCTTCAAAATCCCTAAACCAAGACCACAATTTATAACCCTAAAGACTCGGGAATACTTAGTTTTTCTGCATTCCGGATCAGATCGTGCCCGGCCGACCGCATTGCATTCCTCAGTTGACTGTGAATACGAAAGGAACGTGTTGCTTTGTGATACACATTTACCGCTGTCAGTGGCCGGTCTATGCTCACAGGCGACCACCACATCCACTGGTCGAGAAAATCTGGGCTGCATGCGGTCAGGCCACACGGCCTGTTCTGAAGATTAAATTTGCATCACGCACACTGTGCATGAAGCGATCAGCAACGCGGACAACCAAAATCTACTCAGGCCTGAGCTCCTCTTAGAGGTTTCAGACTACAACTACCAAACTTGGTACAGACTTTCAGACTACCAACTTTGTGTGCTATGCCTTTTTTTACTGATCATACATGTTTTTTGCACAGCAGACAAACAAAAACAGGAAAAATCCCATAGACTTGCATTGATAGAATGTTCAAACGATCCAACGGATTTTTCATAAATTCAAACTCCAACTATCAAAAAATTTTAATGTATACAAACCCACAGAAGGCCTTTTGATCTGCTTTCTATCTATCTGACTATCTAAACTCAGCAAAAAAATAAACTCTTTTTCAACTGCTTTTAATTTCAGCAAACTTAACATGTGGAAATACTTGTATGAACACAAAGATTCAACAACAAAGACATAAACTGAACAACTTTCACAGACATGTGACTAACAGAAATGGCAGTACACAGAAATGTGTTTCTGAACGGGGGGATCAGTATCTGGTTTGGCCAAAATCTGCATCAAGTACTGCAGTGCATCTCCTCCTCATGGAATGCGCCAGATTTGCCAGTTCTTGCTGTGTAATTTTACCACACTCTTTCACCAAGGCACTTGCAACTTCCCGTACATTTCTGGGGGGAATAGCCCTGGCCCTAGCCCTCACGTTCAATGGAATTGAGATCCGGGCTGTTCATGGCCATGGCAGAACACTTACATTCCTGTCTTGCAGGAAATCACGCACAGAACGAGCAGTATGGCTAGTGGCATTCTCGTGCTGGAGTGTCATGTCAGGATGAGCCTGCAGGAAGGTACCACATGAGGGAGGAGGATGTCTTCCCTATCCCTATAACGCATAGCGTTGAGATTGACTGCGATGACAACAAGCTCAGTCTTATGATGCTGTGTGACACGCCGCCCCAGACCATGACGGACCATCCACCTCCAAATCGATCCAGCTCCAGAGTACAGGCCTCGGTGTAATGCTCATTCCTTCAACGATAAACGCGAGTCCGACCATTACCCCTGGTGAGACAAAACCGTGACTCGTCAGTGAAGAGCACTTTTTGCCAGTCCTGTCTGGTCAAGCAAAGGTGGGTTTGTGCCCATAGGCGACATTGTTTCTGGTGATGTCTGGTAAGGACCTGCCTTACAACAGGCCCACAAGCCCTCAGTCCAGCCTCTATCAGCCTATTGCATACAGTCTAAGCACTGATGGAGGGATTGTGTGTTCCTGGTGTAACTCAGGAAGTTGTTGTTGCTGCCATCCTGTCCCGCAGATGTGATATTTGGATGTACTGATCCTGTGCAGGTGTTGTTACTAGTGGTCTGCCACTGTGAGGATGATCAGCTGTCCTTCCTGTCTCCCTGTAGCACTGTCTTAGGCATCTCATAGTACGGACATTGCAATTTATTGCCCTGGCCACATCTGCAGTCCTCATGCCTCCATGCAGCATGCCTAAGGCACGTTCACGCAGATAAGCAGGTACCCTGGGCATCTTTCTTTTGGTGTTTTTCTGTAGAATGGTCTCTTTAGTGTCCTAAGTTTTTATAACTGTGACCTTAATTGCTAACTGTCTGTAAGCTGTTAGGGTGTTAATGGCCGTCCAACAGGTGCATGTTCATTAACTGTTTATGGTTCATTGAACAAGCATGGAAAACATTGCTTAAACCCTTTTCAATAAAGAAGTTATTTTAGATTTTTACAAAATTCTTTAAAATACAGTGTCCTGAAAAAGGGACGTTTCTTTTTGCTGAGTTTGTGTTTGTCTGTCTGATCACCTATCTACCTAGCCTGTTTGTGTTACTGTTATGTTTTAAACTTTTAAAACTAATTTAAACTTCCACACAAGGCTTTGACAAGTCAGTATCAATGTTTTCTTTATTCTTCAAACAAAAAGACATTGTTTTACTCATCAGAAATGTTAGTACTTTTAAGTAATGTGCCTTGCTTATAATGTGTCCTTTCAATGTAGGTGTGTGTATAAATAGGCTAAATATTTTCATATGTGTGGGTTGTCTGCAATTGCTCCAAGTGAGCTTGGTTAATATTTATTTAAGGAGGCCACTCTCAGTCAGGTATTGGAGCATAATAAATCATGGTACATGCGGTCCTTTGCTGGGTATCTAATACCTGCTTTTTAACTATATTACCAGTTTTGTGTTTGTTGTTCATGTCTTTTTCTTTGTTTCAAGGCATGAGCAAAAGACAGAAGAAGCACAGAGGAATAATACACTAGCATGTGCTTTGAATTTATGGTGAGTGCTCAACAAAAGGAAAAACATCCAAGGTGGCCTTACAAAAAAGTACTATGGTGGTACCTTGGAACAGTGATATCAGTAGTATCCTATTGTGATACAATGGTACTTTGGTTTTTACAATGGAACTACTAAAGCCCAAAGTATACTTTATTTACAGTATGCGTTATGCAAATCTCATCATCAGCAGAGTGCTCGTGCACCGAATGCGAGCAGCCCAATTTTTCTAACCAACACTCACGTTTGAGCCATTACTTTCATGAAGCAACGCTAGAGGAAGACGTAATTGCTGGTAAATAACAGGAGATGAAGGTAAATGCAGTAAACGGTAGATGTGCGTGTCAAGAACGCGTGTGAGAGGAGGTCAGAAGAAACCTGCATTTGTATAACTCAAGTCTGAAGGAATATAAAGACATCTTTATGGGTCTAAACTCCTAAAGAGAAATTGTCCGGTGTCTTAGAACAGTCGTAGCACGCATGTGCCAAATGGCCGTAAATGGAGTATACTTTGACAGGCTCGTGCTCAACTGTATGCAGACGCTGACTGTTTGCGTTAAAATCAAAGTATACTTTGGGCTTAAATGAACCCTGCTTAAACCAGCTTACCGTGCGTTCAGACCAGAGGCGGCGAGAGCGTCAAAATTCGATCTGGCTGCCCTGCCAACAATGCTATGGAAGATTGGTGGATGCTCTGATGTAGTTGAGATGGGCAGCAAAGTTCGTTCAGAATGCTTGGTTTTGTGAACTATATTTAAACGGGCCGCAAAACATCCAGACATGTCGACAGGTATCTTTTTGCCGACATATCATAAGTAGCATATATCCTCAAATCTTTTAATATATTATTATATTATATAAACCATAATATCCACTTCATCACCTCACCTGGCACACCAACAATTTCAGACACCTTAGTCCATGCATCTTTTTTATTATTATTTATATCCCTGTAAGGAAACGGGGACAGATCATATATTACGGGAAAACCCGCCACGGCAATAATCAGTTTCTCCTCCATTTTGTCTTCAGAACTAATGTTTGGTGGGAACCAAAGTTTACACTGTTGTGTTCTCTTGACTTTGCTAGAGCGGAGCACTTCTATACTCCAATAGATTGCCGTCAAACTGCGTCTAAGCTCATTACCATAATGTTGCCTGCACTTGAACTTCCCTCTGATGCCCACACCGTCCAAGATGTGCCGATTCTCAACGCAGAGAGACTCTGGCTGCCATAGAAAATGCATGACTTCCGGTTGATTTGACGCTCTCAACGCCTCTGGTCTGAACGCACCATTAGGCAGTTTTTGTTTTTTTTCACCCAGGAATATCATGGTATTTACATGTTACTCACGGGTACTTGAAAAAACATTGTATTGTCATAGTACCTTTTTCCAAAAACCATGGATATACCATGTATCTTTAGTAACAATTAGCCATTTAATTAGTTCTCAGAAACAATTTCAGAAAGAAAAAGTGCCCACTCTTTAAAATATTTGTGTTAGTACAGGTGAATAAAAACAGCTCTGTTGAAAATAGAATTGTATCCGAATTGTTTAGGTGAAAAGGCTTTCTCTAGTGGTTGAGCTGAAGATGCATTTAAGTTTATGTTCTTGTTCTGTTTCCTATTGCAGGATATGTCAGGATGAAACGGCTCAGGACTTCAAGCAGCAGTGACAGTTCAGACAATGAAAGTGAGGACAACTGTGCCATACTGAATCCTTTATGAATGTAGAAGTCAATGAACCATATCTATATGTCCGTTTGTAAAGCTGGAGCTTTGTGTAAACTTATAGTCAAGAAGGGGATATATTATTTGTCTCTCTCCCTGTCTCCCTTATCGTAAAGGTCCCTCGACATCCTTTTCCTCTTACAAGTATGGAAGCAAACCAGGCACCCCCGCCTCTGCGCAGAAGAAACCGGCAGAGGTAAGTACATAAGACCATATCCTGTTTTGCAACCCTTGATTTTGCCATCAACAGAACTATAATACAGCTTTTTTTTTTTTTTTTTTTTTTTTTTTTTTTTTACAAAAAATCAATCGTATAACTCATTTAGGGTAATGTGTGCGCTCTTCCCATTTCTCCCTTATAGGTTTTCAGAAAAGACTTGATCAGTGCAATGAAGCTTCCGGATTCACACCACATCTCTGCAGAGGATTATTACCTGCTTGCTGACACCTGGAAGCAGGAATGGGAAAAAGGTGTACAAGTACCCGCCAGTCCTGATACCATCGCTCAGCCCTCTGTGAGGTATGTAATGTGCACTCATTACATAGTAACAACTAAATAACTACTTGCAAAATATTTGATTGTTTCGTGATTTTTGTGCAGGATAATAGCAGAGAAGCCAAAGCAGGTCCTCTTCACCAAACCGAGGAAGTATATTCAGTGCTGGAGTCAGGACTCTACGGAAATGGGTTATGTCAACATCAAGGAGCTGGCAGAGGCCATGTGCAGATATGACCTAGATGATATGGACCTGTACTGGCTCCAGCAGCTCAATGCAGAGCTTGGTCAGATGGGTAAGAGAGAAAATGGCAATATAAAGAAGACTGTGCCCAAATTTGTCATGGACTGCCACACGGCTCTCTTTGTTTTCGTTAGTGTTATAACTTTCATAGGGTGATCATAAAGGGATTGTTCACCCAAAACTGAAATTTACTCTCCCTCAGGTTGGTCCAAACCCATATCACTGACTTAATTCTAAAGAACACATAAGGAGGTGCAGCAAAATGCTAGCCTCGGTCACCATTCATTTTCACTTTATAGAAAAATATGCAATGAAATTGAATAGTGACTGAGGGTAACATTCTGCTGTAAGTCTTTTGTGTTCCACAGAAGAAGAAGAAAAAGAGTAGTGTGGGTTTGGAACAACATGAGTGCAGGTAATGATGAAGTTTAATTTTGGGTGAGCTTTCCCTTTAAGAAAACAAAGATAATCTATATTGAACAAAATAAAATTTGTGTGTCTTATAGGCGATGGGCCAGTGGATGAGTTGACAATGGAACGGGTGATGGAGGCTCTGGAGAGACAGTGCCATGAAAACATGAACCATGCCATCGAGACCGAGGAAGGGTTGGGAATTGAATATGATGAGGACGTCATCTGTGATGTGTGTCGTTCACCTGACAGCGAGGAGGGCAATGACATGGTCTTTTGTGACAAGTGCAACATTTGTGTGCACCAGGTGAGACCTTAATGTTCCTTGTTGGTAGATACAGATTTAACTCTCCTGAAGGAGCCCTTTGCTTAAATTTTTATAATATTGTTTTTGAAGTCATAAAAAAGCCTTTATTCTAATGTAGACATACTCATTGTAATGTATTCTGTTGCAGGCCTGCTATGGCATTGTGAAAGTGCCACATGGAAACTGGCTATGCAGAACCTGTGTGCTTGGCATCAATCCCCAGTGCCTTCTGTGCCCAAAAAGAGGGGGTGCAATGAAAGCCACCAGGGCGGGCACCAAATGGGGTCATGTTAGCTGTGCTCTCTGGATACCGGAGGTAAGCTGGATGGATGTTTGTATGCTCTTAAAAGGATCATTCACCCAAAAATGAAAATTCTCTCATGCATCCCATATATGTATGACTTTCTTCTGCAGAATACAACTGAAGATTTTTAAAAGAATATTTCAGCTCTTTAGGTCCTAGTTAATATTAGAAGTCTAGTTAATATTGTGAGAAATGTTAAGAGTTGTATTTGTGTTTAGGTGAGCATTGCGTGTCCGGAGAGGATGGAGCCCATCACCAAAGTGTCTCATATTCCCCCGAGCCGCTGGTCCCTCATCTGTAGTCTCTGTAAGCTCAAGACTGGAGCCTGTATACAGGTAGTGCAGGAGGACAAAGAAACATGAAGGCTTTGTGTTTGAGTGTCTATGTTTTTGAAGGAATAGTTCACGCCATAAATGATAATTGTCATCATTAACTCACTCATGTCATTTTAAACCCCATATGACATTGTTTTATCCATAGAGCACAAAAGGTGAATTATTGTTATTATTAATGTTTAGATTTTTTTTATATATATCTTGACCACATTACTTTTAATGAACGTACATGAGCATTGTGTCTGTCAAGCACAGAAATGACAAAAAATGCACAATAAATGTGGCCTGACTTTTATTTATATTTATAATGACTGTGTTGGGTACAGACTGATATACTGCAAGTTGTTATTCACAGATAGTCTTTACCTCTTGTGGGCTGTTAACCATTGCGGCCGGATCATGGAGTCAGTGATCCGTCTGATTCAGGAACAACTCCTTTTAGACTTTTTTTGTAATCTGATAAACACAATCCAACTCATAAGGAAGATTCATTCACAAATCTGACTTGATTACTTCTATCCCTTATGAACACATCAAGGAGAACTAGTGTGGATGTTGACATTCAGTGAATAACAAAATTTTAGTCTGTTCCTGATACAAAGTTATTGTATGGCTTCGTAAGACTTCAGATGTAGAGCACAAGTCATTATAATCACTTTATAATACTTTTATTGTGCTTTTTGGGTGAACTACCTTTAATGCTATCTCATCTTTCAGTGCTCTGTTAAGAACTGCACCATCCCTTTCCACGTCACTTGTGCTTTTGAGCACAGCCTGGAAATGAAGACCATCCTGGATGAAGGTGATGAGGTCAAGTTCAAATCCTACTGCCTGAAGCACAGCAAACCCAAAGTAGGAGAGCCGGGCTTGAGCCCAGCCCGTCATAAACCTCCGACCGAAACTGAGAAGCTGGGCCTGAGGGCGCAGAAACTTCAGGAGCTAGAGGAGGAGTTTTATACCCTCGTGCATCCTGAAGAAGTGTCTCAGAACCTTGGACTGCCTGTCCACCTGCTGGATTTCATCTTTCAGTACTGGAAGATGAAGAGGAAAAGCAACTTTAACAAAGCACTGTTGCCACCGAAAGAAGATGAAGAGAACCTGCTTCTACAGCCACAGGAGGACAGTATCCACACACGCATGCGCATGTTCATGCACCTACGGCAGGACCTGGAGAGGGTGAGAACTGCTGTTATCACGGATGATGTTTTTTTCCCCCCCATATAGTGTTAAAAAATTATTTCAACTTGTCCTTAAATTCACCTAAAATTTAAAAAAGTGCAGTTCAATTGACAATTTTACATATGTGTTTTATAAGGCTATCAGTGTCACATTGTTGGTGTTTAGTTTTTTTGAATGTGACCCGTATGTGTCCGTTTGTGTTTTTGTTTTTTTTTCAGGTGAGGAACTTGTGCTACATGGTGAGTCGGAGAGAGAAACTCAAGCTGTCTCAAAGTAAAGCTCAGGAGCAAATTTTCAATCTGCACGTCAAGCTCATCAACCAAGAGTTGTCTGCTGGTAACATAATTTTTTCTTTATGTTTTTCAAGTAAATGAACATGAGTGGAATTAATTGTTTAGATTTTAGCTTTTGACTTTAGGACTCTGCTTGCACCTGGTATTAACATGCATCTGTGATTGATACAATCACTAAGTGTACAACACTGAATACAAGTGTATACAGGGTTCATAAGGATTTGTGATTGGTTCACTCGAACCACGTTGGGGGGGTAGTGAAAATTTGCAACACACCACATTTGTAGTGTAAACACTAATCATCCTGAAGCACCCTGGACAACAGCGAAGCACTGCCTACTCAACCGCCGTTTTAATCTTGTAGAAAAAGTTACTGACGAAAATTCTCGTTAACAGGTTTTTTTTTTGTCAATTACAAAAAGACGAGACCCATTAGGTTTTAATTTCAACATACTGTTGATGTGTATACATAGCATGTTGGGAATTTCCCCACATGAGCTGCAAGAGCTGAACACCTGTACTTGCCTTACTCAAACACATCCTATAAATGAGAGATTAAATAAGGGATAATGTACAGTCAGCTGGATATTATCGCAAAATAAGCCCTGTCCGGGCGATCAAGATCAGGTCTTCATTATCCTGCTCATTACATTGCTACTAACCACATAAAAATATGGACGTAAAACATTGATTTGCGTTGAAATTATGTGAAAAGAAAAAAGCTAGATAGAACAACTAGATTCCACCTCCGTTTGAGTTCTGTTGGTGTTTATTTAGCTGATAATGACCGTTTGACGACTCATTATCCCGCTTATTACAAGACTGTATGCCAAGTAAATAAATAAATGGACTTTGTTTTGATTTGAAATTTTATATTGGCTTAATTGTAGAGATCGCACAGTGATCCATGAAGTAAGAAAGATGACTAGCAAAACCCTGATGACCGTTCTGATACATCTTAATCTGTGGATGTGCAGTTGTTACTCAGAAATATCAGATCACTAGATGGCGCCATTGACAATTAGAATCACAATTTCAGAGACCTGTGTGATAATCGGCTATATCAACAACATAAACATAATTTTACAACTTTCATCTGCTCGGACAATAAAACTAATTGAAAGTTCCACGCTACTAAGAATACTTGTGTTGTAAATATGCTGTTTACTCAAAAACGCACTACATGTATTGCAATATCCTAAGCTTTATAAATGAGAGGAATTTACAACAGTGTAACTTCTAAAAAGTAGCTAATTCTTCAGGAGCTCATGTTGTTTATTCTTACATATTAACACATACATTTTTATATTTTTGATACACATTTAAATAATTGTAATTGGTTTATACATTTTCAAATATGTTTGAATATTTGGTTACAGATTTGTATGTTACAGTTTGATAAATATTTTTGTCATGATTCACATTTTCTCAAACTAAAATGTTGTCGACTAAAACTAAATGCCATTTGAAATGGAATAAAATCAATGAATATGACATGATAAAATACTGACTAAATTTAAAAGACATTTTGTCAAAAGACAAATTATGACTACAAAAACAAACTAGGAAAATGAACACTGCTCACCAGTCAATTAAACATTCTGCTACAACATGGGTTTAAATTAGCTTGTTACGTGATTTTTAAAAGGAAAACAACCATACAATAATTGTAAGTATACCCACCCGATGTACAGTTAAAGGGATAGTTCACCCATTATTTACTCACCCTTATGATATCCCAGCTGTGTGTGACTTTCTTTCTTCACCAGAACACATTTGAAGAAAAATTTAAAAATATCTTAGCTCAGTAGGTCCTTAAAATGCAAGTGAATAGAGAATTCTCTTTTGAAGCTCCAAAAATCACAGACAGTCAGCATGAACATCATTGATACTACTCCAGCAGTTAAATTAATGTCTTCTAAAGCAATACAATTGGTTTTGGTGTGATAAAATGAATATTTAAGAACTTTTTTACTATAATCCAACGCTTCAGGAGAGGCTGGAGTTCAAGCGGTCTTAACATTATACAGACATAATCTTACGTTCTCCTCTCGGTTGAGACATCCAAGATAAGCACACATGTACCACTGTGAGTAAAGAAACGTATTGTTACGTGTTTAAAGTTGTAAAAGGGGATGGATGCGTAACATTTATGTGAGACACTGTTGCGATGTGTGAAGGCAGGAAAAACAACCAGGAAACGTCACTTAAACGTTTAAGACGTTTTATTCACAAAGAATGAAAAATGAAGTAGGCAACATAACATAGAACAGAAATAATACAAAATAAGGGAAAAGAACAGGAGTGTCGTCAAATCATTGAAATAATCAAAACGTAAACATAATATCTAGTTTTAGCCGTCCCTCTAAACTAGCTATCAAAGGAAAAGGCAGAAACAAAACCGAGTTCTTCAGCGGGTACGCCGCCTTAACCAAACTGTACTACCTAATAACAAAAATACAATAATGGCGAACACTCCACGCCTAATTTAACAGAGATAATTCTACCTCCCGTTGGTGTTGGGTATACGCTTCCGCAGTCGGTAAGAATTAGCTTAGTGCTCGATACTCAATGCACTGGACAGTGAGTAAAGGCACGCTCGTTTAAATGTCGACTATATCAACAACTACAGCGGCATATTTAACATGCTTACGGGAGAATCTCAGGTCACGGGCACTAGGCATGTTAGGACGTTAGCAATATAATTCATAAGAAACTCAGGAGAGTGTTACTCAAGTCACTTGATCTAAATATCATCTCGCAGACATTCATAAACAGTGGTACGTTCTACAAAGCAACTCTGTGAGCACAAGTTAAAAGATCTGGCGGAGATCTGTCTTCCTTCTCATGAATGGGCTTTTTAAACTCAGCATCTCAGCAACGGATTGGTGGAACAGCTGATGACACGTGCCCGCAATGACGACACGCAGCCAATGAACAATCACCACCTGAAAACAATGAATGGAGACACAGAGAGCAGCAGAAACACACACAAATAAACGTGGAACGTAACGTTAGCAATATACAGACATAATCTCACATTCTCCTCTCGGTTGAGACATCCAAGATAAGCACACATGTACCACTGTGAGTAAAGAAACGTATAAATACAGATCCAAAACCAACCAAGCTGCTGTACAGAAAGGGTGTAAATCGGATGTTTCATCACAATACAATCTTATAGTGATTCTCTTGGCCTGCGATCCGATATTTGGCGATACTTTAAAGTCTGCCGCGATACGTTTTCAATTTGATTCGATTCAGGGCCCTGCGATCGATATTCCAACATTATGTGCCTATTTTACACAATCAATGAAAAATATTTGCCCTCAAATGCAACCAAAATATAATTTGAAGATTTTCTTGAGAAATTTAGTATCCACATGGGACCTCCACATCAAAATAGATGTTCAGATGTTGAAAACAATTATACAGATAAAAATATAAAAAATTGTCACGCATAAATAATCATCAATCATTTGATTACAGTTTAATCCAATTCAAAATACTTGCATATGCAAAAAATTTCAAAATATCTGTGCCATTTTTTTGTCTACAACATCCACAGTTGTAATGAAAAATTATGTTACAGTTAACTGGGATAAATGTTAGTAAGGGTGTTGATGTGTAGATGTGTAAAGTCTTATAACTCAGGCTGGTGCTGGGCAGCAGGTGTTTCTCTTTCCCTCATTAGTGCTGTTCAGAATGTTGGTGTTGTCAAGATGTTTCACATGATGGTTGAACTGCTCCATGGTACATTTAAATAGCAAATTCTCAAGTAAAATTAAAATGGGTCATATGCGCAACAATATCGATGGAAGCCCGAATTAATCGCGCATGTTAGCCGCTCTGCGTTTTTCACGAGAGCTCGCATTTTAAGGAGCGCCCGGTTGACGTGCCTGCACCGATCATGTCACTGGAGCACTGGTTTCGCCAGAGACCCAGTTGACGTGCGTGCATGGATAGCAGAGTGCAATTTGGCTTCAAAGACCTCGCACACATCATTATCCATTTAGTGCTCTTAATGTGAAATGAATGTAATAAGGTTGCCTCATCGCCTGACTGAAATGCTTACGGACGTGGCTGACATGATAGTATTAAAATGAAGGAACATCGTAAAAAAATGTCTATCGATATTTACACATTGTAATGATAACATTGGACCGTTGGTTATTGGAACGATGCATCGTTATATCCCTACTGTACAAATTTCCTCCTCACTTGTAAACAGCGCTGCTCTTCTGAATGTGACTCAAGTGCATTATTTCTCACATTTCAAATGCCAATACGATTACGTCACACGCGCATACCGCTGCTGACTGGGAGCATGATTTAAAGTAAAAAAAAAAAAAAAGTACTTAAATGTAGGAGTCGTATGGATGAAGTTTATGCTGACTCTCTGGGATTTTCTGAACTTCAAAAGAGAAATTGCCATTCACTAGCATTTTAAGGACCTACTGAGCTAAGATATTTTTCTTCTAATGTGTTCTGGTGGAAAAAAGTCATACACACCTGGGATATCATGAGTGTGAGTAAATAATGAGAGAATTTTCATTTTTGGGTGTACTATCCCTTCAATTCTAACAGGTACTTGATTAGAATAACAATGAGCATTCTGCTTGATATGTCAAATTTAAATATCGCTAGATTAATATGTACGAATGTTTAAGAGCAATTTAGCGCTTTTTGCTTAGTTTTTTTTTTATTCTTTTGCTTTTTAAAATTCTGTAGTAACACATATTCATAAAATCAAAGACCCTCCCCTCAAAATCTGATCACAAGTGGTTACAGGAGACACATTTCATAGGGGTAAACTGCTGTTTCCGTTGGCCACATGTAATCGGTTCGCCCGTGTTTAATTCACACAGTCAAGAAGATCCCGTAAATTAATGGTTTGACAGTGTGAGGATAATTTACTGACTTCTGGCTTTATTGACAGGGCTTACGGTGTCATCGTCTTTAGAGAACCTGCTGTTCCAACCTCCTCCCAGAATAACCATTAAGCTCAAAATGCCCAAGGTGGTGCTTGGCAATGGCAAAACCAGCTCCAAATCTGGGAATGGACCTCTGTGCCCGGACAACAGCGGTAATGTGTATGACAGTGTTGAGGGCGGCATTGGCCAGGGAAAACCACAGCTACATCACAGCCGGGCACGAATAGAGGAGCGTGCTAACGGCCTCATACCTGCCTCGGTCTACATACGGCGGGAGAATGGAACGCCTCCATTGGCTGTGAAACAAACAGGAAAACCCCTGGCTTTGCATGCTGCCCTCCATGGTCAATCACCCAATGGAAAGGGCAAAGCCGAACAGGAGAAAACGCACCAACTGAAAGCCAACGGCAATATAGAGAAGCATGTACTTCAAAGAGACACTTCCTGTAAGACACCTACTGAACAAGAAACACGTATTGGGATTTTAGGGAAAGGTCAAGCAAGTGGATTCCACAAAACCTCCCTTGAGCACTTCAGTAGATCCCTTAAAGAAGCAACTGTCAGTTTAGTACGAACTGAGGATCTACGGGCCTTTGAAAAGAATGCACGCAAATCCTCTGGCTTCACCAAGCCAGTTTCCATTGAGCGGCCAATAGGTGGCAGCAGAGCATACCAAGACAGCGATGGTTACTGCCCGGATGCAGAACTCAGTGACTCTGAGCCTGAGGCTAAGGGGAAGTGCCGGCAAGGAAGTAGGGGCCAAAACCAGAGAACTCCTGCTGGGGACTACGTAAAGTCAATGAAAACTCGAGCACAACTATCTTTTACCTCTAGGACAAAGGTGCAAAGGTGATAATCTTTTAAAGCCATTAAAAAAAAACTTAAAACCCACTGCTACAAATTACTGTAAACTTTCCAGTGGTTATAATAAGTGCCAGATTTTCCCTCAGACCAACTTTTCTTTTTTCTTTTTTTTACTTTGTCGAAGATCAGGCAATGGTTTTTAGCATGGTGTGCCAAAATATTCTCCCTGGTAGATCGATGCAGATCCATCTATTTTTATAACGGGCCTCTCTTTTGGATTGACATGCATCACTGTGTCTCTACCCAGCTCTAATCCATAGTGTTACTGCATTACTTGGACTCAATAAATGAGAGCACACCATGTGTGGCATACAGTAGGTTTTATGGGCCTTGAAGCCATGTTCCTGTACATAATGAACCTCAGTTTTTGTAGACTGTACATAGTAGTTTGTGTAATAAAGATGGTTTCCACATACTGAAACATTATCATACTTTCTTACTGATATGGTTATGCAAATAAATAAAGACTTAAGACCTCAGATGTGACATGTTTGGTTGTTCTGAGGATTTGTTTGGCTTTCTGGGAGATGTCAAATCAGACCGTTTTCTCTGTTCCATTTCTCCCTCTCTGTGCCTTAGTCTCTTTGATGTTTCCCCCTTCTTTCTTTGGTAATGTTAGAACTGGCATGCTTGCTGTCTGATTTGCTCGCTGTTAAAAAAGTGTGTGTGTGCAATCTGAAATGGTATTCCATCATTGTCTTGAAGTAACCAGAAATGTCAACCTTATTTTATATATATATGTGCATACAGTATATACACTACTTGTCAAAAGTTTTGAAACACTTGACTGAAATGTTTTTCATGATCATAAAATTATTTTGATCTGAAGGCGTATGCTTATTTTGTAGACAAAAATCTAATTGTGCCACCATGTTATTTATGTTTCATTATAAAACTAATATTTAATGAAAAAAGTGTTCAAAATTGATGACTTGGACCAACTAATAAAGAAAGGCAGCCAATAAGTGCCCAACATAGATGGGAACTCCTTCAATACTGTTTAAAAAGCATCCCAGGGTGATTCCGCAAGAAGTTGGTTGAGAAAATGTTAAGGGTACATTTCTGCAAATTCTAGGCAAAGGGTGACAAATTTGAAGATGCTAATATATAACAAAGTGTTGATTTATTTTGGATTTTGTTTAGTCACAACATAATTCCCATAGTTCCATTTATGTTATTCCATAGTTTTGACCAAAAAAAAATTATAATAAAGAATAAGTGTTTCAAAACTTTTGACGTGTGTGTGTTGACATTTTGGGCCCAATTTGGACATTTCACTTAGGGGTGTACTCACTTTTGTTGCCAGCGGTTTAGAAATTAATGGCTATTAATGAGTTATTTTGAGGGGACAGCAAATTTACACTGTTATACAAGATGTACACTCACTACTTTACATTGTAGCAAAGTGTCATTTCTTCAGTGTTGTCATGTGAAAAGATGTAATCAATATTTACAAAAATGTGAGGGGTGTACTCACTTTTGTGAGATACTATGTATAGGACGACTCCTTTCGTAATAGATTCTTTTTTTATTGTTTTTCACTTCATCGATCTAGCTATTTCTTTTCAGGTTATGTTTTATGTAAGGCCATAAAAAAAGCCTGTTGGGCTTCTAATAAAACAAGTATGTAATTTTACATGCATGAAAGGTAGTGCAGTATTTTAGCTCAAAAGAGAACGCAATCTGTATTTTGGTAATATGGACAATAAGCTGAGCTCTCACGATAAATCTATTTAACATGCATGGTGTTAAACTTCAGTATGTATTTATATTTTTATGCCACATTAAAATTTAGAGATGCACAGATAAGAATATTTTTGGCCGATACCAATTACTGATTCTAACAAAAAACTATTTCCATTGAACATCGATTGGATCTGTTGAACACATGACAGGACAATGTTTTAAGAGATAAATACAATGTAAAAAAGATAAACTATGATAACATGACAATTGATGTGTGGAAACGTATTTTATTCAGAGGTTATTTTGGACTTCGAAAACATTTTTAAACATCTGTTGCTGTTCTACGCAATAGAGCTAATGGATTAGAGCATTCAATATGCTACTTTTCAGATTTAATTTTATTTTGGTAGGAATTTCTTTATACTACACAGAAAAAGTATAAACACTATACAATGCAGTAATTTTACATAATTTATAATAAAAACAAAAATTCACATCTGTGTTTTCATAATTATGACAGATATGCTGGTGGTTTTAATTTGGTCAATAATTGGCCTAAACTTACACTGTAAAAAAGTTTGCGTGAAGTAAACCGGAACTCGTATTCCATACCACAGGAAAAATTACTGTAAAACTATCTACAGTAGTTTACAGCATACTGTATACTGATTTATAGTATATGTGCTGTAGTGTAAAATTAATTACGGTAGTTTTTTGTATGACGTTTATTAAAATACATTATATTATCTGTACATTAAAATTTATTACGGTAATTGTTTGTATGTTGTACATTAAATTGCAGTGTTCATACCATAGAACTAACCACAGCAGGCACAGTTGTAGCTTACTATGGGAGTTAGCGTAACTAACTTCTATTTATTTCAAGTTAAAAAAGAATGAAACAATTAAGGCCTTTTTGCAAACATAACATTTATTACATAATGACAACTCAAACATAAATGTTGCTCATAAAAGTAAATTATGACCAAGATGTCCACCAGATGTCCAATGACTGAAAGAACACTCCGAATCTTTGCCTGTCCAGACCTAGAGAACAAAAAATACAAAAATAAATGAATATCATGGAACTTTATCTTGTTTTTATATCAACATGGCATTTAATCTACAATGGAGATAATACACTCTCAACAACCAAGGTTGTGCATCATTCAGAAAGGACTGAGACAGAAGTTACTTAAATACATATAGAATAAAATTCTGAGCAAAATATTTACATGTTATATTTGTACATAATATAACTTTATTTGAGATGTGCGGTATATAATAAAGTGCCCGGTATAACTCAGACGAGTTGTGTACATGTTCACAGACAAGATAATTTGGTTACTTAGTACTTCAAAACTTGTTAGTGCTTACTTCAATACTAAACAGAATGGCCGTTATAACTAATGCTTGTATCTGTTTGAGAACGTAAACTTTACATGTCGAAAATTACGTGCAGATCTTCACTGTCAAACGATGAATGCTTGAAAGAATTATTAGAAACTGCTAAAAGATGTCTTGTGTGATTTTGGTGCTCACCTGGTTCAGGTGGTGCAGGTTCAACGTTCATAGGTTCCCAGGTGTATTCCAATACATTTATACTTTTTATGCAATTGTATGAGTAAATCCAATGCAGAGAAGACATTTGGGCTTCGTCTTCTTGATAATAGATCCCTGAATAATACAAAAATTGTGAATGTACAGATTTGAGACTGGGCCAGTTCTCATGCAATTTTTCCTGCTTATTGTTTCCTAAAGAATACAGTTCAGTTAGACAGTAACATACTGTAAACAGCTTCTACAGTAAGGCATGGTGGGAAATACAGCAATAATACTGTTAAAACAACAAAAATCATGTACAGTGTATTGGTGGTGGGTATGTCAGTGCATCCCTACTAAAATGTATGAATGTCATATTATTAGACATCAAAATGTCATTTAATTTAAACCAAGCTAGCCTAGGAACACTTCTAGAATAAAAACATTTTATAAAAAAGTTTGAGATTTAAATGATAAATCTATAGATATACTTTTATACATTAAAGGGATATTCCACGTTTTATGTAAGTTAAGATCAATACAGCATTTGTGGCATAATTTTGATTACCATAAAAATGTATTTCAACTCATCCCTTCTTTAAAAAATTAGAGGTTACAGTGAAACACTTAAGATGGAAGTGAATGGAGCCCATTTTTGGAAGGTGTAAGGTTGTGATCCCTTAAAACCATACTGAATTCATGACAACTTAAGTGCTGCATTTCCTTGGTAAAGGACAAATAACAATATAATAATGGAGCCTGGTTTAGAGAGACAACACTATGCTTTAGAAAAAGTTTCTGTCTAAAACTGTTTAACCTTCCATTGGCAAATTGTGAATTTCACAGTTCACCAGGTTGCTACCTTCATGTACTGTAAGTTTGTGCACTCAGGCTTGAGGGGGAAATGGACAACAAGTTTCACATACAAATTTGTGCACTATACTCTTTTGTTGTTTTGAAGGAATACTGTGTTGTTTGTTCATTTTGTTTCATTGTTATGTTCCATTAACATCCTGAAAATATTGCACTGATTGTGCCACTTAGAAAAAAACTGACATCCAGTAGCGAATACGGTAATACATATTTGTCTCATTTCAAATCACATTGTATTGTTTCTGTTTTGATAAAAGTTGGGGGCTGGGGATGGGGCACTTTCCAATAAATCAGGATAACAGCAAAATTCTGAAATCACTTTAAGATTTGGACTTTATACCATTATTTTATCTTTATTTACACTGTAACTTAATATCAGAATGACCATATTAAAGCATGCTCCGACACTTAGTGGGCTTGAGAGATCTTTATATGCATGGCATTACCTCTATCATTTCCAATTATGAGGTCACAGTTCATGTTCCTGTAGGGTTCTTAAACAGTAATTAGTGTATTGTCATTTTCCCTCAACCTCATTCGCCTCCCAGAGCCCTCTAGCTAGTCCAAATAGAAGTGTTCTCCACAGTTTTATTAATCTTCTCCGCTCCAAAAAACACCATTTCCACACTCGTGCTTGTGCTATTTCCTCAGGCTGTACCTGTCTCCTGCTGCCAGCAAACTGAGAGAACTGAGAGAACTCGATAATGAGGAAATTATTCATGTTCATACATGGAGATGTTTAGAGAGTGTGCTGCCTGTTAGGTTGTGGAACAAAAATGAAAACATTTCACTCTTACGGTTGGTGTTTAAGTTTAAGGGTTTAAGTCAAAGTGGTTGCGGTTGTTCTTTTTACCATTTAGCTGTGCAACCTTTGAGATTTATGCACAATAGGTTGAATACAGGTAAAGTGGGACACTTTAAGCTTAATCATCTATCATTATGTGCATATTCTTCCATTGCTAAAAATCAGCATTAATTCATCCTATAGTATGGGATGAGATTGATGTTGCCAGTTGGATCATATTTTAAAAATAACACAAATGACAAATTATCAAAACGTGTCCCACTTTAACTGTATTGACACCTTACCATGTATTATTTGCTGGGGTTCATCATTGCGCAGTATTTATGAAGTGAGTCAATTGTCTTAGACATTCAATATTACTACCAACAGTTGCACATTATTACAGAGTAATTGTCATTTAATCTAAATATTGACATGGATGGTTAATCAATCCGAGCTCTACTGTCATCTGATGTTCTTTGCAAGCTTAACCAGTTTATCTTCAATTTTCATTTGGTTGAGGGGCTGCTGTGTTAGCTGTAAAACTTGACTGCTGCCTAAGGCTTATTGATCATTTAAGAAAAGCTGAGTTTGACCACAAGTTAACCCAGCACAGCACTTGTTCTGTTAAAACTGAATTATAAATCAGCTAGTAGTGTAAACAAGGGATAATATACAATCAACCGACTATTACCGGTTATAGCCTACTGGGTGATCATGCCCCTTTACATGCCTTCTCGTTCTCTTCGTTCTGCTGATTCTTTTACTCTTCAGCAGCCTCCTTGTAGACTCAAATCTATGAGTGAGAGAGCTTTTTCAGTTGCTGCACCTACATTATGGAATGCACTTCCTCTTGCTGTTAGAGATGCTACCACATTAGACAGTTTTAAGAAGTATTTAAAAACCTATCTTTTTAAAATTGCTTTTATAGATTGAGATGACTCAATAATTTGTATTATATTGATTAGTTCTGTTGTATTGTTTAGAATGATTTGTTTTGTACTGTATTACAGTACTTTTGTACTTTATTTGTTTTATTGACATCTGTTTGTAACGCTTTGGGTACTAGAAAAGCGCATTATAAATAAAATGTATTATTATTATTATTATTATTATCAAGACCCTGGAAAGCAAAGATGAAAATACTTGACACTACGATTGACCAAACAGGATCAAGTATTCCCAACAGTATAATAAAATTGAATGTAGTTCCGGGTATTAACGGTTCACTCAGTAATTTTGTGTTTATTTTACACTTGCCAAAATCGAAGTCGTCGTGAACTTGTATCGACGCCTAAACGTGCCGATACAGCATCATTAAAAAGTGATGGTTTTCAGTTACCAATGCCATTGGTGAATGCGCTATTCACAATCTGCAATGATTCATTTATTCCTTGAGTAAAAGTGTCCATTAAAAGGTTTAATAAGAGAAAATGAGTTGAATTAGGCTGGTAATGCGTTCTTAACATGGCGGGCCCCAGGAGGCAGCCCAGTAATAGGTTACTGATATGAGTCTTCATCTCTGTGAGTTTGCGTGATTTTTAAAATATTTTTTTAGTGTACTTACGTGGAACATTTTGTAATGAGGAAAAATGACTAAGTGCACCTCTAATATAGTGCTTATTTATAAGATTTATCTGCATATATACTTCCAAGACCTGAGCACTGAATAATAAACAAAGTTAATTAGCTAAGTAAGGCTTAGTGATATAAACCTCATGGTCTCACAGTGTTCAGGTTACATTGTAATTACACAAGTAGCCTACTGAGTTGTAGTAATGAAGTCCAAGTCCTTGATATGTAATTATTTTGTATAGCAGCTTGTAGTTGCATATTCTTGTTGTAGTTCATTACATTATTGTGAAAAATGGACGCTGTTAAATGTTACCCACTTTATGACCAGAATGTTCTTTGTTGAGCTATCTATAGTCTTGTGCTGAGTTCGGAATGGCATACTACCCATCCCAATTCAGAAGTGCTGAATTTAAATAAGGCGGAGAACTTTGAATCGAATGGCCAATTTCAACTGTCAGTGCTACATATACCAAGGAAGTTGTTCCATGCTTAAATTGTGCTGGTTTAACAAAGTCAGAGTAAAATATTTTCAAGGTTGTTGTTATTATGTCATATATTCAGGTCATGGGACAGTGCCCACATTCACTGGATGTCACACTACTGACCTGCATACCAAAACAACACACTTTTTTTTACTGGCCGAGAAGGGCATTCTTCATCAAATGCAGTACAGACAGTACACCCTTTTGGACGCAGCCTATTCCCTTGATTGGCTGGTCCAGGCAGGTTTGTTAGATTAGAGTTGGATCTAAACAATACAGGAAGCTAGATAGAGTTGGGCACCTCTGAACTAGATGAACCTTTCCACATGACAATAGTAACATTTTGATGAGTTAACCCTTAAATACATGGGTGTTTTGCCAAACTTTATTACATATATTGGTTATTTAGTGACCTGGCATATACATATACATATACTGTATATATATTTTTTGTGGTTTTCTTTTGCCCCAGTTTCATTTTGTTGTTCCCCTCACCATACTGTCATTCCCAGAGAAAAAGACAGATTGCCAGGTGCTAAAATCTACCTGTTTTCTAGCCTCTGTTTTTAGCCATGACATGAATAAAAACCCACTGAACGAACCTAGTTATTTCTCCTCTGTCTCCTCTCCACCAGTAAGCTGGTGTGTGGTGGGCGTACTGGCGCAATATGGCTGCCGTCGCATCATCCAGGTGGATGCTGCACATTGGTGGTGGTTGAGGAGATTCCCCCCTTCCTTGTAAAGCGCTTTGAGGTCTCAGATAAAGCGCTATATAAATGTAACTAATAATAATAATAATAATATACAGTATCTATCACAAATGGATCTACAAAATGTCCAGATAGCATCAGATTTTCAAAACATTTGAAAGAAAATGTGAAAAGACTAGAATATATTCTGATGTTTTATTTTTCATACATCAAAGAGTTGGTGCTACAAAGATAGAAAAGAATTCATTACTTCCACGCTGAAATTTCATGAGACGCATAACACATCATAAGATACACATAAGCTATACATCTGTATGTTCTTAGGCACTTTTTGAGTCTGAATAGATGCACAGCATAATTTTAGAGGTACACCCAAAATGACAAAAGCCAAATCATACTTTTCATGTGCTACACTAGCTTCCTTCCATGATGCTTCTTTGTCAAATAGCATTAATAAAAACAAAGAATCAGTGCCACCTTGAGTAACAAATAGCATGTATGATTTGTGTACACACATATTGAATACTGATAATTCACCACTGACGCAAACAAAGAAAATCAACATGATATTGTAGACATTTGTATGAATATAGGACTTATTTGTCTTGTAATAAACTAAGAAAATATATCCTTTGATAGTAAAGGTATATAGAAAAAAATACGGTTTATGGAAGAGCAGAAAAAAGTGACACAATTACATATCTTAGACTTTTATGGTGCTCTGCATTTTTGGTAATTAAGTATTTATTAAAATTAAGTTTTTGTTTTGTTTTTTAAATTTTGCCTTTTTAATTTTTTTGCCATGATATTCAGAAGACAAGGATTGAGGTCCTGGGTCACTACAACCCGAGGAATGCATTAAAGGGATAAAATAAGGTACAAGTGTCAAATGTATGAAATTATGTAAAGTACTCTCAAATGAAAACTGAGCTGAAAACTCCAGTCACTTCAATAAGTTAGAAAAATGTATTTGATTCTAGGGTGGTCCCCACTCATGGTGGCTGCCAAATGGGGGATTGAAGAACAGAGATGCTAGGACATGCTGTTGAACATGTTTTTACTGTATTGAGGAGTGTGTGTGGTTTGCCCGAGGGACTGTTAGTGTTGAAAACATGCATCCACTTGGCAGATAGACAAAAGGGCTTGTGCGCTTGTAACAGTAGCTGGTAGGTAGCTGTGCAGTGTGTAAACTCCCGTGTTGGAGATGCTGGTTCGAATCCCATTTGGAGCGGGTCGAGCAGGACTGGTTACAATGGTGCCGTGACCCGGATGGGAGTGAGGTTTAGGGGGTGAGTGTAACGGTAGCCAGCTGGTAGGTAGCTGTGCAGTGGTTAAACCTCACTCCCCCTGGCATCAAGAGGCACACTAGTGTCTGATGCTAGGGGCTATAGCCTTTAGCCTCCTTGTTAGCGTGCCTTCCTCTCACACTGGAGACGCCGTTTTTGAATCCCATTTGGAGCGGGTTGTGCAGTTGTTACACGCTCACAGAAATTCTTGTGAGGACACACTTAGGCATTGATGGATTGCAGCTTGGAGCAAAAATAAGACTGAATAGCATCTGCTTGTATTCTGTAATAATATAATGAACATAGCCAATTTTCACATTTGATTATTATGCAATTAGACTATGCACAAAAGCCCCATTGTGATATTGCTGAAGTGATATTATTGTCTTGATTTGCTTAAGTTTGTCTTTCAAATGTTTTTGTGACATAATACAAGACAAAGATGCCCTTGGAGCAACTCTATGCTGGTCTTATTGAATTCCAGTGAAGTAAAGGGAAGGTCACCTGGAGCCATTGTGCCATAGAGAACTGGATTAAGTTGGCATTGTGAAACTGAAAACAATGGAACTACTGGAATGAACTGGTTCTATTACTTCTTTCTTTTAACACTGTGACGACTTTACATGTAATAGATAAAATAACACTGCAAAATATAGTGTTTGTATAGATATTTCTGTATTGTAGCGATGCGGAACTAGAGTATTAGAGAAAAGTCCTGTGTCATCGCGAAACGCTGTTTTTCTTCCAGCACTGAGGTCAGCAAAAACTGCCACACTCACACCAGCAGATAGGAGCAGCACAAGCATCACCGATCCAGACTAAATTAAATAATGTATCAAATAAAACTTTCCAAGAAAGGTGGCATACTCTTCATTAGATAATAGTAGTGTATCAACATCAAGACAGGTCTTTATCTAGTTAAAAATTATAACAGTGTTTGCCTAACGCGAAATCATGAATCCTACTATGGGGAAGGCTAAGCTCATAAATATTAATTATGCAAATATGCAGAGAATCGAAGCCTTTTTGAAGCGCCAAGTCCCTTATCCTTATTTATGTTAAAAAGAGGCATGCATTGCTGCAAATCAGCGCGTCGAATTTTGTGTACGTCTCATTACGTAATTAATATTCATAAGGAAAGCCTTCACCATAGTATGTTTCTGAACCTGTCAGACTGACCGGGTGGAGGATGCAGTTGACAGGCACGCGCTTTCTATCAACCTTTCTTTCCAGTAATATATCTTCTTCAAAGGATACATTCTCGAAACGTCTTACATTACATAGATCGGCTTGATGATTGCAATAAAAGGGATATTCTGAAGCCAGTTTCATTTCATCATTACACTGAGAAGCGAGTTTCTTCCGGACTGTTTCTGTTATAATTTTATCACCGCAGGATACCCTGCCCGGTTCAGCCTTATGCCGTCAATGACAAGTTCGGCTCCGCGTATCATCTACCTCACTTTTACACGATCATCATGGTGTTTTGTGATTTAATGTTCTGGACGAATATCTCTTTTCCTGTCAGCACACAATTCTTTTGAAGCAGCTGTTTTCCTTAACCTTCTGACTAACCTGTACCCATTTGAAATAGTTAAAAGGATCAATGCTGAACTATTCTTTCTGGACTTGGAGCCTCCATTTAACATATATGAAACCTGGTCAATCCTAAAATTATAACTGATGACAGTGCACATTGCAATGAAATATAATTATAGTTCTCTCTTCCCAGGGTTCCTCCATATGGATTTTAATTTTTCATTTTAATTTATTTTTTTCATTTTAATAGACACTAGTTGTTGGGCTCAGTTTTTACTTAATTGGAATGTTTACTAAGGTTCATGATTGGACAACCTATTAACCCACATTTTACATTTTGACAGAAATTCAAGATGACATCAGAGGTCAGCCAAGTGCCATTGAGTGAGCTGCCCATGGACAACTGGATGGCCCATCTGCCCAGTGCACTATGGGACACCCCTCTCTGTTACATGGCTATTCCAGGTATAACCTCACTTTTTCATTTACATGTACTAAATATTACATGGAAACACTGCCTTTCTTATTATGTACCTTTGGAAACTGAACATTTACATTTATGTTGAGAATTTTCCCATTTTCCATAATTATAGACTCTGTGAATCTTTATCGACTGGGATCCACAGTTGAGAATATAGATACTGTTATATAAGGAAGGTGTCATTACTTTGTGTCTGATTTCAGACTACTAACAAAATTACATAATAATTTTTTATTACAACCTTCTTCACACAAAAATTTTAATTCTCTTATCATTTACTCACCTTCATGCCATAGATGTGTATGACTTCCTGTCTTCTGCTGAACACAAATTAAGATTTTTAGAAGAATATCTCAGCTCTGTCCTTACAATGCAAGTCAACAGGGTCCAAAACTTTGAAGCTCAAAAACCATATAACGGCAGCATAAAAGTAATCCATACGACTGGTTAAATCCATGTCTTCAGAAGTGATATGATAGGTGTGGATGAGAAACAGATCAATATTTAAGTCCTTTTTACTATAAATCTCTACGTTCAAACAGCCCTACTAAGCACTCTTCTTTCCTAAGAGTTAGTCTTCTTTTGTTTTTGACGATTTCTATTCATCGTGCATATCGCCACCTACTGGGAAGGGAGGAGAATTTATAGGAAAAAAAGGACTTAAATATTGATCTGTTTCTCACCCACACTTACCATATCGCTTCTGAAGACAGACTTTACCACTGAAGTCATATGGATTGTTTTTGCTTTTGTTTTGCTGCTTTTATATGCTTTTTATGAGCTTCAAAGTTTTGAACCCTGTTCACTTGCACTGTATGTGCCTACATAGCTGAGATATTCTTCTAGAAATCTTTGTGTTCCACTTTCTTAACACATATTAACTTTACATGTTCTGTGTAACATAAAATGACTTTTTTATTATCAATATTACGGTTCATCCTTTTAATAGAATGGCAGCAGATTGTGACTTAAAAAAAAAAAAAAGGACCCAAAATGATCATAAAATTAGTCCATACAACTTGTGCATGATATTTTGGGTGAACTCTTCCTTTAATATCCATGCCTTCTAAGCACTCCATTAACTTATTTCTGCACTGATTTATTGACTTAGCTGCCCTGCATTTTTATAGGCTGAACATGTTCAACTTTCTTGGTTTGCAGGAAGCCATAATGCCATAACTTACTGTCTGGATAAAAATGACCGCTCTCCAGTGGACCTCACTCAACCAGATATGCTGCAGAAGCTGGACAAGTACATGAAACCCATCATACGCCCGTTTGTATACAAGTGGGCGATAGCCCAGGTATGGTAACCGTCATTAATCCACAGTTCCTTTGCAGTTTGTGTAATATGTTTAAATCAGTCTGTGTTGTATTGAATATTGAATGATCATCTCTTGTTTTATGCTGTACTTTATGTATTTTTCATAGGGATACTATCAGCCATTTTAAAAGAATCAAATCAGACTCATACCTATGAATAAATCACAATTCACCTTCATTTACATGAGCAAATATTTATAAACCATCTGAGGTCATGACAAGGTTTGTTGTTCTTCTGTTGTTAAAATACAAAAAAATTGTAATTTGGTGTCAAAAAAGCCATGATCATATTCTGTGTACATACTGTATGTATTATACTGTAGTATACTGAATGGTCACATTAGTAAGTAAGCACATTTGAAAAAGCACCATAATGGTGTCTGGCTAAACATTACAGTTTAAAGGTTAAAATGAATGCAATTATGTTGAGTATGATATCAAATCCCTCATAAAGGCAATAGACCAATAAATGTCAATGTGCATCAGCAGAGTCCTGTAGAGCACGAGTCTCTCAGCTCAGAAACTGTAATCTATCAGCACGAGAGGGAATACATTGTGTGCTTTTCTGCAGAAATCAATCAAACGCTTAGTGGCTTTTCAAGCCTTTGCACTCTAAAGCTTTCTCAATAAACTTTAACTGTGATCCGATAGAATAGTTATAATTAAAGGTTTTTGTATAAAACGCTGATGGATGGGAAGAATTTCCCAAATTTTCAATATGTCAGGTGAGATATAAAGGATGCATTATAACAGAGAGATGTTTGTTTCACGTTTGTTTTTTTCCCTCACACTGTTTGTCTTGTAGTTGGCTAGCTGTTCAGCAGTCCTTTTGCTGCACCTGCCTTGTTAATGAATGTTCTTTACATTATATACTACAGGAGTCTAGCGTTAGGGAGCAGTTAGATTCCGGGGTGAGATACTGTGACCTGAGGATAGCACATCGGCCTAATGACAGCTCTAATGATCTCTACTTCTACCATGGTGTTTATACCACTATTACTGTGGAGGTAAGATAAATGGCTTCTCATAAAAACTATGCAACAATGATAATTGGACCGGTGTGAGGTGCATTTAAAAAATCTTGAATGATGCGAAATATAGCATATAATTATACAGCGAATATATTTTTATTCATTTAGTGTATTTTTTATGAGAATATTTGTTTAAAAATATAGTTCTGTGCAAAATATGATTAATATGAGCAATAGAGTGCAACAAACTGGCTCTGGAAGTAGAAATCCCAATACAATTTTTTTTCCATAGGTGAATCGCTTATTAACAATAGCTTAGACACTTTTAAAGAAAGACCTACAGTGAGCTCCAAGGTTGTTGATCGATGGCATATGCTTCTGCCGAAGCCATCAATTTATATTTTTTCAACTTTTTTTTTTTTTTTAAACATCATGTTTAATAGTGGATTCCTGGTGGAAAAAGTACACTCCCAATGATTCTGAGGGGGAAAATCCACCAATCAGAGAATCGCGCCAAAAGCTCTGCAGCGATCGCTCACTTCCATGATGCACTGCTAAATGAAGCAATCGAGCTGGTCTCTCTACACTATCAAAATACTAATATATTTGTATATTTTAATATTTTGCAATATACTTTATATATATTGATTCTATAGTTATAATCAAGAACATGAAATCAGTAGTTTTATATGTTTCAATAGTTTTTTAATTCAATTATGTCATCTGCTTTATGGGATTGTTGTTCATTCTCTCATGAAAGAAGTTTAGCACACAATCTTGTACCGTGTCAGATTTTCAAATATTTTTAGCTTCAAATCAGTTTGTTAGTTGTAATTCACCTCGAAGCTGGTTGGTTTGGCTTATGGCTTAGAACTGTTTTGTGAACTTCTTAATGAAATTCCTATGAAAATACGTATAGGAAAAATACTTCCAGAAACAAGTGAGCTAGAACTGTTGCGCTCTATGGCTCTAATTGAAATACAGGTTAAAAGAATAGAAGTGAATGCATTCAATTAATTCTAACAAATGTCTTGTGTTATTGCAGACGGTATTAAAAGAGATCAGAGAGTGGCTGGATGTTCATCCAAAGGAATTAGTCATCCTCTCTTTTAGCCACTTCCTGGGCCTCTGTCAAGAACGCCACTTACTGCTTTTCTCAATGATAAAGAGTGTTTTTGATTCCAAACTGTGCCCCAAAACGGTACGCATACATTGTCATGATCAAATTGTAGAAATCAGTGATTGGAAACAGATTCAGGAACAATGTATTCTCAGTATAATTCATTCAATACGTAATAAAAAATATTAAAAGAGACATCTGATTTGTCTGTCAGGAGCGTGTGACATTACGGAATTTATGGAGCCAGGGTTACCAAGTCATCATTTCATATGAGCACAATATTGCCAACTGCCACAAAGAGTTGTGGTCCCATATACCTTATTGGTGGGCCAACAAGTGCAAGGCTGAAGCGCTGATCGAGGAATTTGAACGTAAAAAACAAAGTGGCCGACCAGGTAACTCTTATCATACATATTTACATTAACAAGTCATAGGCAATTCTGATCTATTTCAAAAGTCAAAAATCAATGCTCTTGTGTGCACTGCTTTTCACAGGAGGGTTCTTTGTGACTGGCATCAATCTTACTGAAGATTTGAAGTACATATGCTCCCATCCCACTGAATCACTGAAGGATATGGTGATGTCAGCATATCCCACATTACTCAGCTGGGTCCGGCAGCAGATGCCTGGCTCTAACACTGGCTCCCTCAACATCATAGCTGGAGACTTTGTGGCCGAGAGCCAGTTCATACCAACCGTCATTGCACTGAATGAAAATCTACTTAACAGGACCATATTATCAGAGCCTTGACAAACTCTTAATCTGCATAATGTAGAACGCATTTAACATTTGAGAAACATTTCTTGTGATGGATTTTTATACTAGTCACTAGACTATAAAATAACTTTACACTTTTTGAGTAAAAGGGTGATAGAGAATTTTGAGTTATGAATAGAATAATTTAATGCACTGATTTTTATGACTTGAATCTTGTTTAGCTTATTTGTGGCGTTTCCAATATATACCTCTGATCTTGCAATAATGTTGGTCATTTGGAAGGACCTGGTCCTGGATCTGGACATTATCATGGTCCAAATTATCCCAACATCAAAATACAGCACCAGTCACAAGCATAACATGTTACATACATACTGTAGTACCAGTGAGCAGAGAACCAGAATTTCATCATTTGCATGAGGATTGCTGAAGCCTACTCAATCCAAGCCTGCAAAAATGGAATCAAACACTCAGGATTGTGCATTCTTTATGATATATAAACTTTTCAACTTTGTACTGTATGGAATGACAAAATGGAGATATGGTTACATCTCTGCATGGTATTCGCAAACAAAAGCATGAGGAGACATTGTGGAATATTTCTGCAATTGCAAATATGTTTTCTGCCATAGTAGCATGCTATTTAAATGCAACTGCATCATGCAATTTTAGCAATATGTCAGCAGTTTTGACCTCTCATAGACAAAATTATAATCACAAGTATCAACAGTTTGAATGGAGGACATGGACTTAATACATATATTTGAATATTTCAAATAAATAATTTATTTAACAATGTTTATACAAATGTCCACATTTTTATGAATCAAGTTTTTTTCATAAAGCTATAATATAAAACTGCCACAAAGTTTTGCATGGTTGACATTGTTTTAATCAGAAAAAAAAATCACTTTTTATGAAGTTGTACCACTTGGCCAGTGTATTTTAGTCAGTGTCTCACTGTTGATTTTTTATTCAAAGAGCCAGATTTAGAGGTATCTATACATTACTTAAAGTTTCATTGTGATGTTTATACAATTTCATCCTTTCATTGGAGTTTCAAAAGCAACAGATGCTCTATAAGCCTTATGCTGCACTACAGGCACACAAGGGACAACAAGGAATAGATGACATGGGAAGATACTTTTTACTCTGCATCATTCCATGATCGATGTGCGATGAAAGCCTTTATTTAAAGTTTTAACCTATCTTTATCTAAAGATAATGGGGGTTTTGAGTCTGTTCTCTGATCAAAGTTGATAAATTGATGAAAGGTCATTGTATTTCTGAGCTGTGGTAAACAAAATGCTTAAAATGAGATAAATTGTCACATATGTAAGTATCACATTTATCAATAATTTTTTCTTAATACGTAATACTGTATACGGACTGACACCAAGGGGCCTGAAGTCAGCGTCATTGAAACACGATAGTTTTAAAGGGATAGTTTACCCAAAACTGAAATTCTCTCATCTCACCCTCAGGCCATTCCAGATGTGTATGACTTTCTTTTTTCTGCAGAACATTTTTAGAAGAATATTGCAGGCCTGTAGGTCCATACATCCATAGGTCCAAGTGAATGATTACCAAAACTTTGAAACTCCAAAAAGCAAAAAGGCAGAATAAAAGTGACTCCAGTGGTATAATACATGTCTTCAGAAGTGATATGATATGGTGTGGGTGAGAAACAGATAAATATTTATGTACTTTATTTTTACTATAAATCTCCACTTTCACATACTTAATTTGTTTTTTTGCGACTAACATTCTTTGAGTATATTGCCACATACTGGGCAGGGAGGATAATTTATGGTAAAAAAGGACTTTAAAATTGATTTGTTTTTCGCCCAAACCTATCATAGCACTTCCGAAGACATGGATTAATCACTGGAGTTTTGATTGATATCTGCAGATTTTTTTTTTTATATATTTATTTTTCTTTTTTTCTTTTTTTTTGCTGCCTTTATGTCCTTTTTGGAGCTTCAAAGTTCAGGCCACCATTAACTTGCAATGAATGTACGAACAGAGCTGAGATATTCTTCTAAAAATCTCTGTTTGTGTTCAGCAGAAGCAAGAAAGTCATACAGGCTGAGGGTGAGTAAATGATGAGTATTTTAATGTTTGGGTGAACTATTAAGTTACTGATGCCATTGCAGAAATTCTCTATTCACAGTCAGCCATGATTAACTTAATCCATTAGTGAAAGTGTCCAATAACAGAGAGGTTACAGAAATAAGTAGTATTCAGCAGGTTGTGTGATCCTAACATGGCAGCCCCCATGAGGGTACCCTTTCCATGTAGAATAAAACTACTTTTATAAGGTGACTATAAGTGGTCATGATTTTATACACATGCTTCAAAATTACTATTTTATTTAGGAGTAAAACTTCTGTAATGAGGAAAAAATGGTCGAGGACACTTTTAACTATCTAGTCATACTAGAACTAAGAACACCCAAATGAGTGAATTAGTCTGCCGAAAAGTTGCTTCATATAGGTCTTTTAAAAGTTATTTTTAGTCAAATTTAAGTCTTTAGTTAACCTCTTGGTGTTTTAAAAAGATATCAGAAGCTGTTCAGACCGCACACATGATTAAAACAAGACGCAGTGGAACGAATAGAACAGAATGCAGAATGTCTCAAGACAAATTTATTCACAGTTTGGTTTAACCTGACACGGCGTCTAAAAACGCTGCACGCCTACAAGAGACTGCAAAAAAAAAACAAAAAAAAAAAACAGGTGTACATTAGATAAAATGCTGGCACTAATAACGAGGGCTGGATGTCATGTTCCCTGTCAAAAAGCTACACTTTGATGCTGCGCTGATTTTAGCGCTTTGGGAACAGCTTTAGGTGTGACCAGCTGTGAATATGTGTGCAACACATCAATGAAATTTACTAGAATTTATAGCCTCTGCTGGTGACATCTTTGATCTTCGAATTGCCCACAAACTGTATGATTCGTCCAATGACCTTTACTTCACTCACGTCATTTACACACATGTGACTGTCGTTGTAAGTATAAACACTATAATGTAAAATATCTTGCTACATCTATTTAACTCTTTATTCTCTCTATTTTGGGCTTTCTTTGTATGCGCCTATATCATACATATTTTTTAAAGGAGGCAGTGTTGACCTTGTGCATCCTGTGGACATCAGGCTATCAATTGGTGTCATATGAAGATCAGTCTGCAGTGTGCCATAAGGAGTTGTGGCCTTCCATCCTTTACCTTTGGGCCAATAAACCAAATGCAGAAGTGCAGCTCCAATATATTGAGTGGCAGAAACTGCTTGGCTGGCCTGGTGGGAGAAGTGTTGGACATAGATTGCATATACCATTACAAATGACAGGTTACGTGGAGTAAAGTGTACAATTTTCTACACATGTATATTAACTTCTGAGCGTTAGTTCAATGATCATAAAGTTACTCTTGTTGTTGGCCTCTGATTGGCATATTTCTATTGTACAGAGGGATTTTTTTGAGGCAGGGCTGAATGATGCTTCATCACTTCGCACCCCAGGGAGTCTCTACAGACCCTGACCCCGGAGAACTGGAACTGTGTGAGAAGATGGCTAGAGGACCATAAACCAGGACCTGAATCCACAAGTCTAAACATCATAGCTGGAGACTTTATTGGACCTATCCCTCTTTGCAAGCTTGTCATTGCTCTCAACAAGAAACTCCTTTAATCATGGAGGTGGGAAAGCGAAGTGTGTTAGTTGCAAGTTGTTTTAGGTGTCGACATTGAATCATTTGGGTTTTGAACACTCAGTACAGAGATTAATTCAACTTTTCCTTAGTTACTCACTCTGGCTAAACCAATGCATTAGCAGTATATTGAGTTGAGTCAGAGGCAAAGTGCTTACACACCCAGAGAATCCACAGTCACTTCCAGGACAGCGGTGACACGCGGCACATGTGGCAGGGCATCCAGGCCATCACCAACTACAGGACAACATTAGTTGCCTGTGACAAAGATGCCTCCCTTCCAGATACACTGAATGACTTCTACGCTCGGTTTGAAGTGCAGAACTAGGTGGTAGCGAGGAAGACCACCCCTCCTCCCAACGACCAGGTGCTCTGTCTTACCACGGTGGATGTGAGGAAAACTCTAAGTAGAGTCAGCCCATGGAAGGCTGCTGGACCAGACAACAAGAGTGCTCAGAGGATGTGCAGACTAGCTGGCAGATGTTCTTACCGACATCTTCAACATCCCAACACATTCTCACACCCAACTCGTCACATATTGACGCTTTTGACAGGACCCCTTGGCGTCACATTTTAACACCCTGGTTATACCTTTGGCGTCATTTTTCGACGCGTTGGGTAGTCTTAACCAAAACCGCATTCAAAGGTGAGTTTAACAACGCTCCACGGCGTGTGCAAGTAAGCCGTTTAAGCGTTTTCTTAGGTACTGGTAACTAGAGCATGCTGGATAACGTATTTTTATCGGAGGTTTGTTGATGTTAATAAATATATATAATATGCTACGATTGTGTTCAATTAATCAAAGTTTTTTATATTTTTATTTTTAAAATCCTCTATAGAAATCTATCGGACTACCCAACGCGTCGAAAAATGACGCCAAAGGTATACCCAGGGCGTTAAAATGTGACGCCAAGGGGTCCTGAAAAAGCGTCAATATGTGACGAGTTGGATGTGACACACCAATCATCATGAAGTGCTTCGAGAGGCTCGTCATGAGGCACATTAAGACCCAGCTGCCCACTCCTCAATACTCAGAGCCTGGTTTGACACACACACACACACACACACACACACACACACACACACACACACACACACACACACACACACACACACACACACACACACACACACACACACACACACACACACACACACACACACACACACACACACACACACGCGTGTGTCCTGAGCTGCACTTTAATTACTGTCACTTTATAACTGGCTGCTACCTCAATAACTGCTATGGTGCACAGAACACTATCTCATAGTATGTTATGTTTACATTTGGCATTTTTAGAAACTGTCATCTTTTTGCACTAAAGTGTACTGGTCGGCGCTGCACTGTCTCTCACTGTGCCTATTGTCCTGTTAATTGTTAGTAATTTAAACGTATCCTGTGTCCTAGAGATGAACATATTTTGGTTTGAAAAGTGTAAATATATCTCAAAACAACAGCAAAGGATCTTGTGAAGATGCTGGAGGAAACCAGTAGACAAATATCTATATCCATAGTAAAACGAGTCCTATATCGACATAACCTGAAAGGCTGCTCAGTAAGGAAGAAGCCACTGCTCCAAAACCACCATAAAAAGCCAGACTACAGTGTGCAAGTGCACATAGGGACAAAGGTCTTAATTTTTGGAGAAATGTCCTCTAGTCTGATGAAACAAAAATGTAACTGTTTGGCGATAATGACCATCATTATGTTTGGAAGAAAAAGTGTGAGGCTTGCAAGCTGAAGAACACCATCCCAACTGTGAAGCATGGTGGTGGCAGCATCATGTTGTAGGGGTGCTTTTCTGCAATTAACAGATTGAAGTTTTAAAATGAGACTCTTGCATTTTCTGAACATTTTTTGTTTAATACTTAAAAGGAATAGATAATAGTTAACACACATAAATGAATAATTCTCATAATTTACTCACCCTCATGCCATCACAGGTGTGTGACTTACTTTCTTCAAAACAAAAATTTTAGAAGAATATCTCAGCTCAGTAGGTCCATACAATGTAAGTGAATAGCAGCATAAAGTTACTCCATTAAACCAAAATATAACTCCTTTTTCACAAACAATCTTGACAGCTGTCTCCTTGGGGATAGTTATTTTAAGCTCGATTACACTTCCTAGCTCCATCTATTGTTCTGTGCAGGAATCAAGCACTAGGAAATGTAATCGAGCTTGAAATCTTGATTGTGTCGAGAGACTGCAATGACAAGATGTACAGTGAAAAAGGAGTTACATTTTGGATTGTTCTCACCCAAAACCGATTGGATAACTTCAGAAGACATGGATTTAACTACTATAGACTTACTAATTACTTCTATGCTGCCATTATGTGCTTTTTGTAGCTTAAAAGTTTTGTCACCTTTCCCTTGCATTGTATGGACCTACAGAGATGAGATATTCCTCTAAAATCTTTGTTTGTGTTCAGCTGAAGAAAGTGATTCACACATCTGTGAGTAAATGGGTAAATGATCAGAGAATTTTCATATTTGGGTAAACCATCCCTTTAAGGTTAAGGGTTCAGAACAAGTATGAGCAACAATAATAGTGATGCTTAATCTAAATCTGAACAATAATTTTTTTTGTTACTACTTGTTTTAAGATGAAATTGGTCCAAAAAAGCAGGTAGAGTAAAGCTGACACCCTTCCATGAGGTCGGTCTTATTGTGCACCTCTATTATAGAGTTCAAGAGTTTTTTCTGGGATCTGAAGATTCTTTAGAGCATTAAGTATATTGACTTTTTAATTCACATTCTCTGGATGACTGATGTCTCTAAAATGAATGATAAGGTCCTGTTGGGTATTAAAATGTTCTAAAATGAACCTAAACAATTTAAAAATGTATGCTCTCTGGATACACAATGAATGAGCCACATCCTCCAGTGTGGCAGTGAAAGAGTCAATAAGCTGGTGAGGAACAAAAAAAACAATGGTGTCTACAGAACAGTCATGTGACTTGGCAACTGTCCTGTGTACTGTAACATCCAAGGTGGCAAAGAGCTGGTCTTTAGGCTGGAGCCCAGCATCACCAGTCAGGGCTTTAATCGTTTTACCTTTAGAAAAAACACTCTTAATTTGTTTTTGATCATTGATAAAACTGAAATCATAGATTAATTGGTATATATATATATATATATATATATATATATATATATATATATATTTTTAACCAAACCTCACCACAGTTGATGTAGCCAATAACAGAGATGATGGTAAAATCTTTCTGTTTGGAGGTGTTGTTCTGATCTTCTCTTTGCAATTTGTCAAAAAAATGTCAATTTGTGTCTATAACATGCAATTAATTCAATAAAAGTGTACATTATACACCTGTTAAGAGTCTGGATGTTTCCCTTGCCGAATATTTTCCTCTTCTCTGGCATCTTGGTGGAGAGGATGATCTTACCAACAACACTCTGCCAAGTTCTGCGAGGTATTCATTCATCAGACTCGGAGAAAGATCTTTTTCACTCTATTGTAATACCTAACAGTTTCTATGTCAGAACCTATGTCAGTTTCGCTATGCTGTTTTGACAATAGATATACCTCTATAATAGTGCATCACTGCCTCATTCGGCTGGTTCGGATACGTCAACCGCGGCGACAACTTTTAATTTTAATGCATTTTAGTGGGCGGAAGAAATGTCGATGTCTGGTATCTTTAAAGCAGTGTCAAGTGGGTATAATTTTAAAATTTTTCTGAATCCGTTCAAATGTGGTTATAGTCTTTACTACTTCATATGTTTATAGTCAGTGATTTCTAGCACGTAAACACTTTTTATTTAACTTTGCAACAGTGTGAACTGCTCAATGCAATGGCACTATAAACAAACTAGCCTAATTTTATGTTGATGACCGCAAATGTGGTGTTGTCTGTCTTCGACTTAATCACGTGAAATTGCAATGAAACTAGAAACAAAAACTTGTGTTAAACATTGTTGATTATGTTTGGTCTGTAAAATTGATACATTTTGATTTCGTTTCGAAAGCTCCTAAGAGACGTTAAGCTAGTTTTGCTTTCGATTTTCAAGACACATTCAGCGATAAACGGTGATAACTCTTAAACTGCTTAGCAAATACTTCCCAAAATAGTATGACAGTAAAACGAGGAAAGCTACTAATATTCCACAAGCTTGTTTTCATTGTTTTAATTCGCTAGACTGGAGCACTGGCCAGCAAAATCCATCGCAATGTGAGTTACCCCGGGAAGAGTTCCTCTTGTCGTAGTGGTAATAAGTGACCTTGAAGAAAATACATTTTTTCTTCTTTTGGAATAGCTTGGTGTGTGAACTGCATGTCCAATATATATACCTTCTTTTTGTAATAGCATTGTTTGTTGTTGTTGAAGGACATAGCTATAAGAAACCAGCATCATTCAATAGAGGAGGACAGTGGGTAACTTTCACAACCTTTCATTTCCCCCTACTGGTTGAATAGGGAATTGCATGTCCAAAATGAACCTTTTTGTAATGGCTTTTTTGTTGAAGGAGATAGAGGCACGAAACCAGCATCATTCAATAGAGGAGGACAGTGACAAGCAACTTTCACAACATTTCATTTGACCCCTAGTGATTGAATAGGGAACTGCATGTCCAAAATGAACCTTTTTGTAATGGCTTTTTTTGTTGAAAGTGATAGAGGCACTAAACCTGTTTCAGTCAATAAAGGAGAACAGTGGGCAACTTTCACTAGTTGTGAAGTTGTCCATTGTCCTCCGCTATTTAATGAAGCTGGTTTCATTCCTCTATCTCCAACAAAAAAGCTATTACAATTTGTTGTTTTTAGTTTGGACATGCAGTTCCCTATTCAACCGGTAGGGGAAAATGAAAGGTTGTGAAAGGTACCCACTGCCCTCCTCTCTTGAATGACACAGGTTTCGTGTCAATATGTACTTCAACAAAAAAGCTATTACAAAAAGAGTTTATATTGGGCATGCAGTTCACACACCAAGCTATTACAAAGAAAATTGCACATGCTCCACTGTCCTTTACTTACTGCTACGACAAGAGGAACTGTTCCCAGGTGACTCACATTGCGATGGCTTTTGCTGGCCAATGCTCATATTATCAAGTGAAAATAATTCAAACAAGCTTGTGGAAAATTATTAGCTTTCTACAATATGCAGTAATACTATTTTGGAAAGTATTTGCTAAGCCGTATAAGAGTTATCACTGTTTCTTACTGAATGTGTCTGGAATACCAAAACTAAACTCGCTAGCACCTCTGACCTTGTATACAAAAGTACAATGAGTCCCAAAGCAAAATCTAGTTGAAAGAGTTGTTATTCATTGATCCTGCTGCATGTAATAACCATCATGTTTGTCTACACTTTAGAGTTCCGTCTGGCTTTGGTGCAATTGCAAGTGTCAAAGATAAAGGCTGAAAACCTGGGAAGAGCACAAAAACTTGTGAAAGAGGCTACAGGCCAGGGTGCAAAAGTTGTAGTCTTACCTGTGAGAACTACATTTTCTAGTCTAGATTAAAAAGTACACCTTTGTTTATATTGCATGATGTATGTGTTTGGATAGTACTTTAATGGACATATTGGTAATTATTGATAATGTATCAATCTCTTCCATGTTCACCCAATGCAGAATATTAAAATTTTATTAGGGCTGGGCGATATGGCCAAAATTGTTATCACGATAATCTTTTTCATATTGTTCGATATCGATATTTATCACAATATACTTTTACACATTGAACTTTCTTTTTTTATTTTAAAGTTGACGGAAGAAAAAATAAATTCTAAACAGTCAAAATAGTCTCTACAAATCTGCACAGGGGGTCCAGAGATGGCCAAAGCAGTGGGGTCTGTGGGATCTTTTACCAATTTTACTGTCTTTTACCGTTTATGAATAGAAAATGAATGTTAAAAGATCATCTGTTTGTTCTGAAGCATAGTGACCGCAGTCCAGTATTTTTTGGAATATTTTTACAATAAAATGAAATATTTTTTACATTTCTTTACATTCAGATACCCAAGTATGGGGCATAGAAGCCCTTGTGACTGTGGAATGATGCTGAATATGGGTTCAGGGGTGTCCCGAGAGAAAATTTAGAAATTTCTTTTTATTTTTTAAAACATTTGTATATTTTCATTAAAGTGAGAATCTAGTCTACCAACTAATAATTTTAGTCTTTCCTTATCCATTCCAGACATCTATTTAATTTGAATTAATGTAACCGTTGTCATGAAGTCTTGCGGTGCGGATGGAATCAATCCGGTGTCTGATGTAGCCTAGTTGTTAGCAAGGCAGCTAGCATTAGCAAGTTCATCCAGTCTGACCCTACGTTACCACTGGCGCTTTGTGAGCGAAGTTGAGAGCGTTTTCAATTAATTCCTATGAAAGCAGAGCGTCATGCTCGCAAGGTGGATCGTAGGATTGGCAGCGGTGCGGAGCAAGCTCTCTCCTAGCGCTGTAAGCGCCTTTGAGCGGATTCCGTCCGCCCCAGTGCAAACGCAGCCTGAGAAAGCCGAACTGCTTGTGTTTTAACGGCACGCAGTAAATAATAAAAATTCCCCAAAAGCTTATTGTGGATTTTCTTTATCGTGATATATATATCGATATCGTTTTATTGCCCAGCCCTAAATCCTGCATTAAAGTAATATTCCGGGTTCAATACTAGATTTTAAAGAAAAAGGTGGGACAAGTTAAAATAAATTTTTGTGGATATCAACATTATGCCACAAAGGCTGTAAATTAGGCTTAACTTGTATTGAACCTAGAATGGACCATGTTTGTTTGTAGGAGTGTTTTAACTCCCCCTATGGAAGCAGATTCTTTGCAGAGTATGCCGAAAAGATCCCAGGAGAATCCACACAGATGTTGTCAGAGGCAGCCAAGGAGTGTGGGATCTATTTAGTGGGTGGTGAGGTCTTCAGCCATAAAGCATCACATTTGGTGTGATTAAAGCACCAGCACATGAGCCACTAATTTCTACGTGCCTAACATGATTGTTTGTGCATATCTTAGGTTCTATTCCTGAGGAAGATGGAGGAAAGTTCTATAACACCTGCTCAGTTTTTGGACCTGATGGAAAGCTGCTTGTTAAACACAGGAAGGTTTGTGTTATTACAGAAGATCACACAAAATCACAAAAGAAATGGTTGATGGTCAGTTATTTATACATGTACTCTATATATGGCATGGTGGCATGTTTCCTCCACAGTTCAAAGATCTATAAAGACATGCAGTTCAGGTAAATTGGAGACTCTAAATTGCCCGTAAGTGTAAGCGTGAATGTGTAGGTCTCTCTCTCTCTCTGTGTGTGTGTGTGTGTGTGTGTGCGTGCGTGCGTGTGCGCGTGCGTGTAGGTCCCTGTGATGGACTGGCTGGATCCTGTCTTCGGCCCAGAAGACAGCTGTGATAGGCTCCAGCACTACTCTGTGACCCTGCTTAGGAAAAAGCAGCTTAGAAAATGAATATTGTATATATTATATATGCAATTGTTTTTTTTTTTTTGTACAACCCCAATTCCAAAAACATGTATTAAAACAAAAATAAGTGATTTGTAAATTGTATTCACCCTGTGCTACAGTATATTGAAAGGCAGGCCAGTCTATCACCAACACTCTTTGCTAACGCACTATGCACTTGTAATTCGTGCAGTATGTGGTTTGGCATTGTCCTGCTGGAAAACCACTTCTAAATGCGAGTGATCTCAGATCTCTCATACGTAACTGTCTTAAAAACAAAAATTTTGGGGGAAAAAACAGCCATCGTGTTTTCCGGGCCAAGAGGAAAATGACCACCCAAACTGTTATCAGCATCAGGTCCAAAAGCCAGTGTCTGTCATGGTTTGTGTCAGTGCCCATGGCATGGGTAACTTGCACATCTGTGAGGGCACCATTAATGCAGAAAGATATGTACAAATTTTGGAGCAACACACGCTGCCATCCAGACGCTGTCTTTTCCAGCGCAGTCCCTGCATTTTCTTGCAGGACAACGCCAAACAACACTGCCAGGATTACAAGTGCATGGCTGTGTAAGCAAAGGCTGCGGGTGCTAGACTGGCCTACCTGCAGTCCTGACCTGTCTCCAATTGAGAATATGTGGTGCATTATGAAATGCAAAATACAACAACAAAGGCCTGGTACATTTATGTAGCTGAAGACCTACATAATGGATGAATGGGGGAAAATTCAGCTTGCTAAAAGGGATAGTTTACCCAAAAAGGATATTATTTAAAATTATTATTTACTGACCCTCATGATATCCCAGATGTGACTGACTTTCTTCACCAGAACACAAAAATATCTTAGCTCAGTAGGTCCTTAAAAAGCAAGTAAATGGAGATTTCACTTTTGTAGCTCCAAAAATCACAGAGTCAGCATAAACTTACGACATCATCTGTTAAATTAAAGTCTTCTAAAGCGACACGATCGCTTTTGGTGTGAAAAAGATACATTTTTAAGTACTTTTTTAAACTCTAAATCATGCTTCCAGTCTGCAGTGAGATTGCATTTGCAACGCGAGAATTGACACATGTGCGCCATAGCCTGAAGAGCAATGCTATTTACAAGTGAAGAGGTGGAACATTGTACAGTTGCTTGGTTGGTTTTGGTTTAGATCTGTATTTATCTGTTTCTTTACTGACAATGGTGTGTTTGTTTTCTTATCCTGGGTGTTTCAACCGAGTGGAGAACGTGAGAAGCTTACTGGAAGCATATGATTATAGTTAAAATATACTTACCTATTCATCTTTTCTTTTCTTTTTTTGCACTAAAAGTTATCATATCGCTTTAGAAGACATTAGTTTAACAGCTGGTGTCGTATGGATGACATTTGTGCTGACTGTGATTTTTGGAGCTTCAAATGAGAAATCTCCATTCACTTACATTTTAAGGACCTACTGAGCTGAGATATTTTCTCTTTTTCTTCAAACGTGTTGTGGTGAAGAAAGAAAGTCATACACCTTGATATCATGAGGGTAAGTAAATGATGAGATAATTTTAATTTTTGAGTAAACTATCCATTTAACAAACAAATGCTTGATAAGTGTCATTAGAGGAAATTGTGGCATTAAAAAAAAATTTAATTCATGATGTAAACGATCAAATAATGTGTGTTGTAGTGCTTTCAATATAGGAGAGGCTGAATAGAATTTACGAATCACTTTCTTTTGGTTTATTAGCATTTTCCATACTATCCCTACATTTTGGAATTGGTGTTGTATTAAAGGTTTTTGCATTCTTTCATTAGCATAATACTCATACAGTCAGAACAGTTAGGAAGAGCATACTACCTGAAAACAAATGCAAACTCTTTTTAATTGTCCTGCAGATTCATCTTTTTGACATTGATGTTCCTGGGAAAATACGCTTTCAGGAATCAGAAGTACTTAGTCCAGGAAACAGTTTGTCCATGTTTGAAACCCGTAAGTAGTCATTATAGAAGTCTTTACCGTGTTGCTTAACTTTATATTTGTGCTTAAGATTTAAGTTGTCATACCAGATATGTCTGTGTTTTGTGCAGCATTTTGTAAAGTAGGTGTGGGAATTTGTTATGACATTCGGTTTGCAGAGCTGGCACAGATCTATGCCAAGAAAGGTGAGAGACATTTTTCTATAATGTAATTTAGGAATACTAGGTATGCTTCCTAATTTCTTTCTCTGTATAGGTTGCCAACTTTTGGTATATCCTGGAGCCTTCAATATGACTACAGGGCCAGCTCACTGGGAGCTGTTGCAGAGGGGGAGGTCAGTATCCTCTACTGTTACTGAGCTTTGCTGTACTACATGCCCTTGTAAGATTTTTGTCCCCTTTACAGGGCAGTAGATAATCAGGTCTACGTGGCCACTGCTTCGCCAACAAGAGATGAAACTGCCAGCTATGTGGCATGGGGCCACAGCTCTGTGGTTAACCCTTGGTAAGTGTTTCTGTTGTTTTAGTGACAGGTTAGCATGCAATTGCATGGGTTACCATGGTAATTGTATCCTCTTTTCATGCAGGGGCGAGGTAATTACCAAAGCCGGGTCAGAGGAGGCTGTTGTGCATGCAGATATAGGTGAGTTTTGAAACCGTTGCATTTAAGAATGAGTTACAGAGCTGTTACAGCAATGATCAGAGTGTATATGGTCTTTATTGAGCAAAAGTCTTACTTGTTTTTAAGTACACCCACACTTATTTTATGTACACATACACAAATCATGCACAGAAGGTACCTACAACATATATGTCTATGTCTATAATATATCTATTCAACATATTGAAATAGTTCTGAAATCTTGTGTACCTTCACTCATGTTGATCCTCATCTGCTTGTAGACCTTCAGTATTTGGCTGATGTGCGTCAGCAGATCCCAATCACTTTGCAGAGGCGGAATGATCTATATTGTGTCAACACCGTTCAGGATGGTTGAACACACACATACAGAAGTAGGACTGAGTCTACGGTGGGCGCAAAGTCTTGATTTAATAAAGTACTCCCAGTCAGAACTTTGTAAGGTGTCTTGATGAGTGTAATGTGGGCTACCACACAACAATGATGTCTTAATTATTGAGGACAAGAAGTGCCTTCTGATTTGCGCTAATTATCCAACAACGAAAATCATATTTGCATTAGATCAACAAAGGACTCTCATTTCTTCTCCACTAAGCTTTGAATTACTGTTACATTACTGGGTTAAATTACTGTTTTGGTTTTAATTAAAATTGAATGCTTAAATATTTCCACCTGCCTAATTTGTTAAATAAATAATGTCTTTTCTGTTACTACAAAGCACTGAAGAAACTTTAAGCATGTATCACTGAATTACATAATTATAGCAAATTGAGTGTTTTTTTTTTTTGACCTTTTGTAATCATATTTTTAATAATTAGCAATATTCCTATAAGGAAAATCATGAAGCTGCAAGACCGTTATTGGTCCCTCCACTGATACTTTGCAGTTCTTCGCAAAAACCAATTCAACCAATTATATTTAATTAAAAAAAATGTAATTCTGAAGCCTATATTCAATTTTAGCCCTTTTTTAAAAATTCTTTGTCATACTGCTTACATCATAAATATTATGCGTCAAACTTTGTACTAAATCCTTAAAGCTAACCATTTTCTAAGCTCAAAGTCTTTGTGTTCTCTTTGCGCACAACCTAAAATTGTAGTTTATAGACAAACGGTGGTGACCAGTTTTCTCGCTGCAGCTAGCAGCCCACTAAACCAAATGTTCAGTTTTTTTTTTTTTGTCATATGACCTTCCCAAAAACTTAAAAACTGCCAGTATTGATCCAATAAACAGCCTTCAGATTTGTACACAGATGTGTTAAAAAGCTGTGAATTTCAGTTTGATCTTGTTAGGGTTGATGCTCAAACCTTGTTTGCTCATGTAACTGTCAGCTGTAATAAATTATAAACCCATTCAAATATGATACGTAATAAAACAAGATTTCTTGTAAATATCAATATTCAATAACTGTATCTAAAATGAATAAGGGGTAATAAATAAATAATTACTAATACAACAGGCTGGAAAAATAGACATTTATTCATTTTAATATCTATTTTGTATGTTGAAACTTGACACCGGGTGGCGTATACACGAAATTACATGATTAGATCGAGATCGTGCTGAAGAGGTAAGCTTTTTTTTTTTTATACATAACATAATGTTTTCTCACGTAAATGAGTGCCAACATCATGTCGAAAGTACTGAAGCCTATCAACCAAAACAAGAACTCATTGATGTCATTAAATAAATGAGTCTGATTTGTATAATTCCATCTGTTACTCCTGGTTGGAGGCTTCTGTAAATATTTAGTTTATACAAAGCGTTATGTCCTACCTAAGTTTAATAGTGCAATGTGCAAATATTTTAGTAGTGCATAAATTGTGACTTAGTGCCCATTTACACCATAACTAGGCATAGTTGTAACTTGCGTATAGCTGGTGCAACTGCTGTTTCTTGTTACAGTGATGGTGGAGAGAGACCATAAAAGACCACGAATGTGCCGGACAGGCAGAGAGAGTGGCAGAGGAGAGTGGTATCTGCCACACAAAAAACCTTGTGTTTACCCCAAAAATTTGTTCAAGATGGCTGCTGAGAGCCCTTTTATGTTAAAGTTTTGTGTTGAAGAAAGAGTAAATAAATACTCACTCCAACAGTTCGCTGTCTCCTTTATTACCCAAAGAAGTCCGAACTGTCACAGTAATATTAAAAAAGTACATTCCTCAATACTTTTCAGTCTAGACAAGCTAATATTTGCCATTCCTAAGTAACCCATTATGTCTGGTGTACACTAAAAAGACAGTTGTGAGAAGGCACCTAAATCATCATGGGTGAATTTTAAATACAAATACAGGTCTGTTTGCAAGTAGGTATAGCTGCAGGCCAGAGACCTTCAAATGGGGTGGGATCTCCAAAAGTGGGCGGAGTTACTCTAAAAAGGCGTGGTTACTCCAAAAGGGGGTGTCCCTTCCACTCATGGTTAGGGAAATGGGTAGGTATATCTTCTAAGATATACACTATATCTTCAATGGCAGATTGGCGGGACCGTCCCTTTTTGGAGTAATGCCTGCAGCTAACTTGCCAAACAAGGTATTCCAGCAAGTATTAAGTAAATTGTTCTGCCATATGTACTTTATGACCTGTAGCTAGTTTTGTGTAAGAGACAAACATGCCTTTCATTTTGCTTGAAAAGAAAGATTCTTCTCTTCAAGTGAAAGTAATATCCTGTTTTAAAATCTGTTGGTAATATTGCCTTTGGGCTATAACCTGCAGTTTCAGTGCAATAAGATGTAAATTTCCTTCACATAGTTTCAAATGCCCCATAGGAGTCAGAAAAACAGGGGGGGTTCAAATTCTGTGGATGTCTTATCGTTTTAATTATCTTCAAATCCTTGTCTAAATATGGCAGGTATCTTTTAACCAAAATGTTTTCACATTTTAAGCAAAATAAAAAGATATTTCTTTTCTAAATATCATCATACCTCTCACCTACCACACATTACCACAAATAATTACTCAACTTTATGATAACAATCTTTCAAATGCAGATTTGAAAAGCCTAGATTGTAACACTGCAAGTATGCTTGCTTATGCAATTTTTTATTATGAAGTTCTAGGTTTTATTTTCACTATTCTCTTGCAATCTTTACCTAAGCACTAGGAGCTGTGCCCTCTTCATTTAACTGCTATGTGTTGCCGAGGTCTGAAGACACTTCACTTGAGAATGAAGCATCACTGTAAGAATGCACTGGCTGTGGTGCAGTTTCTGGAGGCCGACCCATGGGTGGACAAAGTTATCTTTCCAGGTGTCTATGATAAGACTATTAACAAAATGCTATGTAAGTCATGCATTTCATATCAATAGACTATCCAGTTGCATCCATTCCCATGGTGCACTTAATCTTTTCCAAAGTGATCATGACACGTTTTAGTGTGTGAGAGTGAGAGGTAGAGCTGAGCATCAGTGATACACTCATTCGTCTCTCTGTGGGCCTGGAGGATGAGGTGGATATTATTGCAGATCTAGAACAGACCCTTAGTTCTGCTTAATTTTGCAACACAAAAGACCATTCCAAATTAAAGACTCATGTAGTTCCAAAAAAGTAGTTTTGTAGTTCCAAAAATTTCCAATCAATAGGAAACTCTCCATTTCCCCCCATAAGAATTTGTTTCTCTGGTAACAATGATCTGTTTTCCCCCATACGCACATGACACAAAATCAATAATTGAGGTGTGAAGTTTTTTCTTTTCCTTTCTTTAATGACTGCATATGCTGTTGTTCTCAGCATTTATTGAACCACTCTCTGTGGTAAGCCTCCCTGGTGGGCAGCTATTTTAACTAATAGACAGCGACTAGGGCACTGCTCATCAGCTAACCAGAGAACTAAGAAGAAACATTATAAACCTAAAACTAATTGCCAGTCAATATCTTATAGATCTAATGTAATGAAGCCGTTTTTATTTAAATATCATCCACAAAAATAAGAGGCTGATTAAGAAGTCCAGGAACACCACAAGTGATGCCATATTCACAAGACCAAGGATACTAGCAAATTTTCATGATGTGAGTTCACTAAAAAAAATATTTTCCCTTACGATTCAGTTCACTTGACATTGCGTCAGTAAGCTGATGCTTATGGGAGTGTCCTTCTACACAACCTAGATGAAACCCTTCTACAATAATGGCAATTCTAAAATTGGCTATGGTGTTTCAGCCCCCCAGCCTTTTAGGCGCAAATCTGTCCGGTATCAAAGCAGGGGCACAAACACCATTCCTCAGAATTTTCTTTCTTCAAGACAGCGATTCATCTCTCTTCTTAGAAGCCTTCTACATTCGTTGTCATCAAATACACGAGCCAACGGATGGAATCTTTGCAAGCTTAGAAGACTCTCCACATCCCTGCAGTGTTCCAGCGGACATTCTACACCTCGCCGTTGACACTTTGTTGGTGAATGTGTCCTCGCTTCAGCGACACACCTTCTCCACACAGTGCTTCGACCTGAGTTTCTTTTATTGCTATTGCATATTGTGTACATATATTATCTAAAAGAGCCGCTTACGTGTTCACATCTTTTTAAAGCCGTCCTTCCTAAGTGTTACTTTTGCAAGGGGCACATCCCACCAGATCAACATAAGAGCTGCGAGGGCATTTTGAGGGTATGAGTCCCAAGATGCTTCGCTCACAAATTGCCCTCATTCTGAGGGATGATTCAGTCTCCTCTATGCTCTCAACCACCTCTTCTGTGACTCCCGAAGGATCACATGAGAAGGCACGGCAAGGCCGCAATGTCAAGTAGGATGAATTTGAGGTGGACCTCGTGCCAGCATATGTCCTGTGTACCCCTCAATCTCCATGTATTGTGTCTATGCCGATACTGGCTGTGTGTGATGAGCTTTGGCCCTCTGCAGGAGTACATGGCCTCATCACGTTTGGCAATTATGACACTGGGGATTATGTTATGTCTGTTGCTGCATCTTCCCCCAGCGAGAGCGAGGAGCATGCAAATGCCACTTACAAGGAGATGCTTTGTGTCCTTTCAAGGGTGGTCAAAGAGCTCGGTTTCGAGTGGTCTCCTCCAGAGGAACCTGAAAAATCTCACCTTGATGAATGGATCATGCAGTTCGGCAGATCTTCTCAGTTCTTCCCGGAACTTCATAACAAACTGACAAAATCCTGGGGCACACCCTACTGAGCGTGCCTACAGTGATTCCACTCTACTCATTAAAGTAGACCATGGGGAAGACAAAGGTGATGCACAACTATCCCCTGTGAAAGAGGCAGTAGGGTCACATCTCTACCCAGCGAGTAGCAAGTCAAGTCGACCTATATTTATAGAACACATTTAGAAGCAGAAGAAGTTGGCCCAAAGTGCTTTACAAATCAATCAAATAAATATACAATGACAGAATTATATACATACAAAAAATGAATAATAATAATAATAAATAAATAGATACAATTAAAAACTGCATCGGGGGCCTGGGTAGCTCAGCGAGTATTGACGCTGACTACCACCCCTGGAGTCACGAGTTCGAGTCCAGGGTGTGCTGAGTGACTCCAGCCAGGTCTCCTAAGCAACCAAATTGGCCCGGTTTGATTCTTAAAAAAGACAAAGATCCATGCGAGTGTAGAGTTACCGTCCAATTTCCCTGATACAGTTAGACATTAAAATATTGTCAATAATGTAGGCTAACCGATTAAGTAAATCTATGAAACTTCTTATACATATAGATCAGGTGGGGTTTATTCGGGGCCATAGCTCTTCTGAGAACATTAGGCATCTCATCAATATCATGTGGTCAGTGGCAAATGATCAGACTCCGGTAGAATGGGATTATCTTTTTAAGATTTTGGAAATGTATGGTTCGGGAAAACTTTTATTGGTAGGATTAAGTTACTTTCCTGTGTGAATCTCTTATTTAGTTACTGTATCATGATGTCATCACTCTCAGGTTGTTTAGAATTTTTTTAAAATCTTCACAAAATTCAAGATAATGCAAATTGATTGAGCTTTTCAAGTAGGCTTCCAATCTCACTGGATCAAAGGAGATATTAAAATTTCAATTAAAATGAATTGACATTATTTTACAATTCTATTTATTATCAAAGTACATCAATTTACATAATTTTCATTTACTGTACATTTGTTGACATAAAATAAATTTGTGAAGCTGACATGTCTTGCAGTATGAGCCTCGTTTTTGAATATTATGTGATTGAATCCCTTTATAAAATTGCAGATTTCAAAGTTTTGTTACAATAAATGATACAAAGTAAAATTTTAAGAAATATGCAGTTATTCTAGGTTTATCATTCCCTTTCCCCCCAAAATTGCAAGTTGGTAAAAAAAAAAACAAAAAAACATTTATATTTAACTCTGTAGCTTCCCACGGGTTAAAAATGTGACCAAAAACAAAGTGCATACTTTAACTAAAACATTTGTTAGAAAAGGCATGTAGTTTGTTTCACTGGGGTATCCAGGGAATACAATACATGTCTTCATTTAGTTGGGAAAAAAATTGGATTAAATAACCGGCGATCTGTATTGTTTGCATTAACTATGTTATTAACATTCAATTCTTATTTAATTGTAACAAACTATACATCATAAGAAAAGTCTACTACTTCTACTTTGATATTTAGCAAATGTTTCACAATAGAAATGTTACTGCCCAAGTAATTTCTTAATTTATGACAACATATCAAAATATCAAAGTGAGAGTTATGAAAATTAAACATTATAAAGATGCACGTACCTCTTCTGTGATGTAATCTCCCTTTGAGTTGTCTCAGGCTCCAGTGAACTACATCCAATAGAACATTTAGTCCAACAGTGTGCACATTTACAGAAATTTTGATTCTCATATTTACTTAAAAAAGAATGATTATTTATGTCAATATTCCACTATATTATACGATATGAACTTCGGACATGTTGTAATTCTTTCATGAATTGATTTCCAAGCCTCCACAAAGCTAGAAGGCACACAAGTTAATTTCTCTATAGAAATATGGTCAAGATAAAGAGGAAGTTGTGACATCATGCATATCTGTGCCCACATGACAAGGACTTCCCCATAACATACCATTACCATAACCTTACTGTCATGGTTATTGGTTTACAAAAATAAATTTTCACCTCACCTTTGTTTTATTTGGAATAATCAAAATATTACTTTCAGAAATAAATCATATTTTTTTTGAGAGACGGTATTTAAATAATATCTATATTTTTAATAAGTTTATAGATGACAATGGTCAGTTTTATTCTTTTTCAGAATTCTCCAGTAAATTAGATTTTGGGGTGTCATTATTATAATATTGTAGTCAACGCTATTCCTAGTGGTATAAAAATTATTCTGAAAGGAAAGCGAACCTAAAATCCTATTTCTCTGAATAACACTTCTATTTCAATAGAAGTAATTCTTATTACTGATGACAAATTCAATAACCACTTTGTTCGCAATCATATCAACAGAAAATCTATTCCAGCATCTTCCTTTCAATGGATGACGCTATACAGTGTTAATGGGAATTTGGTCTGGTCTCTTCAACCATAAATATCTATTAGGAATAAGATAAAAGAAGTCACATTTAAAATATTACATAGATGCTACCCTTGTAATAGCACACTCCATAAGTAAGTATATTCAAAATATTGAGAAGAAATGCACTTTCTGTGACATAGAAGAGACGATTCATCTTTTTAGTGAATGTCTTTGTGTTAAATCCCTTTGGAATAAGCTGTACCTTTCTCTCAGAAAAAACAAATGTCAAAATATGTATTAACACTTATACTATTATTTTTCTTTATAACAACGCAATTCTCATATCCAGTACATTGTTAATCTCTTTATTATACTTGGTAATTTTTTTTATACACAAACGCAAATTTTGGGGTAAGAATCGCTTTTGTCACTTTTTCTGGTAGACTATAACTTCTATGTTTTGTCTTTGATGGGCATAAAAACAAAAAATCCCTGAATAGTCAAAAAAAATGCTTTCATTGTTTAACCTTATATATATTTATTTTTTTCCCCCTTCTGGCTTTTGTTTTTTATTTTATAATTATTATATTAATGATGTGTGTGTGTTTTTTTTTTTTTTAATGTTCTTGTTGTTTTGTACTTGTTGACACAATTTCATGTAAGACGTTTGGGCAAGAAAAAACAAACAAACAAACAAACAAACAAACAAACAAACAAACAAAAAAGACCTTATTCACGCTAGCGCCATTTTTAATGGGAATGACAATGAGGCTGTGAAGGATAGACTTCCCATGTTTTTAATGGCACGAACGGTACAAAGCTTAAAAAGCTCCTAGATCACAAATGATTTTCCATAACTCGTGTTGTCTGGAGTTATTTGTAAACGTAATGCTCTCGGACAGATATTTTTTTTATTATTTATGTTTTGTCAACGGTGCGATCCAAAAAAGACTTTAAACTTCACTAAAGCAACCTGTCAGTAGAGCTCATTTCTTGTAGTGATATCCAGAAATGGTCCAATCACGGCACGCATCGTTACCAAGCCTATTCGAAGAATGACCCAATCAGACGCTTGTTATGACCGGGAGGCTGGAATTGACCAATCACAGCCGGTACCGTTACTTGGTGTCTTCGAAGAATTGACCAATAAGGCTCGCGTATTATCTAAATAATACATAATCATGTAAATAATATATTATTTTATTATGTTAAATATATAACCTGTAAAATGAATGTTATTGACTCTCGGCAAAAAGTGTAAAAAAATAAATAAACAGGTTTGTAAGCATTTGTGTTCACGTTATAATAATTTTTATATTTGCACTTATATTTACAATATACTTACAGTTGCAAATCAAATTACTCATTTACACAGTTTTATATTATTATTGTTAGAATGTAACATTTATTTCATGCGTTTGATTATCTAAGTAATACGTATATTATATAGTGTGTATTTTGTTTACAAACTGCACTGCTGTAATTATAAAGAGTATATCCTATAATATGTTTTTTTTTTTAATTACACATTTTAATTCAAACAGGTTTGAAAGTATTCGTCCTCAACTTATTATTATTGAGATATATTTGCACTTATTGTATAACTTTACTATATTTATAGTAAAGCATGCATTTTAATGGTGGTGACAAAAAACAACTTGTACAATAAAATAATAATCACATGTTTGCTCTTAGACAAGACATTTTAAAACATAAAATCACGTATTTATAGTACAGATTAAAAATAGCATTTTCCAGTATTATTAATATACCAAAAGTATTGTTACACCATTGATATCATACATCAATTAAACAGTACTGATAAAAAAATTACATTTTCCAATATTAATGACACATCAGAAGAATTGTTACACCATTTATTCCAGTCCATGTATCATTATTTGTAACAATCGTAACAATAAGAACTCTACAAATATTTCTTAAGTGTGTATCGTCAGTCACGAAACGCCACAAGATTAAAATCAAATGACGATTTTTCAATTGATAAAATCATTTAAAGGGGTACACACCAGAGCTGGATTCGAACCCCCGTCTCTATGACGATTTATTGTCGTTTTGTTGGAAACACGCTGGCATCAGTCTATTGCAGGGACTGTAGAACCAGTTGACGGCTGGTCATTTTTCAATAAATGTCAGCTGTTCTAACAACAACATTTTTCATGACTTTTATTGATTTTTACTTTTTACACTTCTCAAACTTCAAATGGTCCTTTCAAAAGTGACCAAAATTATGCCTGCAATACAATGTGGGGATGAACTACAGACAATTTATTTTGAGTATGTCCTTTAAGGCTTGTGCTTGAAAAAAGGGGGCACAGATTAATAGGTTTAACCAAAGGCTACGAATAACGTTTGTCCTGTAGCAGTCCCTTTTTACATTTGTTCACATTTCCGACAGTATAATCTTTCCCTCTAGCGGATTCATCCTGAAATGCAATAATGAATCAATTCAGCAGTTCTTAGTGTTAATGAGATGTATGACAGTCAGTAGCATCAACCAAAAATGCATTTCCAGATAATGTTACACATCTGTTTCTGGAAGGGAAGTCCATTGCTCCATATCCATCACAATCATCTCAGTTCCCTCACTAGATGAATCGACTGTAACAAAAAATGGAAGAAATGGTCTCAATATAACACAATCATCCACACAATTGCAACATCTGACTTGAGAAGACCCTTAGTAGAAGCTCAATAACCATATAAGTCTGTTCACACATGGACTTCAGTACCTCCACATCTATGACGCTTTCTCCTTCTATCTCGATCCCATTTTCTTTGGAAACCTAGAGACAAAGCTACCAGCAAGAATACAACCACACAAAGAGCCGTGCTGAACATCCACATGGCCTCTGACAGCCGTCCCACTTCTGCACTTGACCTAAAACCAACTGACCAAAAAGAAATGAACAGACTCAGATACATTGTCTTCTTCCAAAACTATATCCAGATCATTTGCCCCTTCAAAGATTTTGAGTTAATGTATGGGTGCAATTCTGATCCAGATGGATTAAATCTCAAGCTGCAATGTGTCATTAGAATCAAACTGTAAATACTGTATTGCTCAAGTTATACAAGGCATTCACTTGTTTAGCATATTATCTGCATGGTGTATGCAAAAATGGCCATGACTATATAGTAACTGTAACTGCATAAAGACACTCACAGTTTGTTGCTGTTAAAGTTTTCAGTGATGCAAGTTATGACAGTGTCTGGTGAGATGTTGACGAATACAAACCATACTGTTTTTTGCAAATATTTTGCAAATAATTTAAAGCTGACAGAAATTAGGACAGAATTTTCATTTTTGGGTGAACCATACCTTTAAATTAATCTGGTTCCATTCATTATTTTATCCTTACCTCCTACATTGAGGCAGACGGTGCAGATCGGATGACTGCTATCTTGCCCATCAAGCTTCAGATGAAAACTGTAATTATGTGTGTCTGATAAATGTATATCTTGTAACTCCATGGAGAAGTCTCCAGTCTTTGGGGCCAAAGATGACACTGTGGTCCGGATACCGTGGGAAACATTTTGCATTTCCATCTGGCCCTCTGTCCAGACCGAGGAGTGTATTACATCCATCCCTTTTTTCCATTCAGATGAGATGTGCAGGGAGGTCAAATTTTTCACCCCATTATAGACACAAGGAAGGAGGGCATTCTCCCCAATCACTCCTACTATGCATTCATCCGCTAGATGATAATAGATAAACTGTGATTGTTAAACATAAAATATACAAATGTACAGTCTAATGTATGTATAGAGAAAGAGGTGTAGAGTCAATTAAGCTGGAGCTTTTTCAAATATACATTACGCCCATGAGACTTACCTTGTAATAAGACGAGGCTTGTGACACTAAGCAGCAAAGCACTGAACCAGGTCTCTGTCATTGCTTAAGGGTAGTGATTCTTGCCTCAAAAGTCTCAAAGTAGACCTCAGATAAGCAGACAATCTGCTGTCATATTTAATGAATTGTTAAAAACATCTAGGAGCCATGTCCAAAACCAATACAGCATGTAATCTGCATGCATAGACTTGTTTTTGTAGTCTCTTTTGGCTAGTGCGAGGAGTCAAATCAATTTTAAACTTCCTGGTGATGTTAATAGATTCACATCAGGTAGCCTGTCAGGAAACATTCAATAAACAGTCTAGCTAAACAGTCTAAAAATAAAACAAAATATCCAACAATCTACTTTCTGAGTGTACTGTTTCCATGTTGCCTGCCAAGTGCACTTTCAAATCATTTGGTTCTTTTTATGCATAATGTCAGAACAAGTTTGACAACATGCCATACTAGACCTTCCCAAAACTGTCATGCGCCACGTAAAGTATACAGTATATAATCCATTTAAATGTCTCATATTTTTACAACCTACAAGACTCAGAACCTGCATGTCTCAAGAATACATTGACTTTTGTCATGCTGTAAAGTGTGTACATACAATAATGAGATATGTTTGAATAAATATTTTGTTGAAAGTATTGTGTGTGCCATGACTTTTTTGATATCAATACTATTCAGCTGCCTATATATACAATGTTAGCAATTGGACAATATTACATAGTGGGTAACTATCACACTTTCAGAGTACACTGTCAATTGACAAGATGTCTTTGCATTTTGACTGTCTTGTCTAAGCAATAATAAAAGAACCTTTTGCTTTGATGAAAATGATTTATTCATTGATAGATTTATTTACATTTGAAACACGACTTAATTCTTTGTGTAATCACCTTCTGCAGGTCACATAGAGCGGTGTGCTGAATGTACCATGTGATGTGAGGACTGTACTTAGAGTTTTGACAATTGTAAGTTTGTTTCAGTAAATGTGCCAAATAGATTTTGGAAAAACTGTAATATAAAAATGCATGACTAAATTCGATGCCGCACCTTTCCATCCCGGGTGTCGTGAATCAACTGGACAAAAAACAAATGTGAATTTTCATAATGTGCTTTTGGCAATCCCTTAAAATAGATGTAGATTTAACTGTTAGAATTAACTTCCTGACTAACACAAACTAAATAGCTGATTTCCATTTACAGACAGACATACTGTAGATAAATAGACAGACAGATAAATGATTGACAGTAAATAAATAATCTGAATTAAAAATAAACTAGACCAACAGACATACTGTAGATAGCTGGCAGACATAGATAGATAGATAGATAGATAGATAGATAGATAGATAGATAGATAGATAGATAGATAGATAGATAGATAGATAAATAAATAGATAGATAGATGTAGTAAATAAAGTATGTGAATTCTCTGAATTAAAAACAAGTAGACAGACAGATAGACATGCTGTAGATAGCTGGCAGACAGACAGACAGACATGGCAAAGCACTCAATGGGCAGCTATGAGAAGTTACGCCATGTAAGTGGTGCAGCATCGGATCGCTATCAATTTTTGTGCCCTGTTCAAACACTCGTCACGTGGCACACTACGCCCTAGCGTAATCGCCAATCACTCCATTCCCTTACACTACACATACAGTGATTGGCGTAGGAAGGGGGTCCCTTTGTCATACCTTCCTATTTAATGTAAACCATTTTTTGTAAGGGAGAGAGCGGTTCACTCTTCTGTGATCTCAGGGACCTGATATCTCACATACACGGGCACATCCGGACTACGCATGGCTTCACACATGCAGAACGACAGCTCAGCCGGCTTTCTACATGAGTTCAAGTCATTCGCCACAGATGCGATCCACGTTGGTTCGGAACCGGAGCAATGGAACTCTATGGCCGTAGTGCCTCCAATTTCATTGTCGACCACTTTTAAACAACACAGTCCCGGAAAACATGCGGTAGGTCTTTTGGACATTTTGAAAGGGCTTGAAATGGTAAATACATGTTATTATGTTTTAAATCCGCTGTTGATAGATTGAGAGCTGCTGTGGGTATGAACCGAATGAGTGACGCGAATGTTTCTTTGATTAGCCTTCTCGCGTCAGTATCTGTATCGTTCTCAATGGAAATAAACGATCACAGGACTTTTAGTATGAATTAAAAATTTAATTGTGCATATTGTGCATATCTACCAAGGGTAATTCATTTAATGACCAACAGAGTTTGAGTTGAAGTTGTTAATCATTGTTTGAACTATGTAGGTCTGTCATGGTGACTAAGCACAAAGTAAAGTGAGGCTTCATCTCAAGACACACTCGTGTACAAACTGTATAGTTTAATGTAGCTACTTTTTTTAAAAAAATTTTTTAAAATAATAATCACGATTTTTTTAAGATCCCTGGGGAGTTTGTTTATACATCGCACATTGTTAATATAATAAACTCAACTTTTACCAATAAACTTGACATTTTTAAACCACCACTCCTTTAGAGGTCGAGTGGTAAATTATTATGCTCGGGTTACAGGTTACATCAGCCGTGAGAACTGCCAGATGTTAAAATAAAAGCAGAAGCTCGCCTGTGTACACTCAGAGAATAATTGTAAGATTTACGCATTTCAGTTTCATAACAAAATTCCATCAGATTGAGTTGAGTAATCTTTAATAACATAAATATATTCAAAACTAAACGTTTTAAGTTTTATAATTTTTTTTAAACATTTGATGGAATTTTGTTATGAAATTTAAAATGTAGGTCTTTTTATTTATTTATTTATTTGTATTTTTTTTATTTGATCCCCTTTTCTCCCCAATATTGGAATGCCCAATTCCCACTACTTACTAGGTCCTCATGGTGGTGCAGTTGCCTCTGAGACAGTCAATCTTATTACGTGGCTCGCTGTGCATGACACTCACAGCATGTGGAGACTCGTGCTACTCCCCGGGATCCATGCACAACTTACGTGCCGCACTGAGAGAGAAAACCACTTAATCGCAACAATGAGGAGGTTACCCCATGTGACACTACCCTCCCTAGCAACCAGGCCAGTTTGGTTGCTAATAACTCCTACACACTACAAGACTTTCAAAGACGTCGGATCGTGGTACCGTTCATATTACACATCTGTCTGTCTTGTCATGGAAGTCGTTGCATTTTCAAATTACACGAGGAATCGGCGATAGCGGTGAACACATTACAAAACATTTCACTATTGACGAATCCCAGACGACCCTGCCTCGACTCCAAATTACATTTCACAACAGAGTACACGCTAGAAGTTATACGAGAAACGAAAGCAAATGCATGATCATATGTTATGCATTTCAGAATATGATGTGTATGTTTTTAATCGCCTATAGTCATCGTATATTTTATTGGTTACAATATGAAAAAGTACCTTCTACAGAAAAATCTACATATTTGTCCTGGACATAACTGTCCAAAAGAATTTGAAATTTCTCTTCAACTCATCTCTTTCTCCACCCGGTTGTGGTACATTTCAGATGAAACATCAAATAGGCACTGGTGCTCCTGCCAATGTTCCACTAATTTTTTCCCCCATTTCTTCAGTCCAATGACTCTGTCTTGATACCCCAGCCATGCTAGTTGATCTGTTGCAGGTACATCAGGACTCCTCCCACTGAAACTTCCCGTGCTCCATTTCTTGCTCTCTCATTGGCTGTAGGTCAACGCTGCAGTTGTATTCAGTCAAAACATATTTCACATTGCACGATTTGGAATCACAGACTAGTCCAGATATTTAACATGCTAAATATCTCGCTGACATCGGCGACGCGTCTGCGCTTCTCTCAAATCGCGTCTTTGATAGTTCATTCATTGCGATCTTTGCACACGGGAGCGAGCTCCGATTTGCCTACGATTTCGGGCTTTTGTCGACGATCTCCACAAAACTGTTGCAGAGTGAAAATCGGGCTTAAAATTGTGTAGTGTAAACTCAGCATTAGGAGACCTGGCTGGTGTCACTCAGCACATCCTGAATTCAAATTCGCAAATCCAGGTGTGGTAGTCAGCGTCAATACTCGCTGAGCTACCCAGGCCCCTCCAAAATGTATGACTCTCAAAAATAGGCTAGTGTATATATATATATATATATATATAAATATTTAGTGTTCTTTCTACTCCTACACCCTAATAATAACACCCTACTTTAATAAACTCCACAAACTTATTATAAAAAGTGTAAATGTTTTTCATGATATTTTTTAACCCAAAAAATCTATAAATTTATATATCAGATTTATGTTTTTTTATCACTCTGATTTTTGTACTGATTCAATACACCTATTCATGCACAGTATTTTGTGTTTCACAATATTTTCTGATATTTTATCTGCCAGGGTTTCGAGTACAGCAGGAGTGGAAATCCCACACGAAACTGTCTTGAAAGAGCGGTTGCTGCTTTGGATGGTGCAAAATACTGTGAGCCAAAATCAACCAGCAATACACAAATCTGATTTATGTCTTAATCTTTCTTTGATTTACCAATATGTACATATATATCAGTGTCATAAAGCTGTCTGTCTTAATAGGCCTTGCTGTTGCCTCTGGGTTGGCTGCTTCTTTTACCATCACACATCTTTTTAAGGCTGGAGATGGAATTCTTTCAATGAATGACGTTTATGGAGGTGAGTGATTGCTCACAATAATAGTTGAATCATTTTCAACTATTTAGCTGGGAGTGATACTGAATGTTTGTCACTTTTTTTTCACCAGGAACAAACCGCTATTTCAGAAAAATAGCTGCAGAAGTTGGTCTTGATGTCTCTTTTGCTGACCTCACAAATCTTGAGGTGCTAAAGGCAGCACTAAAGCCAAACACAAAGGTACACATGGCCTTTTTGGAGAAAGAAAACCGTTTTTTCAAAGAATACAATCAAGTTTTGAAGGGTTCCCTTCAATTTTCTATACTTGTAACATGAGATGGTGAGATGATGGGGAAATATTTAATTGCAGGATTAAACCTGGAAAAACACTAAGAAAGCATTATGTGATAGTAAATTGGATACAAAATTTTGCATTTACCTATTTTTGCAGATGGTTTGGATTGAAACTCCCACAAACCCTACCATGAAGGTAGTGGACATTCGGGCCTGTGCAGACATTGTCCATGAGCACAACAAGGACACAGTTGTTGTTGTGGATAACACTTTTATGTCTGCCTACTTCCAGGTATAAACATTTAAATGTATTTTTATAACTAATACTTACCCATGTATTTATACCTAACCCATGTATTCTAACGCTTGGAATTGTGACTTTTGAGCATTGTACTTTTGGTTGGACTTGGGAACAAACTTTATTTTTAAACACTAAATAAGGGTGTTTTAATAAACACTGAACAAACAACACAGTATCACAGCGAAATCATCAGAATTCTTATGATTTCTAAATTTGGCTAATTCGTATGAGATTGTGCGACTTCACTTGTTTGAATTCCTACGAATTTCACTACAGCCAATGATGTCGATGGACATTGTTTCCATCAAAATGCTACAATTACTTGATTCTGTCACACACAACAGCTTCGTATAATGTTTACACACTCTACTGATTGGTTAAGTTTAGATAAGTGGTTTGGGTAAGGGCATAATATTATGTCCCAATAAGTATTTCCTTAATGCCTTGTGCGCGGAACTCATGCTTACCTCCGCATTAGGCATCCGAGAATTTGCACGTGATGAAGTCTTATGAGTTTATGCGAAAACATTGTGCGAGACCATACGAAATAGCCAACTCGTAAATGATGTCCAAATTTTCATGAGATCGGGTTGGGACATGGCACTTGTTTAATTGAATCAAATGATCCAATTGCAGGGATGGAATTACCCTTTAGAAATTAGATATTGATTTAAAGAAATAGTTCACCCAAAAATTTACATTCTCTCATCATTTACTCCCCCTCATGCCATCCCAGATGTGTATGACTTTCTTTCTACTGCTGAACACAAGCACATTTTTATAGAAGAATATCCCAAGTGGTTTTTGGTGAGAAAAGACCCAAAATAAAACTCCTCTTTCACTGTATATATTGTCATTATATTTGAAGGCACGATCATTATTTCAAGCTCGATTGTGCTCCCTAGTGCTCCCTAGTGCTCGACGCATATGCAGAATGCTAGTTGGCACTAGGAAGTGTAATTGAGCTTGAAAAGGAGACTACTGTCAAGATTTATAGTAAAAAAGAAGTTATATTTTGGTCGGTTCTCACCCAGAATCAGTTGAATCGCTTCAGAAGACATGGATTAAACCACTGGAGTATGGATTATCTTAATGTTGCCTTTGTTCTTTTTGGTCGCAATTCACTTGCATTGTATGGACCTACAGAGCAGAAATATTCTTCTAAAGATCTTCATTTTTGTTCTGCAGAAGAAAGAAAATAATATACATCTGGAACGGAATAAGGGTTTGTAAATGATGAGGGAATTTTCATTTTTGGATGAACTATCCCGTTAAAAATATTTTAAAATGTTTTATCTTAACAGCGCCCCCTGGCTTTTGGAGCGGACATCTGCATGTACTCCGCAACAAAATACATGAATGGTAAAAACACAAATTACAAAATAGATTATCCTTTTATTTAATATAAAGTAAGTAGATGAAATTAAGTATAAATGTAATTCTAGGACACAGTGATGTTGTCATGGGGCTGATTTCTCTCAACCGTGAAGACCTCTATGAACGACTGTCATTTTTACAGAATGGTAAGACACTAATAAATCACATGGCCTAAATCTACATCGAAACCTTTCAGGTTTAAGTATAATAATCTTGCCAATAACATCCTCATATTTTCTTATATGCAAACAGCTGCTTTGTGGCTGACTGAATTAATGAAAAGAGGTCAAACTTTGAGACTTGAGATCAAAAGGGCTGTAAAAACTTATTGCCTGTGATATCAATGGAAAAGTTTTTGACCCTTTGAAGTAATGCCAAATTTATAGACAGCTCTAATAAAAAGATGTTGTTTTGTAGGCACATTTGTCTTGCAACAAGTTGGCTTTTTTATACCTTTGAATTTTTATTTTCTTTGGCAACAAACTCTCTCAAGGCAAAAAAGTGTTACATAAAAAGTGTTACATAATATAGAATTTATGATAAATGGATTCCTCCAAATACTTTTTATTTTTGTCATATTATTTGCTGTTAAAGAACCATCTGCTGTCTTTTTTGGGTGACACAAATACCTCAGATCTCAGGAGGCCCCTAAACCTTAATGGGCACGAAAAGCATGTCTGTTTATGTGTCAGAACCAGATTGCTCTTTTTTTTTTTTTTTTTTTTTTTTTTTTTTAATCAGGTAATTGCAAGGCCAAGGAATCATAGGCGAATGAGCCTATAAGAAAATATTGTTAAAGGTTCAGTTCTAACTTGTAATACAAAGAACTATACAGAAAATACATTTGTTTTAACTTAAGTGAAAACAGGCATTATATTGACAGTTGTAACTTAACAAACAAGACATTCTAGCAAGTATTAAGTTCTCTATTGTATGTATGACCTGTTGGAGGTCTTTTGTGATACACAAAAATGCCTTTCATTCACTTGAAAAGACATTGCTACTATTCAATTGAACGCAATATCCTGTTCTAAACTCCGTTGGTAAAATGTCATTATTGTCATAACCTGTGCACTCATTGCTGTGCTGGAATGTAAAAATTCCTTAGGTCTTCAAGTGATTTTCAAAATGCAAAGCCCAGAGGAAAAAAAAAGTCAACTGTAGAGCAGAGGTATGTTATAAAAACGGTTCTAGAAATTTTTATTTTCAGTTTTCTCTTTCTCTCTATATTTCAGCCCTTGGAGCTGTGCCCTCTCCATTTGACTGCTATATGTGCAGTCGAGGTCTGAAGACACTTCACTTAAGAATGAAGCAGCACTTTAAGAATGCACTGGCTGCGGCACAGTTTCTGGAGGCCGACCCACGGGTGGACAAAGTCATCTTCCCAGGTTTCTATGACAGAGCCATTATCATGACATTAAATAACAATTAATAATTGCCCCAAAACCCCTATCAATTTAACAATTAAGGAGAAAGTATGTAAACATTCAAACAAATACACAGTTCACCAGTAGTACTGTGTGATAATAAAACCTGTACAGGTGCTTGAGCATTATACTACCGCTAGGGGGCATTCTTGAACCGTATTCTTCAGAAATGTGATTCTGAACCAGACTTGATTGACTTTGCTCTTTTCCTCGGGCAGGACTTCCATCACACCCTCAACATGAGCTAACAAAGAAACAATGCACAGGCTGTCCTGGGATGATCACCTTCTACATCAAAGGAAAACTTGAGCACGCCACAACTTTCCTTAGCAATCTAAAGGTAATTTAGTCTTTTCAAGGCAGATCAGTGACATGTTGTTTGAAAGAGATACTGATTTATAAAATAATCTATGTTGTGCTCTGCATTACAGTTGTTTGCGCTTGCTGAAAGTCTTGGTGGTTACGAGAGTCTAGCTGAGCACCCGTAAGTACTAAATGCGCTACTGTCCCAATCCACTGACTTTTAAGATGTGGTGTAAATTCAGAGCACACTTTTGACACTTGCTGCTAAACAATAAATTTTTTTCAGTGTCAACAGTGGTTCTCATTCACTAACTGTGCATATGAACAGATGTGTGAGTTACTCTTGAGTGTGAAAATTTAAAACCCATCTCAAACCACTTCACAGGTTCTTTGTGACCTTGTTATAACTATGTTATAACTAATTATAGCCCTAGAATTAGTCTTATTTCAGAATAACAAAAATGATGTGCTTTGAAATATGAAATATATGGCTTATGTAAATTTTTTTATATTTGGCTAAATCTTGCTGTTCTCTTTAGAGAGCGCTGGGTGAGGCATAATTTGGAGATGGTTTAGGCGTGTATTATGCTAATTACTAATAGCAGGAATTAACTCGCTCATTTAGAATAATCAGAATTCCTCAAAATTTTAACGAAACAAGAAATGTGCATTTGCGCCTGTTGGGAATTCGTTGAAAATGTAGCCAACAAGACTCATTAAAGGGATATTTCACCCTAAAATTTTAATTCTCATCATTTACTCAACTTCATGCCATCCCAAATGTGTATGACTTTCTTCTGCAGAACACAAACAAAGATTTTAAGAAAAATATCTCCGCTCAATAGGTCCTCACAATGCATGTTAATAGTGACCAGAACTTTGAAGCTTCAAAAAGCACATAATGGCAGCATAAAAGTAATCCATAACTCCAGTGGTTAATTCCATATCTTCTTAAGCGATATGATAACTGTGGGTGAGAAACAGATCAATATTAATAAATTCTTTTTTTTTACTATTATCTCCACTACATTATTCTTCTTTTGTTTTTGGCTATTCACATTCTTCTTGCATATCACCAACCTACTAGGCAAGGAGGATAATTTATAATATACTATAAATATTACTTACATTGATGGATCTGTTTCTAACCCACACCTATCATATCGTTTCTGAAGATATGGATTTAACTACTGGAGTTTTATGGATTACTTTCAGGCTGCCTTTATGTCCTTTTTGGAGCTTCAGATTTCTGGCCATCATTCACTTGCATTGGATAGACCTACAGAGCTGAGATATTCTTCTAAAATCTTCATTTGTGTTTAGTAGAAGAAAGAAAGTAACACATCTGGGATGGCATGATCGTGAGTAAATGATGAAATAATTTTTATTTTTGGGTGAACTTATCCCTTTAAGTTTACTAGTTCTTGTTTGGTTGTAAAGAGTGTAAAGTATTATTGGTTGTTTGTGTGTTTTATCTGTGATTCCTGTAAAATATATAAACAATTCCTCTATAAAATCTCAACACAAAAGTCTAAATCTAAGATGGATTGATTTCTTATGACCGCAAGGGGGCGAGAGTGCTTCAACGTAGTAGTGAAAAGAGAAATAACACTTCTGTTGTCTGACCAGGTTGCGTCATAGTAGATTGTTTGTCAGCTGGAAAGAATGGAACATATCTTTAGGCTATATCAGTTGGACTTCAATGTAAATACAAAGATACTCAAGGTACTCCATATAAACAAATGGTTTATTAAAGAGCATAATGACAGACTTGTGGTTAGAAAAATTCTGTCAAAAGTAATTCACTAGAATCTCAGTAGCGTATTTCAGAACTCTGAACTGTCAATTATTGGTCACCAAGTCATTTCTTAGTTTTTTTTTGTTTTTTTTTACCATGACAAGCATTACCATAATTTATCCTGGAACACAGATTTCAATCAATCAATCAATCAATCAATCAATCAATCAATCAATCAATCAATGCGTTCAATAACCTTATTTGGGGGAATATCTTATTCACATTCCATTTCTCATGGTGCACTTTCTATCTTTTTCAGAGCAATAATGACTCATGCTTCAGTGTGTGAGAATGAAAGGAAGGAGCTGGGCATCAGTGATACTCTTATTCGTCTGTCTGTGGGCCTGGAGGATGAGGAGGATATTATTGCTGATCTTGAACAAGCTCTCAGTGCTGCTGTGAGTATTTTGCAACACAGAAGTGATGACAAGCAATCTTCTTTGTCCTTAAATTCAGCTTCCTTCTGGCTCCTTCAGCGTAGTTTTATAGACACACTTTATACATTATATATACAGTAACCCCAAAAAGTATTTGGATGCTTTACTTAAAAATGTATGTTTTTTTTTTTTTGTCATTATCAATTTTTATTAATTCCATACTCAAAATAACACAAACAGCACATTAAAACACGGAATCAAATGTTATCAATATATGCCCCCCCCCCCACTGTCACCCAACGTACATCCCAGTGGTCATACACTGAATAACAACTGATACACATATAAACAGACAGTCCAAAGAAAATATTTGATGACATAGACATAAAAATTAACCAACAAATAAGAAAAAGGGTCTGTCACTCACTCAACATTGTGTCGATGTAGTGACACTAGAGGTCTATCTTGAGAGCCTCGGTTACCTCTTATCTTTGAGAAAAGGCCAATGAGATTTGGCGAACAGAATTTGCATGCCCCTCCCCTGGACATACGGGTATAAAAGGAGGGATGCTTGCGTCTGTTCAGACAGATTTTTTTCTTCGGAGCCGAGCGGTTGTGTTTCAGCGAGCTGAGTAAAACCCACTTCTGTTCCACTCACCTAAAAGAGCATACGCTGTTGGTGATATGGCACATTTCAGCGGCTTTTCCCTTCTTCTGCACACCAGTGCAGACTACACCCTGGGCGCTTCAACACCCCTCTAAATTTTTTTTTTATATATTTCTCTGAAAGAGTAAGACACATTGACATTGAGCGTCTTTTTAAAGACTCGTGTTTTTCAAGATGCCCTTCCGTCTTTGTGTCATTCCTGGATGCTTCTGATGGCCACGGTGCTGCCTCACGTGTCTGGGCAGAGATCACACAGAGGCCGCGTTTGTGGATGGTTCATGTTCTCACTGCGAGAACATGACAATGGCAATGTTGCAGTCGCGGCTTTCCTTCTTCCGGGGGAGAAAATCCGAGTCGCGCCTTCTACCCACTGGTATAGGGCCAGCACGAATGGCGCTGGAGGCGATTTTGGAAATTAACGGGCGTGGTTTCACCGGGTAAATCCCCGCGGACCACCTGTTCCCGCCTTACGGCCAGTCTGATGTCTCTTTCGGAGCCCCCAAGCTGGATGAGAGTTTCGCCCCTGCATCGGAGAGCGTCTTGGTGGACTCCAGCGCTGAGGACTCGACTGGGCTAGCGCCTTCGGGTGTACCGCCTGGGCCGCCACGAGTGTGGGCCTAAACTGGGACCCTCCATCCTCCCCTCAGCCCTCGCGGCTAGATGATTCATCACAGAAGCCCCCCTCGGCACAGATGCACTGGCACACAGCTGGCCCTGGGGGCTGCGCAAGTACGCATTTCCCCCATTGAGCCTACTTGCGCAAGTCCAGTGAAAGGTCAAGGATGACGAGGAACAAGTAACACTCGTGGCCCCCTACTGGCCCACTTGGACTTAGTTCTGGGATCTCACGCTCCTCGCGAATTCCTGAGGAAGGACCTTCTTTCTCAGGTGCACCCTCTGGTATCTGCGCCCAGACCTCTGGAACCTCCATGACTGTCCCTTGGATGGGATGCGGAAGATACAAATGGTCTACCACCAGCCATCGTAGACACAATCACTCAAGCCAGAGCTCCCTCTACCAGGATGCCCTAAAGTGGCGCTTATTTGCCAATTGGTGTTCTCCCCGATCTGAAGACCCACAGAAGTGCACAGTCAGGTCAGTGCTCTCATTCCTGCAGGAGAGGCTGGAGGGGTGGCTTTCCACCTCCACCTTTAAGGTTTATATAGCCACCATTGCGGCTCACCACGATGCAGTGGATGGTAAGTCGTTAGGGAAGCACAACCTGATCATCAGGTTCCTTAAAAGAGACCGGAGGATGTACCCTTCTAGGCCATGCCTGTTCCCCTCAATACCCAAATACTTAATGCCCTGTTTGGGCTACTGGAAGGCGCCTGGCTGAAAAGCCGTTACCGGCAGTACGCTGTCAGAACCAAAGCTTTGGATTTAGACCAAATAACTCTGTATGCTGAGAATTTAGAAAAGGAATGAATCCTTCTGTGGAGACATGGCATAAATCTAGTTGCTTTGGAGACAAATAACAAAATATCATCTGCGTAAAGCAGAAGCTTATGTGCCACACCTCACCAAGCTCCTCCAATGTTGTCTCAGAATCAAGAGAATTTCTTTGCTCAGTTGTCAGTTGAGGGTGTTCTAATGGTCCCACAAAGTTTCTAATATCTTCATCAGTAGACGAAGACTTGGAACTATAGAGATCAAGATATAAATAAGGCTTTTAAAGAATTCTATCAATGGCCGAGGTAAATATTTCACCATCAGCAAATCGTAGAAAAAGACTCTCTTTGTTTTATATATCTAGACTGAAGCTTCCCTGCTTTGTCCCCTGATTAAAATATGACTATCTTGCCCTGAATAACCAAAACTCCACCTTCCGCATCAAAATAGTGTTATATCTGTTTTCAATTGGGTCAGTTCTCTGAGGCCATCAGGCGACATTCAGTGCTTTAGCTCTGGCTCAGCACTTTTAATATTCCCTTCCAACTCCACGAGTTCTCTTGCTTTGGATTTTTTGGTGAATGAGGCATAATGTATGATCCAACCCCTATGAACCACCTTAAGTGCCTCCCAAGCCAGGGCCACAGAGGATACTGAGGACTAGTTGGTCTGCATATAAACATTGATTTCAGCCTTTAACATTTGTTTGAATTCACGATTTGAAAAGGGATACTTTAAGGCAGCAACTATATAATTACATTTTCTCTGTATGTGCTAACACCTCTAAACTCACCAGGGCGTGAGCTGAGACTAAGATGTTTCCAGTTGAGCAATAAACAACAGATGAAATGAGGGACTTAGATATTTAAAAAAAAAAAATCTACAAATATCTGTAAAACACATCTTTTACAAATCTTGTGAACCATCAGTGTTGCTCTAGGTGGCTTACACAATTTTGCTTCACTATGATCAAGGACTGAGTGCATCAAAAGATTAAAGTCTCCTCCCAATTGTATATCATGAGGGGTGCCAGTGGTTGCAACATCACTTCAAGATCATAAAAAAGCCCTGATCATCAGCATTAGGTGTGTAAATATTAGCCAAAATCAGACTTTGCCGCAGAATTTCTGCTAAAACAACAATTACTCTTCCTAATTTATCTTTAATCTTTTTTTAAAAGTTTTTCAACTTCCTGAGGGTAAAGATGCTTCTTTCTTGAAGAAACGCATATCATATTTCTTACGTTTAAGAAGAGAAATAACCTTCCTGCTTTTTATGGGGTGCCCCAACTCACATTCCACATGGAGAGAGACAATCCACTCATACTAACATTTTGACATATTAGAAATAATAGATTGTGTGTCAAAAATAAAATTATAAAACCACATTCCACATTAGTGCAACAATCAAACCCTGAGCCTCACCCCAAATCAAACAAACAGAAAAAAGAAAAACGTGCACATTAACAGTGTGCACGACAGTGCCAACCGTTGTCATTCCTCTAAACTCAAACAGTCCATGGACGCCTACGAGAGCCCCCACAACAAATTTACCATCAGATTGCTCAAGTCCGGTGATTCTAAACAAAATATGTAAAACAGAATTACACAACAGAATATAATCTATATAACAAACTCCAGCCAATAGGCGGGATAAACACAAATAAAGTGTAGATTCATCCACAACACGTGGATGCTACACAACCCCAGTTGCTAGGCGGAACAGCACAACAATAAAAAAAAAAGGCACTCCGCTTCCTCAGACGGTCAAATGAATGTTCAGGGAGTCGGTCCACTTGGCCGCAACACGAGTATCACTTTATGAAGGACAATGCTTGTGTGCATGCAAATGTTTTATGGCCATCCTTCGCATCTATTCTCAATGTGGCCGGGAACATCAGTGCAAAAGTAACCTTCCATTGATGTGTGTTTCTTGCATTCCTTGAATCGATCATGTTTCTCTCTTGTCGAATTCACAATGTATGGGAACAAGAAAATGCTGTGGTTCTTCCAAGAAAGACTATTACTCCCGTTATAAAACGTTATCTCGTAACACGAGATCTTTATCAGATGATCTCAGAAATTTGGCCAGAATTGATCGGGCCTGTCTCCCTCAGGGGATCTTCGAGCCGGAACCATGCAAGCTCGCTCGATTTCCAGCTTATGGCCTGTTATGTTGAGCAGACTCGGAAAGAGCCCATCCAGAAATTTCAACATATCTGGATCTTCTTCATCTTCAGGAATTCCAAAAATTCGGACGTTATTTTGCCGGCTACGATTCTCTAAATCTTCCAACTTTTCCCAGAGGTGCTCCAAATTTACTTTGGATGCTAGCGTATTAGCAGCTTATTCCCTCTCCAATGACTCCAGAAAATCTTTCTGTTTCTGGACCTCCACCACTATTGTAACAATATCATTGAATTTAATCTCCATGGAAGTTATCGATCGATGTATTACAGCAAGATCCTCCAAGTCAGCAACGACCTTCGCCAGCATTGCCGATATTTTCAGCAATTCAAGCCGAATCTCTTTCACCTCTCCAGCCAAACTGACTCCCTGGTCCCTGGGGGGGCGTCAGCTTGAGCATCCTTTTAATGTCTCCAGAGCCTGAGGATTTTGAATTCTTTGACATATTGTCTTCCTAAAACAATTAAGGATCAGTGTGTATCAAATCTCACTGGTTTATGACATGAAAAGTATTAAAACTAGCAAAGTGCACCGAGCTTGCCGTTCACACATCCGAACCTCACATGGCGTCACGTGACTCCAGTGGTATTTTAATTTTTTTTTATAAATATATTACAAAAACAGATTTCAAGCAAAACTTTTCACATGAAGTTGTTTTGAAATTGTAAAATAATAGATATATTGTTCAAAATGAAGAAGAAATGAGAAGGTATTCACTTTTTGGTTAACATGTTCTTACTGAATATGTCCATAGTTAAAGGGATAGTTCACCCAAAAATGAAAATTCTCTCATCATTTACTCATTCGTATGCCATCCCAGATGTGAGTGACTCTCTTTCTTATGAAGAACACAAATTAAGATTTATAGAAGAATATTTAAGCTCTGTAGCTCCATACAATGCAAGTGAATGGGTGCCAAAATTTGAAAACCCATTCCAAAATCATTAAGGCAGCAAAAAAGTAATCCATATGACTCCAGTGGTTAAATCCATGTGTTCAAATATGATATGATATGTGTGGGTGAGAAACAGACCAATATTTATGTCATTTATTGCCATAAATTCTCTTCACTGCCCAGAAGGGTGTGATATGCACAAAGAATGTGAATCACCAAAAACAGAAGAGAAAGTGAAAGTGAAGGAAAAATGACTTAAATATTGATCATTTCTCACCCTCTGTTTCTCATCATATCACTTAACAAGATAAGGATTTAACCACCAGAGTCGTCTGGAGTAATTTTATGTTGGATTTTGAAGCTTCAATATTTTGGCACCCATTTACTGCATTGGATGGACCTTCAGAGCTGGGATTTTCTTCTAAATGTCTTAATTTGTGTTCAGCAGAATAAAGAAAGTCATTCACATCTGGGATGGCATGAGGGTGAGTAAATGATAAGAGAATTTTCATTTTTGGGTGAACTAACCCTTTAATGTGATGAACTACACCTTTGGTTACTCTGCTGGGACACCTATGAAAACTTGAGGGAAACTGACATCCAATAAAAATTACTTTAAAACAAGTTGGTTGAAGTGAAGTTACCATAATTTGCTTTGCAGATGTCCCTTGGATTGATGTTTTGTATTTAATGCAATGGCATCCAGAAATATTTAAGTGTCCAAAAATGTTTTTGGGGCACTGTTTACATATAAACACATACTGTACATGTACTTGTGGACTTAAACAGTACAAACAAACACTTCCTGGTTCTAACTAGATTACTTTCAAGGTAAAAACAAATCACTGTGCAGATGGCCAGTGCATTATCTCTAAATGGCTCCAAGGTTATTATTTCCATGCTGAAGTTATTATTTTTAATTTGTGCTCTGTTCTGTATATAGTGCTCCAATTTCTGCCCAAATGTGCTTTCAGACATTAAGTTGTGCATTCTCATATTAATTGATTTTATTCCCATTTACTCACCCTCATGCCAAATGATATGGTATAATTTCAGGCCATAAAGTTCAGCGAGCCATCTCTCCCCCCCCCCCCCCCGCCCCCCCCCCCCCCCCCCCCCGCCTTCTCTTAAGTGCACCACAAAATAAGGTTCCAGGAAATAAAGACAAATCGACTCGGGTCAGAGTCTGACAATTATTCCCATAGAAACACATTTGCAATAAAGGTAGGGGTAGAGGAGGCTACAGCCGTGACTTTACTGTGTTTGGTCTCTTGGGAACCAAACCATGTTCAATCTCTTTGACCGTGGAATCACAGAAGTGCAAGCCCGTGAGCCAATGCTTATTAGAGAGCAAAGGTGCTGCAGCTTAGTCCGATAAGATTTGTGCACAGGTATACCTCATGCCCCATTATTATGAAAATCTGATAATCGGGTCTCAGAGGTGAGGGCCTACTACTCTTCTTACAATTCAATGCCAGCAGCACTATGGTTTTCAGTTCCAGATCTAATCCCTTAGATGTGCTTTGCTGCTCATGTGGAGAGAAGAAAATGAAATAAAGACATGTATCTCATTTATATCCAAGATCATTACAAAAAACCCTCCTGAGATCATTACAAAAAGAGCCTTTGTGATTTGTGGTGTATTTTAATTCAATATGACATAAGGTCTGTGGGGAAAAATTCCATTAGGTCCTGGCACGTAGTTTGCTTTGCAGAGATATAGATCATCAGTCCCTTTTATTCCCTCTGAAAACCATAGGTTGTACTTTGGTGAGGTTAAAGAGCTGTCTTGGTTTTTAATGACTGAATATAGCGATTGTTCTGCCAAATGTTGATTATTAAATAGTCTCACTCCGTTTTCTCTGAATCTGAGGACTGTTGACCCAAACCTGTCTGCAAAGGTACAGAACATATTCTAAGAAACCCAATTTTGGTTACAACTAAATTTTAACAAAATGTATAGTTACTGTGTTTTGCCTTTGCATTTAGCTCCGGGCAGAGTAGTTCACCCCAAAAATAAAAATTCCATCAACCACACACCCTAATGTTGATCTTAACTGTAATCACTTATTATTTAGACGCTTTTTGAAGCGTCTTCATGCAGGTTTTTTATTTATTTTATTTTTTTATCACCACAACTGTCAAGCTCTAAAAAGGACAAAAACTCCAATCAAATTCAAGCAGTTATTCAATGAAAATCTTCCAACCAAATATGCTGTAGCTCCCAAATCCCAATCTCCTTTCCGCATATTCAATGTGCCACTTTTGAGTCTGAATGCAGACAATAGTGAGATTTCATAGTTTTGTCAGAGGGGAAGATTATCATGGAATAATTTGTAAAATTTCAGTCTTTCCTCACATAAACGCATCATATGGCTTCAGAAGACTTTGAAAATAGCACAAAAGTTACATGGACTGCTTTTAATGATCCTTTATTTTTGTTGTCCTTTTTGGTGTTTGACAGACATGGTCTGCATAAAGATTCTTCAAAAAAATACCCTTTTGTATTACATATATTCCAAATGGCAGCATGTAGTTTTGGAATGCCATGATGGTGAGTAATTAATGACAGATTTATTACTATTATTATTTTTGTTATTAACTACTTTAAATAATACTTATAAACCATACAAATGCTGATTTTATTGCCATGATACAATTAAGAAAAATGTTTAATATATTAAATATTTATGTTTTATAAAAGATTTGTTTCTTCTTTAAAACAGCATCCAAAGAAATAAGAGTCAAATCAAGATAGTCCTGGACAACAGTGATCCCACATCTGGACGAGACCAGGACACCTTTTTGGGCACATTATTAATTTACTTAAGCATATTACAGTTATGCTTGGAAACAATAAAAATCATGGATTGATTTAGTCAGAAAACAAATATGCTCAACAAACTATTTTATAAATCCACTCATTTGCCATGTTTTCATTCAAAATACTGGAGATACTCAGAAAACATGTTATTCTGAATTACCTTTTGCATTAGTTATTTTTAATTATTGCTTGGTGAGGTTGTGGGATGCTAACCAAGAGAGGCTACACAATTATTCAATTTTAAATACAGGAAAATGTCAGGACTGTAAGGGAATTCAGGCATGATGCAAATAATTATTTTTATTTTATTCTTTATATTAAGAGAGGAATCAACATATGGTTGATTCTAAAAATGGTGCAACAATAGATACCTTCATCAAACAATTCACAACAAGTCTTTTTAAAGAAAATGCACAGTCACCATTAGTCAACATTAAGCTCACATCTATTGATTACAGTTTACAGTAAATTGATCTTGGCTAGACACTTGAGCCTTTTCAATTGTGAAAGAGTCTTACTGAATATTTGTCTGTGCTGCCAGATCCATTAAAAGCCATTTGTAGTCTCTTCACTGTTTGTTTCTGTTTTTCCTTCTTCCTGAACATATTTGATGGTTTTGCATCATAAACAATCTCTTTGAAATCATAATCACAGTAATCATATTGAGCCGATCACAGTGTGAGGGTATCAACATAATCAGTAATGCTACAATACAAGACAATGACACTGGATTGAGAATTATTTATTTTCAGGACTAGAATTTATTATTTAATTTTATGTTAAGGATGGACGTTTGCTTTCAAACTGTGGCATTATGACAACTAATTGTCATTCTTTGATTTCCTGCAATCTAGGATTTTTAGCATACACTGTAAGAAGCACTAGACTAGATAATAAAGCAAAAGTTAGAAAAAGAATGTTCAGGTTCAATATTTATCTTTTCAATGCATAGCAGTCCCACTGAATAGACAAATGATGTACAATTTAATTAAGTTCTGTCAATGTCAATATATAATGCATTAGGGCTGCATCTAACGATTATTTTGATAATCGATTAATATAACGACTATTAGAACGATTAGTCGACTATTTGGCGATTATTGCAATGATTAATAATTTGCTCTTAGCCGATTATTCAGCTTGTGCCCTGATTTAAAAGGTGTATTAAATGTGCTTACTAAAAAAAAAAAGAGGACAAAATCATCTTTTAAAAATATTTCTAAATGAAATTCACTGAATTAAAGGGAAAAATACATTGTTTAATTCAGCAAAGACATTCACTGTAAAAAATCCTATTGTTATCACTTGTTTTCCTTTTAAAAATGTCTAAAAATGCTTAAAACAAGATACATTTAATTGAGAAGCAACATATAAGATATTTAGACTTGGTTTAAGAGAATGTATCTTAAATATATGTGTATTTTGTATACAAGTGTATGTTTTCACTTGGTTATACTTCTGCGAGTGCAGTAAAGACAAAATATACTTATATTCAAGATATGTACTGAATTGGATATACTACGGAACCCATGAACCGCAAGGTGGGAAAAAAATAATGGTGAAAAAAAATAAAAATAAACAATGTCTCAGTTCCTTCCTAAACCCAAGTCTTAATTTTTTTTCTCTCTTCCTAAATATTGTTTCTCTCTCTTCAAATAGTTTTTTTTCTTTCTTCAAATTTTTTTTTCTCTCTTCAAAAAAATGCATGTGGTACCAACCTTGGCCACCAGGTGCCACTATCAGTAAACATGTAATCGTATGCTTTTAATGCTTTCTCTTTTGCTATATAGTTGAATTATACATTTATTACTTATTTAAGGGGTTGCAAACCTTAATCAAGACAAAATCAGGTTACATATTTTTGATAAGGCATTCGTTGTCATGTCACAACCGGAGTTATTTTTTTAGTTTGAAATTGTTGGTCTTTCTAAACACTCGTATGTCGTTTGCTCAGTGTTACATAGTGGAAGCGAAGGAATGTATTGAGAAAAACGGGAAACATGGGGAAATTATTATTATGTCTGTCCTTTTGAAGTGTTTGGGGTACATTTGGTAATGTTAATATTTTTGTAAGTAATCTAATTTCTGAACAAAAAGATAATTTATAAATTAAATCCTCGCAACTGAATGGAGATGACGTGCAGACTTTCATGGTGGAATTTAATTATAATAATATATTTTAATATAACAAGTTGTCTATGCTTTTGAAACACACTGTCTACTACAGAAGTGAAGAGTTCCAGATGAAGAATGTCAAATGAATATCCAAATATTAAAATGACAATTCCTTTAACAATTATAAGCGCAAAACACATAATTTATAAATACATCATAGCCTATATGCATCGTTGACATATGTAACACCTGGAGTTATTTTTTAGTTTGAAATTGTTGGTCTGTCTAAACATGACAGTTATGCAGATGTAAAATGCTCATCCCAAACAAACAGCATCCACCATGTAACACTGAGCAAACGGCATACACGTGTTTAGAAAGACCAACTATTTCAAACCAAAAAATAAAAAAGAGTTCAAGCCAAAATAATTTTCTCTTCAAAAAAAGTTTTTGAAGAGAGAAAAATTAGGAAGAGAGTATTTTTTTTTTAAGACAGGGTCAGGAAGGAACTGAGACACAATTTATTTTTTCCCACCTTGCGTTTTAGGGCTTCCGTAATATACAGTATATATGAAGTGAATAGGGCCAAATTTTGGAGGGTTTAAAGCAGAAATTTGAAGCTCATAATTTAGTAAAAGCACTTATATTAATTCTTCCATAAAAGTTTTGTAATATTTGAGCTGTAAAGTTGTTTAAATAGGTGTTTTAACAGTAATTTTAGACTTTTTGGGCTTACAGGTTTACATTGTCATGGCAACAAAGTTGTAAAATTGGATCTTTCTTTAAACAGAAAAGCTTAGTAAGCGATTTTATCACACGAAAATTCTGTTAACACATATTATTTGTTGCGTATATTTTTAAAACAGTGAGTATTTTAATGTTTATAGATTGGACCTATTCATTTACATTATACACTCACCTAAAGGATTATTAGGAACACCTGTTCAATTTCTCATTAATGCAATTATCTAATCAACCAATCACATGGCAGTTGCTTCAATGCATTTAGGGGTGTGGTCCTGGTCAAGACAATCTCCTGAACTCCAAACTGAATGTCAGAATGGGAAAGAAAGGTGATTTAAGCAATTTTGAGCGTGGCATGGTTGTTGGTGCCAGACGGGCCGGTCTGAGTATTTCACAATCTGCTCAGTTACTGGGATTTTCACGCTCAACCATTTCTAGGGTTTACAAAGAATGGTGTGAAAAGGGAAAAACATCCAGTATGCGGCAGTCCTGTGGGCGAAAATGCCTTGTTGATGCTAGAGGTCAGAGGAGAATGGGCCGACTGATTCAAGCTGATAGAAAGAGAAAAGAAAGAAACTTTATTGTCATTGTAGTTATACAACGAAATTTGTTTGGTAGCTCACAGAGGACATCAGCCATAAAAAACAAGAAAGCAACACACATAACAAAATAAATGTAATATAAGTATAAAATATAAAATATAAAGTATAAGTATAAAAATAAATTATTAAAAAGGCACTTAGTATAATAAATAAACAAGATAAATATGGTAATTTAATACCAACATTAATGTCCAATGAGTATTTTTGTGCATTAGCAGCAAACATGAGAAAGGGAAAAGAGAGGAAAGGTTAACTATTTATGTGTTGGGGGGGTGGCACAGGCTACAGCTCTGGGGAAAAAGCTGTTCTTAAGTCTGTTTGTACGTGTTCTGAGTGTTCTATATCTTTTCCCTGATGGAAGGGATACAAAAAGACTATGTCCTGGATGAGTTGAATCCTTGATGATATTGCTGGCTCGCTTTCGTAGGCGGCTATCGTAGATCATATCATATAGAAGAGCAACTTTGACTGAAATAACCACTCGTTACAACCGAGGTATGCAGCAAAGCATTTGTGAAGCCACAACACGCACAACCTTGAGGCGGATGGGCTACAACAGCAGAAGACCCCACCGGGTACCACTCATCTCCACTACAAATAGGAAAAAGAGGCTACAATTTGCAAGAGCTCACCAAAATTGGACAGTTGAAGACTGGAAAAATGTTGCCTGGTCTGATGAGTCTCGATTTCTGTTGAGACATTCAGATGGTAGAGTCAAAATTTGGCGTAAACAGAATGAGAACATGGATCCATCATGCCTTGTTACCACTGTGCAGGCTGGTGGTGGTGGTGTAATGGTGTGGGGGATGTTTTCTTGGCACACTTTAGGCCCCTTAGTGCCAATTGGGCATCGTTTAAATGCCATGGCCTACCTGAGCATTGTTTCTGACCATGTCCATCCCTTTATGGCCACCATGTACCCATCCCCTCTGATGGCTACTTCCAGCAGGATAATGCACCATGTCACAAAGCTCGAATCATTTCAAATTGGTTTCTTGAACATGACAATGAGTTCACTGTACTAAAATGGCCCCCACAATCACCAGATCTCAACCCAATAGAGCATCTTTGGGATGTGGTGGAACGGGAGCTTCGTGCCCTGGATGTGCATCCCACAAATCTCCATCAACTGCAAGATGCTATCCTATCAATATGGGCCAACATTTCTAAAGAATGCTTTCAGCACCTTGTTGAATCAATGCCACGTAGAATTAAGGCAGTTCTGAAGGCGAAAGGGGGTCAAACACAGTATTAGTATGGTGTTCCTAATAATCCTTTAGGTGAGTGTAAGTGCCTCACTACCCAGATTTGTGCTTTTTTTTTTAAATAATAAAAAAGAAAGGACGAGTCTAGATAATTTTTTGTGGTAATCAATGTTATGCCACAAATGCTGAACTTAACTTGTGTTGAACCAGGAAATTTAGCATTCATGTCTAATTCATTACATACTGTATATAAATAGTTTATTTTTTAATTACAGATTTTTATGTTCTTAATGTCCTCAAAAAATATTTTTTCCCCTGGTTTGTATCAAGAATATGGGAGTGAAATAGACGATTTTTATATGGTAAACAAGTTAACTAATGATGAAAAACCATTATTAAACAGCTTATATATGAACTGACCAAACAATCATAAAAAATATAAAACATACTATTTGTATGTACTCAATTAATATTAACAATTTTGGAACAATGATTTATAATTAATTAATCAATTATAAACCAATGTTTTATAAATACATTATACCATGTAGTTATTATAAAGTGTTACCCATTAGAATTGTGTTTCTCCAAAAAACAGTCAGCCTGATTTTAATGTAAAACCATTCTTGCTCTGCGATTCCTGAAGCTTTATAGGCTGTGACTGGTCCAGTTCTAGAACAAATCGGGCATGTAAGCAAGGGCTGTACATCTTGCATGACCCAATGTTCTTTCTTCTTTATTAAAATTCATGTTTGGTCTTGCCAGGCTCCTTTCATGCGGTTCTCCATTTCTTATCTGAAAGAGGAGAGAAATATTGTTTGATTCTCACCTAAAAAGTCAGTTGAAAGTTTTTTGAAAGTCAAACATTCAAGTTAATCTTAACAAACATGCGGCGCTCCTGCAAGAGAAACTTGGAAAAAAACCAACAACAACTGTGAGATGCTCCACAATGGTCAAAGATGTCCTTGTATATCCTTTTGTAAAAAAAAACAGCCTAAGATGGTTGGCTGGGTTTACCTGGTCGCCCAGCCTGGTCATAGCTGGTCAGGCTGGTTTTAGAGGGGTTTTGAACACTTTTTTTTTTTTTGTAGCTGGTCAGGCTGGTCTCTCAGCCTGTCCAGCTAAAAAGTGGTCAAAACCCCTCTAAAACTGACCAGGCTGGGTGACCTGCTAAGACCAACCAACCAGTTAAGGCTGGGTAGTGACAGTAGGGTAATGACAATGTCAGGATCTTAGCGTGGTTTTCTGTTAACATAACATGTAATTCTCAAAGGGTGCTTACAAAAATTTCCAAATGTATTTGGTCAGACGTTAGTATCATCGCCAAGAGTTTATAGATTCTGCAACAATTTAGCAGTAATGTAGGTGACAGCAAACTGCTACACTGCTACAACAGATTTGCTAATATGTTTCCTAACTTTGAGAATTTGAGATTAATTCTCAGATTTAGTTTCCAGTTAATGGTTTATTAAATACATGTAATTTCAGAAGACTGACTTGTGATTTGAATGAGTCAAATTCATATAACAGTCCAGTTTTTTATGTAACAAATTCAGTAGTGAAACAGATCAGCAACAATTAGCCACCATTGTCTAGTAATGTAAGCAGTGTGATGCCACAATCTGGCAAAGGTTTAAATACTCCATATCAGCAATGGAGGAAAGAGGGTCAGTGATAAGGGGGCCAAGCCCACCCCAACACACTAGATTTTTCACTCTGGTGCCCTAAAGCACAAGCCAAGGAATACTTTTGAATGCAGTTATTTACTCCTCTATAAGGTTCAAAGAGGAATGGATTTCCAATTTATCCCATCCAACAATCTCTCACAGAGCTAAAGAATCTTTTTAAAAGGCTTCTGTCATTTGATAAAATTATACGGGTTTCTAATATATGAGTAATGGCACTACAGCGCAGAACATGAATTTTATAATCTATGCCTGTCTATGAGCAAGACAGACATCTTCTTTGAGATTTATTGCCCTCTCATATGCTACCTTGAACGACTTCTGAAGTTTCTTTTTTAATACTTTACACTTCCTTTTAAATGGGTAATGAAAACCCTTTCCCATTCATATTAGGCACAGGTGCAAAATAATAAAAAGTGACTTTGCAACTTTTTGGCCAGTATGGTGCTTGATATTGGGTGTGAAATTTTATGGATATTATTATTAGATGATGATACGTTTAATTTCTCAGAGTGTCTTTATGATGTCTGGCACTATAGGGTCATTCAGATAGGTCGAGTGTAAAATGAGTTAATTCCACTTTTAGCCATCCAATTTGCTTTAAATGGAAAGTGTGTAATTCCCCGAACACTCCTCCTATCTGCTGTTGGTCAAACAAATTGATAGTCCCACCCCAAACTCACACCATTGGTTGAGCCAATGTCACTTTGATGGGCTTGTCTGGATTTTCAAAAAGAGCAAAGTTTTTGCGCCACAGAGCCAGAGTGTTAAACTTTTCTTGTCTTACCAATAGCTGACTCCGCCCATTAAGCCTGAATAGGAGACTTAAAAAAATACTTTAAATTTTAGACATCATCAAACAATCTAAATGGTTGGAATTGTGATCAGGGAAAACATGTTATCTACAAAGATATAAGAGGAACAGGTAACACAAACAGGGACAGTGTGCTTGTACTATGGAGGGTCAAACTCATTCCACCTTTGTCATTTGTGTCTTGATCACATTGGTTTTAAAGAGCAGAAACAAAATATTGTTTGAAAAACAACTTTTGAACAAAAGAGCTTCTCATTCAATAAAGCCTTATGACACATGTGGAACTTCTCAACCATTTTTCTTCAATTTGTGATGGTGCCACTATACTAAATACTAGACTCATGTCATGTATCCATCTCTCAGAAAGGAAGGATAATGCCACATTTTTCTTGTGTTTTTGAAAATGAGAGATGCAAAAAGTGCATTATTTCAATTGAATTAAGGCTGACGTGACTGATGTCTTATAAAACCATTTGAAGGAACAATAGGTGTCCTTCTTTATTGCATATCATTTATTATACATGAACAGTAACCTTCAGCTGCGCTTAAGAGCTATCCTTTCCTTTGAATAATCTGTGATGTCAGGTAACTCTATACAAGGAATTTTTTTTACAGACACTCAAGGTTCAGCTTTGTAATTCTTTGTTCTCTGCCCTGAAAAGAAAATGTTCTGATACCTAACAGTGAAATCACTCACACGTTACACATCACACAGGAGTTGATTCAGAGAATGATGGTTCATTTAGGCAACATCCAGTTCAGATAGGAAGAGGATTCACTCCTTCACTGATACACACTGGAATAAAGATTACCTGTCATTCAGTGGAACTAAATGACTTTATTTTCCTGTGTCAGGGTCAGTATTATCATATTTATCACTGCACTGAAATGGGCCACTTACCTGTGCACTAAAAACTTTATCATAGTGTAATAGCACTAGTGCTCATTTATAACATGAAAAGTATGCATTCTCTTCCTTATTTTCTGCCTTTCCATTACATTTAATGGAAACATTATAATGTTCTACAGCCAAGTCAGTATTTTCTTTTATATTACAGTATTTTGTTATAGAATAACTCATACAGTATATTACACAGTTCTCCATTTAAGATAGGGTTCACAAGGTGATTTATTTAAGCTACAACCTTTTTTAGGTGATGGGGAGTTGATGCAGGTACCCCATGTTTCATATTGTATAAAACTGAGTGTTGCTATTTAAGCCTGGCCTATAATAACAGTAACTTTCTCACTGCAGCTCTCTCTCTCTCTCTCTCTCTCTCTCTCTCTCTCTCTCTCTCTCTCTCTCTCTCTCTCTCTCTCTCTCTCTCTCTCTCTCTCTCTATATATATATATATATTGTGAAAAGCTCTATGCAAATACATTTGAAATTGAAAAGTTTATTTTCTGATTTATACAGTAGGCCTACATCTACTGTAACATTACTCTGATAGTGGCTAGAAAAACTGCTGTCAACTTAACACTTATATTTTCCGGGTAATAATATTATTATTTTCCATAAAATCCATTTAATTTTCATATTTTGCTGACAACATGTTGTCTTCATACTATCATGCTTAATTTTGTCCCCACACAGCATAAATTGGCCTTTATACATGCAAATATATAGCTGCCTTTATTTTTAATAAAAACAATTGTATCATAATATTTTGGGTTCCTTGACATTAAAAAGTTTTAAAGACCCCTTGCTTAAGTAATACACTTTGAAATACAATATGAAAATGGAGTTGTGGTGGCGTAGTGGGCTAAAGCACATAACTGGTAATCAGAAGGTTGCTGTTTCGATCCCCACAGCCACCACAATTGTGTCCTTGAGAAAGGCGCTTAACTCCAGGTTGCTCCGGGGGGATTGTCCCTGTAATAAGTGCACTGTAAGTTGCTTTGGATAAAAGCGTCTGCCAAATGCATAAATATAAAATTCTCTAATTTACCTGCTGCAAGATGCGTATCACTTTCTTTCCTCTGCAGAACTCAAACCAAGATTTTTAGTAGAATATCTCATCATCACAATGCAAGTGAAGAATGACCAGAACTCAGAAATCCAAAATGCCAAAGGCAGCATATAAGTGATCCGTAAGACCCCAGTGGTTATATCAATGTCTTCAGAAGCTATATGACAGGTGTGGGTTAGAAACAGATCAATATTTAAAGTCCTTTTCTACTGTAAATCTACACTTTCACTTTCACATTCTGGTGTGGAAGGGTCTTTCACCTTCACATTCAGCCACCTACTGGTTGGGGCTGGTCAAAGGTGGAGACTTATTATAAAAAAAGGATTTAAATATTGATCTGTTTCTCACCCACACCTCTCATACGGCTTCTGAATCATTGATTTAACAACTGAAGTCAAATGGATTACTTTTATGCTGGAGTTCTGGTCACCATTCACTTGTGTTGTGATGACCAACAGAGCTGAGATATACTTCTAAAAGCTTTGTTTGTGTTCTGCAGAAGATAAAAAGTCATACACATCTGAGATGGCATGAGGGTGTTTAAATTATGAGCTAATTTTCATTTTTGGTCTTGTTGCAAATTTCTCAGTAATTTGCTTAAACTATACAGTATATTGATCCCCTATCCCCGATTTCCTTGAAAATGTCAGTTTTTTTGCTCTCTTCTGGGTCCTCATACAGGCACTATTGTGCATCCATGTACAAGGTGACATTGACTTTAAGATCAATTGATGAAACAGTAAAAGGACAGAACAAATTTTAGATGGGACTTCTTAGAACTTCTTAGTTCCCTTTAACTAGCAGTGATTCATAGATGTGAACGTCTATTTTTGAGAGCACTATTGTGTTTATATGACCATATATAAAAAATGCAGTACACTATTCATCTTGCTTTATGCAACAAACAATGTATTTGTGTTTGTAGTATTTTTTTAAATGTATTTATACACTGAAGTAAGGTAATCTGATTCAAGATTTCAGTTTTGTAATAATCTGGCAAAATGAGTATGAAATAAGCAAGAAAACCTCAAAATGGTTAAATGGTCCTGAAAACAATATAACAAAATACACAGAGTGGCAGAAAGCAGTTATAACACAATTTAGAATGTCCTTTGACTTCTATCTGGTGAGAGTGGTCTCTCTTTGAAAGCCTTAATAGGATGTTGTCCTCCCGTCCTGCTGAGATGTAACTGTAAACCTGTCTCCCTGTTATCTTAACACTAAGTTTTCTAAGGATGTTTAAATATATATACAATATAAGTATATATATAAAAACTTGACTATGAATTACATTTGCCGTTTGTGATGACATGTGGCTGTGAGTGCGATCATTACTGATGAAAACATCCAGATCAAAGACTGACGTCTGGTGAGATCTTCAGTAAAATAAGTTTATTGGTCATTGGACAAGACTGCAAGAGCCTGCCCAAGCGACCAAATGATTTTTAACTCAGCAGGGAGTCCTGCGGGTCAAAAGATTAACTACCTCCTACTGGCTGACACTAATGCACTCCCCTACTCAATGCCTCTGGCAGACGGTTATGTAAATTTTTTAACAGATTGTTCCTGTATACAAATTTGACAGTGAGCACTCCAAAGAGGTAATGAAGCTATACTGCATCTTGGCAAAGCTTTGGTGTATTGAAACGAAATATAGGCCCTGTCCCAATGCCCCCACTTGTGGTTTTGGTCTTGCCTATTTACACACTTGTCTTACGTATTTCCAATGTTTGGACGCTAGTGTGCAAGTAGACGTGAAGACTGTGAGTGTGTGTATGATTGTTGATTGCACGTTGGGACACTAGAGGACTTAATGATGTTGGTGGTGGTTGCAATGCTACAGCTGTTTTTGTCTTTTCACTCAAATATAAGCAATTTCTTTATACTTTGTTTCTCAATACACTGCATAAAACTTGATCAAAAATAAATAAAAATATAATATAAAAATATAAATGATTCTGTAAACATGTGTGATCAATTAAAAGCTACTAATACAAACTATTTAAATAATATGATTTGGCTTGTCTATTATATAAGACAACCAAAGACTGCTTTACATAACTTATCAGCAGGTGGTTTCATACAACAAATAAAAAGCAATAAAACTTATATTTTAAATACACAAAGATGAGAAAGAAACCATGGTATTAGTTAATACATTTTAAAAAGAAAAGTAAAAAAAGAACATTTACTAGACTGTATATTATATGCCACACTGGCTGACAAATTATCAAAATCACCAGCAGTATTTGGCAAGAACAAACAAAATAAGGTGATTATTGGGCAAAAAGGATAACAAAGAGATATATAAATATACACAAACAGTAAACAATATTTTGTAATTAAGACGCTTCTATTAAGTCATCCCAAACACCTTATATAATTTTAAATATATAAATTTATACTAAAATAAAGATATGCTTCACTTACGTTTGTCAATCTGATTATAAAAACTAACTTCTGTTGAAAAGCTTTCCTTAACGTCATCATAACAAAAATACACTGATCGCTCTGGTAGGCGGGTTGTGGGCTCCTGAACGTGATGAACTCTGAGATACACTAAAGACTGCTCCGAAGTGGTATTCACTCTAGTGTGGATTTAGTGTGGGTTAAGTGCACTGAGCTTTGGCATGTTTTAGACATGAGACAGCCTTGAACACTTACTTCCTGTCATGTGCACACGCACTCAAGTGGCCAAGACTGCAAGTGTGGGTATTGGGACAGAGCCTTAGTAGGGGGCAGTGGTGGGTTACTGACAAGAAGGTTGGGGTTCAAGCCCCCAGCACTGCCACGATGCCACTGTTGGGCCCTTGAGCAAGGCCCTTGACCCTATCTGCTCCAGGGGTGCTGTATCATGTCTGACCCTGCACTCTGACTCTGACCCCAGCTTAGCTGGGATATGTGAAAACAAATAAATTTCACAGTATATATGCAAAAAATTTATTTATAATGTGTGACCATAAATAATGGCTTTTAGTATATGTGATAGCCAACATGCCTTGAGGGGACCTGAGCAGATTCGGCACAGTGCCAACTTCTGGTCAAGAAATAGGAAAAATAGCTCTTTTTGCTTATAACTTCTGAATTGCTTAGCCTTAAATTAATGAGACTGGTCTCTTTAGAATCCTTGCTGCAAAAAGATCATTTAGGATGATGCAAAAATGTTCCTATGCCAGCCATATTGGGCACAGGCCATTTTGAATTTTGTCATAAAATTCTGTATTTTTACTAAAGCATTTTGCGTACTGAGACAAAACTTGGCCTGTGTTGTCTGCACCATGCCCTGAAGGTACCTGAGACTTTGGTGCAGCTAGATGTTAAAAAATGCTTATAATTTTTTATTACTTACATTCTGTCATGAGACTGGTCTCTTAACATTCCTTGGGTGATGACGAGTATAGTGATACCATTCTCGTCCACACGTCTTGCCCGCCATTTTAAATTTAATTGAAATCGCCTTATTTTATTTGATCTCCTCCTGGTGTACATCGGGTTTACCCCAAATTTGTTTCAGGTAATTTTCAGACCATGCAGGCAAATAGTTATTATAAACTTTTTGATTGGTGAAATCATTCTCAACCATTCTCATTGAGAAAGCTGTATCTCAGTAACCTTATATCTCAGCAATGCGACCATGCCCTGACAGTACCATATGAATTTTGGTGACAGCACCATCTACTGGTCAAAAGTTATAAGCCATTTTTTTTTTGAGAAACAGAAGGCTCAAATCGCGGCAGCGGTATCTAGAAGTGGCACTTCTGGTGTCATGCTCAGATGCCGCTGACTTTACGGCATGTATCGCTGTTTTTGGCTGGTGCCATTGAATTTAAACGGCATATGCCTCTGTTTATGGATGATGCCAGTGAATTTCGCCGGCATCTTCCCTTGGACTATTTAAACGGTGGTTCACCTCTGGCCACTGTCCATTTAACTAATTCATGTACATAACAGAAACATCTTTGCTCAAAATAAGGGACTATCCTGCTGATTTGTATTTTATTAAATGAGCAGGTGGTAATCCAGAAAGGATGTTTGTTAGCTACATTTTGTTACTCAATATCCTATTAAGACTTGAGCAGATTTTTATTCAGTTGGATCAGTTCATTTCAATAGATTTTCAATGCAGTATTCCCAGTGTTGAGAGAATAACATCTGCGATACATTATTTTTAAGATCTCACTGTAAAGGACTATCAAGCAATTATGATAAAAATATTAGGCCTAACAGTTGTATTTTGATTGTATCATACATACAATACAATATGATCATATTAAAAAGGTATTTTCTATTGGCATACTTAATATTATTTTATAAGAAGTTTTGATGGCTAATATTTACAGGATGAGGTTCCTACATTCAGGTACAAAATATTACAAACATCTTCATTACCACAACCAATTCGAGGAGAGCTTTTTATCCCACAAATATTTGTCCTAAAATGTAATTTGCTGTTCATAGGTTACATTATGATTCAAATGCATTCAAAGTTTACCAGAATACAGGAAGTATCTCTGATACTCTCATTTTCTTAAAAAAAGTAAAACAAAAAGTACAAATATACAGCTATAAAACAAAGCCTGCTGTACTTGTACTTCTGGACATCAGTTAATATTCTGCTCATGGTTTGAGCCGTATTGTGATGGCTGTCAGCCACTGACGAAGGACAATGCTGCCACTGACCTGCCTCTGTTTGGGGCAGCTGCCAATAAATTGTACATACTATGAATAGGCTGATATCTTTTTAATAAAATATGCAGTGTTATATTTCTGTCTTTGAAATGCTATTACTTCTCAGTGTTTGAACCATTATCATATAAGGGTATCTATATGCTATGCACTTAACTTTTTCAGTCTTCACATTATTTAATTCTGATCAGCACAACACCGGCAGGGTCACAACCTGCAACACTATCTACAGATGCAATAGATAAAAGTGAAAAATGACAAGGTGTCAGAGTCTTTAGGTCTTGCTGTTATGTGTATTACAGTTAGGATAAAACAGGAAAAAGTGCACACACCAGTTCTGTATGATGTTATTGCTTTGGTTTCGAGTTATTCTGGCTATATAGCCTATTTTAAGATCTTAATATCTGTCTTTAGTCATGTACTTCCCGCCAGGATTTATAATTGATATACTGCCAAAATATGTTTCTTGTAGAGCACTTGATGCCACATCATTCGCATACAGCGGCATCTGCCTCGTAAATTCAGTGGCATCATTCATATACAGTGGCATCTGCCTCGTAATTTCACTGGCATCAACAATAAACAGAGGCATATGCTGTTTAAATTCAGTGGCACCAGCCACAAACAGAGGCACATGCCATAAAGTCAGCGGCATCTTAGCATGACACTGAAAGTGCCCCATGTGACTACCCTCACTAGCAACCGGGCCTATTTGGTTGCTTAGAAGACCAGGCTGGAGTCACTCAGCATACCCTGGATTTGACCTCATGACTCCAGAAGTGGTAGTCAGCGTCTTTACTCGCTGAGCTACCCAGGCCCCCATATTAAAGTTTATGTTTACTGTTCAGCAGGTTCCCTCCTCCTCCTTGCCCATCCATAAACTATTACAGGGTGTAAATCAGACGTTTCATCACGATACGATTTTGTATCAATTCTCATGGCCTGCGATCTGATATTTGCAGATACTTCAAAGTATGCCGTGAAATGATTCGATTCAGGGGCCTGTGATCGATATTCCGATATTTTGTGCCATTTTACACAATCAATTAAATTGTTTTGGCCCTCAAATGCAACCAAAATATAATTTGATTATTTAGCTCTCTGTATCCACATTTGGACATACACAACAAAATTAGGTACTTCATATGTTGAAAAAAATTATACAGATAAACAATATAAAAAATAGTCACAGTAAGTTATCATCACTCGTTTGATGATAGCTAATATTTCAGTTTAGTCCAATTCTTGACTTGTTTGAACTATCTGTACTATCCGCAATTTTCTTGGCTACAACTTCCACAGTTGTAATGAAAAATTATGTAACAGTTAACTGGGATAAATATTAGTGTAGGTGTAGGTCTTGATGTGTAGATGTGTAAAGCTCATAATTGATGCTGGAGCTGAGCATGTGTTTCTCTCTTCCCTCATTAGTGCTGTTTAGAATGTCAGCGTTGTCAAGGTGTTTCACATGGTTGCAAAGACCCCACGCACATATAGTTAAATTAATGTAATAAGGTTGCTTCATCGCCTGACGGAAATGCTTACAGACGTGGCTGACGTGAGAGTATAAAAATAAAGGTACATTTTAAAAAAATTGCTATATTCGTCAATATTTCCGCATTGTATCGATAACATTGGATCGTTGGTCATTGGATCGATGCATTTATCCAGATCGATGGATCTTTACACCCCTAGTAGGCAGAGCTCTGAGGATGATAAGAGCATGTTGCTGAGGTCTCTTTTGCTTACTCGCCCAATATAGATTAATATATGATCATTATTGTAACATCAAATGCATCTTACCAGTGCAGTAAAGCTTCGTCCTCTCAAGCTGTGACAGCGTTTTTCTGTGCTTGTGGAACTGTATTTTTCTACTGTTTTTCACCATTTGTGTGGGATAGTTTCATCTGTCGGTAACACTCTGAGACTCACAGTACTATCTGGTGGTTGATGTTTACCGCTGTGAAAAGTTACAGTCCTCCACTAACTGAATTATTTCTCTGATGATTGTTGAATTCTAGAAGCATTCACAGTAGATCAGTAAACTGTAAGCCTCACAGTACAACCCGGCGGTGAGTGTTTTTTTGATTGGTTGATATTATCCTCTTAAACCTATTTTACGGTTTTATCTGAAGTGGCTGATGGCAAATTAGTCTGATTATGGCTCACGGTGCTCTTGCTACCGGCTTTCCGCTGAGTTGTCGGATGTGCCCAAATGTCTTCCTTCATGATGAAGGGCATGAATATCTTCCCATCATGCTTGGGAGTTCAGCATTTAAAATATGCTCTCACAGACCCATGTTTGCACTGCAGTTTGCTGCCTATGTCAGAGAGACTGCTCCGTCTTGCCGAGTTGGATCCTAACTCATCTGTTACACTCGTGCAGTGCGGGCTAACTCCACCGTGCGCTCAGAAGTGCCGCGCTATTGCAGCAGCCAGTGCTCCTAACAAAGAAGTCAGTGGCTAAAAGTGACCATTTGACTGATCTAAAACAGTTGCTGATCTCTCTTCTGAAATGTCAGAAATGAAGCATCTCCTTCATTTGCTTCAACCCGTTCCTCTAGCACCGGCGGTAGAAATTACAACGGAGAATGTGCAGGGTTCAAATCAAGGAACTGGGGAAGAATTTCATGATTCCCCCAATCTCACACATAATTTGGAATTTGATGCTTTTTTCTACATGTGCTTCCAACAAATTTTTCCATGATCATGTGTTGAATGAGTTGAATGTTGTTACTGTGAACCCATTGCCTCAGAATGTTCCAATTGGTGATTTAACAGTGGCAGATTGTTCTAGTGGAAGTTCTGTTCATTTGTCAGTGAATGCTCCATCCTCTTCTGATGACACTGTACTGGCTGTTCTCCAGATGACAGTGGCCCAGCTGGGCCTCGATGAGACACCTGTCCAGGCTGCCCAGTCCAGTGTTTTCTAGTCATGTGACTTGAGAGTTAGGTACACTGTCAGCTGTGGCTTGCACAGGCGAGGCTGCCTGAAGAATATAAGAGGACCTTGCAGGACCTGCCAATTGTTCCAGTGCACTTGTTTGGGCCAAATGTCCCAGAGTTATTGGAATAGCGTGTGAAGTTTTCAGAGGCCACTTGGCAGCTGACACAGGAGCAGCATGCCCCTGCCTTTAGGGTGCCAACAGCTCAGGCTCAGCGCTTCCACCAATACCATACTTCTCAACCCCACGCCACACAGAGACCTCGGGTCATTGGGGAGGCTCGGGGCTATCAACCTCCTCACAGACATTCATCAGGAGGGCTGCTTCACGCCCCCACTGCCACTAAACGCCATACCCTTAAAGCATGAGGTACCAGGGCTGGCTGTCAGTTGTTTCTCTCTACATCAGTTGGATTACAGAACCTTGGGCAGGGGTTATGTTCTTCAGTTCCGACGGCAGCCACCAAAATTTTCAGGAGTCATCCCTACAGTTGTCATCCCTCAACGTCTCTCTCTCTCTCTCTCTCGATTTGTATGCTGTTAAAGAAAGGAGCCATAGAAAAGGTTCATCCCGTTAGTCAGAGGGATGGTTTCTATTCAACTTACTTCCTTGTTCCAAAGAAGGATGGTGGCTTCTTCTCAGTTCTAGATTTAAGGTGTCTGAACTTGTTCCTGAAAACTCTTCGCTTTCGGATGTTGCACACAACTGACATTCTTCGGTCTGTGACAAGTAAATATTGGTTTGTGAGTGTCGACCTGAAGGACAGATGCTTTCATGTTCCAGTTGCAATTCATCACCAGATATTTTTGTTGGTTTGTCTAACAATTGTCTGCTAGTGAATTATGCATGCTTTGGTTTCCGGATGGATCTGGGGTTATCCTTCAGCCCAACCCATCTTTTCTTCCAAATGTCTTTAATCCTCAGTTTGTAAATCAGTCTATAGATCTGGCTGTGTTTCAGTGCTCAGCTCAGTCTGATGATCTAAGGGCTGACACTTTGTGTCCTGTGCGAACCTTGAGGTGTTATGTGGATGCTACTGACTACTTTAGACAGACAGATCAGCTATTTGTTTGTTATGGTGGTGTGCGGAAGGGTGCTCCTCTGTTAAAGCAGAGATTGTCAAACTGGATTGTGGAAGTGATTACTCTGGCATACAAGAAAGCCCAGAAGCCTCTACCTGGAGTTATCTCTTGTCTTTCTACCAGGTTTGTTTCTCCATCTTGGGCTGTCTTCAGAGGAGATTCCATGGCAGATATTCCATGCTGCTGCTACCTGGGCTTCTCCATGCACCTTTGCACAGTTTTACAAAGTCAATGTTGCTGCCCCCCATGGAGTGAGTTCAGCAGTTCTTCGGGAGCAGCCTTGACTAATTTCAAGTATGAGTCATCAACTAGTGTTTAAGCACTGCCTCTGGTGGTCAGGAGGAATGAAACAGAATGCTAGTTATGAATGTAACTGTGGTTCTGTGAATTCCAGATGACTGCCAGAGGTCTTGGTCTCTCAGAATGCGCTTGATAGGTGTACCGAGAACGAATGCTGAGCTACTGTGGCTTATCATCCTCTGAACTCCACCTATGTCACCACATGACTTTGCTGGTATATTCTCTTAGTGTAACTGGCAGGCACTGCGATAATCAACAAGTGCATAAGCACTGCCTCTGGCAGTCATCCGGAATTCACTGAACCTCAGTTACATTACATAACTAGCGTTTAGCTTAACGAGTGCGATCGACAAACCCCGCCTCTAGATCAAACCCTTCTTTGCACACTCCGACCTTCACAATGACCAAATCACTGTGATGAAATCAACATTTAGATTAATTTAATCTATTATTTTAAGTAGTATTAAAGGAAACATTATGAGTGGAATCGGATGGGAAAAAAGTGGGACAAAACGTGGATTCGAAATGCACAATCACACACTGTCTTAACACCTGATGCCACTGCAACGCCATATATCGGTTAGTTTGTCATATATTTCTGGGGTATCACCAGACTATTGGGGTGCAAATAGCTGGCCTTTGTGGCAGATGCAATTATTACAGGGGTGCAAATAGACACTCTAAAATTAAATAGGCATTTTTATAAAAACTCATGGGTTGCATGTTTGCTGTACAGTCCAATATTATTGCCGCTGTATGGTATTCATCTGTCTGACTTTATTAAGCTGTGGAAATAAAGAATGAGCTGTTTTTCGACTTAGTTTCAATAAATTGTCTTTGGTGAGGAAATGTTGCATTTTCAAAGTTGTATAGGACACTGAACTCTTTTGTAAAAGATACATTATTTGACCTCTTTAAGGGAGATTGGACAGAACAATTCAGTTGTGTAAAATAGATCCAAGGAATGCCATAAGCAGCACTTTCAGTGGATAGTCATAAATCAAAAAGCTGCACCACAGCACTGAACATGTCATCCAATGGCAGCTCTTGTCCATAGACTTTGACTCAGCAACATGCTGTGAATTTTCCTGACCAAAGTCTTCTCCAGACTGAATTATGGGGCCTTCACTCATTTAGGCAGTATCGCTATATGTCAGGAAGAAATGTACTTGCGTAGCTTAACTTGAAAAGATCTTCCTCTTGTGGAAGGAGAGAGAGCATTTCTTTATTTATTCTCTCTAATTATGTTGTTGGCCATGTTTTCCTGAGTACAGCAAATATCAAATGGAAACATACACAGGAGAATAAATATTTGAAGAATGCTAGATTAAACCGTTTTAACACAAGAGAGTGGAAAACTCTTTCTTTATTCGCACTATAGGACTTTGTAATTATGGTACTGTCTTGTGAAATATAAAATAAATAAATAAGCATTGATTGTGATCTTTAGAGTGTCTAATGGCTCTAACTACAGTATTCTTAGTGGTAATTTATTACAATAAACTCCAAAAGAACAATAGGTCATTTAAAGTAGTTTTTTTTAGTAATTAGAATTAATTGAACAAATAGCACCAAACTTATAGAGCACAAAACAAATATAGTTTTCTATTGAATAATATTAATTTAAAATGGATTTAGTGGTACCAAGAGAATATAACATCTCTGCCAGATGCTTACAGATGTAGAATTGATTATGTTGAGGAGACGTGTATGTGTGCATCGATCCACGGGGGCAGATGAATGATTACAAATTACTTTCAGATCTACTATAAACAGATTTACAGAAACAGCATGTAAAGCTCATATAAAATGTGAAATTAATGTTCCCCCCCATGCGAGCTGCGAGTCCCAATTGGTTTCATCTCATCTCTGGCATCAGCATATGCTGTTGGGTCTATGCCGCATATCAGCGGCTTTCTCCTTCTCTGCACGGCAGTGCAACTTTGCCCCTGGGCGATACATTTTTAAAAAGAGTATTTTCTCTAAAAGATATACACAGCAGCGTTGAACGTCCTTTTCAGGACGCGTCTTTATAAAGATGCCTTTCCGCCTGTGTAGTTCCTGGATGAGTTCTCTCCGCTTCTGACGGTCACATGTGTCTGGGCCGTGATCACACTGAGGCAGCATTTGTGGATGGTTCGTGTTCTCACTGCGAGAACCTTTCCATGGCAACGTTGGGGACGTGGCTTTCCTTCCTAAAAAGGAACGCCACTCCAGCCGCCCCCCTTATTGCTCGCCTCCATCAAGAGGATCGGGGGACATGCAAGCATTCTCTGTCAGCGACACCTGCCTGGAGTTCGGTCCGGCAGACACTCATGTGATCCTAAGACCACGACCGTGCTATGTGCCCAAGGTTCCTACGACTCCCTTCAGGGACCAGGTAGTGAACCTGCAAGCACTGCCCCGGGAGGAGGCAGACCCAGCCCCTTTGTTGCTGTGTCCGGTACGTGCTTTGCGTATCTATTTGGACCGCACACAGAGCTTTACACGTTCTGAGCAGCTCTCTGTCTGCTTTGGTGGACAGCGGAATGGGAACACTGTCTCCAAACAGAGGCTGTCCCACTGGGTGGTTGATGCCATAGCATTGGCCTATCACACCCAGGCCGTGCCCGCCCCCTTGCGGGATCGAGCACACTCAACGAGAAGTATGGCATCCTCGTGGGCACTGGCCAAAGGCACCTCCCTAGCAGACATATGCAGAGCAGCGGGTTGGGCAACACCCAATACCTTTACGAGATTTTACAATCTCAGGGTTGAGTCGGTTTCATCCCGTGTTTTCTCAGGTCTGAGCCGGTAGAACTCGGTAATGCGGTAACAACTGACCAGGTGTACCGCTTGCACCTAGCGCCCTTTCCCTCCGCTGAGGTAATACCGTGCATTCTTATCCCAGGAGATGCTAACTAACTCGGGCTCCCTGAATGACTCCTCCCTAGCCCTCTAGTCCGCGAATTCAGCACGGAATTCGCCCACAAAACCCAATGTGGGTACTCAATTTACCCTGTACTGGAATAGATGCTCCACAGGTCGGGCCCCCATGTGCACTAATCCCCCTGTGTGTATTCTCCACAGTACGGTCCCCTTGCGAGCGGACCCGCATCTCCCTTGGGCAGTCCTCACTGACCCCCGTTCGCCGTGTTTGTAGCAACTCCTCCCTCCCAATGAGGTAGGATCTACGACCGCGCCATTCTCCACATGTGACCTAAAAGCCCATGTGATGTATTTCACCACTCTTTACCTCCCCCAGTCTGGGCAGGTGTGGTCTCCGCAGGGTCTTTCCCCCCTGAAAGAATAGGATCTGGAAAGAACGCCTTCCCTGATGCGTGTGATAGCGTTAAGATGGCCCCAGCCTCTTTAACTCTATGCAAGAAACATAGAGAGAAAAAAGGAGCGGCTGGCATGGCTTGCGCCCATGCTTGGCAAGTTGCCTTGTTCCCCCCCATATTGGGGTGTAAGGAACCAGAAGGTTTTGATGATTTTTTTGGGGCGTTGGGGAAGGGTACGTGCAGTCTGGCACAGCCTGTCATTTTTGCACGCAAACTACCTGCCAGCACCTGTGTCAGCAGCGCACGTACACGGTTCAGCGCATGGTGTGATTCAAATTGGACCCCAAGTGTCGCTTCTTCGACACAACGTCGAAGTGAGCTACAGGTGGGGAATGTCTAGGTTACTATTGTAACCTCCGCTCCCTGATGGAGGGAACGAGACGTTGTGTCCTCCCGGCCACGTAGCTGAACTGAGCCACTGTTGCGGCCGAACCTCATTGTCGGCTCCTCAGACAAATCCTGAATGAACAGACGCTTTTCCCCCCCTTTATACCCGTATGTCCAGGGGCGGGACATGCTAATTCTGTCTGCCAATTTCTCATTGGCCTTTTCTCAAAGTTCAGAGATGCATAAGGCTCTCAAGAGAGACCCCTAATGTCACTTCTTCAAAACAACGTCTCGTTCCCTCCATCAGGGAACGGAGGTTACAACAGTAACATAGACTTATCTCATTCTACAACCACAGCAGCAGGAATGCTTAACTCTCCACTGTGGTTCTTCAGCCTATATTTCACCTCTACAGAGGTCACACCAGTCGCAGTAGCTGAAATTGTGAGGTGTTTACAAAACACTATAATACGGGCCACTTGTCTCAGTGGACAGAGGGGATAAAACATATAGATCTGTAAGTTTTAACTCATGCACTACCATAAACCATGAAATACAAGCTCTGATGCACAAAGAAACACTGAGTTAGTACTTTACTTTGTCCTTTATTCACCTTTCACAAAATACTTTCCTTGCAACAACAGGAAAATGATCAAAATGACCAAAACAAAAGAATCTTCTTACAAGAATGAAATGATTCATTTAGCTGTTTTAAAGCAATAGTTATTCCAAAAATTTTGAAGAGTGTTCTGGAAAAGAGCAGTGCATTCTTCAAAAAGTCTCCTTTTGTGTTTTGGAAAGAAGAAAAGTAATACAGGTTTGGAACGATGTGAGGGCAGATTATTTAAGGATAATGTATTCTGATTAGAGTTTATCAGTTAACATTTAGGCTTATTGTTTTCAGCAATACTGTATTGAAATGACTCCTGACAGAGTCAAATGGTGAAGCAAATTGAGAGTACATCTGACTGTTTACAATCTCATTTATAATTTCATGCAGCTTCAGGACAAAGCTGACTAGCACATTTTCCAGAGATCAAGATCTCGATACTTCTTGATGTGAAATTAATTTCTCTGATACTCTGTTTTTCTCAAGATAAAAAAAAGCATTTTAATTACATATTCTTTATATATGTATATGTGAACATACATGTTCTCTCTCTCTCTTCCCCCTTTATTTTCTTTTATTTTCCTTTCTCTCTTTCCCTGGGGGAGGGGGTATTTCAAATATTGTAATGTAGACACTTCTTGTATCTGATTTACCAGAACATTGTTTGGCTACACTAAATTCAATAAAAATATTGGGGGAAAAAAACAAATTTTTTACACAACAAAGCAGCAAGCATCAAATCCCGTTTCAATATCAGTCTTTTTGGATGGGTTAAAATCTTACAGCATCTACAGTATGCTGGATTCTACTATGAATTTATCAGATGTTACAGTTTTTGAAGCATATATCCAAGACTGAAGTTGTCACTTCAAAGGTTTTTTGGAAAGCATGCTGATACAGGAACTGAACAGGTAACCACAGGTCACAAAGATAATACATATGTGAACACAGTTATTTTCAGTTTTTTATTTTTTTTATTTTTTATTTCATTTTAAACTGAAATAGCTAGTATGTTGATTGATACAGGTAAAATTGGAGAATGCCATGTCCTAGAGTCCATTGAATACATGTTCTTCTTTGAGTAAACACATACATTTTAATGATGAGAATATTCACCAAACCTTTCATCCCCAAATAAAAAGACTGGTTGAAGTAGATTAAAAAGTACATGAGCTGAGCATAAATTTAATTAACTATATCAGTCAGTAGAGAAATTATGAATCACCCTTGATGCCTTGTGGTAATACAGTAGTGCAGCTCACTGTTGTTGAAATGGAGATTAGTTTCTCCAATTAAATACTTTTACACTTTTGCTACATTTCAAAAGTGCCATTTAACAGCAAAACAAATTTTATACAATGATGAACCCCAGTGATGTACTTTCACTGGGGTTCAGAAAAGTGACTCAAAAGCAACTATGAAAATAGTCTTAAAGGGATAGTTCACCCAAAAATGAAAATTCTCTCATCATTTACTCATCCTCATGACATCCCAAATGCATTTAGGGAACCTATTTGAAAACAATCATTATTTTTGCAGCTCTCTTTGGTAGAAATTACACACTTCACTACACACTTAAGCAACTCTATTTTAATCCGATTTGCCTTATATAATTATGTACGGTATGAGATTGCTGTAGTTTATATTACCTGTTGTTCTGCTTCAGTAGCTGTAGCCTTTTGGGCAGGATACTGTAAAGTATTATCTACTAATAGCTAATGCCATTTGTCTGTGGCCTTTATCACACCTGAAAGCTGACACTGATACTGGCAGTCAGCCTTTAGGATGATGGCCTAGTGGAGTGATCCAGAAAATCCATCCAATTAATGATTCAGAGGCTCTTTACTTCACTGATAGTGAGTTGCCCACTATAATAATGGATCTGGTCCAATTTATATTGTATGCCCTATGCCAAAGTCATTTGCCACATCCTGGGCTACTATTTCCAGTCATACAAGCATATCTACTTGAATGGGGAAAACTGAAATCTCCAAAGCTGTTTGTCAAGTTTATGGTTCTGTAACATATTTTAAATGGTTAGCAATAAAATCATACAATAATGGCATAATACATTTTGGTTCTAGCTCAAATTATGCTAATTAAAAATAAATAAATATATAAAAAAATTATGTAGGCTGATCCAGCTAATGCATATAATCATTCTAAAATAAACAAAAAGACGACTGGACAAAGCTTATATAACTGAAAGACGAGACATCCATTCCTTCAAATGCCACATTGAGTGTTGTCTCCCTCCAGTACTGACGGGGCAAACGTACACATTATACATCTATACACCTATACATCCCAAGAGATATTCATCCCAAAATATAGCATCCTGCTAAGATAAAGATCAGGTGAAATTGGCAGTAGCGGTATTAACATTTTGTGGTATGGCATCTTCTGTTTTGACGCCTCTGGCACAAGGCACTGGAAGTTGTGGCACATCCGGCGACATATCGGGTTGTGAGTGGCATGTGCCACTGGAAGCTGTAACACGTGCCACTGGAAATTGTGGCACATGCCAGTGATACATGCCGCTGAATTTTGATACCATCAATGATCTGTTCCCCGTCTGTCGCTCACTTTGACATTGTGTCGAAGAAGCGACACTAGGGGTCTCTCTTGAGAGCCTTTCGCATCTCTGATCTATGAGAAAAGGCCAATGAGAAATTGGCAGACAGAACATATATGCGTCTGTTTCATTCAGAAATTTTCTTCGGAGCTGACTGGTTGTGTATGCAGTGAGCTGCGAGTCACACATTGTTCCTCCCATCTCTGAGCGATTGCTGTCAGATCTACGGCACATATAAGCGGCTTTCTCCTTCCCTGCACGGCAGTGCAGCTTGCCCCAGGGCGCTTTGACAGCGCAGTTAAAAGAGTGATTTCTCTAAAATAGTTATTTTCTCTAAAAGAGCAAATACACAGCGGCGTTGAACGTCCTTTTCAGAACACGTCTTTATAAAGATGCCTTTCCACCCCTGTGTAGTTCCTGGATGCGGTAGAGTGCTCTCCGCTCCTGACGGCCACAGGCGCTCCCTCGTGTGTCTGGGCAGTGATCACAGTGTGGCAACGTTTGTGGATGGCTCATGTTCTCACTGCGAGAATATGACCATGGCAACGTTGCGGTTGCGGCTTTCCTTCCTCAAAAGGAATGCCACTCCAGCCGCCCCCCACGTTGCTCCTTCTTCCCATGGGATTGAGGACGACCGGTGATACAGGCGATTTGGGGATGGCAGCGGGCTCGGTTTCACCTGTTACGCCCTCGTGAACCACCCGGCATGCTTGTTGACTTCCGTCCGGGCTCGAGGTAACAGCGGCTCACCTCACAGCCAGTCCGCCTATCCTCTTGAGCCCCCCGAGCTGGATGAGCTCTCTTACTCACGATAGAGCCTGTACCTCCAGCCAAGATGAAGAAGGGTTTCTACAGCCCTTACTTCATCTTACCCAAGAAAGGTGGCGGCTTACAACCGATCTTGGACTTGTGAGTTTTCAACCGGGCCTTGCACATACTCCCTTTCAAAATGCTCATGCAAAAACACATTCTAACTTGCATCCGGCATCTAGATTGGTTCGCAGTGGTAGACCTGAAGGACGTGTACTTCCACGTCTCTCAATATTGCCTTGACATCGACCCTTTTTACGGGTCATGTTCGACGGCCAGGAGTATCAGTACAAGGTCCTCCCCTTCGGCATGTCCCTGTCCCCTTCGCATCTTTACCCCGCTATGAAAAGCAGGCATCCACTTACTCAACTACCTCGATGACTGGCTCATCCTGGCTCACTCCTGAGAGTTACTATGCACCCACAGGGACCAGGTGCTCAGGCACCTCAGCCGTTTAGGGTTTCAGGTCAACTGGGAAAAGAGCAAGCTCGCCCCGGTTCAGAGCATCTCTTTTCTCGGCATGGAGTTAGACTTAGTCTCAATGTCAGCGTGCCTCACCAACGAGCGCGCAGTCAGTGCTGAAATGCCTTGCCGCGTTCAGGCAGGGCACAGCAGTCCCTTTAAAAAGTTTCCAGAAGCTCCTGGGGCATATGGCATCCTCCGCGGTGGTCGCCGCTCGGGTTGATGCATATGAGACCACTTAAGCACTGGCTCCAGGCTTGAGTACCGTGACGAGCATGGCACCACGGCACGCACCCTGTGGTTATCACCCCCCCTGCCACCAAACTTTCAAACCCTGGACAGACCTCTGCTTTCTATGGACAGGAGTCCCCTTTGGCCTCCAAACTGGGTTGGGGCGTCGTGTGCAACGGGCATGTAGCCGCTGGCTATTGGAAAGGGGCCCAGCTGCACTGGCACATCAACTGCCTAGAGTTGTTGGCTGTACTTTTTGCACTGCGGAGGTTTCTCCTGCTAATTCAGGGCAAACACGTCTTGATCCGATCAGACAGCTCCACCACGGCAGTGTACATAAATTGCCAAGGTGGCGTACGCTCCCATCACATCACAACTTGCCCGTCGTCTCCTCCTTTGGAGCCAGCAGCAACTCAAGTCGCTGTGTGCCACTCACATCCCGGGCAACCTCAACGTGGTAGCGGACATGCTATCACAACAACGCTTCCCCAGCGGAGAGTGGAGGCTTCACCCCCAGTCGGTCCAGCTGATTTGGGAATGGTTCGGCAAGGCCCAGGTAGACCTGTTCACCTCCCGAGAGATCTCCCACTGCCCGCTCTGGTACGCCCGAACAGAGGCTCCCCTCAGGGCAGACGCGCTGGCACACAGCTGGCCCACAGGGCTGCACAAGAACGCATCTCCCCCAGTGAGCCTGCTTGCACAGGTGCTGCAAGGTCAGGGAGGACGGGGACAAGTCACTCTAGTGGCCCCCTATTGGCCCATTTGGACTTGTTTCTCAAATCTCGTACTCCTCGCAACAGCCCCTCCCTGGAAAATTCAGAGCCTGTCCCTCCAACCGAGATGAAGAAGGGTTTCTACAACCCTTCATCGTACCCAAGAAAGGTGGCGGCTTACAACCGATCTTGGACCTTCTTTCTCAGAGACGGTGCACGCGCTGGCATCCGCACCAAGACCGCTGGAACCTCCACGCCTGGACCCTGGATGGGATGCAGAAGATCTAGCTGATCTACCATCTGCTGTCGTAGATATGATCAACCAAGCCAGAGCTCCCTCTACCAGGCAACTTTACGACCTGAAGTGGTGCTTGTTCGCAAATTGGTGTTATTCCCGGGCTGAAGACCCACAGAGGTGCGCAGTTAGGTCAGTGCTCTCATTCCTGCAGGAGAGGTTGGATGGGAGGCTGTGTCCCTCCACCTTGAAGGTGTATGTAGCTGCTATCGTGGCCCACCACGACACAGTAGACGGCAAGTCTTTGAGTAAGCACGACTTAACTATCAGGTTCCTAAGAGGTGCCCGGAGGTTAAATCCCTCCCGGCCAAGCCTGTTCCCCTCCTGGGATCTCTCAGTGGTCCTCTCGGGCCTTCAGAGACCCCCCCTAGAATCAGTCAGACTCAAGACCCTCTCCCTGAAGACGGCCCTCCTGATTGCGCTCACCTCAATCAAAAGGGTCGGGGACCTGCATTCTCTGTCAGTGACACCTGCCTGGAGTTCGGTCCGGCAGACACTCATGTGATCATAAGACCGCGACCGGGCTATGTTTCCAAGGTTCCTACCACTCCCTTCAGGAACCAGGTCGTGAACCTGCAAGCGCTACCCGGGAGGAGGCAGGCCCAGCCCCTTCGTTGCTGTGTCCGGTACGTACTTTGCGTATCTACTTGGACCGCACACAGAGCTTTAGACGTTCTGAGCAGCTCTTTGTCTGCTTTGGCGGACAGTGGAAAGGGAATGCTGTCTCCAAACAGAGGCTTTCCCACTAGGTAGTGGATCACACCAAGGCCGTGCCCCCCCTCCCTCGCGGGTCCAAGAACACTCAACAAGAATTGTTGCATCCTCGTGGGCACTGGCCAGTGGCACCTCCCTAGTAGACATATGCAGAGCAGCGGGTTGGGCAACACCCAATACCTTTGCGAAATTTTACAATCTCAGGTTTGAGTCAGTTTTGTCCCGTGTTTTCTCAGGTCTGAGCCTGTAGAACTCGGTAACACGCTGACAAACTGACCGGGTGGACCGCTTGAACCTAGCGCCCTTTCCCTCCACTGAGGTAAAACCGTGCGCTCTTTCCGAAGTTCACCACACTTTACCTCCCCCAATCTGGGTAGGTGTGGTCTCCACAGGGTCTTTTCCCCTTGAAAGAATAGGAACTGGGAAAGATCACCTTCCCCTATGTGTAATGATTGCGTTAAGATGGCCCAAGCCGCTTTAGCTCTATGCGAGAAACATAGAGAAAGAAAAGGCGCGGCTGGCACGGCCTGCTCCCATGCTTGGCACGTCGCCTTGTTCCCCCCTGTCTAGGGTAAAGAACCAGAAGGCTTTGAAAATTTTATGGGGCATTGGGGAAGGGTACGTGCAGTCTGACACAGCCGGTCACTTTGGCAAATAAAATACCTGCCCGCTCCTGTGTCAGCAGTACACATACACGGCTCAGTGCCTGGCGTGATATAAATTGGAACCCTAGTGTTGCTTCTTCGACACAACGTCGACGGAGAATGTCTAGGTTACGGATGTAACCTCCATTCCCTGATGGAGGGAACGAGACGTTGTGTCCTCTTGGCCATGTCGCTGAACCGAGCCACTGTTGCGGCCGAACCTCATTGTCGGCTCCTCAGAAAAATCCTGAATGAAACAGACACATTTCCCTCCCTTTATACCTGTATGTCAGGGGGCGGGACATGCAAATTCTGTCTGCCCTTTTCTCATAGGCCCTTTCTCATAGAGAAATCATCTCTATCATCTTTCATCGGAGATGCGAAAGGCTCTCAAGAGAAACCCCTAGTGTCGCTTCTTCGACACAACATCTTGTTCCCTCCATCAGGGAACGAGGTTACATCTGTAACCTAGACGTTTTGGAAAGTGTTTGTCTAACAATTAAGATGTTAGCAACATATAGACAAAACTTTATAAATGGCTTGTTTGAAGTTGCTACTGTCAGTGTTGTTTTAACTAATCGGATTAGCTATTAGCTAATGAAAGAAGTATCGCTGGATAATAGTGCACCCATGTGATTGATGCATCCAGAATTTAATTAAAATCATTCTTAACACCGTTTCAAAGCTTGAATTTTTTTCCAGGTGGAGAAAACGGATCATTCAAAAATATCTATGGAGTTTTGTTTTTTGATAGTGTATTGCTAAACATTTTTATGGTTGTAAATTTAAAGTTACCCCTTTTATTGTATTTCAAGGTAATACCTGATTTTTTCTCAAAATGGCCTTAAACATGAAAACACTATGGATTGTTTTTCTTCATCTAGAAGCAGGTTTTTTCCAATGCTGTTCAAAATATCATGGATGCTATCATGTGCATTGTTTGAACCATTATTAATGTATCTGTATTTTCTAGGGTACTACCGTGAGACCTCTGCTGACATGGACATGATGGCATTTTGTTTTCCTCTTGTAGAGAACACTTTATTTGATGTTGTGTTCTTGGTTTAGACACTACTCAAAGTTAGGAAGAGGTGAAAGGGACACTTCTGTATTTGGTAAGGCACTAATGTCTCCCTGCAACAATGTCTACCTTGTGTGCATTGCATGTTTTTGCAACAATATACATAAAACTCTGTTTTTAAGCACTCATTCTCTTAAGCATTTGACAAAGGTGCACACATAACATCTATGTGTGTGTGTGTGAACAGTTAAAGGCACAGATAACATCTCTGTGTGTGAAGATAATCTCTCTTTGTGTGATCTGATGAAGATAAATAAACTCATGCGTTCCAAACTTCATCTCCAACTTTCTTCTCTTCTCTTTGACCTCAACCTCGACTCCCAGAAAACTGGTACAGTGTTCTTTTTGACACACTATTTACGCACCATGGCACCCAAACGCTTTTGCCAGTAACATATTATTTTACATATATATTTGGGAGAGGTGACTACAAGTCAATTTAAAATACAGATAAATCAAAGATATGTGAGGTGCCAGTTCATAGATGTCCACGATACTTATGATTTCAACTGTAGGTGCCTTTCATATGTAATTCCAGACAAAGTGTGCCACTGTATAATGGTCTGCACTTATATAGCACCTTTTTAACCTTAGCGGTATTCAAAGCACTTTACACTGCATCTCATTCACCAATTTACACACCAATGACAGCAGGGCTGTTGGGATTCAGCAACTTGGGGTTCAGTGTCTTGGACAATTCAGCTTGTGGAGTCGTGTGGGCCGGGAATTGAACCACCAACCCTGCAATTAGTGGACAACCCGCTCTACCACCTGTGCCACAATAATAACCCCATAATATTGTCATATTCCACAGTGCTAGTCTACAAGTGATCTAAGCCAAACCTGACAAATTCTTGGTGGCAATTGTCCTTTTTCTCTCTTTAAAATTTACAGCTGTTGCCACCACTCTACATAGACTCAGAATACAATCACACATTGGTGATCACAATAACATCTCTTAACTACACAAATATAATGAAAGGTTTAGCAGTTAAAATAGTTAAGCTGTCAGAGCAAAGTTACCATTAAAAAAAAAAAACGCTTCGCTTATTAATTTGCTTAAACAATACTTTGCTATTAAAAGACCAGCATATGTAATGAAATGACAATGGCTTTATTACAAGAAATCAAAATACATTTCATGCATAACGCGTTACAGCGGAACATGAGACAGAACTAAACTACAGCGTAAAACAATCCTTTTTGCTTATATATTCAATTTAGGCGCGGATAGCCTGCTAAAGGCTAATATCATAAAGCAACGTGCTTTATACGGTATGTCAGCGCGCGATCAGTATCGTTGACTAAACCAGCGTGTATCATTGACAGCGTCTACAATATGCCTTAAAATACAGTGGCATGTTTCAGACGACCTGATGTGCCACAGATTTCAGTGGCACATGCCTCTAACGACTGGAAATGTGGCTAAATTCAGTGAAACGTGCCACTAAAAACTGGAAATGACACTGGATGTGCCACAACTTCCTAATACCTAATATGCTATAGCACTAAATGTTAATACCCCTTCTCGAAATTGGTTTAGACATTCTGCAGAGATGAAGACTTTCTCTTGAGAATAGTGAAGCTATTTGAGCTGGCCAAGTCCACCATTCACTTGACTCTCAATACAACCAGCTGTAAATATTAATCATATTTATGGACATCAAGCCTTTGACAGGCCTATTGGAGAGTCACAATAAGAATACATCTTATTGTGTCTAGACAATGCTCTATGAATAAACCACTCTGTAAGATAACATATGACAGTGCATGTTAACAGAGCCAGAGTATTCTGTCACAGAAATGTTTTATCAACCAAATATGGTCACAGCAAAGGCGTTAAATAACACCACATTTTTTAAAAAAATTGTTTCATTTCCCAAAAGTACTAAAGTATACACAAATAAAATATCAGTTATAGTTGCATAAACATTGCAATTGACTGTTTGAGCAAAAGAATAAACAAAGATAAAAATGTTAATCAACCTGACATTAAGTTATTTCTCGATGATTTCTCAAAAGGACATCTACTAAGGGAGGATTTTTGGTCTGCACATCACACAGAAGCCACTTGTGTCTCGAATAAAGCTTGTGCTTCTCTATGTAGATTACATAATTTAGCTAAATTGTGTTGAACATCTTTATGAATAATTTATGAAGTCAGCAGACCAGATCTAAACAGCTCAATAGGGGTACAGCATGAGCAACTTGCTATGATCATTCATCACACTGACAACTGTTTATGTTTCATTGTGATTATGTTTGATTTAATAAAGGCCAGTGTTATATTAAATGCCTATTGTACATTGAACTTTTTTGACACCAGACAACCAATTCCTAGTTATGAGTGGATGTTTCTTAAGATGCTTTGTTAAAAGTACAAAAACAATGTAACTTAAAAAGATTAGAGATCAGCAGATATAGTTTTTCTAATGACCAGTGACCAGTAACAATAAACTAATGTTAATATAAAAATATTTTAATTTAAAAAAATACTGAAATTAGCACTCATCAAGATCAGAAAGTTCATATTAACGAATACAATCTTTTTGTACAGTATGTATTTTTTTATTTCTATTTTTTAACGCATTAAGTAAATCATTAATCATAACCTCTGAAGGACAATGGACTGCTTTGCCTTAAATATTCATGCAAATAACATTCTACAAAATGACGTTACTACCTATGAACACAGTTATATCCTGTTGAACACACAGAGTAATAATTTGTGCATTTTCTTTGTTAGAGACCTACCAATGGTGGCATTTTATCGGTAATTGATGAAGTGGAAGAGAGTGAATATCGGTAAAAAATATCGGTTAAACCGATTGCCGATCTATCTCTGAAAAATTATTTTAAAAACGAGACAATACATTTTTCAAGAGTACAGCTAATGGACCTTGACACATGGTTAGAATTTAACTTAACCAGCTAAATAACACCCCTTCTGAACTCGAGTTCAATATTACCCAAACCATCTGTTGTATTCCAGCCTCGACCTACTACCTGAACATTTATGTAAATTATTCTATGATAGCTTTTGTTCCACTGTGGATTGTAGATTTTGAAGGTCTACTCAGTCTACTAATTTATTTAAGCTGTGCCCTGAGCTCCTGGTTACATCAGCTCCACCTGTTCTTAGATAACCAAGGAAAGGAAGTATTTTTACAATTATTTTAACAATTATTTACATACTATGCAAACTTACCATACTATGTAATGCCAGAATGTTCTCTAATATAGCTTAGTTACCTTTATTTTATCAGCTCATTGAGACAAAATGTATTTTGCAAGATTGACTAGCTAAGAAGGCAGCAAAGAACACAATAACAAAGAAACAAAGCAGAAAAAATATTTAAAGAAAAGAACATTTCAAAAGAAACTAACAGATGAATAAATAAAGCTAAAGTCCTTAAACCTTTGCAAGTTTAGTCTGGATGCTTTATCAGTATGCAGTTGATTCTTGCCACATCGACATCTTTACCTATCATCATGACATGAATGCTAACTTTTTCACCAGCTCTTTCATGTTGACCCTGGCGGACTTAAACCATCATTCAAATCGGTTGCAGATTATGAGTTTAAACGTCCAGGAATGGACTCATTTGAATTCAGTTCACTTCCAGGGCAGAAGCATATGGGTCTATCCATGATTTACAATGGACTACTTTGAAGACAATGTATTGGACATCTGAAATGATGTGTATTGCTTGTCTCTGCAATGTATTACATCATGAATCATTCAAGATCTATTAGCTTTACTGGGGATATAACCAGTAAATGATTTTTGGAATAACTTTTGATCTCTGTTCTTTGTGTTGTTGAGCTCAAGCGTATGACATATTGTTCTATACATTTAAAAAATGTCAGGGAAATTATTGATCATTTCAGGTCCAGAAACCATTAGAAAGAAAACCTTTATACAAAAATAAAATGGATATGGAAGTTCTATGTGAACTTTTTTTTTTTTTTTTTTTTTTGCAAATCAATCTGAAGGTTGGTGGAGAGAGCTTACCTTCTATTTTTTTTTACTGTATAAAGATCTGCACAGATCCATACTTGGCCAATGGTAATACTGAGGAACTGAAATCAAAAAGACAAGTTGTTCTCTGGCCAGTGAAATAAGAAGCTAATTATGAGGTACATGTAGATACAAGTAGTATACTGTAGATATTCTAAATTTCAAAGAAATGTTGAAAACCTAAATAATGAATTTAGCAAATGCTCCTAGAGCATACAGCATGCTATATTTCCAAGTAAATAAAAAAATAGAAATGTTTCTTTTCACAGGTGTACATTTTTCATTTTAATGTGACCTCTTTTGAAACTCTATGTTGCAGGGCCCTCAAGAAATATAGGTTTAGATTTTTCACTCTGAAAAACTGATTGAAATCATGGTTGCATATTGACATACCACAAATAAATTGAACTATTAATAATTGATTCATGGTTTCTGCACAGTCATGATTTTCTGGCTTTTCATAATGTCATAATATAATGATGTGAATTCATAGAATGAAAAAGTATATCATGTTAAATTAGTATTCTAGATGTTGGGATTTACAAAAGGTAAAATCTTTTCCTTGTCCTACCTGTTTTCAAAGAACACATTATACCTTCAGAGTAACCATAGCAACAAAAGAACCTCTGGTTATTTCTGTAGCACAAATGGCCTGATACAAGCAGGAAATCACTGTGTGAACATAAGAAAAAATGAATGAATGTTTAATTAAATAATTGTTTATTATAACTGTATCTCTCTGTGGACCTTCAGCTTATCTGTTAAATAAATAACAAACCTCAATGACAGTAAGACTTTGACACAATCCATCTGCCATGATTAATCATGGGTTAAGGATGTATTTATAACTTGAAGGGTCTGGAAATGACACTGTCCAAACAAGCTTTATTATAGGCTTATAAAGTTTGTGACGTTCATGCGCTTAGCACATAAAATATTAAGAAACACTGTCTATTTAATTTTGATCTATTGTCTTAGCATGGTGAGTAGGGGGTGGAATAATAGGGTTCAAAACAGTGTTACTATGAATGCAAAATTTAATAAAGTGAAAACGACACTCTATTAGCATAACAAATATATATATATATATATATATATATATATATATATATATATATATATATATATATATATATATATATAAATAAACATTTCCAACATTATTTTGAATGTCCATGTACTAAAATGAGTGTACCTTCATTTACTAGTACTATTATTTTGAATGGCTATGGAAAATGAAGTAATGTGATAACAATTTTATCTGGTCGCAAAAAGTAGTCTGTTAATTTACCTGATGAACTTTCACCTTTTGCTGACTCTTTATGCTTAGCAGAGCTAATACGTGCTTCTAAATCACTTGTACCTTTATTAGCAACTGACACATAAGTGTCAGATTTACATGTCATACAATCTGATTTCCACGGATCTTGAACTGGACAAAAACATGGGAATTTTTTGTGCAAATCTTCTGTAAATTTGCACTTTTGTTTGGGCATTGTGTCAACTCAGCTGTCATTTGCTGCTACTGTTTGACGTCGAACACAACAGCGGAGAGATTGACAGGCAGGAATTTGGCCAATTGTTTGACCAATTGGTGTGCGAGAAGGTGGGACTTAAATAGAGGGGTTAAAGCAATTCAAATATGTGCATACACAATGAAGTATTAGACCAGATGCACATCATCACATACAAATTTAGAAATCACAGCCGGACACTTCTTTAAGGTCCAAATAAGAGGTCCGGAAAAAAGAGGACGTATGATCACCCAAATGGTTAGGCATGGTAATTCTACCTGTTGAACATGCAATTCAAAATGATATTGTATTTATGATTGCTTGTATTTCATGCTGCAGTGGTTGAAGTTGGCCAGTGCAGAAAATACAATTTTGTCGTCTCCTGGCGCACTGACGGTGTCCAGACATTTTCCAGATGTTGAAATCCATGCCTCTGGCTTTCAAAAGGAGGGCAGTTGTCAAGGAAACTCTTTATCATCACTCAGCAAACAATAAAGACCCTTTAATGCATAAACAGATGGGAAGGACTAAATGTGTAATGTCTCACATAAACTCAGAATGCCTTTTTTTTTTTTTTTTTTTTATGAATGTCATTAAGTGCAGGGGTGGAAAGAGTACTGAAAAATCATACTCAAGTAGAAGTACTGTTACTTCCCAAAAAATTTAGTGTGAGTAGAGTAAAAGTAACTGTCCTAAAAACTACTCAAGTTAGAGTAAGAGTATTGAGTTGCAAAACATATGCTCCATTATATTGAACACTGTATGCCAACTTTTAAAATACATCACTTATCTATGATAAACACTACATGAATCTTATTCCAAAAAATACAAGGGAGACATGATAACAGAAATTAATAGAATAAAAAGTTATTTTCAATGCACTGATCACCATTTTAAATCGTAATGTATGAAACAATTACATTAAAATCAGTTTATGTGTAGTGTCTAAATTTCCCTTAATGCCGACAGAGCATTATTGTTGTGCATAAAACATGGTCAAACAATGCAAGGAATGCAAAAAAAAAAAAAAAAAAAAAGCAGGATCACTTGGCATGTCATATCCTGTACAGTAGTGGAGGTAGAGCAAGCATGGGAAAAGTTGTTTGGTACAAGGTCTACATCACGCTTAAAAAGGAATAATTCACCCAAAAATTTAAATTCTCATAATTTACTCACCCTCATGCCATCCTGGATGTGTATGACTTTCTTTATTCTGCAAGATTTTTACAAGAATATTTCAGTTCTTTTGGTCCATACAATGAAAGTGAATCGATGCTATAATATTGAAGCTCCACAAATCACACAAATCAGCATAAAAGTAGGCTAATCCATGTGCCTCCAGTGGTTTAATCAAAGTCTTCAGAAGCGATTTGATAGATGTGGTGAGAAACAGATCAATATTTAATTCCTTTTTTACTAATTCTCCTCCCTGCTCAGCCAATATCCACTTTACTTTCACTTTCTTCTTGTGTTTTTGGTGATTCACATTCTTCATGCATATCGCCACCTACTGGGCAGAGAGAAGAATTTCTAGCAAAAATTGACTTTTTCTCACCCACACCTGTCATATCAGAAATTAATTTGAATTTTGAATTTCTGAAGTCATGGATTAAACCACTGGTGTTGTATGTATTACTTTTATGCTGCTTTTATGTGCTTTTTGGAGCATCAACATTTTGGCACTCCTTCACTTACATTGAATGGACCTACAGATCTGAAATATTCTTCTAAAAATCTTAATTTGTGTTCTGAAGAAAGAAAGTCATAGACAGATGGCATGAGAGTGAGTACATAAGAGAATTTTCATTTTATTGAAACATTATTTCTTTAAGTAGCACATGGGGGGCCACATTGTCCTCCTTTTGAGATACAATGTTCAACATTGATTTAGTTCTTGTATCTTTTAAGCCCAACAAATAGTTGTGTTCTCATTCTAATGCATGATGCACAATTTTCTGAAGTTTGTGACTGGTGGAATGTTCTGCTGAAGTGTTGCTCTGCAAATGTTGATGCATTTCTATATTTATAAAGGCTAAGCATAAATATCAATTATTTTATCATCTCTACTTTCCTGGTAATTTATTATACCAATTAACACACTCTCTATATCAGGGGTCAGTATTATTAAAAATGAACAATATTTTAAAAAAAATATTATTATTACAAATGTCACTGTTTTATTATATTACATTAGTACTTTAAAAGCTACTCAAGTTATTTGGCCAAAAGTAGTGAGTGGTTTTCTCGTTTCCTTGTTAATGTTGTTTGATTAATAGCCTTTTTATGACATAGCCTACTAGACAGTGCTCAATTTGTTTACTTGTACACTTCAAGTCTGACATTTTGATGCAAATACACTTTTTTGTCCCACTGTTTAAATTCACTTTAGACATAAACAATAAATGATTATAAAGTGTATTTGATCATTTAGGCGTGTAACCACATTAACGCTCAAACATTAGCATCCCTGTTCTAGATAGAAAACGTCACAGTTACTGTTGTAACCTCCGTTCCCTGAGGGAGGGAACGACACGTTGTGTCGAATGAAGTGACACAAGGGGTCTTCCTTGGGAGCCTCGCGTACCACTGAACTTGAGAAAAGGCCAATGTGAAATTGGCAGACAGAATTTGCATGTCCCGCCCCTGGGCGTGCCTCTGTCAGTCAGGTTTTTGCACTGAGGAGCCGAGAATAAGGCACGGTCGTTTACAGTAATAGGTCTAGTGCCGTGGCAGGAGGGACACAATGTCTCGTTCCCTCCCTAAGGGAACGTAGGTTACAACAGTAACTGTGATGTTCCCCTTCTGTATCTCACTCGACGTTGAATTAAGACTGGGGGCAGTGGGACTGCCCAAGGGAGACGCAGGTCCGCCGACAGGGGGACCGCACCGCGGAAAATATATCACAGGGAGTTGCCTGAAGAGGGAATTAAGCCTGTGGAGCCCAACCCCAGTACAGTGCACCTGTGGCTCGTAGTGGGTCTGGACGCGAATTGCTCTGCTGAATACGCAGGCCAGAAGGCTAGGGAGGAATAACATCCAGGAAGCGACGCTTAGTGGCTAACCTGGGAGAGAAAGTGCACTGGATCAACTTGGTGAAGGGTGCTGGGTGCAAGCAGAACACCCGGTCGGTTGTTCCGCATTACAGAGTTCTACCGGCGCTGACCTGACATGGGGCGAGACTGACTCAACCCAAAGGTATTGGGTGTTGCCCAGCCCGCTGCTCTGCATATGTCTGCTGGGAAGGTGACGTTGGCCAGTGCCCACGAGGATGCCACACTTCTCATCGAGTGTGCTCGAACTCGCAAGGGGGCAAGCATGGCCTGAGTCTGGAAGGCCAAGGAAATGGCAACAGAAGCAAGCGAGCGTGCTGGGGGGCGGGTGGTTCGTGGAGTTTTACGCGGCAAATCCGAGCCTGTCGTCATCCCCAAATCGCGGCTGTTGTGGCTTTCTCTCATGAGGAAAGAAAGCTGCGACCGCACATTTGCCATGGCTATGTTCTCACACTGAGAACATAAACCATTCATAAAACGCTGCCTGTGTGTGATCGCAGCCAGGCACGTGAGGCAGCTTTTATGACCATCAGAAGTGGAGAGAAATTGACCGCATCCAGGAACTACACAGAGGCGGAAAGACATCTTTAAAAAGACGCATCCTGAAAAAGGATGTTCAACGCCTGCTGTGTATTGCTCTTTTATGAGTGAAAACTCAAACTCTTTTTGAGAAACAAACTCTTTTAGGAGGGGAAAACACTCTTTTAGGCAGTGAAAGCGATGTCGAAGCGCCGAGATGTGGACTGCACAGCGTGCAGAGAAAGAGAACGCCAGCTGCAAATGCGCCGTAAGATCCAACAGCAGTGCTTCTTGCCAGTAGAGATGAGTGGAACAGTAGTGAACTTCAGCTTGCTGTTGCACAACCGCTTGGCTCTGAAGAAAAAAATCTGACTGACAGATGCACGCCCGCTTCCCTTTATACCCGTATGTCTGGGGGCGGGACATGTAAATTCTGTCTGCCAATTTCACATTGGCCTTTTCTCAAGTTCAGATGTACGCAAGGCTCCCAAGGAAGACCCTTGTCACTTCATTCGACACAATGTCGAGTGAGTGACAGAAGGGGAACATAGGCTAAATATAGAAAACTACTCAAAAGTTTGTATGAGGACCTCTCTCTTTTTTCCGATAAACATCTAGATCATTTTACTACCCAGCCCTATTGATAACATTGCATTAATCTCTCAGTACCAATAATCTCATTGATAGATAGTTAAATTACAGGCTACGTTATAGACACACATAATCTAGTAAGCAGAAATATGAAATTTACCTCGATATGTTTCTTAAAATTAGAGGCTGGATTAATGATGATATCTGGCTTGAGCAAGTTAAACTCACATGACACAATCAAGCAATTGGTCTTTTTGCAGTTAAAAGCCCTTCCAGGTGCAGCCAAGATGTTCAGCTGTAAACTGTGCTTGAAGCATCCTTAACAGTTGCCACCAGATTTGCAGCCGCCTTTCAAGTTTTTTTACGTGTGATTTGATTTGACGGGAGTCACGAGACTCTCCTTACCCAATAATTTTGATAGATATAAATAAAACCAGGACAGGGAAGTAGCGAACACAGATGGTGGGAAAATAGCACAGAAAAAGAAGTTACAGCACTTAAAATATACTCAAGTAAATATAAAGTTTTTAAACTACTTAAAAAAGTACAATTCTTCGGAAAAAGTTGTTAATTACAGCAATGGGAGTATTTGTAATTTGTTACTTTACACCCCTGAAATAAGAGTCACACTTCTTATGCATATTTACAATAATATTTTTAATTGCTGCATAGTATTCCTTGGTCTCTTCAGAATGATCAAAATAAAAATGAATTTAATAATAAATAATAATTAATAATAAAACCCTGCAATGAAATCAATATTCAGGATGTTGTATCAACAGATTTGTTTCTCTGATGTAGCAATTTGGAACTATACATTGGAAGAATTTTAATAAATCTTTACAAATATTTTTACAGAAGCAGAACCCAACTTACGTGAGACCTTATGCACAGCTGGTGCAACCCTACCCTGAAAGGTTCTATGTTAAAATTGAGTATTTGTTATGGATAATTTTTGAAGGATGCATTTGGAAATATGTAATAAATAAGGTGAGGAATGAGGATGTGATGGTCGAAATTTTGGCCTCTGGCCAAATTTATGCCCTATGCAGAGCTCCAGGATTGTAAGGGCAGCCGGTGGAGTTTCTGGTGCCCTCTTAGGTGAAGATGGTGCCTCCCTAGGGAGTTAGTGCCCTTCACAGACTGCGTAATATTCATTCATTCATTCATTCATCTTCAACCGCTTATCCTGTACAGGGTCACGGGGGGCTGGAGCCTATCCCAGCTAACATTGGGCGAAAGGCGGGGTACACCCTGGACAGGTCGCCAGTCCATCGCAGGGCCACACATATACAGACACACACTCATACTCACATCCACACCTAGGGCAATTTTTGGAGACACCAATTAACCTAGCCTGCATGTCTTTGGATGGTGGGAGGAAGCCGGAGCACCCGGAGAGAACCCACGCAGACACGGGGAGAACATGCAAACTCCACACAGAAAGGCCGGGGCAACCGGGGTTTGAACCCATGACCTTCTTGCTGTGAGGCGACAGTGCTAACCACTGCACCACCGTGCCGCCCCTGCGTAATATTAATTGCGTATATTGTGCATATAATGAAGTGGCAGTACTGGATGTTAGCTTCACTAACATAATCACCAGATAGGCAGAAGGAGACAGAGCATGCATTGGTGTCTCTCAGCGAGTTAACCCTGCTGAGTTAATGGCTTCAAAGACTGAAATTATTATTCATTTTGTTTATTTTGTTTGAAAAATCATTCTGTCACTGAGGCAATGTCTTGTGTTCTTGTCAAGTGTCCAATGAGCTTCTTCTTTTACAAAAGAATTGGCAAGACGTCAAGCTGATGTGAATGTTTTCATAACACTCAGATTCTGTCAATAAGTTTTTTTCGTGCAATAAAATGAGCCACAACAGTCTGTTTTTATTGGATGCATTTCTTTACTCACTGAAATGTTGCATGCGTTCTATGACAAGCCTTGATAGAATAAATAAACAATTATGCACTTATGCACTAATCAATCTTCATGATCACTTCCTTTGTATTGCGACAGAAAAGACACAGGAAGAGAGTGAGCTCCGTGACTGTGAGAACAGATACTTTTCAATGCAGAAATAATGCAAAAGCATCTAATAAAAATAACCAGTTATTTTTAAATTTTCCAGTTTTGGTCCATTTTTAAATATAAACTTGCGATAGTCGACTGAACCTGCATTTAGATGAGATGCTTATTGATTTTTTTGTACGTTTGTATGACGTATCTAATATCTATAATACATAATAGTGATAGGTCTACTTATTTGAATGGCCAATTTTAAATGTATTTTGTGTATTTTCAATATACAGAATACTGTATTTTATTTTTATGAATGTTTTCCAAACAGTAATTGGTATTTAATAACTGAGGAATTATTTATTTTAAATAAATTTCATGTTTTTGTGCACATCACTGAATATTAGGAAGTCAGATAACATATCACCAAGCTCTTTAAGAAAGGAGTAATCCAAGAAAGCACTAGTGCTTATACTTCACCTATTGTGCTAGTAAGGAAAACTGATGCCATTCTCAGGCTTTGTGTCGATTACAGGCAGCTGAACTCAAAGACCAAGCGAGACACCTAGATGAGAGTTTTGATTTAGCTAATGATATCATCAGGTTGCTGTCCACAAGTGAGACAGGCATAAGACTGCATTTACAACTCCATTTGGGATCTTTGAGTATTCTCAGATGCCCTGTGGGCTTTGCAATGGACATTCAACGTTTCATTGTCTTATGCAGCCTTCCATGGGTGATCTTATTTTTCAGATCATGTTAGTATATCTTGATGACATACTTGTGGACTCACCCACTTTCCCTGAGCACTTGCAGAGACTGGAAGTAGTCTTTAACAGATTAAGAGAATCAGTTGTCAAAGTTAAGCCTGAAAAGTGTAATTTCTTGCAGCAAGAAGTAACACTCTTAGGTCAGTTGATCTCAGCTCGAGGTATTGGTACTTCTCCAGGTAAAGTTGAAGCGGTCGAGCACATGAATTCCCAGTACAGTTAATGAATTACTCTCATTTTTAGGGTTTTGTAGTTACTACAGAAAGTTAATTGAGGGTTTTCTAGAATTGCCTCTCCCCTCCATGAACTAGTGAACCTATATATCTAGCAGTTTGGTGCCAAAAAGAGAGAGTTTAGTTCTCTGTGATCATCAGAGTGCCAAGCAGATAACAACCCTCTGTGCCAAGATGGATCGCTCAATTAAACGTCTTTGATTTTGAGATGAAAAACCACCCAGGATGGCATAATGCAACTGCTGATACCCTCTCTAGGCAGCCATCAGCAGGGGAGCCTGCCACTCCTGAGGATGCAGAATATGATGACTGTATTCCCATCTACAATATCATAAACAAAGGAGCAGCCTTAGAGCCTGACTTAGTGATGGCTGTTAAAAAGTGCTGTAGGGTTAGACAAATTCTTGCTTTAGAGTGTGGAGTAGGAAATGCAGTAACCCTCATGGAAGTACGCCTACTCCGCCAGGTTATACAACAGCTGAACTGAAGGATTTTCAAATTAAAGTTTCCACTCTCAGTTCTTTCAGAACCTTTTGGGAACGTAAACAAAAGCCCACCACTCATGAGAGATCTGGTATATCAAAGTCTGTACTGTCACTGATAAATCAGTGGAAGTGTGTTAGAGAGCTGGATGGCTTGCTTTATCACATTTTGAATGACTAACATCATGGTGAATGTCACCAGCTGCTCATACATTTATGTCTAAAAGAACAGGTCCTTGAAAGTATTCATTACAGTATGGGACATTGGGGCTTTGAGTGCATGCTAAACCTGTTGAGGCAACGATGCTTGGCATGTATAATATTGTGGAGCGGTGGATAAAAAAGTGTCAAAGGTGCATCTTAACCAAGATGCCAAAGCCAAGGATACATCATCCTATGAAGCCATTCCTGGCTTCAAGGCCATTTGATGTAGTGGGAGTACATTTTACTCTACTTGAACCTGCCTCTGATGGTCATGAGAACGTGTTAATTGTGACTGATTTTTTCACAAATTTCATACAGGCGTTTCCAGCCAAGGATCAGAGGGCTGATACTACTGCCAAGATCCTTCTGAAAAAGTGGTTCATGAAATATGGTGTGCCTGAATGATTGCATTCTGATCAGGACAGTCATTTTGAAAACCTGCACCAAACCCTATCAGCCTATCAGCACTTTAACAGAACTCTCCATTATCTATTGTGTACAGTTCCCCCTGAAAAGAAAAAGTATTGGCCAGAAAACCTTCCTTAGATGGTTTATGCTTATAATGTTACACCACATGCAACCACTGGATACTCGCCGTATTACTTACCATTTGAAGTCAATCTGCATCTTCTAGTAGATGCAATGCTAGGTCAAGTGCAAACTCTGGACAGTGATTTACCAAGATAGATTGAAAGAAACTCATGAGAAAGCCAAGGAGTATGCCAAACAAAAGGCTGCTGAAAGACTTGCCCCTTTGAATGACAAGATCTACTGCCTTGTGATTGATGTGGGTCTGAACCAGAGATGACATAGCCAATACCAGCACCAAGAAGAACTAAAAGAGGCAATACTGGCATACACTCAAACTCATTTAATGAGCCAAAATTAGCATGCAATGCTATTTCTCTCAGTCCTGAAGTCTTCTCTCCGATGTTAACCTGGGTAAGCCTGGGTACTGTGTTCCTTACAGACACTATTAAAGAAGTAAAAAATATGTATTAAGTCATCAGTGAGAATGACTTTAGTAGAGGAGAATGTGGCCAAGTGGAGAAATTTCATGTAATTTAACTGGTCATAAATTGGACATGGCCCCTTTAAGAATTTTGACTCCCGCTGTGTCACACACCTGTGAGAAGATGTATTATGCAAGAGAGCTCCAGATTTTGTTCATCAGTTGAGAATTCTTTGGGTAAATATACAATTTAACACAAAATGCTAATAAATTGCATTAAATATGTGTTTGAAGAGTTTATGTTAAAATTGAGTGTTTACTATGGATAATTTTTGAAGGATGAATATGGATTTTATGTGCGTTTGACCACGTTTTGTTGCACATGAGAGGACACTGGGTATGTAAAAAGGCTTTGAGGGATTTAAGCTTGTTTTCAATGCATACAATTCTGTGAATGATATAAGCATGCAATAAGGTGACGTATGCTGCAACATGTGGGTAGGCCAATGGCCTGTTTGTATTTTCTTTTAAAATTAGCCTCTACTGTATTTCCATTTTTTTGTAATTATTAATATATATATATATATTCAGAGACTCCATAAGATACACTGAAGGTCAGCTGAATGTTGCTTGTCTGAAAAGTCAGATATTTTCCATACAAAATTGGTGAGGGTGTGAAGTTAATATCTCTGGTTTGTGTTTCAGTCACAGTCCTGCATGACATATTTTTGTCCACGCCGGATGCTCAGTAAGTGATAAAAGTAATAATACATGTTTTTCAGGCTTTGCTGTAGATAACCCAAGAGCAATGTGACAACAGAGGGCCTGGGTGCCTCACTCTGGTCACATAAGGTAAGGGTCTCAGACAAAACGGGTTTTACAGACCATTACTCTGTGAATTGCTCACCAGGTTGGAGCATCTGCTTGATTTAACTGGTGAGTGATTGCCTTGCATGTACATACTGGCTACATTTGAGCCTTGAGCTTCCTGCTTTGTCTGAGCAAGACAGACCTTTAGAGACCAGTAGAGACAGGAAGGTGTAATTTGTGAAGTATAAAGCCTTGCATCGTCATTTGCATTATGCAAAAGGAGAACATTTAAAATAATAGCTAGGAAGATAAATGAAATTTCCCCATTAAAATCAGGTTCTTACAAAGTAGTGTTGGAATTTAAGAGGCATTTTGGAAAGAGGACTGAATGGGCTATAAATCAAGTAAATGGTCAGACTCATTCTACAAACTATTTCACTGGCTAGTTCTGTTCTTTATAGGGTAATCAGATTCTTGCTGGTGGAAAATGGGACAGCCCCCTCCCAGCAAAAATTTACACATCCTTACTTATGCGCAGATAAATGCGAATTAGAGGGTGCATCTGCATCTGTACCTGTTGTCACCTTGTACATTTCAGTGGTAGCAGTATTCTCTGTGTACACTTGCCTTTCAAGAGTTTATCATAAAAGGCAGAGAAGTCCAGTACAAAATTAAGATGTACAAAAAGCACTGCCTTCATCACTGTTACACTTAGTCAAGATTTATCTAGTGTCCATGCTGCATTCATTAATGAGAACACAAGCTCCACAGATGCAGATGTTCCAGGCAGGCATAAAACAAACTCCTTAACCTTGGAAGACTTCAAAGTTGATTGTCTTGCTCTCTAGCTCACAAAAAAAATTGTCCATCTCTCAGACGCGGCCATGTTGTTCATGTTCCACTCAGTGATGCTACGAGTGACAATGTTTTTTGTGCAGGCCCACTCATCAAAGAGTAGGTTTTCGGAAATCAAACTGAGAGTGGGGATTCTGGAGTAGAAGTTTTCAAGGCTGCTCTGAATGTCTTTCAACTCTTGGATGTCTCTCATTAGGGCCGACTCAAGTTTTTCTGTATTCTCCAATGAGCGGCTCCAATTTTGGAAGTAATCCACTGATGCTGAATAAAAGTTTCTCACTACACAAAAGAAATCATCCACTCGCATGTCACCAGCTTCAACCAGGGCATCCAACTGCTTTTTAATGACAGAGGGTATGAATGATTCCTCCAGCCTGGCCTGCAAGACTTTTCTCAGGTCATGAATGTGCAAAGCTATGGCCATGCACAACAGAATGATAATCAAAAAGTTCTTCATTGCGTGCACCTTGTCAGATTCTGAACTTTGCTTCACAAAAAAAATCGCTAACACTTGATATGGCACACCTACTTTTAGCAGCATCCACATTTTTTGTATGAACATGCTGTGCAATGTCGGTGCGGCCTCCATGGGCCACGGAAAAGTGAGCTCCACAAATCTCACACCTTACTTTACTAGGCTCTGTCTGTGACTCCTTTTTTTAGACATTTTCTAAAACTAAAACTTTTTGAAGATCCTTATTAAATGTACATTACATTTACATTTATTCATTTGGCAGACGATTTTATCCAAAGCGACTTACAAAAGAGGAAAACATAAGCCAATCATCTTAAGGAGACATTTGTATGAAAAGTGCCATACTAAAAAAGTTTTACTAGCATCAGAATAGCATTCAAAACAGATTTAAGTGCAACAACAATTTTTTTTTTTTTTTTAGTGACTGGTTAAGTGCTATTGGAAAAGATGTGTTTTTAGCCACTTTTTGAAGACAGAGAGTGAGTCAGCTTCATGGATGGAGTTGGGAAGCTCATTCCACCAACGTGGTATGATGAAACTGAGAGTCCGGGAAAGTGTTTTGGTGCCTCTTTGTGTTGGTACAACAAGGTGACGTTCCTTAGCCGACCGCAGGCTTCTGGCAGGAGTGTAGATCTGCATAAATGATTTTAGGTATGCTGGAGCAGACCCAGTGACTGTTTTGTATGCCAGCATCAGAGCCTTGAATTTAATACGTGCATCAACCGGCAGCCAGTGGAGAGAGACAAAGAGTGGTGTAACATGCGCTCTCTTTGGTTCATTAAAGACCAGATGTGCTGCTGCAATCTGGATCATTTGCAGAGGTCTCATTGCACATGTAGGAAGGTCTGCAATGAGACAGTTACAGTAGTCCAGTCTAGTTATGACAAGTGACTGAACAAGCAGTTGTGTGGCATGTTCAGAGAGGAAAGGTCTTATTTTCCTGATATTGTAGAGTGTAAATCTACATTATCTTGCAGTCTTTGAGATGTGGTCCATGAAATTTAGCTTGTTATCGATGGTTACCCCTAGATCTCTGACCGTTTTGGAAGGCAATACTGTAATTGAACCCAGCTGCACAGTGATGTTGTGTTTAACAGCAGGGTTGGCTGGAAAGACAAGGAGTTCGGTCTTGTCTGGGTTGAGTTGCAGGTGGTGTTCCTTCATCCAGGCTGAGATGTCTGCCAGACAGGCAGCGATTCGAGCAGTCGCTGTGGTGTCGTTGGGCTGAAAAGACAAGTAGAGTTGTGTGTCATCAGCGTAGCAGTGGTAAGAGAAACCATGTGACTGAATGATGGGTCCCAGTGATGTTGTGTATATGGAGAAGAGAAGTGGCCCTAGCACTGATCCCAGAGGTACCCCAGTAAGTAACTGATGTGGCTTGGATACCTCACCTCTCTAGGCTACCTTGAAGGACCTATATGAGAGATAGGAGGTCACAGTTCCTCTGATGCCCAGAGTAGAGAGGGTGGAGAGAAGGATCTGATGGTTGACTTTGTCAAAGGCTGCAGAAAGGTCCAGCAGAATCAGAACGGATGATTTGGATTCAGCTTTCGCCTGTCTCAGCGACTCTGTGACTGACAGCATGGCAGTCTCGGTGGAGTGTCCACTTTTGAAGCCTTACTGATTGTCATCCAGCAGCTTGTTCTGTGAGAGATAGGCAGAGATCTGATTGAACTGATTGATTTTTGCCATGAATGGGATGAGAGAGAGTGGTCTGTAGTGTTCTATCTGTGTGGGGTTAAGTGGGGTGGTTGGAGAAGAGGAGTTTAGAGACCTCAGTGTCAGTCAGAGGAGAGAACACAGAGAAAGAATGGTTGCATACAGGAGCCAGGTGTTTGACAGGGTGTGGTGTAGTGAATGTATTGCTGTTGCTTGTAACCTTATTTGTAAAAAATATCAGTGATGTGTCAGGTGGTGGAGGGGGAGGACAGAGAAGTGTATTGAATGTTCTAAATAAGCTACGAGTGTCTGTGGTGTTGTTGATCTTGTTCTGGTAATAGGAGGTTTTTGCAGCTTTAACGTTATCTGAAAAAGTTGCAAGTAGATGTTTATATTTACCTTGATCTGCTTGATCTCTAGATTTATGCCATCTCCTCTCAGCTGCTCTGAGATCAGTCCGATGTTCACAAAGAACGTCAGAGGACAAATGTTGTCTAGACAGGTTGTTAAAGTAGAGTTAAGTGTGTCTGTGGCAGTGTTTACATCAAGAGTGGAAAATACATTTATTGTGGGAAGAGAGGTAGAGACATCAGTGGAAAGGTGAGAGGGTGAGAGGGAATGGAGGTTACGGTGAAAGGAAACCAACAGTGGAGTCATTTTTACTATAGATGGGAGAATCATGTTGAATTGAACAAAGTAGTGATCAGAGACATCTAAAGGTGTAACAAGAATATTTGAGGTGGTACAGTTACGTGTAAAAATGAGGTCCAGCTGGTTGCCCGATCTGTGAGTTAATGTGGTGTGTAGTCTTTCCAAATCAAATTAAGCCAGAAGAGTATTCAGTTCAGTGGCCTGGGGCTTGTCTTGGTGTATGTTGAAATCACCAAGAACCACAAGTGGCCTGCCTTCCTCTGGCAAGGAGGACAGCAGGACATCAAACTCCTCAAGAAAGCTTGTCAGCTGACCTGGAGGGTGATAGATGACAACAACATGTATTTTTGTGGGATGCATTGTAGTAACGGCATGGAATTCATAAGATGTATTGTTACATAGTGAAGCCTGTGGTGAAAAAGTCTAGTTATTATGAATGAGCAAACCTGTTCCCCCACCCCTACCGGTATGACGAGGGGTGTGAGAGAAGGAGAAGTTGTTGGAGAGAGCAGCAGGTGTTGCTGTATCCTCAGGACGTATCCATGTCTCTGTCAGTGCCAGGATGCTGAGGGTGGACTGTGTGGCAAAGGCTGGAATGAATGCTGCTTTGTTCATAGCAGACTGGCAGTTCCAGAGTCCCACTGAGAACGAGAGCGGAGCAGGGACAGAAGTGCAAAGTTTCCATAGGTTGCGTTTGGTCTTGCATCTGTATCTTGTGAACGGTCTACAACAGATAACAGGGATGTACTTGAAGGCATGTGTTATTTGTGAACTAGACATGTTAGTATGTAGAAGTAAAGTAATAAGAGAATGTACATGCATGTTTCCTTGACATTTTTCCAGATGCAATTTTTATCTGTGCTCTTTCAAACTGACTCTTCAATCAGTTCACTAACTGGACATCTATTCATAGGAGATTGTGATTGGATAGTTTAATCCAATCATGTACTTCAAATAACACACTGTGATTTTATTGGTTTTACAAGCTGTAGCCTTGGCTAGCTTTGATTAGAATACTCACATGACTGAGAAAGTGCATAGGCGAGAGGGGATATATACGGCACAAAACATGATTTTTTTTTCAGAATTAGTCAGGACACTAGAAAAAGTGCTTAAATACCAGACTGTCCCAGGACTAACGGGATGTCTGGCCAACCTAATTCTTTTAAACCTCCCAATTAAATTTTTATTACTTGCATATGGAAAAGTGCAGATCACTCAAAAAGTTTGCCGTGAAGGACCATAATGAACATTTGGTAAATCAGTTATGAGAATCATAGGACTGGAGCACAACAAGAAATTTGGAAAGTATCATTATAATTGCACGATTACAATGACGTTATTTAGTCAAATAACAACATAGTAAAATATTTCCAACTCTCTTGCAGAAGTAATGTTGACTAATCTCTAAATGTCTTTAAATCTAAGGAGTAATCTAGAGGATTATAATCATGATTAATTTACTGCAGAAAACAAAACAAAAAATTATGGTAACTGTGGAACACATGAAAACAACGAAATTGTAATATGTTTAAAATGGCAAAAATATCTATAATAATAATTCTAAACTTTTTAAAAACATCTAATTTTAATCTAATATTCTATTCAAGTTAATGCAATTATGATAATTGAAAACACTGAAATACTTAAATAAAATATGACACCAATGTTAGCAAATTTATGAGTTCCTCCAATAGCATAGACTAGAGACAATCTTAGCACATTTTATATACTGGTCCTGAATACTGCTTCTGCCTATAATGCAGTTATGACACATTTTATGAACCAAATGCACTTGTGTTGTTTAATCCAAAAAGGAAGCTGAAGAGAGCTATTTACTGAATTCTTGGGATGTAAAAACATTACACATGAGAAACAACATTATATGCACATCAACCTTCTATATTACATTATTACTGTCAATACCATGAAAACTGATCATGCTCATTCTAGTTTGTGAGTATCCTGGCACTGTGCTATGCATAGGAGGGAAGCTAATGGAAGTTTGAATCATACATTTTTTTGTGAATAAATATTGGTAGTAGTGGACCAATGGGTTAAAATAATTTACTAAAACATTTACAGTAAGGACACAGATGGATCGCAACCGCCCTGTCCACCCGAGGGACCTCCGTGTACCCGTGGGCCGCCCTGCCGTCCAGGGTAGCGAGAGCGGATGAGTGAGGAGGTCGGTTCTGGGCAGTAAAAGGTGCCCTCCATGAACTTGTCAGCTTGTCATGCACTTCCGGGAGGAAAGGTACCTGGGGGGGGGGGGGGGGGGGGGGGGTGGGGTATTGTTTGCATGGCTGGCTGCGGTGCCCGGAGCCGAGGTACCAATCATCAAGCCGCGAGGGTTGGGGGGAGGACGGAGGGTTCCAGTCCATTTGTTATCAAGTGTCCTCAGTTTAAATCATTTTAGGCATATTATCAGAGCACTGTGGTCAATAAACAGACCAGGATTGGCCACATTGAAATTCAGCATTCCATCACACCCACTCAGTCACAATATAGACATCACATTCTAATGCTCACAGACTTCCTTAATCCTTGGGGAGAATTCCTGAAATAATTAAAAGAGAAATAAGAAAATAATTTTGTGAGCAATGTTTTCATTGCCTCAATGTTGTATGCTAAAAACCTATAAATAAACCACTGCTATTGTGAGCCATTTAAGATTGAATAAAAATGAAATAAATGAAATACTTAAAGGAATGTTTCTGGTTCAAAGCTCAATTGACAGCATTTGTGGCATAATGTTTATTACCACAAAAATACATTTCGACTTGTTCCTCCTTTGCTTTAAAAAAGAAGAAGCAAAAATCGAGGTTACAGTGAGGCACTTACAATGGAAGTGAATGGAGGCCAATTTTTTAACTTAAAATACTCACTTTTTCAAAAGTATAGTCACAAGACATACAGGATATGTGTATAAACATTATTTTAGTTTGATAATATCACTAAATAACCTTTTCTGTGTAAAGTTATAGCCAATTTTACAACTTTGCTACCATGACGATGTAATGTCAACAAACTCTAAAATGATTAACCCAAAAAATGATTTAAACAACTTTACAGCTCAAATAATACATGAGTTTTAACAGAAGAATTAATGTCATGCTTTTATAAAATTATAAGCTTCACATTTCTGTTTAAATCCTCCAAAAATTGGCCACATTCACTTGCATTGTAAGTGCCTCAATGTAACCTTGAATTTTAAATTCTTTAAAGAAAAGGAGGTACAAGTCTTAACTTGTATTGAACCCGGAACATTCATTTAATGCGATCTATGACATTGTAAAACAGATCATAATCATGGGCAAGGAAGAGGCGAGAAACCGGCTTAACATATAACTTAAAGGTTTAATGGAGAACTCAAAAGACAAACACATAAGATAAGACGGACGTCCGTAATTGAGCTCTCTCTCTCGATCGCCGTCTGCGAGCGGCCTTTATCCCTCTTGACGGCGTAATTAGCCTAATACGGGACCGGGCGTGCGTAATCACGCGCCGGTCCCGCCCTCCACCGTGCCACAGACATCATCTCTTTTATATTCACCATTGAACACATCCTAGCCAATTAATAATCAAATAGTTATTTTGGGTCCCTGTTTGTTCTTGTCATGATCGACTGCAAAAAGGCAGCATTTTAGATCCAAGTTATGGATTTTTTTTCCAAGTGAGGGAAAATGTTGATGTGAAATTTCTACAGAACACTATTAGCTGTAATCTATAAATTAATAAGCATGGTGGCTAAATATACTGAATATCAGCCCAGCTATGATTCGGCCATAGTTAATGTGAGTTATGGAGTAACTTACATTTTAGACACAATATGGCCAGTTTTTCTTTCTATAACTGGAGTGCCAATTGTCCAATCAGATTAGATGACAAGAACTAACTAAATTCCAATTGATCGACTCTTTCTTGTGTTTGTCCATTAATTTAGCTTCTCTAGAAAAGTAATTGAGAGCCAGGGAATGTCCAGTGTCAGATCAGCAGTTTGCTGAGTTCATACTATTCCAGTCCTGAATCCCAACTTCCGGTGTTCCTCACAGTTTGACAGATTCGATGAAACTGCAGTTGTGGGTGTCTTTGTATTCCACATCTGATTGCTTTCGGGCCCCTTAGCAGCCTGGTATTAATTATGACCCCATGAGCCTTCAATTCCACTCAATTTGTCCTTCTAATTAGTGTTACTTTCTAATTATGTCAGACTTATTGGCAACCAAAGGGCTTTTAGTCCCTCCAGAGAACTCTTCAACAAAACATAGCTTTAGCAAATCAGCTCTTAGTATGCCAAGAGATGCATAGTAACACTCAATTATGGACAATGGAAACTTGGCAATTGTACACACGTGGACATAAAGTTTAGATGTGGATTGACTTCACAGCTGTAGAGCAAAAGATTTGTCCATGAAGTCTGATTAATTAAGTCATCTGCCTGTGTTTCCAAAGTTTCCCGTGCAATGGATAACTGAATAGAAGCAAGGTCTATGCACTATGCTTGTTTATCTTGAAGATCAGCATTAAAGGAATTTTATAGCCCACTGCTGTTTTTATGATTGTTTTAATTATCATGGAGCCAATGTCAAAAACATTCATGTGTGGTACAAGCACAACATTTTGCAACAAACAAAAGCTTGTATCTATATATTTGACAATGGACTAAACATTGGCACTTTTATTTTTTTTTATAGAAATCTTACGCAGTAACCGCATCTTTATAGAGGGCTACACAGCGCATCAAAATGAAGTTGGTCCCATTTTAATTGCTCACATTTGGTATCTGTGATACAGTTTACAGAGTAGACTAGAGGTACATTTCTACAATTTCTCGCTGCAGAACTGTGCTGTTCCTACACAGGCTCGTTGGTATGGTTAGAGTTTCTTTTTCGATGATGCTGCTGTGAAATCAAGATCATAATGAATTGACTGGGCAAATGATAAATCGTGAGTCACCCCATCACTAAAGCCATTTCACCAGCACAGTTCTCTGCCCTGAGTATGGTTAACTTACTGTGCTGAGAAATCTGGGCCTCAACCTGTTCAAGTGGAAATGCTATTAAAACCGTTATTCACTGTGCTCAGAACAGTTCGGCCCAATGAATGTAAAGCAAAATATTTTTCTGCTTGATGTCAGATTTTTTAAATCACACTATGGATATACTATGAATCTCTACCGGTTATCACATTTCGCCACTCCAAGGATTATGCCACCCAGCCCTGCTCCATAGTAACATAGAAGACGTTTTCACAGTTATTGCAGTTGCAGTTTCCATGATGATGACAACATCATGTGGGGTACATAAAAGAGCTCAAGGGCTACATGTTGAGTAGCACTGACTTATACTATTGTACACTGTAAAATATTTGGAATTTTGGCATTGAAGCCACTAGTGAACTGTTAAATTAGAGTGATGCATGGACCATTCACAGATCTGCTGCATTGAACCTTGAGGCACAGCAGTCTAATGAAATCATATTCATTTCATCACTCTTCTTAAGCAAGCATCTAGTACACATCATAGTCATTGCTTGACCCTATTTGGGGCTTCAGCTCTCAGCCTGTAATCAGACACACTGCCTGAATGCATGAAAAACATATTTTTTTTCTACCTTTGTAAATTATTCCTGCTTGACAATTATAGCATGGCATGGACATTGGAATGCCAAGACAGACCTACATTTGAGCTGGCATGAGGGAAATAATGGGAAGCTAAGACTGAGAAGACAAATGCTAATTTGATTTGTTTACGTTATATCAGTCAAATGGACATTGTGAAGATAGCCGTTATAAATCACCAGACTAATTGCCACTTTTTGTTGAATTTTTGAGTTAGTGTCTGGCTTGTGATGTTTAATCCTGTTCCCTCTCTCTCTCTCTCTCTCTCTCTACAATAATTCACTGTACCTTCATCTCTGTTCCTGAAATAAGAAGACTTGTGTTTAACCAACATCATGCTAGCGCCAGTTTGACTGGCGTGTCAAATCCGGTTAAGTCATGGGAAACCATTTGAAAAATAAGCTCTGCTTTCGAAACATTGCTCAGTAACCACAGTGAGTCTCACAGGATCAGATGTAGATTATATAAAATATTGCTTTGAAGGTTTTGGAAATGCCCATGCAAAACAATGTTGATTCCTGAGGTCATCCATATCAGATTACAAGGAAAAAATTGTCACCTAAAAATGTGCATTATGTGGTAAAATCTAAATGAACTGGTTTGATTCAAATCAAAAATTATATTTAACATCACTTTAACAAGAAAGAGCCCCTTAAGGTAATAATAATAAGTTCATAAATGTATAAACTTAAAAAATTGTGTTGAGTAGAAATTATTTCATCATGACTGTGGAGTGATAGAAGAGACATGAAGCTGTGTATGAAATTGGTTGCCTGGGACAACAGTCTGTTGCAGCAATTATACAAATTATACAGGTCATTATACAAAAATATTTGACCACAGAATTCTGGGTTTGGCCAATCAGAATCAAGAATTCTAGGCAGCCTTGTAATAAGTATTGTTAATTTGTAAAGAGCAAAGGATAGAGATAGAATATTACTTTGTTATTGATCATAATTAATCTCCACAAGTTATGTGGCAGTTTATGACAGATTATTTACTATTTACAGTATAAGTTTGACTTCTTACAAATACTCATACAAACATTGCACATCTATTTGTCAAACTTGCACATCTATTTGTCATTTTCGCCAGAGTCATGCTGTTGTTTTCTGAAGCGTAAAGCAGGTTCTACTCTTGTAATCAGCAAACACTGATGTTACCATGACAATCGATCCACTGCAGTGAGTGTAACTGATGACTGCTGTTGTCTTGGTCTACCGAAGAAGGAAAATATTGACTTTCTGCAAATTCAGTCAGACCAATCTCTCACTAACTATACAATGATGATCACCACATTTAATGTCATTAAATCATTTTATGTTTTTGTTGACTAGATTTCTGTCAGGGTAATGTAATGGCCGTTTTTTTAGCCAAGTTGAGATCATTGAGCTACCACAAAATTGTCAATAAAGTGTCTTTTCTCACATTTTAATGCTATGTGAGAGAAAGAGAGAGAAAGAGAGAGAGAGAGAGAGAGAGAGAGAGAGAGAGAGAGAGAGAGAGAGAGAGAGAGAGAGAGAGATCAAAGGATCCCCGGCTCTATCACTTATTACACCACATTAATAAATGCCTAAAGATAATGAACTTGAGGTATACAAAAGATACAAAAATAAATAAAATAAAATGCAGGTAGTTTATATAACTATTACAAATCTAAGAACATTTTTGAAATATTCTCTATTTAATCCTTTGAGAGCTTTAGTAAATATTTTTTTTTTTGAAGATTCAAATATTACCATGACAACATCATACCACAGAAGCAACGTTAAAACAGGTTTCAATGGATAAAAGATTGCTTTCCCTCTTGAAGTCTGCATATTGCATGAAAGAACAGACTGGACCCTCAAGAGCTGGCAAACTGTTGGTCGTGTTTACTTTTAGAGAGCCCTGCAAAATAAAACTATTCATTTGAGGCAAATGGTGCTATTCTGAAACACCTTGCATTCTGGAACGTTATAGATTATACCTTAATAATATAGGACACCAGTGTGATGTTTGTGTGCCTTAAAAACAACAACAACAACAACAACAACAACAACAAAAACAAAACAAAATGTCTAGGTTACTAATTTAACCCCCATTCCCTGATGGAGGGAACGAGACGTTGTGTCGATTGTAGTGACACAAGGGTCTTCTTTCGGGAGCCACAGATACCTCTGAATAGGAAAAAGGCCAATGCTAAATTGGTGAACAGAATTTGCATATCCCGCCGGACATATGGGTATAAAAGTGATGTGGGATGTGCCTCTGTTCAGTCAGGTACTGCACTGAGGAGCCGAGAACAAGGTTTGGCCATTACAGTGGCTTGGTACAGTGTTGTGGCAAGGGGGACACAACGTCTCGTTCCCTCCATCAGGGAACGGGGTTACACTAGTAACTTAGACGTTCGCCTTCTGTCTCTCACTCGAAGTTGTGTCGATTGTAGTGACACAAGGGATCCCTATTCAATAACGCCACCTGCACTGACCGTGTTATGTGATCTGCTGATGCTGGTGCAGCAGGCTGTAGCGTGCCAAAGGCACATGAGCATCAGACTGCACATAACCCTCCCAACACCCTACTAGACATCATATTATTTTCATTATGTTCAAGGCATCCGGCCAAGGATTCCCTTGGGGGGTGAGAACAAGCGACGTGGCAAGCATGGGAACAGGACGCACCAGCCACGGCCCTTTCTCTATGTTTCTCTTCATAGTGTTAAATGTGTCTGGGGCCATCTAGATATAACACACATTGGGGAGGCGTTCTTTTCCAACTCCTATTCTTTCAGGGGGAAAAGAACCCGCGGAGATCACATCCTGCCCAGGCTGGATGTTAAATGTGGCGAATACCTCACATGAGTTTTTAGGCCACATGTGGAATTGGTAGATCCTATCTGCGCAGAGGGATGAGTTGCAACAAGCACAGTGACCAGGTGGCAGAGGGGACTGCCCAAGGGAGATGCGGGTCAGCTGGTAGGGGGACCGTACCGTGGAAAATAAAAAAAAGGCATGATCATTTTTGACATACCCGGTGGGGCTTCGCAGCGTTGGGGAGCAGGTAGTGTTGCATCAGGAGGCAAAGTTGCGACCTGAGGCATGTGTGCTGAGAAGGAACTCAAGGTGACTGAGGAGGAGGTCCTGGTAAGGCGTCCTCTGGACTCGTCAGAACCTGCCAGCCGGGTTTGGGAATGCTGTACACCTGTAAGGTTCTGTTGCTGGGGCGCCATGAGAACGGCATTTGTGGGCACTGGCTAGGTAACCCAGGGGATGAGAAAATTACTCTTTTATTAAAAAAGTGTGTACTGCAGACTGAAAGGGGTGCGGCAAATGAAAAAATGGAAACCTAGGATTCTCCACCCAGCCCTCCACCGGGGGAAGGAGCAGTCAGCTCCGGAGCGAACATCTCGTCCCCTGGGCGGTCTGTCTCAGGAACACTTGGGAGCCTTCCCGGGTCCTGGAGGAGGTTCATGAGACGGGGGCATCTGCTTCCTGTGGGTGGCTCTACGCCATGGCTGAGAGCTGGGCCCTGGTTGTGGTGGAGCTACCTTCTGGCAGACGGGGCTCGGCTGGATGTAGACCGGCACCGAGGTAGGATATGTTGGATGGCCTCCATCTGCTTCTACACCGCTGAAAACTGCTGGGTGAATTCTTCAATGGTGTCGCCGAATAGGCCGAGCTGGGAGATTGGGGCATTGAGAAAGCGGGCTTTGTCAGTTTCCCTGCATCTCGTCCAAGTTCAGCCAAAGATGACGTTACTGGACCACAAGGGTGGCCATAGCCTCTCCGAGTGCCTTTGTGACCTTTGTGGCCCGGGGATTGAGGTCGGTAGCTGTCGACTCCGGGCAGTAAAAGGTGCCCTCCAGGACCTCGGGTTCCAAGCTTCCAGTGGTGCCCTGACCCGAGGAACCAATCGTCTAGCCATGAGGGTTGAGGGGAGGACGGAGGGTTCCAGTCCAGCCCCATGCTCACGGCGGCCCGGGCAAGCATATCGGACATCTAAGCGTCAGCCTCAGACTGGGCGGGGAGGCACGAAGGTGGCAGCCCAGCTGAGTCCCCCACGTCAGATGCTGCGGCCATGGCCCCAACGGAGACATCAGACCTGCCGTGAGGTGAGCCGGTCTCACGTCGAGCCCGGACGGAAGCAATCGAGCATGCTGGGAGGCGGGTGGTTCGTGGGGATTTACCCGAATGTCTTTAAAAAGACATTCGACGCCAAGCATTAACTCTTTTATTTTCTTTGAAAATAATACTCTTTTAGAGGAGTGTTGCTCTTTTAAAAGACTGTCGAAGTGCCCAGGGGCATGGACTGCACTGAAGTGGAACAGAGTGAGGCTTCAGCTCGCTGAACACACACAACCGCTCGGCTCAGAAGAAAGAATCTGACTGAACAGAGGCACATCCCGTCTTTTATACCCGTATGTCCAGGGGCGGGACATGCAAATTCTGTTCACCAATTTGGCATTGGCCTTTTTCATATTCAGAGGTATCTGTGGCTCCTGAAAGAAGCCCCTTGTGTCACTACAATCGACACAACGTCGAGTGAGTGACAGAAGGGGAACAGTTTTAATTTTTTCAAACACCATTTGCTAATCACAAAAAACAAACTGATCTCAAATGCTTGACAAAGATATTGCAGGAGGGAGAGATGGATTTTTCATGTCATTAACAAGAATGCAATAGCAGAGGAAATATGGATGTACTTTGACCAATTATGAAAAAGCATGTGCATTTTATTTGAAATTCACAATATTTTAAATGGAGGAATTTTAGAATGTCATTGCTATTGATTTCTGGCACAGACATCTTGGCACACATACAATTACAGAGATCCGGATGGCCAGAACCATTATTCACATTAGCTGTGCAGTATTGAAATAGCTGTTGGGTCTTCAGTATATCCACTAATGGATTGGACAGCCTTTTGATCGATTATCTTGTGTTGTGGGGGCTATTTTTATTCCCTTTCATAAGGATTATAATGACCATATGATATCTGTAAGATTCCTCTTCCCTCCCTTAAAAAAGGTTTTGAAAGTTTTTTGAAATAAAATAACACAAAGGAAATTATAAAAAATAATGAAAAAATCATTTGAAAGGCATTCAGCATTTATTACTTTGTATAAAATCCAAATATTTTAAAACAGACTGGAAGGGTTTGGTTACACAAGTACATGAATAATTATTACTCAACTATATTTGTCAAACCAACCCATGCGATTCCTCAATCTCATTAAATGTTATTTAATTTAAGGTTGAAATAAGGTCTCTTTGACTGCTGCTCATAACTGAATGACAAGACAGCCAGAGGGCATGTTATCATTGCTGCGTTTGTTAATTGCAATGACAAACTCATTAAACATTAAAAAAAGAGAAAGCTGATACCTGTTCTGTAATTAATGGAACAAATTGCTATTAGCAAAAATGTCACCAATTAAAAAGAAAACAACAGAACAAGACATAAACCACAATATGAATGTCTGTCAGAAATGTGTGAACTTGAGTCACAATGAAAATTTCAAATCTTACCTGAATGAAAACCGCCAAAGTTTTTTAAAAGAAAGTCAGTCTACTCTGTGGCCATCTTGGGAATGCTCCCGGGCCACTATTTCTGTGGATACAATCGGCAAAAAAGTACAGCTCCTATCTACTTGAATTGGTAAAGACAGAAATTTTCAAAGCAGTTCGTCAAGATTTCAATCAAAGAACATTTTTCAAATTAGCAGTAAAACCTGACAACAGCAGTATCGTAAATTGGGCTTCTTTAGTTCAGATCACGCTAAAAAAAAAACGCTATTTGTCAAGTTGGTTCATCTAATGCACAAGCACATCCTCGAGTTTACTAACAGTGATGTCTGTATCTAAAAGGTGAAGGTAAAAGGTAAAAATGTAAAAGGCTCTTTCACCTGTAAGTCAGGACATCCTTTCTCCATCTGCCATATTGGGTGTTCCAATTTCTCCCAAGCATTTTGATACAAGTGCACATCTCAGGCTAAACAGTATCTGGAACTGCTGAACATGCCACTGGATACAAATGAAAAAAGAGCTGTATAACACTTTCAAAAAAAGGGACTTCAACCCAATTTTAGTTAAGAGACTTGAATATAAACACAACTTAAATTAACCTTCCTAATTAATTCCATGTCAGAATCACCTTAATCACTAGATTCCAACTTTTTATTACAATTTGCAAATTTAATGAAAGCTTCGAATTGACTGTTGTGACGCCATGAAAAAAGAACCACTATAGCCGTGGCCATAAAAGTTAATGGTAATTTGCACGTATTTCTGTTTGAAATGCTATTTTATTATGCCATTGAAACCTGAGTGCTGTCTTTGCTCTTAAACACTTTGCAAGAACACTTTGAGGTGAATTCATTAATTAATGTAGTGATACATACAACCCCATTTCCAAAAGTGTTGGGACTATGGAAAATGCTAATAAAAACAAAAAATGAGTGATTTGTAAATGTAAAACAGTTCAAGGTTACGGGCAAGGAAGAGGCGAGAAACCGGCTTGACAAATAACTTAAAAGTTTAATAAGACTTACTCAGCGTTTGGGCACTGAAGACACAAGTCTGTCAAGTTAAGCAAGCTGAATTATCCCCGTTCATCCAATATGCAGGTCTTCAGTTGTACAATTGCACGGGCCTTTGTTGTCATATTGTGAACTTCATAATGCAGCACACATTCTCATTTGGAGACAGGTCAATTCTGGGCAGTGTGTGGTTTAATGTTGTCCTGTTGGAAAATGCAGAGACATCCGTGGAAAAGATGCCATCTGGTTGCAATATATGTTGCCTCAAAATTTGTACATATCTTTCTATATTTATGGTGCCCTCACTGATGTGCAAGTTACCAATGTCATGGGCACTGACACATTACCATCCCACGACAGATGCTGGCTTTTGGACTTGATGCTGATAACAGCTTGGATGACCTTTGGTCCAGAGAACACGACGGCTATTTAAAAAAAATAAAAATTTGTGGACACCTTGGACCACAAAACAAGATTACACTGTTTTATTTTCCATCTTGGATGAGACTTAGCCCAGAGATGTCAGCAGTGCTTCTGGACAGTGTTGATGTATGGCTTCTGCTTTGCATAGCAAAGTCTTAACTTCCATCTGTGGATGCAGCCGCAAATGGTGTTGACTGACAAAGGTTTACCAAATTATTCCTGAGCCAATGTCATGACATCTACAGAAGAATTATGGTTTTTAAGACAGTGAAGTCAAACTAAATACAGATTACAAGTGCATGGCTAAGTAAGCAGAGAGTGTGGGTGCTAGATTGGGCTGCCTGCGGTCCTGTCTCCAGTTGAGAATGTGTGGTGCATTATGAATCGCACAATACGGCAACAAAGGCCCCGTACAAATGTGCAGCTGAAAATCTGCATAATGGATGAATGGGAAAAATTGAGCTTGCAAAACTTGACAAACTACTATTAGAAGAAATGCTGATGTTACAGTGTAAACACTCAACTGTCCCAACTGTTTTGGAGTGGGTTGCAATCATCTGATTTGAAATCAGTGTATATTTAAAAACAAACAATTTAATTCATACGGTAAAACATCAAATAATGTGTTATTGTAGTGCTTTCAATGGAGCATAGGGTGAAAAGAATTTACAAATCACTCCTTTTCGTTTTTATTAGCATTTCCATACTGTTCCTACTTTTTCGAAATTAGGGTTGTGTTATACTAGAAACAACATATCTTTTTAAGGGTTGTGAGTGCTGCCATAGAAACTAATAGAGGATGTGAACAGCTCCGAGCAGAATCTTCATGTTGTCATCTCGTAATTCCGAAACGATGTGAACGCAGCTTAAATAGAATGGTAACAGTCCTAATTATAATGGTAACAGTATTAAATACAATGGTTTTCAAAAAACCTTTATAAAAGATTACTTAAATTAACAGTCCTAAATACATGCCAATGCAATACAAGACAAGACATGCAAGCAAACTCCAAGTTATCCCAGTCCGTTACATATGGATTTTTTATTTTGTGTGGCAATTTGTCCATAATAGAGACAATGTATTTCAATGTTTATAGATGGATCATAAACGAGACAATCATCTCATATTTCAAATAACAATGAGAGATCAATGGTATCGGTGACAGTTTACATCATAAGAATACAATGATTTTCACATGGCCATGAGCAAAATATTATATTCACACATAACTTTTCCTTTATCACAATGGATTTGAGAAACCATTTGAAATAAACGCTTATTGACACAATTTATTGGAGATATCGTTTGAAATAAGTCCTCAATAACACAATTAAGGGGAACTGTTAACCACCTCAAACCACTCCAATGGTTATTGTGCAAAATAGGGGTGCTTACAATAACTGAAGCACTTCAGTGTACCCCAACCACCTCCCCAATAAAATAATGACATGAAACACAGTCCATCCCATTGGATGGACAACACAGCTAACACAGAATCAAATAATGATACACTTTAGAAGCACCATTACACAACAAGTACATTTCTGGCCAGAGCATGTCAAACAGTCACAAGCATTTGCAAACATTTCTTATCAAAAACACATAAGCAGAGCCACGACCATCTGTGGATACAAGCTTAATGATAGCACTGGCTGTAAACAGAGTCCAGGATCTTATTGTATCTGACATATGGTCTTACAACATAAATAAATGTAAAATTCAATACATTCATGATACCCTGAAGTTTATAATGCAGAAGTGCCACACTTGTGGCATTTTTGATATGGCATTTGGCAATACAGAGACAGTTCACCTAAAAATTAAGATTCTGTTATTATTTACTCACACTCATGTTGTTCTACACAGATTTGATTTTTCTTACATGACACACAAAAGGGGATGCCTTAGGCTACATCCACATTAATCTGGATAAATTAAAAATTGTGTTTTCATTTTCAAAATGGTCTCCGTGCACACTGCTGTTTTAAAACATTTTCCAAAAGTTGCTCATCCAGACTAAAACGTATAAAAAACGCTTAAATCATCTCATTGCGCATGCGAAAACAATGCAAGAAGTGTGGCCATGTGTCATTTCCATGAACAGTCTGAAACAGAATTATCCTCGTGTTTCGCTGCCAGACAGCAATTCCACAAACTTCCAATCGCATTTGAAGGAATGCAATGTAAAGGTTGTACAATGTAACATTTACCTTTAACAATGCTTTCAAAGTAAATAGCAGACACAACAACACTGCTACAATGTGTGCCACCATCTTGATTGTTTTGGGTTGGCTGGATCACATGACTGTGTGACATGAAAACAAATGCTATTCCTTTTCAGATATCTCTGTTTTCCCTGTCCACAACACAACGTGAAGATAATGTTTTCAAATTTATACACTTGGGAGGGTGTTTTTGAAAAGCTCAATTTTCGCTGGACAAAAACACTGTCTGAATGTGGACGGAAGGACAAAACATAGCGAAAAATATGCTTTGTCAAATTAAAGTTTATACGTGTGGACATAGCCTTAGTCACCATTTACTTTCATTACATATTTATACACTTTCATACACTGAAAATTAATGTTGACTGAGGCTGTTTGCTTCTAAGAGAAATGCATAAAACCTCTCTTTGTGTTCCATGGAAGAAAGTCATAAGGGTTTGTAACAACATGAGGGTGTGTAAATGATGACAGAATTTTCCTTTTTGGGTGATCTACAGTGTAATTTGCTGGTGGCTTTACATGCAAGCATTACCTGACAGCTCTTATTGCATGCACATATACAATAGATTGATTTAGTGACAAAATCATTGGTCAGTCTTAAACTATTAATCATCTAGTTCCATTTATATTTTATGAACATGCTCTTAAACGTGGGTGTAGACCTTTGAAAAAACAACGACTTAAAAAACAAATGCAGATTTGTCTTGTGTTTACTGACTCTCTGTCTTAGGTTCTACCATTTTGTCACCCACTGGAATTCTAGACCTTTCTATATGAAAGAAACTCAGATAAAATGCCTTTGGAAACATAAATACAATGTCTTGAACAGCTGTACGGTTAGATTCGATAAGAATTCAGGACATAATCACAGTCACATTCATACATAGAAAGCACTGAATGGTCACAAGGTGGACCTTCTTTATCAGCTCCATGCACAGACGAGGTGAAAGCAGACTTGCTTTTCAGTCATACATACATCAGGACTACTAATCTTCCTATTTTCCATTGTTTTGTTTACAGTGTAAGGAGTACACAAGCGGACAACAGCCAGTTAAGCATGACTAGGCATCTGACAGTGCAGTCTGAGCCCTAGCACTTATTATTGTAATGACTTATTATTTGAATGATTTCTTTATTTTGTTGCATGTCTGACTCATTAGGGACATCTTCATTATATTTTCTCTGAGAACATATGTCAAATTGCTAGCAAGAGTTCATGTAAAATGTATTTTAATTAGTATTATTATATTTTATTTTATTTACTGGCAGCACTTTTAGATGAAAACAGAAAACTAGCCATTTCTAACCCCTTTAATGCAACTTTGAGTTCCAAATGTATTTTCTGGTCATGCCACATTTTCCTTGAGCTCTGACCTCTAATAAAATACACTTCAATGCCTTTCCCTCTTTTTCGAACACTGCATGGGCATATTCCTGGCTCATTTGATTATATTTGGCATTGTGTGAAGGCATTGGTACAAAAAAGTTCAGTGTCTTGAAAGTATTTCAAAGAGCTGTGGTCAGAAGGACATATTCTCAAGACTAATATTCTTTAAGGCCAGAGTTTTGTAAAATTTGGATGACCCAGTGATCTAATCAGAAAGAAAGTACATCTTTTTTAAACAAACTTCTGGCCAAATTATCCTTTGAATAAAGGTTTAAAATAGGAATTTGGATGAAACCTGCTAGACCCTTGTCAATCTAAGCGTTTGCACCTCAGCAAGGATCATGTAAATTACTCATTTATACACTGAGGGCCATGAATATAATGCGCTGCGTAGCATAAATTATGATCCAAGAACCCTCTCTATACCAATAACCAAATGCACAGTGCGAATGTATACATGCTGAGATGATGTTCAGTCACACTCAACAAGATGTATAATTATGCAAATGAAAGGCCCAATTAAAAGAACAGCTTGAGCCGCAGCATCCTTGGCAATAATTTATGCATGTCCAATTAAGTCAAATTCACCAAACAAAAATTATACATTTTGCTTCAAGAACAATCTTGTCAGCAGGTACAGTATAATATGAAACACCTGCACCACTCAATTAATATATCTTGCAAAGTAAATCTACCTTAAATGTTACATAATTTACCATTAAGAGAATGTGAAATAAAAGTGAAACAAAGTTTTAATAGCTTCCTGACAACCTGTGAGAAAAAAGCAATTTCCAAGAATGTCTTATTGCAATCTCAACAAGGCAAAATTGCTTTCCATTTCAGTTTAAAGGCATTGGTTTTATGATTAAGACAGCTAATATTATCAAAAATATTGCAAATACAAAAATGCAGTACCTTGAGGTACTTTACAGTTTAAATATGAATTTTGGTGTCAAAGTATGGCAAGAAATGTGAATTGGCTATTAAAATTGGCACCCTAAATGGAGCTGTTCTCAGGTTAGAAATCCTTTCACTACAGTGTTAGATTGTTCTTGAAGCAAAATGTATAATTTTTGTTGGGGAAATTTGACTTAATTGGACATGCATAAATTATTGCCAAGGATGCTGCGGCTCAAGCTGAGATATTAAGTGTTTTAACTGGAATCCAGCTCCAAAAACTCAAAGAATTCAGGCCAAGCATTGTAATCAGCCTCTAAAAGTGCTTTGCAGATGTGACATTGAGAAGTGCATACAATAAGACTAAACATGTATCTAAAGCGAGCCATGAAATTTCAGCTCAGTGTACACAGTAGGAGTTTAGAGAAGCGAATTTGAGACCATTCAGTGCTGTACTGCAAGTGCAAAATAAACCACTCATTTTATATAACAGACCATTAATTAATTTTTCTTGCAGTTGTCATGTGAATAAATAGGTTTTTGCTATATCGTACCAACATTATCAACACTTTAGTTTTAAAAAATCAGTCTCCATGGGAGCTGGCAAACATCAAGCCTAATTTACTAATATTGCTGTTCATTGTTGGTAAGATATATGGCTTGGAGCCGTTTTCTTTCACTTCAAAGGATGCTAATTGAGTAACCATGTACAAAATCCCTTTGAATGTATTGACTGTAACGGTTCAGCTAAACCAGAAAGAGTGAAGCATTTGCCTGGTAGTATGCTGACTTCACCATACATTCATCGATATAACAATCGACAGATATATCTGCATGTTTCCTGATCATTTTTATTATGTGATTATGCATTTTTTCCATTTTATTCCACATTTTGGAAATGTATTCAGTTTCTGTACCATTGAGCCTATTTTTTCAGGCAGTATAAGTTGTGAACTATTCAAGTCAGTCTTCCTCCTTTCCTCCATTTAAATTGCTGTTCTCCACATTCAGGCGCTGTTTCTGAATATTGTCGTTCTTATTTAGGCCATCCAGAGGGCATTGAGTTTCCTTCTGCCCCTCCAGTGACCACTTGGATACTGCACTGGCCATCTGGCAGAACTTCCTCAAGAGAATCTCTCTCAGAAGCAGGTAAACCCATGGATCTAAAATCTGATTGAGTGAGGCCAGACGAATGGCTATGAGAAAGAAGTTGCAGTCCATTGGTATGTCCTGGGTGGATGGGGAGATTAAAGCAGCAGACTTGCAGTAATGTGAGGATGTGTTAGTCGAGATCATTTTCAACATAAGGACCTATAGAAAGGAAGGAGACACCAAAATAGAGTCATTATTTTCATTTAAAGATGAAAAGAAAAAGCATTCTGTGCTACTCATGCCAACATTTTTTTTCAAGCATTTTTTCATTTTAATGGGACTTCGATATGTGTGTATATATATATATCGAAGTCCCATTAAAATGAAAAAATGCTTGAAAAAAAATGCCAACATTTTTTTTCAAGCATTTTTTCATTTTAATGGGACTTCGATATGTGTGTATATATATATATATATATATATATATATATATATATATATATATATATATCGAAGTCCCATTAAAATGAAAAAATGCTTGAAAAAAAATGTTGGCATGAGTAGCACAGAATGCTTTTTCTTTATATATATATATATATATATATATATATATATATATATATATATATATAGAGAGAGAGAGAGAGAGAGAGAGAGAGAGAGAGAGAGAATATTGTGTAGATCCCCCTTGTACCACCAGAACAGCACCAACCCGCATCTCAGAAAAGCATTCTGAGATTATATTCTTCTCACCACAATTGTACAGAGCAGTTTTCTGAATTATCGTAGACTTTGTCAGTTCGAACCAGTCTGGCCATTCTCCGTTGACCTCTCTCATCAACAAGGCATTTCCGTCCACAAATCTACCCCTCACTGGATGTTTTTTGTTTTTGGCACCATTCAGAGTAAATTCTAGAGTCTGTTGTGTGTGAAAATCCCAGGAGATCAGCAGTTACAGAAATACTGAAACCAGCCCATCTGGCACCAACTATCACGCCATGGTCCAAATCACTGAGATCAATTTTTTTCCCCATTCTGATAGTTGATGTGAACATTAACTGAAGCTCCTGATCCATATCTGCATGATTTTATGAACTACACTGCTGCCACACGATTGGCTGATTATATAATTAAATGGATGATTGTTGGTGCCAGACGGACTGGTTTGAGTATTTCTGTAACTGCTGATCTCCTGGTATTTCCACACTCACAACAGTCTCTAGAATTTACTCCGAATGATGCCAAAAACAAAAAACATCCATTGAGTGGCAGTTCTGCAGATGAAAATGCCTTGTTGATGAGAGAGGTTAACAGAGAATGGCCAGACTGGTTAGAAATGAAAAAGTCTACGGTAACTCATGATGATGAGTAACATATGATAACCTTGTCACGGAACGAACAGGAGTCAGACAGGTGGTAAGTGAAATCGTGTTTATTACAGTATTGCAGAAGCAGACGGAGATTGGTGAGAAAACAGACAGGTGATGATACTGATGGGAACTTAGCTGAAGGAATAACTTGAGTCTCTTGATATTCAGACGGGTGATGGTGAAGTCGCAGGAATGAGTGAAGACGGAGGACCGAAGACAGTAGTTGGCAGATGGTAACAAGGTGAGGGAGAGGGTCCAGAGAATACAGGTAAGTAGCAAGAGTCTGTGTGTCATGTATTGACGAGACCAGACAATGAGAGTGTGAAGGAGGGTTGAATATAAAGGGTGGTGAATAGATTAGGTGCAGGTGATGAGAATCAAAACTCCGGTGATAGTGAACGAGTGGGAGGAGTGAGTGAAGCTGGAGGAATCCTGACAAACCTCTCTGTACAATTGTGCTGAGAAGAATATAATCTCAGAATGTTATTCTGAGATGCGGGTTGGTACTGTTTTGGTGGCACGAGGGGGACTGACACAATATTAGGGAGGTGGTTTTAAGGCATTAGGCATGGCTGATCGGTATATACACACATGTTGGTCTACCTATCATTATGAGGACTTTCCATAGACATAAGAATTTTTATACTGTACAAACTATAGATTCAATCCCCTTAACCTAACCCTCACAAAAAACTTTGAAATTGAAATGAGTAATATTTAATCAAATTAAATAACTATACATTTAATTTAGCTAAACATTACTGAATTCAGCTTGTTGTCATTTTATGAAATAGAAATTCCTTAATCTAAAAATAATAGGCTAAACTCTTTTTTGCGTGTGCATATGAATTGATAAATGAAAAAAACAAACAAAAAAAAACACGTTTAAGTTTTGGCATTACAGTACTTCAGGCTGGACTGGAATGACACTTTGTAAGTTTATGTGTAATAACTACAGTAAGTGTATCTGGAAAAGCAATATGAAACGTACCAGTAGAGGTGACCAACACGTCAACAAAACACACATAATGCCCATCAACTGAATAACAGTCTCTGTCGTTAATCTCTCCCATTGCTTGGATGACTGGGTCGAACTTGATTTCGTTTTGCAACGTGTAACCAATGCACGGATGGTCACAACATTACAGGACAATGTGACAAGCAAAGAAAATATCCCCAGCACCGCAAAAGTCGTGGCAAAAAACGTATTTCCCGTAACGTCCTTGTCCCCAGTACTTATGAAACACCAAGTGCCTGGCCACTGCAAAGTGTATTTCCCAACCCCAGCAACAGGCAATAAGGCAAAGAGCAAAACCAGACACCAGATAATGACCAGAACCTGCTTGGTCACAGTTGTTTTCATGTAATTTGAGTACCAGTAAGGAGCAGTGATGGCTAAGGACCTCTCAATGGCCATGGCACTGGCAAGAAAGAGAGAACACAACCCAAAAGTGGTCATGCACACCCCAAAGAAGGCGCACAACGTTTCCGACGAGTCCACTCGGTCCCATTTCAGACCAGCTCTGTAGACCGAAATGACTATTGGGCTTGTGAGCAGTTGGCCGAAAAGGTCAGCTAACGCCAACGACCCGATGCAAAGTAGAAATGATTTCTTTTTTTTATTTTCCTTTCTTCTATACGCATTGTAAACTAGCAGCATCGCAAGAGAGTTCCCGACCATTCCGGTGACCATCATAGTTATGGGAAAAACAACGGACACGGCTCCACAGCTGCCACTCTTACCGACACTGTCCTGTAAAGGTTTGGACACGTTAGACTCCAGAATCATGTTTCCATCAGAAAGGTTTCGATGCAGAACATCTGAAGACTCGCAATTAGATGTCATCCTTTTTCAGGGAGCGTGTTCATTGCCCTAGGAGCGTTTTGATGCAGGTGAAGTCCCACAGTGAAGTCTTCTTCACTTCTGTCTCACTTTCTGCGCTCTGCTGCTGGAGCGCGCGCTGAATGGGCGCGCGTTATAAACAGAGGCGGGACCTTTATGGAAATGTAAAAATGCTCAACAGATGCAATATAACACGACCACAAACAATATCATGACTAAAACACAAAAGGCAAAAGATTGTTTTAAGTCAAGAACAGACGAATTGGTTCTGTTTCGTATGCGAATTCGCTTAAGGGCGCGAAAACAGCTAACAGCGCAACGAATATAACAGAACGTGCGTGTCTCGAGACGCATTATTCAAGAGTTGAAGTTCTTTACTTGACACGGCGTCACTCCTGTAGTGCACGAGATGCAAAAAAGGACCCTTAGTTTACTTTTTGTTGTTCCGCTGGCCGTCAACAGTAACAACACCATGCTTTTCCTGTGCATCTCCCTAAAATAAATAAGAAATATTACCGAAATCCACACGCTAAGGGAGTATATTTAATTATAACATACGAAAATGTTTAATAAAACACGTCAGACAGCAAATGTTGCAGCAAGAATCACCTGTAATTCTGCATCAGCACCGGCTCACAGCTGGTTTGGAACGCAACAAGTGCCACCTAGCGCACGAGAAGCGACTCTGTTCAAATCTTCATTATTACTACAGCGCAGGTGTATTAATGTCAGTTGTAGGGGCCATTTGTGCGTGTGGAACGCTTGAGGCAATATTGGGCAATTAATATACAAAACAGTATTCTATGAGATGGACAGGAAAAACTAAATAGGGCCTACGCAAAAACTCAAGCTTCCGGGTTCAATACAAGTTAAATTCAGTCGACAGCATTTGTGGTATAGGCTAATGTTGAAAACAACAAAAAATAAATTTTTCACAAAAAATTTATTAATTTTGGCAATACTTTTGAAACATTTCAATTTCATTGTAAGTGCCCCCACTGTAAGCCAGATCATGTTTTTCATCATTAGGCCTATGCCACAGATGCTGTCGATTGAGCTCAAATTGTATTGGGCCAGGAATATTCCTTTAACATTAATGATTTAACTGATGATTTGAATATCATATACACTGTAAAATTGAATTAGTTGACCTTACTAAGTAAACACTTATTTGGCTCAATGGAACATTAACTAGTTACAAATAAACCTAAAGGAATGTTCCGGGTTCAATACAAGTTAAGCTCAATCGACAGCATTTGTGACACATGTATATATATATATATATATATATATATATATATATATATATATATATATATATATATATGTGTGTGTGTGTGTGTGTGTGTGTGTGTGTGTGTATATATATATATATATATATATATACACACACACAATTTACCAGATGACGTATCCTAGTGTTGCATCCACCATGAACAGGAAGTGTGAATGAGGTACTCAGAGTTATAGCTGATCATGACAGTGTCCGATTTATTCAGGATTATAAAACAAATCTGAAGATGACACAAAGTGAGGACACAACTTTGATAGTTTTTTTAATGGAAAATATCTGTTTATTTTCTGTATTGTTTGATATCTTACATTAGGAATTTGTTGAATTTTTAAACACTTTGTTTGGAAGTTTAACATTGTGATCTCTTTCTGAGGACAGGCTAAGTTACATGGGCTTCCAAGTAAAGAGCATGCATTTTAAACAATTTTAATATATATATATTTTAAATATAGCCTAAGTAATAAATGCCTGGAGTATACACATTTCCTTTAGATTGAACTTTTCCAGTATTTTATTATTATGAATTTCTTGATTTTTACATAAAGATGACTTTTGTATGCAAGACATGTTTTGTCACTTATCTCAAGAAAACATGTGAGCTATGTATTGGTAGCTCTTACAGTTGGGGGTTTTAATTTCATGCATGTCTCTAGATTGTGTTTGCTAAGGTGACACTTAGTCAATGATTATGCCAATCACCTCTTGAATGGAAATAGGCCAAGATTTGTATTAGCTCATCGGTGCAGGTTAATTATAGTTTTGGATTTTTAATTTTGTTTTTATTTAGATATCATAATCAATTTGTCATTTCAATTTAGTTTACTTTCCATTAGTTTTCACACTTTGTCTGTTCGTTATTGTTTAGTTTTCATTCTCAGTGTTTTCTAGTTTCATCGGGACATGTAGAAGTGCTCATTTCATGACTACTGGTGGGAAAAGCAAGTGTAAATGAACGACAGAAATTTGAGGCAAATCTTTGTGATAAATAACTAAAAGTTGAAAGGTCACGTGACGTCATGTGAGGTGCAGACATGTAAATGGCGAGCTCTGCGCACGTTGCTAGTTTTTCAATATTTTCATGTTATAATCCGGTGAGATTCAATACACCCAGCTACATATTTGTTCTTTGAGGAAAACATGAAGACAAAATCCTCAGACTCTGGAGACAATAAAAGACACTTATGTGCTCAAGCTGAAACCTCTGAAGGGCCTGCGGACCAGGGACTCAGTTTAGACGGTGCAGTGTGAGAAATATAGCATCAACTGTCCAAAATGTCTGTGATGCTGATGAAAGTTGTTGCTGACTTGGATGATCTATCTGTACTACATCGATCGATTATGGTCATGGAAACAAAATTCTCTGAGTTGGTTACAAGAGTGGCAGATGTTGAGAAACGGATCGATTATCTGGAGTCATCGGAAAGAGAATTATCCATTAGCGACCAAGATAGACATGGAAAGCATTTTGGAAAAACTGGAAGATCTTGAAAATGGGATCCGACTAAATAATGTATGGATTGTTGGAATTCCTGAGCATGAAGAAGGCAGAGATATGATGAAATTCCTAAACGAGCTTTTCCCGAGTCTGCTTGACATAACAATAATAATCTGGAAATCGAGCGAGCTCACAGAGTCCCGGCTCGCAGATCTGCTGAGGGAGAAAGGCCCTGATAAATTCTGGCCAAATTTCTGAGATCATCTGATAAAGATCTTTTGTTGCGCCAGGCGAGGAGCAAAGAAAAGCTTTCTTGGAAGAATCACAATATTTTTTTGTTCCCGGATTTTGTGAATTCTACAAGAGAGAAATGTGATCGATTCAAGGAATGTAAGAAACTCTGACATCAACAGAAGTTCACTTTTGCACTGATGTTTCTGGCCAAACTTAGAATAGATACCACAAATAGATGGCCACAAAATATTTACGTGTCCCAAGCACTGTCCTTCATAGAAACAATGGGTGAGTAAACCATTTGGTGTTTCTCATGTGAGTAGACTTACTGAACTTTATCTTGGCTGTCTGAGTAAGGAGAGTGGCATTTTTGTTTCTTTTTGTGTTGGATCTGCCTAGCGGATGGAGTTTGTTTTGTGGAATAACACTCCTTCTAGAAACTTCTGCATTGACGGAAGATTGCTTTTACACTGAAGTTCCCGGCCAGATTGAGAATAGATACTGAGGATGGCCGCAAAATATCTACATGCCCACACAAAGGATGTATTTTATAAAGTTGACAGACTGAGTAAGTCATGGTGTATATTTTTTTATGTGGCCACCAAGTGCATAATACCCTCTTGACCATCTGAGGAACTGGGATGCCTGTTTTGTTTATTTTTGTGCTGGAATGTGTTTGTTGTGAGGAATAACACTCCTTCAGGACAGTTGTGGATGAATTTGTTCATTTTTTTGTGCTTATGCATCCTGTTGGCTGGAGTTTGTTTTTGTGAAGTATTTTTGCGGGACATTTACATTTATTCATTTGGCAGACGCTTTTATTCAAAGCGACTTACAAAAGAGGAAAAGATAAGAGAATCATCTTAAGGAGACAGTGGTACAAAAGTACTATATACAAAGTTTCACTAGCATCAGAATAGTATTAAAAACATATCCAAGTGCAATTTTTTTTGTTAGTGACTAGTTAAGTGCTCTTGGAAAAGATGCATTTTAAGTAGTTTTTTGAAGACAGAGAGTGAGTCTGCTTCATGGATGGAGTTGGGAAGGTCATTCCACCAACGTGGTATGATGAAGCTGAAAGTCCGAGAAAGTGTTTTGGTGCCTCTTTGTGTTGGTACGACAAGGTGACGTTCCTTAGAAATGATTTTAGGTATGTTGGCGCAGACCCAGTGACTGTTCTGTATACCAGCATTAGAACCTTGAATTTTATATGTGGATAAGCCAGTGGAGAGAGACAAGGAGTGGTGTAACGTGCTCTCTTTGGTTCATTAAAGACCAGACGTGCTGCTGCATTCTGGATCATTTGCAGAGGTCTAATTGCAAATGCAGGGAGGCCTGCATTGAGAGAGTTACAGTAGTCCAGTCTAGTTATGACAAGTGACTGAACAAGCAGTTGTGTGGCATGTTCAGTTAAGAAGGGTCTTATCTTCCTGATGTTGTAGAGTGTAAATCTACATGATCTAGCGTTCTTTGAGATGTGGTCTGTGAAATTTAATTTGTTATCAATGGTTACCCCTAGATTTCTGATTGTTTTTGAAGGTGTTACTTTAGTCGAAGCCAGCTGCACAGTGATGTTGTGTTCAACAGCAGGGTTGGCTGGAAAGATCAGGAGTTCGGTTTTGGCTGGATTGAGCTGCAGGTGGTGTTCCTTCATCCAGGCCGAGATGTCTGTGAGGCAGACGTTGGGCTGGAAAGACAAGTAGAGTTGTGTGTCATCGGCGTAACAGTGGTATGAGACATTGGAATGATTACGTCATCTGCTGCGCTCATAAACAGCCGGCACACTGAACACTTGTTTTTCTGTCCGAGGAAACTGAATGGCTTTCTATCGGCTGGAGTTTGTTTTGTGGAGGAACACCTTTGAGACAGTTCTGTAAATGAATCTTCACATTCTTTGTGTTTATTCTGCCTATTGGCTTTGGTTTGTTTTACAATGTATTTTCTGTTACGTAATTTTGCCTCAAAAGTTTTGCAGAAGCATCGGACTTGAGCAATCCAATGGCAAAGCTGTTGCGGGGGCTCTCGTAGGCGTACATGGACTGTTTGAGTTTAGAGGGATTGAGTCCAGTTGGCGCTGTCATGCGTGGGGTTAATGCACATGTTTTTCTTTTTTTATGTTTGTTTTGTTCGGGGTTTATTTGTTGCACAAATGTTGGAATGTGGTCTGTATAATAGTGTTTTCGACACACAATTAATTTTTTTTATTATATCAAACTGTCAAATGTTAATATGAGTGGGTTATCTTTCTCCATGTGGAATGTGAATGGGTTGGGGCACCCATAAAAAGAAGGAAGGTTATTTCTTTTCTTAAGCATAAGAGATGTGATATAGTGTTTCTTCAAGAAACACCTTTCCTCGCAGGAAGCTGAAAAATTTGGGATGATATGGCGTGGGCATGTTTTCTTTAGTACTGGCTCAAGTAAGAGAAGGGGAGTCATAACATTGATAAGTAAACATCTACAATTCAAATGTCTCAAACAGATTACAGAGAAATTAGGAAGTGTCATTATTGTATTAGAAGACATAGGTATACGCACCTAACGCTAATGATCAGGGCTTTTTTTTTAATAGATCTTGAAGGGATGTTACAAGCCACTGGCACCCTTCATGATATAACATTGAACCCATCTGGTAAGGACAACACATTTTCTTCATCAGTCCATAAGATTTATTCTACAATAGACTTATAATATATATATATATATATATATATATATATATATATATATATATATATAGTCCCCATTTCATCTATTGTGGATTGCTCAATTAGAAACATCTTAGTCTCAGATCGTGCCCTGGTAAGTTTAGAGATGTTGCCACATATAAAGAAAAATAAATCATGTAGTTGGTGCTTTCATGTATCCCTTTTGCAAAATCATGATTTACAACAAATGTTAAAGACTGAAATAAATGTTTATATGGAGACCAACTGGTCCTCAGTATCCTCTGTGGGCGTGGCTTGGGAGGCACTTTAGGTGGTTCTTAGGGGTCAGATCATACACTATGCCTCATTCATCAAAAAATCCAAAGCATGAGCTGAAGCGCTGAATGTCGTCTTATGGTCTCAGAGAATTTACCAGATTGAAATACAGATATAACACATGTTTAAATGGAGTTTTGGTTATTCAGGGCAAGACAGTCATACTTTGAGTAGGGGGACAAAGCAGGGAAGCTTTTGGCTAGATATATAAAGCAGAGAGAGACTTTTTCTGCCATTCCCTCAGTGAAATCTGTTTGTGGTGAAATTTTTACCTTGACCATTGATATTAATAATGCCTTTAAAGAGTTCTATCTTGATCTTTACAGTTCCATGACTTCGTCTACTGATGAAGATATTCGAAAATTTGTGGAACCTTTAGAACTACCTAAATTGACTGAGCAAAAAAGTTCTCTTGATTCTGAGATAAACTTGGAGGATCTTGATGAGTTAATTAATGCCTTACCTACAGGCAAGGCTCTGGGGCAAGATGGTTTTGCCGCAGAATTTTTTATATCTTATGCTACAGAATTGGCGCCACTTTTGTTAGAAGTTTAAACGGAATCATTAAAGAATGAAAAGCTTCCCCCAACCATGACACAAGCTCGGATCAGTCTGAAAAGGCATTTGATCTGGTAGAATGGGATTATCTTTCTATGATTTTGGAAATGTATGTGTTTGGGTGTACATTTATTGGTTGGATTAAGTTACTTTATAGACAACCTGTAGCAGGGGTACAAACAAATGGATTAATTTCAGATTATTTTACTCTTCTTCCCTGTAAGGCACAACTATCTTAGCTTTTTTTTGGTCACAATTTTTATTTTTATTTTATTATTATTGAATATTAATGGAGCAACATAATTTGTGTAAAAAGAAATGAGAACGGAAGGTTGTTTCGATTACAATTCTGTTAAAAAAAAAAAAAAGATGAGGAAGTGCTTACCCCATGCTTGGGGTAAAATGCTTCCTCACTTGGGGTAAAAGGCACCTAGGGGGTTTAAAAATGTATTGTGTAAAGGGGCAATAGTTATAGGGTACAATTTGTCAACTAATGCACATAATTTTGACACCAAGATGCTTTTTTTGAGTAACAAATTTAAATAAAACCATTTCCTGTTAATTTCAAAAACATTTCAAGTATTCTATAAACAAACTAATCTATTATTATTGGATGAGTCAATGTGAGCCCACTTAAGAAAAAAACTGTTTTATAGGGGCCTTTAGCCCCTGTAATGGGGCTTTTTACCCCAAATGCTATCCTTACACTTTTTGGATAGTAATTGAAAAATGTTTAAATGACCATAAACAAAACAGAAAATTATAAATATTTTGTTTCAAAGGAAATTTGATAATTTCATGGATTTTCATAAGACATACATTTATAATGTTTGGAGACATCCAAAGCTTTCTATAAAAGGTATGTTAGGTTATTTATATCATAATTAAAAATGCCAAGAAAAGTAAAATTTACAAATTCCCCTATGGTGCATCAAAAACTAAAATTAATCAGGCCATTTTTAATGTTATTTTAGTTTAGTTAGTTTTTGGAGTTTAGTTTTAGAAGTATTTTAGTTTAGTTTTACTCAATTTTAAAATCAGACCATTCATCAGACCAGGCCACCTTCTTCCATTGCGCCATGGTCCAGTTCTGGTGCTCACGTGCCCATTTATAGGTGCTTTCGGCACAATCATGGCCAGCATGAAATTTTTCAGCAATATGTGCAACAGTAGCACTTCTGTGGAATCGGACCAGCCTTCGCTCACCACCGCATCAATAAGCCTTGGGCGCCCATGACCGTGTCACCAGTTGTACTTCCTTGGGGCACTTTTGGTAGGTACTAACCATTGCATACCAGGAATACCAGGCATACCCCCCCCCCCCCCCCCCCCAAGACCTGCCGTTTTGGAGATGCTCTGAAAGAATCGTCTAGCTATCACAATTTGACCCTCAGATCCTTACATTTGCACATTTTTTCTGTTTCCAACACATGAAATTCAAGGACTGTTCACTTGCTGCCTAATACATCCCACCCCTTGACAGGTGCCACTGTAACCAAATAATCCATGTTATTCACTTCACCTGTCAGTGGGTTTAATGTTGTGGCTGATCAGTATATGAAACCAGATTTAGTTTCAATAGTCACATTATGAAATCAAACATTTAAACAAAAATCTAAAGATTAACAAGTGTTTTATTCATGTTGATTACAGATGTTGTTTTAATGCATGCATGCATGTTTTCATGTTTCATTTGATACTTGTCAGTTAGGACAGCAGGGATGTATCATGTTTTAATGTTGCTAATTTGATTTACTGATGATAATAAAGAGAACCAAACCACCAACTCAGGTTAGCAGTACTTTGTACAGTACAAGTAATAAATCATAAAATTAAGGATTACAAAATTCAGACCAAAAAAAAAAAAAAAAAAAGCCTTAAAAAGAAACCTAAAAACATTCACATTTCATCTGTCTGGCCATTTGAAAATCTCGACAAGTATATATATCTAAAAAAAAAAAAAAACATACTTACCTTTAACACACACACACACAATAAGATGAGGCAATGTTACACCTCAGAGGACAAGCTCCCTACGCCCTAAAGATGCTGGCTTTGTTAAGTAATGTTTAAACCAAAAACATTTCTTACGAGCTTTTCCACATCACAGAACTATAAAACCAGCATCTGGCAAGTTACCTTAAAGCAACATTGTTTTGTTAATAAACTAGTTATTTTGACTGTAATACTGTCTAGACAATGAATGGATGGATTAAACCAATTCTGCATTATAAATTGCATAATTTCCCCAACAAAAATGGCGATGTTCCAAAGATTATGTGCCATTTACAGTCACAGACTTGAATGTAGTTGCTTTATAAACCAACCGGAAATAAAAAACAGATTTTACACCTTATTTGTATGGTTGAGATTTGGCTCGTATGTGTGTGTGTGTATATGTGTGTGTATAATATATATATATATATATATATATATATATATATATATATATAAAAAAAACACATACATACACACACACACACACACACACAGATGTTTAAGTGTTTTGATGGAAATCATTAATGGGAATTCAAACAGTTGGGAAGTTGATATAGCAAAAAAGAACCGGAGTTGGAAAAACAACATGCATTTTAAGAAAGAGGTTTCTTTTGTTAATCATTTCTGTTTTGAGCTTGAGCCAGAGTGGGAAGATCCAGATGAGACTCTGCACCTAGAAAGCGACAGAAAGAAAGAGACAAAGAGAAAGACCATGAACAATTAATTGATTTGGTTTAAGATCTTGTAAAACAGGTGAAAAAAATTAACTGTACATTTTTGGAAATAATCTGGCTTGTTGGTTTTTTAAGACATGATCTGTTTATCAGTTTCTGAGAACCCAGTTTATAATGCAGAAGGATGCCTGGTATCCAGGACCCCTTTTTTGTACACCACAGAAACCCAAACCTTTCAGACGATTGTGATCGAGCACGTCTTTTTTTGCAGTCACCAGAGGACGACCTGGAGCGACTCCTTTTCTGGCCTTTCTCAGGCGATAATGATGGGGAACGGGACCTCTTCTTTGAGGAAGTAGAGCCCTTGCCAGATCTGGAGCTGGATCTTTCAAAGGGGATAAGGTAAGCATTCACATGAGGTCAACAAATATCTCTATGTAGATTGCTACAATAACATTACTACAAGAACGGAAATGGGAGGAAATATCCATCCATCCCAGAAGTAAATATTAAAAATGTTATGTCTGCAGTCATCTGACCCAACAACTTTCCCAAGAATGAAGTTTAACTGTAAGAGTTTTAGTAAAACTTATGGCTCTAATTGCCAGCTAGATGGCACAGTGTTGGAAGATAAAATTAGATCTTTGTGACACTGAATACTTATCAGCGAAAACAAGCTCTCAACAGCTACACACAGAAAAAAAAAAAGAATCCTTCGTTCATAAATTTGTAAAGCTACATCTCAGAAATAAGCTAAAGATTTTATAGTAATCAAAAGACGATTTCTATTCAGACAAAGAGTTCACTACAGCCATTGCCATTTCACACACACACACACACACACACAGACACACACTCTCTCCCCCTGGAGAGGGCATGTCACCTCATTCACCTGGAGTTGGACCTGGAGCGAGAGCGAGATCTGGAACTAGATGAGCTCCTGGACTGGGATCTGCAAAACACCGACATCAACAAAAACCAAAAAAAGAGACGCCACATTTCCAATTTTTCCAAGAAAGTTACAGAACTTCTGATAAAAATGCAAGAAAAGGCCACTATCAAATACAAGTATTAAAAACCCAAAGTTCAGCTTAGACAGATTTCTTTAGATGGTTGCTTCCAAAGTTGAATCACTTTATTTATAAATCCATCTAGCAATCATATATATTTCATATGTAATAATGTCAAACAAATGCTAAACCTCTTGAGTTAAATCAAAGTAAATTCAAGTGTTGTTATTGTACATAAACACAAGAGTGTATAATTTACACTGTCATATCAGAATTAAATAAGAGTACAATTATTGAAAAAAGAAAAAGATGAGCTGATACTGACATTTTGCTTGGAGTTACCCTTGACCTGTACCCTTTTACCTGGACCTAGACCGGGAGCTTGAACTGGACGAGCGAGAGGATGAGTGCGAAGAGCCTGACTGACTCTCTTTCTTTTCATCATTGGCATCCAAATCGTACTTGGACAAATCTGCTTCTTCTTCATCATCATCATCATCATCATCATCATCCTAATGGGGTAAAAATAAATAAGTTCAAAAATCACATTAACACCTTTTTAGCATTTCTTACACAAATTGACTTGTACATTGTACACATTTCAAACAGTAATAGCTCATATCATTATATTTACCATTTCATGATATAATAGAATGTGGAATTTTTTTTCTTTTTACAAAGTTAAAATGTTATAATAATAATGATGACAAACAAATTATTAAATAAAAATATTCACTTTCATGTACTTTTTTCAGGACAGGTTCTGTTCAGTTCTATTGCTTATTCTGCACCTGATCAGCCTGAATGTACTTATTTGTTTGTGATCTTTTCTTATAGAGAAAGGTATGTGAGCAACTCTTAGTATTTAAACTTTGAGCATTTGTGTATTAAAGAACTTTATTTTGATGAGAAATAATGTATTTTTCAGAAAATTGTATATGTTCTGTAATTTAAGTGTTATTATATCGAACCAAGATTATATCGAAATGTGGACCTCATATTGTTTATTGAATCGAATCATGAGATATCCAAATCGTCACATCCCTAGTAATCACTGATAAACACACTCATTGGTATGTGCGTGTGATTGTGTAAGAATGGCTTTCAGATCATAGCTAATTAGGGGAGGAATGGACTAACTGACACACCCAGTCTGCGATCAGTTGTGTAGTGTGCACACCATGGCAGTATCTGTTTTTCCTTTCTTTTTTTCTCCATTTCAGCACCAGAAATATAGGACCACTACCATATGAATTAAAGCATTTTCTTCCCAGCTCTGTCCCAGGTGTGCAAAGTGGCGTACTACTGCGTGCAATGATTCAAAGCAATGCCTAAAAATGGTTAATCATCACCACCACAAATACTATAGAAAACATCTTACATCAAGTTTGTATTTTGAAAGATCTCCATCTTCGTCATCATCATCTTCGTCATCATCATCATTATTATCATCCTTCTTAGGTTCCTCTTTCTTTTCATTTTCATTTTTGCTTTTCCCACGATACTTCTTCTTAATGCGCCCAAACTGTTCAGAAAACAAACAGCATACATTTTTAAGTTTAACTCATCAAAAAAATCAGTGAGAAGAATATTTTACATATATGGAGATGAACTGTGATGCTGATGAGATTTGCACTCAGAAAACACTAACCTCATCATACTCTCCATCAGACTCCTCTCGCTCAATGTACACCAAGTTCTCCCTCTCATTAAACCCTCCACCATATCCTTTTAAAAACACATCCAACATTAACATGAACCAAGAATTAATATTCTGGTCAATGAAGCAAAACATTATCCACATTTGATTACATCACAAATAATCCATTACATTCAGTTAATGGGTATGTTCAGAATGCAAACCATACAACTCATCCAGTTTCAGTATGTACACTGTCATGAATCAACATCTAAATCTGAATGAAACACTGCAACCCACAATGCCATCCATTTCAAGAAGCTATGTCAACCCTAATTTCTTGACTCAATGTTTGAACAGACTGCCAAAAGTAATGGAAACAAAATTGGATTAAAATGCACAACAACCACCTTTATTTCTGAGAGGATAAGTGATTGTCACTCACTGAATTAAACATTTTACAGGAATGTGAAAAAGTACTTACCCCCTTTCTGATTTCTTCTATTTTTATGTATTTTTTTTATTTTTTATACTAAATTGTTTTAGATCTTCAAACAAGATATAACTAAATAAAGGCAATCTGAGTATGTGAAAAACTAACTGCCCCCTTAATCTTAACAACTGGTTGTGCCACCAGCAACAACTGCAACCAAATGCTTCCAATAACTGGAGGTCAGTCTTTCACAATGCTGTGGTGGAATTTTGTCCCACTCTTCTTTGCAGAACTGCTTTAGTTCAGCCACATTGGAGGGTTTTAGAGCATGAACTGCCAGCTTAAGGTCCTGCCACCGCATCTCAATCAAGTTCAAGTCAGGACTTTTCAGGAGATATTCTCCTTTAGGATTTTCTGGTAGAGAGCAGAATGAATGTTTCCCTCAATTATTGCAAGTCGCCCTGGCCCTGAAGCAGCAAAGCATCCCCACACCATCACACTGCCACAAACATACTTGACCGTAGGTATTCTTTTCTTTTTGTGGAATTCTGTGTTTGATTTATACCAGATGTAATAGGATCCCTGTCTTCCAAACAGTTCCATTTTCGACTCCACAGAACATTCTCCCAAAAGGTTTGAGGATCATCAAGGTGTGTTTTGGCAAAATTCAGACAAGCCTTAATGTTCTTCTGGGTTAGCAGTGTTTTTCGCCTTGCCACTTCCAAGGATGGCATTTTTGGCCAATGTCTTTCTGATAGTGGAGACATGAACAACAATCTTTATTGATGCGAGAGAGGCCTGCAGTTCCTTGGAAGTTGTCCTTGGCTTTTTGTGACTTCCTGGATGAGTCGTTGCTGTGCTCTTGGAGGAATTTTGGGAGGTTGTCCACTTCTAGGGAGGTTCACTACTGTGCCAAGTTTTCTCCATTTGGCGCTAATGGCTCTCACTGTGGGTCTTTGGAATCCCAGAGCCTTTGAAATAGCTTTGTAAACTTTCCCAGATGGATAATTTCTGGAATTTCTTTCGATCTTGGCATAGTGCGCTACTAGGTGAGGCCTTTTAACCAACTTCATGCTGCTGAAAAAGTTATATTTAGGTGTTCATGATTGAACAGTGCTTGCAGTATTCAGGCCTGGGTGTGTCTAGTCCAGCTGAGCCCCATTATTAATGCGGTTTCATAGATTAGGGGATTTAGTAATTAAGGGGCAAATACTTTTTCACACAGGCCGAGTTGGTATTAGATAACTTTTTTGCATCAAGTAACATTATCATTTAAAAATTATCATCGTTTTGTTTTATGCTATGGGTGGTGGCGGCGTACACAGGGCTGCTAATCAGAAGGTCGCTGGTTCGAACCCCACGGTCACCACCATTGTGCCCTTGAGCAAGGCACTTAACTCCAGGTTGCTCCGGGGGGATTGTCCCTGTAATAAGGGCTCTGTAAGTCGCTTTGGATAAAAGCGTCTGCCAAATGCATAAATGTAATGTAAATGTAATGCTAGATTTATTAACAATTTAGTATGCAATATCCACATCCACATCAGGATGGGGCAAATATTTTTTTCACAACACTGTCTTTAGTGAGGTCATGTGACCATAATGTAGCTTGCTACTGTTTGAATCATATACCATTGCATAATATGCATTGTTTCTCAACATCTTTTTATTTATGTTTTTATTAACAGCTAGTACTCTTAAAAAAAAAAAAAAGTTCCAAAATCAAGACGATGACATACCTGTCCTTTCCTCCAGTTTGGCATATTTAGGGGTGTTACACATGTTGCACTCTGATCTTCTGGCCCAGTTTACATTGCCACATCTAAATTCATAGAATAAAGTGTAGAAATCAATTACTTTGTGCTTTTAGAACGGTTTCAACCTTTTAAGTATGAGAAGGCATTCCATTTATAAACCAGTTATTCATGACCTGACCATCTCTCAATAACAGTTTGAAACACAAGGCATCGAAAACAGCACACAGATAGATATTAGGCCTATAATCTGAATCTTTTCTCTTGCATAGATAAATAATCAAGCCACTAGTATCTCCCCTAGATGAGCCATTTAGTTCAAAACTTTAGTCCTACCAATTTGAGTCTAAAATGTTTTTCCATTTAGTGCAAAAGATGCATTCGAATGCTAATCAGAAATAAACACCGGTTACCTAAACATTTCTACAGCAAGGAGCATTATGCACATTTTCTGTCTTTGAAATTCATAAGCATAAAAAAACATACATTTACTTTTGCATGCCTTTGAGAATTAAACAAGAAATCTGTTGATAATTTGTCAAATTTTGTATGAATGTTCTATCCTTTTCTCAAATAATGTTTAAGCTTGAAAATATTGTCAGCAGTAAAATATAGCTCCTATGCAAAACAGGAAAGAATAGATTATTACCAAGTTACTTTTCCAAGGAAGATCAATGTGACATTGAGGGGGGAGTACATTTTACCATAAAGGTCTCAAATATTTTCAAATGAATTTACTTCTTACGCTGATACTACAACACTGCAGTATCGTCAATACGATAATTTCTGAGGACAACATTGATTATTAATTATGAATATATATATATATATTTTTTTTATATTAATTATCAACATCGTAAACTCACAGGTCCACTAGATTAAAGGAGTATTTCACCCAAAAATCAAAATTCTCTCACCATCATGCCATCCAAAATGACTTACTTTCTTCTGCAGAACACAAAGATTTTTAGAAAAATCGATCACCTCTGCAGGTCCTTACAATGCAAGTGAATGGCTTCGAAGCTCAATAAAGGCAGTGTAAAAATAATCCATAAGACTCCAGTGGTTTAAATCATGTCTTCTGATGTGATCCAATTGGGTTTGTATGAGAGCAGACCAAAATGCATCTCCCTTTTCACAATCAATTTTAACATCAGTAGTCTCCTTGATGATCGTGATTTCAAACTTGATTACACTTACTAGTGCCATCTAGAATTCTGCACATGCTAGACACACTAGAAAGAGCTATCGAGCTTGAAATCACGATTGTGCAAAGAGACTGCAATGACAACATGAAAAGGGAGTGGCACTTTGGTCTGTTCTCACCCAAAACTGAATGTATTGCTCCTGAAGACATGTATTAAACCACTTATGTTTTATGGGTTACTACTAAAAAATTATTGTGTTCTGCAGAAGAAAGAAAATCATTCACATCTGGGATGGCACGAGGGTAAGAGATGAGCGAATTTCCCTTTTAGGGTGAAATATCCCATTGAAAATGTCACCATAGTACCCACGTTTTGCACTGCCAGTCATTTGCACTGAAGAGACCTCTGCTCTTCTCAGCCAGGGTCTTTCCAATCTCTGTTCCCCCTGCTTTCATCATCTTTGCTTCAATTGTTTTATCTGTTAAAATGATCCACAGTATTAGCAAGTTGTGCTTTAAAATGTTAAGATGTCTGAAAATATAAAGCATTTAGGCACACGTTGTTGTCCTTGGTGTCCCACTTTCCCAATACACAAATTCCCATGGCTATACACAGACAACTGTACATTACTTACCCCTGCCACATCTGTTACAACTGGTTCTTCTAGCAAAGTTGACATTTCCACACCTTAAATAAAACAAAAACAAGACTGGTTAGACATTTAGTTATTATTAGCATCAGTCTAAATTCGTGAATCGTGCACACAAAGAACAGGTCACCTCACTCCCACTTTCCAACAATGGCGAGAAGCTGCAGTGATGCACATAGTAAAACACAGCGCATTCAAACTTTAATAGAAACGCTTCGTTAATGGACCAAAAGCACTGCAGTTACTAATAAAGCCGACTTAATGGCAGTTTAAATAGGAGCACACAGCTGCTGACTAGTTAACATGAGAAATATGAGTATATAACTGTTAAAGCACGTGTATATGTGAAAAATGCATGGAATGGAAATGAATACATTTTAAAACATTTTGACGTTTTGAACATTTTAAAATTGGATGTGAAAGAAATTAACAAATGTAATAACATTTAAAGGCCCATTCACACACTATAAACGTGAGCTAAAGCTAACAGACCACCATGCTAACAGTAGCGTGTGAGCTTCTCTCAGCCACCGCTGTTTCCACACGTTTGAGTTTGTGGACTACAAATATAATATTATATTCACCATTTAACTTCTTAATATATAATTATTCAACATATCTTACTTCTTATCGGAACAAATCCAGTCTCCGTCGCTAACGCGAAAACTCTTTCCAGACATTTGTCCTCGCAGCTGCCCGCCACAATCAACCGTCAGAGAAAAGAACAAGATCTTATGAATATTAATGTTTGTGGCACTAAAACTGGTGCGTTTGAACCTGTAAGTTACTGCAAAATAACACCATTCAGAGCGCGAAATCGCGAAACACACTGGCAATCATTAGCGAGCAAGACACGAGGGCTTCGTCGAAAAAATTGCGAGGCCCCTAGTTAGACAACATTTTTAGGCTACAAACGCGCACGTTTGTCGGTGTCTAGATAGGTAACTCACAGCTTTTGGTACACATTCACAAACTTTTAGTTTTAAACAGGCGCTTGACGTGCACCAACAGGACCGCCATAATCGTTATAAAAGTGTAACGTACGCTTATTAAATACATTTCTGGAAATAAACTTATTTGTCTAAACTACGTACACATCCAGGATACTCCTGCTTAAACGGCCTAAAACAGTTTGTGAGAATTAGTTTGACAGCCTCGGAACGGATCATATGTTGTTTAATATTTGTGTGTTGTTTTTTTTAACGAGTCATGGTCATAAAGATGTAAATTAGACCATATAATATGTACGCGCTTCGTAAAACTGCTTAATTAGGGGGACTGACAATTAATAAAATTACATACATATAAGGAACAAACAAAACATTAATAAATACAAGCTATTTAAGCCATTTCGCCAATGTTTTTGTGCTTTCACGTGCCCTGTCCCAATTCCCCCACTTGCGGTTTTGGTCTTGCCTATTTACACACTTGTCTTACGTATTTCCAATGTTTGGACACTAGTGTGCAAGTAGACGTGTAGACTGTGTGTGTGTGTATGATTTTTGATTGCAGGTTGGGACACTAGTAAACTTAACGATGTTTATGCTGGTTGCAATGCACCCAATTGTCTTTTCAGTCAAATATAAGCAATTTCTTTATACTTTGTTTCTGAATATATATATATATATATATATATATATATATATATATATATATATATGTGTGTGTGTGTGTGTGTGTGTGTGTGTGTGATCCATTAAAAGCTACTAATACAGACTATAAAAATTATATGATTTGGCTTGTCTATTATATAAGACAACCAAAGACTGCTTTACATAACTTATCAGCAGGTGGTTTCATACAACAAATAAAAAGCATTAAAACGTATGTTTTAAATACACGAAAATGAAGAAAGAAACCATGGTAGTAATTAATACATTTTAAATGTAAAAAAAAAAAAAAAAACATTTACTAGACTGTATATTATATGCCACACTGGCTGACAAATTACCAAAATCACCAGCAGTATTTGGCAAGAACAAACAAAATAAGGTGATTATTGGGCAAAAAGGATAACAAAGAGATATATAAATATACACAAACAGTAAACAATATTTTGTAAATATGATGCTGCTAAGTCATCCCAAACACCTTATATAATTTTGAATATATTTATTTAAAACTAAAATAAAGATATGCTTCACATACGTTTCACAATCTGATTATAAAAAATAACTTATGTTGATAAGCTTTCCTTAACTTCATGGCGAAAATGCCCAGATTACTCGGGTAGGCGGGTCGTGGGCTCCTGAACATGATGAACTCTGGGACACAGCCTGAAAGACCGCTCCAAAGTGGTATTCGCACTAGTGTGGCTTTAGTGTGTGTTGAGTTATGATTCAGCTAGCGTTGCATTCAGAGGAAAAGAATGGACGGAGAAAAATGAGTCATCTTTAGCCGTTCTTGGCATTTTTATTTTAGCTGCAGACACATCATTCTCACGGTCAGACAGCCTGAAGATGAACTATGGCAAGTCAAATAGAGACAAACATAATGACGCAAACGCGCCCTCCATAGTTTGCACTTTAGTGTCCTCTTGTGGCATAAACATATGCTAAACACAGAACTGTACAGCATTACATTACACAATATACAACTTAGGACATAATGACCATATTTTAACAGTGTGGGTTAAATTCACTGATCTTTGGCATGTTTTAGACCTGGGGCAGTCTTGAACACTTACTTCCTGTCATGTGCACGAGCACTCAAGTGGCCAAGACCGCTAGTGTGGGTATTGGGACAGAGCCACTTTCTTGTACTCTAAATATGACCACAAGATGGCAGATTGTCTTCACTTACCAATAGCCAGGAGAAATAGCCGGTTGAATTTGGCATCAACTATCTCTGCACCATGTTAATATTTACAAATGCATCTCAGAAAACAGTGAAACCCATAGAACTACATGCCATTGCCATATGTTTGGAAAATGCAAATACCCACAAACATATGCTTACAGATCTCTCAATCTTCCATTGCAGATGTTAGTGTTATGAAATGCCTCACACATTGTGCCAATGTTTTACAGACCTTGGTTCGGTTCGGCATGAAGGCACACACATTGCTGGGCCAGATGGAGTTGAGATATTCCTCCCACTGTGAGTTCTCAGTCCTGCAGGGACTTAGCTAGGACCCATCCTTGCTGGTGCTCACCAAGGTAAGCCTGTCCTCTGTTCTATGCCAAACTCACACTATTTCAGCGGTCTCTCTCACAGCTGGTGCATTGCTTTATGAGTCAGAGTGGCCACATTGTTTTTCAAGTGGAGGTGTTTAAAAATATCAGATGCCAACATTTTGTGGTCTCCATACACAGTAAATGAATTACGGAAAGGACAGTTGTTTTCCAGGTAGTGAGAATAAGATAGACTGAATTAGATATGCTACAAATGAAATAAAGGTAAATGAAGGTCAATGACAAATACTTAAAGAGATAGTTCACCCAAAATGATAATTCTCTCACTATTTACTCTCCTTCATCCTCACCTTACTCACCATGAACTCATATGATTTACTTCTGCTGAACACAAAGATATTCTGAAAGATGTATGATGTGTTTTTGTCCATACAATTTAAGTATATATGACTCAAGAGATTTAATCAATTTCTTCTAAAGCGATACAATGGATTTGCGTGAAAAAACAGACCAAAATTGTAGCTAAGTCCTTATTCACTATAAATCTTGAGAAAATTGAACAATACGAATTTATTTAGCATATACCTTTTAAAGCTTATAGCCTTTAAATTATCTGTAATAAAACAGTGTCTGCCAAGAAAAGATATTAAGATTAGCCTGCCATCTTATAATGTTTATGCGTGTATATGTGCAAAAGGCAAATACATTGTTCAGCAGGAGCTCATTGAATTGAAACAAGAACTTGAATTATGAATAATACATTTTCTACTTTATCAGTAGAAACACAAGAGATTCTATTCTGAGAAGTTACTTTTTCTTTACTATTTAACAGTTCAAAATGCTTCTGCTGTATTCCCTATGACTATTCAACATAATCACGACTAACCCTCAACTCGCACTTCTACACAATTAATGATAATATGTTGTCAACACAACTAATGACCATAATTGATCATGGGTGCAAATGAGTCTTTGGGCTGGCAAATGCCACCGTCCTGTCCAGTGCTTGGTCATCCCTGGATGTTCCACTCAGGTGCATTTTTGTCAGTGAAGGAAAACCAACAGAGGTTTGAATCCATATTTGAAACCACCTGGGCTTTCCAGGTCTGACAGATGGTGGAAGCTTTCCCTGAAGGGGGTTGTGCTCATTTTAAACCCTCCTTTAACATCATAATAATTAGCTAATAAACTAATGAAAGATTGTATCATCCACACATGTTGCTACATCAAGAAATAATTAACTTCCTCGTGCAATTCAAGTGAGTTCTACCTGTCACTGGTCTTGTCGAAGCAAAGGCACATCAGTAAACATCACCCCCAAGGCCTGGGTTTTCAAAACAGAGGTCTTTTGGCTTGGATGAGTGGACAGTGAGGTGCTGTCAGTTTGCTGGGCTGTTATGTAAGAGGTGAAGAGTAGCTCAGGAAAGCTGGCCGCCAGCTGTGCTGGTATTTGTATGAGAGCTCCTGCCTTGTCACCTCTTTGTAATCTCTCTAATGCATATTCATTGTCAATGCATGGGAGCACTTCTCATTCAGAAGGTTAACCGCAGTGGGGCTCCGTTGCAATGGGTTTCTGTGCATTGAATAAGTCGGAAAGAGGACAGAGACACTGAGCAAATATACTAATCTAGATAAGCATTACCGTGTCTTTATTTCTCTTCTCAGAGGTGACCTCATGCTTGGATGCTGAAGAGATAATAATGTTCAGTGTCATGTAATGTAGAGTGACACTGCACAAAATAAGGTATACTACATTTACATAATGCTGGTGAGGTGAAAATTGCATGTCACGTGTAATAACGGTACATTATTTCAAGTCAGAGAGAGAAAGGTAAAATAAAAAGGCGAGGTGCCATTTATAAAAGGGGACATAGACTAATATAACATTCAGACAGGATACAAAGTGATCATTAGAGGTAATGTATGTAACAACCAGTGTTGTTTGTAATCTGATTACTAAGTAATTATGAACGTAATCTGATTACTTTTACCACAAAAATTACTGTACATTTTAATTTGTTATAATCAGATTACAGTTACTGACTTTCAATGAAGGTAATTACTTTTAAAAGAATAGTTCATCCAAAAATGAAAATTCTATGAAATTTACATTACACTCATGCCATCACAGATGTATATGACTTTCTTCTGCAGAACACAAACATAGATTTTTAGAAGAATATTTCAGCTCTGTAGGTCCATACAGTGCAAGTGAATGGGTGCCATAACTTTGATGCTCCAAAATCCACATAAGGGCAACATAAAAGTACTCCAGAAGACTCTGGTGGTTAAAGTCATAACTTCTGAGGCGATATGATAGGTGTGGGTGAGAAACAGATCAATATTTGAGTAATTTTTTACTTTAAATTCTCCTCCCTGCTCAATCTCCACATCACATTCACATTCTCCTTCCGTTTTGGTGATTTACATTCTTAATGCATATCGCCCCCTGCTGGCAAGGACAGATTAAGAACTGAGAGGTCCATGGGTTGGTACACCATGGAGGCCCCCCCATGATGTGTCACATGACTTTGTTCACTTTTATGCACTACAGGACGCTTGCCAGATTTGGTTGGATTTTTCAAAATGACGTAAGAACAGTTTGGAGCAATGTCTTACATGGCCAGTTATATGTCCTTTTTAATTATGAACTGATCCAAAATCATGCATTATTAATAGGGATGTGCATGGTATTCAAATACCAAAATCATTATTCAGTTATTCTACATGTGTTTAGAGGTCTTCAACCCGATCTGAGTCCGACAATACCCAAGAAACCCACAGGTTTTGGGCTAGGTTCGGGTCAGTTTTTTAAATAGTCTTTAGGGCGAGTTACAGTGGTTCACATGTACGTTGAGGCCATGTAAACATGCACTGGATGGACGTATTTTATCATTGTGCCACAACAAACTTTTTTAAGTGTACAGCACAGTTGCATTTTTAATTGCATTAGTGTTGAGTTTAAAATAACTTTAATATTTATAAACGCATCTCAAGGCACCTGCGTTCTGTTTTACAATTCTATGTGCAGGATGTCAAATTTTTTTAGACACTGTTAACTTAAAAATAGTTTCAATATTTATTAACACATCTCAAGACACGTGTTCCGATTCACCATTTTGTAGCACTACATCAAGGTTTGATTCCAGATTGTTTTTCACCTGGCACAGTTTCAGCGCTTGATAAACAGTGAGCCAATGTTCTCCCTGGTCTGGTGTGCAGACAATAATTACACAATTTAAATTCTGAATCATTTAAAAATCAAAGCATCCTGAAGAAGTTCTATAATACGTAGGGCTTGCTGCCTCATGGAAAGTGAAACTGACCAGGCAGAATTACGCACTTTCCATTTATTAAGACTAGGCTTACTATGTTGCTGGCAGTGCTAGAGATTATTTTTGTTTGACTTTAATGTGATTTTATCATTTGAAGGTCTATGTATTGATCTATTTAGACTCATAGCTTGCTATCTGAGATAATGTTTGATGCATCCATAGCAATAAAATTATTCCTGAATCCCAACAAATAACACAATTACAGTTTATGAACTCTCACGGTTAACCAAATATTATAAAAGGCTCCCATGCACATATATTTAGGGTATTAAGGCACCTATCTCTTTATCATTAAACATTAAATTCATCCTCTATACTATTGCATGAATTATGTTGCTTATATGAATTTAAACCATCAGTTTTGTACACAGCCAGGGTAAACTGCACCTTATCTTTGTGTTTGGAATCATTTTGTAACTAAGACACTGTTTTCTGTAGTCCATCAAATAAGCGCGCTGCACCCGTGAGATGCAGATTCCCTGAGTGCGCAACTTGCGTGGCTGTGCTCTCGCTGCTGTCGTCCAGCATGCATTCGGCCGAACAAATAGTATTTCACATAAGGCTGACATTTATGTGGATTTATAATAGATATCTCAAAATAAATAAATATTTGATTTAGAGCTTGGAGCCCATTGGGCTTAGAGGCCCCTGGGCAATGGGCCAATCAACCTGGTGGTTAATCTATCCCTGTCTGCTTGGCAGGGAGGAGAATTTATGGTAAAAAACAGACTTATGGGTGCCTGGGCAGCTCAGCGAGTAAAGATGCTGACTACCACCCCTGGAGTTCACGAGTTCAAATCCCAGGGCGTGCTGAGTGACTCCAGCCAGGTCTCCTAAGCAAACAAATCCCCGCATAGTTCTAAAATAATATTATTATTATTTAATATAATATTATTTTAGTTTCTTGGCTTGATTATTATTTATGTATAATACATTTAAAATATGAAAATATGGGACAGCCTCCCCTCCAGCCTCTCCTACAGGAATGAAAGCACTGAATGAATGGTGCATCTCTGTGGGTCTTCAGACCTGGAAGAACACCAGTTTGCGAACAGACGCCATTTGAGGGCGTAAAGCTGCCTGGTAGAGGGAGCTCTGGCTTGGTTGATCGTGTCTATGACTGCAGGTGGTAGACCGCTTAAGAAGAGATTCCAGAGGTCTGGGCGCAGGTGCCAGAGGGTGCCCCGTCCCTGAGAAAGAAGGTTCTTCCACAGGGGAATTTGCCAGGGAGGTGCTGTTGCGAGGAGCGTCAGATCCAAGAACCAGGTCCGGGTGGGCCAATAAGGAGCCACCAAGGTGGCCTGTTCCTCGTCCTCCCTGACCTTACACAGCACCAGTGCAAGAAGGCTCATTGGGGGAAATGTGTACTTGCGCAGCCCCCGGTGCCATCTGTGTGCCAACACGTCTGTGCCGAGAGGGGTCTCCGTTAGGGAGTACCAGAGCAGGCAGTGGGAGTTGTCTTGGGAGGCAAAGAGATCTATCTGTGCCCTGCTGAACCGGCCCCAAATCAGCTTGACCACCTGGGGGTGGAGCCTCCACTCTCCGCTGAGCGAGACCTGTCGCGACAGCGTGTCCACATCGTGTTGCGGTCGCCAGGGATATGAGTGGTGAGCAGCGACCTGAGTCGTGGCTGACTCCAAAGGAGGAGATGGCGGGCGAGTTGTGACATGTGATGGGAACGTATGCCGCCCTGGCGATTTATGTACGCTACCGTGGTGGTGCTGTCTGAGCGAATCAAGACGTGCTTGCCCCGAATCAACGGGAAAAACCTCCGCAGGGCAAGGAGTACAGCCAACAACTCGAGGCAGTTGATGTGCCAACGCAGGCTGAGCCCCGTCCAGGACACCGGCGGCTACGTGCCCGAAACACACGGCGCCCCAACCCAGTTGAGAGGCATCTGTGGTGACCACAAAATGTCTGGACACCTGCTGTAGGTAGACTCCTGTCCACAGAAAACAGAGGTCTGTCCAAGGTTTGAGAGTCTGGCGGCAGGAAGGGGTGATAAACACACATGCCCATCTTGGGACTCAAGTCTAAAGCCAGTGCTGGATTGGGTCATATGCATCAACCCGAGCGGCGCGACAGCGGCCGAGGATGCCATATGCCCCAGAAGTCTCTGGAAATGTTTGAGAGGAACCGCTGTGCCTGGCTTGAAGCGAGCGAGGCATTCGAGCACTGACTGTGCGTGCTTGGTTGTGAGGTGCACTGACATTGAGACCGAGTCTAACTCCAAACTGAGAAAAGAGATGCTGTGAACCGGAGAGAGCTTGCTTTTTTCCCAGTTGACCTGAAGCCCTAAACGGCTGAGATGCACGAGCACCTGGTCTCTGTGGTTGCATAGTAACTATCGAGAGTGCGCTAGGATGAGCCAGTCATCGAGTTAATTGAGTATGCGGATGCCCACTTTCTGTAGCGGGACAAGGGCTGCCTCTGCGACCTTGGAGAAGACGGGAGGGGACAGGGACAGGCCGAAGGGGAGGACCTTGTACTGTTACGCCTAGCTGTCGAACGTCAACCGTAAGAAGGCTCAGTGTTGAGGCAGAATGGAGACGAGGAAGTACGTGTTCTTCGGGTCTATCGTGCAAACCAATCTCGATGCCGAACGCAGGTCAGAATTCGCCTGTGCGTGAGCATTTTGAATGGGAGTCTGTGTAAAGTCCGGTTGAGAACTTGCAGGTCCAAGATTGGCAGCAACCCGATAAGTCACATAACTGACATATCAGAACATTTATTGCAATGCATTAACTAGATTGAAAAGATTGTGGACAAACTTTAGGTTGGCTTGAAAAAGCCTAGTCTGAAAGTTTATTGATAGATAGAATGCTTAGCTAGGCATTGCTAACATGTTTCAGCATGTTGCTAGCATGTTTTTTGCATTTAGCTAGGCATTGCTAGCATGTTTTAGCACTTAGCAAGGCTTTGATAGCATGTTGCTAACATGTGTTAACACTTAGGTAGGCGTTGCAAACATGTTTTAACACTAAGCTAAATGTTTTTAGCATGTTTTAACATGTTGCTAACATGTTATAGCACTTAGCTAGGCATTTCTAACACATTCTAACACTTAGCTAGGTATTGCTAAGATGCTTTAGCATGTCGCTAGCATGTTGCTAGCTTGTTTAGTACTCAGCTTGGTGTTGCTAACATGTTTTAGCATGTTGCTAGTATGTTTTAGTACTTATTAGGAATTGATAGCATGCTTTAACATGTTGCTAGCATGTTTTAACACTTAGCTAGACACTGATAGCATGTTTTACCATGTTGCTAGCATGTTGCTTTGCTAGGCGAAGCTTTTGCATTTGGTTGATAGGCAGTTACCAGGCTGATACTTACAAGGTTCCTTGCTAGCCTGAGTCATCCTTGCTAGCCTGAGTCAAATGACCCAACCCGGAAGTCTCTACGATGTTCTGGTGCAGAGATATGTTTTTGCTACATGGTTGCTTGGGTAACCTTATCTGGTTGCTAGGCAGTTACCAGCATGATACTCAAAAGGTTCCTTGCTACTCTTAGTCAAATTACCCATCCTGGAATTGTCTATGATGTTCTGGTGCTGAAATAGGTGTTTTGCTACTCGGTTGCTAGGATGATCCCATCTGGTTGCTAGGTTATTGCTAGGGTGATACTAACAAGGCTCCCTTCTACCCTGAGTCAAATGAATGAAACCGGAAGTCTCTACGATGTTCTGGTTCAGAGATATGTGATTTGTTACTTGGTTGTTAGGGTAACCCCATCTGGTTGCTAGGCAGTTACCAAAGAGATACTCAAAAGGTTTCTTGCTACCCTGAGTCAAATGAATGAAACCGAAAGTCTCTACGATGTTCTGGTTCAGAGATATGTGATTTGTTACTTGGTTGCTATGGTGTTACATCTGGTTACTAGGTTGTGGCTAGTAACAGTTGGTTGAGTGTTAAGGAGTCACTGTCAGCCTAAAGCTATATCCTAAATTTGGTGGATGTAGTTTGAAAGCCTTAACTGTTTACAATCAGAAATTTTGAATGAGAGTAAATTGGGAATTCCGGAGGAAGTCTGCTATTGGAATACCGTAATTCAGATTAGTTAGAAATGTATTGCATAAAAATTCAGAACAGCCTGAAGCACTGTTTCGAATGCGGTGGATGTAGCTTAAAAACTGTAGGAGTAGTTACTCTTGAAAATTTCTAAGAATAATAATAAAAACAATAATAAATATAGCTGCAAGCAGCGATGACGTGCTCAAGCACCATAGGTTCATTTCCACCCATTGGCTTTCGGAAAACAATGTAAGGTGAACACATGCATTTGGAATTTGATATTATTCATAACCATTTTGAAGCAATTTGGATAAATATAAGAGGACTTTTTTAAAGTCTGTTGTAAGAGCCACGCTTCCTGCTGCCAGGTGGTGATGCTATGACCATGACCCAAAGTAGTCACATCCATGTGATTAGCCCCCAAGGCTAAACCTAGATCTAAAGTTTGATCTAAACTTCCAGTTTCCCATATTTCAACATTAATTTGACGCCTCACCATGGTAACACCGCTCAATATATAAAAAAGCTGTTTACAATTTAGCATCTTCAATATCTTGGCATAATGTTATCTAAATGTGGTGACAGTCTCATGAATCCCCTAGGAGGAGTATTTATAAGTTTAAATACTACAATATTCAAACAATCCAAAATGACTTCCTGTTGGGCAGAGCTAATAACTATAATTATTAAAATTGTCTGGCTTGATGAGAACTATATATATATATATATATATATATATATATATATATATATATGTACCAATTTTGGTGACTAGGTGACAATGGCATGCTACAGAGGCCGTATAACATGCCCATTTTAAAGGGGGTGCTACAGAGCCCCCCCACACACCCATTCTTTTGCCCAGCCCTAATGGCTGATGACTCTGATGTGTGTGCAACATTTTGTGAAATTTTAAGAATGCTAAGTACCTCAAAAACAACCAAATATAGGAAGTAAAAAAATATAAAAATGTATGTGTTTCCATGACAACAGTATTTAAGATATCAAATATCCTTTTACAATTTTACATCAGCAGTGTCTTGACATTATTCTGAAGAATTTTGAAGCTATTCATGGAAACACAAGAGGGCTATTTCAAAGTCTGTTAAAATTGCCTTACATCCTGCTACCAGTTGGTGGCATGACCATGACCAATAATAGCCACATAAATGTGATCAGGCCCCATTACCAAACATACATCTGAATTTTCATTAAAATCATACAATGTACACAGAAGATATAAAGAACTTCCCTTTTCACATTTGTGCCCTTAATGTATTGCCTCCCCATGGCAACAAGGTTCAATATATAACAAATCCGTTCACATTTTAGCATCTCTAATGTCTTGGAGTTTGGTGCCAATAACCTAGGAGGAGTATTCAAAAGTTCAAGGCTTGCAATTAAATAAAAAATGCACATTCTATCCAAATTAGCCGACTTCCTGTTGGTTGGAGCTAATGACTCTAATTTAGAAAGTTGTCCATCTTGATGAGAACAATATATGTAGCAAGATTGGTGACCATAGAAGAAACTGACCCCATAACTTTTGTCAAAAGGTGTCGCTACAGAGCTCCCCAGCCACGCCCGTGTGTTAACTTTTGCCCAGGCCTTATGACCAACAACTCTGACGTGGGTGCAAAATATTGTGAGGCATGCCAAGTACCTCAAAAACATGTGAATATACATAAAAAGGAATCATGACATTTAATGCATTGCCATGGCAACAGTATTTAAGATTCAGAATTTAAAATCTGCACTGTCTTGACATTATTCTATTTTTTTTAAGCAATTCAGGTTAACATAATAGGGATATTTCAAAGTCTGTTAAAAGTGCCACACTTCCTTCCGCCAGTTAGTGGCACTACAACCATGACCAACAATAGCCACATCAATGTGATCAGCCCACAAGGCCAAACATTTGGCTTAATTTTGATGTAAATCACACAATGCACACAGAAGATATGAGACACTACCTTTTTCCCATTTTTTGACGTTACTTTATCACATCGCATGGCAACATTGTTCAATATATCAAAAATCTGTTCACAATTTAGCATCATCAATGTCTAGTTTTCACACATGTAAAGTACCCTAGAATGACCGAAAACCTTGAAAAGAATAATGTATTTGCATATGTGGGTGGCCCTGAATCGCCCCTTTCTTCTAATTGGTCAACCTGCACTGTCGTCTGTTCTTCCTCAGTGCCGTGAGACAGAAGAACAGTTTACTACTGTTAAATAGTTCAGATGAATTTGTCTCTGTTAATATTACTGAAATAACTCAATAAAGCATAATAAAGCATCACTGGGCGCTTGGGTGTGAGTGACTAGCATAGTCTATGATATGAAGTTCATGTGGAATGCTCATCTCTCAAAAGCTTGACCAGTGAATTTAAAATTAGCATTTACACATAGCTTTCAGCTTTGTCTGATAATAAAAGGCACACAATAGTGCCGCGTTGTATTCTACGCCCCAGTAGGTGTAATACGCTACCCATTTCCCATTTAATAACAGGGGAGAAGAAATAATCTGATCTTGGCTTTTTAAAATCATATAGTCCTATCCCCCTAAATACTTACTGTCTTATATTTAATGTATTAATATCTTCCAACGTATTATATTTAATTGACTGTTTTAGCAGTTATAATTCACTGCCATAAATACAGCCTATAACTTTCATCTGTCTGTTTGGATGTCTATTTCCTGAACCGCATTTTGTTTTGTTCATTGCACATATGTAGAATGACAATAAACCCGACTGAAGCATCTCGGCTAAAAGGTATTAAAAAAAAAAGAGAATTGTCGCAATGTTTGCATTTAGATTAAATGCAAGTAGCCTGTATCCAGTGTTGGCAGAAACGGTTGCCATTTTTTTTTGTTTTTACACAAACTGTAAGAAGACATTTGGCATAGAGGCCTACATTTGGCACACAAAGTGAAGGATTAATTTATAAACATCTAATACAGCAGGCATATATTCATAACTCTTGCTATTATCATTTGATTCATGTGCCAATGATTGTCCCAATGCTTGAACATGCTGGCACGAAGGTGAAGCCCCTTCATCAGTGACTGAATTCAGTGAACATTTTATTGTTATGTTTTATATGCATTGTGTTGAGGGAGATAGCACTGTTGGAATAAACCTGGCGCGTTTTGGAGAATAAATGATAAAGAATTTAACATTAAATGAGAGAAATTCATCTGCACTGCTCTTCTGTCTAACGGCACTAAGGAAGAACAGATGACCAATAAGAAAAGAGGGTGTTTCAGGGCCACCCACATAAGTTGATTCATTTATCACATAGTTTTTTGTTTCTATTTAGATGGACAATCAAATTATCAAAACGCACAGTGTCACGTGGCCATTTTCAAATGTTCTGCTTTTTACTTGAGCATAAAAGTAGTTTTTCTGATTTCGGATGCTTAATTGAATATGAAAAGAATGGATGATACACAGATTCAGGGAGCTATTAACAGCAGATTGTGTATGTACTTCTTGTTCTTGACAACGCCATAATATTAAACCTATGCCCATTTGCCGGCCAGAAAAATATAATGTGAACTGAATGCTCCCACCTGTAAAAAGCTATTGTTCTACAATCAGATCTGTTGTTGCACAGATAAAGCATTTACAGATTGAAAGCCATCTCCTTTGACAACATGTGCCTCCATACCGGTGAGACTGAGCAAAAATGCAATATCCAAACCCCTCACTCCCAAACAAGGCCAATGGATTGACTGCAGTAATAATTCAAATGCTTCTGTCAGTGCTGTCTTGTGTAATTGGAATGATTCACTTTTGGGAGCAACTTCAAAAAGAAGTGGAAATTGATATGGTAGAATATAAAGCATCTGTACTCAGACAACTTGGGGAACACACTGACTCATCACATACTTTTCTCTTCATCTGTTGCTTTCTCTGGTTCAACACGTGCTCAATTGAGTTCTTTTTCTATTGCAATCAATGGCTAGTTAAATTATTCAGTTAAAAAATTCTAATTATGTTATATGTCACATACTGTACACTGATACGCACATTTCCTCACAAGCTTTTATGCCAATATTACACTGATTGCTAAGACACTAATGTAATTTTAACAGTAGTAAGCTCAATAAATTTATGGTATGAAATATTATACCTTATTGGAATTTGTCAAGAATATGTGGTCAATTAAAAGAAACAATAGTATGTCTTTCCTGGACAGTGCACGCACAATTGCGTAGTCCATTATAACATCAAAGGTTCAGACAGCATGTTTACTTAACATTCTGTACTGTGTATATTTTATTGAATGGTCTTTTCAGTATATGCACCCTAATCAATCATTTAAACCTTTCATAAAATTCTAGAATCTACTAAATAATAATAATAAAAACAATTTGAATGTTGTTTAAAAATTTAAAGTGGATCATATAAGGTACATTAGGTACAGGGTAGGTTGGAAATTATTGAATATAGCTTCCAGATTGGTTCATCATCTGGATCTGACAGGGTTGATTCAGTCAGTGATAAACATGATAGTTGGGAATTTGTCCCATTACACTGACAACACTTGATAAATGCTTTGTAAACAACAAGTCACAGCTGTATCATAATAATCCTAGATTAGGTAGAGCTGGCCTGGCCAATCAATGCAATCAAGACCTGAGCAAGCTCGTCCACATGGTGCATTTTAGTCTTAGTCTCCATTCACTTTCATTGCATCAGTTTTCCGTACAATTTCCTGTATGCTGTCCTTTTAAACCAAATCATAGGTGACATTTCAGGGTGTCTGACTATCAGGTCACTGAGATAACCCTTCTCTTCTTTGCCACTTTTCATAGTCATGCCCCATTGAAAACCATCTAGAGTGTCTCTTTCAATTCCCATCCAAATCATATTTTTAGCTCTCAGGACATTTAACTGATGTTTTCTGGAGGAATATCTAAACTCCCCTGCAGTCTGGCCCTGCCATTACCAGAGTGATGGTCAATTGAGATGATCAATTTGCATAATGAGGCGTTAAATTAGAGACAGTTTAACCACCTTCCCCCGTATCCAGCAGCTTTTACCCTGTGGAAGGGGCACTGAGACAGACAGTACTCCAGTTCTGATATTCAGCAATGGCGCCAGTCAGTCTCCTTGTACACCATTTCACTGAAGACCAAATGACCACTTTAACATATTAACATGATGCATGTAACTGGCAGAAAATTGATTAATCTGTGTCTACCCTACTGAAAAGACCAGGGGGGGTATTCCAGAAAGTAGGTTTAGCTATTTTTTTGGGCTATTAAGTTTACCCAGAGTAAGTGGATAATCGAAAATTGCGGTTCCAAAAACTGAGGTAACTTTCAGGGTATGTTAGTTGCTATAGCAACTTACTCTCTGAACATAACCTACTCCAAAGCAGGTTATGTTCCAGGGTTCGTTTGTTTCTGTTCAATGTCAATAAGTTTCAGAAGTTGTCAGTGCATAATTTCCCCTTTGATTGTAAGCTCAGATTCTGCTCAATATTATACTTTTAAAGCTTTATCATGATATACATCAATCTTTACTATATTATAGAAATAAATCATACTGTACACACTTTCTTTTTACAGTTCCTTCAGTCAATGAATATTAATGCTATCTATAAAATTACATTCCATAGTATCAGTTTGCAGGTAATATCTGTCAATTCAAAGCTTAAGCAATATAATTAATCACTCTTCTTCACTAAATAGATAATATGTGTTCATGAACATCTATAATGTATAATCAGTCACATGATCTTCAGTTAAAACAACATTATTTCATTCAGTACCAAGTTGCTTGAGAAGTTTTAATGCCACACAATATAAGAAAATGACATAATGGACATATAACTCTGTGGGCCTTCCATTATTGTCCACATCTGTTACTGCAGATCTTCATCTTTTAATGCACATGAATAATCATCTCAAGCCTACTGAAAAGCATTACATTAAATTTATGGAAAAAGATGACAACTGTGGGAGATCCTACAATTGAAAGAGGATAAGGTACGGCCATTTACAGTGGTAGGTCTAGTGTTGTGGCAGAAGGGACACAACATCTCGTTCCCTCCCTCAGGGAATGGAGGTTACAACAGTAATTGTGACGTTTCCCGTCTGTCACTCACTCGACATTGTGTCGAATGAAGTGACACAAGGGGCACCGTTCAAAAGCGCCATGCACTAGACTTTGTTACGTGAACTGCTGACACAGGTGCAAGCAGGCTGCTGCGTATCAGCCGCAAGTAACTCTCCCCAACCCCCCCGAAAAAGTGTCATATACAGACCTTAGATTCCCAGCACCCCTGAGGGGGGTGAACAGGTGCTATATGACCAGCATGGTACCAAGCCCGGCAGCCACGGCCTTTTCTCTCTCAATGTCTCTCACATAGAGTGTAAAGCGGCTGGGGCTATCTTAACTCTATGAAATGCATCGGGGAAGGCGGTCTTCCCTGGCCCTATTCTTTCAGGGGGAAAAGACCTTGTGGAGGCCACATCCTGCCCAGACTAGGGGGAGGTGATATGTGGCTAATACACCATGTGGGTTGTCAAGCCACACGTGGGAGCGGTGCGGTGGTAGGTCCTACCTGATGAGGGAGGAGCTCTACAGACACAGCAATCAGGGGCAGTGGGACTGCCCAAGGGAGACGAGGGTCCGTTGACAGGGGGACCATACCATGGAAAATACATCACAGGGAGTTGCCTGAAGAGGGAATTAAGCCTGTGGAGCCCTAACCCAGTACAGAACACTTGTGGCTCATAGTGGATCTGGCCACAAATTGCTCTGCTGAATTTGCAGGCCAGAAGACTAGGGTGGAAGAACATCCAGGAAGCGAAGCTTAGTGGCTAACTTGGGAGAGAAAGAGCACTGGATCAACTTGAAAGGTCGGTTTCAAGGCACGATGGAGACATGGAAGTATGCATCCTTCAAGTCTATGGCCACGAACCAATCTTGCTGCCGAACGCAGGTTAGAATCTGTCTCTGTGTGAGCATTTTGAATGGGAGTTTGTGCAAATCCTGACATGCAAGCCAAGATTTGCATTTGAGTTGGGAGCCTGGTGAATTGAATCGCGTAGCCGAGTCGGATAGTCCGGGCCAACTAATGCGACTGGTTGGACAGCGAAAGCAACGCACCCAGAGTCTGTGCGAGGGGCACTAACGGGATGATAATTTTTTACGTACTGGGTGAGGCTTCAAGGTGGGGGGGGGAGCAGGTAATAATGCGTGGCAAAGGCGCGTCAGTACCCTAGGCTTGGGTACTGAGAAAAGACTCAAAGCACTTACCTACCACCGCGCACCCGGCAGGGTGCAGGTTATAGACTGAAGAAGAACTCATCGGAACTCGTCAGCGCCAGCCTGCCTGGGATGGGCAGTCTGGAGGCGAGGTGAATGTGACTGGTGATTTTGGAGCCGGGGCACCGTAAGAACGGCACGCACCGGATGGATGACCCAGGGAGTGAGGAAATCGCTCTTTTATTGAGAATGTGGGTACCACAGCCCGAAGGGTGTGCGGCAAAGGAAAATAAGGAAAATATAGATTTTCCTCCCGGCCCTCTACAGGGGTACGAAGTGGGCTTGGTACCAGCTCTGGAGAGAACATCTGACTGCCCGGGTCTTCCGTCTCAGGAGCACTTAGGAGCTTTACGTGTCCTAGACGGGGTCCTGGAGATGGGGTCGTACGCCGCCTGTGGGGTGCTCGACACTGGGGCTGAGAGCTGGGTCCAGGCTGAGGCAGAGCTGCCTGTTGTTTAGGCACAGGGGGACACCCTCGGTGGGCAGGCGGAGTGCGGGCTGCGCCGCGGCATGATGTGGGATATAGCTTCCGTCTACCTCTTTACCGCCGAACACTGCTGGGCGAAGTCATCGACGGTGTCGCTGAAGAGGCCAAGCAGGGAGATGGGGGCATTGAGAAAACATGCCTTGTCAATGTCACGCATCTCGACCATGTTCAGCCAGAGGTGGCATTCCTGGACCACGAGGGTGGCCATCGCCCACCCGAGTGCCCGCACTGTGACCTTCGTAGCTCTGAGAGCGAGGTCGGTAGCAGAGCAGTTCCTGCAGCACATTGGGGTCTGGACTACCCAGGTGCAGTTCTTTGAGCACCTTGGCTTGATGGACCTGCAGGAGAGCCATGGCGTGTAGGGCGGAGGCGGCCTGTCTGGTGGCGCTGTAGGCTTTCAAAGTCAGCGACGACGTCACCCTACAGGCCTTGGAGGGGAGCACTGGGCATTCCCGCCAGGTGGTGGCGTTTTCGGGACACAAACGCTCTATCCACCTGGGGGACCCCCGTGTACCCATGGGCCGCCCTGCCGTCAAGGGTAGTGAGAGCGTATGAGCAAGGGGTTTGGTTTTGGGCAGTAAAAGGTGACCTCCATGACCTCGTGAACTTGTCATGCACCACCGGGAAGAAAGGTACCAGAGGGGGGCATGGCTGGGAGCAGCGCCCTGACCCGAGGTACCAATCGTCGAGCCATGAAGGCTGTGAGGACGACGGAGGGTTCCAGTCCAAGCCTGTCCAAGCATGTCGGCCATCTGCGCGTAGGCCTCAGACTGGGTGAGCTGACCCGAAGGTGGCATTCCAGTTGGGTCCTCTACGTCAGATGCCTGAACGCTCTCCGATGCAGCGCCAACATCCTCATCCATTTCCAGGGGCTCAAGGGAGAACGCAGGCTGGCCGTGAGGCGAGCCGTGCTCATTTCGAGCCCGGACGGAAGCAAGTGAGAATGCTGGGGGGCGGGTGGTTCGTGGAGATTTACCCGTCAAAACCGAGCCTGCTACGATCCCCAAGTTGCCACTATCACCAGCCGGGTCGTCCTCAATAACCAGTAAATCATGGTTTGTGGCTGTGACATAAGTAATGCCTGTTGGCTTTAGGAAATATGTCAGCACAGGACAGAAAACTATGGTTTTTAAGAGAATTCACAGGGTTTTTAATTCTGTTTTTTTGCTGGTCTAGCTGGTGAATGCATAGCCATAAGAAGCTTAGCTGGTAAAGGTGGCAAACTAGAATGGAAACTAGTTGACCAAGAAATGATCACTTGTTAGGCTAGTTAAGAATCCAGGTTGAGACCAGCATGATCACAGGGAAATCTACATGTTGCTTCTGAATGTTCAACCCTTTTTCTAACTTATAACCTACAACAAAAAAACACCATCCCATTTCAGGCATTTTTGCACAAGTACATGCATGCATACATTTCCCTCTAGTGCTACAGATAGTGTGTTGCCACATTAGCAACCTCAGAGACATGGTTTCTGGTCCAGTTGGAACCAGGAAGTCATAATATTCACATAGGCTAAATAATAGTGATTGAGATTCAGGAGTTGCATTTTCACTTTAATATTAGATTTTTACTCCCTTGCCATGTAGGTTTAGGGATTTGGTTAGGGAGTAGAGTTAAGAAAATATGCATTCGTGTTGACTTAATTATATTATTTAAAATTTAAAATTCAACTCACTTTTGGTGCCACTCTGTGGACATTTCACCCAGAAACTCTAGCTCACATGTGCCCTTACGTTTAACAACAATTCCAGCTTCGATCACTGGGGGGGGGCAGTGATTTGAATTTTGATAAGCACAAACTGATTTCAGCAGCAAAACTTTTGATTTATTCGCAGTGTTACCAGACTATGGGGACACCATCACACCAGCATTAGCATGGTGTAGACATATTCTTTCCTCTTCACTTGTGTTCTGAATACAAGACACCCATATGCTCACATAAGTTAATGTATTTAACAACCTAGATCCATATCAGTATCATACTTGAATTGTGTGGCATAATTGCTTTGAAGATGATCCCTAAATTATAACACCTTTTAAACTTTTGATATATTTCTTAATAAATTTTCCTGAGAGCAGAACCTAATTACTTCTTACTGATAACATCATCAATTTTGTAGACTGTTAAACAGTGAAAATATTGTAAGCCTCAGTAAACTGGAAAAAGCTGCACTGGTGTAGACATTTTAAGACGCTGAGGCAGAGGATCTATAACTGTGTGTCAGTGACAGTGTGATTGATGCTTTAAGATTTTGAAGGACAGTTGCTCACGATAGAGCCGTCAGTGCTCTGTTCCTTGTCATCTTATACAGCTGTTGTTAACAGATCTTCTGCCCTCAACATGTTTCCTTCAGTTCCTGGAAGTGGAGGACACATGATTCATGCCCAATGCCTTTTGGTTAACACCATAAGTTCAATCACTGCAAGACTGCATTGAAACTGCATTCTAACTAGATGTTTGGAAAGGTTTGTTTATTTATTTAACAAGTCTGTCAAAGTCTCTAAACCTTGATAAAGTACTTAGTCAACATACGCACCATTTATTTTGTGTTAAGTTAAGAAGTCCAAGAAAGGAACTGAAGCAAATGTCTTAAAATATTCAAAACATCATAGCACATTAAACATATTCACACACTTTTGTGTTCCATGAAAAAAGGAATTCAGACAAGTTTGGTACAACATGAGGGTGAGTAAATAGAGACAAAATGTTCATTTTTGGATGAACTATCCCCCCCACAAGCATCAACAAAATTCAGCATCTTACAAATGTGAGGATTTTTCCAACAATGGAAATGTATAATTCTGTATTAATGAATAATCAATTAACACCGAAATGGTAATCCTATGACATCTTGTGAATAATACATGACACAGCCTTTGGATGATACATAAATATTCAACACTTCGAGATGCATGTGCCCAACAACAGTAAACCCTGGACTCACATGTTTGCATGTCATTGTGTGAGTATACATAGGCAAGCATGTTTGTCCTGACAAGAGCTATATAGGCAAGTCACTGTAATGGATTAGATAGCAGTGTTTAACATGCTCATCTGAAAAAAAAGTTACCTTTCTCAATGCTAACAGATGAGTAGGGGAAAAATAATCTTCAAATGGCAGGTGATTATGTTAAGTTCATTTTCTTGCAGCTCTAGTTAAAGAGGAATGACATGTACTCTCAGTTACTTGGAAGTAGGAACACGTGGTGATCTATCTAGAATCTTGTTATTATCCCTCTTATACACCTCTTGAAAACCACGCTTAAAATAAGGCTAACTGTTTGATATTTCTGGAACATCCATTGCACCTCTGCAAATAATCTTTTCTTGGACTATTAAGGGGTCTAAACAAGAAGATCTATGATACCAGGAGAAAGCAATCCATCAGCACTCCCATCCATCTCAATGGCAGTTTTTTGGCTGGTGCATGTACCCCCAAAGGGGTACAATTTGAAATCTGCCATCTTTGCTTATGGGACATGTTGCCACACAAAATGGCATGTGTCTAATTACTCTGAAGCCACAGGCAGGGTTGGGAGGGTTACTTCTGAAATGTTTTCCACTACAGATTACAGAATACATGCTGTAAAATGTAATTTGTAATGTATTTCATTAGATTACTCAAGGTACTTGTGATAGGGCAGAGGGCGGGGCTGGGTCGTGATTCTACACACCTGGCCCCTTATCAGGCAAATCAAGCCTTCAAGAGGCATAAAGGCCAACTGCGGATGGTGGTGCGACAGAGAGAGAGAGAGAGAGAGAGAGAGAGAGAGAGAGAGAGAGAGAGAGAGAGAGAGAGAGAGAGCGTTTACGGGCAGCTGTCCGTCATATGTGTGTGTTTGTGTATTTTGGTTTAAGTTTTTAATTAAATATCATTATTTTCAAGCTGGTTCTCACCTCCTCCTTTCCCTTAATCCCTTTACATTGGTGCCGAAATCCAGGAAGGAGGAGGGATACGCCATAGTGGAGTTCTCACCGCTACCATCCACCCCAACGGAGCAGCTGCGGCCATCTACTGGGGGATGGAGGAGTCCGGCCACCTGCAAGCTCCCGGCCGATCCCTTCTGTTCACCGAGAACGTGGCCAGGGGCCGGAGGACTGCCTTCAATCCACTCAGGGAGGCGTTGCTGTCGTCCGTTAGAGGGTGGAGTCGTGGCCGAGGATCAAGCTACGTCGTATAGGAGAACCGACGAGTAAGTGTTTTTTTTTCTCTCTCTCTCCTCTCTCTCTCTCCCACTGCCGCTCCGTGTTGGCCCTTTCCCTCTCTTTTAAATTTTACAGTGTTTTTTTTTGTTGGGGGTACTACACTGTTACAGGAAGTACCCCCCAATTTAAATAATTATTGTTTCCCTTCCCCTGTCCCCTCCCAGATTCAGGAAGGTGGGGATGACCTGCCGGTAGACGGGGCGCAAGGCATGCCCTCCCCCTGGGAAAGAGTGGTGTACGTCATGCCGGGGGCTCCCCAGCCTGAGAGAACGAAGGAGGAATGTGACAGCGCTGAAGGCAGGGCTGGGTGTGATTCTACACACCTTATTATGCTAATCAATCCTCCGAGAGGGATAAAGGCTGACTGCAGATGGTGATGCAAAAGAGAGAGCGTTTATGGGCAGCTGTCCGACATATCTGTGCATTTGTGTCTTTTGGGTTAAGTTTGTCATTAAATATTATTTATATTGTCAAGCTGGTTCTCGCCTCCTCCTTTTACAGTAACATATTCTAAATACTTTGGATTACTTCTTCATCACTGGTAGATTTTTTTTCACTTGTTTTTACTATAAAAAGTACAGTACAGTAAGACAAAATACACTGTTAAAAATACATTCTCTGAAAAACCTAAATATCTTATGCAGTGTTGTTTCTAAAACAATATAAATCAAATTGATCTTGTTTTAAGTATTTTTATTAATATTAAGTATATTTTTACAGGAAAACAATACAAAAATTTTATCAAGAATATGATTTTTGCCCTAATATCATAGTTCTTACCAGAACAAAAAGAAATTATGATCCAATATGAATTTTCTTGATAAAATATATGATCGTGTCTGGTAACGTGTGGATGTAAAATGGCTAGAAATAGCATTTTAGGTTAGCGTAAAGCTAACAATTTACACAAGGTAATTTCTATTTCTTCTGCTCCAAACTGCAAACTTACTTCTCTGTCTGCTCGTATGAATGTAACACTTCATAAGAAAGTGTTTCACCGCTGTTCAAATGCACAGCAGTGAAAAAAGAAAAAGAAAGAAAGAAAAGGATTCGAGTACTGGTAAAACAATTTTTTACTATACTATAATGAAATATTAGCTGTTTTTTGTAGAGTGCAGATTGTGTAGTTATGGCATCTACCAGCAGGGACTAACTGGTCTTGGCTAACAAGCTAAATACTACAGTGCGTCTCAATCAGCTCCCTATGTCGTGAATTAGAATAAAGGGTGTTCATCCACTTAACATTGGAACACTTATTAATCAATCATTTGCAATACAATAACAAGCTCACACATTCAAATACAGTTAGTATTAATCAACAACATTTCTGTATAAATGACACTGTCATGCATTTACATTGCAGATATTCAAATGTACAGTATTATTATGAAAAATAGAGGACATAAATAAAGAATAAAAAATATAAAGGAATGTATTTTTAACCTTTTAACATAATTTATTTTCCTTTCATGGTCATTATGGATGGAAAATATTACAAACAACATCTCTTTAAAGAGAAAATAATGTTTTTGTAATAATTTTACACTAGTGCTCATCTTCTAATGACTTGACAGACTTCAGAAGTCATGAAGATGTTTACGGTAAGGGAACATTTTCATCAAGGGAACTGATTTTTACAGTGCATTCTGGGAATTTTTAGGGAGAAAATGTTGCTGATTCAGACTCACCTACTAGTCTCAAGCCTCAGGCACACCCATGTACCACCCACAGTCTGTGCACTAATTGTCTGATGCATATTGCACAAAAAAACTGGAAAACAATGTCTCGGACCAGGCAGTGCTGATATAATTGGCTGGTTTAATGGAACTTCACCAATTAAAAGCACACATGATTGTTTTTATCAGTCTGCTTAGAAACAAAGTTGTGTTCACAACCCTGCTACTAAGACAAGCTTAACCATCTGGTCTAGGCTGCATGGTTTATGCTGGTTAGAGCTGGTTTAGTGCTGGTCTAGCTGGTGGACCAGCATAGCGATGCTTTCAGCAAAACCTAGCTGGTGAATCTGTTTAACTAGCATGGTCTTTCTTAAGAACTTGGATACGCTAGTTTAAAAGACTTTTCTGGGGGACTAGCAGCCAAAACACAACATAAGCTGCTGACAAGCAATGCTGTTTTGTTTGTTTGTTTATTTGTTTTTGGCAAGGAAGGTTCCAGTTTGATGCAATGAATGCTTTTAAAGGGCTAGTTCACCCAAAAATGAAAATTCTTTCATCATTTATTCACCCACATGCCATCCCAGATGTGTATGACTTTCTTTCTTCAGCAGAACACAAAGATTTCTAGAAGAATATCTACGCTATCTAGGTCCATACAATGCAAGTGAATAGTGATTACTAAGTGACAGTAGCTCCAAAAATCACCAGTGTTGGAGAGTAGCTAACTACAAGTAGCAACGCTTCTAACTAAACTACATTTTTCAGTAGCTTGACAGTAGCTCAGCTGCTTTTAAAACAGATAGCTTTTCCAGTAGCGAACAACTTTTTCCAGCAAGTAGCAGCATAGCTTGACCAAACGCTACATCATGTTGGTCAGATTCTAACTAATAGCCTTCTTTATTATGTAGACAAATCGTCTGACGAACTTCTAGCGTATTCTGTCTGCTGCTCAGAATCATGCAGCATCTTTCTTCTACTTTTGCAACAGCAGATCACAAACTAAAATAGGGCATTACCACCATCTACAGGCACATTATTACAGCTCACTTGGATAAGAAGAGATTGTCTGATGGTTATGTAAAGCGAGCAACCACAGATAACACATCATACTGTATTTACCTTTACTATTTTAAATAAAATAATTAAAAAATTTGTTATTGCCAGTTTTGAGGAATTTTATTTCTGTTCTGAATATGTTTATTTTGCTTCTCATCATCGGTGCGTTCTTGGGAGCATCAAGATATTTATTATTATATATTTATAAATATATAGTAATTATTATAATAATTCCTATCATGCATGACTATTTGATTTCTCAATTTATTAGCATTTAATTAACTATTATTTTCATGTAAAATAAATAAAATAATTATTAAAGAAAATTATTTATTATGGCATGTATTATTATGCAACAGTCTAGGGTGACCATATGATTTGAACAAAGCAAACAAATATTTGTGGCAAATTGGCAAATGGCAAAAAAGTTAGAAAATACAGTGAACATAAACCAAGGTGAGGGGAGAAACTAGCATCATGTATCTCTATTCATTTATCATCCATTATAGATAGTATATGACTAGCACAAAACATCAGCCCAACGAGAGTTTGCCATAAAAATTTGATCGTTAGGGAAGTTGGGTACACCTGGACACAGCAGGACTGAAAAGTGTGAAGTATAAAAATTATTTTTTAATGGCATCTGATCTTTTTTGCTTTTTATTTTATACATTTACATCATTTACATTTATTCAATTGGCAGACGCTTTTATCCAAAGCGACTTACAAAAGAGGAAAACATAAGCGAATCATCTTAAGGAGACAGTGGTACGAATTGTATTGTGACAGTGGTGCCATATTACAAAGTTTACTAGCATCGGAATTGTATTCAAAACAGATTAAAGTGCAACATTTTTTTGTATAAATTTTTTTTTTAGTGACTAGTTAAGTGCTCATGGGAAAGATTTTTGAAGACAGAAAGTGAGTCAGCTTCACAGATGGAGTTGGGAGGGTCATTCCACCAACGTGGTATGATGAAGCCGAAAGTCCGGGAAAGTGTTTTGGTGCCTCTTTGTGATGGTACAACAAGGCGACGTTCCTTTGCCGACCTCAGGCTTCTAGTGGGCGACTAGCTCTGTAGAAATGATTTTAGGTATGCTGGAGCAGACCCAGTGACTGTTTTGTATGCCAGCATCAGAGTCTTGAACTTGATACGTGCATCAACCGGCAGCCAGTGAAGAGTGACAAGGAGTGGTGTAACATGCTCTCTTTGGTTGATTAAAGACCAGACGTGCTACTGCATTCTGTATCATTTGCAGGGGTCTAACTGCACATGCAGGGGGGCCTGCAAAGAGAGAGTGACAGTAGTCCAGTCTAGTTATGACAAGTGACTGAACAAGAAGTTGTGTGGCATGTTAAGAGAGGAAGGGTCTTATCTTCCTGATATTGTAGAGTGTAAATCTACATGATCTTGCAGTCTTTGAGATGTGGTGTGTAAAATTGTATTTGTTATCGATGGTTATCCCTAGATTTCTGACTGTTTTGGAAGGTGTTACTGTAGTTGCACCCAGCTGCACGGTGATGTTGTGTTTAACAGCAGGGTTGTCTGGAAAGACATGGAGTTCGGTCTTGGCTGGGTTAAGTTGCAGGCGGTGTTCCTTCATCCATGCCGAGATGTCTGCCAGGCAGGCAGAGATTTGACTAGTCACTGTGGTGTTGTTGGGCTGGAAAGACAAGTAGAGTTGCCTGTCATCAGAGTAGCAGTGGTAAGAGAAACCATATGCCTGAATGATGTGTCCCAGTGATGTTGTGAATATAGAGAAGAGAAGTGGCCCAAGCACTGAACTTTGAGGTACCCCAGTAAGTAGCTGATGTGGTTTGGACACCTCACCTCTCCAGGCTACCTTCAAGGACCTACCTGAGAGATAGGAGGTCAAACAGTCAAGCACAGTTCCTGTAATGCCCAGAGAAGAGAGGGTGGAGAGAAGGATCTGATGGTTGACTATGTCAAGGCAGAAAGGTCCAGCAGAATCAGGACAGATGATCTGGATTCAGCTTTCGCCTGTCTCAGCGACTCAGTGAAAGATATCAAGTCTCGATGGAGTGTACTCTTTTGAAGCATGACTGATTGTCATCCAGCAGCTTGTTCTGTGAGAGATAGGCAGAGATTTGATTGAAAACTGCCCTTTCAAGTGTTTTTGCATTGAATGGTATGAGAGAGACTGGTCTGTAGTGTTCTATTTGTGTGGGGTTAAGTGCGGGTTTCTTCAACAGTGGGGTTACTTGAGCCTGCTTAAATGTAGTGGGAAAAGTACTTGGAAGTAGAGATGTGTTAATTATGTGTGTGGGTGCAGGAAGGATGGACGGAGAGATGGCCTGGAGAAGGTGAGATGGAATGGGGTCAAGGGAACATGTGGTGGGGTGGTTGGAGACAAGGAGTTTAGAGACCTAAGTGTCAGTCAGAGGAGAGAACATAGAGACAGATGAGTTGCATCCAGGAGAAGGGTGTTTGAGAGGGTGTGGTGCTGAGAATGTATTGCTGATGGTTGTAACATTATTAGTAAAAAATGACAATTTTATGGCCGTTATTAACTGTATTAATGTTACTATTCATGTATTAATTACATTTAATATATTTAATTAATAGATGTATTTATGAATATATGTTATTAGTGTACATTTTTCTATAAATATTATTGGTTTTATATATATATATATATATATATATTTATTTATTATATTATATTATTATTGGTTATATTATAGCTTCGATGTAGCTAGCTTCTTTTTGAAAGTGAGCTCGTAGTGCAGCTAACTACTTTTTCAAAAGAGTATCTTGACAGTAGCTTAAAAATGTTCAATTATGAGTAACTTGTAGCTTGTCAAAATACAATTTCATAGTAGCTTCCCCAACACTGAAAATCACATGAAGGAAACATATAAGTAATCCATAAGACTCCAGTGATTTAATCCATATCTTCAGAAGCGATAAAATGAGTGTGGGTGAGAAGAATATAAAAATGTAAGACCTTTTTTCACTCTAAATCTCCACTTTAACTTTTACATCGGAAAGTCAGTGTGGTGCCTGTTTAGTTTTACTTTCACATCTGAAATTGAAAGTTAAAGTGGAGATTTATATGAAAAAATACTTAAATATTGACCTGTTTCTCACCCACACCACATGGTTTTTAACAAAGTCTTATGGATTACTTTTATGCTGTCTTTATGTGATTTTTGGACCAACAAAGGTCTGATCACCAGTAACTTGCATTGTAAGTAGGGGTGTAAACAAATATTGGTTTTGAGCCTCCCAGATGACAAAGAGCATGACACGGAGTAAGATGCTCATAAGTAACAAAACAAGCTTATTCAAAAACCTGTGATGTAATTATGATGTAAGAAACCCGCAATTTCATGAGACTTGTTATTCTCTGGTTTTGACTTTGAAATGTAAACAGGTGTACAACACTTGTGCATATGTTATAAGCTGATAAAAATGCCAGTAAAGTTTACGTGCAACGGGAAACTGGGGGAAGAGGCCAAAACTTGTGTGCCGATCAGTTTTTGCTCAAGCCACTATATAATATTGGATTATAACATATATCGTAAAATCAGATGTCAAGTTCCTCTCAAGTTTTTATTTTCACCACTAAATAACTTTATAATAAATAAATAAAACTTTCCTTGATACAGTCACTTTAGCTTGCTCTCTAGGAGCTTTAAGACATTAAGGCATGGTTTTCTATAAAGCTACTTTGAAACGATGTGTATTGTGAAAAGTGCTATACAAATATAAATATAAATTTTTCTCAGATATAGGAGTTTTTCCTCACTACAGTCAAACTAATTAAATGCAGTGCTGCATTTGTGCATAAATGCAGAGCTCTACATTTTGTTGCCAATGTCAGACACTATTGTGTCATTTATGATTTAAAAGACATTTATTTTGAATCCTTGAAGTAGTTTGAGTGAAACATTTGTGGGCGCTTTTTTATTTTTTATTGTATGGATCGTTACATGCCTAATTGTAAAGACTTACAGAGCTGAGATATTTAAAAAAAAAAAAAATAATTGTTTGTTTTCTGCTAAAGAATGAAAGTCATACACATTTGGGATGGCATGATGATGAGTACATTATAAGAGAATGTTCATTTTTGGGTGAACGATCACTTTAATGACAAAATAATCACTGAATTTGACTAATACATTTGCAAGTAAATTTGACATCCACATACAGAACTGCATATTCTTTTTTTGTTTATGTCTGTGCTGAGGTTTATTTTGATGTACTTAGATTCGCTACATATTTGCTATTGCCTTGTTTGTTTTCTGTGCAATCGCTGATGGAGACTGCCACAGCATTATATAAATAATTTATTTCCCCATGCTGGTCATCTCTGATAGCAGCTTAGCTGGGATATGTGAAAACAAATAAATTTCACTGTATATATGCAAAAATGTATGTATAATGTGTGACCAAAATAAAGGCTTCTATTCTATTCTATTATATTCTAATTACAAAAACGACAGTTTTGTTAGTTAGGTGGCTATTCTGTCTAAATGGGTGGTTCTTGGCCAATTTAAACTACAATCCTGCAAAAACTTTTAGTCAAAGGTCTGGCTATGATAGACTAGCCAAACGCGGATACCTTGGATCTATAGACATACATAGAATACGCACATATAAGGTTGCTGTCTGTACTCCATATGATTTAGGATGTATTAACGTATTGATACACAGCAAAGTCCTCTACAGTAAAGTATGTTAATAGAAACCCTTTTAAAATTCAGAAGTAATTCTTGTCATTAGCAGATTGTGACTTTCATTTTAATACATGTTCACAGGGCAAAATGACGTACATTCTGTGTCAGATAAAAATGACTGAAGTCTATGCAATCACAACAATACTGAAAGTTGCATTTTTGCATGTTGCTTTGAGGTTGGCTTCTGCATGACATGAAACACCAACATTGTAAAGATGAATTCTTCTTTCTAAACCAGAAAGTGTCTTCAGACCTTTAGTCACACAGTCTGTGGTGTAACGTGTAATGAGGAAGCAAGGTAATTTTTGATAACCAAGACTTCAACCCACGTACCATTAAAGTGAATGCTTGAGGTGATGATGAAAAACATCGAAACCCACAGACATCAGTAACAACCTGACTTAATGAACCTCATAGGTTCAGATTTGTTGTGCCACTGTCTACAGCCTCCATCAAAGGTTGTAAGTTTTCAATGCAAATTATAGTGCATAGGCTGTGTATTGAAATAGCATAAAAGGGATAATTCATACAAAAATGAAAATTCTCACTTTGTTCCAAACCCATTTGACTTTCTATTTTCTGTGGAAGACTAAAGATATTAAGCAGAATTTTCCATCTCTGTTACCATTTACTTTCATTGCATGGACAAAAAAAAAAAAAGAAGAAGAAGAAGAAGAAATAAAAGATGCAATGAAATTGATTGCCGACTTAGTTCCTAAAACATTCTGCCAAACATCTCTTTTTGTGTTCCAAGAAGAAAATCATACAGGTTTGGAACAGCATGATTAGAAATGATTAATTTTCAGGTGAATTATCCCTTTAAAGTGTCATGAAGCCCCAAGATTGTATAGTTGATGCAGGAACCAATCCAAATAAATGCCTGCACTAGGGGGCACTATTGATGCACCCATTATTGCTGAACCTTCTCTACTGGGGGGAACTAACACTTTTCATCTCCAACTAAGCTTTAATACCTTATTTGATAATGTGCAAGTGTTCATTTGAGAAACACACACACACACACACACACACACACACACACACACACACACACACACACACACACACACATGCCCCATCTTAAGCAGGTCTGATGATGACATCAAGAGTTTTTACACACAATTTATATTCAGGACTGTGATGCCAATCATTCTGATGACATTTTCCCCGTAAAACAGTGTAATTGTGACAGCTCGTTTTAAACAAATGTTTGAGCACAATGTGCGATTCTCATTTTCATCACCGGCTCCCTGAAAAATGCAACAATGAATGTGGATCTTTATTGTACTTAGTTGTTTCCTGTTCATTTACATCAAAATCTGACAGATTGGCAAATAATGCTAGTCCTCTTGCAGTCGGTATTTAAATATGTTGCTATCTCTCTGTGCAATAGAAGGAGTTCACTCATCCTACATTGTGCGCCAACCTCTGTATAATAGGCCACTGACCCACTTCTCACCCTGTTCTAATGGAAAGTAATTTCTCTTTTGTTGTCATGCTCACTTCATAAGAGAAAAAAGACCTCATGAATGCTCTCTGCCCGAAGTGCCTTAAAGCAGAGAGGAGCATTTGACATGCCGTCACCATGGTAAAGAACTCCCAGCAACAACAAAGCCATCCTGGCTACCGCAGATATCCCTGGTGACTTTGAAAGATACTGTCTCGGAACAAAAAAATGCTATTTTTTTAGGACGAGCAGGGCGTTTGTGCTCGGTTCTGCGATAACAAGCAATAAAAATATAATAAAAGAAACGGAAGAGGCTCTCACGGCAATTTCAGGAGCTTTATCCTTTGATGAGGATGTCACGCTCAGGCTCTCAAACGATTGTGTCAGTTACAAGAGTCTCGGGCTTTTCAGTGGTGTCGCTCAGAAGTGATGAGAACTTGTCTGGCCTGACAGGAGCTTTTCATTGAAGCCATCGTTTTCCCTCAGTCAAGTGAGTAAATCAATAATTTTGCTTATTTTGCTTTGATTCCTCGATTTCAACAGCAGTCTTGCAATAAGAACAGTGATGATGCCAAACAGTACGTGTTGAAAATGGATTGCATAGTTCTTGCTTATTCAGCTAAAAACAGCAGATCATTTAAGTGGTGTGAGGTATTTGTGAGTTAATTTTTCGTTAAGCACTTCCAAGGGGTATTCCTTCGCAAGAAAATTAATTTAAATTGTTTGTGCTCCAGTTCAATCTGCAGATTTAACTGATGCTCTTCAAGCAATACATGTGAAAATAATCTGAGATTATCCTTCCCCTTTGATGCTCCGCAAATTTTCAGAACTAATTTCCCAAAACAAGTGCAGCCCTATTCGTACAACTGAAATGACTAGGTCATCTTTTTGGCTGGATAGCATCTGTTTTTGTCAGCATGCTCACATAATTATTAAGGACAACAGACCCTTTTTGGGGAAAAATTAAGTAATTGCTATGTTTGAAATATCATAGTGAGTGAAATAAATGCTTGCATGTTTCACTTTTTTGTCTTTTTTTTTAAACAGCGATAAATTAAAGACCTTATTAAAACAAAATGGGCAGCTTGATCTCATGAAAATTGCTTGACTGTGGTAACATTTTTGCAAAATCATATTATGTGGTTCCTTACACTGCGTAAATTTAGATTGTGAAATATTCACTATGTGGTGCTAAAATCGAGTAAAATTGTATCCAACAGATGAGGTTTTTAAGGTTAATAGTCTATCAAGATTTAAATAAAATAAACCTCCCTCCCTACCCTAAGCCTTAAAAGTAACCTTGTCACAGTCTGTCTCCCTCATGTTCTTCAAGGAGTCTTATTTTGAAGTTTTCCTTCCAACTACATCTCCCATATTGCACTGCCCTTAAAACTTCCATCTGCTCCTCATCATCCTCACCTGTATTCCATTTCCTCATTTGGCTCCTTGTATATATATATATATATATATATATATATATATATATACCTTTTAGATTTGTTCATTCACTTGTCAATCCTTGAAGTGTTAGATTGTGTTGATGAAGTGCTACGTTTCATGGTTATGTTTTGATGTTTTGATGTGTAGCTTGTTTGTTCCAATCCATCATTTGTTCCACTCCAGATTTTATTATTAAAATATTTAAAGTATCTACTCTTGCGTCTCCTCTCTTCCTCTCCATGACACCAGAGTTACAGAAGGACTGACCGACAAAGAATACTTATCCACTTACCTGTTCCTTTTAACATCCTCCTCTACTCTAGCGATGAGCACATCACTAAGCATGGAGCTAACAGAGATTTTAATGGAACTGTTCAGGCAGGATCTTCCCCTCTTAGTATATTCTACCAAGTTTTTCCAACTCGCAGCAACAATCTCTATATCGGACGTGTACCTCATGTCCATTTATGGTATGTTGTTTAAACATCACAGAACAACAGTGCTTCTGGAGGTGGAGAATCTTTCCCTTGTGGACTATATCCAAGCCACACTGAACATCCATCACCCCTCACTATCTTCCATTTCCAAGGTTCTCCTCTCCCAGCTTTCTCCCCTCACATCGTAGGTTAAGGCGGGAACCCTGTGCCACCTCCTTGCTCCATGCCTTCAACGGCTCCTCCCTCAACGCCTGCCACAGTCAACGAGCCAGTGCCCACGCCTGCTGCGGAGAGCCTTTAGCCTTGACCGTCACAGAGCCTTTAGCCTGACTGTCCCAGAGCCTGTGGCCTCGACCATCACAGAGCCAGAGCCTGTGGCCTCTACCATCCCAGAGCCAGAGCCTGCAGCCTCAACCTTCCCAGAGCCAGTACTTGTATCCCCATCTGTCCCTGAGCCTGCTTTCACAGAGCTTATTAACTTTGAGTCCATTCCCACCCGTATACTCACCCAGTGTACTCCTCCTCTGCCCAACATCATGGACAACCTCGTTCCATCCAGTACACTGGTCCTTCCTCCTCTGCTGGATCCTCTCAGGACACGTCCTCCTCCTCCTCCTCCTGGTCAGCCAGCTCCTCCCACTTCACCGGCTTGACATTTGCTCCCTGCAAAGTCATGGTCAAGGGAAACCTCAATCCCGCTGATTCCGCCTAAACCCTCTGAGCCCTGGACTCCACCTTGGCCCTTCGTTCACGCTGTCCCACCTTGGCTCTATGCCCCTTTGGCACCACAGTGTTCCTTCAGCCAGTCGGCTTCTCCATGGTCCCTCCAACTCCGCCTTGGCCAGTCGGTCACCTGGCTCTGCCTCAGCTCTCCGATCCTCCAGCTACGCTTGGTCACTCCGAGCCTCCAGCTTCACCAGGGACATCCTTCCCTACAGCTTCACCTCAGTCCTCATTCCCACCAGCACCACCTTTGTCCTCAGATCCCCCACCTCGGTCACCTCGGTCATCCGAGCCTTCGGTGCTACCTCGGTCCTCCGAACCTTCGGCTCCACCCTGGCCCATCGATCCGTCGGCTACTGTCCAGGCACCAAGTTCCCTGGCTCTGCCCCTTGGGTATCTCATGGCTCCGCCTACCAAGGCCCCCCCACCGAGCCTCTCACGGCTCCACCTTCTATGACTCTGCCTTACACGGCTCTGCCTTTCATGGCTCCACCTCCCACAGCTCCACCAATAGAGCCTTTCATGGCTCCACCTGCCTTCATTGAGCCTCTCTTAGCTCTGCCCTCTGACACTTCCATGGCTCTGCCCGCTTCTCCAGAGTCTCCTCCTCCAGTGGTTCTGCCTCCTGACCCATCCTTGCCCTGTGGCAGCCTCCCAATCCTCCTGACCCAATCCTTGCCCTGTGGCTGCCTCCCAGGCCTCCTGACCCAGTCCCTGCTATGTGGCCGCCTCCCAGGTCTCCTGACCCAGTCCCTGCCCTGTGGCTGCCTCCCAGGCCTCAGGATCCATTCCCAGCCCTGAAGCCACCCCCGAATACATTCCCAGCCCCAAAGCCGCACACCTAGGCCTCCTGATTGGTTCCTTCTTCAACTTCTGTGTTACCCTACCCTCCTCATCCATCTTTGGGGTTCCTCCAGACTACATCTCCTATAGTGCACAGCCCTTATCACTTAAATATACTCCTCATCATCCTCACCTGTATTCCATTCCCTCATTTAGCTTCTTGTGTATATATATATCCTCTAGTTTGTTCATTCCATTGTCAGTCTTTGAAGTGATACATTGTGTTGATGAAGTGTTACGTTAATGGTTATGTTGTGATGTTTAGCTTTATTGTTTGTTCCCCTCCAGCGTTTATTATTAAAATATTTTATGTATCTACTCCTGCGTCTCCTCTCTTCCTCTCCACAACACCAGCATTACAATCCTAACCGATTATGTTACAAGAGGCAAATGTGAGATAAGAAAGAGATGAGGTTTTGATGGTTAATGCTTTATTAACCCCGCTTACACCTGGTAATAGATGCGCTTTTGGTGATCCGATCACATCTGGTCAGCACTAAATACAGGTCTAAACAGTCTAAAGAATTTTGTGATCGGATCGCAAAAACCACATACAAATGTGGTAAAAAATGCATACAACCGCATCACATTGGTGGTGTAAACGCTAATCCGTCCTGTATGTCCAGCATCCAGCGAAGATCCACCCCTTACCTATCAATCAACCACTGCGTAACAACAGGAGTTTAAACTTTTACATTTCAATTTATTAAACCGCACAATTTATAATACCAGCATTATCAGATTTTACTGCTGATTTGAAATATGTTCTTTGATCATAATCTTGACCAACTGTTTTTGAGATTTCCCCCCATTCAAGTAGACAGGAGCTGCACTGGCATGACTGGAAATAGTCTCCCAGGAGCATTCCAAAGATGGACGCCAGTGGACTGACTTGCTAGAAAGACTTTGGTTAAATAATGCTCATTGGCACGTGCAACAGCATTCAGCAATCACCAGTTGTCCAGACTGGAGCGCATGTTTAAAGTCGACATGAAACGGAAGTTGTGATCAACTTTACTTCCGTATTGTGTCGTATTTCAGAGTGAAACAGATTATTGAACAAGAAAAAAATGTTGGGTGGGGATTTGAGTTTATCCATTGGTTGTTGATTGGATTGTGAAAATATGGGCATTGCATAGTGGAACGGAGGCAAATCTGAATGCGAGTTTGCAGCGGACACACGCCCCTGAGCAGCAATCTCAACAAATTTATTATCAAACCGATAAAATAAACACAGGCGCACATTGCAGTCTTTGTTTTCGAAGAGGCTGTAGCCGTTGAAAAACAAGTGAGTAAAAGATAATCATATTTTAACGTTTTGAACAGACGCGGCGTCAGCCGATTTTGTCGTGGCTTCAGCCCCGAATGTTTTGAGTGTAGCCCCGAATGTATTTTTAAAAGTTGATTGACAAATATGAAACCGGACAATAGCATATGTAAACCCCCGAAATAAGAAGTTTCCTTATTTCATTGTGCTTAGGCTTTGCACATACTGCATTCAATCTGTGGACTGTAGTTTTTAGCCTCATTGTTAGCGCGCCTGCTTCCCACGCTGGAGACGTCGGTTCGAGTCCCGTTCGGAGCGGGGCGAGCAGGACTGGTTACACACTGAATACTTTCCTTGTTTATCAGGTGTTGTTTTCTCTAAGGATAACCAATAAGCATTAACATAAAATGTGTGACTTGTTTTGTGATATTAGTTTGTAGTAAATATACACTTTGATTTGATTAAATGTTTTCTTAGAGGGTAGCATAGATGAGCTACAGACTGAGGTGCCAGCAGCAGCAGCTGTGCCAGAATCAGGCATGGAAACTGGTAACAATTAATCAGTCAATTTACTTTAGAGAAAGTTAAAAGTGAAACATTCTTTATCCCAATGCTCCTAATGAACCTAATGAAAGGACTTTGACAGATGAACATTAAGAATTATATACAGTTCGATGCCATGGTGTGTCAGTGAACTTAGACTAGTCATTCATGTATTGCTTTAACTTAGGATCTTATACATCATTTTGACTATTTATGTCTAAAAATATAAATGATTTATATTAAATATTTTTACCTCACTTTACTCACTATAATATAACTCTTTTGTGATGACTTTATGGCAATATACATGAAAATTCAAGAATCATGATAGATCTTAGGGCAATCCCACTGATCTGCTCTTCCCAATACATTTTCTTCAATGGTATTGGTCTACAATTTGAAATATGTAACACTTGATGGATTAGTTGTATGAAGCTTGAAGTTATGGGCTGTATCTGTTCTTTTGCATCACAGATGATTCAGGGAGGAGAGAGGATGAGTTAGTCGAGGGTAGTACTAGAGTGGAAGATTTAGGAACTGTAGAAACAGGCCCAGCCAGAGCAAAACTCAAAGAATATCCTCTCACCAGCTTTGGACTACAGAGAAGTGGTTGCTAGTGTGAAAATAAAATGGTCTGGGCTAAGCCCCAGATGTCCTTCAATGCTGGAAACACCTCTGGTTTTGAATCACAATACACTAAATATAAAGGAAAAAAAACACTTACTCGTGCTGTGCATTCCAAGATAACTGCATTCAAAAATATAAATAAACTCCAGAGGCTTCTGAAACATTGTATTCATTAGTGACCACCTCAGCAATTCAGGTGTGAAATGTCTCGAATTCGCTGTAGTTCCTCCTCATTCAAAATGTAAATTAAATGCAACTGACCCGTAACCAAAGAATTTTGGGTTGAGGAATGATAGTTTTGAAGGAAAACAGATGAAAATACACGTTGACATCTTCGCCAATATGCGGTTGAAGCTTCGTTCAACTCTAAACAAGGTTGTGGTATTTATAAGAAAGGAGCAGGGTTTAAAATGACTAAATGATTGGAGAAGTCTGTCGTTTCATCGGAAGATTGATTTATTACATTTTGATTAAAGATTACGAGTCAAAAAAAGTTATAGAATTAAAATAAAACATAAGCATGGATGAATCATTCACAGTAAGATCAATAACATGTATTTAGAGAATAGATACGGTGAATTTTTATTTCATGCCGACTTAAAGCTTTTCGGGTGTTAGTTTAGTTACACTGCTTTACCAAACATTGATCACACCATTTAGGTGAACATTTGATCTCACATTTTTCAATCAAATGTATTTATATAAATTGCTTAGTTGTGTGAAGTGTGACCAAATCTACAGATGTAAAAAATGACAGATGCAGTTGTTTCAGAAATGTTGTCAGCACATAAGCAATAAAAGCTAAATTGATTCTGAAAACCGAAAATATGCTGAAAAGTTTGCTCTTATTCACTATCCATGAAGTGTCAAATGGGCGTGTCTCATCAGTTCAGTGTCTGTAGTGCTCTTAAATCAATGATACGTGAAACTGAACCTACATATATCCTGATTATATTTGGTTCTATACAGCTGTGATTCAGCCCACTCAATCACAAGCAGCATGAACTCTGTTCTTCTTTTGTCAATGATTATCTGCACAAATTTCTGGTTCTTGCACTGGCTATTGTGTGCAAATTCACAATATTTGCAGGACTAATTTTCTTCTCTGAATAGGATAATACTTTCTGAATCCTTTCTGGATCCCGTTCAGTTTTCTTATAGAGCAAACAGGTCTGTGGATGATGCTGTCGATAAGGGACTGCATTACATACTTCAACATCTAGACAGACCAGGAATTTATGCAAGGATACTATTTGTTGACTTCAGTTCGGCTTTTAACACCATCAACCCCACTCTCCTATGGACTAAGTTAACCTAGCTCTCTGTTCCTGCCTCTATCTTTCAGTGGATCCCCAGCTTTATGACAGACAGACAGCAGCTAGTGAGAATGGGGAAATTCACCTCCACCACTGGTGCCCCCCAGGAATGTGTGTTATCCCCACTACTCTTCTGCCTCTACACAAATGACTGCACCACCAAGGACCCCTCTATCAAGCTCCTGAAGTTCACAGATGACACCACTGTCATCGGCCTCATTCAAGATGACGATGAGTCTGCATACAGAAGGGAGGTTAAACAGCTGGCCATCTGATGCAGTCAAAACATCCTGAAGCTGAACATGTTCAAAACAGTAGAGATGATTTTGGAACACCCCAACATTAACCCTGCTCACCATTCTGAACAGAACTGTGGCACTGCCATCTCACAGGACCTGAAGTGGGAGACCCACATAGACTCAATTTTAAAAAAGGCCCAGCAGAAGTTGTACTTCCTTCGTTAGTTGAGGAAGTTCAACCTGCCGCAGGTGCTTCTGATACAGTTCTACTCAGCAGTCATTGAGTCTGTCCTCTGCACTTCTATAACTGTCTGGTTTGATTCAGCTACCAAGTCAGATACAAGACTTCAAAGGAGAGTTCAGACTGCTGAGACGATTATTGGCACTCCCCTACCCACCCTGTTAGAACTGTATATATCCAGAGTGACGAAAAGGGCTGGAAAAATCGCTCTTGACCCCATTCACCCAGCACAATTCCTCTTCGAACTGTTGCTCTCTGGCCAGCGCTACAGAGCACTGAGCACAAGAACAGCCAGGCACAGGAAAGATTTTTTTCTCTCAGGCCATCCACCTCATGAACAATTAGAATTGCCCCCAAATACTTTCCTTTGGTCAATACAACCATGTGCAATATTCAAACCATCCATTCCTACTTATATACATATCTCATATGTCCTTTAACATATCCTACCTCTCCTTCAATACATGGCATCACCTGCACATAAATGTATAACTGTATATCAAATATTCTAAGAACATTATTGCACTATTTTATATTTCATTTTTTTTAATGTCACAATATGTTTAAATGTACAGTATACTGTATGTTTGCATGTATGCATATACATTGCATTCTCTTGCACTGGAAGCTTCAGTCATCATGACAAATTCCTTATGTGTGTAATCATTCTGATTCTGATTTATATAGAAAATGGAAGAATAGACATTTTATCTTTTTTTTTCCAAAAAGAAAATATAATTTAAATGCATTCTTAAGTAAACGTCACATTTCTATATGACCATTGTTTTCATATGTGGGTTGATAATGTTAGAGGGCTTTAGCAGATCTAAATGTTTCTCCTCTTTTTCATTATTTGTAAACAATAGTGCTAAAATTATTAGTATGTTTTTTGTTTTTTTCAAAGTAAAGTTGGTCAAAAATGATTTGTTAGTTAAGAGTATAAATTGTGTTTATTTTTCAGCCAGATCTTACAAAATTATAATTCAATATACAGAATACCCTGTGACTAATGTATAAATGCACAGTATTAAAGGTGTTTTTTAAGTAATGTTACTTGCAATGAAAGTGCTAGCTAAGATGAATACTGAAAATATGTTGGTCCCCGCAAATTTGCATCTGAATAATCTGGCACCCGCAAGAAAGTAGTTGAAGAGTCCTGCATTAGAACACAGATCTTCTCCATAGTGTCTGAAATCAACATGCAGGGACACTGATGAGAAGCACAAACATCAGCAACTCAGGTTAATACAGGTAATCCAGTAAAATAACACAATTCTGCTCATAATATTGCTTTTGTGCTTTGATTACATTTTAGCTGCACCTGGGAGAAATATTGTTTTTGCGCTTTCTTTGTCTTTTCTGATTTTGTTGCAGTTCATTATCGTGCAGTAACACACTGGCATAGTGATTGATGTATGTCAATGTGGCACGGTGGAGGGCGGGACCGGCGCGTGATTACGCACGCCCGGTCCCGTATTAGGCTAATTACGCCATCAAGAGGGATAAGGGCCACTTGCAGACGGCGATCGAGAGAGAGCTCAATTACGGACGTCCGTTATCTTATGTGTTTGTCTTTTGAGTTCTTCATTAAACCTTTAAGTTTATATGTTAAGCCGGTTTCTCGCCTCTTCCTTGCCCATGAAAATGATCTGTTTTACATTGGTGCCGAAACCCGGGAAGGAAGAGGGATACGCCGTAGCGGAGTTCTCGCCACTACCCCAAAGAAGCAGCTGCGGCCATCTGCCGGGGGACGAGGAGCCCAGCCGCCTGGACGCGGAGGAATGGCCGCCGACCGCGAGGGGAGAAGGGGCTCCTATAGCCGACCGCCTGGAGCGGTAAGGGCCGCTGCCAGGGGCGGAGGATGCCCCTACCAGCCGCTGAAACGCGGAGGGGTCGAGGGAAGACCGCCGTCCGCGAGCGGGGAGGGGATCGCGACCGACCGCCTGGAGCGGGAGAACCGCTGCCAGGGGCGGGGGAGTCCCCTTCGGCTCCCCGAGAACGCGGCGGGGCGTTCCGCCCACCAGGGGCTGAGGACTGCCTCGAATCCGCCTGGAGAGGTGCGGCTGCCGTTCGGTAGAGGGTGGAGGAGTGGCTGAGGAACGAGCTACGGCGTATCAGAGAACCGGTAAGTTAGGTGTTTTTTTTTTTATTATTATTTTTATTAATCTCTCTCTCCTCTCTCTCTCGCTACCGCTCTGCGTTGGCCTTTTTCCCTCTTTTTTTTTTTTTTAAATTATGGTGTTCGCGGGTGGGGAGGTACCGCCCAGTGCAGGAACCTCCCCCCCCCCATTTTTAATTGTTGTTTCCCTCCCGTTGCCCCTCTTTTTTAAATTATGGTGTTTGGGGGAGGGGAGGTGCCGCCCAGTGCAGGAACCCTCCCCCCATTTTTAATTGTTGTTTTTTGTTTCCCTCACCTTGCCCCCTCCCTCGTCCAGGTTAATGGGGATGACCTGCCGGCAGACCGCGCGGGAGGCGCCCCCCCCCCCCCCCCCCAGGGGATGTACGTCATGCCAGGGGTCCCCAGCCTGAAAGAACGGGGGAGGAATGTGGCACGGTGGAGGGCGGGACCGGCGCGTGATTACGCACGCCCGGTCCCGTATTAGGCTAATTACGCCGTCAAGAGGGATAAGGGCCACTCGCAGACGGCGATCGAGTGAGAGAGCTCAATTACGGACGTCCGTTATCTTATGTGTTTGTCTTTTGAGTTCTTCATTAAACCTTTAAGTTTATATGTTAAGCCGGTTTCTCGCCTCTTCCTTGCCCATGAAAATGATCTGTTTTACAGTCATCATAAAACAGAGTCCCTCCCCCCCAACTCTGATCACAAGTGGTCACAGGAGATCCAGTTAAACAACCAGGGCTGCCTTTCCCAGAAGCAATGCAAGATTAATTTGAACGTAGAGACTAGTGTTGTCACAGTACCAAAATTACAGTTGTCGGCAAAGATACCAGTGAAATTTCATGGTTCATGTTTTGTGGCCAATTTCGATACCACAGCAAAAATATGCTAATATGATAATGTGCTTTTGAACACACCAGTTTACCCTATTTAAAAAGTTGCATTTCAATGTAAATAATAAATTAAAAGAAATGCATGTTTCTCAATCAAGGATGCATTGCGTAAGTGTTTTTAAATAACGCCCTGAATCTGTATTATTCTTTACCAAATCATGTTTTCCTTTTAGTTATTATTATTATTACTATTTTCCAGAACTCCATGTTTTAGAGTTTAATTTAATTTCATCATCAAAATGGTGTCTAATCAATGAATTCTTAAAACTTTTAACAAGTGAAAATAGAACTTTTCAACATGTCATTGCATTTTTTTGGCACATTTTTATTCAACAGCAGTCTGGCTTGTGATATATTGCTTAGTTATTATTATTATTATTATTATTATTATTATTTACAGTGAATATTACATTTACTATACAGTTGTAATATATTTCTGTCACAATTCCTTCAATTTCAGGGCTCTAGCTTATATTTTGAAACGTGCTTATGATGTGTATTTTTTGCCGGAAGCTTCACTTTGTAGATAAACAGTTTGCAACACAGGTGCTGCATCCAAAACCGCATACTGTCACAATAATTTTATGAAGGAAGTACTGTATTTTATGAAGGAAGCACTTATCTGCTGGCAAAACAGTACTTTCTTTTAGGTATGCATGCAAGTAGTATGAGTAGATTTCGGACATACTTCATCCGGGTACGTGGATATTGTCTAGTGACCCGAATATAATGTAAGAACAACAACAGCGAAAACTATCTGCTCAGGTTTTGTTAAACAAGCATCATTTAAACTAGAGGTCAACCAATATGTTGGTTTTGCAGATTAATCAGCATGATAATACATTTCTGGAACTATCGGTTATCAGCTAAAATCCACACCGATAGTTTTCCTCGTTGAGTCCGGAGATGGAGCAGCTGGGAAGGGTCTGCTGTTGTTATACAGTATGAGAGTGGCCTCTAGAGGTGACATAAAAATCATTTCACTGATGCCTTGTGGTGTTTGTTTTGACATGTGAGACTACACTCTGCATGGAGCGGAAGACTTCAGATGCAAATTTAAAACATCAACAACAAAAAGGTATGTATACAGTACACTAAAGTACACATTGTCATATCATTATAAAGTAATTAATTTGTTGACTAGATGCTGCATTAGTAGAGAACAGCAGTATGATTGCCGACAAGGCTGAGAGGATGCTACCATTAAAGGTAACCTCAAGAAGTTAGAAAAATGTGACAAAAATACATGCACAACCTACCCAAATGTTTAAATATCACGATTGTTACCATCTATTATCATCTATTTGCATTAGTTTATATCCAGCTGGTCACGTTTATATATTCGTTAGCCAGCTAAGTTGCATATTTAATACGTGAGAAATCAAATTAATATCTTCATGCTGCTGAGAGAAACGTAGAAACAAATCAGAAACGCATCTGATTACAATAAAAATTTTTTATTGTCACTGTTATAAGATGGCTTCAGATTGATCACATTCTTGCACTAAAAAAGGCTAGACACAGTGCAACAAATACAGTTTAGCAGAAAGGAAAAGCTTTTTAATTAGACACATCTAAAAAGCAGTGCTCTTGCATGAGACACTGAATAAACAAAAGCAAAACAAAACAAAGACATTAGTCTAGAGCATGTTTACATAGAAAAACTAATGGATAGTTGCAAAAGCGTTCAGTGTAAACAGCCCCTTACAATTGGTGGAGGTCTTTGGCCATTGCATCTTGCTCTCTTATAAGCGTTTCTCAGATTAAGCGATGAGTTGTTTAAATCTTTGTCAGGAAAGATGTTCAACTTGTAAATGTGTGTCTCAAGATCCTTGCATTCGGTTCCACTCTGTTGTGTTCTGTCTGTTTGAACAGCCCCTGGCCTATTCTCATAGTCTGAGCCGCCTCACCCCCAAGTTCAGCCGAATACCACTGCTATCTGTGAATAATGAACTGTAATGAACAAAAACAATGTGGTATTTCACTGTTTTTATAAAGTTTGAGTCTGTTATGTATTCATGAGACAAACCACCAAATGCTACCAAACATACTTTACTGGTGTTCAGATCACAGGTAGATTACATCACATTCCCCCACACGTGCAACTCACATCACGTGACTTAAATACCCGCTCCCAGGCATGAGAGCCAATGAATGCACATCCTGCATATACATTATCCCAATACACCACATTACCTCCCCCATTAAAGCTAACACACCACATTAGTTCAAATTCTCAATTTCTAAAACGTGGTAATGTAATAGTCCGTTTAGAACGACGCAGACCCACTGGACTTGGGTTGTTCAATGATTGTTCAAAAGGTACCTCAGAGTCAAATGTACCTACTGGAGTTCCAGCAAATCCAGAATCTTGACCATTGAGTTCCGCATATTGAGCTAGATCATGTGGTTCAACATATTGAGCTTGATCATTTGGTTCAGCATATTGAGCAGTCTCCTTTTCCTCCTGTGTCATTGGAATCTCTGAGGATGAAGTGTGTGGTCTCAGTTGATCTCCATGCCGTCTGTACACAGTATCCGATATTGGATCACGTACCTTGTACGAAACAGGTCCTGTCTGCTGTGTAATCACTCCAGATAGCCACTTCGGACCTCCTTCCACTGTACTTCGCAGGAACACAGAATCATCCACAGCAAAGGATCTCTCTCTTGCGCGATAGTCATGTTGATTTTTCTGCAAACACTGTTTTCTACGAACCATTTCATGAATGTTCGGTTTCAGGAAATCCAACCTGGTGCGAATGTGTCTCTTTAAAAATAAATCAGATGGTGACTGACCTGTGGTACAATTAGGAGTTGTGCGATATCGTAACAAAAATAAAGACAGTCTATCATCAATGCACATTTGTTCATTAGTCAATTTCTTCATACCTCTCTTAAATGTCTGGACATATCTTTCTGCCAATCCATTTGTGGCTGGGTGTTTGGGTGCACTCCTGGTATGCATAATACCATTCTGTTTCACAAATCTTTGGAATTCATCAGAAGTAAAAGTTGTTGCATTATCAGTCACTATTTGTTCAGGTAATCCATATGTAGAAAACAATCTCTTCAGTCTGGTAATTGTAGCTTGAGAAGTGATCTGTGACATACGAAAAACTTCTAACCACTTGGAATAAGCATCAACAACGATCATGAACATGTTGTTCAGGAAAGGACCAGCAAAATCCACATGCAACCTTCTCCAACACTCACCCGGGAATTCCCATGGATGAAGAGGGACGTGACTTGGAATCCTTTGTTCCTGTTGACAGATTTGACATTCCTTGCAAATTCTTTCTATGTCTGCATCAATTTTTGGCCACCACACAAATTTACGAGTCAGTGCTTTCATTTTAACAATACCAGGATGTCCTGAATGAATTTCATGTAACACTGATTTTCGAAACTTGAAGGGTACAATCACTCGTGTGCCCCATAACAGACATCCCTGTTCCACTGACAGTTCATCTCTTTTCACATAGAATACTTTCACATCATCCGACACTTCAATTGGCCACCCCTCCATGACATAATGAAAAACCTTAGAAAGTTCTTGATCTGTTCTTGTCATTCTGGCAATCTGTGCTGCATTTAGAGGAGCTTCTTGAAGATGGTTTGTCAAAAGAGTGTTGATATTTTCTGAAATTGCTTCGGTTCCCACATCCGTAATTTCAGGTAGTGGAATTAGTGACAGGCCATCTGCATTTCCATGACATTCTGCCTTGCGATACATGATATGATAATCATATGCCGACAAAATTATAGCCCACCGCTGAATACGAGCGGCAGCCATCATTGGAAAGTGCTTATGTTCTCCAAACAGAGTCACTAATGGTCTATGATCCGTTATCAAATTAAAAGATCTTCCCCAAAGATATTGATGGAATTTTTTAACTCCATAAATCACACTCAACGCTTCCTTCTCAATCTGTGAATATTTCTTTTCAGCAGGGGACTATGTCCGTGAAGCATATGCAATGGGATGTTCTTCACCATTCGGCATAATGTGCTGAAGCACTGCACCAATTCCATAAGCTGAAGCATCACATGCTAAAGTCAAAGGCAGTTGTGGATCATAATGTACCAACACTTTGTCACTTATGAGCAATTCTTTACACTTGTTGAAAGCATCTTGTTCCTTTTTCCCCCAACACCAAGTAGTTTGTTCTTTCAACAGTCTATACATTGGTGCCAACACTGTGCTCTGATTTGGTACAAAACGTCCATAATAATTTACCAAGCCTAAAAAAGCTCGCAGTTCCTTTACGTTTGAAGGTGTTGGTGCATCTTGAATGGCTTTTACCTTGTCTTTCGTTGGATACACCCCTTTTTCATCAATCACATAGCCCAGGTATTCGATTCGTGTTTGTCCCCACTCACACTTACATTCCTTCACTCTTAAGCCTGAGTCTTGAAGACGCTGTAGGACTTTACCAAGGTTTGTTAGATGTTCTTGTTCATCATGACCTGTAATCAACAAATCATCCAGATACACAATCACTTTCAGATCTTTCATCAAAGTTTCCATTATACGTTGAAAAATGGAAGGGGCTGAACTGATGCCAAAAGCTAGACGATTATACACATATAATCCCTTGTGGGTGTTGATTGTCGTATACTTCTTGGAATCATCATCCAGTAAAACCTGTTGATATGCTTGTGCCAAGTCAATCTTGGAAAACAACTTCCCTCCACTCAAAGTGGCTAAAACTTCCTCAATCCGTGGCAGGGGATACACTTCAGTATTGGACGCTTGATTGACAGTGACTTTGTAGTCGCCGCATAAGCGGATTGTGGAATCTTTTTTAATAACAGGCACAACTGGAGCCGCCCACTCACTATACTTTATTGGAGATATCACATTGGCTTTCTCCAGCCTATCAATTTCCTTCTCCACCCGTTCCTTCATAGCAAAGGGAAGAGGACGACTTTTAAAAAACTTGGGTGGAACATCTGGTTTCACTGAAATAGTAGCTTTAATGTCCTTTAGAGTGCCCAGCTCATCCTTAAAGACTTCACTATACTTATCCAGCACTTCTTTGATAGACCCAGGCTGCTTAGCTTGACTCACATATCGAATTATTATCCAATTCAATTTTACTTTCTGGAGCCAGTTCCTACCACACAGGTTTGGACCATTCCCTTCTACTACAATTAGTGGTAACTCATTCACTTGATCCTCATATTGTACAGTAGTTGTGAATTGACCCAATACTGGAATGCATTCACCGGTGTAGGTCTTTAACTTTACTTTAGCTCCCTCCAGTGGCAAATGGGCAAACGATTGTTTATACACTTGTTGCGAAATGATGCTTACAGCTGCTCCTGTATCAATGTCCATCAGCACATCCTGCTGATTCACAGTAAAATTCACTCGGAAAGGCTGTTTCTCAGTATCACTTAACATGGAAAACATTTCCAGCTCTTGCTCTTCAGCGTACATATAAGCTGTCACTTTGTCCTTGTTCTGTTGTTCAGTAGCTTTACTGTTGAGATGTACGTTCTCTTTAACTTTACAAGCTCTCTTTATATGTCCAATCTTCCCACAATTGTGACACTTAGAGTTTTTAAAATAACATTCCTGAGCATTATGGTTTTTCCCTTTACAACGATAGCATAATTGTCTCTGGTTATACACAGTCTTTGCATTTACCTTATGCACTGCTGCCGCTGAATCCTCTGTTTTCCTCAGTTGCTGGGTATCTCGATGTGCAGTTTCCATGCAGTAATTTCAAGTGCTCGTGCAAAAGTGAGTGTGTCCTCCGAAAGCAACTTTCGTTGACATGCTTCACTTTGGATTCCGCTAACAAAGCGATCACGTAGAGCAACATACTGGGACACAGTTTCATGGGGCTTTTGAACACAACGCTGAAATCGGAAACGTTCAGCTATTATCAACGGCTTTGGTTCAAAATGAGCTTTAAGAATATTCACGATTTCTTCCAACGTTTTATCCTTTGGCTTTTCAGGCTGAACCAAATTCCGCAGTAATCCATATGTGGATGCTCCCACAGCACTAAGCAAAGTCGCTACTTGCTTCGTATCATCCACGTCATTTGCAACCATGAACAATTCTGCGCGTTCAATATACGCGGACCAGCACTCGTCTTCTGGTTTATACTCATCCAATCTTCCGATTTGCGCCATGTCCTCTCACTTTAATCCTCGTCGCCAACTTATGTTATGTATTCATGAGACAAACCACCAAATGCTACCAAACATACTTTACTGGTGTTCAGATCACAGGTAGATTACATCACATTCCCCCACACGTGCAACTCACATCACGTGACTTAAATACCCGCTCCCAGGCATGAGAGCCAATGAATGCACATCCTGCATATACATTATCCCAATACACCACAGAGTCTGTAGTAAGAATCAGTGCAAGTATATCACCATGTGAACTGTCTATTGAAGCGCACCCCCCATTTTACTTTTGACTTAACATTTGAGTATATGGACAGAAAAAAACATTTTATTTATTTATTTTATGCACTAGTTGAATTAGTTGAAAACTAAAGGCTCTTTTTTTAACAGCCTGGATAGGAATGTTCTATGCAATAATATAACGGTGCTGAATATTTTATGTGTTTATTGCACCCTCTTGTGGACTAAGGAAACAACATCAATTTAAAAATCATCTGACTTCATATATCTAAATATTTATATATTTATGTAATTTAAAAAAGAACAATACATTTTCATGGTTCAGTCAGTACTGTTTATTTTGTAATAAAGCAGAGCACTATTTTACTTTGAGTGTTATTTTTTCATTAGTATCAATATTAAAAACTATGATTAATGACTACGATTAATCGGTTATCAGCAGGTATTGCCCAACTTTATTGGTATCAGTATTGGTAAAATCCACTATCGGTTGACCTCTAATTTAAGCACAGGGACCAATTATCTTGTTATATATAGCATTTAAAGTTGAGAAGAGCCATCTGATTTACAATACAACGCCGTTCTTTTAAATCCAGCATTTTGAACGTGACATCGCCTCAGCTCCTGAGGGATTATGGGATCGTAAAGTGTCCAGTTGATCCGCACTTCAGAACTTCTCGCTTACTGCTTTGTGAATACTGTGGATTCAGACATACCACTCCATTGGCATACTGTTTTTGGCATACTATATAGTAGAGAAGTATGGATATTCAGATGTCGGACTTTTAAGTCATGTCTGAAATATCATCTCTTTTCACTAGCCTCTGAAACTGACAAATGAAATGTTGGACACAGTTTTGGAGTGTTTGTATTTTGTGTTTTAGATTACTGATGTTTGTGTATGTGGCAATTTTCAAAGGTTATGCTTTAGATTTTATTACTGTGAAACACTTTGGTCAACTCTTAATGCGCAAATGCTGTGATTTAATTATAGAAATATACTGTATAGTTTACATGTGCTGTGTGGTTCACAGTAGATTAGTGCTCTGCTCTGTCATCTGATACAACATGTAGTGAATGATTCTCAATGTCTTTGGAGAGTGGTTGGATTTATAATACATTCATTCAAAGTATGCATCTCTTCCATGCTAAGATTGCAGCCTTTAGTGGTTTAATAAATCAAACTAGGACATGTCATAATTTTAATTTGATTAATTGTCCATTTGAGTGTAAGAATTAACAGAGCACATGCTCAAAATTAGCATTTTAATGCTGCTGTGTTTGTTAGTCATACTCCGCACTGGTACCAGATTGAGTTGGTGCTCGGTACTACTGGTACTGCTGAACACTGGTCTCGTTACATCTTTTTTATTTTAGTAACGGTTCTTTTGACAACACTAGTAGAGACCATTAGTGCCAATGGTTTCTACAATCTACTTAGCTAATGATGCTTTTGGGAAATGCAGCCCATGTGTAAACAGCAATGTGTACATGTGATCGGATCACCTGAGACGCCACCTTAATACCAGGTGTAAATAGGGTAATTTAATTTTAAATAAACTAAATCAACCTCACTACCCTAAACCTTAAGCCTAAACCTAACTGAATGATTCTATGACACTTCTATGACACATTCAGCTCATGTGTTGACTTGTGTGCTCCTGAGGATTTGTACCTGTACCAGCAAACTGCTGTGATACATACAACAAGACACCTTTTCAAACATGAGGGTATAAGAGGTCTGCATTGGCCTGGTTTTCCCATTCCACTCCCGCAAGTTTCTATCCCGCACCCGATTGCTCCCGCTGAATTTTACTCCATGTTCACCCACTCCCTGCCTGCAGTGATTTACATCCCTGACCGTTCCCACTCCCATTCCCGCAACCCCGCATTTGTTTTCCATATAGAGCAAAAGCCATACAAATAGACAAGTGTACACAAAGACTGTTTTATTTTTATGTTATTGCTTTTATCAGATGATGTGTGAAAATTACATCAATTTATGTTATAAAAAAAAAATACAATTATCTTTTTCTTTTTTTTTTTGCATTAATTTATAAATAAAATAAAAAAGAGATCTACATCGGATTTTCCATGCTATTGTCTGACCGCCCACTCCTGTCCACTTCTCATAGAGGGACTGTCAACTCCTGCCTTCAACTTGGAAATTTAATCCCATGCAACGAAAAATGTAATCGGGTCCCACATGTCTGTCTAATGTTAGTTTGAAGCCATTAATATGCTAGTGTATTCCCAAAAGTATACTAAATCAACTTTTATCAGATACACACTAATTTAAAATGCTTCTTTCTCTTCCTAGGAAAACAGACCAAAAATATTGATGACTCATGCAGCACTACATATATTTTATATTTCAACAAATCAAATTATCTCTAGTATTAGAATTCCCCCCCCCCCCCCCCACCACCATTTGCAAACAACTAACAATTAGCCAATCATGGTTTGTGGTTGTGAGGTAATGAAAGCCTATTGGCAATTTTGTTTTTGACTAAAGCCCTTCAATATGTCCCAAGCTTCATGTTTCAACAGGAAATATCTAAACTCAGGACTAAAAAAAATTACATTTCATGGAGTCTTTGATTACAAATGACAGCTATGCTTTTATCAATAATTTAGCCCAAGAACCTGCGGGTTTTGAGTAATCTTGGTCAATCAATGCCCCAGAAGTCTTTCTAAGCCCAGATAGAAACATGTTTTACAGATCTACCGAAACCCCTCAGGCTTTCCCTGCACTTTCAGCTGTGGAGTCCTTAAGACTGTACTATCCTACAAGCTTGCCTCTACAAGTACCAATTGAGTGTTGATATCAAACCTTGATAAAGTGCTAGAGGATTGGCAACGGCCTTAGGGGAAAGAGGATGCAGAGATCTCAAAAACAAACATTAGTGAGAGGATTTAAGGGTGAGTCTGTGAGTCGGTGGGTGGGAGAAGGCTCAGATGGTGGAGAATTTCACAACATGTGATGCACTGAGGTCCTGAGGCTCAAATGAACTAATAGATAGATAGACTGCCAAACAAATAGTCAGTCAGACAAATTACAAGGAACTGTTGTGTGGAAACAAGCTTTACTTTTCCAATTTACATCCAATTGATTTCAAGTAATTGCCTAATGCATAGTTGTCACGATTCCTTCATGAACACCCTTCTTGTTTTTTGTAAATTGTCTTTAAGGTCCATAGTACTTGTAATTTATTTAGTGTCATATTGCATTGAGCTTTGATAATGTTAAACAGTATTACAGAACGATAAGGATATGAAAATGAGATGAAATGAAAACCTTTTTATATTGCTTTTGATCACTGTGACAGCACTTTGTTGAAATAGAAACATCTGCCCAGGTAGACAGTGTGACTACACTGTATTAAACCACAGCTTGTTAAAATTCAAACTCTTCATGCTCTCTCACACTTCTGACAGTTAAATCTGAAATTTTATTCTTTTTCTCAGGGCTACAAGGATTACTGTGTGGGAGACTTTTAAATACTTACATTACCTCACGGATCTATGAAACCCATGTCTGTCATTGAGCCGAAACCCCTAAAGACCTTATAGGCTAGTGAAACGGCATGGAAGATTTCAGTATCAGGAGACCTGCAGTGTCCATGATAAATAAGCAGTAGATTGTTTGTTTACCCCGTGAATGACAAGTGGGAGTAGAGAGGCCGGGGGGAACAGATGGACAAGGTCTTCGGGGGGCTTCAGAAACACTTCTGCCGCAAAGCCGTTTCACCTCACTGAGGGGTTTGGCAAAGTCAAAGACACCCTCAAGTCTGCTCATTCTCCTGATGTCTGAAAATGAGCTCAGGCAGTTCTATCACCATGCTCAGATGTGTCAGTCTGATTGGTGCCTCCATAACACCTCACACTTGAGTACGCCTCATTTCTAGCAGATGAAGACCAAATCTCGCGGAGCTCCCTGTAAACACACACCTGTTCGGCACTAAAAATATCGAGGAACAATATCTAAGTCCATCTGTCACTTATGAGGCTCCGTTGACGTTTTTTAATCAGAGCGGCAATATGATTGCGCTGTGGAATTATTGAGCCACAAGTAAACAGGCAACTTTGGGCATAGAGGCAAGCCAGAATTGAATTCAATATGATCTTTTATGTCAGGAAAGGAAACAAAGAAAGCTTGCTGATATGAGTAGGCAACCATAAAAGGCTGGCTTTAGTGCTTTTCTATGCAGTCTGAAAAATCCTTTGAGGTTCAGCCTTGCTTTGAGATTATTAAGTCGGAAATACTTCAAAGAATCAAGCAATGAATTGTCCATTATTGCCAAATTATTACTGTTTGGAGATGCAGCCAGGACTGTGTGAAGCTATTTCTCTCTCTCTCCTCCCTTTTAATACTTTCCTAGATTTCTGCCATGGGGATAATGTCTGATGCAAAATAAGCAGCAAATGGGCAATTTAATAAGAGAACAAGCACACATGCCAAAATTCACACCCTTTAATTTTTTTTATTATAAATAATAATGTTCTATTAAACTGACCAAGGTTTAATTTATGTAAAGAGATGGTCCCAAATATTTGCTGCAACATTTTCATTCACATTACAAGAAGACCAGGGTGAGTTGTACATTTTTAATCACTTTTTACTAAGTGAATATTTTCTCAGGTGCTTTGTAATCAATTTCTATAAAGGCACATGCCTTAACATGTCAAAAGCTTATGAAAATGTCCACAGTTGTCATTGGTCAAAAAAAAAAGATACAGTTCATTTAGCACACATCAACCATTTGTCAACCCAGCAGTGGGGCATGTTGTCAAGGGTAATTAGTGTTTCTCAATTTGTTTTTGAAATAAAAATTAAAAACTACACCCCCCATAAAATGATTGAAATCATGAATATTTAATGTTATTGTAGGAAAACTTTATTTAAAAACATAAACTGCATTTTCTTTCAGCTTCATGTCAATGTTTCCAGTGTGGTTCTGTTCCCCGTCTGTCGCTCACTTCGACGTCGTGTCGAAGAAGCGACACTAGGGGTCTCTCTTGAGCGCCGAAAGATGCCTCTGATCTATGAAAAAAGGCCAATGAGAGTTGGCGAACAGTATTTGCATACCCAGCCTCCGGATACGGATATAAAGGCGAGGGAAATACGCTCGTTCATTCAGTAATTTTCTTCGGAGCCGATGGTCGTGTGTATGCCGTCAGCTGCGAATGACACAAACTGATCCTGCTTCTGATCCTCTTTCGCTCTGCTTTGCTGTTGGATTTACGGCGCACTTCAGCGGCTTTTCTCTTCACTGCTGGCATGCAGTTTGCCCCTGGGCGCTTCGACAGTGCAGAGTTAAAAGAGTTGAAAGAGTGATTTTCTCTGTAAAAGAGTTTATTTCTCCGCCCGCCTCCCCAGCACGCTTGCTTGCTTCAGAATTGGATGACATCACCGCTGCATCGGAGAGCGTTACAGTGGCATCGGATGCTGATCACTCGCCTGGGCCGCCACCTTCGGGTCTGCCGCCCAGCCTGAGCCTGACGCACGGAGATGAGATCCGCTATACTTTCCCGGGCTACTTGATCGGTCCCGCGGGCAGGTGCGCCGCTCACAGCCACGCCCCCCCCGGTTCCTTTCTTCTCAGACGTGCATGATGAGTTGAGCAAAGCCAAGGCTTCTTCGCTCCTCCGCTCTCACTACCCTCGCGGTGGAACGGTCCCAGACCGCTTCCACTCTGCACGCCACGGCCCTTCCTGCAACCAACGCCAGGCCAAGGCACTTCAAACTTGCACCTTGGGTAGTCCTGTTCTTGATGTGCTGCAGGAACTGCGCTGGATGACCAACCACGCCTCCGGGCCACGGAGGTCTGAAGCGCCGGCACTCGAACAGGTGATGGCCACCCCTTGTGGTCCAGAAACGCATCTGTGGACTGGACCTGGTTGAAATGCGGGAGGTAGACAAGGCACACCTTCTCCCACACCCCCGTCTCCCAGCTCCGTCCATTCGGCGCCACCGTTGACGACTCTGCCCAGCAGTCCTCAGCGGTGAAGCAGACGGAGGCCACTGCACATCCTGCCCCGCCGCAAGCCTGCCGCCATGGGCCATGCCCCGCCTGCTCGCCGAGGGCATCCCCAGGCCCAGCTCTCAGCCCCAGCGTCGAGCACTCCGCAGGAAGCAGACGCCCCCGTCTCACGGACCCCCTCGAGGACCCGGAAGGCTCCCAGGCTGTCCGTAGACGCTCAACCCAGGGACCAAGATGTTAGCTCCGGAGGTGGTAAGACCACTCCGTCCCCGGTGGAGGGCTGGGAGGAGAATTTTTTTGTCGAATTAGTTTTCACATTCTCATATTCTCTGTAACGATCTATTTCCTTTTGTCTCTGGGTTACCTGGCCCGCAAATGCCGTTCTCACGGCACTCTGCCACGAGATCCAGCGAAGCCCTGCCGGGTACGTCAAATTAATCATCCCCTTGGTGCCCCTAGCGCAGAGGTTGGACGCGTGGCTTTCACTTCCCAACCCGTCTCGCTGGCTGACCCGGACCATCCGACTCGGTTACGCAATTCAGTTTGCCAGGCCCCCACCCCCCTTCATGGGCATCCGCTTTTCCGCAGTATACGGCAAACATGCCCAGTCCCTGCGCGCGGAAATCGCGACTCTTCTGGCCAAAGATGCGATAGGGCCTGTCCCTCCAACCGAGATGAAGGAGGGTTTCTACAGCCCTTACCTCATCGTACCCAAGGAAGGCGGCGGCTTACGACCAATCTTGGACTTGTGAGTTTTCAACCAAGCATTGCACAAACTCCCGTTCGAAATGCTCACGCTTAACCTTCGTCCGGCATCTAGATTGGTTCGCAGCGGTAGACCTGAAGGACGTGTACTTCCACGTCTCCATCCTGCCCCGACACCGCCCCTACCTGCGGTTTGCGTTCGAGGGCCAGGCGTATCAGTAAAAAGTCCTCCCCTTCGGCCTGTCTCTGTCCCCTCGCATCTTCACGAAAGTCGCAGAGGCAGCTCTTGCCCCGCTCTGAGAAGCCGGCATCCGCATACTCAACTACCTCGACGACTGGCTCATTCTGGCCCACTCGCGAGAGTTACTATGCGCCCACAGAGACCAGGTGCTCAGGCACCTCAGCCGTCTGGGGCTTCAGGTCAACTGGGAAAAGAGCAAGCTCACTCCAGTTCAGAGCATCTCTTTTCTCGGGATGGAGTTAGACTCGGTCTCAATGTCCGCACGTCTCACCAACGAGCGTGCCCAGTCAGTGTTGAACTGCCTTGCCGCCTTCAGGCCAGGCACAGTGGTCCCCTTAAAACTTTTCCAGAGGCTCCTGGGGCATATGGCATCCTCCGCGGCGGTCGCGCCGCTGGGGTTGATGCATATGAGACCGCTCCAACACTGGCTCCAGACACGAGTCCCGAGACGAGCATGACGGCACGCACCAGGTAAAAATCACCCCCGCCTGCCGTCAGACATTCAACCCCTGGACAGACCTCTGTTTCTTACGGGCTGGAGTGCCCCTACAGCAGGTGTCCAGAAGCGTCCTGGTCATGACCGACGCCTCCAGATTGGGTTGGGGCGCTGTTTGCAACGGGCACGCAGCCTCAGGCCGTTGGAGAGGGGCCCAGCTGCGTTGGCACATCAACTGCCTCGAGTTGTTGACCGTCCTTTTGGCCCTGCGGAAGTTTCTCCCGTTAATTCTGGACGAACATATCCTAGTCAGGTCGGACAGCACCACTGCGGTCGCGTACATAAATCGCCAAGGCGGCGTACGCTCCCGCCACATGTCACAACTCGCCCGTCGTCTCCTCCTTTGGAGCCAGCACCGACTCAAGTCGCTGCATGCCACTAACATCCCCGGCAACCTCAGTGTGATAGCGGACGCACTGTCATGACAACACTTGCCTGGCGGAGAGTGGAGGCTTCACCCCCACTCGGTTCAGCTGATTTGGGAACGGTTCAGCAAGGCCCAAGTAGACCCCTCTGCCTCCCGAGAGACCTCCCACTGCCCGCTCTGGTACACCCGCTCAGAGGCTCCCCCTCGGGGCAGATGCACTGGCACACAGCTGGCCGGTGGGGCTGCGCAAGTACGCATTCCCCCAGTGAGCCTTCTTGCACAGGTGCTGTGCAAGGTCAGGGAGGACGAGGAGCAAGTCACTCTCGTGGCACCTTACTGGCCCATCCGGGCCTGGTTCTCGGACCTTGTACTCCTCGCGACAGCCCCTCCCTGGTGAATTCCCCTGAGGAAGGACCTTCTTTCTCAGGGATGGGGCACGCTCTGGCATCCGCACCCAGACCTTTGGAACCTCCACATCTGGCCCCTGAACGGGATGCGGAAGATCTAGCTGGTCTACCACCACGGTCGTAGCCATGATCAACCAAGCCAGAGCCCCTTCTACCAGGCAACTCTACGCCCTGAAATGGCGTCTGTTCACGAATTGGTGTTCTTCCTGGGCAGAAGACCCACAGAGGTGCGCAGTTAGGTCGGTGCTCCTGTTCCTGCAGGAGAGGTTGGAGGGGAGGCTGTCCCCGTCCACCTTGAAGGTGTATGTTGCCACTGTTGCAGCTCACCACGACCCAGTAGACGGCAAGTCTCTGGGTAAGCACGACTTAATCGTCAGGTTCCTAAGAGGTGCCCGGAGTTTAAACCCCTCCCGGCCAAACCTGTTCCCCTCCTGGGATCTCTCGGTGGTCCTCGCAGAGATCCCCCCCCCCGAGCCGCTAGAATCAGTTGGCTCAGGGCCCTCTCCTTAAAAAGACGGCCCTGCTGATCGCGCTCGCTTCCATCAAGAGGGTCGGGGACCTGCAAGCGTTCTCTACTAATGACACTTGCCTGGAGCTCGGTCCGGCAGATACTCATGTGATCCTAAGACCTCGACCGGGCTATGTGCCCAAGGTTCCTACCATGCCCTTCAGGATCAGGTAGTGAACCTACAAGCGCTGCCCCGGGAGGAGGCAGACCCAGCCCCCTCACTGCTGTGTCCGATACGTGCCTTGCGTGCCTACCTGGAACGCACCCAGAGCTTCAGACGCTCTGAACAGCTCTTTGTCTGCTTTGGAGGACAGCAGAAAGGGAACGCTGTCTCCAAACAAAGGTTGTCCCACTGGGTGGTGGACGCCACACTGCTGGCCTATCACACCCAGGCTGTGCCACCCCCTCTGCGGGTTCGAGCCCACTCTACTAGAAGCGTGGCATCCTCATGGGCACTGGCTAGGGGCACCTCCCTAGCAGACATTTGCAGAGCTGCGGGCTGGGCAGCACCTAACACCTTTACGAGATATTACAATCTCAGGGTTGAGTCAGTCTCGTCCCGTGTTTTCTCAGGTCCGAGCCCGTAGAACTCGGTACACGTCGACGGTCTGACCGGGTGAATTGCTTGTTCCAGTGCCGTTTCCCTCTGCCGAGGCAAAACAGTGCGCTTCTTTCCCAGAAGACCTAGGTCCCTGGTTGATTCCTCCCTAGCCCTTTGGGCCAGCACAGCAGTTCAGCGGAGGAACTTGCTGGCCCAGTCCACTATGGGTACCCCAGGCTACCCCTACTGGAATAGGTGCTCCACAGATCAGGCCTCCTACGGGACTCCTCCTGTGTGTTCTTCCGCGGTACGGTCACCTTACGAGCTGACCCGCGTCTCCCTTAGGCAGTCCTTTGCTGCCCTCCGGTCACGTGTTGTAGCAACTCCCCCCTCCTCGAGGTTTAATCTACCACCGCGCCATTTTTCCCACATGTGACCCAAGAGGCCATGTGATGTATTTTGCCACCTCTACCTCCCCTTTCGGGTGGGTGTGGCCTCCGCTGGGTATTTTCCCCCTAAAAGAATAGGAATTCGGGATAAGACCCCCTTCCCTCGATGCGGTAAGGGCCCCGGCTGCTCTTGCTCTATGCCGAGAAAACATAGAGAGATAAGAGGCCCAGCCAGGCTTGGCCCGTTCCCTAGTTGGGAGCGTCACCTTGTTCCCCCCTAGGGTAACCAAAAGGATGCTGACGCTTTTTCGGAGCATTGGGGAAGAGTACGTGCAGCCTGAACACAGTTGGCCGCTTGTGCACGTAGAAATACCTGCCCGCTTCTGTGTCAGCAGTACACGTACACGGCTCAGCGCATGGCGAGTTTTGAAGTGGACCCCTAGTGTCGCTTCTTCGACACGACGTCGAAGTGAGCGACAGACGGGGAACGTCTTGGTTACGTTTGTAACCTCCGTTCCCTGATGGAGGTAACGAGACGTCGTGTCTTCCCGGCCACGTCGCTGAGCCGAGCCGCTGAGGTGCCCGGGACACTCCCGGCTCCTCAGAAAAATCCTGAATGAACGAGCGTATTTCCCTCGCCTTTATATCCGTATCCGGAGGCGGGGTATGCAAATACTGTTCGCCAACTCTCATTGGCCTTTTTTCATAGATCAGAGGCATCTTTCGGCGCTCAAGAGAGACCCCTAGTGTCGCTTCTTCGACACGACGTCTCGTTCCCTCCATCAGGGAACGGAGGTTACATACGTAACCGAGATGTTTTGTTTACTTGTTGTTGTGACCAAGAGCTTAGTTTGAAACTAACGTACAGTACAAAACACTGCTAGAGAAAACAAGCATTTGTGTGATGTAGTTACTGAGATATAGCCCTTCCCTTTACGACAACTAGCTCTGGTCTCCCCTATATTTTCATCTATAAGCTCAACATCACAGTTGTGTTAGCAAAGTACTGAAATAAACAGTCACTTATGTTTTTGGAAATTATATACAATATAATATATTGTATATTGTGTAATATTGAACAATATATGTTCAATATTGCATTATTGTTTCACATAAAGTAAAAAAAATCACTATGAAATTAGGTGGAATGAGTAAATATGGGAATCTTTTTCATGTGTGTGCAAATGCCGCACTACGTTGTACGACCGTGCCCAGCGTCTTATCCAATTATCACGAGAGCGCTAATTCTGAATGCAATTTTTGTGGCATCGCAAAATGCAAGAGGTCGTGGGTTGGAATGTTTGCGCAATCTGGGGATGTATGCACAAACTGGGTGTATTGGTGGTAATATAGTGGAATTTGCTATATTCCTGAGAGTCATTGCACTGACATTTCAAAACCACATCTTAATTATTGCAAAGTTTACGCTCAGTTCCTGCATTTGCAATTTGGAGAGTCCACCAGCAGGTAGTAATAAAAGTCATGTCCAAACTCTTAAAATGTAGTGGAACATCAAATTAAATTCTTGACAATCACTGTCGTAACTGTTTTATGAAACAAAATGTATGAGATTTGTGTTAAACTATCTATAGGTCACGGTTTATTTTTCAATTATTATTATTATTATGATATTGACATCTGCATTTATGGTCTAATTTATTTTGGTATTTTTAAACCTGTTGTCTTAGAGAGATTTTTATGTTACTGCAAAATGGGTCAGTGGAAGGTATAATTTTTGGTATGTTTTTTTTTATGTGTTCGCCAAACACACTTGTGCCTAGACTTAGCACAAGCTTGCATGAAAATACCAAATATTCATGGCCAAATTGGCCATGCCCACTGACTTTGTGGTTATACTGTAATTTATGGCATAGCGTTGCAGTTAGCTCTAGAGCGCTTAAAATAGTGCCCTTTGTCTCATTTTAAGCCACAACAGGTGAATGGTGAAATTGGCCCTGCTGTCGAAGATGAAAGGGAATAATAATCTTAATGTTTCTCCTATAAATTAAATTCAAATAGCCATTCCAACCACTAATGGTTGCATAATTCCAGCTTTATAATTGTCCTCTATTAGACCATTTATGAGGCTGTGTCCCTGAAGGTGTACCTGAAGGAATGAAAAGACAGAGGCACTAGTATCTAACTAGCTGAAGTGCCATCATGTACATCAGATACTCCTGTTGTCAAAAGCTTTCCTTCACTCATACAGCACTATATAAATCATGAGGACCCAGTTGCATTCATTCTGCACAATTCAACCTTTTTTAGAGCTTTTGCAAGCTTTAAGCAGTGCCTGACAGATCTATTTCTCTGTCCTTCACCACAAGAATGAGCTGGTCCTCGGGGCTCTAGTTGGCTTCTGACCCTCCGAGGGGATTATGTCTCTACACTAACCTGTGTGAGAGAGAGGGTTGAGGGGGTAATTAAAACTAAATAATACAAGTTGCTCTTCAATCCAGGGGTGAAATTTCAGATCAATGAAGCCAGAAGGGGGGCAGCTGTTTCCTGCCCTTGGCGTACACCGCTTTTGACAGTGTTATTCACAAGGATACTGACTCAGTCTCCACAAATCCATTTTCTTCTTGAAAACCATTGACTTGACCATTGAGTTAAATAGCCAATGTTATTCTGTCAACATAAATATATAGATATTTGCATTCCTAAAATTATGTTGTTAAAGTTAACATACAGGAACATTGAAACAATGCATTGAACAATATAATACCAACAGTTATGCTAGTGCTTACTTAAAACTCCACCCTCTCTACAATATTTAAAGCAAACAGCCTGGAGCTAGTTTATGGTAATTACATTTGCTTCTATGCTACATTATACAACAGTTAGTTTTGGTTCTCTAATCTGATTAGACAAGCTGTTCTCCAAGAGTGTAGATATTTACAATATACAGTACTAGGGCCAACATGATCACACGGGAGGTCGGCATGTTGTTTCTGATTCATGTTGTTATGCCGACTCACTGACAAGTGCCATCTCCTATCAGAAATGTTTTCATCGGTTCCAGTGTGTATAGCATCCCAAGTTAATAAAATATGCATTCTTCTTCACAGTATTGCTGCCTGTACAGCTGACCACAACTTCACAGCTTGCTTTGGTGCCCCTTCGTGGACATTACACCCAGAAAATGGAGCTCACACGTGCCCATGTGCCCAACAACACTTACCGCTTTGGCCACTGGGGGGAGTGTTTCAATTTTGGTAAGCGCAGACTGATTTTATTTAAAGAAAAGTCAACCTACTTTTTCTGATTTTACTGTGAGATCAGTATGCTAGGATGCCTCACTCTTCTCTGCTTGTCTGTGTTCATAGCGTTCCAGATAGGCGACACTCAATTGTCGTGATCCTGTTTTGGCTTGCTTATCATACTGTTGTACAAAAGAAATATCATGCTTGCAATCATGCAGATGTACTGAACATCAGCATGGCTGGAATACAGTCATATAGGCACAAGCTTCTATGCTACAAAAATTTTATCTTTCACAATATATCTGTGTGGCGAGCAGGGCAGGCAGAGCGGAATTTGGGCAGAGCGAGGCCAGGAAGATAAGTGGTGAATGAGGTCCACCTGTGTGCCACACCGGTCTCGCATTCCAGTGAGCGGCAGAGAGTATTTAAGGAGAGGAGACAGTGGCAGATGAGAGAGAGAGAGATGCACAAAGCTCTCTGTGTGTGTGTCTGTGTGTCAGTGTGGTGGTTGCTGAAAAGGAAATCCTTTGTGTACTACTGAAATCTGTGTTATTGTGCACGACTGAAAAGTGCAACAATAAATGTCTATGTGTTTTGTCAAGCCGGACCTAGCTTCCTCCTTTACTTAAATGTTACACTGGTGCTGAAACCCGGGAAGGAGGAAGGATTCCTCGTCGCTGACTGAGGATTGCGATGCCGAGGGAGTGCTCGATCCAGTGGCACTGGTGCTCTGCGTGAACCGGCAGCTGAAAGGGATGGCTGAGGGTTCCAGTGGCATCGCCTGTCATCATGGACGGAAGCAGTACAGCGAGCTGAGGGCCAGTTGATTGTGTGTCCGGGGCCAGTGAGCTCGTCTCTCTCTCCTCTCTCTGCTTTCTCCTTTCTCTCGCTATTCTACCCCTCCCCCTCTCCTCTCACTTTCCCTGTTCCCACTCTCAGGCATGTGCATGTCGGACTCAGAGACCATCCTGATGCATCAAAGTTCCCTCCCTAGAAATGGGGGGTTGGAACTTCACAGGCCGGAAAGGTATGTCATGGGCCGAGCGGCGTCTGGGCAGAGCGCAGTGGTGAATAAGTGGTGAATGAGGTCCGCCTATATGCCACACTGGTCTCGTGTTCCGGTGAGGGTCGGTGGGAGTATTTAAGGAGATGAGACAGTGGCAGACAAGAGAGAGAGAGACGCACAAAGCTGTCTGTGTATGTGTCTGCGTGTCAGTGTTGTCTGTGCTGAAAAGAAAACATTTTGTGTACCGCTGAAAAGAAGTGTCTTATGGTGTGCGACTGAAAAGTGCAACAATAAATGTCTATATGTTTTGTCAAACCAGCCCCAGCTTCCTCCTTTCCTTAATTGTTGCAATCGGAATGCTTAAATGCAAAATGCAAGTGTTGAAAATTCTACTTCTGCTCTAAATGAAAGCAAGGTGAAGTCACTCCTGAAGTTTTCCCTTGCCAAGTGAGTCATTCTTGCATGGTGATGTTAGTTTGAGAAGAAAGTAAAACCAGGAAACAGATGAACAGCAAATAATTCTTTGAGTTCAAGGAGAATAAGTAGCCTCATGTTGAAAGAGAATATGTTCTAGACCATGCAGGATTAAGCAAAGCCTATTTCATAAACAAAGAGCAAGTCACAAATGAATCCAGAGAGGGAATCAATTACTGGTTTGGTATTTACAACAGCAACACTCACAACAACTCGCAAAATTAAAAGTGAAATTCAGAGAAATTCATGAACTGAAGAAAATCAAAAACTCTTGTAAGTGTAGCCATGAAATCTCTTGGAATAAATTTAAGGTATTATAATGGATATGAAAAGGTGGGTCTTGACTACAACAGACCTGCTTAAGCTGCTGCAGAGCGAGTACAAATATTTACTACTGCTAGAACATACAGTACACAGAGATGCATGTAAGACATGCTGCTGCTGCACATTTAGACATACATTCAATCCCCTTGAAGTAGATCTAGGAAGTTGATGCAGGGGAGGAGGGTTTCAGAGAAAACTCTTGTAGCATGCTGCAGTACAACCAGCTTATGTTCAAACAGCTAATGCAATTTAAATGTTAGACAAATAGAGAGTAGCATGTAAAAGGACCTATCAGCTTGCGCCATGTTGAGTTTCATGACTGAACTTAGAAGCCTTTCTTATTAAAATGTAATTAAGCATGTTATTATGTGCACAACATACACTGTATGTGGTATTTCCATAAATTAACCTTAAACAGAACACCTAAGAAGTCATCTGTTCTTGCCAAATAAAGGTAATGTGAATGTGTTGAATTTCTTTGAATTGCAATTTAGTAAATTCCTGTTCCTGTCATTCCAATTCACATTCCAGTTAAACATCCTGTGGGGCGTGGCCAATGCAATTAAAATTCTTGGGCATTTAAAGGGAGTCAAGTAGTAAATTCAAAGATTTGCCCAAGTCTGATATTGTAAACTTTCGGTTTTCTTGTTAGCGACGTATACAATTCTAAACTCAATCAACAATGAGACTGACCAGGAGTTGTCCACTCCATATGCTAAAATAGGCTTCTCCTGGGAAACATCATTATTCCTCAATATGGCATCATTTTGATTCTCAGAGACTGTGAGCATAAGTTCTTTCAGTGTTACAATCAACAGAGACTGAGTGTCATTCTCCCTTACAGATTGACCTGGTCTTTCTTCCCCAGTGGGTTCAGCAGGGGTGTGAACACAAGAGTCAGCAGTGAAGGGTCTGCTCCTGGCCTGAAGGGCTTTGACATGGCCTGATGAGCAGCTTGCAGCACTGCGTGGTAGGTCCGAAAACTCATTTGCTAGTGGAAACCATAGAGAATTCTGAGAAGTCTAAGTGAGTTTTCTTGATGTAACTGCTACCTACTGTACCTTTTTATTGCTACTCCTGGTAACTGCTGATGGAATGAGTTTTTATTTGCTCAAATCATATATCAATCCCATAACTAATTTTGGTTGTGGTTATGCACTTTCTCTTAGAGAAATCTCATTAAGAATATTCTCTAGAGCACCCATTAAAACATAACATTTCTCATATTCATTATTTCTGGCAGTCATATATTATATTGCCATATTGCCTTATGAAAGGGGTATCCTGCAATTGTTACCTTAAGGATATATGTATGTCTTACCTAAACCTTAAAAATACATGTAAGTGTAACCAAATGTATTCCGGTTGATTCAATGATTCAGTTAATATTTTTGACTTGAATAAAAGCAGTTAATTAACTTTTAAAAAATTAATAAAAGCAGTTAGTTGACTAATCATTTACCACATGAAGCACATTTTTAAGATTAACATATTTTCCAGTATATTATTTCAGTTCAATTTTATTGGGCTATTACAATATACTATTGTCATCTATACAAGGCCTTCCATGAAGTAAGACAACTGGCAACTCAAAATGGATTCATAAGAACTGCTGAAAAAGATAAGTCCTTTTTTATCAATAGCTAAATGTCTTTCAGCAAATGTGAAGATAAATTGGTTGCGAGCTGAATGTCTTTAGCATGCAAGTGACATCTTAGTGAAATGATATGGCAACTCTCACCCTTTGCCACATTCAATGCAGATCTATGAGAGAAAGTGAAGCTTGTTGCTAGGATACAGAGCATGGCTCCTTAAAGGGAGTGCTGAAGAATGGAGAGAAATGGGAAGAGATTTTTTTTTATTTTTTATTTTTTTCAAACTAATGGCTTTTCAAGGAATTTGAATACATTTTGAAATTGAGCTGATCAATAGGATAATTACTCATAACCATACTGATTTATTTTTTGGTTCAACACAACTCACTCTCTCGACCTACACAGCACCACAAAGGTATATGAACAACAAATTGCATTATAGATAGGAACAACTGGATTTTTTATTTATACTTATACTGGTATTTTAGTTATAAAGTATACCTAAGCAATATGATCATAGACAATAGCAATCTGTTAAACTGTCAGTTAACAGTAAATAGACATTTTGATTTAGCATTTTTACATGTTAAATGTAAATATGATAAAATCATAATGCAGGTATACAATATATGCAATAATGATCATCAATGATCACTTTTGGAATTTTTGATTGTTCGATTGATGTTTTTAATTTGAACGTATAACACATAAGCTTTGTTTAAGCTTCAGCATTGAGACGGCTTTCCCTCTGCCTGTCAACAACAGCTCTGACCCCATAACCTTGTGTCTTAATTACATGTAGGATTAAAATGGATTGCCTTCCTTTAGCTGTCATTTGTGCATTGTATTAGACATCCTGAATGCAAGGTCCTTGCATGGATAATTAAATCAGAAAGGCAGTTTGGGTGATAAATTCATAAATTCTGTCACTGAATTTATTCATAGTAGGCTAAACAGTGCATCACATGGGAGCTTGTTTGCTTCTTATTAAAAAAAAAACACATGTGGGAAAAAAATATGGCGGAACGTGTCTTGGCGAATCAATCTTCAATATCCCTCTGGACAATTTAAGGTTCTGCTGGAGTGCAGGTGCTCTGGACACCTCTGTATCATTTATTCTCCACCTTACTGCCATGGCATTTAGTTTCTCCCCAAATAACAGCAACAGGGCCAATCAGAAATGAGAGCTGCAGCTGTGCTGAGTTGCACTCCCTTGCTCGGTGAGGTTTGTTTTAAATGTTTGTGTGACAGGAGCGGGGCATCATTAGGGAGTGGAGCTTGCACAGACATGAGCGCTGGTTGAGAATGCAAAGACCTGCTTATGCTGACAGAAAACAGGATGGCTTCCATTCTTCCACCCTGATCGTGATGTCTTGGCAGCCAGACAATCGATAGTTGTAAGGACCTGTAAGAGGCTTGCATCTATTGAGACCTGGCTAGGTGCATTTAAAAACAGCTTGCTAGTAAAATCCCAGCCTCAACAAAATGCACTTTTGCCTTATGTTCTAAAGATATAAACAAAGGAGTTTTATCTGAGGAGCAAACAAAATGCACAGATATTCAATTTAGTGTACTATTTTGTAATGAACCAAAGAGAGATTTTCTCACAGGTTTGTTGGAGGATACTCTTGTAAAATGCACCTTTTAACCTAAAACAAAAGGAATCATCTCTGGGATTCAGGGTTGGGCCAAATTCAGAAAGTATTATTTGAAATTTAATTGAATTGGCTATGCCCCAGAGGATGTTGAATTAGAATTGGACAAGTTTTGACTAATGAGGACTATCTGTAACCTGAAATGTAGAATTTATTTTTCATCTGATTAAACATATTTCTTTACTACTGTAATCATCTAAAATCAAATCAAAATGTCCACCACATTGTCTTCAGACATTCAATATGAATTTCCCAAAAGCATTTTACCTGCTACCTGACCTGCTATTTTTCCTGCAAAAATAATAAAATGCTCCATAAAGGTTCAAATGCTCCATAGAGTATTTATTTATTCAGAAAATTCCTGCTTATGAAATGAAGAAACTTAAAAACATCATGTCTTTTTTTCTCCTTCTCTCCTTTAATCTGTAAATTTGAGAATGTTAAGTGTTCTTGAGCTCTGGAAAGGCACTATATAAATGTAACATTATTATTATTATTTAATGAAATAATGGTGTCCTCACATAAAAATTCCTGATAGACCTTCTGGATTTTCACCTGTTTGCAGGCTATATTTTTATTTCTTTTAATGATTGAATTTATATTTATTATTCAATGCAAAATGTGTGCTCGACATTTCACATTTTGCTTGACACATTCTGCCTCCAGAATGGTATTGCTATACATGAACAGATAAATGAAAATTCTGTTTCATGCAGAATTCATGCAGAATCATGTAATATCTGAAATTCCAGGAGAAATGTCTAGGTTACTATTGTAACCTCCGTTCCCTGATGGAGGGAACGAGACGTTGTGTTGAAGAAGCGACACTAGGGGTCTCTCTTGAGAGCCTCACTCATCTCTGAACATGAGAAAAGGACAATGAGAAATTGGCAGAAAGAATTTGCATGTCCCTCCCCTGGACATACGGGTACAAAGGGAGGGAAATGCGTCTGTCCATTCAGGATTTTGCCTGAGGAGCCGAAAATTAGGTTTGGCCGTACAGTGGCTCAGTTCAGCGAGTGGCTGGGAGGACACAACTTCTCGTTCCCTCCATCAGGGAACGAAGGTTACAATAGTAACCTAGACGTTCCCTGTCTGTCGCTCACTTTGACATTGTGTCGAAGAAATGCCGTCCACTGCATCGTGGTGGGCCGTGATAGCGGCTACATACACCTTCAAGGTGGAGAGGGACAGCCTCCCCTCCAACCTCTCTTGCAAGGATGAAAGCACTGACTGAACTGCACATCTCTGCGGGTCTTCAGACCGGGAAGAACACCAATTTGCGAACAAACGCCACTTCGGAGCGTAAAGTTGCCTGGTAGAGGGAGCTCTGGCTTGCACAGCATCCATGCAAGAGGGCTCACTGGAGAAAATGCGTACTTGCACAGCCCCCGGGGCCAGCCGTGAGCCAGCACATCTGTCCCAAGGGAAGCTTCCGTTAGGGAATACCAGAGCGGGCAGTGGGAGGTCTTTTGGGAAGTGAACAGGACTACCTGTGCTTTGCCAAACCGTTCCCAAATCAGCTGGACCAACTGGGGGTGAAGCCTCCACTCTCGCTGAGCAAACCTTATTGCGACAGCGCGTCCTCTGCCATGTTGAGGCTGCCCAGGATGTGAGTGGCGCACAGCGATCAGAGTCACTGCTGGCTCCAAAGGAGGAGATGGTGGGCGAATTGTGACATGTGACGGGAGCGCACGCCACCTTGGCGATTTATGTACTCTACCGTCGTGGTGCTGTCTGATCAGATCAAGACGTGCTTGCCCCGGAGGAACCTCCGTAGGGCATGAAATGCAGCCAACAACGCTAGGCAGTTGATGTGACAATGCAGCAGTGGCCCTTTCCATTTACAGCATGTCCATTGCACACGGCACCCCAACCCCGTTTGGAGAAGTCTGAGGTGACCAGAATGCATCGGGACACCTGCTGTAAAGGGACTCCTGTCCATATAAAACAGAGGTCTGTCCAGGGTTTGAAAGTCTGGCGGCAGGCGGGGGTGATAAACAATGGTGCGTGCCGTGGCGCTATGCCCGTCTCTGGACTCGAGTCTGGAGCCAGTGCTGAAGCGGTCTCATATGCATCAACCCCAGGACGCCTTATGCCCCAGGAGCCTCTGGAAATGTTTTAGAGGAACCGTCGTACCTGGTTTGAACAAGGCGAGGCATTTCAGCACTGACTGCATGCACTCGTTAGTGAAGCACGCTATCATTGTGACTGAGTCTAACTCCATGAAAAGAAAAGAGAAAAGAGATGCTCTGAACCGGGGCTAGCTTGCTCTTTTCCCAGTTGACATGAAGCCCTAGGTGGCTAAGGTGCCTGAGCACCTGGTCCCTGTGGGTCGCATTGTAACTCTCGGGAGTGGGCCAGGATGAGCCAGTCATCGAGGCAGTTGAGTATGCGGATGCTCACTTCCTCTGGCGGGGCAAGGGCTACCTCTGCGACTGCCTCTGAGGATGAGTGGGGACAGGGACATGCCGAAGGGGAGGACCTTGTACTGATACGCATGGCCGTCGAACATGAACCGTAGAGAGGGTCGGTGTCGAGGCAAGATAGAGACGTGGAAATACGCGTCCTTCAGGTCTACCTCTGCGAACCAATCTTGATGCTGGGCGCAAGTTAAGATGTGTCTTTGCTTGAGCATTTTGAATGGGAGTTTGTGCAAGGCCCAGTTGAAAACTCACAAGTCCAAGATCGTTAGTAAGCCGCCGCCTTTCTTAGGTACGATGAAGTAAGGGCTGTAGAGCTGCGACTGCAATGTTGCCATGGCTATGTTCTCACAATGAGAACATGAACCATTCATAAAACGCTGCCTGCATGTGATCGCAGCACAGGCACATGAGGCAGCTCGTATGACCGTCAGAAGTGGAGAGAAATTCAACCATATCCAGGAACTACACAGGGGCGGATAAACATGTTTAAAAAGATGCGTCCTAAAAAGGATGTTCAATGGCAGCTGTGTATTACTCTTATAGAGAAATTCTTTTAGGAAAACATTCTCTTTTAAAAGCGCTGTCGAAGAGCCCAGGGGCAAAGCTGCACTGCTGTGCAGAGAAGGAGAAAGCCGCTTATATGCGCCGTAGATCCAACTGCATACGCTCATAGAGATGAAGTGAATAGCAGCTCACTGATCACACAACCTGTCGCCTCCGAAGAAAATTTCTGAATGGACAGACGCATTTCCCTCCCTTTGTACCCGTATGTCCAGGGGCAGGGCATGCAAATTCTGTCTGCCAATTTCTCATTGGCCTTTTCTCAAGTTCAGAGACGCTCTCAAGAGAGACCCCTAGACGGGGAACCACAGTTAACAACATATTCCACAGTTAATGTAGCCTACAAATTCAGCTTCATATGGTAATAAAAAAATTAGAATAATTTAATTAATAATTGAATAATAATAATAATTATTATTATTAGGAATTACAAGGAATATTTTATTAATAGAAACTCTAAATGTAAGGGTAACATTTAAAAATGGGCGTTTCATTTAGTTTTTGATGCACTTCTGGTTTAATCCCCGCCCACACCCGGTTCTATCTGAATACAGAGACAGATAATTTTGTCATATGAATAGATACAGATAATGGCTTCGCTGCACACCCCTAATGTTAAATTAAGTATTATAATGTAAACATAAAAGTAAAGCTGCAAAATCCATTTTCTTCTCTCTCTACATCATTATAACTCTCGTTTAGTTTGCATCAGATGTTCTCTTCTCACTCAGAGCACTTGCGCAGGTTGAGAGCAATGTGTGCTGTCATAGCAACCATGATAGTTTCTGTTTCCATTTGTCCTACAAAGGCCATCAGTACTTTGTACTGCCTACAAAGGACACATCCTACCTAGCACCAGCCTTCAAAAAATGAGACAGAGTCTATTTTGAAGCTTGGTTTCAACAAATGGTCTTTTTGCAGTGAGGAAGAAGATTTTATAGTAAAATGGCCTCTTATATGTCAAAAGATCAAGGACAATTTTATTCCTCATGTCATGACACCTTTACATATCAGTCCTGTATGACGGCATTTTGGTGCCACATAATTATTATAATTTTTTTTTAAATAAAGTCCTAATATTTTGAGAATAAAGTAAAAATCACAAGACTAAAGTCATAATATTTTGAGAATAAAGTAAAAATCACAAGACTAAAGTCATAATATTTTGAGAATTAAGTAAAATTTTGAGAATGAAGTTGTAGCATTACGAGATTAAACTCATAATATTTCGAGAATAAAGTCAAAATTAGTATAAAGTCAGAATATTTTGAGAATTAAGTAAAAATGACCAGAAACAGCACGTCATTACCACAACGATAGAACAAAGTTCTAGCAGCTTCATCAATGCAAGAAATGGATGTGGATGATTTAGTTAAATCATACTTTAGTTTAGGATTTAGCAACAAAGAAATCCTTTTTCATGTTTTGGCACATCAATACAAAGTTAAATTGGGATCAGGATACTGCAGTGTTTGAGTAGGAATTGAATTTATGCAGGAGAAAGAACAAGACAGACATTCGTGCTGCATGGGTGAAGCTCTAAGTTGAACATTAGTAGCACTTAAATTGTACTTACTATAGCACATTTCCTAAAAATATGGAAATTTAGTACCATGTAAAAACGCTCATAAATTAACTTAGGGCCATAAATGACTATGTGTATTGTTAGCGCATCTTCCACAATTTATCAGATACAAAGGGACATTTAATACATTATATTAATATAATATGATGAATGGAAAGCCTTTGCACATGGTTTCAGAGGATGAAAAAAGGTGTTGAAAAAAATCGCATTGAAATAAATAGACAGTCTCCACAGTCTGTGCATGTGACGTGATAGATGTAAATTAGGTCTAAAGATAGATAACATTTACACGACACATAATACAGTACTGTATAATGTTTTATTGGGCTTCTTTGACAAGGATCATTGTAATCGCAACAGAAAGATATGTTCTTATGGAATAGATTTGCTTCGAAGACATGTGAGTAGTGTGACCCTGCAACATAAATAGGCCAAAATAAATAACTAAAATATAGTTTACAAAGGTGATTAGGGTGAGAGTGTGCAAGGAGCGATTCTCTCTCTCTCTTCTTCCTCTTCTTCCTCCATCCAATGGATGGTTTAAATAGTCCTAGTCTGTTTACATGGCAGTAGGGTTGCCACACGTCTCGTAAAATACGGGGTCATCCCATATTTAAAGATAAAATTATGCGTCCCGTATCGAATCAATACTGTAACGAGATCCAGGCAATGAGAGATGATCTAAGTGCAGCTTTTTAATAACAAAAAAACAAGAAAACTTGGAATAACGAAAACCACGGAGAACTTAACACTGAACTTGCAAAACATGAAATAACAGACAAATAGACAGGGGGAAACAAGGGCTTTTATATATTTTAGGGGAAACAAGGAACACCTAGGAAAACAATCAGGGAAAGTGAACCAATCAGGGAGACCAGTGAGAAAAATAAACTACAAAGGACTACAAAAACCAAACAGGAAACAGGAACTTCAACATAAAAGCACAAAACAAAAGTCAACCGAGAATGTGACAGAGCCCTCCCTTTAAGGAGCGGATTCCAGACGCTCCAAACACACACACACACACACACACACACACACACACACACACACAAAAAAATGGAGCACAGGGGCAAACAGGTAGTTCAAGGGGAGCAGATGAACAAAGTAAGGACAGGGAGAACATAGCAGATCAGGCAGACGGCCAGGAGACCAAGGGGATAACCTCAAAGTGGGGACCGGGTCAGGAGGTTTGGGAGGTGGCCGCAGGGACGAGACTGGGTCAGGGAGTCTGGGAAGTGGCCATAGGACAGGGACTGGTTAGGAGGGGGCCACAGGGATGAGAGAGGGTAAGGGGGCCTGGGAGGTGGCCACAGGACTGGGACCGGGTCAGGAGGCCACAGGACAGGGACCGGGTCAGGAGGCCTGGAAGGAGGCCACTGGACAGGGACCGGGTCAGAAGGCCTGGGAGGAGGCCATGGGACAGGGGCCGGGTCAGGAGGCCTGGGAGAAGGCCAGGGGACAAGGACCGGGTCAGGAGGCCTGAGAGGAGGCCACAGGACAGGGACCGGGTCAGGAGGCCAGGGAGGAGGCCACAGGACAGGGATTGGGTCAGGAGGCCTGGGAGGAGGCCACTGGACAGGGATCGGGTCTGGAGGCCTGGGAGGAGGCCACAGGATGAGGATCGGGTCAGAAGGCCTGGGTGGAGGCCACAGGATGGGGACCGGGTCAGAAGGCCTGAGTGGAGGCCACAGGACAGGGAACGGGTTAGGAGGCCACAGGACAGGGACCGGGTCAGGGGCAGTCTCTGGCTGCGGAGCTGTGGAAGGCGGAGTCATAGAGGACTCAGGGGGTGGAGCCGTGGAAGGTGGAGCCATGGAGGACTCAGGGGGCGGAGCCGTGGAAGACTCAGGAGGCGTGGAAGGCACAGGAGGCGTGGAAGGCGCAGAAGGCTCAGGAGGCGTGGAAGGCTCAGGAGGTGAAGGCGTGGAAGGCTCAGGAGGTGAAGGCGTGAAAGGCTCAGGAGATGGAGACGTGCAAGGCGGACCCGTGGAATGCTCAGGACGTGGAGATGTGGAAGGCTCAGGAGATGGAGACGTGGAAGGCGGACCTGTAGAAGGCTCAGGAGGTGGAGACGTGGAAGGCTCAGGAGATGGAGACGTGGAAGGTGGACCCATGGAAGGCTCAGGAGGTGGAGACGTGGAAGGCTCAGGAGATGGAGACGTGGAAGGTGGACCCGTGGAAGGCTCAGGAGGTGGAGACGTGGAAGGCTCAAGAGACGTGGAAGGCTCGGGGGGCGGAGCCCTGGAAGGTGGAGCCCTGTAAGGCTCTGGAGGCGTGGAAGGCTCTGGAGACAGAGCCGTGGAAGGCTCGGGAGGCGGAGCCATGGAGGACTCTGGAGACAGTGCTGTGGGAGGTTTAGGAGATGTGGAAGGCTCGGGGGAGGAGCCCTGGAAGGGGGAGCCATGGAAGGCTCTGGAGACAGTGCTGTGGGAGGTTTAGGAGACATGGAAGGCTCTGGAGGCGGAGCCTTGGGAGGCTCGGGGGGCGGAGCCCTGGAAGGCGGAGCCATGGGAGGCTTGGGAGGCGGAGCCGTGGGAGGCTCGGGAGGCGGAGCCCTGGGAAGCTCGGGAGATGGAGCCCTGGAAAGCTCGGGAGACGGAGCCCTGGAAGGTTCGGGAGGCGGAGCCATGGGAGGCTCGGGAGGCGGAGCCCTGGGAGGCTCGGGAGGCGGAGCCCTGGAAGGCTCGGGAGGCAGAGCCGTGGGAGGCTTGGGAGGCGGAGCCCTGGGAGGCTCGGGAGGCGGAGCCATGGAGGGCTGAGACTGAGAAGCAGAAGCCCTTCTTCTCCTCCTCCGGATGGACGATGCTGGCAACGCTGGCTCTGGGACGGACGAGGCTGGCAACACTGACTCTGGGACGGTTGAGGCTTCCAGCTCGTTGGCCGTGGCAGGTGTGGGCGTTGGCTCGTTGGGCTCGGGAGGCTTGGGAGGCAGAGCCCTGGAAGGCAGAGCCACGGAAGGCCTGGGAGGCGGAGCCCTGGGAGGCTCGGGAGACGGAGCCCTGGGAGGCTCGGGAGGCAGAGCCCTGGAAGGCTCGGGAGGTGGAGCCCTGGAAGGTGGAGCCGTGGAAGGCTCGGGGGGCGGAGCCCTGGAAGGCTCAAGAGGCGGAGCCATGGAAGGCTCGGGAGGTGGAGCCCTGGAAGGTGGAGCTGTGGAAGGCTCTGGAGGCATGGAAGGCTCTGGAGACGGAGCCCTGGAAGGCACGGGAGGTGGAGCCCTGGAAGGTGGAGCCGTGGAAGGCTCGGGAGGCGGAGCCGTGGGAAGCTCGGGAGGCGGAGCCCTGGAAGGCTCGGGAGGTGGAGCCCTGGAAGGTGGAGCCGTGCGAGGCTCGGGAGGTGGAGCCCTGGGAAGCTCGGGAGACGGATCCCTGGAAGGCTCGGGAGGCGGAGCCCTGGAAGGTGGAGACAAGATTAGAAGCAGATGCATTATATATTAGTTCATATCCACCTTCAGCAGGCTTTATGTTATTTATTACTCCAATCTAGATTTTCTTTGATATCAGTTGCATCAATTGTTAAATTTTCTGCTGAAAACAGCAGAATATGTTGAGCAACAGCAAAATTGTTTAGGTTAAACAAATGATTATAAGGAACTAATTATGGATTTGTAAACAGAAGCTAGGTGAGAGTGAAGTGCCCATTTTCAGTCATCATATTTCATGCAAAGATCAATATAACAAAGGTGAAAGGGGAAATAGTTTGTTAAACTACTTCATGGTAGAAAACAGACAAATCTGGCTCAACATGTTTTCCAAAAGATTTAGGATTATAAACAAAATTCATATTGGCACTTATCTCAACAGGACAGGTGCTTAGGTTCGCAGTAAACAAATGCTACTCAAGGCAATTTGCTGTGAAATTTGCACATCTTTGGCATAGCATTGAAAACACGCCATAAATGTAATTGATTTTAACCAGGCAGAAGTATCCACAAGTCAATCAGATGTTGTTTAGACGCATTTAAGTACAGTTGCCCAGTGTGGCATAATGTGTGTAACTGAAACGCAATGACTGATATCTTTGTGAATAGCTTGAGAACATGTCTTGAATGTCCTTCACCTAATGACTGAACCAGTTCTTCCAGCAACACAGCACATAACACAAAGTATTACTAGTTAAATAACCTTGTTGCATCACACATTACAAATTGCATGTCTGTTTTACACCGAATACCATCCATCATAAAAAAAAAATTATGCTTGTACAACATCCAACTGGATATTTTCTCCTAGTGAGATATGATAAGATGACAAAGATGTTTTAAGAAGAATAGGGGAGAGCATTATTCTTTCTGCTCATTTTAATTTCCTCAACTGTCTTTTAAGTTTAATGCATAAAGTGACAGGGGCCATTGTGATGAGTTCTGTATGTTTCCAGTCCAAGAGGCCATGATTCACAGTGATTTAATTGGAATAATGTATGAAATGAGTCACGCTTGCAGCCGGGAACGTTAACTCCCAGCTTCGCCAGTCTCGGCAGAGATCAATGCACCTAACCTCAGTTCAAGAAAACATCCTTTAATGGATACTCTGGGGATCCGTGCCAAGCTTCAGCCGTTCACTTATTTATTTATTTTTTAATTTGTGTGACTGTAGTGCATACTTTCAAATTACCCACCAGAGTACGAGGGCTTGTGTCAGAATGCAATTTTTAAATCCCATCAAGCTAAACAGCACAGTTTGATCATCTTCATTCAGCTTGTGACATGTGCAGGTTTATTGTCTCTTTCATGCCTTGATAGTTTTGGGGAACATGTTCGGACAAGCACTGTAAAACCCCTTACGTTGTGTTAAAGATGACAGCACACACATCTCAAATTTATAGAGAGGCTATTGCTTGAAATTAATGATGTGTTTCAATAATGGCATAAAATAATTGAGTTTTGTCACAAAAAGTGACATTGTTTTAATGTGAGTCCACAGGAAGGTGAGGCAGAAAATTGCTAAAACAAGTGTGACCTTTGGATACAGTCTCTTATTTCTCACTTTCTTTCATTTCAGAAGGAAATTAAATACATGCTTTTAGCGCGTTTAGACATGACAGGAGTCTTTCTCAATGGCTGTGAAAGATAGGGTGATTTGCAGACACTTTGCAGTTCATTCCTTGAGATTACATTAAAAATCCTGATAAATGGGAGGAGAAAGGAGTCAGAACCAGATGCCCAACATTTTGTATGCCCAACATTAGAGCTTTTGTATGAGGAGGTCATTTTGTTAGAGCACTTTCTCCAAAAAAATTAATATTGTGGAAAAGCTTTTTAATGGCTAAAGCACAAAGGGTCTCTCTTCTCACCTTTTTTGTAAACCCTAAAAGATCTTTTTAATATGTACCAGTCAAAACCAATGCATTATTTCAAATTACCCAATCAGACTGTCTAGATATTCAGAAATAGACTGTATGATTTTTCAACTTGTAACTCCAGATGGCTATATGGATAGTGTGGCAGAGGGGGCGTGGTCAAGCGTCCGTCTGGGGGAGAAAGCGGTAAGGGTGCTTGCACCTGAGCCAAATTATGTCTAACACCTGTCTCTGATTTCAGTGAGCGTGGGGAGAGCGGCATAAAAGCGGCCACAGAACCTCCAGTTGGGAGAGAGAGAGAGAGAGCGAGCGAGCTACATACATACATACATACATACATACATACACACACACACACACACACACACACACACACACACACACACACACACATACACACACACACACACACACGACAGTCCAGTGTTGACGTGTGCTGTCTAGAAGAATTATTGATTGTATTCAGAACGTTTTGTTAATTGTAAGGAGGAAGTTGTGTGTGACACTGTGGCCATTAAAAGTTGCCTTACATTTCAAGCCTACGTCTACGTGACTCCTTCCACAGAGAGTTTTGACTGTAAATTCTAACTGAATTAGCTGTATTCAAAAACATCAGTAGTTGCAGATGGTCTCACGAGAAAATCTGTGATAGGTGGTTGAATGTTTTGTATGCTAAAATGCTTCCTGAATTTCCAAACAGCCCCACATTGGTCTAAGCTGGAACTACAGTCGTGCACGTAAGTAATGTAAAATGCACAGCACTTCACATTTTTTTTCACATTTGAGTAGAAATTACTTTTGAGAAGAAAAAGTTCTTTAATTCACTCAAAATTACTTTCACTATCATCAGTTTTACTCAATCATCCCGTGTTGATTCAACTAAAAACGGTGTCTTGTCAGCTTTACCTAATCCATTTGCGTGGAGACAACATGAATATTTTTTGTTTGGTTAACTGAAACTAGGCAGAGTTCTAGTTCCCAGCATGGAACCGAACAGGGAGAGTACTAAATGCTAAAAGTAAGTGTTATTTTATGTAACTTTGCAAGATAAATATAAATGGGGGGGGGGGGGGGGGGGGGGGGGGGGGGGGGTCATGTTTTATGTTAAGAATAAGATTGAGAAGAATTTATGTTGTGTTTTGGGGGGTTACTATCATGGTGAAGAGTGGAGCTTGTACCTATGTTGAGGACCAATTTTGTGTTCTACATATTACTTTATCCATTTAGCAACTGCTGTGCTAACCATAGCATAGTGACCAAGTTGTTCTCAGTAGTGTTTCCCACTAGTTTTGCTGATTTTGATGTGACTTGATTCTTTTGATTCAGTTCACCAAAAAGATTTGTTCAAATGGTCTGCACTTATTTAGCACTGATAATTGCATTGAACTGAACGCAGTCATTCTTGACCATCCTTTATTAAAAGAGACTTCACCACAGCAGTGTTAAAGTATCATAAGTCTTTCCACACAAATTACAACAAAGCATATATATCATACTGTGAACTGCTGAGCATGACTTTTTTTTTTTATCAAGCTATACAAAAACAACAATACCAGCCTAAAAATAATTATATTTCCCCTTCGGTCACTCTCTCGACGTTGTGTCGAAGGAAGTGACACAAGGGGGTCTTCTCGGACGCCGAATCGTACCTCTGAACCTGAGAAAAGGCCAGTGTCAAGTTGGCAGACAGAATTTGCATGCCCCGCCCTGGACATACGGGTATAAAGGGAAGCGGGGCAGCGAATGCCAGTCAGAATTTTTCTAAAATGTTAAATCATCAGCCTGTGGGGACATAAAAAACAACTTGCGCTCTCCCTTATCGGATTCCTCGCTGGATCAAGATGGCAGAGGTCTAATCGATTGTGACAGCAGTGAGCTTCGTGATGTAGGTCGGGATATTTCGTACATTTAGTTTACAGTGCTGATGAAAATCTCGACCGACATTGAGGGCCTCGCAGAAATGCTTAGAGCGATCACATTTATGGAGGCAAAACTTTCCACCCTGATCACAACAATGGACGATGTTGAAAAATGGGTCGTATTTCTGTAGTTGGCCGAAAGAGAGCTACAGGCTAACCCGCCTGATTCCAAGGCTGATGTGGAGCATTTGTGGGAAAAACTAGATTATATTTAAAAGACGTAATAATGTTTGTTTTGTTGGAATCCCAAAGGGAGAGGAAGGTCAGGATATGGTGAAGTTTTTTGATGGGCTTATTCTGAATTTGACTGACACAGCAGGCCACTGGTTTGAAATAGAGCATGCTCACAGAGCTTTCGTTCAGTTTCCCAGGGCAGGTAACAGACCTCGATCTACCTGGCAAGATTCTTGCGGTCAGCTGATAAAGACTTTTTTCTACGAGCAATGAGGAATAAAGGCAAGTATAAAGACCACAACATCATGGCTTTTCTGGACTTTGCCATATCGACTCGAAATGAAGTGGGACATATTCAAAGATTGCACCAACAGAAGTTAAGCTTCACACTGCTCTATCCAGCTAAGCTGAGAATTGACGGCAAGGATGGGTGTAAGAATTTTACATGTCCACGACAAGCTATGGCCTTCATTAAATGAATGGAGTGAGTGGATATCTTTGCCTGCACTCGATCAACAACACAGACTACACATTGTGCATTTTACTGATGCAGCCTGAGAGGGTTTGTTGATCTGTTGTCTGCCCACTGGCTCCTGACTCTTTTTTTTTTTTTTTCCTTTCTTTTTTTCTCCCTTTGTTAACTTGCTGTAGAGCTCATTTGTTCACGTTGTGGATTCCATGTTATTTTTTTACTAGGGCCTATTTGCATTCTTTTATTTGTCATTTTATTAAACATATTTATGTATATTTTAACGGCACAGTTTATGTTAAGATAAAAGGGTGGAAAACAAACAAATAAAAAAATTATATATACTGTATATATGTGTATATAAATCACCAGACTTGAGCAGTCTGGTAGCAATATTATCACGGAAATTCTCTTGAGCATGCATGGACCATCGAATATCCAAGCGATGGACATTAGTTGGGAATGTAATGCGTGAGGTTGAAGTGAATTTTTTTTCTGTTCTGTGGGTTATTAAGGATGTTATGGTTACATAAATGTTGGATAGTGATCTTTATAATTTAGCCTTGGGTAAACAATTTATATTTATATATCAATATGTCACACTTTAATATAGGTAAAATATTTCTCTCCACGTGGAATGTTAAAGGGCTGGGACACCCTATAAAAAGAATGAAGGTTGTGTCTTTTCTTAAGTGTAAAACATTTTATATAGTGTTCCTTCAAGGAACGCACCTTTCTTCACAGGAAGCTGAAAAACTTGGCAGGGCATGGGGTGGGCATGTGTTTGGTAGTGCTGGTTCAAGTAAGAGCAGGGGAGTCATCACATTGATAAGCATTTACAATTCAAACAGATTAAACATAATTTAGGAAGAATCATTATTCTTTTGGCTGAAACACAGGGGCAAAATCTGATTTTGGGTAATATAGATCCTGAGGGTAAGCTACAAGCTACAACTCACTCCAGGGTGCACTGCAGAGGAATTAAGACCCTGTTCATTAAAAGGTTAAAGAAAGACGAACTATCACCAACAATAGCGCAAGCCCTGATCAGTCTCATTCTAAAAAAGATAAAGACCCAAATTAATGTAAAAGTTATCATTGATTTTCCCTGATCCAATGAGATGTAAACATTTTGGCTAATCGATTAAACAGAGTAATTACATTGATTATAAATATAGATCAAGTGGGGTTTACATTTGATCGTAGTTCTACTGGTAATATTAGACATTTTATAAATATTATGTTGTCAGTAGGGAATGATCAGACCCTGATTGCTGCAATCTCACTTGACACCAAGAAGGCGTTTGATAGGGTGGGATGGGACTATCTTTTTAAAGGGCACCTATTATGCCCCTTTTCACAAGATGTAATTTAAATCTTTGGTGTCCCCAGAATGTGTCTGTGAAGTTTCAGCTCAAAATAACCTACAGATAATTTATTATAACATGTTGAAAATGCCAATTTTTGTGTGGGAATAAAAACTAGCTGTTTTTGTGTGTGTGTCTTTAAATGCAACTGAGTTGGTGCTCCCCACCTCGTATACAGAATAGGGTGGAGTTTTGACATCTCTGCTTTGGATAACTAGACATCATAAGAAATATAACTGACAGTGAAAATAGTGGTGTTAAGCCCTATATGTTTGAAACAGAGTCAGACACTGATGAGGGAGAGACTCCGTCAGAAGTAACAACATTGAGAATGAACCAGGAAGATTCCGAATGGTTATTTGATAAATGTAATTATTTTATGCAGAGTTTTTTCAGCAGTTTTGCAATGATGGATGAGCAACACACACAGATACTGTTAAAACGTTATATAACGAAAATATATTTGATATGTTTATATTCTATATTATATTCTATAACGAAACAGCACATACAAACAAACATGTCTGTCGGCAAAGTCCGTCAACAGTCAGGGCAGGGCCTGTACAAAGTGACATCACTTTGTACAGAATCTGCCAACGGCTTGTTCTGAGACAGTGCTTATGATTAATGGGGATTTTAAAAAAAAAGACTGGGTGGATTTGTATCATTATAGAGTGGTTGTGTACACACAATGACACTTTTATGTTCAAACATCATGTAAAAGTGAATTTTGCATAATAGGTCCCCTTTAAGATTTTGTAAATTAAGTTGATTGATTGGGTGGATTATGCTACTTTATAAACAACAGGTAGTGGCAGTGCTAACTAAAGGGTTAAATTTAGATTTTTCTTTCTCTTGGCAGGGGAACCCAGCAAGGCTGTCCTCTCTTTATTGTTCAGTCTTGCCCTGGAACCATTACCAGCCGAAATAAGAAAAGAGGATGATTTTCCTGACATTGTAGCAGGAGGTATGGTGCATAAACTTCTACTCTGTGCAGATAATATATTATTATTTGTCTCCGAACTTAAAAGATCTATGCCTAGCCTCCATTGAATTATTAATTCTTTCTCCACATTTTCAAGATATAGGGTGAATTGGTCTAAATCGAAAGCTCTTGCTCTGACAGCATATTGCCCTGCCACAGCTTTCCAACCTGGCACCTTTCAATGGCCCAAGCAAGGCATTAGGTATTTAAGCATTTTATTTCCAGCAAATTTAAGAGATTTGGTTAGTTAATTTTGACCCATTAATGAAAAGTTTCATGTGTGATGTGGATAGGTGGGCTTCAATACATCTGTTTATGGTAGGGAAGGTCAATGTTATAAAAATGAATTGTATTCCCAAATTTAATTATATACTACAGTCTCTCCCTCTAGATGTTCTTCTTTCTTATTTTAAACAATTTAATAGAATATCAAAGTTTTTTATTTGGAATGGTAAACGACCTTAGTTGCATTTTAACTAAGTTACATTGACCAATAGACAATGGAGGTTTAGGCATCCCCCAACATTTTTTTTATTACAATGCTTTTAATCTCAGACACCTGGCACATTGGTCTCTTTCACCCGAGAGAGCCCCTCCCTGTTACAACATTGAACAAGCGGTCCTTGCCCCAATCTCACTATTGCAAAATTATTCTATTAAATTGCCTAGAGAAGCAAAAATGCATCCTATTATTTCACATTTACATTCAGAATCAGAATCAGCTTTATTGCCAGGTATGCTTACACATACAAGGAATTTGTCTTGGTGACAGGAGCTTCCAGTGCACAACAATACAATACAGCAACAAGACAGAGATAATAATAAAAATTTTTTTTTTAAAATAAATAATTAGAAATAGAATAAGAATACAATTGGATAGAAAATAAAGTATATATAGAATACAAAATAAGACACAAAGTATGGATAAGTGCTTCTTGCATGTTCAATTCTGATATTACCTAAATGTTTCCTCAAGTATATGGATGAACCCTAAATTATGCATTAACAAGTCCCCCTTTGCTGGAAAGAAAGAATTGAGAGGGGTGTTGCTACACTTGACCTTTATGAAAATGGAGAATTGAGATCATTTGAAAATATAACCAAGCAATTTGGGATTTACAGGTCTCAGTTTTCTAGGTATTTACAGTTGCGCCTTCTACTTTGTAATATTTTTGGTGGTAGTACACAGCCCCCTAAAGCTGCAGATACCCTCTGTATTGTGCTCACAGCCCTTGGAAAGCATCGGTGTACTATTCCTTGTTGATTCAGAGTCTTGGTGATGGACCTTAACTGCTCTTAAGAGGTTATTGGAAAGAGATTTGAACTTGGTATTGGAGGATGGGGAGTGGGAAAGGATTAAAAAAAAATAAAAAATTAAACTATGTCTAGGGATGCAAGGGTATGCCTTATTCAGTTTAAGATTTTGCGTAATTTCTACTGGACTCCCCCTAAATTGTTTAGGCTTGGTCTAAAAGGCACCTACCTGCTGGCGATGTAAGTTGGAGGATGGACATAGCCCATTCTCTGTGGTTCTGAGCTAAGATTCAAGAATTCTGGGTTAGAGTCCAGACTATGTATATAGGGTGATGGGGCAGTCAATAAAATAGGTGACAAATATATACAAAAAGCTGGTTCCAAAAAAGAGTAATGATTGGCAGACAGATAATTCTTAGAAGATGAAAGTCAATTGGCACTCCCTCATTTTAAGAATGGTTCACCAAATTGGGTAGGGTGGCGGTTTGAAAAGATGTCATATAAGCAGCTTGGCAAAATAGACACGTATGGCAAGAAATGGGAAAGGAACTTGACATTTCTGGAGGGTTCGCAGTGAGGACCATGTGGAGATAAACAGAATTATAATGATAATTGGAACTCTTTCTTTTCTTATTTGTTTTATTTTATTTTTTTATGTCCTCAAATATTTTCTCTTTTTGTTTGCTTATATGTGTGCATGGTGTAATTTAGGCTTTGACCACAGGGATATTTGTTGAGGGACAGGATGGAGTTGGGGAGGGGGAAATAATGGGAGTCAAGATGATTATGTTTGTATATGTTCTGTTCATACGATATTTCATATAAGAATCAATAAAAATGTTAATAGCAAGAAAAGCCTAAATATCTTACACTGTGCATAAAAGCACAATATTTCCATCCTTAATTCATGTTGTTTTTAATGTACTTCTTCAGTCATTTTTTACACATTCATAAATTGGGCATCAAAATTTGTGTATACCTATAAACTTGTCTTAAGTGCATTGCACCCTCTCTTCTTGTTGAACGTGATTGACTCACATGTCGAACTGAATGAATGACACGCCTCCTCTCATTCAGTAGATCTTTGTTCATGAGTCATTTGCAAATGAGTTTACCAGAATATGTTCATTCACAAACTACCTCTGATCTCGTTCAGACTCACATGTCCGACTAGTTCAGTGAAGGGACATATTCGTTCAGCAGGTCAAACCAATGATATGCGCCTTCACAGCATGCACTCGAATGCTATTGGCTCATGCTATAGACAGCCTTTACGGGCATAAAAAGCAGTAGATCTCATTGTCTTCAAAAGGGAGACATCAGTGAACTAAAAATATGAGTCAGTGTATGGAGATGAACAAGAACAATTCATTCACTTAAAAGATTTGATCAAAAAGTCTGATTTGTTCATGAATGAAACATCACTATTTCCAAGCATGTATTTAGCATGCTAGCATTTCCTGTCATTACCTGGCATTTCACTGAAAGAGTTTGAGTTATTTTGACATGTTAATTAAAGTTGAGTTTACATGATTTGGTTAAAGTTCCCTCTACTTGAAGTTTTTGTCGAAATCACATTGTAATTTTAATTAAGAATACTAATTTCAAACATATGAAACCACTGTCCATGACTGAATAAAGTTCAGTCAAATAGTAATTTTTTTGAGTGATTCTTCTAACAATAACCCTAACTCTAACTGCGTTCTTTCACGTACTTCCTTGCAAATGTAATATCTTGCTATCCAGATGTTTAAAAGGATGTGACGTCAAAGGTTCATTGCAAGCGATTTTCAGGGCATGACAAACCACTGCATGGTGGCGCATGTCTGGAATTTGGCACATCTGCCAATTTTACGCCAAATTTCCTGTGGCATGAATTGCATAGTCTATTTCTATGCGGCAGATTGCTATGTCGCTTAGCAACTGTAAACAGCCCACAGTAAGGATAACCAACTATATTACTTTTTGGTTTTTTCTTCAGATTATTATGAATATTAGACTGTTTATTGAACATTAGTGTCCACTTTGTTTTGTGCTTAAGTAAAGCACAAAAGCCCTTGGTAAAATTACTTTAACACACCACCTCTCATAGCTTATTTCTTCATTATACTGTATATTTGTTTTCAGGCAGAACGTTTATCATTAAGAGTTAAAGACTTTTAATTGCCTAATTTTTTCCCTTTCTTTTGTCACTCTCACCATAGCTACTTCCACAGCGCAAGCATGGTGTTGAAATAAGCATTACTGTATCTGTGCAGCAAACATCAATTATTCATTCTGGAATATTTCTCTGTCTACTTTTTTATTACAACATTGACTTTCCTTTCACATTGATATTATAATGAGTACCTGAACTCAATAGCAACCCATGCATTTTACATCCTCTCATTTGTATTTACTTTCTCAGCTTAGTGTCACATATAATGAAAGGATTAAATATGATTTATGTCCTCCAATTCATGGAACGGAACACCACTACTAGCTATTCTGAAACCATAGATAAGCAGTATGTATCATTATATATTACATTACTTTGCCTCTCAACTTGGATGTTAGAATGTGTTTTAAGTTGGCAAAGTGAATAAAATGCAGTGTATGGGCAAACATTTTTAACATAAAACACATTTAATATTTTTTTTATAAACATATCATTTTCTAAACTTAATTCAATATATATTCTATGAAAAAAAGTCTTATACACAATTTTGCTTGTCAAGACATCAACACTTTCAGTACATTGCAAAGGTAAAACAATAATAATATATATGTAAACTATTACAGTAGATATTTTTCTGATGGAATATATATATAATATATTTATTATAATTTTTTTTATAGTGTCCGATAAGTCCTTTGTTTTTCACTTTCCCTCATGGTGTTCCCTTTTATAAGACTACTACATGGCCAGGCTCCTCACCAGTCAACACTCCACTGACAGGCAACATGATCAAAAGCCAGAGCTGTCAGCACCTCACTTTTACTTTTTAATCGCTTTGAAGGGGAATAGGGGGTGGGGGATAGAATTTGGAACTGTCACTGTTTTTTCAGAGTTTTATACAGCCATTAAAGCACCCCAGACAGAACCGAGCAGATGGAGCAAATATACCAACAGCACTCTAGAGGCTTCGCAATGTGTTCTAATGACTAGATTCTGTGTCACTTTGTACATGTAATTTCTTATTGTTTAGGGTTAACGAAAGAAAGGAGGTGTCTATTAAAAAGCATACTGTAGGAGATTATTTGGTTTGATTATTGAGGGAAGAATTTTACTTGAGCTGGCTTAACACAAGAGCTTGTGATTGGAGTCAATCACATGCCTTTATTCTGTTCGTAATTTTTATTAGAGTCTAGCTACTGCATTGAAAAAAATGATGGTTCCAAGGTATAAATTATATTGTCACACTGCAGGATGTGAACGGCTCGACAGGTCAACTTGTCTAAGAGAGAGTGGAAGAGAGAAACATAGATCTGTCTCTTATAAAATTATATCATTCTAAGGCAGTTGGATCATGCACTATATACATTCATTATCCTCCTTTCATGTCAAAATCGTTACCATAGGCTTGGAGAATCTGGAGAAGTTATTGGAAATTTTAATAAAGGAATTTCACAAAGCAAGGGTTTACAAACAATAATCTATATATGCCTTAAACGAATCAGTTAAACTGAATCAATAATACTCCTATTAACCCAGTGATATTCTATTCCATTAAATGACATTACGAGTTGTTTGTGTAGATAAACTCAGACTGACTGTAGAACAAAGCATGACTGATGACCGCCAAGCATCTCAACACTCCAATCGCGAGCCCAATGAATCATTTGAAGCAGAAAATTAGCATTTAAGTCAATAATTCTCACTCACCACTGTTTCCAAGTGCAGAGAGATTTCACAGTCACTAACTTATATACATTACACAACCTCAGATACATTGCGACCTCCACAGTTCAAAAGTGGCCAATCTGTGAGCATCCTCTGAAAGCCTTTGTCTTGAGAGTCACTTTAAAACAATCATTATGAAGAAAAGGTTAATTAGATTCCACCTGATTACAAGCCATGCTTATGTAAAGACGACTGGCATACAAACATGCTTCTGGCTCTCTTGCCCGAGCTGATTGCCTGTCACATGTACTGTACTTCTCCAAATTTGATGGATCTATGCTGTTATTCAGCCATGCAGAATGGAATCTACATTGTCCCCTCATGGCGCTCCATTGAATGGCTCTCCTATTTAAACACATTAACCATAAATTACTCACTAATTAAAAAAGAGCAGCGCACTGGGCTCATACAAGAAGCAAATTAATACATTTCCATTGGACTGATTGATTCATAGATTTTTCTAAATGTTTTCAAGTATCAATGAAGGTGCATTCCTGAAGACTGCAGGTACATTCTGTAGTTTTTACCCCTTGTGCTGCCTTCGTTATGGGTACATTCTTGTGGTCTTTGGGTTAACATTTACCTTATTTATCTCTAAATGACTAAACTACACCATTCATTTTCATGTAAAATAAGAACATTTTATGTTATATTCACTTCAGTGAAGAGCTACATTTCTCAATTTAATTCAGGGATAAAATATGAGAAATGTGTCATGCATTGGGGCAGATTTTTTTTAAATTTAATATAATGACTTGAAATTACAACTATAACCAGTACATTGCTCCACTCATTTGAATGGTTGTAGCAAACAGATTTTTTTAATTTTTAGATCTTATCACAAGTTCTGCATTTAGATATATAAATAAACATTATCAAAGACACTATCAAATAACTATTTTAGTAAAAGTTTAGTTACTTTGTTACCTATCATTGATTTCAAACATCCCAATTCAATAAATCAATAGAATAAATGAACAACAAATTTCAATAAAACCAACAGCAATAAACAGCAAAGAACAGTGATAATTAATTTTGTGTACAAGCATAAGACTTAGAATAAACATTTTGCTCCCACTGCTAAGTGTAAACTTTCTCAAAGTGGAAAAAAACTGTTTCAAACTCAGCCTTTGATCTGTGTGTGTGTGAGCATTTTTTGTGTGTGCTAAGTATTATTGCCTCACCCTTTCATTTATATATATGTGTGTGTGTGTGTGTGTGTTTTCCATTACGGATGTGTTATGATCTCACCCCTTAATTTCTGTGTGTGTGTCCTGATATAATAAAATAAATGCTTTCTGATATAGTGTCACTTTTTCATTCCTGTGTTTGATTGTGTGTGTGTGGGTATTTGTGTGTGTGTGTGTGTGTGTGTGTGTGTGTGTGAGAGAGAGAGAGCATGTGCGTTATGCATTGTGTGGCATCACCCCTTCATTTCTGTGTGTGTGTTCTGCATTGTGGCTGATTTATTGATTTTATTTGAAAAATAATGAAACAAAAATGTTCAGTTTTATCGTCTCACCCATTCATATCCTATGTGGGGTCAAGTTTGACCCTGAACACAAGTGTGTTTTTTTTTTTTTTTTTTTTTGTCACACCACTACAAATCAACCCAATTTTTTGGTGTGTATAGCTATCAAATAGGAAAAGTGACCAACTCTCATGCAATTGAGATGAAATCATGTTTTTTTTTTAAAAAAGAAGCAAAGTTCACCCCAAAACTACATAATCGTTATTGGCTAATTGATTGAAATAGGAAAACAAATTGTGCAGTAATACTGATTTAAAAAAAAATAAAATAAAAAATGTAAGAATATAAACGTGACTACCTAGACAATGCCAAGCCTAACATTTAACTAACTCTAAAAATGTACAATATAGCTACTTTATACTGCTTTTTAAAAACCACTTGAACTTATAACAAATTAAAAGACATAAGAAAGAAAGAATTTGGCACAGATTCTACAAAAATGCAGATTTGATGCACTTCTTTCTAAGTTAAATTGGTTATGATAGCAGATATGGCCTTGATGTTCTTAAGAGCCAGCTTTACAGAGTACGAATCTGATCGTTATCACGGTACCATCTTAAAAACGGCAGACAAAAAATGCTTCTAGCTCGTAAACAGAGATCAGAGTTCAGATTAGTTGATCAGTAATGCAGCATAGCTAATCTCCCCCTGCATGAACCTTCTTAATACTCATGCCTTATAAACACTGTGGCAAACTCTGGCTACAAATTCTGCATTTGATGTAACGTTTGAGTAATTAAAATTTCTTCATAAGAAATATATTGCCATACAGATGCTAAATGAAACCTGGCATTGAAAACAAGAGCTAATCAGGTATTAATGTATGTAAATGTCAAGTGAAAAATAGCCCTAGCTCAAAATGTGTTAGTTTCCCAATAACAGGAACAGGTCTCATTATATTACCTGTGCAAATGTCAGGTCCTGTGATGACGAGACGACACAGCTGGGGAAAATGGAAGAAAGGACAAGAGTCTGGCGAAAAGCTGCAAGCGTGAAGGTTTTGCTTGTTTAGTGACGGTGTGTTAGCTTCAGGGCTTGGCTCTCTGTCAGTAGTTTTTAGATAGGCAAAGTCTGGAAAGGTGCAGAGCTCTGTCTAGATAATAGTTTTGGTCAAGAGAGGCCAAAACAACAAACCAACTGCACTTGAAATACGATTCTGTTTACCATATTTATTTGCTCATGGGGTGTTTTAATACATTTAGAAAGAGCTCATTTTTAGGGGGAGAATGGCTGTATTTTGATCAGCTCTGCTTATCCCTTCTGAATATATAGGCAACTCCATAAGTGAATATGCACAAACTGCATCTAGGCTAAATCACAGCCAACAGTGTATAGGATGAGATACGTGCAACTGTTTATCCTCTTTTCATGATAATGGAGGCTGTGTAATAGCTGTGCTGAGTAAGCAAATGGGCTTCAGTGGTTAGGGTCAAAGGATAAAGTGAATTTTGAGACCATAACATCAGTTACATAACATATATAGGCTTATATGTGATGATTAAAACACCAGGCTTTACCTCTGAGGGTGGCAGAGGCTGGCATAGAGAAACTTTATGAAGCACTGCATGTTTGATCCATGGTGTGATCCCCATATTGTGCTCTGTCTCATCTTTTCTATACTACATCTATACTTAAGATTAAAAGTAAATCTACACAGACATTAAATATCTGAACTAATGCACACAAACTGTGTTCTTTGAGGAAGCTATCCATGTACAACGGCAATGAATGTGAAGTTTTTTAAATTTGAATGAAATTATGCTGAGTTTAGATAAGATTCTACACTATTTCTTAGTCAGTAATGAAAATGTAAGCAAGTTTGTGACATTGATCAAATGAACTCAATTTATTTGTCATTGAAGCACACAAGATGATTTTGATCATTCTAACATTACACTGGGTTAACATGGATTTTGGTTGGTTTTGCACAAACTTGTGGAGCTCATGCCATCTTGAGAGCAAGTTGTCATTGAAAAATTATCAAGTACCTTTCTAGTACCAAATTAGCAATTTAGCATGATTACTCAAGGATAATGTGTTGGATTGATGGCTGCTGGAAATGAAACCTGTCTAGATTTGATCAAATGACTTTTTTCAAATAGTGCTGTTCTTTACATCAGTAATGTCCTGATTATACTTTGTGATCAGTTGAATGCCACTTTGGTGAATTAAAGAAAATTTTAAAGAATTAAAGACATTTTTCCAGACTTTTGGCTGCCAGTATACTTACTCAGATAGATAATTAATGTTAATAAATTGGTTAAATTGAAGTATTTGACATACACTTGCATGGTGTGAGCCGATTGTTTCTTTGACATGCAATCCAGTAGCCAATCAACTTGCGCCTCGCTCTTTGTCTTTCATTTAAATTGCTTAGTTTTGCAGATAAGCCTGTCTGAATGCAGTGTGCTGTGAGTTTTTTTTCTCTGAAAAAGCTTTTTGCTCAGGTGGTGCTGGGGCTTTTTTCATCAGCTTGCATGGAAAGGTCTGCCTTTGGCCACGACAGATAGAAGTGCTTCCTTAACAAGGTAAGTCACATATAACTATCTTAGGTGTTTAGATTAAATAAATACACACATAGCTAGTCTAAGTAAATAGTTAAAAAAGCTGGGCTTTCCTGGTTCAGGTACACATTATGAGTAAGTCACTATACATTTAAGCTATTCCGCTGAGCAGGCCAAGGCACACATACAAATTTAGTTAATTAGCTTTACACTATTTGGCCTGTGGTCAAGGCACACTTAACTAGCATACACTCAGTGCACATGGCACTTTGGAGCAGCAGCAGTACATAAGTCTTGGCGATAGATCTGCTTTGTTGAGGGGTTGTGTTTTGTGTTTAGGTGTTATGCGTTTTGTGCAACTTTCCTGCTCTGTTGGGGCAGGAAAGTGTTTGTTATGTCTATTTGTGCAGCAGCATGTCATACAGTACATGCTGATGCAGCATGTCTTGTGTTTTGTCTAATTGTGCAGCAGCATGTCCACTTGCTTAAATCTATGTCTGTGTATTTTCCAGCAGAAGCATGTCTTCGTACTTGCTCTGTAGCAGCAGCGCTAGCAGATCTAGTCTGCCAAGCCAATATCCTATTAATATATCATACACACATTAACAAGCTAAATTTTTCAGAGTTTTCATGACTGAAATTAATTTATGTAGTGATACACATTATGCTGTTATCAGCAACAAAGCCGTTTTGGCATTTTGAGTGTTCCCATAAAAACAAATACTGTAACTTCTGTGGTCCAAGGATGTGAACAGTTCTGAGTAGAATCAGAAGATGACTGAGTTGTCATCTTGTTATTACACTGATACCGATATGATGCGAACACAGTATTAAACTAGAAAAGAAATCAAAATAGGAGCATTTTCACTAGTATTCTGAGACTTATGAACCCGACTGTATATTTTTTTAAAGATTGGGTCCAGTCTTCCACAACATGGTTTTCCAATGTAAAATAGAATAGCAAGGTATAATGATATCTCTGAGTAATTGGCTCAGGTGGTACTGTTTCATGATGATCTTATCTAACACATCAAATCCATTACTGTTGAATAAGAGTAGACTGCCAATTGATTTCTATATACTTTTATTATAGTGTGGCAGCATTGATATTTTCAACAGCAGGTGTTTTATGAAATGCCGGGTGGCATCTGAGGAACAATAACCTTGGAAAATACCCATAGCTATGGCGAGGATGCATTTGGATTTGTTTGAAAGTGTTTCAGATGGCTATCGGCTCCTCCAGACAAGATCAAACAGAGCAAATTGATAACAGTATTTAACTAACCACAAATCAATGTCTGCTTTGTGACTGTATGTGCCCTAAACCAAGGCTGTAACCGTGTCTTGAACATTTGGGGTGGGGTGGGGGGCAAACCATTTTGGGGGTGGGGGGGTCACGGGTGTTGAGTTCACCAATATAATGGTCGTCTTTGGTCTTTTAATATAGTAAAGGCGCTGAGTGCAATCATTTTCTTGAAATGCGATATTCAAAGATTTTTAAAACTTTGTTTTTAAAAGATACATGTATTTTTTAAAGTTCACTCAGTACAAGACAAACACTGTATATGCATTGCTAGCAATTTTCAGTCATCTTTCATTTCTTTTTTGTGCTTTCTCAATAAAAGATGAATATAAGTAGAATATCTTTTCATCATTAATGTATCTGTAAAATTACATGACTGTGTCAGCTGGCTAGCAAAATTAAAATACACAAAATTCTATACTGCCCTCAAGTTGTCCCTCCCAGTACAATCTTCATACCCAGTATTTTCCTCAAGAATCCTAACGCTGCACTTTTCCATACAAAAATACTTCATATTGACCACTGCTGTCAAGGTCTAAAAAAATACCATAAAAGTAGACCATACAACACATACAGTGCATCCGGAAAGTATTCACAGTGTTTCAATGTTACAGCCTTATTCTAAAATTGATTAAATTAATTGGTTTCTCAAAATTCTACAAAAAATACCCCATAATGACAACATGAAAGAAGTTTGTTTGAATCTTTGTAAATTTTATTAAAAAGAAAAAAAAAAAAAAAAAATCACATGTACATAAGTATTCACAGCCTTTGCCATGACACTCAACATTGAGCTCAGGTGCATCCTGTTTCCACTGATCATCCTTGAGATGTTTCTACAACTTGACTGGAGTCCACCTGTGGTAAATTCAGTTGATTGGACATGATTTGGAAAGGCACACACCTGTCTATATAAGGTCCCACAGTTAACAGTGCATGTCAGAGGCCAAAACAAGCCATGAAGTCCAAGGAATTGTCTGTAGACTTCTGAGACAGGATTGTATCGAGGCACAGATCTGGGGAAGGGTACAGAAAAAATTCTGCAGCATTGAAGGTCCCAATGAGCACAGTGGCCTCCATCATCCGTAAATGGAAGAAGTTTGGAACCACCAGAATTCTTCCTAGAGCTGGCCGCCCGGCCAAACTGAACGATCGGGGGAGAAAGGCCTTAGTTAGGGAGGTGACCAAGAACCAGATGGTCACCAGGCACCGCTCATCACCTGGCCAATACATCCTTACAGCGAAGCATGGTGGTAGCAGCATCACGCTATGGGGATGTTTTTCAGTGGCAGGAACTGGGAGACTAGTCAGGATCAAGGGAAATATGAATGCAGCAATGTACAGAGACATCCTTGATGAAAACCTTATCCAGAGCGCTCTAGACCTCAGACTGGGGCGAAGGTTCATCTTCCAACAGGACAACAACCCTAAGCAAACAGCCAAGATAACAAAGGGGTGGCTACGGGACAACTCTGTGAATGTCCTTGAGTGGCCCAGCCAGAGCCCAGACTTGAACCCGATTGAAAATCTCTGGAGAGATCTGAAAATGGCTGTGCTGTGATTTTTTTTTTAAATTTTTAATACATTTGCAAAGATTTCAAACAAACTTATTTCACGTTGTCATAAATCAAAAAAGTGCTGTGAATACTTTCCGGATGCACTGTAGCTCTTTTATGGCACCAGAAAGCTTGGAATATAGTGCACAAGTAATATGGACTACTGTTATGTTGTCTTTACACTGAACCTTTCATAGTGCTTTATAGTATTTGTCCTTGATGTTTGACAGCTAGAGCTGCTAAAAATATCGATTTTTATGTTCCAAGAAAGAAACCAGCATATGGGTGAGCAAATGAGTGAGTAAAAGTACATTTTCCATTTTAAGGTGAACTGCTCCTTTAACTGGTGGCTAATTTTTTAAGCACAACCCTGACAAGACATACTCAAAATAAAATGTACTCTTAAAAGAAGACCCATAGGAGATGATGTACAAAATTCTGAATTAAATAAAGACATAAAGAAATTATTTAGAAAAACTAACTGATTTTAAATTTTTACCTAATTATATTTGCTTAAGAATGACACTGTCCTTGCCAAAACCTAAAAGCACCATAGAAGTCACAAGCCTTACCATGTTCTGGTTCTGGTCTGGATGATAAAGCTCTACTTTGTGTGTGTGTGTGTGTGTGTGTGTGTGCTTTTTTATAGATAATTTTCTTAGACAATGCCAAAAGAATCTTCTAAAAAGCTACTTCAAAAGCCTGCCAGGTTACCACATTCATTCAATTCCTTTACAATATACACACATTCGCTCTTTGTCTTCTGAAGGAACTTCTTAGGAAATTCACATTGTTTAAGAAAATGATTTCTAAAACAAAAATGTGGAGCATTATTATCACCCTCAGATAAGAACTAGAACATTAGACCTGTGACTTGTGGCTTCGATTGAGTTTTTAGTTTGTGACAGAACAGTGTCATATATTTTTACTGCAAATTGTATAAGGTTATAACTAACGATCTATTTACGTTTTTCAAAATAATTTATTTTTGTCTTGAATTAATTCTGACATTTGTACAGCAACTCCCTAGTCTCCTTTTATAAGAGACCAGTTTTATTTTGAGTAGGTCTGTGCTCAAAAAATGAGCCACCAGTTAAAGGAGTAGTTCACCTAAAAATGGAAAATGTACTTTTACTCACTCATTTACTCACCCTTTTGTTGTTCAAAACCCATATGCTGTTACCTTTTCTAGGAAAATTAAAATATTTTAAGCAGCTCTATTCCATAGAATAATAGTTTATAGTGAGCAGGAGCTCTCAAGCTTCATAAAGGACAAATACTATAAATCGTTATTAAATGTTCAGTATAAAGACCCCCCCACAAATGTGTTTTGTACGTAAAAGAGCAGCGCTAGGATTTTTGAATAAAATATTGTTTTCAGATTCTATAGGGGAAAAAACAATGAGGAACAACTTGAGGACAGTAAATCATTTTGTGTATTTTAATTTAGCTAGCCAGCTGATGTCATGTCATTTTACAGATACATCAGGGATTAAAAGTAATTCTAATTATATTTGTCTTTTCTTTGATACAGCACATCAAAGAAAGAAAAGCTAGCAATGCAGAAACTGTATGAACTTGTTCACATTTAAAAAAAACGCATTTAAAGCCTTTATTCAGAAAAATATTGCATTTACCGCATAAAGTACCGAAGACACCCATAACCCCACACCACCAAAATGGTTTGGAACCCCCCCCCCCCCCCCCCCCCCCACTAATTTAGATTCTTTATATATGTAGGAATTTTCATCCTACACTACCAAAATATTGCTCTTGTGATATTCTCAGTTTGATGGATTCTGTCAAAGCATTGAGCCCTCGACAAACTTTTGATATTATCATGTATTTGAATGACGGAAAACACAAAAGTGGGTTCAACTACAATATGTTTTATTATTTCTGTATTAAACTCCTATACTTTTCCCCTACCATAATCACTGAACAAAAATATAAAAATATGTAACAGGCAAATAAATGTATAGTCACGATAATTAAACCCAAAAATGACAAAAGCAACATGAAAGTGGTCAGTTCGACTCATGCATCATATTCCACATGTTATGAAGTCATATAACAGCTTTGTTTGAGGAACAGAGAAAAATATAAGTAAAAAAATTGCTTCTTGAGGTGGCAAAACATTCATATTTACGAATGTGTACAAATGAGATTTAAGCAGAGGGAATAACAACTGAAATCTGTTCCTCACACAAGAAAACTTGTGTGTATGTAGCGCACAAGTACAATGGATTACTTTTATTGTAATTTTGTCATTTTTTTTGAAAAGAGAACATTCTGCAAACTATACAGACTTTCTGTAATAACACAAATGCGCAAGCACACACGCACAAACACAAAACCTCCTTTTGTGTTCCACGGAAAAAAGAAAATGTTTTGGGTTTCGAATACGTTTTAAATATATGTATGAATATATGAGTAAATGATGATACCCCTAAAAGATTGGCCTGGGGTAAACTAATGGAATCCTTCAAAACCAGAGCGATGTCTGAATGTCCTTGACAGAGTGACGCATCCTTATGAGAGCGTGTCGTTAAGACTTATTCTTCAGTAACCTAAATTTCAAAATTTCTTATTTTTTTTAATATAAAAATATGAGACTCATTTTAGTCTAATCTTGGCCTGACCTCAAATGGGAGGGATATTGTTTCTTGCCGAATGATGTTCAAATGACAAGGTTGCTGGGAAGTTCATCCTATTTAAATCTTTCACTGTCACAAAAGCCAAAACGCTGTTGTCATATTAATAAAGGGAGATAAATGAGTGAAGTCAACATGAATCTAATCGGTTACAAGACTTCCAGGAATAAGTGAAACCTTGAGAGAGGGCAGGATTATGACTAGAGAATCTTCATCCATATTGTTGACATAAATCAATTTGGTCTGTATTACGACTACGAGTGAATTTGTTTAGAGCTGGAAGGTAGTGGATATCATCAGAGACAAAGACAGAAAGAGAAAGAGAGCGAAAAAGAGTTGAAAAAGTGTTTTGGTGTACAGGCTCACAAAAAGTTGGCAAATTTAACAGAGTAAGAGCTGCCAGAACTGTTGTAGCTCTTGGGAGGGAGAAATCAACGTTATAGATTATTGATGCCATTGTGACACCAGATACAATTCTCCAAACATGTACACATCTCTTGAAGGGAAGTCTGTAAGTAATTCTTAGTCAGGAACAAAATAGACAATAAAAGTCAGACAGGCCTTAGAGGCATGCATTGAATAGCTTTCTGGCTCCAGGCCACTTTTGCAGTCAGTGTGACAGCTCCATTAGTGTTAATGACAGTGTGTGATACTCCCTGAAAGAACTATACCTGGGAAATAACATCAACAGCTCTTGCTGAAGACAACATTTGACTCTGAATAGAGATACTTCATGTTAGAAATATCTAGTAGCTTCAACTCACTTGTTAACAGTAGTGTGTTAGTGGGGTAAGATGTGTCGGTGGGTAAACTGTGCTGCCCCTTTAATTTATGAAACTGTGAACAATTTTTGTCACATGTCCATTTAATTTAGAAAGACTTATCATATCTTTATGTCAAAGCAAACGTAACCAGACAGGTTTTAAAATATTTAGCTAATATCATACATGTTGGCAACTTGGTAATGTACAAAAGTACATAGATGACCTCAAAGCAAACACATTGAGTGCAAGCCACAAATAAAACAACATCAAAACTCTACTTTTTACTTCATGGGGTTTTCAAATGCATTATAATAATGTTGTTTAATGCTATGTCATTTTTGCTTCAAACACAGCAACTAAACTTGTGCATCAGTGGCATGCCAGGCTCTGACAGATTACAGAACAGTGTTAAACATATTCATTGACTCTGTGAGCCGCGCGCTTGGTCGGAAGAATTACGAATGCCTCTTAACTTTGCGAGGCAACATTTCGCAGAGCTGTCATGACTATGATTGTATTTGCAGGCAATCCAGGGTTTTACCTGCTGATGGTGCTTGACTGAGGTTGAAGTGTGAATTACTTCTAATGTGGAGGGCATCCCTGCTCAATAGCCATACGGTAACTGCATTGGAAGATTCGGCATATGTCAAGAGAGAGACATAATCAAGCTGAAATACAGGCTTGTTTCAGTTAGTGTGGTGTGAACGTATCTAGGTGAACATTTAAACATGTTACCACGTTTACTTAACAGTCAGTGCAACATGCTGCTGGATAGCTATTATTTCTCTCCAAAAAGCCTCTATCATGAAGCAGATTTAAAATTTAAATCTAAAAATGTAGTTTAGTTTGAGCCAATTCTGGCTCAACACATATCAAAGACACTTTCATTGTGTTCCCTGGTAATTTTCCCACTCTGGCCATAAAACAGTGCTTCTATAAATATTAATATCCCTACCAATAATGACTGATATTAAACTTTGATTATATGCAGTCATGTTTTGAGTCATTGTCATTGGACAGGAGATTGCACACACATCGTAGGGAACATAAGGCCAAACACACTAACAGAAAGTCAGTACACTGACTTAAATGTATAGTTCACCCAAAAATGAAAATTCTCTCTTCATTTACTCACCCTCATGCCACCCCAAATGTGTATGACTTTCCTTCTTCAGCAGAACACAAACAAAGATTTTTAGAAGAATATCTCCGCTCTGTTGGTCCATTCAGTGCATGTGAATGGTGATCAGAATTTTGTTACTCTAAAAATCACATAAAGGAAACAAGTAATCCATATGACTCCAGTGGTTAAATCCATATCTTCAGAAGTATCGCTTTAATGTTCAGGTAAGACTATTCTACATGCAATCACATTTGTCTTCAACTAATCTGACATCCAGACATCATAGTGACTTAATTCATCAAAACAACCCAACTGGTAGAGCTGCCAGAAATGCCATTACGATACAGTATTTCACTTAAGGTTCAATAAAAGTACGTTTGCAAACCAATTCATTCTTAATTGCTTTTCACGTTGCTTTAAAAAGAAATCCAAAAAGACCTTATTAAGCTATCTTAGCTAACTTCCACCATTTTGCTAACATTAATGAAATGGGATTGATGCATTGGTGATTTTCTTAAACATAATGGTGAGGGTTCATGTAGAGGGGGGCTGGTGACCAATCCTATTTTAGAATAGACATGCACACACCTTTGTGTGGAGATCCGTGTGTGTATGCACAGTGTATTATGGAGGAGGAGGAGACCCTCCTCCCCTTTTCTGTACTTCACACTTTTGTAGATGCTGCAAATATGTGTGAAAATGTGTGTATAAAACACAGACACCACTTTTAATAAAAGTATCAAATAATAATAAAGATCTAGCTAGTCTACACACTTCTATAATGCTAGTGCTTTAAACGTGAGCAATTATATTTCGACAAATATAATATGCTAAGCTTTTAATTAAATGTATACTGTAAGTACTTTTTATCCTCATTAATGTGGGCCATTAAATGAAATAAATTAACTTACGTATTATCCAGCTATTTTCTTTAAACACTTCTCTTGAGCTTTTCCAGCATCGGTGTTGATACATGCTGTGCAAGAAGTGTTTAAATTCTTCAGTGATTTCTTAATCTTCAATTAATTACTCTGGCTCTCTAGTGTTGAAGTAACTAACTAAAAGTGGTGACGCATCTAAATTTTTAATTTTTTTTTGTAACGTGACAGTAGTGCAGCTTTTTTCACAATAGTGTAGCTTTTCCAGTAAAAACGTACATTTTCAAATGAGTAGCTGTGTTTCATTATCACAAAACGCAATATTTGTCACATTATATTCTGAAGGCAGCAATAGAGCCGAGGGAGTAAACAAACACACTTGCCTAAAGGCCCCCTCGCACTTGCAAAACTCTTTTCAGTGAGAAATTCATGCCAAAGGTATGAGCGCAACAAAGGGATGACAGAACAGTGTATATCGGATTATTTCTGGAAAATATTTATGCCACAAACACACGTCATGTACACGTTTGCAGTAGTTTATTTTTTTAGTTTACGGACAGATTCTATGCGATCAATCAGTTTAGCTGTACATGACAACCTTTCTTTGCTTGCATATCGCTGATTGCAAGTTTGACATGTTTAGTCACAAAAACAGTGCCAAAAGTGTAAGCATGAAAAAAGTTAGAAGAGAACACACCAAATTTACTTTGTGTTAATATGAAATTACAGATTAACAACACATGAATTCCACTTATGCAAAGCATAAAATTATTGCTAATATTTCTCTTATGCTTGCAACTTGATTTACACCTTTACAAAACTTTCTGTGCTCATGTAATGCATTTTTACACTTGCAATTTGATTTATGCTTTCACAAATCTTACTCTGTGCATGCAAATCCTTTAGGCACTATTTTACCTTAATAGCACTGGGAAATTCAAATCAGTTTAGTCCTTTGGTCCTTTCAGAATGTTCATCCAAATGAATCGGTTCATTAAACTGTTCACTCACACTCTAGTTGATTTTAGTGAGTCGGTTCGTTCAGACAGTTCAAGTAAATGAACTAGTTCACATAAATGATTCACTTTATGCCCTTGCATAGCCTTAAAAGGACTTTTCCATAAGTCACCACTTTTTCGAAGCAAACTATGTAGTTTATTGTAGCTCTATGTTATATAAAAAAGGGTGTTTTCTCACTTTTAATGTATTAATGTTCAGTTGGATTTTTCATTCTAATTGTTTAATCTCACCCTGATAAAATGTGTCAGGTAATATCATCTGATTTTTAAAAAAAATATTTTAAAGTATATATTTGTTTTCTTTAAATAGCTTCAATGAGTAGCTAACTATTTGTTTAGATAAGTTACTCTGAGTGTTGTCACAACAGGCTAAAGCCAGAAAGGGTTAAATGCCATTCATGTTCATGCAACCTTTACATCCTTGACTTGAAACTCTACAGAACGTTTGCGTGAATCTAGCCCTAAGAAACCTGTTTCATGGTTACGTTTAAATATGGAGGATGCATGGTGTGCTGGTGGAGCATCCCAGTTTTGTTCCTTTGTAGATTGCATTTTTGTACACAGTCTTGCTCATGGCAATTCTTTGGTAGAACAAGATAGCGCTCTGTTTAGCAGTGGGGGAGTTGAAATGGGATAAGAGGGATTTGTTGAGGTTTTCTCATGTGTAGTCAGTTTAACCCCAACTTTGCATCCTATTTATTGGTTTGATCTTACAAGGTGCTGCCTCGAGAAAACATACGAAATGAAAACCAACCAACCAAACAAACAGAGAGCCTAAAAACAACTGCTTGAAATCTTGACGTTATAATTAGATTGGCTCTTAGTGCTTTAATTCAATACACAGGGCTGCTTGCATCCTGGTTTGCTGGAGTGTTCATATTTGTTGCATTAAAATCAATGGGGGGAAAACCTTCATAAAGCATGCTTTAAATAAAGCGCTGAAAAACACAAAACAGCCATCGGGGCTTGCTGCAGGAAGTGAGAGTGTATTATCAGCTTGTCAGCGAGGCCTTCCTAAACCACTATTTGCATCTCTCTGTTATTCCTTCTCAGGGCACATTCAGTTTGACATGCATTATGACTGATTCTCCACTCTTGTCACTGATTAAATTTCCATTAGCCATGCTTACCAGTTGTTGTGGCTCTGAGAGCTCCTGAAAGATGTTCTCCAAATATGATTGCTGGGAAGAGAGCAGAGGTGGGATAATGACACAGTAACATGATTTTAGGAAGCGCTCTGTGTGACTGCTCACTCCCTCACCCTTTCAGTCTCCCCCTTGCATGCCCTTTCTCTTCCTTAGTCTTCTGTGTTGAGTCGGCTCTCATCTCCCATGGGCATGGCAGTGAAGGCAAGCACAGAGAGAGTTTGTGTGTGTATGTGTGTGTGTGTGTGTGCACCGCATGTGTGTGTAGGTGGTCTAAAATAAAGGAATAAGCCATGAGATTCTATGCATTTACCACAGGTAAGGGGTGTTATTTGGCACAATTGCCACGTGTATCTTTGAAAATTAAGTTCCATGATTATTGTAAGGGGAAAACATGTTTGTCTAAACATTCTGTTGCAGAATTCACCCAGGCATGTCTAAATTTGGTCTGGCCAATCAAGTCACACCTTCCGCTGAAAAGTTAAAGGAATAGTTCATCATTTACTCACCCGTTATGCTGTCTCAAATTAATATAGTAAGACTTTCTTTCTTCTGCAGAACACGAACAAAGATTTTTTGAAAGATGAAGATGTGGTTTTGTTCATACTATGCAAGTCAATTGGGTCCAAGACTTTCCAACTCCAAAAAGGGCATAAAATCAGCATAAAGGTAATCCTTACAATGCATTTGTGTTACATTTTGGTCTGGTTATTTTCCCAAAACTGATGCTATTGCATCAAAAGACATGGATTAAACCACTTGAGCCACGTGGATTACTTTTATGTTGCCTTTATGTCTTTAAGCTGCCTTTTTGGAGCTTGAACGTAGATCCTATTGATCTACATTGCATGGACACTTCATACATTCTTCAAAATAATGCATTTTTGTGTTCCACAGAAGAATGAAAGTTTGGGACAGCGTAAGGTTAATTACTTGATTAAACAAGTATCGTTTTTAGGTAAAATATTCCTTTAAACTTAAAATTCTATTAAAGATGCTCTTGTTCATAAAAATTGCATGGTTGTCACTGGCTGTCCAATTTAGCTTCTTTTATTTAAAAAGGACTATAAGGTTGGGATTTGATTTCATGTCCCCTTTCACACTAAAAAAACCTTATAACAATAATCTTATGTTACATAGGGCTCTAAGTGAATCTACTACCTAGGGCACTAAGTGAGCCAGGATTGCCACTGGTTGCCCCTAAAAAAATAATATAAATAAATATTGGTGCATGATGCCCCTGCCCTAACTAGTGGTAAAATCACTATAATGTACAAACTCAAGTGTGTTATTGCTATATAAAACCAGCATGATCACACAGGAAATCGACATGTTGCTTCCGAAAATTCATGTACCCTGAAATCAACCCCATTCAGCAGAATTACTGACAAGCGCTTTCCCCCACCAGATATTTTTTTGTGTCAATTAAAATGTAAACAGATTTCCCTCAGGCGCAACTGAACGTTGGTAGATCAACCTTCGAGACAAGGGTTCTGGTCCCAGGAAGAAATTGTGCTCACATGATCAATGAACTCTAAACACAGAGGTTGCATTTTCACTCTGAAATTACAGTTTTACTCCTTTGACAGTTAGATTCAGGGTTGGGAATTGGTTTGGGTGGTAGAGTTAATAAATATGCATTGCTGTTGACTGTATCATTTAGACAAAAAATACAACTCAATTTTGGTGCATTTCTATAGACATTTCACCGGAAAACTGGAGCTTAAACAAGGCCAAATGTGCAAAAACACTGCCAGTTTCAGTTACTGGGTGGCAGTGAATTGAATTTCAGATAGCCCAGACTTATTTCAGCAGCAGAATTTCAGTGATGGCAATAGCTTCGCTATAGATAGTGAAGCTATTAGCTGATCTACATTTCTCAGTAGCGAGGTGGTAGCTGCACTAGTTTATAAATCAAGTAGCTTTTCAGTAGCAAAGCTATTTTATTGACTATGTAGTGGTTTAGCATTGACAAAAACTAAACCATTACATCATGCTGGTGTTTAATGTCGCTAGTTTTGAATCTATATATGTCAGATTCAAAAATTAATTGCTCATTTGAATCGGTTCTTTACAATTAAATGGTCCCACATGAGTGGTCTAAATTGGTCCACGATTCAATACTAATGACTCAGAAAACTCACACTTGCATGTGCTGTTGAATCATTTGGAGCTTTTCTCACTTGCCAACACACTAACAAAATCATGTAAAACACGTAAAACAACTATAAGGCTGATTGCATTGGATATTTAAGTACAATCAGTGGAAACCAAACCTGCAAATGCATCATATTGTTTTCCAGTAATTAAGAAATTCTTTGTTTAGATCAACGCACAGCTTGTGAATGACTACTTCAAGTATAGACATTTTTAACCAAAGAAGAATTAAACACAGCCTATACAAAAACACATAAAAAAGTACCATGGCATTATCATGTTTTTTGGACATACAGGCTATCATTATCTGGGAGCACCATGCAACTATGATAGTATAGAAATATGGTAAGTAGAAATATGGTAACCATATATCAAAGTACAATGATAGTACCATGGGATTCTTTGAAGCACTATGAAGCACCATGTAAATACAATGGTATGTGAACATGGTAAACATACGATCAGCCACAACATTAAAACCACCTGCCTAATATTGTGTAGGTACCCTCGAGCAGTCTCTAGAATTTACTCTGAATGGTGCATGAAACGAAAACATCCATTGAGCCGCAGTTCTGCAGATGAAAATGCCTTGTTGATGAGAGAGATCAACAGAGAATGGCCAGACTGGTTTGAACTGACAAAGGCTACGGTAACTCAGATAACCGCTCTGTACAATTGTGTTGAGAAGAATATAATCTCAGAATGCTATTCTATGATGCGGGTTGGTGCTGTTTTGGCAGCACGAAGGGGACCTACACAAAATTAGGCAGGTGATTTTAATGTTGTGGCTGATCGGTGTATATCGAAGTAATATGGTTGTACCATTGTATTCTTTGAATTACCTTAAGGCACCATGTAAAAACAATAGTATACAAATATGCTAACAATCAAAGTACCATGGTAGTACCATGGTATAATTTGAAGTACTTTAAAGAGCATATACTGTTAATACAGAATGGTAGTTGTATATCAAATTACCACCTGATACCATCAGATTTTGGAGTGTTATCGCCCAGATGTGCTCACATGCACACACAAGGAATTTATATAAATTTTATACAACAGCTAGACACAGAATTACAGAATAAGATGGCATATGCAAAGGAAATTCCGTTCAAATGTGTATGGGTTTGGACAGGTAAGAGTAGGGTACAATGGGGCTAAAGGCTCCTTTTATTTTATTTTCTCCCAAAACACCAAACAACACTAACTACATTCCTAAAGGCCTGTTTGTCATTATGAACTGCTAATTTTTCTTATTGCATGTACTGTCTAAATTGTTATTGATTGTTGGTTGATTTTGGGGCAATTTGATCTAATTTGTATATGATTATCTAATATTTATTTTTTAATTAGTAAATGCATGTAGCTAGTGAAAATCCTGAAAATTATCACATTTATTCATTATAAACAAAAATCGTATTTGTCATTTTCAATATTGTTCAAGGTGAAATTTGAATAACTGTCCAATAATTGAAAGTATATTGATAGTATTTGGTGTAAAAAGCCCCTTGTTGTAGGGACTAAAAGCCCCTTTTAAACACATTGTTTTTCTTAAATGGCAGGACTAAATTTGATATGACATGTTTTCAAAGTGGGCTCACATTGATCCAATAACAGCAGAAATTAATTTGTTTATAAAATACTTGAGATGTAATGAAATGTCAAATGTGATAGAAATGAACAAGAACTTATCCACCCTTTTCTAAAGTGGTTATTTTGAATGAGCATTATCTTAATTTGTTACAAAAAAAATAAAGCATCTTTCTGTCTCAAAAGTATTTGCCTAAGTTGAAAGTTAAGTTAAATTGTGCCCTATAACTGTTGTCCCGGTATCTACACGGTATCACTATAAACCACCGGGGGGCCTTTTACCCCACACCTGGCTCCCTCGCCACCTATTTTTCAAAACTGAATTGTTTTAAAAACAACCTTCTGTTGTTATTATTTAATATATTAACATATATTAGGTTGCTCCATCAATATTCATTAAAAATAAAAATATTGAATCTTGATATAATTTGTGACCAGAAAAAAAGCTAATTTTCCTTAATGTGTGCCTTTTGCCCTATTGTAAGATAGATTAAGATACAACTTTATTGTCATTGTGCAGAGTACAGAGCCAATGAAATGGAGTTTTTTCACATATCCCAACTAAGCTGGGGTCAGAGCGCAGGGTCAGCCATGAAACTGGAGCAGATAGGGTCAAGGGCCTTGCTCAAGGGCCAAGGGTCAAGGGTTAGGGTTAGCTATGAATCTGAATAATAAAATGTAAAAATAGTGATTTTGCATATTGAATACATGGTTTTGTATGGGTAGCATCTATGAATATGAATTTATTTGTTTTTTTTAACATGCACATACATTTTATATTGCAAAGTATACTTGTATTGCACTATATTATACTCTACTATACTATACAATATCATAGTGCCATGACTTTGATAAACATCATGCAAATAATTATTTTAGATGCATCTCTGACAGTATAGCTCCGTGCGTCTGATTGGAAAAAATAAAAAATAAAATAATAAATGAAGTAGCTTAAATGTAGCAAGCTACTTTTTTCTGTGTAGCTTTTAGTATAACTTACTATTATCTCTGAAGTGTAGCCTTCAGCTTAGCTCAACAAATTTATCTGTTGAGTAGTCGGTAGCTTAGCTAAGATATGTTTTTGAGAATCTTGCGTAGCACTGAAAACTTTCGACCTATTGTTGCCAAATTCACAGTGTGATTAATCAGTAAATAAATGCCGGCAACAGTTATATGATAAAAGTCACCAATGATCAATTATCAGTTCAATTTATTATATAAAATAATTGGAAAAATATATATTTGTGTTTGTGTTTGTGTTTGTGTTTGCTGCAACATAACAACTGGCAGGGTTGGGAGGGTTACTTTTGAAATATATTGCACTACATATTACAGAATACATGCTGTCAGTAACTGTTCTAAATATTATGGATTACTTCTTCAGCACTGGTCGATTTTTACACTTTTTTTTTACTATAAAAACTCTGCCAGTACACTAAGACAAAATACACATTAAAAATACATTCTCTGAAAAACCTAAATATCTTAAAAAAATATGAAATTGTTCTTGTTTTAAGGATTTTTAGATATTTTTACAGGAAAACAATACAAAAATTATTATCAAGAAAATAATTTTTGCCCTAATATCAAAGGTCTTACTAGATAAAAAGAAATTATGATCCAACGTGATTTATCTTAATATAAAAATATGATCGTGCCTGGTAACACGTACATGTAAAATGGCTAGAAATAGCATTTTAGCTTAGCGTAAAGCTAACAATTTACACAAGGTTTATTTCTATTTCTTCTGCTCCAAACTTACTTCAAACTTACTTCTCTGTCTGCTCATATGAATGTAACATCATAAGAAAGTGTTTCACCGCTGTTCAAATGCACTTTGGATCGCATCATTTATATGTATAAATGCTTTGTATCTGAAAGGATGAAATATTAAATGAAACAAATGACAATAAAATGCAAAGTAATCACTTCAGTAATCAAAATACTTTTTGAATGTAACTTTATTCTAATTACAAATTATTTAAATTGTAACTGTAATGGAACACAGTTACTTATATTTTGTATTTTAAATGCATAATCCTGTCACATGTATTCCATTACCCCCTAACCCTGGCAACTGGCCATATGTGTGTGTTAACAGTCATTTTAAAACAGCTTTAAACGCAGCTCATTTAATCAAAATTTAGAATTCGAACTTCTTGTTTTATAAGATCTATTTAAATCATATTGCATGCACTTACACCTGTAAATGGCCAAGTTGTTCATATTTATACAATTAATACAAACCACACAGATTCCCCTCAAAATGAAGTGCAACCAGGCATACCTCTGCCCTTATCATTTCAGTGTGGATGTAAATATGGGTAGAGTTACTGTGCTCCCAACCTAAACGCAAGTTCCAGTAGCTTGCTCACATAAGATTCTTGGTATTTGAATGAAGCTAACGGTTAGTGCTAATGACCAGCAGGATTAATTAGTGCGAGTAGGATGGGCAGCTCGGAGAGCAGTCTCTCCCTCATTAATCCGCTTGCAGGTGTTCTGCTGCCACTCTTTCCCCCTACTCCCTGCACATGGAGAAGATCGACGAGAATCTAGCTCACACCAATTCAATCGTATTATTGCTCAGCAGAAATCACATCCCTGGAAGAACCTCCAGTGGAGGACAGCTGTAGATAAGAGGACCATGAGTGTCCGCAACACAATAAAAGGAGGAAATTGTGCCACCCGGGAGCAGTTTGGTGAAAAGAGTAAGTTTCTCTACTAAGAGACCAGTAATTGAGTGAGAGAGAGAGAGAGAGAGAGAGAGAGTGCTTGTGAAAGACCAACTCTGAGCGTATGAGTGTTTTTACCTTAATTTTAACACCTAACCCAAACCTACATCTAAACATCCAATCTAAGCCCTTACCCAAACCTTAAAGCTACAGAAGAAAGAAAACCATGTGGCTTGGATCGAGATGATGGAAGCATATTATAGGTCATTGACATACTGTAAATCGGTCATATGTACTGCACAAATAATTATGGAATGAGTAAATACATTTGTCACTGACATTTCCTTTCTTAAAACAAAGTGCTCGATTTAGAGGCTAGGTAAAATTGTATACCTGTATTGTATTGAAATTCTGTTTGTTGATTGAAAAGCTGAACCACGTCATACGATATCTTATGATTTCACCATCTTGCACAAATTGTTACGACTTGGCATGAGACTATGTTTGAATCTGAGACAATCTGAAGTTTTGTTCAGAAAATGTTCTCCAAGCGCCATGTCGAATAAGTCTAATGCAGTGGTTCTGATTTATAATTTTTTTGTTTTAGTCACCCTACTTTGAAACTGGAAAAATATTTTCTGATCATCTATCAGTATTAGTATAGAGCTCACCGCTGCATCGGAGAGCGGTCAGGCGTCTGACGCGGATGACTCGAAAGGGCTGCTGCCTTCGGGCCAGCACCCCCAGTCTGAGGCTGACGCCCAGATATCCGACATGCTTGCCCGGACAGAGTGGTTGCGATCCACCTGTGCCCCGAGAACGCCGCCACCTGACGGGGTCGCCCTGTGCTCCCCTCCAAGGCCTGTAGGGTGACATCTTCACTGACCTCCAAAGCCTACAGCGCCACCAGACAGGCCGCTTCCGCCCTGCATGCCATGGCCCTCCTGCAAGTCCACCAGGCCAAGGCACTTAAAGAAATGCACTTGGGTAGTCCTGATCAGGAACTGTGCTCAGCTACTGACCTCGCCCTCAGGGCCACGAAAGTCACAGCGCGGTCACTCAGGCAGGCGATGGCCACACTCGTGGATCAGGAACGACATCTATGGCTGAACCTGGTTGAGATGCGCAAAGTGGACAAGACACGCTTCCTTGACGTGCCTGTCTCCCAGTTCGGTCTTTTCGGTGACCCAGTACTGATGCCTCCAAATTGGGTTGGGGCGCTGTGTGCAACGGGCACGCAGACGCGGGCCGTTGGAAAAGGGCCCTGCTGCATTGGCCCATCAACTGCCTAGAGTTGTTTGCTGCATTCTTTGCCCTGTGGAGGTTTCTCCCGCTAGTTCAGGGCAAACACGTCTTGATCCGATCAGACAGCACCACTACGGTAGCGTACATAAATTGCCAAGGCGGCATACGCTCCCGCCACATGTCACAACTCGCCCGATGTCTCCTCCTTTGGAGCCAGCAATGACTCAAGCTGCTGCGTGCCACTCACATCCCAGGCAACCTCAACGTGGTGGTGGACATGCTATCATGACAACTCTTGCCCCTGGAGAGTGGAGGCTTCATCCCCAGTCGGTCAAGCTGATTTGGGAACGGTTCGGCAAGGCTCAGGTAGACCTGTTTGCCTCCCGAGTGTATTCCGGAACGGAGGCTCCCCTCGGGGCTGATGCGCTAGCACACAGCTGGTCCACGGGGCTACGCAAGTACACATTCCCCCCAGTGAGCCTTCTTGCACAGATGCTGTGCAAGGTCAGGGAGGACGAGGAACAAGTCACTCTAGTGGGCCCCTACTGGCCCACTCGGACTTGGTTCTTGGATCTCGTACTCCTCGCGACACCCCCTCCTTGGCGAATTCCCCTGAGGAAGGACCTTCTTTCTCAGGGACGGGGCACACTCTGGCATCTGCACCCAGACCTCTGGAACCTCCACGTCTGGCCCCTGGATGGGATGCAGAAGATCTAGCTGATCTACCACCTGCCATCGTAGATACGATCAACCAAGCCAGAGCCCCTTCTACCAGGCAACTTTACGCCCTGAAGTGGCGCTTGTTCGCGAATTGGTGTTCTTCCCAGGCTAAAGACCCACAGAGGTGGGTCTCTCCCTGAAGACGGCCCTCCTGATCGCACTCGCCTCCATCAAGAGGGTCGGGGACCTGCAAGCGCTCTCTGTCAGCGACACTTGCCTGAACTTTGGTCCGGCAGACACTCATGTGATCCTAAGACCGCAACTGAGCTATGTTCCCAAGGTTCCTACCACCCCCTTCAGAGACCAGGTAGTGAACCTGCAAGCGCTGCCCTGGGAGGAGGCAGGCCCAGCCCCTTCGTTGCTGTGTCCGGTACATGCTTTGCGCATCTACTTGGACTGCACGCAGAGCTTTAGACGTTCTGAGCAACTCTTTGTCTGCTTTGGCGGACAGCGGAAAGGGAACGCTGTCTCCAAACAGAGGCTTTCCCACTGGGTAGTGGACGCCATTACATTGGTCTATCACACCCAGGCTGTGACCCCCCCCCCCCCCCTTGCAGGTCTGAGCACTCAACAAGAAGTGTTGCGTCCTCGTGGGCACTTGCCAGGGGTACCTCCCTAGCAGACATATGCAGAGCAGCGGGTTGGGCAACATCCAATACCGTTGCGAGATTTTGCAATCTCAGACGTTTACCACTCTGACAAACTGACTGGTTGGATCGCTTGCACCTAGCGTCCTTTCCCTCTGCTGTGGTAAAATAGTGTGCTCATATCCCAGGTGATCCCACTAACTCGGCTCCCTGGATGACTCCTCCCTAGCCCTCTGGGTCTGCAAATTCAGCAGAGGAATTCACTGACCAAATCCAGTGCGGGTACTCAATCTACCCTGTACTGGAATAGGTGCTCCACGGGACTTCCCCCATTATGTATTTTCCGCGGTACGGTCCCCTTGTGAGCGGACCCGCGTCTTCCTTGGGCAGTCCTCATGGACCCCCGGTCGGCGTGTTTGTAGCAACTCCTCCCTCCCAATGAGGCAGGATCTACCACCGCGCCACATTACACATGTGACCTAAAAGCCCATGTGATGTATTTCACCACTCTTACCTCCCCCAACTTGGGCAGGTGTGGTCTCCGCAAGGTCTTTTCCCCCTGAAAGAATAGGAAACTGGGAAAGATCGCCTTCCCCGATGCGTATGAAGGGCCCCAGCCACTTTTAGCTATATGCGAGAAACATAGAGAGAGAAAAGGCGCGGCTGGCACGGCCTGCTCTCATGTCTGACACAACGTCGAAGTGAGCGACAGACGTGGAACGTCTATGATACGGATGTAACCTCCGTTCCCTGATGGAGGGAAGGAGACGTTGTGTCCTCCCGGCCACGTCACTGAACCGAGCCACTTTTGCGTCCGAACCATTATCTGGTCCTCAGAAAAATCCTGAATGAAACAGATACATTTTCCCTCCTTTATACCCGTATGTCCGGGGGCAAGACATGCAAATTCTGTCTGCCAATTTCTCATTGGCCTTTTCTCATAGATCAGACATGCAAAAGGCGCTCAAGAGAGACCCCTAGTGTCGCTTCTTCAACACAACGTCTCGTTCCCTCCATCAGGGAACTGAGGTTACATCCGTAACCTAGACGTATCTATGATTCATCAGCAATATTCCATGTCTTCTGAAGCCAAATGACAGCTTTGTGTGAAAAAAGACTGAAATTTAAGTAATTGTTCACTGAAAATACTGCCCTACACCATTTAAATCTGCAACATTAAAGACACGCAGTACAGCACTGAGCACAAACATTAATAATTAGTTCTTGTACCTATTCTGGCAGATTTAGCTATATGTTTTATTTACCAATTTATACATTTTTTTAATAATTTGACCCCAGTGTGTAATACGCAAATGCCAATTTTGCTAATGCATGACATGATCAAATGCCTCAAAAGGAGTAAATGCTAAATAATCCAAAGAGAATTGTGATGAAAATGGTCAATGAGTTGGGTAAATGATAAATTCATACACAGATACAAAACTACACATATAAGGTCACATATTAATCAAACACATAATATTATCACTGATCTGTCACCAGGCTTGGAGCTGTGCTCAAAGCAACTCATATTCTTTATTTAGTGCAGCATTTTCTTGAGGTTGAAGGAACACCATGACGTGGGCCATTAACCTTCCAACTAGGCTTTAAAAGGGCCATTGGAAATGACCTGGCCTGATCTCCAAATGAAAAATAAATATGCTGCAGTGTGGACATCAGTCATGAGGAGGTGGGAGGAGGCTGACAGACTCCAAGTACTAAATCATGCCACAGTAAACACTGGATATGTTTCAGCCAGTGACTGAGCTTACACAGCGATGCGTTTTCACCATGAAATGTGATTTTTTTTTTTTGTTAAGTAGCTTACTATATAAACATGAATAGCATGTAACCAAACATTTACAAACAAAGAATACTGGACAATTTTTGAAGGAATTGGCTTTTTAAGCAGGAGGTCAACTTGTTTCCAGCACATATATATATAAAAAGCTGTCTCCCGTGAGGCATTGCTTGGATATCAGTGTAGTTGGCCATGCATCACTAACATGGAAATTTAAATAAACGGGGATTAACTAAAGGCCTCCCAGTACATTATGTTCTTGATTAGCAACCAAAGGTGGAATGTTAGCATGAAAGACAAAGAGAAATGCTGTAAGCACAAGCAATGTTAGCATGTGAGACACTTAAATATTACTATGGCACCTACAGTGCTGTGGAAAGTATTTGCCCCCATCCTGATTTCTTCTGTTTTTGTGTATTATTCTGATTAAATTGTGACAAGATATAACATAAAACAAATGTAACCCGAGTAAACACAAAACAGTTTTCAAATATTATAATTTTTTTATTGAATCAAAAAAGTTACCCAACACCTATATCACCCAAGTGAAAAACTAACTACCCCCTTAAAGTTAGTAGCCAGTTTGCCACCTTTAGTAGCAACAACTGCAACCAAACACTTCCAATAACTGGAGATCAGTCTATCACAATGCTGTGGTGGAATTTTGGCCTACTCTTCTTTGCAGAACCGCTTTAGTTCCGCCACAATGGAGGGTTTTCAAGCATGAACTGCCCATTTACGGTCCTGTTTATTGGCTACTGTGCTTTGGATCATAGTCTTGCTGCATAATCCAGTTGCGCTTGAGCTTCAACTCATGGACTGATGACCGGATATTCTCCTTTAGAATTTTCTGGTAGAGAGCAGAATGCATGTTTCCCTCAATTATTGCAAGTCGCCCTGGCCCTGAAGCAGCAAAGCGTCCCCACACCATCACACTACTGCCCCCATGCTTGACCGTAGGTATGATGTTCTTTTTGTGGAATTCTGTGTTTGATTTATGTCAGATGTAACAGTAACAGGAGCCCCGTCTTCAAATAGCTGCACTTTCGATTCATCAGTCCACAGAACATTCTCCCTAAAGGACTGAGGACTGAGGAGTGTTTTGGCAAAATTCAGATGAGCCTTAGTGTTCTTCTGGGTTAGTAGTGGTTTTTGCCTCACCACTCTTCCATGTATGGCATTTTGGTCAGTGTTTTTCTGATAGTGGAGTCATGAACAATGATCTTTACTGAAGTGAGAGAGGCCTGCAGTTCCTTGGATGTTGTCCTTGGCTATTTTGTGACTTCATGGATGAGTCGTCACTGTGCTCTTGTAGGAATTTTGGAAGGTCGGCCTACTTCTTGGAAGGTTCACTACTGTGCCAAGTTTTCTCCATTTGGAGAAAATGGCTTTCACTGTGGGACTTTGGAGTCCCAGAGCCTTTGAAACAGCTTTGTAAGCTTTCCCAGACTGATGTATCTCAATCATCTTTTTCCTCATCATTTCTGGAATTTCTTTTGACCTTAGTAGCATAGTGTGCTACTGGGTGAGACCATTTAGCCAACACGCTTCTGAAAAAGTTCCATTTAGGTGTTGATTTGATTGAACAAGGCTGGCAGTAATCAGGCCTTGGTGTGTCTAGTCCAGCTGAACCCCATTATGAATGCAGTTTCATATATTTGGGGATTTAGTAACTAAGGGCATATACTTTTTCACACAGACCCAGTTGGTATTGGATAACCTTTTTTTAGAGATGTCCTGATAAATTGGCCGCCGATTAAAATCGGACGATATTTGTCTTAAATCCGTGATCGGCAATCGTGCCTAGATTTAGGGCCAAACTTTTTTGCAGCATGCAGGCAATCACACATACACTGCTCCTCTAATGAATGAGTGCTTTCTCAGCCCTTGAAGCATAACAGAATGGCCTATGGAGGGTGAGTTGTTAGCAGGGCTGGACTGGGAAGAGAAATTGTCCCGGGATTTTACAAAGCAACTGGCCCAAAGGCGGGGTTGAGCCAAGAGTTGTTGAGCCGGGGGGTCTGCTTTTTGCGGCGCCGTGTTGTGGTCCGTTCCACATAATGCGGCGGCTCATTTATGCTTAGCGCGGCCATTCGGCCCATGTCGCGGCCCCAAAGTGCTTCCTCGGTTCTCCTGATCGGCCCCAAAGTGCGTCGGCCCACCGGGAAAATGCACATTATGCCAGATTACCAGTCCAGCCCTGGTTGTTGGCAATTCTAAGCATTCACGAATTTAAACTTTCAGACATGATGCAATTGAGATGAATATGCCGGTTTGTTTTTAAAAATGTGTAAGAATTACATGTGTATGAATATTAAATTACGGTAGTTATTCGGACTCGTTGCACAATGAACAGGAAGAGGATATAGAGGATGCTAACAGGTTTAAAAACAAATACATGATACATGACGTGAGTTGTGACAATCAGACGTGTTGAGTGATAGAGACTGTTTGAGCAGTCATGAGCGCTTTTAGCTTTACTCTCTTTAACATGAGCGCTCTCTGTGTCAAAGACGTGCACTCTTCAGGTGTTCTCAATATCTCATCATCATGTCCCTCATCCCAGTTTAAATCAGATTAATGTTGGTCACAATCATACCTGTCAACATTTGGGTACCAAAATATGTTGATTGTGTGAGTAGGATGCGTTTCATACAAGATTTGGCAACTGGACAAACTTGGAATAATATATTGATGTGATTATTCATATAACGAGGTTTGGGCCATACAAATTACAGGAGTTTCCTGGGAAATAACAAAACGGGAAGGGGGCGGGAGATGGGTGTGAAATACAGGAGACTCCCGGGAAAAATGGGAGTGTTGACAGGTATGGTCATAATACCACTAATAATAAATATAACTGTTTAACCTTTAATAACGACACCTCGTCTTCATGCATTTGCTTAATAATTAGTGATTTGTGTTACAGCAAAACTCAAAAGACAGTAAACAGACCATAGATCATAGTGATATGATTTCTCACTGGAGCAGTTTTAGAACTTATGAATGTATTTTGCTTATTTTTGAATGTATCTCTGCGGTGTGTAATGCTTTCATGGTGTTTACTTAAAAAAAGTATTGGATCGGGACTCTGTATTGGCAGATATTTAATATTTAAATATTGGATTAGGATTGGGGGCCAAAAAATCTGATTGGGACATCCTTTTTTGCTTCAATATATTTTATCATTTAAAAACTGTGTTTTGTGTTTACTTAGATTGCCTTTGTTTTTTGTTAGATATTGTTTGATTTTTTTAAACAATTTAGTATGAGATTTACACAAAAACAGAACAAATCAGGATGGGGCAAAAAAATTTACACACAGAATTGTATAAGACCAGCATCATGGTGTAAATGCACTTTAGAGGGGTCTCTGTGAGTATGCTAGGAGTCTGTTTATTGTTTAGAAGTGTATGACGATGACAGCATTGCAACCTTGTCTCATAATATCAAAATTATAATACTTATACATTTTCGCAAAATTATTTTTACATTGTATTGTAGCAGTTTCCTGGTAAAACAGCAGATTATTTCTCCATTATCACTCTCTTTGACATTATCATTTAGGCTAAGGTTGAAGGTGCCATGTAACATCATTTTGCAAAACATTTGCCACAGTCATGTAATTTTCAGCATTATTTAATTATCTGACAACGCAATTGTTTTTTCCGGATTTTTCCCACTTTTAACTGTTGCATTTCATTGACTACATGCACCACAGCCAGATAACAGGAACACTTAATGATTAAGAAAGAAAGGGTAAAATTAATGAAGTAAAACAAACAAAAGACATATAGGCTACAGCAGATAACATCAGCTGGCTGAAAGAAAAAAAAAATTGCTGTTGCAAGACTGTTGCATAACGATGAGTCACTTGTGGGGGAACTATTTTTTTGGCAGATGAGGCTGTAGATACTAAAACTTATATTTGAAAGGATATTTCAGGGTTTCTTTGATTTATGGTGTTCTTTAAAATACAAGTTTTGTGTAAAAGTAACAGAACACTTGTGGTCAGAGTTATTGCAAGTGTACTTTATATGTGCCTCTGGCTCCTTTCTTTGACCAAATCACAGCCATAATGTTGTTTAAGCAATAGCTCAGTCATAACTGTGCTTTACTGTTGATCAATCAGCATCAAAGACTGGAACTATCCGTTTTTTAATGACGTTTGAATTAGTGGCCACATTATCACCCTGAGGTGTGCTTTACTTATACACTGATCTTACAGAGAAATCGTAATCAGACTCTTCTTTAGCTAAATACCATAACATACCGAAATTCAAATGCTGCCCCCAGTGGCCAAAGTGTTGTTGGGCGTATGGGCATGTGTGAGCTCCATTTTCTGAGTGAAATGCCAACGGAGGGGCGCCAATAGCGTGTTATAAAGAGAGGAGTTGTTTTTTTAGCAATAAAGGATGTAATACAGTGTAGAGGAATGCATATTTTATAAACTGTTCTACCCAACCCAAACCCCAGACCTAACCATTAGAGCAGTAAATATGTAATTTTACGGGGGAATGCAAACTCATACTTCCTGGTTTCAATGTGGGATCCAAACCTGAGTCTCCCACGCTGTTGACTCTGTGCATTTCCAGTCACTTGAGTCTGATGGGAGATGGAGCTTTTCAGTGAGTTGGCATAATGTGGTTGATCCAAGGGTACTGGAACTTTTGGAAACAACATGCCCTTTTCCTGTATGATCATGTTGCATTTTTAATAATTCAACAGTCTGTCATCAATTACTCCTAATAACACTCCCTCCTGTATTGTGTTGCTTAATTATATCATTTGCAGGTGACTATTTATTGATATTAAAATGACAATAAAAAGGCTTAAACAATCATGTAAACCCCATTTCACAGTTCCATCACCAACTTCCAACTTTATTAGTATCAAACCACTGCTACAAAATTACATCAAACATGATGAAAATGGACTTGCATACGTGCTATACACAATGTAAGCTTTAACGTAATTGAAGTATGTGATTCTTTTTTTCTTGACAAATATCAATATATATCAATGCCACTTAAAGCCATATATGTCATTCCAGTGATCTATAGCCTAAAGTATACAACTATATTCCTGGTGGCTAAAGTATCTCCATTCACATGTAAGAAAAGATTTCTCATCACAGAAATTTCAGCTTCATGAGAAATAAAAGAAAAAGAGAAATAAAAATACAGCCATCCCAATATGGTTACAATGTCCATTCTACTTTGTCACCAAATTTAACCAAAAAGGTACCAAAATCAAATAAACATATATATACAAAAGTAACCAAAGTGGGCCTGCTTCTCACCAATTATTTTTAGAAACCATTAGAGATCTGAATCTTTCTGGCAGGTGTCCTCTGTGCTTAATTACTTGATAGCAGATGGGTGCGGTCACTGATTGACTTATTTCACTTTACAAAATAACTGCTTAAGATATGAAAGATGCCAACACAAAAAGCCCATGCCAATCAAAACAGCTAACAACAAATTACCAGGCCAACATACATCTAATGAGACATAACGGTGAATAACACTGAATGGTGTTGTTGAAAGTGATCACACTGTTTTCTCAAAACCCTAGACTATCTTCCTAAATCCCTTGCTTTTCACACAAATGCGTCTCCTGATGAGACAATCAGCAGTTTCACACTGAGTTCAGCAAAAGAAGGCTCTGTTAAGACCATAGCATTATCAAAACCACTGCATCAGTGCTTGGCTAAATTATTTTCCAGCTCAGAGAAAATAATGAGCGAGGGGGTTGACAAACACTTGACGGAGAAAAGGTTTAGAATTCGCTCATTCTCTTTTTGGCAGCTACTTTATTATCCAGACAAATATTTTGCCAATGAATGTTTCTACAGGCTAAGTACATTCATGGCAACTGGTTAACTTGTCATCGGTTTCGTATCTTTCGAAGGTTTAACACAATAGCCGTAAAGCAAATGGGCTTCGGGAAGGATTAAAGGTTTTTGTTCTTTACAGTGTTCTATGGAGTCAATTAGAATACTGCAAAACTGCAATTACTGGCAAGCGTTTGGAGAAGGACAGAGGTTTATGTAGATTACTGTCAGGCCTGCCAGAATGCTGCTGGGAGAGTGAGCGCTCGCCGCTGGTTAATGCAGCACCCTTCTGCACTCCACAAAATCATCCTCAGAAACTGACAAAGGCACAGGAAGAATTTTATTAACTGCCAGGTCAGAAGAATCAGCTCCCCTGACCGCACAAACAGCACTCTCAAACTGACTTTCAAAAGAGTCTGGCCAAACAGAGATGGAGCTGACAGGTTTTTAATCATTGCAATGCTGTCTACCACCCTCATTCTGTCTTGCCAGCAGCTCTACTTGTGATAGAAGATGAAGTATCTAAAATTATGTTTTTTTGGGACTTTTCCTAGAGAAGCTGGCTGTATACATCTGTGACCAGTAACCATTGACTCTTTATTCTCTATTGATAGACCGATTTATCGGACAGGTTGATTAATTTGTAAATATTTTGCTATTTTGAGCTTATCGGCCGATTAATAGTAGTCATTCCATGTCAGTCCCAAAGTCTACTGACAACATTGTTGATGGGTAATGCAATTATTTTTTAAAAACTGAATTTGAGGAAATATTATATAAAAAAATGTGTTCATTTAAATTCAGCAAATTCAGTCTTATTTGTAATAATTAAATTATTTTATGTACAATAGCAGTATATCGGCTATTGGCCCCTCCATTTTCTGTTTTGATAAATATAGCGCCATCGGCCAATAAAATTAAAATTCTTTCATTATTTAATCACCCTCATATCGTTTCAAACCCACACAACTTTTTTTTGTTTAGAATTACTTGATTTTATAGTGAGAAACTACTTCAGATACGGCCTGTTCATCAAAAAAAGTGATTGAATGGCTTAATAAGACTTGGTATATGATGTACAGATTACTATTATGATGCGTTTGGGTGTTTTATTAAATAAATATTATGGGTGCAACACAATTTAAGGTCAGTCGACAGCATTTGTGGCATAATGCTGATTACCACATAAACTTATTTTGATTATTTAATCTGGGTTACAGTGAGGCGATTACAATAAGAGGTAAATGGAGCCAATACATGAACGTTAAAATACTTAAACTTACAAGTTTTAAAAGTATAACCACAAGACGTAAATAATATGTGTGTTAACTTGATTTAAGTGTGATAAAATAGCTTCCTAACCTTATATGTGTGATATCCTCGAAGATATATATCCAATTTTACAACTTCGTTGCCATGACGACGTAATGCTGAAAAACCCTGTAATGCCGCAAAAATGATAATTAAACAACTTTACTGCTCAAATAATACACAAGTTTTAACAGAAAAATGTATGCAAGTACTTTTATAATATTACAAGTTTAACATATTTCTACCTTTAAACTCTTAAAAAAGTTGCCTCATTCATGAATCATAAGTTCATCACTGTAACCTCAATTTTTGACTTTTTTTTTTTAAAGTCGCCATGAAATTTTTATAATAAAGTTTTGCTGCTTATAGTCTATATTTATTCCCTTTAAGGTCAGCAATAGTGATAGTGTACTTCCAAAAGCTGACAAAATTCATTTTCAGAAAATATAAGCATTTAAAATCAGCAGTCTCTCTCTCCTGGCTTGACAGACCGAGGCAGTCATGATGACACAGATGGCATGAGAATCTTTGTCCAATCAAATGCTTTCTAGAACGAGAGCACTCCCTACCCTAGCGTGTCTGGCTGTGTTGTAACTGGCGCTGATCATGGCTTTGCAGGGTACTTCGAAAGGAGCACAATCCATGTCGTTGGGTCAATTCCAAACAGATTTTATGATAAGAATTGCTTAAAAATAAGTTTTGACTTACCGTTATTCTGATTTCTGAAGTTCTCACAGTTGAGGGCAATTGTCTTCATATGGAATAGAGCATATGAATGATGACTTTTAAATGAGACACACCAAAGCTGGATGAAAGGAAACCTGCTGGAGTTTATTTCTATTTTTCTGCAGACGGAGGTTTCTTGAATATACCACTTAAATAAGTGTTCTTTATTCTTTATGCTAAGTGTATTGTGATTCAAAACGAGGACAAATTAGCTTCTACTCACTTGTTTAACATTCATCTGTATTTGCAAAACAGCTCAAACGTTGTCCTAATGAAAAACAAAGTCCCCGCCGTACATTTTTTTTCTCTCGTTCGAAAAGCTGTTTCACTCGGAAATACGTCACAATACAATACAATAAAGTCAGTCATAACTTTCCGTTTCATGCGACTTTAAAGAAAAGATGGGATGAGTCTAAATACATTTTTGTTGTCGACAACATTATGCCACAAATGCTGTCAATTGAGCTTAACTTGTATTGAACCTGTATTATTCCTTTAAGTGTTACAATGTCACTATGTACTGCCATTATAATGAATTCAGCCAACGGGACATTCATTAAACTATTTCATTTTGTGTTCCGCAGAAGAAAGTCATACATTTTCATTTTTGCATGAACTAATAACAATTATCGGTTAACAAGTACTCTTTTCCCAATATGTGTGTCACACCTTATTTGTCAAAGTTGAATCATAGCAATTTGTACAGGACTTTGGGCAAGGTGTTGAGAAGAAACCAAAGGGGACTCCTCAGGTCAGAACATAGTATGTTGTTTCCAGTAATTTGAACTCTTTCCAAAATAGCATCAACTCATCATGTTATCCTGACCACCAGCAGGTGAGGTGACACCATGCCACATCCATGTGAGCCTTGTGAACTTCAGTTACACATGCAACAAGAGTGCTCAGCTAACGTAAGCTATTTTGAATATACTCATTGAATATTAATGCATGTCCAGGAATGTAATTATCAAGTCATAAGACATTCAGAGTGAAAATTTACCACACATTTGCCTGTTATTTAAAGACTCTTTTGAAAGGCTGTAACTTTTCAGATAATTATGCATGCATGAATGCCTTCTGCCTGATTTTTCACCCTGTTTATCTTGATATCCACTTATGCAGTTTTAATGATGGTTTAATGAGCTCAATATTACAATATTTATTAAAAGAGCATGTGCTACTTTTATGTCTTTATAGAACTTAAAACAGCAAACACTGATATGCAAATGCATGATGCTTGGACATGGCATTCAATATGGAATGGCAACAGATCAGATCAATTAAATACTTTTAAAGGCACATTTTATACAGTACTTACTTCTAAAGTGGACTTAAATGATATTTCAAGTTGAAATGAAATGCAGTGTATTTTTCCATTCAAAGCTATTGGTGTAAATCACGGTTACGGAGGTTAGTGGTAAAGATAAGCAAGCGCAATGGTACTTTTTACAGTATAATGAGAGCCAGGCCATGGTATGATTATAAATAAATTCATATTTTAACCTCCCTTTGTTTGATATTTGAGGATTTCATGTTTGCAATAAGCACAGGGACCCAAATGTTTAGGTAAAATCTATATGATGCAGTGTTTTTTTTTTTTAAATGTATGTAATCTCGGAGTATAACTTATGTAAGTGTACATGATTTACAGTGCAATACAAGTAAATTGGTTTGTGATGACTTAAGATGCTTTTCCTGTCATTCATTATGTATTTTTCCCTGGTATTGACAGTTATGTAAAAAGTGCAAGAAATAATATACAAAAAGAATATAAACGTATCATGAATAAACAAAATTGTCAAATTTTAGCACAAATAAAAGCTTGAGCATGGAGGAGTATGCCCAATATTGCACACTTAGCAGAAACGATTCTGTGATGACTTTCACATTAAAAGAATATTTCATCATAGCTCATAACTCTTGTGATGTTCAGTAGTGTGGAACACATTTCAAGTCAAAGCAGCCTGGTTTTGTTCTCAAATTATTGATTTATGGTAAGTGGCCACCTTAACATACATATTATTTGACATGCAGCACATTTATAATTTCTGCACATCGTAGTATACAACAAGTGTGTGGGAACTAGGGTAGAGGTTAAACTAAACCTAAACACTGGCTCTACCAAGAAGATAAAATGAATTCTACTTTCTTCGAATATAGACCATTTCAAGAATGTAAACAAAAACAAATGAATTAGAATGGTCCAAACGTATTTCCGGATCCTTTCAACAAAGTCCCTTTTTCAAGGTAAGTCAGTCCACTCAGCGGCCATTTTTGGAGAGCTCTTGGGCAGTTATTTTTCAATGTAAACAAGTGTCAATACAGTGTTCCTATCTACTTGAATGGGCAAAGACCGAAATATCCAAAATGGTTGGTCAAGATTATGATAAAAGAACATATTTCAAATAAAAAGTAAAATTGTATTGGTCCGAGGCATGTGTGGTGCTGACTTCACTCGAGTTGGGGTGCGGGTTCGGCGACACATCTAACTCGCACTTGACCTCACCGCTCAGTTCCTGGACCTGCGAAGACGCAAGCAGGTAGAGACCGGTCTCCTGAGGAGAGGCGTGCTCGGTGTTTAAAGGCAGCGGTGATGAGGCTGTATTTTTTTTGTTGACCATTGGGTTCCAATTTCTTCCCTTCATTGTAATAGAAGTGGCCCGTCTCTGCTAAATGGTCTCTGTTTTGACAAGCAGGAAATGTTCACGGAACAGTGACATCACCAACGAACAGTTCTTGAAATGGTCTATACATACACATGACTCATTTTCTATTATACCATATGGCTGGTTCACACCCTCTGAGATAAAGTAGATTATTTGATAACAAACAGATCTTTTTTCCAACTTCTACTTGTCTGACAAGAATCAACAACACTTGTAGCATCTAAAATGAAAGACAACATTGTAAACTATGCCATACTGCATACTTATTTTGAAAGAATATTCATTCACATGTTTGGATCCACACTTGAAAGTTTCATATTGTCCCCACGAGGGAAGTGCATATTCTTTTTTTCTGCTTCCCTATTGAAAACTATTTCACACTGATAAAAGCAAAGCAGGTAATATGTTAATACATTATAAAAAATCCTGTTTAAATCATTACAACCATATAACAGAACATAATCTTTAAAAAAATAAAAAAAAGCCAAAAACGATCGTCAGATATGTTTCATTAGACACTGTCCATAATTTCTTCATTTAATCAAAGTGCACATTGATTGTGACCCATTCTCTGTTGCTATTCCTCCACTTTGGATTGGCTCATAATAATATTTGCATGCTGCCAACTGCAGAATGTATTTTATGTGCTATTGTTCATTGATGTCTTGATTAATATAACATCAATGCAATGTTCATTGAATATTTCTATATTCTTTTTTTATAAAGAATATAGAACGACAGAGCTCTGTGACACAGCTTTGTTTTTTAATAATCTTTTATAACCTCGCTGGTTTTGACTATTGCATGGGACTCATTTTTATTTTATGATTAGCTTTAAAAAGGCCAAAACTCTAAATTATTTTAAAAAATGTATCACATACTCTTATACTCATTTATATTTGAATCTGGAATGCAATCGATGATTTCTCCCCAGTAAAATAACTTTTGAGGAGAGGCAAACATAAATAAAACTTGTATTTCTAGAATAACTAGAATGGGTTATGAACTTACTTTGTATATTGCAGTAAATTCAATAGGGTGAACTGCACAGAGTTCTAAACCATTGAGGTATGGCTTAAATTTTGGTCCACACAATGATTATTTTCATTGGTATATTATACTAAAACTACTCTTTAATTTTTCCCTTTGCCATGAACTATATAAATTTGACTTGATTTAATATGTTTACATTTTTTAAATCTTAGACAGTGTTTTTGGCTCATGGGATTTAAATTAGCTCACCAAAACCTTTGATGATTTAAACACTTTCCCCGGTTTATGGGTATGTAAATGATGCACCAGCACAGAGGAAAAAAAGGTGGCACACTACGGCGCCGTTCCATTTTCAATATAATTTATGTCACACACCCTCTCTTTTCCAAAGTGTGATTTCAGCTAATTTGGGAGCATTCAAAGTGGGACAATGTGTTCTAATTCACAAAGTGAAAATTACAAAAAAAAAAGAAAGAAAAGAAAAACAAAACCAAAACAATCCCCTAAAACCAAATGTATTTACAAAGACCACAAAACAAAATTACCATCCCAACATAAGTAATGCTGATTAAAATCCCTTGTTACTTTCCAAACAAACTGTACCAGATTGGATCCAGCCATCATCGATGTGAAAGATTCTGTAAATGCTCAAAAGGGTTCTTTACAGTCATTGTGTATGGCCATCTCCGGGGCTAGTAAACGCTGATGAGAGAAGAGAGAGCCAGGATCAGGTACCGGCAGGCCAGCAGGACTTCGCCGCCTCCTGTACTTCCATACGGAGCGGTGTTGGGTGCTGTAAACAACAGAGCAGAGACACACGCTGATTACCAGATTCTCTTTCTCTCCTGGCAGCAAGTCATGCTCTTACTGAAGCAGTACAGTACCTCCTCCCTTTCCATATGAGCGGAGCTCACGCTGCCTGCCTTCACACTATCAAATAAAGATACGGGATGGAGTCATTCAATATGATGACTTGTAAATTTATTTTATTTTTTAAATCTACACTGGGTTCTTATAAATGAGGACATAACAGTGCATCTCCAGGATATGGAGTGGTGATGGTGTAGTGGGCTAAAAGCACATAACTATTAATCAGAAGGTCACTGGTTCGATCCCCACGGCCACCACCATTGTGTCCTTGAGCAAGGCACTTAACTCCGGGTTGCTCCGGGGGGATTGTCCCTGTAATAAGTGCACTGTAAGTCGCTTCAGATAAAAGCGTCTGCCAAATGCATAAATGTAAATGTATTTGATAACTTTGCTTACTGCCTTCTATTTATCTAAACTAAACAATGACATGTTCTGAACAAAAGTGGAGCTTGCCCATACAAACCTTGCAGCCATCACGCTAGGGTGTTTTGGTTGGTTGCTAGGGTGTTGCTATGCAGTTTCTAAAGGTGTTTAGAGTGTTTTAGCATATTTGTTGTGGTTGCTAGGGTATTATGGGTGGTTGCTAGGTGATTACTTACTGGCCTAAGTCAAAAGAACCCACCCCCATGTCTCAATGGTTCCAGAACTTCAGGAAAAATGGCACCAAAAGTGACAAAAATGTTTTATGAGTTTAGTACCACTGTAGACATCATAGTAACCTGTAGCTGTCAGATTATAATTAATTCTTAAATGTAGTTATTTATTAAAAATATATTCATGTTAATGCATTCACTGTGTTATATCTTCATACAGTGACGTTTGCACATTATGTTAATTTGATTTTTACAATAAAAAGTAACAATGGATGAATAGATTAATCATTTATTTAAATCAACTGATTTAATAGAAGTATTCAACATAAATGGATGCCACACTGTGTTTTTAAATGGTGAGAACAAAATATACATTCATAACTGTAAAACATGCCACATTTCCAGGGTGCAAATGTTACCCCAATTCAAATGCTAATTTTTCACAGTGCTTGTGTCCCATCTTCACTGTAAATGTAAATGATTTTTTCCCACCTGTTTTATCCTCCAGGTGAATATTGTTGAGTCAAAATTGTTAAGGGCAAAATGTAATAAATGGTTCTTAATGTAATAAATGTGCTAAATGTAATAACTTTTGGTCCTAGATTTAATAAAGGCCCTAAATGTAATTTAAAGTGTTGTAGTAATATATATATATATATATATATATATAGAAGAATTTAAATGACATGATTTGAATCTTGGAAAAACCCAACCTTTTAATCCTGGAATTGCTCAACATCATAAATTAACGGACCAAGCATTAACTTCCTACCTGTCTTTGAACAATAAAATGGTCAAGACACTAAACAACCTAATTTAAAGCAAAAAGGATAATTGGTCAGAAAGGCCCCTCAGCATGACCTAATTCCACACAGAGTTAAAGCAGACTTTTCTTTGAAAGGTTTCCAAAAGACCATCAGATTTGCACGTCTCTAATACTAACACATTTCATCTTAATCCAGGAACATTTTATACAAAGTCACAGTACTTTACCGATTTAAACTTCTAAAATTTACAGAATGCATTTAAATCCACGATTTATACAATACCAAGTCTTGATAGGTATTTCTGATAATTGCTTAGAACTGTGGTTACTTGTATAACTGACTAATTAAAGATTATAGCCTGATATACACCTCTTTAAAATGTGTGTAATGTTTTATCCATGTTATATAACCAGTGAATTAACCAGTATATCCATGAAAGAATGTCATGCTTGGTATGCAACGGTTTGCTTGGTTATATAGAGAAAGCTGATGACAATGAATATCATGTCTTTTGTACCATTCTCAAGATATAAAAGTTCATGATTAAATATGCCCTATTTTTGAGCAGGAGATTTTTAAGACTCTGAAACAAAGGACCATAAAATCAACTGTCGGAAAGGACAGCCCAGTCGACCATATGACTCACTTCTGACTGGCACAGGACACCTTTGGGTATGCGGCCAATTTCAGTTTAAATGTTTCCATGTTTCTTGTTCTCTTCTCTCTCGTCTCCCCTACTCTGCTGACTGCTCAGACTTCACTCTGACTCTTCCCACGTGGTCTTCTCTGGATCTCGTTGGAACCAGATCCAATCCATGACTCAAAGTCCTGAGGAAGCCTCTCACTCTCTATGGTCCATGAGAAGACCTTGCTTCAAAGCCAACCTCATCATTCATACAGACAATAACTCAGATCTTACAGAGGTCCAAAACATCGACGGAACGAACTTTCGACCAATAGCCAAGAACCAAGCCACACAAAGAATGCAAGGAAACACCACTACACGCAAAGTACATCTCCAATATTGTGCTCAAAGAGCTGGTGTATTTGCTAAATACTTTTGGTAATCCAATAACAAATCAATGTAGACACAAATAAGGTTAAATGGTTCTTAAGGCATTGTCAACAGACTCCATAAAGTTCATTTTCACTGTATTGATAATTTATTTCACATTCTGTCAGTCTTCTCACCAACCTGCCTCATGTATATGTGTTAGATTAGATTTATGTTTAGAATAGCAATAAAGTTTGTCTGTGTTCAAATATGAATGACTGTGGTATATATTGATAAATAATCTGATCCCTGATTCTAAAAAATTTAGCTCCAAAGCTGTACCTAAATACGTGTGATCTTACTTTCAATAAGACATAAGAATAATCACTACAATAAGTGAATTAATCATAATTCACTTATTAAAGCTAATTCCTTACAGTAGAAATTGTGAAACGTTAACGGATTCCATCTAAATTCATCAACCCCTAAATATCCTATATTTGTCATTTATCTTTTTATGTTATAATGGTTGTCGAACGCTACTGATTCCATTATAAATTGCCTTACATAGTAATGCAGAATCAGGACAGTTTAATTAAGTTCATAGCTCACATATTTCGAGACCCTAAATTCCCTTACATATAATGGTATGAGAATGAGGGCACTTTAACGGTTCCCGACTAAATTCATCAGTACCAAATATCCAACAGTGTGGTCTTAAGTGTAACAACAGCCCTAAATATAATTATGTTTTTAATAAATGCAATAAAGATCTGAAATGTAATAATTTTTGGTCCTTATGAGATGTAAATGTAAACAATTTATCTTTAGTTTAAAATATTTAAACATATGTATTTATCTCAGTAAAATGGAATCAAATTTATTGGTGAGAATGAACTTCTTTAAAGAAGACTTTAAAGCTTTGGCCATTAAACCATACTGAAACCATACTGAACTGTATGTAAAGTAAACAAACTGTTCCATACACCTTCAGAAACAATACTTACGTCATTATATATCAATACATGAAAACACACACTTAAACTACCTTAAAACATACCAAACACCAATTAGGTTCTTTATAAAATGTAGGATTAATAGTTATTACAATAAGGGCCTTTTTTACATTTAGGACAATATCGCCAAGTCTGAACACTTATAAAATTAAATACACATCTCTTCTCAACAAGCTGCACAATTTGAGGTATCATTCATGTCTATAGCGTAAATGGTGCAGGAGAAATTATGCTCCAACATTTTATAAAAATGGTAGAAATCCCTATCCCAAAGTATGAGCAATAGTGCCTTAGTAAACACTACTGATAAGCCTGTGTAGACATTTGGTATGTTCATATTTTCATAACCAACACAGATCTCAGTGGCAGAACACCTCAGGTCTCTCCCTGGAGCACAACAACTTGAGTGCAGTACTCAGGAGAGGCGCTTGAGAACAGGTGTGAGAGTCTACAGGCATTCATCTTCGTGAGAGTTTGTTTCGGAGATTAGTACATCACACACACGCGCATGCACACACAGGAGATTATGTTGAGAAGCAAAATGACAAATGATTTAAATATTAAGTCTTATGTCTTCTTAAAACAGGAGAAAATTATTTGCTTATGCTGAATAAGAAAAATACACTTAATTTAAAGGGAAAACATGTTTATTTTTCTTACCCCATGGGCAAATAGATTTTTCAGTATGTCATTTAATAGTTTTGTGAATATGTGTGATGATTACGGTATCTAATGGACTTATTATGGTCTGAGATCTTTACTATAAGGCTGAATCACACCATCAAATAGTACATCTGACAGTAATAAGCATGTTTTTTATGGAAGGTTGATAAAATTATTTCTCGATGACAAATCCTCTCCTAAATTACAAAAATGATGAAAAAGCCACGCATCCATTTTTGCCTCCATTCCAGCTTTTTACGGCTCTAACCGTAAATTACCTGTGTTGCTTAAAACATTTTACATCAAAAAATTACAGGCATGACCACCCCACCTGCAATGGGAAGCCTGGAAAATCAGAAATGAGCATGAGATAGAAAATGATGCAAATTGTGATGATGCACGGTCAGGCTGGTGAGAAAAAACGAGGAGAGCAAACTGCCCTGTACACTGCGGCTTCATTCTGCCTCCATCCAAAGCACTGGATAATGACACAGTTTTTGCGAGGCAGAGAGACTAGAGCTGGTAACCATGGAAACAGCTCACATCCTGCATTGGCCCCTGTGCCAGAGCCACAGAGTGTGCACAGTGCTACCAATGGAACAGAATCATTTGGGCTATAGGCACCTGCTGCAGTATCTAACTTGAAGCACCCTTTGTCAAAAAACAAACAAAAAACACCATATGGTCGGTGAAAGGTAAAAGAACAAGATGCTTTATCCCAGTAGCAGGTTTGCTATTGTACATTTCTTTCTAGTGTCCCATTGGACTTAGAGCTACAGTAACATCATTGATAATTCAGGGTCGGGCCAGAAACATCCTATCGTTGCACTAGAAGCAATCAAGGAACGCGCCAATATTACCTGCCTGGCTGCGTTGTGCGAGTTAGGGACCTGTTTAAAATCCCACTGCGCCTAAATCAGACTGTTGTTGTGACGGTGCAGTTGTTCCTGCACTTGCCATTTTAATTAACTCAACCCCTCCCCACCCAAGAAAGTGGCTTCCTTGTGATTACTCTGCTTTCTGCTAAAAGAGTATAAATAGAGGGTATTGCAGTGGATTTCGCAACACCATGGCAGCCCCTTAGACTAGGGTTTTCAATCTTTAATGATTTCAGGGAATCTCCTAAACACCCCCAATATAAAAGAGTTAGATTTTCTTAATAACTTTTAATAAAAACTAGGGCTGTCAATTGATTAAAATTTGTAATCAAGTTATTTTCATGGTACGCTGATTAATTGAATTAATCACAATTAATCACATCAATATTTGCTATAAACCATCAATTTTACGATTGAGTTAGACATAAGAAATGTCGAGGTAGGGGGGCCTGGGTAGCTCAGTGAGTATTGACGCTAACTACCACCCCTGGAGTCATGAGTTCGAATCCAGGGTGTGCCGAGTGACTCCAGCCAGGTCTTCTAAGCAACCAAATTGGCCCGGTTGCTAGGAAGGGTAGAATCACATGGGTTAACCTCCTCGTGGTCATTATAATATGGTTCTCACACTCGGTGGGGCACGTGGTGAGTTGTGCGCTGATGCCACGGAGAATAGCGTGAAGCCTCCACATGAGCTATGTCTCTACTGTAACATGCACAACAAGCCACGTGATAAGATGCATGGATTGACAGTCTCAGATCCGGAGGCAAATGAGATTCGTCCTCCGCCACCCGGATTGAGGCAAGTCACTACACCAACACGAGGACCTAGAGCGCTGTGGGAATTGAGCAATCCAAATTGGGGAGAAAAGGGGATAAAAATAAATAAATGTCAAGATAGACTGAAGAGAACAGGACATGTTCTCTTTTTTTACATACTGTACATATTTTATTTACAGAATTTTCCATATTACAAAACAGACAAATAAACAAATCACAATAAAGCCTCCAACCCCCACCAACGCTATGCCAGTAACAGAAGGAAAGAAAAAAAAAATAGCACTAATAAATTATAAATTAACCTTGTATGAAAGGCTTATACATTATCATATATTTGCTAGATATTACATATTTCCAAAACACTCTAGATTCTCACAGTGCTCCTTATCCTTTTTCAAAATATGTAAGAAAAAGCTCCCAGATCTATAAAAAAATAAGAAAATGTTGTGGTTTCGCCACTATTGCATACCTAACTTTCTCCATATGTAGAACACTGCTAAATTCAGTTAGGACATGTTCTTATATTTTGGACATATGCTTTTGGTGCATCAACTATGGTTTACGTTTAACTGGGTTTCAGCATCGCTAGCCATAATCACTGTGTTTTTAGCCTGCACAGTCCCTGCAGCCTGCTGTCTTTCAACAGTCAGTTTGTTGTCTGTAAAGCTGCACATTACCTGTATAGCTGGTGCTGCACTTACTGCCAACTGCTGACCAAAACTTGCAAAAACATGAAGGTGGCACTTCAAGCTTGAATTTCTCCATTGGTATTAAAATTCCTTTTTACAGTGGCATGATTAATGGCGTGCATTTTTATTACACGTTATATTTAATTAATCACACTGAATTTATGTGATTAATTCAAGAATTATACAACTATTATTATATAATGCTTGTTAGATCATTGGTGCATGCTCATTCCAAAAGTTAGAGATATCATGACAATGCAAAATGAGATGTTATCGAATGTTAGCGACTGACAGCCTTACATCTCCTATTGTGTTCCATGGAAGAAAGGTTTATATGGGTTTGGAACAACATGAGGTTGAGTAAATGATAACAATTTTCATTTTTAGTGAACTTTCCCTTTAAGAAAATTCAGTTTTATATAACTTCTTCACAGACCTCTGGCCTTAGACATATGAGTGAAGTGGTACAGCTATTAAGTACGCAATGACATTTCACTCCGAAAAACAAACTGTCAGATTAACGCTCTTAAGACTGCATATCTTGAGATGCGAGAGCATCAATTTCCTCATTATGTTTGGATCAGGGAGTAATCAGTCATGTGCATCTGAATCATAGTTATGCACTCACCTATCTAAAGCACGCAAATGTCTTCCCTTCATATGATTATGAGGAGCACACCATGTAAAATAATTGTGCATAATGATTACTGCGGAATAGCTTAAGGCCATGGACAGAAGTTTGTGCCTAGCCTATATACAAAACCTTGCTAGACTCTAATTAAAGCAAATTCAAGCTCTCCCTCTGTCCCCCACTCTCTATTTGTTTTGGTTGATTTAGTTAACAGCTTAAGTCTTTTTAGGCATAATGTTGTTGTTGAGAAACAGCACTTTGTAGAAAGTGGGGCTGCCACCCTATGATCAGCTACCTATTTGAGTCGCACCATTCCTTTTAACTCGCACAAGACACATCGTTAAGCTCCTAAATTCATTTTGCCCTTTCATTCAATGCTTTTTCTCTTTGTGTGAGTCTTTGATGATAACAGTAGGTTACAATTATGAATAAACATGATTTCCATTCTGATTTTAATATTATTGCTGTAGAAATGGTTCATCATTTACTCACCCTCCTGTCAATCCAAACCAATATGACTTTGTTTTTCCAAAGAACACAAAAGGAGAAATTCATGCTGCTCTAATGCAAGTGAATGGTGACCAGAGGCTCTCAAGATTCATAATGACAAACAACACCATAAAAGCACCTTAAATAACCTATACTTTAAGAATTGTGTGCTATATTCCAAGTCTTCTAAGGTTGTTATTCACTGATAATCATCTCCTCTAGCACAGCTCTCAAATCTCATTCAAGCTTTTGAATATTTAAATGCACCGTGTCAAAATGGGTCATACCAGGATTGATGTCAATGATGTCAAATATCTTTTTTATGTGTCTCGTAACTGGTTGCAATGTGGCAAATACAAAAATGCACATATTCCACTTACAAAAGAGATTTAAGAGCTATGGTGGAGGGGAAGTATTTCAGAGAATAATGACTTGAATTTCTGTCTGTTTTCACACAAAGTGACTGAATTACTTTTATGGTGGTTTTTTGGAGTATATCAGTCCCTGGTCACCATTCACTTTCACTGCAAAAAGAGCAGCTTGAGTGGTCTGCCAAACTTCTTTTGAATTCTGCGAAAAACGAAAGGCTCTTGGGTTTAGAACGAAATGACATGAGTAAATTCGTATTTTTGGGTAAACTTTCCATTTACCTTTGGTTGGAATATGTGAAGTCACATATGTGAAGTCAAACCAAAATAAACTGATTCATTTACTTCTGTTGTGTAACATCAAATGTAGAATTGACATTTGTCACACTCAAGAATCGTTTTGCTGTTAAATTCCCTGAAACACAAATGTGCAGTAGCAGTTTAAATAACTAAATAATAGCAATCATTTGAATGGCGGTTATGTGAGGGTGGTTGTATTTCCAGGTAATCTGCACAGACGATGGCTGGCTACAGCTCTTCTCCCTGGAGGCTAGTCTTCTTTGGCTTCAAAAGAAGGGTTCAGTGTCCTTGACCATCAATCAGTGGCCTATTGTTCCCTCTTCTGCCTCCAGAGAAAGCCTTGCCAAGTGGGCCTAAGCTTCTGCCGAGTCCTTGGCAAACTGGAGTAAATCCTGCATCTCCAATCTTGGATTTTGACAAATATTCCCTTTAAGTCCTCATGCAGTGCTGCTACTCTCCATATTATAAACAACCTAATTCCCTGCTTGGAATAAACATAAAAAAAACAAAAAACGTTTTGTTTTGTTTGGTTTACACAAACATCTCCAAAGTAGGTTGACACCTTTATTGTGCAGAGTGCACTTTGTGGTTTGAAAACTTTTTTTTTATCTGTGCAATACCCTTATCTGTGATGACTAGGGCAGTCAATTTCATGTGCTTATTCAATGTGATTAATAATATTAAAAAATGTATGTCTTCAAAAAAATAATAATGCAATGAATCATGTCTTCGGACTGTAATAAGGAATATTCCTACAATCTGACCAATTCAATCTTGAAGTACCACCTGTTTTCAGCAGTGGGCAGTAAGCAGAACTCCAGCTGAACAGACAGATAGTATTGTTGTAAGCATTTAGAATGAACTAGCCAGAAATAAAGAAATACATGAAACAAACAGACAGACAGAAAGAAAGTAGTGCTTCCAATATGTAGCATTAAGTAGCAATTTCTGTCTGTTCTACTGTAATAGTTCACAATTGCCTTCCCAACGTGAACAGCAATTCACATATCAAACATACAGGGAATGTGCAGCCACTCTGGCACAAAACTGAATAGCACTGAGAAAGTCAAGTGTTTTTGTAACTGTTTGATAAATGCTCAAGTAAACCACCTAGCTACAGTTTGGGGTACTGTGAGGGTTATTTTTCAGACAAATGTTTATCATTTTTCTACTGTGATAATTACAATTGAGGCTGCAATCCTAGGAATGCATTAACATAAACAGGGCCAAACGCTTTATGTGATGATCTGATGAGATCAAAATGAGCTAATTTCAGAGACAGTGCTGAGTACAAATTAATTTCAATATTGCACACAGAAGGAGCTCACCTGACATGCTGGTAGTGAATAAAGCTTGACTGTGTCACTGCATGGCCTTGAGCTTCACCTAAACACCAACACGGTATGAACTCTTTTTGATAAAAGACTGCGGCATACAGGAGAAACAACATAAATATATTTTATTTCGGTTCACTTCTGATGCACTTTTCAACACCGGCAGAGCTTACATAGTCGACTTGTGATTGTGTACAAAATATGATGCACTTAAATTACAAAAATTACTGTGCCTAACCTTTGCACTGAACAGCTGCTTTAATAACATGCAGGCATTTTACTAGGTAGCACTAACAGTAGTGGTTAGTGAAATTGTAGCTCTAAGTGAAGCTACAATATATAAAACAGAGCTCATCACTGCTTACTGAGGTCAAGTTTTAGAATCACTTGACTGAAATATTTCTCATGATCTTAACAATCTTTTGATCTGAAGGTGTATGCTTAAATGTTTGAAATTAGATTTGTAGACAAAAATATAATTATGCCACCATATTAATTTATTTCATTGTAAAGCCAAAATCTTATTTGAAAAAAAGTTTTTGAAATTGATGACTTGGTCCAAATAATAAAGCAAAAACAGCCGATAAGTGCACAACATAGATGGGAACTCCTTCAATACTGTTTAAAAAGCATCCCAGGGTGATACCTCAAGAAGTTGATTGAGAAAATGTCAAGAGTACATTTCTGCAAAATCTAGGCAAAGTGTTAAGATGAAGATGCTAAAAAAATAACACAGTTCTGATTTATTTTAGATTTTTTTTGGTCACAACATAATTCCCATAGTCCCATTTGTGTTATTCCATAGATTTGATGACTTTCCAGTTATTCTAAAATGTAAAAAAACAAATAATATATATATATATATATATATATATATATATATATATATATAAATATAAAGGCTTTTTTTGGCAGTTTTGGAGCAGCAGCTTCTTCCTTGCTGAGCAGCCTTTCAGGTTATATCAATATAGGACTTGTTTTTACTCTGGATATAAATTCTTATCAACTGCTTCCTCCAGCATCTTCACAAGGTCCTTTGCTGTTTGCTGGGATTGATTTGCACTTTTCACAACAAACTATGTTCATTTCTAGGAGGCAGAATATGTCTTCTTCCTGAGCGGTATGATGGCTGTGTGGTCCCATGGTGTTTATACGTGTATACTTGTACAGATGAACATGGTACCTTTAGGTGTTTGGAAATTGCTCCCAAGTATGAACCAGACTTGTGGAGGTCCACAGTTATTTTCTGAGGTCTTGGCTGATTTCTTTTGATTTTCCCATGATATCAAGCAAAGAGGCACCGAGTTTGAAGGTAGGCCTTAAAATACATCCACAGGTACACCACCAATTGACTCCAATTAGTCTATCAGAAGCTAATTGCATAAAGGCTTGACATAATTTTCCAAGATGCTTAAAGGCACAGTTAACTTAGTGTATGTAAACTTCTGACCCACTGGATTGTGATATAGTCCATTTAAAGTGAAACAATCTGTCTGTAAAATATTGTTGGAAAAATTACTTGTGCATGCACAAATTGATGTCCTAAACGACTTGCCAAAACTATAGTTTGATAATATGAAATAAATATATATATATATATATATATATATATATATATATATAAGATAAATTAATTAATTCTATCATAGGTATTGAACCCAGGTTTCCTACACACTGTGATGTCACATAATTAAGCAATATCACACAACCAAGAGTGCTGTTGTTCCGTATTCGCCACATGCTGTAGGTCGAGTGCCACAGGTAGTAATGAATTTATACAACAGTTCAACAAACAAGTAAATGATAATAGTGTATCTTAAGCTTTAGACAAAAATTGGCCAGTTAGTTTGTGCATTTCACTGGCACTCTTCACCAGCTAAAATAGTTCCAAAAGAAGCCAAAGCTTTTTCTGCATGGACATTGTGTTTTGTCTTAGCTATACACAATGCATAATTTAATTTAAACTAAACTATCTGATCTCAGTTCAGAACAATCTGGGCAGTCAGTAAAGGGTTACACTTTCAATGCAAATAGTCATGTGAACAAAAAATATGACGCCAATCACAACAGAGTTTGTCTTCGGGAAAAATGCCCAAAAAATACATCAGGTAAAAAACCTAATTAAGTTTTTACATATAAACCTGTTTGACTCAAAAGATTAGAGTCTCTAGTTTCATCCGATATGTCATTTATTATTATTTTTTTTTTTTCATTTGAGCAATTTATCGCAAAACAGCATGCTTTTCAACACAATTACGAGGACTATAGGCGTTTTCCCCCCTTAGAAATCCTATACTTACTGTTCATTTTCACATTGGAAAAAATTTGCTTTATGAGGCTTTATATGGAGTTAGCATGAAAATAAGGTGCATTTTGACTGTTCGGAGACCAGTGCAGACAGACAGCATACCTGAGTTACAGTCATTCACTAAACAGGAAACAAGAGAGAAAGGAGCATCCTATAGCTTTCCTATGCATACAAATGCATTCACACCTATCATCGGACCAAAAGTTCAGTTTCAGACTGCAGATGATGTTTGGACCACCCAACATGTTTGCAGACATGGGACAATGGTATTCAGAACATAGATTCAGAATTTATAATGTATAATTTTATTTGAACAAGGTTGGCAGTGACTGGATGATGCTGGCCATTTCTTGTATCAGAATTAATTATGCAAATTTCTGATTGGTAAAATGCTTCAGCACTGGCTATCACTTGTTTGTTTGACTGTGCATGAGAGAACATTGAGATTTTGAGCCAAAGTTACTTAAAAGTCAAATCAAGTCAAATAATTTTTATTTATAAAGTTTTTTATTTGTGCTTTTACCAGCATACATTGTTCCAAAGCAGAATCACAGAAAATTAGCTGTAATATCTGCAATGTCTCAAAAATATAAATAACCAACACTCCTGGAATTTGATAAAAAATAAATAATAATAATAATAATAATAATAATAATAATAATAAATATGACTTTCTATAGCTTGGTATAATTTAAAATTTCATAAGTTAGTCCCATTGTCCCCATATGAGTCCAATGACATACATTTTTAGGAAAACTATTTGCTCTTAAAAAAAAAAATGTTTATAAGGTGATACTAGTTGCAAATCAAAAACATAAATGGAAAATGCACACAGCAGTCATGCTCAGGTCTCGGGAAGTTTAATATTAGAAAAGAAGGGTTGTGTATAACTTTTAATTTTATGATTTTTTACTTAAGACGCTGCCTCATTTTGATTTTATATGGATTGTGCATTTTCTCAACCACTGGACAATTTCAAAAAAAGGGAGGGATGAGGCATCTATACATCTATCCACTTCAAGTTTCATAAAACATTTTTTCCCTTCAAAGCATTTTTCATCCACACTCTTATTCTTTAAGAGCAGTGAAACATGAACTTATTGGTGGCTCAGCGGTTAAGGCTCTGGATTACTGACCAGAATGTTGGGGGTTCAAGCCCCAGCACCGCCGAGACACCACTGTGTGGCCCTTGAGCAAGGCCCTTGATCCTATCTGCTCCAGGGGTGCCGAATCATGGCTGACCCTGCACTATGACCCCAGCATAGCTGGGATATGTGAAAAATAAATAATTTCACTGTATATATGCAGAAATGTATGTATAATGTGTGGCAATTAAATAAAAAAAAAAAATCATTACATGTAGCGTTCTAAAAGCCACCATTTCCAGCAAATAATTATGCCTGTTGGGTTTTGATTTTACCGCTAAGTGCTACAGACATCAGTATGCTCATTGAGAATCCACTGCTATGATAAACTTGGGAGATTCGGTGTATTTGCCTCGTTCATCAAAAAGCATTGAGTAAATAATGAGTACCATGAACTGGAGAGTAACGTAAGGGTTCGTTGCTGAGTCAGCCAGTGCCAGTGTAATCTGGCCATTGTCTATTCCTCGCTCTCCTCATCATGTAACTGGAGACAACTAATGAAAATATATGCACTGGCATGCAATTGTAGTAAAGATTCAGTGTCTTCAATTTAGGTAGTTGATGCCAAACACGTCCATAAGCTTTTGTTTTTGCTTTCATCAAGATTTTAAATTAAAATGTATATAAATGTAAAAGGAAAAGTGTACAGTTTATTTGAGATGCTGTAACTGGTCATCATTACTTTTAAGTTTATCACCATTTGTTTGTAAATTGTTTGCCTTCACAATTAAATTTCAAATGGTCTAGACTACAGGGTTTACCATTACGTACTTTATGTCGTCATAATAATAAAGTTGTTATATTAGGTATAAATGTACACAGATACTGTAACATTAAGAAGCAATTTTATCATGCTAAAATCATGTTTGTGTTAAGCATATGACTATACTATTGAAACAGTGCATTTTTATGGACTAGCCTCATTCATTTCCATTGTAGGTGCCTTACTGTGACCTCAGTCCTTGTAAACGAGGGGTGAGTCAAAACTATTTTTTGTGATAAATATTATGCCACAAATGCTGTCGATCGAGCATTCCTTTAAGTGTTTTACCACTTTTAAACACATTTTGCCTTCACTAGTTTGTATAAAATGGCCCTGTGGTGTGACAAAAACATTTTTGAAAGTACAAATATTCCATGTAGTCAGTGCTGTGTGGATTACTTGTGATAATTACTTGTGATTACTTCCGGTACTGATTACATATTACATGACAAATAATGCTATCAGTAATGTAATCTTGTAGATTTTTGGGGTAATCTATTCTGATTACTTTTGGATTACTTTCAACCTAATTCTATTTTATTTTCTGTCACACGTGTAGGATAATAATTTTAACATAAAAGTTCAAAGAGGAAGAAAATTTTTCCATTCTTCATTACTAACAAAATGAGCCTCACAAAAAGAGCTTTTAATGACATTATTAAAAAAGTGCATTAACATTACATGAATGACATACACATTAATCTAACAGCAAAAAAAAAAAAAAAAGAAAAAATGTATCAACCTGAAATGTTAACAAAAATTAACAAAATATAGAGGTATAACAAAATATAGAGGTATAAATGTAAATCCTCCACATGCAGCAATGACATCTTTGCAGATCCTTGGCATTCTAGCTGTCAGTTTGTCCAGATACTCAGGTGACATTTCACCCCACGCTTCCTGTAACATTTGCCATAGATGTGGCCGTCTTGTCGGGCACTTCTCACACACCTTACAGTCCAGCTGATCCCACAAAAGCTCAATGGGGTTAAGATCCATAACACTCTTTTCCAATTATCTGTTGTCCAATGTCTGTTTCTTTGCACACTCTAAGCTTTTCTTTTTGTTTTTCGGTTTCAAAAGTGGCATTTCTTTGCAATTCTTCCCATAAGACCCTGAGTCTTCTCTTTACTGTTGTACATGAAACTGGTGTTGAGCGGGTAGAATTCAATGAAGCTGTCAGCTGAGGACATGTGAGGCATCTATTTCTCAAACTAGAGACTCTGATGTCCTTATCCTTTTGTTTATTTGTACATCTAGCCTTCCACATCTCTTTCTGTCCTTGTTAGAGCAGTTGTTCTTTGTCTATGAAGACTGAAGTGTACACCTTTGTATGAAATCTTCAGATTTTGGCAATTTCAAGCATTGCATAGCCTTCATTCCTCAAAACAATGATTGACTGACAAGTTTCTAGAGATAGTTTTTTTTTTGTGCAATTTGACCTTAAGACAAGACAGTCTATTGCATACTGTGGCAACTCAATAACAAAAACAAAAACAATGTTAAGTTTCATTTAACGAACCAAACAACTTTCAATTGTGTTTGATAAAGTGATTTTCTATTACCAAATTAGCAATTTTGCATGATTATTAATGGATAAGGTGTTGGAGTGAGGCTGCTGGAAGTGGAGCCTGTCTAGATTTGATCAAAAATTACTTTTTTCAAATAGTGATGGTTGTTTACATCAGTAATGTCCTGACTATACTTTGTGATCAGTTGAATAACACTTTGGTGAATTAAAGTACCAATTTCCTTCCGAAACAGCTAAATCTGTACATTATTCCAAACTTTTGGCCACCAGTGTATATATAACACTAGAAGACTTACTGAACATATATCAGTGGTGTGCTGATTTAGAATAAAAAAATTAAAAGATTGAAAAAAATTTGTTTTTTAGGATCAATAAATTGTTAATAATTTACTGCCATTGCCTCATGTAATCATGTAATCTATAAAAAGTAACTGTAATCCAATTATGAGTATTTTAAAATGTAATTTAATTCAATTGCAAGAACTGATAATGTAATCCAGATTACATGTAATCTGTTACCACCCAGCACTGCATGTAGACTCTAAATTAAAATTAGATCATGAAACTGCATGCATGATAATTCTAAAATAATTAGCAAAATGGTATTTAATGCACTGCAGGACATGTCAACTTCCCAAAAGTATTTCTTGTCAACTACCCATTTCTACTACTCAATCATGCTGTGAGACTTGTATAGATATGCTTCTTTGTTTAATTTGCAAATAACACGTCCATGCATATTTTACCGTTTTAATCTTCAGGCCTTTTTGCAGGCACTTAAATAGTCCTACAGGAGTGGCGTGATTTTGAAAAATGCAAAATATTTAAAAAATATTCCATAGAGTCTCTAATTTAATATTGTATGAGTAAACAAAAAAAAAACATCCTGAGTTCAACAATTTTACACAAATTCATAAATGCTTTTCTTGCATTTTTGGTAAGGTTTAGCACTCCTGTCACTGTTTGAGTTTGACAACTGTCAACTTCCCATTTAAGGAATATTGAAAATAATACCACCAACGGTGTAGCATTCGTTGTGCCATATCAAATTACCCAGAGTATGTTCATGCACTAAGCACACCTAATAAATAAACATTGTTATGGTTAAAGGAATGGTTCACCCAAAAATTTAAATTCTCTCTCATGATTTACTCATCTTCATGCCATCCCACATGTGTATGTCTTTCTTTTTTCTGCTGAACACAAATGAAGATTTTTAGAAGAATATTTCAGTTCTGTATGTAACCATAATGCATGTGAATGGAAACCAGAATTGAGAAGGTCCAAAATAATAAACATGATCTATAAGACACCAGTGGTTACATTTTTATGAAAGGTGTGGGTGAGAAACAGATCAATATTTAAGCCCTTTTTTTTTTTTTTTTACTGTAAATCCACACTTCACTTCCACATTCAACCACCTAAATGTTTGGGCTGGTCAAATGTGATGATTTATAGTAAAAAAAAAAAAGACTTAAATATTGATCTGTTTCTCACCCACACCAATCATATCACTTCAAAAGATATGGATATAACCACTTGAGTCATATGGATAACTTTAAATTTTGCTGCCTTTAAGTGCTTTTTGGACCTTCTGAATTCTGGTCACATTCACCTTCATCGAGAGGACCTACAGAGATATTCTTCTAAAAATCTTAATTTGTGTTCTGCAGATGAAAGAAATTCATACACATCTGGGATGTCATGAGGGTGAGTAAAAGATGAGAGATTTTACATTTTTGGGTTGAACTATCCTGTTAATGAAGACATGTGTAAGATATGCAGTGCTCTGAGGGTGCTCACTGGACGCATATTATGCTGTAAACTGTACAACATTTTTAAAAACACTCTCTTCCGGATTTTTCTGTGATCATTGCTTTCTTAGATGCCATTACCATATGTTTCTAACTCCAACATATGAAATCTTATAACATTACACAAGGATGAAACCCAGGACCCTGGATCCACTCAGGTTTTGTGTAGTCTTGTTGTGCACAGCCCAGGGGAAAGGCAGATGAAAGCCACAGTGTCCACGAGAGAGCCATATTCATTCAGCGCACTGGTTGTTATGCTCTTCTCCAGGCACAAAGTTCACCTGCAGAATACTAAAAATCTATTCAATTTATGTACTGTATGATTGCTTTATATTCCTCTGCTCTGCTCAGGATCTCTCTTTGCAAACAATTCTCACTGCTGCATGGCCAAATCAAAGAAATTGTGCTTTTAAACAGTGACAAAGTAACGCAACATCCCATTACCGCAAGCAAACACACTCTTCGTTCGATAAGATAAGCTACAATTTACATTATTTGCTGAACATTTGCCTAGTAGTTTTCTTGTATTTATTTTTTATTTTTTTCTTGTACTAGACCATTAAAAGTTTTTGCACTGAGAACTTGGAAGCTTTTTGGTCAGATGATGTATCTCATAAAATATGAAAGGCAGAAGCTCAGTGTTATCTGTTTCTGTTGCTATTTGTTTTAATTCAAAATTCATGCAGCTGATCCTGTTGGCCATACTGATTGACAGGGCTGCTACTAGCAGACAGTGTCTACAACAACTACAAAGGCACGCACAAACAGTCACTTCTGTGTGCACACACACACACACACACACACACACACACACACAAAAGATCCTTCAAATGTTATCACATCAAATCCACTCCATCCTTTCTTCCGTTGCTCTATCCTTTCAGGCACTCTGACACTATCTGTGGGACTTACAGCAGTGCATAAATACCAAACTTCCCACAGTGACATATGCACTTTAGCTTGATATGGATGCAGTTAAACTCCCATTACTTCAGGCCAGGTAGTGCTTCATACCTCTGTGTTTGAGCCTTTCTGGAAGAGGTCAAAGAATATTGATCAGCCTTACTTGATGATTCCTGACAAATTAGGCTGAGGTATTGACCCTTTCTATGACCCCCTCTGGCAGCCGTGGTGCAAATTATATTGCAGTCCTGTCAGAAATACATTCACCACTAGGAAAAAAAAATCAAGACCAAGCTAGAGAAACAACACAGAGGCCCTTTATAGGCGATTTGAGGGTTAAAGTAACATTAAAGCTCACAAACTGTCCCCAAAAATCAATTACTTACCATCACGTTGTTCTAAATCCATATGATCTTTATTTTTCTGAGGAACACAAAAGGAGATACTAGGCAGAATGACAGCCAAAGTCATCATTCATTTTCAATGTATGAAAAAAAAAAAAAAAAAAATGCAGTACAAGTGAAGGGTGACTGAGACTAATCTGAATCTGCCAACTATCTCCTGCTGTGTTCCATGGAAGAAAGAAAGTAATTTGGACTTGAAACAACATAAGGCTGAGTAAATCATTTTTGGGGGGCAAACTATCCTTTTAATGCACAGTTTGTGAGCTTAAAGGAATAGTTCATATTTTTTAGAAGAATATCTCAGCTCTGTGTCCATACAATGCAAGTGAATGGGTACCAACATTTTTAAGATCAAAAAGCACATAAAGGCAACACAGAATCAATCCATTAGACTCCAATGGTTAAATCCAAATCTCAAATCAGATCAATATTTGACTTTTTTTTATCATAAATATCCACTTTCACTTTAACATTCTTCATCTTTTGTTGTTGCTGATTCACATTCTTCATGCATATCACCACTGTTAGGAGGTAATTACGAATAGTACTGATGAACACAGAAGGCGGATCCCGGATGATGTCACTCACCTGTGGGGAATAAGAAAGTTGCGCATGTGTCAGATGTGGCAGCTAATGGTTGGAGTGTGAAACTCAGCATGCCAAGAGTGTGATGAAATACGTCTCTATGTGAATTACTCTACCTTTTTACTTTGACGCTGATTGTTTGCGGTTGAGGAATATCACTGTGGTTTTAATACCACCATTACGACACAGAAATGTATTTTGTTTTATAACTGAACTTCACCAACTACTTTGCTGGACCAGTGAATCAGATCTTCACATAACACGCCACCGGGCCAGAGCGACGCCAAGCCAACAGGTGAGTGGCCTCACTCTGGGTGACTCCTAGTTGACACACACACACACACACACACACACACACACACACACACACACACACACACACACACCTAGACCCTTTGGTAGGTCTCCCACATTATATTGCATAACATAGAGACAGTTAAGTTTGCATGTTGCGTGGGGAAACCTGTTCAGCATATTCCATAGACATTAATTTCTGTATCGTGTTTGTTGGCGGTGTTTCATATCATAACACACCTACTGGGAGGGGAGGAGAATAGTATAAAACAGAATTTAAATATTGACTTTTTCTCATCCACACATATTATACCGCTTCTGAAGACATGAACTTAACCACTGGAGTCTTATGGATTACTTTTATGCTGTTTTATGCTTTTATGTACTTTTTGGAGCTTAAAAATGTTGGTACCCATTCACTTGTACTGAATGGACCAACAGATCTGAGATATTCTTCTAAAAAGCTTTGTTCGTGTTCAACAAAATAAAGAAAGTCATACACATCTGGGATGGCGTGAGGGTGAGAATATGATGAGAGAATTTCAGTTTTTGGGTGAACTATCCTTTTAAATGTTACTTTAACCCTCAAAATCTTAACCTTTTTTTAACCTAATCATTTTTAGTGACGTTGTCACTTTAACTTCACTGTAAGAAATTAAATCACATTTTATCCAGCTTATGAGGCTTTTTGATTCACAGATACAACAAAATGTCAATTACTTTGCAACTACATAAGAACACCAAAAATAGACCAACAATATTCTCTAAATGTTGTCCCAATGAGCCTAAGAGAGTTGTCTGAATGAACAGCTTCATATTGAACAATGTTGCTGATTTACATGTTCCCAGCATGCATTGCAAGGTTAATTACTTATGCAGTTAGTCTTATAGGCATTTTCTTTCTTTTTTTGCTGTTTGATGACTTTGTTAATGCTGTTACTGTTGTTGTTGTTTATTATTACAACTGTTATTCAGTTGATGTGTGTTGATGTTAGAAGCTAGTCTTTTAACTTAATGAAGTTTGTGGATTGTCACTGTTATTGAGGTTTATGTGTTAAAGGCTGAGGTCTATTGAGTGTCTATGTAAAACAATGGTAAGTATTTCCTTGCCTTGCAAGGCATACCACTCTTCAGAAATAAAGATTGCAGTTAACTTCATGTAAAAGTAAATTAAATGGTGACAAAACGAAAGTTCTTATTCTGTGAATATATAGTTGGCAGAAAAAGAAATTAGAAGTTCTCTCAACAAACAATTTCACATTGACTAAACAAAACAAAGTTACCGAGGACAATTATTAATATAGTTGCTGAGAGAACTAAAAAATCTTACTGCATCATGTTGCCTTGATTTTTATGCTTGTTCAATTCTTTTTTACAGTGTTGTAGGCTTGTATCACTACTCATTTTTATTAGTCATACAGAAATGTAGACAACTAATCAACTAGTTGGCAGGCCAATGTTTACCTTATTGTTATAAATGGCATGCGAACACTCAAAATTAATAGTTTCACTTTATTTTCACTTTTGCATAAGTACGCATTCTATGCATGCAAATACTCTTGGAGGAATTTTCTCGACAGAGGAATTTTCCTCCTGCTGTCTCCTTATAGAACAAGTGCAACTGAAGTCATATGACCCACGATTAGTCGACAGACTCGACACAGACCCAACATGTAGACTAGTGGCAGAACTAATTGCCTAGTCCATGCAGCCTTTATAACCTCACATGAATACTTTAGAGCAAACTACACTTTATGTTAAAGAAGGCTTCAGCAGAATTTATCATAGTGACGTATAAAATAACCTTTATTGCACTCTTTGTGCACGACAACGGGGTCTCCAGTGTGTCAAGTCATGTAAAGTTCAGTGTTTTCCAATATTCATCTGCTTGTCCCACTTCTTTCAACTCACTGTCCTACCCTCACATTATGGACATGACAATGACTTATCTCCGAGTAAGTTATTCTCATTAAGATTTGCGGTGTTTGAGGTATTGTTAATCTCCTGGGAGCAGCGAAATTGCCTACTGCCAAAAAGCTAATGATAAAATGTTCACAAGCATTTTGGAAAGTGCCAGTTTTGCCATCATAATGAAAATCCAATTTTGTGGTGGTTCACTGTCAATTAATTTGCTCTTTCAAAAACAGAGGGAGGTAAACCCTTCCAGGTACTCTACCTTTTCTCTTGCACTGACTGTTGAACTAGTGTATATAATTAAATGGCTCCATTTTAAGAACAGTCATCCTGCCAGTAAAAAAACTAATTCTGTTCAGTTTCATGTAGGTAATTATTTATAAAAGTCCTTCAAAATTGTGCTTTTTTTGTATTTAACCTATACTTTTGGTGGCAGCAGTACAAATAGTTATTAGCGTCAAAACACATCATGCTTCATACATCATATTTAAGAATAATGAAATGTACAAGTGTGGCAAGGTCAAGAAGTTAGAAATATTCTAACAGAAAATATCTTATCTATCACTTGATTAAGTTTAATAAATTTTTTCACAGAAGCATTAGCTAATGTGTTTTTACTGACAGAATGTTCTGTAGTTTCAAATATTTATAGATAAGTCTTCACATTTTTTCTTTGTGGCAGGTTCAAAGGCTTCTGCATGAAGATTGCTTTCACAAAACATTTAATTAGACAATCTTCCTTAAGCATCACTTCATTCTTTCTTGATGTGAAAATTCCAGGACACCTCCCTCCTGTTTTATCACCATCACCCACTCCCCCCATATCTGAACAGAAATGTTAAGCATTTTGAAATTTGCTCTGGGTTCACTGCTGAGGAAGTGATGCAATGTGACACCAAAATGTCATGGTTACTGTTGTAACCTCTGTTCCCTGATGGAGGGAACGAGACGTTGTGTTGAATGTAGTGACACAAGGGGTCTTTCTTGAGAGCCTTGCGTACCTCTGAACTAGAGAAAAGGCCAATGAGAAAGTGGCAGACAGAATTTGCATGCCCCCCCCCCCCCCCCCCCCCCGGACATACAGGTATAAAGGGAAGAGGGCGTGAAATTGTCATTCAGGTGTTTGCACTGAAGAGCTGAGAATAAGGCGCCTCATTTACAGTGGTAGGTCCAGTGTCATGCAAGGGGGACACAACGTCTTGTTCCCTCCATCAGGGAACAGAGGTTACAACAGTAACCATGACGTTCCCCTTCTGTCACTCACTCAACGTTGTGTCAAATGTAGTGACACAAGGGGCCCAATTTAAAGCGCCATGCACTAGACCGTATTACGTGAACTGCTGACACAGGTGCAAGCAGGCTGCTGCGCGCTATAAGCAACTGTATTGGCCGCACGTAACCCTCCCCAACGCCCCCAGAAAAAGGTGTCATACAGACAATAGGTTCCAAGCACACCTAAGGGGGGAACAGGCGACATGACCATAATGGGAGCAAGCCAGCCAGCAATGGCCTTTTCTCTCTCTATGATAGCTGGGGCTATCTTAACACTATGAAATGCATCAGGGAAGGTGATCTTTCCCGATTCTATTCTTTCAGGGGTAATAGACCCTGCGGATACCACGTCGTGCCCAGACTAGGGGGAGGTGATATGTGGCCAATACTCCACATGGGATGTCAAGCCACACGTGGGAGTAGTGCGGTAGTAGGTCCTACCTGATGAGGGAGGAGCTCTACAAACACAGTGACCGGGGGCAGAGGGACTGCCCAAGGGAGACGCAGGTCCACCGACAGGGGGACTGTACCGTGGAAAATACATCACAGGGAGTTGACTGAAGAGGGAATTAACCGTTGCACATGGCGCCCCAACCTCGTTGAGAGGCATCTGTGGTGACCACGACACATCTGGACACCTGCTGTAGGGGGACTCCAGTCCACAGAAAACAGAGGTCTGTCCAAGGGTAGAAAGCCTGACGGTCAGTATGATCACAACCCTTGCACATGAGGCAGCGTCTATGACCATCAGTCTTGGAGAGATATCGACCGAATCCAGGAACTACAGAGGCGGAAAGGCATCTTTAAAAAGACGCCTGCTGTGTATTGCTCTTTTGTGAGTGAAAATAAAACACAGAGAAATATACTCTTTTAGGAGAGAACAATCTTTCAGACAGAAGCGATGTCGAAGCGCCCAGGGGCGTGAACTGCACAGCATGCAGAGAGGGAGAAAGCCGCTGGTAATGTGCCATAGATCCAACAGCAGTGCTTTGTCAACAGAGGTGAGTGGAACAGTAGTGAACTTCAGCTTGCTGCTGCACAACTGCTCAGCTCCGAAGAAAAAATCTGACTGACAGACACATGCCCGCTTCCATTTATACCCATATGTCCGGGGGCAGTACATGCAAATTCTGTCTGAAAATTTCTCATTGGCCTTTTCTCAAGTTCAGAGGTACGCAAGGCTCTCAAGAAAAACCCCTTGTGTCACTACATTCGACACAACGTCGAGTGAGTGACAGAAGGGGAACAAACCCAGCATAACACCCACAGGCTCACCAAAAAAAAAGAATGAAAAAAGAAAGAAAGAAACAAAAACTAATCAAGCTCTTCTCTCGGGATGATCACAAACATCCAACTATTATTTGAATAACTGTGATTAAGGTTAACCCTTGCATAGGGCTGGGTATCGAGTTCGATACATTTTAGGCACCGACCGAATTGCCTCTAAACTATCGAGTTTCGAAAAATGTAACCTATGCGGTTAATCTCGTCAATGTCAGTGATAAGCATGTAGCATGCTAGATGTGCCCAAATCTAAAACTGCCGGTGATTGGCTGTGTTTAAGCATCGAGGAAAACACTAGTTTATGCCGGTTACGCCCAGAGACGTAAGATCAAAAGTGTGGCTACATTTCACCAGGCTCGATTCCAACAGCGCGCAATGCAATATTTGTGACAAGATAATTGCTGCCAAGACCGGCAACACAACAAATCTGATGAAAAAGTTGCTCCGTCTTAGACTCCAAGAAGACCGAGTCAGTGTAGTCATCCTCTCAGCGTCCTCCTGCCACAGAACTTCCTTGAACATGCCCACACGAGTCCTCCTCCAAAACTACTGATGAATGCAGAGGCACTATGACTGGGACTCCAACAGGTAAGGTTAACATTTAGCAAAGAAACCAACAAACAAAATCAGCTAATTTGTAGTGGTACAAGCTTGTGTACTTGTTAAATTAACGTTTCTGTGCGCGGTGACATAGTCCTATATACTGGGACCTACGTAAGGTTAGATATTGTTTGGATGTATGGCTATAAATAATTAGCTAATTCGATGCTAAAAACGCTTTAAGGTTGACAGTAACTGATCAAGTTTAACTCACATTAAACTAGTTATCTTGTTAAACCATACTTATCCTTAGGGTTGGCTAAATGAACAGTTTAGCTTTCTTGGTTGTTTTTTTTCCTCTTCAAATTAATGTTATAGCCTTAATTAATGTTAGAGTCTTTTTGAGTCTGTAAAAAATGTCAACAAACTGAAAAAAGTTTTTTGAGGTAATGTTTGTAATCTTGTTAAAATGGATTTCATAAAATTGGTATTGAAAAAAGTATTGTTTAGGAACTGGTATCGATATAGAAATGTTTTGAACGATAACCAGCCCTACACTTGGAGGAACCAAAAGGATCCAAATCTGTTTAATTGAGATTTCACCTCTACACAGATTACCTTACAGGCAGTTAAAATGCCATGCTACTTGTATAAATATATTGTGAGTTTACACTGGCACCAAACAGTTTTTATATGCCTGTAAAATAAAGTGTTTTAACTGAAATGGTTTCTTCTTTCCCCAGATGAAAAAACTATTCATCTATACTAAAAAACTATTCAAAACTATACAAAATAAACCCAGTTCAATCATCCAAATGTCAACAGAGAAAAGAAAGGACATACTATTTAAAACGATTCTCATGGAAAACATGTACAGCCGTTAGAAATAAACAACTGAGGGCAGTAAACACATCTCTAGGAAAAAAGAAAGAAAAAGAGACCCTCGCAAGAACCGCAAACACACAAGGGTTAAGGAAGTCAAGGTTTTAATATTTTTCTATTTCACTTTGAGGATGGCACATGAGAGTGCACCACGAAGGCACCCAATGAGAAGCACCAAGGTAACGTTGTAATGCTCAAAAGGTTCTGTTACAGTAAAACACACCAAAGAAACTAAAGCAAAGTAAACTCACTAATCCTCTTTCCTCAAAGCAGCTCAGACAAAAGTGTCTGCCAATCCCTTGCATACAAATTAGTGCTGTCAGTGTGGACAGGATTTAAGACGAGACTTATTAATGTAAATTTTCTTGACTACTCTCATTCTGGCAGGATCCTCAGACAAGTGTTGGGAACATACAGTGTTAACTGTAAATGAATGAAAACATTTTTGTTAAAGGAAAATTCACTACAAGTTGAGCTCAATTGACAGCATTTGTGGCATAATGTTTCTATAAATTTATTACCACAAAAATTTGACTCGTCCCTCCTTTTCTTAAAAAATAAAATCGAGATTATAGTGAGGCATTACAAAAGAAGCAAATGGGGCCAGTTTTTGATGGATAAAATGGCAGAAATGTGAAGTGTATAATTTTACAAAAGCACTTACATTCATTATTCTGTTAAAACGTGTGTATTATTTAAGCTCTAAAGTTAAGATTAAGTTAAGATTTTATAACACTTAAATGATGTTAAATCAGAAACTGTTCACATCTTGTTATCATCATTAACATTAATAAGCAATTTTATCACCCTAAAATCATATTAGCATGTAAAATGTTAAGTTTATGGCTATATTTTTGAAACAGAGAGTATTTAAGTATTTATGGATTGGCCCCATTCATTTCTATTGTAAGTGCCTCACTGTGAATCAGATTTTTGATAGGAGAGAAATACGAATAGGAGACATTACTTTTTGCTGTAAGAAACATTGTCTCAAATAATGTTGATTAACCTGAACATATATTGAACCTAGAAAATTCCTTTAACTGAAATAAATATTACATAAAATATATTTTTAGAAACTAAAACACATTTCCAAGATTTAGTTCTAAGAACTAAAATAAAAAAAGATGAAAAAAGTATGTTAATTTTAGTTTGTGATAAAGGTAAAACATTTCAAATCTGCTTTCATCAAACTTGGAAATCACTTGAAAGATGACGCTAGACAGCCCTAAAAAATTTAATAATGTTAAACATTTAACTAGTAGCAGTTAATGCATTCATTTTGGCATCCCTAAAATACTAAAACAAAATGAAAACTTAATATGCTGAAAAACTAAAACAAGAGTAACATAGTTAAAACTAAATTAAACAGTAAGAACAAATTGAAAATAAACAGAAATAAAACAAAATGTAAAATGTAAAACTTCATAGTTAATATGGTTTTGGGAATTGCCGTAAGGTTTCTTGTCAAAAAGATCACAGCTTACTGACCTTAATCTTCCTCACATCCACAGAAAGAGAACATGAAATGTCTCAAAGAGATGAGCATGTGTGCTGTCTCCTTGTTATCTGAGGTGTTTAAAAATGTAAATGTTGAGCCCTTGAGAGCGTCAAAGGTTAAGGCATATTTCTTATTTTGAAGTTTAAAAATATGTTACATCTTATGATGATGGAGAGCATGATTTCCTTGATTAAAGAGATTTGATAAAAAAATCACCCAAGCCATCTGAGGGAGGAAAAGGGGGAGAGAAAAGGAGAGTGTGAGAGCCAGAGAGAGAGAGATGATTTTGATCGTTTTGATGCAAGGAATTAGATAAATAATCCAGTGATAAAGCTGAATTCATAGAACTGCACAATACACAGACACATTACTGTATTGTTGTGGTATTATTGTCTTTCTGGTGAAGATTTTTATCCATAAAGGAACAGTTAATCGAAAATGATAATTCTATAATTATTTACATCCCCTCATATTGTTCCAGATCTGTATGCTGTTATTCTTTTTAAATGAGGTTTTCTTGACTACACTGTAAGCGTTTATAGTGACTACATCTGTCAAGCTCCAAAAAGGAGAAAAAACACCACAAAAGCACCATACACACAGTCTTTATGACTCTTGCGTTGTTCCATGTCCATGTATATTCCAAGTATATTCTTATATTTTGAAGCCATACCAACAGACTGAAATTTAAGTTGTATTCACTGTAAATCTTCCGCTCTGTTTTAGTGCTCAAATCGAATATGGTGCCTATCGAGCACTTTAGACATTGATGACACCAAATGTCATTCGTTCTCGCATATCTTATGACTAAGCTGTGTTTTTTCTTCAAAAACTCTCATTTGTGCTCCACAGAGAAAAAAACAAATCACAGCGTACAGATCTGGAATGACAAAATAGTGACAGAACTTTCATTTAATAGACATATAAAATAGATATACCTTTACCTTTCATAATCATGTGGAAAAAAATATTTGTTTATGGCATTTTAAGAGATGCTCACAGGGACATGAATCTGGCCCGCACCATGTACAACTCCATTTCCCATATGTATCCTTCCACCCCCCTGTTTTGTTCCCTATGCTAAAGGCACTGTAAGTCTTTTTTTTGTGTGTGAATTATACATATAAGATGTCCCTACTACCTGACAGATATCACTGAAATAGGTGTCCTGAACAATCCCTCATGTCTATGTGACAGCCCTAGGGACTATAACAGCAAAAAACATGAAAGAGGAGTATCAGAATTATCACATCTTGTCAATCATTGCACCCGGTTGGATTCACTAACATCGGGTTGGCTCACATGTCTTTGGAGGCTGGGATTTTGGAGTGAGGGTGCAAGGTGAAAGGGATATAGGTGGTCTAATTCAATGGCTAAATTTGAATGGAATTTTGCATAATGGCTAAAAATGTTTGCAGCACATTTAAAAGGCAAAATGCCCAAATGATAGAATAGAACAGACATTGGTAAATGTCTAGACTTTTCAAAAGGCTTCAAAATGTATCTGAAATTAAGAATATTTAATATTAGAGATTTAATACACACCATGACTTCACTGCAATCTAAAAATCCATTCTAGACACACTTGACTGTAAAGGTATATTTTAATGGGGCTTGTTTATGGTTCAGGTAAGTGAACAAGATTTCAGTTCTGCACTGGCAAATGAGCAAGGAAGGCTGTGGGTGGGTGGGGCAGCTGGGAGGGAGATGAAAACAAAGACAGAGAGAGAGAGAGAGAGAGAGAGAGAGGGGAAAAGGTGAATAAGAGTGATGGAGGTTATGGCATGTTCAGGTGGGAGCACAACCTGCCTCACTGAGCTACAGGGATAATTGGGAGGCAGAATAAGAAAAACCTAGCCATGCACTACAGGTGAGATTATCAGACAGGAGAACGAGACTCTAATATACTGTACTATAATGACTGGACAAAACTTTGACTTTAATGAGACTTTAAAAGTCTATGTCTTCTTAGGTCTGGGATCTTTCTAATTTAATTAATGTCATCGACAAGTCGCCTAATCGGTCTGAAGAAACCACTGATTAATTGGGCTGGTTTCAATGTAATTCATTTTTAAGGGGCCATTTTCATGGAGTAAGACACATTGGTTCAAAAAACTGCAGAGCCAACCTGGGCTGCGTTTCCCAACGCATCAAAAGCTTAAATTGGCGGCAATGGTTTTGACGATCTTAGGCTTACGATGCTTTTGGGAAATGCAGCCCTGGTCTGATGGAATCACTTTACCATACCTACATTTTTGCATTTTCTTATGACATCAAAACACTTTTACAATAGCGCATGACTTGAAAAGTTATACATTTGAATGTTTTAATTACATAAACAAATACAATTACATGCTTATATTTATTTAAAACTCAACAGTGCATTAACCTTGAAGACCTCATCTGTTTGGGAGAACGCTAATGTCCCTTTTAGTGCCACACTGTGGACATTTCACCTCGGAACTGACGCAATACCTGTAACCACGTCATATCATTTTTTTTATTTTTTTTTTGCTACATTCATGTAAATTTCATGAGGTCAGGCTGAATGTTTTTTAAACTAAAACTTTGGACTTTAGTTTTAAAAATGCCACGCTCATGCAGAGGTGCTCAAAAAACAATGCGGGATGCAATGCAATGGTCAAAGTCCATCTGAATGTGTTGCAGCTTTGTTTTAAGGGCAATTAAATAAAAGATGCAACTTTATCTAATAAGTTTTTCTGTGCAGATTTTCAAACAGCTAAAGCACATCAGGCTGCCATCATATTAATTAAAGTACAATCTCCAGAAATATCAACACAAAAAAAAAGAAATACAAATTCAAGATAAACTAATCAACCTCATTAATCTACTAGCTATCTCTTAAAGGTTTAATTCACCCAAAAATGAAAATTATCATATCATTTACTCACCCTCATGACATCCCACATGTGTATGACTTTCTTTCTTCAGCACAATACAAATAAAGATTTTTAGAAGAATATTTCAGCTCTGCAGGCCTATACAATGCAAGTGAATGGGTGCCAAAATTACAAAAATAGAGCTCCGAGCTCTATTTTTTTAATGTTTTTTAAAGTTCCAAAACATAAGGGCAACATAAAAATAATCCATATGACTCCAGTGGTTTAATCCATATCTTCTGAAGTGATGTGATAGGTGTGGGTGAGAAACAGATCAATTTAAGTTCTTTTTCCTTCAATTTCTGCTTTTGTTTTTGGTGATTCACACTCTTCATGCATATCGCTACCTACTGGGCAGGGAGGAGAATTTATGACAAAAAGTATGTCAGGCCGGGGGCTCCCCAGCCTGAAAGAACGAGGGAGGAATGTGGCAGGGCGGAGGGCGGGGCCGGGTCGTGATGATACACACCCGGTCCCGTATCAGGCTAATCAAGCCTCCGAGAGGGATAAAGGCCGATGCAGGCAGTGGTGCGGAGAGAGATCATGTGTGTGTTTTGTCTTATGTTTATCATTAAAATATTATTTATATTGTCAAGCCGGTTCTTGCCTCCTCCTTTCCCTTAAATCCCTTTACAACTATATATATGTTTCTCACCCACACCTATCATTTCATGTGTGAACACATGGATTTAACCACTGGAGTCATTTGGATTACTTTTATGCTCCCTTTGGATTTGGAGTGGATTTTGGACCTTAAAAATTTTGACAAACATTCACTTGCATTTTGAGGATCTAGATAGCTGATATAGTCTTCTAAAAATCTTAATTTGTGTTCTGCAGAAGAAAAAGTACACATCTGGGATGCCAGGAGGGTGAGTAAATCATGAGAAAATTTTACTTTTGGGTAAAATATCCCTTTCAACACTAGTTGAGACCTACTAGGATAGTTCACCCCTTATAAGTGCATATACACTCACCTAAAGGATTATTAGGATCACCTGTTCAATTTCTCATTAATGCAATTATCTAATCAACCAATCACATGGCAGTTGCTTCAATGCATTTAGGGGTGTGGTCCTGGTCAAGACAATCTCCTGAACTCCAAACTGAATGTCAGAATGGGAAAGAAAGGTGATTTAAGCAATTTTGAGCGTGGCATGGTTGTATTTCGCATGGAGTATTTCGCAATCTGCTCAGTTACTGGGATTTTCACACACAACCATTTCTAGGGTTTACAAAGAATGGTGTGAAAAGGGAAAAACATCCAGTATGCGGCAGTCTTGTGGGCGAAAATTCCTTGTTCATGCTAGAGGTCAGAGGAGAATGGGCCGACTGATTCAAGCTGATAGAAGAGCAACTTTGACTGAAATAACCACTCGTTACAACCGAGGTATGCAGCAAAGCATTTGTGAAGCCACAACACGCACAACCTTGAGGCGGATGGGCTACAACAACAGAAGACCCCACCGGGTACCACTCATCTCCACTACAAATAGGAAAAAGAGGCTACAATTTGCAAGAGCTCACCAAAATTGGACAGTTGAAGACTGGAAAAATGTTGCCTGGTCTGATGAGTCTCGATTTCTGTTGAGACATTCAGATGGTAGAGTCAGAATTTGGCGTAAACAGAATGAGAACATGGATCCATCATGCCTTGTTACCACTGTGCAGGCTGGTGGTGGTGGTGTAATGGTGTGGGGGATGTTTTCTTGGCACACTTTAGGCCCCTTAGTGCCAATTGGGCATCGTTTAAATGCCACGGCCTACCTGAGCATTGTTTCTGACCATGTCCATCCCTTTATGGCCACCATGTACCCATCCTCTGATGGCTACTTCCAGCAGGATAATGCACCATGTCACAAAGCTCGAATCATTTCAAATTGGTTTCTTGAACATGACAATGAGTTCACTGTACTAAAATGGCCCCCACAGTCCCAGATCTCAACCCAATAGAGCATCTTTGGGATGTGGTGGAACGGGAGCTTCGTGCCCTGGATGTGCATCCCACAAATCTCCATCAACTGCAAGATGCTATCCTATCAATATGGGCCAACATTTCTAAAGAATGCTTTCAGCACCTTGTTGAATCAATGCCACGTAGAATTAAGGCAGTTCTGAAGGCGAAAGGGGGTCAAACACAGTATTAGTATGGTGTTCCTAATAATCCTTTAGGTGAGTGTATGTATCACTTCTTTGTGCTAAATAATGTTGAACAAAAATAGCTCAATAATTACAATGGAAAGAAACATTGCATTGTCCTTTCATGGGAACTACTACTACTTTTTAATTTTTTTTAATCTAATTTTCAAAGTTGGCACTTTTTTCTGTTAATGTACATTTCCAGTGGCTGCTGCCATCCTACTGTGTATATCCTAAAATTAAGCCACTTCTTCGTGCCATTTCACTGAGGTCAGTTTAGATTTCCCTTTCAATCAAGCATTCTTCAACACTTTAGCTGCTATTTTCCATGCTCTGACAGTCCTTTAATGAGGCCCTGTGAGGAGCAGATGGTAATTGTAGTGAGAAGGACAATTGCTTTATGATGCAACTTTCCCATTTCATCATTTTGAAGCAAAGAAATACAATCCCTCAAACATGTAAATAAGGCAGGGAATATATTCTTATAAGTAAAAGCCCTGAGGTTCGAAGTCCAACTGAGAGACAGCGAGATAACAAGAGCCCTGTTCTTGTGACAACATGAAAGTCTGAATTAATCTCTTGGCTACAAGTTGTATCCGCAAACCTCACAAACATGAGTATTGTCGGTTCTCCATCCACAAAACCTTTTAATGGCTACAAGCATTTCTGTATTAGGATTGCTACACCATTAGTGACGTAAGAAATAATCTTCAATACTTTAAAAAAATTAAATAATCATAATAATTTTGTCTTTATCTATAGCTGAAAAGCTGCTCTGATCAGTAAATCTGGACTGTGTTTTTACAGCTGAACGAAACCCGCTTTCTGGCAAGAGTGACAGGAGTGATTATGCATCTTCACAACGTAACTACTGTATCATCAACAGAGCGGCAACCATTGACACTATCATTGTCATGTCATAAAAACAATTCCACACATATTCTAAACCGTGTCAGTGAGAAACAGACTGAGAGTCATTGACTCATCGGGAGGGTTTTGCACTCTGAAAAAAATTGTAAAAAATGTAGAAGGCTCTCCAACTGAAAACCATTAGTTTGCTGCTTGAAATCATGCTGAAAGAACATCATTTCCCCCTTCAGCATAGCCACATGAAAGAGCAGTGAAAATCAACTTGCTAATGACACTCCCTAAAACAATATAATTTAAAGACAATCTCGTGTGTATCTTAAATTATTAGGCTATGCTAACATGCATTTTAATAAACACTCAAATGTCAAGAAGGAAGGATCGCCATATAGCAGTATATGCCGACAAAACAGAGGTTCTAATTATTGGACCAAAAACCTCTAAAAAGAAGACATCCTGATTTCTTCTGTTTTTGTGTATTTCTCATATAAAAATGGTTCAAAAATGTAAACAAAATCGAACATAAAACAAAGGCAATCCGAGTAAACACAAAATACAGTTTTTAAATTATAATTCTATTTATTGAAGCAAAAAAGGTAATCAATACCAACTGGGCCTGTGTGAAAAAGTATTTGGCCCTTTAGTTGCTAAATCCCCAAATCTTTGAAACATTCATAATGGGGTCAAGCTGGACAAGACACACCAAGGCCTAATTACTGCCACCCCTGTTCAATCAAATCAACACCTAAATATAACATTTTCAGCAGCATGCAGTTGGCTAAATGGTCTCACCCAGTGGCACACTATGACTAGGTTGAAAGAAATAGCAGAAATGATGAGGAAAAAGGTGATTGAAATACATCAGTTTGAGTAGGGTTATAAAGGCTCTGGGACTCCAAAGAACCACAGTGAGAGCCATTATCTCCAAATGGAGAAAACTTAGCACATTAGTGAACATTCCCACAAGTGGTAGATCTTCCACAATTCCTGCAAGAGCACAGCGACGACTCATCCAGGTAGTCACAAAAAGACAAGGACAACATCCAAGGAACTGCAGGCCTCTCTCACATCAGTAAAGGTCACTGTTCCACTATCAGACAAAACACTGGCCAAAAATGGCATCCATGGAAGAGTGGTGAGGCAAAAACCACTGCTAAACCAGAAGAACAATAAGGCTCATCTGAATTTTGCCTTAATGATCCTCAAACCTTTTGGGAGAATGTTCTGTGACTGATGAGTCAAAAGTGCAACTGTATGAAAGACAAGTGTCCTGTTACATCTGACTTAAATCAAACACAGAATTCCACAAAAAGAACATCACACCTACGGTCAAGTATGTTTGTGGCAGTGTGATGGTGTGGGGATTCTTTGCTGCTTCGGGGAAAGGCGACTTGCAATAATTGAGGGAAACATGAATTCTCCTCTCTAACAGAAATCCTAAAGGAGAATGTCTAGTCATCAGTCCGTGAGCTGAAGCTCAAGCGCAACTGGATTATGCAGCAAGACAATGATCCAAAGCACTGGAGTAACCTATAAACAGGACCGTAAATGGGCAGTTCATGATTGAAAACCCTCCAGCGTGGCTGAACTAAAGCAGTTCTGCAAAGAAGAGTAGGCCAAATTTCCACCACAGCATTGTGATAGACTGATCTCCAGTTATCGGAAGTGTTTGGTTGCAGTTGTTGCTGCTAAAGGTGGCACAACAAGCTGTTAGGTTTAAGGGGCCAGTTCTTTTTTAACATGGGTGGTATAGGTGTTGGATAACTTTTTTGCTTCAATAAAAAAAATACAGTAAAAATATATTTTTATAATTGTAATACTTTTTTACAGCACTGTACTGTTACGTCATCCTCTACAATGAAGAACTTAGGTGGTATATTTGATACCAATCTGTCCTTTGAAAATAAAATTTCCAATGTTTGTTGAACAGCATTCTTCCACCTCAGAAATATTGCCAAGTTACGAAACATGCTCTCCGTTGCTGATGCCAAAAAACGAATTCATCATGACCTCAAGACTAGATAATAGTAATGCATTACTGAGAGGATGTCCTTCAAGTTCAATAAATCAACTTCAATTGGTTCAAAATGCAGCAGCCAGAGTGCTGACTAGAACCAAGAAATACGATCATATTAGCCCCATTTTGCCATTGTAAGACTGGCTACCTGGTCAAATTCATATTCATTTTTAAATTCTGTTAACTACATACAACGTTTTGAATGGTCTAGCTCCACAGTACTTAAGTGACCTATATTCCATCATGTTAATTACAATAGCAAAATTCTGGCCTGTTAATAGTTCCTAGAATATCAAAATCCACAAAAGGAGTTAAATCCTTTTCCCATTTGGCTCCTAAACTATGGAATAGTCTTCCTAACACCGTTCGGGACTCAAACACACTCTCTCAGTTTAAGTCTAGACTAAAGACTCATCTATTTAGCCAGGCATACACCTAATTTATCCATCAACTCATAATTAGGCTGCTTTAGTTGGGTCTGCCAGAGTCAGAAACACTTCTCATAATCTATAACTCTAAATTGAATCTACGCTAATATTATTCTATTTGTTTCCCTGTCAACCTCAGGATTCATATCCCGAGGTTAACAGAGCCTGCCAGACCCGTCTCTGTTCCTGCTTAATATTCGATTTCACTGCTATGTGTCGCTGAGTGATGACGACTAACTACAGCCTGTGCCAGCCAGACATCTCATCAGTCTTCTACGATGGACTTCAGAGGATGAACTGATGTCTCTTCTAAATGTAAGACATGGTATACTTTATGTGCCACTGCCTGAACCTTGGACTTAGGTTGGACTTCACGGAACCACACCGAAATGACCTGCATGTTGAACTGTGATACACCTCACTGATCTCTGCCTGCATCACTTTGGTTTAAGGATGGACTCTTGAAATGGAATACATAGATTATCAATTGATTGCCAACAAAAGCCTTCATCAGCCAAATAACTATAGACAACCTGTCTATATGTCCTTCTGCAGTTAATCCAGGATGGACTTTAAAGACATTATCATTAATCTTACAGTTCATACAAAATGTTTCTGTTTAAACACTGGCAACATTGGATTTTTCATTGGACTGGCCACTAATTCAAACCTTGACTTGCACTACACACAAACAAACTAATATTGGCATTATATTCATGCTGTTTAGCCAGAGGGGAACTGGCCTCCACAGTGAGCCTGGTTTTTCCCAAGTTTATTTTTCTCCATTACAACATCTTATGGAGTTTTGTGTTCCTTGCCACAGTTACCTTCAGCTTGATCATTGGGGTTCTAAATACAATTATTATTTACTTAATTATTAATTTTTATACATAATTTACAATCATATTTTTATCAAACAGCACAATGATGACTCTTAGACTTTAGAGATATTACAGTATCATTTTTAGTTAAAGCATGATTTTCTGTAAAACTGTTTTGAAACAATGTTTTTTTTTTTTTTTTTTTTTACATGTTTTTGAGGCATGGATATATTATCATTAGCTGACATTTAAATTGACAGTCCAAAGTTGTGAATCTAGTCACCAAACACAAAAATGGTAATAAGGTTTTTGTACTTCTTCAAGAATGAACAAAGTGAAGAGTTTGCAGGTTAGGGTATTCAACTGGCTAAACTGCACAACCTGAACAATTAGAAATGGTAATGTTTACTGTATATGTAATTTTTCTGTATGTAACCAGGAATAGCTTTGTTGTATGTTAAACCACAAAAAGGCAGGCTTGTAACTGAAAAAACATTGTCTATGCTATATGAAAGATAAATATACACATTTTATCATCCAGTGATGGCTAGAGTAAAAAAAATCTATGTCCTTTGATAATGATTTGGGATTGAATTGAATGGAAAACTATTCAAACTGTTCTCCGTGGTGCTGCAGAATTTTGAGCAGTCGTAGCTGGGTACTGCCGACAGAAGCCAACAGTGTGCATACCTTCATAGAAAATAATTGTTTCTAATTCCATCAGATGTGTCCGGTGTGCAACCCCCTTAAAGTAACCCTGCTGCTCACACTCTTCAAAGATTGTATTGAAAAATATGTATGAATAGACACAAATTATTTAGCAACGATTAGCCCTATTTACATCCGAAAAAATGCAGATATATAGATATTTATAGAAATTTTTGGAATATCAGTGCGTTATAAAGGCATAGATCCCAAGCCTAATATGCACACAATAAGCACACACTTACACATATAACGATACATACATAGCACACCTATATTTGTCTGTGTGCTGGTTAGTGGATGACTATATTTTCTATTCTATAAAAAACATATTTTTCAAAATCGACTTATCAACTAAGCTGTCTTAATTATCAAGGAATCCCTGAATAATTATGCTGAATTTGGGTTCAACCTAATTAAATACTGTGACAAGGAGGAGGGCGTGGCCGGGCCATGACGATAGACACCCGACACTGAATCACCCCAATCAGCCAGGAGTGCGATAAAGAGTATCGCCAGTTCGAGAGAGACGCACAAAGTTATGTGTGTGTGTGTGTGTGTGTGTGTGTGTCACTTTTATGTTATGTATAAGTTCCTTTGTGTCATTACAAGTTTACGTTGACAACTCTGCCAGTTCCTGCCTCCTCCTTTTCTGAACTGTTACAAATATGTTTTCATGGGGGCATTCACACACAACGTGTTCTTATGTTCAACAAAACTACTGGAAGAAGCACAACAGAATGGAATCCAGGTGTCTCGAGATGTACTTTTAAAAGTTTTAACAAGTTGTGACACACCAAAACCTTCAGCCTAAATGTGTACAGCTGTAAAGGCAATGCTTTAAAGGTTCACTCATTAAATTTTTGTTTATGTTTTACTGGCTGTTAGGAAAACCTTCCTGGACTTACACTGACACGTATTGGTGTGGAAGAAGCATCAGATTCCTGATGGAATTGTAGATATACCTATTCACAGTAAGCCCTGATTAATTTACTGGCCGAACAAAAGTAAATTTAAGTCCAAACATTTTTTTTCAGAAGAGTGCAGATTTTAAAGGGAATTACTATAAAGACACAACTTCACTGAGATGGTATTACCATTCAAACTGTCTAACAGCTACAGAACAGAATACTGTCACTAATTAAAGTGGAACTAAAAAAATTTAATAAAAAAATAAGCAAGAATTTTTTTTTTAAACTAGTTAAGACTAATCAACTCGTCATCCATCGGGAGCCATCCAGAGTGCATGTGTGAATATTTTAGTATTTATACAGACAGAGAGGAAGATAGGTAATATTAAAGATGGGACTGAAATGGGACTGACAAGATAAAAGCTTTTCTGAGATCAAGAGCAGAGAAGGAAAAGAGGGAGGGGAATTAACAGATAAGAGAGAGAGAAGAGATGGGACACTGTCAAAACAAAGAAAGTTCCATGCAACTTCTTCTCAGCCTTCAGCAAGTTCACACAACAGAAGCGAACACATTTACATTGTCTTCAGAGGCCCTAACATCTTAAACTACACATTTTGCAGCTGGGATCTGTTGGCCAGGCATTACATACTAAATGCATGTTCGTGTTCTTCCACATAATAATTAACCCTCTACTCGCCATTTCGCAAAGCCTTTGAAATAAAACCTGACATTAATGTGCTCATGTTCAGGCTGTGATGCTTCTGTGCAGAGCTGGTGTTCTGATGTGGGTGGGGGAAGGGTGAGAGGCGCTACGGATACCATAAATGGACAGCCCAGTGAAGGAGCCCCAGAGTGGGTGAGATAATCAGGCCGAGAGTGCATGTAGGAGAAGCACAGATAATTGAGCGTAGGAGAGAGAAAGAGAGAGAGACGGGCTGCTGGTGGTGGAGGGGGCCAATTCAGCATAGAAGAATGGACTGGATGCGAGTGATCTTTTGCTATTGCCCATTTGTGGTGGAACACGACATCTCAGAGAGGGTACAGAGCTCAAGGCTAGAGATTAATCTTCACAAGAGGACGAGTGCATTTTAGCCAGCGGTAGGAGATTTTAGCCCATGAAAAATGCATGTTTCTGTTTGTGTTTTGTGTAGGTAGGAAAAATGCGCCGGCACTGGCTTACAAACTCTGAATACTTTGGTGAGGGCACAGGTTCGATTTATGTGTGCTTAGATGCCATTATATGTTTGTGGAAAAAAATGGTAAAGGGAAGTGTATAGAGAGGCAAACATCTACTGCTCTTGAGACAACTACCTGACATTAGTGTTTAAAATAGCAGCATTTCCACTTATAAATAATCAGAGATGATCACTAGAATATTCAAGGAGTAGGTCACCCAAAAAAAATAAAAAATAATGCTGTCACAGTTTACTCACCCTCATGCGTTCCAAACACATTATATCTTGTGTCATACACAAAGTAGATGTCCTTAACATAGTCTCCTGACCTGAACCCCATAGAAAACCAGTGGGGTGAACTGAAGAGGAGATCGACCACGTGGACCTCAGAATTTGAAGGATCTGGAGAGATTCTGTATGGATGAATGATCTCAGATCGCTTGCCATGTGTTGTTTCCATGTCTCATTCATATCATGAGGTTATCAGAGCCGGCCAGATCCAGCTCTGTTCCTGCTTCGTGTCAAACTCCACTGCTACGTGTAGCTGAGTGATGACGACAAACTACAGCCGGTGCTAGCCAGACATCACTTCAGTCTTTTGACTTCAGAGGATGAACTAATGCCAACTCCAACTGTAAGACATCAGATATTTCATATGCCACTGTCTGAACCTTGGACATAGGATGGACCCCACCGAACCTCACCAAAATGACCTACCGGTTGAACTGCAATGCACCTCACTGATCTCTGCCTGCATCACCTTTGTCTATTGATGGACTACACTCTTGAAATGGAATACATAGAATATAATTTAATTACCAACAAAAGCCTTCATCAGCCAACTAACAAAGGACAATGCATATTTGTGAAATTCTGCAGTTAATCCAGGATGGCAAAGACGTTAGTCGTTAATTTTAAAGTTCATACATTAATTTTTTTTAAACACTGGACCTTAAAACTTACTTAATTTACACATTTTAAACCATGACTTGCACCGCACACAAATAACTAATATTACCATTATATTAATTTTGTTTTGTGTTCCTTGCCACAGTTGCCTTCAGCTTGCTCACAGGGGCTCTAAATACAATTATTATTTAATTATTACATTTTTATATACAATTTTGAATCAAACAAAACAATGATCACTGTAAGACTTTATAGATATTACGGTTTAATTTTTAATTTTCTTTTGTTAAATGATTTTCTCTAAAGCTGTTTTGAAATGATGTGTGTCGTGAAAAGCACTATACAAATAAAAATGACTTGACATGTGTTCTCCAACCTCATTATGGATTATAGGAGAAGACTCAGAGCTGTTATTTGTCAAAGGGGGGTTGAATATTTTGAATGAAAGATCAAAAGGATTAACAATAAAGATATCTTTTTCACAGCCTTTTTTGACCCCACTGTGTATGTGTGTATACAGTATATATATATATATATATATATATATATATATATATATATACAGTGAGGAAAATAAGTATTTGAACACCCTGCTATTTTGCAAGTTCTCCCACTTAGAAATCATGGAGGGGTCTGAAATTGTCATCGTAGGTGCATGTCCACTATGAGAGACATAATCTAAAAAAAAAAATCCAGAAATCACAATGTATGATTTTTTAACTATTTATTTGTATGATACAGCTGCAAATAAGTATTTGAACACCTGAGAAAATCAATGTTAATATTTGGTACAGTAGCCTTTGTTTGCAATTACAGAGGTCAAACGTTTCCTGTAGTTTTTCACCAGGTTTGCACACACTGCAGGAGGGATTTTGGCCCACTCCTCCACACAGATCTTCTCTAGATCAGTCAGGTTTCTGGGCTGTCGCTGAGAAACACGGAGTTTGAGCTCCCTCCAAAGATTCTCTATTGGGTTTAGGTCTGGAGACTGGCTAGGCCACGCCAGAACCTTGATATGCTTCTTACAGAGCCACTCCTTGGTTATCCTGGCTGTGTGCTTCGGGTCATTGTCATGTTGGAAGACCCAGCCTCGACCCATCTTCAATGCTCTAACTGAGGGAAGGAGGTTGTTCCCCAAAATCTCGCAATACATGGCCCCGGTCATCCTCTCCTTAATACAGTGCAGTCGCCCTGTCCCATGTGCAGAAAAACACCCCCAAAGCATGATGCTACCACCCCCATGCTTCACAGTAGGGATGGTGTTCTTGGGATGGTACTCATCATTCTTCTTCCTCCAAACACGGTTAGTGGAATTATGACCAAAAAGTTCTATTTTGGTCTCATCTGACCACATGACTTTCTCCCATGACTCCTCTGGATCATCCAAATGGTCATTGGCAAACTTAAGACGGGCCTTGACATGTGCTGGTTTAAGCAGGGGAACCTTCCGTGCCATGCATGATTTCAAACCATGACGTCTTAGTGTATTCCCAACAGTAACCTTGGAAACGGTGGTCCCAGCTCTTTTCAGGTCATTGACCAGCTCCTCCCGTGTAGTTCTGGGCTGATTCCTCACCTTTCTTAGGATCATTGAGACCCCACGAGGTGAGATCTTGCATGGAGCCCCAGTCCGAGGGAGATTGACAGTCATGTTTAGCTTCTTCCATTTTCTAATGATTGCTCCAACAGTGGACCTTTTTTCACCAAGCTGCTTGGCAATTTCCCCGTAGCCCTTTCCAGCCTTGTGGAGGTGTACAATTTTGTCTCTAGTGTCTTTGGACAGCTCTTTGGTCTTGGCCATGTTAGTAGTTGGATTCTTACTGATTGTATGGGGTGGACAGGTGTCTTTATGCAGCTAACGACCTCAAACAGGTGCATCTAATTTAGGATAATAAATGGAGTGGAGGTGGACATTTTAAAGGCAGACTAACAGGTCTTTGAGGGTCAGAATTCTAGCTGATAGACAGGTGTTCAAATACTTATTTGCAGCTGTATCATACAAATAAATAGTTAAAAAATCATATATTGTGATTTCTGGATTTTTTTTTTTTAGATTATGTCTCTCACAGTGGACATGCACCTACGATGACAATTTCAGACCCCTCCATGATTTCTAAGTGGGAGAACTTGCAAAATAGCAGGGTGTTCAAATACTTATTTTCCTCACTGTATATATATCTCTTGTAAAAATTAAGACACCACTGCAAAATTATCAGTTTCTCTGGATTTTTTTTATTTTTATTATTTAATAAAGTACTGACAACTTTTCTCCCAAGTTCTAAATAAAAATATTGTCATTTAGAGCATGTATTTGCAGAAAATGACAACTGGTCAAAATAACAAAAAAAAAAAATGAAGTGTTTTCAGACCTTGAATAATGCAAAGAAAACAAGTTCATATCCATTTTTAAACAACACTATACTAATGTTTTAACTTAAAACTACAATGCGTTTAAGGCAGTGAGAAATACATTTTCACAAAATTTTCCACAGGGTATTGCTGCACACAAAGTCTGATTAGGGAGTTCATCCACTGGTGCATTTGCACTAAAAGAAGAGCAACTTAGTGCAACACAGCAGAGGCCTTTCCTGTGATGTACAATTAAACTGATACACTTTATGCCCCTGAATGCCAGATCAAAGCAGAGCACATCTGTATGCAGAACGGGTAGCATTATTGATTTTTGAGCTATTCCAAGGGCTCATGTAAACACAGGATCATTTAGACTGGGGATGTCTTCCACAAAAGCACACATGAGATTCCAGTTGAACCATATTGAATACAAGCATTATTGCTCTAGCCATGGCTGTTTAGAATCTAGAGGTCAAGTTTGATTTATGACATGTACTTAACATCCACAAACAGAAATGGTTAAAAAATTGTATAAAGCGTGGCAAAATGAAGGTCAGGTAGCACCACATCACCGTCTTTACAAGTGGTCTCTCGTCCATTGATCTTGCCCTTACTGATACAGCATAAATCTGATAAGAGCACCAGAAAGAATTGCTAAACAGGATTATTCTCCAATAGGCAGCTATGCCCCATGCGGTCAACTCTAAGAGAGTTCACGGAGTGCTAGACCACATGCCAGAAGGATTAAACACACACACACACACACACACACACACAAAGAGAGTGGATATGTGGATTGGGGCCGACAGACAGCCAGGTAAGCCAAAAAAATCTGAACTCATACATATGGAACTTTAGATGGACAAGGTGAATTTTAATACCAAATGCCCTGCTTCCATGGCAGGCCAAAAGCATATTGTACCCTTCACGTGGAACTTACCTGGCCAGCCAGATTTAGATCCCAAGGCTTGGGGGTTGTTGTTTACCTAAGAATCAGGTATTTTCTAAAATCGTTGAGCTTACCACAGTTTTGGTTTAGCTGGTTTTATGCTTCTTAAAGGGATAGTTCACCCCAGAATGAATATTCCGTCATCATTCACAAACCCCTATAACTTTTTTCTGTGGACAACAAAGGATGTTAGAAAGAATGTTAGCCTCAGTCACCTTTCACTTTCATTCCATCTTTTTCAATACAATGAAAACGTATGGTGACTGAAGCACACATTCTGCCTAGCATCTCTCCCTTTGTGTTCCACAGAAGAAAGACATTTTGGTACAATAAAATGAGGGTGAGTAAAAGATGATTTTCATTTTGGGTAAACTACCCCTTTAAAAAACTGTTGGTTTAAATTAAAGTTTGGTTTAATGCTATTTACTTCCAAATTCTTGAATACCTGCAAGCCACAGTTATATTTACATTTACATTTATGCATTTGGCAGACGCTTTTATCCAAAGCGACTTACAGAGCACTTATTACAGGGACAATCCCCCCGGAGCAACCTGGAGTTAAGTGCCTTGCTCAAGGACACAATGGTGGTGGCCGTGGGGATCGAACCAGCGACATTCTGATTAACAGTTATGTGCTTTTAGCCCACTACGCCACCACCACTCGCTATATAAAACATTTACACACCATGGTAGGTCTCTATCATGTACGCAGAAATCATGCAAAATTATTTATTACACATCAAAACTGGCCCTCAAAAACCTAATTGTCCTCCACAACATAAATATAACATGTTCATAGTATGGCATGACTTGATCTTACTGTGAAGAAGCCAGTAAAGCTACGAAACTGAACTGACCGTCTCAAATCTGATTTTGCAAACCTGAGTTGACAAGAATCTTGCAAACTCAGTATTACAATAAAGGCTGATACAAAGATTCTCATTAAAAGATAATATGAGTGACAAGATAATTATCCATTATTTCAAAAATAATAATAATAAAAAAATTATACTTAAGTTGGGAATATAAAATGATGTGAAGCAGGACAATTATTCTTGAGAGAAGATGTTGATCATCATTTCAATATTTTTGCCAGCAATTTAAGGAATAGTTCACCCAAAAATGAAAATTCTCTCATCATATACTCGCCCTCATGCCATCCCAGATATGTATGTCTTTCATTCTTCTGCAGAACACAAATTAAGATTTTTAGAAGAATATTTCAGCTCTGTAGGTCCATACAATGCAATTAATGGTAGCCAAAACTCTGAAGGCCCAAATATCATGTAAAGACATCATAAAAGGGTTTTGGAAAGAACAGACCAAAATATAACTCCTTTTTCACTGCACATCTTGCCATTGCAGTCTCTAGTCACGATCATGATTTCAAGCTCGATCGCACTTTCTAATGCTTGACGCATTCGCAGAGCGCTAGATGGCGCTAGGAAGTGTAATCCAGCTTGAAATCCTGATCGCCAAGGAGACAGATGTCAAGATTTATAGTGAAAAATAGGTTAGATGGTAAAAGTCCATACAACTAGCATGCTATATTTCATTCTTCTAAAACCATACAATAACTTTGTGTGTGTGTGTGTGTGTGTGTGTGTGTGTGTATGTATGGGGTGGCAGGGGGGTCTTATAAAAGAGTTTGAGTCAAGCCTGCAAAAAAAGCTGCAAGGAGAGATTGCACATATGTGGGACCTCTACACAAAAAAGTACATCTCTGCAAGGAAAAGATAAAATAGGAGGGAAAATTCCTTGGGTTTATGTGCTTGGGATGTACTTTTTAAGTTACGAAAGAGCCTTTAGAAACTTTTAAAGAGTTTTAAAGGAATAGTTCACCCAAAAAAGAAAATTCTCTCGGCATTTAATCACCTTCATGCCATCCCAGATGTGTATGACTTTTTTTCTTATGCAGAACACAAATTATGATTTTCTTGGAGAATATCTTACCCCTGAAGGTCAATACAATGCAAGTGAATGGTGGCCAAAAATGTGAAATTCAAGAAAGCGCATAAAGGCAGCATAAAAGTAATCCATAAAACTCCAGTGGTTTAATCCATGTCTTCTGAAGAAATCCATTTTGGGTGAGAACAGACTAAAATATAACTCCTTTTTCACTATAAATCTTGACATCTGCAGTCTTAGCGATTATGATTTCAAGCTCGATTACACATCCTATAGCCCTATCTAGCGCTCTGCACATACGTCAAGCACTAGGAAGTGTAATCAAGCTTGAAATCATCAATCTGCCTGAAGACTGCAGTGGCAAGATGAACAGTGAAAAAGGAGTTACATTTTGGTCTGTTCTCACCCAAAACCACTTAGATCACTTTCTACTACTTTTTTTCCAGAGGATACACTGGGTCCCTGCCTATATACAGTATATTGACTCACATCAACTTTTTTGTGTAAAAGAGGGACAATAAATCTGTCCTAAGAATAGTAAATATCTACTTTATTAAGTGATGAATATGTGTAGGAGTATGTGCATACATCTAACAACACAATTGTATTGTAATCAGGGCCATAACCACAATATACATTGAGGGGGACAAGTCCCCTCCAATAATGAGATATGGACAGATTACGACAGTAATTTCCAGTGGTGTAAACTATTCACCATTTGGCGAAATTAGCTGTTTTGAAATAAAAATATGTCCATAAATAAGTCATTCATAATTTTGAATGCAAAAACATTAACGGAGCAGTTTTCAGCATATCGTCAGATCTTCAACAGATCACTGGAGCAGTGTGATGTCCCATGCTGCTTCAAATGCTCAATTATTATCCCTGTCCCTAAGAAACCAAAAATCACAGGACTTAATGACTACAGACTAGGGCTGGGACAACGTGTCGAAGTAATCGATGACGTTGACGCAAAACAAAGATGGCGGCGCCGGAGAGTATTAGCAACTCGTGCGTGCAAGGCGGCACGCACTCGTTCCTCTAAAGTATGGGAATTCTTTCATTTAAAAGGATACAATTCCGTGATATGTCGTCTTTGCAAAATGGAGATGGCCTTCCATTCTAGCACCACGGCAATGCACCAGCACCTGAAGAGGCGCCACCCGGGAGCAGCTGCAGATGACAGAGAACCGTAAGTTTTTTTTCAACTCCCCACTTTGCACTCGATGTTGGAGTAGGCTATAATACGTTGTTGACACCTAAAGTTTTCGTTTATAGCTATTAATAATGCGCTTATAGCTATGAATGTCATGAAAAATACATAGAGGACACTGACAACGCGCTGACAGACAGGACCAAGAAGGTAACATTTAATAAAGTCTCAACTTTCAAATTTGGTCAGTCAAAGAAAATTAAACCATAAATAGGCCTACTATTTCGTGGCTCTTTAATGTGTCGTGACAGATTGCCTCAGTTAAAGCTGCTCGTGAACCGATCATCTTTTCCTTGGTTAATTTATAGCATCAAATAGGCTAAACATGAATGTTGCCTACATCAGAAGAACTGATGTTTTAACCGCGAAAAGACGTCAGTACAATAGCCTACAATCCATTATTCAAATTCAAATCCACCGACGTTAATCTTCTCTCTCCTGACTACTTTTTGGACAAAAATGGCATATTATGATTGATTGATCAGATCGCCTGTCAATCAAACTCCCGGCGATGTATTATTTTTTTTTTTACATTTTATAATTGAATCGAAATCGAATCGGACTGGAAACTAATCGTTAGATTAATCGATGCATCGAAAAAATAATCGCTAGATTAATCGTTTAAAAAATAATCGTTTATCCCAGCCCTACTACAGACCCATCGCCCTGACATCTGTGGTCATGAAGTCATTTGAGAGACTGGTGTTGGCCCACCTGAAGGACATCACTGGACCCTTTCTAGATCCCCCTTCAATTTGCTTATCGAGCAAACAGGTCTGTGGATGAGGCAGTCAACATGGGATTGCATCATGTCCTGCAACATCTGGACAGACTGGGAACATACGCAAGGATCCTTTTTGTGGACTTCAGCTCGGCTGTCAACACAATCATCCCAGCTATTCTCCAGACTAAGTTAAACCAATCCCTGTTCCCATGTCTATCTGTCAGTGGATTACCAGCTTTCTGACAGACAGGCAGCAGCTTGTGAGGCAGGGGAAATTCACTTCCAGCACCTGTACCATCAGCACTGGTACCCCCCAGGGATGTATGCTCTCCCCACTACTCTTCTGCCTTTACACCAATGACTGCACCACCAAGGATCCCTCTGTCAAGCTCCTGAAGTTTGCAGTCGACACCACTGTCAACGGCCTCATCCGAGATGATGATGAGTCTGCATATAGAAAGGAGGTTGAATGGCTGGCTGTCTGGTGCAGTCAAAACAACCTGGATCTGAACACGCTCAAAACGGTGGAGATGATTGTGGACTTTAGGAGGAACACCCTAACATTGTCCCCCCTCACCATTCTAAACAGCACTGTGGCAGCAGTGGAGTCATTCAAGTTCCTGGGCAGTACCATCTCACAGGACCTGAAGTGGGAGACACACATTGACTCCATTGTGAAAAAGGCCCAGCAGAGGTTGTACTTCCTTTGCCAGCTGAGGAAGTTCAACCTGCCACAGGCGCTGCTGATACAGTTCTACAAAGCAGTCATTGAGTCTGTCCTCTGGAATTCAATAACTGTCTGGTTTGTTGCAGCTACGAAATCAGACATCAGATGACTCATTGGAAGAAGATCCACTTCTGACATTACGTACATTGCACTGTACATAATATACTGTATTTTTGTTCTTTATATAACGGATTTGCAATAGATTTGCACTACGTGTGTATGTGGGTATATATGAAGGTGAGTGCATGTACGTATATGTATAATTATTAGGGCTGTCAATCGCAAATTTTTTTTAATCTAATTAATTACATGGTGTCCCGATTAATTAATCGCGATTAATGGCATTTACAAATATTTGCTGAGAAAGCCCCTCATATAACAATAACCCAATATATAATGTTTATACATATTTATATCAATATATAAATATATATAGTTATCTTTAAATGTTTAAAAATTCTATATATATATATATATATATATATATATATATATATATATATATATATATATATATATATATATATATTCAGATAATTAAAATGCATTACATTCATGTAGCAGAAGAGTTAATCATTGATAAGGCCATACAAATAACGGCTTTAGAATACAATGTATAGTTTACTACCATATTATTGATCATAAGTCAATCATTGGCATACAGTTCACAGCAATCCATTTCACAAATGAATTTGTCAATCAGTTGGAGATTTATTATGAGGTCTTGTTTAAGGGCCCGTCAATTTACACCTACATCAGACGTCTCGGGTGTGTTGCGTCATAAACATAAAATGTTTAGGTCACTGTGTCAAGTTAAATATAGTTTAATACTCAATCTTTAAGCACATCTTGAGATCCCTTAGATCACATTTGCGCTCCTTCGAGTGTTTTGAACGCAAGAACGTAACGCATGTTTGTGTTGTTCTGTCTACTGAAGTGTTTTCTTCACTTTATAAACTGTTGCTCATACAGCTGAAATTTCACTTACTGCCCTCTGGAGTAAACAGGTGGTACTACAAGCTTGCATTTCTCAGGAATTTTCCTTATTATGGTCCGTGGGCATGCGATTAATTGCGTTATTTTTTTTAATGCGTTATTTTTTGTAAAATTAATCGCACTAAATTAACGCGTTAAATCGACAGCCCTAATAATTATTTATTTTTATTATTCTTTTATTTTTGTTATTATCTATGTCTTGCTGCTGTTTTTGTATTGTTTTGTATAGTTGTACACTGCAAGCTCCTTTCACCATGACAAATTCCTTGTATGTGTAAGCATACTTGGCAATAAAGCTGATTCTGATTCTGATTATCAGGCTTAAGACAAAGAGCGAATGTGTGTATATTGTAAAGGAACTGAATGAATGTGGTCATCTGGCAAGCTTCTGAAGTAGCTTTTTAGAAATTTCACTTGACATAGTCTATAATGATCTATAAAACATGAAACAGGGCGTTATCACCCTCAGATTAGAAAAGAAAATGGTAAAACTTGTGACATGTGTCTTACATTGAGTTTTTAGGATGGACAAGGATGGCAAGGACAATGTAATATTTTTTTAATACAAATATTATTGGGTAATAATTTGAAATCGAGATTTTCTAAATTATTTATTGTTTTTATTATTAGTACTCTTGTACTGTGTGAACTTAAAGCCCAAAATTATAAAACTTTGAATTTTTATCCTATTTAAATCTTTTATTCAGAAAAGCATTGTGTTCAGCGTTTTTACTACTGTAAAGGACCAAAGAGGACAAATGTTCAAGAAATGGTTACGGCCTTGATTGTATTACAATAACTGAATTAGGAACTATAATAATGGCACAAATAATTTATTTTGAATACCCTGACCTGCCATTGAGGTACAGGCATGGATAAATGAAAATTACACATATACAGTATATGGATTAGAAAAGGACAATATCTTGCCTTTTTCATTGCAGAACATTTCTGAGGTAAGCAACCTAATTATAACCACATTTTCATTCCAAGCAAGCACATGTCCATGGGCAATAACTCTCTCTCTCATGCTGACGCACATTTTGGTCAAAAAGGCCCTGTATTTGCAATAATAATCAGTATTCATACACCATGCATGTTTGGCATATGCTCTCCCATATGTTTGGAATCTACTGCAAGGCTTTGCAAGGCAGAGTTGTAACAGTTCACATGATAAAAAAAATAAAGGAAAAAAACCTAAACTATTGCAACACTATTGCGTCCTAGTTGCCAGTTTAGTTCACAATGGAGATAAAAAGCAAAAGTTTATTTCATTTACAATGCCAAAAGAACAAAAACACAGGTATCTTGATCTGTTGACAGTGTTAATTGCTTTGTTTTTGTAGAAAATGGAAAATGAGAGATGAGGCTCAGAGAATGAAAGCAATGTCAAACTAATGATATCTACTAATACCTCGTTTGTTGATTTGGTGAATGAGACACCGTTGGGCAGGATATCAATGCTATAGTTATGCCCTTAAACATGATTAAGCCATGTAACTAAGCTCATTTGGAGGTATGAAGAATGGGATCATGAGAACACCATAAAAAGTGTCATATTGTGATGCTCAAAAAGCTCTTCACCATTCCAATTTCTTTGATACATTCTGTTTAGATGTCACACCACAAAACACACTGGGAGTGAATTCACAAAGAATGAATCGCACCTATAGAGTGGTGTATTTGAACGCACTGTCTGCATTGTTTTAGCACCTGATTCACAACGTATGCAAATCAGGTAATAGCACAAACACACCCCAACATTTTTAGCTGAACTCAATTAAAATGATGCAAATGCCAGTTCTGAGGGTTCTGAGTGTTATGGTGTGGAGGATGCAGCAGACTTTCACAATCTGGCACACTTTACTGGGACTGTACAACATCTCTTCACCTCTACAGACACCTGAATCTGTGCTTTGAAAAGCCAAAAGCGTGCTCAACTATACTGTGCGTCTGAATATATGGCCGATCATAGCTCTCGTCTCAATCATTTGATCAAGATTTGATGAATAACTACTGCCATGATCAATAAAAATGTACACTGTAATGGGTAAAGATGGACAATGAGGAGGCGGGAATCGGCTGAGCAGTCAACGAAACATTTAATGACATAAATCAACATAAACACACAGACACACACACACAGCGGCCGCATGTATCTCTCTCTCTCAAACTGGTTCCTCCAGCTTGTCTTTATCCCCCTCCTGGCTGATTAGAACAATTCAGGGACAGGTGTGCGTCCTCACAGCCTGGCCAGGCCCTCCTCCTCATCACACTCCTCCACCACCGACTCAGGCCGGGGAAACCTCCGGCATGATATACTCCCCTCCCTTCCTGGTGGGGAGGTGTTGCCCTTCCAGCCATCCTTCTGGTGGCAGGTGTTCCCTGCCTTTCTGGAGCCCTGGGAGAGACGTGTGAGGGAGAGGGGAGAGTGAGAGAGAGAAACTGACAGTAAGAGAAAAACTCATTCACCGGTCCCTGGACATGCTGTCGCCTGGTCCTCAGCCACTCCACCACCCTCTGGTGAACGACAGCCGATCCTCCCATTGGTGAACGGCAGCAAATCCTCCGACTCCTGGTGGACGGAATGGCTCCTCTCTTTCCTGGCAGAAGGCAGTGGTTCCTCTAACTCATGGTGGCTGGCAGCGACTCCTCCGTCCCCTGGTGGACGGCAGCAGCGAGGACTTCACGATAGCACATACCTCCTCCTTCCCCAGTTGTGGCACCAATGCAAAAGGTAAAAGATGGGCAAGGAGGCAGCAGGAACCATCAGAAAAGTCAACATAACTTTAATTACATAACTGAACTTAAACAAACATAAACAGACACACACACACACACACACACACACACACACACACACACACACACACACACACACACACACAGCGGCCACATGTGTCTCTCTATCTCGAAACTGGAACTCTGGCTCGTCTTTACCCCCCTCCTGGCTGATTAGAACAATTCAGGGCTGGGCATGCATGCTCATGGCCTGGGCATGGCCTCCTCACATACACAAACATCTCTTTTTAATAAAATTCCACTTATCACCTAGCTTAACTGGACTACAGGTGGTAATTTCTTTGCATTCAAATACTACATAAAGTTTGAGAATTTGCCCTATGGACAATCAAACAGGTTTTCTTTAACAATAAATACATTATTTCTTAAATCCTCAATGTATTCCTTTGGTTTTATATTTACTGGTGGGAAATATATAGTATTTGTGAGCTCTAAATCTACGAACCAGTGGAATTTATTGGCTGTTCAAATACCTATAGTGTTTAGTGTGTAGAAATAGAGAAGTCCAATTACTCAAGTTTGTATTAACTTAAAGAACAACTTCAGCTCAATCCTTGTGACAAAACATCAAGGGAAATATAAAACATAACTTCAGTGTTATTTTCTGAGCTCTCATTATTTTTTTTAATGAAACATACTCCATTTCACCAAATAAATCTTGCATGAATCCCAATAGCACAAATGCGTCACATATCCCACTTTCTGTGGAAACTGAACTATTTGTCAGAACGGCTTCAGATAAGAGACAAGTTAGTTTTGAGTGAACTTAAAAGCATGTCTAACTGTAGCTGCTGTTTAAGCCAAAATGTTGAGAAATACAAGTATATTGGCTGTGTGTTTGGAGAAAAGCGCATACTGTGTGTGAACTAGGGATTGATTTTCACAGCCATTACAGTTTCACAAACGCCAAGAATGGACCTAACATTGCCCTTTTCCATTCTAGCAGGTATGAAATATCTCAGAAATTTAAAGTAGAGAATGGATTTAATTGCTATTGTGTGATATCTTCATGCCTTTCTTCAGAATACAGAACATACAATATATACTCCTATATATACGATCAGCCACAAAATTAAAACCACATGCCTAATATTGTGTAGGTCCCCCTCGTGCCTTCAAATCAGTGCCATATATATATATATATATATATATATATATATATATATATATATATATATATATATATATCATGTGATATATATATATATATATATATATATATATATATATATATATATATATACATACAGTATATACTCTTTATGTACACACATATAAATATTTCTATTAGGGCTGTCAATTTATCATGTCCTCTGACCCATATGTAAATTTCCTAATGAGGTATTTTCTAAACATCTTAAAGATCTTAAATTTGAAAGTTAAACTTCACCATGATCATGGGGATCGACGCAATGGCCAAAGACGTCTATCAGACTAACCACACCTTAGACATGTTGACAAACTCAAATGAATGGCTTTCTGAGGAATGTAGGCCAGTGGCTTATGTTCAATGATATAGAAATTAAACAAAACAGACTTCTAATGCCACTTTATGTAATGTCTATTCAGTGATTTAATTGTCTGCCAAGATAAATCTTTGAATTATCTTGATAATGAAGACTTTTCTCAGCAAATATGATATTGTTTGGGATTAATTTGAGAATTATTCAGGATATCATGTGATTTAAAAGAAAAAATGAATCGATTGACAGCCCTAATTTCTATATGTCATAGCATTTGCATACCGTATGTATTTCCTCTTTCTGAATACCCATAATCCAACACTCCTGTGAAGAGATGTCAGAAGATAATTAGCACTTGTGAATTAATTTATAAACTTTGTCAAATAAGAAGTGGACCTGTTGCAAGGAATGCAAACAATCCTCTCTCTGCCAAGTCGCTCAGCAGGGACACCACAAAATTAGCTATAAATACAATTTGGAACTTGGAACAAAACAAGAACAGTGGGACGTCAAGACAGTTCATCTCAGCGATTGATATTGCCTCTACTGCACTGGACCATGACATTTTCATTTGTTCTACAAGGGTCGCATCAAATGAAAGTTAAGGGCTGCACACTGGTAGAGGTTAGAGGTGAGAAGACCCCATGGCTAATTACAGCCAGTATATACCTACTATATAAAACTATACCTACCTACTAATACAGTGAATACAGTAAAATGAAGTATAAAAATGAATTCAGCTGCAACCTTGAATGATACTCGTTGTTACGAAGAACACTCATGCAGTACAACATTATATCACACACATTGCTAGTGTGTGCATTATATCTGTGTATGTCAGACTTTATGTACTAAAGAGAAAGCATTAAAGGAAGTAATGTATCTCATTTGAGAGATTACATTTTCACACAGGTGTTCAGAGAGCACTAAAAGGAATAGTTCACTGAATATTGCCCCTTGGCACATTCATTAAAGTTAAAGAGAGAAGTAGTGATGTCTGTTTTGTTTTCAATGAATACATTGATTCAGTTAAAAAAAATTGTCTGAATTATTTGTCAATGAATCAGACTAATCCGTTACTCGAGTTCGAAGATTAGCGGTGAATAACTACTTACATTTTTGAGTATTTCTCACACAACCGCTATTGTATGCCTTATGAAGACTTAGAATACAGTGCAAAGTTGTGTTGATCACATTTATGATATCTTTTTTGCGCCCTTTTCCTCATTTTGGAACTTGAAAGCCCCAGTACATATTCACTTTAATTATATGCAAAAAAAGCGGCCAGGATATTCTTCAAAATATCACCTTTCATGTTTCACAGACATTTCATTTTAAGGTGAACTATTCCTTTAATACACATGACCACACACTCACACACATATAGACACATCCACGCTCCCCCCAAAAAAGAATACCATGGTCTGTGATTTCAGTAAGCAGCACACCAGTGAAAAAACAGCAATGCCAAAGATAGTAAGAGACGTTCGGAGATGGCAGAATCAGTCGCTGCTCAGGAGGAGAGAAAATGGCAGACAACAAATAAAAGGAAGAAGTTGAGGAGGCGTATTATCAATATCCTGCCCTTCATGCAGCCCGCACTAAAGCAGAGAATGAGGAAGCCAGAGAGAAGCAATCAGGGTTTAGGAAAGCCACAGCGCTACACATGACAGTGCCCACCATAACACCACAGTGCTCGCTCAGATGGGTGGCAGTGCTCAACTGTGCAATGCCACACGTTAAATAAATAAAACACCAATAAAACAAGCAAAAAAAAAAAGTAGGGCTGTCAATCAGTAAAGTTTTTTAATCAAATTAATTACATGACATGCTGATTAATTAATAGAACACAAATTAAGATTACTTCAAGGAGACCTATTATGCCCATTTTTAAAAGATGCAATATAAGTCTCAGTTATCCCCAGAATGTGTCTATGAAGTTTCATCTCAAAATACCGCACGGATCATTCATTATATCATGTTGTAAATGCCTCTTTTTGAGTGGAATCAAAAACACGCCGTTTTTGTGCATTTCTCTTTAAATGCAAATGAGCTGCTGCTCCCCGCCCCCAACATAGCTCTGGTCTCAGTGAATACAATCAGAGACAATGGTAACTTTAGCTGCATTAGCCATGGAATCAGCTAACAAGCCCATTCCCAAAATATCAAGTTCGATACTTACATCTTCAAGATATAAAGCTGAACAGTTGGTACTGATCCATGCTTGAGAATAAAACATTTTTTAAATCCTGCTTTATATTCACACTCATTCATAAAGCAGTCTGATGTAAAATGATTTGCACAAACATACACGTATTTTGCATGTTTTGGGGCACATTTCCTTCAAAAACAAAACTTGTCCACTGCATCTTCAGTGTCTCTGATGCCGAGAGTACATGAAGACTCTTATATTCACTTTTACAGCCAACAACAGAACACTTATGATGCTTACGAAGCTGAGACATTATTCTTCTCACTGTATCTGCTCCAACGTGGGAAAAAAATGGCGGACTGTGTGTAGATCACTCAGACGTCTGTGACGTCACGTTAGAGCAGAAACGAAAACCATTCAGTTTGACACACTGTTTTTCATGAATAGAAATATAAGAAAGAGTAGTGGGTGGACTTTTAACATTGTAGGGTGGTTGTGTACACACACTGCCGACTCACTTATGTACAAACCATGTAAAAGTGACTTTTGCATAATAGGTCCCCTTTAAATACTTTGCATTAGTGCTGTATTAAAGTGGCTTTAGTCAATAGCCTATATTGTTGTTTTATTTCCATTTTACTGAATGTAAGCCCATCACTGGCCTATGATACAATCCACCTAAATAATAACATATCCGGTTTTAATGTAGAGACTTGAAAGTAATTCCATCGCCCCCTTGAGTACTGTGGTTAAGTATGTTCAACCAGACCAGTACGACAGCATTTGCATAATTGCATGTTTCTGGCCATAGGCCATTCATGCAGGATGCATTCATTTTCATATCATTTTTGAATTGTTGGTCTACATACATGTTCTTGATGGATGTCTTAGGTCATTCGGACACAAGCATGAGTGCCTTTGTTTCAGGGGTCAGGAATTAGCTGTTTAGCGGAACTAAACTACACTCCTGTTTCTCCATTGACAGCCATTCAACAATTGTCATGTTCTCTGACGAATTTTTTTCTCTCCAAGAAACATTTCAATTGAAATTTAGTATTATAGTAATATACATTATAGTACATCTTTTTCCAGCAACAGATTTTTTAATTGTCAAATTATTGCTTACATTTACACTTAGTGGCCTGGATGCTGCATCATTGAAACTCAGTAGTTAACAGTTACCAAAGCCATTGTACTGTAAAAAAAATTCACAGTAAGCCAGGCATAATTTATTCCAAGAGTGAAAGTGTCCAATAACAGAGCAATTGACCCTTTGCTAAGCTCCTCCCTCCTTAGTTACGGTCACTTGCTCTGACAAGCTCAGCAGAATGCCCCATAGGAATGAATGGTGCAGATGTTATATGTTCATTTTGGAATGAGGGCTGACACATTTTAATCCATAACATGCACTTCTCCAGATTGGTTTAAGGATTTTTTATTTTTTTTAAAAAGATCGAAAAACACTTTGTGTATCCTCTCTGGGTAACACGTATCACTATTACAAATGACCCGGCAACATCGTGTTTTACATTTTTTTAATTATTTAGAAGAAATCCCACTTAAAATTACTCAAACACACATCACTTCCATAGGCTCTCATTGGAAAATAGCAAACACGTGTCAGAGTAATAGTGGCAGGGCAACATTTGCTAAGACAAAGAGATGAATGGAGATGCCATTGTACAGGTATTTTAGAGCTCCTGGCATATTTAAGACACTTTTTCAAGCTAGACCCCTACATTCTGTTCCATTCAGTTGCTCTCTGTGTACCTGGTTTTAAAAGCAATAATGTGTGCTGTTTAAATATCTCCTCACTCATTCTGTGCTGCCTGCTCTCGTAAGAGTAATTTAGTGATGTTGCCAGTAGTTGAGTAAATATGCGTTGCATTTAGGTGGTACTTCAAGCATAATTTGCTCCAATGATAGGCAAATTTCTTATAATGGAATTGACATACAGTTCAGGGGGCATGAATTGCATTGTGCATTGTGTTAAGATTTGTGTTTTTTAATATATCTTTATTAATCAAAATTTACATGTTAAATTGACAGCCCTTAAAGTAAAAAAAAATAAAATAAGTAACAACACATAAAGATGTATGCCAGAAGGCATCCTGGCCAATTGAAAGAGGGAGAAATTGCAATGAGAAAGACGTAATTTTTGGTTAGCGTAGCATTCCGGATCCCTTACTGAGCTGCGTACAGCGTGTGACATATACTGACCTGGACTTGAGACAGCACTAGTTGTGGTGGTTTCAATAATTGCTACAAGAAAAGAAGGGAAGAGGGAAAAGAGGACATTTATATATTATTAACATAACGAAGCTAAAAAAAGAATGGAAGAGAGAACAAAAACATTGAAAGAATGGAGAAAGGGGTGTGAAAGTTCCAACGTTCCTCTGCTTCTGTGGTCAGTGAGCAATAAAAGGGCCCTTTAATTCCAAAATAAAACGATTCCCGGCTGAGATTTGATCATCTTGATCAAAATGTAATGTTCACTCAGGTTTTGTTGGGTTTTTATGTTCAGAGGGGTTTTGACTGAGTCAATTTCAAATCATATCATAATCTCTGATCTTTGTTACTCCAAATTAGAAGCTTCTGTGCATCACTCAATTCAACAGGCCGGAAAGAAGCTCAGCTCAATTAACACATAAAATTTAATTTGCACCTAGCAGACAGTCGTTTAATCATGACGATGTAATATAGTTTTCATTTTATTAATAGATATACTCTCTCAGTTGCCCTAGCTCCCTTTTTGGGAAATGTTAAAAGTTGGACTTTAATGTCAATTCATTTTTTAATCTCATATAGGCTCCATATTTTCCAGTGACTGACTTAACTGAAGGTAATTAAAACTTAACTTGTGGGGATATGTCTAGATCTGGATGAGATATACAGAGACTCTTCTGCCATCACATTGAAAAGCATTCCATCTACTAATATGTATGAGGAGACTGAGGACTGGGGCTAGTTGTCAAACTGGGAAGTTGTCAAAAAGGCTATTTTTAAAAGTCCAATTACACAGATGCTTGTTTTCTCAAGCAGTGGTTTTGAAGGTTGGTTTCAAGACATACTTAACTATTGTAAATTAAAATAATTTTGGGAATTCTATCCTCAAAATAATTACAATCATTTATTTGTAATTTCTCTTGGGTAAACAAGTAGAAATAATACAGCCGGACTGGCATGCATTAAGGTAAAGGTGAACTATCCAATGAGGGTAGATTCATGAATTAGAGTTTGTTGGACAAAAGCTTTATTTTTATTTATTTTTTGCATGTTATCCTATATATTTTTACTGAATCATGAATTGTTTAGTGATTCATTATTGTTTACTTTTAAAATTAGCTGAAAAGCCTATAAAAATTTTGGTGGGATTGCATTGTGACAACTTACCCCATAAAGTGTGTCAATATGTCCCACTGTTGGGTATGTTAAACATGTATTAAAATATGTCTATTTTTGTATTATTTTTTTCTCTTAGCAATAATGGTGAACTATCCATAACTTGACTTTCAAACCCTGAGAAAAATACATTTTCACTTGAGTAAAAGGTGTGGCAACTAGACCCAGTCTCCCCTATTTCCTTTCAGTAAAGCTACTCATACACATCAGCTGGAATGAGTTAACCGATCCATAGAACAATTTATGGTGTACCACTGTACCCTGTTCTACTCAATTTTGAGGAAAACATACAAGTGGTTGTGAGACAAACACTGGATTTAAATTTAACAAAAGCTGAAAAAATTACTCATGCCACAATCAAACCATCTGAGCATTTGTCAAAACAATCATCTCTCCAAGCCAGCATCCTTTGTGACAGCACAGCTGAACTGAACAAAGAAAAATAAGCCAGGATGTGTGTTTTCTCTTTTATTGTTCAGACCAACATTACAGTGACTCTGTACACAGTGCCTTTGTGATTACAGGAAGTAATGACCTCAACAGAAGCTTCTCTCTGGCAAGCCCTTTACTAAATTGAGAGCCCTAGACTTGAAATCACAACATCTAGAGACAGTTCAGATCATTAATGTTCACAGGTTCAGGGGCAAGGTTGAGAGTGTATGTGTGAGGAACAAAAAACAGGTGTGTGTGTGTGTGTGTGTGTGTGTGTGTGTTTTATGGCTTTCAGCTGACATTCATGTTAAGCGTACAGACATGCAACCTGCAGAAATCCTCACTACTGACAGTGCTACGCGCTTTGGAAATGAATCGAGAATTCACTGTGAATCAGAATTTATGAGAGAGGGTATTATATAAGATTAAGCTAAGGAGGCAAAAGCACTCGGTAGAAAGTTTCATTGTGAGATTATGAACAAACACGGTTTTGTAGAGATTTAATAAAATAAATCCCGAAATTTTTAGCCTTTTGACAAAGCTCTATATAGATCTTGATATTTAGGTATTTGCTCTGGGAACCGTCATTTAAAGGAAGAAATAAAATCCTCTAAAAATATACACTGATACTCACAAGCTGTGTCACATAGTGTGGGCACGAAACTTGGCAACTGCCTGGTCTTTAGGTCATTTAATGGCCAAATAAAAAAAAAAAAAAAACATTAATACCACATCCACAATATCATTTTTATATCAGCAACAACATAGTATTGAACATATAGTAAATGTACCAGCAAGAAATGGTCATAAGTTCAAGCCATTCATTGCTTTCCCTTTACAATACAGACCACTTTTTTGATCTTCAGCATTGAAATATAAATATTTGCCAATAAATACACTTCTCATTCATAGTAAATTTGGCCTACATTACAATTCCAGGCCACTGAGAATTCCAATTTCAATTCTTCAAGCAGCCCTGAAACACCGCAATGTGATTTGTGAAATACAAATTGCTTTGCATTGTGGTGCTCTCCCAGTCTTCATATTACAGTATTGCATTGAATGTAATATTCAGGTACAGTATAAGGCAATGGAGTACCCAACGCAGCATCCACATAAAAGCTGATTGATGTGATCCTTGATAACCTCTGTTCTCACTTGCAAGAAGAACACATCATGGTGAGTGGAATTACATTTCATTCTATAGCAATATCATGTTTTTCCTTTACAAGGCGCCGCACTACCAGAGAAAAATTCCGGCTTCTATACAATTCACATAAACATTAATTACAAAGATAAGAGAGGCGTGCTATCTGCTGTGCATTGTCAGATCACTTTAAGAATGTTGCATTAGGATGAGACAATGAACTGTGCATGCTGGATTCATTCAATTAATGCCAGTCTCTTAACGATGGATTCCAAAACTTGAAGGTCAAAATGAATTATTTGGAGGGGCTAATTTCCTCTTTAATCTTTAGAAGCACAATTGCAGAGATACTGACTGAGAGAAACCATTGGCTGCATCTGTGAAAGGCTGCAACTTCCATCTTTCATGCATGGTTAGGCTCACTGCAAGGATTGCCTTTCTCTCCAGGCAGTTCTAACCATCTTCTTGGTTAATGATTGGACAGGAGGTGTTTTATAGCTGAAACAGTCTCCCTGCATCACAAACAGCCTATTTTTCAAGGACCTTCTACTGTACATTCAGGCAGCGTAAAAATAGTGAGGCGGCACCCTTTAAGACCCTACTGTGCCAAAATGATGACTGCTGTAATACAAGATAAAAGTCAATGTGAAAGATAAATGTCAGTCCATCTGTTCAGCAGTCCTTTTCAGCACTGGATTGAATTTGATTAGGGTTTCAAAACCACTGCAAATGAAGATAACAAAATGCTACCCAAACAAAAAAAAAAAAAAAAAAAGAATAATACCAATCCCTGTCTCAAGAGAACAACAACAAAATTGGGTTAATGTAATAATATGTTAAATTATGTAGCTAATAGCAATGTCAATATTAAAACCTGAGTATGTTAGTCTCAGTCTTAGCCCACAGTCCATTCACTGACTGTCTGATAAATTATGCACACAAAACTGGACAACACTTTTTCAATCTGGCAAGCTCAAATTTGATTGGCTATCTTAACATAGCTTCCGGGAGTAAGGGCACATATCATTTTTTTTATTATTATTATCAGTCCACCTGGAAACAATGCATTATACAATGAGTGCTTTTAAGGAATAATGAATCACTGGATTTTACAAGGCTAGTAGAGGTCGAGAGATATTCAAGAGTTTTTATTAAGTAGCAATTTAACAAGATTTAATCAAGCAGTACTATATACTCTACTTTGTTTTCTGATTTATGCCAGTAAAATAATCAGTACCATAAATTCTGAATGCATAGTCTTTATTAATTTTCTGCTATATTTTCTTCAGTGTTTTCATAAAAGAAATTGTTTGCAGAGACATTAAGGGCCATATTTTGAGAGTGCTAGCACTAAGCACAGCTCTATGCTATTAAGTCATTTACGCAGTCATATGCGATAAGTCAATAGGCATGGCCATGCAGTTTTGGTATTTTCGTGCAAGTCTAGGTGCAAGTGGGTAAGATGAAATTGTGTGGGCAATGCTCATGGGCTGGGTCAAATGCAATTTAATTTTGAGGTTCTTCTCCAGTTATTGCATCGTCTGCATCCTATTATATAGTCCAGGGCTGTTCAACTATTTACTTACGGGGCTAGATTATCCAGATGAAAACTTTGCGGGGGACAACATTTTGTCCGCATTTATCTTAGCAAACACTTCCATCGCAAGTAACATGTTACTTAAAAAAACACCTTTGATACTGTGCATTTATTCATGTTAAAATAGTCACAGGATATACTGTATATTGAATTATAAATGTTTAAGATCTGGCCATAAATTCATTAATAAGATCTGGCTGAAGAACAGACATAATTTATACTCTTAATTTACAAATAATTTTAGATAAATTTTACTTTGAAAAAACAAAAAACCTAATCATAATAATAATTTAAACATTTTACGGCTACTGTTTACAAATTATGAAAATTAATTTAGATCTGCTAAAGCCCTCTCACAATATCAATCCACATGTGAAAACAATGGTCATATAGAAATGTAGATATAGATGTTTATTAAGAATGCATTTATATAAAATTTTCTTTTTGGAAAAAAAGGAGATTAAAATATCTATAACTTCCATTTTCCCTATAAAGTATCATCCTATTCAGTGAGGAAAATATTGTCCTGCAAATATTGTGAATTTGCACACAACAGCCAGTGCAAGAGCCAGATTTCTGTGTAGGTGATCACTGACAAAAGAAGAACAAACAGAGTTGAAGCTGTGTGTGATTAAGAGGGCTGACTCACAGCTGTATAGAACCAAATATAATCAGGATATTTGCAGGTTCAGTTTCATGTAACCTTTTGTCCAAGCCCAACAGACCCTAAACAGATCGTTTGACACTTCAAGAATAGTGAATAAAAGCAAACTTTTCAGAGCATTTTCTTTTAACGTTCCGTTTTCGATTGCTTTTGTAGCCTAATGTGCATATGTGCTGACAACATTTCTGTCACAACTGCAGCGATCACTTTTTACATCTTTAGATTTGACTGCACTCCACACAACTAAGCAATTATATATATATATATATATATATATATATATATATATAATACATTTGATTGAAAAAGACACTATTAAATGCTCACCTAAACGGTGTGATCCATGTATAGCAGAGCAGTGTATCTAAACAAAAAAATTTCATCCAAGCTTTCTTCCCCACTCACTTTTGCTTATAGCACAGTGTAGCTCAAAATATATAGAAAAGTTGTAAAAAAAAAAATCATACTAATTCAAAATATTTTACCCTCTCCAACTTCCTCTACCGGGTTTTTACAGTGGCTGAGAATAGACGTGCTTCTCAAACATCTTAACGTAATGACCTATTTATCTGGAAAATAGCAAATTGTGTTTTGCGGCACTTCATTTACATAAAATACACCTACAGTTTGCACGCATAGGATAGAAAAGGCGCTTAGAATTAGTGCTCTCACAAACATTGGATAAGATGTAGTGCAATGTCTCTGCACGTAGTGCAGTGTGCTAAGCGCTGTCACGAAAATAGAGCACTATGCAGTATACTGTATCATAATTAATCATTATATAAAGAAAAATCCTGCTTGTCTAATATTTTGGTATAATATACTTCAAATAAACCTGCCCCTAAACTGCACAAACCATGGCTGGTCACCTTACATACAGGTCTGACGTTCTCTTCCTGTCTAAGAAGGTGGTTCTTGGATAGAATAAACTATATATATATATATATATATATATATATATATATATATATATATATATATATATATATATATATATATATATATATACACTCACCTAAAGGATTATTATGAACACCATACTAATACTGTGTTTGACCCCCTTTCGCCTTCAGAACTGCCTTAATTCTACGTGGCATTGATTCAACAAGGTGCTGAAAGCATTCTTTAGAAATGTTGGCCCATATTGACAGGATAGCATCTTGCAGTTGATGGAGATTTGTGGGATGCACATCCAGGGCACGAAGCTCCCGTTCCACCACATCCCAAAGAAGCTCTATTGGGTTGAGATCTGGTGACTGTGGGGGCCATTTTAGTACAGTGAACTCATTGTTGTTCAAGAAACCAATTTGAAATGATTCGAGCTTTGTGACATGGTGCATTATCCTGCTGGAAGTAGCCATCAGAGGATGGGTACATGGTGGCCATAAAGGGATGGACATGGTCAGAAACAATGCTCAGGTAGGCCGTGGCATTTAAACGATGCCCAATTGGCATTAAGGGGCCTAAAGTGTGCCAAGAAAACATCCCCCACACCATGCCTGCACAGTGGTAACAAGGCATGATGGATCCATGTTCTCATTCTGTTTACGCCAAATTCTGACTCTACCATCTGAATGTCTCAACAGAAATCGAGACTCATCAGACCAGGCAACATTTTTCCAGTCTTCAACTGTCCAATTTTGGTGAGCTCTGGCAAATTGTAGCCTCTTTTTCCTATTTGTAGTGGAGATGAGTGGTACCCGGTGGGGTCTTCTGCTGTTGTAGCCCATCCGCCTCAAGGTTGTGCGTGTTGTGGCTTCACAAATGCTTTGCTGCATACCTCGGTTGTAACGAGTGGTTATTTCAGTCAAAGTTGCTCTTCTATCAGCTTGAATCAGTCGGCCCATTCTCCTCTGACCTCTAGCATCAACAAGGCATTTTCGCCCACAGGACTGCCGCATACTGGATGTTTTTCCCTTTTCACACCATTCTTTGTAAACCCTAGAAATGGTTGTGCGTGAAAATCCCAGTAACTGAGCAGATTGTGAAATACTCAGACCGGCCCGTCTGGCACCAACAACCATGCCACGCTCAAAATTGCTTAAATCACCTTTCTTTCCCATTCTGACATTCAGTTTGGAGTTCAGGAGATTGTCTTGACCAGGACCACACCCCTAAATGCATTGAAGCAACTGCCATGTGATTGGTTGATTAGATAATTGCATTAATGAGAAATTGAACAGGTGTTCCTAATAATCCTTTAGGTGAGTGTATATTAGAGACTAAATTTTGGCAACCTGAGACTATTTCACTATTTGTTTCTGTTAGTGCCAGCTTATTTTGTTGGAAAGAACAGAAATTTTACAACACATATACCAGCCAATCAGATTTTTAAACCATGTGCACTTAACGGAGCATTTTAATGCATCAGCATAAAATTATGCACAATAATTTAAGTTCTTCACAGCGCATGTGGAGATGCTCAAGGGGAAAGCAACCTGATTTATGATTGATGGGGAAATAAGAATTGGATCAGGAGGGTTGACTGAATGGTAAGATGAATGCACACATTTCCTAGCCTGAAGAAAAACGATATTCATGAGAATAAATTGACATCATATCATCTGTTCCAGTTCACCTTCCATTTCATCCCCTCTTTCATGCCTCCACCCCGTGACTCAGACAGGGTCACAGAATGGTAACCATAACAGCAACATCCGGAACAACTCAGCAAGAGAATTAAAAGAAGGGAAACCAGGACAACAAGAAACTGCTAAATATGAAAAGATGAAACTGAGGTTGTGATTGATAGGCATGGCAAATGAACAAGGCTTCCATTAGCTGGTGCCTGCTGAAGATGTGGAGGCTTTATCATGAAGAATGAGAGTTTCCTCTGGCTATTCTGTTCTGGGTCTGCTGCAATAACAGGTTGGTGTAGATTATTTAGCAAAGCCTACACTGTGCTATAAGCAAAAGTGAGTGGGGAAAGATAGCTTGGATTACAGAGCTGAAGAAATCAGCCTATTAAGGACAACAAAATCTTTGTTCCTCAAGCGACGTCTCAAAGTTGGGACAGCAAAATGCAGAACTGAGGTTTTACGTTGCAGAAAAGCTCAGACAAGCAAACAAACCAAGTTTGCAATGTACCTTGTTTGAGACAATGTGCGAGATATGCATTTCCCTTACAAATACAAACTTGCTTGTTCTGCAATAAGACCTAACAGGAGAAATATAGAGCATTTTAACATATTTAAATTCTTCTGTTTCTATAAAAATAAACAGTCATGGCATGTAGTGATACAGATAAATGATAGCTTTCTCAAACTTACGGTTTCAGATCAATGATGATTAATAAATAAATAATAGAAATCCGCATTCCATGCCTGTAATCTACCCACACAGATTGCATATTTAAAGTTAACCATCTAGCTGTCCACCCACATTAACAAAAGAATGATGTAAAAACCTCAGATCCAAAGTAAAGGGGACAATCAAATGTGATGACAGTGAGTAATGGAAAAATATGAAAGTAAAGGATTGACGTAAATATCAAGTCACTCTAAAAGAGCATTCTTACCAAATGTGCAATGCATCACCCATTTAAAAGTCACTAAAACAACATCTAGTTGCATCAAACGATGTCACGGATCACCTTTTGACCACTGTCTGCCAGTTTTGTCTTCTAAAGAACATTGCCTGTTCAGTGAAACTGTAAAGTGCTTGCTTACTGGTTTATGGCGAGATAGTAGACAATGTTCTGGAAGGGCTTCGAAATTAAACAATAGACACAAGAAGCCGCATTGACTGCCAGACAATTGTTACCTCACAAACTACAAGTTCCACTATTACATTTTATCAAAATATCTTAATGAAAAAAAAAGTAGAACTACAATAGTGTGCCAGTTTAGTAAGACACTCAAACTCATGCCTGTTGTTAGTTTGTTCTGAAAAAGTAACAGTATTAAGGGGTGAACAATGGTTGAGTTTCGGGCCAAAAAAAGCCCCCAGCTAAAACCAATCTGAGCTTGATTTCCGGTCTTAGCTGGTCTCCAAGCCTGGCCAGGGTGGACTTCTAAAGCTGGGCTACCCCTCTAAAGCAAGAAAAACAACAAGTTCCCAGCTGTATGCACTAAAAATTAGTAGTCTGTGAGATTTTGGGTTTTTGTTATCCTCAGTTACTAATATGTAAACTCATCCTTGAAAGTTAATATCTTACGCACTAATGGACTCCCATTGAAAGCTTTGTGCCTGGGCAAAACAAAGACTGACTGAGTGTGTTGCTTCGACGTGCATTTTTTAAATCTACAGAAGAGAATCTGTCTCTGACTATTACAGCCAAGGCCATTAGCTATATTAGGGTCATTTGGCAAATGGTAAGGCTTAAATAATGCAGTTTTAAACATGTGGTTCGCTCTGTATGTATTTGACTGTAATATCATTAGCAGAGAGCATGCCAATGCCAAAGTTTCATGAAAGTGCACTTTTTTCTTAATCAAATTTGAATCATTTAAGCGTAATGTCATGTAACACTAATTCTGGTCTTAAGAATTACATTCAAACAAGCACTTTACGCAATGCGTAAAATAATGAGGAATTAAATATACAGGCCAATAAAAATCTAGTACAGTTGTTGAGACACGTATTCTAGCTCTGTTTAAGTGGTATTGTTGGGCCAGTGTAGATATTGATACTCAAAAAAGCCTCTTTTGAAGGATCATTGAACAAATGCCATACAAATGTGTTGCACATCTGCAATTATGAATCATGGTGCTGACAGAAGCTTTGTACACTAAAATCTTACCTCTCTGTTATACACAATCAGCTCACCAAAAACAATGAATCCTGACAAACCAAGTTCCACCTAAACTTTCAAGTGAAATGGTATAATGGCCTCGCTTTCACCTTGTCACAGAGGATCTTAAATGGCAGCACACCATGATAAGAGGATTTCACTTTGCTAAATATTCTTTGCAGATGTCAAAGTACTCAATCACCTTGATGCTGGCAGACATAAATGACCCTTGAGGTTCCATTAGGTGAAGGAATTTAAAGTAATAGTTCACACAAAAATGAACATTCTGTCATTATTTATTCATCCTCGTGTCTTTTGAAACCCGAATGACCCGTATGACAAAAAAGGAGTTATTTATAGTATAATGTCCAAGCAGATCTTTTGCACACAATGAAAGAGAATGGTGACCATGGCTGCAAAGTCAAATTTTCACTGGATAACAATTTAAATTTCAGTCTGTTCCTTACATAAAGATATCATATGGCTTCAGAAGACTTGAAATATAGTGCACAAATAATAAGGACTACTATAAAAGATGCTTTTATGTTTTTTTTTTTTTTTTTTTTTTTTTAGCTTAACAGCACCTGGTCATCACACACTTTCATTGCATGGAAGAAAGCAGCTCACACATTCTGCAAAACATCTGGTGATCAACAGATGCTGATCTGTTGATCTGTCTAAACTGGCTAAACTGAATTGGTTGGCTATGGGAATGTATGGCATGCAGAAGAACAAACAAAAAAAAACAAAAACAACAAATACGAGTCATACACTGAGCTAAAAAAAAGACAGAATTAATAGGTTTCTTCATGCTGAGGGAAAACAAATCAAACACTGCACTTTGATTAGTATGCCACACCTTGTATCTAAGGTTGAGGTTCTTCATTAAATTTGAATGTGTCCCTGAGTCCACCTTTGCTTCATCAATACATATTGACTGATATTATCCCAGCAATTTAGTCACTGGCATGATGACCAGCTCTTGCATTTGCAATCTGTACAGATGTGAAGGTGTGTGTTAAGCAGGAATTGCTTGCCATTTCTCATTAGGAGGACAGTCGTGTTTGTTTCCTTTTCATAGTGATCAAGAAATTGAGAGGCACAAGGTAGCTCTGGTGGGAGAAGCAGATGCAGCTTGCAGTTTTTTTCAGGGTTTTCTTGCATCACAGTCTGTCTTCAGTAGAGTAGCATTCTCAACTGGGCATTTGATATGCTTCATTTAAAACCAGGGGATTTTTCCATCTGCCACTTTTTTTGTTTGTTTTTGTTTTTTCAACTGTTTATCTTGTTAGCTCATTCTTTGTTTTATTTATGTATTTTTTTTTAGAATTGACTCTGGGACTGCAGAAGCAAAAACCACTAAGCATTTCAAACAGACTGCTCAAAGAAACTGCAACTCATTTTACCGTAATTATGATAATTCTTTGAAAAAGGTTCGCCTCAAACTTCAGATTCCAAAACACTGACCTATTTGAACACCATCTCTTTTACTGGAACAGAAGCATTGAAGATGGGAGAAAATGCTCTATTTTATCTGGAGGAGTGTCGTGCAAACTTTATGTGAAAAAGCAACTCCCATCTCAACAAGAGTAAATGAGGGGACAGTAATGCTTGTTACTTACGAATCAGAGGCACACTGGCGTTGGCTGTTCCCAACCTGTTGACAGCCACACAGGTGTAGTTGCCATAGCGATCCTGTGTCATGTTTTTCACTGTGAGAATTGATCTGGAGCTGAGATTCTTGATATCTATACCTTGACCCATGTTAATCCTGAAAAAAATAAAATAAAAATAAAATATATATATATATTAATATATAGGTAGTTGACAAGACACGCCAAGCAGTGTTACGAGTATCCAGCAATTTGACATCAATACTTAATCAAAAACTTTTAAAAACATTTTTCTATTTATTATTATTATTATTATTATTATTATTATTATTATTGTTATTATTATTATTATTATTATTATTATTTATAATTACTATGGGAGGGAACACATTAAATATTTGTACTTTAAAAATGCATTTGTCACACTGAAGGGCTTTTGAAGTAAACTCAAAACGAGAAAAGAGATACATCCATTACAAAAATTATTCAAATGTTAATCAAAAGCAATGGTGACCAGTCAAGGACACTACAAACTACAGTTTTCAAACATTTTAAAAAAATAAGTTTGCTAGGTTTAAAATCATTAAAGGAATAGTTAAACAAAAAATATGTTTGCTTTTTTCAGCTCTGTAGGTCCATGTAATGCAAATGAATAGTGACCAAAACATTGAAGTTCCAAAAAAGCACAAAAAAGTCAGCATAAAAATAATCCATATGACTCCAGTGGTTTCATATAATTTGGTCTGTTCTCATCCAAAATCATTTGGATCACTTCAGAAGATATTGCCTAAACCACTGAAGTTATATGGAATACTTTTATGCTGCCTTTATGTGCTTTTAGGAGCTGCAAAGTTTTGGTCACCATTCATTTGCATTGTATGAACCTACAGAGATACAGTATATTCTTCTAAAAATGAAGAAATTCATAAACATCTGGGAGAGTTGAGGGTGAGTAATTGATTTTCAAATTTTCATTTATGGAGGAGAACAATTCTTTTTAACAAAAATATTAATTAGATACTTTCTTGTCAAACTATGTGGTACATGTCCATAGTTAATGTGACTACACCTGTGGTTCAGGCGAACTGACTTCATACATCTATATCAAATCAATTTTACCAGTTACTTGGCTTTTATAATGCATGAAATTCATATATTATTAATGCTGAAACATACTCTAGGCAAGCAAGCATGTGAAAGCAGTTGCTTCTAGCTATGCAAGCCAGATTTTGTATGTTGTTGCGTTAAAATTTTTTTTTGACTGCAATTCATATCGCAACACAAATACCTGTTGCGCTCTTAACATTACAGCAAGGGGTTGTATAGCGGATAGTAGTGTGAACTGTCCGCTTCTACTGTTGTCTACGGTGTCAACTACTGTGATGCAAAGAAGCAGTTTGAAAAGTATATTGCTAAAAAAGTACGTTAAAGTCATTATATTTACAGCAACTTACTTGAATAACAAATCCAGTTTAATGACACAGACTTTTGAAGGTGACTATCACCCCACTGAGTACTGAGGCAAGACCACGTGTTAAGCATGTTCCACCGGTGCTCACATTTGTCGAAATGCTTTTATGGTCACTGAACAGTATATATGATTTTAAACAGAATCTTACTGTTTAAAAAAGTCCGACCCAAGTAACAGTCTGACATTGTAATCTAAACAGTTGTATTTTAATGTAAAGAATATGCAATTATGCTCTATACTGTATCTAAACTCTAGCATGGAGTGGGATTCAACACACATTCAGGTCAAAGTGTGCTTTAAAATTGCATTACACATATGAGCGCATGCTATTTCCTAAGGGAAAATTAAAAGTAGAAACATTTGCACATGGGTTGTAGCTTTGTCAAGGTCTAAGGTTCAGCTGCAGTTGCTCTGGGTCATCCATTTTCCTCTCACAGGTAGATATGTGCTGACCGTTTCTCCAACGACTCTGTTTGCCCTCTTGCTGACACTTAAGTATGAGCAAAAAACTTTTCTTAAAACAAAAGGCCATTGCTACCATGCTGTACCGATGTGTTGTAGGCTATTATACATAATAACCTCTACAAAATCTATTCAGAATTTTCATGCTGATAAATCATTCTGTTCCTACTTTGCTGTACAAAAAAGCAATTAGATACTGCAACTGGTAAATACCAAAGTGTTTTAGGGAGCTGTAATTGTGTGTGTGTGCTCTATATCACAGATCTAGCTACATTACTGTATTGTTATTATTATATTATCTCATCGAGAAAAACACTGAATATCATATACTTTTTCATGATTATCTTATCATGAAACAACAAACGACACTGCATGATTATTCTTGGATTCTCTGTTTATTACAATAATGCTTATTCTCTTTTACTGCTTGCTTCCTGCACCTCCATGCCATTAGATGACACTAAAACTGAAAAATACAGTAGAATCAGACATTTTTTTTTTTTCAAGAATGTTCAATCTAAAGCCTTAGATTAAGCAGACTACAGATCCAATGCCAATAAGCCTCCTTTGCAATTTGAATAAATTGGGTGAAGCCTATAATTACAATTAGCACAGTGTGAACTACTGATTCAGATCGTACTCAGCAAGAGTAGGTAAATGACGGGTAATGGGGTAATTTGGTATTTAAATTCAAGAACCACCACTTGAGTCAACACTGATTGGTGCAGAGATTTGGAATGCTCTTTACTAATGATGAGGTTATGCAAACATACAATTAAAATGCAGGGTAATGCTGGTTTATACCTATTTTACTTTAAAGTGACTATATAAAATATGTGACTATATTAAATATGTATGTTCAGAAGTAGACTTGTATCACATGAAATAATATTTTTACCATTGATAATTTTTGTAAAATATTTTTTTTCTTTTTAGGATCCATTTTTTTTCTTTATTTACCTGCTCTAGTTTCGATAAGGAACTTAATTTAGTCCTATAGTTTTATTGATACAGTATGTAGCTTAATACAGTATTCATTACAGTACTTGCAAGGCAACACTGTATTTATATCACTCAAATAACTCAACTGCCATATTCAGCCTCAGCCCCAATTCCAAAAAAGTTTGGACAGTATGACAAATGCCAAAAAAAAACAAAAAAGAAGTGATTTTTAAACTATATTCACTCTTTGCTAAATTTAAAACACTACATCTACACATTATATGGAGGTTTCCCTTGTGATTTTTTTTTTTGTTTTGTTTTTTTAATGTACAGTAATTTCGAATCAGATGACTGCAACATGCTCCAAAATAGTTGAGACAGGGGCAATATAAGACTAATTACAATTTGACAAGTTAAAATAACAAGGCAATATGAAACGGATGTTAAACAGGTGAGGCAATTGTGTCATAGTATATAAGGAGCCTACAAAAACAGCCCGACTTCAAGAGCAAGAATCAATCAAGACTTGTCTATTTGCCAACAGATGCTTCAGCAAATAATCCAGTACTTTGAGAACAATGTACCCCAAAGACAAATTGGAAGGATATTGGCCATTTCACCCTCTACACTGCACAATATACTTAAAAGTTTAAAAGAATCTGGTCAAATCTCAGTGCGTAAAGGGCAAGACGAAAACCAATTCTGAATGCATGTGATCCCCCCACACAACACTGTCTTTAAAAAAACATCAATCATCTGTAATGAATAGCGCGCTCTGCTGGTGGGAGGGATCACATTAGAGATAAATTAGCTGAGCCAGGAAAACATGTACATCGATTTGTTTCATACAGATTACATTGCAGGAGAATTTTTATTTTTTTAAATTTGAATTGTTTTATTTAAAAGAAGACATTTTAAGCTTTATTTAGACATATGTTTCATGTTTGTGTGATGAGTATTCGCGGAGTTTCAGTTCATTTTTGTGACGTGTTTCAGATATATGCTCACGAACCCAGAGACTGCTGACAGCTCACCCTTTTTATTTTCTTTATTTTACAAAAGCACAAGGTTTTGTTGTTATTGTGAGTGTACACACATAAAATTACACCCTTTATAGTCTCTAATGATGACTTACACTTATCTGTATGCCAAAAAATGATGGAGAATTTTATGTTGTTTCCGCTGTAATGATGGAAAAAAAATCCAGCAGGACGCGTTGGCGTGTCCGTCGACCTCAGAGGGTTAATAAGGCACTTATTAACTTTCAACAATTAAACCTTAAAAGATGAATTATTGCTCTTATCCCAGCTTATTATACAAGTTCAACAATAAGAATGCCATTCTAGGTTGATATTACTTAAAAGTGTAAAACTGTGGCACTATTACAAATTTCCATTGTCTCAACCAATGGTGTAAATTTATGATGGGATTATCTGTTTCTACAACCAACAGAAGACTTGGCCAGTTTTCTGTGATCTGTATGATAACAGTGATTATTTAAGCAAATCTGTTTGGTGGCAGAAATTACACCCTATAGTTTAAACTCAACTTTCCCTCTCATCCAAATCACCAAAACTACAATGGCTGATTATGATTTATAAACACAAATTTTTTGCACTATACTCACATGATGCCATGTTATGATATCCAGACACTTTTACTACAATGCATCTTTTGAAAAACGCTAAATGTGAACGCTTGTATTACAGACTCACCTACATTACATACATAATCCAATGTTATTAGCACCTGATAGAGTGTTGGACTTTGGACTTGGAAGTACGCTGCTCGAGACCTGTCAAGCACTCAAGCTAACATGTGAGACGAGAGTGTCATAGAAGTTTCATAGAAGTGTCATAGAAGTGACAAGAAATGACATGGTTGCTTCAGATAATTTGTCTTTTATTTCGCATTTTGTTTTTAGACCCTATCGGTTTGGTTTAGGCATTGGTTAAGGGTAAGGATGTCTGTTTGTATCTACCTCTCTTTTGATTTTAGATCACTATTGGTCAGGGTTAGGTTAAAGTTTTAGGTTAGGGAGGTACGTTTTACTTATTAAAACCTCCATCTAATATTCACCCTAAAAATCTTGCCTGATTACGAAACCATTTCACTTGCTTTTGGTGCCCCCGCTGGACATTTCAGAGGGAAACTACAGCCAAACCTGTAATGAGGCATGTAATTTAATTTAGCAAATGAAACATCACGAAATTTTAATGAGATCTGGCTGAAATTATGGATGCATTTTTATTATTGTGTGGATTAAAGATGCTTTAGCTAAGATACTTTACAGTTTTGCCTGACCTGTGCACTGAATAAGACTATGCCTTTTCACTGAAACCCCACCCTACGATAAATTAGCCAACGTTAAAACCCAAATATTAGCACAAGTGCAAAATTATTTACATGCATAGAGCACTTCTGATTGGAAGGGTTTCTTATAGGCTAAAAAAACCCATGACTTTTTTTGTTTCGCTATTTACATAACCTAGGACTGACACAGAAGTAGTAGGGACATATTATGCATGGTATTCCAAGAACATCGCTCAAATCTCCTTTAAAGAAACCAACAGACTAAAAAATATTCATCAAAATATTTCACATGAATCTAAAAAGGCACCACCATCTTATTACACAGGCACAAAAAGGGGACTCCACTGACAGTAATCTTCACTGCCGTAAGCATTTTGAACCAAGAATAAACTCACTTAATACTTTGCATAATGTATGATAAATAATCACTGCACTCCTAAACTAATGAAATGAGGGCTTTCAGCATCTATCACTCTTGATTTTACCTTTTCTCTCCCTTGTACCACTCGAAGATGGGAGAGGGGACAGCCGCTGCCTCACATCTCAGCAGGGCCATCTGACCGGGTCGAACCCCGTGACTTTTCATCTCATGGATTGCTGGAGGATCTGCCAAAAGAAAATAAAAACTGAGATGATTGAGGGGGGAAGAGTGAACATGCATAACAAGTCAACCCAAACAAACTGACCCTCTGAGTCTGAGTGGAAAAGCCTTCTAAAATCCAGTGTTTTGATTTACTAATAGTGTGAATGGCAGAAATAAATTAGCAAGAAGGTTGAGAGTGGCCAACACGTGCAAATCTTATGGGTGCACTGCTGAGAAATACCATTTATCCCAAGGGTTTGAGAAATGAAATGAACTGCTCGGTGATAAATTGTTTAATGGCTGTTCGAAGGCTGGGGAGCTGAGGAAGGTTCTCTGAATATGTTTATGTAAAATGAGGGTTCTTTCATGTTCACAAATGCAGTGCAAATCTCTCTGAGCAAGCTTTAAGTACAGGGTATTTTTATTTTTCCTGCCAGCTAAAAAGTAACAACATGCTCAACAGAGAGAGAGGAAAAAAAGAAGAGATAATCATACATAAATTATCATTGTATATTATTTCTTATGATATTATTCAAATGTGTTCAAATACAAAATGAAATTTGTCTTTTAAAGAAACCACACCAAACTTAACATACTGTACATACAAATAAATCAACTATATATAGAATACCAAGTTGAACAAGGTACATAAAAAAATAGAAAATAACTGCCTTCAAGGAGGTGATCCACTTATGTCTTTCTAGCTAGCGTTAAATTACTTGCAATGTCTGAATTTGAGTGGGGGACATTTATATTCCAGGCAACTCAGTCTTTGAAAATCACCTGCGAGTTATTGAGGTCTGTGTTCAGACTATTTTTTCCTGATTGAATTTCTGACATTCTTTTCCATGACCCCACAGTTGAAGGTATGAAGTTCTCCAGGCCTTCTCTGTAATACGTTTCATGTTATCTGAGAGCTGAAAAAAATTAAAAATAATTCACCTATTGTGGTGAGAACAGTAACATTCCCCGATTTTAAAGAATGATGTTCTCAGACTTTAGTCTCTGTAGCTAAACCAAATATTTATGACATATATTATAAAATATATGATAGTATAAGCTTCTGAACATTGCACACAGGAGCAAATAAACAATTATTTCTTCTATTTTTCAACAAGTGTTATTGTGAGATTTATATTGTTGCACATATCATAGAAAATCACTCATCTGTAGCATTTAAAGACCCCACAAAATTAAAATCAAGGCTTTGAGGCACTTAATTTAAATCTGTTAACTTAGAACCCATTTATATGCTAGTGTACTCCTAAACTTTGTCAACATTTACTTAGCAGATATAGAAATTTAATATGTACAGTCTCTCTCTTCAGGAATACAGACCAAAAATATTGATGACTCACACTGCAATCACTCACTTTGTCCAATGCTCTAGAATGAGAATACCACCTGCCTCTGTATATCGATAGCAATTAGCAAAACATGAGCTATGTTTGGTCTAACATGTTGGCATGAAAAAGTATATTATACAGTATATCTAAATGTCAGTGGTATGGTAGTATGCTATTCTGAACATAGCTATAATAATGGTTGTGATGTCAACAAAAGGCTATAGATTGCAACAGGCCTGCCCACTTTTTCAGTCGTCATGGTTTCGGGACGTTTTTTTCCAAACCATTTTACCCATAGAGATTTCATATATTCCTTCATAAAAGGGTTCTATACCAGGGCATGAACCAAACAAACCAGCTCTGAGGTGAATCACAACATTACAAACTTGGATCCGAAGCCTTGTTTGAAAATCGGACAAAAATAAGGGTTCAAATGAGGCATTGCGAATTACATAGTTGAATTAAAAATTATGAAAAATGTAAAACTGACGATTATTTTGCAAATATTTTCTGATCAGGGACTACAAACATTTCAAGGTGCAGAAACGTGAACCGAATTTGTATTTTTATTTTTGCAGAACATAACGGGGAACGAAAATCCCTCTCAATTGTTTCCGGCTAATTTTGTTACAATATTTTTGTCATGATACCAAAGACGAAAGGGTTTATCTCAGTAGATTTTCAGAAACCACTTCATGTTGCCTGAAAAAAATAGGCTTCTCTCCTTTCAGTACAGCATAAGCTTGCACTTTGATTCTGAAGGAAACTGCTAGTTTAAAAACCACTGTTAAAAAATAAAAATCATTCAGGCAGCAAAAGGTGACATTCAGTACAAACGGGCCCACACAGTGTGTGCGTGCATACAGGAGATACAGATTAAATAGACAGGCTATTAATTATCTTAATAAATTGGGATATTAATTATTTTATTATTAATTTTAGGATGGCCAAATAAATATTTGGAATATTTTAGGGGATATATTTGATATAAAAAAAACATTTATTTAAAAGATGTTATTTTATATAGGCTAATGTATATTATGCTTGTTATCATTTCTATAGTGAAAATTCCCCACATAGGAAAAAAATTGAATCGCTTCTTTTTGGTGAGGCAAGTCCCTTATGTTGAGCTTGTTTTTCAAAAACAGGTGCCTTGTTTCTCTTGAGAGACATAGAAAACTGCAACTAATACATCACCCACCCTTAGCACAGAATACTGTCATTTTAAAAAGAAAGCTATTCTTTTATTTCACTCTAACCAGTTAACATTCGGAAAGGAGGCTGCCGAACAGCAGAACAGTAATGAAAAAATACAAACCAAAATGGCAAACTTTTTAGTCCCTGATTCTGATGTTTGCAAATAATTGAGTAGTGTAGGGCGACCGTCTTGATTTCGCTTAATTCACAATGCGTTTGAAGTGGGTGGTCGATACATAGCTTTTTTGGTGCGCTTAGTATGTCCCAATTCTCTAATTGGAGGAGCAATTTTCTTCAATATCATGGATAGTGCAGATCTTCACCAGAATTTGTTCTATTAAACTGGACTAAGGCTGGGCAATTTGGAAAAAAAAATTTCTTCATATTGTTCAATATTGATATTTATCATTACCTCAAGAATGCCAAACGTGTTTTCAGTGACCTGAGAGTTGACATGTAGAACACTGCATAAATATAAAACATGAGGAGTAATTTCTCTTATTAAAGTCTAGGGCTGAAACGGTTAGTCGACATTATCGTCTGATTTTATTTAACACAACATGAGATCTTTTGATACACTAATGGTGACGCGGGAGAGCAGCACTTCAGCTTGCACTTGATTGAGGAAAGAACAGCTGACAGTGCAGACGCACTCTAAACTTTACAAACAGATTAAGGTGAGGTAGATCGCAGAGTTTTATAATACAAAAATGTAAGCAAAAATATAAGCAAATACTGAAGCAGTGTCATCGTGAAATAAAGCGGAGCAGTACCTGGTGTTCCGCTTGAGAAAAACATGCCTGTTAAAGCATCTAATATATATTATTAATAATAATTATTAATATATATAATATATAATATATTTAATGCATCCTTTATTAAAGTTCAAATAATATGGAAGTGGCCTGTGTGTGTATATATATATAAGCACAAACTCCGAAACTGGCATTTGTCCGTGTGGTCAGAGCCGCTTATATCTGTCGCGTGAAAAACAGCATGAGAGAGTTTCAAACTTCTTCCGGCTGATACACTGTCTCGCGCGGAGACGCTCATCACTGGCGCACGCTTGCTGTAGCTATAGATTTTGTTTATAGTGATTGCTCGTGACATAGTGATTTATAATATGAGTGTCACGGTGTGTATCTTATGGTGAAGAAAATAAGCAGCTCTATAAAGAAGAAGGGTGTAGTCTTAGCCCATTATACAATGCAAACATTTTTTTTTTTTAAATTTGTCTTTTTTGGTTTGTTTTCCAATATAAATATCTAAAACTCCTTATGTACATTTACTTTAGCAGCTATACTGCAGAAGAAAAATTGTTTTCGGAGAATTTTGAATATAACATTTAATTAATTTTAAAATGTAAACAATCCTTAAAACAAGATACATTTACCTGAGAAGTAACTTATAAGATATTTAGACTTGCTTTAAGAGCAAATATCTTGAATACTGCTCTGGCAGAAGTATGAACAAGTGAAAAAATACAAATATATTTTCAAAATACACTTACTGTATATTTAATATACATTCTCTTAAAGCAAGTCTAAATATCTTATAAGTTGCTTCTCAAGTAAATGTATCTTGTTTTAGGGATTTTTAGACAATTTTAAATGGAAAACAACACAAAAACACTTGACACTTTAGAGGTATTTTTTAAAGATGATTTGTCCTCTTTGTTGTTAGTAAGCACGAAGCAGAAGCTGAATATTCGGTTAAGAGCTATTGATTAATCATTGCAATAATCGCCCTAATGGTCGAATAATCATTCTAACGTTAGACTAGTCGATTATAAAAATAATCATTAGTTGCAGCCCTATTAAAGTCCCAGCCCTATAAACATGATAAAAAATAAATCAAAAACTATGTTAAATTAGCGCAGACTGATGGCTCAACACAAGCCATCCATTTCATCAATTAAAAACCTCAGAGATCACAGTAGGTCTCTTTTTAAAAGTTAATAAGTTAAATCTATTTAACTTATTAATAACAAAAATCTATTAACCTAAGGAGAGAATTAATGGGATTGTTACCCCTGGGACCCAATGGTTGCTGTCAATTGGCTATTTAAAAAAACAAAAAAACTAAACAAAAAAAGAAGCCCTTTTTTGTCCTAACCTAAATTCCTGTTTCAACATGAAATAAAACTGTGCTAATCAAACCAAATCATGCTGACTTTAAAAAAAAATATAATATCATCTAACCTACACACTCTCACTGTGAAATGTCATGGTGTAAGGGCATAATATTAATAAACATTACACATCTGGGCATTTGCACGTGATGAAATCTTACAAATTAATACGAATGAACTCTAACAAAATCATACTAAATAGCCAGCTCATAAAATATGTACAGCTTGAGTACTGAGACTGGGTTGCATCTAACAGTAAACGCTAGAAGAAATCTTCTCATGCTTCTAATACGAATTGAAATACAACAATGTGAGACAGAAACATTTGTCATTGATGATTAAAAAAAACAAAATCCACTTCAGACTGAAACCATGCAAGCATTATAAAGTATATGAATATCCATCCCCACAATCGCTGCGTTAAGATGTTTTGTTCTGATACTGTGTTGTTTATCATTCCTTCACACTCCAATCTCATGGGAAGGTTTGAAAATAGCAGTGTGACACATCAAAACAGTTTGAATGCAGAGTTTTGTAAAAGTATCTGCTTTTGTTGAAAGGAAGTCCATTTGTTCCAAATAAGAGGCAACTGATGACTCTTGTGCTTTGGCTGGATCATGCACTTTCAATACAGACATCAGGCCATGAAAATGCCCAAGGAGACTTACATAACTTCACAGTTTCACAGATACAAGCTAGCATACGATTTAAGGATAACATAAAAATAACAGATTAAAGGGATGCATTGCCGATTACAAAGGCAAGGGTGCAAGAATGCCGACTCCGAGCCTATTATATATGTGCAGGGAGAAAGCTAAGAGACCAGAGAGGAAATTGACGCATGTTAATGTAATTCAATTAAACATTTAATATTGGATTCCCTTGCGACATGATTTACATTAAAAACAGTTAGTTCAGTATGTTCTCCATCTATAGTCATACTCAATACCTTGACTTCAGGTGTCAAAAGCAATTTACAATACATGGAAAAGCTGATTTAGAACTGTCAGTCTATGCACATCAAAAAAATTCAGCAATTCAAATCAGGTGTCAGGTGCTATGAATGTGTCAAGATTTGTGATGGCAAAAGCCCTGTTGCTAAAGTTTAGAATTTTGTGGAAAACTGAATATCCAGCACTGCTCACTTCAAACACTTGCAGTGTTTCACAGTACCGACATTTTGGTTGTGAGGGAGTCAAAACATTTGATATCTTCTCTAGCCTGTTAATCACTTAGCTTACTTAAAATGGATTTGGATGCTATAATACACCATTCCTAGGCAGAACCAGAAAATCATCTGCATATAGAGCCAGTGCGAGTGAATCCAATTGTGCATTACCTAGTAACCATCTGAATGTGTATGTGCATGCTTACAAGCTGGAAAACGCCTACATACTGAAGGTTACACAAGTGGATTTCAAGTTAATTCAGCTAAGGTGTTTTGCACATAAAAACAGAGATTTGACAGGGGCTAGAATGTGTTACGGTTGAGATATGGTATGTCTCATTCATCACAGATTTGACCTGTATTGTAAGATATTGACAGGCCTTGGCTGGATGCCTAATAACACAAGAGAAGCTGTCTCTGATCTACATCTAGTATCTAACAAACCATGCTGCATCTATCTTCACTGAGGGATGATCCAGATCATTATAAAACTGCATTAGCGAGAACTACCCAGGGAGGAAAACAAAGCATTAGCCACCACTGCAACCACAACTCTACACATTAATTAAAATCTTTGAGTACATATACTGCAGTGATAACGGGTCCAGTGGGATACAATTCAAGCAAGTCATCTAATTTCAAACATCACAATTTTTCAAAGCAGAATAGAAGTGAATATATCAGCTAGGCTTCTGATAAATTTGGATCTCTCCTGTATTGTTTGTGTGAGCTCATTCTCAAACACATCACAAAATGATTCCCTAAATGAGAATAAAACACCTTAAAAAAGCCTCTTTATTTAGTAAAATAACAAAGAGTAACAAAGTTGTACAGTTAAATCTGAAGAGGGTAGTATACTAGTACAGCCAAAAGCCAAAAATAATGACTGTTTCCAAACAGGTTTACTGAACACCCCCCTCATCTTTCATAGGGCAAATATACCAACACAATCTCTATCCAAAATCATCAGGATTCGTACAACTTTTAAAAATTTGGCTAATTCATATGATATCATTTGACTGCCCTTGACTGAATTCCTACGACTTTCACTACAGCCAATGATGTCGCTGGACATTGTTTCCATCCAATACGTGACAATTAATTGGTACTGTCACACACAACAGCTTCCTGTCATGTTATCACTCATCCTATCACTCTACTGATTGGTTACATTTAGATAAGGGGTTTGGGAAAGGGCATAATATTAAAAAGTATGTCCTTAATGCCTCGTGCGTGGAACTCGTGCTTCTGCATTACACATCTGTGAATTTACACATGATGAAGTAAATGATGTACGAATTTTCATGAGATCTGGTTAAGAATACAAATAGTCTTGTACCCTTTTCTTTTTGTCTGATTTTCAAATACTTATTTGCCACAAATCAATGTTTGTAATGTTGTGATTCACCTCAGAGCTGGTTGGTTTGGTTCATGCCTCAGAACTCTTTTATGAAGAATTTTATGAAATCCCTATGGAAGTAATGCATGTAATGCAAAAACATTTCTGAACCGAGACATCTGAAAAAGTGTGAGGGCATTGTTGTGCTCTATATGCCATAGTTGCCTGTACATATTGAACTGGTATAGGAGAAAGTATTTTAACTTTTATGACATCAAAGAATCTGGAGACATTAAAAGACACTTAAGTGCTCAAGCTGACACTCCCGAGCAGGCCCTGAGCCTAGGTGTCGATTCAGCTGGGGAAGAGCGGAACATGTGGCGAGAGATGTTGAACATGTCGGCAATGCTGAAGAAGGTTGTTGCTGACTTGGAGGATCTTGCTGTGATATTCGATCAGTGCCATGGAGGCAAAATTTACTGATGTGGTCACAAGAGTGGGGTATGTTGAGTAACAGATTGATTATCTGGAGTCATCGGAGAAGGAATTATCTGCTAATCTGCTAGAGACCAAGGTGGATTTGAAGAGTGTCTGGGAGAAGTTGGAGGACATGGAATAACGGTGGAATAACATCTGTTTCATGGGGGTCCCGGAGGGAAGCGATGTGGTGGAATTCCTGGATGGAATTTGCTCGAAATGGTCTGCTCGAAAAATCAGGCCATAAGTTGGAAATCGAGCGAGCTCACAGGGTTCAGGCTCAGCAATCAACTGAGAGAGACAGGCCCATATCAACTCTGGCCAAATTTCTGAGATCATCTGATAAAGATCTTGTGTTACGAGATGCGAGGAGAAAAGGAAGGCTTTCTCGGAAGAACCACAGCATTTTCTTGTTCCCAGACTTTGCGAATCGGATAAGAACGAAATGTGATCGATTCAAGGAATACAAGAACCTTTTACATCAACGGAACATCGCTTTTGCACTGATATTCCTGGCCAAATTGAGAATAGATGCTAAGGATGGCACATGGATGCACACAGCATGTGATGTCCTTCATAAAGTCAATTGAGTAAGTCACTCTGTGGTACTCACATTGCAGCCGAATGGATCGGCTCACTGAACATTTGCTTGACTGTTTGAAATTTCTGCATGATCTTTTTGTGCTGGTTCCGCCTCTTTGTGTTTATTCTGCCTATTGGCTGGAGTTTGTTTTATAGATTATCTTTTGCTCTGTAATTCTGTCTCAAAATTTGTCTAGAAACACCGGATTTGAGCAATCCGATGGCAAAGTTGTCACGGGGCTCTCGTTGGCTTACATGGACAGTTTGCGTTTGGAGGGATGGACACCAGTTGGCGCTGTCGTACATGGGGTTAATGTGCACGCTTTTCTTTTTTCTGTTTGTTTGGATCTGGGGAATGTTCGGGGTTTGACTGTTGCACTATTGTTGGAATGTGGTCTTTATAATCCTGTTTTGCACACAATACATTTTTTTTATATATCAAAATGTCAAATGTTAATATGAGTGGATTGTCTCTCTCCATGTGGAATGTGAATGGGTTGGGGCATCCCATAAAAAGAAGGAAGGTTATTTCTCTTCTTATGATTAAGAAATATGATACAGTGTTTCTTCAAGAAACGCACCTTTCCATGCAGGAAGTTAAAAAATTTGGAAAGATATGGTGTGGGCATTTTTTTATAGTGCTGGCTAGAGTAAGAGCAGGAGAGTACTGCTAAACAAAAATCTAAAATTCAAATGTCTTAAAAACAGTGAAGATAAATTATGAAGTGTCATTATTTTTAGCTGAAATTCAGAGACAAAGTGTTATTTTGGCGAATATTTATGCACCTATTGTAGATGATCAAGGCTTTTTTATAGATCTTGAAGGGATGTTGCAAGCCGCTGTCACCCCTCATGATATCATATTGGGAGGAGACTTTAACCTTTTGATGGAATTGATAATAGTGAAGCAAATGTGTGCAAGCCCCCTAGAGCAACAGTGACGCTTTATAGGATGTGTAAAAATCTTGGTCTTACAGATATTTGGAGACTTTTGAACCCATCTGGTAGTGACTGTAATTTTTTTTCCTCAGTCCATTAGATTTACTCTAGAATATATATATATATATATATATATATATATTTATATATCCAAGTCCATCGTTTCATCTGATTGCACAATTGGAAACATTTTTGTCTCAAATAACGCCCTGGTGTTTCTAGAGGTGTTGCCACATAAGGAGAAAAATAAATCATACAGTTGGCACTTTAATGTATCTCTTTTGCAAAATCCTGAATTCCAACAAATGCTAAACGCTGAAATCAATGTCTATATGGAGACCAACTCGTCCTCAGTGACGTCTGTGGGTGTGGCTTTTGAGGCACTTAAGGTGGTTCTTAGGGGCCAGATCATACAATATGCCTCATTCACCAAAAATCCAAAGCACAAGAACTCGTGGAATTGGAAGGGAATATTAAAAGTGCAGAGGCAGAGCTGAAGCACCTAATGTCGTCTAATGGCCTCAGAGAATTGCCCCGATTTAAATAAAGATAAAATACTATTTTGTTGTGGAAGGTGGAGTTTTGGCTATTCAGGGCAATTACTTTGAGTTGGGGGACCAACCATGTGAAGCTTCTGGCTAGATATATAAAACAGAGAGAATATCTTCTACCATTCCCTCAGTGAAATCTACTGGCAGTGAAATATTTACCTCAGCCATTGATATTAATAATGCTTTTAAAGAATTCTGTCTTGATGTCTATAGTTCCACTTCTTCGTCTACTGATGAAGATATTAGAAACTTTGTAGAACCATTAGAACTTCCTAAAGTGACGACTGAACAAAAAAATTACCTTGATTCTGAGATAACCATGAAGGAGCTTGGCGGGGTAATTAAGGCCTTGCCTACAGCCAAGGCTCCGGGGCCAGATGGATTTGCCACTGAATTGTTTTAGATCTTATGCTACAGAACTGGCTCCGCTTTTGCTAGAAATTTATACGGAATCATTTTAAGAATGGAAATCTTCAGCCAACCATGACACAAGCCTGGATCAGTCTGATTCTTAAAAAAGACAAAGATCTATGTGAGTGTAAGAGTTACCATCCAATTTCCCTGATCCGGTCACTGCTATCTCACTTGATGCCAAAAACGCTTTTGATATGGTAGAATGGGATTATCTTTTTAATATTTTGGAAATGTATGGGTTCGGGAATACTTTTATTGGTTGGATTAAGTTAATTTATAGACACCCAGTAGCGGCGGTACAAACAAATGGTTTCATTTCAGATTATTTTACCAGAAGGGTTGCCCTCTTTCCCCATTATTGCTCTGTCTTGCCCTGGAACCATTATCAGCGATAAGAAAGGAGGATGATTTCCTGGGGTGATGGCGGGAGGTGTGGAACATAAGCTTTTGCTTTACGATGATTATATTTTATTATTCGTCTAGAATAATCTAGCCTAATCTAATAATCTAGCCTCTGTTCTCAACTAGATCTATGCCTTGCCTCCACAGATTTATTAATTCCTTTTCTAAATTTTCAGGATAGAGAATTAATTGGTCTAAATCTGAAGCCATGACTCTGAAGCATATTGCCTGGTAACGGCTTTTCAGCCGGGTGCCTTCCAGTGGCCCAAACAGGGCATTAAGTAAGATTTTGACCCTTTAATAAAAAGGTTTACAAGTGATGTGGGCAGATGGGCTTAACTACATTTATCTATGATTGGGAAGGTTAATGTTATTAAAATTAATGTATTCCAAAATTCAACTACCTGCTACAATCTCTCCCTACAGATGTCCCCCTCTCTAATCCTTCATTGGTCCTTCATTTGGAATGGTAAACATCCCAGATTACATTTCAGTAAATTGCATAGGCCGATTGACAAAGATGGGATAGGCCTACACAAGATTTAGTTTTATTATTATGCATTCGGTCTGAGACATTTGGCTCATTGGTCAATTCTACCTGAGAGAGCCCCTCCCTGGTTTTGTATTGAACAGGAAGTTCTTGCCCCTATTTCGCCATTGCAAAGCCTTTTTTTATCAAACTAATCAGAAAAGTTACGTTGAACCCTGTTATCTCGCATTTGCACTTGGTATGGACAAAAGTGTCCAGAGTGTTTAATTTGGACATTTATTTAAATGTTGCCTTGAGTATACGGCTGAACCTAAAATGATGTATTAATTAGTTCCCTTTTTGCTGGTCAGAGTGGATTGTGAAGGATGTTAAAATACACTGTGTCTATATGAGATTGGAGTATTGAGATCCTTTGAAAATATGGTTCAACATTTTGGGATTCCCAGGTCTCAATTCTTCAGGTATTTACAGCTGCGCCACCTACTCTTTACTATTTTTGGGAGTAGTATACACCCCACTAAATCGGCAGATACTCTGGGAGTGGTGATTACTGCGTCTGGAAAAGGTCATGAGTCATCAGTGTATTACTCCCTGCTAATTCAGAGTCTGGGGGACAGAGCTTTAACTTCTATCAAGAGATTATGGGAGAAAGATTTAAACTTGGTATTGGAGGAGGGAGTGTGGGCTAGGATTAAAAAAAACATCAAGTCTACATCTAGAGGTGCAAGGGTGTGTCTTGTGCAATTTAAGATTTCACATAGATTCTATTGGACCCCCTCTAGACTGTATAGGCTTGGTCTGAAATCCACCTGCAGGCGATGCCAATCAGAAGATGGAAACACAACCCATGTTTTTTGGTGGTGTGTTACGATCCAAAATTTTGGTTGAAGGTTCAATTTGATGGGAAATGGGGCATCTATTTGGCCTTCTTGGAGTGCTCTCAAGGAGGGGCAGTGGAGAGAGAAGTATAGTTTTAAATTAGTGTGATTATTATGTGTGTGTATGTGTGTGTATGTGTGTGTGTGTGTGTGTGTGTGTGTGTGTGTATGTGTATACTCATGTGTGAACACAAAGTTGTTTGTTGAGGGTCAGGATGGGATTGGGGATTGGGAGGGGTAATAGTGGGGATAAATAGTTGATTCTGTGAAAATATGTTTTTCTTTTCTTTGTCAATTGTATGAATCAAAACCTTCACCTTTAATAATGATGATTATAAGTTTTCAAACAATATTCAATATTTGTGTTAAATTTAACACTCAAATGAAATAAGGGGCATGAGTCCTAAGAAGATATCCAGTCAATGAAATGAGAGAAAATTCCCTATTAAACCCATATTCATAGCTTCTAAGATTCAATTACATTGGTTGTTTAAGGTCTTTTCATTACAGGAATCATATACCTGTATTGGCTAATGCAAAAAAAAGCAGTGTCAAAATCACGAAAGCCCTAAAATCCATAATTTACAGGCTCCATAACAGAAGAATGCAACTGTAAATCATTGGTGAGTTTCTAAGCTCCTACCAGATGGGAGGGTATCAAAATAGCAGAGTTGGCATGAAAAATGGATGCTGCGGAGCTTACTGTTTGACAAATTTGCCAGTTGTGGCTTGATCACAAATGCAAATTAAAATGACAAGGCAGAGATTATGTTTGAGAATACCTGTGAACACAGTACCTCACAAATCGGTGAATACATCAATACGTGCCAACAGGGTTCCCTTTGGTTCAGCGTCTTTGTGATCCTTCTTTTATGCTCAAATTTGACAAGTACAAAAAAACAGGTTGACTAACTCAAATAGACTGCTATTGAATGAAACATTAATATTGTTGGGATAAATCTAAGCTTTGTGTAATTTGTGTCAAACTTCTGAATATCAGCACTAGTTCAAGTTAAATGAATATTCTATGTTCAACACAAGTTAAGCTCAATCGACAGCATTTGTGACATAATGTTTATAACCACAAAAAATTTTGATTCGTCCCCCCTTTTCTTAAAAAAACAAACAAAAATGATTTATTTTTTTAAGAAAAGGGGGGACGAATAAATTATTTTTTTCTTAAAATGGAAGTGAATGGGGCCAATCCATAAACTTATAAAACACACTGTACAAGACGTATCTGTGTGAACATGAGTATGAGTTTAGTGTGATAAAACTGCTTACTAACCTTTTTGGTGTAAAGTTATATAAAATTGTACAACTTTGTTACAGTAAAAATAAAATGTCTGTAATTTTAATGTTAAAAGTAAACTGTAAAAATGCTACAGTAAAAAAAAAAAAAACTCACATTTCTAGATTGTAATTTTTTATTTAAGTATGATTTTACAGTATAATTACTGATAAAAATCTCAATTATGTTTAACAAGAGAGTAAATTTTTTACAGTAAATTACTGTTAAAATTACAGTAAAAACCAATAATTGGGCATTCCAAGAATTCCTTGTGAGTCCCGTCACAATTCATTACATTTTATGGATATGGTTATTTTTCTTCTTATTTTTAATATCAGTTATGTACATTGGGGTGTTCATGTTATATTTAGTTTAGTTAATGTTTATTGCATTATTTTTATTTCACATGTTACCCTGATGGTGTTTAGTGTTTGTGTGATTGACTTAATTATTGGCCATTGTTCCTGGAAGGGCCACTATTGAGGAACTTGATGTTATAATGTGCCCTTCTGTAGTTACTACGATGATTAACAACATATTAAACAGATTTTTACAGTTTCAGAAGGTTAATGTATCAAGTTTATATAATTTAATACTATGAAAGGTCATGAACAAAAATACAGTATACAGGCATCAAAATTACATCCCATGAAGCTTCAAACGTGGTTACAGTATTTTTTATGGTAAATGTTTGGGAACCACAGCTGCCGATAATTTATCATAAATTTAACTGAATTTATTTTTACAGTGTACCATGATGACGTAACAGTGGAAACCCTCAAATGACAATAAAAATTACGAATACACATAATACAAAAGTATTATAATACACAAAATTCTAAGCTTAACATTCCTGCATTTAAACCCTCCAAAAATTGGCCAAATTCACTTCCATTGTAAGTGCCACAAACAAATCTTGCTTCTTTTTTTAAGAAAATGAGGGACGAGTTGAATATTTATTTTTTTGGTAATCAACAATTATGCCACAAATGCTGTCGATTGAGCTCGATTTGTACTGAACCCAGGATATTCCTTTAAAGGGGACCTATTATGCAAAATTCACGTTTACATTGTGTTTGTACATAAATGTGAGTCAGCAGTGTGTGTGTACATAACCACCCTACAATGTTAAAAGTCCACCCAATCCTCTTTCTTATATCTCTATTAATCAAAAACAGTGTGTCAAACTGAATGGTTTTCGTTTCTGCTCTAACGTGACGTCACATTAGAGCAGGCCTCGCCCACGATGGTGATGGACTCCACCCTATTATCCTGAGTGATCTACACACCGTCCGCCATTTTTTTCTGCTCTGGAGCAGATACAGTGAGAAGAATAACGTCTCAGCTTTGTAAGCATCATAAGTGTTCTGTTGTTGGCTGTAAAAGTGAATATAAGAGTCTTCATGTACTCTCGGCATCAGAGCCACTGAAGATGCAGTGGACACGTTTTGTTTTTGAAGGAAATGTGCCCCAAATATCCTGAAGATGTAAGTTTCTCACTTTATATTTTGTGAATGTTTGCAAATCGCCATTCCAAATGTGCTTGTTAGCTGATTCCATGGCTAATGCAGCTAAAGTTACATTTATCCCTGATTGCATTGACGAGACTAGAGCTATGTCATTATTTGTAATTTTTAACCAGAAAACTCTTACTGTCAGTTACTATCGTCTCTGATTGTATTCACGGAGACCATATATATATATATGGCTGAACTCAGGTATTTACGCTGTCAGTCATATAGTTTCTGATTTGTTGTTGCTGTAGTGTCCGAAGCACGAGGTGTAAAGGCAAAGCCCTCTTCCGGAAAGGGGGCGGAGAGCAGCATCTCATTTGCATTTAAAGAGACACAAACAAAATTCATGTGTTTTTGATTCCACCCAAAAAGAGGCATTTATAACATGGTATAATAAATTATCTGTGGGGTATTTTGAGCTGAAACTTAACAGACACATTCTGGGGGCACCTGAGACATATATTACATCTTGTAAAAAGAATACATCTTGTATTCTCACAAGGGGTATTGTATATTCTCACAACGAAGCAAGATGCTATTGGACTAAACTAAATGTGTATGCATATGCAATTATTATTATTTTGCTACTAATGGGTTTTGTGACATCATAAAATCTATTGACTTCGAAATTCACTGATTTTGATGTTGGGTGATTCTCATGTGGAAATACAAAATCAGATCTCTTCACCAAAAAACAATTAATTGATCACGTTAAAAGAGGTTTTAGAGGAAGGGACGATTTATGTAACCTTGCACCTTTATCCTCCCAACAAGTATAATGTGTTATTTTAATTAAATGATCATTTAATAACCCACCTCTTTAGCCACTGTCTAAAATGAGATTTCTTCACAATTAAGAAATGGACTCATCAGTCCATGACTTATCAGCTTACAAACAGAGAGACCGCTCCAATTGCTGTCTCTACCTCATTGTCATATTCTGTCCGCCAGCACTGAGCTTAGCAGTCAAGATTTATTAATTCATTAAGTTTTCCATTTAAAATTAAAGAATAACATCATGTTCTCCCTCAAACACATTCAATCCTTATAAATAACAATCATGCTAAGGGAACATAGGCTTTGTGTTCCACATAGAGTATTCTCCACATAGAATAATATCATTAACCATAGTATCACAAATCAGTGTAAATAGACAAATGAGCTTTTAGCGTATGCTGAAAAAGGCCATATTGTACAGTGCAGTGACAATCAGTTTCTTGTCCATGATGCTTATTAATGGCAGTGGAGTATAATTCAAGGAGTGATTTATGAAAACGTATAACAGTCTTTTGTTAGTATTTGCGTCAGAGGTACGTAGTGCACAGTTTTAGGGGTAAGTGGTGCAATCAGTTGAAGCCTTACATTATTTCAAGTTCTGGGTTCAAAATATACAATTACGTCAAGGCAAATGAGGTAGGACAAAGCAATATGTGTGTCAAGTTCATGCCAGAACTGCATTAAATAGGGAATTCTGAAGACTATTACTTGCCCAACCCGGTATCACGCCGAGGCGTGAAATAGACACGCCGGTCCACTCGCGGATGCGTGTCTATTTCACGCTTTGCCTCCTCCAGGCGTGTACATGACACGCGCGCGTCTACGTAGAATACCGGCAGGGGGCGATCGTTTCCTCGACGCCAACAACTGTCCGCGCACCAAAGAGGAAGCGATACATCGCGTTCTCCAGTTCCGGTTAGCAGGATATATATTTTTGTACATAAATACACTTTTTAAATAAAAAAAATATATATATATATATATATATATATATATATATATATATATATATATATATATATATATATATTTATGTATTTATTTACATCAGCACAAGATACTCCACAGCCCACACACACACACACACACACACATATAACAACGTTAGGCTACAGCAACGTTAGGATTTCTTCATGAAAGCAGCACTGTAATGAACCTTTATTTGTCACATATGGTCACAAGTGAAAGTAACCGGCGAAATTGGCCGGCATCCCGCCCGCACGAACGTGCAACGCGACTACAACGGTATCGCTTCCTCTTTGGTGCGCGGAGAGTTGTTGGCGTCGAGGAAACGATCGCCCCCTGACGGTATTCTACGTAGACGCGCGCGTGTCATGTACACGCCTGGAGGAGGCAAAGCGTGACACCGACACGCATCCGCGAGTGGACCGGCGTGTCTATTTCACGCCTCGGCGTGATATCGGGTTGACTTGCCACACATAATATCTTCAATTGATTTCAAAAGCCAATCGTAAACATCACTATAGAAATATGTTAAGAATGACTTAAGTTAAATGATACTCAGTCCCCCATATCCTTCTTATCCAATCCTGCGGACATACTGTAAAGGCTTGTTCATTGCTTAACAACATTGAAGAATTTTCTCAACTCCACATTGCTGTTCCCTGACTGGGAAAGCGGCCACAATTTCAGAGTCACACTTCAAATCATACAGAAATAATGGGTCATTGTGGGACTGTGCTCAGAAACAGTGCATGCTTTCTCTGATAAATCTCAATGTTCCATAAATTCGGGCCTTGCGTTTTACATATGTTTGGCTGGTTGCAGTATACTGCATAACCCAATGAAAATAGCTAAACTAGTTGAATGTATTCTTCAGTGGTACAAATTTGTCAAATTATAAATGCATGTGTCCATGCCTGGATCTACTAATTAGAGGAAAATGTCAAGCCAGTAATAGAATAAAGTCTTTAATTGCATTTACAAATGCCACAAGGTGAATACAAAAAATGGACAGCCCTGATGATCAATACCATTTTTTAAATTTGTACTTTTCAGGCACTAATGCCATGTGAATGGGAAGTATAGTGTTATAATGTATAGTGAAAGGTTGTTGATATCAGCAAGTGCATTTGGAACAGACATTTTACAAACTGAGGCAATCTAAAAGGTGAATTGTATCATTTTTTTATGTAAAAATGCTTTTAACACTTTGATGAGCTTTGTGGAAAAATAAATTCAAGATGGCAGACAAAGCAAGAGAAATTTTGCATATAACAAATATACTTAGAATCCATTCAGTATTAAAAAGTAGCGATAATTAGTGACTATTTTACCAGAAATGTGTGTGTGCTATATATACAGTGAGGAAAATAAGTATTTGAACACCCTGCTATTTTGCAAGTTCTCCCACTTGGAAATCATGGAGGGGTCTGAAATTGTCATCGTAGGTGCATGTCCACTGTGAGAGACATAATCTAAAAAAAAAATCCAGAAATCACAATGTATGATTTTTTAACTATTTATTTGTATGATACAGCTGCAAATAAGTATTTGAACACCTGTTTATCAGCTAGAATTCTGACCCTCAAAGACCTGTTAGTCTGCCTTTAAAATGTCCACCTCCACTCCATTTATTATCCTAAATTAGTTGCACCTGTTTGAGGTCATTAGCTGCATAAAGACACCTGTCCACCCCATACAATCAGTAAGAATCCAACTACTAACATGGCCAAGACCAAAGAGCTGTCCAAAGACACTAGAGACAAAATTGTACACCTCCACAAGGCTGGAAAGGGCTACGGGGAAATTGCCAAGCAGCTTGGTGAAAAAAGGTCCACTGTTGGAGCAATCATTAGAAAATGGAAGAAGCTAAACATGACTGTCAATCTCCCTCGGACTGGGGCTCCATGCAAGATCTCACCTCGTGGGGTCTCAATGATCCTAAGAAAGGTGAGGAATCAGCCCAGAACTACACGGGAGGAGCTGGTCAATGACCTGAAAAGAGCTGGGACCACCGTTTCCAAGGTTACTGTTGGTAATACACTAAGACGTCCTGGTTTGAAATCATGCATGGTACGGAAGGTTCCCCTGCTTAAACCAGCACATGTCAAGGCCTGTCTTAAGTTTGCCAATGACCATTTGGATGATCCAGAGGAGTCATGGGAGAAAGTCATGTGGTCAGATGAGACCAAAATAGAACTTTTTGGTCATAATTCCACTAACCGTGTTAGGAAGAAGAATGATGAGTACCATCCCAAGAACACCATCCCTACTGTGAAGCATGGGGGTGGTAGCATCATGCTTTGGGGGTGTTTTTCTGCACATGGGACAGGGCGACTGCACTGTATTAAGGAGAGGATGACCGGGGCCATGTATTGCGAGATTTTGGGGAACAACCTCCTTCCCTCAGTTAGAGCATTGAAGATGGGTCGAGGCTGGGTCTTCCAACATGACAATGACCCGAAGCACACAGCCAGGATAACCAAGGAGTGGCTCTGTAAGAAGCATATCAAGGTTCTGGCGTGGCCTAGCCAGTCTCCAGACCTAAACCCAATAGAGAATCTTTGGAGGGAGCTCAAACTCCGTGTTTCTCAGCAACAGCCCAGAAACCTGACTGATCTAGAGAAGATCTGTGTGGAGGAGTGGGCCAAAATCCCTCCTGCAGTGTGTGCAAACCTGGTGAAAAACTACAGGAAACGTTTGACCTCTGTAATTGCAAACAAAGGCTACTGTACCAAATATTAACATTGATTTTCTCAGGTGTTCAAATACTTATTTGCAGCTGTATCATACAAATAAATAGTTAAAAAAATCATACATTGTGATTTCTGGATTTTTTTTTTAGATTATGTCTCTCACAGTGGACATGCACCTACGATGACAATTTCAGACCCCTCCATGATTTCCATGTGGGAGAACTTGCAAAATAGCAGGGTGTTCAAATACTTATTTTCCTCACTGTATTTACACACATTAGAGTATCACTTTGTACCTCTCGGATTACCTGTACTGAAACTAGTTGCGAGTTGAGTCTTCTGTGTGGTGCACATGACGAGCGCTATTTGAATGACATGCTGATTTGCCACCAACAGTATGTAGAACAATCCAAATCTGTCTTTTATTAGGTTCGATTTCAGCATGCTGCTAGAGCTGGATCTCGCAATGAAATCGGAAAGAGTAGGTCGACATTAGCAAAAATCTGTATATGCTTAACAATATTCAAAACACTGCCCCCTGTGGCCAAAACGGTAAGTGTTGTAGGGCGTTTAGGCAAGTGTGAGCTTATGTCCATGAGAGGTCGCCAACAGCTAGTTGTGTAGCGGAATCCTTTCAGCTGTACAGGATGCAATACAGTGAAGAAGAATGCATATTTTATGGACTCTACTCCCCAACACAAACCTAAACCTAACCATTAATGGAATAAAAATTAAATGTCAACGGGAAAAGTGCAACCTCCGAATCATGCTTGTCACTAATTAAGCAAACGTGATTACTTCCTGGTTTCAACATGGATACAAACCCGGGTCTCTCACGCTGCTGAAGCAAACCGTTGATGGTAGAGCCACGTGGGAAGGTAAACACATTGAAACCGATGCAAAAATTTGTGGTGGGAAATGTCGCAGGTCAGTGAGTCAGTATATTGTCGCTGATCCTATGGTACTGAAACTTTCGGAAACTGCATGTCGACTTCCTGTATGATCATGTTTGATGCCATAAAGGTAGCTGCCTTTGTAGGCAGGAGACAGCGAGGCAGCTCACTAGGTTTTGGAACAGACTCATAGTGTTGTTTTGACACCATAGCCCATTCCATTTACAAATAAAACAATGACTATCAAATCGAAGATTAAACTGTCAGCATTTATTTGAGGGTATTTATGCCAATAAACACTAAACATTGTAGGACTTACAGTCCTTAACACAGCCTGTCCATTTAAGGGACCAAAAGAAACAGAACAAATCAATAAACCAAATTATTAGTCATCTTATTGCATACTTCACTAGCAAATCCCCTGCATTCAATGTGGGTCTGAAATCTGTGGCCCTAAGGATCCAGGTGATGCCTCAGCCAAACTCTCAGTTGCCTTTATTTGTATTGGTCAGGTGAAAGCCATGTCCATTTGTCTTTAGCAACTGAAAAGCATGCTCAATTAGATTGAGCAAGTGATTGACTTGGTCAGTCTAGAACATTGCTCTGTTTGGCCCTGAAAAAGTCCTTGGTTGCATTAGCAGCATTCATCTTCATAACAGCTTACATTACGTTAATAAGCAGTCTCATCACTATCGTCAAGGGAAACAGTTACAAAATTAGCTACAAATGCATGGGGCATTACACACAGCTATGTTTCACAAACAGAGTGGTATGCTTTGGATCACTAGCAATCTTTTCCAAACTGGTGATTTGGACATACCTGCTTAATCTCTGAACAGCTTTTTCTGATGCTCAGCTTAATGACAGCATGATTTATAGAAACTGACAATTCTTTGGTCCTCATGTTGAGAAACTCCAGCAACAGACTCAAAATGCTAATGCATACAAAGAGCTCAAGTCTTTCTGATAGCATTCTTGTGCATGAGAATGTAACAATGCATTTTTGGTACTCTAAACTGGGGAGAATACATTAAAAAGGCTGTAACTGCAACACAGTTCAGAGATTGTGCAAATAGCCTCAAATTAATGCTGAGGTTTAAGATGCACTTTAACTTCGTAGTTACATTGGATGCAAAAGTGGACTGTTGCTTCCATTAAGATAATATATTGAATGGGGAATTGCTATGTAAACAGCAGTTTCTGAGATCTGGAATAATAATCAGTTTGAGACATATAGCATTCCAGTTAAAGTCGCAGTACTGAAGACATTTTCAAAGCAATTAAATTGCTTAATGACACATTCTCTCTTTAACTTCAATTATTGAGATATGCTTTGTAAGAATGTAAATGAAAATATGGCAATTATGGACTAGTCTCATTTATTCCACTTACTTAGAGACAACACTATATACAGAATACATGTATAGGATGTATAAACAAAGAGATGGATTAAAATACATTATCTTATCCTGCAATCCAGCAAAAGATTAAACATGCATAAAAATGAACATTACTAATCATTCATGCAAACATACAGCTTAAATCAACTCCATACGTAACAAAATAGCATCAATCTGACAACAAATTCCTGTACAAAAACACTACTGGGATTAAAGGAAGGTGAAATCTTAATGTAAACTCTGTCTCTTTTCACAATTTGCAGAACAAAGTGGTTGTTCTAGGACACATTAGTTCAAAATGTGTTTTGACAAAATGACATGAAGTAAAGGCATTACATTGCCGCTGCAAAGCTCTACCAATTGTGTTTTGCATAAACATTCTAACATCCGTGGAGCTATGTGACATCACCTAATCCATCTCTTTTATATATTTATTTGCCTTGATGTCTTTAGAGGCCAAATTTGAATACCGTTTGTGTGAAAGTGGAACATAAAACTAAACACATGGTGTGAATTACAATGGGGAAATATGAAAAAGCTTTGGCATACAGTCATGTCACAAAAGACAAATAGAGCTCCATGACATCTAGTTTGAAATCAGAACAGCCACAATTTGAAATGCAAACGACAACTGTATGCAAAGTGCATTTGTAGTTTCATTTGGTTGGAATCAAACACTAGAATTGGGTAATGTTTGCGAGTGGCCAAATTTAAAAGTAAAGTGCAAAAAAATTAAGTTTATTGTAAAAAAGGTTTAGAGAACACTCCCCTTGTTTATTATTGGTTACACAGACAGTCCCAGCCCAAACATACACCATTGGTTGAGCCAATGTAGTGTTAGGCTGGTCAGGATGCTTAAACAAGCAGAGCAATGTTTTGATATCGCCACAGAGCAAAAGTACTCACACTTTTTGGGGAAATCAGCATACAAATGTCATACTTCTTGTTGATTCTGCATCTTTAGCCAAGAAAGTTATATATATATATATATATATATATATATATACAAATAGTACAAATAAATATACAAATAGTACAAATATATATATATATATATATATATATATATATATATATATATATATATATATATATATATATATATATATATATATTTGTACTATTTGTTTTCCTAACCAAAAACCACAGCACACCAACAGGACAAATAACATGTTTTTGCAGGAATAGGCTACATATAAAGAGTTTAAATAGGAGGTCATTTTAAAGTGTTAACACTATTACAGTTAGGTGTGTGATCTAAATGACTTTCAAAGAATGCTGACAGAAAACTATCTGAGGATGAGGGAATGAGCATCAACAATAACAGTAAATGATTCAAGGTGTTGGTCACATAAAGGTCCATTGGGTTCTTGTTATTTACCAAGAGACCATTGTCAACCTCAGATCAACAGAGGATATGTACTGTACACAAATTCTGGCATTGACCTGTAGGTCTCCATTTAGATCTTCATGATCTAAGTGCTTGAAAAGCACAAACATGTCCTATTCATGATTTTCTCCTATTTATTTCTGAGCCGAATGCAGCAGCGACAAGAATTGCTGTAACACTGATCTGAAGCAAGGTAAGACTGTGTGGCTATAATAAAGTTACAGCGAACAAATACATGCATTAAATGCATTAAAATACAAATGCACAGAATTCATTTTCATCTAATAAATTAGCTTATTTCAATTAGTGGTCATAATCTGCAATTAACCTTAAGGTCAGTTCCGCACTTATACCTAAAAGATGTAATTATTTTCAAACCGCATTATTTCAGCATGTATTTAATTACACTGATTACCCTTGAAATGTCACAGTCGAGTTACACTATCTGCAGACGTGTTAGGATAATAAACTTCAGATACAAAGAAAGGTGTCTCCATTGTCACACTATAAACACTTTTGCCCACACAAACATTATTTTCATGATTTTGTGCATGCCTTGTTTCAAACAAACCTACTTGAAAGTAATTTAAAAAACACCACAAAGGAATCAAATAAGATAGAAAACAGGGCCTGAAACTCATATATATATTTTTTCCAGCAAATGGTCAGTGAAAGGAGATGGTTAACCTCCCAAAACGGTTGATCGTCAACTTCGGGAGGTCAAACTAAATATTATATTATAATATTATAATTTCGGAAATGCCAAATATATTTTAAAACCCCAATTTTTGGGCGAGAACAGTGCTTGAACCCTTAAGGAGACAAAACTGTACTTTTTGTTCCCAGATGAACAAAAATATATAGTAAAAACATGTTATTTTAACCAGAGGTACAAATTGATCCCCTTGAGGGTACCATCCCAGTGATGGCCCTTGTACTGTAAATAAATAGTGCTTTTTTAAATACATGTATTTTTAAATACACACGGTACACCAGATTGAGTAACAGTGTTGCAAATTTAGACTTAGTTTGGGACTCAAAAATGGTTTGTAGTTGTTGATATATGTACTGTATATATCCCATAAATGAAAGGGATAGATCATCCAAAAATGAAATTCTCTCATCATTTAAATCACACTCATGCCATCACAGATGTGTATTTTCTTTGCTCTGAAGAACACAAACAAAGATTTTTAGAAGAATATTTGAGCTCTTTAGATCTATTCAATGCAAGTGAATGGTGATCAGACCTTTGTAGCTACAAAAAACATAAAAAGGAAACATAGAAGTAATTAATAAGACTACAATGTTTAAATCCATCTCTTCAGAAGCAATACAATAGGTGTGGGTGGCAAACAGATAAAAATGTAATTCCTTTTTTTTTTTACTCTAAATCTCCACTTTCACTTTTACATCTGAAAGTCACATGTAGTGCCTGTTTAGTTTCACTTTTGAAACTGAAAGTTACTGTTAGATTTTAAGTAAAAAAAAAAAAGGACTTAAATATTGTTCTGTTTCTTGCCCATACCTTTTATATCACTTCTGAAGATATGGATTTAACACTGGAGTCTTGCGATTTTTAGAGCTACAAAGTCTGATCACCATTCACTTACATTGTATGGATCTACAGAGCTAAGATATTTTTCTTTCTTTGGTTTTGCTGAAGAAAGAAAATCATACACATCTGGGATGGCATGAAGGTGAATAAATGATAAGAGAATTTTCATATTTGGGTGAATTAATCCTTTAAATAAAAATATTTGTTTGACATTTTTTTCTATCTTTAACTTTGGTAACATTGATTGAGCTGAACGAATGCAGTCAACACCATATTTGCAAAAACTGGGACAATGGAATGAGATTATGCACTTATCTTCTAACCATATTATAGAAAAGGTCCGAATTATGTTACTTTTTGTTTTCACAAATTTAAGGAGTGTCAAAAAAAAAAACAAATATTATGCAGTAACAGCAAGCAAATGTGGGACATAGCTAAAATCTACATATTTGGTAATTACATTTTGTTAAGAAATAACACATTGTTTTCTACAGTGAATTTAATAACAATTCAACAGATTATATCACAATTATTACATAGTTGCTTTATTTTAACTGTTGGTTACAGTCAAGAACAGGCCAAAACAGGGGGTTGGGTATAGATATTTGATGTGTTTAAAACTACTTTTCAATTTATGTTAATTTTATGTTAGACAATAGCTTTTCTAATGTAAAAAAAAAATATTTGTGCATCTAATCCTTTAAAAAAAAAAAGTATTTGGACACCAAAGTCTGTACCGTATCAGTGGAAAGTGGCAACAATTCCATGTAATACAGTATGGCACATAGCTATGCTATGATGATGCCGACACTGTCAAAACAGCTCCACAGAGGAATTTGAGTACTGTAGAGTGGATGAATAAAATCCTATTAGCTCTGCACATTTAACAACAAGGATTTCTTCTAGCAAGGGAATGGGCACAGACAGAGTAGTCCTTTCACATTCTTTTCACTTTTATTTTGGGCCATACTGGTGAGATAACACTTCTCTAATTCCAGCATTGGCACCTCCATTCCAGCAAATTTTTCAGAGCTTGAGGCATCAAGCTCTAGTGGGTGAAAGTGCTTTGATAGATGCTTTGGGATTATGACAAGGTCTGTGTCATTTCTGCTGTAAAACAGAGTATTTCGGATGGAACATGTGCTGCTGTTCCTGCTTCCATTAACTCACATAAATCAGGCATGGTCACATGCAGAAGCTTCATGCTTGTGCCTATTTGATTTTTAAGCAAAGTGGATTTTGAATGCTCACCAATATTTTTTTCCCTTTGATAATTACTGCATGTTACATTATTATTGTAGTTTAATTACTGTATTGTAATATGCAGTTGCAGATATCATGCAATCACATGTCTAAATTCACAAACCTATATACATACAGTATCTCACAAAAGTGAGTACACCCCTCACATTTTTGTAAATATTTGATTATATCTTTTCATGTGACAACATTGAAGGAATAACACTTTTCTACAATGTAAAGTAGTGAGTCTACAGATTGTATAACAGTGTAAATTTGCTGTCCCCTCAAAATAACTCAATACACAGCCATTAATGTCTAAACTGCTGGCAACAAAAGTGAGTACACCCCTAAGTGAAAATGTCCAAATTGTGCCTAATAAGCCATTTTCCCAAGGTCTCATGTGTGAATGGGGAGCAGGTGTGTTAAATTTGGTGTCATCGCTCTCACACTCCCTCATACTGGTCACTGGAAGTTCAACATGGCACCTCATGGCAAAGAAATCTCTGAGGATCTGAAAAAAAGAATTGATGCTCTACATAGAGATGGCCTAGGCTATAAGTAGATTGCCAAGACCCTGACACTGAGCTACAGCATGGTGGCCAAGACCATACAGCGGTTTAACAGGACAGGATCCACTCAGAACAGGCCTCACCATGGTCGACCAAAGAAGCTGAGTGCACGTGCTCAGTGTCACATCCAGAGGTTGTCTTTGGGAAATAGACATATGACTGCTGCCAGCATTGCTGCAGAGGTTGAAGGGGTCGGGGGTCACCCTGTCAGTCCTCAGACCATACACCGCACACTAACTCAAATTGGTCTGCATGACTGACATCCCAGAAGGAAGCCTCTTCTAAAGATGATGCACAAGAAAGCCTGCAAACAGTTTGCTGAAGACAAGAAGACTAAGGACATGGATTACTGGAACCATGTCCTGTGGTCTGATGAGACCAAGATACATTTATTTGGTTCAGATGGTGGCAAGCGTGTGTAGCAACAACCAGGTGAGGAGTACAAAGACGAGTGTGTCTTGCCTACAGTCAAGCACGGTGGTGGGAGTGTCATGGTCTGGGGCTGCATGAGTGCTGCCGGCAATGGGGAGCTACAGTTCATTGAGGAAACCATGAATGCCAACATGTACTGTGACAAACTGAAGCAGAGCATGATCCTCTCCCTTCGGAGACTGGGCCGGAAGTTGATGGACTGGCCAAGCATGTCTCCAGACCTAAACCCTATTGAGCATCTGTGGGCCATCCTCAAACATCCACCAGCTTCGTGATGTCGTCATGGAGGAGTGGAAGAGGACTCCAGTGGCAACCTGTGAAGCTCTGGTGAACTACATGCCCAAGAAGGTTAAAGTATTGCTGGAGAATAATGGTGGCCACACAAAATATTGCCGAATTTGGACATTTTCACTTAGGGGTGTACTCACTTTTGTTGCCAGTGGTTTAGATATTAATGGCTGTGTGTTGAGTTATTTTGAGGGGACATGGAATGGACACTCTGCCAGCTCTTGCTATTATGCTGCCAAATGCATCATGTTTATGATGAATGGTGTTTGGGTGTTCCATGGACAGTCTGAGGCTAAGACTTAACCTTCAGCATTAAGCAAGTTTAAATCTTCTTGAAACTTCCTTGTCCTAGTGGTTTAGTGTTATATTTTACAAATATAGCAACTAAAACATATGAGGGAGAAAAATAAATAAATCGCCTTTTATTTAAACCCATGTACAAACACATTTTGACAAAACTACATATTTTGATACTATTTATATTCATGTCATGAGAAATTAAATTAACACACCACAGATTAGGCCTATTTACTTGTTTTGTAATTAAAAACACTAATACTATGATTTTGAATAAATGTTTTAATTAACATATTCATTGTAATGATTAATAAATAGCCCACTGGAAAAAATCGTATCTGTCAAGCACTAACTGTGGTGCTTCTCTGAATCACAGATTTCAGTGTCATAAACACACCACTCTTTTAAAACCCATCTAGAGATTGACAGATTTTGTCTGCATTTACATTTATGCATTTGGCAGACACTTTTATCCAAAGCGAATTACAGTGCACTTATTACAGGGACAATCCCCCCGGAGCAACCTGGAGTTAAGTGCCTTGCTCAAGGACACAATGGTGGTGGCTGTGGGGATCGAACCAGCAACCTTCTGATTAACAGTTATGTGCTTTAGCCCACTACGCCACAATCACCCCATATGATAAGGCTGATCACATCTTTTTTTTTTTTTTGCATACAGCACATGTGGTTCCAGCACGCGCGGCACTGAGGGACCCTGAAAGCGAGTCATGCCTGCGCTGAGTTTTTAGCAAGTAGACATAAATCTATTAATATATGTTCTTTGTTGCAATACCCTTAATAGACATCAATTGCAAATTTTCCAAACGCTATAGATTAAACTAACCAAGCTAAATTGTCTCACTGACTATACAGCCCTGCCCTGGTTGTTTTGTTACTACTTTGTTTATTTTAGATGGGCAGACAAACCTTTAGGGTAGGTAATGCCACACGTAGACACTCCCCTGGATACCGTGTCACGTTATTAGGTTTGTATAATAACATGTAATGGTTACAAATGTCTGGAATTGTGCAAAGGAGCGATCTTGTAACACTTTTCTTATAAAATCACCGAAAGCACTAAGAGTGCATCACGTGTACCGACCTGTTCACTCCGCAACACACACAGACCATGTTTTCTTGTAATTAAAGCGCAGCCTTTTGCTGTTTAATATTGACATATGACCATATTGTATTTCTGATGTTTTTATTGTTTGTGCTGCCCTCAAGGTCTGTGAAATGAGTCTAAGATGCACTCTTTAGGAAACACTGCGACCGATTTAAAAGGGGCATTAAAATTATCGCGATATTCACAATAAATTTATATCGTCAGCAATATTCAATATATCGCCAAGCCCTAATATGGAGTAGTATAAAAATAGTGCCTTTGAAATAAATGAACAGCTCACTAAAAGAAATCATTCAGCTGCAGTATTGAGGAACAGCAAACTCAGCAATGATCTGTTCCTCGATCTTCTTAGCTTCACTCCTCATTAGAGAGTGTCAATACAATCGACGGGGAGGAGAAGTCATATGACTTGTGACTTCATCCTTGTCATCCAGCCATTCCTGCTGAAATCTTGACATTTCCAAGTGGTTATCTGCCCATTAGTCTGTGTTTGTGTGATAGCAAAGGAGGCCGGTGTTTGATGGCGTGAATGCCACATTTATTTAGGAGTTAGAGTCAGGGTATCTGATTTATGTGCCTTCTCTGTGGTATGATTCAGCATATGGTATATATGGAGACAAAAATATTAATGATCCCAGTGACCGCAGATGAAACAAATTGACTTAAAAGAGAAAAGAAGGGGAAGAGAAATTGTCAAGTGTCCTTCCCCTGCATTCGGTGGGAGGCAGATCTTCACTACGAGCATGATGGGTAAAGTCAGTATAATTCATTAATGCTTGGAGTGCTCATTACTGTCTTTTCATACTTTGAGAGACTCATTACCTGCATAATAGAAGACTCCTTATAACAGAAAGACCATTCTTCACAGAAAATTAATCATCCAATCCAGGAGAAAATAGGGAATTCTCTCATTAAATATTAAAAAACTCCAGTACCATGAATTCTATTCTAATTTCCACCCCACTCTGCCTCAGAGATAAAGAAAACTGTAGCTATGCTTTGAAACCTAGTGAGCTACCTATGGAGGCCTTTCAGTGCTGCTCAAGACAAGACCATTCCAAAAGCTAGGCAAAATTAATTATGCTACCTCCTAAGATCCCTTTTTTTGACCAAATTTTAAGGCTGCATCACATGTAAAGTTAACTTTAGAAACTTTAGAAAGTATAGACAAAATTTATAGAATTTGGGTGCAGTCTTGGGTGGGGAGAAGCAGCCAGAATACACTTGATGCATAGCCAGTATGCACAGCACTTTATTCATCTATTATCTCACACTGGACTGTCATAATTATATTCTCCTCAATACAAATACTGTATATATATTTTTTATATCTCTTTATTTTTTATTTTTATTGTATGTGTATTCTATATTGTGTGTATTGTTTACTGTACATTGTATATTATTATTGTGTTGTGTAAGTATGTGTACATTTGATATGTAAATTGTGTTGTGTAAATATGTTGTTTATTTAAACTGGTATATGTCTCATCACTGTCGTGACTGCTATGTTGCTCGGAACTGCACACAAGAATTTCACCTACAGTTGCACTTGTGTACATGGTAGTGTGACAATAAAGTGATTTGATTTTGAGATTGCAATGCGAGGTGAGTGGCGTTAAAAAATAAAATACACCTGAGTGCTTGTTTGCCATCTCCATCTCTTGAGCTTTGTGGCCCTGCATGCTCGATTTCTATTGGCTGCTCAACGTATCAATTCAGATTTGAGTTGTAGACCATCACACACTCTGAGATTTTCCTTTGTAGGCATGGATAGTTGGCTCAAAGATATCAAACTTGTTTGATATCCTCCAACTAGATGGAATAAGAGGGAAAGAAATCTGAGTTGGTCATACACTATGCAACTTTCTCAGACTTTATCAAAACCTGCAGACTGGAGTCAATTAACTTCGATTAGCGCCGCCTGAAAACACCTAACCTGGCTGCTGCTTTGGTACTGGTCTAGCAAGTGGACTATCATAGTCACTGTATTTACCAGTAAAACTTGGCAGTTGAAGCTCGCCAGACAGCTTGGCTTTTCTGATGAATTCGGTTGACTATGAAAGTCTTGATGGTTCCCTTACAACTCAGTAGACATGACATTGTGTTTGCTAATGCATATAGGGAGTATCCTTCCACATAAACTAGTTGAAACCTCTCTACAATAAAGCCGATATTGTAATATTGCCGATATTTTAGGCAGCAAACTGTTTGCTATAAAAGCAGGCACACAAACACCATGATGATGTCATGTCTCTCGCTTCATCCGGCGAGTGGTCAGTGGAAGATGCAAACAGGGTTGTATAAAGTATCCATTTGTCATACTTGAGTAACAGTAAAGTTACCTTCATGGAAACTGACTCAAGTAAAATTAAAAGGAGACCAATTACGCCCCTTTTCACAAAATAAGTCTCAGGTGCCCCCAGAATGTGTCTGTGAAGTTTCAGCTCAAAATACCTCTATTCTCACCTAAAACCAATTGGATCTGTTCAGAAGACAGTGGTTGAAACCACTGGAGTCATATGGATTACTCTTATGCTGCATTTATGTGCTTTTTTGAGCTTCAAAGTTCTGGCCACAATTAACTTACATTGAATTGACCTACATAACAGCGATATTATTCTGAAAATCTTTTTTTTTTTTTTGTGTGTTCTGCAGAAACAAAATGAAAGTCATACACATCTTGGATCAAATGAGGTTAAGAAAATTAAATTAACTATCCCTTTAACTGAATACAGTCCATGAAGTCTTTCCTGATCCAGCGTTGTAAACACCGGAGAACAAAAGGCTTCAAGAGTGACCGGATGTATGGCCGAGAAAGGAACCTTAGGCAGGTAGTCAGGATGAGGGTGCAATATTGGTTTAGCCATTCCTGGGGCAAAATCTAAGCAGGATGGCAAGACAGACAGAGCCTGCAAATCCACAATTCTTTTTAGATAAGTAATCGCCATAAGAAAAAAACATCTTGAGAGTCAGAAGTTTATCAGATGCTAACTCTAGAGGTTCAAAGGGGGTCTCAACCAGACCCTCAAGGACTATTGCTAAGTCCCATGAAGAGATCCTGGTACTAGCAGGAGTTCTTAATCGCGTGGCTCCACGAACGAAGCGAGCGAGCAGAGGATGTTTCCCCAATGGCATCCCATTAATCAAGGCGTGGCAACCCGGTAGAGTGGCCACATAAACCCAGAGAGTGCCGAGGCATGTGCCTGCTGATAATTTTTCTTGCAGAAAGTTCATAACTGAAGCAATCTGCCAGTTAACTGGATTTGCATTATGTGCAATGTACCATCTTTCAAAGACACCCCATTTATTGGCATAACTACTTCTAGTAGAGGGAGCCCTAGTGCTCAGAATGGTCTTGATGACTTCAGGCGAAAGCCCAGTGTCCCTCAGTTGGTGCCCTTCATGGGCTAAACATGAAGGTCCCAAAGTTCGGGCCGGGGATGAAGTATCGTCCCCTGCGACTGAGACAGAAGGTCCCTCCTGTCCAGAATCGCCCAATGCGAGCCGTCAAGGAGAGACATTTTCTCCGAGAACATACCCTGTTCGGCCAATGTGGCGCCATCAGTAAGAGGCAGGGGCCTTGCTGGCGAACTCTGGACAGGACTCCCGGAAGCAAAGAAAATCGGAGGAAACACATAAAGGCGCACTCTGTGCCATGTATGTGCCATCACGTCCAGACCTGGGTTGGGGGGCTGGGTGACTCATAGAGAAGTAGAGGGGACATTGCACTGTCTGTGAGGTGAAGAGGTCCTCTTCCGCTCTGAAAAATCTCCACCAGATTTGTTTCACTACCTCGGGGAGGAGTTTCCACTGAACTTCCCATTCAGGCATCCAGGGATATAAGCTGCTCTGATTAACAGGAGCTTGCCCTTGGACAAAGGAGAATCAGCCATGCCAGTCTGTTCAGCTGGCATGAATTAGATGTCCTTGATGGTTTATGTAAGAGACTACTACTGTGTTGTCCACCCGCACCAGGACATGGCAGCCACTCATACTGGAGGAAGTATTTCAGGGCCAGAAATACAGCCATCAACTCAAGGCAGTTGATGTGCTAATCGAGCTAATGACTCTCCCATTCCCCTTGAGCTGGACGACCACTTAAGATAGCCAGTCAGGGAGGCGTCTGTTGTTAGCAGCTAGCGAAGGCAAGATGCAACTAGAGTGGGACCCAAGGTGAGGAACTACATAGAAAGGGTACGAAGCATGCGGCGCGTAACCCTTATCTGCCTTAGGGGACTGGCCCTTGGATGAAATCCCCTGGCTTTGAGCCACAACTGAAACGGTCTCATGTGCAAAAGGCCCAAAGGAATCACCGAGGATGCAGATGCTTGAAACCTAGTACTGACGAACAGCGCAACCTTGGCCTAACCTGACTTCGCTCATGGTGTTCTGGATGGTCTCGATTCGAGCAGGAGACAATTGTGCCTGCATCATGATCGAATTCCATACGATCCCCAGATATGTAGATATGTATGAGTGGGAAAGAGAACGCCTTTCCTGACGTTGAGTCTCAATTCCAGAGAAACCAGATGAGCCAAGATGATATCCCTGTGCTGTAATGCCAGTTATTGTGACTGTGCTAGTATCAGTGAGTCGTCTATATAATTCAGAATGCGGCTTCCCCAGAGTCACAAAGTAGCCAGTGCTGCATCCGTGCACTTTGTGAATGTGTGGGGTGATAAGGCTAGGCCGAATGGAAGAACCCGATATTGGAAAGCTTCGCCCCCGAAAGCGAACCTCAGGAACTTCCTGTGTTGTGGCAGACTTTCTATAGGAAAGTATGCATCCATGAGATCAATCGTGACCAACCAATCATGATGTTGGATTTGAGACACGACTGTCTTGACGGTTAGCATCTTGAAATTGAACGCCTTAACTAAGCGATTCAAGCATCGAAGGTCTAAAATCGGACGCAACCCCCCCATCCTTGGGAACCAGGAAGTATCTGCTGTAGTAACTGACTCTCTCTCTCTGGAAGGGCAACATGTTCTATGGCCCTTTTGACCAAGAGATTTTGCAGTTCTTTCCATAGTAGACATGCTTGTTCCGGTTTCATGGTATTGGGAACCACGGCGTTGAAACGCGGAGGACGGCGAACAAATTGAATTCTGTAGCCTTTTCCTACTATTCTTAGAACCCACATAGAAACACCCGGCAGTAGCTTCCACGCTGCCAGGTTCTCTGAGATGGGTATCAATTTTGACACTTCCTGTTGAGGGGATATCGAGAGTTCCATGTCCTGGACTATGGCAGGAAGCAATGGAACACCCAACATTTCGATGGAAACCGCTAACTCCTGAAACACCAGAGGTGGCGGGAATGGAGAGGTTTCGTGGGGGTATCGGGAAGGTGCAGGTTAATGTCTCACGTGACCCATCAGAAGGGGGGGGTGCGCAACACTGTCAGGGCTTTCTTTTCTGAGAGATAACGGTCCAGAGGTCTTGCTTTGGGGGCTACTGAGGGCGACAAGTCGGTCCCCATTCTCTACAGGTCTATGGTCTGTTTTTGAGCCTCCCTTCCGCAAGTGTCTCTTCTACCTGCGGCATCATGGAATATCCCTGTGCCTCAGCACCCACGGTAGTCGAATATGTCAACGTCGAAGGCACGAAAACATGGGAAGTATAAGGTTTCTGCCTTGAACAAGAAAGCTCGTCATGGAAGTCTTCAAAGAAGGGAAGGGACTGATTTTGCGTTCCCTTCCCCTGCCACCAGACATGAATCTGTCCTCTAGTTTAGAGCGTTTGCGGGTCTCTTGTTCATGCGGTCAGTCTAAATGGCCACCGCACGAGTAACTACCTCGAGCAATTCCTCAACCGCTTTATTATTACACAAGGAATGCTCAGAGATAGGCAGGTCCTCAGAATCCGCGGTCCCAAGAGACTCATCGTCCCTCTCATGAACTGAAGAAATGCCGAGGCGTGCTTCGAGATCATGCGAGGGACTGGTTGGATCTGGAGAGAGAGCGAGTGATAGGGATGAACCCGTCTCTCGCTCCTCAGCCAAATCCATACGTGAGCCCCACGACAAAATGGTGGGGGCTGGCTCTTGGAAATAAGTGAGACGAGTGCACAGTATCTTCACTGTGCTAACAACTGCCTCGCTCTAACGCAAGAGCAGTATGCTCTTCTCCCAAACAAACAAAACAAAACTGGTTTGTGTCTGATTATGCCATATGGCATAAACAGGGAAACACACACCGTTTGTTTTATTTATCAATCATTTTCTCTGTCTTTCACACTTAAGTGATAGAAGAAGAAAAAGAAGAAAAATATTTCTGCACACTGCATAAAAAATCTAACTCCTATCAGAGGAAAGTAGAACATTTGACAGGGTTTTGAAGCACAAAACACACAGAATGGTCTAAAGACAAAAGACCTGACAATGCACCTGTGGCGCATCTATTTATAGCCCCTGGTACCGGCGCATCCTGATGATGTCACCAGCAGAGGCTATACATTCCTGTCAATTTCACTGACATGTTGCACACATATTCACAGCTGGTCACTCCTAAAGACGTTCCCAAAGCGCTAAATCAGTGCAGTATCAAAGTGTAGCTTCTGATAGGGAACACGCAAACTGGCGCGTGCTTCCCTTGTGATTTTGATTCAGATTCGTGATTCGCAAAACGAATCATTCAGACCGCTTTTTGAATATTTTTGTTCAGTTCAAAGGAATCAAATTTTAAAAATTCAACTCTTTTGACAAATCACACATCACTATCGCCGATCAGCATGCATTTTTACACGTAGAGCTGCTATTTTTTTGCTGTGTTCAGACGCAAAAGTAACGAAAGGGTCTGGAGAAATTTATCAGAGTAAAAGTATCAATATTTCTCTTCAAAATGTAGTAAAGTGAAAGTAAAAGTCCAAAGAAATATTTATACTCAATTAAGTAGAAAAATTTAAAAACTGTACTTTAGTACATTAACAAAGTATTTGTACTTAGTTACTATACACCTCTGGCTGCGAGACACGAAAGCCACTGCACAGGCCACTGGCAAGTCAATGAGCAACCTGGTGTTTTTGGATCATCACATCTGGCTGACCCTCATGGAAATGTGTGACGTGGAAAAAGCCGCTCTATATGATGCTCCGGTGTCTCCAGCTGGCCTTTTCGGAGGCTCTGTGAATAGAATTGCTGAGGGATACGTCACGACTCAGCAACATGTTATGAGACATTTTATGCCAAAACGTAGCAGAACTTTATCTCAACCGGCTCTTTCCCAATCTGTCACGGTACAGCGCCCAGCTAAATTACCACTGAAGTAATTTCATTTTCATGTGCATTGCGGTAACTCACCACTGTCTGATTGCTCTAGCACCATGGACAGTGCCAGCCTTTTACCAAAAGTTATGCTGGGTCAAGTTTCAGAAAGAAAGTGATGATCATCAATGCATCTAACACTGGTTGGGGCACTGTGAAAACAGGTGCAAAACGGCCTTGTTATTTCAACTACCTATATCTACTGGCTGTCTTTCTAGCTTTGAGAGATTTTCATTCCGATATTGTGAATCATCACATTCTGATCCGTTCGGACAACACAACAGTAGAGGTGTATATATGTCACCATGTCTATATAAATATTGTAAATATTTTATGATTTAATCACAAATGTATAAAATTACCCTGCAGAGTTGCGCTCACAACGAACTGCTCTGTGGAAATAAAGTAAAATGAACTAATAGCACCTTCTGAGCTGAGGTCATTTACAGCATTCTCATAGACGATACTATTCTGCCAAAAAAAATTCAGAAGACTGAAACAAAGAAAGAGTGAGAACCCTTTAAATATGCGTGTTCCACGAGACTGCACACCTCTGAACAAACAGTGCGTCAGATATGCGCATAGATGGCTTTTCTGTCATCTGTTCTTCTAAATATAATAAAGTGTGTTTCTTCAAGCGTGTGTCTGTGTATCTGTCTAACAGCATTTCTTGTGTCATTCCGAATCCGAGATGTCTTACAGTTACCCACCATGCACATTATATTAGCTTCCTGCAATTAAAAGTCTTCTATCAGTGCGCATACTTTGCTGCCTGTGTAATTTGATACATTGGTAAAGAACATCTGGATTTCAATGCATTATTTAGGTTAATTTATCATTGGTTGCAAACTCTTCATTAGGCAACTATTCTTTATTTAAGGCTATTCTATTCGTTAGGCAATTGTATTGGAATAGCATTCTGAGAAGTTCCATTCATTATGTTTCCCCTTTTAAAAATTTTCACCGGTGTTGTCTGGTAACACCATACACCGTGGCATCCCTAATGAACATCCATGGTAACTAAGACCAACATACTGCCTAGCATCTCTTTTTGTGTTCCACAAAAAAAAATAAGTTAGACTTGTTCTGAACAACATTGAGTTAATATTGACAGAATTTTCATTTTTGAGTGATGTATGAAGCCAGGGGCCAAATTAGTAACAAATTAGCCTAGTTGTGGCATAAATGGCCACTAAGTTACAACTTATGTTCCAATAAATATTTGAGCCTTGCACCATTATGCTTAGCTGTTAAATGTAACTCTGCGTCCAAACTAAATATTTATGTAAGCCTCCGATCAGGAGTAATGGTTGAATAAACGGAAAACCATTCAGATTATATTAAAAAGCTCCTGTTAAGTATGGTAGACCTTAATCCTGTCAATATACACTGATCAGCCACAACATTAAAACCACCTGCCTAATATTGTGTAGGTCCCCCACGTGCCGCAGTGCCAACCCACATCTCAGAATAGCATTCTGAGATGATATTCTACTCACCACAATTGTACTGACCTCCCAGGAGATCAGCAGTTACAGAAATACTCAAACTGGCACCAACAGTCATCCATATCTAATCAGCCAATCGTGTGGCAGCAGTGCATAAAATCAAGCAGATACGGGTCAGGATCATCAGTTAATGTTCACTTCATCCATCAGAATGGGGAAAAATTTGATTTCAGTAATTTGGACCTTGGCATGATTGGTGGTGCCAGACGGGCTAGTTTGAGTATTTCTGTAACTGCTGATCTTCTGGGATTTTCACACACAACAGACTCTAGAATTTACTCTGAATGGTGCCAAAAACTAAAAACATCCAGTGAGTGGCAGTTCTGTGGACGGAAATGCCTTGTTGATGAGAGGTCAACAGAGAATGCCCAGACTGGTTCGAACTGACAAAGTCTACGGTAACTCCGATAACTGCTCTGTACAATTGTGGTGAGAAGAATAGCATCTTAGAATGCTTTTCTGAGATGAAGGTTGGTGCTGTTTTGGCAGCACAATATTAGTCAGATGGTTTTAATGTTGTTGCTCATTGGTGCATAGAGTATGATGATATTGACATTTACACTTATTTCATTTACGAGAGAGAACATTATCTGAATAAATGACTTCATTGCTCTTCAACACAAAAGAACGCTCTAAACGGTGCACTTTCCAGTGTCAGTCACCTGCTATCACTTAATTGTGCATTTCATATTTATTTTTGATTCATATTTCAATGGACATTTAATTTATTAATATTGACAGTTATACTTTAGGCTAAGTGAGTTTGAAATACCACCAGAAACAAAATCTGGCTACACTTTTGTTTACAAATTTGAAGGCTACATATTGGATTAATAAAGGTAAACATCATATAATGTGACTAGAGTAGAGAGTTTATGTACTACTAGCCTTAAAGGAACATTCCTTTAAGAACAGGTGGTACACCAAATTAAGAACAGAGTTAGTAACAAATTAAGCAGTGATTTGTCAGCCCCAACACTGTAAAAATGGAAAGTTGAAAACTTTAAATATCATGGCAACAGGCTGCAAGAGATTTTTGACATTTCTCAACAACTGTCTTAATAACAATCTTCATGAACATTGCTTTGTTCAGCAATGTTGTTTTGTTGCTTTGTTGTTCAATTTGTTCATTCACTAAATGCTAAAAATCTTGCTGAGAACTACTAATTTCTGGTTCAGCCAAGTATCAATTCACAATCTAAAAACTTTCATTTTGATACCATTTAATTTCCATTTACATGAAGTTAACTGCAATCCTTGCTATCTGAAGAGAGATATGTCTAGCAAGGCAAAGCAATACATACAATGTTACATAGACATGTTGACATAGACCCACAGTAGACCTCAACCCTTAACACACGAACCTCAATAACAGTGACAATCAACAAACCTCCTAAAGTTAAAAGACTAGCTGCTAACATGACCACACAACAGTTGACTAAGAGTGGTAACAAAAAAACAACAATAACAAAAAAAAATAAAGTCAGTAAACAGCAAAAAATAAACCTATAACACTAACCGTGTAATTTACTCATGTTGCAATGCATGCTGGGAACTTGCAAATCAGCAAGTGTATATACATTCACATTTCATTTATCTGTCACTCAAAAAAAAACAAACATTAGCTGTATAAAATGCCATTTAATTTTTTACTGTGTAGTGCAAACTTGACAACTTAATTTATGTAAGACCTTACAAATGTGTAGTGCAACCCTATCCTGGTGGGGAAACCAGCATCCTATTTTAGGGACTACCTTCCAAACTATAAAAAATACTGGTCACCAGCTATGCTGGCCCTTTCAGAAAGGTATGTAGACAGTAAGCACCAAGGCAGCACACTAGGGTTTGGAAAAAAGCTGGTCTATTCAGTAAGACAGGGGAAAAAGCATTCCTGTCATTGTGAATGTAATTCCATGTTATCTGACAGTAAACAAACAGAAACAGAGGTAAAGGTATATAATACTCACAGTTGACTGTGACTCTCACGGTCTTGGTGTCGGGCGAAGCAATGTCGTTTTCTGCGCCACATTCATAGTCCCCTGCCTGATCTCGAGTGATGCCTGTGATATTTAAATACTCTCCACTTTCATACTTCCTGGCTGTGAACACAACAAGAAAACAAATATGTACAATTCTTTAAGATAATTCTTCCACAAACATTAAACTAATTAATGGTTAAATGCTTAAAGGATCTGTACATTCACTACTGTGTCTCAACAGCTCGTAAATTACATGAAAATACACGTACAGCCCCCAAAAACAGAAAAAAAAGCTTTATTAAGGCACATAATCGCTTTGTTGGCTAGTCATCCAAAGGGAAGCATCTCCCCTGTGAGACGCATTCACACGGGGAAGAATATTATTGGCGTCAAATAGCAAGAGGAAATCAGAGCTGTGCCAATATGACAAACGTGGCTTGGGGTCCTTGAGTAATGAGAGGCAATATAGCACAGCATGAGGCTGCCATGCTTCTATTGGACTAAAAACCTCCCTGGGTTTCCCAGACCAGGATCCAACCCTATTGTAATATTCCTCAGTGAAACCTATTTATATCCCAATTTACAATGAGGTGAATCTGTCTCATGGCACAGAGAGGTAAATCCTGCACTGACATACAGAAGAGGAGTCTCTGACTCAGCAAAAATCTCAGAGAATGCAAAAAAAAGATGTGAGCAAGGGAAAAGAGCATTGCAATGATGTGGGAGTGAAAAGGGACAGTTGTGTTTTTACCAAGTCTTTTGTTAAACACCCATACAGTACATAGCTTGACGACCACAGTTTTGCTGTATTTCCAACTAAAATAGGCAGGGGCAGGGCATTTCAATGTTTTTTGTAGTCATTCCAGTCATTTCCAGCTATTCCAGTAAAAGTCTTCAGTGAAAAAGAAGCCTGTTTTCTTTGCACAGTCATTTCAACTTGTATATGAACTTTAACATATTCAGATCTCTTTTTTTATTTTTATGATATTGCTCCATATTTTATTCCCACTGTTAATTTTTGGAACCCAGTCAACTTAAATACTGTTGTAATTTGTAAACAGATAATAATGATAATAAAAAATTATTATTATTATTTTGAATTAAATTGTATTATACAATAGCAATATATTTCAGTTGTGCACTTCTATTTTTAAAACCATCAGGCTTTTAATTTGATGGTCGGAACACTCCAGGAAGTCAAGTAAGTGACTGTATGGGGGCTAGTTCACAGTAGTTTATAATTAGCTTCTTATTCCAAATCTGGAGAAATGCTCCTCTGGTGCCATTCTAAACGCATGTTATAAGCACACCAAACTAATGAGCATCTACATCTGAGATTTTGTTTGTGTGGTGCTCACATATTGTGCATCGCTCGGAGGGCTGAAATAGAAAATATCCTCGAGCACATCATCAGTATGCGCGTGCTGTGTATGGGCGAATTCCAAATGGAAGTGAGCATCCCTAAGCCCTACTCCTTCCGTAGGGCTGAGCCCTTGAAGTGGGAACTCTGGAGGGAGCAGGGTACTCGCGTCTCATGTACGGCCATTTGGAACAAATCTATACGTCACTTCCACTTTATCTTTGCCTGAACGTTACCATGAGGGTGCAGCGCAGCTGTTCTAACAACATGAATCTCTTTGCTGTTAATTTGTTTTTGCAAATAAACATACTTTTTGTGATAGTTATTGAACATTGTGTCTGATATAAAATTTCTTTCTGTTGCTGTTTTAATAATAATAATAATAATAATAATAGTAATATATCTGTAATACATAAATCTATATAATATACATATAATATACATTCCCACCGAAAGTTATTTGGTGCACGACAGGTCTAAACAATAAATAATTAAGAAACCACATGGTTTAGACTAGCCTACAGGAAAAAATGGATCCTGTTTTTGGAGTATCTCTCTGCTTATGGATGTCTACTATCTTATGTATCAGGAAGAATGTAAACTGTGGAGGAAAGTATCTGTTATAAAAGGGCTATAGTGCTTGCCTCAGCGTTTGAACATGTATTATGTTCTGATTGACAACCTTGCTTCAAAATATATCCTGAGGACACGCCACCCAGGGTCACGTGATCATAAATGGTGCACTGTAAGTCGCTTTGGATAAAAGCGTCTGCCAAATGCATAAATGTAAATATAAATGTAAATGGTAAATTTACCATTTAAGTGATCATCGCATTTACCCCTTAACGACTTTGTGAAAGGGCCCTTGGTGGAGGGCTTGAGTTGCTCACTTTCAATTGGAACATCCATTCGTGCTGTGTCCCCCTCCCGCTGTGCCCTTCAAGGGTGCAAAAACGCCATTTGGAATTCGCCTTTTGTGTGTCAACAGATCCGTGCCATTCACTAATGCACTGTGCATCCATACTATACAGTATATTTACTTATTAAAAGCAGCCATACGCAAAGCTTTCACATGCCTTCAAGTGGATTTGAATTAAATGCACGAGTCATCTGTACTACTTTAATTCTGCTTTTATGGTTCTTTTATGTCATTTTTGGAGCATGGTACAGTAACGAACATGTTTAAAACACAGTATCAGATTTGGAATGGGCTTGTCTGACCATTACACAATCCGTCTAAAAACATCAGAATCAGAGTTGATACTGATCCAGAACCTGATATACTGAACCAAACATATAATCACTAAACATGGGTGGGGCTGTGCTGTTTTTCCCTGATTTTTTGGATTAATTGGAATTAGCATTTTGACGCTATTTTTTATTTATTTTTATCGACATTTTGCAAAAAAACATTGCAAATGATGTAGTTAGATACGTTGTAAATCCACCAAAGGCTGAATAAGGACGAGAAAAAGAATTCACAGAGCTTGTCGTAATGCTGATCCTGATCTGATCAGCTGCATGTGTGTGGTATGCTCCAAATTAACATGACAGGTTAACAACACTGAGACTGATATAAAGGACAGTGCTAATATTCCCAGTATGATTGTACACAGTGTGGTTGTAACTGATCTTCGTCCATCATGCACAGTGTTGGATGTACTGCATTACTACGTAATTCATTACTGAACTTAAATTATGTTTCCATTGAAATACGTAAGGACTACTCATAATTTTTCAGTAATTGAATTAGTTACTTCTGATGCAATGTGTTAAATACTGTATAGAATATAGAACAATTCTATATAAAACAATAGTGAATTTAAAATCTAAATATAACGTCTAATGTTAAAATTTATGTTTTCTAATTTAATCCAACCCCCTTAAATTCTTTGAATAGTTCATGAATAATTAATTTGATTTTATATGATTTATTTGATAGAAAAGAACAATTTCATGTCTATCCTTATAGACAATATAGTAATTAGTAATAAGTAATGCAATTACTTTTCAGACAGAGTAATTAGTACAGTAATCTAATTACACTGTAGAAGATGTAATTAGTAGTTTGTAATTCATTACTTTTTTTAGAGTACCTTACCAAACACTGATCATACATTTATACAATGGCTTGAGACAAGAACTGGCCTCGACATGCACATGTTGATGAACTGTCTCCTTTCTTAGACCCATAAAAAAGTGTCAAACACTATCAAATAATTTGGATAGGCTAAATTTGCTTTGTTCTGTGATGTGTTTCAACTGTACTGCATCTATAGCCAATATTTGGAAAGCAGTCATTTGAATAAACTTTGCAAGTTGAATTGTAATGTTACATTTCATATTGCTGTGCTACTCCGCGTGAACAGCTAGAGGGTGCATCTGGAGATGGAATTGTTGCATATTAATATACAAATTAAAAGAGATTCACAAATAGAAATTTGGTTCACAAATAAATTGATTGAGATCTACAAATAAATGTAAGGAGTTTCACAAAATTAAATTAATTTATTAATAAAAATAATGAGATTTATAAATACATGTTAGGAGTTTCACAAAAATTAAGTGAACTCACAAATAAATTAAATGAGATTTGCAAATAAAAAAAAATATTGACATATATATTGTTTAACTCACAAACACAACTCTATCCAGCATTAATTTGTGAATCATGCACATTTATTTCTGGATCGCTTCCTGTACATTTGCGGATGGCTACACGCATTTGTTGATTTTGAAACAAATCTACAATAGGTGGACTCCACCCATCATCTACTCAAGCCAATCAGATAATGCCCATATTACTCGGACCAATCGTAGCATGCTCTATCTTCAACCAATCACACTTCATTTTACTATCAAGGCGTGACCAGAGTCACAGATCTCATGAGCATGGAATCAAGCACATACAGATAACTTCCGAGGCCGCAAACTTTTAAAGAATCGGACATCATCAGAGGAATACTGTGACTTAAAAGTTTGTATAATTTTCTCTCAGTTATAAACATGTAGTGTCTTGTTAAATGTCAATCGTTGAAATTACTTGAAAGTTACTAAGCAAGGTAGCTTGCAATTCATCAGCGTTAGCAGGCAAGATCAAGTTAGCTACAATTACACAGATCAATCCTTATGACACCATATATCACTATATATATTTTTTTTTTTATATTACATGAAAATTGTTACATATTGTTTAAGTGACCTTCTACCATGCTATATTCAATCAAGTTCATTACTATCTAAATATTCTTGCCTGTTAATAGTTCTTAGAATATCAAAATCCACAAAAGGAGGTAAATCCTTTACCTATTTGGCTCCTAAACTATCGAATAGTCTTCCTAACAGTGTTCGGGACTCAGACACACACACTCTCAGTTTAATTCTAGACTAAAGGCTCATCTATTTAGCCAATCATAAACCTAATTTATCCATCAACTCATAGTTAAGGCTGTTTAGTTAGATCTGCCAGAACCAGAAACACTTCTCATAATCTATAACTCTGCAAATTGAATGGCATCTATGCAAATGTTATTCTATTTGTTTCCTTATTCCTTATTTGATTCATATCCCGAGGTTACCAGAGCCGGTGTCAAACTGCACTGCATGTGACTCTGAGTGATGATGACTAAATACAGCCAGTGCCAGCCAGACATCACTTCAGTCTATTACGATGGACTTCAGAGGAAGAACTGTTGCCCACTCCAACCATAAGACATGGGTCACTCATATGCCACTGCCTGAACCTTGGATTTAGGATAGACCTCACCAAAATGACCTGCCGGATGAACTGCAATGCACCTCAACGATCTCGGCCTGCATCACCTTTGTCTAATGATGGACTACACTTTTAAAATGGAATACATAGACTATCAATTGATTGCCAACAAAAGCCTTCATCAGCCAACTAACAATGCATCTATATGAATTTCTGCAGTTTATCCAGGATGGACTTCAAAAATATTAGTCATTAATCTTACAGATCATACAAAATTTAGTTTAAACACTTGCCCTTCACACTTTAAGTCTTAGATTATGACTTATACAGCACATAAATAACTAACATTGGCATCATATTCATGCTGTTTAGCCATAGGGAAACTAGGCTCCACAGTGAGTCTGGTTTCTTCCAAGGTTATTTTTCTCCATTACAACATCTTATGGAGTTTTGTGATCCTTGCCAGTCACCTTCGGCTTGCTCACTGGGGTTCTAAATACAATTATTATTTAATTATTTAGTTTTATGCACAATTTACAATCACATTCAATTAAACTACACAATGATGAATCTTAAGACTTTATATATATTAGTTTAATTTTCTCTTAATCCATGATTTTCTGAAAAGCAGCTTTGAAATGATGTGTGTTGTGAAAAGCGCTATACAATTAAAAATGATGTGCCTTGACATGTAAAAAGTATATCTTTGAATTTTGAGTTGCACTGAATTATAAAATTATATATATATATATTCATATATATATGAAAAGACTGTTAGGGAAGAAATAAATGTGTGTTCTGAATTGCTGGAACACTGATAGAAATACAGGAGCTCCGAGCCCTAATTATTCCATCCCTTCCTTATTTGCATACACATTTGTGTGTTGAATAAAAACAATTACATCTTTATAGCAGGTAACAAACTCAACAATTTAGTTTGCTTTGGGGTTATCAAGGAACCGACTTAGATGCTTATCTGAGCTGACAAGGTGCTATTTTGATTCCAATGCTCTGCAAATGAATTGAAGCAAAGACTATACAGTGGGATAAACTGTGAAATTCATTCATGCAAAACAGCTCATATTTGGCCGTACAAAGATGAAAAGGGAAGTAGGACATCAGAGCACATAAAGCAAACATCATAAAATTAGACAGTTAACCCGTAACCTAAAAAAAATGGTGTTCCTCTCCACCTTCAAAACAAGGTGTTAAGCATGACATCTAACAGCTTTTGATAATGCATTAAGAAAATAATTTCAGCATGACTTGAATAAATACAACTGCTGAACAAGACACAGTTCCATAACATCTCAGAACCACAATGTCTGTATTTCAGGTACAGGAAAGCATGCATTTCTTAGAAAGCATTTGAAATGTAAAAATCAGTTAACAAAATAAATTGAAAAATTCATAAAGGGGATTTCTAAAATACACAATGGCCCCAAAAGAATTTGGACATTCACAGTAGGACAAATTTTTTTTTTATTTTCTCCCCAATTTGGCATGCACAATTCCCAGTGCGCTCTAAGCCGTGGCGTAGTGACTCGCCTCAATCCGGGTGGCAGAGGACGAATCTCGGTTGACTCCGGGTCTGAGACAGTCAATCCGCGCATCTTATCACATGGCTGGTTGAGTGCGTTACCGCGGAGACCTAGCACGTGAGGAGACTCATACTATTCTCCGCAATATCCATGCACAACTCACCACGTGCCCCACCAAGAGCGAGAACCACCATTATAGTGACCACAAGGAGCTTAACCCAAGGTGACTCTACCCACCTTAGCAACTGGGCCAATTGGTTGCTTAGGAAGCCTGACTGGAGTAACTCAGCACGCCCTGGATTTGAATTTGCGACTCCAGGTGTGGTAGTCAGCATCTTTACTTGTTGAGCTACCCAGGCCCCACAGTAGGCCAAACTTAAAAACGCATAAATGTTTGAATTAGACAACTAAATATTAAACCAAGTGGCAGTTATTTAAAAGATAGCATGGGCATACTTTCTATGCACATAGAGTCACACCAACAGAGTTATACAGCTCAAAATTACGACAAAAAGTATTTGGACACTTTCTGGTTGTCTAGTGGATCATGTCTTTACAACAAGTAGTTAAATCTATATCTTCAGAAGCAATCAATATTTAAGTCATTTTTTATCATAAATTCTACTCCCTGCCAATTAGGGGGCGATATGCACAACGAATGTGAATAACCAAAAACAGAAGAAGAATATGTCACTTTAAAGTGGAGATTTACTGAGCAGGGAGGAGAATTTATAGTAAAAATTGAATTATATATTGATCTGTTTCTCACCCACAGCTATCATATACTTTAACCACCAGAGTTGTCTGGAGTACTTTTATGTTGCCCTTAACTGAATATTGAAGCTTCCAAATTTGGACACCCATTCATTTGCATTGTATGGGCCAGATGAAAAAGTCATACACATCTGGAATGGCATGAGGGTGAGTAAATGAGAGAATTTTCATTTTGGGTGAACTATACCTTTAAGGGGAGCTGACTTCATCCATGCACTATAAATCACTTTGGTACCAGTAGTAGTAACTGCAAAAATGGCTCAGAAAAATCAAATTTGTTCTGAGAAAAGGTCAGATGTGACTTGGTTTGCTCTTTTGATATCCAATGCAATGATATCCCTGCGTTTTTCTGTGTTTGTTCAAATTTCCAAATACTTTTTGGAGCCACTGCAGTTGTTATATCACATCAATAGCAATCATCACATTTATGAAACATTAAGGCCAAAGGCAAATATAGTTGTTATTTTATGAACAAACATTGACTAGAACCAACCACCTTTCTTCCTCCAAATAGCATCTATAGGAATCTTTATCAGTGATTAACTCCATAATTCCCTCAGCTCAGCGATTTATTTTATTTTTTCCTAACAGAGACTTCACACTGAACCATCACTTATCTTACCGATTACACCAAAAGAGGAAATTACCAGGGTTTAGTGACACATTTAATAATGAATGGAACCCTTTGCAAATTCTCTTGAAATCAGCCAACATCAGACTCTGAACAAAAACACATTAAATCTAATTAAGTGCCAAAATGTATTCAAACATCAACCTGTCCTTTATCATCAGTGATCTTTAACTGCCTCCTATATTGTATGGAAGCATGCATGTCAAGAGTTATTTGAAAAGCTCAAGAGATACTAGTCGGAGCCGCTGGGAGATGTCACTCCAGCCAAATTAGGCAAATCATAGCATGGTTAATCTAGGATTCCACATTGCTCTGTGTTAAGTGCAGTCGCAGTAAGCACTTTCCCACATTGTGTGGACAGCACAAAGTACAATTCCTTGAGGTCTGCCTGCTGCTGATATGATGAGTGCTTGCAGAGGATACATTATGGGGTGAGGTGGCAGTTCTGGTGTACATCTCTAAAGTTAAGCCATGAGAGAATACTGCGGCAGCCCAAATGTTACATTATTAGAGGTTTCCCCCAGGCATTCATTGTCGGCAGTGAACCATCAACAATCATTCAACCACACACACACACACAAGCATACAAAATACACACACACACACACCTGAACCGCCCATTCACAGCCATCTGGGTATTTCACCTTAACCACCATAGCCTCCTCATTGTTCCATAAGTGCTATAAAACAATTGCTGAATTTCTGTCCAAGCACTTTTAAGAGCTGGTCTCTGTATTAAAACCATTTGGCGATGTTTAGACAGACTGTCAGCGCCGAGTATTGAGCTATTGTTCAGGAAACAATAAAACAGAGTAGCTTCAATTTTCAGGAGGTAGAGGCACAGACAAATGATTTACAAAAGGACAATTGAACGCTTCGGTACAGCCTTATCATATGAGGAAAAAAAAAATCTAATCTAATGTGTTCTAGTCAGCTATTTCAAAGGTCAGATTTCCATATATCCCGAGGCCTTAAATCGCAATGGAAAATGCTTATGAAAGCATGTTTGGGATCAAGCGTGCTGGACTAGGCTGTACAGAATGTGAGACTACCCCATACACCTAATATCAGTCTGATCTCATTAATATACATAGCTACGTGTACACTAATATTTGTAACATTTAAACGTACATGTTTGTACAATACTGGCCAAAAGTTTTGAATCACTTGACTGAAATGTTTCTCATAATCTAAAAAAAAACTTTTGATTTGAAGGTGTGTGCTTATATGTTTGAAATTAGTTTTGTAGACAAAAATATAATTGTGCCACCATATTAATTTAATTATAACACTACAATCAAAAAATTTATTGAATTGATATTGATGACTTGGACCACATAATAAAGAAAAGCAGCCAATACGTGCCCAACATAGATGGGAACTCCTTCAATACTGTTTAAAAAGCATCCCAGGGTGATACCTCTTCAAAAAACTACTTTGAAGATGCTAAAATACAAATATGATTTATTTTGGATTTTGTTTAGTTAGAACATAATTCACATAGTTCCATTTATGTTATTCCATAGTTTTGATGACTTTACTATTATTCCAAAAAAAATATATATATATAATAAAGAATATGGGTGTAAAAACTTTTGACTGGTAGTGCAAGTTTGGATAGACATTAAAACGTACAATATGGACGTTTGAAAGCATCTAAAACATAAAGATTTTTACATATTTACAGCTTTAGAAATGTAAAATATTGAGGTTTCCATTACAAATATATTTGAAAATACACAAACACAAATTATTATAAATATATTTGTAAATTTTTACCGTTTTATAGATATTTTAGATCAATTAACCCTACTCCAATCTCTAAATATAACAACATTTCAACAATATTAAAACATGTAACAAGTAGATTAATGTGCAGTAGCAATAATTGTTGTTACAATATATTAACGTATATATATTTTACAGCCGCTAAACCCACACCTACTCCTAAACCTATATAAAACACGTAACAGGCAGATAAATTTAATCACAAGAATTTATTCAGGAAAAACTGCTAAATTCAGTACAAAATTAGTCCAAAGTGTGATTTGATGCATCTGATGTGCTCCCTGATGGCATACAATAGCACTGAGTGAGGTGGAGACTGGACAGTACAATTTGTATTATTAATCGCTGTAAATCTTCTCCTGATGCACTCCATAACGGCGCTGTCAGTTCTCATTCAAACATATACATTGCAGAATATGGCATGCTGCAAATGGTCAGTAGACACTTGAGAGCCAATGAACATTAAACATCAATGCTGTAAAACCGCTGGTCATAATGCTTGAGGCGTCCATTTTCTCATTTTGAAAAGGAAACCAATGCATGTTGATGATTAAACAACTCAAACAGTACACATAAATATTTGTACTTTTCTATAGGTGTTAATACATCAAATTATGACATTTAGATGCTGTCAATACGTTAGTATTGTACGTTTTGGTGTCTATGCAAACGTAAGAGAATGTACGTTTGCTAGAGCCAAACTTTACGAAAGAATACATTTGAATCCTTATGAGATCACATTGCTAATATACTGTATATCCCTATGGCCCACTATAGGCTCTTTCTCAATAGCATTTCAAATAATGTCGACAAAGCAACTTAAAATGCCCCAAGTGAGAAAAGAAAAATAAATACAGATTGCAATTTAAAGGTAGGACAAGGTGCAGTATTCAAACAAAGTTATCTATCACAGTATGCAGCTTGTATTTAGTAGTAGCATTAAAGCTGAAGTGTATAATTTTTCTAATTGTGTTCTCCTATCTCAGCTTAATATGCAGAGACAACTATAAGTAAGCCATTTTTAGGTTGATTACCCCTGAAAGTGTAAACACTGTGGCACTTTGAAAACATTTCACATAGCACATTGGCTAATCCAATGGTGTGAGTTTAGGGCAGGGCTATATGTTTACCAATGGTATTGAGAGGGAGCATTCAAACAGGGAAACCTGTTTTAAAAGAATAATTATTTTCCCAATTCTGTGTGGTGACAGTTTTTGAGGCCAATAAGGCAGACAACACAAGAAATGCAAACATAATATAAAGTAAAACTATAATTATAAAAGAGATACGGAATATGCAGTAGGTGAGCAGCAATAGGGCCATACAACCACAATGCTGTGATATTAAATGTGAGGCGGTGGAGATTTACTGCTGTGTACTTGATAGTCAAGCAACTGCTGTTTATAACACATTGCTTGGCAGTAAAAGCCTTTGAATTAGAAGGAAACCTGTTCATCACTATGACTTTAAAAGTAAGAGGTCTTTAAAAGGACTTAAATGCATGGTGTTTTAAAAAAGTCTTTATGAGTAATTTCCCCTCCGTTTTATATTTTTATATTGGAAAGGCTGCAAAGATGCTAAATTAGAGGCATACACAAGTCAAAGGTATGTGATGTGACCAATTATAAAAAATTTAAAAGGCCAACTGCATATAGTGTATTTCAGCTGTGGTGGGGGATTGCCCGCCAATTAAATCTCTAGTGTGGCCCTAGGTTGCACATTCAACACCAAGCATGGTGATTGAAGGACTACTACAAATAACAGTCCTGTGGCAACTGTGATCACAGTTTTAAACCATTACCACAGTGCTCCTTTTTAAGGAGCCTGTCATACTTGATGTTATGCTGTATTATGATTTATTAAGTCTGAAAATATGGTTCACTTGCCCAAAGGAAAAAAAAACATACAATGACGAACAACGGGTCTCATTCACTAACCATGCATACGCAAGTATTTGTGCTTAAAACCTGTGTGCAAACATTTTCATGCATGAATCAAGCAACTTCAAAATAAGTCTTACTGACATCTGATTAACAAAAATGATGTATTATAGCTCGATCTGGGATAGGTTCTGCATACAAATGCAGCAGATCACGTGTAGTCTAGGCCTATATAAAAGGTGTTTATTGTGTGATGGCACACTTGGCTTTACTCTAAGATCTTGTTGCAAAAAGCCTCTTATCCAATTGGCTCAATCATATACCAGAGCAGTAAAGGAATAGTTCACCCAAAACTTCTCTCATCATTTACTCACACTCAGGCCATCCAAGATGTGTAAGACATTCTTTACTTTGGTGAACACAAAACAAAGATTTCTAGAAGAATACCTCAGCTCTGTAAATCCATACAATGCAAGTGGATTGTGGCCAGAACTTTGAAGCTCTAAAATGCACATAAAGGCAGCATAAAAGTAATCCATACAACTCCAGTAGTTAAATCCATATCTTCAGAAGCAATGTGATAGGTGTGGGTGAGAAACAGATACACAAACATATTCTTCTTCTTTATTTTTTTTGGCGATTCACAATCTTGTGCCAATCGCCACCTACTTGTCAGGGCTGGTGGAGATTAGTAGTAAAAATTACTTTAATATTGTTCTGACCACAACCGTCAGGCACAGGAACATTTTTTTCCCTCAGGCTATCCATCTCATGAACAGTTAAAATTGCCCCATTGAGAAGAATTATGTGCAATACAGTTTAGTCCTTTTTTATATTTATCCAACACATCTACCTCTTCTCTTCAGCCATTTCATTCCTCTGAAAAAAAATTAATAAAATTGCACTGTACATAACAGATTTGTATTTTGCACTACATAACAGATAACATATTTGTATTAGAATTGCACTATGCATGTGTATGTGTGTATCTATGTATGTGTGTGTCTGTGTGTGTATGTATGTATATGTCTAATTATTTGTAATTATTTTGTATTATTATCCATGACTTGCTGCTGTTTTTGTATAGTTTTTTTTTTTATTGTTGTACACTGGAAGCTCCTGTCACCGAGACAAATTCCTTGTATGTGTATGCATACTTGGCACTAAAGCTGATTCTGATTCGGATCCATTTCTAACCCACAACTATTATGTCGCTTCTGAAGACATGGATGTTTACCACTGGAGTCCTATGGATTACTTTTATCCTGACTTAATGTGCTCTTTGGAGCTTCAAAGTTCTGGCCACCATTCACTTGCATTGAATGGGCCCAAAGAGCTCAGATATTCTTCTAAAAATCTATATTTGTGTTTTGCAGAAGAATGAAAGTAATTGAGTATGGCATGAGGGTGAGTAAATGATGAGAGAATTTTGATGTGTGAACTATTTTCATTTCTAGGCGAACTATTCCTTTAAGCCCATACAAACCAACATTTGTGATTCACGCATATTTTGTTTTGGTCTAAAACTGCTGTTTTGGCATTACTCTCTATCAGTATAGTATATTTGTGATACTTCAGTTGACAGTATCAGCAAAAATTTTAATTTTATAACTGTACATCAACCCCTTCAGGGGCAAAAGTAGCTGTTAAAATGAAAAGTTTCTGGTTTCACTGGCTCTCTTTCACTGTCATCTACTTTGCCCAGACAGACATTAATTAACATGTAGAAGAATAGCTTAAACTAATGGGTTTCAGTCATATTTGGGCCAAACTGAAACTGTGAACCGAAACAAAGTGAGAGAGGGTGGTGCATTTGGTAATTATTGAAGCACTTTTCCTCAAGTTTTCAAGTGTTTAATTTGAAGTAACCAGCCTTTGGTACTGTTAAAGCTTCTGTTAAAGTACTGAAAAAAGCAATTCAATAGCAAAAATATACCGGTGGAAGTGCAGATTTCCTCAATAAAAAAAAATCACAAGCACTCAAAAGTATTACGGTGCACGGAATTTTCAATCTGGTTTGTAAATGTGCCCAACATTTATCTTTAACTGTTGAATATACACTGAAAGGTAAAGATTAGGAAAATGTATCATCATACAGTATGTTGTTTATGCTCTTTGAAGTAGAGTAATAATAAATACAAATAAAAAGTATTTTTGAGAACAACAGCAAATTAAAGAGATAAGTGATTAAAAGCCTTTTCATAAACTCAATTTATTATGAAGGGTTTTGAATAGAAACCTGTACATTTCATCACCATTATCTTCAGAGCCTTTCAAACTAGACTCCACCAGACACTGAACAGCAAACACATATTCATACATTGTTTTAATAAATAATAAAGCAAACAATTTCTGGGGTCTTATATGTCATCTCAGCTAGAACCATCAGTATGACTCTAGTATGGTTGTGGATGAATAGTATAAGCAGTACAATTAAAGTGCAATCAATGTCTTAATGCATTGCATATGTGGCATATACCACACATACCACCAAACTTAAATTATATGAACAAAATCACAATGGGTCTTCTTGAAATGCTTATGACTTGTCTCACACATATCCCATTAAAAACAGATAATTAATTCTTAAGCACATGCCAATTATTCACTTTAAACATTTTAGGCATATTTTAACTGATATGAACTCACCTGATGGGCTGATGTGTCTCCAAGAGATTTTGGGCTCTGGTTTTCCGCTGGCTGTGCAGATGAGTGAAACATTGCTGCCTTCGTTTACCGTAATGTCCGATGAAATGTCATAGATTTTGGGAGGAACTGTGAAACAAAACAAAGAGTCAGATACAAAAAGCAGCAAATCTAATGTAATGTGTGTTGCCAAAAACATGGGGAAAAAAAGCTATATCTGGATCTAAACAGCTTAGTATGTGAACAACAAGAGCAAAGAATTTAGAAAAAGGAAATGAATTGTTTTATCTAATAAAAAATTAATGAAACATCTATATACACATACATATATGTATATGTGTGTGTGCGTGTGTGTGTGTGTGTGTGTGTGTGTGTGTGTGTGATAAAAAGTAGGTAATTATTTATTTTGACAACTAGGTATTGCTGTATTGGTGCATATAAATACAAATGATTAAACATCATTCTTGAGTTGATTTTGAGAAAAAAGATGTGGGGAACAGGCCTTAATTATTCAGGGCTCCAGACTAAAAAAAAAAAGACTAAGGAGCCATTGGCTCCTAAACTGAAACCTTTAGGGGCCAAATGGCTGTTTTAGCTTCCACATCACAGAATCGATCGATTTAGATCGTTGTTTAAAAACAAGATAGAAAGCCAAAGAAAAGGCAGCTGATAGCTCATTAATTGTGTGTTAAATATATAGACTGTATAGTTGAGCGCACAAATTTGCATTCCCCTTTTGTCTCATAAGTTTTCACACTTATGTGTGTGAAAATCCCAGGAGAAATGCTCAAACTAGCCCATCTTGCACCTACATTCATCCATCGGATTACCAAATCAGCTAATCTTATGGCAGCAGCGCAGTGCATAAAATCATGCAAATACGGTTCAGGAGCTTCACTTGATGTTCACATCAACCATCAGAATGGGGAAAAAAATTGATCTCAGTGATTTGGAACATGGCATGATTGTTGATGCTAGATGGGCTTGTTTGATTATTTCTGTAACTGTTAATCTGCTGGGAATTTCACGCAAAAGAGTCTCTAGAATTTACTCAGAATGGTGCCAAAAACAAAAAAAAAACATCCCATGATTGGCAGTTCTGTGGACAGAAACACCTTGTTGATGAGAAAGGTCAACAGAGAATGGCTAGACTGGTTTGAACTGACAAAGTCTACGGTAACTCAGATAACCGCTCTGTACAACTGTGGTGAAAAGAATATCATCCCAAAATGCTATTCTGAAATGCGGGTTACCGCTAATTTGGTGGCACGAGGACCTACACAATATTAGGAAATTCTATAAACTCTTAAAATAAAACTCTTACCGGAGTTTCCACATTGGATACATACTGTTTAAAATGGCGGAGGACATTGCAGTTTTTATAGGGAATGACTCTTGCGCACAGGCTACCACGAAATAAATAGGAATACCCCCATTTGGATGGCTATTTTACCAATGAGAAAGCTGACCTTCAGAAAACTGACAGCATCTTTGCTTGGATGTGGCAACAGGTGATTGCACTCGCTCCATCTTTCTCTCTTTCTCTCTCTCTTTCTTTCTCTCACTCTCTCTCTCTCTCACACACACACACACACACACACACATCCATCCATCCATCCATCCTTGTTTATCCAATAACTTCGAATAACAGCACAAGCCTTGAAACTATTTCGGAAGTAATTTTTTTTTAAATTACTAACGAAGGCTTGGACGCATCATTTGTTTTGAACCAGTAACGTCAGATTCTGATCAGTCATGTAAGAAAGTAGTTCCATGCACAAATGTGTTTTTATGACCGTACTCAGTTTTTCAAAATTTTTTAAAATTGACTTGTAAACTGTTGTATATAAGTAATGTATATAAGTAATATTATACTCGCAATCATGCTATATATATATATATATATATATATATATATATATATATATATATATATATATATATATACTTTTAATTATAAAGAAACCCGAAATACACATGGGACTACTATTTTGCACTCCCAGTGTGATCTCACTGACTGCTGATTCACTGAGACAGTGATTCGAATTCAAACTGCTAAGCTGAGCTCCTGAGTTCAAACAAGCTCTTGTCAGACAGACCCGGTTCAAAAGTGTTATCTGTTCATGAATCGGACATCATTGCTCGGGCTGTGTTTGTTGTTGCGTGCAGCCAGCAAGCTCATATCATCAACAGAAAGGGTGAAAAGTGGCACGAAAGATGTATTCAATAACTCACAAGATGACTTCTGACGAAACCTCACATGAAAGCACACATCCTGACTGTCGCAAATGGCGACTAGATTTTAAATGTTTGTCACAATCATTCATTTTTGGTCACATTTGCACTCTCAGGTCTGGAGCCCTGTTATTTTTTAAAGTTATTTCAAAGCAAATACATACAGTATAGAGATATATTGAACATCGTCAACAGGCTGAAAAATATTAGAGTTATTTATTCATATTAAAGATTTTTTCTTTGCCATAACACCCAGCCTTAGTGAAGAATTGCCAAAACTCTGGTGATGCTTTTCTGGCAGACAATATTGCAGGTAAGCAGCCACTGTTGCATGACATTATGTGTCATGATGCACCTTATCCTCTCTGTCACTATACAAACTGAAAACAAATGTAGCAGCAAATCTGTCTTTATTACCCATTCCATATCACAGGTATTTGAGAGCCTTTGCTCTCCCTTAAAACCTTAATGTCAGTCAAATAGGGGTTTAAGAATAATAGTCTCACCTTCTGATTTAACTTTCTTTCATAAAAAACATTACAGATTTTGAGAGGACTTCGAAATCAGCCATTCCCTTTGTTCATTTTTTAGGTCCAGCTCTGATTCAATGTCAAGTTCTTTGAAGTACATTTCATTTAACTAGACAAAGTCTGAATTTTTTTTAAATAACTTTTCCAAATATTCTAAACTGTGCATTTGTTGGCTGAAAAAACATGTACAATGACAAAACTTCCTCAAGACCAATTTTCTTCACAGAAAATAAATTAAACAGTAATGATAATTTCTTTTGTTGTAAAATCCAATTAATAGTTATCCTGGCATGCAGACTCCCCGCTGCATGAAAACATAACCTGCCGCAATATATAATCAAATCAAAAATGATGGTCTTATAGAATAAGCAACACTCATCGGGTAAACAAAGTCAATTAGAGGGAAAAAAGACACTGGCAGAATCATAAAGCCTATTAAAAGTATTGTATGTTACTAAAGTAACCCTTAGATGGAGAGGACATTCAAGTTTTCAAAGAGCCAGAGCTACAGTTTATTATTGTATATAACAGTTTTCTTTTCACATACAAGCATTTGGCACCTTGCAGGAAAACCTCAACATTACGCACTCTTACTCTGTTTGATATCCAGTTCAGATCTTGCTTATCATGGTTTTTGGTAATTTGCTGGTACTAAACGGTTAAATTGAAATTACAGTCTCCACTACAGGTTTACTTGAACTTGCTCCCACTGTTGACAAATGTCCACAATCACTGATAGTACAAATGGAAAATGTTGCATTTGTCTACTGATCATATCCACCTTCCACAGGATCAAGACCCCATTAGCCAATGTTGAGGACACAGGTACTTCCTCCTAAAATGAGATGTGTGGCCTCTCCAGCTCTTTGAGCTGAATAGGTTCTAAGAAGACAGAAGTAATGGAAATATATCATCATCTTGGTATATATTATATGGAGCTGAGGGTGAAAAAGAATCTATATTTTGATATTCCTGACAATACTGTATTGATATTCTAACAATTTTCAGTTTAAAACCTTCAGTTTCACTCTGTTCCACACACAAAGCTATTATATGTGTTGGAATTATTTCATAGTGCTTATTATTATTATTATTATTATTATTTATTAATTATTTAATGCTCTATAATTATTTAAATTTAAAGTGATTTTGAAAGCACATTTATCTACTAGGTACTTTATTTTGTTGAAACTTGGCTAGGTTTAGGTGAAGGGATGAGGTTGGGGGGCTTAGATATTTTTATATAGATAAAAATATTTATATAATAGTGTAATGTCAATCAAAGTATATTGTGACTAGTGTTGTCAACAGTAACGGTACTTCGGTACTATTAAAATAAAAAATATGTAATGATTCTAGTGTTTCTGTAGAACCAGTATTACTGAGCACCGACTCAATCCGATACCAGCGCACATTATGCTTGGCACACAACAGCTTTAAAACGCTCACATGCTTATTTTGAATATGTTACTCCTTGTACACTGAAATGGACAATTAATAAAATTAAAATTTGTGACATGTCCTAGTGTAATTTATTAAACCGCTAAGGGCTGCAATCTTACTGTGGAAGAGCTGCATACTTTAAATAAATCTGACCGCTCATTCACAAGAAACTCCACAGACATTAATAATCATTAACGTTGTATGAGATGACAGAGCAGAGCACTAATCTACTGTGAACCACACAGCACATGTAAACGATATATCTATATAATTAAAATCACAGCATTTGCACTTTAATCTCAGTTCAGCTTTATTTATATCGCATTTAAAACAACAAAGTTGACTAAAGTGCTTCACAGTAAAACTATTTAAAACATAGCATTTCAAAATCACCACATACACAAGCCCCAGTAATCTAAAATACAAACACTTCAAAACTGTGTCCAACATTTCATTTTTCAGATTTAAAGGAGAGTGTAAAGAGATGAGATTTCAGACGTGACTTAAAAGTCTTCAATGATCACACTGCACCAATACAAGTTTGGCAAAAAAAAAAAAAGTAATGACATGTTGAAAAGTTCTATTTTAACTTGTTAAAAATGTTCAAAATTTATTGGTTAGACGCCATTTTGATGATGAAAATAAATTAAACTTTTAAAAATGTTCTGGAAAAAAATAATTATTAAACTAACTAAAAATAACTGAACTGGTGTGTTCAATAGTATGTTATCATATTAGCATATTTTTGCTGTGGTATCGAGAAATTTCATGATATTGCACTGGTATCGGTACGGACTACTGAAATTTTAGTACCATGACAACACAAATTGTGACCAAATGTACCTATCTGTTACGTGTTTTAGATAGTTGACAATTGGGTTAGGGAATCTAAAATACCAATATCATTGTTTAATGCAACTACACAAATATGTTTATGAGTAAAATAAAACATATTGTGGTTAAACATGATAATATCTGATGAGACTGCCTGGAATTACCTGATGCATCAGGAAACAGAAAACCACAAGTCTGCTTTTGCTGTCTATACAGTTTATTGATGCACTGGGCACTTGCACAATTGTCAGTATTTGACATCTTGTGAATGAGAACAAGTTTACAATGAAAATAATTGAGAAACAGATGAGTAAAAGATCGCAATACATTGCAGTTACAAAACATAACATTATTATCGTATCAAGACACAGACATCGATTTTATATCTTAACATCAGGTCTCTGCTGATTTCCGTTCTAAGTGAATATGGGCCTTCCTTTAAATGTGATTGGATGTCTTTTATTGTTATTTTTCCAGACACAAATGTAGTTTTACAATGCAACAATGACAAATTTGGGTTGAAACTATTGAGTTTCTTGAGCTTATAAATTGGCATAAAAAGCACCGAGGATTTGGTGTACTGAAGAAATAATTCTCATTAACACTGAAACAGAGTTAACGTTCATTACTAATCTTGTGTGTGCCACCTGCAAATACTGAGTTTATTATTAGTTGGAATGAAACCCATTTTTTCAAGTAGTTAGATGAAAAGATGGTATGCTTCAGCACTCCACTAAACAAGCCACCATAAAAAGACACAAAGGTAAAAAATGTAGCCTGCACTCTAACTATCACTGAACACATAATGAAGGAAAATGTTATTTAATTGCAAACTCAAGGCCTAACCAGGATTTGACTTCTATGAATCCCAGCCAAGTATCAGCTTCAAAGCTTTCGGCCATAGTTATTTTTAACCTGTTTATTTCCACTCAGACCATTCAATTGGTAAGGTAATGACAACAGCCGAAAAACAAGACAACACTAAAGCCCTACCCTAAGGTCCTATGAAGACAACTTGATGCTTTGTTTTCCATTTAATTCATTAACTGCTGCAGGATTGTCATGTTTGCCCATTCTACTCTAATCCCCCCTCCTCTGTTCGGCAGGAGACATTGAGATGGAGCTGCCACGGCTGATGGGGAGGCATTATCTGTCTCTCAGCCCCAAAGTGAATAAATAAACCTCTAATGACACCACCTTGAATTACTGAAATGCTTAGAGCTATTAAAATGCATTGTTTCCTCTGAATAAAGTGGAGTACATGGCTCGACTTTCTATAAATTCTGACAGGTTCTCCAGGGCTGACTGCTGCCACCTATTGCTTCACACCAACTGCCAACCCCCATTCCAATTATAGAGCTAAAGGAAAAGTGGGCTCCTGTCATAATGCAGTCTAGCACAGGCAAAGAGCTAGGTAGAGACAGGCAAAAAAAATCAGACACAGTCTTATCTATTTGTGTCAAATAATTGTTGTTTTACACATATTTTTGGCAAGGAATAAAAGAATGAAAAAATAAGGCTGATGTTCTATTAATGATCTTGTATTTTACAGTATTGTGTCTATTAACAGCTTAAATGAAGTGAATTTGTAAATGGTGCTTATATGGCATGTTCATGGTAGATTACCAGTGGAATAGGCAGTAATATAGAAGACGCACTCTCTTGCACAGCTGAGCCCTTCATTAACCTTTAGTTTCTATTCCACACCATGCCAAAAATACACAGAGACCATCATAAATGAATTTTTCACCCTTGGAAAAAACACTGATCATCCATTTCACAAGCACTGCTAACTTACATTTAAACAGCATGGTAAATAATTACTCAGCAGTTCATTTGACTGAAATTAACAGTTTATGGGTTTTCACCAACCTGGTCTCAAAGAATCGAGTTACTATATCTGCATTTTTGCAAAATGATTTTTACATAGCTCGTTGTAGGTACTACGGGGCTAAAGGCTCCCAGGGGTAAAAGGCTCCACTGATTTTATTTTCTCCCAAAACACTAAATAGCAACAAAAACTACCTCAGCACTTTACTAAACGCCTGTTTGTCACTATACACTGCAAAATTGTCCTGTTCCATGAGATCTTTGCATGAACAGTCTAAAGGATGATTTTTGAGGACATTTTATCAAATTTTTTACATTTAAAAAAATGTTGTAAATTGATGTAGCTAAACATTCCTGTTTAATAACGAACAAATTTATTTGGAAACAGAAAGCTTATTTGTCATTTTCAGTTTTGTTTAAGGTCATTAAATCAAATATTTTTCAGTAACTGTCCAATAAGTGAAAGGATAGTATTTGGAGTAGGTCTTTGCACAATTAATCGAAATCGCAATATGACCTTTTGCAATTATTAAATTGCAAAGGCTGCTGTTTAATTAAATAAATATTCTGCTCCCTTCAAAGTTTATTTGCGCTGTTCAGTCCAGACTATATTAAATTAGCGCATTGTTACAGTGTTTTCAGAGCGGCTCTGTGCTCCACAACTCCCTCTCATGCTTAAAGAAACAGAAGTACTCCGAGTTCGGTTCCGTTAACTTACGTGCGCTAAACACTTTAATTACACTAAACTGGCCCGTCCTGCGTGAAGCGTTTTTTTATTATTATTATTATTATCTGCGGTAGCAGCATCTCAGTCTCCGCAAGGCATAGGTATCATAATAATATCGCAGAATACAAGATAGGGTATAATTCAAACATCTTTATTAAATGATTGCTACGCAAACAGCATTAACAGTAACACCTGTAGTGTCATATTCAATAGATATTCTCCTGTCATTTGTTTACTTCACGAAAGAGCGAGTCGCCCTTATTACGGTCCCCGCGGAAACAAGTGAAAGCGGAACTAATATTACCAACATCCAACAAAATGAAAAGGAACATACAGTGAGGAAAATAAGTATTTGAACACCCTGCTATTTTGCAAGTTCTCCCACTTAGAAATCATGGAGGGGTCTGAAATTGTGATCGTAGGTGCATGTCCACTGTGAGAGACATAATCTAAAAAAAAAAAAATCCAGAAATCACAATGTATGATTTTTTAACTATTTATTTGTATGATACAGCTGCAAATAAGTATTTGAACACCTGAGAAAATCAATGTTAATATTTGGTACAGTAGCCTTTGTTTGCAATTACAGAGGTCAAACGTTTCCTGTAGTTTTTCACCAGGTTTGCACACACTGCAGGAGGGATTTTGGCCCACTCCTCCACACAGATCTTCTCTAGATCAGTCAGGTTTCTGGGCTGTCGCTGAGAAACACGGAGTTTGAGTTCCCTCCAAAGATTCTCTATTGGGTTTAGGTCTGGAGACTGGCTAGGCCACGCCAGAACCTTCATATGCTTCTTACAGAGCCACTCCTTGGTTATCCTGGCTGTGTGCTTCGGGTCATTGTCATGTTGGAAGACCCAGCCTCGACCCATCTTCAATGCTCTAACTGAGGGAAGGAGGTTGTTCCCCAAAATCTCGCAATACATGGCCCCGGTCATCCTCTCCTTAATACAGTGCAGTCGCCCTGTCCCATGTGCAGAAAAACACCCCCAAAGCATGATGCTACCACCCCCATGCTTCACAGTAGGGATGGTGTTCTTGGGATGGTACTCATCATTCTTCTTCCTCCAAACACGGTTAGTGGAATTATGACCAAAAAGTTCTATTTTGGTCTCATCTGACCACATGACTTTCTCCCATGACTCCTCTGGATCATCCAAATGGTCATTGGCAAACTTAAGACGGGCCTTGACATGTGCTGGTTTAAGCAGGGGAACCTTCCGTACCATGCATGATTTCAAACCATGACGTCTTAGTGTATTACCAACAGTAACCTTGGAAACGGTGGTCCCAGCTCTTTTCAGGTCATTGACCAGCTCCTCCCGTGTAGTTCTGGGCTGATTTCTCACCTTTCTTAGGATCATTGAGACCCCACGAGGTGAGATCTTGCATGTGGCCCCAGTCCGAGGGAGATTGACAGTCATGTTTAGCTTCTTCCATTTTCTAATGATTGCTCCAACAGTGGACCTTTTTTCACCAAGCTGCTTGGCAATTTCCCCGTAGCCCTTTCCAGCCTTGTGGAGGTGTACAATTTTGTCTCTAGTGTCTTTGGACAGCTCTTTGGTCTTGGCCATGTTAGTAGTTGGATTCTTACTGATTGTATGGGGTGGACAGGTGTCTTTATGCAGCTAACGACCTCAAACAGGTGCATCTAATTTAGGATAATAAATGGAGTGGAGGTGGACATTTTAAAGGCAGACTAACAGGTCTTTGAGGGTCAGAATTCTAGCTGATAGCCAGGTGTTCAAATACTTATTTGCAGCTGTATCATACAAATAAATAGTTAAAAAATCATATATTGTGATTTCTGGATTTTTTTTTTTTAGATTATGTCTCTCACAGTGGACATGCACCTACGATGACAATTTCAGACCCCTCCATGATTTCCAAGTGGGAGACACTTGCAAAATAGCAGGGTGTTCAAATACTTATTTTCCTCACTGTACATATCATACATCTATATCAAATATTTATTTACTATAATATAATGCATTGCTAAATTAAATATAATAAAATAATTAATACAGATGATTTAATTAAATGGTGACAAACTAACAAACATTTTCACTTTAAATTTAATTATACCAATGGGTTATCAGTTCAACTTCAGTTTGACATTAAGCCTCATTCTTTAGGACTATCTTATATACAGCGAAGAATGGTTTGTATAAGCCTACTAGTTTTTAAGGCCTAGAATAAAGAGTAACATTTATATTTTGTGTATACTGAATTATTCAATCAACCTTATTCAGTTATTCAATTATTTTTGACAGCAAAAACTAGGCACCAACTATGGTTTTACCAACAGGAAAATTTAGTTAACAGTAACATTGAGCAGAAAGCTTACATGTGAGCTGCTGATAAAAAGATAAATGATCAGCATCGACTGATGAGATGAAAATTGGAGATTGTGTCGGATGTTAAAATCCTGATTTGAGCATCCCTAATATTCAAGTTGACTGTTTCAGAAACTAATAATTATGATTAGTGGGCTGAAACCCTATTACAAAATGGACAAAAACAAGTACACGGTGGATGGTAACATTTGGATATGAAGAAGACTTTGTTTCATTGTTTATATATTTATTTGTTTGTGGTTGAACTGAAAAAAGTTCTCAGTTTGGTTCTTTTTAAGAGGGCTCAGATGTGAAAACCCCAACAGCCTTTTTGCAGTAGAACATGTGGAAAATATTACCATCATAATCGCAGTTCAAATCGCAATCGCAATATGACTTTTTGTCCAAATCGTGCAGACCTAATTTGGAGTAAAAAGCCCCTCTGCTGCAGGCTCTTAAGTGGGGGGAATAGATTTTTCCTAAAAAATGTTCAAAGTGTGCTCACATTGACTCATCCAATAATAATAGAGATTAGTTTGTTTATAGAATACTTGAGATGAACAGTAATAAAATGCCAAATGTTTTTGAAATTAACAGGAAATGGTTGACTTTTTCTGAAGTAGTTATTTTGAGTAAGCATCTTCTTAATTTGTTACTCAAAAAAAGCATCTTGGTGTCTCAAAAGAAGTTGCATTAGTTGACAAATTTTGCACCATGAATATTTCCTCTATATCTACACAATATCACTTTAAACACCCTAGGGGGCCTTTTAAATATATTATATTTACCTTGATACATTTTGTGACCAAACAAGAATTCCTTAAGGGGTGCCTTAAGCCCCATTGTACCCCATCACAGCTGTTTCAAATAAACACTAGAGGTGTAACAAAAACATTTACTTATATTCACTTTTTATTCGTGAATAAAACTGCTGATTATCAGTTTATAAACACTTATGTTTTTGTTCTGTTCCTCACACAAAGCTGTCTTATGTCATTACAACACTTTAACTATAGCTCATGACTTGTAAGGCGATACATATAGGCAATAAGCCATTTGCATTACACATCAAATAACATTTACAAGCTTATTCATGTGCAATCAAGTTGCGCAGTACAGCTGTACTTGCAAAGCAAAGGTCTTGGGTACGAGCCCAGAACAGCAAAAGAATTGACATGTGAACCAAATTTGTCATAGCACCATGTGACAGGGCGGAGTGCGGGGTCGGGTCATGATGCTAAACAAACGGCCCCTAATCAGGTTAATCAAGCCTCAGAGAGGGATAAAGGCAGACTTGAAAATGCAATGGGACAGAGAGACCCCTGCCGTCTGCCAAATATGCGGTGTCCGTTCCGTCCACCAGAGGCCGGGGGACTGCCTCCGATCCACCCGGGGAGGCGTGGCTGTTGTCCACTAGAGGGTGGAGGAGTGGCCGGGGACCAAGCTACAGCGTATCAGCGAACCAGCGAGTAAGAGTTTTTTTTTTCTTCTCTTGCTCTCCCGATACGCGTTGGCCTTTCCCTCGCTTTTAAATGTTACTTTGGTTTTTATGGGGTACTGCGCTGTTACAGGGAGTACCCCCTGTGTTTTTAATGATTGGTGTTTCCCTCCCCTTGTCCCCTCCCAGATTCAGGAAGGTGGAGATGACCTGCCGGCAGATGGGTTGGAAGGTGTACGCCATGCCGTGGGCTCCCCGGCCTGAAAGCCTCAGAGGAATAAAGGCTGACTGGAATCTGCAGTGCGAGAGAGATTTACGGGCAGCTGTCCGACACCTTTGTGTGTTTGTCTTTTTGTTTAGTTCTTCACTAAACTATTATTTATATTGTCAAGCCGGTTCTCGCCTCCACCTTTCCATGAATCCCTTTACACATGCATTTCGGAAATGCCGAAATGCATGTAATGAACCAAGTAATGTCATTTTGCAGTTCATGTGGACTCCCGTCGGTCTTAAAACAAATTTGGTCTAATTTGTGGAAGTAAACCACTGTTGATGATGTATAATTGCCTATTATACTATAATGTCTTTCTCGTTGCTGCTATTCTCCACAGAAATTGCTCTTGGTGAGCAGCTCGCATTCGTTTTCATTTTTGCCATGTTTTCTCTCTTGAGATGTTCCCTAGCTATAGTGGCAAAGAGTTACGACTAGTGCCACTCATACCAGTGCCTAAATTGATGACGCAAATGTACTGTTCCGTGGTTTGGAACCAAATAATACAAAGGAAAAACAGACTAGCAGGAATGGGGGTAGTGGGTAGAATCGAAGTCAGGTGAGGATCAAGCAATTGAAACAAGTGTGAAAACAACATTCTGTCTTCTCCTGCACTTCCCTGTCTGATAATCCAATATAATCCCAGAATCAGTTAGGAAGCTGTAAATGTATGTTGCATTAGCAACAATGATATTCCTGCAAATCATTATCAAGAAAGATTTTGTGACAAAAATGGATGACAAAGGGGCAGTGACTGTAACAACAGCTTGACCAAAACATGTCATCTACTGGTAACAAAATCTTGAGCAACTCTTGTGAGGTCTGAACAACCCATTTGAACCACATACAGTCACATACATACCAAAAATTTGTTAGCTCCCATCAATGTAGGCAGTATTGTACAAGTTCAAGATGCACAGGCTTCACATGGCGATTATGGTGCCTTCTTTACTTTCTTTTGTCCAAATTGCCCAAAAAAGGTCTTCACAGAAAAGAAAATCCCACAAAGCACTGCTTTGTATATATACACTGGCGGCCAAAGGTTTGGAATAATGTACAGACTTTGCTCTAATGGAAAGAAATTGGTACTTTTATTCACCAAAGTGGCATTCAACTGATCACAATGTACTGTATAGTCAGGACATTAATAACAAAAAATGTCTCCACATGCAGGAATGACAGCTTTGTAGATCCTTGGCATTCTAGCTGTCAGTTTGTCCAGATACTCAGGTGTAATTTCACAACATGTTTCCTGTAGCACTTGCCATGGATGTGGCTGTCTTGTCGGGCACTTCTCACACACCTTACAGTCCAGCTGATCCCACAACAGCTCAATGGGGATAAGATCCATAACACTCTTTTCCAATTATCTGTTGTCCAATGTCTGTTTCTTTGCCCACTCTAACCGTTTCGTTTTTTTTTTCTGTTTCAAAAGTGTCTTTTTCTTTGCAATTCATCCCATAAGACCTGCACCCCTGAGTCTTCTCTTTACTGTTGTACATGAAACTGCTGATGAGCGGGTAGAATTCAATGAAGCTGTCAGCTGAGGACATGTGAGGCATCTATTTCTCAAACTAGAGACTCTGATGTTATCCTCTTATTTAGTTGTACATCTGGCCTTCCACATCTCTTTCTGTTAGAGCCAGTTGTTCTTTGTCTTTGAAGACGGAAGTGTACACCTTTGTATGACATCTTCAGTTTTTTGGCAATTTCAAGCATTGTATAGCCTTCATTCCTCAAAACAATGATTGACTGACAAGTGTTTAGAGAAAGCGTTTTCTTTTTTTTAACATTTTTGACCTAATATTGATCTTAAGACATGCCAGTCTATTGCATACTGTGGCAACTCAATAACAAACAAAAAGACAATGTTATGCTTTATTAAAAGAAGCAAATATCTTTTAACTGTGTTTGATAAAGTGAATTTCTATTACCAAATTAGCAATTTACCATGAAATATCAAGGATAAGGTGTTGGAGTGATGCTGCTGGAAATGGGGCCTGTCTAGATTTGATCAAAAATGACTTTTTTCAAATAGTGATGATGCAGTTTTTTCAGTAATGTCCTGACTATACTTTGTGATCAGTTGAATGCCACTTTGGTGAATTAAAGTACAGATTTCCTTCCAAAACTGCAAAATCTGTACATTATTCCAAAATTTGGCCACCAGTGTGTGTGTGTGTGTATATTGTTGGTCCTCAAATACTCAGATAAGCGACAAGGGCTGATCTACACACAGTCATAAAGCCTGACAGCGGCCTATATGAACACTCAAAGCCTGATAACAACAATCAGAAAAATCAAACAAAGGGAGTCCAAAACAGAATACAGATCCCATGAAGCCTTGCTCACTTTACACGTATGTGTGCAATTCTAAAGATTGCACTCTCAACCTCTATTGGATGAAACGCACGACAGAACATGTCCCTCAACATGATGTCATCAAGAGTATAAAAATCTCTGAGCTCTTTCTGGGCCTTGCTACCAGCGAAAGTATGTGCCTCGTCAAATGCAGCCCTGCTGCTCCTAGGTGTAGCCTTGTTGCCCAAGGAAGCAACATACATATCTGAAACTTTGGCAATATGATCTCCATCTCGCTGGACAAGTTGAAATTTCTCCATGTTCCAGATCCGAAGGAGACTGCCGAGCAATCCGCATCTTCACCCTTTTGCCTGCAGAAGTGAAGAAAGAAGATTTCTCTTCCTTCAACCGAGTCGACTTTGCTGTTTTCTCCGCCGACCCGCAGAGAATCAGCCACCGTACCGCCCACCAACAGAGTGAGTAAACAAACTCCCATTATCACCAGAGCTTTGAGGAACCAAGTCGGAGTAAAATGACAGATGAACACACATTCTACTCACATCCACACGTGACTCAAATAAGAGGTTTATGTCTGGGCTGAGATAGATAATTATAGTGTGTTATTCTTGTGTATCAAGACTATTGCTTGTACAGTTTACGGAAACCAGTATAATGAAACCAGTACACTAACTTTATCCATTAAAAAAAACAATGACCGCGGCGGACAGATTACAAGCCATTCACCGCATCTCTGAGTGATAAAATAACGGTTGCTTCATCTCCCACAACTGTTAAACCGGCTAGGGTGCCTTCACTCTGTTCTCTCTCACTCGTACCAACCGCACACACATGACCCCTCACAAACCTACCCACAAACACATTTGGTGAGCAGATATCTTGGCAATAAAGCTCAGCTTTGTCCCTAACTTATCGTACCAGCGGAGGCGCGTTAAATGGGCAGTCTCTCCATCTCTCCGCCCACATCCGCGGCCACATTCTCTGGCCGTAAACTTCACGTGACATGCTCTCCATGAGAGCTACATTTGCCATTTTGTGCACTCCACTCCTCACACACACACACACACACACACACACACACACACACACACACACACACCTTCCTCTCATGTATTATAGGATTATTTGTTACAATATCTAATCATGTTATTGCTTAGTTTGTAGTTGGAAGTCAGATGTTTATTGACTGCATTGTATTGATTATTAATTGATTTTACTGCAATAATACATTTTGTTATCATTTAAGGAGAAGTGTTTTGGTATTGTTCTGCATGTACCTGTGTCAAGGGCTGGCAGGGGATGCAGGTGCTTGGATTCAAGCCTTCATTGTTTTCCTTTTGATAACTTTTCCTTTTCCCAATATGTGTGTGTGCTTTGTAGTTTTAGGCTTATTATAATATTGTGTCATTATTTTAGCAACATGCTAATCCCGAACTCTACTGAAATTAATTGGAGCATCATTTGTATGAAGCACAGAGTTGCTGGCTATACAGAGCATTTAAAATCAGTCATTTAACTCAGTCGACAGCATACGTGGCATGTTTATTGCAACAAAAAAGTTTAGCTCATCCCTTTTCTTTAAAAAAGTAAAAATTGAGGTTACAGTGAGGCACTTACAGTAGTTACAATGGGAGTGTATAGGGACAATTTTGGAGGGTTTAAAGTCAGAAATGCAAAGCTTATACAGGTGAAACTCGAAAAATTAGAATATCGTGCAAAAGTTCATTAATTTCAGTAATTCAACTTAAAAGGTGAAACTAATATATTATATAGACTCATTACAAGCAAAGTAAGATATTTCAAGCCTTTATTTGATATAATTTTTATGATTATGGCTTACAGCTTATGAAAACCCCAAATTCAGAATCTCAGAAAATTAGAATATTGTGAAAAGGTTCAGTATTGTAGGCTCAAAGTGTCACACTCTAATCAGCTAATTAATCCAAAACACTTGCAAAGGGTTCCTGAGCCTTTAAATGGTCTCTCAGTCTGGTTCAGTTGAATTCACAATCATGGGGAAGACTGCTGACCTGACAGTTGTGCAGAAAACCATCATTGACACCCTCCACAAGGAGGGAAAGCCTCAAAAGGTAATTGCAAAAGAAGTTGGATGTTCTCAAAGTGCTGTATCAAAGCACATTAATAGAAAGTTAAGTGGAAGGGAAAAGTGTGGAAGAAAAAGGTGCACAAGCAGCAGGGATGACCGTAGCCTGGAGAGGATTGTCAGGAAAAGGCCATTCAAATGTGTGGGGGAGTTTCACAAGGAGTGGACTGAGGCTGGAGTTACTGCATCAAGAGCCACCACACACAGACGGGTCCTGGACATGGGCTTCAAATGTCGTATTCCTCTTGTCAAGCTGCTCCTGAACAACAAACAACGTCAGAAGCGTCTCAAGCGCTCTCAAATTCCAAATTTGAGAGCAAATTTTGCATCTCATTTGGAAACCAAGGTCCCAGAATCTGGAGGAAGAATGGAGAGGCACACAATCCAAGATGCTTGAAGTCCAGTGTGAAGTTTCCACAGTCTGTGTTGGTTTGGGGAGCCATGTCATCGGCTGGTGTTGGTCCACTGTGCTTTATTAAGTCCAGAGTCAACGCAGCCGTCTACCGGGACATTTTAGAGCACTTCACGCTTCCTTCAGCAGACAAGCTTTAGGGAGATGCTGACTTCATTTTCCAGCAGGACTTGGCACCTGCCCACACTGCCAAAAGTACCAAAACCTGGTTCAATGACCATGGTATTACTGTGCTTGATTGGCAGCAAACTCGCCTGACCTGAACCCCATAGAGAATCTATGGGGCATTGCCAAGAGAAAGATGAGACCAAACAATGCAGAAGAGCTGAAGGCTGCTATTGAAGCATCTTGGTCTTCCATAACACCTCAGCAGTGCCACAGGCTGATAGCATCCATGCCACGCCGCATTGAGGCAGTAATTAATGCAAAAGGGGCCCAAACCAAGTACTGAGTACATATGCATGATTATACTTTTCAGAGGGCCGACATTTCTGTATTTAAAATCCTTTTTTTTTATTGATTTCATGTAATATTCTAATTTTCTGAGATTCTGAATTTGGGGTTTTCATAAGCTGTAAGCCATAATCATAAAAATTATATCAAATAAAGGCTTGAAATATCTTACTTTGCTTGTAATGAGTCTATATAATATATTAGTTTCACCTTTTAAGTTGAATTACTGAAATTAATGAACTTTTGCACGATATTCTAATTTTTCGAGTTTCACCTGTAATACAATAAAAGCTCTCACATTTATTCTTCTGTTAAACTTCTTCTAATGTGAATTAATTGAGCTGTAAAGTTGTTTATATTGTCTTTCATGGTCATTTTAGGGTTTGAGGTTTACAGTGTTATGTTGTCGTGGCAGGTTAAAGAGCGATTTTATCACACTAAAATCACATTCACTCACATAAAGTTGAAGTCAGAAGTTTACATACACTTAGGTTGAAGTCATTAAAACCACTCATTAAAAGCCACTCCACACATTTAATATTAGCAAATTATAGCTTTGGCAAGTCATTTAGGACAACTACTTTGTGCATGACATGAGTCATTTTTCCAACAATTGTCTACAGACAGATTGTTCAACTTTTAATCGACGATATCACAATTCCAGTGGGTCAGAAGTTTACATACACTAAGTTAACTGTGCCTTTAAGCAGCTTGGAAAATTCCAGAAAATGATGTCAAGTCTTTAGATAATTAGCCAATTCGCTTCTGATAGGAGGTGTACTGAATTGGAGGTGAACATGTGGATGTATTTTAAGGCCTACCTTCAAACTCAGTGCCTCTTTGACATCTTGGGAAAATCAAAATAAATCAGCCAAGTCCTCAGAAAAACAATTGTGGACCTTCACAAGCCTGGTTCATCCTTGGGAGCAATTTCCAAACACCTGAAAGTACCACGTTCATCTGTACAAACAATAGTACGCAAGAATAAACACCATGGGACATGCAGCCATCGTACCGTTCAGGAAGGAGATCAATTCTGTCTCCTAGAGATGAACGTAGTTTGGTGTGAAAAGTTAAAACCAATCCCAGAACAACAGCAAAAGACTTTGTGAAGATGCTGGAGGAAACAGGTAGATAAGTATCTATGTCCACAGTAAAATGAGTCCTATATCAACATAAACTGAAAGGCTACTCAGCAAGGAAGAAGCTGCTGCTCCAAAACTGCCATAAAAAAGCCAGACTACAGATTGCAAGTGCACATGGGTACAAAGATCTTACTTTTGGTTCCTCTAGACCGATGAAACAAAAATGGAACTTTTTGGCCATAATGACCATCAGAATGTTTGGAGGAAAAATCAGCCTGATAAGGCGAGCAAGGGATTAAGATGACCAGAGACAACCGATCGAGAGAGAGAGAGAGAACTACAGGCAGCTACCCTGTATGTGTTTATGTTTGTGTGTTTTTGTTTAAGTTTATCATTAAACTTAATTTATATTGTCAAGCCGGTTCTCGCCTCCTCCTTCCCCATCTTAACCTTGTTATAGGTAGGGTCCTTTGCTGCAGGAGGGACTGGTGCACACAAAATAGATGGCATCATGAGGAAGGAAAATCATTTGGATATATTGAAGCGACATCTCAAGACATCAGCCACGAAGTTAAAGCACAGTCACAAATGGGTCTTCCAAATGGACAATGACCCCAAGCATACCTCCAAAGTTGTGGTAAAATGGCTTAAGGACAACAAAGTCAAGGTATTGGTGTGGGCATCACAAAGTCCTGACCTCAATCTGATAGAAAATGTGTGGGCAGAACTAAAAAGAGTGTGCAAGCAAGGAGGCCTAAAAACCAGTTCTGTCTGTTTGGGCCAGAATTCCAGCAACATATTATGAGAAGCTTGTGGAAGGCTACCCAAAATGTTTGACCCAAGTTAAACAATTTAAAGGCAATGCTACCAAATACTAACAAAGTGTATGTAAACTTCTGACCACACATTGGGAATGTGATGAAAGAAATAAAAGCTAACATAAATAATTATCTCTTCTATTATTCTGACATTTCATAATAATAAATAAAGTAGTTATACTAATTGACATAAGAGAGGGAATGTTGATGAATGTAAAATTCTGACTTCAACTGTATTATTTATCTTGTTTGACTACTTTTAAAACAGTGACTATTTTAACATTTACTGATTTGCCCAATTCACTTCCATTGAAAGTGCCTCACTATAATATTTCTAATCAACATTATGCCACAAATAGCCTACTGTCGATTGAGCTTCACTTGTTTTGAATCCAAAATATTCCTTTATTATTCCATTTCAGTTAGGATTCTGCCTTAGAATGCAGCTGCCTATGACGTATTATAAATTCTCACTAGGTTTTGGAACAGAGCATATGTCTGCATACTCCATACATTTCATCAGTATGCAACGTTTCAAGGAGTAATAAATATTTAGAAGCAATGACTATACTGCAATACAAATATGCGCATACATTTTAAATATACCCGTGTGGCAGGAAGGACAAATATGCTACACTTGCAAAAATGGCAATTTCCACATTCGTTCTTAGAGGTTCCCTATTCCCCATACAACTTTAAGGCTGTTAAAACCAACCAACTTAGATCCCTAATTAGCTGTCATACACAGAAACAAAACACAAACCCTGACAGGCTACCTGACCCAATGTGATTTCTTCACATTCATAGAGAATGTGCATTACCCAACCTCATTTTTATATATTTTAAAAGGCAATCCATTTTTACAATCAAATGTTGTACACATAGTTACATTTTTTAGATGTAAAAAGTATGATTTTCCTGTATAATTAATAGTAAAAAATGACATTGTTTAACACGAGAGTACATGTACTTTTTACAGTAAATTATTGTTAAAATTATTGCATTAAAAAAAAACAATAATTGGGTGTTCCCACAATTCCCTGCATGGCCCATCATATTTCATTATAATTTATGGGAACAGTTATGTTTTTTCTTATTTTTAATATCAGTTACGTACATTGGGGTAGTCTGTTTTATATTTAATGTAGATTAGTTAATGTTTACTGCATTATTGAAATTTCACATGTGTTACCAGGATGGTGTTTAGTGTTTGTGTGAGTGTCTACATGATTATTGGTAATTGCTTCTGGACTATTGATATGACAGCTTCATGCCATCATGTGCTCTTCTGTAATTTTGTTTGGTGATTAACAATACCTTATAAAGTAAAAAGCATATTTTTAATTTCAGAAGGTTAATATCAAGTTTATGAATTTCTTTTACTGTAAATTTAATAGATTTGTTTTCCTCTTTTTTTACAGTGCCAGCATGGTCACATGAATTACAACAGTTTTAAACAGTAACATTTTCAGGTTGTTCTGTAAATTTTGTGCTGTTGTTGTAAAAACAGGATTTCTTTTTCTTTTTTTCTTTTTTTTTTTTAACAGTACAGCTTGTTGTATCAATTCAGTCTCTATAGGCAGGAGTGCTTGCCTATACAGTTTAAACAGAGATATCAGGGACAGAGGGATCAGAAAGGATCAACTTTCACTTTAAAGATTTTTCAGAATTGCTGTGAGGTGCAGACTCACTGGTCCAGAATCTAAAATTAGGCATAATATTTCATGACATTTTAGATTAAGTTCAAAGCATCTTCACCTAGCTTAATGATCGTCAGCAGACTGGATTGGGGATTTTCAAGTGGAAGTTCAACATTATATAAAATGAGCAGCCTTTCAAATGTACTGATATTGCTCTATATATACTAAATATGATTATATACAATATTTAATATTTAAATATTGAACTTTAAGTGGAACACATCCATTCACAGAAAGATGTCATAACAGCATTTTTCCTTTTGTTGTAATGACGAAAAGTACAACATTCCTGGCAGCATTACTTCTTGGGTACATCTTGCACAAATCCCAGTAAACAAATCTATGGCTGCTGATGACAAACATACCATCACTCATAAAATTAAGATAAGTTTGTTATATAGGGACTATGCACAGTAATATGATTTATCTTTCATTCACTAAATGAGCACATCTATAAATGACAATGTGTTGTTCTGAAACTGCTCTATTCAATGGTGACTCACCAGCGACCATGACAAATGGTACTGTCTGACAAACAAGGCTAAGATATAAGTGGTGGAGAAGATGGGTGATTATTCTCTGAAAAATGTGTGTGGGCTCTTCTCATTCGATCCCTGCAAAACAAACAAGCACACTCATTCTCTGATGATGCCCAGTATTGACCGGTTGGCTAGAAAGAATGACCCAGCAAAACGGTTTTGTCCACACAATGTCCACTATATACCAAGAGAGCTTGAAAAGCCTGCAAGTATGGTCTCTTCAAATTTCATAAAGGACAAATGAAAGAAATTAATTGTATTATGTAGGATTTGGTGTTCCATGGTTTTGACATTGTGAGAATCAATCAGTTCATTTTATTTTCCGATAGAATTCGGCGTGATATTTAGTTTACCACTGCACGATTCTTATTACACTTTAGTTGCTGCCATTACCACAACGGTGCTTGTATATTTTCTTACCAGTGCTTATCAATTATCCCAGATCATGTAGAGACACATCCAAGTAATGTATTCTATTAAGGACAAAAGATCCATCATGATCATGGAACAGCCTTCGGCTACGAGGATGAAAAAGGAGGACATACATTTTGTTGATCATAATTACGCACAGAAGTGACACAGTGATGAGCTTATAGGTTATGACCTGTAAAACTACACACATTGAGATTGGCCCCTATTAATTTAGTGTATCTCAAAGTGCTTGCTTTGATTTTTCTCTTGTTAATTAGAGACAGTGTATTTATGCTAAGTTAAAGGGGGAGTTCACACAAAAATTAAATTCTGTCATTCTTTACTCACCTTCATTTCTTTCCAAATCCAAACCTATTTGACTTTCTTTTTTCCATGGAACACAAATAGAGATGTTAACACTATTAAATAGGGCACAGGTTGTACCACTGCAGAGCGTCAGCAGCACATCCCACTGTGGTGTCAACCGTGTACAGCAAGTTCACTCAGCGGGAGAATACATTGTACAAGCCTAACATGGTTTGAAGAGCTACAGCCGTGGAAAGTTCAGGCAAATGTTTATTGTTAAATTATCTTCTAATGACTACAGGATAATGAGTTGAAGTCAAACAAACCACAGTGACCTAACAAACATCTATACAACAGCTTAAGATAAAAAATACCATATCCAAAAATTTTGTAATTTATTATCAGGGAAATTATTTATGATTCAGATATATACCTAGCTGATTAGTGAAACTCCAACCAGCATCATTATGGGAAAAAAACACTTGCAAATAGAACAACTGACCTGAGGTGTCATTTACTTGAATTACTTGCAATGGAAGCTGATAGTGGCATTTTCCATAATAATAAAAGAAAAAACATATACAGTATAAAGCTGCAAAAAACACACTCATAAGCACATAGGTTCTGAAAGCATCGCTTTCATGCTAATTAACAAAGAAGAAAGGATTGTCAGAAAGCCATAAAAAGCATTAGCCCAATATTTGCACCTAGCAATTTGTGATTTGTTGAAAGAACAACATTTTGAGGACCACATTTCACTCGTAATCCCTATTCAGTTGGAGTTAAAAAAAATTTATATATATATATATATATATATATATATATATATATATATATATATATTATATATATACAGGTGAAACTCGAAAAATTAGAATATCGTGCAAAAGTTCATTAATTTCAGTAATTCAACTTAAAAGGTGAAACTAATATATTATATAGACTCATTACAAGCAAAGTAAGATATTTCAAGCCTTTATTTGATATAATTTTTATGATTATGGCTTTTTTATGTTTATGATTATAATTTTTTTTTAATTTTTTTTATAATTTTTTTATAATATATATATATGCTACAACCAACAACAATGGGTGAAACTAATAAATAGTAAGTTTAAAGGAGGAATGAAGAATGACATTTGAGAGCTACAGCATACGGGAAGATTTTCAGTGAATAATGACTTCAATTTCAGTCTGTTCCTCACAGAAGTCATATTTACTACTCTATTTTTTTCTTCTTTAAATGTATTGTACTATACAGTTTTTTTTTTTTTTTTTTTGTATTTCTATTATTATTATTTTCCATATGGAAAAGAACAGCATAGAGATTCTGTGATTCATAAAAAAGCACAGTATATAACTTTGACACCATGACAGTGAGTAAAAATAATCACAGAATTTGTATAGTTGGGTAACACACAACAGTTCAAGTTCATATATATATATATATATATATATATATATATATATATATATATATATATCCATCCATTTACACAAATTAACTTATTAAATATTCAATGCTAATTTATTAAAGGGGGGCACAGTTGAAGTCACTATTTGCATAATGTACCATTTAAAAAAAGCTTTTTAGCAATGTTTGATGATACAGAGCATATGACTTCATATTTAATGGCGCTTCATAGTCAGTAGTAACATATTAATCCATATTTTCAGCAAGACAGCAGACATATACACTTATGAAGGCTACTCTAAGCTTTAAGCAAAAGGGGTAAAATTGCAAGCAGTCCCCATCAGATTCTAAACTGAAATGTTAACAGTGTGGTTGGGTCCCTTTGAAATAAATATAGAGTCATGAATATGGATGTTAGAGTAAATCATGACTTTATATCATCAGTATTATTAGTTCATTTGAAATTATACCCAGATCCCAATGAATTATCAACTAAGAGGAAAAACAGTTCATGCAATTATTACTTTCAGGAGCAGCATGATCCAAGCATGAACTTGGGTGTGAGTAAGTGCAAAATGAACCCCCTCCCAACCCCAAACCAAAATAACCCTCTAATACAGAATACTGGAGAAAAAAATGGAAAACATGTTACGATGACATAATAGCCCTACATAGCCTAATTCTTTATAAATCCTGAACACCATTGTTTACCAAAGACAAAAACAAAATTACATTGTTCCAGACTGAGTAGCTGTTGATGTGGGAACATCTTACTGGTATTAATGACCAATTTGTGTTAAAATTTGTAACACTTTACAATAAAGGGTAACATTTTACAATAAGGTTCCAATTGTTAACATTAGTTAACATGCACAAACAATGAACAATACATTTACAGCATTTATTGATCTTAGTTAATGTTAATTTCAACATATACTAATACATTTTTAAATTCAAAAGTTGTATTTGTTAACATTAAAGCATCATGAGCTAAGATATGTTAATGTTAACTAATATATATATATATATATATATATATATATATATATATATATATATATATATATATATGTGTGTGTGTGTGTGTGTGTGTGTGTGTGTGTGTGTGTATATATATATATATATATATATATATATATAAAATTGTTAGTTTATGTTATTTCATAATTCAGTAACTAATGATACCGTATACAATTAATGAATTTAATTAATGTTAAAAATGTATTGGTATATGTTAAAATGATATTATACAAGATTAAACAATGCTGTAAATGTATTGTTCATTGTTAGTTCATGTTAACTAATGTAGTTAGCTAAAGTAAAAATCTTCATTCATACAATATACAAAATAGGACTATAAAAGCTGAACTATAAAAGTCATGCTTATTCAAATTGACTCTAGGTGGTTGAGATTTGAAGTGACAGATTAAAATGAATTAAATAATTAATTAATTGTAAAAAATAATTTAGATGCTACATAACAACATACAGAACATTGATAAATGTAATGTTAAAGAACGAATGAATGGTTGCTCGCCTTCTGTCACTCATTCGACGTTGTGTCGATTGTAGTGACATAAGGGGTCTCTTCTGAGAGCCTCGCGTACCTCTGAACTTGAGAAAAGGCCAAATTCAAGTTGGCAGAAAGAATTTGCATGCCCCGCCCCTGGACATACAGGTATAAAGGGGAGCGGGTGAGCGAATGTCAGACAGATTTTCACTGAGAAGCCGAGAATACGGTTAAGGCGCATTACATTGGTAGGGATAGTGACGTGGCAAGGGGAACACAACGTCTCTTTCTTTCCATCAGGGAACGGAGGTTACAACAGTAACCATGACGTTCCCCTTCAGTCACTCCCCAACGCTCCCAATAAAAGGTGTCATATACCGCTCTTAGGTTCCAGTACCCATTCGGGAACAGGTGACATGACTTGCCAGCCGGTCAGCCGCAGCCTTTTCTCGCTCTACGTTTCTCGTCATATAGTTATCTTAACGCTACAGATGAGTCGGGGAAGGTGTCCTTTCCCGTTCCTATTCTTTCAGGGGGAAAAGCCCCTGCAGAGACCATGGCCTGCCCAGACTGGGGAGAGGTTACTTGTGGCAAATACCGTCCGGTCCCAGATTTATGATGACGTGAGCATCTGCCGGACCGAACTCCAGGCAAGTGTTGCTGACAGAGAAAACTTGCAGGTCCCCGACTTTCTTGTTGGAAGGGAGCGCGATCAAGAGGGCCGTTTTCAAGCACAGGGCTTTGAGCTCAACTGAATCAAGCGGCTCGAAGGAGGGTCTCTGAAGGCCTGAGAGATCCCAGGAGGGGAACAGGCTTGGCCAGGAAGGGTTCAACCTCCGGGCGCCTCTAAGGAACCTGATAAAAGTCGTACTTACCAAGGGACTTGCTGTCTACTGCATTGTGGTGGGCTGCTATAGCAGCAACATACACCTCCAAGGTGGACAGGTGGCGTTCCTGGACCCCGAGGGTGGCCATCGCCTACCCGAGTGCTTGCGCTGTGACCTTCATAGCTCTGTGAGCGAGGTCAGTGACAGAGCACAGTACCTATAGCACGTCGGGACTACCCTGGTGCAGATCTTTGAGTGCCCTGGCTTGGTGTACCTGCAGGAGAGCCAAGGCATGGAAGGCGGAGGCGGCCTGTCCAGTGGCACTGAAGGCTTTCGCCATCAGTGACGACGTTGTCCTACAGGCCTTGGAGGGGAGTACCGGGTGGTCCCACCAGGTGGCGGTGTTCTTGTAACACAGGTGGATCGCAACCACCCTGTCCACCTGAGGGACCTCTGTGTACCTCTGGACCACTCCGCCGTCCAGGGTAGCGAGAGAGGACGAGCGAGGAGGTCGGTTTCGGGCAGTAAAAGGTGCCCTCCACAAACTCATAAGCTCGTCATGACCTGCCGGGAAGAAAGGTGCCCCGGGTGGGGGGGAGGGCGTGGCTGGGAGTGGCGCCCAGAGCCGAGGTACCAATCGTCAAGCCGTGAGGGTTGGGGGGAGGTCGGAGGGTTCCAGTCCAACCCAACGCTCACAGCGGCCAGGGAAAGCATGTTGGCCATCTGCGAGTCAGACTCTGACTGGGCGGGCACACCCAAGGACGGGAGTCTGGTTAGGTCTTCAGCGTCAGATGCCTGAACGCTCTCCGATGCAGCGGCGATGTCGTCATCCAGACCTGGTTCCGGGGATGAGGCAAACTGGCCGTGAAGCGAGTCGCCGTCATCCCGAGCGCAGACAGAAGCAAACGAGTGTGCCGGGGGGCGGGTGGTTTGTGGGGTTGTACCCAGCGAAACCAAGCCCGCTGCCATCCCCAAATCGCCTCCATTGCTAGCCGGGTCGTCCTCAATCCCATGGGAAGGAGCGACACGGGGGGGGGCGGCTGGAGTGGCGTTCGTTTTGAGAAACGAAAGCCGTGACCACAACATTGCCTCGGTCATGTCCTCGCAGTAAGAACATGAACCATTCACAAACGCTGGCTCTGTGTGATCACTACCCAGGCACACAAGGCAACATCTATGACCGTCGGATCTGGAGAGATACCGGCCACATCCAGAAACTACATAGCGGCAGAAGGGCGTCTTTATAAAGACGCATCCTGAAAAGGTTGTGTATTTTGCTATTTTACCAGAAAAAAAACTATTTTTGAGGAAAATAAAACTCTTTCAGAGAAGTCAACTCTTTTATGAGAGAAGTGCTGTCAAAGCGCCCAGGGGCAGAGTCTGCACAGCGTGCAGAGTGGAGAAAACCGCTGGAATGTGCCGTCAGATCCAACAGAAACTCTCTTGCAGAGGTGGGTGAAGCAGTCGTGTCACAAAGATCACGGATCACACAACCGTTTGGCTCCGAAGAGAAAATCCGTCTGACATTCACTCACCCATGCTGTTTGGTGGTGGGGCATGCAAATTATTATTTTATTTTTAAAGTCTGTCAACTTGACATTGGCCTTTTCTCAAGTTCAGAGGTATGCAAGGCTCTCAGAAGAGACCCCTTGTGTCACTACAATAATGTCAATAATGTACAACGGTAACCATGACATTTTCCTCTCTTCCTGTTGAAAATTACCTGGAACAGTAAAAAGGTGCAAGGATCTCTTTGCTTGTCACTTGGTCATCATAAAAACAAAGTTAGATGATAGTTTTTTGTACAGTGTTATATCTTTTGTTGCTGATGTCAAAGGAAGTGTATCTACTAACTACACATAATTCAGTGGTGTTTGCTAAGGCAAGAATCACTATTACTATTGTTTATACTGTATTTAGGGTTAGGAATTTGAACAGACCTCTAAACTTTGGTACAACACTCATACCACATTTTTTGTGCTAGAGTAAAAAATGGCAATGACAAACCATGCACCGTTGAGGAAGATTTGTGCTATTACTTTTGTTAGTGATCAAACGTACATTTTTCAACTGGCAAGTGATATATCAAGTGAAAAAATCCCAGCCCATTGACCATTTTCTTAGCAATCCTTGCATCCTTGTAACGACTTAGCAACTGCATAGCAATGCACAAAAAAATGCTCAGAATAACTTAGCAACAGCATAGCAACACCGTGGCAAACACCCAAAGCACGTTAACATCATGGCGGCAAGATTTGCACTGGAAAGCACAACTTAGCAAAACTAGTTCTGCATACTGATTGACCTAAATGTAATGCATGCTGATATTAATTATTTAAATGATTTTAAGGACATTTTTGTCAAATTTGAGTCCAGAAGCAAAACCAGTTGAGAACCACTGCTTTAAACATAGTAGTCTACTGCAGTAGCCGTGAAACACTTACCTTTTACAATTAACTGAATAAGCTTTGGGCGTGGATTACGTTCGCTCTGTATCGAGCAAGTGTACAAGCCCTCATCTGTTACATCCACTTTCTGTATCTGTAAACTGTATTCATGTTTGTCCCCCACATTTGATACAATGGACACCCGAGGATCCCCTGACCACTTGTCATTCCCTGCGTAAATGATACTGGAGCGGTTCAACCACGCTCCTTTTGAGATTCCATCCAATAGGTAGCATCTGAAACAAAAGAAAGAAGAAAATTAAAACTCAAACCTGAAATAACAGCAGACAATATAATTGATATATAAAATTTCACGTAAACACCATGAAAGCCAAATAAATTAATTTAATTTTAGTAGGACTAACTCGTTTACTTGGATGACTTAAATTTCTGGTTCTTTCTCACCACAACCTACAGTATTGTAATCATGGTTGGAACATGACGCACAAGTCACACTACTGCATGTGGGTGAGTAAAAACCCCACTGGGATTGTGGGGGTTCCTGAGACAAAAAGTATGGGAAACATTGGTCAGGAGGACTTCAAAAGACAAACCCTGTTTACTACTGGTATTAAGATGTGTCTCAGGTGACCCAGTCACATGTGGTCAGACGAGATACATTGCTGTTTACACCTGGCCACTTAAATGAGTCTCCTGTGACCACTTGTGTGCGGATTCCGAGGGGAGGGTCTCTGATTTCATGATTTCAATTTGTTACTGTTTGATAATTAACAACAAAAAAGTAGTAAAAGCATGCTGTTTCTCTCAGATGCGGCTAAATTGTATCGAAGCACAACTGCAAAATTCATAGAATTGTCAGTCATATTATTGGAGTACCTATATTAAAGGAGCTTCAAATGTGTGTGCTTGTCATCTGTGTCCCTACATGTTGATATCAGACACACTGAAGAAGATACATGAAGTTCTCCTGTTTATGTTTATGTAAGCTTTAAAAGCTGCACATGACCAGCAAAGTTTCAACACTTGCTTTAACGCAGCGGTTGATTGACAGGAGAGGGGTAGCTTAGCTGCTGCTGGACGCATTTTCACCTCAAATGTGATGTAGTCACTTGCGTTTTAGAATACCTCTTTATCTGCTTTTTGCGATCCGCCTGGGGGCCCCAAGCTATCAAAGATGTTACATGCAGCCAAGTACTGGTAGTCTTTAGGACATCTACTTTGTTCATGACACAAGTCATTTTTCCAACAATTGTTTACAGACAGATTGTTTCAGTTTCATTGTTTCACTATGACTTTAGGTAGCTTGGACAATTCAAGAAAATTATGACAAGCCTTTAATAAGCCAATTAGCTTCTGATACAACCTTCAACCCGCTAGGGGTGGGGGAACAGGTATGCTCATTCAAAACAACTAGACATTTTCACCACAATCCTCTCTATATAACAATACTTTTTTTGAATTCCATGCTATTACTACAGTGCAACCGACACAAATCCATGTTGTTTTCATCTATCGCACTCCAGGTCAGCTGGCAAACTTTCACGAGAAGTTGGATGTCATTCTGTCCTCATTACTGGAAGATGGTAGGCCACTTGTGGTTTTTGGAGATTTCAACATACACCAAGGGAAGCCTCAGGCCACTGAACTTCATGCTCTTCTGGCCTCATTTGACTTGGAAAGACCAAGCACTACAGCAACTCCCAGATCGGGCAACCAGCTGGACCTCATTTTTACATGTAACTGTACCAACTCAAATATTCTTGTTACTCCTTAACATGTCTCTGATCACTACTTTATTCAATTCAACATGAATCTCCCATCTATATTAAAACAGACTCTACCTTTGGTTTCCTTTCACCGTAACCTCTGTTCTCTTTCACCCTCGTGCCTTTCCACTGCTGTCACTACCTCTCTTCCCACACAAAACCTAATTTCCACCCTGGATGTAAACACTGCCACAGACACACTAAACTCTACTTTAACAACCTGTCTAAACAGCATCTGTCCTCTTTCCTCTAGGCCATCATGTATGACACTGCACAGCCAATGGCTCTCAGACGTCCTTCGTGAACATCGGACTGACCTCAGAGCGGCTGAGAGGAGATGGTGGAAATCTAAAGATCCAGCAGATTTGGGTAAGTATCAGTCTCTGCTTGCAGCTTGTTTAGAACATTCAACACACTTCTCTGTCCTCCCCCTCCACCACCTGACACACCACTGACAGCAGATGCCTTCTTACTAATAAGGTTACAGCCATCAACAATACATTCTCAGCACCACACCCTGTCAAACACCCACCTCCTGTATGCAGCCCTTCTGTCTCTATGTTCTCTCCTCTGACTGACACTGAGGTCTCTAAACTCCTCCTCTCCAACCACCCCGCCACCTGTTCTCTTGGCCCCATTCCTTCTCACCTTCTCCAGGCCATCTCTCCATCCATCCTATCTACACTCACACACATAATTAACACATCTCTACTTACAAGCATATTCCTTACTACATTTAAGCAGGCTCGAGTAACCCAGCTGCTGAATAAAACACACACAAGTAGAACACTACAGACCAGTCTCTCTCATCACATTCATGGCGAAAACACTTGAAAGTGAAAATCTCTCACAGAACAAGCTGCTGGATGACAATCTGTAAGGCTTCAAAAGTGGATCCTCCTTTCCACCCTCTCTTCTCTGGGTTATCTTTTTATCTGGGTTTTCTTCTCTATCTTTCAGGTGGGTTCTTCAAGGTAGCCTTGAGAGAAGAGGTGTCCAAGTCTCATCAGCTACTTACTGGGGTACCTCGGGGCTCTGTGTTTAGGCCACTCTCTTCTCTATATACACAATATCACTGGGACCCATCATTCAGGCATATGGTTTCTCTTACCACTGCTACGCAGATGACACACAGCTCTACTTGTCTTTCCGGCCCAACAACACCACAGTGACTGCTCAAATCTCCGACTGGATAAAGGAAAACCACCTGCAACTTAACCCAGCTCAAGACTGAGCTCCTTGTCTTTCCAGCAAACCCTGCTGTTGAACACAACATCACTGGGTTCAACTACATTGACGCCTTCCAAAATGGTCAGATATCTAGGGGTAACCATTGATAACCAACTAAATTTCACAGACCACATCTCAAAGACAGCACAATTCTGTAGATTTACACTCTACAATATCAGGAACATAAGACCCTTCCACTCTGAACATGCCACACAAATTCTTGTTCAGTGACATTTCATAACTAGACTGGACTACTGTAACACTCTCATTGCAGGCCTCCCGGCATGCGCACTTAGATCCCTGAAAATCATCCAGAATGCAGCAACATTTCTGTTCTTTAATGAACCAAAGAGAGCGTATGTTACACCACTCCTTGTCTGGCTGCCGGCTGATGCACATATTAAATTCAAGGCTCTGTTGTTGGCAAACAGAACAGTCACTGGGTCTGCTCCAGCAACCTAAAATCATTTCTGCAGAGCTACGTTCCCACCAGAAGCCTGCAGTTGGCTAAGGAATGGCGCCTTATTGTACCAACACAAAGAGGCACCCAAACACTTTCCCAGACTTTCAGTTTCATCGTACCAGATTGGTGGAATGACCCTCCCAACTCCATCTATGAAGCTAAAATAAATCTTTTCCATGTATAATAATAATTCTTGTTGCACTTTAATCTGTCTTTAATACTACTATTCTGATGCTAGTGGAACTTTGTAATACAGCACTTCTCGTACCACTCTTTTGTAAGTCGCTTTTGATAAATCCATCTGCCAAGTGAATAAATGTAAATGATAGTCTAATTGGAGTCAATTGGAGGTGTACCTGTGAGCTACCTTCAAATTAAGTGCCTCTTTGCTTGACATCATAGGAAAATCAGAAGAAATCAGCCACAATCTCAGAAAAAGTCTGGTTCATCCTTGGGAGAAATTTCCAAATGCCTGAAGGTACAATGTTCACCTGTACAAACAACAGTATGCAAGTATAAACACCATGCGACCACGCAGCCAACATACTGCTCAGTAAGGAGACTCATTCTGTCTCCTAGAGATAAACGTAGTTTGGTGCGAAAAGTGCAAATCAATCCCAGAACAGCAGCAAAGGACCTAGTGAAGATGCTGGCAGATAAAGGTAAACAAGTATCTATATCCATAGTAAAATGTGCATAACATAACTTGAAAGGCTGCTCAGCAAGGAAGAAGCCACTGCTCAAAAAACGCCATAAAAAAGCCAGAATAAAGTTTGCAAGTCACATGGGGACAAAGATCTTACTTTTTGGAGAAATGTCCTCTGGTCTAATGAAACAAATATGTATCTGTTTGGCTGTAATGACCATCGTTATGTTTGGAGGAAAAAGGGTGAGGCTTACAAGCCGAAGAACACCATCCCAACTGTGAAGAATGGGGGTGGTAGCATTGAGTTGTGTGTATGCTTTGCTACACGAGGGACTGTTGCACTTCACAAAATAGATGTCATTATGCGGAAGGAAAATTATGTGGATATATTGAAGCAACATCTTAAGACATCAGCCAGGAAGTTAAAGCTCATTCAGAAATGGGTCTTCCATTATGACCCCAAGCATACCTCCAAAGTTGTGGCAAAATGGCTTAAGGACAACAAAGTCAAGGTATTGGAGTGTCCATCACAAAGTCCTGACCTCAATCCGATAGAAAATTTGTGGGCAGAACTGAAAAAGCATATGCGAGCAAGGAGGCCTACAAACTAGGGCTGAGACGATTAGTGAGCATTAACAACGTCGACAATAAAAAATTGTCGACAATAATTTTCATTGTCGAATAGTCGTTTGATCTCATTTAATGTAACATGGGATCACATTAAACTGTAATGATGGTAAGCGAGAGCAGCACTGCAGTTACCACAAACTGAGAGGAAGAATGACACAGCTCACAGTCCAGATGTACTCTAACCTTTCCAAACAGCTTCAGGTGACGTAGATCCCAAGGTATGAGGGAATTATAAAAAATAAAAAAAATAAAGTACATTCAGAAGCATATATATATATATATATATATATATATATATATATATATATAAAATTGACTGATGAGTTTCTAGAGAAAGCTGATTCTCTTTTTTTTTTGCCATTTTTGACCTAATATTGACCTTAAAACATGCCAGTCTATTGCATACTGTGGCAACTCAAACACAAACACAAAGATAATTTTAAGCTTAATTTAACAAACCAAATAGCTTTCTACTGTGTTTGATATAATGACAAGTGATTTTCTAGTAGCAAATTAGAAATTTAGCATGATTACTCAAGGAAAAGATGTTGGCGTGATGGCTGCTGGAAATGGGGCCTGTCTAGATTTGATCAAAAATCTCTCAAATAGTGTCAAATAGTGATGGTGCTGTTTTTTACATCAGCAATGTCCTGACAATACTTTGTGATCAGTTGAATGCCACTTTGGAGAATTAAAGAACCAATTTCATTCCGAAACAGCAAAATAGGTACATTATTATATGAGGGTCTTTCTCAGCAAATATTTGTATATGAGATTAAATGTGATTAACTTCAAATCTATGTATGTGTGTGTGTGTGTGTGTGTGTGTGTGTGTGTGTGTGTGTGTATATATATATATATATATATATATATATATATATATATATATATATATACACACACACACACATACATTTGAAGTTAATCACATTTAATCTCATATATATATATATATATATATACAAACACACACACACACACACACACACACATACATAGAGTTGAAGTCAGAAGTTTACATTAGTTCCTTGCAAGTCATTAACAAGTCATTAAAACTAATATGTTTTACCCACTCCAGAGATTTAATATTAGCAAACTATAGTTTGGCAAGTCATTTAGGGCATCTGCTTTGTGCACGACACGAGTCATTATCTGAAGATACTATGTTCATCTATACAATCAATAGTACACAAGTATAAACACCATGGGACCATGCAACCATCATACTGCTCAGGAAGGAAATGCATTCTGTCTCCTAGAGATGAATGTAGTGTGGTGCGAAAAGTGCAAATCAATCCCAGAAGGACCTTGTGAATATGCTGGAGGAAACAGGTAGACAAGTATCTATATCCACAGTAAAATTAGTCCTATATCAACGTAACCTGAAAGGCTGCTCAGCAAGGAAGAAGCAACTGCTCCAAAACTGCCATAAAAAATGCCAGACAACAGTTTGCAAGCGCAAATGGGGACAAAGATCTTACTTTTTGGAGAAATGTCCTCTGGTCTAATGAATAAAAAATTTAACTGTTTAGCCATAATGACCATCATTATGTTTGGAGTAAGGGTGTGCGATATATATCATCTACGATAATATTGCAATTGTTGTTTTAACGATATGCGAAATCATATTATCAAGTATGTCACTCATTTTCAAAAAACAATCAAAAAGCTGTATTAAGTGTCCACGAATATACTACTGCACATGCACATTCAGATCGTGATGTTACACATTAGATTGCGGTGTGTATGACAGAAATTAAAAATGAGGAGAAGATCAAACACCAACAACCTCGCAACCCACGCTAGATTTAATTGCTAGACATGGGTCATCATCAATAGCATAGAAGTGGTTTGGTTTTGAAAGGTCAGATGCTAGTCAAAAGATGCCAATCTGCAAACTGTGCCGAAAATTGTTTACAGTCAAAAGCAGCTCGACGATCAACCTGTTTCACCATCTTCGAACTACCCACCGCACTGAATATGAGGAATATGAAAAGCTTCGCAAGTCAACTGAACACAGCACGCCTGCAACTGACAAGGTAAAAGCAAAAAAACACACACAACAAACTTTGGCCGAATCATTTTGCAAAAACGGTCCTTATGAAAAAAAAAGTGACAGATGGCAAGATATAACAAATGCTGTCACCAATTACATCGTAAAAGACATGGTGCCAATTCAAGCGGTTGAGAGAGATGGTTTTAAACAACTTATGAAGACTTTAGACCCAAGATACACACTGTCTGGGCTGTTTTTTGCATCTTTGACTTTATGCAAAATTTTACAGAAGGATGTGATTTGTTTACAAATGCAGTATTTTTTTTTCTTCTTGTGCTGTGTTAGAAAAAAGTTTGCATTTGGTGACTTTTATTAAAATGTCATATTTTTGCTTCTTGCTTGTATGCTGCAAAGTTCACCTTACAGCAGAGCAGTGTTTTGTATTGTTCTTAATTGAATGCTTCAGTTTTAAATAATAAAGACCACCTTTCCTTCAATATATTGTTTCAATAAATAATATCAGCAATCAATGTTATCATGTTATGCTATTAATATGTTGTAAAAGGGAACTAGTACAATATTAGACTTCTACAAAAAATGTTTTTGAAGGATGCAAAATATTGTCAAAATCCCAGAAAACATCAAGATATCATTTTTTGTCAATATCGCGCACCCCTAGTTTGGAGGAAAAAGGGTGAGATCCCCCACCCCAAATAAATGAATTTTTTTCTGTGCTAAAAAGATTGCAAAAAAAAAACTAAAAAAAAAGAAAAAAAAGAAAACAAAAAAAAACAATACAATATAAAACATCTCATCACTCATGTACTACTTTGATTTTGTTCCAAGGTCGTTCTGTTTTTTGTTGTTTTTTTTTCTGTTTTAAGTTTCTATTTAAGCATGAGGTCATCACAGAGACTTGTGTGCTATCTCTGGCAATTCTTCTTTCAAAACATAAGGCTTTGAAACAAAGAAGCAAAAGTAAAACAACCACACAGCAAAAATATGGCTTGGGAACTTCTATCTGAAGTTACGTCTAACATCTATTTGTTATCTGTCAGCAATGGTGTGAGAGATAATTCTCACAGGATGCTCCTGAGGGTATAGGTGAACTGAGTCAACATTTATGTCAGTATCTTTCAGGTTGCAGCTCACTTCACATTCAGTTGGATCTTCTGGAGATCTGTTGGAAAATGTTCTCATGCCACTAAAATGGATAGTTCAACCAATATATAAGTAAATATTCTGTCATAATTTCTCACTCTCATTTTGTTAAAAAATGCATGACTTTCTTTCTTCTGTGGAACAATAGGTAGAATGATAGCCTCAGTCACCGTTCACATCCATGGCATCTTTTTTCAATCAATGACAAATACTGAAAATTCCTTTTATGGTCCACATAAAGAAAGTCGTACAGACTTGTAACAAGATAAGGGTTAGTGAATCATATATTTTTTTTTTTTAACTAGCTCTTTAAGAAAAAAAAAATGTTGTTAATGTTACGAAGCAGGATTTCATTATGCAATTCACATTTTGATAAAGCGAAGTCAGTATGATAAGACAATAATTAAGAAAAAGCTACAGTTTTTGTGAGGGTAGAAAGTAGGTGTTATAAGAAATATTAGCATTATGCGTGGGAAAAGCACACTGGAGAATAATATGTGATTTCAAGCAGATCTTATTAAAAAATGTATCTTAGCTTTTAGAATACAACATCTAAATTAAAAACATTTCATAAAGCCAGATAGCATGTTGAATACAATATTCTAAATCCAATATATATTAGTCCCACTTCTATGTTATTATTGGTCCAGGCAGTTAACATTCAAAATTCACAGCCAAGCCCACAGGCTAAATCATTAGCATATTATTATTTTTTTAACATTATTATTATTATTATCATGGCTGCTTGTTACATTTACAATCTAATCAATGTAATCAAAATGTATTTAAATTCATACAGATGGCTGCTGGCTGTCAATACAAAACAAAGGACAAAAATGTCTACAAAGGCTACAGTTAAATTTAGTTCTAAAATGCAATATATAATGAATACTAATGAATAAATGTAAAGACACAAAAATGCATCAATGCGATACAAAATTATTTTAATAAAAAATCACATGCTGACTGTCAATACAGAACATGTGTTTTTTTATTTGATGTTTTTTTGCTTAATACACTGGTTCACACTCACATTTCTGAAAGGTGCATGTCTTTGCGATTCAACAGCCTGGCAAAATCTTAATAATATCTGTCTACTGGGTTTTGATTAAACAGATGTGTGTTAGTTTTATCCATTCAAATGCAAAAATTTTCAGTTACTAATGCATTGAAGAAATTAATTATTCACAGTCAGCAATGATTGATTTAATCCATGAGTGAAAGTGTCCAATAACAAGGCGGTTACTGAGATCAAGCAAGTAGTATTTGGTTGGTCATGTGTGGGGACCCTCTCCATGTAGATTTAAACAGCTTTTATTATGTTACTGACATGACTGTGAGTGCTCATGATTTTATACATATGTTTCAAAATTACAATTCATTTCTTTAATGCCGAAAAAAATAACAAGTGCTCCTTTAATATGCATTGACAACTATTTGCAATTCATTCATAAATGTAACATTCTTTGGGACCTCAAACAAGAAGGAACTACAGTCAACCTCAACAGAACTATTTTCATGACCGCGCAACGACCGAGCGCTACATCTTATGCACTTATTGTGAAAGTGCTTATTCTAAGTACAATTGTCGTGCCAGCGCAATGCGCAAGTGGCTGTAGGTGTGAGAACTTATGCTATCTGTGGACATATGCGCACGAGCTGTGGGTGAATTGTGTTCGCTATTTTCCTAAGAAAATAGGTCAAACATCTAAGAACCTCAAAATTAAATAGTTCTAATTGAAAATACCAAAACTTCATGGCCATGTCCACTGAATTTGCACATGTGATGAATGATCACATAGCACTGACATAACAGTCTTAAAAAAGGGACCCATGAGTTAAATTATTGGATCATTGACACTGAAGGTTTCATCTTCAGTCATGACCTCTGAAACAGCAGGAAGACTGGTGTGAGCACACAGCATAGATCTACTCGGACACAACTCATGATACCTCCTCACAAAGACCTAAGTAGATCCCAATGGTGTGTGGGCTATTCTAATGGAAAGAGTATGGAACTCCCTGTGTGTTACATTTCCTTTGATCTGCCTGGACGGAGCAGGTGGAAAGAGGTGTAAGGTGGACTGCCTGCATTTCCTAGGATGCACTCTTTGAACTCACAGACTATTGTGGGTTGTGTGTGTGTGTGTGTGTGTGTGTGTGTGTGTGTGTGTGTGTGTCAAAGTTATATGTTTATGGCGGAAAATAATAAGCACCACCTCAATAAGTGAAGATTTTAGATACAGTAAATGTGTGCCATTCAGAATTAAACTGAGATTGCCATTCAAATTCCTGAAATCCCTTAGTTGCTGAATTTGAATTGACATATAAGAGCCCTCTACAATGTAAATCAAGTAAATCACTCCCACATGCAACCAAATTTGGAGCTAGAAGACTATCTGTCATTAGCCACTGGCTAGTAATTTTTTAGATTTCACTTGAAAGTGTTTGATCTCACTTCTGTGAGATGCTCATTAACTACCATTTTAGCACTTGTCATGTATATAAAACAACAAAAATGCAACAAAATGTGTAATAAAAATTTAATATTTAAAAAGGCAATCATACATTCTGAAATATTTTGATTTCAACAAACTGTGTCTTGTGAATAAACTATTTTGAGCTAATAATGTGTAGCTGCCATGAAATTTCAAACAATGACATCATTATATAGGCCTATTCAATTTCATTAAATAATATAAATTGATAGAATATTGAATACTTTTATGTTGTACAATTTCTACACATTTAAAAAAGCTTAACGTCATTAAAATGATGAAAAACAAATTATAAAATAAAGAAACATATACAATTGTGTATATTTTTGTATGAAGTCAAATACACAGTATATGAATACTATATGAGAAGACACCCCAATCGCAGTATGGTGAATATCTTTAGCCTTACTGAAAGAAAAAAATTATAATTTGTGGTGAAGTAAATATAGCAGACAAGATTTATTATTTTCTACATTTGTACTCAATTCAAAACATGCAAAAATTAATGCTCTAGCTTAAAAGTGAATATTATTCAATTATTTATTTGCTAATTTGTGTACATTTAACTGGTAAATAAAATAAGTACATTTTACTTAACTTTTTGAAGCTGGTGTTTCCAGAATGCATCAGGCCTGTATAGTTAATGAGTTTGCATGGTTTCACTTTTTGTACTTTTAATTACTCGTTTTTATTGTTGATTTGTTTTGTTATGTTTGGAAAGTTCATTTCCTACTCAAAATTACCATTTCATGATAAAAAAAACACATTATCTGCAGACTGTCACCATCATCATTATGATATTATTAATCATTGTTTGAAATGCCACCTAACTTTCATTTACACAACACCTACTTTCTCAGATTGCTCTAACATAATTTTATATCAAAATATGATCAACACATTAAAATGTTGATGTCAATTCTTAGATTTATTAATCTCTAACAATGTGGTGGATATTGTGGGGCTGGATGACACAAATGTAATTCTTGTTAAATTACAATTTGTAAATTATAATTGCAAATTGATTAGATGACTGTGTTAATAGTTTTGAAAGTGGTCTATTGAATTTAGTTTAGAAAAATATTACTAAACAGTAAGAAAATTCTATATATTGAAGACAAATTTTTCATAATGATTTAAAATGTATTATTTCATTTTTTGTTTAATTGCAATTCAGTAAATTCTTCTTCCTGTTATTTAACTAAAAATCACAATCCAACATACTGTGGGGTGCCAATTTATTTCCAATACACACCCACAAATTAAAAGGGAGCCACTAAAAATGTCCTCAACACATGTGTTTAGAGAACGGCGAGGCAAACAGAACATAAAAATGCACGGTGCCACATGGTTGTGAGAAAGACAGCCATTCAAGTCATAAGTTCTGCCTGAATTAATACATTGTGATGTCATTACAGAAGAATGCACATGGACTAATCTGAAAAGCTCACAATGCAATATGTCCCCTAAAAACAAAATGAGAAAATAAGACCACTCCAATGCCAGCTCTCAGCTGTATTGATTTAATGGAGATACACTCACACAAAGCCTTTATATTAAACTCGGTTATTCACATCATACCCGTGACATAACCATATGCTGACCATAACTTTTCCTCTGTAATATAATTCAGGGTAAAAATTCCCCCAAACCGCTGCAGCATTTTGCATCCAAATGTCTATTTTCAAACCAATGCGCTTTGTTACCAATTTAAATAAGCATCTGCTTTCAAAGTCTCAAAACAGATGAGAGAAGAGACCGTAATCAAGTCATGTTTGTTCTTCCTCTTTGCCTGAAATTTCCCTTAATCATCTTTATTCATCCCTCAAAAAGCACTGAAGCTCATGAGGGCAAACCTCTTCATAGCCATGATCACTTTAGAAACCATGGAGGCTCTCCACATTGTGAAAAACTGATTAGGTCTTCATCTGCTGTTTTCTGATTTAAAACATGATTTCTGAAAGGCAGATTCATGAGGCCTTTGTCTTGTGTTGGCTAAAAGTGTATGTTCTGTGATTTTGCTCATCTTACAAACCACAAAAGTGAGGTCAAACAGACTTAACCTGTCCTACATCCTTAAAATACTGATTACCATTAGCACCACCAAGTACAGCTGCTGTTCTTCAGATGTGCAGGGTGTTTTCTGTAATCTAAACTGGATTTACCTTTCATTTTGGATTGACCCAGATTTCATTTTTTTTCTTCTGATCACTCTTTCCAGCTGAACGATTCATAAACTATTTTTTCTGGCAAAGCCATTGAGATGTATTCAATGCTGTTTCCTTGTAAAAAACATTGTAGTACAGGAAGGAATTTATATATATTTTAATTTTAATTTATTTAATTCCATATTTTCCCCATTTAACATCATTTTAAAACATAGCCTACAGGATCATTGTTTCAAATGGGCTGCATGATTATGACAAAATCATAATTGTTGATTTTTCCCTTGACATTGTAATTGCAATTATGTGCAATAAATTTTATTTAAATTAAATACTGATTTTATCTGGGGCATCTTCATGCCATATTCGTGATGTAAGCTACACATCCAAAAACAAGCTAAGAAGAACAGTCTCTGAATTATTCTGCTATATCTGTTTCTTAGTTATTTCAATTTTATACATCAGTAAATCAAGACTGGTGCCTAAACGGTTAACTTAACGTTTGCCCTCTTAACAGTATGAAAAACAAACTGTTATTCTTTTTTATTATTATTATTTACGAAGAAATTGAACAACTGACATGCTTGTGAGAATGAGTATGTGCAGATAGATATGGATTATATAGCAGTTTAAATATGAAAATTAGAAATATAACTTATAAATATAAATAAAAATAGAATATAATTTTATTATGTAAAATTCAATCTACAAATACAACATTTTCATATTACAAGTGAATTTTATATTGCACTCTCAAGAGACATTATTGGTTAGTGCTAACTGTTAATGAAGGTGGGGGGAAACTGTTTGTTTTGGTGGACAGTGCTCTGTGGAAAATTTACAAGAGAAAATTGAATTACAAAAATGCCATGAGACAATAAGCCATGAGAGGCCATTACAGTTATTTATGGCACTATGCCGTGCACATCTTCAGGACATGATAAGAGATGATGGCTTATTGGACCGGATTCGAATCCAGCTTGGGTCATGTTCTGATATTATTCCACCTCGCTTACTAATACTTTCCTGTCTACACTTCCCTGTCCTCTAAAATAAAAGCAAAAAGCCCAAAAATAAAACATTTATAAAAAATACACCAACAATAAATAAAGAGTTTGTAAAGGGATTAATGGAAAGGAGGAGGCGAGAACCGGCTTGACAATATAAATAATAGTTTAATATAAAACTGAACCAAAAAGACAAACAAACAAACAAACACACACACACACACACACACACACACACACACAAACACACACACACACACACACACACACACACACACACACACACACACACACACACACACACACACACACACACACGTCGAACAGCTGTCCGTAAATCAATCTCTCTCTGTCGCACTGCCGTCTTCGGTTGTCCTTTATCCCTCTTGAGGGCTAATTAGCCTGATTAGGGGCCGGGTGTGCGGAATCACGACCCAGCCCCGCCCTCCACCCTGCCACAGAGCTAAAAACATTTTTTATATAATTACGGGAATAAACGATTCTTTGATTGAAAATGCTTTGATTTTGCTACGTTTACCCCTCTCATCCACACTGCAAAGTTGTATTTCTCCACTGAAAACTGAGATTTTTGTACAGACGCAGCAAGTCTATAAGGGCAGAGCCTCACCTAAATATTCAACCATTTGAAAACATAGATCCATAAATTGCCAATATGTAATTTGTTCATCCGTACTGTGTTCAAAATGCTGACATATGTATTTAAAAGCAGACCTAGAGCAAATTTTTATTCTATTTTTAAGTTGTTATTTAGCCGAAACCTCCATTACACTGTGTTTAATATAGAGTAGGCATGTGGGGCAGATAATCTGCTGCCCTCCTGAACTCCACAGAGCCCCTCCAATGGAAATCTGTAGTCAAATATGGTAATGCAACTAACCCACATTGTGGCAGAAACGGATCTGCTCATAAACATAGAGCCAAAGCAAAGGTAATTTTAGTATAAGTGCATGCCAGCAGAGTTTCAGATTGCGAATAGGGTTGCAGTGGTATACCAGTTTCACAGTATACCATGGTTTGAAAATTGACGGTTATCATACCATGTACATTTGCTTATCTACGGTATTGAAGAAAGAAAAAAAAACGCAACCGGAAGGAGAATGTCACCTGCGCGTGCGCATCTCTTTTCCTCATCGTCTGCCTGTCAGACTCGTCATCTTGCGCCAAACACACGCGCACACGCAGCGGAGAAAATGCCAGAGAAAAGCGAGACATAAGTGAGTTGTGTGTGTGAGTTAAAGCAGTGTTTCTCAACTGGTGGGTCGCAGGTCTATTCAGACTGGGTCACGGCAGAAGGGAAAGAACAATGTCATGGTTCTCCCATTGAAGACACTTCGGCAGCCGCCCAAGTGATAGCCTGTGTAGGACTGCCGAGACAGATTTAATGATAATCCCGCAATCAGCAAAAGGCTTCTCATCTGCACTTTCGCACGAGTGTAACGGAACTAGTTCGCGATCATGATCTGCTCTGCATGGTCTCAGGCGCGCACATGCAGCAACCTAACTTCCCTCGAGCGCAGACCTCAAAACTGATGTGACCGATTTCAATTCTGGTGAGACTTTTCTAGTTTAAAGTGTTAAACGGGAAGTTAAAGGGATACTTCACCTCTGGGAAGATGAATGTGTATTTAAAATTGGTATTTATATAGTATAAATGTGAAATTATTTTTGAATTTGAAGCATTCTAGACTGAGAAAAGGCAGAAAATGTATTTTTTACACATGTGGCTGAAAGACAACAACTCCCAGAATGCACTTGCTTTGCTGCCCTTACGAGGCCACTCCCAAACCACGCCTACCAGTTACAGACAGCAGTATCTGAAAATATGATACAACTACGCTTGCTTTGATATATCGTGACTCTATAAATCGTGAGTTAGTTGATAAATTGACTGACTACGCGGGAAGAACATTATGATAATTCCGGGTGTCCAAACACTGTACATGACGTCTTAGTAACAAAAAGAAAAACAAACAAAATACTCACTTTACACTAAGCCGTCCGTTTGTCCCTGCGGGCTTTGGCTGGCGTTTCCAATTTATCTTCGGGATCCTAAAATAAGTTTCCAGGACTCCCCTGTCCATGTGTGATACAAAACTTGGGTGCTCAGTTATACATGCTCAAGTTAGCGGTGCAGTTTCATCAGCGGATTCAGCAATCTCGTCCAGAAGAAAATGGCATCGCTGAAATTCGCGACAGCAATAGGACTCTATCTGTTTCCATAGGCGCACAGCGAGAGCACTGACACCACCAGTCCGCCCCAACTCGAGTCTGGCCGGGCTCTACCTCCTGCCTGCCAAGCAGGTCTTGCTCCCCTGCTACAGCAGCTGCTCCAGCCTCTGTTCTTCGCTGTATTGCGGCTCGTACAGGTAGCGCGACTGCGCGAGCATCAGATTCTCGCAACAGATCTTCAAAATCCCCTTCTGCCATTTCAACTTCAAAACTACCTTCCGCCATCGTGATTAGTCTACTTGTATACAAACTTTCTACACAGAGCAAGAGCCTGTTTTCTTAGCTTCTACAGAAAGATGGCTGACACTATCTTCACATTCTGTGAGTGAGATCCCGCCCCATATGGGCGTGGTGAAAACATGCGGAATACCGGCTGTAGTTTTAAGCCTCTGGCCCAAAAATCCTCCGATGACGCAAAATGACGATTTTTGCGTCATCGGAGGATTTTTTTCCAGACTAAAAATAAATAAAATCTCTCGTCTCAGGGGGATATGAGGGGGGGGAGCTCGGTAATTCGAAAATACTACTGGTTTTCTACTGATAAAAAGCTTAATGCTAAATCCTGAAGTAACCCTTTAAGTAAATCCCATCAAACAATAGACAGCCCTGACATGCCAAACAGCACTGAGGAAAAGAGCAACACTGTACTATGCGCTCATTTATTTTTATCATAAATACATTAATTTATTATTATTATTACTATTATTTAAGACTAGCTACACTGACCTAACCATGGTAATGTGGAGCCTTTCCTCCTGTGCAATATGTATGCTCTGTTTGATTTATGTTTGAAATTAGGAAACAAACTATTATAAAACAAATAATGGGCTCATATAAATAAATATGCTCTCTTTCAATTTTAAAAGAGGGGAGAGAAAACTTACTGTCGCTTTTGTTGTTGACATCAACAACAAAAATAATGTCACTTGATGCATGTCCTTGTACTTGAAAACCATGAACAAAACTATGAAACATAAATGGAAATGCGACCCAGGATACATTAAATACAGGTTATGTTTTTACTACGGTGGGTCGCCACTTGATGTCCAATGTAAAATCTGTCCTGAAGCAAAACCAGTTGAGAACCACTGAGTTAAAGCTACAGACAGGAGCAATCTTTCTGCGCTGCCGTGCAAATATATGATAATTGTTTATAATCATAGGACATTATTTTAAAAGCTCACACATGTAAGTCTAACATGCTATAGTTACATGCTATTTTTAATCATGTTTATAATTTGGTTTATTATTATAATTCTGTTATCGTTCTTATTTATTTGATTTTTAAAAGGTACACTTTTTTTTTACACATACTTCAATTAAAAAAAAATGGTTTCAAGTTTCAATTATAATAAAGTGTTTGCTCATCCCAAAAAAAAAAAAACCTTCTGTTTTCACTCAATTAAGGGTCATTGTAACTGATAATAATAATTATGTAATACCGTATACCGTGATACTGTGAAATCGTGATATTTTCTGAGATCTCATACCGTTGCAACCCTAATTGTGATCAGATTGCAAGAGCTATTGATGAACATGCATGTAACAGCGAGTCATTTCTATTGCAAATTCAAGACAAATTGGCCATCAAACAACTTGACAAAAAGGGTAGGTGATAAGACATTGTATGTATTGTATGACTAAAAATTGTATGTCAAAAAGCCTTGGCTCTCTGTTGCACTGAACTGAATAAAATGCTATAGTACGTTTCCCATATACTTTTTCATTCTTATTTTGCAAGGGTACAGGGGATGTATAGCTACAGTTGAGCAGGTATAAGCAATTTGAAACATTTCTACTGTGAACCTATATTTACAACTTGAAGCTTATTCTGATTTAAAACATGTATTATTATTATTATTATTATTATTATTATTATTATTAAGCATGTATTTAATTTATTTTTAGTTCTTTGAAAATGTGTAAATGGCAAAGTTCTGTTCATGTATGTAGATAGATATTCCACCATAGACTTCACTTCCTCTCTTCCCTGGAGTTCTTCAACAACAAGTAACATTATAAAACATCATTTGATTAAGATTTTAATCAACAAGTCAATATTCCGAAGCATTCTTATTTAAAATATTAAAATCAACTCTATGTTCTAAAATAGCCACCTTGTGGTGAAATAATCCAAGGTTGTGTGGTCATGAGCCACTACTGCTTTTGCAAATGCAATCCGATGAGACACCAAATTCGGCATTTTGCACTCTCGCTGCCCTGGCTACCAAACCCCGGCACCCATGCGCTCGGGACAGTACAGTATATTTTGATAAAGGATGATTAGAAAACAGAAAACGTGGCCGCTGCCATACAAACCTAGCATCAATTAGATTTAAATCTAGAAAACCAAGATTGGGATTGCAGCATGTTTTAGAAATATCCTCCTCAAATCCCAAATAAATAGGAATTGTTACTAATACGAATCTTACATTTTTTTTTTCTTTTAAAAGCCTATGTGCTTGATGTTGACCACATGATATCCTGTTTTGTTTACGTTGCTCGTGCCAGAAAGCAAATGCAATGAGGTACTCTTTTGTGAAGACGAGGATTAAAATAAGATTAAGCTGATCCCAGCCAACAAAATATTGTCTCACAATGTGCCACAAGTTCTCAACACCAGATTAAATGACAAAGCCGAACTATAATATCGACTCTCTAATGTGTTGAATACCAACTGGCGAAATTCCCATAAGTGTCCTTAGCAATGAGAAATTATGATAATTACTTCTCAACGTATGTGGACATGAAAACGGAGGTCATTGACTGCCAAATGCCAAACAATGGCCAAAACTAATAAAGATGATTGAATGTAGAGAGGCTATTACAATGCTGCTTTAGTGCACATTGCCTCTGATAGCTTTCAATGGGAGGTGTTTTGGTCGTTTGCAATATTATATGCATTGTATACGCTTACATTTTTTTAAAATCACCTAACCAAATCTAGCAGCTAACTACTATTTACCTCTATCTCTCTCACACATACGCATACACGCACAATATTATCTCAACATCTGCTATTTTAAATGAACACTGTATCTCCTGTGTCAAAATTACCCATTCAAAACCGGCAAAAATACATCAAATAATCCACCAGGGATCTCTGCTTCCCCTAGCCATCTGTGCTCCAGTCCAAACCATCAGATTGCTAATAGTTATGGTTATTACAGTGCTACCTCTCAAAGGACAAATTTAAACTTTCCATTTGGATTTGCATCATATTCATATTTCACTCACTTAAGTCTTAACAATACCCTTATGCCAATATGACTGTTCTTAAGGTGGTTTAACGTACAGTTTGCCTTGACTTATATAGTCTATTCTGTGTTTTATTAATTTTACATGCAAGACAGGGAGGAAAGTGTTGTGGTAAGCCATAATGTCATGAAAAATTTCAATCATCAATTATAATATCAATCATCAATTCTATGTCACAATTTCTCAATAAATCCTCATTGTTGCATTTGCCTGCATGCAATTTGAGTTTGTATTTATGCTGGACATAATTATCTTTCTAATTACAGTACATTTCATGGTTAGGCCCACTCACACACACAAAAAAATTTATAATAATAATAATAATAACAACAGTAAGCAATGATTAACATTAAACATTCATTGAGATTCAAGCACTCATGCATATGTGTGTTGGTCCCCAATGCTCCCTCATAATATATGCCTGACGCCCCTGTACTATTTATGACTCGCATCTAGATGCTGTTATCTGCACCCTTAATAAAGAGATTTGGACTATCCGCTTTCCTGTACAGTACGCAATACATCTTCTAGCTACCTGTGAGTGTAAAAATGTCCATTTATCCTTTTCTTGTCATTTTGTTGTACCTTCAGTCCATCCTCAAATTTCAGATAAAGGTCTGTTCAGCTGGGGTTAAGCATAGCGACATTTTCAGCTTTTAGATGGCGAAGCTTTTCCGTAATCTCAGGTTTTGCGACAATCTCTCTGATTCTAGGTTAGAGTTGGCAGAATGCCACACAAAATGGAAGAGATGCAAGAGTCTGTTCTATATGTGGTGTGAAATACAGAGATGCCCCTCTATTAGGCCTTATAATTGCACCTTAAAAACCTATTATACAAGCTATCATTACAATAATTATACACAAGCATTCCTGTCATGGAGCTTTGATGTGCTCGACAGTAACATTAAATTTTTTCTATGAATTGAATTTAATTCTTTGTTAAGCTGCTTTGGAGTGATTCATATTGTGATAAGCGCTCTACAAATAACATCAAATTGATTTAAACTGAATTGAATGTGAGGAACAGCATGTGTGACTTTCCTCATAGCAAGGAGCTTTCAGCATTGTAAAATGACTCGAATCCTATTGAGACGAACAGTATGTGCATACCGTAAATCAACAGAGATAAGCAAGTGTCTCACAACTTTAACTCTTAACTCCTACTACAAATACTGGAAAAATATGTCTGTGAGGGCCCACTGGGACCCTGCCATATTTTGCATGACCTAATTCTGCTCACTGCCTTCTTTAAGTGACATATTTCTCAGATGCTAACATACCCTTTGCCACCTAATGTAGTGGAAGAACTAGGCTATAGAAAAACTATTTCATTCACGCCTGATGTTTTCTTTGCACTGAAAGAAATCATTTCAGCGCTTCAAAAGAAGAAACAGTGAGAGATGAAAACTGTTCTTTGTGGTTCTGCGCCAGTATTGAAAATCAACCTCACTGATGGATCATGACATAACAAACCACAAACTGATATGTATTTGGTTGCCATTTATAACATCAAGATGTGTGTTAAGCTGCATGTGACTGGGAGAGCAGTTGAATGAAAAAGGAAATTTAATGAGCGTTCCTCCTATACAAATGCTGCCTTTTTTGGCAGGGGGCTGAAACTCCTTGGGTAAGCTTTCAGAGAGACCATTTGGCAGGGATTATGCCCAGCTTAATGTCTGTCCCACAAAGGTATTTGATTCATAACATAGATTTGAGAGCTGCACTTACATTCATAGAGTAACTAGTGCATTTGAGAATGCTTTAATCAGATGCAGCTACAGAGGAAGGGGATTAGCAACACTAAAATGTAATCAGTCAGTGTGATTAAAATATTAATGTATTCACATGCAAAGGCATCTGAACAACAATCTGGCTACACTGTAAAAGCATCATGCCAAAGAAGAGTGTAAAATATATACCACCATGCTGGCACTCAAATAGAGAAACAATTGTAGAGCTTTTCAATATTAGATGAGAGTCAACATGGGGGACTATTTTCTTGAAAGGGACTATAATAGGTGCTGTGATGCTGCAATAAGGGAAAACTGAAACACTTTGGAATAGAGGGGAATGAATAAACTCAAGATCAGATCAAAATACGGTCATGCTAAAGCGCCTTTAAAAAGAGTGAGCAACGTGATATATATTAGACAGGCTCTCACTGGTTTCTTCCTGGCGCTTGTGTTCCTGATATAGAAAATGACACCCAACCAAAGTAACCATGGCAACACACCCTATGGACATGCACTAGATAGCCTCTGCAATCCAATAGTTCAAACAACTTGGTTCTGTAGGTATTTACATAACAACCTATTAACCGATACATCATGCTGTAGCTTAACACTCCAAAGCTTTCCAACTAGCACAATAATACATGCCACATGTGTGAACCATGGCAAGTGTTGCAGGTTCATTCTTATGACTAAAGCATATTCTCACCTCATCAAAGCACTTACTGTAAATAATTGTGATTTGTGTTTGTCACTTTTTCCACTATATCATTAAAGGCTTTTTTCTAATTGTGAGTCTCCAGCTCTGGGTATTGGTGTTATTAGAGGTGCAAACCCTTTTCAAGCAGTAAATAATTGTCAACAAAGAAAGGCTGGGTGATCTGAAAGATAAAAGTGTAAGGCTAGTACGAATGAAAAACAATTGTTCACAGCAGTTCAGTTTTGACAAATGCAATTAAAGTCTTGCATTATGATCTTAAAAGAAAACAAGAGCTGCCACCTGTCAGGGCAAAAAATCAAGAAGAAACTGCTTTCATTTCATTAATCCCCTTACTACATGTCTTCTAATATTTCCCTTGTTCCAATACCTACTGAGTTCCCTACAGATGCCGCATTTTAAGGGTGTTCCAAATGTATGCATTATTCACCCTCGAGATATGTAGTTTTGACTAGAGGTAGAGAAAATATATCGGTTTTACCGATAAATTGGTGCCGATAGTTGCTTTTTGGAGCTAGTGGTTAACAGTAAAAATGTATGCCAACAGTTTTATTTTATTTTTTCCTCTTTTCCTGCCCGATTCCAGACTGAAGCACCCCCAGATCATCACCAATCTTTGAAGGCCTCTCCAGGTCTCCATCTAACCATTAGATGAACAGGTAGAGGATCTGTGATGATCTCGTGAGCTTCAGCAAGGCTGGAATCGGGCAGATTCGTCTTCGTGAAGAATGCATGAATCAAGCCACGTACAAGTTTACACTGGAAGAAAACTTACTTTCTTCTTCAAAGAAATATCTTTCTTTGCCTTTTCCATGACCCTAGTTATTAGTATTGTCAAAATCGGTACACATCAGGGTTTGACCAAAGTTGTAGGTAGAACAACATGTATTATTCACACAGATGGCAATTCCAGAATGTATTGCAACAAGCTCAATGCTAAAAATAATCCAAAATGGCAGACATTGCGAGAAAAATGTTAATTAAAAAATAATACGAATAATTCAATAAAAAAAGTTAAAGAAAAAGTCATGCAGTGTGGCATGCTATACTCTGTCAGTACTATTTTAAATACATTTTCAATAATTATTTTACCATTTTTCAGCAGCTTTTATGAGCTCACAAAAATTTAGATATTACCTGGATATCACGGCATATCACGGCATCGTTTTGTGGCCCGTTCTGCATAACGTGGCGGCTCATTTCAGCTTTTCGCGGCCCATTCGGCCTGTTTCGCGGCTAGCCCGCCTGGTTGTCCCGATTGCCAGTCCGCCCGATTGTCCCCAAAATGCGTTGGCTCACCGGGAAAATGCCCAGTATGCCAGATTACCAATCCAGCCCAGCATACATCATAAAACATAGAACATAGCAGTAAATTGTAAATCAAACAGCACAAACAATCTTCTCCGCTCCTGCCGCATAAATCCAATTAATCAATAATGAAATTCGTTGTCGATGATTCCCATTATCGATACTTATCGATTTTATTGATTAGTTGTTGCAGATCTAGATAAGATGCTGTCTATGTAGGCAGAAAGCTGTGTAGCAGCTTTATTGTGTCAAAATGCCAATCCTCAGTTCTGACTTTTGAAAAATACAACATTATGTAATCCATTAACCAGAAATGAGTACAGCACACAAACATAGCAAGATATGTTAAGTACGATAAAATGTTTGGAGGAAATGATGGGCATCATAACAGCTGACAATCTGTGATGTTGGTGTGGCATTCCCAGACTGAGTAAGGCCTCCACTCTGCCAAGAATGCAGAGGCAAAGCTGTTGAGATGATTGATGACACGCCTCCACTAGCCCTCTCTTCCCTGCTGACATGCACTCACAACCCAACACTTTTCACCATTAATTGGACAACATTGCAAATTCGTTCTCCGAGACCATGGTCCACTAAATTAGCAACTGATAACTGCCCAGAATTGGTTCAGTTTATGAATGTCCAGAACTGGAATGCTGGTAAGTTGTCACTCACACAGAAGGAGTTTAATAAACCTGTCAGACATATAGCTTTTGAGATGTTTATTTCTATTAGCTTTCCATTTTGACGTTTTGATCAAGCTTGAGGGTGACATTTCATTTACAGTCTAGTTAGGTAAAACTTTACTTTAAATGACAAAATAGATGCAGCTGGATGGTTTTACACTAAATGATTTCAGTGTCCCAAGTGATAAAATCATGTAGTGGCCATAAATGGGGCATCACATGATACATGTGTGCTTGTTTGATTAGTTCAAGTCACATGTCTCCTTTTTCTTTTCTTTTTTTATTAAATTATGTTATTTATCAAAGAAAATCCAAGAAACACAGACATGATGCTATATACTCATGATAATGATAATGTATTGGTAAAAAATATTATATATATAGCATGCAAAATAAATGACTCAATGATATTTACTCAGTAGTTTTAGAGTCTGAAAGATCTCTCATTGTTTGGGATAGTGTTGTCAACAATATTATGCTCTGTGCTTTTCCTAGACAAAGTAAAAATATAATTGCCAACCATCCGGAAACATCTAGGCTAGGTGGTCTGTTATGCAATATATTATTGTTGTCAATGGCCATTCAATATTTTGAAAACACCCAGCTCAGTGTGAAGCTATTTGGGTAAACTGCCAGTATATCTGTGGGCTACATACATACATACATACATACATACATACACACACACATGTATTTGTCTACATATACATACGTATGTATGTATATATATATATATATATATATATATATATATATATATATATATATATATATATACACACACACATATACACACACATATATACATATATATATATATACATACACACACACACACACATCTAAGGTACCATACACTCCCATTATAACGCTTGGAAGAGCCAGGATATTTTTTTTTATATATAACTCCAATTGTGTTTGGCTGAAAGAAGAAAGTCATAAACACCTAGAATTGCTTAAGGGTGAGTAAATTATGGGATCATTTTCATTTTTGGGGGAAAAAACCCTTTAAGAAGTTCTGAGAATTATTTTCAAATTGTAATAGTAAATTTTCATATTGTTAATGTCCTGACTATACCTTGTGATCATTTGAATGCCACTTCAGTGAATAAAAGTACCAATGTCTTTCCATAAGAGCAAAATCTGTACATTATTCCAAACTTTTGGCCGCTGTGTGTATGTGTGTGTGTGTGTGTGTGTGTGTGTGTGTGTGTGTGTGTGTGTGTGTGTATGTGTATATATATATATATATATATATATATATATATATATATATATATATACACTCACCTAAAGGATTATTAGGAACTACTGTTCAATTTCTCATTAATGCAATTATCTAATCAACCAATCACATGGCAGTTGCTTCAATGCATTTAGGGGTGTGGTCCTGGTCAAGACAATCTCCTGAACTCCAAACTGAATGTCAGAATGGGAAAGAAAGGTGATTTAAGCAATTTTGAGCGTGGCATGGTTGTTGGTGCCAGACGGGCCGGTCTGAGTATTTCACAATCTGCTCAGTTACTGGGATTTTCACGCACAACCATTTCTAGGGTTTACAAAGAATGGTGTGAAAAGGGAAAAACATCCAGTATGCGGCAGTCCTGCGGGCAAAAATGCCTTGTTGATGCTAGAGGTCAGAGGAGAATGGGCCGACTGATTCAAGCTGATAGAAGAGCAACTTTGACTGAAATAACCACTCGTTACAACCGAGGTATGCAGCAAAGCATTTGTGAAGCCACAACACGCACAACCTTGAGGCAGATGGGCTACAACAGCAGAAGACCCCACCGGGTACCACTCATCTCCTCTACAAATAGGAAAAAGAGGCTACAATTTGCAAGAGCTCACCAAAATTGGACAGTTGAAGACTGGAAAAATGTTGCCTGGTCTGATGAGTCTCGATTTCTGTTGAGACATTCAGATGGTAGAGTCAGAATTTGGCGTAAACAGAATGAGAACATGGATCCATCATGCCTTGTTACCACTGTGCAGGCTGGTGGTGGTGGTGTAATGGTGTGGGGGATGTTTTCTTGGCACACTTTAGGCCCCTTAGTGCCAATTGGGCATCGTTTAAATGCCACGACCTACCTGAGCATTGTTTCTGACCATGTCCATCCCTTTATGGCCACCATGTACCCATCCTCTGATGGCTACTTCCAGCAGGATAATGCACCATGTCACAAAGCTCGAATCATTTCAAATTGGTTTCTTGAACATGACAATGAGTTCACTGTACTAAAATGGCCCCCACAGTCACCAGATCTCAACCCAATAGAGCATCTTTGGGATGTGGTGGAACGGGAGCTTCGTGCCCTGGATGTGCATCCCACAAATCTCCATCAACTGCAAGATGCTATCCTATCAATATGGGCCAACATTTCTAAAGAATGCTTTCAGCACCTTGTTGAATCAATGCCACGTAGAATTAAGGCAGTTCTGAAGGCGAAAGGGGGTCAAACACAGTATTAGTATGGTGTTCCTAATAATCCTTTAGGTGAGTGTGTATATATATATATATATATATATATATATATATATATATATATATATATATATATATATATATATATATATATATATATATATACACACACACACACACAGGTGCTGGTCATATAATTAGAATGTCATCAAAAAGTTGATTTATTTCAGAAATTCCATTCAAAAAGTGAAACTTGGATATTATATTCATTCATTACACACAGACTGATATATTTCAAATGTTTATTTCATTTAATTGTGATGATTAAAACTGACAACTAATGAAAATCCCAAATTCAGTATCTCCGAAAATTAGAATATAACTTAAGACCAATACAACAAAAGGATTTTTAGAAATGTTGGCCAACTGAAAAGTATGAACATGAAAAGTATGAGCATGTACAGCACTCAATACTTAGTTGGGGCTCCTTTTGCCTGAATTACTGCAGCAATGCGGCGTGGCATGGAGTCGATCAGTCTGTGGCACTGCTCAGGTGTTATGAGAGCCCAGGTTGCTCTGATAGAGGCCTTCAGCTCTTCTGCATTGTTGGGTCTGGCGTATCGCATCTTCCTCTTCACAATAACCCATAGATTTTCTATAGGGTAAGGTCAGGCGAGTTTGTTGGCCAATTAAGAACAGGGATACCATGGTCCTTAAACCAGGTACTGGTAGCTTTGGCACTGTGTGCAGTTGCCAAGTCCTGTTGGAAAATGAAATCTGCATCTCCATAAAATTGGTCAGCAGCAGGAAGCATGAAGTGCTCTAAAACTTCCTGGTAGATGGCTGCGTTGACCTTGGACCTCAGAAAACACAGTGGACCAACACCAGCAGATGACATGGCACCCCAAACCATCACTGACTGTGGAAACTTTACACTGAAATTCAAGCAAAATGGATTCTGTGCCTCTCCTCTCTTCCTCCAGACTCTGGGACCTTGATTTCCAAAGGAAATGCAAAATGTACTTTCATCAGAGAAAATAACTTTGGACCACTCAGCAGCAGTCCAGTCCTTTTTGTCTTTAGCCCAGGTGAGACGCTTCTGACGCTGTGTCTTGTTCAAGAGTGGCTTGACACAAGGAATGCGACAAATGAAACCCATGTCTTGCATACGTCTGTGCGTGGTGGTTCTTGAAGCACTGACTCCAGCTGCAGTCCACTCTTTGTGAATCTCCCCCACATTTTTGAATGGGTTTTGTTTCACATTCCTCTCCAGGGTGCGGTTATCCCTATTGCTTGTACACTTTTTTCTACCACATCTTTTTCTTCCCTTCGCCTCTCTATTAATGTGCTTGGACACAGAGCTCTGTGAACAGCCAGCCTCTTTAGCAATGACCTTTTGTGTCTTGCCCTCCTTGTGCAAGATGTCAATGGTCGTCTTTTGGACAGCTGTCAAGTCAGCAGTCTTCCCCATGATTGTGTAGCCTACAGAACTAGACTGAGAGACCATTTAAAGGCCTTTGCAGGTGTTTTGAGTTAAATAGCTGATTAGAGTGTGGCACCAGATGTCTTCAATTTTGAACCTTTTCACAATATTCTAATTTTCTGAGATACTGATTTTGGGGTTTTCATTAGTTGTCAGTTATAATCATCAAAATTAAAAGGAATGAACGCTTGAAATATATCAGTCTGTGTGGAATGAATGAATATAATATCCAAGTTTCACTTTTTGAATGGAATTACTGAAATAAATCAACTTTTTGATGATATACTAATTATATGACCAGCACCTGTATGTATATATATATATATATATATAATGCTTATATATATATATATATATATATATATATATATATATATATATATATATATATATATATATAAGCATTATATACATCTAACGCCACAATCATCTCATTTTGATCATACAAAGACACATTTGTTTTTTTCACATTTGTTTTAACACATTTTATTTATTCTTTATATTTTGTCATAAGAAATCTGAAAAATACCACTTAAAGTGTTGCTGTTTAAGTTTTCTTTATAATAAAACAAAGAAGAGTCATTTGGAGAGCTGCATTGATTGGAGATGGCTCATACAGAAGAATACAAATATTATTACACAATTTACTATCTGAAAGGGACTTTATGTTAATAAAATAATCGCAATAGTCTCTATAAAAGTGGCCAATCATCCATTCCAGAATATTACATTTTCCATTATACAAGGGAAATTGCAATCAACATTGCCTTAAATCAGGCAATTTTTGATATCTTTGTTGGCTAACACAGTGATGTTGTTACATTAAGCTCTCAGAGGGGGAACGAAAACCTAAATGCTATTGATCTGCCCACTGCTTTGTATTCCATTCACTAATAATTACCAATGCAGTCCCTCCAATTACTTTGCTCTACTTAACATTTACAGCCAAGTGCAATCCACACTGATTCATTACGCAAATGACAATGACTAATTTAAGGCTTGCTTACATGACTCCATTTGAAAACCTGCAGCCATGGCAATGCAATGTGCACAAATTAATTGATACACCCATTCCTTGTAGTGCTGAACAGAGGTAAGCTTTGTCAACAGTATACTAATAGGCTATTAGAAAGGTTTTCAATATTATCTATGTATATATTGACAATGGGCTTAAATGCTTCTAATATTCTCAGAAAGGGCAAATTTTCCTCAGCTGAATCTGAATACTCAACAATATAGTACTGAGACAATGGCAAATGAGTCTTCAATATTAACACTGAATGTGGCAAACCCTGATGATAGGATTATTGTTAAGATGAATGGCACAGGCCTGCATGCTCTCCAGTTTGAGAGTAGAGTGGGTGTCTAGCACCTGAGGGACAAAGAAACTTATCTGATATCTAGTGAGCCTGCTTCATCAAAAGGCATGAAAATCAGTGACAGGTTGAGGAGGGTTAAATCTACTTGAAAAGTACTACTGTTTTTTTTTTTTTTTTCAGAAGGTATAATTGCTTTGGCGATTACAATAATCTGGTGACAATTATGTCGTGGCCTCTCCTGAAACAGGGAGAGGGGCTGTCTTTGGGAATCTTGCATTTATATTGCCACAAAACAGCTGGAAGCAGGTAAAAGCTTCAAAAGTAAAGTCATAACTTTACTTTGCATTAATAACGAACTGAGAAGTATTCAGACTGGACAAAGATTTGAATAACAATTGGGCATATAAATCAATGCACAAAAGATCAATGTTGAAGTTGACGAGAGGCTCTAAATGAATTTTGGTCTCATTCAGAAGCCATGCTTTTCTGGCCCTGCATCCCAATTTGCACACTATTCACCCTAAATAGTATCCGAGATCAGAATTAGTGTGTCCAAAATCACAGTCCTAAAGTTGTCCTGATGGTCTACTATTACCATTAGATTTTCGAAGTGTGGATCCGTGAACACTTTACAGAATTGTGCTAATATTGTCCGCAATCCCTCGCTTGATGGAAGATGAGTTTTGGGATTTGATTTTAGAACTACAATTGTCAAATGCGAAAGTCCGACGCTGTTTCATCAGTTCTTAAATATTTTTACAACTTAAAGCTGCAGTATGTAAATTTTTTTGGTTACAATTAAAAAAATTATAATTATTGTGGGAGTACATAAAGAAAATCCATTTTCAAATCTATGTCTTTGTCTTACCCCAATTCACTATGGTTAGCCACAAATAATGAATTTTATTTAGAGCTGTAGGGTCTGATTTGCTGCAAAATCACAGGCATAAGTCATTAATTCTTGCGTGTTAATGTCATGTCCGTAAGCTCAAAAAGAAGGCCCGGTTGTGTCACACAAGTGTTGGGAAAGCGGGAAATGAAATCACTCTACTAATAGATTTTTAACTGTTTGGTAAAGATGTATCTGTATATTAAAAAATGCTATAATGCTTGGATATGTTTTCTGGTAGGTTGTTGAAGCTTTTATTGGTTGTCATAATTTAATGAATCAAACATAACTGATGTGTACATCGTTGATTTTATAACATTGCTACAGTTTTGAGATTCCCTTAGTGTGTGTCTCTAAGTGTGTGTGTGCCGCTGTTTTCTTATATCTTTTACCCAAGTCACAGAAATGCACAAGTTGTTATCACTTTCCATTGCCCTTTTAGCAGATAAACTATTTTTAATGTTATTTTTGCCTGACGAAGACCTAATAGCCAAAATGTTGCAAGCAAGTGTAAGCCAATAAAGTATTTTGGAGCAATAAATCGGTGTGCAAACACTTTTTTTTCTTTTAGCAGATAGCCTACTTAAACAGATTTTAAAAGTACTAGAGGTAGAAGGTTGATCCCCATGAATGTATACTTTGTATATGTATAAGTTGTTTATAATGTACTGATTTCATAGCATTAAATTATTATTAAATAATATTGAATATTTTTGCATATTTTGCTTTTTTATTTTCTATCTGATTGTAAAAAGCTCAGTGTGATCACAGGCAAAGCAGGTAACCTTAAACCATGAGATTCATCAACCAGAGGAGCAGTGCAGAAACACAACTCACGTAAAGGAGTCCTCCACAAGTTGCTTGCAGTTTAGGTTTCAACCACAGGTGTCGCAAGAGAGCCCACATTTTTTTAGTACAGCTTTAAAGATCACGCAAGTTTAATGGTTGAAAACTGTGTAGAGAAACCAATTTGTTCTCACAGTAGGAGGTAGACGTTCCATTAACAACAGAATAGGGAACGGAAAAGGGTTTGTTTAATTAGCAATTATTACCATCTTACCTGCATGATTTTATGTCATAAAATGTCCATCAACTAGAGATGCACCGATCGACCGGCCAGGGACCGGAATCAGCCGGTTTTCCGCATGCTCGGCCCGGACCGGTAACCGGCCGGTCAGTCTCGCGTCTTTCCGATTCCAAGCCGGTCCGTTTTGTTGCCAGCAGCGCAGGCAATAACGTCACAGCCGCATGGAAACATGACATTGGCGTGGAAGATCTTCACTGTGAGTGAAAAATACATAAAGTTCGCAATTTGTAATATTTGTAAGGCTAAAGTAAACCGTGGGGGAACCACCACGATAACGTTCGGAACAACAAACCTAATTAGACACTTAAAACACCCTCACCCAGCTGGAAATAACGCATTTAAAAAAGAAGCTAAAAAAGTTAAGCAGCTACAGCTAGCCAGAGCTCAGAAACAGCCACAAGTCAGCAGCCTCGCCTATCTTTCCTTGGTATGAGAAGTGAAAAGACCAAAGGAATTACAAGGAAAATTATGGAATTCATGACCAGCCGTCCTCCATAGTGGAGTCTCTGTAGTGTCATGTCACACACTGTTACCTGTCAACATTTGGGTACACAAATCCGGGGGGTGCTGGATGGCAGAGGCAGGCTAAAATACATATAAATTGTGCCGTTGTGATTTAATGTGCTGAGTAACGTAATTTTTCCCACCGTGTCGATATTAAAATCAGTGCGACACACTTTGCAAAAGGCGTGGGTATTGTTGATATGGCTTCAGGATATGAAATTAAATGCTTTCGTCCAGCTGTTGTTAAATTTACATGTATATATTTTTTCTTTTTTTATCGCCGTTGCACCAGCTGAGTCTCCTCCCATCTACCAGTGATGCTTGATTCAACTTCTCGTGTCTACTGCCTGCGCAGATTTCAACAGAGCAGCTGGGTTTTGGTTGCCAGGTTGAGGTCACAAATTATTAGAAATGTGTATGATGTGTCAATTGTGTGAGTTGGATGCGTTTAATACAAGATCTGGCAACTGGACAACCTTGGAATAATATATTGATGTGATTATTCATATAACGTGGTTTGGGCCATACAAATTACGGGAGTTTCCCGGGAGAAATAACAAAACGGGAGGGGGGTGGGAGATGGGTGTGAAATACGGGAGACTCCCGGGAAAAACGGGGGTGAGTGACGAAAAGCCGATCCCGAAGCAGCAATCAGTTTTACCTCTGATATTTGGTATCTAACGTAAGCTTAATGTCAATGTTGAGTGTATTGGACACTTCAGTTTTGTTCATAGGCTTGTAATATTTGGAATTGTTTTGTTAGACGAGTAAAAAATAGAAAAAGATCCATTTATAAAAATAGTGGGAAATGACATCTGTTTTGTTATATAAAGCAACTCATTTGCAGTTAATTGTTATTTCTACCTCTTCCCAGTCACAGAGCACTTTATATATCAGAAGTCAGAGAAGATCCTGTAACTTTGTTTGGGGGAAATTGTAATGTTTAATAATTAATTTTATTATGAAAATGCAATTTAGCATTGAAGAAAGGTAGATTTTGTTTGTACATGCGGTCAATAGTTCTTAGAAAGAAAATCGGAAAAAAAACAGTATCGGCAGGTCATACTTGGAAAAAAAAAACGGAAATCGGAATCGGCCAAGAAAATTGCAATCGGTGCATCTCTAATAATAATAATGTCAAATATACTTTGATAAAAATATTTGTTTAAGAAAGCAGCCTTATGAGTACCTTTGCATAGTCATATCAGTGAACAATCCACATAGAAAAGGTGTGTTTTCATTCCAGCTCAAAAACTATCTCGGCCACCATATACTATCAGTCTCAAAAATCCCATATTGGTCAGGCTCTAATATGTACAGCCGTGGCAAAATTATTGGCAGTGACATACATTTTGCAAAGTTTGCTGCTTCAGTATTTGTAGATTATTTTTGAACATGTTTCTATGGTATACTGGAAAACAATGATAAGCATTTCATAAATTTGAAAGGCTTTTATTGGCAAAAACATTAAATATATGCAAAGAGTCAATATTTACAGTGTTGAACCTTGTTCTTCATAACCTCTGCAATTCGCTCTGGCATGTTGGATATCAGCTTCTAGGCCAAATCCTGAATGATGGCGATCCATTCTTGCCTTATTAGTGCTTGGAGTTGATCACAATTTGTGGGCTTCTGCTTGTCCACATGTTGAGGATTGACCACAGGTTCTTCAATGGGATTAAGATCCGGGGTGTTGCCTGGTCACAGATCCAAAATTTAAATGTAATGATCTCCGAGCCACTTCGTTATCACTCTTGCCTTGTGACATGATTTTCCATCATGCTGGAAAATGCACGGATCATCACCGAATTACTCCTGGACCATTGGGAGAAGTTGCTCTTGCAGGACGTTTTGATACCATTCTTTATACATGGCAGTGTTTTGGGGCAGAATTGTGAGAGAACCCACTCCCCACAACCCCACACATGGATGGTCTCAGGATGCTTCACTTTTGGCAGGACACAGGACTCGTGGTAGTGTTCACCTATTCTTCTCTGGACTATCGGTTTTCCAGATGTCCCAAACAGAAGGGGGCTTCATCCGAGAAAATAACTTTGCACCAGTCTTCTTCTGTCCAATCCTTGTACTTACTGCAGAATTTCAGTCCTTGATGTTTTTCTTGGAGAGAAGTGGCTTCTTTGCTGCCCTTCTTGACACCAGGCCATTGTCCAAAAGTGTTCGCCTCACTGTGCATGCAGATGCACTCACACCAACCTGCTGCCAATATTGAGCAAGCTCTTCACTGGTGGTGACACGATTCCATAGCTGACTCCTCAGGAGGAGACGTCCTGGCACTTGCTGGACACTCTGAGATGTCCTGAAGCCTTCTTCACTGCAGTTGAACCTCTCTCCTTGAAGTTCTTAATGATCTGGTAAATGGTTCTTTCAGGTGCAATATTCTTTGCAGCAATTTCCTTGCGTGTGAGGCATTTTGATGCAAAGCGATGATGGCCGCATGTCTTTATTTAGAGGTAACCATTGCTAACAATAACACAATGATTGGAAGAACTTCTTCCCTCCTTCTATAGCAATCAGTCTGCTCTTATAATCCAATCAGAATGATGGAGTGATTTCACCTGACTAGTATTCGTTCACACTTTTCCCAGCTGCTGATATGATTAGTGAAATTATGTTAACTGGTCGTTTTGTGCCAGTGAAACAGTGAAATTTGTTTTGTTTTTTTGTGATAAACTTCATTTGTTTGGCCAATGAAGCTTTTTGCAATCATTTAAAATGCATCTGATCACTCTGCACAATAATCTAGAAACAATGTGAATCAACACCACAACAACTGAAGCAGGAAAGTTTGTGAAACACAACATTTATGTCACTGCCAATACTTTTGGCCATGGCTGTACATTACAGTGCTATGAAATCGGTACATTGTAAACATCTTGAGATGATGATACATTGTAAACAGACAAACTATCAGCTAAAAGGACAATACATAAAAGCTTGGGCATTGCTGCATATGGGGAAAAAGAAATAAGGAAAACAGCAGCACACACTCTTAGGGAACCTGGAAACTACAGCAATGTTATAAAATACTCCAAAGTCATGAATATTAGTAACATGTTACAGTAACTCCACCTGACAATGTAGATACAGTACATTGCGGTTAGTTAACTCATATAGGCTAATATTGTTTGATTCATACAAGCATGACAAGCAATACAAGTTCAACAACCCTACCAGACAACATATGCAAGCATTATAGCAAGTAAATAACTTTCCCAAACAGTTAACAGATAAACATCCATCCAGATTGCAGTGATGCGGTCCTGAAATGTGTGACAGTGACTGACTGAACAGAACAGCATAGTTTCCCCATTTGTAACATGTGACAGCCAGTACTTCTTTTCTGTGTTTACAGACATAACGTAATTGTAAATACAAATCTATTTCATAGGCATACTGTAATGAGTTGGGGTAAGACAAGGACATTGTTTTAAACACTGTTTTTATGTTCTCAAACAATCATGGCATTTTGTTAAATTTTAACCAAAAAAAAATCTTCTGTAGTGCAGCATTAAGTGCATGATACTAGATTTTTGCTTTAGTTAAAGATGAAACATATAAAATCAACACATTGTGAACACCACACATTCAATAGAGATAAAGGTAGGAAAAGAAATAAGTTTGGTTTGCATTAACTAAACATGCATGATTACGGTAAAAACATCAGTGGCTCTCTACACTGCAGACCCACGACTGGCAGATCTTCAATGACGTGCTGCTGCTTCTACGGTATAAAGCGGTATTAAAATAATGGAGAAAGGAATAATAAATGAATAATACTAAAAATGAATTCAATGTTTGCCATGATAACTATAACTAAATTATTGACTGTTCGGTGTTTGTTGACTGGTTGCATGCATATATGACCAATTGGTTTTCAGTTTCAAGACGCAATTTTACGACGTGATAGCATGTCACAATACTTGCACACTTTTTTGCTACATACTCAAAAGTAAACACGTTTCCATCACAAAAAGACAACAAACTTTTAGGGCATAGTTTTATTGGGATGCCAATTGGGATGCAGCATGAGAGCTTCATAAGAGCAATTTGCATTTGATCTGCATCAGACTAACTGTTAGAAAATGGGCTTTCAATCAATACATTTATGTCCTGCCTGGAAGCTCAGCTTCTCTATATTGTGATTGGTTGAGATCCCAAATGGCCGAACTTCGCAACAAACACCCATTAATTGAAACCGTGATCTAAGTGATTAACAGCGTATGAAATGTAAAAGCACCACTGTTGAGCACACAGTGTCTGGTGGCTCAGACATACAGTACAAAAAGTTATTTGCAATTTGATCTAATATATTTCAGCTTTCATAATTGGATATGTTGCCATATATATTGCAAAAAAAGTTTTAAGCTTTAAGGGATAGTTCACCCCAAAATTTTAATTCTCTTTTAAATTAATTATCCCATCCCAGATGTGTATGACTCTCTTCACAATGCAAGTAAATGGTGACCAAAACTTTGGAGGTCCAAAAGGGAGTATAAAGAGTATTTCCATAACTGCTGATCTCCTGAGATTTTCACACACAACAGTCTCTAAAATGAACTCAGAATGGTGCAAAAACAAAAAACATCCAGTGAGCTGCAGTTCTGTGAACAGAAATGCCTTGTTGATGAGAGAGGTCAACAGAGAATGGCCAGACTGGTTAGAACTGAAAAAGTCTACGGTAACTCAGATAACCGCTCTATACAATTGTGGTGTGAAGAATATAATCTCAGAATGCTATTCCGAGATGCGGGTTGGCACTGTTTTGGCGGCACAAGGGGGACCTAGACAATATTAGGCGGTTTTAATGTTGTGGTTGATCAGTGTATGTAAACCCTGATATTACACAGCATAATTATTTTTTATATATAGCTGTGCACATAGCATATACACATCGATGGATATTATTTTACTAAGACCTAAAGTTTCCCCCACAACTTGGTGCAGGTTGCCAGCTTGAAGAGGGCCATGATGATTCGCTTTCGGGTCGGAACTGGTGGCAACCTGCGATAGGCGCAACATCAGGACCAATATTACAGTCCTATCAGAAGGCCATTTTGATTGCAATTCCTCCTCTTCTGATTGCATTTATTTGAGAAATTAAAATGACAGTAAGCTAGCTCATTTCGATTCGTTGTCTCCATACTCTCCCCATTTTACAAAGACTTTGGGGGAATACAAATTATGGATATCTGGGAGGTCAAAGGTACACAATTAGCAATTTACACACATTCTGTATGGAAACGGCTTAAGGGCAGATTTAGTTTTTTTTTAGGCATGATGTCATTAAGCGCACCATTTTTACCGATAAAAGGCCCTTGAATGGAAACAAGCAGAAGCAGGCAAATTTCGGAGAATTATTATTTTTTTCATGCATTTTCACATTGTTGATAACAAAACGGTGCGAAAAGTTACTGACAGTAAAATGGACTTGAATACGTGTCTGTTTCACACCCACCACTATTATATCGCTTCAGAAGATATGGATTTAACCACTGGAGTCCTATTGATTACTTTTGCACTTCCTTTATGTGCTTTTTGGACCTTCAGAGTTCTAGTCTCCATGCATTCACTTGCATTGTGAGGACCAACAGAGCCTAGATATTCTTCTAAAAATCGTAATTTGTGTTCTGCAGATGAAAGTCATACACATCTGGCATGGCACGAGGGTGAGTAAATGATGAGAGGATTTGCATTTTTAGGTTTACTATCTCTTTTATTATTGCAGTTTTACTTAGTTATATGCAGTTTGAGTAGCAGTTTTAAGTTGGGAGCACAATGTAACAAAACAAAACAAAAATACATTAACAAAAAAAATTAAGGCAGTGGCTTGGAAATTGAAAAATTACAAAATCACTATTGCATTTTGCCATTTTGTATCTGTGACAGGTTAATGTCAGATATCGTCCACCTGGTAAGCTACAGTTTCTGCTCACTAATAGCTTTTTACATCACCTAATATCCAGGGCTGTCTCTATGTTTCCAAGAGCAGCATACAATACTAGGCAGACATTTAATTTGATGGCTTTATGGCACAACAGAAATTGGAGCTAGGGATCTCTTATTTGGATTATTTCTATTGCAATTTTAAGACAAGCATGGCCATTTAAATGCTAAGCTGTAACATCATATCTGTAGAATATGTTAATACATTGCAACCAATTTGCAATTATTAAGGTGGCATCACTGGCACAATGTCAACAACCTTGTTTAAAGATCAGTATTTGCCATAATTTATGCTCTTCTGCCCAGGAGACCAACAATGTCGACCTAGGATAAAAACAGATTAGATACACTCTGAGTCCTCCTCTCATTAATGTTTAAAATGCTAAATCTCTTCAAAAATATCTACAACATTTGATTTTGAACAAGGTTTCATAGAAATTACCTGATGTTTGTGCAATTTTGTGATAATTTTGCATTGAAAACAACATGATTCAAAACATAAAGCAAACTTTAACAGGAGCTGCTTGTCAAAAAATAAAAATTATATATATATATATATATATATATATATATATATATACTCATACATACATACAGTAGATACAACAAGTCCATAATCATGTCATTTTAATCATATGAAGGCGAATCTTATTTTTTAATAATTTCATCATAAGAAATTAGAGAGCCCTTAAAGTGTTGCTGTGTTTAAGTTCCTAATGATAAATCAAAGGAGTGCCATTTAGAGAGCTGCATTGATCCCACTGTCTCTGTGAAGCGAAAAGCTCACAGTAACATCCTTCCGATTAATCAACTCTGACAGGAAGAGGTGTGGCCTGAACAGAAAAGGAACAGGTTCCTATCATCATCTAGATGATGCGCTGACTGCAGCTTTTGCCTTTTTGCATATCCTTTACTGGTTGACTTTTTGCACAATTAGTTATGTAGCACACTTGACAGACATCAGTTATGTGTGTTTTTTGCCCATTTTGAAAAATAATATGGAACGTTTCTGTTATTGTTGCATTTGCAGAAGCAAAAGCACTTATGGCAAGTCATTTTAGTGTGGCTGTAAACATAATTGTACTGAAAATTGGGTAAGAAATAATAATAGAGAGGCTATTATGTGTTGTCAATAGCACTGTCATGACTCCCCTTCATGGCCAGTGAATGTAATTTGCTGGTCTGTAATGCTTATAGTGCCTATACTTTAAACTTGTCCCTTACCAGAGTCAGGAAATCTACAAATGGGGAGGAATCTCCAAAAGAAGGCGGGGTAACTCTAGGAGGGGGCATGGTTACTTCAGAAGCGGTTTGAGCCAGCTCCAAAAGGAGGCGACACTTCCATGTATGGTTAGGTTTAGGGAAAGAGTTAGGTTGGGGGCTCTGTATATCTTTGTTGCCGGTTTGGAACACCCGCCCCATTTAGGAGCTCGGCCTGGAGCTATATCCTTCTCCAAAAATGTGTAAAAGAATGCAGAAGGCCTGATGATTCAACCTTATTTTGCCACACCACCACCAGAAGACATCAGTAATATGAAAATGGGGGATATTTGGGAGTATCAAGAAGCAGAGCTAATTGCTGCGGTCAACATAGTCCTTGGAGAAAACATAATCCCAACAAGAGCATGATACAATCTTGACAGACATTACAGATAGCTTTACTCAAGAACTAAAGCATTGAATTGTACTAAGAGAAGTGATGTTACAAAACGTAGCCTGAAAGAAAGCGTTTTTGGGGGGTGGGGCAGAAATCCATCGTGAGTTCACAGGAAGAACCTTCACATTTCACACAAGAATAAACAGCTTCATGTCAGCCCCTACCCCTGGTAAATTGGTCCTGTGCTGAAATGTTTTGAAAATAAGCTTTCACAGGAGCCGATAAATGAGCCACTCTTGACTCAATCCTAAAGAAGGCAAATGGACTACGTATGCAGTTCAACCCAAATGTAAAATCCATCTAAAGCTGGTAGCTTTGTTTTGCAATATGGTAGTTGGTTTCTAGCTGGTCCAAGCTGGTCTAAACTGGTCATTAGCTGGTCCAAGCTGGAAGACCAGCTTAGACTAGCTACCAGTTTGTCATACAAGCTCAAGGAGATCAAGCTGGTTTTGGTAAATGGTAGCTGGTCGACCAGCTAAGGACCACCTTGGACCAGCTAAGGACCAGTTTGGACTACCATGTTCCAAAACACAGCTACCAGTTTAAGCTGTATTTTTCAGCAGGGAATTGGACAATCAGTCAAAATCTTATATTGTGAAACCTTTTGTTTATATTAGAACAGAAAACAGAAAATGGCAAGAATAAACTTGAGACTAAAAAAAAAACTTAGCATCTGACACACCCATAAAAATACATTTCAATAAACGCTGCTGATTTAAACCAGGAGGGGCGGAGAGCCGAAGGGTTATTTTATTACAAGTTTAAGGGGCCGTTCACATCGAACACGTTATCTGCCGTGCTGTTTTTCGATTGCTTTCCAATGTCCGGTCTTTAACCGTCTCGCGTAGTAGTCTTAAATGACAAAAAAAAAAATAACTTCATTTGTTAAAACAAACCTGCGTTTGTCTTTTTTAAGTGTAAGAATGTTCAGTCTTAACGGCTCTTCTAATGTAAACCGTTCATAACTTGACACTCAAATCATGAACGATTCTAGCAATCCCTGTTAGAAGTGCGCAACTTCTGTCTTTTTTTCAGGATGCAAACATCCGTGAGGTTCTCTCGGACTGTGGGGCTTATGAATGACTTCATTGTAGATGTTCCGCTTGGCGGGGTTTACAAAACTCTACCCTTTCCCTTGTTCATTATGCAACCCTTAATAAAGAGATTCTAAACCGTTCGCTCAAAAAATAGCATATGGGACTCTAATGTTTTGTTCGGGTTTGTGGCATTTGTGACCCAAATAAATGTGATGGAGCGACACTGGGGGAATGTGCCAAGCGTTGTTTACAAAACTGAGAGCACAGCGGCGTATGCCAGCAAACGGGCATGCAGGTGCCAGCCAAGTTTAGTTTGAACAGTTATGCAGCGACAGCGACTTGAGACTCCTACCTGAGCAGCGCGGTGTCTCCCTGTCTGCTGACCACACTCTCGCTGGACGCATAGTCCACAGTTTGTCCAGCGGGCAAGCACGATGGTAAAAAGCAGCAAAGACTAAGAATTATAGCGGTGAGCCACTGACCGGAGACGCACGCATCCTGCACTGCAATCATTATGTCCATCACCGCCGAATGGAGTACTATCCGCGCCGATATCAAAAAATAAAAATATAAAGATCTAGATGGAAAATAGATTATTCCCCGCTCTTCCTCGGCGAAAACCCCGAGAAATGGCGTTCCGTGTAGTTTCCCAGATTTGTTTTGATCGGAATCTGACCGCGGGAGGAAGTCGACTCTCCAGTGGCTTGCACACCATCTAGTGAGGAAATGGGAAACGAGAGCAGAGCTAGAAGCAGACTACCCCCCGGCTCTGATCCTGTTGCCATGCGGCCGTTTCCCAGGCAACCTGTTCCCTGTAGTTCGTGATGGAGCAGTTAAGCGGGCGGGTATACTTGATACAGCAATACTATTTGAATGTCGTCGCCTGGTGAGTTTTTACCACCCTGCTACATCGAGACGTCCTCGTGCAAGCATGCACGTTGTTGTGCATGTTTCATGTGACGTTTCTAAAAAGATTAAATAATAAGGGCGATATATTGAAAATGGCATAGTTGTACAGGTTTGTTTGTGTAATCGGTGGCCCGTGCACCCCTTAAAAGAATAAGCGAATAAAGCAGCGCTCACACTGCCAGTTACTTTGTCGCTGCATGTCGCCAGTGGCTGGCGTTTAGGCCGCTAGTGGTGTGTATGGAGAGTCTAAACAGCACTGTTTTCTTTACAATTAATATTATTATTAAAATATTAGGATCACGTGAGCTCTTCCATCTTCTCTCGTATTGGCTGTCTCTCCCGAAAGTCGCTCTTCATTTGCTTAAAGTTAAACATTTCTCAACTTTGTCTCGTCGCTAGACACGCCCACATTCGCGGCCGTCGCTCGTATTGCCGGAAGTCGCCAGTTCTCATTGAAAATGAACGAGATGAGGTCGTTTTTTTGCTGGCAGTGTGAACGCAGTTTCAATGAGCTACCAAGCGCACAAGTTACTGCACGCTGTATTTCCTCACAGTTGGCCATATTATCCATTTTTAGACTCAATGACCTGGAAGAGTTCATGGTACTCTTTAGAACAATGGAAGTGCTTGAAGGAAAATCATTCGCAACTAAAGGAATAGTTGACACATCCCACAATAGCACCTATGCTGCGCTAGCATCTTTCATTAAAGAAACCACATTTTTTTCATTTTTTTTCTCCCTTGCTGCTCAAGGCTATACACTTGAGTGCTTTTCCTCAGAGACTGTAGTCTCTTTAGGATATGATGGGGCTACTTTTAAGAGTCACAAAAATATATAATATTGTTATTGCAAAGTGCATAATATGTGTAACTTTTTCAACGTTAAAGGTGCACTCAGCTATTTTTTCCCCTATTAAAGTTTTACTCCTAAAGAATTTCAATGTAATTTTGAATCGTATGAATAAAATTTGACCACTTGCATGAGATGAAGACTCTACTGTCAAACCAGTAACCTTGTAAAAGCTGTTTTATTCATGGGCGCCCTCATGGGGGCTGCCATTTTAGAATCACATGACCAGCTGAATACTACCTGCTTTATCTCAGTAACCATCTTGTTATTGGACTTTTTCATTCTTGGATTAAATTAATCATGGCTGATTGTGAATAGTGAATTTCTACAATGGCATATTAACTGAAATCTTTTGATTTTGAATGATGCTGCATCCACACCACTAAGTGTCACAGTTAGTCCAAGATGACTTGTACAAAACTTTACTGATTGCACCTTTAAAATACTTTCTCTTATCCCAGTTTAATAGTGATGGGCATTTCGCTCTTTTCAGTGAGCCAGCTCAATCGCCACAGCTCACCAAAAAGAGCCGGCTTTTTTCAAGTCAAACAGTTTGCGATAGTTTGACTACAATTGGTGTTAAAACAATTCTAATTAAATTATTAAATTAAATCCTACTCTACCTAAATCGCATCATAATGTATGTATGTGGAGAGGTGGTGGCGTAGTGGTCTAAAGCACATAACTGGTAATCTGGTAATCAGAAAGTTGCTGGTTCGATCCCCACTGCCACCAATTGTGTCCTTGAGCAAGGCACTTAACTCCAGGTTGCTCCGGGGGGATTGTCCCTGTAATAAGTGCTCTGTAAGTCGCTTTGGATAAAAGCGTCTGCCAAATGCATAAATGTAAATGTATTTAAAAATGCATTGGTGTGTTATGAAAAAGAATGCTATTAAACATTTGCATATAAAATATAACTTTTTATTGTATTTAAACGACGTGCATATAAACCTAACCATTCTAAGCGAAAACAATCTGAACAGCATAATAGAATATTGCGCCATATCAAAGAAAAATGAACGACAATTTGCAAAACTGCAGCATCCCACAAATTGAAATAAATGTAAAAAAGAAGGATGCTATTTCACATGTGCATTTTAAGTATAACTTTTTTAATATATATTATATAAACAAAGTGCATATAAATGTAACAATTCAAAACAAATCATGATAAGTTGGCTCCGCCCTCCCTAATGCATCTTTGGTTCATTGGTTGACACTGCGTGACTGATTGACAGGAACAACAGGTGAGGCTGTTAGTCTGAGCAGACAGTCAGAACGAATGTGTGTGCGCTTGAGCATTTAGGCCTATAATATTTTATTTCTTTTTTTGTTCTTTCAAATAGTTCAATCTATTCATTTCAATCTTTTGATTATTCATATCTTAATTTGTTTAAATTTTTATAAATAGATTCGCCTCTTCTGATATGCGAGCCGGCTCCCACTGTTCACCTACAAGAGCCGGCTCTTAGAGCCAAGTCATTCACGAACAACCAATCACTACAGTTTAATATGCAGAGACAACTATAAGACATTTGTAGGTTGATTTCCTCGAAAACTAAACACTGTCACTGCATCAGAATAGTCACTTCACTACTATATAGTATGCCAAAAACAGTATGCCAATGAAGTAGTATGTCTAAATCCTCAGTATTCATGAAGCAGCATAAATACCCGGATGACTGACTTTTTCCGGTGAGCTTCTGAACTGCAGATTGACTGGACACTTTACGATCCCATAATCCCTCAGGAGCTGAGAAGACATCACGTTCAAGTCGGATGGTTCTTAACTTTAAGTGATAAATATACACCAAGAAAGTTGTTCCTTGTGCTTAAATGGTTCTTGTTTAATAAAACCAGGTTTATTTCTGCAGTTGTTGTTCTTGCATCATATATTTGGGTCGCTGGTCAATACCCTTGTCCCCAGATGATGTAGTATGAAAATAATTTCCAACATACTCGCATGCATACCTAAAAGAACATACTGTTTTACCAGCCGAGAAGTGCATCCTTAATCAAATACAGTACATACTGTAACATACTGTGGTGCAATCAAAATGGCACTGTTTGTTTGAGCATCGCCTCCACAAATTTCTGAAAAAGGATGGCAGGGGAAGAGTAATTCATATTTATGTGTAAAAAGCTTCCTGGTTTGTTAGGGTTTGGTTTAGGGGTAGGGTTAGAATGATTAATCAAAATCACTATATGACCACAAGGGCTGCGATTTAATGAAATAAATGGTTTGCTCTCACTGCTCACTGTGCTAACAGTATATGTGCAGCTCTGTTCTCAGTAGTGTATGACACATACTCAAAGAATATGTGAGGCTAATAAGTGAATGTGTTGTATTTACAGCGCTCTAGGTTCACTAATTGCTCATTGGCATAATTCCAAATATGCTTGACCGCTAAAAGTTACTATGCAAATCTAAAGTAACCTCATTACACTCTGTTTTTGTGGACAGAAGAGTGGATGAAAGCATTTCTCTGCTTCACAAGGCCATTGTCAACTCAACCACAAACATAAATGTCTTCCTTCAGTGCTCCGTCAAAATAAAGGCATTGGGCAAAATAAAGCTTTAAAGCAATAGTTCACCCAAAAATGAAAACATTTTCATCATTAATTCACACTCATGTCTTTCTTTTTTCTGCTGAATACAAATGAAGATTTTTAGAAGAATATTTTAGCTCTGTAGGTCCTCAAAATCAAAATACAGGCACCAAAATGTTGAAGCTTCAAAAGGGCAGCATAAAAGTAATCCATTGGACTACAGTGGTTAAATCCATATCTTCAGAAGCAATATGATAGGTGTGAGTGAGAAACAGATTCATATTTAAGTCCTTTTTTAAAATCAATTTCCACTTAAACTTTCACATTCTTTTTTTGTTTGTGATGATTCACATTCTCTGTGCAAAAAGGCAACTACTGGGCAGGGAGGAGAATTTATAGCAAAAAGGAGTTAAATATTTATCTGTTTCTCACCCACACCTATCATATCACTTCTAAAGACAGATTTAACCACTGGAGTCTAATGGATTACGTTTATGATGGCTTTATTTGCATTTTGGAGCTTCAAAATCCTACAGAGCTGAAATTTTCTTCTAAAAATCAACAAAACATCAATACATCTTGGATGGCATCATGAAAGTAAGTAAATGATGAATTGATGGAATGAATGGTGGATTGCATTTTGTCGGCATTGAAAATCAAGTAGTTCTCAAAAAATTCAGAGCAAGTACCACTTAGGTGCCACCATAACTATTTATGTATCACACTGCCAACTAAATTATGGAAAAATGAGACATGACAATAAAATTACATGCAGTATTGCAAAATTACAAAATTAGTATTTTAATTTTCCAGAAGCATGTGGCCTATATAACACCTCTGGAGGCCAGTGCATACCACTGATGGTACACTTGCAGCAGTTTGAAAACCACTGAGCTACGACAGTTTCCTGCACTGCTAATTGCAAACGTTTCCTTAAATTGTTGCAATTTGAAATCTAAGCACTGCATTTTACAGTGCATCCAGAAAGTATTCACAGTGCTTCACTTTTTCCACATTTTGTTATGTTACAGCCTTATTCCAAAATGTATTAAATTAATTATTTTCCTCAAAATTCTACAAACAATACCCCATAATGACAATGTGAAAGAAGTTTGTTTGAAATCTTTGCAAATTTATTAAAAATAAAAAAACAGAAAAAAATCACATGTACATAAGTATTCACAGCCTTTGCCATGACACTCAAAATTGAGCTCAGGTGCATCCTGTTTCCACTGATCATCCTTGAGATGTTTCTACAACTTGATTGGAGTCCACATGTGGTAAATTCAGTTGACTAGACATGATTTGGAAAGGCACACACCTGTCTATATAAGGTCCCACAGTTAACAGTGCATCTCAGAGCACAAACCAAGATATGAAGTCCAAGGAATTGTTGGTAGACCTCTGAGACAGGATTGTATCGAGGCACAGATCTGGGGAAGGGTACAGAAAAATTTCTGCAGCATTGAAGGTCCCAATGAGCACAGTGGCCTCCATCATCTGTAAATGGAAGAAGTTTGGAACCACAAGGACTCTTCCTAGAGCTGGCCGCCCGGCCAAACTGAACGATCGGGGGAGAAGGGCCTTAGTCATGGAGGTGACCAAGAACCAGATGGTCACTACACAAAGCTCCAGCATTTCTCTGTGCAGAGAGTAGAACCTTCCAGAAGAACAACCATCTCTGCAGCACTCCACCAATCAGGTCTGTATGGTAGAGTGGCCAGACGGAAGTCACTCCTCAGTAAAAGGTGCCTGGAGTTTTCCAAAAGGAACCTGAAGGACTCTCAGACTATGAGAAACAAAGATTGAACTCTTTGGCCTGAACGGCTAGCATCATGTCTGGAGGAAACCAGGCACCGCTCATCACCTGGCCAATACCATCCCTACAGTGAAGCATGGTGGTGGCAGCATCACGCTGTGGGGATGTTTTTCAGTGACAGGAACTGGGAGACTAGTCAGGATCGAGGGAAATATGAATGCAGCAATGTACAGAGACATCCTTGATGAAAACCTGCTCCAGAGCGCTCTAGACCTCAGACTGGGGCGAAGGTTCATCTTCCAACAGGACAACGAACCTAAGCATACAGCCAAGATAACAAAGGAGTAACTACGGGACAACTCTGTGAATGTCCTTGAGTGGTCCAGCCAGAGCCCAGACTTGAACCCGATTGAACATCTCTGGAGATATCTAAAAAGGGCTGTGCACCGATGCTCCCCATCCAAACTGATGGAGCTTGAAAGGTCCTGCAAAGAAGAATGGGAGAAACTGCCCCAAAAATAGGTGTGCCAAGCTTGTAGCCTCATACTCAAAAAGACTTGAGGCTGTAATTGGTGCCAAAGTTGAACAAAAAAAAAGTATTGAGCAAAGGCTGTGAATACTTATGTACATGTGATTTTTTTTTTTAATTTGTTTTATTTGTTTTTTTATTTTTATTATTTTATTATTTTTTTTATAAATTTGCAAAGATTCAAACAAACTTCTTTTATGTTGTCATTATGGGGTATTGTTTGAAGAATTGAGGAAAATAATGAACTTAATCCATTTTGGAATAAGGCTGTGACATAAATGTGGAAAAAGTGAAGCACTGTGAATACTTTCCGAATGCACTGTATATAGGAATAGAAATGTATTAAAAATGTTGTACTTTTGTGTTTGCTTGCTCACATACTCCTTTCTTTGATGGTCATGTCCAGGTTTTTTAAGAAAGCACAAGGTGCACTGACATGCTTTGATATGAAAGACAGGTTTTTCTTTATTATGGTTGTAGTTTTCATGTCCTCAATGAATGTTTTCCTTTTCTCCTCAGGATGACTATTCCTTTGATTTCTTTTTCTGTCATCTCACTGGAGATTTCAGTTCTTTTTGTTGCCTTTCAAGCAATCTATTTTCTTTGTTACTTTTCTCTCTCTATTTTCTGAGCTGCATTCTCCTGCTTTCTGTATTTTAAACAGTTACACACATCATTCAATGTCAGTAGATTATTTTTAGATAAGGATCTAAGGTAATGGTCAGCACCTAGACTGGCACCTTTAGTGGCTTCATACACTTTGGCTGAAGTTTTAGGCCTATTGGTTGTACATCCTGCGCTGTGCAACTTAATGGACTTGGCTACTAAGAGATATATTTACTGTTGACTCACTGACATGGTTTCCCCACTTGTAAAATGGCTCTGATAAAAGCCTTTTGGACCTGCTCCTGTTGAGTATTTTCCTTTTAATTGGGAAAGACTTGGTTTGGATATAATTGCCTGAATGTCATTAGCGTTAATGGCAACCAAAGTCCCTTTATTCCATTCTGTTTCTAAATTGGAATGACATAGTTGATGTTTGCTAATCATTTACTCTGCCAACAGCCAAACACTCATTACTTGGTCATTCAAACAGGAAGCATCTACTGTTTGAACAGGGCAAGAATAAAGTTTATTTTTTAAAGCAATATTTGTACTGTAAGTATTGATATTGAGAGTTGGTTACAGTTGATTGGTGAAAATGCTAGAGAAGAGGTTAAAAGGAATGTAACTATCATATAATGTTAGTTTGTAAGTGCATTTTACTGGTCACATAAAAGAGTGACTGACTTAGATGTCATTGCACTGAGGGATCAGATTTGAGGCTTTTTCCAAGGAGGCCATTTGCCGTACACAGCTATCAAGACAAAACTATCACTTTATAACTGGAAGAACTTTTGAAATCCTCTCAAGCACTGAGAGAACAGAGTCTACCTGTTCATGCATGAAAGCAGTGATTATTATTACTCCCCTTTGCCAACACTGTTCTGTGAAGATGTGAGGGAAATTGAGGCTTTTCACACTTTTACACAATGAAGCTCCTAAAACAATGGACAAGATAAATGACTCCTAGGACTCTGCCACAGTGGCGAAGTCTTTTGTATTGTGCTGTCTTGCTAAAACCTTTAGAAGTCCAAAAAAAAAATAAAAAATCCCCAGTCCACAAATGTCCTAATTGCTTCAATATATCAAGAATTAAACTAGCTGTATTCCTTGAATATTTTCACATTAAACCGATTAAAATACAGCATTAGACAGGGAAAGTTTTACCTGTTCAAGCACTAGTTACTCAAAAATAAGCCTGGCTGTAGGCTGATATCAAAGAAAAAATTTTTTCTCAAACTTGCATGACATTGGTTACATGCCTGACATGAGCTGTCCTTGATGTGTGAACCCTGCAGTAATTTGACTGGCAGTGCACTCAGTAAGCTGAGAAGGATGTATTGAAACCGGTCCAAAATTCAGACTGAAATAATATCTTTGGCATTAACTTTTGATGCAGTATTTCATACCACAATATAATTTCAAGCATTGGTAAGAGGAATAACTACATTGCAAATGTAAAAAGCATTCAGCAGCAAGATACAGCCTGTAACCCATAATGCACTATTGTGATCTGTTATTAAATCCCAGTCTAGGTTGGGGTAAACCATAACAAAAGGTAAAGTAGTCCTTTATTAAAGGAATCTTGGTGTCCCAACTCCTGCTCTCAAACACAATGAAATGGATATCAAAATAATGATTTGTTTACTTACAAAAACAAAGGAAAGGGGAGCAGCAGAAACTTCAGGTGGAGGAAAGGCCAAAACAACAAACAAAACTGAACTATCTAGAGGGACAAGTCTTAACTGATGTTTTAAAAGAAAAATTATATATACAACAAACTCTTGAATCTCTCACTGGCCCGACACATGAGAAAAAGTAGTTAAAATGAAATGGCACCCACCTCCCTACAAAAGCTCCCAATAGTAGCTAACAACTTTAAGCAATACATTAACACCTTTATACAATGCTTAATAGCTATACAACGAGACATAAAGTAGCTCAGCATGTCTGAGACAAGAAAGGGGTCTCAGAGAATGCAATTTCCCAGCAGCTTTTATCCCCACAGCTCACAGCCAGAACAATCCAGGCAGCTCTAGTTAGTGGTCTCACCTGGTAGACATTAGAGTGATAGAACCAGTGAAAGAGGAGACAGAAGACAGGAAAAAGACATTCCCACCCAAAAATAAACAACCCCCCAAAAATTATATAAAATGCCCACTTGAATACGTCTTAGGACATAACAGATCGATATGTATGATATAATGTACAGCCAGCCGGCAGTTATCGCAAAATAAACCCAGACAGTTTGATTATTCAGGACCCCAACGCTGACCACGGTGAAGCAATAATAATAACTATCAATTAATACAATATTTCTAGGTTAAAAAAAGTCAACGTCATGTTTTATTTTTATGGAAAATGTGATTGTTTGCAATAATCTATTATTTGTGAAGGAATAAGATATATTCGACATGGTACAAATCAAATCATGCTAGCTTTGAAGAACTTGATTTATGTCTTCAATTAATCTCAAGATCCAACAGTGACCTTTAAGATGTATCAAACAGTGACAAATGGGGTCATTAGAGATAACCTTCTGTTAAACATTGCATGTTGACTCGTTGATGTGCTTGGTTAAATACATTTCAGAGATCCTTCTTCAGAGGCTGTTTGGGTAAGTAAAAATATATATTCAAATTCAAACTGTGAAATTCCAAGTCGAGAACAATTCAAGTTATGGCTTGTCAGAGACTTATGAGGATTCTGCTCTCAGTAAATAATGTAATAATAAAAAGGAATGATTTCTGTTGTTCATACTGCTGAGATATTAAACCACAAACAAGATTTATATTAATTCTTTTGGATTATCATTGAGTGTTACTCAATTATCTGTTGCTCAACCTTGTTGAATATAACAAAAAGCGACTAGCAAATGTAGAAAACTACAGAGTTTGGTTTCCGACTCTAAATTTCATTTTATGGCCAAGGGAATATTTCCAATGAAAATAGACAGTGGTTCACTGAAAGAACCTCTTCAAAAGTCTGACCTTCACATGCCAGACTGGAAGTTAATTTTACATCTCATTTAAAGGCAGTGATCAGAGAGGCTGAGTTTCCCCTGCAGATAGTGCTGCGGAAGACTGGGATTTTCAAAGCAGGTTTTAGTCTGCCTGACCCTCGTGCAGAGAAAGGTAGACTACCCACGGTGCTTTCAGAGCTAGAATGGCTTTATCACTGCTAACCCTAAATGCAATTTACATCCATTGCCTTGAGCTGAATGTCCATTGTAATACTATACTGAAACAATGTGTATTAAGTTCTTGGTATGAGTAAGTCTTGTGCTTCCAACTTTGGCAATCCATGAATAGGGAGAGGGAGGCTATTTAAGGAAGCCGTGTCACAAGTATTGCAAAGATCAATATATTCATATGAATGTGGTGACCTTCTCACATTCAAAGAGAAAAACGACTGCCTTGTGGCAGTTTTTTCAAATACTTTTAGGGATCTTTTGTGCAGGCATATCATTTCTGAATGCCTGATTCAGATTGATAGTCCACACTGGTCAAAAAATATTGCATGAGGTTTAGGTATTGCATGAGGTAATTCACCAATATTGCATGAGGTAATTATTTTTTATTTTTTTTACTTTCTTGGAAAAATATGGTTTCTGTCAAAGTCTTATTAGTTCTGCTCATAGTTACTCAGTAACAATGCCAATACTGAAAAAAGCAGAATGTCAACTATCCTATTTTCACACTTAGTTTTCTCTGAATCTCTGCATAGTTGAGCCAAACCTGTCTGTTGCAGGACAGAACAGATTGTAAGAAAGGTTTTTTGTGTGTGTGTGTGTGTATTTTCTCCCCTTTTATCCCCAATTTGGAATGCCCAATTCCCAATGCACTCTAAGTCCACATGGTGGCGTAGTGACTCGCCTCAATTTGAGTGGCGGAGGACGAATCTTAGTTGCTTTTGCATCTGTGACCTTCAGTCCGCACATTTTATCATTTGGCTTGTTGAACACGTTACTGCGGAGACCTAGCACGTATGGAGGCTTCACGCTATTCATCTGCGGCATCCACGCACAACTCACCACATGCTCCACCGAGAGTGAGAACCACCATTATGAGGCTAACCCAACGTGACCAGACCCACCCTAGCAACCGGGCCAATTGGTTGCTGAGGAAGCCTGACTGGAGTCAGTCAGCATGCCCTGGATTCAAACTTGCGAATCCAGGTGTGGTAGTCAGTAAGAAAGGACTTTTTAACATTTCAAGACATATGCCCCCTTCTACTTGTCTAATATGCAAGATCCTTAGAATTGTGAACATGGTTTGTTATCGCAAGGTGCGCTTGAATACATATTGTATGTACTGTTCATCATACCTCTATCATTTTGAGTATATGCTATGTTATGTTAGAATGATTGTATTTATGAGTTGAGCACATATAAGTCGGAATCACTTGTGGGGATTTTTTTTTATTGAGCCCCGACTTTTTGATTTTCACAGCTTGCATCATAACTTGATTTTGGCACCCCTCCATGGACATCAAACCCAAAAAATGGAGCTCAAACGTACCCATACTTCCAACAGCACTAACTACTTTTGCCAAAGGGGGCAGTGTTTCGAATTTCTGTAAGCACAGACCGATTTTAGCTAAAGAAAAGTCAACCTACTGTTTTAGATTTCACTGTGAGTTCAGTCTGCATTATATGTGTCAGCATAAGAATGATAAAATAGATAATGCATCAATTACACCTAATGTACAGGTATTGTTTTATGTTTTTATTTTGTTGCATTGGTGCAAAAACAAATCTTCTTGTCTTTGTTAGTTACGAAATTGCAAAATGGGTATCTTCTTTCCAGCTAAAATAATTTGAACACACATCACATAATTTTTACGACTTCCAAGCTCATAAGTAAGAACTTCACAGGAGGATGCAGCGTTGTAACGCAGCAAAAATCACTAATACTGTTATGAATCAATGTTTTTGAAATAGTCTTGAAAATAATAATAAAAACAAATAGTTCTTCTTTACTTACAATGTTTCAGTCATTAACTATAAATGAGTTAGATGAGAAAACGGAATCAATGATTTAGTGATTTACTCATTACACGTTATACAAATTAGTCGCCACCTATTGGCATGAAGATGTAATCTACAGAAATTTTTACAGAACGCATAAGTAAATGAATCGGAACAATTCTCTATAGTAAACATATTTAAAAGACTCGAGTCAGTGGGATGAATCACAATCCACACAATCTCGCACACCCTTGTTGTTGTTGAAGATGCCCAATTCCAGTCATAACAATATTTACTGTGTTTGGATTTGTAGGGAAGAGTAGTTCACTTAAAGTCTCTGTGTTTGAGATACACAGCGTGTAAGCCAGAACTCGCACCGCAAGCATTTTTACCAGTAGCTTTCACGGGGCTCATTAAAACAGGAAATAAAATGCACCTGAGAGCTGTGAGGTGTTCAAGAAATGACCAGCAATATCTAGCCTCCTCCCTTCTCCCTAGGAGAAGGCAGGAAGCAACTTATTTAGCCTGGAATTGGCTAGATTGTGATATTCAGCAGAAGATAATGAGAAGTGATGGGGAAGGCAGACAGGCCAGATAAAAGGCCTCCAGGCATGCTGAATGCCGTTTAAAGGTGGACACATTCAAGATTCGCACCTCATTTTCAGGAGAACTCTATCCACACATGTTGTTTTGTCTGCTGCTTCTCTCACCACATAAGAACAAGCTTTTATTTGTAGTGCTTGACAATTTCTGCAATCCACCATGGAGCAGAAGCAATGGAGGTGAACATGTTTGTGTGAGAAGAAATGCTATTCAATTCCAGTGGGGTCTCTGTAGTAAGCGCCTAATATCTGAGCACACACAAGCAGAGCATAGGTAAACAGCAATATAGTGCTATGGTTGAAGACACGGTTGGAGTCCATTTCATCTTCTGTGAACCAGTCCAGGAGATGCACTGAAGTTTACTTGGCAATTGAAATTTATCCGTGCAATCTACGCTGGTGTTTCCATGTGGTAAATTCAGTTCACCACCTGAATTGATTTCCTTACTTTGGCTTCATTTAAATGCAGCTGATGCATTTCAACCAGGTTTTGATTCCCTCTGTAGAGGGACCGCAGTGTCTTAACAGTGTGATTCAAAGATACTTGCAGATGACACAGACAGTTATGCATCCTTTGGGACAGTCTTTGAATAATAGCTTGAAAGATTCATATTCAACATGCTTTCTGTGATCACACCTTGTTCATCACAAAACAAGTGCGATTTAACTTGCACCGGGGATGTGATATGACTTGTTTTGGTACTCTTATTTACACATTCTTTTTTTTTTTTCAAAGCAGGAATGGCTTCTTGCATTATAATGCAACCTTATTTACCCTGTAGTGGGTAGGCAACTCTCTGCTGAATTGACTGTACAGGGATTGTTTTTAAAAGACCTATCAAAGTGTCAGAGAATTAGCTTTAAACTAAACTAAACTGTATTTAGAACGTGACAACGAAGTTGCTATGTTAACTTGGGTCACTATGCATTCGAGACAACATTTTCAAAGTATCCATTTATTTAATCCATTATGACAGAATCATCTTTTCAGCATCAAATAATTCATCTTTTCAAGTCGCTTACTGTCTTCTCCAATGACAACCTTTATTCTTTCAAATACATTTGTGCCAAAGCCCACAGCACCTTTGGTTAGAGCTCTTTATAATTCTCTCACATATAATGACCACAGGGAATTACAAAGAACTCCTAAATTACCTACTCTGTTATCATAAAGTTATAAGCTAAACCTCTCAGCCAGGTGATTACTGCTTTTCATATTTGGGGCTCAGCTGACTTACACACTATGAATACTGATGATATTCTATGATTTTCAAAGTATGATTAATATTTTAGAATATAATTATAAATATCATGAATATTAAGCTGCCAGATGTTGTATACTATATAGCATACTGTGATTCTATTATATGCTACATTTATTATACAACGCATTGTAAATCCTAGAGATTGCCAGTCAATGATAGCAAATGTCTAGGAACTATTAAAAAGTAGTGAATTTTAAAACTCATTATTCCCCTGATTTGAGTTAAAGCAATGTAGAAAAACTTTTCACTCTTGCTGTAAGTAAAAAGGAAAGCGGTCTCCTTTCATTTTGATCATTTATGTGTGCAAATGTTCCTATTTCTGTTCCAAATGATCAAATGTTCTCATTCAACTGGCACTAGTGTTCCATCAATCATGTACACACTGGAAAAAAAAGAAAAAAGAACAGCACAGAGGATTCACAAGGGCAAACTGCAGATACTTTTATTCACATTGAATTATTTTTGGAACTCTTGTGGAGAATTTCAAATCAGCCTTTCATTTTAACCAGAGATCAATAGAGATGCGGCCATAAAATAATTTTTTAGGAATATCTGCATCACATCATTGGGTATTAGATTATGAGCACTATATTATGCACATTTTTGTGGTTATGACTTACATTTGTCTCCTTTCTCCATTTTGCAAATCTCTCTGTCTTATCTTCAATATGCATCCTCACGCTGAACAACTTGCTTGTTGTAAAATAGATACTTTTTGAAGTTGATGATCAACACCCTCATTTCCCCCTTCTGCTTCATCAAAGCAATGACCTGGAAATATGTCATCTTGTAGTGTCACCACATTCAGTCATCTTTGGAAGCTACCTGCAGTTCGAATGTCTCATTTTCAGATTCTACAGATTTGTAACACAGTGTCCCTACAAGCTTTCATCTAAAATGACAGTTGGAAAATACTTGGAGATTACTTTTGATATTTTGTATGCAGTTTCATAAAGAACATTCATATCAAATATTACAGGGGCTCACTGGTACAATTCAAGAAATAATCAGAGAGTCATCAGAAAATAAAAGTCTGCACATTCATCATTTGTCACACTACCATCTCTGGATCTCATCCCTTCTGTGAAATGAGTGTGCAAGGTGAAATTTAATTTAAGACTAAAAGAAACCATATTTTAAAAAAATTTGTTGATGATGCAAAGGTTTGATATCTTATATATTACCTTTTCATACTTTTTTTTACTGTTTTAATTTTCTGTAATAAGCTGTTTAATGGCAGGTTCTACTGTGACAACTTAACCTATATAGTGTGATAACATGGCCTGCTATTGGGGGGGGGGGGCAATTATAGTGGACATGTTGATAGCTTTTTCTAGACAAGACTTGAAAAATAAACCTTCCATGAGTGACATTCTCAGAAATAGAATACGTGACAACACTCCCCGGTCTCCCTTAAATAAAAACAGAGCCATGGTAAAGCCTCTGATGCTCTGAATGATTGATCTTGGAGCCAGAAGACAACCTCCCCACATCACTGACACTCTACTCCTCTAGAAATTAAGGCACATCAGAAACGAGGCACCTTTTGATATGCCTACTGTTGAGGGAGAGAGCTGTGCAGAACAGATGGAGAGAGCAGCAGGGGTCTGGGTGGACCCACATTCCTATAGAGATTCCCCTGGACAGACAGTAGAATGTGACTGGTAATTAATCCATCTTCCTAATTTCTCTCTCTCTCTCTCTCTCTCTCTCTCTCTTTATCCTCTACAACAAGTTTGGGGTCACTGTAGGGCATCTGTTTTTTTTCCAGTTTTATTTTAAATGTTTTGTTGTTGTTTTTTCATCAGGAAAGAAAAGGCAGAAGTTAGATAGATGGGTGGATGGATGGATGGATGGATGGATGGATGGATCACTTAATGCCTTTTCACAGCCATCCCATGAGCCCCATATATATGTTATTCCTCACCTTCCATTCACTGACCCAGTTTTCTATACTATGCTCATTTATAACAGACAGCCATTCATGTCAATTCCTGGCCTTAGGGTACAATAAGACAGAAAGAGGACATTGGAAGAAGTTTTATGTGTGATATGTTTTGTGAATACATTACAAATAGATGTGAAAAGTTGAATAATACATTACGACACCATGCATAATCAGAGGTAGCCTATAATTCCCAATAAATATATTTGTCTTGAATTGTGGAATCCTGCACTCGCTCATTGACAGCTATTTAACAGGTCTTTGTATTTTAATAAATTAAACATCCATTTAATTTGGGGAAATTTAGGACAGCATATCATATGGCTAGATAACCAACTAAATATTTGCAAAATACTAACATCTTCTAGCCATTCTTTGTAAATCACACTGATTCTATTATTGTCCTCTTTAAAAGATCTGCCTTTTCCTGCTCTCTTTCCAACACTTCATGCAGAAAGTATAAACTGGACTGTGAAAAATGGCTTCAGAAGGAGATAGAGTGGTTCAGTGGGTTTGTCTCAAAGGAACTCTGCAATGATTCATAATTTGGAATCAAAGTTAAAAAATATGTCGGATTAAACTAGAATTCAGTTTATTTCCTTGAGTTTGGTAAGTTTAATTGCAGAAAGCAAACAGCTTAGAAAAATCTTAGTGCAAAATAACATTGTAAAAAAATGTTTCATTACTTACAGGTCTGACTATTTCAGACTGTCACAAATAATATGGATAGGCATATTTTACCCAGTTCAATCATTTTTGTCAAGACTCATTCTGCTCTTGAGTGAAGAGTACGTCTGGGAAGATGACTACTTTGATTTTTGTCTCATTTCAGCTTTCACTGTTTCCCACTGGGCAAGAGATGAAGGCAGTTCCCAAACGACCGCTGCTAGACTGAAATTTTTCTGGAGGAGGTCCTTGAACACAGGACTGACCTAAGGATTGTGTTTTGAGCATGACTGCATTGATGTAATGGGGTAAAGATTCTTTGTCAGTTGTAAGAGAGAGTGTTAAAATGTTGTTTTCGAGTCACAAAAAACACCCAAGCAAATGAAGCCTGGTTTCTTGGAAATTTTGCAATTTAAACTTTGACTCCTTTTATTGTACTGAACTTTGATGAACTGGGATGTTACCATGGCAACGACACTTCACAAGTTTAAGGATCACCCGGTTTCCCCTTGCAGGAACAAAACAGCAGCCGTGATTTCATGCACAGAATTACTCCCCTGATACTTACTGAATTCACTCTTATAAAACGCTCCCACCAAATGCAAGCAAAATGTAAGAAATACAAGGCCTTTTGTAGCATCAAAAATGTGATTTGAACACTCCTTTTTCATCTTCCTTTGAGAGTTTATTTCCTCCTTTGATATTCTTGCCCTTATTTGCCATAAAGAAAATATTAAATTTGAATTTAATGATGAAATACTGTGTCACTGATCTGGCAAGTGCCGAGCACCACGGCAATGGACCATTACAGAGCATGCTCTAAGAAATGTATTATGACAGCATCGTTTCACTTCATATTATCTCCGACTGTATACATAAAGTAAATTGAAGTTGAAAATCAAGGGTTGTTTATAGGTAATTTTGTATATACGTATAATGGTGTCTTTATTAATGTCATTTTCTGACACAGAACAAACCTTTTCATATTTTGTTAACTGTATGTCGGTCCGTAGACTCCATATCGAGGATCAAATGATACAGTCCCACTGTCAGAGTGCTAGAAAAGCGGAAATGTCACTGATGATCATATATGGCTCTGTATTGAATTATTCAGCAGTGTAAAAATAGAACGTGTGGAACCTTAAATTCTAGATGGAATGTGAAACAAAGACCTGATGAGACACTGCCCCCTAACGGATTGTCTGAGTAATGCACGTTATTATGCTGATGCTTATTAGGTCAGAATTTTAATGTAGTTACAGAGACTGACATTCAGCAGTATTTTCATTTTTTGTTAATTTTTTTTTTTTTTTTTTTTTTTTTTTTTTTTACATTTAATATTATTATTATTTGTTATTAGAGAGAACATTGAAAATTTAACATTAATGACAATCAAGCAGTTCCTTAAACAAATAGTTATAAAAATATAAATCCACATACATAGCAAATACTGTTACATTTTTTACAAGGTCAAAGTATAATATTACATTTGCTATAACAGGAGAAACCTAAACCTTTGCAATATATATATATATATATATATATACACACACATAAAAAAATACTGTCTAGTTTAGTTTTGGTTTATTTTTTCCTTATAATATTAACACATTTTTACACAAAATAATGCTAAAATATAAAGATAATTAGTTAATGTATATTAAAATATAGTAATTACAAATGTCATTTGATGTTCATATAGGCCATATTCATATTTGAATGCACATAAAATACTGATCTGTAATGTATTTTATATTTTTATTTATTTATATATGATTATTATTTGCATAATGAATGTTAATGGCTTGTTAAAAAAATTTATTATTCTGAATTAATACCTGTTTTTTTTTTTTTTTTCTAAATTTTAAATTGTTTGCAAAGAGTGCCATCCTATGGCAAAAAAGCAAAGAACAGCTGGTGAACATGGGTAAATCAGAAAAAAATTGAAACATTCCTGCTAAATTCCTTGCTGAAGGTGATGAATTAACTCTCCACAACATTGTGACCATTTTAAATTAATGTAATGGCATGAAACACTGCCACTTTATACTGAGAGTGGCAAGCCTTAACAACATTTACAGTTTTGCGCTGCAGTTGATGGATGACATATTCCTGAAATTAACTTGTTTCATGTACAAATTAAGCAGCGATAAAAAACAGCAGTCTACAGGTATGTTGGAGATCCTGTTCCTGTAACCTTTTCTGTCACTGTTGAGCAATCAATCATTCTGTTTCTCATCTCATTTTAATTACAAAACTGATACCAGTTTTTTCTCCACAGATCATTTTGGAGACTGCTAACATTGTTCATGTAAGAAATCAGATTACGTTAGTCTCTCTATGACTAGATCACCTTTATATTGTTACAACTGGTTTATAATGACTCATTCATGATGAGCCTAAATATGAGAGGTTACACTAATGGTACTCAATTAACCTTCAGGAACTCCTTGAAGACAGCAACTACTGGGTTGAGGTGCTCTCTGATATTTCTTCCTGTACATGACAGATGTTTGATTCAGGTTTGCCAACCCACACTTTTTGACAGATTAATTTCCTTGAACTTTCCAGTCATTTGTGATTTCTGGAGAGGGACTTTAAAAATCAGTTAAATGCAGAGTGATCCACTAATGCTAGGGGTTTTAAACCTTTAATGGACCCAGTGACCCCCAAAACTGGATTTTCTCAGTAACAATTTTACACAATTTTAAAACTCCATGATAGGTTTTCCGTGACATTGGGAAGCCTTTTGTGTAACGTTCCATGTTGTCTCTTGTTTATGTACCTTCACTCTTAAGTTTCTGGCACTTGTCTCACTCCATATTGTCTAAGTTTCTGGCACTTGTCTAACTCCATATTGCACTCTTATTTTGAAACCAGTCTTGTCATGTCCTGTTTTCCCTCCTTGTTCATGTGTCTGTTTTTTATTGGTTCATTGTTTGATTGCTTGTTTATCAGTTCTAGTTTTGTCATTGGCTTTAGTTAATCACCTTATTAAGTCCTGTTTGTCCATTGGCTGTTGTTTCCCCTGTTCATGTATTTAAGTCCTCATGTTTCCCTTGTACTTTGTCAAGTATTATTGTTGTAACCCTTACCCCTGCCTGATGTTACCCTGATGTTCTCTAGTCCAAGCCATAGCCTGTCTTTGTTCCAAGTTCCTGTCTTGTTCCTGTTTTACCACTATCTTCAATAAAGCTGCACTTGGGTCCTACTCCTCACCATCATCCTTGACTGCCTCCCCAAATCGTTACTGGGGATTGTGGATTTTGTTTACATGTTTTACACATGTTCATGCATGTTTGCTTTTAAATCATGTTTTAGGGGCTTAACTACATTTAAAAGGATATAGGAGTCACATTCCAAGCCAGTTATTGTAAGTTTATCTTTCCACACTTCTCTGTGCAACTACAACAAGGAATGCAGAGGCTTAAAAAAACACACACAAAAAAGGGGGGGTTTGGGGGGGGTCTGCATGTAAAGGGTGGTTAATTACAATGCAACTGACCTTTTCCAGAGCAGAAATGAAATGAAAACAAGTCTGTGAGGGATAGGCTTACATTCTCATCAACGGGTTGTACTGCTGTTAAACTGTTGTTGATCGTTTGGATGAAACATTGAAAACTTCTTTTTGTATAGACAAAACTCCTTAATACAGTGCATACCATTGAAGAGATTAAATGTATCCCTCACAGCCTTGTTTTTAGGAACATCAAAAATCAAATATGGCTCTATACTCTGAATAAGGTCTATATGCTGAAAACAATTATAAAAATGAAAGTGTACATGAGAGTGACACATTCTAGGTCTCAGGATCAGGTGACAATACCCTCAGGCAGATAGTGTTCTGTCATGCCATTTGACTGAGCCGTCTTTCTTTTATAATAGTACAAAACTACAGTTACATAAATACTGTATGTGCTCACTAACACCCATAGTTCTCTGCCCATCAACTAACTGACAAAATCACAATTATCTTCCCCTTTGAGCAGCACATCCACTCATTTAGCTCTGTGGCCTTGGTTCTCACAAGTCTCACGTGGCTCTATAATGTGTTGCACGTTAATTTCTTTCAATTAACATGTTCTTTAAGGTTTAAGGTTTGTCAGTGATAACAGGTTTTTATTTGTTAACAATATCTGAAAGACTGGTTGGTATTAACAGGTGGAGTTGAAGCAGAGATAAGAGGATGAGTACCAAACATTTTTTTACGTTTAGTTGTTTAAAATATTTGTTTGTTAACCCTCCTGTTATGTTCAGTTCATGTTTGACCTGTTTAAGAGTTAAAAACTGTGGAAAAACTAGACTTAATCTTAAGGTTGGTCAAAATGCTTTTGGGTTGCAACATTGACAAATTGAATATGTTAAAATAATAATAATAATAATTTGTATAATATTGTGTAAACAGTGCATATGGAATGTCAAATATTTTGCCTACACCTATTAAGTTTGGGTCAAATCTGACCGGGGTAAATAATGCTGGTTTTCAATTCAGCTGTGAAGATTATTTTAAGTCAAGAGTGTCACAAGATTTATACTGTATTTCTATACTGTATTCTATACCCTAACCCTCACAAAAAAAAACTTTCTTAATTTTCAATAAAACATCATTTAGTTTGTTTTTTAAGTGATTTGAATTATGGGGACACTAAAAATTTCCTCATAAACCACATTTATAGCATAATACCCTTGTAATTACCAGTTTGTAGCCTAAAAAAAATGTCCTGGTAAACCACCCACACTTATTTATATAATGCAAAATGTTGATTAAGATTAAGATTCAACTTTATTGTCATTGTGCAGAGTACAGGTACAGAGCCAATGAAATGGAGTTGTTTTCGCATTTCCCAACTAAGCTGGGGTCAGAGCGCAGGGTCAGCTATGAAACAGCGCCCCTGGAGCAGGTAGGGTCAAGGGCCTTGCTCAAGGGCCCAACAGTGGTATCTTGACGGTGCTGGGGCTTGAACCCCCGACCATTCGGTCAGTAACCCAGAGCCTTAACCACTGAGTATGATAGCCGGTTTCCGCCACAGTTAAATAAAAAAAATAGATTTTGTAAGTCAATATAATGAGATATTAAGCCATTTTTATGAGATAGTATCTCAAATTAATGAGAAACTTTCTCATAATAACGACTTAATATCTCATAATAATGACTTAGTATCTCATAATAATGACTTACTATTCTCATAATAATGACTTAGTATCTCAAAATAATGACTTACTATTCTCATAATAATGACTTACTATCTCATAATTCTGACTTACTATCTCGTAATAATGAGAAACTTTCTCATAATAATGACTTGCTGTGCGCATGCGCAATGTGCTCAGTCAGACGAACTTGTGCATTGCAGATTGAGACGGAAATTGTTTGACGGAAGAGGTTTGCAAATAACAACAATTGTATGTTAAACCGCAGCACATTAAGTTTTTCAGCAAACATTTACTTCATCTTAAATGGATGCAATGGTCGCATTTTGTTCGATAAATGGTCGCAAAAATAGCAAAGTTGGTTTACTCTCCGATTATTTGCGGTCTTTTTCTGTGGCGTATGAGAAAGCTTGAACGTCAAACTGTTTAGCGCGATGTAAGTGCTGGGCAAGTGTGTTGACTCGCGAATCGGTTTCAACCACGCAGAGCTGACGCGCCGCAAGCGAGGTGTGCATTATTAAAAAAAAAAACCACACATTTATACCACAGTTGTTACACCTAAAGACATTTTCAGGGTGTAATTCCTAAAATGCTCTTGTGAGTATAACTACGTTCTTACGCCAGGGATTCAGGGAGTGAACCTCATTGTGCGCTGTTGTTAGTTCTTCACCCAGGGTCTTGCTTCGATACATACAAAGTCTCCGTTACGGATTCGAAAGCGTCACTTTAGACCTACTAACGGAGGTTTATTGGAGTAACGTGTGTGTGCGTGCGTATGAACCCTGGAAAGAAAGCGTTCAGACCTGCGTGTGTACTTGTGTGTTCGCGCTGTTATGAATCAACTGGGGATCGTGTTAACTGTTGATGTGCACTTGCACACTGTGGTAAATTTAGTTTTATGTTTGAATTCCTTTGTATATTCGGGTTCATACACATTAATTTCCATGACCGCTTGACCCAAAGATGTCAAACTAACTGCGGTTTACTCAGAATATTATTTCCTCTATTGCACAAAGCTTATTTTTGAGAGTTTTTCTTCGAGGAGGATGGCGTGGCCGGGCCATGAGGGTGCATGGCAGGGTAGACCAAGATAAAGGGTGGCCGGAGATGCCAGTTAGAGAGAGAGAGAGACGCACAAGGCCACATTGCATGTGTGTCTGTTCGTTTATGTTTTATGTTGTTTTCAATTAATTCATATAATGAATTACATTTAATGTTGAATGTTTAGCCGGTTCCCGCCTCCTCCTTGCCCGTCCTTTTAGGGATACGCTGTTGTGGAGTCCTCGCTGCTGCCATCTGCCAAGGAAGCAGCCGCGATGTCTGCCTGGCAGCAGCCGAGAGCCGGAGGGTCCTCCCCGAGAAGGGGAGGAGTGGATTCATCTGCCAGGGGAGGAGCGGTTGAGGACCTGGCAACAGTGTGTCCGGGAACTGGCGAGCAAGATTCTCTCTCTCTCCCACTGCCCGCCCTTTCCCTCTCCGCACGTCCGGTGGCACCCCTGCCTGAATCGGGCAGAGTAATGTGACATGGAGGAGGGCATAGCTGGGCTGTGAGGGTGCATACCAGGTGCTGCATCTGATGATCAGTGGGAGAGCAAGATACTGGGGGGCCAGTTCAAGAGAGAGAGACGCACACAGTCGTGTTGTATGTGTGTCTGTTCGTTTATGTTGTTTTAAGTTAATTGATATCATAAAATTTTACGTTGACTGTTCAGCCGGTTCCCGCCTCCTCCTTGCCCATCCTTATACTGTTACAATGTGATATATAAATAAATAATAAAACAATGTGACAAGCAATACATCTTGGAAAAATGAACCTAACATTTATACATGCACTGTTTTAACAAGATGCCCATCCACATTACATGTTATTTAAATAAAATACTTGATTTTAAATGTGTTATTTAGGTGATGGCTTAAATTTCATAACTGAAATATGTTTGTCTACATGATGGAAGATCTAAAGGGATTCTTGAGACAGGAGTGTCCCTGAGGAAACAATAGAGACACTGGAACATGAAACGGTGAAACAGATACAGGTTAACACAGATAATGTTCATAAAAGTTTAAAAGTATTTTGTTAGAGATGAACATTTTAGCTCCAAACTCAAATATAAGCCACCAAATCCATTCTTGCACTGCAGTGGTAGTATTACAGCATGTTGCACAAGTAATTGATTAATCAAGTACTCGTTCAGCTTTAAATATTCGACTAGAAAAACTTGATTTTCATTTGTGGCTTTGCCAGCTGTGGGCAACCATGAAACTGCTTTTCTCACTAAAATCTTGCAGTTACAACTAAATGTATTGGCTGGCACTGTACGCTCCTGAGCACAAAAAAAAAAAATGGGCCAAGCCCAAAATGTCAAAACATTAAGTGAGGAATATTAGCAAAAATTAAACAAATGCTCTCCTGAGACCTTCTGTGCCGCCATTTGCTCATTAACTGTTTGGGGAAAAATCGGGAAAACAGGAAATTCACTTATGTAGTCTTACTGTATGCAAATGTAAAACCTTGATAACATTTTCCAAAAATGTCCTCTGGGATGTTTGTTTTTTGTTTGTTTTCTTAAAAGATTTATCATTAGTTGGTGATCTGCCACATGCTTAATAACAAGCTCATAAATGGAAGCAGGAGTGATAGAGCTGGTAGTGATCTACAATATGCAGTGTTGAGTCCCAAGGTAAAGGAGTGAGAAAATCTGCTACAACGCAATATTACAAAAAACAAAAATGTACAACACATGTACAAATTTAACTGAACAAAACTCAATCGACAACTCAAATCTTTCTCCCGGTCCGCATCGACTTAAACTGGGTGCTCGTCTGTGTGTAATCAGATGCATCAAGGGAGACTGATGCTGAGGCAATTGTCATTACATTTTGCATCTTTTCCTCAGACAGACGACTTCTCGTAGCAGTTTTAATTTGGTTCTGGGGGCTGAAACCAGAATCAAGCGTCACATTTCCCTCCACATGACAAGAGTTGCAGAAAGCATCACAGAGGGGCAATTTTACGAGTTTGCCACATAAAAAAGCGGGAGGTGTGCACAGTAAACATTGAAAACATGTATTTGGCAGAGAGAAAAAAAGCTTGCAGTTGCTTTAATAGCAGAAAGTAATAAAAGGACTCGTTTATGTTTAGGTCGAATTTAAAGTAGTTCAATAACTGGGATCTCTGATATTCGTAAACGATAAGGTAATATTTAATTAAAAGAAATTATGAGACATTCACATTGTCTCTTCACAAATTTGGAAAAAAAAATATATATTTCTTGTTGCTTAGTATCTCAAAGATATTATTGGTGAAGCAAAAACATATGTGTGAAAAACACTTTGTTGTAAAGTCACTTCATAGACTTCAATGTATGCAAGACAAGTGAAAGATAAACGTGTATAAATATCACTTACTTTTGCACATTAATCATTGCTCTTCACAATCACAAAAGTGACATATTGTGGTTTCATAATGGCGAATTTCTCAGAAAGGTGAGGAGTTTAGATCCCTGAAATTATTATTATTATTATTTTCATGCATTTATTTATTTTGTGGAATTTTATAATTTTCCACGGCACACCTGACGATCTTTCACGGTGGTTGGGAAACACTGATTTAAGCCAATTCAACTGTGAAAATATCAAACATCAAACAACATCAGCAAGATGGACAGCGCTGTTTTGTCACAGTATAGGCTTGCATCAAGCAAAAAAAAATAAAAAATCTGATTGCCGATTTTGCCTCTTCATTTTCATCGACCCTACATCAGTAGGAACAATGAGTCAGACTTTTTGATGTGCACAGGTGATCGATGCAGGCAGCATGGTAGAAAGGAATAAACGTAAATCGTCCTCCACCTGCAGCCTTGATCAGTATTTGCTTTTAAGCAGGGTCAAAGCGGAAAACCCACACTCACATAAGTAAGTGGAGGGCAAGGGGATGAGGACTTTCATAGCCTTTCGAGAGAGGAGGGGAAACTCAGTCACTACAAAGAGATCCATTTTGCTACATGCATATGCATAACACGCACTTTAACACGCAAGCTAGCAGGGCAGATATGTACAGGTGTGAACCAATGTTTTTTTTTCCCTCGCACTGCGCCTCACCAATTGAAAACCTCTGCCTTAGACCTTTGAAAAGATGTATAATTTGTTAACAATAATTACATTTATAGATGGTAAATTATATATTACAAGTAAGCAGAGTGACGTCACTACCGAGTACGGGGGAACTGCGTATCAACAGGTTAAATGTTATATTAATGACAACTTTAGGATTTAGAGAGTAACAGTAAATTAAAAATAGTTGTAACTTAATTAAAACTAGTAAGAATAGTAAAAACCTAAGATTAAGTTGAGTAAACAATTTTTATTTTTTATAATATGAGATTACTATTAGTATTTACAGTGTACACTTTGGCTTTTTAATGTTTTGTTGCCTAATAAAATAATTTTATATTGGAGATTCAGTGCCTTGCACTTTTTCAACTTTAATTTGATGTTGATTACAATTAATGTATGAAATGAATAAAAATTTGTACAAAATCCACAAACATATTAAACTTAAATTAAGTTTTTTTTGTTTTTGTTTTTAAATCTATGTGCAGGCCTGTATTGCATTGTCAGGATGTAGGGAACAAGGCTTAGATGTCAGCCTGCTGGAGATATGTCACAATATTTATTTCACAAAAATTTAACCTGAAGAATTTTATGAAATACAGACATAAAGAAAACAAAAAGTTTAAAGAAAGCCCAAATGTTAGCAATTTCGCATCATCAGAATACAGGAAGTACGGTTAATAAACGTGTCTGGGCAATAACAGGTTGAACTTCACCTCAGTTTGGGATTTTTTTTGAAGCATTTACCTCACTGCAACAAGAAATATTAAAAAACTATTTTGAATGTCTCAGTTTACATGTATTTTTATCCATTAATAGTTACATAAATGTTTTTAAGTAAAAGACTTCAGTTCTTTAATTTAAACTCATCTCAAGATATTCCAGGACATTCAGTTTAATACTTTCTGCAAATTAATTCCCAGGGCTTTGTTCTACTCTAAACTCAAAAACATGTTTTCAGCCCAACACTTTTCATGTGTTGGTCAAAGCTCCGCATGAGGCTTGTATTGAGCGTTGTGTTGAAGCTTGTGAAATTAGTAATTATTTCAATGCTTATTAAGAAACACTTTATTATTAACTAGTATACTGGATAATGTAGCAGCAAAATTAACAGGAATTCCAGTCTTCAAGTCTTCAGTAGAAAAGAAACGTTGGTCGGTTGTTCCGTATTACCAAGTCCTACCGGCTCGGACCTGTCAAAACACGGGACGATACCGACTCAACCCTGAGGTTGTAGAACCTAGCAAAGGTGTTTGGTGTTGCCCAGCCCGCTGTTCTGCAAATGTCTGCTAGGGGGGTGCCATGGGCCAGTGCCCACGAGGATGCCACACTTCTTGCAGAGTGTACTCGAACCCGCAAAGGGGGGGGGGGGGGGGGTGGCATGACCTGGGTGTGAAGGGAAATAGCGTCAACAACCCAATGAACTAACCTCTGTTTGGAGACGGCGTTCCCTTTCCGCCGTCCACCAAAGCAGACAAAGAGCTGCTCAGAGCATCTAATGCCCTGCATGTGGTTCATGTAGATACGCAAAGCATGTACCGGACACAGCAACAAAGAGGCTGGGTCTGCCTCCTCCCAGGGCAGCGCTTTCAGGTTCACGACCTGGTCCCTGAAGGGGGTCGTAGGAACCTTGGGCACGTAGCCTGCTTGCGGTCTTTGGATGATATGAGCATCTGCCGGACCGAATTCCAGGCAAGTGTCGCTGACAGAGAACGCTTGCAGGTCCCGGACCCTCTTGATGGAAGCAAGGGCTGTCTTCAAGAAGAGGGCTTTGAGCTCGACTGAATCAAGCGGCTCGAAGGGGGGGGGGGTCTCTGAAGGCCTGAGAGGACCACTGAGAGATCCCAGCAGGGGAACAGGCTTGGCCGGGAAGGGTTCAACCTCCGGGTGCACCTAAAGAACCTGATAATCAAGTCATGCTTACCAAGGGACTTGCTGTCTACTGCGTCGTGGTGGGCTGCAATAGCAGCGACATACACCTTCAAGGTGGAGGGGGACAGCCTCCCCTCCACTGGTCCATGGCACCTCCCTGCAGGTGGTAGACCGCTTAAGTCTTCCACGTCCCATCCAGGGGCCAGACGTGGAGATTCCAGAGGTCTGTGCACGGGTGCCAGAGGGTGTCCCGTCCCTGAGAAAGAAGGTCCTCCTCAGGGGAATTTGCCAGGGAGGTGCTGTTGCGAGGAGCGTGAGATCCGAGAACCAGGTCTGGGTGGGCCAATAAGGAGCCACCAAAGTGACCTGTTCCTCGTTCTCCCTGACCTTGCACAGCACCAGTGCAAGAAGGCTCACTGGGGGAAATGCGTACTTGCGCAGCCCCTGGGGCCAGCTGTGTGCTAGCGTGTCTGTGCCGAGAGGGGCCTCTGTTAGGGAGTACCAGAGCAGACAGTGGGAGTTGTCTTGAGAGGCAAAGAGATCTATCTGTGCCCTGCCGAAGCAGCCCCAAATCAGCTGGACCACCTGGGGGTGGAGCCTCCACTCTCCGCTGAGTGAGACCTGTAATGACAGCGCGTCCGCCGTTGTGTTGTGGTCGCCAGGCATGTAAGCACTGTGAGGCGTGCTGACAATGAGACTGAGTCTAACTCCAAACCGGGAAAAGAGATGCTCTGGACCGAAGAGATGGATCCTTGAGTAGCAGAGTGGAAATCTCTGCTCGTAAGGTGCTGGCATTTTGCCGCGCATTGCCGTGGAGCGAATACCACAGAAACGAGGCGGGAGCCTGGCAAATTGAATCGCTTAGCCGAGTTGGATGTCCTGGCCAGCCATCGCGACAGGCTGGAAAGTGCAAGCCATGCGTCTAAGCTCTGTGCGAGGGGCAATAACGTTTTGGGACGTACAGGTTGGTGCCCCGCAGTGGGGGGGTGCAGGTAATAGTGAGTCGGGAGCCAGAAGAGCGTCCCGAGGCTTGAGTGCTGAGAAAAAACTCAAAGCACATACCTTGCTCCGTGCACCTGGCAGGGGGCGGGTTATAGACAGAGGAGGAGGTCCTGCTGGGACGTCCTCAAGACTCGTCAGCGACGGTGTCGCCGAAGAGACCGAACTGGGAGACGGGGGCATTGAGAAAGTGGGCTTTGTCAACGTGTGCATCTCGACCAAGTTCAGCCACAGGTGGCGTTCCTGGAGTGCTTGCCCTGTGACCTTTGTAGCTCTGAGAGTGAGGTCGGTGGCAGATCGCAGTTCCTGCAGTACGTTGGGATCGGGACTTCCCTGGTGCAGATCTTTGAGTGCCCTGGCTTGGTGTACCTGCAGGTGAAACCGAGCCCGCTGCCATCCCCAAATCGCCTCCATCGCCAGCCGGGTCGTCCTCAATCCCAGGGGAAGGAGAGACACAGGGGGCGGTTGGATTGGCGTTCACTTTGCCGCGACCGCAACGTTGCCATAGTCAAGTCCTCATATTAAGAACATGAACCATTAACAAACACTGCCTTGGTGTGATCGCTACCCAGGCACACGAGGCAGTATCTATGACCGTCGGATCTGGAGAGATACCGGCCACATCCAGGAACTACACAGTGGCAGAAGGGCATCTTTATGAAGACGCGTTCCTAAAAGGACGTTCAACGCCACATGTGTATTGCTCTTTTACCAGAAAACAAACTCTTTTAGGGGAAAATAAACTCTTTCAGAGAAGTCAACTCTTTTATTAGAGAAGCGCCCAGGGGTTGAGTCTGCACAGCGTGCAGAGAGGAGAAAGCCGCTGGAATACGCCGTCAGATCCAACAGAAGCTCTCTAGCAGAGGTGGGTGAAGCAGTCGTGACACACAGCTAACTGATCACACAACCGCTCGGCTCTGAAGAAAAAATCTGTCTGACATTCGCTCGCCCGCTCCCTTTATACCCATATGTCCGGGGGCGGGGCATGCAAATTCTGTCTGCCAACTTGACATTGGCCTTTTCTCAAGTTCAAGTAGTTTGAGGTACGCGAGGCTCTCAGAAGAGAGAAAAAAAGAGGAACAAATAAAACTCTGGTTCCCCTTCTGTCACTCACTCGTTGTTGTGTCGATTGTAGTGACACAAGGGGAACCAGTGTTTTATTTGTGCCTCTTTTTTTCTTTTTCCCCCCAAAAATGTTTAATCTTGCATCTGGACTTTAAAGATTCAGATGTCTTTTTTTGATCAGTTTAGTTGTAAAAGTCATCAGTCCACTTTTTATTTACACCAATTCAACTTAAATACTGTTATAAATTGTAAACAAATGCTAATGATGACAATAATAATAATAATAATACATTTGTAATAATATTATTATTATTGACTTTTAATATTAAATACAACTGTAATATATTTCAAATGTGCACTTTTTAAACCCTCACGCTTTTCTTTTGACATTCTGAACTCTGCAGGAAGTCCTGTATGTGTCTGTTTGTAGGCAAGTTCACAGTAGTTTAATTTGCTTCTTATAATTAAAATTCTGTTAAAATGCACCTCCGGTGCCGTTCTAAATACATGAATGTGAACCGAACTATTGCGCATCTACATCTGAGATGCTGTTCTTGAGTAGCGCTCAAATATTGCGCACCGCTGTGAAGGCTAAAAATAGCCGCTGGTGCATCACCAGCCTATGTGAGTTTGCGTCAACAGAGCAGCACCTTTCACTAATGCGCTGGTGCTGCGCATACTATATATTTACTTATTAAATACAGCCTTTTGTGATTCACAGAGCTATTGCACGTCTTTTAGTGGCTTTGAATAAAATGCATGAGTCATATGAACTGTTTAATGGTGTTTTTCTGAAACTTTTATGTAATTTTTTGAGCTTGGCAGTAATGAACATGACTAACACACAGTATCGAATTTGGATCGGGCTCGTCGGACCGATACTCAATCTGTCTAAAAGCTTCAGTATTGGAGCCGATACCGATCCAGGTATCGGATCAGTGCATCCCTAGTCTTAACCACAAATCATCATTGGTCAGGAAATTAGCAAGAATTTAACTAATAGATGTAGTAACTTGGTATGGGATAGTTTTTCCCTATTATTTATTTAAATGTTTAAGCCTTGTGGATAGCTTTTTAAAGAAAGAAGAATAAATGTAGTTCCACTCAATGTTGATGGCTTCAAAAAGTTGATGAGTAGTTGAAAAATGTTTCCTGGTTAGTTTGAGTTTAATGTGAGACCAAATATTCTCTATAGGGTTCAAATCTGGGGTTACAGGGTTATATAGGGTTCAAGTATTTAATGACAGCAATGGCACTTTAACACATCTTCTAGAAAGAATCTTGTTTCCTGAGGCTGACAGTGTTTTTGGGTGAAAAAGGGATCATCTCTGCCTTTACGGTCTTATAAACTTCAGAATAACTACAGTTTCCCTGACGCAGACCAGTAATTATTTTTCTGACAGCAACCCCTGCATGATATTTAGCTTTTTTGTAGCAGATTTTCTCACTCCTTTACCTTGGGACTCAACACTGCATATTGTAGATCACTCCCAGCTCTATCACTCCTGCTTCCATTTATGAGCTTGTTATTAAGCATGTGGCAGATCACCAACTATAAATCTTTTAAGAAAACAAAAAATACAAACATCCCAGAGGACATTTTTTGGAAAATGTTCCCAAGGTTTTACATTTGCATACAGTAAGACTACATAAGTGAATTTCCCGTTTTCCAGTACTCGTTCAGCTTTAAATATTCGACTAGAAAAACTTGATTGTCATTTGTGGCTTTGCCAGCTGTGGGCAACCATGAAACTGCTTTTCTCACTAAAATCTTGCAGTTACAACTAAATGTATTGGCTGGCACTGTACGCTCCTGAGCACAAAAAATGGGCCAAGCCCAAAATGTCAAAACATTAAGTGAGGAATATTAGCAAAAATTAAACAAATGCTCTCCTGAGACCTTCTGTGCCGCCATTTGCTCATTAACTGTTTGGGGAAAAAGCATGATTAATCAATTATTTGTGCAACATGCTGTAATACTACCACTGCAGTGCAAGAATGGATTTGGTGGCTTATATTTGAGTTTGGAGCTAAAATGTTCATCTTTAACAAAATACTTTTAAACTTTTATGAACATTATCTGTGTTAACCTGTATCTGTTTCACCGTTTCATGTTCCAGTGTCTCTATTGTTTCCTCAGGGACACTCCTGTCTCAACAATCCCTTTAGATCTTCCATCATGTAGACAAACATATGTCAGTTATGAAATTTAAGCCATCACCTAAATAACAAATTTAAAATCAAGTATTTTATTTAAATAACATGTAATGTGGATGGGCATCTTGTTAAAACAGTGCATGTATAAATGTTAGGTTCATTTTTCCAAGATGTATTGCTTGTCACATTGTTTTATTATTTATTTATATATCACATTGTAACAGTATAAGGATGGGCAAGGAGGAGGCGGGAACCGGCTGAACAGTCAATGTAAAATTGTATGATATAAATTAACTTAAAACAACATAAACGAACAGACACACATGCAACACGACTGTGTGCGTCTCTCTCTCTCTCTCTCTCTCTCTCTCTCTCTCTCTCTCTAATTGGCATCTCCGGCCACCCTTTATCTGGCCCTGCCATGCACCTTCATGGCCCGGCCACGCCCTCCTCCTCGTCACACACATAAATACCTAAGACAAACTTAAGCTTTGTGCAACAGAGGAAATAATATTCGGAGTAAACTGTTAGACATCTTTAGGTCAAGCGGTCTTGGAATTTAATGTGTATGAACCCGAATATCCAACGAATGTCAAACGTAAAACTAACTTTACCACAGTGTGCAAGTGCACATCAACAGTTAACACGATCCCCAGTTGATTCATAACAGCGTGAACACACAAGTACACACGCAGGTCTGAACGCTTTCTTTCCAGGGCTCATACGCACGCACACACACGTTACTCCAATAAACCTCCGTTAGTAGGTCTAAAGTGACGCTTTCGAATCCGTAATGGAGACTTTGTATGTATCGAAGCAAGACCCTGGGTGAAGAACTAAAAACAGCACACAATGAGGTTCACTCCCTGAATCCCTGGCGTAAGAACGTAGTTGGGTGGTTGACGTGAACTCAAATCCAAAGTGGAGAAAAATATATTTCTAAAATGTATGTCAAATGACATATAATTATATTGCTTAATATGTGAAAAACTCAAAACTGAATGTGTCCCGTTCTAATTCCTTATTTATTTAGCATTTTATTAACTTTTTTTGTGTGGTAGTCCCACATATTGTCCACCGGTGTGACAACATTTTCAATGTTAATATTTAATTCAGAGATTGTGTGACAGATAAGACAAATATGCACACTCCTTATCAATTTGTCCTAACTATATTCCCACATCAAAAGTAACCTATAAAAATTCACAATCATGTTATTATCCTACTATAAGATGTACACATAGGGACTTTACCCAAACATCTGGATTATATTCATTATAATTAGTAAAAACCTAATGAAGCTTCATTCCATCCTTCTATGTGCATAGTGATGATATCATTATTATAATATTCAACACTTTTTACATTAATTTGTGCATTAAAATGCCTTTTCCACTTATAATTCAGTTTGTCACACCACAGGACATTCCGTCACACCATTGGACAACAAAAAGTACCGGTACGCCCTTGTTTTGTACAAAGTCACATTTATTATTTCTTGTTCAAATTAATTTAAAAATTCATTAAAATAAAGTTACAACTTCAAGTTCAAATGTTTTTTTGTACAATAAAGTAAGAAGAAAGAAGAAGAAACCAACATTCCCATAAAAAAGACTTGGGAGCCATCATAACATTTAGCAACATAACATGAACATTTTGTCAACAAAATTGACCTGGCTTATTACATTTCTTGTTCAAACCATTTCTTGTTTTCATAACCATAAATGGAATTGACCTAAAAAACAAACTACTGTTTGGGTAAAATTCAGTAAACAACTGTGGCAGCAGGGGCGTGGTCAAGCGCCCGTCCGGAGAGGGGGAGCGGTAAGGGCGCTTACACCTGAGCCAAAATATGTCTAACACCTGTCTCTAATTTCAGTGAGCACGGGGAGAGCGGCATAAAAGGGACACAGCACCGCCAGTAAGGGGGGAGTAAAAACGCCAGTCCAGTGTTGGCAGCCGAAGATTATGTTCTGAAGTTTATGTTTGTTACAAGAAGAAGTTTATGTTTATTATGAGAAGAAGTTTATGTTTATTACGAGAAGAAGTTTCTGTTTGGTAGTGGAAAATCTGTGGACTGTATTTTGAGAATTTAAGTAAACCCTTACCTTTGTGTTGGAAAGCCTGTCGCCGTGTCCTTCTTCCCCGCCCAGTCGAGACCCCTTTTGTTACAACAACCCATTAATAAAACAGCAAAAGATCCTGTGGTTCTTAAAAATAATTCATAGTAAATTGATTATTTTCTTCATGAACTGTGCTGTACAACAGAGTACACCATGAAATACAAACAAAATAAAAACGCAGTAGTGTTTTAGAGTGTTTAAGGACTCATCCTCCTTTCACACCTCATTGAACAGCAGCCAGTCATATTTGGTGAGCTGGGCTGCATGCTGGTAGGGCTCTGGCTCAGAGATGACACTGACAAGTTGGTCCTTGTTGTACATACTGCAGTCTCGCCTAGCAGGCCACTTGAATATGTTTTTCCCACCAATTTGCACCATGCAATTGACCTCAATGTGCTCGGTATTTAATTGTGTGATCTGGCCAACAAATGGCTTCTTGTCATAGCGGACAATGACAAATTTCCCTACAATGTACTTGTCGTCAAGCTCTTCCTCCTCTTCCTCTCCACTACTGGGACTCTCAGGCTGGGTCTCTTGGACTTCACAGGCAAGCGGTTCCTCTGAATCTTTTGACCGATTGTCTGGCCTTATCTTGCTTGGAGAGAAGCAGTCGCACATCTCTGGGTAGCGGCAGAAACAGCTGAGAGCCCTATAGAAGATCTCTCCTGCAGAGAAGGAAAGTATTTGGTGTGTGTTTAAGATGCCAGGTACTTTCGGGACAGACGGTGGCAACATCTCGTCGAACACCTGGATATCTGCCTCGTCGATCCATTTGAATTTTATGCTTGGGACCTCTTTTCGGGCTAGGAACTCATAGAAGTCCTTAGAGCTTTGAATGTCTTGCACCCCATGGACATGGTTGTCTGCCATGCGTTTCACTGATCCCCCAACTCCATTGGGTGCACCTTTCTCATGGGCTCTCTCTGAGTAATTCCAGGTGATTCGCTTCAGCCTCCATGTGTAGGGTACACTGCTCAAAAGGTAACAGTTTGCCTTGTTTCTGTATTGGGTGACTGGGCCATCACTCAACACATGAAGCGTGTCAATCTTGTGGCCAGAGTTTGCTATAATTTCCTGTACCACTGGTTTGAGATGGGCCCACACAGCACGTTCGTTGTGGCTGACAGAGTCAGAGATTGTGGCATAGGATTGTGAGCCTGTGGATGTGTAAGCCAAAAAAAAATGAAAATGCAAACATCACTACTACAATTAGCTACTAAAGGTTGGGAGGTTGGGAGGGAAGTTAGGATGGGGATAGGAAGCAGGGAGGTTGGGAGGCGGGAGGAAGTTAGGATCGAGGTAGGTAAGAAAGGAGGGAAGTTGGAAGGGGGGACATTGATAGGGAGGGAGGTTGGGCAAGCGGCAAGCTGCAAGCGGCAGTCATCACGGTGCAAGCACCACTGTCCCATGTAAAATATTATTGAAATATATCTTATGATATTTGATTTAAGTTGGAAAAGTCCATATACTAATTGGCTTCATCACTGTCTCCTCTCCACCAGTAAGCTGGTGTGTGGTGGGCGTTCTGGCGCAATATGGTTGCCGTCGCATCATCCAGGTGGATGCTGCACATTGGTGGTGGATGAGGAGATTACCCCCCTTCTGTAAAGCGCTTTGAGTACCCAGAAAAGCACTATATAAATGTAACAAATGATTATTATTATTATTATCTTGAATCTTCACAGAAAGTTAGGCAACAGCAACATAGTGGTGTCTAAGGGGCAACTGAATGTTAAAAGAAATCAACTTCCTCTTACTGTTAGATTAAAAGAGAAGTAAAAAAATTAAGAAAAATAAAATAATTTAATTAAAGTAGTTTTAAGATAAGGAACGCTATGCCGGACAGTCACGCCAGTGGACAAATGTCATGTTTAAAACAAAATATTTACATATTTGAATTATAATGCTCATTAATTACAGATGTATTAGTTTTGGAAGTTTAAACTGTATATAAAAACAGATATTTTAATGAAATATTATACATTTTTATTTATATTTGTCACTATGAACACAAAAATGGAGAGTACACGTCAACCACTCAGTTATAATCACAAGAGCGTTTTAGGAATTACACCCTGAAAATGTCTTTAGGTGTAACAACTGTGGTATAAATTTGTTTTGTTTTTTTAAATAATGCACACCTCGCTTGCGGCGCGTCAGCTCTGCGTGGTTGAAACCGATTCGCGAGTCAACACACTTGCCCAGCACTTACATCGCGCTAAACAGTTTGACGTTTAATCTTTCTCATACGCCACAGAAAAAGACCGCAAATAATCGGAGAGTAAACCAACTTTGCTATTTTTGCGACCATTTATCGAACAAAATGCGACCATTGCATCCATTTAAGATGAAGTAAATGTTTGCTGAAAAACTTAATGTGCTGTGGTTTAACATACAATTGTTGTTATTTGCAAACCTGTTCAATGGTTGCTATAAAACTATACTTACTTTCAAAAGAGTAGTGCTGTTGTCATTTGTGTGATCCGTCTGAGCACATTGCACATGCGCACAGTAAGTCATTATTACGAGATACTAAAGTCATTATTATGAGATAGTAAGTCATTATTATGAGAAAGTTTCTCATTATTATGAGATAGTAAGTCATTATTATGAGATAGTTTCTCATTATTATGAGATACTAAGTCAATATTATGAGAAAGTTTTTCATTAATTTGAGATGCTGTCTCATAATAATGGCTTAATATCTCATATTGACTTACAAAATCACTTTTTTTTTTTTAAACTGTGGTGGAAACCGGCTTCCATAGCTGAGCCACCACTGGCCACTGATAACCATGATTATGTTTTTCTTTCAGACAAATTATATTTGTAAGTAATTTGAGTATCAGCTTATATTAAGTACTGTAAATTCTTACATTAAAGCTGAAGATTTACTGTATATATATTGTACGTGTAGTACCATGACTCACAAATTGGTGACACTCCTTCCAGTTAAAATGCTATAACTATAAAGGCCTGTGTTCAGTTTGAAAACACATAGGTAAGCCAATGCCAATTTTTATGTTCATAATTTATATATAAGTGTGCTGTAAATGTACTGGAAATCTATTGAACACTATCCGGGTCATTTTTAACCTCAACCTCACAGGTGTCATTATTTTTAAATATGGCATCTGGGTCGTCTGGTTGTTCATGTGATAAAAGGATTACAAATATAGTTTAAAAATTTAATCTTTGTTTAATACATTTTTTGAAAAACATTTATATAATTTTCTACCAAGAAAATGATTTAACTACTTTAAAAATGTCAAGAGTTGTAATCATCAAGTAAACCGTTTTCACAGGGTAATACGGCACATATATACATACAGTATATATTTTAAGTTCACACTCAGTCTGAAGGGGTCTTCTCTGTTTTATGATTTTTGTCACATGACAACACAAATTCTACCGATGTCGGTTATTACACACGACATTGATTTGGTGGACAAAAGTTTTTCAAATATCAATCATATTTTAAAACAAAGTTGTTTTATTGCTTTTTATAAATACAAGTATTTCTGTCTCTGAACAGTTACATCATATGAAATTTTTTTAAGCACCAGAAAAAATATAAAATTAACTTTGAACTCAGAAATTGAAAACATGCTCATCATAGGTGTATTAAAGAGACCGTTTTGTGTGAACTGCATTTTTCTTTATGTATTTTTGAATAATTTAATAGATGTGGATTTAAAAAATGAGTCTCATCATTGACCCATCTACTCTGACTAAGGTCTCTCCTCTATAACATGTCAGCAACCTTTTTGACATGAAGCATAATTTTAAATAATGCTGAAGTAAAAGCAGTACACAAACAGGCCAAGTTCTTTCAATAAAAGTGTTCATTTTGACAAAAATACATTCAAACCCATCTTAATTATAATGAATATAACATGAATTACCAAGAAATCCCCACATGACACTGACATATTTTATAAGCATGAACTGTGAAAATATATTAATTGAATACAATCTAAAACAGAAGGAAAAATGTCACCGAATGTTAAAGATTTTGGCAGGCAGGGACATTCCTTGAGTCAAGTTGAAACCTCTTGTCTTGTGGTAGGTGAAAATGTGGTTATGTCAGGTTAAGCTGTAAATTCTGTCCTGTATATATTTCAGCTTTACCTCAAGAGCAAAATTGCTGAAAAGTTATAGTCTCTGAAAGTTCTTGGTCTTGGGAAATGTATTTCTTACATAGCTATTGGGTCTAATACAAAGTCATAGAAATTGAGCTTCAAAAATCATGGCATTCAACTATGTTTAGCATACCATAATTGATGAATTAATATGTAGTTACGGAACTTCCACATGACAGGACTCATCCTGACTTACTTATTCTGAGTGTTACATTTAAATAACATCAAATGCAATAGCTATAAGGATTTTAACACATTACACACTCCAATGCGGTAAATATATATTTTTTTTAAGTGCATACTATGCATTCCATTAAAAATGGATCACAGGCCTGTTCAAGGGTCAGATATCATTCACCAATATAGCAAATCTCGTTACAAGGAACTTTAACTTTTCATTGTATATATGTTAACTAAATGGGGATGGAGACAATGGTCGGCAGCTCTCCAATGGGTGGAGGGTTGAACTTCTCAACACGCATGAGTCGACGAAGGATGTCATCCCGGTCCCTGGGCCAAGTGAAGATGTGTGTGCTCTGAAGCCATGAAGGGACGTGACACTGCCAGACAGAGGCGGATTTATGATAAAAATGCCAGATATATTACAGACATAACCCAAAAAAAGAAATTCCATCATCATTTACACACCTTCATATTGTTCCAAAGCTCATTAATTATAAGGAACGTATAAGGAAACAATAGGCAGAATGTTAGCCTCAGTCACCATTCACTTTCATTTAACATTTTTTCATAAGGATTTTCCAATCCTTAAAATTCCAGACCTCATTAAAATTACGGGACTGTGGCGATTTTGTTTTTTTTTTGCAAAATAATATTAGGTTGTTCTTTACACACATAGTGGCAGTTCCGAGGTGAAATGTTAACTGTGTGGCACTAAAAGTGAGTTTAATTTTCTCCTAAAGAGAAAATGTTTTTTACACCTTTAAAGCCTGGCACATGAAAAATGTTTTATAAAATTACATTTTTTTGACATTAAACTGTTTTTAGTACCATTAGACAAACTATAAAAAGAAATGGTAAAAGAAAATAAAACTCAATTTAAAATGCACATTTTTGTTTTTATTTATTTATTTATATTTTTTTATCTATCATATTTGATACATTAGGGCTTTAAAGGTCAGTGTCCTCCTGAGGCCCAGCAATTAATTTTTGTGTAGGACATTTGTTATTTAAGTTTTTCTTTGCAATGCATGTTACAGTGGTAATGGGCTTTTCAGAGATACTAAATGTTTGAGAGTTTGGTCATGACAAATTCCTCTCCTTGGTCTATAAATAAGGATTGAAATGTATCACAGTTCAATTCAGCGCATCAAATACAATGTGAATAATATAATATTTTTTCAATAAACAATTTTTCAATAAACAACTTTTATCAAATACATTTTATGCACCAACTACTATATTGACATTTAAAAAAAGGAAATTGTAAAACTTTTTTCTTTGGGTCTTAGGAACTTATGGTAAGGTGACATAAAAGCTTGTAATATAAAATAATGAGATCTTTATAATGACAGAGCTGGCTGCACATATGAAAATACACAGAAATATTAGTTCACACTTTAAACATATATTATAAAAAGTACATGCCAGAAATTTCAAAGCTCTGTGATTTTTTATTTTTATTTAATTATTAAAATTTTTGGGGTAGTCTTGAATGGAGTGTAATGGTGATTGAGAGATATACATCAAAAGCCTGTTTTATTATATCTGATACATGGATTTCAACTTTTTCAATAAAATTATATGCAAAATTTGAATCAAGCACAAGTTGCTTATATTCAGCAAATACTCAATTTAAAATATCAAATATCAATAACAATATAATCATTACTTTCACTTTTACGTTATTAAAATAAGCTGCCATTTATCCCAACATAAGTCACTTTTCTCGCAAGTCCGCCACCATTTTAAATAGATCGATATAAACATTAAAACAACTTTTTTCATGAATAACCACTAGATGGTGCCATAAACATGTGAAACGTACATACCATAGGTTGTTTGTCTCATCAGCTTAAACAGAGAGTGAAACAGGAACTGTCAAATGTTGTGTATCATATGAGCAACACAGCATTATAGGGTTAAGGCTAATGCTCTATAGAGCTTTAAATCAACAAAACCTATTTTATGAATGTAGTTGCTAATGTATCGCAAACATTAAAATGTGTCATCTTTTGCACTATAGTAAAAGTATTTATATGTTATAAGATAGCATTTTGTGATGAACGGCAAAAGTATATGTTTATGAACTGATAACCTGCTGTTTTATGCGTGGTTATGTGTGAAAAGGAAATAAATGCAATTGTAGTTGTAGAGTCTCTTGTGGACCAGGTTGTAACATTCTGCCTCAAATCTCACGGAAGTCAAAAGGTTTTGGAACAACTGATGACAATTTTCATTTTAAGGTGACCTAACCCTTTGAAGGTTATATTAATATTGCAAACTAATAGTTATCATTACATCTTAATTCAAGAGAAATCCAATGGAATACATTCTTTGAGTGTTACCCTATAACTGTACAAACAACCTCAAATACCTATTGCAATTATCCAGATAGGTACTCTTGAATTAGCATTTTGGCTCCTTAGAGCAAGTTCTTAGTTCAAATATCCTTTACTTTAAGTAAATAAGTTTAATAAGTCACAAAAAAAACATCTATACCTTCTTGGCACCAGGAAACAAGATAGGGATAAATCTGTAATTCCTCGACCCATTCTGAATGAATTCATTTTGTAACTAAAAGACAAAATACAAACAACAGAGGTTGGAAAGTGTCAAGTCACCACTCTTGGGAGTCCATTGAAAAGAAAAATCGGTATGGAAAAAATTATATTTTCTCCCACTTCTTAAGTTATACCTGCTTGTGTATGTAGACTGTGTTGAGGGTTTCATCATTTTCCGTGAAAAATGAGGCATTGGTCACAATCTCATGGTACTTCGGACTAATGATGATGATGATCAGATAGTCTTTCTGTGCAAAACAAAAGAGTCAAGCACAAAATAAATTCAATTGACTAAGAGAAGCCATTGTTTCAGATACTACATGAAAAGCTTTGTTGCCATACTGGCCTATAAAGGCACAGTAACTACACATTTTGTCAAAATCAGGTTTCTTAGATTACTGTCCTGTGATACATGAGTTTGGCTCAACTATGTTCAGATTTAGTTTTATCCATATTTGGCTGCAGATTAAATCAACTTTGAAGCCAATTTTCTCAGTATCAGTGTTAGCATAGTTACTGCATTTTGACTTTGTAAAGCTGAACAGTTCACCCGAGGTTGTTGCTGAAACTAGACAGGCAGGGTTTATAGTTCCATTAAAAGCTAACAGGTCCCTAGCACATCTGTGTGAAAATGCAATTTGTGATGCCAAAAATATGTCCTCCCACTTGATGTGTAAATTACTTTCAAATTAAAGCTTATATTTGTGGTTGTAGAAAGAGGCATTTCAGACATTCTTTTGAACATGAATTCTTGTCAATCATGTAGGGACAAACCCTTGTAATTTACGAGCTTAAATGGTAACATTTTAAACACACAGAACAACAGTGAACTCAAAATGTCATCAGATGTGAATGAGTCTACATTGAAGACATTCTTAATGAAGCACAACCAATAGGCTGTATTTGTCAACCACAGTAAGCAGCAATATTAGTTCTTTCACCATTTAATTTTAATAGTAATAAATGCAACTGCTGGACAAGTTTCAGATGTACCTAGTTCTATTTACTGATATCAGAGATTACAGATATCTCAGATACATTGTGATAGCATATTAGAATTTAAATTTAAAACATGTTTTACACACAGGACATAAACGTCATCACACATAAAAACGTGTTAAAATAACACCATGTAAATACAAAATAAATTAAATGAAAAAACAAAACAGATGAAAGATATATTACGCCATGATCAAAGTGAAGAAGCTCTATAAATGAGCATAATTGCATTCAAGATATATCTAAATCACGGAAAGATATCAGTAATATTGTGATGCTGTGATATACTGTAGGTCTGTATGTTATTTTACCAACAATAGAGGTGAAAAAATGCAGGGGACGAGGAAATCGATAGGTGCACATACTGTATATAGTTTCAGAAAATTTATATTTTATGTTGTATATTTAGTTTTAAACCATTTTAACCACATTATACAAATTCCAATTAATCAATTAATATAATGTCATTAAATTGCATGTATAATAATGGCACAACTTGTCAGTGCTTGAAATGCATTTCATGTCATTAACATTTTTTCTCCTTTTCTTAAAATCTTGTACTAAGTAAATGTGCAGTGTGTCTGTCTTAACTGTCCAAATATGACCTGTAATGTCTGATTTACCTCTGTTCGTTGTAAAATTAACCTTTACGGTGATAGCAAAACACTTCACTTGCATTTTCAAGTGTTGCAAAATGTAACTTAAATAAAAAATGCAATACCATTGTGAGCAACTGTTTTTCATTTCATTTCACTTTTTGTTTTTGTGCTTATTAACACGTGTCAAAAGTGACCAAAATGCTTTCCTGATTGGTTGGTAAGGTTGCAAATAATGGTATATGCTATTTATACCCCAGTGCAAATAGTGGCTGATATTATTTGCATCCCAACACTGGTCCAAATAATGATAGATACTAATTACACCCTGGTGCAAATAGTGTCAGATATTATTTGCACCCATATTTAAATACTAACTGTAACAGATAAAGGTTGGGCAAGGAGGAGGCGGGAACTGGCTCAACAGTCAACATAAAAGTTTAATACAAAACTCAACATAAAACAAACATAAAACACAGACACATATGCAACGTGGCACGTGCATCACTCTCGCTCTCTCTCTCGAACCGGCGCCTCCGGCTGCCCCTTATCTCGCTCTCCTGCTGAGAAGCTGCTCCATCACAGCCATGCCCTCCTCCTCATCACACACCTCCCCCGCCCGATTCAGGCTGGGGTGCCACTGGACGCTGCCCTTCTGGGCTTTCTGTCAGCCAGTGGTTCACCCCGCCACCTGTGAACCTGGGGGAGAGATGAGGGAAGGCATGGGAAGAGGGAAAGGGCGAGCGGAGTCACAGAGAGAGAGAGAGAACAACAACTCGCTTGCCGGCTCCCAGACGTGCTGTCGCCCAGTCCTCAACCAGTCCTGGCGGACGCCAGCTTGCTTCTCCCCTGGCAGATGGCCGCGGTTCCTCCGGCTCTCGGCGGCCGGCAACGACCCCTCTGTCCCCAGGCAGGCGGTCGCGGCTGCTCCTAAGGCAGATGGCAGCATCGAGGATTTTGTGACAGCGCATCTCTTCACCCTCCCAGGTTTCAGTAACACTGTAACAGGTAAAGGTCGGGCAAGGAGGTGGCAGGAACCGGCTGAACAGTCAACATAAAATTCAATGAAAAACTCAACATATAAACAACATAAACACAAACAGACACACATGCAATGCGGCCATATGCGTCTCTCTCTCGAACCGGCACCTCCGGCTGCCCCTTACCTCACTCTCCTGCTGATCAACTGATTCAGCGCTGGCCATGCCCTCCTCCTCATCACACTAACATACAAGTCATTTTTATTTGTATAGCTAGCGCCTTTCAAAACACATATCGTTTCAAAGCAGCTTTACAGAAAATCACTCTAAAGTCTTAAGAGACATCATTGTGTAGTTTGATTAAATATGATTATGAAGTGTGAATAAAAATAAGTATGTAAGTAATAATTGTATTTAGAAACCCAGTGATCAAGCCGAAGGTGACTGTGGCAAGGAACACAAAACTCCATAAGATGTTGGTTAATGGAGTAAAATAGAATAACAACCTTGGGAGAGACCACGCTCACTGTGGGGGCCTGTTCCCCTCTGGCTAAACAACATGAATATAATGGCAATATTAGTTATTTATGTGCAGTGCAAGTTTAATCATTTTAAACCATGACTAAGTAAGTGTTAAGGGCCAGTGTTTAAACAAATATTTTGTAAGAACTAAATGATAAATGACTAATGTCTTTGATGTTCATCCTGGATTTACTAGAGAAGTTCATATAGATGCATTGTCCTTTGTTAGTTGGCTGATGAAGGCTTTTGTTGGCAATTTATTGATAGTTTATGTATTCCATTTTAAAAGCGTAGTCCATCATTAGACCAAGGTGATGCAGGCAGAGATCAGTGAGGTGCTTCACAGTATATACAGTATACACAGTATATGGGTATCACTGCAGCATTTGCAGAGTCCAACAGATACCCTACAATGACCCCTACCCCTAAATCTAACCTTAACCATCCCTTAGAAAAAATAACCTTGGTTTTACTACCGTAACCATGGTTTCACCATGGTATTTTGGAGTAAAATGATAGAAACCACAAAATTAACCATGTTTATCAAATCAAATCACTTTGTCACACGACCATATACACAAGTGCAACAGTGGGTGAAAGTCTTGTGTGCAGTTCCGAGCAACATAGCAGTCATGACAGTTACGAGTCATATACCAATTTACAATGAGCAACATATTTACACAACAGAATTTACATATCAAATGTACACATAATTACTAGGGCTGTCAATCGATTACAATTTTTAATCGAATGAATTACACGGTGTCCCGATTAATTAACTGCAAATATTTGCTGAGAAAGCCCCTCACATAGCAATAAAATTTATAATGATTATATATTGTTATCTTTAAATTATATATATATATATAATTTATATATAGTCTGTATATATATTTATTTTCAGATAATTAAAATGCTTCACATTCTTGTAGCAGAAGAGTTAATCATTGATAAGACAATCCAAAAAGCGGCTTTAGAATACAATGTATTGTTTACTACCATATTATTGATCATAAGTCAATCATTGGCATACAGTTCACAGCAATCCATTTCACAAGTGAATTTGTCAATCAGTTTGAGATTTATTATGGGGGCTTGTTTAAGGGCCCGTCAATTTACACCTGCGTCAGACGTCTCGGGTGTGTTGCGTCATAAACATAAAATGTTTAGGCCACTGTGTCAACTTAAATATAGTTTAATACTCAATCTTTAAACACATCTTGAGATCCTTTAGATGGCATTTGCAGTCCTTCGAGTGTTTTGAACGCAAGAACGTAACGCATGTTTGTGTTGTTCTGCCTATTGAAGTGTTTTCTTCACTGTATAAAACGTCTGTATAAACTGCGCGTTGCTCATACAGCTGAAATTTCACTTACTACCCTCTGGAGTATACAGGTGGTACTACAAGCTTGCATTTCTCAGGAATCTTCCTTATGGTCCGTGGGCAAACGATTAATTGCGTAAATTATTTTAACACTTTATTTTTGTAAAATTAATTGCACTGAATTAACGTGTTAAATCGACAGCCCTAATAATTAACAAAATAATAATATGCAATGTACAGTAAACAATACACACAATATAGAATACACATACAATAAAAATGAAAAGTATATAAAATATATATATTTACACAGTAGATGTATTGTGGAGAATATAATTATGACAGTCCAGTGTGAGATAATAAGATTAATAAAGTGCAGTGCTGATGTATATTGATCGTGAGAGATCAAGTGTTCAAAAGTCTGATTGCTTGGGAAAAGAAGCTGTCATGTAGTTGGCTGGTGCGGGTCCTGATGCTGCGATACCGCCTGCCTGATGGTAGCAGTGAGAGCAGCCCATGGCTCGGGTGGCTGGAGTCTCTGATGATCCTCTGAGCTTTTTTCTCACACTGCCTGTTATACATGTCCTGGAGGGAGGGAAGCTCACCTCCGATTATGTGTCTGGTCGTTCGCACCACCCTTTGCAGGGCTTTGCGGTTGTGGGTGGTGCTATTGCCGTACCAGGCGGTGATGCAGCCAGTCAGGATGCTATCTACAGTGCTGGTAAAGAACCATATGAGGATGTGGTGGTTCATTCCAAACTTCCTCAGCCGTATCAGGAATAAGAGGTGCTGGTGAGCCTTCTTCACAACGGCCTCGGTGTGGACGGACCATGTGAGTTCCTCAGTGATGTGGACACTGAGGAACTTGAAGCTGCTGACTCTCTCCACCGGTGCTCCATTAATGGTGATGGATCTTTCCTCCTGAAGTCCACTACAAGCTCTTTGGTCTTACAGATGTTGAGGGAGAGGTTGTGCTCCTGACACCAGCGTGTCAGAGTGCGTACCTCCTCTCTGTAGGCTGTTTCATCATTGTCAGTGATCAGACCTATCATCATCGTATCGTCAGCAAACTTAATGATGGCATTGGAGCTATATGTTGCCACACAGTCATGTGTGTACAGGGAATACAGGAGTGGGATGAGAATACCGCCCAGTGATGCTCCAGTGTTGAGGGTCAGTAATGAGGAGAGGTTTCTGCCCATTCTAACCACCTGACGTATGCCTGACAGTAAGTCCAGGATCCAGTTGCACGGCGAGTTGTTTAAGCCCAGAGCTTCACATCAAGCTTGCAAGGCAGCATTCTCACATATGTGTTCCTTTTTTCCAGGTGGGAGAGAGCAGTGTGTATTGTAGATGCAATGGCATCGTCAGTGAAGCGGTTGTTGCGGTAGGCAAACAGCAATGGGCCCAGTGAGGTGGGCAGCACAAAGCAGATGTAATCTCCTGATTAGCCTCTCAAAACCTTTGCTGATGATGGGGGTCAGAGTAACAGGATGCCAGTCATTTAAACAAGTGATTTTTGATTGCTTTGGTACAGGCACAATGGAGGACGTTTTGAAGCATGTGGGGACCACAGACAAGGAGAGGGACAAGTTGAAAATGTCCATAAAAACACCAGCCAGTTGGTTCGCGTATGCTCTGATGACGCGGTCTGGAATACTGTCTGGACCCGCGGCTTTACGGATGTTCACCCGTCGGAAGGATCGGGTTACATCCGCAAAAGAGACAGAGTGTGAACCATCCTCTATAGCTTCGGCGGCGAGTGCTCTCTCCGCAAGGGCTGTGTTATTTTCCTCGAAAGGAGCGTAAAATGTATTAAGCTCATCCGGGAGAGAGGCAGCAGTGTTCACTGCTGAGTTTTTTCCCTTAGTAGTCTGTGATGATGTTAATTGCCTACCACATACTTCTAGAGTCGGTGTTGTTGAACTGTCCTTAAATGTTGTGCCTGTACTGGCGTTTGGCTGCTCTGATAGTTTAACGGAGGGCATAACTGGCTTGTTTATGCTCCTCCGCATTCCTGGAATTAAAAGCAGAGGTCCGCGCATTAAGTGCCGCGTGAACATCGCGGTTAACCCATGGTTTCTGGAATTTGTTTTGATCGGAACAACGTCCTCTACGCACTTCCTGATGAAACACGTTACGCTATCAGCATAAACCTTGATGTCGTCAACAGAGGCAGACCGGAACATCTCTCAGTCTGCGTGATCAAAACAGTCTTGTAGCATAAAGTCTGATTGGTCCGACCAGCACCGGATCGTTCTGAGGTTGTGTGCTTCCTGTTTCAGTTTCTGCCTGTAAGCAGGCAGAAACAGAACAGAAGAGTGGTCCAATTTGCCAAATGGTGGGCGGGGGAGGGTGACCGCCATCCTGGAAAGGAGAACAGCAATGGCCAAAACCCGGTCCCCTCATGTGTTTAAGCTGATATGTTGGTGGTATTTTGGTGCGATTGTTTTAAAATTGGCTTTGTTAAAGTCCCCGGCCACAATGAACATGGCTTTACTATATTACCACCATATTCCTGTAGTAACATCATGGTTAACTGTATGGTTTCTACCAAAAAATAAGGTTACTAAAATATTACTATAGTAATACACTGATGCAATCTACAGCCATGGCCAAAAGTATTGGCAGTGGCATATATTTTGTGTTTCACAAAGTAAATGTTGTGGTGTTGGTTCACATTGTTTCTAGATTATTGTGTGATCAGATGCATTTTAAATAATTGCAAAAAGCTTTATTGGCCAAAAAAAAAATGTCACTATTTTTTGGCCCTGGCACAAAATGACAAGCAAACATAATTTCACCAACAGTGGTATCTTGGAAAGGTCAGCAGTTCAAGCCCCAGCACCACCAAGATACCACTGTTGGACCCTTGACCATATCTGTTCCAGGGGCACCGTTTCATGGCTGACCCTGTGCTCTGACCCCAGCTTAGTTGGGATATGGAAAAACAAGTGCATTGGCTTTGTACCTGTACTCTGCACAATGACAATAAAGTTGAATCTAATCATATCAGCAGTACCTGGGAAAGTGTGAACGAGTACTAGTCAGGTGAAGTCACGATCATTCTGATTGGATTATAAGAGCAGACTGATTGCTATAAAAGGAGGGAAGAAGTGCTTCCAATCATTGTGTTCTTGTTAGCAATGGTTACCTCTAAATTAAGATACACAGCCATCATCGATTTGCATCAAAATGGCCTCACATGCAAGTAAATTGCTGCAAAGAATATTGCACCTGAAGGAACCATTTACTGGATCATCAAGAACTTCAAGGAGAGAGGTTCAACTGCAGTGAAGAAGGCATCAGGACGTCCCAGCGTGTCCAGCAAGTGCCAGGACGTCTCCTACTGAGGAGTCAGCTATGGAATCGTGTCACCACCAGTGCAGAGCTTGCTCAATATTGGCAGCAGGTTGGTGTGAGTGCATCTGCACGCATAGTGAGGCGAAGACTTTTGGACAATGGCCTGGTGTCAAGAAGGGCAGCAAAGAAGCCACTTCTCTCCAAGAAAAACATCAAGGACAGAATGAAATTGTGCAGGATTTCATTACAAGGATTGGACAGCAGAAGACTGGTGCAAAGTTATTTTCTCTGAAGAAGCCCCCTTCCGACTGTTTGGGACATCTGGAAAATTGATAGTCCGGAAATAGTTCCTGTGTCATGCCAAAAGTGAAGCATCCTGAGACCCTCCATGTGTGGGGTTGCTTTTCATCCAAGGGAGTGGGCTCGCTCACAATTCTGCCCAAAAACACTGCCATGAATAAAGAATAGCATCAAAACGTCCTGCAAGAGAAACTTCTCCCAACAATCCATGAGCAATTTGGTGATGATCCATGCATTTTCCAGCATGGTGGAGCACCATGTCACAAGGCAAGAGTAATAATGAAGAGGCTCTGAGATCATTCATTGAAATTTTGGATCTGTGGCCAGGGATCTTAATCCCATAGAGAACCTGTGGTCAATCCTCAAAAAGGCGAGTGGGCAAGGAGAAGCCCACAAATTGTGATCAACTCTTCAGATCAGCACTAATAAGGCAAGAATGGATCGCCATCAGTCAGGATTTGGCCCAGAAGCTGATATCCAGCATTCCAAAGTGAATTGCAGAGGTTATGAAGAACAAGGTCAACAATGTAAATACTGACTCTTTGCATTTATTGAATGTTTTTGCCAATAAAAGCCTTTAAAACTTATGCTCATTGTTTTCCAGTATACCATAGAAACATGTTCAAAAATAATCTACAAATACTGAAGCAACAAACTTTGCAAAACACAAAATGTATGTCACTGCCAATATTTTTTGCCACGGCTATACACACAAGCAATACCGAGACGTGGGAATGAGTGCGATTGACAGACCCCGTCTCCGGATCAAACCCTTCACTACACTCCCCAATATTCACGAGACTAAATCACTGCGATGAATTCAACCTTTATATATTTTGTATTTATTATTGTAAGTAGTATTAAAGGAAATATTAAGAGTGTAAACAACACTAAACATTCATACTGTCTTTACACCCCACACCACTGCAGAGACACCTATTGTCTAGTCTCTTGTATATTTATGCGGTTCCACTAGATTAATGGGGTGAAAACAGCCGCACTGTGTGGCAGATGCCATTTACACCAGGGTGCAAATAGTCACAGAAAAATTCTGGATGAATTTAGTCCCTGGAGTATGTCAATACTGTAGGAATGCATTGCATTGATTATATTCACTCTTGGTTTGATTAGGCCTTGATTTTGTACCAGACCACCCAAACCATATAAAGTAATGCAATGAAATATTAGCAAGCCAGAGTCAATCTCTACTGACCTCACTGATGTATCTCTCCATGAAGTCAATCTTGCTTATGCTCTTGAACTGCTGCTCAAACATGTCAATCTGAACAAGAACAAAAAGACTGAATATGATCTCTGACAAACCCCATATTTGGAGACACGCATGGCTGCAAGGCAATGTTTGACACAGGTTTCATGTCTTACGTGAGTGTAGAAGCCATTGTGTCTCAGTAGCGCAACGAAGTTGATGATCTCCTTGACGTGTTTTTCACTGTCTGCTTCATAAGTGACAAACACCTTTCCTGCCACAATGAAAAGCAAAAGACAATATTTAAACAGACTCCCAGAAAAGGTATAAATTTATAGAAAAATACAAGTATGTCTGAAGTTTTAAAATATAACTACAGACTTGTAAAATCTATTCAATTAATGCTCCAATTTATAGACTATTTTAAACGTTTCAGTCGATTATGCTTAAAGGACAATTTAGTGAACTTAAAGGTGAGTAGGTGTCCTGAAAAATCTAAAAACTAGGAAGTCAGAATCGTTCCCTAAATGATAATAATGTTGCACCGGTTTTGGAGAGGGGGCATGTTAACAAAATGATGGCAAAATCTCTTAAAATCTTCTTGCACCACCTCTAATCTATGCACAGCATATTAACCACAAGCATATGCATATAATGTTGTGCAAGGCTGGACTGGAAATCAGGCATATTCCTGGTGGGCCGACGCCATCTTGAGAACCGAGCGGGCAGGCGGGCCGGCTGCGAAATGGTCCGAATTGGTCTCAATAAGCTAAAATGTGCCACCACGATATGCAGAAAAGGACACCCCCCCCCCACCCGCCCATGTAAAATCCCAGGCCGATTTCTCTTCCCAGTCCAGCTCTGCTGTTGTGTGTGGATTTGGGAGGCTTTTTCTCACAAAACAAATTCCTTACTGAAGTTGCTCCCAGACACATGCAATCAAGTGGTTACATGTGCACTGCTTCATTGAAACCAATCATAGATCCCATATTGGGTTTTGTCCTCAATTAAAGATGAACAGAAACCTTTAGCTTGCAAAACAACATGCTTCAGTTCTATAGGTCATCATGGCATGAAACCTTTTCCTTTATTTGCATATACTTACTATTTACTCATTTGATAAAGACTGAATAATGAGGGGTCTCAAAAAAAGCACACAACAACATGTTAACATGATCTGCACTTTCTTCTTTATTAAAGTCCTACTCAAATTCCACAACCTTTCAGTGTTGCTCAACTATATGTCTATACTTACTCTGCTCCAGGGACAGAGGGGCTGTGCTTTGGGTTAGTTTAGCTCGAGGGTAAGGAGAGGTGTGGCCGCTGTGAGAGATAAGAGTATTGAGTAAAAATCAGAAAATGAAAAGTTTATATCTGTGAAAAGCAATAACCTACTAATTATCCTCAGAGACTAAGACTTGTCCTACATATTACACTGTAAACACTGTAGCACTATTGTACATTACCTCTGAGTGAACTCGGAGGCTGATTTTCTGCTGTTTTCAGGGCCTGTTGGAGATGAAATGATTGAGATATTAAGCTATGTGCAAAAATGCCACCAATATACACCTGAAATTCAAATTGAACAAATAAAAGCAGCTGTAATGAATTTAGGTTTGTAACATCTGCAACATTCTATTCTAGGCTTTGCTATACATATCACATTTAATACGAGTTGATTCTGATTTAATTTTAAGTATAAGAGGTAAAAAAGTAATTCTAATACAGTTATTCAGATTGAGAATTTATGTTAATGAATTTACTGAAGTAGCCTATTTGACATACATGAATCAAGGTATATTATATGGTCAGAAAAAAAATCCTTCAAGTAAAAGTAAATTCCTGACACGGTTGCATACATGATGCAATTTTGAGTAAAGAAGTCTTCAATTTAATTGTTATTGGTGCATTCTAAGGCAAGTATCACTATTACTAATCACTCGTATTTAGTATTACACCATGGCTGAGTTTGGAATGGTATACTACCATATTAATCATCCTATTTCTTCCATAGACACTCACCGAGCACTTTATTAGGAACACTATGGTCCTAATAAAGTGCCTGATGTGGTCAAACGATTGAGTAAACCAAATACATCAAAAACTAAATCACTGGAGGCCTGGGTAGCTCAGTGGTAAAGATGCTGGCTACCACCCCTGGAGTTAGCTAGTTCAAATCCCAGGGTGTGCTGAGTGACTCCAGCTGGTTCTCCTAAGCAACCAAATTGGCCCGGTTGTAGGGAGGGTACAGTCACATGGTGTAACCTCCTTGCTATTTGTGGTTCGCTCTCGGTGGTGGTGGAACTTATTGGTGGCGAGTTATGAGTGGATGCTGTGACGGATGGCGTAAAGCCTCCACACACGCTATATCGTTCACGATATACAGTGAGGAAAATAAGTATTTGAACACCCTGCTATTTTGCAAGTTCTCCCACTTAGAAATCATGGAGGGGTCTGAAATTGTGATCGTAGGTGCATGTCCACTGTGAGAGACATAATCTAAAAAAAAAAAAATCCAGAAATCACAATGTATGATTTTTTAACTATTTATTTGTATGATACAGCTGCAAATAAGTATTTGAACACCTGAGAAAATCAATGTTAATATTTGGTACAGTAGCCTTTGTTTGCAATTACAGAGGTCAAACGTTTCCTGTAGTTTTTCACCAGGTTTGCACACACTGCAGGAGGGATTTTGGCCCACTCCTCCACACAGATCTTCTCTAGATCAGTCAGGTTTCTGGGCTGTCGCTGAGAAACACGGAGTTTGAGCTCCCTCCAAAGATTCTCTATTGGGTTTAGGTCTGGAGACTGGCTAGGCCACGCCAGAACCTTGATATGCTTCTTACAGAGCCACTCCTTGGTTATCCTGGCTGTGTGCTTCGGGTCATTGTCATGTTGGAAGACCCAGCCTCGACCCATCTTCAATGCTCTAACTGAGGGAAGGAGGTTGTTCCCCAAAATCTCGCAATACATGGCCCCGGTCATCCTCTCCTTAATACAGTGCAGTCGCCCTGTCCCATGTGCAGAAAAACACCCCCAAAGCATGATGCTACCACCCCCATGCTTCACAGTAGGGATGGTGTTCTTGGGATGGTACTCATCATTCTTCTTCCTCCAAACACGGTTAGTGGAATTATGACCAAAAAGTTCTATTTTGGTCTCATCTGACCACATGACTTTCTCCCATGACTCCTCTGGATCATCCAAATGGTCATTGGCAAACTTAAGACGGGCCTTGACATGTGCTGGTTTAAGCAGGGGAACCTTCCGTACCATGCATGATTTCAACCCATGACGTCTTAGTGTATTACCAACAGTAACCTTGGAAACGGTGGTCCCAGCTCTTTTCAGGTCATTGACCAGCTCCTCCCGTGTAGTTCTGGGCTGATTTCTCACCTTTCTTAGGATCATTGAGACCCCACGAGGTGAGATCTTGCATGTGGCCCCAGTCCGAGGGAGATTGACAGTCATGTTTAGCTTCTTCCATTTTCTAATGATTGCTCCAACAGTGGACCTTTTTTCACCAAGCTGCTTGGCAATTTCCCCGTAGCCCTTTCCAGCCTTGTGGAGGTGTACAATTTTGTCTCTAGTGTCTTTGGACAGCTCTTTGGTCTTGGCCATGTTAGTAGTTGGATTCTTACTGATTGTATGGGGTGGACAGGTGTCTTTATGCAGCTAATGACCTCAAACAGGTGCATCTAATTTAGGATAATAAATGGAGTGGAGGTGGACATTTTAAAGGCAGACTAACAGGTCTTTGAGGGTCAGAATTCTAGCTGATAGACAGGTGTTCAAATACTTATTTGCAGCTGTATCATACAAATAAATAGTTAAAAAAATCATATATTGTGATTTCTGGATTTTTTTTTTTAGATTATGTCTCTCACAGTGGACATGCACCTACGATGACAATTTCAGACCCCTCCATGATTTCCAAGTGGGAGAACTTGCAAAATAGCAGGGTGTTCAAATACTTATTTTCCTCACTGTATATATCTCCGCACGAACGCACTCAAAGAGCCATGTGATAAGATGCATGGGTTGACTGCCTCAGACGCGTCACTACGCCACCACGAGGACTTAAGAGCACATTTGGGGAATTCTAAATTGGGAGGAAAAAAAAGAAACCCTCAATCACTACCATTATAATTGATGATCAGGTCCTAAAGGTTTATATGTATAAGAAGAACTATGATATATTCCCTGATGACCATATCTGGTCAGCCAAATACAAGAAAATCTAACATGTCTATACTGGAAGCATCCTTTGCCATGTGTTGCATGGAACTTTAGTTGACGGATGCTCAATTTCAATTTTAATGCTACCCCCAGCCACTTTGCTATCCCTTCTAACTGAATATAATATATTTAAAGAACTTGTGATGCATTTCTGATCTCTGCTCTGATAATATTTATTTACATTTTTTACTACTTACCATATTTATGCACAGCTTTTGCAATACAAGAATAATACTACTAATTATTTAATAAATTAATTTTATACCAATGGATTTGCGTTGAATATAAGGTTGATGCATAGTTATTTACCCATTTTACGGTTGATGAAATCTAGCATCAATCTTAAAGCTTATTGGCCCATTTGAATTAAAATTGTTTGATGACGCATAGCTTTGATGCTTCCCATGTAGAAAAAACTCAAGCTGTTGTTTTGCAATGCGTCATTGATTTCTTCCCTGTTTAAGGGATTTTGGAAGGCACTTTTAGTGCATGTGAAGAGTGCAAACATGAGGTGGTGTAATCAAGCTTCTCTCATTAGCACACCAAGGTGTAACATTGGTGTGCGAGGATTGGAAGAGAGGAGACACAGGAGTAAATTAAAATCCTTTAATTACAAATCACTGGAGTGGAACAAACACTGGAGTAGAACACACAATAAATCTTAACATCAAAACTTAACTAACTAATGAGGGAATGGAAGGCAGGTGCGGATGATGATGGACCAATGGAAGTGATTAGGGCAATGAAATTTGGGAAACGTTGTGCAGGGGAAAACTTCAAAATAAGGGCAACTTCTTGTGCCAATGACGGATGAGGAGGGTATGAGGATGCAGAAGATGAAGGATCCAAGGAGGATGATCAGGAGGCCTAGGGGGTAGCTTCAGGGCTGGGAAAGGATCAAGAGGCCTGGGGGGCAGCTTCAGGGCTGGGAATGGATCAGGAGGCCTGGGAGGCGGCCACAGGGCAGGGACTGGGTCTGGAGGCCTGGGAGGCGGCCACAGGGCAAGGACTGAGTCTGGAAGCAGAACCGCTAGAGGAGGAGACTCTGGGGAAGCGAGCGGAACCGCAGAAGAGTCTGAGGGCAGAGCTGTGAGAGGCTCAAGGAGAGAAGCCGAGGAAGGCAGAGCCATGGAAGGCTTGAGGGACAGAGCAATGGAATGCGGAGTTATGAGAGGATCGAGGGAAACGTCTGTGGATGGCTCGGGGCTGACCTCCGTGGTCGTGAACATGGGTAGAGACTGGGGGAACGACCTCCGTGGTTGTGAACATGGGCAGAGACTGGGGGAACGACCTCCGTGGTCGTGAACATGGGCAGAGACTGGGGGAACGACCTCCATGGTCGTGGAAATGGGCAGAGACTAGGGAACGACCTCCGTGGTCGTGAGCATGGGCAGAGACTGGGGAACGACCTCTGTGGTCGTGAGCATGGGCAGAGACTGGGGAACGAGCTCCATGGTCGTGAGCATGGGCAGAGACTGGGGAATGACCTCCGTGGTCGTGAGCATGGGCAGAAACTGGGGAATGACCCCAGTAGGTGGTGGGGCCCCGGGTTCCTGCCATAATTTACAGCATATGGGTGAAATGCTACTTCCGTGGATGTTACCTCTGACTGCGGCAGGGAATTGACCAACGGAATCTGGAGAGGATGATCCTTTAATTACAATTGCTAGAGTGGAACAAACGCTGCAGTAGAACAAACACTGCAGTAGAACACACAATACATCTTAACAATAGTAATCGCTGGAGTGGAAACAAACAATAGATCTTAACATCAAAACTAAACACAACAGTTCAGTATCTCAATGTAACTCTTCAGTATCTCAACGTAACTCTTCAGTATCTCAACGTAACTCTTCAGTATCTCAACGTAACACTTCAAGGACTGACAAGTGATGGACAAAACTAGAGGGTATATACTGTACACAGGGAAACTAATGAAGGAATGGAAGGCAGGTGCGGATGATGATGGACCAATGGAAGTGATTAGGGCAATGAAATTTGGGAAACGTTGTGCAGGGGAAAACTTCAAAATAAGAGTCCTTGGAGACCCCCCCCCCCCTTAAAGGGCAACTTCTTGTGCCAATGACGGATGAGGAGGGTATGAGGATGCAGAAGATGAAGGATCCAAGGAGGATGATCAGGAGGCCTAGGGGGTAGCTTCAGGGCTGGGAAAGGATCAAGAGGCCTGGGGGGCAGCTTCAGGGCTGGGAATGGATCAGGAGGCCTGGGAGGCGGCCACAGGGCAGGGACTGGGTCTGGAGGCGGCCACAGGGCAAGGACTGAGTCTGGAAGCAGAGCCGCTAGAGGAGGAGACTCTGGGGAAGCACACGGAACCGCAGAAGAGTCTGAGGGCAGAGCTGTGAGAGGCTCAAGGAGAGGAGCCGAGGAAGGCAGAGCCATGGAAGTCTTGAGGGACAGAGCAATGGAATGCGGAGTTATGAATGGATCGATGGAAACGTCTGTGGATGGCTCGGGGCTGACCTCCATGGTCGTGAACATGGGCAGAGACTGGGGGAACGACCTCCGTGGTTGTGAACATGGGCAGAGACTGGGGGAACGACCTCCGTGGTCGTGAACATGGGCAGAGACTGGGGGAACGACCTCCGTGATCGTGAAAATGGGCAGAGACTAGGGAACGACCTCCGTGGTCGTGAGCATGGGCAGAGACTGGGGAACGAGCTCCGTGGTCGTGAGCATGGGCAGAGACTGGGGAATGACCTCCGTGGTCGTGAGCATGGGCAGAAACTGGGGAACGAGCTCCATGGTCGTGAGCATGGGCAGAGACTGGGGAATGACCTCCGTGGTCGTGAGCATGGGCAGAAACTGGGGAATGACCCCAGTAGGTGGTGGGGCCCCGGGTTCCTGCCATAATTTACAGCATATGGGTGAAATGCTACTTCCGTGGATGTTACCTCTGACTGCGGCAGGGAATTGACCAACGGAATCTGGAGAGGATGATCCTTTAATTACAATTGCTGGAGTGGAACAAACGCTGCAGTAGAACAAACACTGCAGTAGAACACACAATACATCTTAACAATAATAATCGCTGGAGTGGAAACAAAACAATAGATCTTAACATCAAAACTAAACACAACAGTTCAGTATCTCAATGTAACTCTTCAGTATCTCAACGTAACTCTTCAGTATCTCAACGTAACTCTTCAAGGACTGACAAGTGATGGACAAAACTAGAGGGTATATACTGTACACAGGGAAACTAATGAGGGAATGGAAGGCAGGTGCGGATGATGATGAACCGATGGAAATGATTAGGGCAGTGAACTCTGGGAAACGTAGTGCACGGGAAAACTTCAAAATAAGAGTCCTTGAAGAAAATGAGGGAGACTGTGACACAAGGAGACAGCAGATGTCAAGATTTATAGTGAAAAGGTGTTACCTTTTGGTCTGTTTTTCACCCAAAACCGATAATATTGCTTTAGAAAACATGGATTAGACCACTTGAGTGTTATGGATTACATTTATAAGTGTTATCTGCCCTAGTCTTTTTTGGAGCTTGAAAGATGGGACCCCATTGATTTGCATTGTATGTAAAAACACATCGTAATGAAACCTTAGTTTGTGTAACAGAGAAGAAAGAAAGTCATACAAGTTTGAGATGGCATTAGGGTGAGTAAATGATTGGATAACTTAATGTTTGGGTGAACTATCCCTTAAATCTACAAATAATATAATCTAAATTAAACTTCTATTACCAAGATCTGATACCAAGTCTGTGGAAAGTGGTTGCCCAATTTTCCTACATAATTGCAATATTAGCAATTTAGTCTTGTTTTTACAAGTTGGTTCAATTTGCCATGGATGTAAGACTAAACCCTGATAATGAACTCATCACTTAGTACCTTTTAAAAACAATAGGCTTTTAAATGTTTACATTATACACTCAGGTGTTTACATTGTTGCATGATGTTTGCACAATTTTAAAAGTTCCAGGTAAAAGAAAGATACAGACTCACTCATTAATCACTCATGTTAGACAAGGAATCAGAAAGTATCTAGACTTACATAAAGGCCAATAGGGCATGTGATAATGTGGTCTGGGATGAGAGCCCTGATCAACTTGATACACATCCAGAGGGTAGTGACTACAGTAGGGTGGCCCTCGGGATGGGCAGGGATGCGGGGGCTTGTAGTTGCTGTGAGGGGCGAATGAAGTAGGGATGGAGTGCAGTGACTGGGGCTGTTCTAGACTTGCCTCTCCCAGACTATGTCTGTCTGGAGAGTCAGTGTCACAGCCAGAGTAGCATGAATCACCAGGGTAACTACAGTAATTCCCAGACACCAAGCAAGAGGGCAGGCTGCCACTTGGGTATTCCACCGAGCTACAGCCCACTGAACTCGAGCAGAGTAAGTCCCTGTTGTGTGGCTCCAGGGTGCTCAGACATACTTCAGTCTGACTGGGAAAGGGCGTCTGGGGATTGAAGCCTGAGGGCAGACCTAGTGGGGGCTGGTAAGGGCTGTAATTAGACTGAGTGTGTCTGTAGTTGGTGTTGCAGATCCTGCCACTGCAGATATCTGTGAAAACAGCCTGTCCACTCTGGACGGATTTATTCCTGGGTATACAAGTGTCAGCATGACAGAGTTGGGAATCAGCGTCTGAGTCACAGTTAGAGTCCTCAGTAAAGGTTTTATCCATTGTCTCGTCGTTCTCTTCTGGAAGGTTGAAGGACTGGAAACTGTAATGGCCATATGGGGAACGGTGTCTAGATATTGAGAAAGAACAAGTAACAAGTTTAAGAATTATGATACTAGTATGACAGTATAGGAATAAATCAAACAAAATGAAGAAGTCTGAAGAGCTCCATTTATCTGACAGCTATTATGGTTAATGAAAACTAAAACAAAAAGAAAACATCTTTGGTAAATGAAATACAGGAATATACAATAACCGAAAAAGCTTAAACTAAAATTAATTTTCATGACTCTAATACTAACTAAAAGTAAAAATACAAAAACTAAACCAAAACTAACAGCCATAGAGCAAAAATAAATTGAAAGGGAAAAAATATAAAGAGAATAGAGTACACATACTTAATAATGAAAAACTCTATGAATCACAGTACATAGTGACACGGTTTTAAAAACTTTACTATCTTTGCTGTATTTCTCAAACTTTTTTTGTTCTAATGACCTGAAAATGTGTGAAAATTTATTGTAGGAGCTTAAATACTGGTAACCTAAAACCTGAAGAAGATTAATGAACCATAAAATTGCAGTTTAAATAAACATTATGCAATTCGCAAGCAATGGCCATGTGCCGAATGTCTATTGACTGTTTCGCATGCACCTGCCTGCAACCACTAGGTGTGCAAGGGATGTTTATTTTTCTAAAGTGTCTGCAAATACAAACTGTTGTTTGTACACAATAAATATGTAAAGATCAAATAATGAACAAATTATCATTAAAAATAACCTAGATGTTCCAATTTTAACATTTGGCAATTGCTAAATGCTTTTTTAGGAACCACATAGTAATACAATACATTTTCTAAATGAAATAAGAACGATAATCTGAGCCTCTCTGACATAAACAAAAGCAATTCAAAGAGATTTAAAAGGTGTGATTTTATTTTCAATGGAATTCAGTGGGTCTCAACCTACATAATCCCATTTTCATATGGAAATGGAAAAAGAATATATAAAATACACAATATCAAATACACAAATAATATAACAATTAATGCACAACACAGTTTCATGGCCAATGAGAAATATTTGGCTCGTTTGAGATGCAAAATACCTCGCCTTGAAAGTAGACATTAGTAGACGGCTGCAGCCTGGAGAGGAGTGAAATCCTTGCTGTCAAGTCGGACAATTTTCAAATCTAGTAGTGGATCAGACACCTTCGAGATCAAAAGGCAGATATTGCGGGATTCACGCTGATGCACTGTTGCCGATAAAGTGGATATAATTTAATTTCTGTTGCTTTAAAGGTGCAATCAGGAATTCTAATCCAATACACTTTGTCTAAAATTTTGCAAATATCTCCTCAGTCAGTTAGCTGCCCGTTCTGTGGGTGGGCTGAAAAAAAATCTAGTATTTGAACACAGCCCTGGCTCTGTAAATGGGACAAAAACAAATTGGATCAGACCAATCCACACAACACTACTCCAGCCAGTCAGCAACAGAGGGTGGTTCTTGCACGTGCACAGGATGGGGGGTGGGGGCAGAGCGAGAGGGAAATTCATTAGAAGAGCAATGGCAAATCTGGCTGACGCAAACTTTCTAACCTCCAAGGAAGACAAATGGCTGAGAAATAGACCAAGAGAAAAGGTCAGATGAATATAAACTAAAAAGGGATTATGATAAGTCAAGGACAGAGCTTCCAAAGGAGCACTGAAGGGAGGGGACTCTCGATGGATGTACTGTTACATCATCTTCAACAGCGAAGAACTTAGGTGTTATACTTGATACCTATCTGTCCTTTGAAAATCAAATTACCAATGTTTGTAAAACAGCATTCTTCCACATAAGAAATATTGCTAAATTAAGGCACATGCTCTCGGTTGCTGATGCCGAAAAACGAATTCATGCATTCATGACCTCAAGACCAGATTATTTTAGTGTATTACTGGGAGGATGTCCTTCAAGTTCAATAAATAAACTTCAATTGGCTCAAAATGCAGCAGCCAGAGTGCTAACGAGAACCAAGAAATACAATCATATTAGCCGCATTTTATCAACGTTACATTGGCTACCTGTTAAATTCTGTATTAATTTAAAAATTCTGTTAACTATGTACAAAACTTTGAATGGTCTAGCTCTGCAGTACTTAAATGACCTTCTACCACGCTATATTCCATCACGTTCATTACGACTGCAAAATTCTGGCCTGTTAATTGTTCCTAGAATATCAAAATCCACAAAAGGAGGCTCCTAAACTATGTAATAGTCTCTCGAACAGTGTTCGAGATGCAGACACACTCACTCAGTTTAAGTCTAGACTAAAGACTCGTCTATTTAGCCAGGCATACACCTAAATTATCCTTCAACCAGACACAGCGTCAGCCAATTTTGCCGGGGCTTCAGCCCCGAATGTTTTGAGTGTACCCCCGAATGTATTTTGAAAAGTTGACTGAAAATATGAAAAATATGTCTACCTAAAAATAGACATAGGTCTTAAAAATAAGCTGTCAGTAGACTATGTAGTCTTTAGCCTCATTGTTAGCGCACCCGTCTCCCACACCAGAGACGTCGGTTCGAGTCCCGTTCGGAGTGGGGCGAGCAGGACTGGTTACACATTGAATACATTCCTTGTTTATCAGGTGTTGTTTTCTCTAAGGATAACCAATAAGCATTAACATAAATTGTATTTGTGACTTGTTTTGTGATATTAGTTTGAGGTAAATATATACTTTGATTTGATTAAATGGTTTTGCAGACGGTAGCAAAGATGAGCTACAGACTGAGGTGCCAACAGTAGCAGCTGTGCCAGAATCAGGCATGGAAACTGGTAACAATTAATCAGTCACTTTACATTAGAGAAAGTTAAAAGTGAAACATTGTTGAAGTGCCTTGCTCAAGAGGTGATCGAACCAACAATCTTCTGCTTAACAGTTTAGTGCTTTAGCCCACTACGCCAGGATTTGGAGAATTATATACAGTTCGATGCAATGGTGTGTCAGTGAACTTAGACTAAAGTCATTCATGTATTGCTTTAATTTAGGATTTTATACATCATTTTGACATTTATGTCAAAAAATATACATTATTTATATTAAAAAAAATTTTTAAAGAGAGAGGATGAGTTAGTCGAGGATAGTACTAGAGTGGAAGATTTAGGAACTGTAGAAACAGGCCCAGCCAGAGCAAAACTCAAAGAATACCCTCTCACCAGCTTTGGACTACAGAGAAGTGGTTGCTAGTGTGAAAATAAAATTGTCTTGGCTAAGCCCGGATGTCTTCAATGCTGGAAATGCCTCTGCCTTCAATCCACAATAGTTGGGTCTGCCGGAACCAGAAACATTGATCATGATTTATAACTCTGCAATAAATTGAATGGCATCTATGCTTATATCATTTTATTTGTTTCCATGTCTCAACCTCGGGACTCCTATCCTGAGGTCACCAGAACCGGCTGGATCCAGCACCATTCCTGCTTCATGTTGGACTACACTGCTACGTGTCTCTAAATGATGATGACTAAATGCAGCCGGTGCCAGCCAAACATCACTTCAGTCTACAGGTATTATGATGGACTTCAGAGGATGAATTGATGCCAACTCCAACCATAAGACATGGGCTACTTCATATGCCATTGTCTGAACCTTGGATTTATGATGGACCACACCGAACCTCACCGAAATTACCAGCCAGGTTGAACTGCGTTTCACATCCCTGATCTCTGCCTGCATCACCTCTGTCTATTGATGGACTACAATCTTGAAATGGAATGCATAGACTAACAATTGCAAACAAAAGCCTTCATCAGCCAATTAACAAGGACAATTGCATCTATGTGAACTTCTGCAGTTAATCCAGGATGGACTTCAAAGACATTGGTCATTAACCTTACAGTTCTAACAAAATCGATGTTTAAACACTGTTCCTTAACACTTACTTAGTTTAATCATTTTAAACCATGACTTTAAATATCCAGAAGTAATATTTACATTATATTCATGATGTTAGCCAGAGGGGAACTGGCCCCCACAGTGAGTCTGGTTTCACCCAAGGTTATTTATCTCCATTAATCAACATCTTATGGAGTTTTGTTTTCCTTGCCACGGTAGCTTTCAGCTTGCTCACTGGGGTTATTAATACAATTATTATTTAATTACTTATTTTTAAACACGATTAACAATCATATTTTATTTAATTACAAAATGATGATTCATCTACATTATAGCTTTATCGTCTGTTAATGCCTGATCTTCTGTAAAGCTGCTTTGAGGTGTATTTGTTTTAGCAGTTGAGTTTTGAATATCAAAAGTGTTTCTCAGGAATCGCTGAGTGCACCTTTAAAATGAAAATAAATATTATGAAAAAGACACTCAATGTTATTAAATGTTATTTAATTTTTATTTTGTTCAATAAAGTTTGGATATTTCAGAAATATGATGAATCACATATCCCAAACAGAGACCGAACTGTCAGTGTTTTATTATATATGAATATTCAAATATAATTTATACAAATAAAATATGATATTAGAGCTAAAAAGAAAAATCTACAATTTCTTAGAAAAGAATACAACATCACGGTCATTTAATCCAATAAGCATTACGCTGTGCCATCAGCAAGTTTTTTCCCAACATGCTTGCAGTTTTTGAATGCTACAAGGTACCCCTCGCACTCACAAGACTTTTTTGGCATATGTCACAATGACATCACAGCAAGTTGGACAGATTTCGAACCGGCATGCACCTGCTGCTGATCAATGGTGATCGGTTCACAGAAATTGCTCCTCTCAAACGAGCCCATTTACAATTTCTCAATTCACCGGATACTAGAAGGCAAGGCAAAATTATAATTTTAGAGTTTGCATATAGATTAATAAACCAAGTAGTAAATTTTACCTATATGCAGCTGATTGTGAGCAGTGCACAAAAGGCATCATATTTATGCCTAATACAAAAGAGCTGCAGCCATTTCAGATGTCCAGTCAGCACACAAACCTGCAAGAAATAATCAATAAGAAATAAAACTTTGTGTAATAGTTTTTGGCATTTTCCATGAACAGGGTACAAAAGGAGATAATAAAAATAATAATTGAACAAATAATCAGTGAAAAGAGGTGCTTAACCTCTACATGTCTAAACTTAACTTATGAGCTATTATTTTATATACATTTTCTCTAAGGCTTGCAATTTTTTAATAGTTTAAAACATTCTTTGCAATACAGGTTAAATAAACTTCAAAATTGAAATCTTATATATATATATGCCCAATGGATGGAAGGAAGTCCCACCTTCCAGTTGAAAGTGCCAATCACCTTTTAGATACAGACATGACCTGTCAATCAACTCTAGAACGCGGATGCGCATTAGCCATAGCCATATTTTTAAACAGAACACATTGACTTATTGAACAATTACACATTATTGAACAACTACATTTGATGTATTTTCTTATTAACATGTAAAACATTTTACATTTATTCATTTGGCAGACGCTTTTAACCAAAGTGACTTACAAAAGAGGAAAACATAAGAGAATCATCTTAAGGAGAAAGTGTTACGAAAAGTGCCATACAAAAAAAAAAGTTACACTATCATCACAATAGTATACAAAACAGATTTAAGTGCAACAAGAATTGTTACATTTTTATTTCTTTTATTTCTATTTTTTTTTTTTTTTAAGTGACTGGTTAAGTGCTCTTGGAAAAGAAGTGTTTTTAGCAGTTTTTTGAAGATAGAGAGTGAGCCAGCTTCACGGATTGAGTTGGTACGGTCATTCCACCAACGTGGTATGATGAAACTGAAAGTCCGGGAAAGTGTTTTAGCGCCTCTTTGTTTTGGTACGACAAGGCGACGTTCCTTAGCCAACTGCAGGTTTCTGGTGGGAATGTAGCTCTGCATAAATGTTTTTAGGTATGCTGGAGCAGACCCAGTGACTTTTGTATGCCAGTATCAGGGCCTTGAATTTAATACGTGCATGAACCAGCAGCCAGTGTAGAGAGACAAAGAGTGGTGTAACATGTGCTCTCTTTGGTTCATTAAAGACCAGATGTGCAGCTGCATTCTGGATCATTTGCAGAGGTCTAATAGTACATGCAGGAAGGCCTGCAATGAGAGCGTTACAGTAGTCCAGTCTAGTTATGACAAGTGACTGAACAAGCAGTTGTGTGGCATGTTCAGAGAGGAAAGGTCTTATCTTCCTGATATTGTAGAGTGTAAATCTACATGATCTTGCAGTCTTTGAGATGTGGTCTGTGAAATTTAGCTTGTCAATGGTTATCCCTAGATTTCTGACCATTTTGGAAGGCGACACTGTAGTTGGACCAAGCTGCACGGTGATGTTGTGTTCAACAGCAGGGTTGGCTGGAAAGACAAGGAGTTCAGTCTTGGCTGGGTTGAGTTGCATGTGGTGTTCCTTCATCCAGGCAGCGATTTGAGCGGTCATTGTAGTGACGTTGGGCTGGAAAGACAAGTAGAGTTGTGTGCATCAGCGTAGCAGTGGTAAGAGAAACCATGTGACTGGATGAAGGGTCCTAATGCGTTGTGTATATGGAGAAGAGAAGTGGCCCAAGCACTGATCCCTGAGGTACCCCAGTAAGTAACTGATGTGGCTTGGATACCTTCCCTCTCCAGCCTACCTCGAAGGACCTATCTGAGAGATAGGAGTTGAACCAGCCAAGCACAGTTCCGGTGATGCCCAGTTTAGAGAGGGTGGAGAGTAGGATCTGATGGTTGACTGTTTCAAAGGCTACAGAAAGGTCCAGCAGAATCAGAACGGATGATCTGGATTCAGCTTTCGCCTGTCTCAGTGACTTTGTGACAGACAGCAGGGCAGTCTCAGTGGAGCGTCCACTTTTGAAGCATGACTGATTGTCATCCAGCAGCTTGTTCTGTGAGAAATAGGCAGAGATCTGACTGAAAACTGCCCTTTCAAGTGTTTTCGCCATGAATGGGATGAGAGAGACTGGTCTGTATTGTTCTATCTGTGTGGGGTTAAGTGCAGGTTTTTTTCAGCAGTGGGGTTACTCGAGCCTGCTTAAATGTAGTTGGAAAAGTGCCTGCAAGAAGAGATGTGTTAATTATGTGTGTAAGTGCAGGTAGGATGGACGGAGAGATGGCCTGGAGAAGGTGTGATGGAATGGGGTCAAGGGAACAGGTGATGGGGTGGTTGGAGAGGAGGAGTTTAGAGACCTCAGTGTCAGTTTAAGGAGAGAACATAGAGAAAGAAGGGCTGCATACAGGGGGTGGGTGTTTGACAGGGTGTGGTACTATGAATGTATTGCTGATGGCTGTAACCTTATTAGTAAAAAATGTGGCGAAGATATCTGCTGTCAGTGATGTGTCAGGTGGTGGAGGGGGAAGGCAGAGAAGTGTTGAATGTTCTAAACAAGCTACGAGTGTCTGTGGTGCTGCTGAAACTTCACATTCTAAACAATTTGAATTTTAAGCATTGTATTGGTAGTTAGTTAACATGCTACCAAACTCATCATTAATAGTAGGTACAAGCTAATAACAAGGCATATATCATACAGTATATGCTATCTTATTGAACAATTGCAGCTAGCAACTTAACTCAAATATGATGTGTGTGCTAGGCACCTCTCTCCAGGCTGTTGTGCTGTTTGACTGGCTAGCTGCTTAATGGTTTCCTCCAGATATTGGGACTGCTCACCACTCCTTGCATGTTACTGAGATGGAACCAGCAGAAGAGGATTGAGTGGCTTAAAACTGCATGCCGCTGTGGTTACAAAATGCTGCAGAACTTCACTTGGTAGTTTATGCTGGTAACGGGTATCGTCAGCCAGCTTCGTCCATAACGCACCGGGAGTATGGATATGAGAGTGTGCAGTGACATTCTATTTAAGTTGCAGTTAACTTTGACTTGACCACACTCATTTGGCTGAACAGCCATTCAACCTCCGCATTTGAGTGTGGCAAGGAGAGGGCAGCGAGTTCTGCTTTGCTGCAAATGGATTTGATCCAGAAGAGGCTCTGTAGTTATTCACTTCACTCAAAAACTTGACTGTATTTTCAGTTGAGTCCCACCTAAACAGATGGATGTTTCTCCATTGGAAAACAAGTTTGTCAAATGTTTGGGGCTGGTACCCCAGTAGCTCAGCTACTTTAATCATTTCAGAGGTGCCTTAAATGGTCATTTATATAGTATAAATGTGAAATTATTTTTGAATTTGAAGCATTCTAGACTGAGAAAAGGCAGAAAATGTATTTTTTACTCATGTAGGTGAAAGACAACAACTCCCAGAATGCACTTGCTTTGCTGCCCTTACGAGGCCACTCCCAAACCACGCCTACCGGTTACAGGCGGCAGTATCTGAAAATATGATACAACTAGGCTTCACATCGTGACTCTATAAATCGTGAGTTAGTTGATAAATTGACTGACTACGCGGGAAGAACATTACGATAATTCCGGGTGTCCAAACTCTGTACATGACGTCTTAGTAACAAAAAGAAAAACAAACAAAACACTCACTTTACACTAAGCCATCCGTTTGTCCCTGCGGGCTTTGGCTGGCGTTTCCAATTTATCTTCGGGATCCTAAAATAAGTTTCCAGGACTCCCCTGTCCATGTGTGGTACAAAACTTGGGTGCTCAGTTATACATGCTCAAGTTAGCGGTGCTGTTTCATCAGCGGATTCAGCGATCTTGTCCAGAAGAAAATGGTATCGCTGAAATTCGCGAAAGCAATAGGACACACTATCTGTTTCCATAGGCGCACAGCGAGAGCACTGACACCACCAGTCTGCCCCAACTCGAGTCTGGCCGGGCTCTTCCTCCTGCCTGCCAAGCAGGTTTTGCTCCCCTGCTACAGCAGCTGCTCCGGCTGCCTCTTGTTCCTCCATCTCCCGCAACCGTTCATCGCTGTATTGCGGCTCGTACAGGTAGACGCGAGCATCAGATTCTCGCAACAGATCTTCGTAATCCCCTTCTGCCATTTCAACTTCAAAACTACCTTCCGCCATCGTGATTAGCCTACTTGTATACAAACTTTCTACACAGAGCAAGAGCCTGTTTTCTTAGCTTCTACAGAAAGATGGCTGACACTATCTTCACATTCTGTGAGTGAGATCCCGCCCCATATGGGCGTGGTGAAAACATGCAGAATACTGGCTGTAGTTTTAAGCCTCTGGCCCAAAAATCCTCCGATGACGCAAAAATCGTCATTTTGCGTCGGAGGATTTTTTCCAGACTAAAAATAAATAAATCTCTCGTCTCAGGGGAATATGAGGGGGGGGGGGGGGGGGGGGGAGCTCGGTAATTCGAAAATACTACTGGTTTTCTACTGATACAAAGCTTAATTCTAAATCCTGAAGTAACCCTTTAAAGCAACAATGAAGTTGATCCACCATCTCCAAATGAACTTTCCATCCTCTGGCGCAAGACTGAGTTGGTACACGGTGTTCTCAAAGTTACCCGAAGTATGGTGATGGACTGAGATGTCCATCAAAGAAATCCTTCAGAACATCAGTGTTTGCTATAGGCTTGACTAATGTGCACCAATCTGATGTCAAGGAGTGTACCAGCTTGACAGGATCTGTATGCTCTCCCTCAAATGACTTCACTGCAACTTGTACGTTGGACAGGATTGATATCAAGAATGTCATGTAGACATAGTGGGTCTTGTCCATGGAGTACATGGCGTGGAGTACATCCGCAACCGCATCCATGCTCACTGGTCTTATTCAACTCAAAGTGGAGACTCAATATACGAGTTACCGTAGGCTCAATCGATAGCAAACGTTTGGCACACACTTTGGTAATCTGCAGGGGTTTTTGGCCACAAATAATGGTGGCATACACTGCTTTGTACACCTCCCACCATTTTGTGCCAATCGAAAACCAGTTGAAGGATTTATTAAGTACTCAACACTCCTAGAGATGGTTTCTTTGGATGCTGCATTGACAGCCAATTGCAAAGAATGGCACACAGAGGATGAGCACCAAATTGGGCAATGCACATTATTTCCTTAAAATCTTGTGCACCCCAGTAATCACACACGCATTATCAGTGCCTATACTCAAGAAACTCAACTACCGCCTTTGCTATTGATCTGACATCGTCCCCCTCCAATTCAATCAACCCAACAAATGTGGACACAAGTGTTCTTTTTTTAGCACTGAAATACCGAATCACCATGGCCAGGTATTGAGACACTTACATCAGTGGACTCATCCAAAAGAGACTGAATTTATCATCTCCCACATCTGATGTTACCCTTTTGAGAAAATAAGGAGCCAGTACTCCCCTAATAATGTGTGCTCTTGGTGTGGTGCATTTTGAAATTTGTTGCTGCCACAGAATTTGAAAAGGCAGCTTTGCAAGCCATAAATAAATGGTAACATGCTAGCAGCGAACAAAGCTTTTGTGCTTTTGCTGTTATCCACTTTCTTAACAAACTGGTAATGTAGACTGCATTGCGTACGGTTTTGATTTATTTATATACTTTGCTGTGGCAAAATGTTTTTTGATGTTATACATTTTTGCAAGCATATCTGATTTGGAGTACGCACAGTATGGCCGACAATCATCCCCAATTACTGGCTTAAGCCACCCTTTAAATTCAGGTAGTCTTTTCTGTACTTCTGGCTGTACAGTTTTGATTGAGACATGTTGAAAGTTCTGTTCAAGATCAAACATTCGTGACCAACTATATTCATTGTGTTTTAACTGTGGAACTTTTAAAATGTATCAAGTAAGTTTAGCAAACAAACCACCAGTGAAATATATATTTGTCCTTTTCAGATAGTTAATGCTACTTTGTGGAGGAAATTCCAAATTTGTCTTTTTTCTTTTTTAAATTGTGACTTTCTCACCAAACAATTGTACTCTGAACTGAATGCGTTTAAATTATTTGACCAAAAAATTATGTTTGTCTCGTCGAATGCATGCAACTGCCGTTGCAGTCAGCCAACCATGATTGCTGCTGCTGCCTCTGTGCCTGACTATTGTGCTAGCTGAGCAGTCACTACTGCTGATATCACTCACAATGCACTTTTGCAGCCAGGGAGAAAGACTGTATGCTGTGACAGAAAAAAAAAATTGTTTTTGCATCATTCTAGGGAAAATTCATGCATTTTATCGTTCAAGTCACTTTTCAAATGTTGCTAGAAGTTTCGAAAATTTTTTTATAATTTTGCCAGGGTAGTCTGAAAAGTTGCTAATTCTAGCAATAAAACTGCTAAATTGGCATTACTCTCCTCTTGCGAGCATTCCAAGTTTGCCGACAGTGTACTGACTTGCTAGAAAGATGTTTCCTGCATCCGAATATCCATAATTCCCTACTATATATTATGCCAAAAACAATATGCCAATGGAGGAGTATGTCCGAATCCACAGTATTCACGAAGCAGTAGGTGAGAAGTACCTGGGAGGCCAACTATTTTCTGTGACATTCTGAAGTGCGGATCAACTGGACACTTAACGATCCCATAATCTCTCAGGAGCTGAGAAGACATCATCTTCAAATGCTGGGTTTAAAAGAACGGCAGGGAATCATGTGTCAGACGGCTCTTCTCAATTGTAAGTTGTGGTTTACACATTTTTGGTTTACATATAATGTCTTTGAGAGTGCAAAGCAACAATAAATGTTTAAAACAGTCCAAATTTGTGAAGAGATATTGAATGTCTCAGAATTTATTTTAATTATTACCTTATCGTTTCCAAGAATCAGAGACTCCAGTTATTAAAATAAAATAAATATATATATAAGGGAGTATCCATGGCTAGGTGTGTTAAACGATTTTAAATGCACTGTAAAGTGGCGTCACTTCATAGACTTCAGTGTAATCAGCGGTGCTGATGGAAGTCATGTAAAAGCCCCTTGACATGTATAAAAATCACTAAATTTTACACATTAATCGTAGCTCTTCCGCCTTTTTCTCTCCTTGATGAACAAGGAAGATGACGAAGTGAACGAACAACATGCCCCTCTCTTTCAGACGGTCGGTACATGTACCAGGTCATTCAGCTCGTTTACAAATGAGAAGTTTTATGAGTGCCTCTTATTTAGAGTTCAAGATCCATTCCTGTCAGACACTGATTCACTGTGCATATGCTGCTGTAGCCAAGCACGTGACTGGCCGTAGCTGTAACCAATCAAACGGGAATTCTGACCCCTGATTATTTTTTATTTATTTCGTGGAATTTTATAATTTTCCACGGCACACCTGACAATCTTTCACAGCACAAAGATTGGTTGGGTTAGCGCGCGCACACACACACACACACACGCGCACACACGCGCGCGCGCACACACACACACACACTGAGTTGGGGGTGTTACAATTTTAGTCACTAGTCAAATTGGTGAATTCAGTCTACAAGGTCAATACCTCTAAAGGAGGTTTGGGGTTCTGTACATAGGACAACATTTAATGCATTACAACTAGCTAATTTTCATGGTAGGTTCATTTTATGTAAGATAATATTTTCTAAGGCATCAAATAGTTGCCTAAAAACGTGAGATTTGTGTCTAATGCTTTAAGAAACGTAATGGGACAAAATGTACCATATTTGTGGAATGTGCAATTTGTCCCTTGTATACGCTTGTCAATTTAACACTAGCACTGAACATCATATTCAAGCACATAAGAAAAGGTGGTCTAGACTGATGACGGCCCTGTTGAGAAAACAAACATCCTCAACTACTGAAACCCAGGAACCCACAATGACGCTAAGGGGATTTTCTTTATCTCTAACAATCTGCTTACTGTATGAAATATCAGTGCAGTTCACTGTGGAAAAACCACAGCACTGCAGTGGAAACAATAATGACACATTATAGAATGTCACAAGTAATGCCATCAATCTCAAAAGCAAGTAAGGCAGAGAGCACATGGACTGACTTTCATAACCAGAATATAAAACTCAAAAAGCTCAAAACAGAAGTGGATGCTGGCTAAGCTGACTCCATTTAATGTTTAAATTTACATTTTTTGTCAAAAGTTCTAAACAAGTAACTTAGATGAGCCATGTCAAATAAAAATACAAATAATAAATGTGCAGCACTTTTGCAATAAATCACCATGTCATTTATGGATCCTGTAATTACAACATGTATGGATCCTTACAACAATTCACAACGGGAACCATAAATGCCATAATATTAACCACATTTTTACTACTGTTATGGTCAAATCATTCAGATGAACAGCATCTCATTTAAACAGTGCAATACATTTTCTGTCTTTTTTTTTTATTTATTTATATGATGACAGCAGTGGCTTATTCAAAGATAAGTTTTATTGCAGTAATAGTTTGGTGGAAACTGGCTACTGTACATGGCAAATTTTCTTAAGGTTATGGCAAAGATATTGTACAAGCATGCCATCATTTTTTCTTAGTTGCATAGCCGAGTCAGACACAGGGAAGAAATTTACTGGAAAAATAAGGGCATACTGGTCATAAAGGAATAGTTTACCCAAAAATGAAAATGCTCTCATTTACTTACCCTAATTCCATCCCAGATGTTTATGACTTTCTTTCTTCTGCAGAACACAAAAAGACTTTTAGGAAAATGTCTCTACTCTGTAGGTCCATACAATGCAACGAGAATAGTGGCCAAAACTTTGAAGTAGTAAAAAGCACAAAAAATAAGCATAAAAGTAATCCTTACAACTCCAGTGGTTTAATTCATGTCTTCTGAAGCAATCTAATGGACTTTGGGTGCGAACAAGCCAAAATAAATCTTTTTTCACTGTACATCTTGCCATAATATTCTTTAGCCGCAATCATGATTTCAAGCTTGATTACACTTCCTAGCACTTGGCACATGTGCAGATCCCTAGATGGTGCTAGGAAGTGTAATTGAGCTTGAAATCATTATCACCAAGGAGACTGGTGATGTCAAGATTTAGAGAGAACAAAGTTGTTATATTTTGGTTGGTTCACACCCAATATCGACTGGATCATTTCAGAAGACATGGATTAAACCACTGCTGTCTTATGTATTATTTTTATGCAGCCTTTGTGCTTTTGGCACATCAAAATGTTGGTCACCATTCACTTGCATTGTGTACCCTTACAGAGCTGAGAGACTCTTCGAAAAATCTCCATTTTGTGTTCTGCAGAAGAAAGAAAGTCATACACATCTGGGATGGCATGAGGGTTACGGGTGAGTTAATGATGAGAGAATCTTATATTTTTGGGTGAACTATTTATTTAACCTCTTAACGACATGTGGTTCAAAAATGACCCACTTGCGTATTTATTTGCAAAAACAATTATTTTTAATGCATGTTTAAACTGAAATTTTAAACTAATATTGACATCCAACATATCATTTGAAAGATCTGGGTCTCAAGATTTGATATTTTAAAGCAATTTGGACGATTGCTAATTTACAAAATAAGATTTTATTAAACGTGTCGAGTGAAAATCAAAACATGGATAATGAATCTGGAAGTTCTGACCTTTATTGTCATACAGCCAAACACAAATGAGAACAATTCTCCAAACCAGTTTCCCAACTTTTTTCTGCCACAACACACTTTTTACAACAAAAATTCTACGGCACACCACTATCCCACATAGGTCAACCATCGTCAAAATTCAAAAGATCTTGTCCATGTTTTCCGTCTGTCTTAGTAGCGCGTTTACTTTTAATGTTTGAAATTAGTCTATGCAAAAAAAATAAATAAAAAATTACACATACAGTGCTTGCATTAGACTTTCTCATTTTCCATTTTGACAGACAGTGTCGTAAAAATGCTGTCATAATCTATTATTACCCGTCATTTTAATTCATATTTTAATGATAAATAAGACCTTTAATTTTCATTTTTTGGAAACTTTCTCTGAAAGTTGTCAAGTTTAGATCCTTGAAATTCGTAGTTTTTTCATGCATTTATTTATTTTGTGGAATTTGATTTGATTGCCCAAGTGATAGCCTATGTAGGACTGCTGAGGCAGGTTTAATGATAATCCCGCAATCAGCAAAAGGCTTCTCATCTGCACTTTCGCACGAGTGTAACGGAACTAGCCCGCGATCATGATCTGCTCTGCATGGTCTCAGGCGCACATGTGCTTCCTGGCTTCCCTCGATATTGCGGAGCGCAGACCTCAAAACTGATGTGACCGATTTCAATTCTAGTGAGAATGTTCTAGTTTAAAGCATTACAGAGGAAGTCAAGTCAAACCTCTCAAACAGTAGGCAGCTCTGACATGCCAAACAGCACTGAGGAGGAAGAGCAACACTGAGCTATGCGCCATTTGTTTTTTTTTTTCATTATACATCACCTTTACAAAATTGTTCACAATATGACATGAGTAAAAGTAATATTGTGTTATAAAATATTAAAAAAATATATATATAAAAAAAAGTGTTATTTTTCACAAAATGTTATAGTTTCATATGAAATAATCTAAAGGTAGAATCTATTATACCTCACTTTATATCAGCAGTGGCAGTTTTATTTAAAGTTTCAAAATGTGTTTCAGCTAGTACTTATTTTTTCATAAATACATTAATTTATTATTATTACTATTATTTAAGACTAGCTACACTGACCTAACCATGGTAATGTGGAGCCTTTCCTCCGGTGTAATATGCATGTTCCGTTTTAATAATTTTTTACATTTTGAAACATCAGGATAATAATGGGCTCATATGTAAATATGCTCCTTTTCATTTTTAAAATAGGGGAGAGAAAACTTCCTGTTGGTTTTGTTGTTGACGTCAATTTATTTATTTATTTATTTATTATCATTGTAACTGATAATAATAATAATTGTGTAATACCGTACACTGTGATTTTTTTCTGAGACACTATTATCGTACCATGAAAATCTCATACCGTTTCAACCCTAGTTGTATATATCCCTGATGCCGATTTGTGAAGGTTCAGAGTGGAAAACCGTAGACTGTGTTTGCGTTTTTATGCATGGTGTGCATTTTTTCACAGATTTTTCTTTGCCATTCACCCAGGGCCTTTAGCCTCTGCCTCAAGCCGAGAGGTGCCATCCTCCTCGGCTTCAGTCACCATCAACGAGAGCCTGGAGGAACCGTTCCTCCCGACTGCATTTTTTCAAGAAACCCCCTGTTCAACTGCACATCCAGGGGGCTCTTGCATTTCATTCAAGCGGAGATGAGCCACCCTCCCTGGCTTCGCTCACCGGGAGTTAGACCCTGGAGCAAACCAGCTCCCAAATGCAAATTGAACGAAAAGCAGTGGGAAAAATGTATCAATGTGCTCCAGGCTTCACTGATGGTGATCGAAGCCGGGGAGACAGAGGCAGTGGCTAAAGACCCTGGGTGAACAGCAGAGCAAAAGCTCTGAAAAATGACTGTCAATTTACATTTGAATGTTGAAAATATGAACAGTAGTGTCATTAGTGTTAGTAAAAGTTTCCATAGCAGCATTTCAATTTGTAATATTCTTTTCACATGGTTTATAAAATGCATAAATATATATGGAATGCATTATAATATATTCCCAAATAATAATTAAAAATTGATATCTTCATGAATATTTTGGTTTGTGTGGTATTTTTTTTTACATTGAAATATAAACAAATTGTGTGTTTTGAACCACTTTCGTCATTTTTGTCATACTACAAGTGATCTATTGGCGCCTCCAAGTGGCCTTTTTTTAAGTACACATACATAAATCATTATGGAAAAAAGATTTGGTCATATCGACACGTGGCTTTATATCAGATGTGTTTTTGGGGCAATGCGCATAGTCTTGCACGATTCTACAATGATACATATTTACTCTTGAATAAGAAATGTCTAAGTGTGTACTTAATTCAAACGAGCCCAAGTTTGTGTTTGTAAACCAAAGGGTTCAAGAACTGGAAGAGTTTTACTTTGGGCATGTCGTTTTCAAGCTCATGCACAAAAAAAGGCCGGATGTTAAGGGTTCAAGTTTTTTTTTTTTTCTGGCAAATGTCCTAAATAAAGATATTTCAGTTATGTCCTACTCCTCTTAAATACATTTTGAATGTATCTGATTTAATATTGAAATCGATACGACTTAGATTTTTTTTTATTATATATAATTTGAATAACCTAAATTCTAAATACAGCAGTAGCTGTAAAACTCATAGCAGCGGGGCTTCATGACTCAGGTAAACATTGCACTAATTAAAGAAACTTAAAACTTTTTCTCACATTTTCGCAGTGGCACATTTATACTCTTTGCGTACTATACAGGTAACGTGACACTTCCCAAAATAAAATAAATAAATACAAAAAAAAAAAAAAAGATTGTCTAAATAAAGAAAACAAATGCCACAGTAGTATTAAAACAATACTCTCCTGTACCTTCTCAAACATCACAGCGCAACGACTTGACTCTTAGGAGTATTGGATCTTAAAATCAATTATATTCAACAATTTAGATACTTAAAACACAAGACAGTGACGGTCGATGGCAGCCTGTTCGCTGACGTGACAACCCACATAACATACATTGCAAACAGCATTTTGAAACACGTACATACCAATCCCAGTCGATCACTAACATCAAGGTAAAGAAGCGCAGAAAGTTCACAGAGGGCAGGAGGTGCTGCTGGGTATCGTGCTGTGGCAGAATGAGCAATGGCTTATACGGAATCTCATAGACACCTGGGTATTTATCACATACACTCCGCCTACAGGTACTTCCCAGAAACATCCTCGAGATGCACTTGTTTATCAGCGTGATGTCCGAATCGCGAACGAATCGTATTTTTGAACAGAGTCTTTTAAATGATTCGGATGAACCGTTTCACATAGTTTGTAAATCACTCGAGGAATGACGAGTGTTTTAGGAGTAAAACTGTGAGATTGAAACAAAATGCGATATATTGGAAAAATATATCATGAATAATTAATATTATTAGATCAAGGTTACAGTGAGGCACTGGAAAATTTTTGGATGTTTTCAAGGCAGAAATGTGTATCTTATAATTTTAAAGCAGTTATATTAAATCTCGTGAATTATTATGTTTAAATCATTGCAGGAAAAGTCAAATGGTGCAATCAAATAGTATCCAATAGTAAAACTGGCTGTAACTTTACATTTTCCATTTTCAAGTTTAGTAAGTGATTTTATCAAACTAAGATCATGCTTACGCATATTGTTTACGTCCTGTGGCTATACTTGTGAAACAGTGAGTATTTTAACGTACGGATTGGCCTAATTCACTTCCTCTGTAAGTGCCTCTCTGTAACCCAGTTTTTAGTTTTGTTTTACCAAGAAAAAGAGAAACGAGTCGAAACTAATTTTGGGGGTAATCAACATTATGCATCAAATGCTGCTTATTGAGACTTGTAACTAACTTGTATTGAACCCAGAACACTCATTAAAAGTAATTTGACCGGATTACTGTCTAACATTTCAGGTATGATTAAAGTTATGAGGGATACAACTCGAACACATTCGAAGAAAAACAGAAAAACATATTAGCTCAGCAGGTCCTTAAAGTGCAAGTGGCTGGTGATCCGACTTTTGAAGCTCCAAAAATCACAGACAGTCAGCATAAATATGACTCCAGTGGTTTTAATGTTTAAAATTAAAGCGACACACTTTCTTTGGTGTGAAAAAATAGTTCACCCCAAAATGAAAATTCAGACATTGTATGCTCACCCCTATATTGTTATAACCTCATTTGACTTACTTTCTTTTTCTTAACCAAAAGGGAGAAATAGTGAAAAAATGTTGTGCTTAGTGATGTAACAACTGCGTGAACTGCAGCTCTCATGCAGTCTAATGAACGTGCAGAGAAGAGTAACGGTTGGTCAATAATTTCACTAAATAATACATTAGATTTGGGTATGTTTGTCACCAAAGCTCATCCTATGTTTTCATAACAATCATGAGTCTCATGGAATAACTTATTAGACTTTTGCATTATTATTTTGCATCCTTTTGAAGCTTGACGATGTGGTCACTATAAACTACCACTGCTCCCTTTGAAAAATAAAGAAAGTCATATGGGGTTATAACAACACAGGGGTGAGTAAACAATGACTGAATTTTCTTTTTTGGGTGAACTAAGCCTTTAACTATAAACCATTGCATCTGGTAAGCTTCACTAAAGCGCTGAGTTCACGTGACTATTCGCGTTGAGATGTCACGGACAAAATCACTCGAAATGCACCATTGTACTATAAACAAATAAATGCAGATCTTTAAAAAGCTTCTGTATAGTGTTCCTCCCACTCAGTTGTAAACAGCGCCGCTCTTCCAGGTATGATGCATGTGCGTCAGTTCTCCCGTGTCTCATGTGCCAACGCGATAAAGTCACCTTGCTTTTGGAAGTAACGAAAGAAAACATAATAGTTGATGGTATCAGTCTATTTTCTCAATCCTGTAATAATAAAGATATCAGATTAATTTTTCAATCCAATCATAAAATCTCTCCTAGAGTAAATTTTTTTTGGAATGCACAAATTATTGATATTCATTGGAAAGAGGCATGGTTAATTCCATATAAATTCTGTATGCTGAATAAAGTTAAAGAGGTACATTTTAAAATACTTCATAAAATCTACCCATGTAAAGCTTCATTATCCAAATTCATGGACATTGACAACAAATGTTCTTTTTGTAATGTATACGAGGAAGACTTGGCTCATTTGTTTTATGGATGTGATTTTTCTCAAAAATTTTGGTCTGATGTTAGTCTTTTTCTTTTTGCCCCAAGAAAAGTGAATTATAAACTATCTCTAAAAGATGTTATATGTTCTTACACCCATAGAAGCAAATTGTGTGAATATGTGGTGAATTTCTACATTTTGCTTGGCAAATATTATATACATAAACAAAAATTTGCAAAATGCATACCTAAATGTAGCCTATTCTTATTAGAGATTGAATCGCTGAGGAAATCATTAAAATTAATTAAAAATAAAAAGAATGAAATGCTGTTAAACTTTATGGAAGAATTCTTTAGATTGTAATTAATGCCCCCTCTTGTCAAATTTTTATGATCATAGGAAAAAGGAAGAAATATTTAATTATTATTATTACTTTTTTTTTTTTTCCTATTGTTGTCTTGCTTAATCTGGTTCAGGATATATGTTTTCTCTATTTTATTTTTTTTCCTTCTTTTTTTTCTTCTTGTGAAGTTCCATTATATATTGTAATTTTGTAGTTTGAATTGTTTGTATCATTTATTAAATAAACAATAAAAAAAAATAAATGTGCCAACGCGATTCCTTCACACGTGCATATCGCTGCTAACAGGAAGCGATGATTTAGAATGAAAAAAAAAAGTACTTAAACATTTATCTTTTTCGCACCAAACGAGACCGTGCCGCTTTAGAAGGCATTCATTTAACTGCTGGAGACTTATGGATGATGTTTTTTACTGACTGTCTGTTCTTTTTGGAGCTTCAGAAGTCTGATCACCATCCACTTGCATTTTATGGACCAAACAAGTTATTTTTATTTTTTCTTCAAATGTGTTCTGGTGAAGAAATTAAGTCATACACACCTGGGATATCATGAGGGTGAGTAACTAATGAGAGAATTTAAATTTTTGGATAAACTAACCCTTTAAGTTGTAGTATAGCCACAAGTATTCAACTAAGGAAAGTATTTCATAACTTTATACTTGATGGTTACACAAAAGTTAACTGTTCAACATTCATTTGATTGAAGATTTAAAGCATTTATTTATTTAGACACCCTTTTCATGGTAAAATTAAATTAAACGGTTGAATACAGAACTTCATGATGTCTTTTGTGTAACAATTGCTGAGACATAATAAATACACTGTCCTCAAATGATCAGTCTCAGTATTGTATTTTAAAACTGCAATGTAAAAAATAGAACAGGTATCTGTATCGGCACGTACCAAAAAGGAAGTAATCGGTACTGTACTATGTACTAGCAATGTACTATGTCTTCAAAAAATGGTATTCAGAACATCCCTAGTTACACCACTTGTTATTTTTGGAGTCCGTAAATGAACTTTTTGATTGAAAATTTTCTAAACATTATTAATATTGTAAAAACCCAGCATTCATACTATGACATACAGGACATACAAGGAATCCTTTTTTGCCATTGACCCAAATGGGTAAAATGATAGAATGTAACTTGATTTAACACCCTCCCTTCTGAACATACATGAAAGGATATGTGATGAGGTTGTGGGCAAGCTTCTTTTTCTCTGTTGCAGCCATACTGTAGAAGACATGAACGCCTCTCATGAAGTCAGCCAACCCTGGAGTGGAGCACTTTGGTGACTTTGGTGTTGGGTCTTCACAATTACCTTGGGGACTTGAGGAGAGTGGGGACCCAGGTGATGAGGTGCCTGCTGATGGGTCACAGGCTGTGTGTGAGGTGGTGCAGTTGTATGTGTGGTGGAAGCAGTAGAAGTGGCTCGCCTATAATAATGTCTGAAATTGAAGTCAAGGGTGACCAAATATGCTACTTCCAAATCCTATATTTTCATGCCTTTTGTTGGAATGTCCAAAGATAATTACAATAATATAGTACTTTAATGAGTATATATATATTCTATGCCAAGTATCTAGCCTAATGTAAAATTCTTTTCCATTTATTATATCCATTATATATCTATCATAAATGATATACATTTGTAATTACCCTGCTGGCTTACCAAGGTTTTATGACACAGAGATACTTAATGGCTGTACTTCATATGTCTAATAACAAATTCTTCCCATCAGCCACATCTTACAATTATCTTATCAACTTTGCTGGGGTAGGATACACAGATGTGGAGATGCCTCTAGAGGCCAGGTGCTTGTGAATGAGTCTCTCAGTACCGTACCAGTTGAAGCCTTTTTGTGGAGTGACCAATCCTTGGTAGATGGACACTTGCTGACTTAAAAAAGGTTAACTATCAAAGTAAGGCCAACAATTTCTTCTTCTTCTTTCAACTGCTCCCATTAGAGCAGTTGAAAGAATTGTTCACCATTAAATGGTGAACAATACTGTAAGATGTTCAGTCTGGAGTTAGATTCTTGCCATGTAACAATGTTTCCATGGGACTTTCCAGTTTCCTCCCCAAATTAAGCTCTGCAGGGGACATCCCAATAGTTTCCTGGATAGCTGAATTAATAGCGAAACAAAGTTCCGGTAAGTATTGGTCCAATTTTCTGTGATTGTTGTCCACATAAGCAGAAGTCATGCACTTGAGCGTACGATTAACCCTCTCGGTCATATTTGTTTGTGCATGGTATGATGTTGTCAGTTTAGGCTTGATATTCCACTTTTGACACAGTTCTCTAAACAATGATGGCACAAATTGTGTACCTCTATCTGACAGAATGAAGTCTGGCACCCCCCAACGGGTTAGAATTTCCTTTCGAAGGAGTAGTGCAACCACCCAGAAAATTCCACCCAGCGGGAGTAATAATCTACAAGGACCAAGAGGTACTCATTTTGCTGAGTGCTGCGTGGCATTGGCCCCATAAGCATCTCGTTGGGATGGGTGGTGTTGATTTGTTGCAGTTTGCCCACTGGTTTCTGATTCTCTCCCTTAAGCGTCTGGCATTTAACACACTTCTTAACATGGTGTTTTATGTCAGTCCACATTCCAGGCCAAAATGCCACATCATGAATACGCTTATAAATGCCTACATGGCCGCTCCAGGGATTTGAGTGGTAGTGGTGTAGAATGTACACTCTGTAATGAACTTGATTATTTGGCAGGTGAGTTTTGTGATAGAGTTTATCCTCCACCATCTCATACTGGTCCTTTAGAGGGGAATCATTCTCTGCTAGTGCTTGAAGTGTGTTTATGATTACAGGGTCTTTTTTGCTGTTCCTCCCAGATGGTAGCTGGAGACATTGGAAGTTCAGCATTTTCCTGTTGGCTGGTGTACAGGCTACAACTGGCATGAATCCGAGACAAAGCATCAGGTGCCATATTTAGTTTTCCTTTGCGATATTCAATGATAAAATAAAAATCGCAAGATGAGGCGACTCTTGATTTTTGTGAAAGACACTACCCATTGTAGCGCTGAGTGGTCTGTGATGACAGTGAACAGTTTGTGCTCTAGATAGTGCTGCCACTTTTCCAGGGCCCAGATTACAGCCAAACATTCTTTTTTGGTAGCAGTGTAATTGCACTCCGCTTTGTTCAGGGTTCTGCTGGCATAAGCAATAACCTGTTCCAAACCTTGTTCCTTGCGCTGGGTCAACACAGCACCCAAACCAATGTCACTGGCATCCGTGTAGACAGTGAAAGGAAGTTGAAGGTCAGGATGGCCAAGAATAGGATGAGAGGTAAGACAGGATTTCAAATGTTCAAAGGCTTGCTGACATTGTTGTGACCAGAGGAATGAACATCCTTTTTTTCAGTGCATTGATAGGTTCAGCGATCCTGGAGAAGTTTGGTACAAACAAGTGGTACCACCTGGCTAACCCCAGGAAGCGTTGTACCTCCTTGATGTTGTTGGGCACAGGGTAAGACTGTATAGCCTCCACTTTACTTGGGTCTGCAGATATGCCTTTGACATTGTCGACATGTCCCAGAAAGGTTATTTCCTGAAGGCAGAACTTGCTTTTTTTAAATTGATGGTCAGGTCAGCCATTTGTAGCTTGTGAAGAACAGCTTGGAGGTTGAAAAAGTGTTGGGCTACAGATGGTGAGTAAATAATGATATCATCAATGTAGACTAAACAAATTTTTCCACGCAATTCTCCAAGAACACACTCCATTAATCCAGGCTGTTGGGATTTTCCATCTTTCCACTTAGGTGCTGGGAGCTGATAACTGGTATACTGGCATTTCCTGGCTGAAAAGGATAATCCTCTTTAGAATTAGATTTAAATTAATACTTTTGATCTGCCACATTGGTTTGCAGCCTACTGGAGAAGATACAATCCAGTCCTAATACGACTGCATAGGCCAGGGCTTTGGCAGAAAGAACAACAGCAGGTATGGTGAATAATTTTTGGTGAAGGGTGATTGGTATGTTTATCCATCCTAATGGAATTTCTGCTTCCCCATTGGCTAGGTAGAGCGGACCCTGTGTCCATGGATAGAGTCTTTGTGAAGTGAGTTCATTCCAGAGACTCTCATGTAAAAGGGTGTAGCTAGCACCAGTATCAACAATGGCCTTTCCCTTCCAGGTACCATTACTGAGTGGTATAACTATGATGGAACAATTTCAGTAGGTGATGGTTTCTTACAAGTTGTAAGACACAGAGCAATTGCCAGGTGGACCAGCACTTTTTGAAGCTGGAAATGTTGTCCGCTTGCTACTGGGGCAATGGGGTTGGCTGGTGGACTGAGGTGACTGGGACTGAGAAGAGACAAAGTGAGGTGAGTGATGGCCTTTACATCGCCAGCATTGCACTGAAGGCAAATTCTCTGCTGAGCGGTTGGAAATGGGCCTTTGTGGCATGAATAAGGGTTGCTTGGAACTCACACGTTCTTCATATTGCAGTTGTTGTTCGGGGTCTTTTCCTGGCTGTTGGCCTAATTTCACCATGCCATCGACTGTATTCACCTGACTGTGTGTGGGTTAATATTTTTTTAGAATCATCTTCACCAATTCACTGTCCATCAAGGTGGGCTTCCACCTTTTGCAGAGTGCTCTGTATGTAAATGCAAAGTCTCTAATGCTCTCCCTTTCTCCCTGCGTTCTTGTTCGGACCCTCTCAGCCAGCTCGTCTTCATAATCCTCAGAGAGGAAAGCGGATTCAAACTCACCCCATGTTGTTATGGAGGATCATGCAACTTCCCACCAGTCCCAGGCAGTACCGTAAAGGACAGTGCGGAAAGTGGCCAGGATGTCAGCATCAGTAAGAGGATGTAACGCCAAGAAATCTTGACATCCGGTTAGATAGAGCAAGGGGTCCACATCATCTGATTGTCTCCCAAAAGTAGGAAATGTAATCTTAAGATGATCACTCTTTACAGCAGGAGTGGCGAGAGGCAATGGAGCAGTTACTGGTGATACAGATGAAACAGGAGTGGTGAGAGGCGATGGCGAGAAATCTCTGGTCTGCTGATCAGCAATTTGTTTCTCTTGCCTTTTGAGTCTATCCTCAAGTTCCATTTGTAAGCTTATTACAACTGTACACAGTGTGTTAGTTGTTTGGGAGCACTGGGTGAGCTCTGCAGACAACTGGTAATGATTTCTTTGAAGTGTTACCAGGTAGGATTTAATGTCCTGCTGAAGCTCCACTTGATGTTGATCAATCATGAACCGCACCTCAGACACATAGGTAGTCTTAGCTTTGTGTAGTTCATCAGAAATCATAACTTTGATTGATTTAGTGAGTTCATCAGTCTCTTTCTTAACATGCTGTTGACTTTCAGAAATGTGTGCAAGCACTTCTTGTTGGTTGTGCTTGAGTTTATCAGCAAGGTTATCAATCAAGCTGTCATGATGTACAGACATTGTTTTAAGTTCGTGGGTGAGTCCACTAATGGTTATCTCATGGGTTTGGATATGTTCCATCAACGTGTCCCAGTTTCCTTTAACTTGTTGAGGGAGTTGGTGCATTTCTTTACCAGGAGTTGTTAGGATTCCAGGCAAGTCCTGCTGTGCCACTGAAGATAGAGATGAAAGCTCTGGTGATGTACATATTGTTCCAGAGGTTCCTGGGAAGTTGGTGGTTCTGGCTTGAGTGGGAGTGAAGTGGAGAGAAGCACAGAGAGCTGAGGACAGAGTCAAGGAAGCCAGTTGGAAGTAGCAATGTCTGGTGGTTCCATCTCCTCAAAAGTGGACGGAGAGGGAGTAGTGGCCGCCATGTTTGATTGTCAATGTTTGTGTAGTGTGTAAAAATGTACTGAAATGTCAGTTAATGTTTGGATTTAAATGGAATGTATGTAGTGTTAGTAAAAATTAATTACAACAAGAGAACACCAACAGTTCAGTGTCACGTGTGTCTGTCCCAACAATTCACCCCACAGTTCACTTAATGTCATGCAACAACAGTTAGAGATCAACAAATTATTTGATAGTTACCATAGCTCTCACATCTTAGTTAGGTCAATCAGTTTGGCAGTAGCTCTACAAAGGGTTGACAACATTTAAATTTTTTTCACAAAGTTCACAAAACAAAAGGCATTTTCCCACAAAAACTTTTCAGTTCTACTTAAAGCTTTTCAAGTCAGTTTATATGCCCCAATTATATAAACAAATTAAGCCATTTAAAGTGTTGACAATGACCAACCTCATTCATCATTTAGTGAAACTCAAATAAAAAGTTAATGTGTTCAAATGTTAAAGTGTTCAAATGTTCCTGTTCGGACGCCACTTACGTAACAGTGGCTGTCCCAAATAAATTCAAAGAACGAATAACAGGTAACTTGAATCAAATTGTTTGGGCGCCAGACAAGTTTTTACTTGTCAAAAAATAAATCAATTTCAGTTTCCTGGTAAATAGCTCATAAACCACCGATACACAAAATTAATGTTGTCCAATAACCACAATAGCACATAGAATATGGACTTAAATGTACACTCACAAATTGAAGGTTTTCAGGTCAAAAAAACAAAGAAAACACATTATTTCAGAAAACAGAGAAAAACGGTTACTCAATGTTCACTTTTCAAACAGCATGTATTTTTTTCTCTCTTTTTCCTCAAAATGACAAAAACAAAAACTAATGAATACACAAACAGTACCAAGCAGATTGTGGCTTAAATTCAGTTCTGACTTTCGTTTGATTCACAATATGTTTGCGTGTGCGTGGGTAGTGAGTGTGTATGTGTGTGTGTGTGTGTGTGCTGACTGCATCACGTAGGCTATGTAGCGGACCCACCACTGAACATTCAGAGCCTGGAAAAATAAGTTTTGAGTCTAAGCATGGGGTTAAAAGATGATGGACAATGCTAATACCTGTGGCAGGTGAGACAGGCTGGAGTTATGTTGCACCAGGCAGGCGAACTGTGCAGAGCTCAATTTCTCCGTCACTTGGTGATCGCACCCGGCCAGCGCACACAGAAAATCCAGGAACAAATGGCAGCGCCCGGCCTTCAGGTAGCATGTGACCCTCTTAGTTAGCCTATGAGTTTTAATTTTCTTTTCTTCCCGCTTCTCTCTATCTTTTATATAATTTCCTTCTTACTTCCTCATTGGTTTCCGCCCATTTGGAAAAGTGAAAGAGACAGTATGGATTTTTATCCGTATCGCCACAAGTGGCAGTTGCACAACCACAAACAATGTGCTTATCCCAAGTTAGCAAAACAGTAATTTAAATAATTTTTTAAATAATAGCAAATCTAGAAGAATATGGTGAGCCATGCACTCTAAAGAGTGTCTAAACAGAGTCACAGATGAGTGCGGAGTACACTTCTTTTGTTTGGCATCTCTAAAGATCTTTTTGAGGTACTCTTCCGAGTTGTTGGCTTTTTCTCTCTGCTGGGCAACTATGAGTGCCAGCTACAGAAACAGAAGGCATACATTTGTAAACTTATTTACTGGTTAAAATTAATGGCAGCAATATAATAAGAAACAGGCAGCTTTACGCCTTGTATACTTTAATAGTCTCCTCCAAAATCTAGTCTCATCAATAGGACTGGTGACAAAACATTCCCAAGCTCTAAATCTGAAACACAATATTACCTATTCATCACTCAAATCTGTTTTTGTGATGCCAAAACTGTATATCAATCATAGATTACGAGAGGTGTCCTTTGAGTAAGCGGTCATTGCTACAGGTCCTGATATACTGCCATTTTCAACCAAAACAAACGCAGCCCTTGGAATTAATCTATAATGCTACACCCATAAACTTAAAACTCTCATATTTACAGTAGCTGATTAGTATTAAGGCTTGTGAGAGTTACTAGCATCCTCTCCTTTAACCTTGTGTGACCCCGCATCCACATACATGGACATCGTATTTTGGCTTTGCTATTCGCAACACATAATTTCAATTAATTGAAACCCACTGAATACTGTTAACAACACTCTTCACTATCATTTGATGGTTAAACTTCTAACGCACAGAGTCATGACAATAGCATGACGTCAAATTCCTTGAAGCGCTTCTATGGGCGCAGCACCAACAAAAGTGCCTCTGGTAAGAAAGTGCCTTTGCATTTTTTCATTGAAACCTTGGTTGTAAAAAGTAGTGTCTCAAGTTTCGTTTGATATGCCGCTTTTAACAAAAATTATTAATTTTTCTTCAGCACACTGATAAACATGATGTCCACATATGTGAAAATTGGCACCTTATTCCCTCAAAAGTTTCAAAAATATGTTAATTATTTTGAATAACTTTCAACATGAACACATCTGTGGGTCTTTTAGCTTCATCTTAATATAAATTGCTATTTTTATTTTGGTATCACTGCACATAAGATTCTATCCATTAACATTAGTAAATGCATCCCTACATATTTACTGTGCTTTTTTTTTACATTGAGGATCAATGGGTTCATCCAAAAGCTGAAAAATATTGCTTTCAGAGGGATTATGTGGAGTTTGGATGAAAATAAATTGCATTTCGAACTGTACTGAGACAGACAGCTCACTGGAGGTTAAGTAATTTACTAAATAAGGTGGGAGCAAATGAGCATCCTATAGCTTTGTATGCAGCCAAGTCCATTCACTCCTAACATCTGATCAAAAGTTCAGTTTCAGGCTGCAGATGATGTCTGGACCACTCAACAGAATTTGGCAGACATGGGACAATGGTAAATGGTTCACAGATTCATAATTTATAATGCTACATTTTTTTTTTATATTTAACATGATTGGCTGAGATTGGATGATGCTGGCCATCACTTTGAATAATAATTATTTAGTCAGTTTTATAGAAAATCAGCTGTAATGACTGTAATGTCAAAAAAACATGAATAACCAATACTCCTGGAAACTAAAATCAATTTGATGAAAAAAATACTTTACGGACTTCCTATAGATAGGCATTATTTAAAACTTAATCCCGCTGTCCACATATGTGGACATTAGTTTTCAGGAAAATGTTTTGCTCTTGAATTTGAAATGATGACAGATGAAATGTTCCCTGTGTTGCTAATTGAAAAATGTTAAGCAATAAATCTGTACTTGCTGTGACAGGAGTTTACAGGCTGAAAGATTCAATCAGCAATTAAAGAATAAACAATTTGGCTACAGTAATGAGGACAACTATGCATTTTTTTCATGGTAAACACTTCACATAATGGTTTGGGTGATAAATCAACACTGACAGTTTTATGTAAAGTCAGCTTACAAGCAACATAAAAGAGAGCATCGTGAGTTGAATTGAATTGTACTGACGTCAGTGTGAAATACAGTATTTTCAATGTTTTCAAACTGGGAAGATTGGTCACCTTTCATGTCACCAGCCAACTCGTACTGCTTCTTCGGCTAATCTGATCTGATTTCAAGAGTGGCAAACAGTCTTCCTCTCCCCCAGTGTCCAGAATCATCTACACCACTAAAGAGAGATTTAGTGTGAATGAAAGAGCTAAGATTCTTTGGTTGGCAAAGGTTTCATTGACTAATATATCACAGAGGCTGATACTGGGATCCCTTTCAGATAGTTCACTGGAAGCCAGCTTCTATCTCCTTGTGTGCACACACTGGCTTCCTCGCAGGTCCAGAAGTAGAACAGGGAGGGTATCTGGCTGAATAAGATATGCACCGCACCCACTCCCTTGAAAACTCCCAGCACAGGTACAGCACACTCCCGGCACAGTTTATATGAGTTGCCAGAAAGTACAGCACGCTTTGAAGCATACCTTTCCCTCACACTCACTGTGGCACTTGGGAAGACATGCCACTGAAGAAGCCATCACCTCCTGCACCATGGACCACAGAGGAGAGCATGTTGCAGCCGCCAGACCCTGCCCACATCCTGGACCATTCCTTTGGACACTCCCCATCCTTCACAAAGCCCTGTCTCACACTCCCCATCCTTTATAGAGCCCTATCTCATCTATCTATCTATCCATCCATACTTCCTCTCCCACTTTCTGTTTATTCATCTCATTTTAGTAAATTTTTCAAACATAATTGTTAAAACATATTAATAAAACAAGGAAATAACAACAGCACACACATTAGTCCAGCAACCAAGGACTGTAAGTGCGCAGCAATCAAATTTTTTCACAAAAAGACCAAATTAACCTAAACTGAGTAAACTATCCCAAAAGCGACTATAACAAACAATTATAACCATTTGGATAAACTAAATGATGGGCTCCAAAAACAAACAAACTCACTTTTAAAACTAAATGTTAACAGAAAATTCCTGAGCAGTACCTTGTTTGGCGAATCCTGTGTGCTCAAGCAGCTGCTTGGAGGTCATTCTGTGGGTTTAAGTCACTGTCTACAAAGATCACAATATCTGCTGCAGTCAGGTTCATTCCAACCCCACATAAACAAGATTGCGTGGGACCTTTGCTTAGAAAAGAGGTATCACAGTAAATCTTACAGTAGCAGTGAGATTGTAATTACAATGTCAACACTTCTGAAAAATAACAGAAAAAAGTCCATACAAAAATGTTTGTGACGTAAGTGAGAAATCTCTCTACATCAAAAAGGATGTACTATTTGGCTTTCGGTTTTTGCACCACCATCTCAGACAAAGGCACAGTTCTCATGCGTGTCCTCAATATTTCTGCATCTCTGGATAGAGTTAACTTTCGGTTTTCAGATACTTGGATCGGTCTCAAAAGATGCAAATAAGGTTTGTATCAACAATGATTGATATGGCAACCTGCTACACTAAAACATCATGTAAATAAATGTGTACCATTTCATTATATATCTGTAAATTATATTATATCACTGCACTTGCATAGACCAGTTATTACCTGTAAAAATGGCTTTTCAAAATGTTATTAATTTCCATGAATTTCCACTCTTGGAAATCACAACATTAAAATTCAGAGTTATTTCCAGGTTTTTCTTGGCCTTGGAAATCGGTATATAGTGTTATATCGGAACATCAGACTGGCAAACTCTCCAGACTGTAAACTCACCAGCTTTGGTGCCGAGGAGGAGTATGAAAACATATTTGGTGCGGAAATTATTGATAGCTAGGTTACGTTCCTCTCTGTAGACTGAGCCATCCAGTTGCTCGTAACTGTAACCTACAGAAGTGAAAGAATCAATTAAAGCTGGCAGTTACAGGGTCGGTAGCACAGCAATGCACATGCAGCAGCAAACACAGGATGTGATACTGAACCCACATCAACTGCTCTAGATTGGAGGACTAGATTACTAGAAAATTATATAATGTACGGTTACATAAATGTTCCAAATTGAAAAGAGAGAAAAAAAAACGATTTTAGACTACAAACAAATACAATCTCCTTTTAAAATCAGTAATTTTCTCAAGAATGTAAGTGATCTATCCTAATTAAAAACATAAATAAACATTACGTCAAAGTCTAAGATTTTTGTTCAACATGGTGGCCCCTGCATAAAATTACATAATAAATGTAATAAATACCTGTACATTTAAATATAATATTCAATGTAACATACATGATGTTTAAAACATATGGGAGGTTTGGGGTGCAATGTAAGGGATAATGTACAGTCATTATTGCATTATTGTTATCACAGCGGTGGACAATATACAAAAATATCCGAACGTAGAATGCACCAAGCAGAATCAATTATTTTACAATGCTTCAGTGCACGGATAACCAAACAGTTCATGGATGTACGTGTTTCAACCCAAATTTCTCACATTCCAGGATACTACAGCAACAAATAATTGTGATGGTCACATCTGGAGATCTACAATTTGACAGCTCTGTATGCCACTGACAGGAAGATACGAAATCAGCAACAATTCCAGATATTCAGAGAGTAAGATACACCCCTCCTGAAGATACGCCAGCATGGTGTCCAGCAGAGAGAGCTTTCCACTGACCTCCACTAAATGGTCCCCCATTTCAAAAGGTTCTGGTTCTACCCCTTACATAGAAAAGGTGTCAAGGAAAAAAGAGAGATTTAGAATTCAAATGAATGGGAATAAATTACAGCATGTATTTGAGCATCCATCTTATTGGATGAAGTGATTACCATCAAATCAACAAACTTTCTAAGCTGCACTAGAATGTTTAGCATTTGGGTGATACTGCTTTGATCCATCTTAAAGGCGGTTATGAAAATCAGTAGGTGAATCACTCATCCAATTTTGTATGTTTTAATGGATGATTTGCAAGTTGTTCTGCTTGCATATCGCTTGACGTATGTGTGTGTTGGAGTGGTCTTACTAAGTTCTCTCATCAGAATAGCTTTATAGTATCCCTTCTGAAGGGCAGAGATCCCATGATAAACATCAAGTTTGGTCTTCTTGGGTAGATTGGCCGCCACCTCTGCCTTAACCCATGCAGCAAAAAGGTCTGTAGCTCTTGAATAACCATGCTACAAATTCCCACACAAAGTCACTTGAGTTCCAAAAAGGTCAAGGAGCGGGCATCTGCACCAGACTGGCATTGTGAAACAGCATATTAATTTCCACTCCACAAAAAAGTAATAAAATATTAGCAGTGGAAGAAATGAGTTTTACAAGCATGGTTGTCAAGTGACACGTGGCAACACACGGCGCATGTGGCAGGGCATCTAGGCCATCACCAACTACAGGACAACATCAGTTGCCTGTGACAATGATGCCTCACTTCCAGATATGCTGGATGACTTCTACGCTAGGTTTGAAGCACAGAACGACGTGGTGTCGAGGAAGACCACCCCTCCTCCCAACGACCAGGTGCTCTGTCTTACCACGGCTGATGTGAGGAAAACTCTATGTAGAGTCAACCCACGGAACGCTGCTGGACCAGACAACATTCCTGGCAGAGTGCTCAAAGGATGTGCAGACCAGCTGGCAGATGTTCTTACCGACATCTTCAACATCTCTCTGAGCAGCGCCGTCGTTCCAACGTGCTTCAAGGCCACCACCATCGTCCCCTTGCCAAGGAAGTCTTCAGTGTCCTGCCTGAACGACTACTGTCCCATCGCACTCACACCCATCATCATAAAGTGCTTCGAGAGGCTCATCATGAGGCACATGAAGACCCAGCTGCCCCCCTCACTAGACCCACTGCAGTTTGTGTATCGCCCAAACCATTTAACAGACGACGCCATTGCCACAACCCTCCATCTGGCCCTTACCCACCTAGATAAAAAGGACTCATACGTTCGAATGCTGTTCATAGACTTCAGCTCAGCATTCAAAATAATCATTCCTCAGCACCTGATTGGAAAGCTGAACCTGCTGGGCCTGGACACCTCCCTCTGCAACTGGTTCCTGGACTTCCTGACTGGGAGACCTCAGTCAGTCCGGATCGGGAACAGCATCTCCACCACCACCACACTGAGCACTGGGGCCCCCCAGGGCTGTGTGCTCAGTCCACTGCTGTTCACTCAGCTGACTCATGACTGTGCAGCAATGCACAGCTCGAACCACATCATTAAGTTCGCCGATGAAATAACCGCGGTGGGTCTCATCAGCAAGAACGACGAGTCAGCATACAGAGAGGAGGTGCGGCGGCTAACAGACTGGTGTAGAGCCAACAACCTGTCTCTGAATGTGGACAAAACAAAAGAGATGGTTGTTGACATTAGGAGAGCACAGAGTGACCGCTCTCCGCTGAACATCGACGGCTCCTCTGTGGAGATCGTCAAGAGCATCAAATTCCTTGGTGTTCACCTGGCGGAGAACCTCACCTGGTCTCTCAACACCAACTCTATTACCAAGAAAGCCCAGCAGTGTCTCTACTTTCTTCAAAGGCTGAGAAAAAAACATCTCCCATCCCCGTCCTCACTACATTCTATAGAGGGACTTTTGAGAGCATCCTGAGCAGCTGAATCATTGCCTCGTTTGGGACTTGCACCGTTTTGGACCGCAAAGCCCTGCAGAGGATAGTGAGGACAGCTGAGAAGATCATCGGGGTCTCTCTTCCCTCCATCAAAGACATTTACAAAAAACAGTGCATCTGCAAAGCCACCAGCAACTTTTCACCCTCCTGCCATCTGGCAAGAGGTACCGAAGCATTCGGGCGCTCACTGCCAGACTGTGTAACAGCTTCTTTCTCCAAGCCATCAGACTCCTCAATACTCAAAGACTGGACTGACACACACACACACACGTGTCCTGAGTTGCAGTTTAATTAATGTCACTTTATAACTGGCTGCTACCTCAATAACTGCTATGTGCATAGAACACTATCTCATAGTATGTTATGTTTACATTTGGCATTTTTAGAAACTGTCATCTTTTTGCACTTCTGTGTACTGGTCGGTGCTGCACTGTTTCTCACTGTGCCTATTGTCCTGTTCATTTTTAGTAATTTATTGTACTGTCCCGTACTTTTTGCACACGTTTGCACGTGCACTTTATATAGGCATGTTATTTAGTCTGTGTAGTCCATGTGGTTCTGTGTTTGTCCTACATTGTTTTATGTAGCACCATGGTCCTGGAGGAACGTTGACTCATTTCACCGTGTACTGTACTAACTGTATATGGTTGAACGACAATAAAAACAACTTGACTTGACTTGACTGAAGCCCTCAAGGCTAACAATGATGGAGATAATAACAATATTTAATGTTTGCTTAAACCAACTGACTTAAGAGCAATAAAGCTGTTGGCAGACAAAGAGTCTTTCAGTGCCAACAGTATAGCTGCACAATTTACCAAATAAATAATTACAGTTACTGCAATTAACTTATTATGAAAAGTGTCAATATGTCTTGATTTACTGATGTGTAACTAGCAGCTAAAAAGTAATTCAAGGAATATTCCGGGTTCAATACAAGTTAAGCTCAATCGACAGTATTTGTGGCATAATATTGATTACCAAAAAAAAAGTTACAGTGAGGCATTTACATTGGAAGTGGAGGCCAATTTTAGGAGGGTTTAAATGCAAAAATGTGAAGCTGTTAATACTCTTCATTCTATTTAAACTTGTGTATTATTTCAGCTGTAAATTTGTTTCAATTGTAATTTTTTACAGTCATTTTATGGTTTTAACATTACATCATCATGGCAATGAAGTTTTACCCAGAAAAGGTTAGTAAGTAACTTTATCACACTAACATTATGTTTACAAGCATACTGTTTATGACTTGTGCCTATACTTTTGAAAAGTATTTTAACGCCAATTCACTTCCATTGCAAGTGCCTCACTGTAACCCAAATGTTATTTATTTATTTTTTTTAGAAAAGGAGGGGCATGTCAAAATGTATTTTTGGGGTAATCAATATTATGCCACAAAAAACATTTTGTGCTGATTATTTCATAATCTAGGTATGTGCAAATATACCACTTTTCATAATTGACTAGTCGGTCAGTTGTTTGAACGACTAGTCGCGTTAGGGATAATAACACAATTATTCTCTGTTGTGTTCACGGGACCCTGATCAGATGCGTTTCAGATGTATATATGGACGCTAAGCACAGCACTTCAACATGGTAACTAACATTCAACAAATAAATAGGCTAAATAAGAATGACATCTTGTTGCACAAAGACTTGAATCTCTCCACAACACATAAAAAATATGGGAGCATTTTTGAAAGCAGAGATTTTAATGTCCGACAGTGATCATCTTGAAATATATTGTTGCTGTGGCACTTTGCTGTAACAGCAGCGCATAAAAAGACTAAACCTAAAGCATTAAAGAGATTAAACTTCTTGCAGAGTGTTTTACTGTGCTACCTGTTTTTCACTGTTTAGCACAGCAAGCTATCATCATGCAAAAACACTCTCTAAGAAGTTATCTAATTTCATTTAAGAATTGCATCTCCCATTAAAACCACCACTACTAAAACAATATATGTTAGTAATCAACCCCATTAATCAACTAGACAGTTGTTGGGCAACTAGACGATTATTCGATCACCAGTGTTGTAAATTAATGAATTACAAATACTCATGTTACCGTAATTAACTAAGTTTCCCAAGAATTGTACTTTTTTAAGTTGTTTAAAATTTTTTAACTTTAGTATATTTTAAGTGTTGTAACTGTACTTTTACTGCGCTATTTTCCCACCATTTGAGTTTGCTACTTCCCTGTCCTTATTTAATTTTCATCTATCAACATGATTGGGTAGGGAGTGTCTCGTGACTCCCATCAAATCAAATCACACATAAAAAACTTGATCGGCAGCTGCAGATCTGGCGCCAGCTGTGGAGAATTCCTCAAGCACAGTATATAGCTGAATATAACTGAAAGGGCTTTTTGCAGTTAAAAAGGCCAACTGCTTGATTGTGTCATGTGAGTTTAACTTGCTCAAGCCAGATATCATAATTAATCCTGCCTCTAATTTGAAGAAACATAGAAACATGGGCTGCTGTGAGAGATTAATGCAATGTTATCAATAGGGCTGGGTAATAAAATTATCTAGGTGTTTATCGGAAAAAAGAGAAAAAAAAGAGAAAAAATCCTCAATCAAACTTTTGAGTAGTTTTCTATATTTAGCCTATGTTCTATATCTAGAACAGGGGTGTTAATTATACCAATTGCGATAGCAAGAGCACTACTTTTTGGTTGATCTAGATGAAATATTAAAAATTGACTATTTATTTCCGGACATCTGAAGCTGCACAATCTTTGATTGACAGGCGGCTAATGTTTGAAGGCTGATGCGGGTTCGCACCTAAATGATCAAATACACTTTATAATTCCGCCAATGCCCGTCTTGGTGAGAATTTAATGTAAATGCAGTCGTACATGTCTAAAGTGAACTTAAACAGTTGGACAAAAATCTTATTTGCGTCAAAATGTTGGACTTGAAGTGTACATGTAACCGAATTGAGCACTGTCTAGTAGGCTATGTCATAAAAAGGCTATTAATCAAACAACATTAACAAGGAAATGAGAAAACCACTCACTACTTTTGGCTGAATAACTTGAGTAGCTTTAAAAGTACTAATGTAATATAATAAAACAGTGACATTTTAAAATATTGTTCATTTTTTAATAATACTGACCCCTGATGTAGAGAGTGTGTTAATTGGAATAATAAATTACCAATAGCAGAGATCATTTATAATTATGCTTAGCCTTTATAAAGATAGAAAAGTATCAACATTTGCTGAGCAATATTTCAGCAGAACATTGCGGCCAATTCTGTAGCATAAGATTTAAAAAATTCAGTGGCAAAACCATCTGGCCCTGGAGACTTCCCTGTAGGCACGGACTTAATTACCTCGTCAAGCTCCTCCAAGGTTATCTCAGAATCAAATTTTTTTTTTGCTATGTTGTCAATTTAGGGAGTTCTAATGGATCCACAAACTTTGTAATATCTTTATCAGTAGATGAAGATGTTGATCTATAGAGATCAAGATAGAATTTCTTAAAAACATTATTAATATCACTGGCCAAGGTGAATATTTCACCACTAGAAGATTTCACTGAGGGAATGGTAGAAAAGACTCTCTCTGTTTTATGTATCTAGACAAAAGTTTCCCTGCTTTGTCCCCTGACTCAAAGTATGACTGTCTTTCCAAAAACTCCACATTCCGCGACAAAATAGCATTATATCTATATTTCAATCGGGTAAATTTTCTGAGGCCATCAGATGACATGCGGCGCTTCAGATCTGCACTTTTAATATTCCCTTCCAAAATCTCTAAACTCACCAGTGGTGATCTGAGACTAAGATGTTTCCAATTGAGCAATCAACTACAGATGAAATGAGGGCTTAGGTATAAAAAAAAATCTAGTCTAGAATAGATTTTATGAACTGATGAAAAGAATATATAGTCCCTACCAGATGGGTTCATGAGTACCCAAATATCTGTAATCCAAGAGAATTACACATCCTGTGAAGCGTCAATGTTGCTCTAGGGGGCTTGCACACTTTGCTACGCTATATTCAAGGACTGAATCCATCAAAAGATTAAAGTCACCTCACAATATTATAACATGAGGGGTGCCAGCAGCTTGCAATATCCATTCAAGATCTATAAAAAAAGCCCTGACCATCAGCATTAGGTGCATAAATATTAGCCAAAATCAACATTTGTCACAGAATTTCAGCTAAATCAATAATGACTCTTCCTAATTTATAATTAATCTGTTTGAGATTTATTTATTTATCAATATAATGACTCCCCTGCTCTTACTTGTGCGAGCACTAAAAAAAACATCTCCACCCCATATCCTCCCAAATTGTTCTAGCTTCCTGTGAGGAAAGATGCATTTCTTGAAGAAACACTATATCATATTTCATATGCTTAAGAAAAGTAACAACCTTTCTTCTTTTTATGGGGTGCCCCAACCCATTCACATTCCACGTGGAGAGAGACAATCCATTAAAATTAACATTTTGACATAATAGAAAAAAATGAATTGTGTCTCAATAACAAGATTATACAGACCACATTCCCCATTGGTACAACAATCAAACCCCGAACTCCCCCCCGAACCAAACAAACAGAAAAAAAGAAAATATTTTGATTCTTCCAAGAAAGCTTTCATTGCTCCTTGCCTGGTGCAGCACGAGGTCTTTATCAGACGATCGTAGAAATTTGTGAGCTCGCTCGATTTCCAGTTTATGGCCCGTTACGTCGAGCAGATTCAGGAATAGCTCTACCAAGAATTTCACCATATCTATCTTCATGCTCAGGAATACCAACAATTCGGTTGTTATTACTGCAATTTCCATTCTCAAGATATTCAAGCTTTCCGAGAACGTATTCCAAATCAGCTTTGGTCGCGGGAGGATTAGCGGATAATTCCCTCTCCGATGACTCCAGATAATCGATTCGTTTCTCAATAACTACCACTCTTGTAACTAACTCAGAGAATTTTGTTTCCATCGCAGTAATCAATTGACGTATTACAGCGAGATCCTCCAAGTCATCAAGAACCTTCGTCAACATCACAGACATGTTGGACAGTTGCTGGATCTCCTCCCCTGCTGCGCCATCCAAATCGAGTCCCTTTTCTATAGGCCTGTTGGGGCTTTCCTCCTGAACACGTAAGTTACTTTTAATGTCTCCAGAACCCGAGGATTTTGCATGGCGTCACGTTACCCCCACCCCATCCCATTTCTAATCTGACAGGTCTAGCCCAGACTGATCTCATCACCAAGGATGCAGCCTTGCTGGTTCTTCATGCAATGTATGAGCCACCTCACTCCATCCACTTGATACGATCTCAAATATATTCCTGGTAGTAAGAAGATACAGGTTTGCAATATTTTTGGTAATAAAGTTGGACTGCATGGGCACAGTCCATAGGACCCGACACAAACTCTTAACTTGTTTGGGTTATGAACTGTTTGAAGGAAATTGTCATGAAGAGTAACAAATATTTCAAATTACTACACTAATACTTTGCAACATTTCTTTGAACATTTATTAGAAGAATCGCTCAATTCACACACCTCCTAATCCCCATTTTTTCAAGTAATTTTCTGATAGTTCCAATTTGTCCTTTTCTGGTATGTCATTTCTAACTGCTCGAAGAAACTTTTACATTGAGGTTTAAATACTTTTTCAGTAAGTGTACTAAAGTTATTGTGCATTGCGCACTCCAGATGAGTTTGACATGTCATGAACTTCACACACTTCCTGCAACAGTAAGTGGGTGGGTACAAAGACAGACATTGTCCAATGACAAGTCTGCACTCGACAACGTAAGTACGTTCTATCCACATTAAAGGCGCCACCTCCAATAAAACTAAACTAAATTAAACTAAACTTAATTGCAAAACCATGAAATGCCATGTAAGCAAATGCAGATTTTAAATTCACAAAGATTTTAACAGATCATCTGTGATACCTGTTTAAATGATAAAAGATTATACCATTTGTAGAGACATAATTCATTACAAAAGATCATAAGTGAGCTGATAAAACTAGACTTTATTTAGAGGGTGTTATCTTTATACAAATATTATACAAAAGAGAAATGTGGTTCAAGACAGCAGAGCAACATTCATAAATCACCCCCCAAACATAGTTACAGTTAAATTCAGAAGTTTACGCACACCTTAGACAAATACATTTAAACTCACAATTCTTGACATTTAATCATAGAAAACATTCCCTGTATTAGGTCAGTTAGGATCACTTTATTTTAAGAATGTGAAATATCAGAATAATAACAAAGAGAATAATTTATTTCAGCTTTTATTTTTTTCATCACATTCCTAGTGGGTCAGAAGTTTACATAACACTTTGTTAGTATTTGGTAGCATTGTCTTTAATTAGTTTAACTTGGTTCAAACATTTTGGGTATCCTTCCACAAGCTTCTCACAATAAGTTGCTGGAATTTTGGCCCATTGCTCCAGACAGAACTGATGTAACCAAGTCGGGTTTGTAGACCTCCTTGCTCGCACACGCTTTTTCAGTCCTGCCCACAAATTTTCTATCGGATTGAGGTCAGGGTTTTATGATGGCCCCTACTACCTTGACTTTTCCCTACTACCACTAATACCTTGACTTTTTGTCCTTAAGCTATTTTCCCACAACTTTGTTGGTATTCTTGTGGTCATTGTCTATTTGGAAGACCCATTTACGACTGAGCTTTAAATTCCTGGCTGATGTCTAGAGATGTTGCTTCAATATATAGATATAGATACTTGTCTGCTTGATTCCTCCTGCATCTTCACAAGGTCCTTAACTGTTGTTCAGGTATTGCTTTGCACTTTTCACACCAAACTATGTTAACCTCTAGGAGACAGAATACATCTCCTTCCTGACTGGTATTATGGCTGCATGGTCACATGGTGTTTATACTTACGTTCTATTGTTTGTACAGATGAACGCGGTACCTTCAGGCATTTGGAAATTGCTCCCAAAAATGGCCAGACTTGTCTTGGCTGATTTTTTTTGATTTTCCCATGATATCAAGCAAAGAGGTACTGAGTATGAAAGTAGGCCTTAAAAAACATCCACAGATACACCTCCAATTGACTCCAAATTACTATGTCATGCACAAATTGATGTCCCAAATGTCTTGCCAAAACTATAGTTTGCTAATATGAAATCTGTGGAGTGGTTAAAAAATTATTTTGAATTACTTCAATCTAAAGGCAGGTGCACACTGTACAATTTATAATAGTCCTTTATGTCAGACTGCACGATATACATCGTAGCCGACTGTGGTCCCAATCGTCCCGATCAGTGAACATGACTCAAGTTACGGGAGTTTTGCGGAGTAGAAGCGAAATGGCAAAATAGGTAAATTTATTAAATGTAAAATAGTAATTAAAATAACATTGTAAAAATGCATGATAATTAGTAAAAAATTTGAAAATGCAACATTTTATTTATTTTCGTTTTGTAAGCTCTGTATTTATTTAATTCAGAGAATACTTTTATATTGCTGATCTGCTACAATTTTCTTGAAGTATTTTCTGCTTGTTTATTAATTAAAACTTTTTATATAAAATGAAAAGAAAAAACACTTAAAGTGCTTGAGTGGAGCGATAACTGGGCACAAATGTTGCTATGGTGGTGCAAACATGTAGCAGGTTTCTTTCCAAGTGAATCAGGGTGTGAGAGAGGAGCGGAATATCTCATGGCCATCGTAATAGCAGTCACATTATACGGCTACGATGCTAAATTTCAGACACCGCCCAAATTTCGAAGGCTGAAGATCATCGCAAAGGCTATAAATCGGCCATCTGTGAACATGTCACACTGAACGTTTTAAGATTGCTGATTTTGTCCTGCGATGAGAGAAATCCTTTAGGATTCCCAAAATTCGTCTCAGAATTGTGGCCAAAATCATACAGTGTGCACCCGCCTTAAGTGCATGTAAACTTCTGACTTCCACTGTACTTATATGAATGTCCCTTTAAAATTTATTATAACCTTACCAAAACTGTTTACATCATTTTTAAAATAAAACGCATAAAAAGAAACATCATATTTAAAATAAAACGCATAAAAAGAAACTGTTGTAAACTTATTCTTCATGTCTGGAATTTTACTTTGACCACCCTATTATCCAGCAAAATGTCCAACTGGCAATAACTACAGTAGTAGCAGAGTCCCACTGAGCCATTCTGTCAATGATCACTGGAGGATACCAAACCACCAAGTATTTGAGCAGAGGGTCCTTGGGTGTTGAATGGCCAAGCCTTGACTATTCATTTCATACACACAGAACAGAGCATGGAGAAAAACTTCAGAACGGCATCTCTGGTTGGAGAGGACGAAAAGGTGACATAATTTTACTTGAGGCATTCAGATAATTTCCTGTTCAATATACTAAGAGATTTGTTATTGTACAATGATTTTCAAAACACAAAAGTTAACAAACCTTGCAAATGGAATGTATGACAGGCTATACCTGTGGAAAAGAAAAATGCCCTTGTACTGAAATACAATTTCTCAATATACTAGACACAGAGCGTATATTATGTTTGAAAATATCTACTGTCGTGCATCAATGAAAACTTACCACGCAAAAGCAAGAACTTGTAGAATGACAAACAGCAAAGTGAGTCCAAAGATCTTCCACTGAGGTACAGACAATAAGGTAAATAAAAAGCTAAAAATGATTGGCCTACTTTATCATCTGATAAAGCCATGTATGAGGTATAAGGATGGACAACAACTCACCCAAAAAGCTGCACAGAGTGTGAGAACCAAACATGTCTATAAACCAAAAATGAAAAATAGATCTATTAGTCCCCATGATAAAGTGGTTCAAAATAATGTATCCGAATCTGCATTTGTGGTTACTGGTTGCTAGATGCTGCACATAAACAAAAAAAAAAAACTGCATACATAAAAGTAATCCATACAAGTCCAGTGATTAAATCCATGTCTTCAGAAGTGATATGATAGGTGTGGGTGTGAAACAGATCAATAAAGTTTTACTATAAATCGACTTTCAAACAGCCTTCATATGCACATTCATGAGAGTCCAATTGCTAAAAAACAGAAAAAAAGGAACTCTGTCCTCTCGTGAATACACGTAGAAGTGCTGGTGATGTGTAGATTTATAGTAAAAAAAAAAAAAAAAAAAAAGACTTTGATATTGATCTGTTTCTTACAACACCCATCATATCACTTCTGAAGATATGGATTTAACCAGGGGGAGTAGTATGGATTACATTTATGCTGCTTTTATGTGCTTTTTGGAGCATCAAAGTTGAGATATTCTTCTAAAAATCTTAATTTGTGTTCTGCCAAAGAAAGTAAGACATACACATCTGGGATGGCATGAGGGTACTAAATGATGAATGAATTGTAATTTTTTGGGAACTATACTTTAAAAAAAATCTATGTTGGTTTTATAAGGAATGAGTGTGTGGTGTGTAAAGCCAGTCAAGGAATAACTCACTATCATAACAATTGTAGCAAAGGCTCTGGTCTTGTCACACATGCGTTTTAGCTGTTTCATCGGCCCCATCAAAAACATGGTGCTGTGGGTGGGTTCAAATTAACAAGAGGAGTAATCAAACTAAAAAAATAAATAGTTATTGCATTGAAGTTTCTATGAACTTGATGACTCACCTTACTAAGGAACATACATTCCCAAATGTGTAAAAGACAATGAAGAGAATCAAACCTACTTTGGGAATAAACAGGCAACACACTCCCTGAGACACAAAAGAAAAGGCTGGTTATTCATATTCTAGTACTTAACATAAATTAATAATAATAATAATAATATTTACTAAATATACATTAGATTTACTTAATGTAACTATACTACTTTATCTATTTTAAATGAACAAAATATAATGAAAAATCTAACACAAACACTCACACACACACACACATACATATACATATATATATATATATATATATATATATATATATATATATATATATATATATGAGCCAGATAACATATGACAGAAAACAAGTTCCTCTGCTAAACTCCTCACAAAAGATACTTTAAATAGTATTGTGTCATTTCTGACATTCCTGAAAGCTTGTCAAACCAGTGACACAACACAGGCCAACTATAGTTGCCTTAACCTTCTCAATTCTTCCAGTCAGGAAGTTATCAGTGTGTAAATGTACACTGACAACCAAAAATAAATAAATAATAAAACAAAATGTTCAAGTCACTGACCAGGATAGTGCACACTACTCCGATGACCATACAGGCGATAAATCCCTTCACGCGCGTGCCCCATCCCAACGTGGACGCTTCATTCGCCGCCTGAGTAAAGAAACAGGGATTCATACGAGTTATTTTTTTTCATAAGGATCAAAGTATATAAAGTTTGTATGGCTAAGTATATACAAACTCTTAATCTACATATTATTTTAATTATATCATTTTTGTTTTACATAGAAAAAGATATAGCGCAACTTCAAAGTAAGCTCAATTAAGAAAGAGTTCATAGCACTGAATACAGGAACTAATTTACCTGCAGTATATTTCGGTTGTCACTGTTTCCATCACGACCACCCAGAACCGCTCGAAGTTTGTCCATAACTGTATATTCAACTCTCTCTGTTCTATCTAAAAAAATAAAATGTATTAATTAACTATAAATCCCTGAGAATGCGTTGTGCAATTACACGTTCTCATCGTCCAGCTGACAGACATCTGACATTACTGCATACCTTCCTATCTTCAAGTTCTCTCTTAGAACATCACCACCTGTTGCTCAAGTACGCCACATACTGGTAATTCTCAGGTGTTCCAAATGTGGCTTACTACACAGAATAGGGCCTATACTGTATATCACACTCATTCTGCCAAAATACTTACCAGTTACCAAACATACATATGTTATACAGACTATTTTAAATGAATAACAACTGATATAAGCACACAGCCACAGCAAAGAGATACACTAATTAAATTGTTTTATTAGAAAACAAAATACAAATAGAAAGTTCTTTACAAATGTTTAACACCAAATCAAATCAATAAATACAAGTCATAAGATTCCATTTCATTTTAAGATACCACGGACAATCCTGATATTTTTTTCTCTTCTGTTCAGTCAAATCAAAAGAATGCTATTGCACAGATGAACACAGCAGACTCGTTGAGAAATGGTCAAGGATTTCAAAATTGTCAAGAAAATGTATGTACCCACCATATATATCTTTCTTTGAAGACTGAGAAAGATTTATTTATTTTTTTAATATGTAGTTCATATAGTACCACTGAAATAATATGTTTTAAAAAGATAACTTCTGTCCTTGAATAAAAACAAATAAAATACTGGCAAGGCACAATTAATTATCAAATTGACAGCAAAAAGTGTACATAAAGACCCAAATATAAACAATACATATTTTTTTGATAAGATAAGCTGGTGACATAAGGCTCCATTGATTCACTCAGTGTTACTTGTAGTTTGATGAACTAAAGTTATGGACTGTCACTGTTTATCATCTCCCAGCTGCTCTTCAGGAAATTAAGACATGGCTAATATTCAGTGACAATGCCTCTCTGTCTCCATCTCTCAAACATGGTCTCTTCCAATTTCTAAGGGGTTCAGAAGGTCCAAATGTATATAGAAGCAGGGTTAAACAAGAGTAAGTGAAATAAATGCTCATAGAATCTCATCTTCCGAATCTACTTCTTTCTCCCTTGGTTTCAAGAGCCCCATTTCCATCGGTGGTGTTCTCCTCAGTTTGGAACGCACAGCACTGTAGGCAAAAAATTAACATTACATTTAACCTACAATGGGATGCTATGTGAACTTGAAACAGAAAGATGCGGTGACACAAACACTTCTAAAGACATTTTCTGAACTGATATATGAAGTGTAAATTTTGGGAATATGCAAATACACACCAGAGAACAGACAAGTACACTACAGCAACAGTGAGCAAGGCAAATGCTAGATGCCAGCAGAAGCACATTGTGATGAACATAACATTGTTGTGGTCTGTCAGATTCCATTTCACTTGACTGGGTGGGTATAACACAAAGCCAATCTAAAAACACACACACAGAGAGAGAGAGAGAGAGAGAGAGAGAGAGATTGCAGTTAAATAGAGTTAAAGTCAGAACAATTTACTGGCTTGCAATGGTTGCATGTACACACACGCACACACCCGCATGCAGGCACCCCCCACCCCCCCTCCACACACACGCACATACACAGACCCATGCACACCCGCCCGCATACACACCCAACCACCTACCCACACGCACACACACACACTGTCACTGACCTGCCAGAACCAGCTGCCCTGCAGTATAGTGAGAGTGGCTCTAAGCAGTTCTAATATAATATTGCCCCTGTGGAAAACCTCTAGAAGGCAGATTAGAGCTTGTCCAAAGTTGGCATAAAGGAGAAGTGTGTGAACTTGGACATCAAGCATGTCTCTACCGTGGAGATGGTAAAGGAACAGGAATCCTGCAAGAGGCAGATATATACTTAATTTACTAACTTGATTTTATACAGTGAGTTACAGAGAGCATAAAACAATCTTTACACATTTCAATTTTATGACAAAATTCGAATAAATAATATTTCATAAAATAAAAAACTAAAGTTGTATTAATTTTATTTTGTTAAACATTACCCTATTCAATTTTATGAAAGTTTGTTATTAAATTAAAATGTGTAAATCTTAAAAACAGGCCAAAATATTATTATAATTGTATTTATTTATTTATTTATTATTGTGTACCCATAGTGAAATCACTGTAACATATGGACTTGAGTGTCTTATTGCTTTTATAAATTCTGGAAATATAAAAGACACCAATGTTCAATAAACAGTTACATTGATTATTAATAAACTATAGGATGCGGTTTCCAAGTGACTTAACAACTTGACACAGCAGTGTGTTTATATTTTTAAATGTGGCTCATCGTTAAGAGTCAGAACTCTCCATTTTATAAATATTCTCACACACCACTCTTACATATACTGCACATTCAACAAATGAAAAAAAAAAAGAAAAGATGAATAAATTACTGAACACAACCTAATAATCTTTCTTTGATCATTTTAGAAATGACATCTTTTTAGGGAAAAGAACAAGACCTTACCCACATTAAAGAAAGCAAGACCCAGCAGCATCCGGTCTAATGCTAGTGGGGCAATGTCTGTGCTGTGGACAGTGAGTGACACTGCTCCTGCGATGGCAAAGAACAGGTACATAGTAGTGTGCTGCCAGTTCATTAGCTGCTCCCAGTGTTGAGTGGAAGAATCATACAGTTGGAACTTCGGCCCACCAGCTAATAGCTGCTCTGCTAACATTCCTGTGTAAACAGCAGAGGAAACACAGTTTAAAGGGATGCTTCACCCAAAAATGAAAATTCTCTAATCATTTACTTACCCTCATGCCATCCCAGTTATTTTTGTCTTTCTTTCTTATGCAGAACACAAATTAAGATTTTTAGAAGAATATCCCAGCTATGTAGATCAATACAATGCAAGTGAATGGTGGCCAGAACTTTGAATCTTCAAAAATCACATAAAGGCAGCAGAAAAGTAATCCACATGACTCCAGTGTTTAAATTCACATCTTCAGAAGAGATATAATAGGTTTGGGTGGGATACTGATCAATATTTACGCCCTCTTTAACTATAAATTTCCACTTTCACTTCTACATTCTTTTTCTTTTTTTTTTGTCGATTAACATTCTTAGTGCATATCGCCACCTACTGGTCAGAGCTAGTCAAATGTGGAGATTTAAGTAAAAAAGGACTTAAGTGCACTTAGTAAGATTTTAGCTGGCTCTTACTCGTGACATCGGTCCCAATGCTACTTGTGGTTTTGGAATCTTTACTGACATCCATCGTCCTGGATACTGGAAGTTTGTTTACTAAGTGCTGACGCTTTACACAGATTTATGTTTTACACAGTTTGTTTATCTTCTGTTTTTTTTACTTTTAGTCTGTGTTTTTATTCATCTCATAATACACATATCCCTATAATGGATACTCTTGTATTCAATCCAAACGATTTTTTATGCGTTGTTGCACAGTGGACTATGACCGGGCAGCCACGACTCACAAGTTGTCTGCCGGCTGAACACCTTCACTGTGCATGTGCTTGCCATTTGATGTTGTGCCATTTTCCGTGATCCACAACGTAGTGGTTTGTTTCATCACTCTAGCAGAGACCTCTTTTTTGGACATTTTTTCTTTCCACTTGCACTCATTTTGTTTAGACTGTCTGGTAGATCACACTCCTGTCTTTCAATAAACCCCATCACTCTGGACAATACTGTTGACTCCATTGTTGTTTGTAGTAAGTATATTGTGTTTGTTGTTTTATTGTTTGGTTTGCTTGTTTTGTTTACTTGAACTTTTATGTTTGAGTATTGACTGAAAGCACTATATAAAGTATATATATATTTTTTAATATTGACATTATTGGTGGTAGTAACTCAGTCAATTGCATGACACAGTGCCATGTGCTGTCAACATGGCTGTACCCATGTATTGGCAAATACTTAGAGCACCTATAAATATTGATTTATTTTTCATACAAAACTATCATATCGGTTCTGAAGACATGGATTTAACCTCTGGAGTCATATGGATTACATTTTTGCTGACTTTATGTGCATTTTGCAGATTCAAAGTTCTGGGCAACTTTCACTTTTATTGTAAGGACCTACAGAGATGGCATGATGGTGAGTAAATTATAAAAGAAAATGTATTTTTGGGTGAACTCTTTTTTTTAATTTTTTTTTTAAGCTAAACTGCTATAGAAGCTGCAGTAAATGATAACAATGTTATAATTATAATACAAATTATTAAAATAGGCCTGTATTGATGCTTATAATAAACTTGATTGACTCGGTCAATGAAGCAAAAATAATTCACAGGGGCAATATAAAATTGCCACATACTCCAGCAATTCCTACACCAGCAAAATAAAGGTTCCAGTTACAATCAAAAACAGGTTTTACAGCATGATGCCAAAGGTTGAACTTTAAGTTCTACAAATATCTTTTTATGTACTATTTTCTTATACAACCATCTAAAATTATACATATGCTGGTGTTCTGAACCACACACAGATATGAAGAACCTAGAATTTAAACCAAAGAAAGACAGCCAACTACAGATAATGCAAACATGATTATTGAAGGTGCAGCAAACAAGCATTGAAGAACCTTTATTTTTAAGAGACTGTGTATGATGATATATATATTGTATACAATAAATAAAGGCATGGCATCAACTCACCAATAATAGAAAATGATAAAATCACTGCTCCTTCTATGATTTCTATGCGCCGTTGAGTAGCTCGAGTTGCTAGTCTCCCTGCACCAGCGCTTTTGTTCCTGCGGGTAGCGTACATAAACGAGTATTTTGCGGCCCACCACAGACCAGTGATCAGAAAGAAACTTCCAGGTAGTGCATGGCCTTCAAAACTTCCCATGATTTCCTAAATGATCAAAAGAACAATTTTATTTGAAAATCAAATATAAATAAAAACCGAAAGACAAAATGCCTCATCATACTAATTATGCCTAATAATTTCTGAAAATATTGAGTGGAAAACAAAAACGCAATGTTGTTATGTTTAGTGGATTCGGTTTTGGAAATTTTTCTAAAATTATAGCCCATATTCTTAGACAAGTAAAAGTGTGGCATATTAATCAACATGAATGCAACCATTTTCAGGTGTGAAAACAAGTTTCTGGCACTGATTATGTTAGGCCAGGGTGGAGTCTAAATACCAGACAATATTTTCACAAACATGTTACTGCCCTGCTAAACAAGCAAATTATTCTGTACACTAATGCACAGCCATGGACTGAGGGGAAAAGGAAATGTCACAGAAAAAAACGAAGACACACAGGAAAGTGCCAGGGTCCAGACGAGCACCTCATGTTGCTATTTTAAACAGCTTACACACACACACACACACACACACACACACACACAAAACTAAGCAGCTACCAGGACAAATAAGAAAGACTATAATTTACACATTTTGAAAGTACAGCATATAACCCTAGAGTACAGCCTAATGGCAGACTACTGTATATTCATCGGCCAAATGAAGGGTAAATAGTGCACTGATTTAAATTTGAAAGAACTTCAATTCATTCAATTCTAAAGATGAGTCAAATTTCAGTCTAAAATCAGCCGTAATTGTTTACAATCAGGTAAAATATGAAATAACAAAAGCAATATGGAAGGAGAATAATAGGAATTTTTTTTGCCCCTTCTTTTCTCTTGTAGAGTGATTTCTGTGTAATATTTAAATCAACAGATTGATCAGACCTGATCTCATTCAGGTCCTATGACAACATTCTCCATTCAAGAGGAAGGCGGTCATTACTACCAAAATCAGATTTGTCAGTGTTTAATCAGAGTGTGTCCTTGAGACCATGACCTTTTATCAGTTTACAATTGCTTTCAGGAAGTAGCTAATTTCAACCATTTGAAAAGGGTGCTTTGTAGAGGGTTGCAATGCGACAGAGAAAGCAAGCCCATAATGTTCACATGGAGAGAAATAAGTCACAATGATAATAATGCTGATACCTTCGGGTTATTATTAAAATCTGGTGCATTTACAGTTTGTATTTACTCAATTATTTACGCATACTCGTGTCATTCCAAACCCATATTGTTATTTTTTTCTGTGGAATACAAAAGGAGGAATTTGAATAATCTTCACACAGCTCTTTTCCATATGACCACAGTTCAAAACATCACATCAGGTTGGGCACCAATGACATCATCAAACATCATAGGTTCTTGCGAGTCTTGTGACCTAATGTCATTGATATCAAATCTGGCGACTGCCGCCAAATGTCGATTCAGAATGCTCTGATGTCACCATGGTGACACTGAAAAGGCCCAATCCTTTTATTTACAACAACATGGCTAAACATGAACAGTAAGCGGTAAGGACAACATTATTTTAAATTATACATAAAAACAAATATGCTCTTAGTCATTCCTGTAATACTGAAGTATCAGGAGACACGTAGAGTGCACATAGCCAATAAGAAAACTGATCAGGAAAGGTGTGAATAGCTCAAAACCAGCATATTTGACCAAAAATTGACAGCAAATGTTTTTTAGGGCCACTTACACGTTCGTAGCAAATAGGTTAAATAAATTAACAAACCACATAACGAATCTGTTGACAACCTTTCCCAAAAAAATAAATAAAGATCCAGTCATGACATGTTAATAGTATATAAATATCCCGAGTTTCCAATCACATGTAGTGTTTATTGGGTATAAAGGTCTACCGGTTTGCATTTTATTGGGCTCTCAAGATTTTTGAGGAGGATTTAAACAGATTATTTCCGATGAAAATATTCGTCGAATATCCATCTCCAAGAATAAGTTATGACGATATTTTCTTATCTCAATGTTCTGTAAATATTTTACACACACACACACACACACACACAAACAAACGTATATATTGGATGGAAGAACTAAGTGCGAAGCGATGTTGCCACCAAGGTCCGTTATATTTCAGAAAAATAAATTAAAGTGAAAATAATAACTTGAATAAGGGTAAGTGGTGGGTAATATGAATTCAGAACATAGAGTGGGATATCTTACCTTAGAGGCTGTCCAAATAATTGGGAATGTGTTCTTGAAAAAGAAAGAAAGAAAAATGAAAAAAAAAAAAAAAACCCAGAGTCGATGTTATTTTTTCTCGAGTATCTGCATGACGCTATAACAGTTCACCGAATTTGTTCAAGAATCCTCCATCGACTCTGAATGTGAAACAATAACTTTTTTTGAAAATCATGACCTTTTTCTTCTCTCCGGAACTCTCACTTCAACTTCTTGCAACTTCTTCCAGCGGTTTTACCTCCACATATGGGAGGTTTATATATTCCAGAGCGTCTTTTGACGGAAACCTACCATTCTATTAAACGATTGGTTCGTAGAGGTGAGTAGACGTCATTGTTACCACAATTGATTGGTCAATGTACCTGTCACTCAAGAGTTGGGCTGTATTCCACGTGTGCACTTCTCGAGTAGGACGAAATAACTGAAGTTGTCAGCTACACTGCAAAAATGTCATCCCAGTGATATAACAAATTAAAGTAGATTTTGTTTTTGTCTCATTTTGCCTTTGTTTTTTCACTTAAAAAAACAAAACAAAAAACAATCACGGTAGATTATAAAAATATCCCTATTCAACCTATCTTCTCCAGATAAAGTTTCCAAGATTTTTCCAATCACGAAATGACCCTCAAGTTTGTTTTACAGTTTTGCTATTGCTTTGACCCAGTATTTCAATAGATTTGACCTCTGTTATATTGTAATGTTGTTTTGTTGTGTTTTAAGGTCAATACTTGTGTTTTTATGACTGTAGGGTGGGACATAAAGGGATGGTTTTGATACATGCACAAAAGCAGGGTCTTCAAGAGAGAGTGATTCATGTGTCAACATATGAATCTAACATCTCACTGCAGTGCAAAATGTATTCATCATGTTTATTTCACATTTTACAATTTGTTGCACATATATTGCTTGCTTATATAGAAATCGAATGCATTTAGACTAGACAGCATCCCTGGCACAAGTTTTGAACATTCATACTTTTGAAGTGCTTGTTGAAAGTTAGATTGTGAAAAAATATGTTACAATATCAATTTAATGCAATGATGGCACTTCCTATTCTACAAATATTTAATTCAAGTTTGATCTTAGTACAAATTACATATTCTACAATTTTAAAAGGTAATATTTACATTTCTGATCACCAGAAAGATCAAAATACTGTACTTTTGGCTGAGTTTGAAATTCTCTGACTTTACATTTGGCATTTGTAAGTTAACGGGTAAGGTAGATGTCAAGTTTAATGCGTGGGAGTGGGTGAACAGATAAGAAGAAGAAAAAGGATCTGTGGTCAGACACTTTAGCATGTGTAGCCATGTGCTGGCTACTGTTACTCACCTTAACCTCACACCCATCCGGGTCATGGCACAACCGTAACCAGTAATGCTCGAACCACTCCGAACGGGATTCGAACTGGCATCTCTGGCGTGGGAGGCGGGCATGCTAACAAGGTGGCTAAAGGCTACAGCCTCTAGCGGCAGTCACTAGTGCGCCTCTTGAGACCAGTGGAGTGAGGTTTACACACACTGCACAGCACATACCAGCTAGCTACTGTTACACATGCATGGTTTTCAGCTAAGCCAAACATCCCTGTCTCTAGTCAGGACAGAGTGAAAAATGAGCAAAGAAGGATGTTGAGAAAGGTAAAGAATGAACAGAGCCAAATATCAAATCCAGACAGAGATAGATGCATCCAGAATGGTTTTATCTCAGGCAAAGTCACCAAACAACTGTAACTAATTTTAAGTCTAACTTCAGGTCTGAGTTGAAGGTCTTTAAAAAATATGGAATTAAATACTCTATGTGCCATTGGGACTTGAACTTGAATTTTAGGGCTTGAATTTGAACATGTTTGCTTGAAACTGAATTTGCAGTTTTGAACATGAATACCATCAAACTTAAATTCAAAGGTATGGTATGAATTCAGATTGTTAAATTCAGATAACATTTTTCAATACACTGTCAGGTTTTATATTCAGATTTGGATAAATTTGACAAAGACATCCAGGAACTCAGAAAGAGCAATTAAGCCTGTATATTATCAAACTCTTTCTTGACCAATCACAACTTAGCTCACAGTTCACATTTGGAAGCGGAAGGGTCCACTGTGAAATAGCGAGAGTCACTACATCTCTCTAGCGTAAATTACTTGTTCTGCCCTTATGCAAACTCCAGATGTAATTAGTGTGATTGGTAAACAGGCTGTTAGATGCATTAAATAAATGTTTATCAGTCATTTGATATCTGACGTGTTTACTTTTCGTTATCAGATCAAAGATTGACACCAGTATTGGCAGTTAGCTTATCTTTGTTAACGTTAGCTTTGCAGTTGCTACGATTTGGACACCTGCTCTTGAAGCACACGTCCAACTTACCATTTAAACTCGAAAAATGTAATAAAAGTAGAGTAGACTATCGAGCAAACATGACATTACACTGAAAGTGGTTGGCTCAGGAAACACAGCAAACATGAGCTAACGGTCTTTTTGAATTTTAGCATAGACAGCAAAAAATATATTGTACCACAAGTTAAACACACTTGACTGAATTTGTCTTCAGAATTTGGGGTTTTCCATTGTGGATTGTACCACGTACCTGATACTTTTTTAGTACCACCTCAGTCGAGCTGAGCCGATACTAAATGTGATGTAAAAATCCTGCAGATCACTGATTGCTCAGGGAGAATCGTCACTACAAGCGGCATTGGATTTCTGACACGCGACATAAACTCACTAGTTTTAAAGTTAGCAACAGCGATAACAGTATAATTTGTTCATGTGAATTTCGAATTGTGAAAAAAGAAATGACTGCGCGCAAAACCGCGCTGTGATCAATAAACGAGGTGCAGACGGTCCACTTGTTAGCAATGAGCGAAATGAAGTCTCTGAGGAAGTGTCTCAGCACACAGCTACCACCGGACCTACCAACAGTGTAGGGAAAATGTATACATAAAGCTTATCTCACAAAAAGGTCACCAAGCAATGCAATGAAACCATGGTAAAGAGGAGATGATAGTTGCACTACCAAGAAACTACATGTATAAAAAACAAAGATCTTTGTTCTTGTGTGGCAGAATTTTGGACCATCATTGATTTCAATTAGAATGGCTTGATTAGCCACCAGATAATTTCCAGCATGTGCATTTAACAAGCTATTAGATTGTATCTAGAGCATATTTACAATTACACCAGCATTCATAATTATCCAGTCTTGCACGCAAGAAGCTAACATGCATTTTTGAGAAATATTCAGTATTTCAGAGCCCAACAGTTGTGTTAAATAGCAGTATACAATGAGCAACAAAATTACTCTACATCACAAAAAAATTATAACTGAGAAATGTATGTGATCTATCCATGTTAAATCGAAAAAATATATGATTGACAGTTAACTAATACATAGGATATAACAACCAAATTATGGTTCATATCATTCCATCATTTCATAACCATAAGAAAACTGCAAACAAGAAATAAACATGACATTTTTTGTTGTAATGTAATATTTATGAAATCTAAATAATCTAAACATGACTTGGCATTCACCAAATGGTTAAAACAGAGATTAATATAGTTCTTTGCATCGCACTGAACAATTTATAAATGGCAAAAAAACATTATTTGCTTCGGATCCTTTGTGTCCAAGTAATAAAAGAAGAAATTGCATGGCAAACAGCCTAGCATGCAAACAAAAAGATCAGCAGGTTATTTTATAAGCAAAAGTAGAATGTGGCTACACACATATTCAAACTGACATCATAGTAAGGAAGAGATTTATGATAATACATTGAGTGATTACTGTTTAGTTGACGTACAGTGGGTATGTATCCAGGCCAAGCCGTTACACTGAAAACATTCAACGCTGTCTGTTTAAAGAGAGCTGGCGACGGGGCAAGAGATATTCCTCCTGTTCAGGGCAGAATGGTACCTCCTTCCCTCGATCACATGCAGCTGCAGAACTCCCGCTACGTGGACGTGCACCATGCTCTGGCCATTTTGCCTTCCCAATCCATAATCAGAGACAGCAGATTCAGTGATACAAGAGCAGCAAGTAACCAGAAAAACTCCATGCATGGCAGCATTTGGTGTCATGCATAAATCCCATAAACCCACTGCTTGTAGATTGTGTAGAGAACTTCTCTACCATTTCAACCCCACCTGCATCAGCTAATTGAGGGAAATAACACTGACCAAAGACCACCAACACATGCAACACTACAGATATACAACAAAATGCAATAGTCTCTTTTGCATCTGATGGCTTAGACTTATAATATGATTGTTGCTGTTTTCAGCCAACAGAGAATAGAATTGATGCAGGAAGTAATTACCTCTTTATGGAAATGATGGGCACAGTGAAGTTCTTGGATACTACCCCTTTTTTTCCGTAAAACTTCATGACAAATAAGACATATGCTATCTGCACCACCCTAGAAAAAAAACAAGCCAAAATAATCTAAAATGCCAAATTATTTGGAAATTTAATAAATTAGAATAATATGCTATTTGATTTGATGACCCACCATTGGTTTCACCTTCTTGTTGTGGAAATGTAGTCTCTCCTCTAAGGACTCCGAGAGCTCTGGAATGGTGGTGATGTGACTTTCAGGTCCTACTTTGGCATGGCTGTTTTCATCTGAAGACACATGGCAGGCTCGAGGGTGGGAGTGCACCTCCTTTTCCTCGTTGGTCTTTAGGGGGATGGGAGCAGGAGGCATGGTGTTGGTATGAAGCTGATTTAACTGCATAGCTTCTAGTTGGGACTTTTCAATTGAGCAAAAGAGAGAAAGAAAGGACGAAAAACCAAGAGAATGAATTGGGATAGTAAGAAGTCTACTCAATTATCTACTTCATGATCATATTCATAAAAATTAAGTAATCTGAATAATTGAATATGTAAGGGATAATTTACTGTCGGGCGGCCATTACCACAAAATAAAACCTTACAAGGACCTCCAAGTGGAAGGGGCTTAATTTGCAACAATTACTGATTGACTTTACATGATCCTATAGAGACCTTTAAAGACAGACCTACCATAAGCTCTGAGGTTGTTAATTGATGGCATATGCTTCTGTTGAAGCCATCAGTCTGCATCATTTCAATTTTATACTGTATAATATAAAAGATCCACCAATCAAAGATTTGTGGCAGATTTTTCTATACACTGGCAGTCAAAAGTTTGGAATAATGTACAGATTTAGCTGTTTCGGAAGGAAATTGGTACTTTAATTCACCAAAGTGGCATTTAACTGATCACAAAGTATAGTCAGGACATTAAAACGGCAAGTCAAGTCATGTCATTTTTATTTGTATAGTGCCTTTCACAACATACATAGTTTCAAAGCAGCTTTACAGAAAATCATGCATTAAAAGTAAAAGAAACAGTAATATCTATAATATCTTAGAGTCATCATTGTGTAGTTTGATAAAATACGACTGTGACTTGTGTTTAAAATAAGTAATTAAATAGTAATTGTTTTTAGAATCCAAGCGAGCAAGCCAAAGGCGACTGTGGCAAGGAACACAAAACTGTAAGATTAATGACTAATGTCTTTGAAGTTCATCCTGGATTAACTGCAGAAGTTCACATAGATGCAATTGTCCTGTTAATTGGCTGATGAAGGGTTTTGTTGGCAATTAATTGATAGTCTGTGTATTCCATTATAAGAGTGTAGTCCATATTTAGACTGAGGTGATGCAGGTAGAGATCAGTGAGGTGCATCGCAGTTCAACTGGCCGGTAATTTCGGTGAGGTCTATCCTAAATTCACAGTTCAGGCAATGGCATTTGATGTATCCCATGATTTATGGTTGGAGTTGGCATCAGTTCATCCTATGAAGTCCATTGTAATATACTGAAGTGATGTTTGGCTGGCACTGGCTGCATTTAGCCATCATCAATCAGAGACACTTAGCAGTGGAGTCCAACACGAAGCAGGCATGGAGCTGGATCCAGCCGGATCTGGTGACCTCAGGATAGGAGTCCCGAGGTTGAGACAGGGATATAAATGGGAAAATATTAGCATAGATGCCATTCAATTTATTGCAGAGCTATAGATCATGATAAGTGTTTCTGGTTACAGTATACCCAACTAAAGCAAACTAAGTGAGTTGAAGGATAAATTAGGTGTATGCCTGGCTAAATAGATGAGTCTTTAGACTAGAATTAAACTGAGTGAGTGTGTCTGCATCCCACACAGATTTAGGGAGACTATTCCATAGTTTAGGTGCCAAATATAAAAAAAGGATCTACCTCCTTTTGTGGATTTTGATATTCTAGGAACTATTAACAGGCCAGAATTTTGTGATCGTAATGAACATGATGGAATATAGTGTGGTAGAAGGTCACTTAAGTACTGTGGAGCTAGACCATTCAAAGCTTTATGTACAGTGGGTAGAGAAAAGAATCACCCCCCTTTAAAATAATCACATTTTGTTGCTTTGCAGCCTGAAATGAAAACGGACAAAAACTATTTGTTTTTTATTCAGCTGTATTTACAACTTATAATATCCAAGTGAAAGATATAATATCAACTTGTCTGAATTTGTTTTTTACAAATTAAAAAACAGAATCACTGAGTTGGAAAAAGAATCACCCCCCTCCTAAAAATGACTTGTAAACCCCACCAGGTGTAGTTAATCACCTTCTCAATAGCACACAAATCCAATTGACTTTCAACTGTGATCAGCTGTGGTCATTTTGATAGCTCAGCATGAAACAAGCTTTTCCTGAAGCATTTCAGTCCTTGGTAGTGCAACTGAAGAAAACAATCAATTATGGGTGGCAAGGCATTGTCAAAAGATCTCCGGGATAAAGTTGTGAACAGGCACAAGTCAGGAGATGGATACAAAAAAATTTCAAAGGCTTTATCAGTGCCTAGAATCACAGTGAAGTCTATTATCAAGAAGTGGAAGGTATTTGGTACAACACAGACCCTACCTGGGTCAGGACGTCGCTCCAAACTGGATGAAAGAGCCAGGAGGAAACTGGTCAGAGAGGCTACCAAGAGGCCTACAGCAACTCTGAAGCAGTTGCAGGAATTCATGACAAAGAGTGGTCATTGTGCATGTGACAACAATTTCACAAATTCTCCACAAATGTGGCTTGTATGGGAGGGTTGCAAGAAAAAAGCCACTCCTCAAGAAAGGCCACATGCAGTCACGACTGAGCTTTGCCAAAACGCACCTTGAAGATTCTAAGGACACGTGGAAAAAGGTGTTATGGTCAGATGAGACTAAAATTGGCCTCAACGCCAAACGATATGTCTGGCGAAGATCCAATACAGCTCATCATCCAAATAACACCATTCCTACAGTAAAGCATGGAGGTGGTAATATCATGTTATGGGGTTGTTTCTCTGCAGCAGGGACTGGAGCACTTGTCAAGATAGAAGGAAAAATGGATGGGGCAAAATACCGTCAAATTCTTGAGGAAAATCTGCTGCTCTCTGCCAGAAAGTTGTCAATGGGAAGAAGATTTACTTTCCAACATGACAATGACCCAAAGCACACAGCAAAACTGACCACACAGTGGTTGAAGGAGAAAAAGGTGAATGTCCTTGCGTGGCCTAGTCAGAGCCCAGACTTAAACCCCATTGAAAATCTGTGGAATGACTTGAAGACAGCAGTCCACAAACGGTCACCATCAAATTTAACTGAACTTGAGCAGTTCTGCAAAGAAGAGTGGTCAAATATTGCAACGTCTAGATGTGCAAAGTTAGTAGAGACATATCCCAACAGACTAAAGGCTGTAATTAAAGCAAAAGGTGGTTCAACAAAATACTGAAACAAGGGGGTGATCCTTTTTCCAACTCAGTGATTCTGTTTTTTAATTTGTAAAAAAAAAATTCAGACAAGTTGATATTATATCTTTCACTTGGATATTATAAGTTGTAAATACAGCTGAATAAAAAACAAATAGTTTTTGTCCGTTTTCATTTCAGGCTGCAAAGCAACAAAATGTGATTATTTTAAAGGGGGGTGATTCTTTTCTATACCCACTGTATGTAGTTAACAGAATTTTAAAATGAATATGAAATTTAACAGGTAGCCAATGTAATTACGATAAAATGGGGCTAATATGATCATATATCTTGGTTCTAGTCAGAACCCTGGTTGCTGCACTTTGAACCAATTGAAGTTTATTTATTGATCTTGCTGGACATCCTCCAAGTAATGCATTACAATAATCTAGTCTTGAGGTCATGAATGCATGAATACGTAATTCGGCATCAGCAACAGAGAGCATGTGTCATAATTGAACAATATTTCTAAGGTGGAAGAATGCTGTTCTAAAAACATTGGTAATTTGATTTTCAAAGGACAGATTTGTATCAAATATAACACCTAAGTTCTTTGCTGTTGAAGATGATGTAACAGTACATCCATTTAGAGTAAAATTTTATTTTAGTGGCTTGTTTTTAGAGATTTTTGGTCCAATAATTTTTATCTCTGTTGTGTCGGAATTGAGTAGAAGGAAATTTCTGGCAATCCAAACTTTGATTTCATTGATACACTCCGCTAATTTGGAGATCTGTGAAATTTCATCAGGTTTTTGAAGAAGAGGAAGTTGGTGATCATCGGCAGAACAGTGGAAACTTATTCCACGAAATTCCAGGGTAAGCATATACAAGGAGAAAAGCAGAGGCCCTAAAACTGATCCCTGTGACACTCCAAACTTTGTTTAGTTTGACAATTCCTCATTTACATAGACAAAGGGGTAGCGGTCTGCTAAATAGGACTTAAATCATGCTAATTCAAGTCCACAAATGCCAACATAATTCTCTAGCCTATTCAAGAGCATTTAATGATCTATTGTGTCGAAGGCAGCACTAAAAGCACTAGAGGTGAAATGCAGCCGTGATCAGATAATAAGAGCAAGTAATTTGTAACTCTGATAAGTGCAGTCTCTGTACTGTGATGGGGCATAAATCCTGACTGAAATTGTTCATATATATACAATTTCTCTTTTGAAATGAACATAGATGGGAGGACACTAACTTTTCTAGTATTTTCGACATAAAAAGGAGATTTGAAATCGGTCTATAATTAGCCAGTTCTTCAGGATCAAGTTGTTGCTTCTTAACCTCTTAATGACAGGTGGTTCAAAAAGGACCCACTTGCATATTTATTTACATATAATTTATGTTTAATGCATGTTTAAACTGTGAAATTGTAAACTAATATTGATATCCAATATATAATTTGAAAGATCTGGGTCTCAAGATTTGATACTTTAAAGCAATTTTAATGATCGCAAAGTTACAACAATGAGATTTTTATTAAACGTTTCAAGAGTGAAAATCACAAGCCACCACAAATAAGCACAGTCATCCAAACTTCAGTATGCTTTTCATTGCATGTGTCCAATAAATAAATTCCATTAGAGATTTTTGTCCAAAAATGTCCAAATATGAAGGAATATTGATCAATCTGTCTTTGATCATGTTTTACATATTCAACACGTTATCACTCATGTCCATTATCTGCAAAATCTTGCACTCTGTGTAGTGTTTCAATAGCAAAACACACAAACATGATATTTTGGAGGGTTTTACGAACAAAATTAGCCCTCCCTCAAAAATGTCTGTGCAGCTGTGATTGGGTAGTCACACAAAATAGCTAAACAGGGCAGTCAAAACGAGTGATGTAAAGATTTGTGCCATCCATGTTTGTCTCTGGATAAAGCGGGCCAGTGAAAAGATATACAATTTTTAACTGATGGGTCGTGTAGCTAATGAAAAGATGAAAAAAACGATATGAGGGTTGTATATATCCCTAATGCCGATTTGCAAAGGTAAACTGTGGACTGTGTTTGATTATGGGCTCGGACATGTCATTCAAGCTGAGATGAGGCACCCTCCATGGCTTGAGGCAGTGGCTAAAGACACTGGATGAACAGCAGAGCAAAAGCACTGAAAAATGACTAAGTCAATTTACATTTGCATGGGGGAAAAATTAACAGAAACATCTTTATTATAAGTAAACGTTTATTTCCATTGCAGCATTTCAAATTGTAATGTTCTTTTAACATTGTTTATAAAAATGCATAAATATATATGGAATGCATTATAATATATTCCCAAATAATAAAAAAATGGTATCTTTCTGTATATTTTGGTTTGTGTGGTGTTTTTTTTTTTTTTTTTTTTTTTTTTTTACATTGAAATATAAACAATTTGTGTGTTTTGAACTGGGGGTTACGTAGGTAACCGTGGTTCTACGACTGAGTGGAGAACCGCCATAGCGGTATCCTAACTTATCTAGTGGAGACTTTCCCTGGTGCTCATATCTTTGCTGAGTATAAATATCAAAGTCGTCACCCCCGAGACCATGACGCTCAGGCAGATAGCCTATAAAGGCATGTCATTATGTCATGTCCGATCTCTGGCCATTCTCGTCTACACTAGTGACCAGGTGTCTGGCGGTCCTCCACTCAGTCATAGAACCACGGTTACCTACGTAGCTCCCAGTTAAAACAGAGCGGTATCCTAACTTATTTAGTGGATGCCACATACCAAAGCAGTCACGAGGGTTCTACTGCCCATCAGGTACATTTGAGTAACATATACAATAGACACTTTGTCAATGCTCATTTAACCTTTATTCAAGATGAGAATCATTTGTAACATCACAAAACACACTGGAGGCATTGTAGCCACATTAAGCCTGTAAAATCTGGCAAAAGTAGATGGAGTCTTCCACGTTGCTGCATCACAGATGTCAGATAACAGTATACCACGCAGGGCTGCCCAGGAAGTGGCAACTGCATGAACTGAATGGCATTTCACAAAGGTCTGGATTTCATGACCTGCATTGGAATAAGCATGCATGATCACCTCTGTCACCCAATGAGATAATCTATCCTTAGACACAGCTGAACCCTTTCTGTGATCACCATAACACACAAACAGCTGATCAGTGACCCGCCAGGCTGCTGTCACTTCCACATTCTGCCGAAGAGCCTTGACTGGACACAGAACTAACCTGTATTCATCTGTAAAGCAGATAAAATAATGGGCTTGTTCATGTATTGTAGTAACAATACCTTCGGAAGAAATGCTGGGTTCGACCACAGCGTTACCTGTTTACACTCAGGTCCCCAGCGTAAACACTGCGGGCTGACTGACAACGCATGCAATTCACCAACACGGCATGCAGTGGCTGCAGCCAGCAAAAAAGCTGACTTGAAGGAAAGCCACTTAATACCTACATCGGTTAACGGCTCAAATGGTGTGCAGGAAAGGCTACTCAAAACCAAATTCAGATCCCATTGCGTAACCAAAGCCTTGTGACTGGGTCGGAGTCGGCTAACACCCGTAATAAACATTCCAGTTAAATTATGTATGCCTATTGACACACCTTCAACTGGTCCTCTGTGTGTGGACAATGCTGCCACGTACACCTTAATTGTGGAGCAAGACAGACCATGCTCTAAGAGGCTCTGCAGAAAGTCCAAGATGTTACTTATAGTGCAAGCATGAGGGTCAATTTTCCTTTTGCACACCACTGAGATAAAGCACTCCATTTGTCTGCATACGCCCGATGTGTAGAAGGTACACGTGCATTCAGTAGTGTGTGCTCGACCCCTTGTGAACATTACAATATGATTGGGTTGCCCCTAGGGGCCACACCCATAAATTCAGTGTGTGGGGCCTGTTGTTCCACAACATTACATCCACCTGAGATAATAAATATGGTCTTAATGGCATAGCCTGCCTGTCAGTAAAAGCAATAATAGGTGAAACCATGGCCTGTTCGGCCAGAATGGGGCTATTAGCAGAATGGGTTGCCTCGTCTCCTGGATTCTTTGCAATGTCATCCATAGTAATTACAGGGGTGGAAATGCATACAAGCAACATTTTGGCCAGCTGTGCACCAACACATCCTGGCCCAGAGCCTCTGGCTCGTCCTTGTCTGAAAACCACATCGGGCAGTGAGTTGTCTGTCTGTTCACAAATAGGTCCACCTCTGCCCTGCCATAGGTGTTCCAAATTGACTGAATCACTTCCCTGTGAGTCTGCCAGTCCCATGGTGTGGGATTGGCACAAGATAGTGAGTCTGCTATCTGAGTGTAATGACTGGGAAGATATATGACTCTCAGAGAGAGGAGTTGGAGATCCGCCCATTTCCAAAGCCTGTGTGCCAATTTTAGCAGGCTCTGAGATCTTGTGCCCCCTTGTTGGTTGATGTAAAAAACCACTGTGGTATTGTCTGCTCTTACCAGGAAATATTTGGCCTTTAGCTGATGGTGAAAATGTTGTAGTGCTAGCCACACTGCCTTTATCGCGAGGATGTTGATATGCTGAGACGTGCTCTGCCACATAATCCTCACTTGTGCCTCCAAACAGCTCCCCAGCCCCACAGAAATGCATCTGTTGATACAACCTTCCTTACAGGAAGGACACCCAAGGGCACACCCCAGAGGAGAAAATATTTGCGGGACCATTGCTTTAGGGTGTGAGCACATGCTACAGTCACTGTCATCAAAACTTGTTTTTGGGTCATGGCTGATAGGCGTTGTGAATTTAGCCAGCATTTAAATGGTCTGAGATGCAGCATTCACAGCCGCACCACTGGTGAAATTTGCATATGGTATGTTCCTGCCCATTAGAAACTTTGCCAGTGTCTTTAAAATTGCCTGAAATCTGACTTCTGTCGAAGTAGTTTGCATGCCAATGAACTGAACAGTCGGAGTAGGAATTAGACAGCTCTTCTTGTAATTTATAATTGAAGGTAGTTTGCCACCTTAAGAGCTTCAAATGCATTTCAGACACAGTGAGATGTCTGTCTAATACTTCCTGAGCCTGTGCACCAAACACATATCCCGGAACAAGTGGAAGCTGGTGCAAAATGTTCTTACCAGATTCTGGCAATGGAGTCTGGGCTAGACACACCTGCTTTCTCACCTGTGTCAGAAGACCCAGAGACCTACCATATTCTGACGCAGCTGCTCCAACTGCTTGGAGTGAAGTTTGTAATATTTTGGTACATCCTAATTCGTCCGATGAAGGTAATGAAGCATTGAGTGCCAACAGTAACTGTGATAGATATTCACTTGATTATAAGGAACATTTCAACTACATATTCACTTATTCTAATTAGGGTGGCATGTTTTCATTGTCTATAAAATGTTCTGTAACAATTCTACATACTATCACTTTGCCATCAACAAAATGGCATTACTATTACAGGAATCATTCAACATGCAAGGACTTTTGAACAATTTAAAAACAGTTTGCAACCCTTCAACACACCTTCATATGTAATAATTGAATTGATTTATTGTACATCAGGTTATTCCCAACAAATGCTGATCATTCCTGCATTGCCAGCAAAAATTTCTGAACATAATTCAAATAATTTTTTTCTGGTTGTGGATAAATTAAAATTTGAAGGAAAATAAAGCTTTGAACATATGTAATATTTGCAATAAACAACTTTTGAGCAAGTATTAATTTAGGTGACTTACGTATGTATTAGACCAGGAGCTTGACTTATTGAGCTTATGCTTTGCATACAGTACAGTAGACAAATAGAAGAGTTGTGGTTTAGATGTGAAATGAGCCAGCAGAGGTGTTAAAACATGTAGGTTTACACTTGAACTTGAACTTGAATGTGTAAAAGATTAAGAAATAGGATGTTGGCTTCATGTTCCGGGTGGCTCCCTGTTCCAGTTGCTGCCAGCATAATGCATGAGTCTGTGTTTGTATGTAGCTTGCTAGCCTGCTTAGCACTGCTTATTCCTCTATGTTCATTGTTTTATCCTTTGCCATTTTACCACGTGCTTCCATTTTTGTTCTGCTTTCTACTGTTTCAACGGTGTGTATATTACTGCACGCACCTTTTTTCCACTTGTATACATCTTGCATTTTGATTGCGTACATTCGTTTTCTCCTCGCATCAGCATCAGCCTTAAACCTCTGCTGATCAGGAACCACCACCACAACAACAACAATAAACAATTACAGTAAGTCATGGCATCTGCTTATGTTATTGCTTCCTGCACTGCGTGCCACATGCTACATGTCATAAATGTAAGGAATTAGTCAGGCTGACGGAGAAGGTTAATGAGTTAAAGACACGCATCTGAACGCTATTTGAGGTAAGTGAGAAAGAAAAGCTGGTAGATACTGTTTCAGATGAGGGTAGAACAGCTTGCAACACACACATTTTGGGCTGTAGAGACCCTGCAGCAGGGTGTTTAGGTGACGTCTCAGCGGCATACTTGCTCAGCAAAGCGACACCACTCTTCCGTTCCTGTTAGGTTTTCCAATCGACTCTCCCCACTCAGTAATGCACCCACTGAGAATCATGTTGAAAGCGCCAATGTTATAGGTGATTCTATTGAATGTGCAAATAGAGACACCAGCTACTATTGTTAAATGAATTTAGGGGGTTTGGACATCTGGCATCAGATCAAATTCACAAGTGCTGGTTAAACATAGATTTCCTGACATTTTTACTACCGATGTGCTGCTTTGCTTGTCACAGATCACTAGAGATAATGTTAAAGAGGTGTGTGAACTTGCAACAACTATGTTAGACACTGTGATATGCTCTGGCCTCCTGCCTGCTCATTGTGGTGACAAGGTTTATAGTAGATTAGTGTCACTGAATGGCTGGATGTCTGAGTGGTATCCGTAGGATAGCATAGGATTTATAGACAATTGGAAGAGTCTTTGGGGTAGACCTGACTTGCTAAAGAGAGATGGACTCCATCCCTCAAGGGAAGGTGCCGATCTCCTCTCTTGTAATTTGGCTTATAGTCTTAATAGTGATAGTATTTGACTAACTGGGAAAAGTGATAGTATTTGACTAACTGGGGCCCAGTTGAGGAAGCAGACAAACTGGCTAATCTCATCTGAAGGGTGGAGGAGGAGGTGTTGCTGCAATTTACAATGAATTTTTTGGTGTTCCTCCAAGTTTAAGTGTTTTTAACTAATAATGCTTAATGTGACACCATCAGAAACAAATAAAAAATCTCTATTGGCTTTTGCCCTTGCTGCAGTATATAGCAGTATTCTGATTTCCTGGTTGAATTTGCTAATTTTCTATAAGATCTAGTAGTTACTGTGGATAGAGGTTTAATTGTTGGTGACTTCAACATTCAGGTAGATAATGAAAATTACACATTGGGATTAGAATGTATCTATTTTCTCAACTCTCTTGGAGTCAGACAAAATGTTACAGGACCAACTCATCGCCATTATCATAAACTAGATTTTATTCTGTCATATGGATTTGATGTTGATACTATATAATAGTATCTATGTGTTATAAATTGTATATAAATTGTTCCGCAGAGCGATGATATCTCAGATCATTACCTCATCTCTTTTATGCTGCAATCAGCTAATGTTACTCAATCTACACAACGCTATCATTCAGGTAGAACTATTCTTTCGACCACTAAAGATAGCTTCACTAATATATCTTCCAGATTTATCTCATGTACTTAGTAAACCAAAAGTCTAGAAGAACATGATGTAACAACAGAAAATATAAATATCTTCTCTAGCACTATTGATAGTGTCGCTCCCCTTTGCGATTAAAAAAAATTAAAGGAAAAGCCTTGCACCATGGTACAATGATCACACTCATGCTCTCAAAAGAGCAGCTCAGAAAATGGAGTGCAAGTGGAAGAATACAAAATTAGAGGTATTTCGTGGTGAATGGAAGGATAGCGTCTATAGCTACACACAGGTACTGAAAGCTGCCAGGTCAGCATATTTTAGCAAACTCATAGAAAATAACTACAAAAATCCTAGGTGTTTGTTCAGTACTGTTGCTAAATTGATTGTGAATAAATCCTTGACTGAAGCAGATATTCCATTGAGGTACAATAGTAAAGACTTTAAAATTAAAAGTAAAAATTTATCAGTAAATTCTTTACTGATAAAACGGAAATCATCAGAAATAAAATTGGAATTATGGAATCGTCTTTCTCAGTACATCAGAAAACAGTGTCTCATAATTTTCCTCACAAAGAACATCAAAAAGCCACATCAAAAGCTACAACATTTATGTTAGATCCAATACCAACTTAACTTTTAAAAGAGGTATTCCCTGGAATCTCAGAACCTCTTCTTAATATTATTAACTCCTCACAATCCTTAGGACATGTCCCAAGAGACTTTAAAATGGCAGTTATCAAACCGCTTATTAAGAAGCCACAGCTTGATCCTGGAGTGTTGGCTAATTATAGACTGATTTCATATCTTCCGTTTATGTCAAAAACACTAGAAAAAGGTAGTGTCCTCCCAACTATGTTCATTTCTACAGAGAAATAGAATATATGAACAATTGCAGTCAGGATTTAGGCCCCATCACAGTACAGAGACTGCACTTATCAGTTGACTTGCACTTATCATCTGATTGCGACTGCATTTATCTTCTAGTGCTTTTAGATCTTAGTGCTGCCTTTGACATCATAGATCACAACATTCTCTTGAATAGGCTTGAGAATTATGTTGGTAGACTTGCATTAATATGGTTTAGGTCCTATTTAGCAGACTGCTACCACTTTGTCTGTGTAAATGAGGAATTGTCAAATCAAACAATAGTTAAGAATGGAGTGCCACAGGAATCAGTTTTAGGGCCTCTGCTTTTCTCCTTATAAATACTTTTCCTGGGAGATATCACCAGCAATAAGTTTCCACTGTTATGCTGACAATACCCAACTTTATATTTCTTCAAAAACAGAGGTACAATTTATTGGACCAAACCCTCTAAAAATTAGTCGCTAAAATATAATTTGACTCTTGATGGATGTATTGTTATATTGCTAAGTTACGACCCATGCTCTCTCTTGCTAATGCCGAAAAACTAATTCATGCTTTAATGACCTCAAGTCTATGCAAGACTATGCACTTTGCAATGCATTACTGGGAGGATGCCCTGAAAGTTCAATAAATAAACTTCAATTGGTTCAAAATATAGCAGCTAGAGTGCTGACTAGAACCTAGAAATATGATCATATTAGCCCTATTTTATTGTTGTTACATTGGCTTCCTGTTAAATTTCGTAATCATTTTAAAGTTTTGTTAACCGCGTACAAAGCTTTGAATGGTCTAGCTCTGCAGTACTTAATTGACCTTCAAAAAAAAAAATATATATATGCTATATTCCATCATGCTCATTACAATTGCAAAAGTCTCGCCTATTAATAGATTCTAGAATATCAATATCCACAAAAAGAGGTAGGCCCTTTTCCTATTTGGCTCCTAAACTATTGGAATGGTATCCCTAACACTGTTTGGGATGTAGACACACTCACTCAGTTTAATTCTAGACTAAAGACTCGTCTATTTAGCCAGGAATACACCTAATTTATCCATATCCTCACAATTAGGCTGCTTTTGTAAGGGTCTGCCGGAACCAGAAACATTTATCATGATCTAGAACTATGAAAAAAACTGTATGGCATCTATGCTAATATTATTCTATTGGTTTCCCTGTCTCATACCCCGAGGTTGCCAGAGCCGGCCAGATCCAGCTCTGTTCCTGCTTGGTGTAGGACTCAGTGATGTAGTGATGATGACTAAATGCAGCTGTTACCAGCCAGACTTCAATACGGTCTATTACGATGGAACTCAGAGGATGAACTGATTCCAACATCAACCATAAGACATAGGATAGCCAACTAACAAAGGATAATGCATTTATGTGAACTTCTGCAGTAAATCCAGGATGAACTTCAAAGCCATTATTAATCATACAGTTCATACAATATCTTTGTTTAAACACTGGCCCTTAACACTTACTTAATTTACTAATTATAACCCATGACTTGAACTGCACAGAAATAACTAATACTGGCATTATATTCATGCTGTTTACCCAGAGAGGAACTGGCTCCCACAGTGAGGTTCTAAATTCAATTATTATTTAATTATTTATTTTTATACACAATTTACAATCATATTTGATCAAACTACACAACTCTTAGACTTTATAGATATTACAGTTTCATAATTTTCTGTAAAGCTGCTTTGGAACTATGTGTGTTGTGAAAAGTGTTATACAGATAAAAATTACTTGACTTGACTTGAGGAGGTTGAGTGCTGAAGGACACCTAATAACCTAAAGAGGGAGCGCTTACAGCATCTCTAATACTGCTAAAAACTATGAAAATGCATTGCTATTATATTAGGTTTTGTTTTGCATAATTGATTTATGTTGCAATTGCTATAGGCTGTAACGAATAACAGATACATTTTTATTGTTGCCACTGCCTCCTAAGACTGTTTTCAAACCTGAAAACCGAGTCTTCTGAGTCTTTCCTTATGAGAGAACTTCCAGAACACAGGAAGGTAAATGCTTTTAAGGTTTAGACTTGGATATGAGTTTTCTTAAAACCTGAATAAATAAGGTTTAAAGGTGTAAAAACAATGTACACAATGAGAATCAATATGAAGACTATGTGTATGTGTGAGAATGATGTAAAGCGTATGCGTTTTGTGTGAGGGGATGAGAACCAATTGCTGATGGGTCACAACCTCTAATCAGAGCACAAGTAACACTTTCCGGTTTTCACAGTGGTTCTCTTCCAAATGGCATTATTCAATGTGTTGCCCAGCTTTGATTACAAGATCAGCTGAGGCTGCATGTAAAGATCCAGACACAAATACCATAAACCAACATTAACACAAATGCCATAAATACACAACAGTAGCCCCCCCAATCTAGATGTGGTCAGTGTAATTGTTTGGTCTGGAATGCTGCTCTGTATTGTATGTTAAAGGCATAATTCATCTAGAAATGACAAATCCGTCATCATTTACCTACCCTCATGTTGTTTCAAACCCGTATGCCTTTTTTTCTTCCGTGGAACACAAAATTAGATTTTAGGCACAATAACTGTCTCAGTCACCCTTCACTTTCACTGTATTTAGAAAAGATGCCATAAAGTGAATGGTGACTGAGAGTAAAATATTGGTTAACATCTCCATTTGTGTTTCAAGTAAAAAATGGTCATAGGGGTTTGGAACAAATTTACAGCGAGTAACTAATGACAGATTTTTTATTTTTTTTTGTTGAACTATCCCTTTTAATGTTGCTTTTGAAAGAATTTTTGAAAGACCATTCCACATGAATGATCACTACCTTACCATGCAGGGCAAAGAGGCACGCCGGTCAGTTTTGTTGCGCAATGGCCTCCTGAAGCTCATCTTCCATTTCTTGGCATGCTTCTCCCCTCCTCCATGTCCCCAGTAACTGCTCATCCATTTGGTAAAGTTCCCATCATCATCATCCTCATTGTCAATAAAGATTGCGGGAAGCAGCCGAAGAGACAGCTTGGTGGCTGATGTTTGGAGCTCTTCGTGAGGCTCCCGAATTCTTGAAAGAAAAAATGGACTATGATTCAAGTCTTGGAGCTGGCTCAGACAGGCTCTGGCTGTTGTTGATGTCCTGGAGCTGCTGTCCTGTTGAGTTGAGGAACTCTCTCTTTGAACTGTGAGAAGTCCCGGCTCTAGACAATGGGCTGGGCTTAGCTTAGCTGAGCAGGGCGGTAGGCTGAAATTAGATTCCTCCAGTTAGGTGCTCACAATGTGTGAATTTAGTTGCTCAACTCAAATACAAATGCACGGCTTTTGTCCAGGTCTTTAAATAAGTGTTTCCCCTGTAGCAATTTTAACATCACAGTGGGAGGAGGGAGGCTATGGAATATAGTATAATATAGTAAAGAAAGGTATAGGTGAGAGAGGGCAAGACAGATAGAGATAGAGGGAGAGGATGGTGTTTTTTTTTTTTTAGTTGGTGCTCTGCTTTTAATCTTTCCATTACAGAGTGATGGGCCTGGGGGTGGGCTGTGTGGGCAGTCACACACACTCTGTGCAACTCCAGTTCTCCCAAACTTTCCACTCACTGAGCACATCAAACCTGTCAATAATTATGGACTCCAGCAGTGAGGACCAGTTTGTTTAGTGAGTCAGTGTGTATTTTTGCTTCAGTCCCGTCTAACAATGCTAAAAGGCATTGGCAATCGATGGCATCTATCAAGTGCAACGTCTACTTTTTGTCCTGATCATAACTGCTTTAAGCTGTAGTATATACCCATTGCACTTAGCAGCAGTAATGTGATTTGTATTGCACCATATAATAAACAATCCTCAATATTTAACAATATTCCAAATATGGTTCATTATAGCCTATTATGACTGCCTACAGCACAGCTGCACCAAGCACAGAAACTGTTTTTTAAATCCTAAATGTAACATTGGCTGGCTACAGGTAGACAAAGAGTTGATAACGATGAAGTGCAACAAAGTGGCTGTGACATGGCATGGAGCAGACTCAGGTGCGGCTGTGACATGGCATGGAGCAGACTTAGGCATGGCTGTGACATGTGACATGGCAATCGCCAGTTGTTCCTACCTTTGGTCTCTGGGGCAGAACTGTGTACAGTATGAGAGGTCCGTCATGGTGAAAATGCAGAACATCAGCATTTGGCCACATGTGCCCATGTCTCATGTGGCCAAGCATGCATAACATTTACATTTAACAACTCACACCGAATGAACAAACAACAGGGCTTTAAACACAAGGATAATGATACACCGGTGAGAACAATCAATGGCTGCTGGCAGTGATGAGGGTAGGGAATTAAATTCCGGGAGAGATGACAGGGGAGAAACACAGGGCAGACAACAGGGGATTGTGACATAACCCCCCCTCAAAGGAGCGGATTCTAGACGCTCCTAACAAACAGAAAAACAAATCATCCAAGGAGTGAAGGGGGAGTGAAGGGGTGGGTAGGCAGACTAAGGAGGGCACAAGGGGCAAACAGGCAGTCCATGAGCAAACAGGCAGACCAAGGGGGGGGGGGGCACAAGGGGCAAACAGGCAGTCCAAGGGGGGAGGCACACGACAGGGACTGGGTCAGGAGGTCGGGTAGGCAGCCAGAGGACGGGGAGTGGGTCAGGAGGCCTGAGAGGCGGCCAGAGGACGGGGAGTTGGTCAGGAAGCCTGGGAGGCGGCCACAGGACGGGGACTGGGTCAGGAGGCCTGGGAGGTGACCACAGGACAGGGACTGGGTCAGGAGGCCTGGGAGGTGACCACAGGACCACAGCAAGAGAGAACTCCGAGGGCAGAGCCGTGGAAGGCGGAGCCATGGGAGATTCAAGTGGCGGAGCCATGGAAGGCGGAGCCGTGGAAGACTCAGGTGGCAGAGCCATGGTAGGTGGAGCCACGGAAGGCCCAGGAGGCAGAGCCGTAGAAGGTTCCAAAGACAGAGGAGTGGAAGGCGGAGCCATGGAAGGCTCAGGATGTGGAGCTGTAGAAGGCTCCGGAGGCAGAGCCGTAGAAGGTTCCGGAGGCAGAGCCACAGAAGGTTCCAGAGGCAGAGGCGTGGAAGGCGGAGCCATGGAAGGCTCAGGAGGCGGAGCCATAGAAGGTTCTTAAGGCGGAGCCGTGGAAGGCTCAGGAGATGGAGTTTTGGAAGGCGGAGCCGTGGAAGGCTCAGGAGATGTGGAAGGCTCAGGAGAAGGAGCAGTGGAAGGCTCCGGAGGCGGAGCCTTGGAAGGCTCAGGAGGCGGAGCCATGGAAGGTGAAGCCGTGGAAGGCTCTGGAGACGTGGAAGGCTCTGGAGAAGTGGAAGGCTCTGGAGAAGTGGAAGGCTCTGGAGAAGTGGAAGGCTCTGGAGACATGGTAAGCTCAGGTGACTGAGTCGTGGAAGGTGGAGCCGTGGAAGGCTCAGGAGGCGGAGCCATGGCAGGCTCGGGAGGAGGAGCCCTGGCAGGCTCGGGAGGCGGAGCTCTGGAAGGCTTGGGAGGTGGAGCCCTGGCTGGCTCGGGAGGCGGAGCCCTGGCAGACTCGTGGGTCGAGGCTACAGGCGCTGGCTCTGGGACGGTCGAGGCTACAGGCGCTGGCTCTGGGACGGTCGAGCCTACAGGCACTGGCTCTGGGACGGTCGAGCCTACAGGCGCTGGCTCTGGGACGGTCGAGCCTACAGGCGCTGGCTCTGGGACGGTCGAGCCTACAGGCGCTGGCTCTGGGACGGTCGAGCCTACAGGCGCTGGCTCTGGGACGGTCGAGCCTACAGGCTCTGGCTCTGGGATGGACGAGACTTCCAGCTCATTGGCCGTGGCAGGTGTGGGCGTTGTCTCGTTGGCCGTGGCAGGCGTCGGCTCGTTGGCCGTGGCAGGCGCAGAATGCCCAGAAGCCGAACCCGGGATCGAGCGAGGTGGTTCCCCTGCAGCGAGTGTTTCCAGAATGAGGTCCACATACTCCTGCCAGGTGTAATCCCCGGTCTCCAGCAAATTCCACCATCGGTGTTTGGGTAAACCGAACCTATACGCATTCTTCAGCGTGTTGTCATCCCAACCGGTGTAGCTGGCCACGCTGGAGAAGAAGTGGGTGAACTCACGGATAGTTAAGTCCACCTTGGTTAGTTCCACGAAGAACGCTGCTAGATCCATTGTTGGTGAGTTGTTCTGTTACGAACGGGCAGATGAGGAGTGAGGATCTACATGCAGTTTTATTGAAAACACAAGAGGTGAACAGGGTAACTAAGAAACACAGGGAACAAAAGAAACATCCATGATGGGAAAACCAAGATATACACAACAGAAACATCCACGAAGGGCACGGGCAGGAACACGGTCAAGGGCATACATAACATTTACATTTAACAACTCACACCTAATGAACAAACAATAGGGCTTAAATACACAAGGATAATGATACACAGGTGAGAACAATCAATGGCTGCTGGCAGTGATGAGGGTAAGGAATTATGGGAATTGAATTCCGGGAGAGATGACAGGGGAGAAACACAGGGCAGACAACAGGGGATTGTGACAGCTATCCATAACCCTATCACAAAAGATCAGTGACTACGATCCATTTTTTGGTTGCAAACCACCAGTTGAAAGACAATGGTTTACATTGTCATTATATCACCTTATTTAAGGGCTATTTTGCCCTTAAGGTGCTGCCCATAGAAATAGTAACACAATATTTTATATTTTATTGCAGATGTTAGCATATGATGCTATGTTGTAAGCATAGGATTCTGTAAGTCTATGAGACAAAGACCTGTTCACACCTTCAGGTAAATATTTTTAGGTTAACCCTAACTCCCTAAGAGATTTGTGTCCTTACATGCACCAAAATGGTGGTTCTAAACACAGGAATCTAAACATCCTACAGTATTTTTTGCTATACATGCATCTTAATTTGATTATTCTGCCACTCCATGAAGGTATTCACGTTACTCAGATTCTAAAACTTTATGGAGTTTAAAGTTGTCTAATGATGAATCATGTTGTTGTGGACAGTAAGAGATTTAAAGGGTTCAGGGTTGGGTTGAGTTTGACCAAATTTTAGTGCTTACTGACAAAGTAGCAAATTAATAAACATTGGTTGAAAAAAGTGGATATTAATCATATAAACTATTACATTTGTATTCTTGTTTCCACAATGTTTTTATATGGAGCAAATCATTGTATTTTAACAAATGGAGCCTGCCTCTGTTTGCAGTTCTATTTCAGGTGATTTCTTACCCTAGATGATCCTAAATTGATCATGTGTTCTAGCCAAGAGTGACAATTGATCTGAACTTGCTACAGCAGTGTGCATTCAATTGACATTTTATATCATGTGTCAGCCAGAGGGGCTATGTACAGTTTTGCAATCTTTTTTAACCATTTAGTATGGCACAGTCATTTTGAGATATGGCCATTAATTAATTAATACATTTTTTGTTAAACATCGTTCCACACACCTATGAGGACCCTAAACCACACAGCACTGTAAACACTAGGCCTATTATTATATAGATCAATTATTTGTGTTACAGGTAAAGTGAAAGCAAAACCTGATTTGACCTTTACTGCATTTACAGTTTTTCTCAATCGATTTGGCACATTTACTGAAACAAACTTACAATTGTCAAAACTCTAAGTACAATCCTCACATCATGTGGTACATTCAGCACACCGCTCTATGTGACCTGCCAAAGGTGATTATGCAAAGAATTATGTAAATAAATCTATCAATGAATAAATAATTTTCATCAAAGCAAAAGGTTCTTTTATTATTGCTTAGACAAGACAGTCAAAATGCAAAGACATCTTGTCAAATGACAGACTCTGAAAGTGTGATAGTTACCCACTATGCAATATTGTCCAATTGCTAACATTGTATATGTAGGCAGCTGAATAGTATTGATTTCAAAAAGTCATGGCAAACACTACTTTCAATAATATTTATTCAAACTTTTCTCATCATTGTATTTACACACTTTACAGCCCCTCGAAAATACGTAAAGAAAGCTTGTACAGAAAAAAAATATATACAACATATATACAAATTCAGTACTACAATATGTGCAAGAAAAAGGATGCAAGTTCATCAACCTTGTGGGTCTTCCAATCTCTCCTCTCTGTCTGGCCACAACATTTCATCTACATCACATCTGATATCCTCTTTTACAATGCAACGATGGTAAAATCTTTTGGCATGACACAGACAACCCCTACAACAATCTGCTGTGATATCCTCACAACCAGCATCCATTGCTCCCAGTGAGGACAACTGGTCATGAGGACGGTGATCATAGACCTTCTATCTCCTTGCAGAAAAAACTTCTCAATGGGATTTAGAAATGGGGAATATGGTGGGAGAATCTACATAAAAAAACATGGGTGGGCAACAAACCATTCCCAGACTTTATTTGAATGATGTATACTTACATTGTTTCAAGCTATAACATATGTTGGCAGGTCATTTCTTACCAACCTGGAGTTAAGTGCCTTGCTCAAGGATACAATGGTGGTGGCTGTGGGGATCAAACCTACAACCTTCTGCTTATCAGTTTAGTGCTTTAGCCCACTACACCACCACACCAAAAAAAACAAAAAAAAAAAAAAAAAAAATTTGAAGAGAGAAAAAAATATAATGTAATGAGATTTTTTTTTTAAGACTTAGGCTCAGGAAAGAACTGAGACACAAGAATTTTTTTTTCACCTTGCGGTTCAGGGCTTCCGTAATTTTGAACTTAATTTGTATGGATTTATTTTTTTTATGACTCCTGCTTCTATGAAATTTGAGTAATTTAATTTCAGTTTTTTACCTGTAAATTTCAGTAGAGTTCAGTGTGTGCATTTGGTATCATTAACTAACAATAAACACTATGAACAACATTTATTAATCTTGGTTCATTTATAAATGCACACCTGCTCATTGTTAGTTCATGCTATTTCATATGCATTAACTAATAAAGTATACTTTAAAGGGATAGTTCACTCAAAAATTGTAATTATCTCATCATTTACTCACCCTCATGCCATCCCAGGTGTGTATGACTTTCTTTCTCCAGCAGAACACAATTGAAGATTTTTAGAAGAATATTTCAACTCTGTTGGTCCATACAATGCAAGTGAATGGTGGCCAGAATTCTCTCACATTGAATGGACCTACAGAACTGAGATATTATTCTAAATAATAATAATAATATTTGTGTGAACTATCCTTTTCAATGTTAAAATATACTGGTAAGTGTTGATTATTAGTGCTTTTAAATTTAGTTCAGTGTTAAATCAGTATAACTAATGTAGTGTAGGTTAACAACTACAACCATTAAATATTCAAAATATATGTTTACGGTGAAGATAAACATGAAAATAAACACATACATGGAAAACCAGACCACAACGAGACAGCAATGAATATCATTTCAGGCTTTTATATTTACCCACGCCGTAATTACTTTTATATTGCGGACTTGTATTTTGAACGTATGACGTCATGCTTGGACCAGGAACTACTTTCCACTCTGCCAGCGCTTGACACTAGTGATCGCCTGATTGCTATGCCCTTGTTAGCCACGAAGCTAACCTAAGGACCCCATCTGGAAAAATGCATTGAATTTTATTTCACAAACAGATCTTATAGATACCTGTATTTGCTATTAGTTGCTCAAAGCAGTATGTTACGAGCAGGAAGTGTGGTGTCCTGGTAAGTACAGCAGCTCCATTAACATCTGCCTCTCAATATTGGACACTAGCTGATTGGGGATGGATGGGTATATGCATATATGGATATAGAATGGCTAATCTGTATTATATAGACTGATCTATATGTGTGAATGTTAAGATTGTAAAACTGGAAGCGTTTAGTAAGTGACAGTGAGACCAAAACACCGAGTCACTTTTGTGAACTAAAGACACTTACGGTTTTACAATAATTAGATTATTAGCTATAAACTCAAATCAATATAATCATAATAGCTTTCTGTCTTATTTGACATGACTTCCCCTTTTACAAAGCAATAGCCATGTGATTACTATTGTAGATCCACTGAGATATATTTTAATTCTTTCTTGCTTATTTATAAATGTAATCACCTAAGATTATTTTGGTCTTCTAATCAGATATTCCTCTCTAATGATCATGCATTGTGTTTGACAGAAAGCTGAAGACCCCCTCTGAACATTCTGATAAATGCATAATCCCTATTTGTGATATACAGTTGTGTTATTAATTACATAATGTGAAACTAACTGCTTGACATTTGAAATTATTTGTAGTCTATATGTATTCTCCAAGTATTCCTGCAATTTATTTATGGGTCATTGTCTAAGATGATACAAATGAGATCGAGATATTTCGTAGATGTGTAATCTTTGTGTCCATGTCGGGTTCATAACTTTTAAATGTGTTTCAATGAATGGAACTGTATAAATGTCACGGGATGATCAAAATGTTCCTCTTTCTCCAGCATGGCCTGCAGGAATCTGCTTCCCTCCAGAATGGGGCTGAAGTTTCGAGTACCCCTGCAGAAGCTGCACCCGCTCTCCCGTGCCATCCACCACCACTACTCCACTAACAGCAATCCACAGAGACGACCTCACTGCTCAGCTGCCCGCCATTACACATCTCTCTCCAGACTCCCCATGCGGCCTCCCAAGTCCCGGTCCGGAGGCAATGGCTATCAACAGCATCGCAGCTTTTGGGTGGCCCGTCTCGCTGCCAGACTGCTGAAATTGAGGTACATCTTGCTCGGTTCAGCAGTTGGAGGTGGATATACAGCAAAGAAGGTATGTTTAACTATTGGATTGTGCTGTGCATATGATATCAGTTATCTACAAAACCATAAAAATAACTAGCGGCTATTGGTGTCGACCTGCATTTTTTTATTGGCACATCACTATTTAAAACAGCTTTTTATTTCTGTTCTTTTCAGACTTATGATGAATGGAAGGATATGTTTCCTGATATGAGCCAATACACATGGATTGTGCCAGACTTTGTTTGGGAGTTGAGTGAAAATTTTGACTTAGGTAAGTGAACTGGGGACTCCCGAGCCATATTTTGATCAAACTCATGTAACAATTTGTGTATACTGTAGCTATGAATTGTTTGGTGGTGGTGCTGCTGCAAATGTATTATCTAAAATTGTCTTTCCATTAGTTTTCTAGTATCACAATTTCTTATGCCAGCATATTTTTTGTCCCTGAATAAAGACAAGCTCGTCAATGCTTTGCCTGAAATAGAGGAAATAGCCAAACTTCTACCTGATATGGAAAAGATCGGAGAGAATTTTACTTTCCTGAAGAGCCTTCTCTCCAGTGGTGAGCAACATCCTTCGCACACACATGATGGACTTAAACTTTAATCATGACAGGATTAATAATGTAATTTACGTAAAGTACATTTTTATTGCATTTACTAAAACATGTAGTGCCCATTATACCAAACAGTTTAGGTTCTGTTAGGTGCTGTTCTGATTACATTTTAAGAGTTCAATAAGTTTAAATTGAGGTCGTTATCTCTTATCTGTGCTTTTGATCTTCTGAAAAATGTTGCAATGCAAAAGATTATTTCAAATTAATTTTTTGAAGTTATGCTTAGCAAAACTGGCTGGAAAGAAAACGTTTGTTTTAGATATGCCGTTTAGCTCACATTATCTTATAATAATTGTTTTTTGTTTCATCATTAATCTAATGGCTTCTCGCCTTCTTATAAAAGCGTATAAACCGTAAAGTTTAAAAGTAAATTAACCTGTAGACTGTTGTCTGATATTTGATGCTTGGTCACTTGATCATATGATCATACTGCTTTGTTATATTTGTTTTTGTAAATGTGAGCTCTTTTTTTTTTTTTTAAATCTAACCGAAGGGTCTATGTGATTCCTGCCAGCTGAATTGTTCTCAATTACAGATGGACAGTATTGATTTTATGGCCAATACTGATACAGATTTTATATTTTCTTGTATTTTTTGTGGCTGATAACCAATATTCAAAATAGTACAAATATAAAAAAAAAGATTGTGTTATATTTGACTTTTTGACACAATAAAAACAAAACATTAGACTGCAACAAAAACACAATATGCATTATGAGTATTTTACTAATAGTATTTCTTATTAATATTAAAAATATAATTAAACTATTGCATGCCATTATATTAATGCAAAATTATTTTCATCATGTTTTGGGGTGTTATGCTGAAAATGCTACTTGTTTCTCACTTAAGAATGGCTTGAAAGAGTTATAATAATGTAAAACAAAATATTAAATAATAAATTACTTTAGTAGCTGATGACCGATTAAGCAGAAAAGTGTATTTATTGGAAAAAAATATATTAGTCGAACCAATTATCTCTAATTAAAATGTTTTTACAAGTGCCTTTGACATCGAAAAGTCTGTTTTAAAATGTTAATTTGTACATCATTTGATCACAGGTGTCCGCATAATGTCATCCACACAACAATATGACAATGAGTGAAAAAACTAAGTAAAATAGATTTTTTTTGCATTAAATTCCTGCGACACTTGGAGGCAAATGCCCTCCTTGGTTGAGCCAATGTTGCTCTTTGGGATGGGCGGGTCGCTCAAAGAAACAGATCAATATTTGATAAGTGGCATAGTGTTTACAATTTTCAGAAACCTAAAGTAGTCCCTGCATATGATGTTGGAATAGAAGAAATAATTTAATGCTGAAAAAAAAAATACACACATAAACTTTAAGACATTGTCTAGTTTACATTATTGTCACTGCTTTTCTGCAATGGCCCTAATCCAATGTAAACTTACTGAGCTATCCACACTTTTCTTTATTTACATTTCATTTGTTACTCTTGTCCCTCCTTCCTCCCCTCTCTCCCTCCCTCCACGTTTTTCACAGGTTTGGGTAGTGAAGTCAATGGAGCTTCTGATCTGCGTCTGTTATTAGGTGTGTAAACGCCTTATTAGCGTGCCCAGATTACTCAATGTACTGCTGCACTGACGCCCCCCCCCACCGACGTAAATGGACTTAAGTTGATGGGGCGTGCGCCTCTATGGATGGACCGCTTAAAACCCCTCTATATGGGTCTATCCAGTTTCCTTTCAGTTTTGCAAGCTACTGTTGGAATATTAAGATTGAATCTCCCCACAAGAAACTGCAGAAAGTGTATTTGCATAATAATTGCATATTTATGTTGAAAGATGTTAAACGGCCTCTTTATTTTCCGTTTAAACTGGACCCCAAAGACAGAAATGTTCATTAGTTGATTTGACTAGACTAAGGCCTGTAGTAATTAGAAAAAAAAAGACATTTTAAATAATTTTTATTGCTACAGCATACATAACAGCCCCAGTCAGTTTCTGATGCATTTGCAGTTACATTTGCAGACAGTTACTGACACTAACCGTATCTGTGAATATGTTATTACTCTGAATTTAATTGTCTTGCCTCTTGGCCCCTTGACTTCTTCACCTTCTCTTCTTTATAGGTTTTGTGGGTCTTTCACTCTGTTTGTCTCTTTCTTCATAACTTTCCTTCAAAATGACTAATTTGTCCGCTCTGCTTGAATTTTTTACAGCTCAGTAGTTTTGAAAAGTATATTGAACATTGTTATGAAATTTCTTCTTGATGTTATCAGTAGTGAGCATGCATTTGTTATATTCTTAGTTCTCATAACCATTCTCCAGCCTGAAGCTGGACTGTTTGAAAGCTACATGAAAGATATGCTCTTTTATATAGTTTTTATTTTTGTGTGTTTAACAGTTTTGAAGTGAGTTTAGTCATTCAATATTTTCGGAACTATTTCCAAAGGGCACTATTTACTTTTCAAACCTTTGAGAGTCTTTGGGATATGGTCACTGTAATTGCATTAAAATGCAAGCAAATGTATGGTTTTCCAGCATGTTAATTCTTATTGTCACCTGAAATGCACACTTTTTTTTTTTACGTGTTGGCAAATTATGTATATTCAAAATGTGGAAAAGGCGAATTTTCTCTTGTATGTGTTTTTCCTCAGAAACCACAGGCGACTCAGCCTTGAGAGCACCAGATGTCCCACCATCATCCGCAGCTATGTCTGACAGCAGTGATAAACAGTTCAAAAAGGTAAATTATTACCGTATCAGCATAAATTAGGTTTCAGCTGGACATTCAGGCATTGCCCTGAATGCACAATGGACCTTTTGAGCATTTTGTATTTCCATTAAAATAATTCAAGTGGCTTAATAGTTCACCCCAAATAAATTCTCCCATCATTTACTCACCCTCATGCCATAACAGATGTGTTTGACTTTATTTCTTCTGCTCAACACAATTTTTTTTTTTTTTAAATATCTCTGCTCTGTTTGTCCATTCAATGCAAGTGAATGGTGACCAGAACTTTGAAGCTCCAAAAACACATAAAGTGAGCATAGAAGTAATCCATATGACTCCAGTTGTTAAATCCATATCTTCTGAAGAGATATGAATTGTGTGGGTTTGAAACAGATCAATATACAGTATCTCACAAAAGTGAGTACACCCCTCACATTTTTGTAAATATTTGATTGTATCTTTTCATTTGACAACACTGAAGAAATGACACTTTGCTACAATGTAAAGTAGTGAGTGTACAGATTATATAACCGTGTAAATTTGCTGTCCCCTCAAAATAACTCCACACAAAATCCATTAATATCTAAACCGCTGGCAACAAAAGTGAGTACACCACAGAGTGAAAATCCCCAAATTGGGCCCAATTAGCCATTTTCCCTCCCCGGTGTCATGTGACTCGTTAGTGTTACAAGATCTCAGGTGTGAATGGGGAACAGGTGTGTTAAATTTGGTGTCATCACTCTCACACTCCCTCATACTGGTCACTGGAAGTTCAACATGGCACCTCATGGCAAAGAAATCTCTGAGGATCTGAAAAAAAGAATTGTTGCTCTACATAAAGATGTCCTAGGCTATAAGAAGGTTGCCAAGACCCTGACACTGAGCTGCAGCACTGTGGCCAAGACCATACAGCGGTTTAACAGGACAGGATCCACTCAGAACAGGCCTCGTCATGGTCGACCAAAAAAGTTGAGTGCACATGTTCAGCGTCATATCCAGAGGTTGTCTTTGGGAAATAGACGTATGAGTGCTGCCAGCATTGCTGCAGAGGTTGAAGGGGTGGGGGGGTCAGCCTGTCAGTTCTCAGACCATACGCTGCACACTGCATCAAATTGGTCTGAATGGCTGTCGTCCCAGAAGGAAGCCTCTTCTAAAGGTGATGCACAAGAAAGCCCGCAAACAGTTTACTGAAGACAAGCAGACTAAGGATATGGATTACTGGAACCATGTCCTGTGGTCTGATGAGACCAAGATAAACTTATTTGGTTCAGGTGGTGTCAAGCGTGTGGCGGCAACCAGGTGTGGAGTACAAAGACGAGTGTGTCTTGCCTACAGTCAAGCATGTTGCTGGGTGTGTCATGGTCTGCGGCTCCATGAGTGCTGCTGGCACTGGGGAGCTACAGTTCATTGAGGGAACCATGAAATGCCAACATGTACTGTGACATACTGAAGCAGGGCATGATCCCCTCCCTTTGGAGACTGGGCCGCAGGGCAGTATTCCAGCATGATAACGACCCCAAACACACCTCCAAGATGACCACTGCCTTGCTAAAGAAGCTGAGGGCTTAAACACTATTGAGCATCTGTGGGGCATCCTCAAATGGAAGGTGGAGGAGCACAAGGTCTCTAACATCCACCAGCTCTGTGATGTCGTGGAGTGGAAGAGCACTCCAATGGCAACCTGTGAAGCTCTGGTGGACTCCATGCCCAAGAGGGTTAAAGCAGTTCTTGAAAATAATGGTGGCCACACAAAATATTGACACTTTGGGCCCAATTTGGACATTTTCACTAGGGGTGTACTCACTTTTGTTGCCAGCGGTTTAGACATTAAAGGCTTTGTTTTGAGTTATTTTGAGGGGACAGCAAATTTACACCATTATACAAGATGTACACTCACTACTTTACATTGTAGCAAAGTGTTATTTCTTCAGTGTTGTCACATGAAAAGATATAATCAAATATTTACAAAAATGTGAGGGGTGCACTCATTTTTGTGAGAAACTGTGTAACTCCTTTTTACTACATTTACATTTATGCATTTGGCAGACACTTTTATCCAAAGCGACTTACAGTGCACTTATTACAGGGACAATCCCCCCGGAGCAACCTGGAGTTAAGTGCCTTGCTCAATGACACAATGGTGGTGGCTGTGGTGATCGAACCAACGACCTTCTGATTAACAGTTTTGTGCATTAGCCCACTACGCCACCACCACTCCTTACTATAAATTCTCCCTGCCCAATAGGCAGTGATATGCCTTAAATTGATCTTTTTCTCATATTGCTCCTGAAGACATGGATTTGACCACTGAAGTCTTATGGATTATGTGCTCTTGCACTGAATGGATTAACAGAGATATTCTTCTAAAAATCGTTGTTTGTGTTTTACAGTAAAATGAACATTTTACACATCTGGGATGGCCCGAAGGCTCTAAAATGATGAGAGAATTTTCATTTTTGGATGAACTATCCCTTTAAGTTTATTTACCTTGCATTTTTCTCAGCTTTGTTGCTTGGGATTTTTCAGCATTATCAGAGTTGTCATCTGCTATGCAGTTGTTTTAATCTGTCGATGGTCCATGGCAACCATGCACTTATGCTTTTCAAACACTAACACTGTTTTAGTAGCTTGTGACAACTTGCTAATGCTGAAATTAAGCTGCTCCCTTCCCCAACACATTTAAAAACATGAAAATATAAAAATGCCTGTTGATAGGAAAATGTACAGTACATGATAGGGCCATTGGTTTTTGTGGAATTTTTTGTAAGCAGTGCTGAAACCTGCACTTCTGCTGTTGATGTTTTACCTCTAATATACATTTTCCTATTATTTGTAAGAATCTCAAAAATTAAGCTCATGTTCTTAATTATTAATCTATCTAAACTGAATTAAATCCTGTCAGTAATTCTGAGCTTTGGGTGAACACTGAGCTTTTGGTTTTTCTGTGTAGATGGTTTTAGCCAATTCATTTCTTTTGTTTTCAGCTCATTGTCTGCAAAAATTTCCCCCTTCATAACTCCTACATTCTGTTTGTCCTGTTGGTCATTTCATGCTTTCTGAGAAAACTGTTGCTTCTCTGAGAGCAAAGTATTCTCTCCTTGATTCTTGGTCTTGTTTAGTGTTTTGTTTTTTGTCCATTTAGTTTGATTCATCAGTCAAGAGGCAATCGTAATATGCAGTGATGAAATAGGCATTTTTTTTTAAACACAATGTTCTCATCATGTTACTTATAGGATTGTGTTAACTAGTCTTTCAAACAGTTATATTTGTAGTCTGAGCATATAAATAAATTAGATTATGAATTTTAATAAATATATGTAAAGCAAAAAAATGTTAGTACTCTTTGCTCTCTCAAGCTTCAGCAAGCTTTGCACTGTTCTGCTACTAAATTACTCATTGAACCTCAAATGCTTACTTTCCCAGTAGCAATAGTTTTTTACAATCTTAATTTATCTTTTAAAAAGCTCTTAATAGTGCCTGTTTGGCAATTATTGCAACTTGAAACCTGCAGCTTGACTGTTAGAGCATATACTATATATATGATTATATCTGTTTAGGGCTGGACAATAATTCAATATCAATATGTATCGCGATATACTTTTTTTCAATAACAGTGAGAAGATTTTTAAACACATTTCCGATATTTCGATAGGCTACATTACAGCATTTGTCACTGACTAACATTCAGGGCGCTACGGTCAGTTCATTTTATTCAAGCCGAGAAGAAATAGCAGAAAACAATTGGCCCTTTTTGAAAGGGACACAAATAATAGAGCCAAAATTGTACGTCTATTGCATGTGTGTACACAGAAGACTTATTTCACCACGCGGTCATATTATAATTATAAAATTATCTTGTGTCCTCCATAATATTTTAGGTTTCCTCGGGCTCTTTTAGATATTCAAATGCAGCCATCCCACCGATCTGCCTCGTAACATCATATTGAGCAAAACCCCCAAACACAGGAAGATCTACAATATTAGTCTAATATCAGTTCACAAACAAGCTAGGTAACATTATAATCGCTAACGTTGTGGACTCATGAAAAAATACATTGGTTATCAGAATTTTTTGACTCGGCATTATCTGTGTTTAAGAGAAAATAATCACTTCATCCGATGATGCTTTAAGTGAATGAAATAGCCTTTCAACTACCAGCCTACATGCTTGAGTTCCACAATTAACAAATTCGAACTCCACCGGACTTTTGTTGTTGCTCACTCTTTTTTTTCTGTTTTCTGCAGCAACTCTGAGCACTTTAATATTCTTTATCCTAGCTGAAGAACCTAGCTTTCAATCTATAAAGATAATCAGTCTATGTATGTAGTTTCAAGTTAAAAATATTAATATTGACAAATTTGAGAGTTTTATGTTTATTTGACATTTCTCGTTTGTATGAAGGCTAAGTGCAAATAAAAGGTGAACATTCATTTTATTTTTTAATAATTTAGACTTGGCAAATACATTTTTCAGAAGTTTGTAGTTACAGACATCCATTGTGGGTGTTCTTGGCAGTTTTTCTGAGGCTTTTATATTGTTCATATCGATATCGGAATTATATAGTATTGACCGAAATTAAGAAATATATCATGATATAAATTTTGGCCATATCGTCCAGCCCTATATATGTAGTCCTATATGTTCTCTTTATTATTTCCTCTGATGTTCCCAATTACAATAGTCTTCCCCTCCCACTGGCTTAGAGATGTACAGGGTGGTCTCTTATGCTCTTTATGATTTGAGGTTTGATGTTAGATTCACAACTGCTCTCAATAGCAATACATTAATGTGAAGCGGACCACTGCCCAAAGCTCCGCCCACATCCTCCCTATTTGTTGGGTAAGCTGGTTGATTGACTGCCCCTCTCTGTCACTGTGCCGTCCCTCAGGAGGGGCTGCTCAGCGAGCTCATTCTCATTCAGCAGCAGATCCAGCAGCATGAGGAGGAGATGCGGCGGGCGGCGGCTGCAGCCAGTAATGCTCCGCCTCCGCCGCGTGAACCCAGCCTGGCCCCGAACCCCAGCCCCTCGCAGCCCAAACGCAAGGTGAAGGTCTACTCCCCCACCACGCCACCGATGCTCTCATGCCAGTCTTCTGTGGCCCTACGGCATTCTTTGTATTTACATAGGGCTTTTAAAAGGATAGATACAAATTGAATTACTGACTGGCTTGTATATGTATATATATATATATATATATATATATATATATATATAACCTAGTCTCGTAGAATTAGTGTTGTTATAGCAAATTTTTTGCAGACTGACTTTTACGTACCGAATTCTACTTTCCGTTGCAGTTTCCTGGTGAAATTAACTCAAGAGGCGCTACAACAACTGTGTGTTTCATTCACTTTCACACAGATCATGACTAAATCAGCTGATCATGACTTTATAAACACTTATTTTTTGCACTATTACTCACACACTGCTTATAATATGATATGGAAACACTTTCACTCTAATAAATAATTAGAAAAATGATACAAGACTATGGTTCGAGCCCAGCCAAGCACGCAAGCTGACATGTGAGACGAAAGTGTCATAGAAGTGACACAAAATGACGTGATTGCTTCAGTAAATGTGCTTTTTCATTTCATCGGTTAGGTTTAGGTGTTGGTATAGAGAAAGGACATCTGTTTTGTGTCTACCTCTCATTTCATTTTACTATTGGTTAGCTTTAGGTCAGGGTGGTACATTTTACTCATTAAAACTTCCATTTAATATTTACATTAAAAACCTCATCTAATTACAACACCATTTCACTCGCTTTTAGCGCCCCCGCTGGACATTTCACTGGGAAACCACAGCCAAATGTGTAATAAAGCATGTAATTTCGTTTTGCAAAAAAATTTGTCACGGTCACGTACTGTTTAATAGATCAAGCTGGTATATTTCCCAAATTCTAATGAGTTTGTGAATTTACTCAGAATTTCTTTACAGAGAAAAACATAACAATTTTCATATTTGTGATTGTATGATATCTATGGTTTATCTACATTCTAGCTAGCTAGCAGAATGGTGGAGGAGCCTTTAATGACTGGTATGAGAGAACAGTAGCTTAAAAATTCTGTAGTTACAAAGCAAATAAGTAGCCCCACCCATGCAAATCCCTTGCAATTTGCATCTCCAGTGAAGGTACCTTTAGGAAAGAACTTATCCTGGTCGATAGCATGTCCTTAAGTAGTAGTTCACCCCAAAATGAAAATTGTCATAATGTACTCACCCTCATGTCATTCCAAACCCATTTGACTTTTGTTCTTATTGGGAACATGGATTAGTATGCACATTCATGCGAGAACTTGAGTTGCTTTTAATTCTAAACAACACAAGCTTCTCTAATAGCCCCTATGAATGCACAACAGACGTAAAGATTTTTGCTGAATAGATACAATACAATACAATACAATTTTATTTTCAAACGTAGTTGAAATTTGTCTTATCTAAATTTTGGCATATTTTCTTTTCTGGAAGACTTTAAATAAGATGCACAAGCCACATGGACTACTTTTATGATACATTTGGGTCCTTTTGTAAGCTTTAAAGCGAGGCACTTCCATTGTATAAAACAGACTGATCACAGTATTTTTTTAAAACATCTGCTATTGTGTTTTGCATGAGGGAGAAAGTCATACAGGTTTGGCGACATGAGGGTGAGTAAATTATGACAGAATTTCCATTTTTGAGCGTACTATTCCTTTAATTTAGTCCTAGAGTCTGTATAGCTACAGATAAGACCCCTGCTCTGAAGTAGTGCTATTTTTCAGACATAACTTCCAAGTTTAGTTTCAAGTGATTTATTTTTATTTACATACTTTTTGCAATAAACCAAGACCCGACCCTTTCTTCTCTCATGCAAGCCCGTTTATTACACAATTCCAAACAGAGTTAAAATTCACTGCATGGAGTGGTGTGCCATCCTGCCACATGGAGTGCAAAGCACTTTGAGCCAGCTGTTGGCTTGCAGAATTAATCTGCCTAACATCAGATCCAAATACATCTGCAGATTAGCAAGGGATGTTATTTGGTAGAAACCAAAGACCATTTCAGATCACACACCCTTGTTTTTCCATGTGCAGTAGGTGTGTTTGTGTGTGTTGGTTTTCTTTTGTGTCCTCCTCTCCTACAGTCATTCACTGCTTGTCTCAATAATTGCATCATAGGTATGAGTTAAAAATGATTGAGCTGTCTTGAAGCATTGATTTAAAAATCAAGCCATCCTTTGCAAATGTTAATTTTATGTGTTTTGAAGTGTGTTTTAGTATTGGGATTTATTCAAAGCAAAAATGAGTAAGTGAAAAATGGGTATCCAAGTTTTCTCCCTTTGCATTAACCTGCCTTTTCTTTACTGGGATACCCACTGAAAATGATTGCATGAGATTTTGCTTTGTTTGTGTAATGGCCTCTTCCAGGGAGATGTTGGGAACAGGGAAGATGATCAGCTGTCCTGAAAGGAATTAACGTTTTTAGTCCAATACATTGTTTCTTGTGCTTTCAGTCATCCGATAAAGAAAAAATTGACCAGCTTCAGGAAGAACTTCTTCGAACACAGGTATTTCAAGCCTTTGTTTTGACCTGTCAGTTTTAAAAGACCTTGTGAAATCATTAGTTGTGTGGCTTTAGTCCATGTCTCTTAGCTTTAAGGCCATCTATATGCTAGTGTTCTACTAAAAGTAACATTATTTACATTTAACTGAAATTAAAGTGGGGGAAATGGACCAAAAATATTGATGACTCATCTTGCACTCAATAATATCATCCAATCAAATGCTCTCTAGAATGAAAGTGTCTGACCCCAACTTCCGTTTCAATAATAAATAGTACAAAGGAAAGAAAACTTGCATTTCATGCATTCTTTAATTAGCTTTTGCTTTTGAACACTGATCATCTCTCTGTCTTGTCCAGTTGAAGTACCAGCGGATGCTGGAGCGTTTGGAGAAGGAGAATAAGGAACTGAGGAAAGTCGTTTTGCAGAAAGATGACAAGGGTATTCACCAAAGAAAAGTCAAGGTCAGATTTCAACATTTTTATTTTTTCCATTGAAGTGATACATGGGGTGTTTTGTTTAGTCATATGTTGTAATGATACTACACAAAAAACAGATCACTTAGCTCATCTATGTTTTTTGCTCTTGATCCTGTGTAGAAGTCTTTGATTGATTTGTACTCTGAAGTCCTGGACATTCTCTCAGATTATGACTCAAACTACAATACACAAGATCATCTGCCAAGGGTAAGTTTGCATCATTCTGTTTAAAGTTTACAATTACAAATAATTCTTTGTTTGGATGCACACGCTTCACATAACATGCTTCTCAATAGGTCAGTCATAACTAGGTCTGTTCTATGTTCTCTTGTCTAGGTGGTGGTAGTTGGAGACCAGAGTTCAGGAAAGACCAGTGTGTTGGAGATGATTGCTCAGGCCCGTATCTTCCCTAGAGGCTCTGGAGAAATGATGACTAGGTCTCCTGTAAAGGTGAACTAAACAAACTTCACTCAGATACACTTCCTGGCTAGTTTGAGATTTTTTTTTTTTAGTGCTATCTGCCAGTGTCCTTATTGGTCTGTTTTGCATGGCTTTGTGATTATTTTAGCATTACTGTGTTATAGTAAATACCTTTTACAATAATGTACCATTTGAAAAATGAAACATATTATCACTTGTATTGCAGACCCAGCTACATTTACACACTTGTGTAATGTGTGTAAATGTGATTACACACATTCCAAAGTGATTCGCTTCCAAGGTAGTTCACTTGATAGAGTGCAGGACTTTGGACTCGGAAGTCCGCAGTTTGAGTTAAGCCAAACTCGCAAGCTAGTTTTAAAGAAGTGACACAATATGATGATGTAGCATCAGAATATGTGCTTTTCATTTTGCATTTTGTTTTTGGACACTATCGGTTAGGTTTAGGTGTTGGCGTAGGGTAAGGATGTCTATTTTGTTTACCTCTCATTTGCTTTTAGAACACTAGTGGTTAGGTTTACTTTGTTTCCCATTAATTACCTAGACTGTGGCAGTCCGCCACAGTTTCATAATGAGCAAAAATAATGAGCAAAAACACTTCTCATGATAACATAAAAGATCACTACTGTTATGTTTTTCGCCGTTGCTTCAGCAAAGCATCTCTCACCTCAAGTCAGTCACTTTTTTACTCTGATATGTGAATGACCAATTTACTTGTCCAGAGGACAAGCACATGACTATGCTTAATGTCGAGCACTTGCTCAAATGACTCCCTAGAGGGTCAGATGTCCATCCAGCACAGTCTCAAAAAAATCCTTTGGGAAACACTAGATTTAGGTTAAAGTTTTAGGTTAGGGCAGTACATTTTACTCATTAAAACCTCTATTTAATATTCACCTTAACCTTGTCTGATACAAAACCATTTAATTTGCTTTTGGCGCCCCCCACTGGACATTTCACTTGGAAACTGCAGCAAAATGCGCAATGAACTACGTAATTTAATTTTGCACGATCATGTAATGTTCATGAGATCAGTTATTTTTCTCTGTATAATAATTGTAATGTCATAATATCTTCATCTTATAAATCTTTTATTTTGTATGTTTGCTGTAGGTGACATTGAGTGAAGGCCCCCACCATGTCGCAATGTTCAAAGACAGCACTCGTGAGTTTGACCTCGGGAAAGAGGAAGATGTAAGTCTCTCAACTCACTCAAGTCAATTTATCTAGCAGAAGTTATTCTCAATAGCTGTCAGATCAGAGGGATCTTACCTTTTTTCTGTTCCATTCCTTCTCTAGCTGGCAGCCCTAAGGCATGAAATCGAGCTCAGAATGAGGAAGAGTGTGAAGGAAGGCCAGACAGTCAGCCCAGAGGTGAGATGAAGATATTCCTTTTTGACTAAATGCCATATGAAAAGTTTTCCTTTTGAATCTGTCTGAATGCTTTGATATCAGTAAAATCAGTACCTCTTTTTGTCATGTGCTAGACCATCTCTTTAAGTGTTAAAGGCCCAGGAATCCAGAGAATGGTGCTGGTTGACTTGCCAGGAGTCATCAGTGTAAGTTTTATTTACATTTCAGTTTTTCCAATTAATTACCCAGACTGTGGCGGCCTGCAGTGAACCGAACATATTTGTACACTTCTCATAATAACATTAAAGATCACTAATGTTGTGTTTTGCGCTCCCAGTCAGTCAGCCCCCACCCCCCCATTCCCACGTGTCACTTCTTACAAGGTTCATATTCGTATTCTGCTGTTGAAAGTAATCCAGAGCACAACTTTTCACAAAATCCTGTGGAAAATACTGCATTTACATGTTATTTTCTCTTAATCACCTATACATTCATGCCAAACACAACTTGCAACACTGGTCATTGACATGGGAAGATCAAAGTACTTTGAGATGACAATGTCTGCTTTCAGTCGTTCTTTCAACTTTTGTTTACTTCTCATTTGTGTGCAGACTGTGACAACTGGCATGGCCTCTGACACAAAAGAAACCATTTTCAGCATGAGTAAAGCCTACATGCAGAATCCAAATGCCATAATCCTCTGCATTCAGGGTGAATTTTCAAATCTTCACTAAAAGGCACTGAAATGATAATTATAGAAAATGCTAGCAATGTCCCTAAGCATCTCTATCTCTCTTCTTTTTTTTTTTCTTATTTCAGATGGCTCAGTAGATGCAGAGCGTAGTATAGTCACTGATCTGGTCAGTCAGATGGACCCTCAGGGAAAAAGGACCATCTTTGTTCTTACCAAGGTTGACCTGGCAGAGAAGAACCTGGCTAGTCCAAGCAGAGTAAGGCCTATAGATATTTCACCAGTGCGGTTTTACATTAACTGCCAACAATAGGTGTTACTTACTAAATTAGCCACTAGAGGGAGAGCTTTTATATCTTTTGACTGAAGAAATGTAAGTGTTAGTAAAGTGGAAGTGATGAGATTCATGTTTAAGAACCCATGTTCCCTTAAAAAAGGTTATTTGCATCAAAATATTATATTATATTAAATTACATTATATTATATTTGTTTCATCTTTGTAGATCCAACAAATAGTTGAAGGCAAATTATTTCCAATGAAGGCATTGGGTTACTTCGCTGTTGTAACAGGCAAAGGTAAAAAGCAGATATATCTTGTAGAACTTACAAGAATTGTTGAATTCTTGTTGATTTTATTTGTTGACTTGAATGAAGTCATTCAAACCCATTATGTTTTTGTAGGTAGTAGCAATGAGAGTATAGATTCTATCAAAGACTATGAGGAAGACTTCTTCCAGAACTCCAGACTGTTAAGGTAAGACTCCAATACAGATGTATTGTTTATCTCGTTTATATAGTAATTGGTCAACTGTTTTGATTGGATGATCTGTACCTGATGTAATAGGGAAGGCATGTTGAAAGCTCACCAGGTGACCACAAAAAACTTGAGTCTTGCTGTGTCAGACTGCTTCTGGAAGATGGTGAGAGAGTCAGTAGAACAACAAGCAGATGCCTTCAAAGGTAAAATCAAGAAGAGATTTTTCACCCCACTGATTCACACCTGACAGATCTTAATGGGATATTTCACCCATTAATGAAAATTCTCCTGTCATTTACTCACCCTCATGCCATGCCAGATGTGTATTGCTTTCTTTCATCAGCAGAACACAAACAAAGATTTTTAGAAGAATATCTCAGCTCTGTAGGTCCTCATGATGCAAGTGAATGATGATCAGACCTTTTGAGGCTTCAAAAAAACCACATAAAGGAAACATAAAATGAATCCATATAACTCCAGTGTTTAAATCCATATCTTCAGAAGTGATATAATAGGCGTGGGTGAAAACAGAACAATATTTATGTAGTTTTTACTCTAAATCTCCACTTTAACTTTCAGATGTGGCATCACATATGACTTTAAGATGTGAAAGTGAAAGTAGAGATTTAAAAAATGACCTACATTTTGATCTATTAAATCGCTTCTTATTGAGTGGTGGTGGCGTAGTGGGCTAAAGCACATAACTGGTAATCAGAAGGTCGCTGGTTCGATCCCCACAGCCATCACCATTGTGTCCTTGAGCAAGGCACTTAACTCCAGGTTGCTACCGGGGATTGTCCCTGTAATAAGTGCGCTGTAAGTCGCTTTGGATAAAAGAATCTGCCAAATGCATTAAATGTAAATGTAAAATGCTTCTGAAGATGTGTATTTAACTACTGGAGTCATATGGATTACTTTTATGTATCCTTTGTGTGTTTTTTGGAGCTACAACGGTTTGATCACCATTCACATTGTATGGATCTACAGAGATATTCTTCTAAAAATCTTTGTTTGAGTTCTGCAGAAGAAATAAAGATCAGGTATGTCGTGAGGGTGAGTAAATGATGAGAGAATTTGCATTTTAGGGTAAACTATCCCTTTAAAGGGCTAGTTCACATTAAACATGAACTCATGTCGTTCAAAAATAGTGTAATTTAAACGGTCCATTCTAAATCTTTTGAAACCATACAATAGGGTTTTGGCTCCCACCCTAGCTCTCAAATCTTACATTTTTGGTTAAACTGGCCCTGAAAACCTTGACATACAATGGGTATAACACTACGCTGCTTTTAGGGCCTTCGTTTGACCTTTACTATTTTTAGTCCTTTAATAAGATACTGATTTTCAATTGCATTTTGATAAGCAGTGTGTACATCTGCTCTCAGGAGACCCAGCAAATAAACCTTAATAGAAACCAAACCAACAGCATGACAGCCACTTAAGTCTAAAACCAACCTCAGTAGAGCTGGTTCCAAGTTCTGTGCGCGTTGATTCACGTCACACCTCACCTTAGTGTTCCCTCAGCTCAGGACCTTGTGCACAGGGCACTCTGTAGATCTCTACACTGTCAATTAGCAGGCCACCCCTGCTAACGCTCTGCCTTTAGATTTATTGCCTGACCTGGGACGCTGCTCAAACCTTTGTGTGGGCTATCGATCTCTGCAGCTGCACAGGGGCCGGCCCGATAACCAGAGCAATTAGCGTCATCTCCATTGTGTGCGCGAGACGGCCGGCCCGTGTGTTAGCTGGGGACAGAGGGTCTCTGGAGAATGTGGAGTTCCGAATACAGTGCACGCCTGGCTCCAGGTGCATTGATCACGGCCACAGTGCAGTCTGTCTAGAGTCCCCGCAGGGAGAAAAAGACGGAGGTAGATGGGGAGTGTCTGAGGAAATGGGCTGTTGTCTTCAAAAAGTTTTAGACAAAGTTCAGGTGGCTAAATAAACACACTGAAGGGACTTTTCACCCAAAAATGAAAATTCTCTCAATTATTCACCCTCATGCCATCCCACATGTGTATGACTTTCTTTTGCAAAACACAAAGAAAAGTTTTTAGAAGAATATTTCAGATCTGTAGGCACATGCAATGCAAGTGAATGGTGACCAAAACTTTGAAGCTCCAAAAAACAATTAAATTGAACATCTTAAACATCATAAAATTAATCCATATGACTTCAGGGGATTAATCCATGTCTTCTGAAGTGATCCAAGTGCTAGATGGCACTAGGAATTGTCATCGAACTTGAGATCATGATTGCCAAGAAGACTGCTGATGTCAAGGTTTAAAGTGAAAAAGGAGTTACATTTTGATCGGCTCTGACACAAAATTGATAAAATCACTACAGAAGACATGGATTAAACCACTGGAGTCGTATGGATTATTTTTATGCTGCCTTTATGTGCTTATTGGAGCTTCAGTGTTTTGGTCACCATTTCAAATAGCATGTAACTGATAAGCCTTCAATAGCCATTGGCATAATATGTAGAGTTTGAAGACTGTCTCCAAATTCAAAAAATAGTTTTCTCTTGGACACTCTGGACATTTATGAACATAATCTAATGTGAATATTCCTCTTCCATTCACCAGCATCCCGATTTAACCTGGAGACTGAGTGGAAGAACAACTACCCTCGTTTACGAGAGCTCGACAGGGTAAGAATCAGTTCCTGGTTTAGCTGTCAGATCAGTATGCTTATTTTTAAATATGTCAAATTATCAACAGAATATTAGTTGTAATTGACAAATGTTCCTACTTGTGTAGTATCACTGTTCTTTATGGCAAAAATATAAGTAAAATATATAAACATGTAGCCTATTATAGAAGTTATTTTGATTACAGCATTAATGTATGTGATACAACTGTTTATACCATGCTCTTCATCCATAGAACGAACTCTATGAGAAGGCCAAAAATGAGATCTTGGATGAAGTGATCAGCTTGAGTCAGGTGACACCAAAACACTGGTGAGTACTCTCCCTCTTTCTTTTTTTACAGGGAAATAATCACCCCAAAATGTAAATTCTGTCATTATTTACTCACCCTCTTTTTGTTCCAAACATGTATGGCTTACTTTCTTCTGCGGAACCCAAAAGGAACAAAAATTATTAATGTCCGGTTGGCTGAATTCAATACAACAGTAATACATAGTGACTAATTATAACGCTTAAAAAGCCCCAAAAAGTGCCATAAAAGTAGTCCACGCAACTTACAGTATATTCCAAGTAGGGCTGCCCCCCGATAGTCGACTAAAGGTTAGTCGACGAGAAGAGTCTTGGTCGACCAAGTTTTAATTGGTTGGTCCGTTAAAAAAAAAAAAAACCTCTACAGGAAACTGACGAACACCGGTTTTACCACTGGTTGGATGCTAGGTGTTACTATGGGACAATTTTCGTTAGGGTTAGGGTTAAGCCTACACAATAAAGCAAGACACCTTGATTTCAAACTTTTAACTTATTTTAACAAAAAATTCAAATTAAACTGGAAAGAAATGAAGTGCAATTTAAATGTGTATTATTCAACTTTTTGAACTGTTGTCAACCTCTATCTGGCAAAGAACCTGCTTCATCTGTGCATTCTCTCGGTCGGGTATTTCGGTTTCTGGGAAAATACATTGTGTGTGAATTTTGTTCCCCCTTTCACTATATATATACTGTGTGTGTGTGTATATATATATATATATATATATATATATATATATATATATATATATATATATATATATATCTCGCAATATCTAATTACATCGGCGGGATTTGTGAATATTCTTGCTTTAGTGATTTTACATTGAAAATCGAATTAATTTATTTAAAATCTTAAATAAAATACATTTCTAAATTCAAATTGCACTCTAAATGAAATGAAAAAGCAATTGAAATAATGAAGTGATCAATACAATAATATATATATTTCACGAGACAGCATGCACATAGACTCTTTTCTGTCATCTGTTCTTAATAATATAATGAAGTGAGTTTAAGCGTGTGTCTATGGGCAAATTATTTGTAATATCAATTTTTATAATAATAATAATAATAATAATAATAATAGCCTAATAATAATTAGGGATGCAATGATCTGATACCTGGATCAGTATCGCCTCCGATACTGAAGCTTTAAGACGGATCGGGTATCGGTCCGATGAGCCCGATCCAAATCCAGTACTGTGTGTTAGTCATGTTCGTTACTGTCAAGCTCAAAAAATTATATTAAAGAACCATAAAAACACAATTAAAGTAGTTAAGTGTGAATAACTACTTCAGTGAATGGCGCTGCTCTGTTTACACACATTCTGTGCCATTTTTAGCCTTCATGCGGTGCGCAACAAATTTGAGCGCTACTAACGAACCACAGATGTATATGCTCGATAGTTCGGTTCACTTATAATATGCATTTAGAATGGCACTGGAGGTGCATTTTCCAGAATTTTAATATGAAGCCAATTAAACTACTGTGAACTTCAATCAGACAAATTTACAGGACTTCCTGGAGAATTCAGAATGTCAAAATAAGAGCATGAGTGTTTAAAAGTTAAAGGTGCATGATTGAGATATATTAATATGTATTGTAATAGTATTTGTTTATAAATTATATATTTCGCCCACTATGCCACTATCACTCCAGCTATATATATATATATATATATATATATATATATATATATAGCTGGAGTGATAGTGGCATAGTGGGCGAAAGCACTAAACTGTTAAGCAGAAGGTTGTCAGTTTGATCCCCACTGCCACCACCATTGTGTCCTTGAGCAAGGGACTTAAATCCAGGTTGAACTCCAGGTTGCTCTGGGGGGATTGTCCCTGTAATAAGGGCTCTGTAATAAGGGCTCTGTAAGTTGCTTTGGATAAAAGTATCTGCCAAATTCATAAATGTAAATGTAAATAATTCTGTTAGCTTTCTTATTTTTACTAGATACTTCAATAAAAAAAAATTGTTTCAATCTTCAATTATAATAAAGTGTTTGCTCAAAAATAAATAAATAAAATAACCCTTCTGTTTTCACTGATAATAGTAATTGTTTAATACTGTATACCGTGAAACCGTGATATTTTCTGAGACAGTTATCATACCGTGAACATCTCATACCGTTGCAACCCTAATACATACTCCAATCTTGTCCCAACAATCAGCAACCATGAGCTCCTCTAAGCAGCTGCCTAGCACTCTTAAAATGGATGCCCACAAAGCAGGAGAAGGCTATAAGAAGATAGCAAAGTGTTTTCAGTTCGTAATGTAATTAAGAAATGGCCATTTACAGGAATGGTGGAGTTAGAAAACGTTAAGAGAGAACTCCTTGTAGGATTGCTAGAAAGGCAAATCAAAACCCCTGTTTTACTGCAAAAGACCTTAAGGAAGATTTAGCAGACTCTTAAGTAGTGGTGCACTGTTCACCTGCAATGACACCGGCACAAATATGACTTTCATGAGAAGAAAAACTTTCCTGCGTCCTCACCACAAATTTCAGCATCAGAAGTTTGCAATTGAAAATCTAAACACACCTAATGTATTTTAGAAACAAGTCCTTGAACTGATGAAGTTAAAATATAACTGTTTGGCCACAATGAGCAAAGATATGTTTGGAGAAAAAAGGGTGCAGCATTTCATGAATTCACACCTCTCCAACTGTACATGTTCTTGATCGATCATGCTTTGGGCTTGTGTTGATGCCAGTGGCAAAGGGGAACATTTCTCTGGTAGAGGAACGAATGGATTAAATTAAATACAAGCAAATTCTGGAAGCAAACATCACACCATCTGTAAAATACCCGAAGATGAAAAAGGATTTCTTCTACAACAGGATAATGGTCCTTAACACACCTCAAAATCCACAATGAACTACATCAAGAGGTGCAAACTGAAGGTTTTGCAATGACCCTCACAGTCCCCTGACCTAAACATCATCGAAAATCTCTGGAAAGACCTGACAAGAGCAGTGCATGCAAGACGGCCCAAGAATCTCACAGAACTAGAAGCCTTTTGCAAGGAAGAATGGGTGAAAATCCCCCAAACAAGAATTGAAAGACGTTTAGCTGACTACAAAAAGCTTTTACAAGCTGGGATCATTTATTTATTTGATTGATACTTGATGCTACTTTTATGACATTTTTGGCTACTTTATTAATTGTACAAAGTGGGCCGCTACACACTGCTTTTGTAACGAATTCAGCCAAAAGGACATTCATAAAATGATTACCTTTTGGGTTCCGTAGAAGAAAAAATAAAAAGTCATATGGGTTTGGAACCACACGAGGGTGATTATCACATATTTTTATTTTTGGGTGAACTATTCCTTTAAGCATAAAATTAATTGATCTGTTTTTTTTTTTCCATACAAAGGAACACTGGAGCCAAAGTTGGAATTCTATCTTATCATTCACCTTCTTCCTTCTAAATACTCCTTTAACCTGTCCTTTTAATACTCTACTAATTGTATCAGTTGCATCCTGATGCATCCAATGTGAAAAACTGTGGATAATACTGAGCATGTGGTATCGTGTGAGCGGCTTTCTATATATATCCTCCTCATCAACACAATTAGTAATAAAAATGGCATGTTCTCATTCCTAAAACATATTGTTGCCTGGCAGATGTTAGACTCTCCATCTCATGGCTTCAGGGCTGACTTTACCATCAGAATGCAGAGCTGTAAACTGTATGTGAAGTCATGAACCCAAACCCCATAGGAGCAGGCCAAATGGAATAGATCAGATGTTTGTAGGGAGCCCAGTGCGCTCCATCAGCCTCTCAAATCAATTGCATGATGAATAGCTGGAGGGTGGCTACTCTGGGCAGCGCTAGTTGGTGGTATTGGAGATGTGTGTATATTGATGTACCACGATAGAACAAAGCAAACAGGATGCTATGAAATATGAGGGCCTCTGTATGATAAATGAGCTTGGTGGTCACACTCAGAATGTTCCCATTTTTGTCTAAACGTCGTCTTATACTTTCCACATGACTGTTATTTGTGTATATTTATTCAACAGTTAAATCTGAAGGTGTAATTTCTATGATATTAGGGTTACCAAACTGAATTGCAAAAGTAATGATTGTTTTCAAATAGGTGTCTTGAACAATTCTCTTGTCTTCCATTAGTTGACAAACAGGTTGTCCCGTCCCAAACTTACTCCAATAGTTAAGCCAATGTTGCTATATCAGGCTGGTTGGGATGCTCAAACTCAGAGCAGTTTTTTGATAGCTCCACAGAGACACAGTGTTTACACTTTTTGGGTGAATCAACCACAAATAGTTTACTTATAGTTGTCTCTGCATATAATGCTAGGATAGGAGAAAGTACTTATCATCAAAAATCAAATCAGTTAAATTTGCTCAGTGGGATGTAGGTAAACTCTCAGTTGTATAGCAGTGTGATCTATAACAATAAACAATGCATCACAAAATTGTTTTATATTATTATTTCAGGGAGTCCATCTTACAGAAAAAACTGTGGGAGAGGGTGTCAACACACGTTATTGAGAACATCTACCTCCCTGCTGCTCAGACCACAAACTCTGGCACTTTCAACACCACTGTAGATATCAAACTCAAGCAGTGGACTGATAAACAACTTCCTCATAAAGCACTGGAGGTAATAAATAATGCTGATCACCCAGAGTGTATTTCACAAGTAATTACACAATATTAAAAGGTTGCAATGGGGCTCAGCTAAGCTGTATTGTGGCCAATAGACTTTGTTGTGTTTAAAGTGCTATTAATAGCTACGGTATAAAAAGTCAGAAAAAGAATCCACTTTGTTTGATGCTCAGGTTGCTTGGGAGACATTGCAGGAGGAGTTTGCTCGCTTCATGGCAGAATACAAAGGGAAAGACCAGGATGACATCTTTGATAAGCTTAAGGAAGCCGTCAAGGATGAGAGCATCAAACGACACAAGTGGAATGAAAAAGCCATGGACAGCTTGGTAATACAAATACCAGCCACATTTATACATTGTTTACAACATAGGAATTACGTAGTAATTACATTGTAATTAAATAATAGCGGAACGTTTCCTTGTGAAGTGTGGTTTGGGAAATGTGACTCGTGTATGTGTGTTGCAGAGAGTGATTCAACACAATGCTCTGGAGGATCGATCTATCACAGACAAGCCCCAGTGGGACGCTGCTATTCAGTTCATGGAGGAAACGCTACAGTCTCGCCTTAAAGACAGTACGCCTTAAAGACAGTATGTCCACCTAGGGCTGGGTGGTATGGCCAAAAATATTATCACAATATTCTTTTTAATATCATTCAATATCGATATTTATCACGTTATATGTTCACATTTGCACATTGCAAATGTTTTTGAATTTCCTAGTTGGCAGAAGAAAAGTAGAAAAAATAAATAATCCTAAACTGTCAAAATAGTCTTGACAAAACTGCATTTGGGGCCAAGAGACAGCCAAAGACAGCCAAAGCAGTGGGGTCTGAGGGGTCTTCTACCAAAATATAAAAATATTTTATAGAGTTTATCAATCAAGTGCAGTTGGATGTGAATGTTAAAAGATCATCTGTTTGTTTTGAAGCATAATGGCAGCAGTCCTGTATTTGTTTTAATATGTTTACATTCGAATTATATATATATTTGTATATTTCTTTAAATTAAGATACCCTAGTAAGTATAGAAGCCCTTGTAACTGAGGAATGTGCTGTATGGGGGTTCAGGGGTTTCCCCTGTGAGAACATTTAGAAAATGTAAAAGTCTGAATGGACCATTTTTGTGAGAAAGACTAGGCTACTAACTAATAATTTTATTGTCTTTATCATCCTTTTCACAAAATTACAACAGATATCTATTTGTTTATTATTAAAGGCTTGTAATATGCTGATTAATAAAGCTAAATGTAGAAGGATAAAACGTTATGGTCTAAATGCGCTTTGGAACCACGTTAAGTTATGCGGCGCCCCAAGTCTACTCACGTGGGGAAAAGAGACTGCACGTGCGGAACGGGACGGGGCATAAATCTAAGCGTGTTCGGTGCTAGTGAAAAAATATTCAAGAATACAGCAAAGAAAGATCAGAGCAGGAGTAAAGATGATGAGAGGGCGCAACTATCGCCAGACCTTGCGGTCTGGATGGAATCAATCCATTGGTGACCTGCTTAGCCCAGTTGTTAGCAAGGAAGCTAACGTTAGCAACTTCATACAATCTGAGAAAGCCAAACTACTTGCGTTTTTAGCGACATGCACCTGATCGTCTAGATGTAGAACATAGGCTAAATATCTGAAATTACTCAAAAGCTTATCATCGATATTTTGGATTTTTTTTTTTTTATTGGGATTAAATATCGAGATCTTTTTATCGCCCAGCCCTATGTCCACCATTCACTAAAATCACTGAAAAATATAACGGAGTGTCTATTTGCACCCTGGTGTAAATAGCATCTGCCACACAGGGCAGCTATTTGCACCCCAATAGTCTGGTGGAATCACAGAAATATACAAAAAACTAAACAATAGATGTCTCTGCAGTGCTGTGTGGTTGTAAAGATGATGTGTACTGTTATCCTAGCGACCGCGGTTCGAATCCATGGTCCCACTCTTTTTCCCCATCTGATTTACTGTTTCCACTCTTAATATTTTCTTTACTACTACTTAATGATAAATAAAAATGAATATAGTGATTTGGGTTGGGGTGCAAATAATATTTGCCACAATTTGCACTGGGGTGTAAATAGCATCTGCCAAAATAAAATCTCTTTCTTTCTTTCTGCAATTCACTACATGGGATATCTGACTCAACTTTGTGTTTTTCAGCGGAATCAGTAATATCAGATATGATTGGGCCAGACTGGAAACAGAGGTGGTTGAGCTGGACAAATCGAACAATAGAGCAGGTTAGACCACACTGAATGCCAATACCCTCATGCTTTTTAGTCATTTTAGCAGGGGCAAGTGATTAAATTTGGCCCAATTTTGTTTCCTTTTTGTAGCATATCCGTAACGAAACCAAAAATGAGTTGGAGCGTCTATTAAAGCTGCATGAGGATCACACCGCTTACTTGGCCAATGATGAGGTCACTACAGTACGCAAAAACCTGGAGGCACGAGGGGTGGAGGTTGACCCCGCACTGGTCAGTAAGACACTTAGCAGAGAATTTCTAGCACTGCAGTCTTCATATTGGATGAGCGTTATTTTAACAATCGTGATATGATGATTGTTTTTTGACGTTTTGTTTTTCCCTTTCTGTAGATCAAGGACACGTGGCACCAGCTCTATCGACGTCACTTCCTGCAGAAAGCTTTGCTTCATTGTAACCTCTGCCGGCGAGGCTTCTACTACTACCAGAGGCACTTTGTAGATTCTGAGGTAGAGGAGATAGAAAGACATCATGGGCCATTTGGGGAATTGAGTCCCTGTGTTGTCCTTTTGCCTACAGTATTTTCAGTGTATAAATTTAAACTAACAGAGTGTCTGTAAAAGTTAATAGATGCCTATGTTTTTATTGGATCATGTTAAAGAGTTCAAATTATGCTTAGATTCCAAATGTCAGCGCAGTTTACACATACTAAAGGTTTTAGTTTCTCTGTTGGACAAATATTATTTTTTTTTTTATTGAATTGCTGATTGCAAATTTAATAATGTTCCAGCTGGAGTGCAATGACGTGGTTTTGTTCTGGAGGATCCAGAGGATGTTGGCCATCACAGCTAATACTCTCCGACAAGAGCTCACCAATACAGAGGGTATGTCTCTTGCTTCACACCTCAAGCTCTCCTACAACCATGACTTGTGTTTTGGCTCCTTAGCACTAATCGTATAAATAAGCCAGTCATTCTGATTAGGCATTCTTATTAGGCAAGCTCCAGTGGGAGGGTACGGTGATTGGTAGAATTGGTCTTATTACATTTCAGGTGCAAAAAACACTTAGTGATTTTGTTTCTGTTGGGTTTACAGTGCGGCGCTTAGAGAAGAACGTTAAAGAAGTCTTAGAAGACTTTGGAGAGGACAATGAGAAGAAAGTCCATCTGATCACAGGCAGGAGGGTTCAGCTGGCAGAAGAACTCAGTAAGTTTATTCTCATTTCTCCTTCCATTTTTTTTATGCATAACAGGTCGACCACCAGAGGGCAGTGTTGTGTTGCAAGTTAGAGCATTTCATGTCATCTGCAAAGAGTGCAAATTTATACATTGTCAAATTTCACTCCAGCATTATATATAAGTTTTTTCATTATCTTGTTGCACTTTCCGTGAATCAATACCCCATTAATGAAAAAGCAAAATTATTTTTGATTACTTTGCAAATATATTAAAAAGAAAATACTAATATATCACATTGACGTAAGTATTCAGACCCTTAACTCAATACTTAGTTGAAGCACCTTTGGCTGCTATTACAGCCACAAGTCTTTTTTGGTATGATTGTTGTCTTGGCTGTGTGCTTAGGGTCATTTTCCTGTTGTAAGGTGAACCTTCAGCCCAGTCAGAGTTCCTGAGCGCTCTGGACCAGGTTTTTACTAAGGCTATCGCTGTTTTGCTGCATTCAGCCTTCAACCCTGACCAGTTCCTGCTGCTGAAAAAACACCCCAACAGCATAATGCTACCACCACAATGCTTCACCGTTGGGATGGTTTTGCACAGGTGATGAGCGTTGCCTGGTTTTCTCCAATCATGCTGCTTGGAATTGAGGCCAAACAGATCAATCTTCATTTCATCAGACCAGAGAATTTTGTTTCTCACAGTCTGAGAATCCATTTAGGTGCTTTTTTTTTTTTTGCGTATTCCAAGCAGGCTTTCATGTGTCTTTCACTGAGGAGAGGCTTCCGTCTGGCCACTCTACCATGGAGCCCAGGTCAGTGGAGTGTTGCAGTGATGGTTGTCCTTCAAGTTTCTCCATCCTCTACACGTGATCTTTGGAGCTCAACCAGAGTGACATTGGGTTCTTGGTCACCTCTCTTACCAAGGCACTTCTCCCCTGATTGCTCAGTTTTGCCAGGTGGCCTGCTCTAGGAAGACTCCCGGTTGTTCCAAACTTCTTTGATATAAGAATTACGAAGGCTCTTTGGAACCTTCAATGCAGCATTAAATATTTTTGTAGCCTTCCCTAGATCTATGCCTTGACACAATCCTGTCTATGAGCTCTGAAGGCAGTTTCTTTAACCTCATGGCTTGGTTTTTGCTCTATGCATTTTCAGCTGTAAGAATTTATATAGACAGGTGTGTGACTTTTTCAAATCATGTCTAATCAATTGAATTTGCCACAGTTGGATTCCAATCAATCTGTAGCAACATCTCAAAGATGACCCATAGAAATGCAATGCACCTGAGCTCAATTTCAGGGTCTGAATACTTATGTCAATGTTATATTTAAGTTTTTTCTTTTTAATAAATTTGCAAAGTTATCAAAAATCAGTTTTTTGCTTTGTCATTATGGGGTATGGAGTGTAGGCTGATGTGAAAATGTGTTTTATTTAAAGCATTTTAGTGTAAGGCTGCAAAATGTGAAAAAATTAAGGGGTCTGAATACTTTCTGAATGCACTGTATATATCAATGTGCCAAGTTAGTACATTGCTTGGCAGCCGAAAATAGCCTACCTGCTTACGATTTTTTGATAAATGCACATCAAAGAATTATGATAAGGACCAAAGCTATTTGGACTTCAGCATCAGATTATCACTTCTCTGTTTCACATTCAATTTTCTTTGTACCTTTTATTTTTGTTTGCATTTTATATGATATTAGTTTAGAATGGCATGAGAATAGCTTTCCAAACGTTTCTCACCCCCTCGCCCTCCCTCTCATTTCCCTCCTTTTTTCTGTTCCTCCCCCTGTTGAGGCTTGAACCCTTAATTGCCCTTCAAAGTGTGGAAGAGGAGACAGTGTAAGAGAGAGTGCTCTTGGCTGCACACTGCCTGCTGTCTGTCATGTCTTCAGCCCTGGTAACTGTTAAACACTCTGTTGATTAAAGCAGCAATTTGTGGAGGCACGACTGACATGTTCAGACTTGATCTTGCACAGACATATGACTCGCGCACACTCATATATCTCAGTGCTGTCATTACTCTGATAACAGAGAGTGAGGTATCAGCACTGCCGCCCAGGTTTGTGTGCACCTAGACACAATGGTCAAACTGGACATACAGCGTCTTTCTTCCGCTTGAGTCATAAAAAGCCACTCTGCCTTTTCAATTAAGAATTTCTTGTGTATCTTTGAGTGTTGTTAAGAGATCTCACTGAATGCTTAGAGGAATGTGGAGACTGTTGACTTAATTAAGAAGCTACTGTCTCTCTTGAACAGGTTGACTAGCTTAAGTGTCTTTGCAGTGGCAACAGTAATGGTTGCGTCCCATAAGTGTGGTCATTGTGATTCAAGTGTTTTTGTGGTTCTTAAAATAGACAGCAACAAATATCTGCTTAGATTTGTAGCTGTCAGTTAATTTGGAGTCTCTGCAAATGCATATTTGTGCAGATGTCCATATATCCCTTTTGGTTTCAGACTTAGCTCACAGTAAAATCGGAAACTGATGGTTGACTTTTCTTTAGCTAATATCAGTCTGTGCAAACAGAAATACGAAACACTGTCCCCAGTGGTCAAAGTGGTAAGTGGTCTGGTCCCAGGTCTCCCACAGTGCTAAAAAAAAAAAAAAGCTTCTGATTGCACCACAGGGGAGGGTAAACATGCTAGAGCCAATGCAGAAATGTCTAACATTTAATACTTGTGAGTGAGTCTGCATAATGGGGCCAATCCTAGGGGTACTGGAACTCTCGGAAACAACATGCTGACTTCCTGTGTGATCATGTTGTTTGTTTTCCTGCTTTTTAAGAGTGTGACATGTTTCTATCAGAAGCAAGACCACAGAGTATTTTAATCAATACAGCACAGGGCACAACAATAAGGATGACCGAAATGTATGTACTGGCCCAAGTTTTGGTTTGCTCTATTTGGCCAGTGTTGCACTGTCTTTAAATATTATGTTGGTTGATCATATTTGTATGGTTTTTATGCCTTATTTTGTTTGTTTGTCATGGAGTGAACATTTATACTGTTTTAAACTTAGGTCAGTAAGATAACTTTGTCTAGCAAAGATGTTTTGTGAAATTTATGAGAATGAAAATGTGATAATCTTGGAAGCATCAGTAAATAGAATGAAATGTATAAACCATAAATTAATTATAAATCAGTTCTGTTTTGTAGCTTATGTAGCTGAGAATTTATTATTATTATTATTATTATTATTATTATTTTGGAAAGATCAATTAGCATTTAATGAGAAATATAAGTATTTTAGTGATGCACTGAAAAAAAAACACTGCTAAAAATATATTTTTAGATATTTATTTATTTATTTATTTATTATAATTTTTTATTTTTTTTTGGTGAGGCCAGTGAAAATGTTAGCTGGGCAAGTACAGTTCTGAACTGCTGGCCCAATTGGGCCATCACAAAAAACCTTACTGTTGGGTCCTGCATTACTTGGATTTCCATTGTCTTAAATTGAATTTCCATTTCTACCTGCCTCAATATAAAGAACAGGATGCAGAGCTTTCTTGGTTCCATGAGCATATCCACTGATGCCCGACCCTCCACTGTTTAAGCCTGGTGCTTGTCGTTGGGTGACCCTTAAAGTGGATTCTTGTTCTGTAAAGCATGACGTTGCCTGGTGGACAACCAGCACTTAGGGAAAACACAAGCATGACCTCCCAAGAAGTGGCTGTTATGCTAATAAAAGCAAGTCTGATCATGCATGCATGCATCAGTGCCCTAGCTGTTGCCTTTGCACAAAACACATTGTCACTCAATTAAGGTGTAGACTGTCTTCATGTGAGAGTGAGCTGTAGTTACAGGACATGTGTTGTTAATGGTTGCCATGATATGAAATCCAATGCATGCAAAAGTAAAAAGTAACAATTAGGGTTGCTGAAGTTAACATGTTCACTCTTGATTTTAACTGTGTAATGGCAAGTTTATTTAACTCAGCATTTGCATTTACTTAATTTAATTTATTCTGTTTTTATCCACTTTCTAAAGACATAGACATTGTTCAGATAACCACTATAGGTGGTGAATATTCAATATGTGTTCAATACATAGACACAACAATCCCACAGCTGGGCTCTCATTTATCAGTAAATAAATGACTGATTAAAATTAACCAAATAAGTTGGGTGCAAATACATGTATCAATAAGGTAATGGCAACTTAATTTATATATGAAATCCTACAGATAGTATACATTATCCAGAGATAACAAAAGTAAGATCAAATGCAATATTTCTATGATGAAATTTAATTATCATCAAAGCTCAACAAGTAGACCTAAAACATATCCAGCATTGAGCTGCAACAGACTTCTTTGTTTCAAATGATTGTGTTATGTCTCCATAAAAGTGGAAATAATTATATGAAAATGGAATGCGCTACATTTTGAAAGGAGAAACATTTTAATTGGTGGAAATGTATGTAAATATTAGATTTGAGATGAGCCATGTTAATGCAAAAGTAAGAACATGGATGCATAAATCAATGATTTGGCTCCCTTAATACACAACAGACAATTTGATTTTATGTTTTGAATTTAAGCAGAAACTGTTCCTTGTTATAGATTAAGTAATATCCATCCAGTGGTCATTGCGTTCCATTTTGTGTAAAATTTGTACTGGAGAATGAACATGGAGTTTTAGATTTTCTATTTGGCATTAGATTACAGGAATCCTAATGGCTTGATCATGTGCAGTATCATATTATAATCAACTTTGGCAATACATTGTCAAGTGTTGTGTACATGGGGTAAATCAAGTGCATTTTTGCCTGGTTGCAAAACTGTATTGTGTTTTAGTCAAGCCAGAGGTTTGCAGATTGTAGATTCAGGCAGAGTTTAGTTTTAGCATATTAAGATCTGCGTTATGTGCATAACAATACAGCATAATGATTTATAAGAGGTGGTGTTTTTTTGTAAGTGCACAAGGTTTACCAGCTAGCCTCCATTTATTTAATGGGCTCAGTGTAACAGTTTCTTTCACATCTTGCAGGGATAGGTAAAGAACATGAGTTTGTACAGAATCCTGGCTACTTGCAAATTCTCTTTAAATAGCAGAGGAATTTGTGGGCCTGCCTGGCCTTGCTGCCTTTCCTGCATGAGGTGGCATCATGTTCCCAGGTTTCTGTGAGCTTTTGATAAGTCTCCAAATCAATCACCCATTTTACCCTCCCTAAAAAATTATTTAGTCCCCGATGGTTTGCTCACACTAATAAAAATGATCTAAGGATGACAAACAACTGCGCCACCCAACAAACTGGAAAGTCCCACCCCAAACAGTGGATGCCACCAATCAGTTTTCAGAACATCGGCGCTGGTCTGAGAACAGTTTTGGTTTCAAATATGGTGATTCTACTTTGTGAGTCTAACTCAAATTTAAATAAAGTATCAGAAACGAAGAAAGACACAACAACAAAAAACTATCCTTGTTTAGCTGGATGCCAGGAGAAATGCAGGAGCCGTGTCTATCAAGACTTTCTATTCCAAGACAGGTTTGCGCACAGTTTGAATGTCAAACGGAATGGGCCCTTATCAAATCTTGTCAAAATCCCAGTCTTAGTGAGGTATTACAGTAATGTAAACAGAGTTGGTTTGTACTATGTGTAGGAAAAAACAAATCAGATGTGTGTCAAAACACAGGATGGATTAAGCTTTATAAATGCAGCATTACAGACCTGCCATTGTTTTGATGTAATTTTTATATAAATATTTAACTTTTTAAATAAAATAGTATATAAAAACATACGCTATTACTTTTGGTATCGAGAAGCATGAAGTTTCTCTGGCATTGGATACTGAAATATTGGTAGTCATTTTTATATAAACATTTAACTTTTTAAATAAAAGAGAATAACATAGGCTATTACTTTTGGTATCGGGAAGCATGAAGTTTCACTGGCATTGTAGCCAAGTAAACAGTAATGTCTAGTACAGTTGGACATCAAAGACATTATAAGTGACTTGGTCAGCAAAAAAGTCCAGCATTTAGTTTTTGGATCAGCCCAGGAGTAATGAGGTAGCCTTGTTATGGATGTAAAATCATGGGAAATGCATGCAAAACTAATTTGTATGATAGTTTTAGCTATTTAACAATTAGAAAAAAAAAAAAAAATTTACTTAAAAAATATCCTTCAATAGATAGTTGGTACAAAAGTGGGGTGTAAAGTTAAGGTAATATGGTCAAGGGTTCAAGTTCAAAGGGCAAAATGAAACAATGGCACTCATATTACCTTTAAAAGACTTTATTCCATGGCTGTAGACAAATTTTATCATGCATATCGGCACCTATTGGCAGGGAGGAGAATTTATAGTAAAAAAGGACTTAAATGTTAACCTATCCCTTTAATTATAAACTCTCCATGAATTATGTGGTCAGATAAGAATATCAAGTTTTTAGAAGTTTAATTTAATGACCTTAGCATACTCAGTTGGATCTTCCATCCAGTTTGAAGTATAATTTTTTTGACCAGCAATTATGACCAGCTTCTCTTATACATTTGACTTCTGGAGAGCTCCTTAAAGTTCTTCCAAATCAGTGAAGTCCATTACTCTTTATGGAGCACTCTGAGCGATGTGCTTCAGTTCACTTTCATGATGCACTGGTAGTGCTAATCTTAGACTGAACTAAGATCACAAAATTGGGCACCTTTGAAATCGCAAAATCACTTTAATGTCATATTTTTTTCTGAGTGAAAGGATATTGTATAAGCAAAAAAATTGGGGAGAGATGTTTTCCATCGGGAATTGCTTTCCTAAAATAATCCCTAAATAGCTATTTGGCTAGTTGTTACAATTATCCAATACATTAAATAATTACTGTATTTTGATTAAAGAGTGCCAAAATAGTTTTCTTTTTTAATGCGCACTGAAGCGATGTTCAGAGCGAGACTGGGTACATGCATTAAGTTAATTGGGTCAATTTTTATTTCATATTGTCTTAAAAAGATAATATATTCCTGCATAGAGATTAGAAGGTGGAAAGTGAGAAGTTTATTTTGAGAGTTTGTCTCCGATCCACATCTATTCCACATCGACCCACCTTACAAGACCCAACAGGAAAAGATTCCAGAATCCTGTAGCGAATGGGAGGGGTTGGGAAGCGGAGGGGGATTTCAAGCTCTGTGCTCTTTAAATCACCTATGAGCTGTTGTTACACGCTCCCTGTCTCTCTCCCTGTTTGCCATTTTTATTTTTTTTAGATGGATTGGAAAAACAGACAGCCCCCTTCATAAACCTAGAGATGTATTGACTGGCTCCCAGAACCTGGGGCTGGGCCAGGGGTTGAGTTCAGCTCATGGGGGAGGCCACGAGGGCCTGTTTCTCCCACAGGTGTGGGAGCTGCTGACCCTGGTCTCACCTGTCTGCCTGTTTGAAGATGAGGAGCTTGGGGGAGGACAGGGGGTACTTCCCTTAACAAAGAGAAAAAAAATTACCTCCTGGGGCAAAGTCTGGTGTTAAGAACGATTTGCCCTTACTTGCAGGCAGGCAGAGAGCTGCTCTGGTTTCACACTTGGGGATTTTGAGTGAGTGAGTGTGAGTGTGTGTGTGAGTGTGTGTGAGTGTGTGTGTGTGTGTGAGTGTGAGTGTGTGAGTGCGTGAGTGAGTGCGTGAGTGAGTGCGTGAGTGAGTGCGTGAGTGAGTGCGTGAGTGAGTGCGTGAGTGAGTGCGTGAGTGAGTGCGTGAGTGCGTGAGTGAGTGAGTGCGTGAGTGAGTGCGTGAGTGAGTGCGTGAGTGAGTGCGTGAGTGAGTGCGTGAGTGAGTGCGTGAGTGAGTGCGTGAGTGCGTGAGTGAGTGCGTGAGTGCGTGAGTGAGTGAGTGAGAGAGTGAGAGAGTGAAGATGTGGAAGATGACTGCATTCAAAATATTTGGGACTAGGGGTGTCTGAAATTTTTTTGCTTTGTCTTACCTTTTAGTTTTATAGTATTATCGTATCATTTATTATTTTATGAAGATAATTGGGATCTGAAATATCACTAGCTACACTCAAACTCACAGGACTAGTAAGAGAACCACAGCTTAATGTGTCAGCATGTGTATTAACTAGGGCTGTCGATTTAACATGTTAATTCAGTGTGATTAATTTTACAAAAAATAACACGATTTAAATTTACGCAATTAATCGCACTTCCCCCAGACCATAATAAGGAAGATTCCTGAGAAATGAAAGCTTGTAGTACCACCTATTTACTCCAGAGGGCAGTAAGTGAAATTTCAGCTGTATGAGCAACGTGCAGTTTATACAGTGAAGAAAACACTTCAGTAGACAGAACAACACAAACATGTGTTACATTTTTTTGTTCAAAACACTTAGAGCACAAATACAAACTAAGAGATCTCAAGCTGTGTTTAAAGATTGAGTATTAAACCATATTTAACTTGGTTGGAACATTGTGTGACCTAAACATTATATGCTTATGATGCAACGCACCTGAGACGCTACAGAAGCATGTCTGTACATTGACGGGTCCTTAAACAAGCCCACTTAATAAATCTCCAACTGATTGACAAATTAATTTGTGAAATGGATTGCTGTGAACTGTATGGCAATGATTGACTTATGATCAATAATATGGTAGTAAACAATACATTGTATTCTAAAGCTGTTTTTTGTATTGTCTTATCAATGATTAACTCTTCTGCCACAAGAATGTAAAGCATTTTAATTATCTGAATATTTTTTGTTTTATATATATATATATATATATATATATATATATATATATAAATCCTGTACATTCTATGCTCTGTAGGTTCTTACAAGATCTTGAATATGTGATTGTCAATTTAAAAACAGTTAACTGTGACTGTTAACTGTAGGAGTTTTTTATAGCTTATCCACAACAGTTTTTGCATTGCAAGGAGTATATTAGGAACTTAACCCATTGCCTTAATGTATGGCAGTATGATTCACCAGTTCAGTGTTGTGTAAGCCTTTCCTCAAGGAATGCTCTCATCCTCTGTCTCGCACTCCCCCTTATCACCTAAGCATCATTCAGTTTCCCTCGTGAAAGGATGACGTGGGAACCCATTTTAGTGTTAATTGCAAAGTGCTCCACCATTTCCTCTTTTTCCAGTGATGTACTGTTGCTGCTCCTGTGCTCCGTATACACAGGGCTTAACTGTGTTTGCATGAGGCGTTATGTCTCCACAGAAGCTGGTGTATGCGTCAAACTTTTTATATTGTCTGTCTCTCTCCCTCTGACTTTTTGTCTTCTATCTAATCAGTGGTTGCTATTTAACTTGACTGTATGTTCTTTCATTTATTGGTTTATCTAAAGCTGGGGGTATCAAAGTTATGTGTGTTGGGTAATTCAGGCAAGAGCTATTGATTGTGTGTCTTATCATCTGGTCGTGATGTTGTACTGGTTGCTGCACTACAGAGCTTTTCATCTAAGATCTTAAACTAAAGAAAGTATTTGTGAATATTGAGAAACTTTAAGAGCTTGATTCGTATGGTCCTCATGAGCTTGTCGAAATGAATCTTTAAAAATTATACTCTTTCTTAGTTTAGCCTCTGACATACAGTATATAGTACTGTGGAGTTCAAAAGTATGAGTCCTCATTGAAAATCTGGGATTCAAAATCAAATTTAAGACTGGATATAAACCGTTTCAGGATTAAAAAAATCAATAAATTTAATTGAAATTGCAACCATGTACATGATATTTATGTTCGTCTCTGATCTCCTCAGTGTGTCAATTCAGCTTATAAAATAGCATTCAGCATCAAAGTGTGTTGTAAATGGAAATGAGAACTTTTATATTTAAAGGACTTTTAAATTATTGAGATATAAATTAATCTGTTCAATTCAATCAAAACAAAGCTGTTCATCAGAACCTGATTCAGCCAATGTGGTCTCATTTACACAGACTTGTTTCACAAAATTGTTTATTAAGAACTGTATGAAAGTGTATTTTTGCCTTTCATCTTCTATGGCCAGCTTATGCTTTTCCTCCTCTCACTCTTGCCTTCTCTCACACACACTCCCTCTGAATTCAGTGCACGCCATAGCTCTGATGAGAAAAGCATATTTCTGGCCTGTCTCTTCAGTGACAGAAAGACTATTATGCCTTTCTTTCAGGGTGAGAGGAAACCGCTCCCATCTCTTAAACAGCTGGAGCAAAGCTGCCGTCCCATAGCAGGCTGTAGCCCCAATCTTCCCATGCAGGCCGATAATCAGCCGCCCACCAATGCGTCCCCGCTACCCCACCCAAGTTCTCTCAAAGGTCCTGCTCTCCACATAAATCTCTCAGCACTTGTCGTTGCTGTGAAGAAAAGGTCCTCAGGAAGTATTTCCCCTCTTTTTACATTCACTCTGTGCCTCACTAGCTGCTAAGAAACTGTGGTAGAGGAAATCAAATGAGTGGGAAATACGGATGGGCCACTATGGGACCAGTCTATTAGTGAGGTTGACTGGTTTTAGATTTTTTCTTTCTTTCTTTATTAGTTTAGATATTCTTTGTGGTGCTTTAGTGTGTTGTAAAACCCTCACTGAAAAGTTTTATTTTTAAATTCATCTTTGAAGCACCAATGCTACATAAATATAATGCAGATGAAAGTTGGTCGTTGAGTCATGTTTTGCGCAATGACCATTGCATATTTTAGATGTGTCAAGTTGTAAGTAGTTCCACTTTTAAAAGCTTCTCGAGACCCCTGTGTTCTGTTCCATTCCAAGAATGTGTCTTGTGTATAATGCCCACTAAGAACCGCATCTTATTGAGGTCATGTGATCCCAAAACCAGCCTAAATACAAACTTAATGATCCTGTTTAGACATATTAGTCTACTATTTGTTCAGGCAACCCCCTGATGAGTTGATTTTTAAAACATGTGTTTGTACACACCCTTTGTGGGAAATGGACCAGCAGTCTTATCTTTCCATTTCTCCGTTTGTCACCATCACAGTAGTTACTCTTGGGTCAGCAGGAGCAAAACCCATTGTCAGTCAGTCTCCTGCAAGGCTGTTCTCAAAAGCCTTTGCAGGCCATGCTATACATCTATCTGTAACATAGCCTGCTATGAGGTAATAGGAAAACCATACATTTCGTTCCTCAAGGGGTACAAATAGAGCTCTTGCTGCAATGCCTCACCTTCTGGCACAGTCGGGACGACACTGGACGATGTAGTGCTCCTACTTTATCATGTCTTTGCTCAATTCATAGTTAAAAGAAGGGATTTACTGAAGCTATAATTTTTGGTCCCTGCATCACTTTAATGCAGTCTGTGAACTGCTTCAACAAAGCTTGCTTTTCTCTTCTAAATCCGGAGTCCCAAAGTTGACCCGTTTTAACCAGTACACAACCTCCATCAATAAATATATTGTCCCACCTAACGATCCATTAAATCAGAACTCGATGAAAGGTCTTGACAGATTTCGGCACACACGTTAGGCAGTCATAGAGTCTGCAGAGGGATCAGGTTCCCCGCATCAACACAGGTGGGGTGAAGATGACATCTTCTCTCTTATTGAGGCATTAAGGAATTTGGCGTGTTTACTGTTTCAGAACCACTGCGTGTGGATGTGCCCATCGTTCCCAAATGCTGTCTCTCTGGCTGTGAGGGTTTAAGGGGGAGAGCAGAGAGGGTGAGATTAGCTGTGTTCTGATTAAAAGAGACCCTTTGAAGTGTTCATGTCTCCTTACTGAGCGAGGGATATCTGTAAAAATTTACTTGAATTTCGCTTTTCAGTGTTCTGCAAAGTCATCAAACAAAGAACAACACTTGAGTCATGTAGAGTGTGTGTGTGTGTGTGTGTGTATGTGTATGTATATATATATATATATATATATATATATATATATATATATATATATATATATATATATATATATATATATATATATATATATATATATATTAGGCTTTTTTAGAATTGATAGACTAAAAAAAAATACTAATCTTTCCTTTCTATGAAGCGCACAGTAATTGAAGCTGCAAAATAAAAAAAACAGTTTATTGTGCAACCAAAATCCCAGATATAACCAGTGAAATGAAAATCTGGTGCATAACGTGGGATTATTTACTATAAACACGGCTAATATACACTGGAAGATGCTTATTTTTAAATTACAGATATTTGGCCCATTACAATGATCTATATGTACGTATTTGCCAAATTAAGCTTTTTATAGCCTATATATTCAGCAGATGAAGAGTTTTACTTGTTAATATTTCACCAGATGAGGTGTATTGATAAGGAATTGAAAAAATGAAAACAAAATATAGGTAACTATTGGCACATATATTTTTCCAATAACTGATAGTTCCAAAAAGCAACTATCGGTATAGATTAATTGATAAAACCGATATCTTTATACCTCTAATATATATATATACACTACCATTAAAAAGTTTGCTCTGATTCACATGATCTTAAAAACCTTTTGATCTGAATGCGTATGCTTAAATGTTTGAAATTAGTTTTGTAGATAAAAATATAACTGTGCCACCATATTGATTTATTTTATTACCTAAGTAAAATTTTTTGTATATATATATATATATATATATATATATATATATATATATATATATGTATGTATATATATATATATATATATATATATGTATATATGTATATATGTATATGTATATATGTATATATATATATATATATATGTATATATGTATATATATATATATATATATATATATATATATATATATATATATATATATATATATATATATATATATATATATATATATATATATATATATATATATATATATATGTTTTGAAATGGAACACTTAGACCGCAGATTATTAGAATAATAAAGAAAAGGAGCCAAAAAGCATCCCAGGGTGATACCTCAAGAAGTTTGTTGAGAAGATGCCAAGAGTATATTTCTGCAAATTCTTGTCAAAGGGTGACTACTTTGAAGATACTAAAACATAAAGAAGATGCTAAAACAAGTTTTTAACAGATAATTTATTTTTTGCCACAACATAATTCCTGTAGTTCCAATTCTGTTATTCCATAGTTTTGATTACAACTATTATTCTAAAATGTGAAAAAAGGATAATAAAACTGAATATGCACTCCCTGCAATAGGAATCACACTTAAAGATGGCCAAATACCTTATGAAGTCCACTTCGCAGGGCACTATCAACCAATTGATAAACACACACTCCGTTTCATGAATGCTTAAAGGGATAGCCGTCTATTGTCCGGTTGACAGTTTTCTGACTTCTCCACGTCTTGACTTGCCCCTGACTTACCTTTGCCAAAGCCTTGTAATTAAATGCTAATTTGCAGGCCAGGCTGGAGGGAGGCTGTGAAGGGGAGGGGAGGAGTTCAGTGTACACCTGGGCAGTCCACATAAGCAAGAGTCTCTCTCACACAGCCTAAGGGCCATGCAAAGTGAAAATTCCAATTAGGTGCACCATTGGTTATTGTTGAAGATTTTAGCTGTTGGAATAGTAGGAATGAACACTGAAAAAGCTATCCATATTGTGCAGTGGTCATTTCCTTTGAAGACTACGTGAAACAACATTTGCAACCCATTTTACTTCTGTAATGTAACATATTTTTGAGTGAAAATTTATAGTTAATAAAAAAAATAAATGTAGGGGCTTGGGAGAATTCAATGAATTGTGGTACATGGGTGTTCCCTACCAGAGTCTGCAGTCAATTATGGGGGACCACTACCTCCTCAAACACAACCCAAACCCATTGGTTGCAGAACATGTTGGCTTTGTGAGATAAGCTGGAAAAGAATGTCAGTGGTGTGGCAAGTTATTACATTTTTATGAAACATTTCTTGTCTTTGGAATAAGGTGCACTAATGAATTGTGCACAAAAAGAACAGGAATGTGCGTTAAGACAGCAAATAGAGTAAATTTGGAATTTATGTTAACTAAATCAGATCCATATTCAGCTGTAAGTGTTGGAATGAATGCTACAAGAGTAAAGACATTTGAGTCGTAGTATGAAATTATGTCTTTTAGTTAGCGTAAGGGGTTGTTCACAACGAACATATTTTTGCATCCATCCGCACTCTTTTTCAGTTGTTTGTGAATATTAGCTAGACAGATGTCTTTGTTGTGCCACATCTCGGCTATTTTTTTCAGTGTCTCAAGCATGAGTATTTTCGTTTAAAAATATTTTGCAACACCAGTATTTGTTGTGCTGCATCTAGCTTTTTTAAGATGTTTTATTACGCATTCTGTGTGAACAGCACCTGTTGATTCTATGGTATATCATTCAAATTATGCCGCCTTTAACAAGTGGACACTGAAATGAAAAGATGAAGATTGTATTTGGACTGAAGGGATGTGTGAGGATGCTACAGGTACTGTATGTCCATCAAGTATCTAGTTATAAAACTGTTAGTGTAAATGAAAGTGATTTAGATTTATCTGGCAGCATGTAAGATTTGACACACTGAAATAGGTCAAAATACTTGAGATACGCTCGGAGTCAGAACTGCCCTTGTGTTGAACCCTGATGTTCTCCACAGCAGAGCTCAGTAGTTCCCCTTCTCCTTGTGGCCATATGTTTTACAGATAACTCGGAGAGCTGATTTGTGGGACTGTGTTATGCTGCTAACATAGAGTGGTGGTGTAGTGGCTAGAGCACAGGGCTGCTAATCAGAAGGTCGCTGGTTCGAACCCCACGGCCACCACCATTGTGTCCTTGAGCAAGGCACTTAACTCCAGGTTGCTCCGGGGGGATTGTCCCTGTAATAAGTGCACTGTAAGTCGCTTTGGATAAAAGCGTCTGCTAAATGTAAATGTAACATCCTATTTTATGAATCACATTTGAATTTTCAAACAAATAATTACCATCAAGAGCTTTCCTGTTTGTCTACTTGTTGCATTTCAAAGAGTTCTCTCTTAATACTGCAGGCGACAAGTCAACACTCGACTAGTCAATTAGTAAGGTTGATTAGATTTAGATTATTATTTAGATTGATCTTAATTCTTTATTAGTTTTATTTATTTTTTTTAGCAGGGATGCCACGATGGGTTCTGATGGTCAACTTGTTGTCCAACAACCACCTAATAAATTAGTGAGGTTGATGGTTTTAGATTATATTTTTATTTCTTTATAAGTTTTAGATTTTTTTAATGGTGATGCTTTGCTTTAGTTAGCATGCTTACAGTGTTTTTTGCTTAAGCTGTTAGTCAGTTTGCGCATTAAAACCCTATTGGAAATCTTTTAATGAATCCTCTCTAAAGCACTTGCAGATTTGGATGGATGTTTTTGGCCATTGCATTGTGAATTTCCCAATTTGATAGTTCTGTTGAATGCCGTTGTGATCAGTCTAGCTATTTAAATGCAAGAATGTGTTCTATGTGATTGCCCCCCAAGAAACGCATCTGATCGGTGTCAGGTGAACACGAAACCGGCCTAATACTTCAGGACATCCTTAATAGTGAATCCTAATTGGTCAAATGATCGATATGGAAAATGTTGTTTTGCACATATCACACAATTGACTCTTGAATCTTAAGTTCACACCTGAAATGGGTATGCATTTCCAAGGACCTTCTTGAGCAGTCTTGTTTCCTGAAAAGAATGGTGAGAAACGTGACCTGCTGAAAAAAGCTGTTGCCACATTTTAATTTCTTTGCCATATCCACTAATTCTTCTTGATGGCAAATCCTGAAGACCACCATTTAATATAAAAATTGAGTTTCTCTTGAGCTCGTTGCAGCAACTTCGACCGCCGTCTCCTTGGCGGTATCCCGTGCCCTTACTTTCTCTTGTTGCCTGGTCCTTCTTTTCTCCATGGCCACACAGTTTCACAGTCTAATTACAGGTCAATTAAGGGCTTTCTCTTTCCTTCTGCCGCTTCGGCCCAGGAGGCTTAGAGGCCCGCAAGAGTTGGGAGTGAAAGAGATATCATTTCATGTGGAGATCAGGCGAGAGCCCCTTTCAAAAAAGGGATTGAGGAGGAATCCTGAAAAAGAGAAAGCCACCCTAACCCCCCCCACAAAAGGAGTCTGCTGGGACAGGGCCAACGGATTATGGGAATATTCATGACCAGATAAAGAGAGGAGACCTATGAATGGATGTGTCCGAAAGCTCATCTCTTAGGTAAACATGGATCTAAATGGAGTTTTGATCCTGTTCTCGGACTCACAGGAGCAGGGAAGGAGCAGTTCTCACTCCTACGTCACATTTCCGTGGGGCTAAAAAGAAAAGTCTTGTTTTGGCATTTTCTAAGCCATGATTCTGCGTTCTTCCATGTAGAACAAACAGATGGTGAACAGAAATAATTATCTGTTTCTCACCATCTTTTCAGACACTTTAAGCCAATATGCACACAAGTTCACATCATCCCTAGCATTGGCTTTAAATGTGCACGTTGTAAGTGTGACAATTTCCATAGAGTTCCAGTTGCCCTCTGCAGTGTAGTAGCTGGCATCATGTTTATACCATACCCAGTCTTTAGTTTTTCTCTTTTTATGCATTATAAAGTCCTGTTTGATGAATATAAATAGTATTAGGATTTCAACCAGTATTTTAAACATTATTTAACCGTTTATTAGTGTGGAATCAAAACACGCCGATAGTGGGAACACATTTTGCCATTCATTTTCTACCCATATAAATTAAGCAATGTGTAAAATTTAATTGGTTTTAATGCAATATATATTTGGCAATTAGGAGTTAAAACAAGAGCATTTAGTGTTCTACAGTAACTAAAATGACGTTAGTTGGTAAAAACTGTCCATTTAAGTGACTGTTCAGAACTTTCAAAAATGTTCACGAAACTCTCCATGTGGCTTTTTGCATTTACTAACATGTTTAGTTCAAATAAAAATAAAGGGAACATGTTGCTTGTTATAATTGTGTATATAGTCATATTGTTGCAAATAAAGGAAAATTATTACAAATAATTCCTCCTTATATTCATGTAGTGCAATACTGTTTTAGAAAACATGCCTTGATTGGTTTTAACCTATTCTTACTGTTTTCATTCTTTAATGGTATTGGCTATAATTGGTTCCTCTGATTGTAATAAAACCAATTTTTAAAACATTTCAGATTAAAAACATAAATATTAAGACATATGTCAAATATTTTCAAAAGGCTGAAAAATAGAGATTTCTTTCTCCCTTTATCACCTAACCCTATAGTGGAAGTCAAAATTAATTCAGTGGAATTGACCATTGTAAGGTCATAGAATCCTGCTTTCTGCGAACAGGAGACCACAGCCAGCTTGAATTTCATCTCCACACCTGTCGTGTCAGAGTGCCCTCTCCCAAACTTAATGCCTGTCATATTCACTATCCTTCACATTTACTCACGTTAGTGTCCTCAGGCACACACAAAAAAAAAGATACCCAAAGACTGGGCCTTGAGTTTGTGTATGTATGTGTGTGTGGAGGAGGAGCTAAAGGGTCATGTTTCCAGGCTTAAGGATATTTGTGAAAGTTTGTGTGTTTTTATGATTGCGCACGTGTGCATTTGTGTATGGGTCATAGGGTTGGATTTCAGACCTCAGCAATGTCCACAAAGGATGTCTTATGTCTTTCATCCCACACCTCTGTAGAGAAATGGGAATCCCCGTACCACAGGCACAGATACACCTAAAATGGCTGCACGAGCCTCAGATGACAGTATTTAGTTACGGCCACAAAGTTGTAGCCCAGTGTCCACTTGAAACGCCCTGTTAACCTGTTGTCACATGACAACTTAGAATGTTTGTTCTCATTCTGTTAGTGCACAAATGAACGTTCATGGGTAAAATAACATACATTATGTGTCATAGTGAGTCTTCCTCCTTAAGATGCTGCTTTTGTCACGTAGCCTCTCACTTTGATTGGTTCTTGCAACACACAATTCCCATGTTGAAAATGGTATATGTAAATTGCGCATAGATCGTTTGTGGGGAAAAAATTTAAATTAAATAAAATTGGAGTTTTGTATTTATTTTTTCGAACAAGATTTAGTTGTTTAGTTTATGCTTTAAACAAGACTTTAAAAAAATAAAAATAAATTTGGACAAAGGCATATAAACATATACAAGCATTTAAACGTACATTCATCTTGTTTGAAGGATGTTTTGATATTTTATCTGGAAAACAAGAATTGATTTATTTATTTATTTATTCCCAGCTTCAGAAAATACGTTTCATAGCCTAAGATCCCTCTGTGTCACACACTTTAAAGTAATCACCAATTCCCTTGGCACTCCATCACACCCTGAATGGGGCAGACTTTGAAGTAGCAGGTGAAGGTGAGGAGGTGCAACAGAACACCACCTCTTCATCATCTACTCCTCAACCACACACGCCTTTCATTACTGAACTGTCAGTGGCCACCATCTGCTGTTTGCACCCACAGTGGCACTTGACACGACTGATACTTTATCCGCAAGAAAATGTAAAATATATTTTTATGCATACAAGTCCACTTGAAAGTGCTGCTTTGCAGTGATGTGGCCAGGTTAGGGGATTTCCAACAAGAGGCGCTTGAACTTGAATACTTATTAAGACTGCTTGCGGCCGATGCCCTCCCAGCGCATGGGAGATTAAATTGTAATTTTGTGCCTAACTGAAACACCAGCATCAATGCTTATTTTGTACTCACAATTGCATTTTTATTTTGTTTTTATTTTACAGAAAAAGTACGTGAAATTCAGGAGAAACTTGAAGCCTTCATAGAAGCTCTTCACAAAGAAAAATAGAACAGTAGGTGGTTATTTTTTATACTGCATAGAAAAATAAAACAATTCTTCCCCACAAATTAATAGATTTAAGAGTTCCCACAGTCATGGAAACACTGAAAATATTAGGGAATTGTGATTTCCAGGCCTGTAAAAGTAATTCATAAATTAATTAATTATTACATTTTGAAATATTAATGGCGAAATTAAGAAAATCTAAAATTAAGTAATGGAAATGACATGTACTGAGTTATATTTTATGCAATTTCTAGTTATGCTTAACATTTCACTCAAAGTACAATTTACTGTATATCACATGATTGTTCAAATCTTTATCCAGTAATACTGAATGACTGGAAACGCCATGGAAATTCATGTCAAAAGGAGTGGGAACGTGATATTAATCAAAATCCATGGGGTATTTTGTAGTGTTCATATTAATTGAATACATCTTAATTTTTGTCTTATTTCAGAATCATCTTCCTTTTGGAAACAGTCACACCCTTACAGAAGAAAATGCACTGATTTAAGACAATATCATCTTTGCCCTTTGAAAATAACTCCTCCCAGCTTCTCCTGTCCTCTGGTTTTAACGTTCTGATTCAGCTTTCAATCCACACACACACACATACACACACACACACACACACACACACACACACTTCCCCCTCTTTGCCCCTGTGTAAGCAAGTGCAGTGAGCAGGAGTCCCTTTAACTTTACTGCACATTTAATCACTGTTGGAGCGCAAGCACTTTCTCAAGTAGAGAATGGTACCCGTCAGAACACCATGCTTTATTCTTTCTTCCCCCAGCGCTTAAAAGCCGCCAATGTGTTCACCAGACATGTTCTGCAAGCACAGGGATTCAGCAACAAGAGAAAATGGGGGAAACGACATGCACATACATCTTCTCTCATCCCTCGTTCCCAATAAATGAGAAGTTTGTCTGGGCCTCTCGTTCGCCTGACTAGCTTTATTAATTGAGGTTGCTTTTATTGAGAAGCCACATGGTTAAATGCATCTGATATTGATTTGCCTTGCTAAGAAAAGAGAGAATATTCCAAAATTGTCTTTAATCACCTATTTCTGTCTTTGTTCATCTTTTGGAGCTGTGATTTCTCATGGTCAATCTATTGATGTTTGTGACCAGTATGTCACAGGTGTTACAGTTAAAATTATATTCATCTCACCATCTTCTAATTTAACATTTAAATAGACCACCATGCTCTGTAATGAAGTGTTTACATCAATATATGCAGTTATTTCTATTGTAGATCTCATCTGTACATCTGTCCTGTCCCCGTTTGCTTATAGTTACTATGAGCGTAGTTTAAAATATTCAAGAAAGTGTGACTGAAGCCTCAGTTTTGAAGATGCAAAACACAGCTTTTATAAATTGAGGAAGTCACAGCACCAGATTATATCATCTTCCCCTCCTCAAACAGTTGGATGAAAAGGCAATGTTGTATTCTGTTTGTTACTTTGGCTCTTGACTGAATTTCCCTCTCTCTTTGTTTTGATTGCTTTCTTTTACCAGAATTATACTTTCAAAATTTAAGGGATTCAAAAGCACTTGATTTACCCCCTTTCATCTTCAGCTTTAGTGCACTTTTCTTTGTTGCTTGCACATTTTGTGTCTTGCTTCCTGGAATTTTTTGAGGTTTGCTTTGGTTTTATACAAATATAAAATCCACTTCAATGTCCAATAAGTTTGAGTGAAGGAGCAACAAACCTTTTATTCCTGGTAGCTCATGAATGTAAGTGGGTAAATATACACATACTTGTAAAGTAACTCGAAGTTCATTGAAATCATGGCTCTGTTATCACAACGTGAAAATATAAAAGAGTGCGATGCTTGTAACAAAATTATCTTTAGGTTGGTTTAAGAATGCTCCCCCTTTTTTTGTAGATTGTACTGTTTGCATGTTGTACCCCATCAGATGTGGTTTATTTATTAAATTGGTGTTAAATAGTAATAAAAGTGACTTTAAAAGTACTATAACAAGATCTCATTTTAAGATGACAGGAATGTTTCCATCATGAGTGCATATTTTGCAATTTTCTGATAGTTTTGCATGCTGTTATTTTGGCAACTAACTTTCTAATTTTTTTCCAGGTGTCACAGTGCATGTTTTATGCCTTAAGTTATTTTGAACTGTAAAATGAAATGATGCGTTACATTGCAACAATAGAAACATTTAAAAAAAAAATGTGATTGGTAAATACATCCAATATTGAAAGATCTACAGTTTGACCGTGTTTTGACCTCATCCATGACATTCTCCTTGTTCAGCGTTCCAGTGCTTATACAAGCAGCATAAACAGAACGAATGCCAAATTTCTCACTCATCCCATAAAATCTTTTGTAAAGCCACAAATCGGCCTTACGCCAAGTTGTTATTATGTTTTAGTCAAATAACACCTGGAAATGATTGGTAAGAATTGGAAAAAATAACATAAACAATGCAAATGCTATCTTTAGTAATTGTCGTTATACTTCCATATCTTTTGATATCTGAGCGATTATTCTGAATGTGTGTACTTGAACAAGACTGTTTCTATGTACTATTTCTTTTTTTTAACTGTGTTTCTGTATGAATTCATTCTCCAGGCACAATTCCCTACAGCTTCCAGGTGAAATGAACACTAGAGGTGCTACAGCACCTGTGTGTTCACTTTCACTCAAATCATGACTTTAATGGCCGATTATGACTATAAATACTTATTTTTCTCTCTGTTACTCGGACCCTGCTATTTTATGATATCAACACACTTTTACTCAAACACATCTTTTGAAAAACAGTACGCTTTGATGCTTGTATTACAGACCCACCTACATATATACACTTATTCCAACATGACTAATTTGCATGGTAGCTCACCTTATAGGGCATTAGACTTTGAATGACCGTGGTTCAAGTCCAGCCATGAACTCAAGCTGACACGTGACAAGACAGTCATAGAAATGGCACGATATGGTTTGGTTGCTGAAGAAATGTAGCTTTTTATGTTTAGGCATTGATAATGTAAGTATGTCTTTTTAGGTCTCATATATATTTAAAACAATAATGGTTAGGTTTAGCCCCTGATTTGTTAAGGATCTTTTTTTAAACGTCTTATATTTTAAAACTCTATTGGTTAAGTTCAGGCAAAAGTTTTAGGTTTGGGAGATATGTTTCAAAAAAGTATGTATATAATTCACCTTAAAACTGCAGCCAAACTTGTTATATAGCATGTACATTTTGAACTGCAAAAATGTTGTCATGTTCATGTTAATTTCATGAGACCGGATTGGTTGAATTCAGTAGTTCATTGAAAACGGTTGCCCTAACCAAATTTTGCAAACCATATTTCAGCCTGAATATAACCTTAATCTTATTTACAGCAGCTAGCCTCCAATCCAACATTAAAAAAAAGGATTAAAAGAAAACATCTGTGAAAGAATTTGGTTAATTATTCCATATTTATTTATGCAATACAAATGACTGAATGATGTCAATTACCTCTATGTTTCCCTCATCTCATTCCAAACCACTGTTTTTCTTTTATCTGTCGTTCATAAAAGTAATTTTCCTATTAAAATCATGGCTAGGTTTAGGGTTTGGGTAAGGGGTTAGACTTTGCGTTTAGGTGTATAATAGGGTTAGTGGGTAAACTTCATTAAAAAAAAAAAAATATATATATATATATATATATATATATATATATATATATATATATCCTTAATTGACTTGTTTATTTTTTGTCTATGGCAGAAAAAGTTGTATGTGCTTATACAAGCCAACTCAAATATTTTTTTTAAGGATTTGCCATCTCGTACTATTATTACGACTTGTTGTGAGACTGGGTTTGGAACATACCTGTGTCTAATGGGGGGCTTTGGCCCTCTAAATTGTCCTTCTGCCCCCTGCAGAAACTTTGACAGCTCACCTGGACTGATGACAAAACAAGTATAGGGTGACCAGAACCAATAACTGTTTGTCCGGGAAGATGCTAGTAAGGCATGCCATATCACGGTAGTCTGCTGCATCCTCCAAAACATTTAGATTCACTTAGAACTTACCCCGCACGATCAGTATTTGCATTGTGCAAATTGAGATCCGGACTACATTTTAGGTGTATTCACACTGTTATCTGATTTGTGTTAATATTATTTTAGTGAATCAGGTGATAAAACAATGACAGCATGTGTAAATAATTTGTATCAGCAGGCATAATTCATTCTTAGTGAATTTCAGTGTTAAACTATTGAAATCTTCATATTAAAGTGCTTCAGACAACATAGATCAGTTAGAATAATGGTATATTTCATATTTTATTTTTAATAGCCATGATATTTTGAAATTGTATTATGCTTACTGTGAATTACTGTGAAGTAAAGACCATTCTTAAACACTATGCAAGTGAGTGTATGCATGTCAATGTGCATTTCCTGCAGCTAATAAAGCTGGAAGATGATCTGTGTTAGGTGAGAGTGGCCCTTGCTCTCTTATGCTCTCAGCTCTGTGGCCTCTGTGTGCTCATCAGTGCAGGGTTGCAGAGCTGGACCTCTGGGCTATGTGTGGAAGTGTGGGACCCTTGAGCTCTCGGCTCCATCCTGCACTGATGAATAACACAATGGGCAAGAGGTCTTTAACTCCTGGGCATCCTCTCCCATTTCACAAGGCCTTGATTGTTACTGGCATCGTTACCTCGCCGGAGGGGTGTGGAGGGAATTGCGGGGCATCTTGTTTTTTTAGAGAGCGGTCTATTTCTTTACCAGCACCTGTGGTCCGCATGCATACATATGGCCTCTCTCACGTCTTGGAAAATGATTACATTCCCCATTTGTTAATAAGAAGAGATGAAGAAGGGGTGGTAGGAGTATTCAGAGGGTGGAAAAAAAAAAGAGAAAAACTTTAACCTAGTGACTCTGTAGCATTTCAATAGGGGCAAAGACGAAGTCAACCTCCAGCAGAATGCCTTTGTGCTATCAGATAACTGACTTCTGAGGACGGGGGAGGACACACTATATGGTCATTAGCATCTCCAAAGGTCGTCACGTTGACTAATAGCCAGGGCCACAACGCCACAGTGGTTCAGTTTGTGTTTTTCTCCATTATGTGAGTGACACAAAGGGGCTGAAGACTGGTAAAGACCTGTCAAATGTACAACCACTGCCGATGCTCACAATGCTTTACTTTGCCTCAAAAGACACTGGCTTGTTCTGTCTGTGCCCCTTCTGTTATCGGTCCCCTATCTACCTCGACGCCGCCTTTTTTTTGGGTGGCGGGGCACAAAGAGGGTGGGCACGCTGAGTCACATTGTGAATAGATCTTGGGAAAAGGAAATAAATTCAGTTATTCAGCTCTTGGGCTGTTTTGGCCATGTAACCATTTGTTCACAGGCTTGTCTTCAGGGATGGGCCAACCCCTCTAGGCTTTGTGCTGTCGCCGTCCTGTATAGATTGCAGTTGATAAAGGGCTGTAAGACGTGGTTGGGTTTCCATTTTTAACCGCACATATATGGCCAAAAGCAAATGACAATAGGACTGTAGTGGGTTGTGTTTGTAACATATTGTGGTTTCCTTGATGCTTTGTCTTTTTTGTATGCATGAAGATAATTTTTTCTAAAGTTGATATTTTGAGAACATTTGGTTACATGTTTTATCATTTTGGGCGTAAGTCGCAATGGGTAATTTATGTAGAAATGTGATATCAGGCCAAAAAGTCAATAAATAACATTGGGGTTTGAAACGAGATGAGGAAAGCATATTACAAGTTATTGACTTTTTGGACATTACATTTGTATTGCAGAGCAGAAATAAAAATGGATGAGTAACCAAATATGTTGACAGACATGTCCTGTTTTAAAATAAAAATTTGGATGCCTGTATTGTATCGATTTGAAATTCTGTATGTTCATTGGTTGCTAGATGTACTAGCAAAGTTTAAGTTAATTATTACCAGTTCTCATGAAAATATGTTATAAGGCGTATGACTGACAGCCAACATTTCAATTATTGCAATCTAGTCTCACAAAAGGAACATTACTATAACTACATTTTTGCCAACTGACTTTAACATGTTGCGTTCTATGTTTTATTGCAGTTTCCTGATTAAATTCTCACTAGAGGCACTACAACAACTGTGCGTTTTATTTACTTTCACATAAATTAGTAGTACAGCAGCTGATTATGACTTTATAAAAACATATTTTTCACACTATAGTAACATTTAGTAACACTTAGTAACATTTACTATGTTATGATATCAAAACACTTTTACTATATCACATTTAAAAAAACTATACATCTTTATCCTACCTACATTCAAACACTTACTCCAACATGATTAGCTTGCAAGGTAGCTCACCTGATAGAGTTTTGGAGTTTGAACTCGTAAGTCTGTAATTCGAGCCTAGCCAAACACCCAAGCTGACACGTGTATGACAAGCGTCATAGAAACTACACAAAATGACATGGATGCTTCGGAAAATGTGCTTTATATTTCACATTTTGTTTTGTTTTTTGGACACTATCAGTTAGGTTTAGGTGTTAGTTTAGGGTAATTATGTATTTTGTATTGGTTAGCTTGAGGTAAATGTTTTAGGTTCGAGAGGAACGTTTAACTAAAAAAAATATTCACTTTAAAAACCTAGTCTGATTAGTACACCATTTCACATGCCCTGGTCGACAATTCATTTGGAAACTGCAGCGAAACGTGTAATAAGTCACATTTCGTTGTGCAAAAATCTTCCCACGGTCACTTATTGTTCATGAGATCAGGCTGAATTATTATATATTGGCATAGGTTTGGAGTAGAAACTAAATGTTTAATATTAGTACATTAAACTCAAAATATCTTTATGGGTCAAAGTGACTCAAAATGATTGAGCTGGTCATATAGTTTATCAAATGTGAATTCAAAAAATTTCAATATATTTAAAATTTGCTTTTATAGTTTCATTTGTGTAAGTATTAACCATTATTCCCAAATGTTCTGTACAAATTGAACAACAGCTTTTCTTAGCAAAGTAAACCCCTTTTTGAGGTTTGACAGGATACAATAACAAGATGTAGTCTTGGCTTCGACTGCAATGACAAAAAATAATTATTGTCTCCTCACCTACTACAGTAAACATGTTAAAAGACTTTTTCTCTCTTACATTCATAGGTTTGTATCTGATTGAAATCTTATTACCCCTCTTGATTGCAGAGTCTACACCCGTTCATCTCCGAGTGTCATCATGCCTGAGAAAGCAACAGGCTTCATTCACCCTTTACTGTCCCCTGGGCTCTTTGCTTTATGTCGAGGAGAGAAATCACGGCACAATTGGCCATTGTGTGCATTATGTTGGAGGCATCTTCCCATTGCTGCTGTGGGGTCCATTCCCCAGCTGAATTAGGCCCATGGGGATTTTGGCCAAGGCACAAAGGTCACTTATTTTCTTCCCCATCCCCCTCAACTACAACTCTTAACAAACCATAAATTACTATAACTATATGGCAGAGATATTAGGCACTGGTTGTGAAGCACTTATCCCTAATGCATATGGGAAAAGTTGAATAGATGCATGACTCATTAAATGTCGTTTGTTGGTCAGTATTTTTTTTTTTCACCATTCATATGAATAGGAAAAGTAGGAAAAATCAATAAGATGACCTCACTGTCTCATGGCATGGAATGTCATAAATGAATTAGCCTCTTTGTTGGGGGAAGGAGGATGTTTAATGGCTTCCCGATGGCAAATCTATATTTCGGCTCCCTAATCCCCTTTCTGGCGATTTTCCCTGCACAAGACAAAACAAGCCAGTCTTTTTCTCCTACTTATAAAGGGACACGATTGCTTACTGTTAGAGGTTTAATTTAACACGCCAACCATTTTTGAGGGCTGGAAGCAAACACACAGCATCCCGTGAAAGGCTCAGAGACAGCTGGAGGCAGCATAGGCAACGAATGAGCTCTGCATCATGACAGGCTCCCACTTTCATGTGGAGATGGGGCTACTGCCATGGCAAACTGATCCACAACAGAGTGTCTTCTCTTCTGCGCCAAGCAACTCAGCGTGGGTGAATTTGCATGGACTTAGAGGGATTATTGGGGTATTCATGGCAACCTCAGGGCCAGCATGTGAGGTTCTATCTCAGCTCCTTCATCCTTTAGGTAAATATGGCCTGGGTTGCCAGGATGAAAGTGTATCCACAGGCAGGCTGATCCCTCCTTGCGGAGTGGCTCTTGTAGGGGCTTGCCACTACAGCGTAGGGGTCTCTATGGGCCACATTCATAAGTGGTATAGTGTGTCGGAACCAAATGCAGTCTGGTGACAATACTTCATTGGCAAGAATGGTATCTTAGCAGATGCTAAAGCCCTTCGCAAACAAGTGTAGAGCCTTTGCATTGAAGTGGAGATTCTTTACCAGACTGGATGCTGGTTGCATTCCCTCTGTAGCTTAGCAGCATGAACAACAGATCAAACGTGACCAGATTTAATCTAGCAGTACATTAGACATTTATACACCATTACATAAAGTAACATATATATATATATATATATATATATATATATATATATATATATATATATATATACATATATACATTTTATTGTTTTAGTCTGGTCCCAAACCCAATAACATTTGTGTTTACTTTATTTATTTGTATAGGGACAATACAAAAACATGATTTATGCATAAATCTGAAAATATGATTGTACATAGAGATATAGATTTCAACTGGGTTTGATATAATGGTAAGTGATTTTCTAGTACCAAATTAGAAATTTAACATGAAATATCAAGGATAATGTGTTGGAGTGATGGCTGCTGGAAATGGGGCATTTCTAGATTTGATCACAAATTACTTTTTTCAAATAGTGATGGTGCATTTTTTTTACATCAGTAATGTCCTGACTATACTTTGTGATCAGTCGAATGCCACTTTGGTCAATTAATGTACCAATTTCCTTTTGAAACAGCAAAATCTGTACATTATTCCAAACTTTTGGCCACCTATATATATATATATATATATATATATATATATATATATATATATATATATATATATATTAGTGTAAAAAGAGCTAATTTGCCTAAATGTTCTCACATGTCAATTTCTTTCAAGTCCTAGCCCCAGACATGTGTGACAGATGAGACTACATGAGATTGAGTTTGACCTCACGTGACACAGAACATCTCTTTATCATTCACGCATAGAGCAGAGTACCTGGTACGAGCCTCAGATTCCCCAGTGTATGAAGTGGATGAGCACCAATGATGTTACTATGGTACAGTGGACACAATGTTTATTCACCTGTTTATTCAAGGTGGGAACACCCCCCTATTTGGTCTGAAAGTATACTTTGTGGGTGCCCCGGCTGTGAGGCTGCTCATCCTGTGGTCAGCACACCCACAAGGCCTGCTCAAATATAGGGTTAAGACCTTGGTGATACACACCCTACAGCCTTTGACAGTTGCTGCCTAATGGCCATTGTGTTCATTGTCCAGGATGACTGCTGTGCTCTGACCAGACCAGGACCTACCCTTTGCAGCCAGGGAACAGGAATGCCTGTGTGTAAATATGTGGATGGGTGGGTGTGTGCCCAGGCTGTTCGTGTGTACGGGGGTGGTGATTACAAGTTTGTGTACTCATCGCTATGATCCTGTGCACAGGAATGTTTGCTCTGACAATAAAGAGCAACTGTAGTCTGTCCATTCCAGACCTCTCCAGCCTCAACTCAAACAGCACTCGCTAAGCAAGAGGCTCTTCTTTATCTGAGAGACGTTGCCTTTCTGTAGGATGGGGAAGGTAAATAATTACAAGGCTTTAATAGGTGGATAATGTGCTCCCAGGGTGCCTGGACTCACCCTGAGCAAACAGGACGATTCACCAGCTCTCTTACACAGCACGTCCAGTACATGCCATGACACTCTTTTATAGGCATTAGTAGTAAGTGCTATCTGTAAGCTTTCAGAGGCAAATCCTGGTCATCCTTTATAGTAACTATGTTCAGAATGGAGTACTAGCTTACTACTTAGTAGGATATTACTACTCATTTTTGAATGCTGTGCTTTGAAAAAATAAACTTAACCTCTAGGCATTATAGGGTGCAACATTGCCAGTCAACTTTTTCAGCAAACTAGATTCTAGAAGTTTTTCCCATTCATTTTTCTTCCATAGCGATTTCATAAAGTCCTTTTTGTTATAGTTATAAACCATGAACCAATCCAACCAGCTCCAAGTTGAAACATAAATTTGATATGTAGCAAAAAAGTACATAAAAATCATATAAAAATACAAAAATGTGTATCTTATCCCTTGTCTTTTATTAAGAGGAATGAACCATGATCCCATTAGCACTGTGAATGACAAATTTTAAGTAATCAAATTTAAAACGATGGAAAAAAATTCAAAAACATTTATTTAAATTAGCTGATTATAAGTACATAAAACACACACACACACACACACACACACACACACACCCATCCGGAAAGTATTCACAGTGCTTCACTTTTTCCACATTTTGTTATGTTACAGTCTTATTCCAAAATGGATTAAATTCATTATTTTCCTCTAAATTCTACAAACAATACCCCATAATGACAATGTGAAAGAAGTTTGTTTGAAATCTTTGCAAATTTACAAAAAATCAAATGTACAGAAGTATTTACAGCCTTTGACATGATTCTCAAAATTGAGCTCAGGTGAATCCTATTTCCACTGATCATCCTTGAGATGTATCTACAACTTGATTGGAGTCCACCTGTGGTAAATTCAGTTGATTGGACATGATTTGGAAAGGCACACACCTGTCTATATAAGGCCCCACAGTTAACAGTGCATGTCAGATCCCAAACCAAGCCATGAAGTCCAGAGCTCAGACTTGAACCGATTGAACATCTCTGGAGAGATCTGAAAATGGCTATGCACCGATGCGCCACATTCAACCTGATGGAGCTTAAGAGGTCCTGCAAATAAGATTGGGAGAAACTGCCCAAAAATAGGTGTGCCAAGCTTGTAGCATCATACACAAAAAGACTTGAGGCTATAATTGGGGCCTCTGTCATGTGTGTTTTGTCCTTTTGCTTTAAGTTTATCATTAAAATATTATTTACATTGTCAAGCCAGTTCTCGCCGCCTCCTTTCCATTGAACTGTTTTACACTGGTGCCGAAACCCAGGAAGGAGGAGGGATGCCCGTTGCAGACTCCTCGACACCCGGGGGAGCGCCACTGCCATCCGCAGGGGGATGGAGTAGCCCGACCGCCCAGACGCGGTGAGTCCGCGAGGCGAGTGGGGACTGGACTCCCTGACTGCCTGTAGCGATGGAGCCACTGCCAGGGGCGGAGGAGAGCCCTGTCATACCCCAGAAACACAGAGGGGTCAAAAGAAGACCGCCATCCGCGAGGGGAAGTGGAGGGAAGTGACTGCTGTTTTTTGTGTTTTGTCCTTTGCTTTAAGTTTATCATTAAAATATTATTTACATTGTCAAGCCGGTTCTCGCCTCCTCCTTATAAATTTATATATATTACGGAATCAATTATATACATTAAACCCCTCCACCCGAACATTGATACCCACCGACACCCGACACAAACATGCACTAAAGTGGTCACTAACAATTAGAATATAATTTTTTTTTTTTTAAATGGAAAAAAGTATACTTTCAAAAAAAAAAGAATGTACATACACATCTAAACTAGAAATCCCTCTCCACTGCCCCTCCCTGAAACCCCTCCAAAAAAGCCAAATATCCACCCCACTTCCTATCAAACAAATCCCATTTTCCCAGCATTCTAAAAATCACCTCCTTGAATGCTGCCACACCGCCCATCTTCCCGCACCACTCCCGAAACGAGGGTGCCCCAGCTGACTTCTACCCCCAGAGGGTGATTTGTCTGCTGATCATAAATCAGGCTAGACCCAACTTTTAAATGACTATCCCCAATATTAATGACTGCCCCATCGCAAGATACATAGTCTGGGGCAAAATGAAAATTTTGTGTCTAATACATCACACATAAAGCTCTGAACCCTCAACCAAAATTCTTGGATCTTAACACATCCAACTTAACCCCAAAAAACATGGGTTGTGTCCCCGTCTTCTGATTGGCATCACCAGCAGGTGGGTGTGTCTTTAAGACAAAGCCTATACAATCTAGTGGGAGTCCAATAGACTCGCTGACTTGATGATCTTAAATTGATCTTAAATTGCATCAGATGCACCCTTGCATCTCTACATTTAGACTTGACGGTTTTTAGAAACCTACACTCCCTCACTCTTCTCCGGTTAGTTTAATAGAAATGCTTTGCAATGGCAAAATAGGGGCAAGAACTTCCTGTTCAATAAAAAAACAGAGAGGGGCTCTCACAGGTAGACGTGACCAATGAGCCAAATGTCTGAGACCGAATGCATAATAATAAAACAAAATCTTGTGTAGGCCTAGCCCACCTTTGTCAATCAGCCTATGTAACTGGGATGCTTACCATTCCAAATGAAGGTATGCTATCAAATTGCTTGAAATAAGAGAGGGGAACATCTGCAAGGAGAGATTATAGCAGGTTGTTGAATTTTGGAATACAATTCATTTTAATAACATTAACCTTCCCAATCATAGATAAATGTAATGAAGCGCACCTGCCCGTACATCGCTCAAATCTTTTTATGAAGGGGTCAAAATTATCTCTATATCACACAAATTTGCTGGTAAGAAAATGCCCAAATATTTAATGCCGGTGACAATGGTTCAAGAGAGAGAGAATTACAGGCAGCTGCTCTGTGTTTATGCTTGTGTGTTTTTTGTTCAGTTTGTTATTAAACTATTATTTATATTGTCAATCTGGTTCTCGCCTCCTCCTTTCCACTGAACTGCTTTACATTGGTGCCGAAACCCGGGAAGGAGATTTCTCCCAGATTCGAAAAGGGGTCGAAAGAAGACCGCCGTCCGCGGCCAACCTCCTGGAGTGGTAGGGTCGCTGCCAGGGATGGAGGAGTGTCCCCATGAGTCGCCGGGAACGTGGAGGGGCGTACTGTCTGCCAGGGGTTGTAGGTCTGACTCCTGTCTGCATGGGGAGGAGTGGCTGCTGTCTGCCTGAGAGGGTGGAGGAGTGATTGAGGACCATGCGACAGTGCATCAGAGAACCGATGAGTGAGTATTTTTTCCCTCTCGCTCCGTGTTGGCCTTTGTCCCTCGCCTATTTTGTTTGTTGTTGCTTTTACTCTCCTGCCTCCTCCCAGGTTGAGCAAGGCGGGTTCGACAGACGAGTGTCGAGCGGAGGAGGGCGGGGCAGGGCTGGATCAACGCTCGCCCGGCCGGTCACGACAGTTCGAGAGAGAATTACAGGCAATTGCTCTGGGTTTATGTTTGTGTGTTTTTCGTTCAGTTTGTAATTAAAACTATTATTTATATTGTCAAACCGGTTCTCGCATCCTCCTTTCCATTGAACTGCTTTACATTGGCATAATTTCGTAATCGGTTAGCCAAAATGTTTTACAATATTTTACGTCTCGCTGGATCAGGGAAATTGGATGTTAACTCTTACATTCGCTTGATATTTGTCCTTTTTAAGAATCAGACTGATCCTGGCTTGTGTCATGGTTGGCGGACGCTTTGCATTCTTTAATGATTCCGTATAAACTTCTAACAAACGTGGAGCCAGTTCTATAGCATACGATCTATCAAATTCTGTGGCAAAGCCATCTGGCCCCCTTGCCTGTAGGCTGGGCTGGATTGGTAATCTGGCATACCGGGCATTTTCACCGGGCTGATGCACTTTGGGTCCGATCAGGGGGCAGACTGGCCAATCGTGAGAACTGTGACTAAGCTGAAATGAGCTGCCGCATTATGCAGAACGGGCCACAAAACAGTGCCTCGATATGCCGAAGGGGGCTGCGATATTCAGAAAAGATTTTTCTATGTAAAATCCCGGGCCAATTTCTTTTCCCATTCTACCCCTGTCTGTAGGCAAGGCCTTAATTACCTCGTCAAGCTCCTTCAAGATTATCTCAGAGTCAAGACATTTTTTTGCTCAGTCTTCAGTTTAGGGAGTTCTAAAGGTTCCACAAAGTTTCTAATATCTTCATCAGTAAAGCCGTGGACCTATAGAGATCAAGATATAATTGGCCATCAATGACTGAGGTCAAAATTTCACCACCAGCAGATTTCACAGAGGGAATGGCAGAAAAAGTCTCTCTCTGCTTTATATATCTAGCCAAAAGCTTCCCTGCTTTGTCCCCCGACTCAAAATATGACCATCTTGCCCTGAATAGCCAAAACTCCACCTTCTGAAACAAAATAGTATTACATCTGTATTTCAATCAGGCCAATTCACTAAGGTCATCAGATGACATCTGGCACTTCAGCTCTGCCTCTTCACTTTTGATATTCAACTCTACGATTTCTCGTGCTTTGGATTTTTTGATGAATGAGGCATACTGTAAAATCTGACCCCTAAGAACTGCCTTAAGTGCCTCCCAAGCCACGGCCACAGAGGATATTGAGGACCAGTTGGTGTCCATATAAACATTGATTTCAGCCTTTAACATTTGTTGGAATTTAGGATTTTGCTAAATTTATACATTAAAGTGCCAACTATATGATTTATTTTTCTCTGTATGTGGCAACACCTCTAAACTCACCAGGCAGTGAGTTCAACACCTCTAATTCTATTCTAGAATAAATCTTATTGACTGATGAAAAATATTTATAGTCCCTACCAGTTGGGTTCAAATGTCTCCAAATATCTGTGCAACCAAGATTTTTACACATCCTGTGAAGCATCAATGTTGCTCTAGGGGGCTTACACACTTTTGCTTCATTATGATCAAGGACTGAGTCCATCAATAGATTAAAGTCTCCTCCCAATATTATATCATGAGGGGTGCCAGTGGATTGCAATATCCCTTCAAAATCTATAAAAAAAAAGCCCAGATCATCAGCGTTAGGTGCCCCAAACTTTGCCCCTGAATGTCTGCTAAAACAATGATGACTCTTCCTAATTTATCTTTAATCTGTTTGAGACATTTTAATTGTAGATGCTTACTTATCAGTGTAATGACCTGCTCTTACTTGAGCCAGTCCTAAAGAAAATATGTTAATAAACATACATTTTTCAGATTCCTGCAGGGAACGATGCATTTCTTGAAGAAACACTATATCATATTTCTTACGTTTAAGAAGAGAAATAACTTCCCTACTTTTTATAAGGTGCCCCAACCCATTCACATTCCACGTGGAAAGAGTACTAACAATTGACATTTTGATTATATTAGAAAAAATGTATTGTGTGTCAAAAATAAAATGATAAAGACCACATTCTACATTAGTGTAGCAATAAAACACCAAAATTCCCCCCGAACCAAAAAAACTGAAAAAAGATAAACGTGCGCATTAACGACGGAAACCGCCGTCATCCGTCTATACTCAAACAGTCCATGTACGCCTACGAGAGCTCCCACGACAATTTGCCATCAGATTGCTTAGATTCGGTGTTTCTATACAAATTTTGTAAGACAGAATTACACAACAGAAGACAATCTATAAAACAAACTCCAGCCAATAGGCGGGATAAGCACAAATAACGTGCAGGAATTTCATCATATCCCGACCTTCTTCTTCCTCGGGAATTCCAACAATTCAGACATTATTCTGCCGGTTCCGATTCTCCAAATCCTCTAACTTCTCCCAAATCCACCAGCAAAGTGCGCAGAGCTCACTGTCCACACTTCTGAACCTCGCATGGCATCACGTGACTTCTATATAAACAATATATTTTAAGTTTATTATTATGTGTATTTCATCCCAAGGAATTCCACTATTAAACATGACATGTTTTAAAAGTAATAACGTGGATTAGTAGCTTCTACAGATGCAAACAGTATGCTATCAATTAACAACCTTGAAGCTCATGGTAGGTCTGGCTAAGGTTTAAAAGTTATAGTTAAATAAATTCACCTATGGAAAATTTTGTTAACTTTAGTTAATTATGTTAGTTAACATGAACTATATTGATAAATCAAATATACTGATGTATTGAAAAACTAAAATTAAAATAGAAAAGTTTATTTTAACAGTTAACATTGTTAGTTCTTTATACTTAATGCATCAACTAATGTTAACAAATGGAAACGTATTGTAAGTCTTACCTGAGATTTACAAAATTATGTAAAATGTTTTAATTTATATTGAAATCTCAGAATTTGGTATCATGGAAAATCTAAGCAGTTTATGATATTGTTGATCTCTCCTGAAAGTTTGTACAAAAAAGTTGGTGAAAATTGTAGTTGTCAGAGTACTAGTGTCTTTTTTCCAGTATAACAAAAAATGATAAGCAGGAAACAGAAACAAAATTTCTTGCTAATTAAGCAATTTTATCACACTAAAATTATTTTGAGTGTGTGCAAGTGTCAGCTTGACCCATGACAAAGGAAACATTACTTTTGTGATTCTGAATGGTTTTATCTAGAAGTTTATTTACAGCATTGATACAAATGAGGAAGTGTAGTCATATGACCTCTAGCAGGACCTTAGCTTGATCCTTTAGCAGGGGTGTTAAGTAACGAATTACAAATACTCAAGTTACTGTAATTAACTACTTTTTTTCCCCAAGGATTGTACTTTTTAAAGTAGTTTAAAATTGTATACTTTTACTTGAGTACATTTTAAGTGCTGTAACTGTACTTTTACTGTTCTATTTTCCATCGTCTGTGTTCACTACTTCCCTGTTCTGAATTTATTTGTATCTACCAACATGATTGGCTATGAGAGTCTTGTGACTCCCATCAAATCAATTCACATGAAACTTGAAGGGCAGCTGCAGATCCGGCAGCATCTGTAATGGATGTGCAGAATGCCTCAAGCATAGTTTACAGCTGAACATCACGGCTGGACCTGGAAGGGCATTTCACAGGGAAAAAGGCCAATTGCTTGATCGTGCCATGTGAGTTTAACTTGCTCAAGCCAGATATAAGCATTAAGCGTGTTGTTTGATTGACAGGTGGCTACTGTTTGAGTGCTTATTCTAATGATCAAATACAATTTATAATTCTGCCAATGCCCGTCTTTGTGAGGATTTAATGTAAACACAGTCGTTTATGTCTAAATTTAATTTAAACAGTGGGACAAAAAGCGTATTTGCATCAAAATATCGGACTTGAAGTGTACATGTAACCGAATTGAGCACTGTCTAGTAGGCTATGTCATAAAAAGGCTATTAATCAAACAACATTAACAAGGAAATGAGAAAACCACTCACTACTTTTGGCCGAATAACTTGAGTTGCTTTAAAATACTAATGTAACATAATAAAACAGTGACATTTGTAATAATATTTTTTTTAAATATTGTTAATTTTTTAATAATACTGACCCCTGATATAGAGAGTGTGTTAATTGTTATAATAAATTACCAGGAAAGTAGAGATTATAAAATAATTGATATTTATGCTTAGCCTTTATAAAGATAGAAATGCATCAACATTTGCAGAGCAACACTTCAGCAGAACATTCCACCAGTCACAAACTTCAGAAAATTGTGCATCATGCATTAGAATGAGAACGCAACTATTTCTGTGCTTAAAAGATACAAGAACTAAATCAATGTTGAACATTGTATCTCAAAAGGAGGACAATGTGGCCCCCCCATGTGCTACTTAAAGAGATCTGTTTCAGCTCTGTAGGTCCATTCAGTGTAAGTGAATGGTGACCAGAACTTTGAAGCTCCAAAAAAGTAACACATACAACTGGTTTAATCCATGACTTCAGAAGTGATATGATAGGTGTGGGTGAGAAATAGATCAATATTGAAGTCCTTTTTTGCTATAAATTTTTCTCTCTGCCAGATAGGTGGCAATATGCATGAAGACTGTGAATCACCAAAAACACAAGAAGAAAGTGAAATTTAAAGTGTAGACTGACTGAGCAGGGAGAAGAATTAATACTAAAAAAGGAACTAAATATTGATAATATATATAAATATTGACCGTTTCTAACCACATCTATCATATTTCTTCTGAAGACATGAATTAAACCACTGGAGGCACATGAATTAGACTACTTTTATGCTGATTTATGTGATTTGTGGAGCTTCAATATTTTAGCACTGATTCACTTATTTTGTGTTCTGCAGGAGAAAGAAAGTCATACACATCCAGGATGGCATAATTTGATGAGATAATTTACATGTTTGGGTGAATTATTCCTTTTTAAGCATGATGTAGCCCCTGTACCAAAAAACTTTTCCCATGCCTGCTCCACCTTCTCTATTGTGCAGGACATGACGTGCCAAGTGATCCTGCTTATTTAGCATTTTTTTGCATCCACATTAAGGGAAATTTAGAAGCTACACATAAATTGATTTTAATGTAATTGTTTCATACGATTTAAAATGGTGATCAATGTATTGCACATACATTTTTAATCTTTTCATTTCTGTATTCATGTCTCCCTTTTATTTTTTGGAATCAGATTCATGTAGTGTTTATCATAGATAAGTGATGTATTTTAAAAGTTGGCATACAGTATTCCTTATAATGGGGCATATGTTTTGCAACTCGATACTCAATACTCACTACTCATGAGTACTTTTAAATGAGCTACTCTTTTACTCTTACTTTAGTAGTTTTTAGGATAGCTACTTTTACTCTACTCATATCACATTTTTGGGAAGTAACAGTACTTCTACTTGAGTATGATTTTTCAGTCCTCTTTCCACCTCTGCCCTTTAGAAGGTGAATCTTTTTACATTTACGGATTGAACCCATTCACTTCCATTATAAGTGCCTCACTGGAACAGTTTTTTTTTTTTTTTTTTTTTCAAAGAAAAGGAAGGACATTAATATTGTGGTAATCAACATTATGCCACAAATGGTGTTCATTGAGCTTAAATTGTATTGAACACATAATATTCCTTTAAAGATATTTTGTTTGTGATTGGTATATTTAATTATCATTCTGTGGGTTGATTTTTTTCATTGATTAAAGTATCTCAGACAAGGGTCAAGCAAAGGTCCTGCTAGAGGTCATATGACTACTCTTCTTCGTTTGTATCAGTGCTATAAATAAACTTCTAGATCCAGACCATTCAAAAGCACAAAAGCAAGGTTTCCTTTATCATGGGTCAAGATGACGCTTGCACACACTCAGTTTCCATAGCCTAAGGATATAAATTTATGGTGACCAGGCCCAAGTCCTTATCCACTGCTTCCCAGGACCTCAGACATGACAGTTAATGACCTGAGAGAGGCCTGCTCTTATTGTGTACTCAGCATGTTATGGAAAAGTGACAGTATTTATTGCACTCTCTTACTGTTGCCTCTACACAGCTGCATATGCTGCCTCTCACACTCATTCTCTCAAGCCGGACACATTCCTGTCATTCACAAAGAGAAAAAAAAAGAGATGTGACCCCCACCTCTTGCTCACACTCACTACTTCTCTCAGTATCCTCTTGCAGCTGCAGGCCCGCTCTTGTTAATGAAATCATCCAGCACCCTGTGCTGGCTCTCTGTTGAGGTAATGGCCAAGATATGTCAACAAATTGCAGGGAGAACTTTAAAAAGAGTGGCAAAGGTTACATAGAATAGAGCTTGTTGATGATGTTCGGTGCTAATTCAGTTGGGTTACCTTAGATTGGGAGGAATCACAATAGACAACATTGTTATGTGAAAATATATGTGAAATATGTAAAATAGCAATGAGAAAGAGAGTGCCACTTTCACACATACAGAGGTCTCTGATATATTTGGACACTTTAGTCACACTATGTCTATATTCTATATATTTCTGTGGTGATTGGTGCGTGGCCGAGCGATGTCTGTAGAGAGCGAGGCCACAAGAGGAAGAACGGTAAGGATTGACACCTGTGGGAAATTATCTCTAACAGCTGTTTGTGTTTGCAGTGAGAGCTGGTATGGATATAAAAGAGCAGTCAAAAGAGAGAGAGAGAGAGAGAGAGAGAGAGAGAGACAGACAGAAGAGTGTTCTGTGTGTTTTGTGTTGTGCTGAAAAGAATACCTTGTGGTGATTGATGAGAAAGTGTGTAGAAAACTTTCTAATCAAGTGGTATCTGCAAACATTATAACTTTTTTAATAATCTTTGCAATTACTTTTAATTAACCAGGGTTTTTTAAGTTGTATGAAGCCATTTAGCCTCATTCACACAGGTGTCCTACCAGAGTAACCACAGGAGTGGTTCATAACATTAACCATATGCATGTTCCACTAAGTTTGACAATCAGAAAGTGTCCATAATGTTCTTGTCTTTAATGAATTGAGTATTCTTTTTTTTTTTTTTTGGAAATGAAAACCTAACAAACAACATTGTGTGAAAATAGGTTAGAGAGTGTTGTGCTGATATTTATTTTTTGTAATATTCCTTTGAAAAGAAAAATGCCACTTGGTTGATATTTTGCTCTCTAAATCAATGCAATAATATTTATACATTTCTAAGTGTGGCTTAAGTGCCCAAATACATTTTAGGGCCACTGTAAAGTGATTAAAATGATTCAATGAACAGTGTGCACTAGTTATTTTGCACCCCCCACAAACTGTTTCCCTTGTAGTGTATATTATTATAACAGAAAGCATATACAGATCCACCTACAGGCTTTTCCCATGAAACAGGCTTTTTGCCCCATGACAGTTCTCTTTCCTTCAGTGCTTTTCACAAATGCAAAATCCAAGTTCATCATGGACTGAATTCCTCACAGGCACAGAACATCTTCCCCACTCCCCAAGGACCAATTAAGAGCCTACCTGCCTGAGGCCTCCGTACTCCCTCCACACCTACAGACCTGACCTATCACCCCTGACACACGACCCCTGTGATGAAGGAGAACACACAGAAGCTTCAGAGCAAGCCAACCCACCCCCCACAGCCCCTGGCTCTGCATTCCTGACAGGAAATGACCAAGAAGACCACCAGCTTACGGCTGTAAGGAGTGAGGGATTGGATCCAGTCACTGGGTCAATATAGAGGGGAAACTGGGCAAACTTAGCCAGCTGTTGTTTGAGCATTGAGGGTGTTGTTAAAGTACCATGTCTACCATAGTCGGATGGCTCTTTTTGACTGTAAGTGCTGTATATACCAAAAAAGATGTTCATTGTTCATAAATGGTGCTTGTTTAACAAAACCAGAGTACAATATTTAATGCCCATGGCTGATTTATGTCCAGAATGTTTTCATAGGATGCACATGCTTATTTAAAGAATGTATTGTTTTACCAGCCAGGAAGTGCATTCTTCATTAGATAGAGTACATACTTTGAAAAACTTTCAAATTTTCACTTTTTTTTTAAAATTATTATTATTTAAATGATATGCTTAAATGCAATCTTAATTTGTGAATTTTGCAGTGAAGTTTCTACTGTTAGTATGCACATAGATGTATTATAGTATTAATATAATTATAGTATTACAGTGTGCAGTAGTTTTTTAAAACTACAAATGAACATGAAATCATAGGAATATTTCACTATGACACAATCTATAACTAATCTACACAATTCATCAAGAACAAAAGGCTCAAGCCACAGCATGACTGAACATGATCACTGAATTCATCTTAAACCTGGGACACAATTGAAAGATCATGCTGAATGCCGACTCAGGATGATTCCTTGTCTGATACATCCCCACAAATCCATCTTTAAAAAGAGCAAAGATGTGACTGTGTTTGTAGTCTTACAATTTGTCCATCTCCATGCCAACATTCCCTTTGCTGCCCCCGCATTCACCGATGTGGGCGCACAGGTCCATAGCCGTATGCCCTCTTTTATCCTTCCCGTATGCTAATCTGCTGGATTAGGACCTGTGCAGCATTGTCTTCGCGTATGTCCAAACATGACAGGGGTCCGTAAGGGTCATGGGCCTTCAGTGGCCAGTGACAGGTCCTGAGAGGGCACTGGAGCAGAGCAGTACGGGGTCCACTCCTCTAATCAGCTCAACTGCTAGACTGAACCCTCCTGCACTTTGTCCAGTGGTCCGACAAAGGCCATTAGATGAATGGACCATGACTCAAAGGTCAGATTGACCACACAGGACGGCAGCTTTGAAATGCAATCTACACCGCATTATAATACTTTCAGCCTTCATTCTCTGCTATTTTAACATTGTTAAGACACAGATGTGTTGATTAGATTTTAATTTACTAGTTTAATTCAAGATTAAATGCAAGTCAACCCTAAATAAAACTTTTGTATTACCAATCTAGACTTTTAATTGTGCCCTCAGGTTGTGTCAAACTGGACAAATCAAGGTACTTGAATTATAGTTGAGTATTTCTAATTATTATTGTGTGTTTAGGTGAAGTAATTAGGTAAGTGAGATGCCAGTCAGGTGAAGCAGCTCTATGTCCATTAGAAGGATTTTAGCTGTTGACACAGAGCTCAATTATGGCCAATAAATGTCTGGGTCGAGTATGTTAACCAGTGCTGCTAATGCTGTTAGTGCCTCAGCCGCAAACCACTAATTCTGTTTGAGCTGTCTGCTTTGTACTGTTTGTAATTTCATCAAGTGTTCTGCGTGAACTTATACACTCTAATCATACAGTATTTTGAGTAGGAAAATGGTGGACAACAGGCTAGAAAGTAGCTTTGGGATAATGTATTCTTAGATGGCAAAAAAATACTATTATTATTTATTTTTATTTTATTTTTTGGAGCTTGCTGAGGGAAGTATCACTATAATTATTGCTCATGCTTAGGTTTAGGGATTTTTCAATACCCCTACACTTAAGTAGTAAACTTAGGCATGTAACGCTGCACTGTTTGTGTTAGGGGCATGAATTATACCTCATTTTGTGAGGCTTGATGAAGAGAGGTGTGCTATTACTTTTCTAAGCAATTTGACTGCTACTATTCACTTGACAGTTGACACAATGGACAAACAATCCCTTAGACTTACTTTGAAGGAGGGACCCAAGCCATATATAGGAACCAGAATATCACAGAGACTTGGCAATGGGAACTTTTAAAGGAATATTCCAAGTTCAATACAAGTTAAGCTCCATCAACAGCATTTGTGGCATAATGTTGATGACACAAAAATGTATTTATACTTTTCACTCCTTTTCTTTATTAAAATAAAAGAACTGGGTTTCATTGAGTCAGTGACAATAGAAATTAATAGGGCTAATCCGTAAATGTTAAAATACTCACTGTTTCAAAGCATTTACCTTATTCAGCCTTGCCCCTTTTCAGCGTGCCACTCTTCCGGGTTTTGTTTTCTAACCTCCTGATTTATTGAAGCTACTGAGAAGAGTCAGTTGAAATGGAATACGTCTGGGAGCACAGAAAATAATTTTCACCAAGAGGTGATGTCTGTGAGGTTACAGCACCCCTCTACTATGTGAAAAAGCTAGTAAGGTGTTTTGCTGTCACAGTAAAAGTTTGTTTTCCGACGTAAACAGTAAATTGGACCTTGATCACAAGATCACATTTGAGTGGTGAGACGAGGGCCAGAGCTGTAGTATGGAGATATTGTTAAGGACTTTGTGTTGTTTCTTGAAGTTTTAAGAGTACAGAGGTATATCAGTACATCCACAAGTGTTCCGCCTCTACTTCCAGTTGTTATGACATCTGTTGAACATATTATAATAATCAGGACAGGCGACAACTGTACAATATGTAAATTCATTACGTTAGCGAATTACACATTGACAACAACACCAAAGATAATGTGTATATATAGTAACCGCTGGACCGGAAGTTCCAGGACAAAATGTTTAAGATGACCGCACACTAGTTTCTCTGGCGCATTTGGTGAATAGCATCAAGATGTAAACAATTTGGGTGTTAACATTAACACACATTAACATTAACATTAGTCTGATCAAATAATTTAAGTTACCATTACAAAGAAAGCTGTGGCTCAGGTGGTAGAGCGGGTCGGCCACAAATCGCAGGGTTGGTGGTCCGAATACCGGCCCACACGACTCCGTGCCGAAGTGTCCTTGGGCAAGACACTGAACCCCAAGTTGCTCCCAATGGCATGCTAGCACCTTGCATGGCAGCTCTGTGTATGAATGTATGTGTGAATGGGTGAATGAGTCGCAGTGTAAAGCGCTTTGAATACCGTTAAGGTTAAAAAGGCGCTATGTAAGTGCAGACCATTTACCATTTTAACTGTGGTGCAAGTGTGGTAAATTGGACACAGTATTACTGCAGTACTGATAACTGCAGGAATTCTGCATCCAAATTACCACACTTATACTGCAATATTGGAAACTGCAGGCATACTGCATCTAAATTACCACACTTGTACTGTAGTTCTGGAAACTGTAATAATACTGTGTCCAAATTACCACACTTGTATTGCAGTACTGGAAACTGCAGGAATACTGCATACAAATGAACACAAGTGTACTGCATTACTGAAAACTGCATAAATAAATGGTCTGCACTTATATAGTGCCTTTTTAACTTTAGCGGTATTCAAAGCACTTTACACTGCATCCCATTCACACCCACACACCAATGACAGAAGAGCTGTCATGCTAGACACTAGCCTGCCATTGGGAGCAACTTGGGGTTCAGTGTCTTGCCCAAGGACACTTCAGCATATGGAGTTGTGTGGACTGGGATTCGAACCACCAAACCTGTGATTAGTGGAAAACCCGCTCTACCACCTGAGCCAGGAAATACTGGAAACTGCAGGAATACTGCGTCCAAATTACCACACTTGTACTGCAGTACTGGAAACTGCATTAAAACTAATGCAGCACATTAATCGCATGATTTTTCATAGTTAATCACAGATTTTGAAAATGCTCAAATTTGACTGAAATATGAAATATATTTTTCTTCTGTCAAAATACATTGTTACTACTTAAGAAAAAAAGAAAAAAAAAATGCAACAATTTTATATTCATATTTTCCAAACAAAGCCTTTCACAGCATAAAGATAGAATTGCACTAAAATGGCACAAAGTAACATAAAACATTCCCAAAATCTAAGTGGGAAGTACACAAATTTAAAGAACTTGTCCCCATAGGTTGCGTATTCATTGCAGTGCACATTAAATCTCTTAAACACTCATGCTCCTCAATATTAATCATCCAACAGGCTGTGGCTGTCCACTTTGCTACAATAATCGTGAAGTTGCATTCGCATGATTCACTTTGAACTCCACATGAAAGGCACTGCATCTTGAGCCCTATTCGGATACTAATAGTTTTACTTGGGAATGTAAGGTAATGCCATTATTGACCGGGGCTAGTCAGTGATTTTATTGAAGTTCGAATCCAAAATGTTTTTCTTCCACCACCCACAAAAAAATTTCCCAGCTGAATTACCTACTAAACACCAAAGTTGTGTGTTAATTTTATTTCCATCCAAATCGACATCTCTGAGCTACATCCCCGCTCCACCACACTGAGTCTGATCACTTACATAGAAGAAAAATGTAAAAATGAGGTTGCACTAACCTAACTTTTCCAGAAATGTTCCACATTTTCTTTACTGTCCATGGTATATGTTTTGCTTTTCTCTGTCTTTGTATGCACTTCTGTGTGTGTTTGATGCTGGAGAGAGATAGAGAGCGCGTGCATGCAACTGATAATGTGCTATAATCTCAGCACATGAGAAGCACAAGCATGAGCAAAGTGCACAGTGTTGCTTGCTGTCACCATATGGAACAAGTGCAACTGAATTCATGTGATCCTCAATGAGTAGGCACGATTCCAACATGTGGAAGAACTACAGATTAAACTGTACACCCCCTAACACAAATATTACATGCGACTGACCAAGTGAAAAGCACATTTCTGGGTTCGTAGGATGACTGCACATGCTCTTTCACCGTGAATTAATTGTCATTTGAAGGAGTGCGTTTTCTTTTAGAGGCGTCATCCTGAGAAACAATCACCATCCGAATAGGGCTTTGTTTTCTTTTAGCGCTAATACTGCACACAAAATGAGACTTTATCTTAATAGTCCAGTAAAATGAAGGAAACGTTGGCTGCTTCACTCCAATGAGTAGTGTGAATGTGGTTTAGTTTGCCGCATTGTAAAGAATACCATTAAGAAGTCCTTTCTCCATCATTTTGATCACCAATATGTGTTTGTTTGTGGCATGTGCATCTCTGTATAAGGTCCCCCCAGTTACATCACAAAGGTTCTGTCCTAGATTTCACACAGAGCTGAATAGAATGCCCAAATCTAATGTCAAGCTGGCAATTAATTTAATCATGTAAAAAAAATAAAAATAAATAAATGTGTCAAACATAGTAAATTAGTCACATGAGTTAATTTCGACAGCCCTAGTTTAAACACTTTAGAATTGTAGCTTTGTTCAGTGTGAAAACGGCATTTGCAACTGCGGCTCCATTTATACTGCAGTGCAGCTATTTAACTGGTGAACTACACAAACTACAGCTCAACTGCATTGATTTGAAATTGTACTGCATTGAACTGCTATTTTTTTTCAATGTACTGCATTTATGGAATACAATGTGTGGAATGCAGATACACTTACTGAACTTAAGTAGTACTACAATGACCTGCAATTGAACTTCATTGTACTATATCAGTACTACAGTTAAAAGGCATTTTAAGTGCAGTACAGTTTGACATTGTGCAGTACAACATAATTGTACTACACAAAACTGCCCTTTTTACTTCATAGACTGGGCAAAACTTTATAATAATGGTCTGTAATTAATAGGTAACTATGCAGGAATGAATGCAGAAGAAATGAGTAATACTGCATCAACACTTAATCACTAATATTAACTAATATGGAAACACAATTAACTAATCAGTAAGTAATAGCGAACTGATAACTGATGTAGTTTACTATTAGCTAATCAAGAATTACTGAATTTGATTTCCTTACTGAGAATAATAACTAATTATGGCTAATTCAAAATAACTACTGAACTAACTAATTACTAATCACAACATTAACTATTAAGTAAAATGTGAACGTGATAAAACATTCTTTATCTAACAATACTTATGAATGTAACACCCCTCTAAATCACTGGACACAGTGAGTGTTGGTAAAGTATCATGCCCAATGAGCTTACGTTGCAGAAATATAGGGATGTACTGTATATGTGCCCAACCTCCCTGTATTCTTTTGGGGTATTAACTTGCTGATTTTATTTAATGGTGGTCTTTCTCAATAAGTACTAAGAATATTAAAGTGAAAATATTGTTAACTCCTAATTAACGAGTCAGGTGTTACCACATTTAAATGAAGGAATAAATAATGATCTGAACCATTATTATAAAGTGAGGGTCATGGGAACACATTACTAATTAATATAATCTTACTCTTTACTTTGGAGTTATAGGTTATATGGACCATTATAATAAAGTTAAAACATTAATAGTAACTTAGGTGTTACTTGTCAGTTAATAAATACTCAAAACAAAAAAGTGTTTGGTTTGATATTTTATTCATTTATTCAAACAAACAGTTAACAAAAATTCACAGACATTTACATTTGTTTTTCTAACATTCAATTCTAAAATAATGGAATACCTGAACAAAAACAGCATTCTAAACTAAACACAATATAATTTTGTAAACCTAGAGTAAGATATAGGCTTAATGCTTTTAATGGCTATACATGTTTTAAAAGCATTACCTCATAACATAAAGTAAAACAATAAATACATGTGTAAAATCTAAATAATATGTCTAGAAACAAATGTTGATTTCCATAAAGCTTCACCAGAAAATTGACGTGCAGTTTCGAGGTCGATTCCACTTGTCTGTGTGCTTCTGCCCTTGACAGTACTCTCAGTGGTGTTTCAAAATTATAGAAAATTATATTTCACGTGTCCTTCTTTGCCTATGTTTGATCCGAGCAGAACTAAATATATCTTAAATGTGTTTAAGTTCACAGCATGCTCAGGCTGAAGTGTGGAATTAGAATCAGTTAGCATAAGAGTACCTCCTCAGAGCGGACATAGAAAATGGCGAACACTGATTGGATAAAAAGCTTGATAGATGTAACACAAATTATTTTTTTCATCATTAAATCTTAGTTACTCAAAAATACTTTCATAAACAATTCAAAATGAAACACTTCTTTTATGATGAGCCAATTCATGTCTGAACAAATTACCTTCAAAATTAAGTTAACTGAGTATATTCATGACATGTACACAAGGTGCTAGGAAACTATTACTTTTTAGCCTACTTAACAATTACACAACTTGACATTTTAAATGTATTTGGCATTAAGCATATCAAACTGTTTGTATAATAAGATATAGATGTGTTTCAAAAATAAAAACCAACATAAAATAGATAATATTTATAAGAACTTGGCTCATGTGTTTAAAGTTTTTTTTTTCTGACATCCTTATTTGTCACTGAACCATTTTTACTGTATATATATACTTTACCAGACACTCAATGATTCTAATAATGATCCCATTATGCAGTGATTTAGAGGGGTGTATTCATGAGTTTACTTAGTTAAAGAGAACAAAGTCATGCTTCTCTGAAGATACATTTCATGATCATGTTGACGGTAAATAATTGTTTACATTTCAGACATTTCTTTATGTTGTAATTAGTAATTAGTTAGTAGTTATTTTAAATTAGCCATAGTTAGTTAATAGTTCTCAGTGAGGTAAATCAAATTCAGTAATTCTTCATTAGCTAATAGTGGACTACAACAGTTATCAGTTTGCCATTACTAATTGATTAGTTAATTGTGTTTCCATATTAGTTCATATTAGTGACTAAAGTGTTAATGTAATACTATTAATTTCTTCTGCATTAATTCCTGCATAGTTACCTATTAAAGATGGAACATTATTATAAAGTGTTCCCATAGATTGTGGCAATACTGCAATCAGACTGCAATTTTACTGCAGTTAATTTTTGTAAGGGTAAGACATTTTTCAACTTCATTGCCATGATGGCAATGCCATAAAACAGGTAGTGTCTGTGAGTTATTAGCCTGCTGCAAAAACTACTATTATTTGAGCAACTTTACAGCTCAAATAATAATACAGGTCAAAGTTTTAACAAAATAATTAATGTAAGTGATTTTAAAAAACGCAAAGCTTCACATTTCTACCTTTAAACACTCCAAAAATTGGCCCCATTCACTTACATTGTAAGAGCCTCACAATCTTTCCTTTTTTTTTTATTTTTTTTTTTTATGGTAATCAACATTTTGCCACCAGTGCTGTTGATTGATCTTAACTTGAATCCAGATTATTCCTTAACTTGTATTGAACCCGGAATATTTCTTCATTTGGGTCAGTAAGTAACCACTTGGCACCTGCCTAGAAAAACCTGTTAGCCACTTGACAATGCCTTAGCAACCGAACTGCAATGTGCTAACAACTACAGTACACAACACCTTAGCAACACTCATAGCAACCTTCCCTAATGTCTTAATTTTCCAAAATATGCAGTCATGGAAAGCATTTTTGAAACGCTGTTCCGTGGATGAGATGTGTAAATATAGCGAAATCAATGTGTTATCAAACTAACGTAACCTCAGTGTAATGGTAGCCAGCTGATGTGTGATAGCTGTGCAGTGTGTAAAACCTCACTCTCCTGACCTTAAGAGATGCACTAGTGACCGAGGTTAGAGGCCATGGCTTTTCTAGCCTCCTTGCGAGCACGTCCGATTCTCATGCCAGGGATCACCGATTTGAATCCTGCTCAGTGCAGGTCGAGTAGGACCAGTGACATCTGTGAAAAACATAGAGAATATAATAGAATATTTGATTTTCATACATTTAAATTAGATATAGAACACTTCATGTTTTAAGTCAATTGTCCTCAAAAATTTTATTAAACATAAAATGCTTTCTGTACAAATAAGCGTCTTGAAACCATTCATAAAACTGTGATCTTCAGCAAAAGCTGGAATATGACTGGCTGAGAAATCGTGCCAATAGTGCTTTTTCAGGTCACAAACCAAAATGAGCAATTAAACGGGAGCCTTTGGTGAGTTCCTGGCCCCTGTGGACTTGACCATATGCTTGATGCTGAAGTGACCTACTTGTTTAGCCTGATGAATGGCCACTGTGGAATGAAATTGGTGGCCAGTCATTAATCTGGGACAGATCAGGATCCAACTATGTCTCTATTCCATGTTAATTGGCCAGTTGTTTTATTGTAAGCTTGGAGGTTGGAAGAGAACTAGAGGGTGGAAGTCACGTAGATCTATGAGTCTCACCTCTCCATTAATTGAAAGAAGAAAGGAAACAGTGAGGAAAAAGGTATAGGCCCTCAGGAGATTCAAACCTTTCAACACCTCTTAGGGTAAAAAAATGCTTCACGGTGGTCCTTAGGAAATATTTTCACTCCATTCTACAAGATTTACATATAGTAGCTTCTTTGTCTTTTCACAAAATAACTTGCACTCTAATTGTGCTGTGGCTTTTTAATGCTCGTGTCAAAAACCAAATTTGAACAATTGTAACAGCAGTCTTCAAATATCACTTTCTATACTCATATATTTTTAGATTTTATTTATTTGTAATATCTCTGTCATCTTATTGTTCTTCATCAGCTTTTGTTCTGACAAGTATATCAGACCAGTGAGTGGTGAGATGTTATTCCTGGCTGCCGAGCAGCTGATAGATGGATGGGTGCCGAATGACAGCTTGGTTTGGTCTTGATAAGGCCTATCTCCGGCAGGGCTTCCTCTAACGTTTGGAAACAGTCAAACACTGTCAGCCCAAAAGGATGGGGATTGGATTGATGAGGGGCTAAAGGCAAACGTCTGCTTTCTTCAGGCTTATCATGTGGCCGTTTTGGCTCGAGTACCAGATTTCACAATGAAAGAGAGAGGCACTGTTCTCTTATGTCACTCAACTTATCAGCCCTGTGCAAAGGAGATGAGAATACCCAGCTCAGATAAACAGGAAGGATGTCACTCATTTGGGAAAGACACATGTTTGACTGATGGTGGTAATGGCAGTTTTAGGTAACAGTGCTCTAAATCTTTTGTCATGGCACTACAAACATTTCAAATACAAGGTTCTTTTTATAACACATTTTGGACTATTTTCATTACACCTCTGAACATATTGGAAATTTTAGTGCAACTCATGATGATGCAGTTACAGTTTAATTTGCTACTATAACCAGTCCTACACAACCTGCTCTGAGCATGATTTGAAACAGGGTCTCCAGCATGGGAGGCGGGATTCCTAACGAGGAGGCTTAAGGCTACAGCCTAAGCGTCAGTCATGAGTGCATCTCTTACTGGCTCCTCTTACACTCACCCCCCCTCATCCTCACTCCCATCTGGGTCACAGCACCAGTGTCACCAGTCCTACTCGACCCACCCCGAGCGGGATTCGATCCCCAGAATGGGAAGGGGACATGCTAACAAGTAGGCTATAAAGGCTACATCCTCTAGCTTCAGATATCACATACCAACTGGCTCCTGTTTTACTACTGTCAATAAGTGCTGTAGAGCATCTACAGAGTTTTGTCAGACTTATAAAGTTTATATAACTGCAGCTTTTCTCTTCATATAGCGTGTCAGAGCTCACACCCTGCGGTAAGCCTCAGCATTGAAATGAACATGAATTCTATAGGTCTCTGGGCCAGATGACCTGTCCTTCCTTGGGTGGTCAGACGTCTATGTACTGATCTCTCCTTTCTCTCCTCTGTGGTCAGAATAGGGCTAACCCACTGAGCTCCAGGCCAGGTTTGACCTGGTGTCAACAACCCACTGAGAGCCTTCAGTCCTTGGCTCCATCTCTAGGATTGTCCTCCTGTCAGCTGGGGGTCTGGGTCCCCAGGTGGGTATTGTGCATGTTGCTGACCACTGACAAAAAGCTCTTTGGGAGCCAGTGGTCAGGACGACAAGCTAGAGAGGTGAAAGGAAAAGGAACGCACTCCCTGCTGTTCTAGCCTAATTTGGCAGGATGCCGACCGACTGCTCTTTGAAACAAGTGCGGGTAGGGAAAAGTAACTCTGCACAATGCTGTCTGTGCAAAGCTTTTCTGCAGTCAATTCAGGGCTCTCCAAACACCGTCTTCCAAAGATAAGCACTCACATTCTATAGACATTTGCATTCAGGTCTATCAAAACACTCTTTGTGCCATCAAAGATCTGTGCATCTGTGCAAAACAATAGATTGTGAATACACTGTTGAACATACAGTATTACATTGTTCATGTAGATAAGTATATTCTTTTTTTGTGGCATCTGTATGTTTTTGTTTGTTTCATTGCTACACCTGCTGAAAAAAACTGCTTACACCAACCTAAGCAGGTTTGCTGGTCTTGGTTGGTTGAAGTTGTCCTGGTCAGGCTGGACTTCAGTTGGCCTAACTGGTCTCCCAGCCAAGGCAAGCTGGTCTAGCTGGTCTCATAGCCTGGCCAAGCTAGACTTCAGCTGTTTAGTGGGTATCCCAGCCTGGACAAGCTGATCTTGTGCTGGTCTAGTTGTTGTCCTAGCCTGGCTTGGCTGGTTTAGCTGTTCTCCCAACCTGGCCAAGCTGGCCTTCAGCTGGTCTAGCTGGTCTCCCAACCTTGCCAAGCTGGTGTTATCTGGTCTTAGCTGGCTTATCTGGTCTCCCAGTCTGGCTAAGCTGGTTGTAAACTGGTCTAGATGGTCTCCAAGCATGGAAAAGATGGTCTTGGTTTGCTCAAACCAGCAAACAAGACAAGATTGACCATACTTGGAGACCAGCTAAGACCAGCTTAGGCTGATTTAATCTATTTTTTTCATCATGGATGTACAGTATGTCCACAGTTCTACTTTCAAAATACTTTAACAAGTTCACTTGTGTGTGTATATATATATATATATATATATATATATATATATATATATATATATATATATATATATATATATATATATTTACAAAGTTGATCTTTTGATGAGTTTAGAGTTGATGATAAAACAGAATTCATGTACTCCTGAAACTTCTTAAATTCAAATATGTTCATCTGCCAATGGACTGTTGCCTGATAAAATTTGTTCCTGCTGCTCCAGAGGACAGATGGAGATGAGGACTGTGCACGCTTTCTGATCCAACCCAGGCCTGTGTCCAGAGGGCCAGAGTAAAAGAGTAAAGACACGAATCCTCTAACATGATACAGATGGTAAAAGAGGAGAGCCAGCACTATGAGGGATCTCACAACAGAGTGTGATCAGTACAACCTGTTGGCCCTGCTGAGACAGCAGAGAAGATTTGGGAATCCACACTGTCATTCATGCTCATAGAGCCATTCCCTCTCATAAGCTTTCCATATGTACAGGCCTTTCATCCAAGACAGCACATTTATAATATGGTGATGTAACTGTTTTTCTGCACTTCAGTTTCTAATAGTAAAGGGTAGTTGACACATAATTTTTACATTTATTTAAATAGTATAAAAATGAAAATACTGTATATAATTTCATATATTTATTTACTAACACAGACTGATAATATTTAATATTTAAGGTGTTGTGAATGGTCAAAATTTACTTTGCTTTTCATAATTTTTCATCACTATTTTGCTTTCACTAGTTCATGTTAAATAGCCCTGTTATGTAATAAAAAGGGTATTTTCTGGAGTTTAAGATGCTTTTACACCAATAATTAATGATGCATTATAGCCAATGAATTGTGCACATTGACAGAAAGGCTATAGGTCTTTTGGAATATGACATCATCTCTTCCCTAGAAGGTTGTGTGCTTTATTAGGTAGTGAGTCATATTAGAATAAACTGTCCTCTGTTTTATAGCACGTCTCATGGGAGTCAGGGTGGATGTTGGGTCTAGCCAGGCTACTGCTGCTGGAGCCCCAGATTTAATGAATTGCTGGGAAGATGAGAGGAACGAAAGTGAGGCAAGCAAGCTGCATGACCTGGCTCAGGCCCCTGGCTCCTGCAGACAAAATGTGGGATTGTAGCAGGCAGCCAAACCCAGCATGCCGTGTCGGGCACCTTAAGAAATTGTGGAAGCTTGGAACTGTGATCTATGGGAAAGCAGTGTGTGTGAGAGTGAAATTATGCATGGCAGTGGTGTCTGGCTCACTCCCTTGTAATGACCCACTATAATTTACAGCAGCTGCATACTGTGCTGCTGACCCGATGGAACCTGAAGCCAAAGAGTTAAATGCTGGGATCCCACACTGTATGCACATTCTCTTGGAGGTTAAGGCCTGTCTGCCCTACCCTGAATTACAAATTGGGCTCTAGACATCCTATTTAAAGATGCAATTTTCGTTTTGTAATGTAATCATATGTCACATAGGCTTCATTAAAACAGCAGCAGAATGGTTACAAAAACTGTTTAGAATGCAAAATACATTTATATTCACATATTGTTTGGTTATGAAAGCAACCCTGGTTAAGCAAGAAAATGTTCTTGTATCTCAATTAATAGAGCACAGAACTTGCAAACCCAAGGTTATGGGTTCAGTTCCCATGGAATGCACATTTTTGCGTTTGGCAGACACTTTAATTCAAAATGATTTACAGTGCATTCAAGATATAGCCTAGATTTTGTCAGTTTGTTCCCTGGTAATTTAACCCATGATCTTAGTGTTGATAGCACTATACAGTACCATTCGAGCTACATGGAAAAATGCTAATGTTTAATGGGTTTGATTCCCAGGGAATGCATATTCTGATAAAATGTATAGCTTGAATGCACTGTGAGTTGCATTATGTGAAAGTGTCTGCTAATTAAATACATTTAAAATATAAATTAAATGGATTAACGACCACATTCTAGCCGAAGTAACTCTCTGCTTAAATTTAGGATTCACAACCTAAATTTGAGAGTGAGTTTAGCTGATATGTGCTGCATGCAGCAACATCACATGAAAAGTCGACATGTTACTGAATGTTCCAGTACCCTGACATTGACCCCATGCTGCCAAATGACTGACAACTGCCATCTCCCATTTGACATTTTTTTGCATTCATTTAAATGTTTTTACCTTTTCCTGTGGTTGCATGTAGTATCATCAGCATCATAAGCCTAGGTTCACGTCAGTGGCGTAGCCACGGGTGTGCCAGGGTGTGCATATGTCACCCAAAACATCAGCTTGCACATCCAAATGAAATACCTTTTTGACGATTAATAATAGTATGTAGTGGTGTAAAAATCCATTGATATAATGCTCAATTTTCGATGCATCAATTACGGAATTTAATAATCATTTGCAAGGACAATAATAATAGCCAATGTGTTACAGAGGTCTTCTCCGATTACACACATGCTCTCACAACAGATGCTACTGAGTTTGAATCCATCGTTATTCGTATTTGTTCTTTGCTTCTCCAATTATAATACATATTATGTATTTTATGGAATATTTGGAGAATAGGCGTGAAAAGTTACAGTAATTTACCTCTACTCATAATGTTTGTTCTTAACATGTGTTATAGGCTTACACCATTAAGCTGTTAATTCTGTGACACTGCATGAAGTAAAATATATATATTTTTTCTTTGTATTACAAATTTAGGTTAAATACAGTTCCTCTGAGATTATATTAAAATGTATTAAGCTTATTCAATGGTCTTCTTATCATCTGTTTGTTAGTTTGCATCAAGTCAGACAAGATGTTATCATCCTTTTCATAATGGCTCAACAATCAATGTAACATTAGTATTATTTTTTGGTTATTTACATTTGTAGTCAAAAATTCCCTAAAATTATTTTGGAAAATAATTCTGAACCATTCCAAAATAATTCAATCCAATTTAATGACTAAATATAAATTCTAATATTTAGATACATTGACATCGTGACCTACTCCATTAATAAAATTACCATTCATTTGTTTAGTTAAGTCATTATAACATATACGAATTTAGAACCGGAAAGAAATTAATATGCTTCAGCTCTTGCACAGCAAGTTTTCCCTTGGCACACCCAAAGCCTTGCTTCTGTCTATGCCACTGATTCACGTCCTGTTTTGAAACCAGGAAGTTGCTACATCCACATATTCAATGACTATGCGTTTTTTATGCGTGATTTGGAGGTTCCATTTTCCTTTAAGATTACAGTTTACTCCACTTATAGTTAGGTTACAGTTAGGTGATAGAGATTTTTTCATTTACAACTATGTGGACATATCAGCTGAAAACTCACATGTGCCCACATGTTCAAATACACTTTCAACTCCAGCAACTTGGGGCAGTGGTTTGAATTTCAGTAAGCACAGACCGAGTTTAGCTGAAGAACATTTGACTTACTGTTGCTGAATTCACTAGCTGTGAGTCGTCAGTGATGTATGTTTGCATGAGGCATGCACTTCGTAGAGAAATTACTCAATATGTGGTGTGATTTACGGTTGTTGTTAAAAAAAAAATACGTAGACGAACATAGACATTGTAAAGACAATGTTTGCATCTAGAAGGGATGAGAGAGAGATAGTAAGTAGATCTCTCTATCTCTCTTTCCCTGCCTGACAAGCCTTTTTCCTTTACTTGTTAAAAGGGCTCCCATTGTTAGCTGTAGCCCCTCTGACTAGTCGCTACTGGTCATGAAGTCAGGGGGAGAATAATAAGGGCTAATTCACAAGCTATCCTAAGAGCTATGCTGGACTGTTAGCTAGGTTCTCAGGATACTTGCAGCCCACTTGAGATGGAGAGAGAGTGAGAGGAGAGAGTCTACCCAAAAGATACCAAAAAGGGAAGGGGGAGCGCTGGTGGAAATGCAAGGCAGATAAGTCAGTCAGGGACTGCATTCAGAGCCCATGCAGGTAGTCTGGCTAAAGGGCCCAATTTGTTATAAATCACACAGGCTCATTGAGCAAGGACAGGATGTCATCTGCTAGAGGCCCTATTGCATTCTCTCACTGCTGTCACCAGAGGCGAGGTCCCGTCTGCCTTTTGTTGACACAGTGATGGTTAGAGGAGGGGGAGCTTTGAATATGTCGAAAGCAATTTTCTGTGTCTAAAGAAGCTGGAAAACATTTACAACCAAATCTAGTTAGCATGCATCCAGCTGTAAAGCACATGCCAACGCTAACAAAAGACACCATTTTAACATGTAAATTATTCCTGATTAATTCCTTAATTTAGACATATAGACACATCCTCTCTTCAGCTCATCACACGTCATACCAGGCTTGCTTTAACATGCATAACAAATCAGGAATTGTCCTTGAAATGTTTTTTTTTAAACGTCTTTCTCTTTAGGAAACAATTCAACCACTTTTATACAATATTGATAATAATATTAATAATTATTTTTATAATTATTGTAAAGAAAAAGATAAAAGGTCAAAAAACAAGGCCACAAGACTCTTTTTTGATACTTTATGAATAGAAAACTTGAGCAACAGTTTGTAAAATGTAAAACATCAGATATGGACATCCACTAATACAAAATTTCTACTTAATTTCAATCAATGTGAACATCAACGCTTGTTCAAGATGTGTTAATTGCAGTGTTGGGGAGTAACTAACTAAACTGATCAACGGTACTAAATGAAGTACATTGTTCAGTAGAGTGACAGTAGCTGAGCTATTTTCACAATAGTGAAGTTTTTCCAGTAACGAGTTACATTTTCCAACGAGCTGCAGTGTAACATCACAAAATTATACATTTTTCACATTATATTGCACACACAGCACTCACCAAAACTGTCCTGTCATATGTAGTGCTAGCAAATCCAAATTTGATAAAGAAGTAAACTTTAACAAGTATAACATGAACAGTATGATTTGGAGAGTATCATTTGAGTGTACTGCAGAAATTATTTAAGGGCATTTATTTAGACTCAAAAGAAAAGAGAAAATACAGATGCGTAGCGTATGTGTGGCTTATATGTGTAGCTCAATATGTGTTTGACAGCCAGTTGCATCTCATGAAATTTCAGTGTAGAACTAATGAATACTGTTCTTTAAATTTGTTGCATCATATCTTTGAAATATGAAATATAATATATTAGAATGAATCTTGTGAATATTTTGAAAATTTCACGCTATCTGGGCATTTTGTAGACCCATTTGTAATAGACCCGATGTATGCAATAATGTTTGGCAAAACACACATGCATTTAAGGGTTAAAGGGACTTTGCCTTCTTTTTTTAAGTGAAATATATATGTATATTTTTTTTTTTGTTTTTTAGCTTTATTAGTTTAGTATAAATGTATATGTTAAATTTAATTTAACTGTTTAATACCATCATAATTAGTTTGGCTTGAAAAAGCCGAACTACTGATATACTATTTAAACTTCCTCTAAAACTAAATTTGTAACACTAACTTAGCTAGGTATTGTTATCTTGTTTTAGCTTGATTCTATCTTGTTACTAGCATGTTTTAAAGCTTGTCACTAGCATGTTGCTAGGCATTTCTAGCATGTTTTTCAAGGTTGCCAGCATGTTTTAGCATGGCTCTGTATGTTGCTAGCTTGTAGCTTTACAGCATAAGTCGGAACAGCTTGAGGGGATGTGATGAATTTAGTGGATGTAGCTTGAATCCTCTAAAGGAGTTATTACAGGAAAAAGTGTTCACACTTGAATGGGTATCAATGGCAATTTGGGCCTGTTCGGAAGTTCTCTATGGGAATTATTTAATTCTGATCAGTTAGAAAAGATATAGCACACTTTCCAGAACAGTTTGTGAAAAGTTTGGTGCATGTAGCTTGAAAGCTGTAGGTGGAGTGCTAAAACATACTAGGAACATGCTAGCAACATGGTATAATATGCTAGCAATGCCTAGCTAAATGCTAAAAACATGCCCGCAATGCCTCACTAAGTGCTAAAACATCTTAGCAACATGCTAGTATCATGCTAAAATCTATCTATCTAATCTTAAACTTCCAGACTAGGCTTTTTAAGCCAAATTAAAAGTTTCTGTCAACAAACTTTTCTTTTCTAGTTAAATATAATCTAATTGTTATTTATTTTAAAATATTTTCTTCTTTAAATAGATTTTATGTAATTTTAGTAGTCACTTGCAGTGTATCTTACTACATTTAAAAAAAAAACACACAATAAGAATAGATACAAAGTATGATAAACTTTTTGACCTAAAGCTTCTATCCTCACACCAAACATCTTTGAAACTTCGTTGTACTTGATTGAGGGCACTGTAATCCATCTGTGATCTGTCAGGTCACACTATGGTGTCAATATATGTTTTAATCATGAAATGTATTATTCATGTAATATTATTTATCATGTGTCTATTGTCATTCTAGGCTATATTAAGAGGAAAAACAAACCAAAGAATATTATGTGACTGTATAATCTAACATTATTAATGATCAAAAGCACATTAATGATGCTGTATCATATGTCCACAAGCATATATTATAGCACACTATTATTTTATAATGTTATTGCTGTTGAGGAGTCACATAGGCTCTAGTCAGTTTAATTGTGTCTCTTGCCTTGTTCCAGAGAAACCTTTTATAATCTAACAATTGCAATGGCATCATGCCCTATTCCCCATCTGTGCCTGTGTAACTCCTACTGAGACACTTGACGAATAGTTGCTATGCTTTATGATGTGACTTCTGAGTTATACTTTAGACCTTCTTCTCTTCAGGCCATGAAACATAAAGCACATCACACCAGTCAAAACCCTCCCCATTTAAGAAACATACTGTTCCAAGTTCATATTTCAAAGTGCAGGTGGTGAAAGAAGTAACTTTAGTAGATGTTCAGTCATGTCTGATTCAAAGGCCAGAAGAATACATTTATGTAATCTAAAATGGATTGGAAAGGAAGCAATAAGTGGAATCAAAATCACCATGACAACAAGGATGAAAACATGGACTTCCCCAAGAATAAGCACCATATAAGGGGGCATTCATGAATGGAGAAGTCCACAAAACCTTTAATGTCATACACTGGCAGGTTCCTTTTGTGATGGCGACCATGAACTGTGACTTCTACAAAAACTCAAAGAGTAAATGGATTAGAATAGTATTAAAAAGATGACTGAATCAAACCCAGTGGATTGCGTGATTACCAAGGCAAAAGAGCTCAAAATAGAAACCATGCAGTGATATAGGAGATTGAAAGTGGACTTTAATCAATAAAACTTTTCTAATTTAAGACGTTCCTAGGGCGATATATCAACTTTTTTTTTTTACAGTTCACCATTCACATGCATGGGGTAACATTCAAAAATGTAATACATGTTTTGTATAATAACATATATATATATATATATATATATATATATATATATATATATATATATATATATATATATATATATATATATATATATGTTTTCTGTTGTTGCAGACAAATTTAACTGAAATTTAATTGAGTTTTGAAATCAATAACAATGCCCAGTGTATGTTTGGATGAAGGGCTTAGATATAATTAGTTGATGTTTGTCAACATATCATTTCTAAACCCAAAGTTTTCCATTAAATGGCTGGACAAGAATTGAAAACTTTAAACTTTTCTTTACAATCAGGCAAACCCCCCAGTGTTCTTATCTTGAAATCTTTGTGTGTGTGTGATGACAGTGTTATACCAATTCCATGTTCTAATAACATAAAGCACAATATAAAGGCTACATGAATGACTAAATCCAATTAGCATAAAGCACAGGATGTGCAAATAAGACCAACCAATTTCTAAAATAACAGGATAGGAGGGGGGTGTGAAGAATCTGTCTTCTTATGTCCTCAGAGCAAAACTTTGAGGAGATTTATTTATTTATTTTATCTATTGCATCTTGGATGGTCACTGTGGAGATCTCTGCTATTTCTCATCACACGCCCCCTCCCGCCCTTCATTCATTCCTTCCCTTTTTCCCCGCATAAAACAAAAGCGGCAGCTGAAAGCGCTCTGAGGTAGGTAAATGTATTCAGTGACATCGGCCGGATGATTCTATTCTGTGCCGGCCCTGTAACATTTGTTTCCAGCCTTGTCTGAGGGTTGGGACACCATGTTGGGCCTATTGTCCCACGTGCTCTCCACACAGGGCCGCAGTTAATGGTGGCCTTGTCCAAGGCCACTGGAGCAGAAACTTTAGCCAGCCAGAGCAGGGAGGTTGAGCCATAAGGGGAGTTTTACGTAAGGTTGAAAAAAAGTCTACCGGGCCACCTCAGTGGTTGCCATAGGAAGACAGCTCTCGGAAAACCCTCTCAAAGAAAAAGAAAGAGTACTCCAGCCTTTCCATCTATTTTCCTATTTCTCCTCCATCCTCACATCTGGTCTAATTGCCATCTGAGGCATTTATGCAAGACATGTAGATCCACTCTTTCTGTGGGTGTCTAATGTATATTGAGGCTGTCTATAACTAATACTCACTGTCATTTCCTGTGAAACTCCTCTGCATCAATTGTGACAGGGGGCCCATTGAATGCAGGTAGTTGGCAAACTTAGAACCACGGGCTGTTGGAGAGGAGGAACGTGAAGCCATGTTCGGCTTCCTGTGTACCACTCTCTGTACTGGAGTGGAATCTTCACAAAGTGTCTCTCTTCTTTGTTTGGCTCGCATCAGGGCTTGGGTGGCTTGGCCTCTCCAAACTCTTTCATGACCAGCACAGAGCTCCTTTACTTGGTTTTAATAATCTTCTCCTTAACACCCACATACAGGAAAGTGGTCTTAAATAATAGATCTCTTAAATGTTCTGCATTAATTTCACTGAATTTATTTATTCAATAAAATATGCAAATATCTGGATACATTTTGAGAGCTTTCAGAACCAAATAAGGAACAAGATTTATTAGAACAAGAAGCATAACAATATTAGCAATGGTGGTAGAAGTAATGTCAAGAGAAAATATTGTGAAACTGCATCAAAGCTTCACTGCTGTAAAAACAAAACAAAACAAAACACAAAAAACAGAGCAAAACAAAACAAAACACAAAAAACAAAGCAAAGCAAAACAAGCATAACAAAAAAAAAAAAAAAACACGAAACAAAACGAAACAACACAATATACAAAAAAGTCTTCTCAAAGGATGTTAGATTTGACGTATTCCTTTGAAACACTGTATAGTCAATCTCTTTCTCTTTCACTGTCATCCTCTGTTTTTCTTCTCATCACATCTGGTCTGCCATGTGATAAACCAAGACAAAAACAGCAGCGTCAAACATGACCACAAAAAAAAAAAAAAAACAACAACAACAACAACAGTAAAAAGTCATTAATTAATGATTAAAAATCATGTTCACATTCATTCCCTAAAGACAAGATCTAACTATTGAGTTGTTTACCCATTATTATTTTTTTTTCTTTTGTTTGTTTAAATTCCTTAATCAGGAGGAATTAATTCTTAAACATGTGCTATGATTAAGGGCGGCACGGTGGTGCAGCGGTTAGCACTGTCACCTCACAGCAAGAAGGTCGTGGGTTCAAACCCCGGTTGCCCCGGCCTTTCTGTGTGGAGTTTGCATGTTCTCCCCGTGTCTGCGTGGGTTCTCTCTGGGTGCTCCGGCTTCCTCCCACCATCCAAAGACATGCAGGCTAGGTTAATTGATGTCTCCAAAAATTGCCCTAGGTGTGAATGTGAGTGTGAATGGTGGTTTGTCTATGTGTGGCCCTGTGATGGACTGGTGACCTGTCCAGGGTGTACCCCGCCTTTCACCCAAAGTTAGCTGGGATAGGCTCCAGCCCCCTGCGACCCTGTACAGGATAAGTGGTTGTCGATGGACGGATGGTGCTATGATTAGCCAGAAATAGACCAATCCTCAATTGCAACATATCAGTGTAGTGCAATAGGATGCATGTAAAAATGGTTTTAAACCTTTTTTATTGATATGAAGCTATTCATACATTAAAGGAACAGTTGTAAAATTGCTCAATGAACCAAAAACTGTCATTTGTGATACCCATAAAAATTCCTGTTTCTATTAAGGTTAAAACTCTTGACGCTTACTGACTTATTAAGAGAGCTAACTGAGCTCAATTTAAGCGTGTGGGTTTTGATCTTTTGTTGTGTATCATGTATGTTCCTGCAAAAGTATTCCGAGCCAACATGTAACACTGAATCCATAATGAAACTATAATGAAAGAGGTTGGCAGGCTGAAAATCCTCACCCATTTAGCTCAAAGGGGTTTTGCTTACAATTATTCACTCATGAAAATTGGTCAAAGAAATGCCCTTCATATATCATGCTGTGTTTCCCCGGATCAAATTCTCACAAGACTTTAGTGAGGCTGGAATGGCAGTCTAGTGTGCCGTCATTGAAAAATAGAGGAGCCCCAGTTAACATCACTATGGCTTTACTTTTCATTTTGCGGGATCCAAGAGGGGGTTGCCGCAGTATATAAAAATGAACCTCTCTCTATTTTTCTGTCTCTCTCAAACACACACACACAATGGCATGAGAAGCTTCAGTATGGGGCACCTTCATTGGATAGGTATTGAGGAATTAGAGATTCTCAGTGGTCTACAGAATAGCAAGCACAGCATGGTCACTATGATTATGACACTTAGATAGAGACCAGAAAAACGAGAGAGTGAAAGAAGGAAGAGGGATGTGGGGTCCACTGAGGAATCAACCACATGCTCTTCTAGGATTAAATGAGTCTGTAACATAAAGCAAAGGCGTAGCCTATAAGGGGAATTTTGGAAGGCATGCTGAGGACAGCATTTCAGCAACCTTTTAAAAACACAGCTTTAGATTGAGAGTGGTAGTGATTAATAAAGAAAGGAGACAATGCTGAATGGAAATGAATATTGGAGCACAGCTTGAGTTAATCTCATGGAATACAGCAATGGGTTTTGGAAATAATTGGGCTTAAAGAGCAAAGGAGTCCGGGAGCACACATAAGTTCCATGTATGAACAAGTTTAAGAACTGCAAGGATTAGAAGATAAAGAGTTGAAAACTTCCTGTAAGTATGTTTTATGGTCAGAGCAGAGTAAAAAAAGAACATAAATCTATTTAATTACCAGCTCCTCAGGCAGGCACTGTGTCAAAGTGTACACAGCCACAGGAAGTGTCTTATAATACAGTAATTCATCTCAGACGGGGGGAGGTCAGAGATAAACAGTGTTTGATAGGTTTAATTTTCTATTCATCCATCCATCCATCCATCCATCTTATTTTAATTGATGTATTAAGTACCTAGTATGATTATTTATGACAGTTGCAAAGTTGCTCATTCCCTTGTGTAATCCTGTGAAACTGTTGACCACAAGAGGGTGGTCTTGTCTCTTGAAATTTCTATTCTCCTGGCCCATGAAAGTGAGGGTCTCATACTGTTGTTGGGGATCTGGTGAGAGCCTGCAACACTTTCTTTGAAAATAATATTTTCAGCTTTCAAGTTTTAAGTCCATTGGAGGGCTTGCATTTGTAGAACACTTTAGCTCAAAGACCTTCTTGTTAAAACACTGATAACAGCAGCAAAGTTTGCCATTTGTGTTGTATTGTTGTACACTAAGGGAAACAACAAGCACCAACCTGCTATAATTGTCCCAGGATTCAGTGAGTAATTCTTATGCAGTTTCTGTCTTGATTCTAAAGTTATACAGATATCAACCATTTCTTCACAACTGACTTTAATCTATTTCAATTCCTGCAACTCTAGCTCCATAGTTTCCCCTGCTATAGTCATACAGCATATGCCATGTGGATTACTATGCAGGAAGTCTCTAGGACAGCAGTGCAAACCTGTTAATGTCAAAGGCACATCCAGCCGAGACCTAATGAGATGTGATCTACAGGTCTCATTGCTGCTGTTGACTCAGATGTGCTGGGTAAACAGGACTCCAGCAGTTCTATTAGAATGGGCCACAAACCCAGTGGATTAGTCTAATGCTAACCCATGGGGAGGCAGAGATCCAGGTTTGCCTTTGACAGAGCATGATGGATTAGATTGCTGGTTTGGGGGAGGTTGGAGAATGGATAGTAGAGGCAGGGGTTCCCTTCGAAATAGGCAGGAGCAGGGAGCTTGGCCGGGCCAGGATCAGAGTCTTGTCAACGGGATAATCCCGTTTGTCATGTCACTCCAGGGCACAGGTCTGGGCCGCACTGTAGGGATCAGAGCAGTGATGTAGAAATTATCAGAGCAGTGATGTCATCTGTGTCTATTACTAGAAGGATTTGATAATGTTCAATCATGTTTTCCATATTTAGTCTTCACAATATTAAGGTGTAATGACTTCAGATGTAACAACAAAGATTACGAAAACCCCGTCACCAGGCCCATTTGGAATCTGCACCTGCAGAAATAAGCAGAAAGCTCAGCAGATTTCCTCAGAATTGCATTGCCTGTTGTTAAACATTTATAAGCGCACACATGTGAGCACATATATTGATGAACCAAGTTGATTCATTTCTTGACAGCTGTACACATCCTACAGGAAGACTAATGAACTTTACACTGGAAAACGCCCTTTTTATGTTACAAATGTTTTTAAACTAAGTGGTTGCACAAAAAGTTATTTATCTTCACTTGAAAAATATATCATGAGTTGAAAATACTCATTACTTTTTAGTTAAAACAGCTCAGTTATATAAAGTAAAGTGAGTATGTCCGACAAAATGTTTCTACATTTTGTAAAATTCTACTTCATTAAATGACATGCAATCTTCTCAAGTTTACCAAGTATTCTCCAACTTCATTGCATCGTCCAACATTTTACAGCTACCTGGCCATGAAGGGTTATTTGGTCATCTTAAATACCCATCTTTCAGATAGAATAAATATAGTACCTAGTGTTCTTCACTGCACATATGGTCAGTGAGTGAAAGACAGTTAGTTGGAACAAAGTTTAGTTTAGTTAGAAGGAACACTAATCTCCATGATGGTGACTTAAAATAAAACACGATAATTTAACACAAAACATCATGGGCAACACAAAACTCTGTAAGCACAACTACAACCCTTATTAATGACAAACAACAGATCTCATACACTGTCCGAGCCAGTTTTCTGATTGACAAAACACAAAGAATACATTTTAAAACAATGTATTATTATTGACTAAAATTATAAACATAATTAAAATAATAGAGCAAAACTGTATTATTTACAATTTACTCAGGGCCAAATGTATTAATGTATTACTTGAAGGGATTTTTTTATTTATTTTTTTAATAATATTTAATTATTTTAATAATTACTAATAGTAAATGATAATTGCACATTGGTTTCTTTTATCATAGTGCTGTAGTTGTCGGATTTTAAAACCAATAAGTAATTCTAATTCTTGTGTTATAGTGATTTTATCATCAGTAATGGGGTTTTAGGCATTCTTTATAGCTTATTGCTTATTTTTGGCTAATTTGATTATGCTCACAGCTAGCTACTAATAATAGTAGTACTCTCAGCATCTTCTAATAAATTGTTTTACTATGTTTCAATCTGCTCCGCAGATTTTCCCTCCAAATCAGCACATAGAATGCCAGAAAATCTGTAGATTTCTTCTGGGCCTATCACATGGTCGACATGAACGTATTTGAAAACAGTCGTGGGAAAAAGCATCGCAAAGCTCTCTCTGGATAAATTGCTGACCTCTATAACACACACCGTCTCACACACACACTGACAGTTACTGGAAACATTAGCAAATTGATGAAACAAACTCTCAGACTACTGCCAAAAAAAGTTCTAAAACGAAAACCTAAAGCCTGCTTAACTCGACCATCCCAATCAATCAACAGTAAGAATGTGTTAGAGATCACTGGAACAGACAAATTAAGAGGCGCTTGCCCCAGTCTATGTCTGCTGAGGGCAACCTTTTTGAGGTTAGAGGGGGAATATGCATCAGAGAGGAGGAGGGGACATATTAGGCTATTTGCCAAGCCTTTACTCACTGCTCTTGCGTATGACATGTTGCATGGCGGTTTCGGATTTGGCGGTGGTGTCTGCCGTCACCTCACCTCCTCCCGTTTTTCCTCAAGACTCGTGTGTCACGCGTGGGTGCTCCCATCATATCTCTCACTCCGTCTGGCCTGACACCGAGCCTTCTTTTTGGGAAGTGCCTACATAACACCACTGTCTGCTGCACTAAGACGAACTGCCTCTGTGGACAGATGGAGTCTCTGGTGAAAAAACAAAAAACCTGTATTCCTGCTTTTTCTTTTGGAAAACTGCTACAATAATTTACTTTAACATTTGTATATTATCTGAATCATTATGCTTCATATAATTTATACAGCAGAAGTGTGGGAGTAGACCACTGGAAAATGCAATGGCACAAATTGCCCATTGCAACTTCTTAGCACATATATTCCACATTGTCGCGTATAACCTTGCTCCTATAGCAGCCCCATAATTTCTTGCTTGTGGAGCAGCTATAAGTTGGAAATTCATAAATATAAGTTGTATAAAATATAAATTATAAAAAAAAATTCCAAAAGCTCTGTAGAGTTTTACTCCACCGATGATTAGGTTTACGGTTGCGGTTTGGGTTAGGGCATATGGTTAGCAAAATATGCATTGCTGTACATTATTTAAAACATCATGGTTACTGTCGTAACATCCGTTCCCTGAGGGAGGGAATGAGACGTTGTGTCGAATGAAGTGACACAAGGGGTCTTCCTTGGATGCCGAATCCTACCTCTGAACCTGAGAAAAGGCCAATGTCAAGTTGGCAGACAGAATTTGCATGCCCCGCCCCGGACATACGGGTATAAAGGGAAGCGGGGCAGCGAATGCCAGTCAGGATTTTGCACTGAGGAGCTGAAAATGAAGCACAGCCATTTACAGTGCTAGGTCTAGTGCTGTAGCAGGAGGGACACAACGTCTCGTTCCCTCCCTCGGGGAACGGAGGTTACGACAGTAACCATGATGTTCCCCTTCTGTCTGCCCTCCCCAATGCCCCCAACACTTTTTTTTTTTTTTTTTTCGCATACAAACCTTAGGTTTCCCGCACCCTTGAGGGGGAAAAAGTTGTTAAATGCCTAGCATGGGAGCAAGCCCAGCAGCCGCGGCCTTCTCTATCATGTCTCTCACATAGGACATAAAGTGGCTGGGGCCTATCTTAAGTCAGGGAAGGCGGTCTTTCCCCGGGGGGGGGGGGGGGGAGCAGGAGGTAGCATGTCGGGAGCAGAAGGATGTCCCAAGGCCAGGGTGCTGAGAGAAGACTCGAAGATCTTACCCTGCTCTGCGCACCTGGCAGGGGGGTGGATTTAGAGACTGAGGAAGAGGCCTAAGGGGGTGTCTTCAGAAGTCGTTTGCGCTGGCGTGCCGGGGATGTAGGCGAGGCTGGAGGCAAGGTAGCTGTCCGGTCTGCAAATGTCCTATACTTTCAGGAGGGAAAGACCCTGAGGAGGCCACGCCCTGCCCAGTTTTAGGGGGAGGTACTGAGTGGCAAATACAACACGAGGGTTGTGAAGCTGGATGTGGGATATGGCACGGTGGTATGTCCAGCCTAATGAGGGGGGACTCTACAAGCACGGCGGCCGGGGCAGCGAGGCTGCCAGGGAGAAATACGTGTCCACTGACAAGGGGGACCGTACCTCGGAAAATACATCACGGCGAGTTAGCCTGAAGAGGGAACTCTGCCCGTGGAGCCTGACCCCAGTACAGAGCATTTGAGACTCGTAGTGTGTCTGGCTGCGAATTGCTCAGCTGAATTCATGGGCCAGAGGGCTAGGGAGGAGAAACATCCAGGCAGCGACGCTCAGTGGCTGACCTGGGACAGAGGGCACAGTGGATCAACTTGGTGAAGGACGCAAGGTGCAAGTGGAACACACGGTTGGTTGTGCCACATTACGAGTTCTACTAGCTCGGACCTTACAAAACACAGGATGAGAATGACTCAACCCTTAGATTGTAAAACCTGGCAAAGGTATTGGGTGTTGCCCAGCCCACTGCTCTGCAGATGTCTGCTAGGGATGTGCCATGGCTCAGTGCCCACGAGGATGCCACACTTCTAGTACAGTGTGCTCGAACCCGCAAGGGGTTGGGCATGGCCTGTGTGTGTTAGGCTAAGGCAATAGCATCAACGACCCTGTGGGCTAACCTCTGTTTGGAGATGGCGTTCCGTTTCCGCTGTCCACCAAAGCAGACAAAGAGCTGCTCAGAACATCTAAAGCTCTGTGTGCAGTCCAAATAGGTATTCAAAGCATGCACTGGACACAGCTACGAAAGGGCTGGGTTTGCCTCCTCCTGAAGCAGCGCTTGCAGGTTCAAGACCTGGTCCATGAAAGGGGTCGTAGGAACCTTGGGCACGTAGCCCGGTCGGGGTCTCAGGATAACATGAGAAAGCGCCGGACCGAACTCCAGGCAGGTGTCGCCGCTGACAGAGAATGTTTTCAGGTCTCCAACCCTCTTGATGTATGTTAATGCAATCAGGAGGGCCGTCTTCAGGGAGAGGGCCTTGAACTCGACTGACTCAAGCGGCTCAAAGGAGGGTCTCTGAAGGCCCGAGAGGACCACTGAGAGATCCCAAGAGGGGAACAGGCTAGGCCGGGGAAGATTCAGTCTTCGGGCGCCTTTCAGGAACCTGATAAGTAAGTCGTGCTTACCAAGGGACTTGCCATCTACTGCATCATGGTGGGCTGTGATAGCATCTACATACACCTTCAAGGTGGAGGGGGACAGCCTCCCCTCCAGCCTCTCCTGTAGGAATAGAAGAACCGGCCGAACTGCGCATCTCCGCAGGTCTTCGGCTCAGGAAGAACACCAATTCGCAAACAAGCGCCACTTTAGGGTGTATAGTTGCCTGGTGGAGGGAGCTATGGCTTGGTTGATCGTGTCAACGACAGCAGGTGGTAGATACATTAGATCTTCCACATCCCGTCCAGGGGCCAGACGTGGAGGTTCCAGAGGTCTGGGTGCAGATGTCTGGGCTCCTGTCAGGGAGTTGTGTTGCGGTTGCAAGGGATGTGAGTGGCGAGCAGCAACTTGAGTCATGGCTGGCTCCAAAGGAGGAGATGGCAGGTGTGTTGTGACATATGACGAGCGCACATGGCGATTTATGTACGCTACCATCGCAGTGCTGACTGACTGCAAGACCTGCTTGCCTTGGATTTCTGGGAGAAACTTCCGTAGGGAAATAATTACAGCCATCAACTCTAGGCAATTGATGTGCCAACGCTGCTGGGGTCCTTTCCAGGGGCCAGTGGCAGCACGCCCATTGCACACGGTGTCCCAATCCTGTCGAGAGGCGTCTGTGGTTACCAAGACACATCTGGACACCTGCTGCAGAGGGACTCCGGTCTGCAGAAAGCAGAGGTCTGTCCATGGGTTTAAAGTCTGATGGCAGGAAGGGGTGATTGTCACATGGCGTGTGCCATGGCACCATGCCCATCTCGGGACTCAAGTTTGTAGCCAGTGCTGTAGTGGTCTCATATGCATCAACCCGAGCGGCGCGACCGCGGCTGAGGATGCCATATGCCCCAGGACCCTCTGGAATTGTTTTAGAGGAACCGCTGTGCCGGGTTCGAAGTGAGCGAGGCTCACCACGTCAGCTTGTCATGCACTTCCAGGAAGAATTGTACCGGGGGGGGCGTGGCTGTGAGCGGCGCCGGGCGCCAAGGTACCAGTCGTCAAGCCGCAAAGGCTGTGGGGAGGACAGGGGGTTCCAATCCAAGCCCACACTCACGGCAGCCCGGGAAAACATGTCGGCCATCTGCGCGTCTGCCTCCGACTGGGCGGGCAGGCCCGAAGGTGGCAGCCCATTCAAATCTTCCACACCTGGACGCTCTCCGATGCAGTGGTGCAAGCCCGGGGGCTCGAGGGATAATGCCAGCTGGCCGCAAGGCGAGTCGCACTCATCGTGAGCCCGGACGGAAGCACACGAGCGTGTCGGGGGGCGGGTGGTTCGTGGGGATTTACCCAGCGAAACCAAGCCCATCATCATCCCCGTATTGCCTTCATCGCCAGCCGGGTCATCCTCAATCCTGTAGGAATAAGGAGTGACACGGGGAAGGCTTAAGTGGCATTGAAGGAGAGCCGCGACTGCAACGTTGCTATGGTCATGTTCTCGCAGTGAGAACAGGAACCATCCACGAACGCCGCCTCAGTGTGATCACTACCCAGGCACACGAGGCAGCATCTATGGCCGTCGTTCTTGGAGAGAAATCGATTGCACCCAGGAACAACACAGGGGAGGAAAGGCATCTTGAAAAAGACACGCCCTGAAAAGGACGTTCAGCGCCGCTGTGTATTGCTCTTTTGTGAGTGGAAAACTCAGATTCTTTTAGAGGAAATATAACTCTTTTAGGAGGAGACACTCTTTTAAACAGAAAGAAAGCGCTGTTGAAATGCCCAGGGGCGTGATCTGCACAGCGTGCAGAGAGAGAGACGCCAGCTGGAAATGCGCCATGCGGCTCCAACAGCAATAATTCTCGCTGGTAGAGGTGTGTGGAACAGGAGTGAAACTGCACAACCATTCGGCTCCGAAGAAAAATTCTGACTAGCATTCGATGCCCCGCTTCCCTTTATGTATGTCCGGGGCGGCATGCAAATCCTGACTGCCAACTTGACATTGGCATTTTCTCAGGTTCAGAGGTACGATTCAGCGTCCAAGGAAGACCCTTTGTGTCACTTCATTCGACACAACATCGAGTGAGTGACAGAAGGGAAACTAAACTATCTTTCTTTACAACTTGCTTTTGACACCACTCTGTGGCCATACATTTAACAAACCCATCTGTCACAGCAGGACAGATAATAGGTTCCATTTACAAACACATAGATCCTTTTCTGTCCACTATGGCAATATATTAATAATGGGTACTGGGGCAAACCACAAAAATAAACAACAACATCCCTCACGTTTAGTAAAGTATCTTACATAATAAGATTGTGCTGACAATAATGTACATTTTTTGACTTTTTTTTTTCTTTTTTACCATTAGTATCTTACTCAGAAAGCCTGAAAAGGGCTTTGAGGCTTTTTTGAGATAGCAGATTCAGCATCTGTCCTTAAGTTTTTGTCATGCTTATGGCATTGTGCTACCTTTGGGATTTTGCAACAAAAACAATGATGGGAATTTTTGCATTAAGCATTTGTGTGTCCTACTGAATATTCAGGTGTGTGTAGGCGTTAGACCCCCAAGATTCACCCACTAATCATGGTGGGCTGGGTGAGGGGGAACCTGAAAGTGTGGGGATAATGACCCCATCCAGTCTCTCACCATGGGTGTGGGTGGGAGGCAGTTTTGCATCATTCAGCCCCCACAGAGAGATCCCAAGTCGCCCCCACATTCTGGAGATGCCTACCTGCCCAGGAATCCTCCTCTCTCCATCTGTCCAGTTTAGAAAAGAAATGTAAGGGAAGAAAGGAATGAGCCTTTGAAAATAATACAACAAGTAAATGGTTTTTGAGACTCTGTTAAAGGGATAGTTCCCCAAAATTTTTAAATCGTTTACTTATATGTTGTTCAAAACCTATATTACTTTTTTTTCCATGCAATACAAAAGGAGATGTTATACAGAATTTTAGCTTCAGTCACCATTTACTTTCATTTGCATGCTTTTTACATATAATGAAATTGAATGGTGACTGAGGTTAGCATTCTGCTTATCTCCTCTTGTGTTCCATATAAGAATAAAAGTTTTTAACCAACATGAGGGTGAGTAAATGAAGGTATTTTTTGAATTTTATTTTTGGAACGATTTAACCCTTTAATTATCTCTTTTAGCTTTTTAGAATATCAAACTAGCTGTTAAGGACACTCTAAACCTTCTAAATGTATGAAATGCTTGCTTTATACAATTGTTTATTTATTGTAAACAATCACGAGTAATTCTCTTTGAGTGTAAAAGCAAAAAATGCCACATCAGCTATCAGAAATGACCCAATACTATACTCAGCCTAAAATAACATAAACTCCTACATAATCTGCAGCAAGCCCTCTGTAAAGCTGCTAAACAGTTCCTACACCCTTAGAGTGGGAGAGGTGGGAGGAGGTAACAGATCATTTCATCACCTTAAAACTGTGTTAGTTGACTTAGTGCTATACGTGGGAAAGGCCTCTGTCTGACTGTATGCAGCTGCCTTGCTTCAACAAGCCTGGCTGGACACGTCCAGTAATCTCAAGGGTCTGAGAGGTGGGAGATGATTGCTGTCTGGAAGGGGGAGCCCCTACAGCTGCTGGGCTGCCATTTATTTTTTTTACGGTAACTAAAATAATTCCTGACAGGGTCTGCTCCAGAGTGTCTTGATTCAGCCCTTTTAAAGTTCTCACCGGGAAGTATGAATTGCATAAGTGGGAGTAACTATTGAAACCGCTTTTCTTGTGGGAATTAGATGTACAAATGTGCAAAGAATGAGGGATTGCCAGTGGATTGCTAAAATGTATCTCTATCCATCAGTTTGTCCCACTGTATGTGAAATGTCCTTAGAAATGTAATGTAATCACCAGTTACAAAATGTCTAAGTGATGCTAAATTCATTACTAAGCAATGATGTTTGATTTTTACTGTGAATTCTGTGTCAGTACATCAAATGTTCTTCAGTTGAAATTGGTCGGAACTTGCCGAAATTCAAACCACTGTGTAAAGCACTGAAACGGGAGAGGATCTATGTGCAGCTTTTATTGTAGCCAAGAACAAGAACACCAGGAATAACAAAATCCACGAGGAATGTAAGGCAAAACAAAAACATAAAATAACTGACAAATGGACAGGAGGGAAACAAGGGCTTAAATACACAAGGGGAAACAAGGAACACCTGGGAAAACAATCAGGGAAATGGAACCAATGAGGGGAAAACCAATCAAAAAACAGAACTACAAAGGACTACAAAAACCAAACTGGAAACAGGAACTAAATAGGAAACTTCAACATAAAAGCACAAAAACAAAAGACAACAGAGAACATGACACACTGCCCATAGTGGCCAAAGCTGGAAGTTTTGTTGAACGTATGAATGTCCACAGAGTGGTGACAAAAGCAAGTTGTTTGTAGTTGTAAATAAGTATACAGTCAACAGAAATTTATATTTTACTCACCATACAGCCTAACCCAAACCCCAACCTTAAACCTAACAATTAGTGGAGTGAAAAGTTTATTTTAGAGTGAAAAATATAACCTCTGAAATCGATTACTTACAGTTTTCCATGGGACCAGAGCCTGTGTCTCTGAGGTTGCTCACTCAATTGGCTAATAGTAGCACCACAGGAAATAGTAAGTATTGTAAAATAAAATACTTTTGATCAAGTTGGATTTTCTTTTTGCTATTTTAAGACAATAATCAGAAATGCTAACGAATAAAAGTAGCCACCTACAGTATACTGGTGCTTAAGGAATCTATAAAGATATAACCAGCCCAGCCACTGGTTGTTGAATCACAAGTTCTTAACCCTTTATAATGGGTTAATTGCTTAGACACCCTTATAAATGTTGATGCCTCTGAAGAGATTGTCTTGTATTAGATTGTAATGTACTTCATATTCCTTGGTAAACTCCCCTCCTTGGAGCTACACTCATCTGTTAAGGGTTATAAAGTGCAGGTGAGACTACTCCTTTTCTTTTGTTGTACATTAAAGCTTCAATTGGTCTGATGTTTTTGCTTAGTTATGTTTTCTTGTTTCTTTCACCTCTGATCAGCCTCCTTAACATCTAGTCATTTACATTTGGTTTGATGTGCAACTGTAATACTGTCATATAGGAATAAAAGTAATATTGTTTGCATGCATAATAAACACATTATCTTGTAATCTGCACTCAATTACCCATATATTACCCATATGCAACTTCACCCAATAGTAATGGATTATATACAGTGTTGCAGAGTAACAGAATACATGTAACAGGATTACGTATTTAAAATACAAAATATAAGTAACTGTATTCCACTACTGTTACAATTTAAATAATTGGTAATTAGAATACAGTTACATTCAAAAAGTATTTTGATTACTGGAGAAATTACTTATGAATTTGTTGTTATTTGTTTCATTTAATATTTAGTCCTTTCAAATGGAAAAATTTACACATATGTATGACGCAATCATAAGTGAAACTTTCTTCTGATGTTACATTCATACGAGCAGACAGAGAAGTATGTTTTAAGTAAGTTTGAAGCAGAAGAAATAGAAATAAACCTTGTGTAAATTGTCAGCTTTACGCTAAGCTAAAATGCTATTTCTAGCCATTTTACATGTACGTGTTACCGGGCACGATAATTATTTTTTTTATAAAAAAAATTCTCGTTAGATCACAATTTCTTTTTTTCTAGTAAGACCTTTGATACTAGGGCAAAAATCATATTTATGATAATAATTTTTGTATTGTTTTCCTGTAAAAATATCTAAAAATCCTTAAAGCAAGGTCAATTTTATTGATCTTGTTTTAGAAACAACACTGCATAAGCTATTTAGGTTTTCCAGAGAATATATTTTAACATGTGTAGTTTGTCTTTGACTGGCAGAGTTTTTAAAGTTAAAACAAGTTAAAAACAATCTACCAGTTCTGAAGAAGTAATCCGAAGTATTTAGAAGATGTTATTGACTTTGAGTAATCTAACAGAATATGTTACAAATTACATTTTACAGCATGTATTCTGTTATCTGGAGTGGAATACCTTACAAAAGTAACCCTCCCAACCCTGATTATATAAATATACAGTATATTCAAGGTTTTATTGAGTTTACCAAATAATACCAACATTTCTCTTTCTACATAATATGCAGTATACACTATTTCCTATATTATTTTATTTAATATATTTTAATTTATTTTATTTTTATAACGTGATGATTGAGTCGTCGCCATTATTCAGAAATATTCATATTTGTTGAGAAAGTCTGCCAAATAAAGTTAACTATATATAAACAATACATACAAAATTTAATAATTGCTAAAAATAAACTAATTAAGGCCTATTCTTAATATAATAATTGGGATTTTCATAAACATTACATATTCAAACATTTTTAAACACTTTTTAAACAGCGTGTGTACTGATGTAGGCCTTTTTATCATTGACCAGACACATGAAGATTTATCCACCTTCTGTGCCTCTTGCCACACAGGTCAGCAGTACGCAGCAAAAGTGTGCTGTCACTCACACACTGTTCTTGTTGATCCCATCAGTATGGCACACTCATGGAGAGACTTTCTGGGTTGCAGAACAAAAGGGTACACATGTCACTAACCTCTTGGCACAAAGCAGGTGCTGCTGTCAGAGGTCTTCAGGAAAGGACAGCTGTCCATCACTATGTGATTAACACTTACACAATGGCTATGTCAGCAACATTTCATTCACTGGTATCTATAGATCCAGCACTTGGACAGTTGGTACACCATATCTATCTTAAGAATGGTCTAATGGAGTGACAAGTCAATACATTTATTACAGTAACATGTCTTGTATGTTTTGCATCTATTGATTTCTGTAAGTCTATGCATTCCTTTGCTTATACAAGTCATTTAAAGGGATAGTTCACCCAAAAATTAAAAATTGTGTCATCAATTACAACTCATGTTGTTGGAAACCTTTTTTTCCAATCAGGGAACACAGAATCAGATGTTATGCAGAATTACAGTCTCAGTCACCATTCAATTTCATGGTATGGAAAAGCAAAGTAAGTGAATGGCAACTGAGACTAGCTGCCTAACATATTTTTGTGTTCCATATGGGTTTGGAACATCATATGGTTGAGTAAATAATTACAGAATTTTCACTTTTGGGTGACCTATTCCTTTAACAATGCTGATCTGTAATAGAAAACCTTTTGCAATTGGCATGAATTAGACATTTTCATCTTTTTCCTTTATTCTGAAGGGGGCAGGTAGGCCACATGACCACATTAGTATTTGCCTCTCCCTCTTTTGCTTTGTTTGGAATGTCTACAGCTACCTGTAGAGTTTTTCGACAACTCATGCTGGGGAGCTGTATGCTTTCATCATCTCCACCCTAAATGCATATCCAGCCCATCGGAAAGTCCCCTAATTTCTTCCAACACCAACTTGTTTGTCCTCCCCATCATTTGGGTTTCGACAGCATGTGGGCAGCTCTTGACAGTTTGTATTTAACACAGTTGCTTTGAGGGGGTCTGCTTGAACATTAGAGGGCACCAGGCAAGTCCTTACATGTCTAACCTCTTGTTTGGAGGCATCCCCATATGTAGTGGAAGTGTGGAGCACACTAATTAAAAAAACAAGACTTTAAGTCTGGTATTTATTCACTAAGAATTTCCATGATCATTTGCCTATTCCTTGCACACATCAAACTTATTTGATTATGCCACCAGTGCCAGTAAACTAAAGATTTGTGGCATTTCACATCATACTGTTTTACATTTTCATATCACACATTTCACTGTGGTAGGCCTGTACATCTACAGAACATGCATTTAAAGACATCCACTTTGACAATGAAAATCAAGAGGTATTTAAAAAATATGGTGGAAGTATATCAATCAATCTGTATCGGAAACATGATTTTAAACCCCTGCAGTGCTACTGGAACATGACATCTGTCAGTGGTTGTCTTTTATTTGGTTGCTTGGTTGCACACTCATGACTTCCATGTGAACATTAGACTTCTCACTGCCACTTCTAAAAACCCTTTGATAAATTATACAGACAACTAAATATATTACAGCTTTAAAATGTCCTAACGTTGCTTTATTGATTTACCCCACTCGTTTTGAAATTGGACCACCACGTTCAGGTCACTTTACCCTCTGAATCTGTGTGTAAAATTTTTCCACTGCACATGAGACCAAAGCGAATGGAGTTCGAAGCATTTTTGCAGCAGTGCTATAATGAACAATGCATGTGTTTTTAAAACCGAATTGGTCATTTATTTAAGACTCAAACTATCAAAAAATTCCTTACAAAGACCTCAAACAGAAGTGTAGAGATTTATAAAGTTTCTTCACTATGTCTCTTTTTACATGGAAACCACTACCGCTAGTCCTTTTGAAGCATTATTTACACACAATATAAAGAAATACTCAGTCTCAATGGCAATTTAAAGGGTTAGTTCACTCAAAAGTAAAACTTCATTTACTTGAAATCATTTATTCGCTATTATGTTTTCTAAACCCGTATGACTTTCTCTCTATTGGGGAACACAATAGATTTTAAGCAGAATGTGAGCTGCAGTCAATTATATATAAAAACAAAAAATCAAACAAACAACAACAAAAGCAAAAAAACCTTTTTTTGGATGAACTATCCCTTTGAGGATTACTAATGTAAATTACAGCCAAAATATGAAATATGAAGTCATATCCGGTACACACGCATGCACAGGCACACACATACACCCACACACTCACACACAAATATATATATATATATATATATATATATATATATATATATATATAAAATTTCTTGCAGTAATATGGCCTAAACAGACATTTGATCATTTACTAACATAATTCAAGAACATTAAAGTGTTTTAACTTTTATAAAAACTTAAATGTCATAAACTAAATTTATTTTCATGTTAAATAAATAAAATCACTCTAAAAAATTTTTCGATAGTTTAGGGTGGATACGCCCATCCATACAGATCGGTACGCTCTGGCCATCTTCGTAACAGGATCAGGCATCTATTTTCTATGTAAAAAATACATTTGAATTTAAAAGACCTTAGCATTGTTGTGCTGCATTAAATAGTTCACCTTATAATCTGGACTTGAGCATCTTTATTAGAGCTAAAAATGTCCGTCATAAAATTCTTCATATTCATGCTCTTACATGTATGGGGTCTTTGAATAGCTCACCTAGTTCTGTCAATCCACTGCTTTCCCCTGAACCAGGGAGACCGCACATGACCCGACTCATTGAATACCTCCCCCTGTTCAACTCACTTTGGGAAAAACAACAGTGTCTTGTTGTCTGCTTCCGTTTAGGCATTCCCACCTGCAGCCCGTGTGGCACACAAGTGTGAAATATCAGTACGTGGAGGCCGGGCCTCTTGCACAGAGCAGCTGTTTATCTAATACCACCCATGGGTCATGGGAAAGGTGGTTGTAATATGATGGACATGTGCTACATCCTGTCTGGTGCTGCAGAGTCTTGACTTGTGTACGAATCAGGACAGTGAGAGGCCGTGGGGTCGGGTTAGAATGTGTGTGTGTTGTGACAGCTGGAACATGGCCTCGTGCCCTGTGTGTGATGGAAGATACATGACAAACATTACAGATAGTCTGGAAGAAAGTGCAGGTCAGGGGAAAGTTTTGAAGCTATGACACAAACACATAAGGTACAGTATTATACAAACTTCAAAAAGAGACATTCATTATTATAAGCATGTAAAGGCAGAATCGGAGTCTGTAATTACAGTAATTCAAAATTAAGAGATAAAACATTGTTGATGATACATATGTAGCCTAGTGGAGAAATTTCATGACATTTAACTCTTATCATGAATGGGATAAGAACCGGCGTTTTGCGACACCTTTTTTCCAGCACTCTCTAATGTTGCACACGCAGGCTGGTTAGAAACATGAGAATATGTATTGCGCAAGAGAGCTCCCGGTTTTGTTCATCGTTTGAGAATGATATGGGTAAATATATAATTTCACACAAAATACTGATAAATTACATTAAATATGTGTTCAGAAGAGTTGCATGTTAAAATGTAGTTTTTGTTATGGATCATTTTTGAAGGATGCATATGGATTTCATATGTGAAGTTTGATCACGTTTTGTGCACATGCAAGGACTGGGTGTAAAGATTTAGTCCAGAGTGTTTTCAAATTATGTGAACATGTGAACTGACTAATGTATTGTTTTAAATGTCCTTAAAGCATGTTTAAAAATAAGTAAAATACCGTGAGTGAATTAAGCATGTGTCAAAAGCATAAATTGCATTGTGTTTTAGCTAGTATGTACAGTAAATGCATAAAATGCTGTGAATGATATAAGCATGTATTAAGTAAGTGTTGAAGTATATAGGTAAGCTAATGTCCTGTTTTTCCTTTCATTTTGGTATTAGCATCTACCATATTTCTTATTTTTGTATTTTATTACTGTTTTTCATTTTACCAATTTTCATTCTACTGTTTTTCATTTAGCTGAAATTCAGTGAATCGTTTTTTGTTTTCATTTGGGCCATTGTTCTTTACAGTGTATATGTGTGTATATATATATATATATATATATATATATATATATATATATATATACAGTATATTAGATTTGGGGTACTCGAGTTCGGTCATGAATCCAATTTTAATGGTCAGTCTCGGATGCATTTTTACTCGAGCTTGACTCAGACTCGAGCCTTTCAGACTTCCGAGTCTGGCCGAGTCCATGGCATTTGTGATGCAATGAAAAACAAACAAACAAACTACAAAAAAATAAAATAATAATGTAACATAGGGTGTTCTCTTTTTTTCAGATTTCAAAATGGCCTCTAACTGTCCAGGATTTAGCCTTGTCTTCATATTGATGTGCTCTCTAAGGTTAGTACTATCATACAATCTGTGTATTTGATATTGCGCATAACTTTTCATGCATATATGTTCTTACATGTGATTATTCTGGCTGAGGGCAGCAGCGCGCACTCTTTCAAAATACTTATTTTTTTACTCTCTCGTCCGCGTGCCCCTGCTGTATATATATATATTTTATTCCCTTTTACAATACGGCCCCATCGACTGCTGTCCTTTAAAAAGGAAAGCAGTCACAATAAAACCCCAGAAGATATTTTTGTATTCTGTGTTGTTTCTTTACAACCCACTGGCTACACATAAATTATTAAAAAAAATGCTTTATGTGTCAACGTAAAAACAGTTTTCATCAATTTTATTTAAGGTTCTTGATTAAAGTTAAGGTTTTCGTTATGGAGAACATGAAATTTGAGAATAATGACTGAGTGAATCCTGTTCTGTTTCTTACACAAAGCTTTTGTATGGCTTCAGAAGACTTGGAAAGTGGTGCACAAGATGAACGGATTCCTTTTAGGGTGCCTTTATGTTCCTTTTTGGTAAAACTTGATTCCACACACTTATTTACAGTCAGTATGGGAATAATGACTATCTCATTTATGATATTTTGATTACATGGGAAAGGGAGACACATGTTAAAAGCTTTCTGTTCTATAATTAATGCCCAAGTGAATAGCGATTGACCCTGCAATAACCATCTAAATGTGCTGGTGCATTTCAAGTGGGATCTGTTCTTTTGATGTAAATCCATCCTGAGACTCTACCTTAATGAGCAGAATAAGAGTGAAAGATGCATCTCAATCCTAACACTAGCAAAACCAGATTAATATAGAGAATTTAACTTGTTAGCCTATCCATGGTGAATTAATTAATAACACCTCTTCAACTACCTGGGATCAAGACTACTCTAAACTCGTATGAAACTGCCTTTGAAGGATCCATATTAACAAAGCAAGTTTTGCACTTCCTCTAATTAGGCTCTTAAAGTATCTAAAAAGCAGGCCATTGGTACTAAGTATTTCATTAAGCTCATTACCATGTGTACGTGTTTGGCAGTTAATTGTAAAAGTTCTTGCAAACTTTCCATGAAAATTCTACAAACCCTTTATACCTTAAATAGAAACAGTCAGAGCTTTTAACTTCACTTTTAAGTTAAATATATTTCAAAACCATGCACACTCAATAATCAGTCATAGACAACCCTTACTTTAGTCAGTTGTTATGTTATGGGGTGGTCATGTCGAAATTACGTAATTATGAGAATCAACTTGAAAAAGCATTCACGTCTTTGTAGAACTCGAAATAACATGTTGTAAAGTCCAAATGAAAGCTCCACCTTGACAGTCTTGAAGTCATGTGAAAATAACCAATATGGCAGCAGCCTTAACAGTTAAAGGTAATAGTAAACAGATTTCTGTATGATATGCCCAGCCATGCAACTATATGTGACGCAAGCTGATTGCTTGTTGTCTTAACTTTTTATCTATTAGCCAATTGACTCACTCACATGTGACGTCAAGTCTATCGTACATGCTGATGCAGCATGTCTTGCATTTTGTCTAATTGTGCAGTTGCAGCATGTCCACATGCTTAACTCAGTATGTTTGTGTGTTTTCTAGCAGTAAAAAGTCTCTGTACTTGCTCTGTAGCAGAAGCGTAGCAGGTCTAGTCCACCAATATCAGTATCAATATCCTTTCAATATGTCATACCCACATTAACATCTTTCTTGTCATGACTGAAATGCCATTTTATTCTGCCATTTTTACCTTCATAAACATTGTGCAAAAACATCTAGTGGTGAATTAATTAATTAATGTTGTGATATTTTGCTGTTATCAACAATAATGCATCATTGACGTTATAAGCGTTGTCATAGAAACAAATAACTTTTGAGATCTGAGGATGTGATCAGCTTCGAGTACAATTTTTGTAATTAATTAAAGTAACTCCGACCCAATGTGAATGCAGTATTTTTGAATGGTTGCCAGTATTACATTCAGACAGGGCTGTAATAAACATAGACATTCAATACATTTAAATGCATTTTAGAAATTATATTTAAGTTGGAAAAACAATAAATTGTCTTTTTAAATAGTCAAATGTTATGCTAAGTCAAGCTAACAGTCCTAGACAATGCAACTGTAGCTCAGCTTTATCCAGAATATATACGTTAATCAGATTTCTCTCAGCGTTATGTGCCTAATGCGAAAGAAAATGGTGACCCATAACATGTATTTTATTTGGATGTCGAAAGCAACACAAAGGTAGAGAAAACATGGTTAAGTCTAGGAATGTACATTTTTGGACAACATTTTGAGGAGAAGGCATTTTTGTTGTTGCTGCTGTAAGAGCTGAACATTCTTAAATACAAAGACAGTTGAAAAATAAGAACTGCATTACTTTTTAAAGAAGTTGCCAAAAATCTAGAAGAAGTGGGCTTAATGCAAAAGGTCAAGTGGAAAATGTCTGGGTTTCACAATAATGTTACAACTTAAGCTTTTAAAATCATCTTAACTAACATCGCTCATTATTTCAAGATGGAGTAACACCTGTTTTCTAAACCACTACGTAAATTGTTCTTTACAAAATTGAGCTTTGTTATGGGGGCTGTCCAGTTCAAATGTGTTGATCACTTTGGCCAGTATGTCCAGGAGTTTGTCTTCTCAAAATGAAAATAATGTAAAAATTCTAACAAACATGGCAGTTTCCCGTCGGTCGCTCACTTTGACGTTGTGTCGAATAAGTGACACTAGGGGTCTCTCTTGAGCGCTGAATATGCCTCTGATCTATGAAAAAAGGCCAATGAGAAGTTGGCAGATAGTATTTGCATACCCCACCCCCGGACATACGGGTATAAAGGTGGGAAATATGTCTGTTTCATTCAGAAATTTTCTTTGGAGCCAATTGTCATGTATGCAGTCAGCTGCAAGTCACACACCTGTTCCTGCCTTTGTTCCTCTGATGCTCTGCCTGCTGTTGGATCTACGGCGCACTTCAGCGGCTTTTCTCCTTCTCTGTACGGCAGTGCAGCTTGCCCCTGGGTGCTTCAACAGCGCAGAAAGCTAAAAGAGTTTATTAAAAGAATGATTTTCTCTATGAAAGAGTATTTTCCTCTAAAAGAGCATTTACACAGCGGCCTTTTCAGGACACGTCTTTATAAAGATGCCATTCCGCCCCTGTGTAGTTCCTGGATGCGGTAGAGTGCTCTCCGCTTCAGACGGCCACAGGCGTTGTCTCGTGTGTCTGGGTAGCGATCACACCGAGGCAGCTTTGTGGATGGTTCATGTTCTCACTGCGAGAGCATGACCATGGCAACGTTGCAGCCATGGCTCGCTTTCAATAAAAAACTCGCCACTCCAGCCGCCCCCCCCCCCCCCCCCACATTGCTCCTTCTTCCCATGGGATTGAGGCAGCGGGTGCAGCTCCACCGGGTACGCCCCCTCGGACCACCCGCCACCCAGCACGCTCGTTGACTCCCGTCCATGCTCGAGGCAATGGCGGCTCGCCTCACGGTCAGCCTGCTTATCCTCTAGAGCTCGAGGTGGATGAGCTCACCGCTGCATTGGAGAGCGCGGCGTCTGACGCAGATGACTCCCCTGGGCCGCCGCCTTCGGATCAGCACACCCAGGCTGAGGCTGACGTGCAGATGACCGACATACTTTCCCAGGCCACCGCCAGCATGGGGCTGGACTGGAATCCTCCGTCCTCCCCACAGCCATAGCGGTTGGATGACTGATTCCTGGGGTCTGCGCGCCGCACACAGACTCGCCTCCCCCCGGTCCCATTTTTCCGGGAAGTGCATGATGAGCTGACGTCTTCATGGAGGGCACCCCTCTCCACTCATCAAAAAGCCACTCGCTCATCCGCTCTCGCTACCCTCGACGGCGGAGCGGCCCATAGGTAAACGGTGATTCCTCAGGTGGACAGGGCTGTTGCGCTCCACCTGTGCCCCAGAAACCCTACCACCTGGCGGTGTTGCCCTGTGCTCCCCACCAAGGCCTGTAGGACGATGTCTTCATTGACTGCCAAAGCCTACAGCACCGCTGGACATGCCGCTTCCGCCCTGCACGTCATGGACCTCCTGCAAGTCCACCAGGCCAAGGCACTTAAAGTTCTCCATGGGGGTAGCCCTGATCCCGATTTGTTGAAGGAACTGCACTCAGCGACCGGCCTCGCCCTCAGAGCCACGAAGGTCACAGCACAGTCACTCGGGCAGGCGATGGCCATGCTCGTGGTCCAGGAACGTCACCTGTGGCTGAACTTGGTCGAGATGCGTGAGACCGACAAAGCTCGCTTTCTCAACGCCCCTGTCTCCCAGTTCGGCCTTTTCGGCGACACCATCGAGGACTTCACCCAGCAGTTCTCCGTGGTGAAGAAGCAGACGGAGGCCATTTCACACATCCTGCCCCGCCGCAAGCCTGCCGCCATGGGCCATGCCCCATCAACGTGCGTGCACAGTCAGTGCTAAAATGACTCCCCGTCTTCAGACTAGGCATGGAGGTCCCTTTAAAACCTTTTCAGAAGCTCCTGGGGCATATGACATCCTCCGCGGTGGCCGCGCTGCTGGGGTTGATGCATATGAGACCGCCTCAGCACTGGCCCCAGACTCGAGTCACGAGACAAGCATGGCACCACAGCACGCACTGTGTGACCATCACCCCCGCCTGCTGCTAAACGTCAAAACCCTGGAAAGACCTCTGCTTTCTGTGGACAAGTGACCCTCGCAGCAGGTGTCAAGACGCGTCCTGGCCATGACCGATGCCTCCAAATTGGGTTTAGGCGCCGTGTGCAACAGGCACGCAGCCACAGGCCGTTGGAAAGGGGCCCCGCTGCTCTGGCACATCAATAGCCTAGAGTTGTTGACTGCTTTCTCTGCCTTGTGGAAGTGTCTCCCGTTAGTTGATGAGTTATTTTCTACATGGAGGTAGAAGATCTATGATCACCATCCTCATGACCAGTTGTCCTTACTGTGTAATAGATGCTGGTTGTGAGGATATCACATCAAACTGGTGTAGCAGGTGGCTGCATCAAGCCAAAAGATGTTTCACTTTTTGCATTGCAAGGGAGGATATCAGGTGTGATGTAGATGAAATGTTGTGGCCAGACAGAGTTGGAGAGATTGGAAGACCCATGAGCTTTATGAACTTGAGCATATTTTCTTTTTTCTTGCACATATTGTAGTTTCTGAATTTTGCTATTGTATTTTTTTTTTTCTGTATAAGCTTTCTTTACATATTTTCGGTTGGCTGTAAAGTGTGTAAATACAATAAGGGGAAATATTTGAATAAATGGAAATTTGAAGCATGAGTTAATTCTTTTGAGTTATCACCTTTTGCAGGTCACATAGAGTGGTGTGCTGAATGTACTACGTGATGTGAGGATTGTAGAGTGTGGCCGGGTGGAGGGCAGGGCCGGGTCGTGATTATACACACCCGGTCCCTTATCAGGCTTATTAAGCCTCCGAGAGGGATAAAGGCCGATGGCAGACAGTGGTGCGAGGAGAGAGAGATTGTTTACGGACATGTCCTTCATGTGTGTGTTTGTCTTTTAAGTTTCTCATTAAAATATTATTTATATTGTGAAGCCGGTTCTCGCCTTCTCCTTGCCAGTCAAAACTACATTACACAGAGTTTTGACAATTGATGGTCTCAAGATGGCGCCGAGTATGGCTGCTGCGTCGCGAGCTCCGTCAAAACACTGCAGTTTATTGTTTGTTTTGTTTACAGTTCTGTGTTTTTTTGTCTTGGATGTTGTCTGCCTTATTGTGTACGACAGACAATCGCTTTTGGACATTGGTTCGGCAATCACACACCGAAAACCGGACTTCACATTCCTCAATGCCGACCCGCGGTTTACAAACACGCCAGTGGATCCCTTTGTTTGGGCTGCCCGGCCGCGGAAACGCAGACAGAAAAGGGGAAAAAGAGCCGGCGTTCTCATCAGATTAAGACGTCGCGCAAATCGCCCCCCGCTACCCAGTATACTACTGGCAAATGTTCAGTCTCTGGACAACAAGCTCTGTGAGCTGAGAGCGCGGATCTCTTTCCAACGAGAGATGAGAGAATACTGTGTTATCTGTCTTACGGAAACCTGGATGTCCGCGGAGATTCCAGACTCGGCCATCGAACCCACGGGTTTCTCCGTGCACCGAGCGGACAGAGCGAAAGACCTCTCAGGTAAAAGCAGAGGTGGAGGTGTATGTTTTATGATCAACAAATCATGGTGTGATCAGAGGAATATACATTTTATCAGGTCTTTCTGCTCTCCTGATCTGGAATTTCTCATGCTTCTGTGTCGACCATTCTGGCTACCGAGGGAATTCACAGCGGTCATTATCACTGCTGTGTACATCCCCCCACAAGCCGACACAGACCGGGCACTTAGGGAACTGTATGGCAGTATAAGTCAGCAGGAAACCGCACACCCTGAGGCTGCGTTCATTGTTGCCGGGGACTTCAACAAAGCCAACTTCAAAACAATAGCACCAAAATACCACCAACATATCAGCTTTACACACGAGGGGACCGGGTTTTGGATCATTGCTATTCTCCTTTCCGGGATGGCTACAAATCCCTCCCCCGCCCACCATTTGGCAAATCTGACCACTCTTCCGTTCTGCTTCTGCCCGCTTACAGGCAGAAACTGAAACGGGAATCACCCACCATTAGAATGATCCAGTGCTGGTCGGACCAATCAGACTCTGCGCTACAGGACTGTTTTGATCACGCGGACTGGGAGATGTTCCGGTCTGCCTCCGATGACGACATCGAGGTTTACGCTGATAGCGTAACGTGTTTCATCAGAAAGTGCGAAGAGGACGTTGTTCCGACAAAAAATATACGGATCTACCCCAACCAGAAACCATGGGTTAACGGCGATGTTCGCGCGGCACTTACTGCGCGGACCACCGCTTTTAATTCCGGGAACGCGGAGGAGCGTAAACAAGCCAGTTATGCCCTCCGTAACTCCATCCGTGCAGCCAAACGCCAGTACAGGCACAAAATTGAAGAACAGTTCAACACCACTGACTCCAGAAGTATGTGGCAGGGAATTAACACCATCACGGACTATAAACGGAATAAAAACTCCGCCATGAACACCGCTGCCTCTCTCCCGGACGAGCTTAATACATTTTATGCTCGTTTCGAGGACAACAACACCGCCCTCACAGAGAGAGCACTCGCGGCCGATACTACAGATGATGGTTCACTCTCCGTCTCTGTTGCGGATGTAACCCGATCCTTTCGACGGGTGAACATCCGTAAAGCCGCGGGTCCAGACGGCATTCCGGGCCGCGTCATCAGAGCATGCGCGAACCAACTGGCTGGTGTTTTTACGGACATTTTCAACTTGTCCCTATCCCTGTCTGTAGTCCCCACATGCTTCAAAACATCAACCATTGTGCCTGTACCGAAGCAATCAAAAATCACTTGCTTAAATGACTGGCGTCCTGTTGCCCTCACCCCCATCATCAGCAAATGCTTTGAGAGGTTGATCAGAGATCACATCTGCTCTGTTCTGCCCACCTCTTTGGACCCATTGCAGTTTGCCTACCGTAACAACCGCTCCACTGATGATGCCATTGCATCTACAACACACACTGCTCTTTCCCACCTGGAAAAAAGGAACACATATGTGAGAATGCTGTTTGTAGACTACAGCTCAGCATTCAACACCATAGTGCCCTCCAAGCTTGATAAGAAACTCCGGGCTCTGGGCTTAAACAGCTCGCTGTGCAGCTGGATCCTGGATTTCCTGTCAGGCAGACGTCAGGTGGTTAGAATGGGCAGCAACATCTCCTCATCACTGACCCTCAACACTGGAGCCCCGCAGGGCTGTGTTCTCAGCCCACTCCTGTATTCCCTTTACATACATGACTGTGTGGCAACACATAGCTCCAATGCCATCATTAAGTTTGCTGACGATACGACGGTTGTAGGTCTGATCACTGACAATGATGAAACGGCCTACAGAGAGGAGGTGCACACTCTGACACGCTGGTGTCAGGAGCACAACCTCTTCCTCAACGTCAGTAAAACCAAGGAGCTTGTGGTGGACTTCAGGAAGAAAGACAGAGAACACAGCCCCATCACCATTAATGGAGCACCGGTGGAGAGAGTCAGCAGCTTCAAGTTCCTCGGTGTCCACATTACTGAGGAACTCACATGGTCCGTCCACACTGAGGCCGTTGTGAAGAAGGCTCACCAGCGCCTCTTCTTCCTGAGACGGCTGAGGAAGTTCGGAATGAACCACCACATCCTCACACGGTTCTACACCAGTACTGTAGAGAGCATCCTGACTGGCTGCATCACCGCCTGGTACGGCAATAGCACCGCCCACAACCGCAAAGACCTGCAAAGGGTGGTGCGAACTGCCAGAAACATCATCGGAGGTGAGCTTCCCTCCCTCCAGGATATATATAACAGACGGTGTGTGAATAAAGCTCGGAGGATTATCAAAGACTCCAGTCACCCGAGTCATGGGCTGCTTTCACTGCTTCCATCAGGCAGGCGGTATCGCAGCATCAGGACCCGCACCACCCGACTACATGACAGCTTCTTCCCACAAGCAATAAGACTTTTGAACACATGATCTCTCACGATCTACAATCAGCACTGCACTTTATTAATCATCACTCTGTCAATATATTCTCCCAATTCAATTAGTGTTTATATATATTTATACCCGTATCTAGTGTATGTGTATTCTACATTGTGTGTATTGTGTACATTTGTTATGTAAATTTTTGTGTAAGTATGTGTACATTTGTTATGTAAATTGTTTTGTGTAAATATGTTGTTATTGTAAAGTGGTTTATGTCTCGTCACTGTCATGACTGCAATGTTACTCGGAACTGCACACAAGAATTTCACCTACTGTTGCACTCGTGTACACAGTAGTGTGACAATAAAGTGATTTGATTTGATTTGATTTGATTGTACGTTTTTTTCAGTAAATGTCCCAAATCAATTGAGAAAAAACTGTAAGAGCGGTTCAAAGTTCTTGTTAAATTGGGAATGTTTGTGACATCTTTCTGTCAAATATTCAACAGATAAGCAATGTGTGATACTTGGACAGACAGAGGAAGATTGTAGTTTGACTATGCAAAAATCCACTTTTAAATATTTGGATATATCTTTGGTTGAAGGTTTAGGCCATGTCCAAGTGGTCCTTGTTCTAAAACTCTGGTTATGAGAGCATTTTCGAAAGTCTCTATTTTTGGAGAAGAAAAATTCCGTTCTATTGTGGATGAGAGCCCTACAAATAGCAAAATTTATGGATTTTCTTTTTTTTCTCCTCTTTTCTCCCAAATATGGAATGCCCAATTCCCAGTGCAATCTAAGTCCTCGTGGTGGGTGGCGGAGGACAAATCTCAGTTTCCACCACATCAGAGACTATCAATCCACGCATCTTATCACGTGTTGAGTGCATTACCGCGGAGAGCGAGAACCACATTATAGCAACCATGAGGAGGTTAACCCAAAGTGATTCTACCCACCCTAGCAACTGGGGCAATTGATTGCTTAGGAAGCCTGACTGGAGTTACTCAGCATGCCCTGGGATTCAAACTTGCGACTCCAGGGGTTGTAGTCAGCGTCTTTACTTGCTGAGCTACCCAGGCCCCCAATCTATGCATTTTCAAATGACATATTAGTGTGGACAAAGCCTTAGATTTTGACTACTAGTCATAAATCTAAAGCCATGTTCAGGAGAAACAATGTCTAGTATAGTGTCTGAGGGTTAAGGGTCACATTTATGTTTATGGTTTTGGACGGAAGTTTAAATGATAAGTGTTGGTGCATAGTGGAGATGTTGCTCTCCTGAGGAGAGTCTCCTTGTGCTCTGCTGGATCTCTGCCACCATACCCTCAAGCCTGAAGCCTAATCGAGTTATCATATCAAGAAATCTCTCATCAGGGGCCCACGTCTGACACCAGCAGAAAGAGAGGCCTGTTGACGACTAATTTCCAACAGTGGGATATTGCCAAGGAGGATACCATCATCCCACAGTGAGGGTCAGTCACCTCAGCACCCATGCTGCTTTTCTGTGTCCTTTGACCAGGACAGGCTCCTCTATCTGGTGTGTGTGTGGGGGGGGGGGGGGGGGGGGATTATTTCCTACAACACACAATAGGAAAAGTATACAATGCAGGCAGTTTATCACGCAAATGCCAATAAATTTCAGGGCCAACCCACGGCCAATTAGCTGAAAGGGTGAGAAGCTTTCCAGACCCATCTCCCTGGTCCATTGCAGACAAAAAGTCCACCCACACACATTGGCAGCTGCTGGGGCCTTTCAGTAAGCTAAGAAACATTCCAGTGCCTTTGATTCAGTCTTAAACAGGTTCAGAACTGTGACTCATAAAATTCCTATCTTTTTAATGCATTAATATTCATTTAGAATAATCTAAAGCACAACTGCCTGATGTTATGTTGTTGAGATTCTTTACAAAGACACCATTGATTTTGCTGATATGCACGCAGTTAAAATGACTCATTACAGTGTCATGAATTGCATAACGTATTTCTTAAATTTGTTTTTCATGTTAGATAATTTGAAAAAGATTTGCTTTGTACTTTGCATGTAGTTTTGACATCGACATCTAGCATGAACAATGAATGTAAAAGAAGCCCATCTGTTCATAATCGCTAACAAGAACAAAAGGGCAATAAAATTGACTCCCTTATTCTTCCACTGAGCTAAGAAAGTTCCACTTTTGCATCTAAAGTATCCCGATTCCATGGATTCACTTAGCTGCCTTGGCATTAGATAAACTACTGTCAGAAGATGAGTGAAAATGTCATTGCTTAATTTAGCCTTTGGCCACCACATCTCTAACTAAAGAAAATGTGATTTTCAAACATCAAAGATGTTGCAGAATGCAGAATGTTGCATTAAAAGCCTTAAGCTTTCAACATACACATATGAGGGTAATCTACAAAAGCCATCTGAAAATTTCTGCCATGTTTTATTTTTTTGTAAACCAAAACACTGGAAAACAGTGACTTGGAAAATTGAAGAACATGATGATGCAGGTTGGCAATAGCACATTGTGCAAGGAAAACAAGGAGAATTGCGTCTGACAAAGGCCTCTCTGTTTAAGGGTTTGATGCCCAGCGGTGTGCTGTAGTTTGGTATGGACTGCAATCTGAACAGCCATTAATCACTTCACAATCCACCCCGGATCACATTTGCTATGAGCTTCGCTTGTGTCTGGCCAGGCCAGTGACCCATGAACTGGTCAGGGAACTTCAGCCAATGGGAGGAGATGGTCAGTGCAGTGGCCGTAGCATGTGGGCTACCTGCTGCTCTGGATGAATACGATTGGACACAGCTTTCAGGATGATGGAGAGCTGTGGATTTGCCACGCTGTTCATTCCTGTGGTAGATCCACTGACCAAAGCTTGTCAAAAAGAGATTATTCATTCTGTTTAGTCATTTCATGGTCCACATTGCCATTAGATTTTTTTGGTGATTTTATGAAGGGATTTTCTGAACTTAAAGGCCACAAGGTTCACATCTTTTGTATTTGAACACACATGTCCTCTTTTTGTACCTTTTGGCAGTTTCTGGTGCAGGTGCACCTTGGCTAGTCAGATTGGCAAAATTCCAAAGTATTCGAAAATAAGTTTTGAAATAATGAAATACTATCTATCTATCTATCTATCTATCTATCTATCTATCTATGAAATGTTTTTTTAATAATCCAAACCACACATGTCAACTGACCTGAACGAGACTTCTCTCACAGTAGGATGCTGAAGACAATCCATCTGTGCTTTATTTGACTACTCTGCTTAATGGTCAGTAGTATTGTGCTCCTCACTGATGAGCTGTTTTTGCTGAGTGTAGTTAAATGCTTTACAGGTTGGCAGCATAATTACTAACTTACTCTGTTAGTGAATAGCCCAACAGGAACCTGGCACCATACAGTTTACCCCCTACCTCCAAGCCCTGAAGTGTGTGTGTGCGTGTGTGTGTGCGTGTGTGTGTGTGCATGTGTGTGTGTGTGCATGTGTGTGTGTGTCATCATTGCAGGTGTTTACCCCCAAACCACCTGAAGAACCCCTGCCATGACACCACAATCACTCTCTATGAGGTCAACACTGAAAATGCAAATGGAAACATCTGACTGGAAACTTCATGGAACAATTAATCTAAGGATTGCTATTCATGAAGTAATGTTCTGCTTGTTTGTTTAACAGCACATATAATCAGCATTATGCTTGTGCAGTTATTATTCTGTATATGTTCCATAGGTGCCAGGTTCCATCCACAAAATTATAATCAGTATAATAAAGTCTATGAGAATGGACATGAACATGTTAAAATAACCAATATAATTATTATAATAATTATATTGGTTATTTTAACATGTTCATGTCCATTCTCATAGACTTGTGTGGTGAAGAAAATGCTAAACAAACTTTCTTCAAAAGTAGAAACATAAATTAAAATTTGTAAATGGCAGTTCATTGCAAAAATTAAAATGCTTTTTTTTTTAGATACAGATTTATATGTAAACTTTTATTTAGATGAAATAAAATGCAATTAAATTAATGTATATTTTAATTATATTTTTAATTCACATGAAAGTCTGATCTGTCTGATCTTGGAAGGGTATACACACTTTTCTAAAAATCTATTGGAAAATATTTGTGAATTTCTTAGCCATGAATGAAACCTTTTAAAACTTTATAAAGTGTCATTTTTGGGAAAACATGTGTGTTTACAATTTGTAAAGTTTCTAATAGAGATCTGGATTGTGGTTTGAGCTGAACTGCCTCAAGTAGAATGCTGATGACAGCATCTGTTGTCTTTGTTTGTTGAGCGGTGTTTGATAGAGGAATCAAGCAGTGAGTGGATTGTGAGGGATTCATAGGACAATGATTGATGGAAGCAGGGTTATGTGCATGGATGGCACAAACTACCACTGCCTTATCTCTGGACCCCAGTGGCCAATTGATTTGCTGTAGAATATAACTCATAAACCACTGAACTGCTGATAACTTGCTTGAAGACAAGATGCCAAGCAGCTGTTTAAGAAAACCTATGTCTGTGTTTTAGATGCTTCCTGATTCAAAATTAGTTGGCAAACTCTTTTTATCCTTAAATACTTGAATCAAAAGAGTTAAAGACTGATTTAGATTGTTTTAATTGGTAATAAATGTACAGGTTTTTCCCCTGTCCCTGTATCACTTGGCATCCTGTTAGCCTTTTGAAGTGATTTACAGTTTTTCTCAGTCACTTTAGTGCATTTCTCAGATCACAACTGAAATTCTCAAAACTACTTGTTCAAACTCCACATCATCTAGTCACTTGTGCACATCATAAAAACAATTTTTTTATTCAATGCATTTAGATATTTAGTAGGAATATCTCACATCCAACTTGAATGGAACACAGCATAACTGTGTACCCTGACTAAATTAAATTTATTGCAAGCAATGTGTTAAATCACAAATATTATTAGATAGATTTTTCCATTATAGATCTCCTTGGTAGATTCATATGAAAAATTATGATTTTTGAGTGTCTGTTTCGGGAGATTTGAATTTCACAAAACAGTCATGCTGCAGTTAAAATTAGGCTTGCTTGAGCATTACGTGTCATTTCAAGTTCTGGCTTTTGTGCGTGGATAGGTTTTTAAAATGTGGGAATCTGTGTTTTCTTAATGGCATGGGTCACACTCATGAGGCCTAAGCTTTAATGCATGGCTCACCACTAATATTGACAACATGGCTAAGCATTTTGACTATCTTGTTTGTAAACAGTGACACAAGGACTGGTCATTCTGATGGCACTGAATGTGTTCATTGACATAAATATTTACTTTTGAGAGATGAACTAAGGATTTTGTAACAAGTTACAGGCTTTTGCAGGTAATCCATTGTGTGGTGCTGTTTGAAAGAATTGTTTCGAGAAATGCACTTACTGTTTGCAAATGTTAAGGATGATTTTAGAAATGTACCAAAGCGGATGATAAAAACTGTAATGACTTTATCCTGCGTGGATCAGTATAGTAATACCAAAATGTCTAAATAAAGTAATGTAAAATATTAAATTATCTACATATTGACAAGTTTTTAGATTTTTTTATTATTTTTGCAGGTAATTTTCTTGTCATTGTACAGACAATCAAGTTTTATTTACCAGTAATAAATCACTGAGCTTGACCACAAAATTGTTTTGAAAGTCTACAATATCTTTTTATAGAAATACTAACATTGCAACACAAGCTTTTCATTTACTTCACTTGTCAAGTTATGAAAAAGTAAGATTTTTATGTGAGATCAGGCTGTTGTCAGAGTGAATCGTCACACCCCTACAGGACGGATGGACGGATAGATAGACAGACAGACAGACAGACAGACAGACAGATAGATAGATAGATAGATAGATAGATAGATAGATAGATAGATAGATAGATAGATAGATAGATAGATAGATAGATGATCAATTTATGAGAAAGAATCAATTTTTGAGCTCCAATGAGAATGCCAGAGTAAGGTAATGAGGGGAGGGCCAGATCTTCTTAGATTTTGAGTGCAACTGCAGGGTTGTGGATATAGGACATGCTATCCTGTGGGGCAAACTCTACAGAGAGGGAAGCCCAGAGGATGTCTACGCTGTAGGCGCTCTCATCGGAAGAGAGAAGTTCCTGAGCTGATGGGACAACCGCCAGTTGCTTTAATAGGCCCAAGAATACTATCTGACTCTCTCAGTGGTTGGATACTTTTGTTACTTGCTAAGCCTATTGAGGCGTTAGCTTCATACTACAATGATTGTCATGTAAAAGTCAGCAGGGGCATTGTTTTCAGCATGGGTAGCTATATTGTCCCTTTTTGTCTAAAAGAATTTCCTCTTCTCTGCAAAACCTGGATTTAGACCCAGGAAATCCAAATCATGTCAATAAAACATTTTCACAAAAGTAACATCATTACGCTACATGCATATTGTTTACACCTTGGAGGACACTGCTGATAAAGCTCTGCCATCCTGCTCAATAGGGTGTGCTTATAGTAAGCGTATGCATCTCAACATATATTGTAATATTAGCCATAAAGTGCACTACAAACAATCAATTTTAATATAAATCCAACCATCCAACCAGGTTCGATGGCCACACTTTTGGTAGGTTGGCAGTACTTCACTCAAGAGCGGTTGTCAGCAAAAAACAGTATTTTGTATATCTTTTATCTGGTAGAATAATACGGAACTGGACTTGGTTCTATATTGATATATTTTGTTTCTCCCCTTTTCTTCCCAGTTTGGTAGCCCAATTCCCAATGTGTTCTAAGTCTTTGTGGTTGTTTAGTGACTCACCTCAATCCGGGTGGTGGAGGACGAATCTCAGTTGCCTCCGTGTCTGAGACCATCAATCCGCACATCTTATCACATGGCTTGTTTAGCACATTACCGCATAGACAATGGAGAGGCTTCACGCTATTTTCCACGGCATCCAACTCACCACGTGCCTCACCGAGAGCTAGAACCACATTATGGCGACTACGAGGAGGTTACCCAAAGTGACTCTACCAATTTGTTTCCTTAGGAGACCTGGCTGGAGTCACTCGGCATGCCCTGGATTTGAACTCGTGACTCCAGGTGTGGTAGTCAGCATCTTTACCTGCTGAGCTAGTAACATCACTTCAATCCGCCAAAGGTCCTCCTCAATCCACCAAAACAGCGCCAACCCGCATTTCAGAATAGCATTCTGAGATGCTATTCTTCTCGCCACAATTGTTTTTTTTTTTGAGCTGAACATTTTTTTGAGTTGCCGTAGACTTTGTCAGTTTGAACCAGTCTGGACATTTTTTGTTGAATTCTTTCTTTAACAAGGCATTTCCACCCGCAAAACTGCCACTCAATTAATGTTTTTTGTTTTTGGCACCGTTCTGAGTAAATTCTAGAGACTGTTGTGTGTGAAAATCCCAGAAGATCAGCAGTTACAGAAATACTCAAACCAGCCTGTCTTGCACCAACAGTCATCCTTGCGAATATTTAATCAGCTTATCATGTGGCAGCAGTGCAGTGCATACAATCATGTAGACATGGACAGAAACACACAATGTGGCCGCATGCGTATCTCACTCTCTCGAACTGGCGCCTCCTGTTCCCCTTTATCTCGCTCTCTCGCTGATCCAGCCAGTCCCAGCCATGCCCTCTTCCTCGTCACAAATATATATATATATATTTGGAAGATTTGTGTCATCCTTAGGCCCTCCGTCAAGCAAGTTTTTGTCTGCTGGCATCTGTTCAGAACTCATTTCCAGTCTTTGATCACTTAAGCTGGGGTTGAAACTCTCTGGGCTAATTTGGTGTTACCAGAAATATAAATTAATTGTGTGCCAAGCAGAGTGGAATTAGTGGCTCATGCTCAAATCTACACACAGGACCATGGCTTATCTCCCGCCGATCCCCTCTTATTCTCGCCTGTTCTTAGAAACTTGTCATTGTCGACAGGAGATGATTTGGCGATTTTTCAGTCCTTGTGTCTGTCTCCTTTGTCTTTGGAACCAAGGAGATTCCATCTTTTGTTCTACCCTCGTCCCTTTTCACGGATCACCACAGATGCCCTCTTCATTCAATGGATGACCCCTCACCCAAGAGTATACTGTAAAGGGAAAGGGGGGTTCAAAACAGAAACACTGACAGATAACAAGGCAATTTCATCAGACTGTGAACAATGATGATGTCCAAGCTTGCACGTGTTAATGTGACCCTTGGTACACTAAAAGTTGTTCATAATATCCTTTGGGAAAAGCAGGTTGTGGAAGACTGTTGTAGATGATGATGTTTCTAATGTACAGCTTCATGTTTTTAAGATTGGGCTCATCCATTAAATGAGGCGAGCAACTGAGTTTTTTTTTAATAGTCAAATTTTTCTAATAGTTAATCTCACGTTAACCTTATATTTCATATAATTTTATAACATTTGTTCTATTTCTTGTAAGGATTTCAAATTTTCAAATTGGATATAAAATTTACAGGATTGCAAACTATATGTCAAATTGTATGCATATTCATATTAAAGGGATAGTTCACCCAAAAATTAAGTCATCGTTTACCCCATGATGTTACAAAACTGTACGACTTTCTTCCGCAGAACAAAAAAGGAAATGATAGGTAGAATGACAGCCACAGTCACCATTTGCTTTCATTGTATGGAAAACATACAATTATTTTGTGTTCGATGGAAGAATGAACATGAACTGTTCCTTTAACTTGCCATAAACTCTGGGGCATGGTTCAGATATTTTAATAATTTTTTCCAAAGTCTTTAGCAGTACTTCTCTGCATACTAGTTAGAAAGTGTAAGTTGGGTGCTAAAGTCATCCCATGTGTTGTTTGGCCATCTGTCTCCTCAAACGTTACAGATTCATTGAGGTCTGCAGAAACCAACTTAAAAATGGCTAAACAATTACCCCTCAACAGCTTGTTAATTATTTTATTGCTCAAGGAATGAAACCCTCAGAAATAAAACTACAGGATCCTCACAAAAACCTTACATGGTTGTAAATATGTATTAACCAGAAAATGGGCCTTGTTTAGGATCATTTAAAGGAGACAAAAGCTGACATTATTACAAAAGACAAGATGCAATAAGAAAAGACAAGGTTCTACTTAGCTAATGAGTTGCCCCATAGAGATGTAAAGAGGTGGGTCTTTAGGGAAAGCGAGTGCTACTCTGGTTTGGGCTGATAGACTGTAAAGTGTGTGAAGCTTGGTCTGTACATTGGCTGACTATTGTCTGAATGCTAATGTAGCCCAGAATAGATATGTTTCTATGTGAGTTTATTGTAGTGTGGCAGTTTTCGATCAGGCTAGTGAGAGAAAAGGCCTTTGTTACATTTCCCCTCCTTTTGGGAATTCTGGTTTCAAAGAAGAGCCCCTTTCCTCAAGAAAGATTCAGAGGCAAGCAATGGGGGACACCCAATGCACTCACAGACCCTCCATGGGCTAGAGTACCTCTCAACCACTTTCCTCATTTCAGGATGGCACTCATTTGATAAAAAAGTGGCTAATTATATTGAGAGAGTGCACTTCAATTCACCTAAAATGAGCAAATATTCTGTTTGAAAAGGAATGCAAGACAAACCCTTCCTCTTGTAACAAAATGAGTTTGACGTTTTGAACATTATACATTGATTTTGTATATTTACAGGTCTCTCTGGATGGGGACCTCACACGTTTATTACCATTTTAGATGTTTTTGAGGTATCTGATTATTTCAGATATGACCAAAAAGCTACAGTCAGCAGGTTTGTAGCAATTATGTTGTTTTTGAAGGATGGTACTAAATATACTGATTCTGGGAAACCTGTGAATTATAAACAGTGATTTTGCTTAGCACAACCAAATATTTGTCATGTACTTCATTATAACATGGATATAATATTCATATTATAACAACATTTAATAATAATAATATAATGAACATTATAATATATAAATAGTGAATATCCCTAAAAATTGTCAAAAAAACAGAACCAACAAATTCTTTACACATCAATGGTTCTAACTATGGTTTGAAATGAACACCGGCCATGGCGAGTAACTCTGTCACTCTTACTAGCCACTTTGGCTGGTGATGTTTTTTCAGGGTTTCAGGTCTTGCTTTGAAAATTCAACCCCTTACACATGGGGGACATTGCATAATGTGCGTTGTTACTAAAAACAATTTTTTCTCATTCACATATCTCCACATATTTTGGCTATTAAATTGATGAGACAGTTTAATAAAACAATGAACATTAGTCAGAGATATGAAGTGGTTAATGTTCTGTAAAGTGATTATTGTACTATTGATAACATTATATTTAACACATTATTTTTGTTAATATTATTTGTAACTACTTTGTACTCGCCATGGCCGGTGTTCATTTCAAACCACAGTTAGAACCATTATAAACAGCACTGATGAGGTAAGAAACAAAAACATCATCAGTTTTTAAAATTCACATAATCTTCCTCATATTTTATAGATTACATATCAGGCCATTCTGATCTATCAATTTTATATAATTCTTGTTTAAATAAAATGTAAAAAAAAATGCATTAAGTACAGTCTCCAGTTACCTTTATCACTTTTTGTGAGGTAGGGGATTTTGGCAATTGAAAATGCTGAGTGGCTAGAGACCTTGGAAAACTACTAGCCACAGTGGACGGAGAGCCAACAAGTTAATTTCAAACCCTGGTTCTAACATTTGTTATAGAGGAAAAGGATGTAATTACATACAGAACTTTATGTGAATGCCTTCCTCTAGGAATTAAATATAGGCCTATCCAAAGATATTATCTCATTAAAGTACAAAACAGAGGCTGGAATTACATATAACCTTACAACGAACCTCACTTCGGACAATAGCACTGTTTTCAAAGACAGCGTTACCATTTTAAGAGGGACTACTCACAAGGAATCAAAACAAAGAACAAAGATCCTAGCAGACAATGAAACTGTTTGTCTTGCCACTGGTGAAATAACATAATTCAGTGTGTGTAAAAAGTTTCAAATCAATAGCAATAAGCAATGGTTATATTGTTTAAAATTAGGCAGAGGAAATTTGCACTATGTGCAAATAGCGATAGATGCTATTTGCACTCTAGTGCAAATAAAGGCAGATACTCTTACACTCCTGTTAAAATACTAACACAGTATAGTGGCATCACTGCAGCATTTTTATTGTGATTACGGTATTTGGAATCCCACAACACCCTACACCAACCCCTACCCCTACCTTTCAAAAACCATGGTTAATTTTATCTTGATCAAATCCTTCTCTCAACTCCCAGACCTTCACTTTGACCAAATCACTGTGAGTAATCTCTTTTATTTATTACTATAAGTAGTATTAAAGAAAATATTAAAAGTAGAGACATGGGAAAAAATATATCAAGGGGTGGGATTTGAACCTAGATCTCCTGCATGACAATACATATACATACTATTGTTACACCCAGAGCTACTAAAGCTGCACATGGGACAAAGTTTGTCGTAAAATCCTGTGTTTCCACCAGAATATTGGAGCGCAAATATTCACTTAGTTATCCAATCTCTTAATCCACTAAATGTCTAACCCGTTAACCAGTTTAATGTCTCTGCCCCATCACGAAAAATTCAAATATGCCCACCTTCATTTGATCAACAGTTGACCCCAAATTAATCTGTCATGGCTGTCTTGAGTTTGGTCTGAACAGTGGTGGGCTGAGTTAGTGTAAATAGCCTCTGCCAACTAGATGGGCTATTTGCACTTAGTGTAAATAGACACTCTGTTAAAGTTAACACACCAAAAATATTATCCATAGTTAGTTTGATGAACAACACCTGTTTGAGGTTATTGGAAAAGTGTAGCACTATTTGTTTGCAGATGTAACTTAAATATTATTTATTAATATATAATATTAAGGTTTACTATTTTTCATCTAATGCAATACAATTCTGACATTTGTAAGTGCAACTTAAGTGTCCAAAAGTGTCCAAATACTTTTTACAGCCACGGCAAGAAAAGGTTTTGAGATTTTAGGCATAAAGCTCAAACAGAGTAATAATAACATCATGATTTTCCCCTCTACTCACTTATTTTAAGCAGCATGGCAGGTGATTTACTGAATATTTCTTAGTATGGCAGTCCTGATATTAGTATTTTAATACTGTGAATTTACCAAATGGATCTCAGTGATCTCAGCTGGCTAATGAAACACACTGGAACACACACACACACACACACACACACACACACATATATGTTGGTGCAGCTATCATTATGAGGACTCTTCATAGACATAATGGTTTTTATACTGTATGAACTACAGATTCTATCTCCTAACACTACCCCTAAACCTAACCCTAACGAAAAACTTTCTGCATTTTTACATTTTAAATAAAGCAGAATTTAGTAGGTTTTTTTAAGCAATTTAAATTACGGGGACACTAGAAATGTCGTCATCAACCAGATTTATAACATAATACTATTGTAATAACCAGTTTGTAACCTAAAAACAAATCGTAAACCACCGACCCCCCCCCACCCCCCGAACCCCCCCCCCCCCCCCCCCCCACCCCCCGAACCCAAACCCCCCCCCCCACACACACACACACGCACAGTTAATCTGTCTCTGTTAGTCCATGGCTTCACTGTGCTCAGCTTAGGTTTTTATGTTTGCTGTACTGCTAATTACAACCTTTTATCACATTGTGTCAGCTGGGGCTAAAGGCTGCCTTCAGCCCTCTTGAGAGAGGCCAATCCCTCAAACCTTGTGGCCCAATAGGCAGAGCACATGAGACAGATGTGGGATGGGGGCCAAGCTGTTCTGTCTATTTGATGCCCCGATCCCCTCAGTCAACAAACCTTTCTATTTCCCTCTATCATGCCAACAATGATACTGGAACATGTCTTTGTTGCTGATGAAGACTGCGAAGCTTGTTCCACAAGATTTGACTTAAGATTGATGTTTGCTCATCAGTTGTATGTGTACTCTGCACAGGCTCCACTTCATTGTAAGACTGTTGCAATGTTGTTGGGGCCTGCTGATTTGCATCTTCAAAAAAGCAGTGCAATATTTTTTTCTTTTCAACTAAGAGGCTATTTTAAATACAACAGTATCAAGTTGTATTTTTTTTCATGGGCCAAAACTGAATAATAAGCCATTGATCACCTAATACTACTATAAACTAACAACAAAGGGACAATATACTTTAGCTCTCAGTAACAAATGATTAGCATTTTAACCTATATGTTGTTAGATGTACTGTATGTTGGCAAGAATGCTAAAATTCTTCTCATACACAAATTATATTATAACAAGAAACAACAGCAGTTATTTGATACTTATTCATAAACAGCAGTTCAACAACATTGACTCGATTTTTACCAATGTCCATTAATGCCAATAAGAATATGATTTACATTACTTCTTGATAGTTTTAACACATACACCATCACAATCCTCCACCAAATTTGAAACCAGGTCTATGTCAATTACATCTCTTGGTCAGAATTACAGAGAAAAGATCTGTTATGCAGTCATTTGTAATAATTTATGTCTTTATATGCAGTGAGGTCCAAAAGTCTGAGACAGTTATGGAGAATGCATCTATGCTGTATTCTTTTCTAAGTTTATATGATTTTTCCAATTCAAATTATACAAATTGAGTGAAAAATAAACTGAGCAGTTTTTAATGTTTATCTTTTGCTTTTTCTTACAGCATGCACTTAAGCTGCCATAGACTCTATAAGTTTGTGCAAAAGCTGATGATCCATGTTATTGTCAGAGAGCAAGACAAACAGACACAAAAGCAGAGGAACAGTTTAAAGAATGTATTTACAATAAATGATAATGTTAATTTTGCTGGCAAAGACTGGAGATCCCAGCACCGGCTGCAATAGAGGGAGAGTCTTGTGAATGAGTGTGCGTCGCAATCGCACTATGGGCAGATCTGTGAAGAGCGTGTTTGTAGACGAGCGTGTGCGTTGTGAAAGTCAGGAGCAGATCTGTAAGAATCCTCTGTCGAAGCCTAGTGAGGTGAAGAAAATAACGGCCAGCAGATTTTAAGGTAATCACGTTCTTGACACGTGGTAAGAGACGAGGAATCCTCAGATGAAGGTTTGTGAGCGCAGAGAACAAACATACAGCAAGGTGGAAGGTAACCACACTCCCAACATATAGGCAGAGACGGGCAACCAAACAGATACACGAGACAGGACCAACTAGGCAGAGAGAGTAAGGTAAGTTATTCACATCAAACAATAATCTAGTCAAGATACTGAGAACACAAAGGGGTTAAGTAGGGGGTGAAATAGAGGAGAACCAGGTGTTGCTAGCATGCAAATTAAGCAATGTTCTCATGGAAACACCGATTCATGCATGCCGGCTTCGCCTGCAAAACGTGAGGGATGGAAAATAATAAAACACACAGAATAAACCAACAAACTCACCAGAGCCATGACAGTTATCCAGCATGATATGAGAATGTTTCAAAGGAAAATTCAATGGAAGCAAGGAAATCTGACCTTTTGTACTATAGTTGAACAAGATCATGGTCAATGTCACAAATATGCATAAATTAGATTTTTGACCTAAAACATATTAAGTATTTAATATTAGTTTTACGTCACAACTTTATCAAAATCTTAAAATGTTCTGATTTTTTCCAGGTTTAAATTGTAAAAACCACAGATTTTCAAAGTGGTCTCAGACTTTTGGATTCTTCAGTATATGCTATGGACGTTCTGACCAGAAAGATTAATTTGGATGAAGAACAAACCAGCCTCCATGCTGCGAAACAAGAAAGCTACGTGTCTTTCAAAAATCTTGAGTAATGCACACAAGGGTGTAAGTGTTTGCAAAAGGAAGCTATTTCATCACTGACTCGTGGCCTTAAGGTGTGAAACATTAACACCCTCTAAAGTGGATGTTGTCAGCAGTTAGAATGTAGATGTATTGCACACTTGCGTAGGCTTGGGGCTCATTAGTTTGGTTTGCTCAGCATTTACAAAGTCGGGTGACAGTTCTCTTATGTTCTTTCAGGGCCACAGAAGAGGGATATAAAGGATATAAATTTGAACAGTAAATTTTCAACAGCCTACAATTTTTAAAGGAGTTTATGGAGCAGCACATGGTTGCTTCTTATATCCACCTTTCTGTCTGAATACCGAAGTTACCATTTTCCAATCAGAATGTTTTACATTCACATTGATTTACATTCTATTAGCTATCATAAAGTTTTTTTTTTTTATAGAAATTTGGATGACATGTACAATATAAATAAATAGTACAATATAATCATAGAAAAATCCAAAGTCAGTTTAGATTTTATATATATACATATTTATTTTCTCCGCTGTGTTATAATAGTTGAGTGGAAATACAGTGACTAGAGGATCAATGGTGCAAAACATATAACTAATCTTTACATGACAAACCCTTAAAGGGGTCATGACATATCTTTTTTATTATATTAATATATTCCTTGAGGTTCACTTATAATATTAGTAAAGGTCATATATTTGTAAAAACATGATAATTTTCCAGCATCATTCTGATCCTCTGCCTGAAATGCTTGGTTTGGTACTGCTTCTCCTTTAAGTCTTGACAGTAAATGTTGTTTTGATTGGCTCTCTGCTTTTGACCTACCTGCTCTCTTCTTTCCATTTCACTGCTCACCACTACTGGGTGGGGCTGCGGAAGTGATAAGGTAAAGTAGGCATTAATGTGTTGTTGTGGAGGCGGTCAGATTCAAATGTCTACCACAGTGTGACATCACAATGTGGAGGAAATAGAGAACAAGTTATTTTGGCAGCTTGGTTTCAACAGTTGCTCTTTTTGCAGTGAGGTGGAAGTTTTGAGTTCTGAAACGTACAGTATACAATTATTATACAATTGTCCTCTTATGTGTCAAAAGTTCAAGGAACATTTCATTCCTTTAGTGTTAATTTCGTCAGATGAGACGAGACTAAATATGTTCGTCAACGACCTTTTTTTTTCCATGACTAAGACGAGACGATAACGAGACTGCACCAATGTCCAAAAACGCTGACTAAGACTAAATTAACATGCATTATTGTTGACGAAAAAAGACGAGACTAAAATGTTTTGCATAAAATAAAAACTAAGATAAAATCTCTCTTCATTTTCGTATACAATCGTCTCTACTTTTTCATCATGAGATAGAATATTCAGCTGTTACGCCTTCAAAATATTCCGAATGAGTTCACGCTGTTGCTCTAGTAACGGTTACAGGTCTCATACTCCTGTGGCTGCAACACGAAACTACATGGAGCAAGAACACAACAATCATAGACAGTGGCGAACACGCGACGAGCGCCAACGACATGCTAGGTGGAAGGAAGAGGCTCGATATTTGGTCGCATTTTAGGTACAATGATATTGACAAAAATTCAGAATGTGTCATTATAACTGACAGGAAGCACTGCGGACAAAAAATATTGGGGAAAAACACCACCAACCTTAAGCGACATCTAAAGGCTAACCACCCACACATTCAGGGAAGTTAACTTAAATATACGTCTCATAAGCTAATGCTGATTTTAGGCATCTACGCTGTAAATTAAGCAGTTAGCTATGGTGTTGTGGCACATACATTATGCAGGTTATATATATTTTATGTAACTTATTTGCTTAATAAAATACTCTTCAGAACAAGTTCATCATTTGTGAATGTGTCTCTTAAATCAGAAAACCAGACACGTTTAACAAAGTGAATTCAACATATCATTCAACAAGTGTATTTTGTCAGGTAATTATGACATTTAACCAATATTTGAGATGTGTGAAACATTATTTGACTGAAATGGTTATCTCAGAATTAATCTCAGAAATAATTTATTTAAAAAAAGACTAAAATGTTTTGAAACTTGACTAAGATATATTGAGTTTTCTTTTGACTAAAACTAGACTAAAATGACGAGACTTTTAGTTGACTAAAACTTGACTAAGATACCTTAAATTCTCTTTTGACTAAAACTAGACTAAAATGACGAGACTTTTAGTCGACTAAAACTTGACTAACAAAAAAAGATATGTGAATGACTAAATATGACTAAAACTAACAAGGACATTTGGCATAAGACTAAGACTAAGACTAAATTAAAAATAGGTGACAAAATTAACACTACATTCCTTATGTCATGACCCCTTTAACATCATGTTGTTTAAATACAGGTAGTAAACACAGATTTATGCCGAAATGAAATTTGTCTTTTGAAATGTTGATGACAATTTTTAAAGATGCACCCTGTTGCATATTATTAGTCATTGCACTCCAAGTGGATAATAATAATAATAATAATAATAATAAGTTTAATTTATATAAGCACTGATGTGTTTTAAGATGATACTTGAAGACAGAAATAGAAGGAGTGCCACAAATGTATTGAGCGAGTGAATTCCAGAGTTTAGGAGCAATGACTGCAAATGACCTACCACCAGTAGTGGATATATGGAAACATGGTACAAGAAGTAAACCAGTATCAGAGGACCTGAGAGAGTGTAAAGGGGTATAAGGATGGAGAAGTTCAGACAGATTTGAAGGGGCAAGTTATTTAAGGGCTTTGTAGGTCAGTTGGAGTATTTTGTACAGTATACGGTATGATACGGGTAGCCAGTGTGTCTTATATAAAATGGGGGCAATGTTTGAAGTCCTTGAAGTGTGAGGGAGAACTCTAGCTGCTGAGAATGTACTGATGTCTACTGATCGTTTTTAACCGATTAATAGGGTATTGCAGTAGTCAATACATGTGGTAATAAATGCATGCTCTAAAGTCTCAGCATCCTTATGATTAATGATGTGACAGAGGTGCACTACAGTTCATTCATAAAGTATTCAAACCCTTTTGTTTTTGTTTTCATATTTTTTTATGTTACTCTAAAATGTGTATGTGGCAGTGATCCTACACACCCGGTCCCGTATTAGGCTAATCAAGCCTCTGAGAGGGATAAAGGCCGACTGTAGAGGATGGTGCGGGAGAGAGAGATTATTTATGGACATGTCCATCGTGTGTGTTTGTGTCCTTTGTTTTAAGCTTATTATTAAAACATTATTTATGTTGACAAGCCGGTTCTCACCTCCTCATTTCCCTTGAATCCCTTTACACTGGGGCCGAAATCCGGGAAGGAGAAGGGATACGCCGTATTAGAGTTCTCGTCACTACCATCCACCCCAACGGAGCAGCCGTGGCCATCTGCTTGGGGACAAGGAGCCCAGCCGCATGGAAGCGGAGGAACGGCTGCCAACCGCGAGGGGAGAAGGTGCTCCTATCTGACCGCCTGGAGCGGTCAGGGCCACTGCCAGGGGCAGCGGAGTCCGCTTGCAGCCGCTGAAATGCGGCGGGGTCTGAGACCGCCGACCGTGAGCGGGGAGGGGCTCAGAGACCGACCGCCTGGAGCGGGAGAACCGCTGCCAGGGGCTAGGGAGACCCCTTCGGATCCTGGAGAATGCGACGGGGCATTCCGTCCACCAGGGGCTGGAGGAATGCCTCCGATCCACCCAGAGAGGCACGCCTGTCGTTCGTTATAGGGTGGAGGAGTGGCCGTGGAACAAGCTACGGCGTATCGGAGAATTAGCGAGTATGTTTTTTTTGTTTTTTTTTCATCTCTCTCTCCTCTCTCTCTCTCACTGCCACTCTGCATTGGCCTTTTCCCTCTCTTTTAAATTTTACACCTTTTTTTTCAGGGGTACTACACTGTTACAGGAAGATTTTTTTATTATTTCTGTTTTTCTTATTCTCCCCTTGTCCCCTCCCTCGTCCAGGTAGACGGGGATGACCTGCCGGCAGATGGGGCTTAGGGCACACCCTCCCCAAGGGAAAGGGGGGGGGGGTGTACATCATGCCGGGGGCTCCCCAGCCTGAGAGAACGAGGGAGGAATGTGGCAGGGCGGAGGGCGGGGCCCGGGTCATGATCCTACACACCCGGTCCCGTATTAGGCTTATCAAGCCTCCGAAAGGGATAAAGGCTGACTGTAGAGGATGGTGCGGGAGAGAGAGATTATTTACGGACATGTCCGTCGTGTGTGTGTTTTTGTCCTTTGTTTTAAGTTTATTATTAAAACATTATTTATGTTGACATGCCAGTTCTCGCCTCCTCCTTTTCCTTGAATCTCTTTACAGCGTAAATTGTCATTTTCTTTCCACATCAATCTACCCTCCATACCCCATAATAAAATGAATGGAGGAAGTTCGGAACAACCAGGACTCTTCCTAGAGCTGGCTTCCATGCCAAACTAAGCAATCGGGCAAGAAGGGTCTTAGTAAGAGAGGTGACCAAGAACCCAATGGTCACTCTGGTTGAGCTCTATATATTATGTGTAGAGATGGGAGAAGCTTGCAGAAGGACAACCATCACTGAAACACTCCACCGATCTGGGCTTCATGGCAGGGTGGCCAGATGGAAGCCTCTCCTCAGTGGAAGACCCATGAAAGCTCATTTGGAATTTGCAAAAAAGACACTCAGACTGTTAGAAACAAGATTCTCTGGTCTGATGAAATGAAGATTGAACTGTTTGGCCTCAATTCCATGTCTTAAATCATGAATTCATCAAAAATTTATTCTCAATTCATGTCTGGAGTAAACCAGGCACTGCTCATCACCTGCACAATACCATCCTAACAGTGAAGCATAGTGGTGGTAGCATCATGTGTGGGGGTGTTTTTTCAGTGGTAGGGACTGGTCAGGGTTGAAGGAAAGCTGAACAGAGCAAAACACAGAGATTTCCTTAATGAAAACCTGGTCCAGAGCACTTAGGACCTTAGACTAGGCTGAGGGTTCACCTTCCAACAGGACCCTAAGTACACAGTCAAGACAATGCAAGTGTGGCTTAGGAGAAAACTGTGTGAGTGTACTTGAGTGGCCCAGCCAGAGCCTGGACTTGAACCCAATTTAACATCCGTGGAGAGAGTGGTTGTCCACCCACGGTCCTCATCCAACTTAACAGATCTTGAGAGGATCTTCAGAGAACAATAGTAGAAAATCCCCAAATCCAGGTGTGCAAAGCTTGCCGCATTATATCCAAAAAGACTTGAGGCTGTAATACCTGCCAAAGGTGCTTCAACTAAGTACTGAGTTAAGGGTCTGAATACTTATGTCAATGTGATATTTTAGTTTTTTCTTTTTAATAAATTTGTAAAGTTAACAAAAAATCTGTCTTTTGCTTTGTTATTATGGGGTATGGAGTGTAGATTGATGTGAAAATATAAATAAATAATTTGAACAATTGAACTGACTGTTTCAAATGTAAGAGCTGGATCAAAAATAACACCAAGTTTGCATCCAAGTTTTGTAGGGTGTAACAATTTCTCCATCAGTGTTAATGCATAAATTAGACCTGATGATTGGGAGCCAATAAACATTAATTCAGATTTAGCAAAATTGAGGGTCATCCAGTGTTTTATGTCAGATATACAGGCCATTAACAAAGAAGGAGACAATGAGTCAAAGTAAATGTAAAATGTAAAGTAAAATGTAAAGTTGTAGTGATGTAAATCTGTGTGTTATCAGCATAACAATGATAATGGAGAACGTTGCAACAAATAATTTGACCAAGAGGAAGCATGTACATTATGAACAGCAAAGGGCCAAGGACAGAACCCTGAGGGACACCTTTTGTGAGGGAAGCAGTAGAGGACTTGAGATTTTGTCTGGAAATAAAGTATTGTCTGTCAGATAAGTAAGTGTAAAAGATCATTCTTCATGGGCAATGGAGGAGTCAGGTGACAGCGAACAGTTGAGGAGAGTGTTTATTTACTCAACACACTCTATTTGCAACCAACTTAAATTCCTCTTGTTAAATTAGCTAACATTTACATTACAACAATAACCCTGTTTTAGCTTGCTCAAAAACTAATTTTGTGGCAACACACCACAAGTCATACGAGAGCTCATATTGAACTTAATCTAGTATTTCAAATAGTCCTGGTTCACAATGTTTGTTTAGAGATGTTTGAATGAGATCAGAAAGAGAAAACTGGCAAACTTAAGTGTCAAAGCTTCACGGGCCATTGACTGTAAGTAATTTTAATTTGTCCATCACATTAGCATGATGAAGATCACAGCTGACAGGCAAGAAAAACCTGGGCCTTGTTGAGCGGAATGGCCAGCAGTTGTGGTGCGGGTGTGTCCACATTTGGATTGTGCCTCTCCCTACCATACATTCTGATGGAGTCCCAGGAGGTAAGCTCTCCTGACATGCTACTCATGGCAGATCAGATCTGCTATTGTCATGCAGCTTTGATTGAGCTGGTAGGAGGTCTCTGTACAACAGCACAGTTTATGCAGAACCAAAAAAGCTAATTTTGTCATGTTTGCTTGCCTTTTGCTTCCTCAGCAGGAATTTCAAGCAACAGCTGACATCCTGTATATAGTCTATAAAGAATGTACATTTTGGTTAAAGGTTAATGGATGGATGGATACTACCACTTACTACAATGTGCTGGCAATGCACACAGATGCATCATCAAACTTTACTGTCACTCATTCATTCATTCATTTAGTCTAGGGCTGATTTTATTTATTTATTTATTTGTAACTAGTAGCCAATAAAAAGCAAATGAATAAATACAAATCTTTGTTTAGAGCAAATAGTTTCCCTAAAAATTGATGTCTACAAATGTGGGCAGCAGCACACAATTTAAAATAACACCAAGCTACCAATACCAATTTTGATCAAATTGATTATTATTTTCCATGAGTGCTTTTTATTCATGTTTTTGAGATGGGACATTACAGCTGATTTGATGTAAAGCTGAATAAATAATTCTTATTTGAAATAATGAAATAATGGAAATAATTTGAATCACCAAAAACAGAAGGAGAAAATAAAATGGAAAAAGGACTTACATATTGGTCTGTTTCTCACCCACATTTATCAGCTTGAGAAGATACAGATTTGACCAGAGTTTTGTGGATTTTGAAGCTTAAAAATCAGCACCCATTCACTTGCATTGTATAGACATACAGAGCTGAGACATTATCTTAAACATCTTTGATTGTGTTCTGCAGATGAAAGAAAGTCATGCACATCAAAGTCATATGCACCTGATTGAGCAATGGAATTTGGATTTGACGACTGAGGTTTGAGTCATCCAAAGATGCACAAAAGAGAAAGTTGCATAGAAGCAACACGTAATGACAAAACATTTTCAGTAAATTATTATTATTATTTTTTATTAATTTTTTGCAAGTTTGCATTTTAAAACACTATCGGTTAGGGTTAGGAATTGGTTGGGTAAGGATGTCTGTTTTGTTAAATTCTCATTTATCATTTTGGACACTATTAGATAGGTTTAGGGTAAAGGTTTAGGTTAGGGATGTACTTTTTACTTATTAAAACCTACATCTAAAATTCCCCTTAATAACCTTTCCTGATTACAACCTCTTTTCGCTCAGTTTTGACGCCTTGGAGATTTCACTTGGAAACTAGAGCCACACCTTTAATGAAGCAAGCAATTTCATTTACAAAAACGTTGCAATGCTCAAGTACATTTAATGAGTCCAGGCTGCTTAAATGACATTCTAGTATGTTGTGAGCAGTATTCAGTGTGGTTAAATTAATTAAAATTATGGGTTGCATATAGTGATGCCAAAATGCAAAGGCCACAGGTGTGGACGCGAGGTCACACAAGGTTAATTCATCTATAGATGTCGTAGAAAATCACAATTCTGTCACTATGCTGTGAGCCGGCTAATGAGGTGGAACTTATGTATCACTTAGATAACTCACAGAGTTTGGAACTTGACACATGAAATTGTACATTTTACCATATTTAACTGCAAACTTTTAATTCTTTTGATGCGCTGTTTTTCTCCGCAACCCCTCTTGGGGATGTACTCACCGAACACGTTTTTTTGTCTGTCTATGATTATTAAACAGTTTTCCTATGTAGACATGCACTAGATGGATGTGCTTGAATGTTGTGCCATTTCCCACAGTTTTTTTAGCATCTTGTTCAGAAGCACCAGAATTTTAGACACCATTTTTAAGTTTAACTTAAAAGCAACTAGTTGTCTGTCACTTTCTTTAATGTGAGAGAGCCACACTCTACTGTACATCTACTTGTCTCGTGTGTTTCATGTGGCATTTCGTTAACTCACAGAGACAGATATATTAGCTGGTTGTCATCCGAAGATTCAGCCTCGGTTTTCCACTAGGAACTGCTCGCGGGAACATGGGCGTCAGAAAGTTCAAGTGCTGGCAACATTATGGTAATGAGCATTGACTTCAGTGGCAACCTATTGGAAAATTGAAGTTCTCCGCTCTAGTGAAGTCTAGAGAACACAACAGTGTAAACTTTGGTTCCCACCAAACATTAGTTCCGAAGACAAAATGGAGGAGAAACTGAATATTGCCATGGTGGGTTTTCCTGTAATATATGATCTGTCCCTGTTTGCTTATAGGAATGTATAAAAAAAAACAATGCGTGGACTAAGGTGTCTGAAATTGTTGATGTGCCAGGTGAGTTGATAAAGTGGATGGTTTATATAATATTATATAATAATATATTAAAAGATTTCATGAGGCTATACACTACTTGTGATATGTCGTCAAAAAGATACCAGTCGACATGTCTGGATGTTTTGCGTGCCTTTTAATTATAGTTCACGAAACCAAGCATTTCAACTACGTCAGAGCGTCCACGAATCTTCTATAGCGGAATATTTATTCAGCTTCTATATTGCTGGCAGGGGAGCCAGAGCTAATTTTGATGCTCTCACCGCCTCTGGTCTGAACGCACGGTCAGTCACTGTTACTATGGTTACAGCAGTTAGAATACGGGATTGAATTTGGTTGTTCAGTCATACAGATAATATTCGAACTGCTACTGTAAGCTATTGTGTGAACACGACATTTAAAGACTCACACCTGTAAGTAAATGCGGTTGTCAATCCTAAACACTGACTGTGTGAATGTAGCCAATGTGTATAATCATACTTGGCCCCCTCTGGCCCACTGGGAAAAACCCTGCCCTTTCTAATTTCCCAATTTGACCCTGAGGATGACTCACTTTAAAGCTTAAAAAGGATTCAAAAGTATCCTAAAATTAGACCATGTGATTTCTGTCATATTACATGTCTTTTAAAGCCATATGCTGAGAAATAAACTGCTATTTATTTTAGCTAGAAAAACATCTCAAGTTTTCGGTGAACACACAAGCCACTGTGAATAAGCCTTTTTCATAATGCTCATTAAAGTTTTGGGATATGATTCACAAGCCGAATGGACTGCTTTTAAGATAGTCAATGCTTTTAAGACTTCTTTTTTAATCTTTAAAGTGATGCACAATCAACTACTTTAGAAGACAGTCACCTATGATGAGCCAAAACATCATGACCAAACAGCACCAACCCACTGAGGCACAGGTGTCCTGTGGTATCTGGCACCAAGACATTAGCAGCAGATCCTTCAAGTCCTGTAAATTGCGAGGTGGAGCCACCGTGGGCCGAACTGGTTGGTCCAGCACATCCCACAGATGCTCAATCGGATTGAGATCTGAGGAATTTGGAGGCCAGATCAACACCTTGAACACTTCATAAAGTTCCTCAAACCATTCCCAAAAGATTTGTGAAGTGTGGCAGGGCACATTATCCTACTAAAAGAGGCCATTGCCATCAGGGAATACCATTGCCTTGAAGGGGTGTACCTGGTTTGCAACGATGTTTAGATAGGTGGCACATGTTAAATTTACATCCACATGAATGGCTGGACCAAGGTAAACTATTATTTCACTATATTCAAATCAATTCTTGTTTACTGCAAGTCTTTCTGGTAGAAATAACCTTGCTGATGCATGTTTCTTTTGTAAGTATACAGTACATCCAAATTTTTGCTCTCCTTCATCTGAGGTTAACTTCTCCTCAGGGCAATGAAGTCTTCAGTGCTCCATTGCTGTTGGACATTACAAATGTTATTTTCTTAATGTTCCTCCCACTGCAGCTGAAACACTGTACATTATTTTTCATGGGTCTAGCATGGGTCCCTTGAGTATCATTTAACAGTCTGAAAACAGCATCAAACATAACCTTATATAACCTTAGGTGTCAACCCCCATAACACATCAGAATAGAACCTTCAACAACCCAGGATGTCTGAAACTCCAGAACGGCTACTTTGTGTAGGTTAAGGTTCAGCTCACTTATACTTGGTCTCTGGTGCCCCGACTTTTTTGTATCCCTATCCTTTTGTCAAATACAGGTGACATCACTGGTGCCAGTGTACCCTTATTCATTTATTGCATGTCTAACTCGGTTGACTGGGTGCCTCATTAGGTCTTTAATTAAGTGTGGGGGTTGCTGAGGTCATGTGAGTGAGGGTTGATTTATAATAACTCTCTGACAGCACCTGCATGAACTCATTTATGACTCAGCTAACAGCCCAACCTTCCACAGATTAAAAGATGACCTCATGGCCATAGATGGCTCATGTTTATGGTTTGGGAGGAGAGTGGTTAGTCTACCTGTCTGGATGCATTGGCTTTGCCTTTTAACTCTAAAAAGTTTTTAAATTAAACTACCTTTAATTATTCAGCTATCTCAAATTTTTTCATACATGTGAGCTCTGATGTAAAAGTGACTGATTTTGGCCACATCCAACACTATTATGTTGTTTGAAAACATGTTGATTTTACTACGATTATGCTTCACATCCACAATGGAATGGCATTTTCTTCCACCGAAAATGGAGACTTTGAAAACTCTCCATAACCACATACTTTAGAAACCGATGACTGTAGGAAACTGAAAATGTCAGATCAGTGTTGACATGGCCTCAGAATGCCCTACACATGCAGCAACTCACAAATAAAGAATAGAGAGGGACAATATTGATTCAATGTTATAATGATGTTGCTAAGCAAACTATTAAATTATCAAATAAGGATTAATATACTGTGGATAGAATAAATATTCGGTAAAATAGTGCTTTTGAAATTATAGAGACTATACTGTATTTTATCAATACTTTTCAATTGTTGAATTAATTATTCAGATATTTATAATCATCATGTCTCTAACTTCGTAAACTATGTTGGATGATTTTGTTTTTCACTGCACTTTCTAGAATTTCCTTGTTCACACAGAATCTATGCAATGTTGCCTTAATATTTTTAGCCTTAAATGCTGCTTCCTGATTTTTGGAACATCCTTGTCATTGGGAGCGTGCCCTTGATGTCTCAAAATGTTGCCTTCAGAACAGAACAATGCATATTGTATTGATATTGGATAGTATATTGACCCTTATATTTGGGGAGCATTGGATCAGTGTTCACGTCTCGCTCCCTGTCAACTCCGACCTGGTCTCCAGCCAGGATCTGAAGTTACAATGATCCAACCAACAGACCGAATTCCAGCAGTGAATCCCAGTCATGCCCAGCCACAACCATCAGCAGATCCCGACGAGCCAGTGTGCAGTGACTTTCTAGCCATTGGACCGGCACTTAGAGTTCTACAACTTAACGTCGAGGGGCTGTCTGCAGCACCATAGCCCACTGTCACAGTGTTGATGTCATCTGTCTGCAGGAGACACTCGTAGCAGACCAGTTAGCAGGGCGCTACATCACTGGAGGATTTGATCTTATCTCGGCAACACCAGATGCCAGATTCGGCCGTGCAACATATGTTCACAGTGATGTCGCGGATGCTTTCCCAGTCTCTTCATCACACTTCTGTGACATCGTTCAGGTTGGAGGATTCAGAGTCGCCAATGTCTACAAACCTCCCAGTCAGCACTGGGACCAAGGTATTCTTCCAGCTCTAGTGCATCCCGCGGAATATGCGGGCAACTTCAACAGTCATCACCCTGACTGGGGCTACTCAGAACCAGACGAGGACAGAGGCCTTGGCAGAATGGGCATCCAACAGTAATCTCGCTCTGATCCATGATGCCAAGCAACGTGGTACATTCCATTCGGCAAGATGGAAAAAGGACTATTCACCAGACTTTTGTTGGCTCACATCGAGTGGTGACCACCCCCAGCCAGCAAGCCAGATGGTGTTGGAAAACTTCCCTCATAGCCAGCACAGACCATTGCTCATCCACATTGAACTCCAACTGCCGATTATCCACGGCTCTGCCAAGAAGCACTGGAACCTCCGTAAAGCCGACTGGGATCTGTACAGTAGCAAGCTGGAGAGAAGTGTTATAACTATTCCTTCTCGCTGTATCCCAATTGAGGAAGCATACCAACGCTTCCAAGGAGCAATTTTCAGTGCCCCCCCCCCCCACGTGGCTGTAGGCCAGTCTACACACCGTGCTTGGATGTTGAATGCCAAGTTCTCCTCAAGGAGTACGAAGGGTCTGGAAACCCCGACATTGCTGACCACCTAATTGAATCCCTGGATGCTGCCAGACGAAGCCGATGGGAAGAATCGGTAGAAAAACTCAACTTCACCCACTCCAGTCGGAAAGGTTGGAGCCTGATTCGTCGACTGAGTGCCTCCCAAAGACAACCAGTACAGTCCAGACCAGCTTCTCAAGGTGGCAAAAGCTCCACTATCGAAACCACACCGACAATCCGTGCACAGTCGGACTGGAGGGTGACTGCCCGGAGGAATTCACAGAGTCAGAACTGAATGCGGTGCTTCGCACGGTGAAGGACGGCTCCACTGCAGGATATGACAACATCCTGCCAGAATTTCTGAAACATCTTGGACCCAAGGCAAAATCATGGCTTGCTTCGTTCTACATGCAGATAACTGAAAAAAGGATGCCACGAGTCTGGCCCAGGCAAAAGTCATCGCCATCCCGAAACCCAGCAAGGACCCAATCCTTGCAGCCTGCTACCACCTAATATCCTTGCTATCCATGTGTTTCAAGCTACTCGAATGCTCGATCCTTCACCGAATCAGACCAATCTTGGAGATTACCATCACAGTTGAGCAGGCAGGGTTCAGGCAAGGATGTAGCACTGGTGACCAATTCTTGCCCTGACGACATACATTGAAAATGGATTCCATCAAAACCAGAAAACTGGAACCGTCTTCCTTGACCTAACCGCGGCTTATGACACAGTCTGGCATGCTGGCCTCCTGTTGAAACTATCCAAGGTTTTACAGCGTTGAGTAGTAGAGGTCATAGAACTCTTACTCCATGATAGACGATTCCGGGTACACCTGGCAGACAAAAACAGCTCTTGGAGGAAACAAGCAAACAGAATCCCGCAAGGATATATTATTATATTATATTACTATATTAATTATCTTCCAGCAACACAGTCTTGAAAATTCATCTACGCACTTGACATTTGCCTTGGGACCCAACATCGGACATTTGACGAGGTCGAGAACGTGCTGAACAAGGACATGGACTTGATGGCGGACTTCCTCAATAGGTGGCGGTTCCAGCCCAGTGCAACCAAGTCTGTATCCGGTATCTTCCACCTCCACAATGCACAAGCAATACGGGAGCTCAATATCTACCTCAAGGGCCAGCGGATCAAACATGTCCTAAATCCGACGTACCTCGGAGTTACCATGGACCGATCATTAACATATCATGATCATCTGAAGAAGACAGCAGCCAAAGTCAGCTCTCGGAATAATCTACTCCGCAAACTGGCCGGCACTAGCTGGGGTGCAAGGGCACAGACACTCAAGACCACTGCACTTGCTCTGTGATACTCAACAGCAGAGTACTGTGCACCGGTCTGTGCACAAGCTAGTTGACATTCAGTTAAACACGTCTATGCACACAATCACTGGAACTCTACATCCTACACCACTACCACGGCTGCCAGTTCTCAGCAACATACCACCACCACATCTCCGACGACAAGCGGCCACTGCCAAGCTGCCGACTAAAGTCCAAGTGAATGACAAATTGCCACTCAACATGGACATCACACTGCATCCAGCGGCCCGCCTACCATCAAGAAAACCTGTCTGGTTGAACCCATCGCCAGAGGATATGACAGCTAACTCGGCATGGAGTGATGAGTTGGCAGCAACTGATGTTATGAACCACGCCCTCGTAGCTGAGCCGTCGGTCTGTCCTCCTGGCTTCGACCTTCCTCGACGACACTGGTCAACACTGAACCGATTCCGGACGGGACAGGGTCGATGTGCAGTCAACCTTGTTCGGTGAGGGCAAGCCACCAACCCGAACTGCAGCTGTGGGGAACTAGAAACCATGCAGCACACTGTCAATGAGTGTCCGCTAACTTATTTCAAAGGCGGACTCGAGGCTCTACACCTGGCTGAACAAGATGCTGTTCTGTGGCTGGGCACGCAATGCAAACTCTAAGAAGAAGAAGATTGACTCTTCACTAAGCCCTTCACTTACATTTTTATTATTATTTTGATAAAATCCCACTTAAAAGTACTCAAACACACATTACTTCCATAGGCTCTCATTGGTAAATACCAAATGTGTGTCAGAGTAATTGCGGCAGGGCAACAGGGACATTTGGATATTATTTTTATTCCTGACATACCTTTTTGAGTAGTGCCAACATTAAAATGTATTAAAATCGAGAAATATGTGCCTCAGGTACAGAAATAGCACATGACCCAGTCCTTTTTGTGGCCTTCTATTACATTTGACTTCTTCATTCTGGCAGCATGTTCACATTTATTTGAACTTAATATCATATGATGTTCACAGTTCAGATGACAAGATAAATGTAGCTTCAACTGACTATGTCATATGTTCTATTTCAAGGGTCAAAATACTTAATGACTACATTGATGTCTGATTTTGGTAATGTGACTGCTGAACTGAAAGGTCAAAGTTCACTCTTATCATCAACTTGTATCCCCACAGCTGGCTGGAAGCTTCTTTATGAGCAATATCAGCAGCGGCCAGCCTTGCCATAGTTGTCGGAGAGTCAAAGGCAGAGGTTGTTCGGTTGATCACACAGACACACAAACACACAGGCACACCCTCCCTGGTCCTTCTTTCTTACTTTCCCACAGCGATAATGATCTGGAGCATGCCATAAAGGCTGGTCGTAGATCAGAGAGAACAACAAAGGGACTCCTCTCTTTCTCCCGACAGTCTCTTGGGAGTGGTGACTGGGCCGCAGGGGCTGATAAGGGCTGCCTGGCACCTTGCCACTCCCACTGATCCCACACATTCTGGCCCATGCCACCTGATATAGAGTACATGGTTTCCTTATAGTTTTACAGGAGATTTGGTGTGTGTGTTTAGGAAATTCTGTGATATTCAGATTCGTCCAAAACAACAATAACACGGCTTTGATAATGTGCAAGTTCATGGTAAATCATCATCATAATACTGCTTAAAGGGATAGTTTACGTAAATATATATATATATATATATATATATATATATATATATATATATATATATATATATATATATATATAAACTTTCCCTTTAAAATTGATTTATCCTATTGACCTGTTTTAGAGACGTCACTTTTCCCCACAGCCGCCATATTTGTGACCATCAGCGGGAGGAACAATGGTGGTGAACAGACAAACACCAGAAAAACGATATCAAGAAAAACATAAAAAATTGCTTTTGATCCATGCCATGTCCCAGGAAATATTCATACAAGTTTGAAGACAGCAAACATTACCAAATTGAACTTTCGCAGACATTTTATCCACGATTCATCCATGGATGCAGGTGAGTCTGATGTGTGACTGGCGAATACACACGCCCACTTGCACATCACCATAAACATCTCTCATTCAGAAGTTACAAAAGTTTTCATGTTATTTTCTGGTCTGATTTAGTCACTGTATTAAAAAAAAAATCTGTGATGATCCCATCTGTATGAATGTAAGAGCTTCTTTTAACTCCTGAATTAGGTTTTTGTAGCAACTCACAGTGCAGCACGATGAAGGTACAGTATATGGAATATTGGTCACAAACATGGCAGTGCAGTCATACAGTGACATCACATGAAACAGGTCAATAATATTATACCATTTAGGGGTGTGTTTTTGTGTACAAGTCTATGTTCATAAAAGCAGGATGTTTATATATATATATATATATATACACACACACACACACACACACAGACTGCGTGCCCAATTATTAGCAAATTGTATTCCTCAGGATTAATTTTATTGTTGAACAAAAACAATGCTCTCAGTCAATCCAAAATGTTATTGAACCTCAAACCTGAATGTTTAACAAAGAAAAAGTGAGTTTTGTCTATCTCAGGGGTATATATGTGTGCACAATTATTAGGCAACTAAATTACAAAAATATTTTCTCCCAACTCAATTGTTTATTCTCAATTTTTAGAGTAGGTGCAACAAATAAGTTGAGAATTGAATAAATGAATAAATAATGAATAAAATGACCACTATCCTTTTCAATAACTGCCATGAGCCTTCCATCCATGGAGTCTGTCAGTTTTGCTGAAGCAGCAACCACAGCCACCCAAATGCTTTTCAAAGAGGTGTATTGTCTTCCCTCACTGTAAATCTCACATTATAAAGGGCCCACAAGTTCTCAGTAGGATTTAAGTCAGGTGAGGAAGGGGGCCAAGTCATTATTTGGGCATATTTGAGGCCCTTGCTGGCTAGCCAAGCAGTGGAGTACTTGGATGCATGTAATGGAGAATTGTCCTGCATAAAGATCATGGACTTCATGAATGCTGAAAGTACTTTCCAGAAACTGGCTGTAAGTTAGAGGAGGGGATATGTAATGATTATTCTGTTGGTTCATGTTTTTCATGTCTTTTATTTTGAAATTTGCTCAATCCCTTGTCTAGTCATGTGATTATTCTGTTCCTGCCATGTTTTATGTTTTTTTTTCTCATTGGTTCCTTTGTTTATTAGTCTTGTCTTGTTATTGGTTCATGTTTCATAGTCTTGTTATATTGTTTTCATATATTTGTATTTTCATTGGTGGTCATGTTAAATTGTTACCCATGTCAATGTATTTTAGCCCTCATGTTTGCCATTGTCCTTTGTGGAGTATTGTTAATGTAACTTTGTTGTTGTTTTGCTTAAGTCAAGCCAAGCCAAGTCAAGATTTAGTCAAGTCATGTTTTGTTTGTGTCAAGTCTAGTTTAGTCATGTTCATGTTTATGTTTCATGTTTGTAGTTAGGGTTTTTGGATCTCAATTTTGTTTAATAAACTGCACTTGTGTTTGTCTCTCCATCATCATCGTCTTCATCCTTGCCAGCAATGTTACACCATTGCCTACTTATTTATTACTTATTTATTTGTGGTGGTTCTTGTAAATGGAAACATGATTTTAAGTAACTTAATGATAAAAAGGAAGTAAATTGATAACACAATTGCAACCATTTACTTAATTAATGAAAATGTGTGCAACTTTTAATTTAATGGAACTAAAACATTTTCAAGATATTTGTAAATTGTGCATTATAATTTATTTACACAGCAATAATAATAATAATAATGTCAACAATAATAATAGTACCAGTAATACTAGGATTTTTAAAGCAAAAGTTTGGCCCCCTCAAAAAATAAAACCCAACAAATTAGTTATTTTATAACCCAATGCATTGTGTAAAACTTGCTACCTAATGCATTGGGTTAAAATAACCCAACGATGTGTCAGTGCTATGTGTTGGGTCATTTTTAACCCAACTGATTTTAGTGCGTATGAAACAGAAAAACAAAACAAAACGGTTAGAGTGAGTAAAGAAACACAGACAATTAACAGATAATTGGAAAAGAGTGTTATGGATCTTAACCCCATTGAGCTTTTGTGGGATCAGCTAGACTGTAAGGTGCATGAGAAGTGCCCGACAAGACAGCCACATCTATGGCAAGTGCTACAGGAAGCGTGGGGTGAAATGTCATCTGAGTATCTGGACAAACTAACTGAGGGTCACAGCTAGAATGCCATGGATCTGCAAAGCTGTCATTGCTGAACATGGAGGATTTTTTGATGAGAACACTTTGAAGTAGTAGTAGTTTAAAAATGTTTCAGATTGCAATATACATTTTTCACGTTATTAATATCCTGACTAAATATTATGATCATTTGAATGCCATTTTGGTGAATACATTTCCTTAAGTTCTCTTGTGGTTTCTTTCCATAAGAACAAAATCTTCACATTAGTCCAATGAATTCTACCGCCAGTGTGTGTATATATATATATATATATATATATATATATATATATATATATATACTAAAACTAGGAAATAGCTTTAAACGGCGTTAAACGAACAACTTTAAAGCTTCACAGCCACTTCACAGCTGAGAGACACAACAGACTGATTAATTACACAATGGGTGACTACATTGATAGTCTCGTTGTTTAAAATGGCAGAGGACATTGCAGTTTCTATAGTGATCGACTCTTGCGACACTCCTACTACGAAATAGGGAGGAAATCCCCCCGCTTGAATGCTATTTTTCCACTGAGAAATCTGATCTTCAGAAAGCTTGGGAGTGGCAACAGGTGATTGCACAAACGCTCCATCTCTTTCTCTCTCTCTCTCTCTCTCTCGCTCTCGCTCTCTCTCTCTCTCTCTCTCTCTCATTTCAATTAAATTCAATTAAATTCAATTCAAAGGGGCTTTATTGGCATGAATGTAAACAATACAATATTGCAAAAGCAGAGGTTGCATACAAACAGAACTACACCTTAATCTATAATTAAATTTAGTTTAACAAATTTAACATATATTAAAATAAATAATAAAAAAATATACAAAAACAATTTCAGAACTGCTGAAGACCACAGTGTTTAAATAACTGAAGAGCACTTACACATAAATTAATATACACACATAAACTGAGGGTCACGGTGGTGAACATTGGGGTGGCACACGGGGGTAAAACACATAAAACATATTCTCTCTCTCACACACACACACACACACACACAAACATCCATACTTGTTTATCCAATAACTTGTTCGAAACAGCACAAGCCATGATACTATTTCTGAAGTGAACTTTTTAATTACTAATGGAGGCTTGGACGCATCATTTGTTTTGAACCAGCAATGGCAGATTCTGATCCGTCACGTAAGAATGTAGTTCCATGCACAAATGTGTATTTTATGACCGTACTCAGTTTTTCCTATTTTATTTAAATGTACTTGTTCGTTGAACTGTTGTATATAAGCAATATCACACTCGCAATCTCAAACTATGACTCTTGCTCTCTTGATATTGCTTATATATATATATATATATATATATATATATATATATATATACAGGGGTGAAAAGAGTCCTGAAAAATCATACTTGAGTAGAAGTACTGTTACTTCCTAAAACAATTTGTGTGAGTAGAGTAAAAGTAGCTGTCCTAAAATCTACTTAATTAAGAGTAAAATAGTTGCTCATTTAAAAGTACTCATGAGAAGTGAGTATTGAGTATCGTGTTGCAAAACATATGCCCCATTATAATGAACACTGTATGCCAACTTTTAAAATACATCACTTATCTACAGGTGAAACTCGAAAAATTAGAATATCGTGCAAAAGTTCATTAATTTCAGTAATTCAACTTAAAAGGTGAAACTAATATATTATATAGACTCATTACAAGCAAAGTAAGATATTTCAAGCCTTTATTTGATATAATTTTTATGATTATGGCTTACAGCTTATGAAAACCCCAAATTCAGAATCTCAGAAAATTAGAATATTACATGAAATCAATAAAAAAAAAGGATTTTAAATACAGAAATGTCGGCCCTCTGAAAAGTATAATCATGCATATGTACTCAGTACTTGGTTTGGGCCCCTTTTGCATTAATTACTGCCTCAATGCGGCGTGGCATGGATGCTATCAGCCTGTGGCACTGCTGAGGTGTTATGGAAGACCAAGATGCTTCAATAGCGGCCTTCAGCTCTTCTGCATTGTTTGGTCTCATGTCTCTCATCTTTCTCTTGGCAATGCCCCATAGATTCTCTATGGGGTTCAGGTCAGGCGAGTTTGCTGGCCAATCAAGCACAGTAATACCATGGTCATTGAACCAGGTTTTGGTACTTTTGGCAGTGTGGGCAGGTGCCAAGTCCTGCTGGAAAATGAAGTCAGCATCTCCATAAAGCTTGTCTGCTGAAGGAAGCATGAAGTGCTCTAAAATGTCCCGGTAGACGGCTGCGTTGACTCTGGACTTAATAAAGCACAGTGGACCAACACCAGCCGATGACATGGCTCCCCAAACCAACACAGACTGTGGAAACTTCACACTGGACTTCAAGCATCTTGGATTGTGTGCCTCTCCATTCTTCCTCCAGATTCTGGGACCTTGGTTTCCAAATGAGATGCAAAATTTGCTCTCATCAGATAAGAGGACTTTGGACCACTGAGCAACAGACCAGTTCTTTTTTTCTTTAGCCCAGGTAAGACGCTTCTGACGTTGTTTGTTGTTCAGGAGCGGCTTGACAAGAGGAATACGACATTTGAAGCCCATGTCCAGGACCCGTCTGTGTGTGGTGGCTCTTGATGCAGTAACTCCAGCCTCAGTCCACTCCTTGTGAAACTCCCCCACACATTTGAATGGCCTTTTCCTGACAATCCTCTCCAGGCTACGGTCATCCCTGCTGCTTGTGCACCTTTTTCTTCCACACTTTTCCCTTCCACTTAACTTTCTATTAATGTGCTTTGATACAGCACTTTGAGAACATCCAACTTCTTTTGCAATTACCTTTTGAGGCTTTCCCTCCTTGTGGAGGGTGTCAATGATGGTTTTCTGCACATCTGTCAGGTCAGCAGTCTTCCCCATGATTGTGAATTCAACTGAACCAGACTGAGAGACCATTTAAAGGCTCAGGAACCCTTTGCAGGTGTTTTGAATTAATTAGCTGATTAGAGTGTGACACTTTGAGCCTACAATACTGAACCTTTTCACAATATTCTAATTTTTTGAGATTCTGAATTTGGGGTTTTCATAAGCTGTAAGCCATAATCATAAAAATTATATCAAATAAAGGCTTGAAATATCTTACTTTGCTTGTAATGAGTCTATATAATATATTAGTTTCACCTTTTAAGTTGAATTACTGAAATTAATGAACTTTTGCACGATATTCTAATTTTTCGAGTTTCACCTGTATGATAAACACTACATGAATCTGATTCCAAAAAATAAAAGGGAGACATGAATACAGAAATTCAAAGATTAAAAAATTATGTGCAATACACTGATCACCATTTTAAATTGTATGAAACAATTACATTAAAATCAATTTATGTGTAGCTTCTAAATTTCCCTTAATGCCAACTGAGCATTATTGTTGTGCCTAAACATGGTCAAACAATGCAAGGAATGCAAAAAAATGCTAAAAAAGCAGGAACACTTGGCACGTCATGTCCTGCACAATAGAGAAGGTAGAGCAGGCATTGGAAAAGTTTTTTGGTGAAAAATGAAAATGCTCTCATCATTTACTATATATATATATACTGTATAGACATACATAAATATGCTCACTCACACATGTACAATGTCAGTTTCAATTTTAAAATTCCATTTACTAATCGATTATAAATGACTGGCATGTCTATGCAGTTAAAGGTGCCAATTTTACAACTAACATTTCCTGAGAGCAGACAGATGCGTGAGAGGGGGCAAGCTCATCTCCTCACGGATGACACACCGCTTCATAATAGCTGTCAGTGTGCTGACACACACACACACAAATACACACTCACTCTCATATTGTATCCACAGCGGGTCTCACCCAGTGAAGGCTGACAGCGACAGACAAGCATTTCATGCCTGTTTTTTTTTCACCCATTGTATGACGGCTGTGAGCATTTGGGCCGGCGAGATTTCAATAAACAGGCGCCTGGTCCCATGTCTCCAGCCCAGCCCTTTTTGTGAGCCACTCATTGGGGCTGAATTGAACCTGGTCATGGGAGTAAGGAGGATTACGCCAGGAGGCTGGTGTTGAAGAGGTGGTTGGTGGCAGACCAGGCGGACAACCTATGGGAAAGCCATAGTAGGCCTTTTTTTCCTGGGGGAGAGTGTGGGAAAAGTGGATGAAAGCTGGCACACAGCTCTGAGACCAGAGATGATGGGAGAATGCCAGGCCAATGTGGTAGTTATTCAACTTCTCGGGTGAATGGAGAGGGTTCGTGCTGTGCCCCGACCTACCCCAAAGCTACCCCTTGAATGCCTCTCCTCTCACTGGCACTAGCCCAGCATAGCAGATGGTATTTTAGACTGGAGACTTGCTACAGGTGAGTAAGATGTGGAAATGTGTGTAGTAATGCTGTTTATCATAGTATTGTATTTTCTATTTCTCCATCTTTAGATTTCTTGGTCTAAAGTTTAAATTAAATTGCATTAAAAGCACGTTTTTCCATAAAATAATGAACACAACTTCTAAATTCATGGCTATTAAATTCATGGCTAGCATTTGGTTAAGGGATAAGACTTTGTGGATAGGGGATTAAACTTAGGAAAAATCTAAAGAATGCTCATTCAATGTTTCTCTTTATTACCTGGTTCGCAAGAGTGATTTTCCTATAACAATCACGGTTAGGTTTAGGGTATGGGTAGTAGGTAGGACCCAAGTGCAAATGGCATTAATGAGCTTTTATTTAAAATAGAAAACAAACTGTGATAGCTTCAAAAAACAAAACAAAAAGAACTCTTGGTGGCCAAAATACACAAACGAGTCATTGGGGCTTCACACTGCAATGGCACATGCAGACAACTTTCTCTGTGTTGAAAGTTTCTCTCTCTCCCATTCTCACTTCAAAAACGAAAATTCCGTCATCATTTAATGACCCTCATGTTGTTACAAACATGTACTATATGTTTGACAGAAAGTTAGCCTCATGCACGATTCACTTTAATTGTAACTTTTGCCCACACATTGAAAGCAAATAATGACTGAGGTTTCTTATATCTCCATTTGTGTTTCATAGAAGAAAGAAATTCAAATGGGTTTGGGACAACATGAGACTGAGTAAATGATGATTACATTTTTGGTATCCCTTTGAGAAAAATCCCTTGCTTTTTAAATTAAACCAGTTTTTACTTTTGTTATAAGTGTGTTCCACATCGAAAGGATCAGAGGTACAATACACATTCTATTATTGTGGCCATAACTACATATATGAAAGCAAAAACAAGACAAAATAGAAACAAACACACACACACAAACAGTTTTGCAGAAAATTCAGAACATCTTTTGTGCCACCCTACAGAGTCTGTCAGTTGTTTGTATAGAAGAAACTTGATTTCCACATGGCACACCAGGTCTGCATTTAATAGCATGCCGCATGAAGGCAGGAACTATTAGGAACATTTCTATTGTATGTTTTTGAGGTCAGGACAGCTGCTTCCTGTTGGATCACAGATTGCTCTGCAAATACTACCACCCCGGAGAAAGACCTTCAGCATGCAGATCATCTTCAATTAGACTCTTTGCACATCCAAGTGTAGTCAACTAATCTTAAACATACTTTTCAAAAGCACACTGTTATATTGGGCTCAATATAAAGTTAAGAGCATAGGCCTAGTTTTACATAATTAGAGCTGGAGTTTTGGGTCACACTTTATGTGGTAGTTTCTGATATATTATCCTCTGAGCTTCTCATATTAGGGCAATCTATTTAGGAAACTGTAGCAGGTGTTCTAGTGGCACTGGTCCATGAAATAAGCAGAGGTTCATGGCAGTCTCAAAAGTGTTTTCCACGATGAGGAGTGGTGTTGAAGTTACCAATGAGAACTCTGGGTCCAGTGACTGACGTTAGACTGCTGTGATTGTGCTAAGACATCACAGAGTTGATTCTTAATGTGCCAGTTTAGCAGCCTTCGAAATGCCACCCTGCCTAACAAGAAGGTGGATACAATCCAGAACACTTCACTGTCACACCTATCCCCCAACAATTTTCTCATGCACCTCTGTTGCTTTTGAACTAACACTTATGGCATTTTCCACTGCACGTTACGGTTTGACTCGCCTCAACTCTACTCGCTTTTCTTTTCTGAGCTTGCATTTCCATTGCAGTTTAGTGCCACCTCAACGTGGGTGGGATTATAGGCTGATCGTCATAGTTGCGCCACCTCTACTGCCATGACATCATCTTAAACATGACACAAACTGACCAAAACAATAACACGACCGTTATCGGTTAGCTACTAGTGCATTGTGCTGTATAAAGCAGTTGTTGCATGGTGATTTTACACAAGTGTAACAGTTAAACTGGCCTGGTTGTTTTAGAAGCAAGCTTCCAGTAGCTGGTCAAATACATAAAAGTAAAACTTTCAAGCAGAGTATAGAGTTAACATAACAAAATGTTCTATCCTCCATCGTGGACTCCAGGGCACTCTCCCTCCCATTGCTAGCTGGTTTAGATACCATCCATTTGGTAGAACCACTTTCACTTTTCATTGATGGTTCTGTAGTCACTTTTAATTAAAAAAAAAAAATAAAAAATTCCTACACTGTTGTAGATCTGGTGGTAGCTGTGTGTGGCCAACAGCTGAGACACTTCCTGAGAGACTTCGCTCATTGCTAACGAGTGGACCGTCTGCACCTCGTTTATTTACCATGGCGTGGTTTTGTGCACAGCCATTTGATTTTTCACAATTCAAAAGTCGCGTTTACAAATTATACTGTTATCGCTGTTGCTAACTTTAAAACTAGTGGATTGATGTTGCGTGTCAGAAATCCAGTGATGCTGGTAGTGACAATTCTCCCTGACCAATCAGTGATCTGCAGGATTTTGACGTCACATTTAGCATCGGCTCAGCTCGCTTGGAACCTCGACCGAGGTGGTACTTAAAAAGTATCAGGCACCAGGTACTATCCACAGTGGAAAACACCAAAAAAGCGACTCGAGTTGTACCATGCAATGGAAAAGCCCCTTTAAAGAGATAGTTCACCTAATATAAAAATCTGTCATCATTTACTAAGTATGACTTTGTTCCATGGAGCATAAAAGGAGATGTTTAGGCAGTATGTTAGCATCAGTCACCATTATTTTCATGGCATCTTTTTTTTCCCTACCACGAATGTGAAAGCTAATATTATGCCTAACATCTTTTGTATTCCATGGAAGAAAGGGTTTAGAACAACATGAGGAAGAGTAAAGGATGACAGAAATATTCTTTCAAGCCTTTTGGATATTTCCACGCAACACTTAAAGGATGAGTGCCTACAGTATCAAATTCACATGCTGAGTTTTTTTAGTAACTGATGCCACTTCCACTTGTTTTTGTTCGTCAGTGAGTGAGAGGCTTCAGTTGGTCCAGACACACAAACTGGAAGAATCATTAGCCAGCTGCTGATATCATTAGCGTAAATTGTGTGTGTATTTGCAAGGCATAGTTTACAGGGGCGTCAGGCTGGCCTGTGGCAGGTGTACAGTTGTATGTTTAGCAGTTTCAGAGCTTTCCGAATGGGGAAAAAGGCAAACACAAGACTCACTCTCACATGTGTAACATGTGTTGAAAGTCAGGTTTTTCTGACAAGACCTGCCATATGAAAAAACCTGAACTGTCACAATATATGCTGTATACTGTACTGTATATTAGTGTTTCTCAGCTGGTGGGTGACCCAAATGTGGATACAGGTCTGTTCGGAACTGGGGCGTGGACAGCAGGGAAAGAACATGCATGGTTCTCCCATTTAAAAAATGTTGCCAGCCGTTTAAGTAAAATTTCAGCGATTTATATACGCAAAAGTATTCTCATCTGCAACGCGATATTTTCACGTTGCCAATAAAGCTTGTTTTTCGCGCAAGTGTAATGAACAACTCATGCCAATGATCTGCTCTCTGATCCACTGGATCAACGCCCATTTTAATTCTAGTGAGAATTTTCCCTAGTTTAAATCGCTATGGAGGAAGTCAAACCTCTCAAACAGGCAGCCCTGACATTATAAACAGCAGTGAGGTGGAACAGAGCAACACTGTGTTTTTAAAATGACACATCACCTGTGCAAAAATGTTTCATGATTTTACAGTAGTAACAGTAACTGTGATATTTTGAAAATATTTAATAGTTTCATATTAAATCATCTATTAGTTAGAATCTATATTATTTTTCATTAACACTAAAATGTATTATTATTATTATATTACATTATTATTATTAGAAAAACTAGCTACATTGACCTATAGCCATAGTAATGAGGGGCCATCATGGTCTAATGCTTGTGCTTGTATGTCATTACACTGTAAATATAAGGGCAAATACATAAATGGCTTTAAAGTCTGGACCTCCAAGAAGGAGGAATAAATGATGAATAAAGTTTTCCTCCTGTGTAATATATGTTCCGTTAGAATGATGTTTGATATTAGGAAATAAACTGGAAAATAATTAGAATAATTATTATAAATAAATATGTTCATCAACTTTTAAAAGGGGGAAGAGAGCTTATTTTTTGTTGTTGACATCAACAACCAAAAAATGTCACTTGATGCATTCATTTAAAGTTAAAAACCATTAACAAAACTATGCAAGATAAAAGAAAATGTGACCCAGGAAACAATAAATACAGGTTATGATTTTTACTATGGTGGGTCGCCATTTGATGTCCAGTGTAAAATCTGGGTCCCGAAGCAAAACCAGTTGAGATCCACTGCTGTATACAGTATATACAGTATATATATTATAACATTATTTATCATATTCCAGCTTCACATGCAGTCAACTATAAGCCATTTGTAGGTTGATTTTACCTAAATGTGTAACACTTCAGATTTTTTTTTTGCAAGCATACATTGCATATACATTTCATTGCATGTGACAGAAAGTGATAAAGAAACCCAGCTCTACTCCTCGGGCACAGTTCATGTCCCAACCATGAAGACAGACTAGCAGGAAGGGAGAGAAGTGGAGGGGAGGAGGTGGGGGGTTCTTGGCGTGAAAATGTTCTTCGGAAGTCATAGTTCCAGGCAACGTGCTTTTGGCAGCCACTCCATTTCCTGTGTGCAGCTGACGTGGGGCATGGCGGTCGCCGGGAGAGTGCCAGAGGAGAGAACGAGGGAGAGAGATAGAGCAAATAGAGGGAGGAGAGGGGAGAGTTCAGCAGAGAACAGCACTTTCCCACAGTCTGGGGATTTGACACATGGCTCTCACACATTCCACTGCCAGTGGCCGGTGGGGCCTGAGCCAGTACTGAGCGTCAGAAGCACAGCCTGGTGGAGGAGAGGAGGGAGTGAAGAGGGGTGGCAAGGATATGTGTGTTTTTGTATTTGTGTGTGTGGAAGGGTGGTGTTCCACCCTTGGCACTCGCACCGGTGTGGATACATGGATGGAGGGGTGCGTGTGTAACCCACGTTGTGGTCTTAACCCTCTTTTGACCAGGGTGAGTGTGCATGTGTGTGCGGGTGTATGTGTGTATTATTAGCTCGGCTGATGTGAATAAAATCTGTCTGGTGTGTAGGAGGGTAACTATAGCTATATAGTCTTGCTTATTTGTACTTAAGTGCCTTTAATCGGGTACACAAGTTTCGAATTGATCCTCCAAATGTCATGAATTTGTCCTGTGAAATCAAAACAAATATAAGATTGTACATCAAATTTAAATGACATAGTCTAATGACAACAATATATTATATAATAATTTGTACGAGATACTGACATCTCTTGTATGAAAAATAATTACTGTTATTTACATTTATTAATTTAGTGGATGTTTTTATTCAAACTGACTAATGAAGACTCAGCTTGCCTCGCATCCAACACTATATTTTACAGAAGGAAACGCCATTGATCAAATTAGTTTACTCATTCAATAAGCAATACAAATGACTGATATATGCCAATAACATGTAACATGCCTTCTTAGTTTTATTACAATCATGGTTAGTTTTAGTGTTTGGATAGTAGGTCTGGGTTAGGGTTTATACTTCAAAATATATTCATAATAACATTGTTGTTACTGAATGGGTTTTTTTTAAGGAAGGACCCAATTGCAAATGGCATTAATGAGCTTTTATTTAAAATAGAAAACAAACTGTGTTTCTGAGTTTGTGGGCAATGGAGGAGTCAGGAGACAATGAACAGTCAATGTGAGTATTTTTATTACTCTTTCAGCATCACATAAAATTTTATCAAAAAGGGCTCTTGGTGGCCAAAATACACAATCGAGTCGTTGGGGCTTCACACTGCAAAGGCACATGCAGCCAACTTTCTCTGTGGTCTCTCTCCCCCACTCTGATGCTCTGGCGTGCCTTATCATGTCTCGCTCCGCCATCACTATAATGACAGACAGGTGATAGAGTAATTACAACCCAGGTGACGAGCTTTACCGCTCTCCCTCTCTGGCAGACATACACATGACCATGCCCCCATGCCACACGAACATAATACAAAGTCTCTTGAGGGTGTAAAGAACACAAACAAAACCAACAAAAATAAATACACGAATAACTGAACAGACAGTGAAGGAAACCAAACACCGAATGAAAAAATTTAGCTAATAAACAGAGAGAAATCAAGCAGGTTAACGAGGGACAGGTGAATCCAATAAACTAATAATGAGCAGACAAGGTGGCGGGGTGTGACGCGAGTCTGAGAGACACATGGCAATACAGAAACTAAACAAAGCCACATGCTCTCACAGACACAACACCTGAATGACACAAGTGTATATCATCAGAGACAAAGGCAACATGCACTCATGCCAAACGACAGACAAGGCAGAACATTTGTGTGAGGGTTTGGCCACAAATAAACAGGCACCAAGACGAAGCAGCCGAACACCAGCACAACATGGCAATGGATCGAGACCCAGATGTGCAGCACAAAGCGATTGCAATGCACAAAAAATTTACACAAGTGCACAAGTGCCGCAAGAATGATCTAATAGCAATGCACTCGTGCCAATAGCCAAAATGAAAAGATAATCCATGACGGTGCCGACAGTACCAACCAGGGTGGATCCTGTAGGACAGACCAGGGTGGAGCCAGTGGGACCAACCAAGGGTGGGAGGGAGGGGGAAAACAGGATTGGACAAGCAGAATAGGCCAGAGAGGAGCCACCAGAACAATCCATGGAGGAGCCGGCAGGACAGACCAGGGCAGAGCCTCACAGGACCAAACAAGAGTGGGAGGGAGGGGAAAAAACGGCAGAGAGAATAGCTGCTGTCTCCTAGTGGTCGGCAAAAGGAATGGCTGCTGCATACTTGCAGTGGGCCATGTGTTCTCACAAACACATCACCCGAATGGCATGAGCGTATATCATCAGACAGAGGCAACATGCACTCATGCCAAACGACAGACAAGACGGGATATATGTGTGAGGGTTCAGCCACAAATAAACAGGCACCAAGACTTAAGCAGCTGAACCCCAGCATAAAATGACAACGGATCGCGACCTGCGAGAGACAAATACAAAACAATTGACATGAGTGCATGCCGCAAAAATGACAAAAGAGCAATACGCTTGTGCCAGTAACCAACAAGACAAGAGAATATATTTATATTTATATTTATGCATTTGGCAGATGCTTTTATCCAAAGCGACTTACAGAGCCCTTATTACAGGGACAATCCCCAAGGAGCAACCTGGAGTTAAGTGCCTTGCTCAAGGACACAATGGTGGTGGCTGTGGGGATCGAACCAGCAACCTTCTGAATGCATGACAGAGCCAAAAGAACATGCCATGCAATCTTACTAGACAAGAAACTAAACAAGAGTGCCAGAGCTCACAAAGACAACAAAACACAATCAACATAAGTAGCTGAATTCTGACAATCGTTCACTGGGCCATTTATTTTTCTCTATTGGAGTAAAATTCTTGTCCAAGCCAACTCGAAATCTTACTTTTTGGCATCTTATTCTATTATTAAAGTGACTTCTTGTGAGGCTGGGTTAGATATAGACTGTAAAACATGTTGTCACTTAAATTGGCATCATGTGGTGAAATCAAATTGAAACAAAAGTCATTCTTAATGGTCAGATCATAGCAACTTTTCTAAATCTAAATTTTCGAAATGTAAAGTCGTATTTTCATGGCATTTGGCTGCTTCATGAAGCGGACTGTTTGAAATGTATATATACAATCAAAACTATATAGAATCACTACTCAATGTTATGTTTTCTCTGAAATATATACTTGTTCACTTGAATTATTTTTTAGAATACCATAATTTGGCTTCCAGATACAGCATCCAGATACGCTATTTTTACCACTATAACTATTTCATTTATATACAAAAAAAACCCTTCATATTAGACAAAATTTTGATGAGATGCCCACTTTTATCAATTGATCAGTGAGTACAACATTTTGCACTGTTTCCCCAGTCATTCTGTTGAGCTCATTTGGAATTAAAATTAAGGAGATCTTCTCACCACTCTGTGTTTGTGAAATTGTAACAAACAGGTTGCTGTCTGGACTATCATTAAGAATACTTGCTCGCTTTTTTATCAGGATCAAAACAATTTGTTTGTAGTTAGCATCCGTGGAGTAGGAGAGCAGATCTGGTCATGGTACTGTTGTCTTTTTCTGTTTTTCCCAAGCAATCTTTGTACATCATCTATTTCCTCCCCCTTTCTGTGTGACCAGACTTTGAAGTGGTGGCCAAGGCCACGTGGCCCTGCCTCTTCCTCTCCCCTGTGCCTCCTAAATAAACGTTCTGCATGTTGTGATTTTAAAGGAAAGAGGATGTCACCCTCTTGGCCATTAGAATCATAAGATGGAAAAAAGCAGGACTTGGGAAACCCAAACTGCCTTCGCAGACAACAGACCACCCAAACCTTTTGATTTAAAACATGGTTCGGAGACAACTCAGGAGAAGAGGGGAAAAAGAGAAACTGGAAAGAGACACCCGAGCAGGAAGGGAGAAAATAAGGTGGGTCGGCAAGGGGGGCAGGGTGGGGTGGCTGATGAAAGGGGGCCAAATAATTTCATACTCAAGGGCCCTTCTGCAATGGGGCTCAACTGAATCACAAATTGTAAAGGCTCCTGAACTTTTCTTACCCCCCTGCTCAGAGTCAAGATGAAAACATCCCCAGGCAGCCTGGCCCTGTTAGAAAATGTAAAAAAAAGGAATGGAAATCAGCTTGGTGCTAATTTTGTGTGCCCCAAAACACCATCAAAGGCTGTAGCCCTCTGACATAATAACTTCTGAGATATTTTGAGGCACTTTTGCAGTCAGACTGCCTGTCATCTCAACCCTCTAGTTCTTTAGGAAATGTTCTCCTCTCCACTATTAATTTAATTTTCCATTAATTAACATATAGGATCAAAGTACCAGTAGAGACTGTATTTAGAAATTTCATAAGAAACACAGCAATCATGAGTTGTGCTTCAATGTGAGTATATAGGCAGAATTCTGTACGATTCGTTTTCAGAGAAGTAAAGATGGATGTTCACTGGATGAGATGCTTTAAACACGTGACTTTGGGCATGCCTGCACACCATGCTTCTCTAGGAGTCTATAGGATCATCATAAGCACTATTTGCTTTAGATCTGCATCTGATTGCCTATTGGAAATTGGGCTTACAATCAATGTATTTTTGTACTGCCTGTGTAGGAGGATAGACAGCTCTCTTCCTTTATTATTTCCCTGTTTTTTTTTATTTGTGTAATATTGTGTTATAATGGTGATTATCCATTTATACACTATACTCAAACTCAAATAAGATCTACATTTATACGGTAACAGTGCATCAGTCTGTGTGGGGTATATTAGGGCGGCTACGTACCACCTACAATCGCTTCACGGTCTAATTACTACCTCCTTACGGTATTGGACACTTCCTCTATGAAGGTATGTGTAGTTGGATGTTAGGCTAACCGGCTAGCTCTGGTAACAGTGACTAATGTTAGTTTCTCTTTGTGTGATAACGGTTGTTAGTGTGAGGCTCCTATCAAGCTTTGCTGGCTGACTGCTGCCTTCCTCCCATCTGCTTGTGACATTGTCGTTAGTGTGTATTCACAGCTATTTTGATGGCAGTTTCTCCAACATTTCCGGTACCTGAAATAATGAGTGATACACTATGGCGATTTAAAATACGTATGTGCAGGCTTAATATTTAGATTTGTGTTATTGTTTGTCCTTGTTTAAGTTAAATAATCTGCAAACCAGAATGTGTCCATCTAGATTAAGGCTGCAGGGCTGAATTTCTGACACTGTTGTTTTGTTTGTTTTGCTATGTTTCTTTTTGGTTTTGCTTCTCTGTAAAAACCTGTATACTGCTTTATACCTACTGGCTCTGAAAATGCTGTAACAAGGTTAAGGATGGGCAAGGAGGAGGCGGGAACCGGACGAACCATCAAAATAATGTTTAATGAAAACTTAAAAAGACACAAACACATACACACGTCAGCTGCATGTGGCTCTCTCTCTCCCAAACTGCCACATCCGGCTCGGCTTTATCCCTCTTCTCGGCTGTTTAGCCCGACTGGGGGCGGAACATGCGCACTCATGGCCCAGCACCACTCTCCTCCTCGTCACAACTGTCCTGGGACTCGCAAAGTGAATTGTTATCAATGTGTTGGTCCAGAGCAGGGTGGCATAGTCAGATTTCTATTGGTATTCTCTAAAAGAGATTGGCATTAGCACTTGTTACCCATGGGTGCTCTCTATCTCTGCTTTCCCATTTTGGTGGGACATACACAGCAAACGACCAGTAATAAAAAACTGTGATATACCTGTTTGACAGCGTAGGAAATGTACAATCAATTCTGTTGAGCGCAGAGTGTTCTGTATCTTGAAGAAACACTTTAAGTAATTTGAAATCAGACATAACATGCTTTCATAATGGGATTTTGTGGCAACATTTTTTTTTGAGCTTGGCTAATTAAATTAGTTACAGTTTGAGTAGTAATTTGAGCTTCTTTGGGGAGAAAAATTGCAGATGCCAAAAACGATAGTCTGTGCTTCCCCACTTTTGAAAACTATTAGCCGCCACTGCAAAAAAACATTTAGGAGTGACAAACCCTTCCACGATAACTAATACATTAAAATTATCATACGATTTCCCAGAATGTTCGGCTTGGCGAGGTGGGTGCCAGACGGTGCACCTCCTCTGCAGACTCTCTTACACACACAAACACACACACACGCATATATGCACGCACGCACACACACACACATCCACCCAATCAGTTCTGTTCATGCTGTGTGTGTGAACATGGTGGATTAGTGGCTCCTTGAGATCTGCTAATGGAGGTTTCCGTTTGATCTGCAGGTCCCCAATAACACTGTACAGAATCACCCATTAATGTAGACCTTCCACTGAACCCACATTTTTCAAAACCAGCCTTACTGTGACATTTACTGATGAGTCTGAGATTTTGATCTATTTAAAAAAAAACTAATTTTAAAGAATTAATTTAAAATGAACAAATAATCGTATCCATCCATTCATTCATCTGTTTATCTTTCTATCCGTCCGTCCGTCCGTCCGTCCGTCCGTCCGTCCGTCCGTCCGTCTGTCTGTCTATCTATCTATCTATCTATCTATCTATCTATCTATCTAATGCATGTATAAACTTATTGATTCCTTAAAGATCTGGTTATGTGGGCAGCTGTCTGACAAGGGAAGAGCTGGATAAATACTGTACATATATATTTGTTTTTATTTATTTTTGTCCACTCTGACCCCTGTCCAAACTTAAGTAAATATTTAGTTAAAGGGAAGGAAAGCTATTCTGATAAGCAGACAATAATCAACTGTGTGAATGCTCAAATTCTGTGTGCCCTGAATATGTTTTCATATTTTAAAATACATAACTCCTTGCATATGTACAGTGTATATGCCTGTATGTGTGTATGTTGGTATTTATTATTGCCTATGTGTATCTCCACAAGTAGGTGTGTATGTGGGTGTGCAGTATTTGCCATAAGGAGAAGATACCTCAGAGAATAGCTTCTCAAACTCCCTTTGTATGAGTGAGCTCCTTGTCTGTGTATGAAAAAAAGAGAAAGAGGAAAAGTGAGTCAGAGAGAGAGAGAGAGAGAGAGAGAGAGAGAGAGAGAGAGAGAGAGAGAGAGAGAGTAGCTCAGGGATAAGAGCAGCTCTCTTGACCTCTACCTCCTAATTCTGTTTTGGATGAGTATTTAGACATTCACAAAGAAGCCATGAGGGAAACGTTCTCCAAACATGCACATTTTATAGCTGCCTCTTAAATAGATGGCAAACAATGCTGAACAGCATGAACTGTATAAATATGACAAATGGCTTTGTAAAATAGCAATAACAGTGTCGCCCGTGTTTTTAGGAGGATGGTGAAGTGGCATAACACAACACATAGCTGCAGAAGGCGTTTGTATTTGTGTGAGCTTTTTCAGGGTGAAAATATATGGGTTGTGAGCCTGAGAGATGGAGCGTGAGAAGAGATGGAAGAATAGGATAGGCAGATGGATTGATTTCTCCCTCTGTCAAGTTCACCACTCGTCATACTGTATCATGGTGCTGTAATGTTTGATGTGTTTGTGACAGGGTGGAGGGCAGGGCTGGGCCGGGTCGTGATTTTACACACCCGGTCCCTTATAAGGATAATTAAGCCTCTGAGAGGGATAAAGGCCGACTGTGGATGGTGCTACGGGAGAGAGAGAGAGAATGTTTACAGCAGCTGTCCATCCTATGTGTGTTTGTGTCTTTTGGTTTCAGTTTTAGATTAAAATATTATATATATTGTCAAGCCGGTTCTCGCCTCCTCCTTTCCCTTAATCCCTTTACACTGGTGCCAAAGACCCTGGAAGAAGGAGGGATACATCGTAGTGGAGTTTTTGCTGCTACCATCCACCCCAACGGAGTAGCCGAGGCCGTCTTCCGGGGGACGGAGGAGCTCTGCCACCTGGAAGCGGATGAATTGTTCGCCGACCACGAGGGGAGAAGGGGCTCCTAGCCGACCGCCTAGAGCGTTCAGGGCTGCTCCAGGGGCGGAGGAGACCCCTACCAGACGCTGAAACGCAGCAGGGTCTGAAACTGCTAACCGCGTGCGGGGAGGGGCTCATTGCCGACCGCCTGGAGCGGGAGAACCTCTGCAAGGGGTGGAGGAGACCCCATCTGTTCCCCGAGAATGCTGGAGGGCATTCCGTCCACCAGGGGCTGGAGGACTGCCTCCGAACCGCCCCGGGAGGCGCAGCTGTTGTCCACTAGAGGGTGGAGGAGTAGCCGAGGACCAAGCTACGGCATATCAGAGAACCGGCAAGTAAGTGTTTTTTTTTTTCCTCTCTCTCTCCTCTCTCTCTCCCACTGCCACTCCGCATTGGCCTTTTCCCACTCTTTTCAAATTTACAGTGTTTTTTGTGGGGTGTACAACACTGCTACAGGAAGTACCTCCCCCCCCATATTTTAATAATTTTTGTTCCCCCTCCCCCTGTCCCCTCCCAGATTCAGGAAGGCGGGGATGACTTGCCGGCAGACGGGGCTTAGGGCACGCTGTTATCCTGTTATCAGTTCTGTTTGTTCACTGGTTCCCTTGTCATTGTTTTACCCCGTGTCCATGCATTTAAGTATTTATTGTCAGGTATTGTGTTTGTGTAGCATATTCAAGTCAAGTTAAGTCAAGTGTATGACAAGTCGGTTATGTTTGTTGTGGTTTGGATTTCACATTTGGAATAAATTTGCACGTGGATTCATCACTTCATCGTCATCGTCTTTATCATCGTCAGCCCTAGCAACATTGCTACAGAAATACATGACCTACACAATATGAACCCAGTGGTCCGACTCCTACGGGGAGTTGTCCCAAAGAGGATTATGTAGAGGACATTTGCGCTCTGTCCTGCCAGGTGGAATTTAATTAAATAGTCCTCAAGGTCATTTTTTGGGCAGGTTTGAGTGAGCAAGTTCACCCCCTGATGCCTGGTGGTCAGAGTACTTATGGCCTGGCTCAGTATATCGACATTGCCCTGCAGATTATTGGTTCTATTTCAATGTAGGGGAGGCGGATGCTGAGCCGACGTCCCACAATATGGCCGCCAAGCCAGCGATCCACGTCATGGCCGCCTAGCCAGAGATCCCCATCATGGCTTGAGTCAGAGATCCATGTCATGGCAGCCAAGCCAGAATTCCACATCATGGCTGCCAAACCAGAGTTCCTCATCATGGTCACTGAACTAGCACCATCTTTTGCTCCGGATCCTGAGTCTGTTTCATGCCATGTCACAGCAACACCTCAGCCTGCTCCATGCCATGTCACAGCAACACCTCAGCAAGACCCCCAGCTCCCTACAGAACTTTGGAAAAAATTTTGTTTGATGTGTTTTTCCATATATTTCACGTCTGTTATTTTGAAAATCTAGTTCCTGTTTCATGTCATGTGTTCCCTAGTCATGTGATTTCATGTTTCCCTTCATGTTCATGTGTCTTGTTTTTATTGATTTATTGTCTTGTGGATTTCACATTTGGAATAAATTTGCACTTGAGTTCTTCACTTCATCGTCATCGTCTTTATCATCGTCAGTGCCAGCAACATCGTTACAGGTGCATCCTTGAACTATTGATGAAGTACACACAAGACAAGAAGCTCCCTATTGAATAGAGCGGAACATACTGGTTCACACCACTGACTCCAGAAGTATGTGGCAGGGAATTAACATCATCACGGACTATAAACAGAATAAAAACTCCGCCATGAACACCGTTGCCTCTCTCCCGGACGAGCTTAATACATTTTATGCTCGTTTCGAGGACAACAACAACACCGCCCTCGCGGAGAGAGCACTCGCGGCCGATACTACAGATGATGGTTCACTCTCCGTCTCTGTTGCGGATGTAACCCGATCCTTCCGACGGGTGAATGTTCGTAAAGCCGCGGGTCCAGACGGCATTCCGGGCCGCGTCATCAGAGCATGCCCGAACCAACTGGCTGGTGTTTTTACGGACATTTTCAACTTGTCCCTATCCCTGTCTGTAGTCCCCACATGCTTCAAAACATCAACCATTGTGCCTGTACCGAAGCAATCAAAAATCACCTGCTTAAATGACTGGCGTCCTGTTGCCCTCACCCCCATCATCAGCAAATGCTTTGAGAGGTTGATCAGAGATCACATCTGCTCTGTTCTGCCCACCTCTTTGGACCCATTGCAGTTTGCCTACCGCAACAACCGCTCCACTGATGATGCCATTGCATCTACAATACACACTGCTCTCTCCCACCTGGAAAAAAGGAACACATATGTGAGAATGCTGTTTGTAGACTACAGCTCAGCATTCAACACCATAATGCCCTCCAAGCTTGATGTGAAACTCCGGGCTCTGGGCTTAAACAGCTCGCTGTGCAGCTGGATCCTGGATTTCCTGTCAGGCAGACGTCAGGTGGTTAGAATGGGCAGCAACATCTCCTCATCACTGACCCTCAACACTGGAGCACCACAGGGCTGTGTTCTCATCCCACTCCTGTATTCCCTGTACACACATGACTGTGTGGCGACACATAGCTCCAATGCCATCATTAAGTTTGCTGACGATACGACGGTTGTAGGTCTGATCACTGACAATGATGAAACAGCCTACAGAGAGGAGGTGCACACTCTGACACGCTGGTGTCAGGAGCACAACCTCTCCCTCAATGTCAGTAAAACCAAGGAGCTTGTGGTGGACTTCAGGAAGAAAGACAGAGTACACAGCCCCATCACCATTAATGGAGCACCGGTGGAGAGAGTCAGCAGCTTCAAGTTCCTCGGTGTCCACATTACTGAGGAACTCACATGGTCCGTCCACACTGAGGCCGTTGCGAAGAAGGCTCACCAGCGCCTCTTCTTCCTGAGACGGCTGAGGAAGTTTGGAATGAACCACCACATCCTCACACGGTTCTACACCAGCACCGTAGAGAGCATCCTGACTGGCTGCATCACCGCCTGGTACGGCAATAGCACCGCCCACAACCGCAAAGACCTGCAAAGGGTGGTGCGAACGGCCAGAAACATCATCGGAGGTGAGCTTCCCTCCCTCCAGGATATATATAACAGACGGTGTGTGAATAAAGCTCGGAGGATTATCAGAGACTCCAGCCACCCGAGTCATGGGCTGCTCTCACTGCTTCCATCAGGCAGGCGGTATCGCAGCATCAGGACCTGCACCACCCGACTACATGACAGCTTCTTCCCACAAGCAATAAGACTTTTGAACACATGATCTCTCACGATCAACAATCAGCACTGCACTTTATTAATCATCACTCTGTCAATATATTCTCCCAATTCAGTTAGTGTATATATATATATATATATATATATATATATTTATACCCTTATCTAGTGTATGTGTATTCTACATTGTGTGTATTGTGTACATTTGTTATGTAAATTGTTGTGTAAGTATGTGTACATTTGTTATGTAAATTGTTTTGTGTAAATATGTTGTTATTGTAAAGTGGTTTATGTCTTGTCACTGTCATTACTGCAATGTTGCTCGGAACTGCACACAAGAATTTCACCTACTGTTGCACTCGTGTACACAGTAGTGTGACAAGAAAGTGATTTGATTTGATTTGATTTGATTTGAGACTGATTCCTATAGGGGAATAAATTATTAATAATAACTTAGAAATGTTTAAAGACAAAAGTACCATGACCTCCAGTGTTGTTGATCAACATTACATGCTTCTTTTGAAATCATCAATCTGTGTTATCATAAATAAAAATTATGATGAAAAATTATCATAGCAAGGGCCTGGGTAGCTCAGCGAGTATTGATACTGACTACCGCCCTTAGTGTCGCAAGTTCGAATCCAGGGTGTGCTGAGTGACTCCAGCCAGGTCTCCTAAGCAACCAAATTGTTCTGGTTGCTAGGGAGGGTAGAGTCACATGGGTTAACCTCCTCGTGGTCATGATTAGTGGTTTTAACTCTCAATGGGGCCCATGGTAAGTTGTGCGTGGATCGCGGAGAATAGCATGAGCCTCCATGTGCAGAGTCTCCGTGGTATCATGCACAATGGGCCACGTGATAAGATGCGTGGATTGACAGTCTCAAAAGTGGAGGCAACTTAGACTTGTCCTCTGCTACCCGGATTGAGGTGAGTAACCATGCCACCACAACAACCTACTAAGTAGAGGGAATTAGGCATTCCAAATTGGAGAGAAAAAACATCATGATTAATAGCGGAATGTCTGGTGAAGAACTTCATTGCCCATATTCCTGAGGGCAAAAATCCACTACAAATAAACTTTGTCAAATGAGTTAAAATGCCCAATTGATGCACTGCAAATGACCCAACAAAATTAGTCTTCCTACACTCTAAGAATACCTACTGTATATAACTGTATTTCTCTGAATATTATGCAATAGACTTTAAATATATTGATTAAAAAATACAGTAGTTTTAATCAACACATTAAAATCAATAGCATTTCTTCGTTTACCTTTTTTTCCAATTTTCAAATACTTTTTTCTTCAAATCAAAGTTTGTAATGCAGTGATTCACCTTGGAGCTGGTTGGTGTGTTTCATGGCTTTTAACTCTTGTGAAGTAATTCATGAAATCCCTAAGGGGGTAAAATAATTGGGAAAATGCTTTAGGAACCATTAGAGTAATTAAAGCTGCAGTCTGTGAGAGGAGTACTCAATTGTCAAGTGTGTATCAGGTAAGTAATAAAAAAAGTATTAATTTTACCACAGGCATGATCATGACGTGTTTTGCTGTAGAACCACTCTAAAAAGTCTTGTCTACAATTCTCAAAGTCTAAAAAGAAAGACCAAGAGTTTAAAACAAAGAAGAAACCAATTTAAAAGGTTTAAGATGAGAGGAAGTTGGATGAGAGTTCTATGAATGGCAACAAATGGAACAACAAATGGAACAACACAGTAACAGTCAAAAGAACCATTCAAAAGATAAACACTGAATGAAAAACACTTGGACATGCTAACTGAAATGACTCACACTGAGAAGCAGAGAAACGGAGGGAGAGCAGACTGGACATAAGAGATGACATTGACATATACTTGTCCCTCTTCTCAAGGGCCCCTACAACAGCACAGTGTCTGGGGGTGGGGGGTGGGGGGTGCATGCCAGCGGGAGCCTGTTTGCCTCTGATATCATGTGTGACACTCCCTGTAGAGGCCCTGGCATTTTTTTGTGTGATCTTAACTGGCACGTGCCTGAGCCAACCTTTCCCACACTCTGCACGCTGCGCTGTCAAGCATGGGGTCTTGACAGCCATGACATAACCCCCTACACCCAAACCTCATTAATCATCAATACACTTTCTCTCCAAAACAGCATCTCTATTGCGAGGCACCTCTTCATAATGTGGTGTACCCTGTTCTCCATGGGAGAACTCTCTTCCAATCAATCTGTTTGCACTCCCCGTTCACAGAAAGCAGCTTTCCACCTTCTTGTGCTTTTCAATTTAATTCAATTTATTGTAGGATTAGGTCCCCCAGTTTGCTGTTTCCATCATTGTGGGAGTATGAAAACATTTCTGACATATTTCAGAGATCAAAAGGTCTCTGTGAGTGAGTGATTAGAGGGTTTATAGTAGTGCGGCATGTGACGGGACACTGCAGAAGAACCACACTGAAGAAACAACTCCTGGAGACTCCAAACTCCTCCAAAATTACCATTACATTCATATTTGGCTGTATCATTGTGGCACAGGGAGGGCGGGGCCGGGTCGTGACTTGACACACCCGGTCCCGTATTAGGCTAATCAAGCCACCGAGAGGGATAAAGGCCAATCGCAGAGGGCGGTGCGGCAGAGAGAGATCCTTACGGACATGTCCGTTGTCTTATGTGTTTGTCTTTTGAGTTTTACATTAAACCTTTATTTGTACGTTAAGCCGGTTTCTTGCCTCTTCCTTATAAATAAATATTATATCTTCTACACAGTGCCGAGGGCTGCAGTAGGGCTAAGGTGAACATAGGGAGAGCTGAAGAGACTCAGGGTCAACCTCTCACTGCCCTTCAGTCTCCTCAGGGGCTACAGTTGCCTTTGCAGCTGTGGAGGATCGATACTCTCCTCTTTCTCCTAAATCTTTCTAAACTGAAAGAAAGAAAGAAAGAAAGAAAGAAAGAAAGAAAGAAAAAAGATCAAAAATTAACTTCTGCCACACCTCTATTTTTTATTCATATTATGTATCTGCCAAACTGTATTTCACCTAATTTTGTATTAAAAAGGTATAATGCATAATATATAATATTATATACTGTATATACATTCACTGATCACTTTATTCAGAACACCTGTACAACTACGTATTCATGCGATTATCTAATCAGCCAATCGTGTGACAGCAGAGCACAGCAGAACAGAAAGCTGAGGCTGTAGTGGGAACAGGCTCACCAAAACTGGACAGTTGAATACTGGAAAAATGTAGCCTGGCCTGATGAATCTCGATTTCTGCTTAGGCACACAGATGGTTAGGTCAGAATTTGACACCAACAGCATGAATCCATGGACCCAACCTGCCTTATGTCAACAGTTCAGGCTGGCGGAGGTGGTGTAATGGTGTGGGGAATGTATTATATGCGTTAATGCGTTAATACCAATCAATCGTCGCTTGAATACCACAGCCTATTTGAGTAGTGTTTCTGCATGTGCATCCCTTCATGGCCACAATTTACCCATCTTCTAAAGGCTACTTCCAGCATGATAATGCACCGTCACAAAGCAAAAGTTGTCTCAAACTGGTTTCATGAACATGTCAATGAGTGGGTTGTGACAATGAGCCTTCTCATTCACCGTATCCAAATCCAAAAGAACATCTTTGGGATGTGGTATAACAGGAGATTCATAGAATGAATGTGCAGTTGACAAATCTGCAGAAATTGCATGATGCCACATGGACCAAAGTCTCAAAGGAATGTTTCCAACATCTTGTGGAATCCATGCCATGAAGAATTGAGGCTGTTTTGAGAGTAAAGGGAGGCCCAACCCCTATTAGTGTAGTGTTCCTAATAAAGTGCTCAGTGAGTGTATATAATTTGTCCCTTTGACTATGGAATTGCCATATTTTACTTTTTTAACCTTGCATTTTGAAAGCAAAAGTAATTGTGCTACTTGCAGTATAATCTACTGCATGAGATCACCTCTCTGTGAAATTGTGCCTACACATTCAAAAACGTGAAGTGTTGTGATTTTTTCTCGAAGGAACATAACAGATGTTAGGTCCCAGTCACATTCACTTATGGCAATGAAAGTGAATAGTGATTGAAATTAATATTCTGGAAAACCTCATGTTTTCTGGAAATTATGACATAATTAAAATTTGTCTGTGAACTATCTTTTTAATATTAGAACTTTTCCACTAGTGTAAAAGTTCAAAGATGTGCGAGTTGCGACTTTTGTTTTCTGTAGTAGATGATTTGTTTATTTGATTTAAATTGTGGATATGTCACTTACATTAGCAAGGGTAAGACTAGCATTTTTACAATTTAGCTTAGACCATGTATTATGCTTCAGTTCTTTATAAAATTAACATCCAACTGGTGACTTTGTTGCATTTACTCGCCAAAAACTTGCCTTTGGTGTTTGGCGGGTGTTTATTTTGGATCCTAGAGTGAGATGAAGGAGTTGTCTGATAGACTTACAGACATAGGCATGGAAGTATGGGGTTGCACACACATCACAGGTGTTACTGGCACTTACATTGGCAACTTTATGTAAATTTCACCACATCACACATTTTCTTTAATGCATACACATGCTTACAATCCTACCTACACACATAGTTACAAACAGCATGGTCGTGCAGCCTCATTTCTTCCTTTCCCTCTCTTTTTCCTCTACCTCCTGCTCCTACACACACACACACACACACACACACACACACACACACATGCACACTTTGCTCCTGCTTGTCTGTGTGGGGGGGCCCTGCGGGCTGTCTAGAACCAAACATACAACAGGACAGTGAAAGTAGGATGCAATGTAAGAGCATTTGCTCATGGCTGATCTCTGATCAGACATACAGCAGAAGAAAGACACTCTTCCTTCTGCTCTCTCTTTCTGTAACACATTCCTCATTCTGTTCTGTCTTACCTTTCATTTCTCACACTCTCTCCCAGACATGAGCCAACCTGAAATCAGGCCTCATCCGATTCCTCGAATACACCTTAAGGTGTTGGACACACAGAGAGACACACACGTACAGTTTTAATGCACAGATTTCTGACACACCACACATAAACTGTAATAATTTGAAAGTGCAATGTAAAAGTTTAAGCAATGAATGAGCACTTCTGATCAGGATCATATACAAACATGCCTCCTTTATATGGATGTTAAGTTCAAACTGATTGATGCACTAAACTGCACAAAGGCATCTCCAGATCTATGAATTTTGTTTAAAAACAAGTTGCAATCCAAATATGTACATTCGCATTAGAACAATATTGTTCAGCTGAGAACAGCTATGAAGCTCATCTTATTTGATTGTTTAGAAAGCATTCTTTGATCTCATGTTCTTGGACTGCCAGTTGATTATAACAAACCAATGGAATACCTAATAAAAACATTATTTTATTTATTTATTTTATTTTTATTTATTTTTTTAATGAATGCAGTGCAAGTTACAGAAATGTATGTAATGTCTATATGTGTTATTGTTCATTTATTTGGATTATGTTTTCTTTTTTAAGTTTACTTCCTAGTTCCTGTCTGTCATGTCATTTACCTGGTTGTGTCATGTTTAACAAGTGTTTCATTAGTCTCCTCTTGTTGTTGGATCTTGTTTATTAGTCTTGTCATCTTGTTTTCAGTTCTAGTTTGTCATTGGTCAACTCATTATCAGTTCTGTGTTTTCATTGGTTGTCTTATGATGTTCTCCCTAGTCTGTGTATTTGTTGTCATGTTCTCTTGTCCTTTGTCAGGTATTGTGGTTGTGTAATGCTCTGTAGCTCTTGTTCATGGTCTTGTTCATATTCATAGATCTCATATATGTTCATGGTTTCATTTCATAATTGTTCAAGTTGTAGTCAAGTTTAGTCTAGTCTTTATGTTTTATTTCACGTTTTTTAACATCCATGTCTTGTAAATATACAACACTTGGGTTCTTCACTTCATTTTTGTCTAGTCCTGTCTTCAGCCTGCCTCCAATGTTACAAGGTATTTCACGATAGTTTAATACTTGAAAAAAATATATTTATATTTTTAACTTAAACTAATTGGTCAACAATTCAGTAAGTTCATCATCAAAAAGTTCTAAAATTTAGATGAAATAGAGAAATAGAGTTGAATATCTTAATTTGCAAATAGGTTGACATGTTTTATTCATAGAGCTAATGGATGCCATATTAGCATATTACTGCCCTTGTGTCATCTGATTATAGCAGAAGTCTTATTAACTTAAACATTCCTGAGATGGAGCTAGTGATCTAAACAATGACATCCAGTGATTTGATTTCGTTTGGCTGATACAGTTTTAAATGGATATTTTACCCAATAATGATAATTCTCTCATCATTTACTACTGTCATCTCAAACTCATGACTTTCTTCTATAGAACGTTTCAGTTACTGACGGAGGATGGAGTTGTTTTGATGAGTTGACACTAGGGGTCGCTCCTGCGGAGCCCATACATCTCTGATCTTGAGAAAAGGCCATTGAGAATTGTGCACATCCACATTAGGTATCGCCCTGAGGAGCCAAGCAAAAGACCCGGCGCTTTCAGCGGTTGGTTCAGTGTTGTGGCCGGAGGGACACAGCGTCTTGTTCCCTCCATCAGGGAATGGAGTTTACGTCAGTAACCAAGACATTCCCCATCTGTCACTCACTCGACGTTGTGTCGATGAGTTAACACTAGGGGTCCCCATGGAAAACGCCACAAGAGCTGAACCGAGTTATGCAGACTGGTGATGCGAGACGGGCAGACCTCTGTGTGCCTCGTAGCCAGCACAGCAAGCCGTCGAATAACTACCCCCAACACACTGGCAGGCATGAAGCGGTCCCCTGGAAGGACACCGCGGAGACCACACCCGGCCCTGGTGGGGGGGGGGGGGTTTAGGTGGAATACATACACAGTCTTACCGGTTAGGAGCGGAAGCACATCGTGTGGAGCGGCGTCATGGTAGATCCTACCCAAGGGGAGAGGAGTTACTACAAACACAGCGACCAAGGGCAAAGGGTTCTCTGTCCAAGGAAGACGTGGTTTACCGGCAGGGAAACCATTTTGCTGAATATATATCACACGGGGTTGCCCAGGGGGACAACCAGCACATGTGGAGCACTTACCTCAGTACGGGGGCCTGAGAGGTCCCATGAGGGAACGAGGCGCGGCCTGGGGGGGTTTAACCTCCTCGCACCTCTCAGGAGCTGATGACCAAATCGTACTTCCCTAAATACTTACCTTCCACTGCATTGTGATGTGCCGATATAACGGCTACATACACCTTCAAGGTTGAGGAGGACATCCGGCCCTCCAACTTTTCCTGCAGAAAGGAAAGCACTGATCCAACTGCGCATCTCTGGGGGTCTTCACCACTGGAAGAACACCACTGAGCGAACAGACGCCACTTCAGGCCGTAAAGGTGCATCGTTGAGGGGGCTCTTGCCTGAGTGATCATGTTTACCACCGCAGGTAGTAGGTCACCTAAGTCTACCGTGTTCCGTCCAAGGGCCAGACATGGAGATTCCAGAGGTCTGGTTGCGGGTGCCAGATGGTGCCCCGTCCCTGAGAAAGAATGTCCTTCATCATTGAGACCGAATCCAGCTCCATACCGAGAAAAGAGATGTTCTGAACCGGGACAAGCTTGCTCTTTTCCCAGTTGACCCGAAGCCCCAAGCGGCTGAGGTGCATGAGCACCAGGTCCCTGTGAGCACACAACATGTCTCACGAGTGAGCTAAGATTAGCCAGTCATCGAGATAGTTGAGGATGCGGATGCACACTTCCCTCAGTGGGGCAAGGGCTGCCTCTGCGACCTTCGTGAAGGCGCGAGAGGACAGGCCGAAAGGGAGGACTTTGTACTGATATGCCTTGAATGCAAACCGTAGAAAGGGTCTGTGTCGAGGAAGGATGGAGACATGAAAGTACATGTGCCTTCAGGTCTACTGCCGCAAACCAATCCAGATGCTGGACACTCGCTAGAATGTGTTTCTGCATGAGCATCTTGAATGGGAGTCTGTGAGCCCGGTTCAGAACTCGCAGGTCGAGGATTGGCTGCAACCTGCCGCCTTTTTTGGGTACGATGAAGTAGGAGCTTTAAAACCCCTTCATCTCGGCTGGAGGGACAGGCTCTATCATGCCCTTCAGTAGAAGGGAGGCAATTTCCACACGCAAGGCAGCGTTGAACCTAGGCGGGCGCCTGGCGAACTAAATCGTATAGACGAGTCGGACTTTCCTGATCAGCCAACATGAAGGGTTGGGGAGCGCGAGCCATGCCCCCAAGCTCCGTGCGAAAGGGACCATGGGGACTATAGCGTCAGACATACCGGCAGGTGGGGCCTCGCGACGGGGCGGAGCCCGGGGTGGTGAGTCTAGGGACATCGAAGTACTTACCTGGCTCCTTGTGACCGCTACCGGAACAGCCTGGGATGGGGGAGGAAGAATTTCGTCCTCGTGGCCCACGGAGACCGTCGGCTTGGGGGCAGGGTTGTGCCTCGGCTGGGTGTGTGGAAGCGGAAGGTCCGGTTCCAGGGCGCTGTACCTGCCAAAGCGAACCGGTGGCCGGCAGTCATGATAACGATGGCTGGGGAGACTGGAAATAGAGCCCGGGGGCTGAGGAAACTGCTCATTTTTGAAAATGTGGGTAAAATAAAATTCTAAAGGAAATAAGGATTCTCCACCCGCCCCTCCGGTGGGGGAGGGAGTGGTCTCCTTACCAGCTCCCGAAGTGCAGTTTCCTGAGCCTTCTTGGGGTTCTTGGCAGCCGGCTGTGAGGCGGGGGGTGTCGCCATCCTGCGGGTAGCTCCGCGTTGGGGCAGGCCTGAGGGGCGGGCTGTGGCGGGGCTCTTGTTGGTGCTGGCACCGCAGGGGGATGCACTGGGCTAAGAGCAGACAGGGTGCACGGTCTGTGGCTCCGCCTGGGCAGGATGTGCTGTATAGACTCCATCTGCTTCCTCACTGTTGAGAACTGCCGGGCAAAGTCTCCAACGGTGTCGCCAAACAGCCCAACCTGGGAGATGGGGGCGTCAAGGAAACGTATCTTGTCAGCCTCTCGCGACTTGACCAGGTTGAGCCAGAGGTGGCACTCCTGGACCACCAAGGTGGACATCGCCTGCCTGAGAGCCCACGCCGTGACCTTTGTTGCCCGGGGGGCGAAGTCGGTCACCTAGCGCAGCTCCTGCCTTAGACCTGGGTCAGGACATCCCTCGTGTAGTTCTCTAAGTGCCTTGGCTTGGTGCACCTGCAGGAGTGCCATGGCATGCAAGGCGGAGGCGGCATGCCCAGCGGCGCTGTAGGCTTTAGCCGTCAGAGACAACGTCAGCCTACAGCCCCTGGATGGGAGCCTCGGGTGGTTCCGCCAGGTGGTGGCGTTTTGTGGGCATAAGTGCACCGCGACCGCTTGGTCCACCTGGGGAATCGCCACGTAGCCCCTTGTCACCCCACCGTTGAGGGTAGTGAGAGCGGTGGAGCTCACGGATCGCATGCGAGCAATAAAAGGTGCCTGCCACGAGCATGTGAGCTCCTCATGCACCTCCAGGAAAAAAGGAACGGGGGCGGAGCATGGCCGTGAGCAGCGCTCTGGCCCCAGGAACCAATCCTCGAAGCCGTGAGGGTTCAGGGGGAGGTGAAGGATTCCACTCCAGCCCGACACTCGCGGCTGCCTGGGCAAGCATGGCTGTAAGCTCCGCGTCAGCCTGCGACTGAGCCGCCACACCCGAGGGTGGGAGTCCAGCCGAGTCCTCAGCGTCAGACATGACGAACCTGCTCTTCGATGCCGCGACCGAGATCTCATCGTCGCCAGGCGCTCCAAACGAGATTGCGGGTCCGCCGTGAAGCAAATCGGCAACCCCGCTCCAGCGCTCAGTTGGAGCATACGAGCGTGATGGGGAGTGGGAGGTTCGTGGGGTTATACCCGGCAGAGAGTGTCCCACTGAGGTCCCCATATCGCCCCCAGTGCTATCCAACACTGCATCATACCCGTAGGTAGAAGGCCTGAGTCGGGGAGCGGCTGGGGTGGCTTGCTCTCTTACAAGGGCAAGCCACGACCACAACGTAACCATGGTCATGCCCTCGCAGTGAGGACATGAACCATCCACAAACACTGACTCCTTGTGGGTAGCACCCAGACAAGAGAGGCAGCAATCGTGGCCATCAGACAGGGAGAGACAACGAACGGGAAACACACACAAACGGAAAGACATCTTGAAAAAGACGCTTCATTGTTTGCACCACTCTTTTAGAGAAATATACTCTATATGTTTTTATATATATATATATATATATATATATAATGTATATGAGAATATAAATATATATATATAAACGAAGTTATTCACTCCGTGAGCTCTTTTTTCTTTTTTCCACAACACAGTATGCGAGGGGGAGAACCACTGGAAAGCGCAATAGAACCAACAGCTTTGTAGAGATGACAAAGACGGCAGAGGAATTCAGCTCTGTGACTGCTCTCTTGGCTCCGAAGAAGAAATCTGATGTGGATGTGCAGCATCACTCGTTTTATACCCGTATGTCCGGGGGAGTGGCATGCAAATTCCACATGCCAATTCTCATTGGCCTTTTCTCAAGATGAGAGATGTCTGGGCTCCGCAGGAGTGACCCCAAGTGTCAACTTATCGACACAACATCGAGTGAGTGACAGACGGGGAACACAACTGAAGATATCTTGAAGAGTGTATGATGGGTTTTTGTCCAAACAATAAAAGTCAATGAATGGGGTCTAACATTTTCAAGCTCCTAAAAGGACATAAAGCAGAGGTGGTTCTGGGGTCAGTGAATTTTGGTGTTTAGTCGAGACCTTTATGGATTTGTATGGGGCCATCCTTTGATTAAATATTTTAATATTACATACTTGATAATATAAGTTTAAATGTTACTGCAAATAGTGATTTAATTGGTAAATCTTTAAATATTACTAAAACTAAAATCCCACAATATTGTCTCAGCCTCAGATATGCTAAAAGTTCAGAAATTGTGTGCTTTAAAACCAAGGCCTGCTTTAAAATGCAATTAAAATCCAAAAACACTATTTAGTCCTTTTTCACCTTTCCGTAGTTCAATGTATGTTAATTAACAGTTTTAATAGCATGTTATTGATTCTTTTGGTGCATTAAATTTGTTTAGAAGATGGCATTTTGTAAATAAGCTGAAAAAACAGTTGCTAGTTTTGCTAAAGTTAGCTAGGTTCATGGTATCATATCTTCATAAAGAAGTTTGGCAAAAACTCAAACGTTTGCAATTCCTCAAGCACATCTGTTAATTACTCTGTTTACTCATGGTTTTATATATATATATATATATATATATATATATATATATATATATATATAAAAATGGTGATTCTTTGTACATGCGGTTGCCAGGTACTTAATCCTTGTATTATTATACATCAATAAAGTATAGAATTGAAATTTTCTAGTATTTAACTTTCAACCTTTATTGACTGCAGTGCATTTTAAATGTATAATTTTAACTGGTTTCTATTTTCAGAATTGCTCATCTGGGTGTCAAAACTGAAACGTCAAGTATGTGGAAATTTAAGATTCATTAGTGCAAGTAAATGATGATCATTTTTGGGAGAACTATCCCTTTAGTGCTCAAATATGCCAATACTGTTTAAATTGTATTACTATTAATACGTAGTACACATATAAACATTTGTGAAATTTTCATATTGTTTTCTACCCTCACACGAATATCAGAAGAGGAGCATGTCACAATCCCTTACATCATGGCTGCCCATGGATGCTCATAATCCCCTGACTGGAACATTAATTAGAAACTAGAGCTTTGCACCCTGGGGGCTAACATGATTTTCCCAGGACAATTAAAGTCACTTAGAAGGAGGGGAAAATAAACATGGTTCGCTGAGGAGTAAAATGAAGAGAGAAAAGAAAGAGAGAGAAACAGAGAGGGAAGGATGAAGAGATCCATCAAAATCTGGCCAGAGACAGCCGGACTGGATCGTACCAGGAATAATTGGTTGATGCGTGGGGAAAAATCAAGCCCTGTTGGACATGTACTCTTTTATAATTTATGCAAAGCTTTGGTGATGGCCTCTTTTTATAAGCCACTAAATATTGTCCAGTTGGCTCCTTGCTTCCTGCAAATAATGAAATAGCCTCAGGAGGCTCCACATCAAGAGTCCCAAAATTAATAACTGAGAAAGTTTAAGGAAGATTACAACCTGTAGAGAAAGAGGGTGTGTTCAGTGTATGACTGGGAGGAGGGTTTGTGATGGTTTTTGAGATAGGGAACATCACCTCTACAGTTTGACAGATGTTGTTATCTGGATCGATCTGACAGAGATGCTTTTTAATCTTGTTATAGATTATCATGCTCCAGGACATAGGATGCAGAGGTTACATCAAGCAGCCCACTGAACTTTTGACCAAATGCTTACCCTACAAGCTTAGCTTTTGATTCTGTGTTTTTTTTTTTTTTTTATAAAAATAAAATAAAATACAAAATCTAGCTAAGGGCTACTCTTTGTACTGCATTCCACTGTTCATGTGGATCTACATTTTGTGAATTACATGCAGACTAATAAGGCTTTTTTTGGTCCACATATGCAGATGAATTTGTTTCAAATTACCTGAAGAGCAAAGCTTACTAGCAAGTGCCTTATTAATGAAGATAGACAGTATTATGAATACAATTTAATATAGAGGTTTAAGAATCAATGGCAAATTTGCCAACCTAGTCTCATAGATTAAACATTTCGTTGCACTTTCCAGGTAAAATTAACCTGAGGGTCAACATCAACTGTGTGTTTTATTCACTTTCACACAAATCATAACTACAAAGGCTGATTTTGACTTTTATAAATGATTTTTCACATTATTACTCACTGCTATGTTATGATATCGAAACACTTTTACTAAAATGCATAATTTGGAAAACTATAGATTTTAATGCTTAATTTACAGACCACAGTAGCTCACCTAATAAAGTGTTTGACTCTGAACTCCGAAGTATGTAGATCGAGACCAGTCAAGCACGCAAGCTGACACGTGAGAAAAGAGTGCCATAAAAGTGTCACAAAATGACGTGGTTGTTTGATTTTCAATTCTCATTTTGTTTTTGGACACTATCGGTTAGGTTTAGGAATCGGCTATGGGTAAGGATGTCTATTTTGTGTCTTTCGCTCATTCGATTTTAGATAGAGTTTTAGGTTAAGGAGGATCTTTTGCTCATTAAATCTTATGTAGCAAAATGGAGACATTTCATATAATTTAACTCATCATAAATTGGACATGGCCCCTTTAAGACCGGAGTTTTGCAACACCTGCTTTCCGGAACTCATGTTGGAGACGTGAGAGCATGCATTGTGCAAGAGAGCTCCCGTTTTTGTTAATCAGTTGATAATTATTTGGGTGAATATACAATTCTATACAAAATGCTGATAAATATGTGTTCAGAAGAGATGTATGTAAAAATTTGAGTGTTTGTTATGGGTTATTTTTTAAGGATGCAAATGCATTGCATGTGTGGAATTTTACCACGTTTGGTGCACACAAGCAAGGACTGGGTGTGTAAATTTAGTATTAATCATATCTTATTTAATGATTTATAGCTGAGAGTGTTTTCCAATTAAGTGAACTTGTGTGATGAAAATTCTATTGTTTTAAACTGATATATATGTTAAAAATGCATAAAATGCTTTGAGTGATTTTAAGCATGTGTTAAATGCATAGAATGCTTTTGAGTTATTTAAGCAAGTACTTGAATGTATAAAATGCTGTGAATGATTAGCATGTATTAAGTATGTGTTGAGGCATGTGGGCAGGCTAATGCCCTGTTTGTGTTTTCATTTAACAGTAGCCTCTTCTGTATTTCATCTCTGTATTCCTTTCTATTGATTTTTCATTGTGCTGAAATTCAGTTAATAATTTTTGCTCCCATTTTGGACATTGTACTTTTTGAGTCACATTTACTAATTGTCAGAAAACTCATGGATTGTAATCAAATTTTTAATTGTTCAAATAAAATAAGTATTAAAAAAATATTATTTTTTCTGTATTTCTATATGGCCCAATCGACCACTGTCTTTTTCCTGAGACAGCAGTCAGAATATAACCCCAAAAGATACTTTTGTATCCTGTGTTGCAATTATTCACAACCCATCGGCTACACTTACTGTTTATTCACTTTAACCTTGTCTTATCACAACTCCACTTCATTCTCTTTTGCCAAAACTGCAGCTAAACCTGTAATAAGGCATGTAATTTAATTTCACATAATTTTCATGACATCAGGCTGAAATTATAATACCTGAACAGGAAAGAAACATTTCATACCTCGGTGCTTAAGGCAAAATTACTACAAAAGACAATTATCTTCATACAAAAAGGCAGAGACAGGATACTGTATACAGTGAAATGCACAGGACACTGACAGTGTGCTTGTTTTTAACAAACTACAACAAAACGGTTTAGAGTGACTGGTATCTCACCTTGGGGATGAATTCTATTAGTGTCAAATTATGCAATGTAAACAACATAGTCTCATGACAACTTGTAATAATTTGAATAAGATGGTGAAATTGGATGAAACTCTAAGACTTGGCTTGTACAAAAAAGTATGACTTTTATTCTCAGACACCAACCAACCAACAGAATTTGAAATTGACACAATGCAGGCATCAAATTTTAGCTGGGCTCTTACGCAACACTTTAGGAAACATCTGTGAACAAACTTGGTTACTTATTCCATATTTATTAATGCAACATAAATGATATATGTTAATAACATGTGATATGCTACCCTTGTCTCATTCGAAAATCCAAATTTTCATTCCTCTGTGGTAATAAAGGATTTAGAATTTAAGATTACGTATAGGTTTGGATCGTAATAACATCATTGTTTTGTTTTTTCCTCATTTATGAATGGGAAGTCCACTTGTATAATTTCTTATGTTTTTTTGGCATCTTACTACTATTATTACTACTTTTCGATAGACTGGATTGAACATAAACTAGTAAACTACCAGTGATGTAGGGATGTCTGATGCCTATCATATTCATGAAAACTATAAACAGTATATATATATATATATATATATATATATATATATATATATAATTTATTTTTTTGTTTGTTTTTTGGATAAAACTGCCAGGTCAGGTTCCTTGTTTTTGAAACCACGTGATTATGGATAATTTAAACTACAATGTTCATTCATTTAAAATCAGAGTGAATACAATACAGTAACATTTATCATCTGGCTTACAGGCTTGTAAATTAGATCAGTCTAGGCTTAATCCCTCTTATGGGTGAAACTACAATTGAAACCAATTCTAAGTTCTCATGCATCAGTCTAGTATTGGCAATGGGACTGCAAGTTCTGAGGGTGAAAATTGATGCTCCAGCAGGTCTAAGCTAGCCACTATGTCCAGGGGAAGACAATGGATCCTGAAAGGGTGGAGTGAGACTAAGAGGCCAGATTCAGTGTTAATATAGCCAGAGGGAGAAGGGAATGTGATTGGGAGATGCAAGGTGAAACCTGCAGAGAATGTGCCAATGATGAGGTCATGTGTGTGTGAGTGCTTCTGTACGGGATGCAATGAATAGCCTTGGCTACAATGAGCAACAGTCCAGGAACTCAAAGGCGGCATATGATGTCATGGGAACTTGTGAGTGGCTGCTGGCTAGAGACAGGACAAGGAGATGTTTTGAAAGGCTTTGTGTCCATGTCAGTTTATCAACATAAATGCTGAATTGACTGTGATTGCAGCACCTGTTTTATTTATTTATTTTTTATAAACAGCATTTTAAAAATCTACTTTGAGAACTAAGAGAGCAAAGATGGACATCCATTTTTTGATACTTTGTATTATCTGAGATTCAGCATCAGCACAGTACAGACAATCCTCTGAAAATTTCACTTCAAAACTGGCCTTTGTCTTCAATGAACTTTAAAGCTGAGTTTACAGCATATTCTTATTATTCAGAGACAACTATAAGTAAGCCATTTGTATGCTGATTTCCCCCAAAAGTGTTAGCTTTGTTATTAGTGGATCAAAGGACCATCGGCTCAACCAGTGTTGTGAGTTTGGGGTGGGGCTAACTGTTTTTTTAACCAATGGCTGATGTGACATGGTGACAAGAATGGGGTGGAGAAAATTGGGGCTTTGTTGCTTCTGCACGAGAGGCAGAGTTGTTTCCAGTTCCTCAGATCTTTCAGACAGTGGCATTTGACCTTCTTCACTGGTAAAGGAATATGACCGCTGTGAAGCTGGGGTAAAAGCTGAGAGAGAGAGAGACAAAAGCCACACAAAATACAGACTGGCACCAAATAGTTAGTTTGCAATCAACGTCAGTCATCCCTCCCATAGAGACAGTTTGATTTCTACATTTCAAATGAGGTGTTTATTTCAAGGCCTGATAATAGGGTGACGAAATTGAAATTGGCAGCTTGACAATCTACAGATAATAGTGCGAGATCATGTAAATGGTGCTTTTTTTTTGTCTAAAACTTGATTGAGAGAGAAAGACAGAGAGAATGTGGCTGTATTTTGTGTGAGAGTGTGTTTGTGTCTGTGTGTGTGTGTGTGTGTGTGTGTGTACATGGGGGGGGGGGGGGGGGCAGTCATTTACAAAAAGAAGCATCTAAATGTGAGTGCAAGCAAGGTAAAACTAGACAAAAAGCATATAATGTTGGAAATTATTTAGAATTGCACTGGGTGGGCAAGATCGGAGGGGCTCTTTAATGTTGCTGGCAGAAACCCAGCAGAGGTCTCAAGGTTATCCTGGCTTTGCAAACTCCCATGGGAAAGGTGGTGGAGTGAGGGGAGGAGGCTGGGCTGAATGGAGGGAGGGGGGAGAGGAGGCAAACTACAATCATTTGCAGGAGCAAAGCACATGAACCAGGGGGATGCAAGCTAGGGACCTGGCCTTCCTTGAGGTGGAGGTGCAACTGTGACCCTTACACATTTTCAACATCTGCTTCACAAATAATACATGGACAGAAAGTTTAAACACAGAGGCCAAGTAAGAATTAAATAGGAATAATTAACTTATGGAGATCCAATCAATGCACACAGTACAATTGTCTAAATTTGTCTTATCAACCTAAGGGTAAAAGCCATGTTGTACATTGAGCAAGGAAAGATTATGAGCAATTTAGACCCACACAGAAAAATTATATGAAAAAATATAATATAATAAAATAATAATTAATCATATTTCAGAAGTCTCAAAAAGATCATTGGTTGTAAAAAGTTGTTATGGAATAAAATAGAAGTTTAATCTCAGATGTTAAAAATAGGGTAGTGTTACAAGATCATTACTAAGGTTTTGATTTGGAGGTGAAAGTAAAGATGAATTTTCAGCAATCTTGCTGTTTATTTACATTCTTCAAATACCTGTTAAAGATCATTATTCAGAGTATTACTGACAACTGAAGTAGGCCCATGTGTTCAATAGTTTATCTACAGTAAACAATAGGATTCCCTGAAGAGGAAACAGGCAGGTTTCTTCACCTTTAATTCAAATGCATCAAGATCAAGATCCTTGTCGTAAACAAAAAAAAAAAAAAAAAAAATTGCTCAGCCATTGTGTAGAGAATATTTCTGTATCTCCAGGGTTTGATAGATACCATCACCACTGAGCAAAAGAGAGCTATCAGCTTATCTTAAACTTGAAAAGAATGTTTTTAAACTGTGAAAATACTAAATATGTTTGTGGTCTAACGTGACCCATTTGAAAGACGTAATTACATTAAATGACAGACACTGAGCGTTACATAGCGCATTAATGTACAATGAAGCACATTCATGCATTTATTTGAGCTCTAAAGTATATTGTCTCTATTGGAAGGCTTTTCATTAGCAATAGTGCCCCAGGCTTGTTAATTCACTCACTACCCAAACCAGTTGAGCCTGGCAGCCAGATACTCATACTTGCGTAGTGACCCATGACCCATTCTCTACTGCCTCCTCCACACAAGCACACAGCCCCTGGTATGCTGCTCCATGGGAGGGCACTAGAGAGAGAACTTGGCTTAGCTTTACTAAAGACCCCCCCCCCCCCCCCCCCCCCCCAAGGCACACACTTCTCCCTTGCCACAGAAGCAGCATTGCCATCCGAAGCGAGCGCAGAAAGGCTTGAATCACCACTGTGCTAGGCATCTGTTTGAAAAACTCCCCAGCTCCTGCTAAGTACAAAACACAGAGCGCAAATGTCTGCAGGGCTGATGGTGACCCCAAGTGATCGGTGTGTGTGTGTGTGTGTGTGTATGTGTGTATACGAAGGTGTGTTTTTGTCTAAGGGAATTTACATGTAGGTGTGTGCATGTGCGTTAAGTACACTATGAATCAACGCTTTTTCATGCCCCTGTCTCGGATCCCCTCAGTCCTTCTAGGCTGTGCTGTTTATAACTCTACTGCTGTTTGTGAGAATGTGGTGGCAATCAGTAGTGCAGACTAGGGCATATGCCATATGCCCACCTACCTAAAAAGAGTAGGCAAACGATGATATATATATATATATATAGTTATATATATATATATATAACTTTGAGTGCAATAACATGCATGCAGTATTTTCACATTCTAGTTTTGCAATGCTCTTCGCAGATGCTGGACAACTGTGTCCCGTAACTATATCAATTGTCTTTTTTTTGCCTTTTTTTTTGCCTTTTACTGCTGTCATTGGAGACCTTTTTTTATGATATCAAATAATTTACATTTATATTAGTAAGTAGGTAAGCAATTTCACTACACACAGAAAAGCACATTATAATACACAAATAAAACAAATAATCATTAATTATTTTGTAGGCTATAAATGGTAATACAAGAAAACATGTTAACGTGAATTACACTTATATTAGATATATAATGCTTAATAGTTTAATGTGTATTAGTTTATTAATTAGATGACTTACTGTATAAAGTATTAACAATGTTCATAGTAGCCTAATAAAAAGAAACATTAATGTCACCTATTAATTTAAATATATATTTTACGGCTGGAGGGTCTCCAGAGTAAATCGCACTCCCCTCTCTCATCTCTCCCACCTCTCATTTCTCTTTCTTTCTCTATGAAAAACTTTGGCACCCTCTCACCCTTTTGCATATCAAATTAAGTGAACATACAAATAGACCAAATACACTTAATTTTAGCCTACATTTCGTCAACGTTTTGTTCACATGTATGAATGTCTGTCCATTTATGTCAAATCATTTTTTTCAAAAACCCATCAAAGGTGACTGGCAGCCCTTTAAGTGAGGTTGACACACTTGACACCCTCATTGCCTGCTGCCCGACATTTTTTTTAAAGAGAGCTCTATGAGCCGTCAACAGCAACTTGATTTTGGCAGCTGGCATTCATCAGTGGCTTACACATTAACTTTACACTGGCTCTGTGATTGCAGCCCAGCTTGTTTGGGAGCATGCTATCTCCCACTTTCTCACGTACTTTAGCCCTGATTACATTATTGCTGTGTGTGGACAGCCATGGTTGAGAGACCACGATAAAGATATGATTCGGAATGGGGTGGAGTTGGGTTATAAGGAGGTTGCAGAGGTGTGTGTGTGTGTGTGTGTGTGCGTGCTTACGTGAATAAGAGCGATAGAGAGGGGAAGTGGTGACATAAAGATTGTTAAAAAGTGATCTGAGCGAACTAAAGAGCGCTATATGCAATTGAAACTTTAGTAAATGAAAGTGTTTCATTAACTAGCCTATTTGGTGAAGCAAATACAATTGCCAACAAAAATTTATTGTTTTTATTTTAACACCTTTTAAACAGTCATAATTAAATTGCAATAACAAAGTTTTTTTTTTCTTTCTTTTTTTTTTTTTTTTTGTATTGACGCAAGCAGTCAATTCGGTACATCGATGATACACACACACACACACACACACGCACACACACAAACAATGAGACAATTTTTTAATCATATAATTCACAATAAATGCATGATCTCACAAAAATGTAACTGCAGGTAAACACACAAGTGACAGCATCCAGGTGCTCCTGGGATAAAGAGAGGGACAACAACATTTACCTGCCCGTAATTCAATGCACCCTCTAGATCCCTCTCTAGAGCATAAGAAAGTTACACATACGGGGAAGAAAGGTTTATGAATCTAATTGTCTTTGTCTGAGTCCTTTACAAGTGATATAAATCAGTTCCGCAGTGTAAACATTGGACATTTAGTTCATAGGGCATCATTTATTATAATTAATGATGCCCTAAGACGCATAGAGCTAGAAAACATTGCAATGGCTGTAAAACGGACACTGCACTATAAAATGTAAATTACATTCTTATAGCAAAAACGAAGAAAATCTGATAAGAAAACACACATAAAAATCCAGACTGTTCAGCAGCCTGCCATTATGATGTATCACGCTCGTGAACTGCTGGCGAACCCCCAGCGCTCTTTCCCGCAGACGCGCGCTAAAGCCGACAGTAGCCACGCCTTCCCCCGCCGCTTGCGCGCCACGTGTCGCGGGATCTGGAGCAGCTGGAGACCCTCATCCCTGTCAATGTGCAAATCAGAGGACTGGCAACCCACACCACTCACTACAACCAAAGTCTGAACTGTTGGTGGATTATGACAGACCGTTAACAACTGTCCAACTGTTAGTTTACGACAGTGTTCTGAACTACATTTACATATTTCCGTGTTTACTTATACCTTCTCATTACCACTCAACTAAAATTATGCGCAATGTGTAAGGTTTCGGTATAAGTTTTTTTTTTTTCTTTTTTTTTTTCTTTCAATATTACACTTTGTTATTTGCGTTTTAATTAGGCAACATAAATATGCATTAATAGTATGAACAAATAAACAAACAAATAGATGATCGTCTACATTAGCCTAATTAAATGTTTATGTTGCTTATTTGTGAACTCATACTTGTATCATAAAATCCTGACCTAAATTACAGCTGCGTGTGTCACAGACACAGTCAAGGACACTATCCGTGCCGTGCGCGTTCTCAGTCTGAAATATCTCCACACTGGCTCACATTCCAATAAGCCCGATCGAGCTCTCAGTGGGCGTGGTTTTCCCAGGCTTTTAGAGCAGCAGCTGCTATTTACCTTCCCTCTAATGTAAACCACCACCGCCACCCCTAGCCCGCCAGCCAAACCTCAACCACTGCGGTAATAAAACATTCTGGCACGTGCTCCACATTCACAATAGCGCTCGCGAGCCGACAGATGTCTAAATGCCAACAACGGCGACGCGCTTCAAGAAATACAGCGCTTTTCCGTCAAATTAACTTCTAACTTGAGAGAATAACACAAAACGCGATGAACCACGAGTGTAACAGATGCACATTCATCTTCTACGTATATGAAACGTTTTTAAACGTTTATTCATCTTTTATAAAACTTCCAAAAAATATGTTAGATGTATTTTTTTATTACTCATCATTTAACATATTGCATTTATATATTGCGCTCTTCACTCCAAGCTGTTTACTTCGGCTGTAGAACGTGCCAACCTAGTACCAACTGCTACCTAGTGTTTTAGCTACCTGTGTGTGTACTCAATTTAATGGCAAGCACTTTCTGTAGACCAAAATGATGAGAACATGAGCATATATGGAGTTTACTTATTCGGTTTCAGTGGATATAAGATGTTTATTGAATTATAATTACAAAGGTTGCTGTTGCTATCCGGAGACTGGCTCTTAAGTGTTAATATGTAAACTGAAATTGAAGGCAGTCCCGGGTGTGCCCTAAACCCGGCCGTGCGCCATTGGCCACCCGCTCAAACGCAAAACAACCAATGGAGAGGCGCCGACCACGAGCCATCCTCCCCTCGGGCCGCGTGTCCCTCACGCTGATTGGTAGAAAGTTACTGTGGGAAAGAAAGTTTGGGAAGTTTCACACGAGCCGTTCGCGTGCAGTCGGAGATATAAATAAGACCAACACGAAGCTGAGGCAGGCAGTTGCTACGACCGCTGGCAAACGGTGAAATCAGAAACAGTGACATCATTGCCGCAACAGTTGATCTCGGGACACTTCGTGCGGATATCCTTTTATATCTGGAACTGTATCTGCGTACTGAAAAGCGTTTACGTTAGTAGACGATACTACACGGGAGGATTTCTTTTTACAATCTCTGAGGATAATTCCAAGAGAATATGCCTGCCGATATCATGGAAAAAAACTCCTCTTCTCCGGTGGCCGCGACTCCGGCAAGCATGAATACTACACCTGATAAACCCAAAACGGCTTCAGAACACAGAAAGGTTTGTATTGTTGTTCAACTGTGCCTATAATATATTTATTCCCAACAAAGGGGACTGCCCTAACAACACAAGTAGTTGGACGCTGAATGCAATTTAACGCATGTTTCTTTTGCTTTTTAGTCTTCTAAACCTATTATGGAGAAAAGAAGAAGAGCCAGAATAAACGAAAGCTTGGGGCAGCTGAAAACTTTAATCTTGGATGCTCTCAAGAAAGATGTAAGTACTGAAAGACCGACTGAGTCCTAACACATACTAATCTGGGTTAAATATTGACGGATTTTCTCACATTGCCTCATGTCTAATTCAAACTATTAATTTCACACAGAGCTCCAGACATTCGAAACTTGAGAAGGCGGACATTCTGGAAATGACAGTGAAACATCTCAGAAACATGCAGCGTGCACAAATGACTGGTAAATCCAAGCACTTTAATAAATAATCCCGGGATAAATAGTTTAATGCCCATCCAGATGTTTGCGGTTTTCACGCAGCCTTGGATTACTTTCATGTTCAAGTATTTTAGAGTATTTGGACTAATGTCTCTTCTCATTTTCCTGACAGCTGCCCTGAACACAGATCCCACCGTTCTTGGGAAGTACAGAGCTGGATTCAGCGAGTGCATGAACGAGGTGACCCGGTTTCTGTCCACCTGTGAAGGGGTCAACACCGAGGTCAGGACCCGGCTGCTCGGTCACTTAGCCAGCTGCATGACACAAATCAACGCGATGAACTATCCAACACAGCACCAGATACCCACCGGGCCTCCTCATCCAACCTTCAACCAGCCAATGGTTCAGATCCCAAGCGCGACTCAGCAAGCCAACGCGGTGCCCCTAAGCGGAGTTCCCTGCAAAAGCGGGTCTTCCTCCAACCTGACCTCTGATGCAACAAAAGTATACGGAGGTTTCCAGCTTGTGCCGGCAACGGACGGACAGTTCGCCTTTTTGATCCCCAACACTGGCTTTGCTCCAAACGGTCCTGTTATTCCAGTGTACGCCAACAATTCCATCACACCGGTTCCAATGGCCGTGTCTCCAGGCGCACCATCAGTCACATCAGATTCCGTTTGGCGGCCTTGGTAGACTGTGGCAGAATAAAAAATACCCTTAAAGACAAACAACACTTGATTTCTTTGTTCAGCGTTACCTTTTTGTTCTTTTTATTGTGTATAAAAAAATGTTTTATGAGATGATCGATGCACTATATTTGTATAGCTCAAAAGGGAGAGAAGTTCATATTGAAATAAGTTTTGTATTGTTGGATTCCGTTCATTGCATTTTTTATATTTGCGGTATCTTTTCTACATTGTGATGCCAAAGATATGTTGAATGCGCTTTCAAATGTCTTCTTTTTGGAAGATGAATAAATGCTAAAAATGAAAATCTGGCCTCCTTGGTTATTTTCAAAGTTTAAAAATAAAGTCACAATTTCAAACCTTGAAATAAGAAATGCTCAGGCCATATTGAAAACAAAGTTAGTCTGGAAAGGAGCTTGGGTCTCAGATATTTTTAAGCATGAATTCAGGAGGACGAAGTCATATTGCAGTTAAACTTATGACAAATCACTCATAGTACAACTTGTGATACAACTTTTAGATTTGTTTATAGTGAAAGCTCTTGTCTATTTTGAAGGGTATAATTTGCTTGCACACTTTAGAATTGTAAGACTCGGTCAACTAATATGTGCACTAATTATTGTAAGCATATTTTCCCTCAAACATCTGATTAAGGTACCAAGAACTTGGGTTGTATCAATGAAATGATGACTTCTATAAAAGGCTGTGAACTTTGTTTTCGATACACATTTCCTTATGTTTCCATCAACGTTATTTTATGAGCATTTTGGGACATCGCATAGAAACTGCTGGATGGAAACCCCAAGATGCGAACACATACCCAAAATGGGCATAAAAAAAGTATACGCTAGCTTGATAAGAAATGATAGAAACACATTTACCGAATAAAACAGAAATTAATTTGCTAGGAATAAAAGATGCGCATCAAAAAGGTCACGTGACTGAAAAACTCGTTCATTACTGGACTAACCAGTGGGCCAATCGTCGTATCTGAAATGTTGCTCTGGTCAAAAAACGGTCTAGAAAATCCAAAGCTTACAAAAAGAGTTTTGCAGAGCATACAAGTCGAAAACAAACGTGTACTGTACGGAACAAAGTTTATTGACACTTTTGAAAAATATTTTATAGATCCGCACGGTAGTCATAAGGATGGATGAACGTGAACAGAAGTATGTGACGCGCTGCCGCGCATAAACACGAGAAAAAAATGTTATAGTGTTGTCTGAGTGCTCTAAACCACCAGTATTTTATTAAGTGATGATTTAATCCTTTTTAACACCCTTGATTGAAACGCGGATTTATTCGCACATTGTTTTTGTGTTAATAGGTTTTTTCGCATAAATTTAATTCGCAACTTGGATGGAAACATAGCATCGCATTTAACTCCATATAACTCATATGACTGGACGGTTAGAATACAGGCCCTGCTCGAGATAGATAGAAATAGAGCTATAATTTTTTATTGTCTTTTTTAATCATAGTAATACGTTTCAAATAAACAGAGCTTCACTGTTATGTGGTTCGAAAGTCTGTTTGTGTTTTCTGTGTGAAAGAGACGGCCAGCAAGAACCTGAAACAGAATTTATGAGTAAGTGCATCAGATATAACGTTAACAAGGTGCAGAGGGGACGACTGTACGATTTCATTACACGACCTTTTAGCGCCATCTAGCATTTTAAGAATGAAGTACAGCTGCTGAGTCGCCCAAGGGATGGACTAAGTCAATTCTTGTTTGGCAATTTCTGTGTGCCTACGTCCCTTTTAATTTAATTTCATGTTGAGATATTTATTTATTTATCAACAAAGAACTTACAGACTCTAATAGTGCTTAAGGCTTGATTAGTAGTAGGCCCACATGGTCATGTTCCCTGTATTAATTCCATGTTGATCTATTTATTTATTTAGTAATTGCAGTTTTATTTTTTTACACGTGATTCTTACGTGTTTCGGTTAAAAAACCCAACATTAAATCCAACTCCATAAATCACACTGTTATCAACCAAGCTTGCTGAGAAATTACAAAATTCTTGTTAAAGTGACAGTTCAACCAAAAATGAAAATTATGTCATCACTTACTCACCCTGATGTTTTCCCAAACCTGTGTGATTTTTTTTCTTCTTTGTTTCTTAGGCAGTATGTTAGCCTTAGTCGCCATTCACTTTCATTGTGATGGATGATGACATAATTTTCATGTTTGTGTGAACCATCCCTTTAATTATACTTAACATTTTTACTATAGGTCTTTTTTTTGGCTCAACACGTCTAAAAGTCCATGATATACTGCAGAAATATTTATACGCAACTCAAATTGCTTTATCACGTAATATGTTAAAACACTTAACAAGATTAAACGTTTCCTTCTTGATGCATCCCTGTGTTTCCCAGGTGTGTGTTGCCTTAAGCTACTCCAGTGTGGCTATTCTTTGAAGGGGGCATTCCAGGTGTTTGCAATTACCCGCTATGAGGCACAAAGTGTGGATAAGTGCAATCATTTTGAATTTCCATCACACCTTTTTTGGTGCAGAGAGTAAGGAGATTGAAACCATATGTTAGGAAAGCCTGTGAGGACATGCTCATATGAAATGCAGGCAAAGTGTACAGTGGGCGTGTGAGAAGCACAGTCAGGTTACTTCTCTTGACAGCAAGGAAAGCCTGCATTGCTGTCCTTAACTGCAAGCAGACCACCATCTCAAGAGATCCACAATGTTGTGGTGGGCCACAGCATTCATTTCCTGTTTATTTCAAGGTCACAGCTGGATCCAGAGGCAAGCGGCGGGAAATGTCCAGCCGCCGCCCGACCCCCTTTAGACTTGCCGACAATGGCGTATATGCCCCCTCCCCACCTCACTACAACCCACCCCTGGAGGACAGCTTTACAAGCATCTCAGGTTACCGGCGTACTGACCACTGTGCCAAGGCGCCCGTGCACATGTCACAACATGACCAGGGGTTAGCCACCATGCATGTCAATTAACTTTTCCCACACTCTGTGAAAAGCCAAGAGGCTTGAGAGGAGAAAGGGGAAAAAAAGGGAGAAAAATAAAAAGGACTAAACGAAAGCCCCCTCTTTGCTTCCTCCTTGGCTCTTAAGTGTTACCAGATGGCGCGATCACTTTCTCTCTCTCTTTCTTTTCCTCATTCTATCTCTCTCCCTCCTTCTTTCTCTCTCTCTTAACTCGTCATCATTACCGCCTTGTCTTTGATTGTAGCCCTGACAAGCCTGGGATTTATGATTTAAGCACAGGGATTGCTTTACCAAGCTCTGGACTCACTATCCAGCTTTAGCCCTTCTCCCCTCCAACCCATTCTGCCTCCCTCTCTCTCTCTCTCTTTCTCTCTCTCTCATTTCCCCTCTCTCACCCTCTCCTGCAGTTGCAGGGGAAAGGCTGTTTTCTGGCAGGAAATGAATAGCTCCCAGATGAGCTGAGGAACCTGAGAGGTCGTGAGAAAGAGGCGAACCCCCTTCCCACAGCCGGCGTACTGCCAGCCGCCGGGGGAATGTGGGAGAGCATCTCTCTGACACACGAATCAACTCTCCTGCTGCTTGCCCAAACACCCAACCGCCTGCCTGCCAGCAAGCTCTGACACATAGGGCCCATCTGAGGGGGGTAGATCAGGGCCTGTTTGGGGCATGTGGGTAGTTAGACAACACAGATGTATATGAGGATGAGGGCAGGGGACGGGAAGTGGAATGATAGAAGCCAAAATGAGAAGAAAACAAACACGGAGCAAGCGCTCGGTGGAGCACACACATGCTCACAAAATATATAGTAGAACATACAGCTAAAATGAACATACATGCATGCATAAAACAAGTTTTAAGCATTCCTATAAAGGTACTATATTATTATTCAAAGGAAAGCAGGGGCTGAATAGTCTTAAAAATAATTTTCTTATTTAGTATTTTATCTTGTTTTTTCATTAAAATGAAATATCTATACATGAGAAGTAAAATCACAAAAAAAAAGTTTATAAACTGTTGCTTTTCAAAATTTTGTTAGATTTATCTAAATAAAAAATGAAGAGACATAATAATATATTTTGTAATTTTAAAGAAATTTATTACACCGCACTCTGGAATACTTTATTCTGATTGGTCAATGGCACCATCTAGCGGTCTGATATCTCAGAGTAACAACCGCACATCAGGGGATTAATGCATATCAGACCACCCATCCGGGTATTGGGGGTCATCTTTTCTGCTTCACAGTGCAATAAGTAAGTTAATTAATAAAATAATTTGAGCTCAAATCAGTGATTTATGCCCTTTTATTTATTTATTTGGCAAGTAGTCTTGTAATAGGTTTGATGTAAGCTGGAGTCAGATGGTCAGTTTTACAAAATAAACAACAAAAGAACTCAAACCAGAGGTGGATTTCAGCTGTTCAGCTATTTAATACTTCTCACGTTATTACACAATTTCAGTGCGAATCAAAATTATATATTCATTTATTTATTTACTTAGTAGCTGTGTAATATGCTAGATAATGTACAGTCAGCCAAAATAAACCCCTTCAGGCTGATAAAATACTGATCAACCAGTTGGCATTTTTTTTCCGATAACAATCAGCTGACTGTACATTATCCCTTATATATTGAATTGAATTATTAGCAGCTAATACATAAAAGCAAATGTATTACTGTAGGCTATAATAATAATAATAATAATAATAATAATAATAATAATAATTATTATTATTATTATTATTATTATTATTATTATTATTATTATTATTAAATGAATTATAAATATTAGTATCAATTTACTCCTTAATAAACATCAAGTCCCAAGTGACTATGTGAGTGGTTCCCAGTACTTAGTTTGTCATTCAAAAAGCTATTTTTTAAGGTGTAATTTTCATTACAATGGCTTGTTTCACTTGTGTTTTAAAACACATGCCTAAACTTTGTGTGAGACTGACAGCCTCTAAACAACTTTTTAAAGTCCTCAGAAAGGAGCACCAATGGTCAAGCACTTTCATTGACAGGAGCAAACAAGGATTAATGTTGAGTGACTAATGAGTAATCAAACTGGCACATTTGGCACAGTGAATAAAGGAGATAACAAAAAGCTCTCCAACATTTAATAAGCTGGAAGGTAAACAAAATAAATGAACACAATTACAGAAACATGATATAGATAAAATAATGTGCTGGTTTGTGCAGGATCATTTCAGAAATTTAGTTGGAGGATATTCACTTTATTTAGCAACATCCCAATATTTATCATTGAAAAAACATACTGCAAAGTTATTTTGAGTCCTCAGTATTGGGAAGACAATGCTCTTAGTATTGAAGAATTCTAACAAAGGCACTTTTGTCCTCAAATTCATCAAGCTCGAAGTTTTTGTAATTGCCAGTATAGATAAGCCTTGAGTGACCATATTCCTTGTATTTTTTGGCAAACCTAAAAATCAAAACATTCTGTCTGAAAACAGAAGATAAGCTATTTATTTAATTTAAATGTGTCTGTGTGCATCTGTTCTCAAAATATATGCAACAAACCAGGAAGAATGTATTTAGTAGCTGTATACTTTTTATATTTGTTGTCATTTTTTACCATATAACCGAATAAACATAAGACATGACAAGACAAGACAAGTTTTATCACTTGCATGCTTAAACTGCTCAACAGAATGGGGCAGTAAAACATTTACAGTGTGTGAACTCAATTTGCAGCTCTTTCATACTCTTGTACACACCATTTCACCCATCTATACATACTCTCATGACTTAATATGCTTTGTAAGTTATACACCATCTTGCACCTGTGTTACTGTATGTATTTATTTATATGTTTGGTTTGCAAGTGTAGTTCATTTGCCGTAAATCAAATACCATAAATTGTATAGATAACTTCCTTTTGGAAGTCCAATATCTCTCACGGTTTGTAGTTGCTCATCTACTGACAAACTTTGGTGTTGCATTTCTCATTAATTTGAATCCTGTCATATATGTAAGGTTTTCGGTCAAGGAAAGCCGGATATGAATTTGAAGAGATAAAATGAATTCAAGCAGGTGTGAGGAAACAAGCTTCCTCCGACAGGTCACAGTCAGGTCGGTCATTGGACCCTTGGGAAGCTCCTAGGATGTACAGACACGCACAAAGACATGGCCAATTGTGTGGCCATTGTCTTCAAACATTAACTTATAAAATATCATCAACATTTTTTTGTATGATGCTCTAACTTGGGCACTGCAATCTTAAAGAACACGGTTTTAGTCCTACTGTTCAGTATATCCAAAATATGTACATTCCTCACTTCAGATTACAGCCAGTGGTGCTTATATTCAAAATCTCATCTATATCTCATGTTTTTGTTCTCATTGTTATTTTTCTGGACTTTGCAGTACCGGTTAAAGAGGCTTCATTCACGCGAAGGGTTCCATCAGACCCTGAAACACAGGAATGTGAAATGGCATTATCCCACCGCCTCCGTCCACGCAAAATGCTTTAAGCTGCAGCGATGCTTCCGTGGGACACTAGCTAATCCCTTTTCTTGTATAAAACCAGTGGTGGGGCCGCTACATTGCTGGGCAGCGCGATAGTGTACTAGTGTGACAAGCCGTTAAAGTGCCATGCATGCCACCATTGTGTGTGAGAGAGAGAGTCTCTATGTATTTTTTTATTTTTATTTTTTTTAATTTTTTTACTTTAAGATACACCACAGTGCTCTCACTCTTGCCAGCCATAACGCTGGGAAGGTATTCTGATCTGACACCCACAGGCAGCTGTTATGCCGATCCTCTTTTGCATCAGACATAATGAGATGGGTAGGGGCAGGGATAGGGATAGGGATAGGGCATTTTGATGAGGGTGGGCATGCTTAGGTTATCTCTTTTTGATAGTCCCTTTTGCTTCTTAATTCCTTTATTTCTTTCTTTCCTCTTTTAACTGGCTCAAGATCAGGGAAGTACAATGCTAGATAAAAGACTTGCTGGGTAATCAATGTTTGAGTAAAATTTGTTAGAAAGGTAATTGATTCCTGTCCCAGAACATACTAATGCCCTCTAGTGGCTGAAAAGACATTCTGCAATACATAAAACAGTGCATGGTTCTCATTAAAGTGGGAAAACTTGATGCAAGCCTTTTCATGCTTATGTGCTTTCTCACACACTTCTGGTTTGACAATTTTACAGAATATACTTTGTGCAAACTGTTGATTCTAACGGCAAAGTGACCCACCTGGCCTTCATTGAAATGTGTTCTTATTTCAGTGGTGTGAGGAAAACACAGTCAACTCCAGCTATTTGATGGCCTCCAGATCATCTTCAGTAATAGGCACAGGACTGAATTTCATCTGGGTCAAGGTAGAGAGAATTAAAGCTGTATTACTGTAATACAGATCAGAGAAAAGTTCAACATTGCTGATGTGTCCCAAAATGCCAACTCTATTCAACCTTGTCTCATTACAAGTCATAATAACTGTTTGAGATAGAGAAATTGTAAGAAACCATACTAGTCGGCTCATACAGAAAATTCCCATATAGAAAATTGGAGATTGGAACAAGATGAGGGAAGCATATTACAGGTTATTGACATACATCAGTCAGTTTCATAAATAGATGTGAAATGAATGTGTCACCAAATTTGTTCACAGCCATTTACCTTCTTAAAATAAAGTATTGGATAGGAGGCTAGCTTAAATTTGATATATGTATTGTATCGATTTGAAATTCTGTTTGTTGATTTGTTGGTCTCTGTGGGAATAAAATTTGTACCTTTTCAAACAAGCCAAGTCGTACAATATCATACAAGTTGTCATGAGACTGTTGGCATGTGTACAAATATATTACAGAAATGGAACTACGTCTAAGTAGATCAAACATATTAAACATATTGAGATTAATATTTATTATCAAAGTATAAATATATCCATTATCAAAATGGATCAAAGGGTCAGCATTTCCTGTTCACTAAAGTTTAGAAGGAGGGAGACTGGGTATCCTGTTCCCTTGTGCTTCAAAGCAACTTGGCTTCCTTTTACCCCTAAAAGCAGAACCCTCTACAAACGGTGTCAGAGTAATCAGCAGTGACTTGAAATATGTGGCGTCATTGAAATGTGGATTCTGTGACTAATGTTTTTATAATCCCCCTTTGAGCAGCGCCCTGTCTCGAGAAGGCATCAGTTGTATTCAGTTTGTATTCTTCCCCATTTAGGACAAAATCTGCCTGTATTAGCATAATTTTGGTGGGCTTTCTATGTATGAGGCCTAGGAGAATATTAATAATAGTCAAGTTGAATTAGCATCTCTGTTTAACTCTAATGACTGCATGATGGCCAGTGAAAGCAGCGTCAATTTTGTTTCAGATGGCGGGATATACAATTGTTTCTCTATCACTGGCACACATATCCTTGTATTTCACCACTTCCTTTGTCATGATATGGTCACATTCATTCAGTGTCTACAAATGAATTTCCCAGGGCCAGTACTTAATACAAGGTTAAAGGCATAGTTCACCCAAAAATTTAATTAATGTCATCTTTTACTCACTCTCTTTCTGTTCTAAACGTTCTTTCTTACATGGAACATAAAAGGAGATGTTATGCAGAATATAATAGTGTTTGAAGCTGACATTTTGCCTAACATCTTTTTTATTCTAAAGACAGATTTGGACAAGATGACAGAATTTCATATATGGGTGAACTATTCCTTTAATAAAATGAAGAAGTGATGCTCAACTTTACATGAAACATTTGGGTATTTTTAGAGCTCTTTTGGATTGTGTTATACATTGTTGAGCAAACTCTTGGTGCAGAATTTATTTTACAGTCTATTTGTGCTTCCTATCTTAAATACACCTAAACCCCACACCACATTCAGTCTTTAGGCATCACTTGTTGCTTTCTTACCTTCACTCTCTGAGGATTGGCTGCCTTCTATCCTGCATATCAATACAACCAGCACTAAAAATGTAGATGTGCTGCAAATAAAGACCCTTTTTTTCCACTTTCTACATGCTATAAGAACCTCTTTTTGAACCACACTGTTAAACTGAAGCCTTTTCCATAAATGTTTCAGTGCTACAGTCCATTTTGCCTCGTAATGTGTAACCATGGAGAGATGATAGTAAAGCTAAACAAAACTATAGGGTAGAAATTGGAAAAGGCTTTGGTTTCATGGCCTGTAATAGATGTAAGGAATATCTGAGTTCTACAATAGGGTCGGACACAGATCAGTCCTCGGTAGAAAGCCGAACAGGTGGCCACTGACAAAACTGAGATAGAGAATGTGAAATCACTCTGTGGTGTAGATTTCACTGATAGGACTCGAGGGGTTATTTGGTGCCTTGTTCCTTAGGAAGCAGAAAAATATTTCAATGTCCTGGGAAGCAAGGACAAACATTTTCTCTGGGTGGAAGACCTCACTCTGCAGGCCTACACTTGACTGAACATAGCTGCCTGCACATTCCTCTGTTAACGCCAATAAATATCTCACAGATATCAGGCATTTAAAAGCTATTAAGAGACCTGCATTTGGAACATACACAGAAAACATAAATGTGCTTAATGTAGTAATTAACTGATCATTATTTAATTGAAAAAAAAGATTAAGAAATTATCTGTTTGATAGGCAATGGAACCAACCACTGTTACCCAATGACTTGACTAATTAACCTAACTCACCTAATTAACCTAATTAATACCCCAAGCCTTTAAATTGCAATTCAACCTGAGGATTAGTATCTTGCAAAACAACTAGTGAAGTAATATAAAACTGTCATCATTGCAAAGACAAAAAAAATTGTTTAGACTTGAGAAAAATAATTATAAAATGCCCACAAAGCAGGAGAAGGATATACATGTTTATAAAAGCGGTTTCAGGTGTCAAGAACTGCTGTGAGAAGAGACCCACACAGTGGAGAACAAGACTGGCAGAGGCAGGAAGCAAAGGATTTCAAAAACCTTGGAAAGAAAACGGGTGAGAGAGGTTTCTAAAGACCCAAGAACAACTGCCAAGACACTAGTGAATGATTTAGCCAAGTCTGGGATTGATGTCTCAATGAAGACATTCACTAGAGCCCTGCACAGGAATGGACTGCGAGGTTGGAGACCAAGAAAAACTCCACTTCTGAAGAACAGACACCTCCAAGCTAGACTGAAGTTTGCCAAGGACAACCTAGAGAAAAATACATGTATACTGGAAATGTGTCCTTTGGTCAGATGAGTCAAAACTAGAGCTCTTTGGCCATAGAGATGTTGCCTATGTTTGGAGAAAGAAGGGAGAGGCACCCAACCCAAAGAACACCGTTCCCCCAGTGAAACATGGTGGTGGGGATATAATGCGGTGGGGATGTTTCAGTGCGTCTGGAACTAGGAATCTCATCAGGGTCGAAGGAATCATGAAAAAGGAAGACTATGAGTAGATTTTGAAAGACAACCTCAAACAAAAGGAAAATCATCAAACTTGGTTTGGGTCAACATTTCATCTTCCAGCATGGTAACAACCCAAAGCATACCTCACGTCCTTGACTGGCCTGAACAAAGCCCAGACTTGAATCCCATAGAAAATCTGTGGGCCACACTGAAGACTAGAGTCCATGCCAGGAGACCAACAAATCTGGAGGAGCTTGAGAGATTTGCTAAGGAGGAATGGGCTGTGACTCCTCATGAGAAATGCCTAAAACGGGTTGAGAACTACAACAAATGACTAAAGGCTGTTGTCAAGCAAAAGGGGTACACTATTGACTATTAACATCAGAGGGCTAATCATTTTGACCTTAGATTTTTTTATTCTTGGTTATAATTTTTTTTCTATTTGTAATATAAACACTCTAAGTTGCCTAAATAAACTATTATGTTTCGAAATGCTACGTTGAAAAAAATATTTTCTCCATTAAACAGAATTATTTGAAAAATAACAAAATATTTCAAATGGGGCTAATCATTTTGTCTTCAACTGTATATATATTGTAACGTTTGTAGCTGGCAATGGCAATGATGAAGATGCAAACGAAGAAGATCATTAAGCAGAACCCACGTGCAGTTTATTTTACAAACGTGATGTCCAAAAAACCATAACTCCAAACTTGAACAAAACAAAAACATGAACTTGACTAAACTAGACTAGAACAAAAAATAAACATGAACTTGACTTGACTATGTACTTGGCATGAACAATAACATGACGTTACACAAACAATAACTGACGAAGGACAATGGAAAACATGAAGACTTAAATGCTTGACATGGGAGAACACATGACAAGGAAAACAATCACAAGACTAAACTATAAACAAGATAACAAGACTAAATAAACTTTAACCAATAAAAAGACAAGACTAATAACAAAGAAATCAAACATTGAACCAATGAAAACAAGACACATGAACATGGAGGGAAACAGGAAGATCACATGACAAAGGAAACAAGAACAAAACATGACATGAACTTTTCAAAATAAGAGACATGAAAAACAGGAACCAACAGAATAAACATGACATATACAAAAAATATCTTTAAAAAATATTGTTTAACATCACAAAATCAACTTAAACACATTAGATTACACCAACAAAATATTTTTTAAAGGTTAGATCAGGTAAAAATAGGTTCTAAAGGTAGCACACATTTTTACAGTTTAACTTATTTTCTTATCAGACAAATGTCCAATATATACAACAAATTATGTATTTAAAAAATGTATTTAATTGCATATAATTGTAAATAATTTACTAATACATTTTTTTTGAAAATTAAAAAAATTGATGATATGATGTCATCATTCTCCCTTTTGAAAATGAAGAAAATATTTAAATACACAGCTAAAACTAGTAACCTGCTATTGGTACCTTAAGGTGCTTGTAACAGTATAAATGGAGGAGGGGGTAACTAGCAGAACAGTCAATGTAAACTTTAATGAGAAACTCAACTTAAAACAAACATAAACAAACATAGACACATATGCAACGCGGGCAAATGCATCTCTCTCTCTCTCGAACCGGTGCCTCTTGCTGCCCCTTATCTCGCTCTCCCGCTGATCAACTGATTCAGCTCCGGCCGTGGTGCACAGCCCACCCATGCCCTCCTACTCGTCACACTCCTCCCCAGTCCAATTTAGGCTGGGGCGCCACCGATCTGACTACTGGTCTGCCAGCTCGCTCCTCCTCAGGCAGACGACAGTGAGTCATCCAGCCCCTGGTCGACAGAACCACTCATCCCCTGCTCAGCAGATGGCCGTGGTTCCTCCGACTCTCTGCGGCCAGCAGCGTACACTACGTCCCCAGGCAGATGGTCGCAGGTACTTCCCTGGTGGATGGCAGCTGTGAGGACTCTGCAATCAGTGCATCCCTCCTCCCTCCCATGTTTCGGCACCACTGTAACAGTATAATGGACGAGTAAGGAGGAGGCCGGAACCGGCAGAACAGTCAACGTAAACTTTAATGAGATACTGAACTTAAAACAAACGTAAACAAACACAGACACATATGCAACGCGGCTGCGTGTGTCTCTCTCTCGAACCGGCACCTCCGGCTGCCCCTTATCTCCATCACAACCCGACCACGCCCTCCTCCTCATCACAGTGCTATTCTTAGCTGATCTAACCATTAAAATTTGTTTTGTTGTTGTAACCTACTGTAGTTAGAGTAATGTTTTAATACTAATATCACAGCAATGGACCAATCGGAAATACACTGCAAGTCTGAGATCTCTTCATTTTCTCATTTCTTTATTACCTATTTACTGATTTGAATGAACAAAAGATAGAAGTGCAGACCTACAGTTTTTGTTTTTTGGAGCAAAGTGTGGATTGTGGTGTTTAAATGACTGCGTGTTTATGTTTTCACTCACACATCACATTGTGTGTAATCATAATGACAGACTACCTGTGGATAAGATGGTAAGGTGTTTAGAGAGGATGCTTCAGGTATGAGATAAAGTGGAGGTTTTGTGAATTGGATCGTGATGAGCTGGACAGAGGGATGTGTGTATGGTTCTGCTTAAGTGAGCCTGAAGAATCCGCGTGGATCTTGAATTGGGAGAATGAGCCCCTTTCATCACTTCTAGCATTCAGATTCTCTATCACACAGGAAGCTTTAAAAAAAGATTGGATGCAGGCTTACTGTCTCTACACCCTCCCCCATAAATCTCTTCTTTCTGTATAATGAAGGCACACAAATGCATATCCATACACATGGTCACCCAACATGTTTCCCATGTAACAGGTTCTTGAGCTAAATATAATAGTTACACTACTCTGAAAAAAATGGTTAAGTAATCTAAAAATGTGCTCCTTAAGGTAACAATAACAGGCTATCACTTTTTATAGTATATATAAAGTGGTTGCATGCAGTTGTTACATTAAGGTGCTATTTTACATGATCTAACATATAAAAAAAATGCTTCCATTAGTGTCACATAATTTATTATGGTTGATTTAATCATATTAAATACATATTAATACTTTTGACAAATCAAATCAAGTCAAGTCAAGTCAGGTGGTTTTTATTGTCGTTTCAACCATATACATTTAGTACAGTACACAGCGAAAACAAAACAACGTTCCTCCAGCAGCCAGTTATAAAGTGACAATAATTAAAGTGCAACTCAGGACACGTGTGTGTGTGTGTGTGTGTGTGTGTGTGTGTGTGTGTGTGTGTCAAACCAGTCTCTGAGTATTGAGGAGTCTGATGGCTTGGGGGAAGAAGCTGTTACACAGTCTGGCCGTGAAGGCCCGAATGCTTTGGTACCTCTTGCCAGACGGCAGGAGTGTGAAGAGTTTGTGTGAGGGGTATGTGGGGTCATCCACAATGCTAGTAGCTATGCGGATACAGTGTTTTTTATAAATGTCTTTGATGGAGGGAAGAGAGACCCCAATGATATTCTCAGCTGTCCTCACTTTCGAAACGGTGCAAGTCCCAAACCAGGCAGTGATTCAGCTGGTCAGGAAGCTATCAGTAGTCCCTCTATAGAATGTAGTGAGGGTGGGGGATGGGAGATGTGCTTTCCTCAGGCTTCGAAGAAAGTAGAGATGCTGCTGGGCTTTCTTGGTAATAGAGCTGGTGTTGAGGGACCAGGTGAGGTCCTCCGCCAGGTGAACACCAAGGAATTTGGTGCTCTTTACGATCTCCACAGAGGAGCCGTCGATGTTCAGTGGAGAGTGGTCACTCTGTGCTCTCCTAAAGTCAACAACCATCTCTTTTGTTTTGTCGACATTCAGAGACAGGTTGTTGGCTCTACACCAGTCCATTAGCCGCTGCACCTCCTCTTTATTTGCTGACTCGTCGTTCTTGCTGATGAGACCCACCACGGTCGTGTCATCGGCGAACTTGATGATGTGATTCGAGCTGTGCATTGCTGCACAGTCGTGAGTCAGTAGAGTGAACAGCAGTGGACTGAGCACACAGCCCTGGGGGGCCCAGTGCTCAGTGTGGTGGTGGTGGAGATGCTGTTCCCGAGCCGGACTGACTGAGGTCTCTCAGTCAGGAAAACCAGGATCCAGTTGCAGAGGGAGGTGTCCAGGCCCTGCAGGTTCAGCTTTCCAATCAGGTGCTGGGGAATGATTGTGTTGAATGCTGAGCTGAAGTCTATGAACAGCATTCGAAAGTATGAGTCCTTTTTATCTAGGTGGGTGAGAGCCAGATAGAGGGTGGTGGTGATGGCATTGTCTGTTGAATGGTTTGGACAATACGCAAACTGCAGTGGGTCTAGTGAGGGGTGCAGCTGGGTCTTAATGTGCCTCATGATGTTAATGAGCCTCTCGAAGCACTTTGTGATGATGGGTGTGAGTGCTACGGGATGGTAGTCGTTGAGGCAGGACCTCTGAAGACTTCTTTGGCATGGGGACGATGGTGGTGGCCTTGAAGCACGTTTGAATGAGCTGGTCTGCACATCCTCTGAGCACTCTGTCAGGAATGTTGTCTGGTCCAGAAGCCTTCCGTGGGTTGACTCTACGTAGAGTTTTCCTCACATCAGCCGTGGTAAGACAGAGCACCTGGTCGTTGGGAGGAGGGGTGGTCTTCCTTGCCACCATGTCGTTCTACACTTCAAACCGAGTGTAGAAGTCGTTCAGCGCATCTGGAAGGGAGGCATCTTTGTCACAGGCAACTGATGTCATCCTGTAGTTGGTGATGGCCTGGATGCCCTGCCACATGCGCCACGTGTCACCACTGTCCTGGAAGTGACTGTGGATTCTCTCTGCGTGTGTACGCTTTGCCTCTCTAATGGCCCTGGACAGTTTGGCCCTCGCTGTTCTAAGGGCTGCCTTGTCACCTGCTCTGAAGGCGGAGTCTCGGGTCCTCAGCAGCGCACGCACTTCCGCAGTCATCCACGGCTTCTGGTTGGAGCGTGTGGTGATGGTCTTGGAGAAAGTGACATCATCAATGCACTTGCTGATGTAGCTGGTCACTGATGCTGTGTATTCCTCCAAGATGGTATATGTTATAGCCTCCCTGAACATGTGCCAGTCAGTACACTCAAAACAGTCTTGAAGAGCAGAGATGGCTCCTGCTGACCAGGTTTTCACCGGTCTGTGTGCTGGAATTAGCATTACAGAGATGTGGTCTGAGTAGCCAAGGTGGGGGTGGGGCTCTGCCCGGTACGCGCCTGGGATGTTTGTGTAAACAAGATCAAGTGTGTTCGCCCCTCTTGTTGCAAAGTCCACATACTGATAGAATTTAGGAAGCACTGTCTTGAGCTTCACATGGTTGAAATCTCCAGTGACAATAAACAGTCCGTCAGGGTGAGCATTCTGCAGTTCGCTCATAGCCCCATACTGTTCACAGAGCGCTTCCTTAGCGTTAGCGCTGGGGGGAATGTAAACTCCGGTTATGATAAAAGTGGTGAATTCCTGTGGTAAATAAAAAAGTTCTGCATCTAACAGTCACAAGCTCCACCAGCAATGAGCAGTAGCTAGAGACTAGCATAGAGTTCTTGCACCATTCTGTGTTGATGTAAACACACAAGCCACCACCGCGAGTCTTACCGCACAGAGCTGCATTTCTGTCGGCACAAAACGAGGCGAGCCCGTCTAGCTGAATGGCAGCGTCCGAAACTCTGTCGCTGAGCCATGTCTCCGTGAAAACAAAGACGCAGCATTGGAGTCAGATGTAGTCCAGTTTATTGTCCAGGGAGCAAATATTTGAGAGCAGGATAGATGGGAGAGTCGGCTGGCTAGGGTTTGTTTTTAGCCTAGCATGGACCCCCGCCCTCTTGCCGCACTTCCGCTTCCTTGCACACCGCTTATGACATCTTCTCCCATGGCCACTGGCATCAGGCGACGCCGAGGACTGCAGGCCTGGTCTCCACAGCAAGCCGAGTTCATTTAGCGCCTCCTGCAGGTCATCATGCAGCTTGGTTGTTGCATGAGTTCTATATTTGAGCAGTGTCTAACGATGGTACACACGAACACGGGTTGCTCTGATGTCCATGTGCCGCAAAAATCGGATTATTTAACAAAAATAGCACCATTTTGGATAAGTTAATTTAGATGTTACCATGCAAAGCACATTTGGAATAAAACACATTTTTGCTTTATTAGTAACATTATTTTCTTAAAACAAACATGTTTGATTATTGTGATTTTTTTTTAAAAATCTTTAGACACATGGCTATACATGCTATCATGTGTGAGTTGTTGATAGTGGATGTTGAATGGATCTCAATGGCTTTAAAATTCCCTCAAGACCTCCACCACGGGGACCTAAACAGAAAGAGGGAACCCTTATTAGGCCTTTGAGAGCACAGAGAGAATAAATCCCATTTAACCTCAACATCTAAACCTTTTGCCCAGTTAGACAAGATCTGTAAGAGACAAAAGAGCCATCACATTTAGAAAGAGCTCTGCATCAGGTACTAATGGAGCTTGAAGAGCAGGAGAAACCCCTGTGGTGTGGAGCATCATGTTTCCCCCAGCCTCTTTTCTGAAAAACTGATTTATCTGTCATCTAGCCATCCCTTTGCTTTCCTTTTGTCGAACATGGATAGAGTGATGATTGGTAAAGACACTTAGCACCACTGGAGTCAGGGCTGTCAGAGTGGACCACCTGCATTGCCCCTTTTTCCCTATTGGATTATTCAGGGTTCTGACCAGAGTCTGGGGCTTGTTGGTGAAGGTACCGAGGTGGAGAATGAGTGGCGTGGAAAGTCGAGCTGGCATGAGGTGCCAGGAGGGTTCTGCCACATACTGCATGCTCCCTGTGTTGCCCCTTCACAGTCACATTGGTTTCGTGCCGTGCAGCTGCCAACCTGTCTTTCATGGGCCGGCCGCCTGGTCTGTCTCTATGAGATGGGTGCTCTTTCACATTCAAAGCAGTATTACCGAGTAATCACACATTCTCATACAACCCTCAAAGAGCCCCCACACACCCCCTCCTGCCCCACACCAAGCTAGGCATAACTTTCCCACCAGCAGAAGACAAGTGTGTTTACCCTGTACACTTTTGCGATGGAGACTGGCGAAGTACTTCCACATACTCTCGATCAGCAATGGCACATTCTAAGGCAGTGTACTGTATTCCAAGCCATAAGAGTTTAGGGCCCTCAAAGTTTTTAAATATTAGGTGCTGAAGTGACAAGTGTGGTCTGGCTTGACAGGATTTCAAGTCAGTTCTATTGATTTTGTGCACTGTATACTTTCTCCTATACAATAATATATGCTTTAAATTAGGGCAGTCAATCGACAAAATTTTTTTTATTGAATTTATTACATGATGTGCTGATTATTTAATTGAATTAATCGCAATAATTACAAATCAATATTTACTGAGCAAGGCCCTCAAATAAACATAATTTATAATATAATAAAATAATTATTAAGCGTAATATAAACTACATTTTATAATTCAGATTCCAAAACATTACATCATATACATACAGTATAAACATCATGTACAACAGACAAAGCATTTAGGTTACACAAAAATTGGCTTAAAATAAAAATATAGTATAAAGTATATATAATATTTCCATATGATTGAGCATAACATTATTGACACATTTGGAGTGTCTCACATTGTCACATTGGTTGTCATGTCTCACTAGTTTTCAGCATCTCTAGTCATAAGGCTTTGTTTTTGAGACAATGTGTCTGTGAAACGTAGAATGAAACTTTGAAAAACGTGTCTCAGGATGCTCCCTGCATTTTGTGTACCTCAGTCCAGCTGTCATTGAGTGTAAAAGTGCTTCTTTGGAAGGCTGTATGCTGCCGGTTCATTGGTTTTACATAGCGTGTTGCCTAGCTGTAATGCTGACTGCCCCCTAATGCTAAAGATTCACTAAAATAAATGATCCTTTAGACTCCCATTATAATGAATAAAGCTGTGCAAGCCATTTAATATTACATTTAATTATTTAGCAGACACTTTTATGCAAAGCAACTTACAAATGAGAAACAAAAAACAAACAAATAAACCTTACCTTGTCCGCAAGTCACGCAGGCAGTTTTATTGAATGGCTTAATTGATTATAATAGGAACGAAATAATTGTGAATACCTAAACTATGATACAGTCTTATGCAGACTCTTGTGTAGATGCTCAGTATCAACAACATGTCTGGATAAGTCACTTCAGGTAAACCTCTGATGTTCTTTGAGAAAATATGTTAACTTAGAGACATATTTTAAGGGTCCGTTAATTATACTGGAAGTGCTTCAAGGCCAGTAGTGTTCAATTTCTTTTGTTATTGTTTACATCCTTTGAATTGTCTATATCAACAAACTTTAATTTTACAGAAAATTAGGGGGATAACTGTTATTTTTTGGGAGGCCATGCAATTGCAAGGGAGAATTGCTCTGCATTCACAGAGGTGAAGCAAACTGAGCAAGTCATTTTATGTTAAGACATTATTGTTATCTAATGTATTAGTATGTATTCTAATGTATTGATATATATATATATATATATATATATATATATATATATATATATATATATATATACTGTATATATATATATATATATATATATAGAGAGAGAGAGAGAGAGAGAGAGAGAGATATATATATATATATATATATATATATATATATATATTGTATATCATTCATTAAACACAGTATTTCAATTCTGTTAATATTTATTCCTATTATAAAAATAGTCAAACAGAAGAACTGGAGCGCAAAGTTAGAGGCTTTTTACACCAACCATGTTTGTGTGTGCATCTGCACTGTTTTTTCTATTGCATGTAATAGAGAGAAATCTTTGAACATTGCATTGCGCTATAGCACAAAAGCTAGAGAAAATAGGTGTTAAGTGCCTTTCTCAAGTGCCTTTCTCAAGTGTCGTTAAAATGTTTTCATCCTTTGTCTCTTTAAAATACAGTTAGAATAGAAAATCATTACAACCTTAAAACACAAAATGTATATATCATGATTATAAAACTTTACAAAAAATATAACCATCCATGCACACTAACCAATCCTAAATATAATTCCCCCTTTCCACACTCTATAGTCCTTGAGAAAGTGTGTTCTTGCTGGATTGTTTTAGCTTTGTCTGTAATTTTTGATTTGTATGTTTGTCATGCTAAAGACTAACTGTCACGACACATTACATATAAGGTCATTGGTGAGAAAGCATCTACCAAGAAAAGAAACTCTCTCAATTCCAGACAGCTGCAATAGTATTCATAAACATGACTCATTCATTCATCATTCATGTATCTGCCCACTTGTCTCACTCCAAAATTAATAGTTTGTTTTCGTTAATTATCATTGGTCTCGCCATTTCTTAACTGTTGAACTATGTCTGACTGATTGGGCCCGGAGTCAATGTATAATGAGTCTTTTTGGACATTGCTTTTCATTCCCACAAACTCTCTAAACTAATAATTGTTGGCTTGCTTTTGTTTTCTTGCTGATTCAGCTAATTAGGGATTAACTCCAAGAGCCTTGTCCTGGGTCTTGGCAGTGCCACCTTTTGATGGAGCAGTTCACCATGTGATCTGTTGAACAGCCTTTTCATACAGACCTCCATCCATTTCCCTTGGCCTTTTCAATGTGGCAGTTTTGCAGGCCTCAGCATCCTTAGACTGTGATTGAGAATCACATTTGAAAAGAAGAGCACATCTGAGCACCCCAGTTTCTTAGGATAAAGCTGAATGTGAAAGGTGGGGGTCCTCTTAGGTATTTATTGTGGTAATCTCTTTTAGAACAACAGTCTTATGGCAGGTTTGAGAGAATTTGAGAAAGTTCACCCCTGAACAGCAGGTCTGCTCCCAGCCACTCTGACATTCTAATCATAACCTTGATGGTATGCTTGCTCTGACAAGAACTCTGTGGGCTCCTTCCATGCCAGCTCCCTTTGCTTGACAGGAGAGAGATGAAAATGGGATTAAAATGGTGAATAATGGAGGAAGAAAAATCTATTTTACTCTGCAAGCCACTGAGAGCTATAGCTGCACTGGCATGCAATAGAAAGTGAGTGGAAAAGAGCACATTTATTCATTTGTTTCCTGCTGTAGGGGCGACCGGTGCTAATTGTCACATTTGTTACTCCTGTGTATATATTTATTGTAGGTTTCATTTTGAAAGTAATTTCTGTATTCCTTACAACATACCTTACATCCTTGGTTAAAAAAAGAATAGAAAAGAAAAAAATAGTGGGCACATTATCACACTATTCACACTATATGGAGTAAGTTGTCACAATGGAACCTGATATTAAACTAATGGCATAGCTTTCATATGAACATTTGATGGAGATGGAGTGAACACAAAACTACACCTATCAGCCACAGCATTAAAACCACCTGCCTAATCAATTCTGAGTAATTTCTAGAGACTGTTGTGTGTGAAAATCCCTGGAGATCAGCAGTTACAGAAATACCCAAAGCAGCCCATCTGGCACCAACAATCTTGCCACGGTCCAAATCACTGAGATCAATCATTTTTTTCCCATTCTGATGGTTGATGTGAACATTATCTGAAGCTCCTGACCTGTATCTGTGTGATTTTATGCACTGCACTGCTGCCACAGGATTGGCTGATTAGATAATTGCATAAATGATTGTTGGTGCCAGACAGACTGGTTTGAGTATTTCTGTAACTGCTGATCTCCAGGGATTTTCACACACAACAGTCTCTAGAAATTACTCAGAATTGTGCCAAAAACAAAAAAACATCCAGTTAGGGGCAGTTCTGAGAATGGAAATGCCTTGTTGATGAGAGAGGTCAACAGAGAATGGCCAGACTGGTTTGCGACTAATGGCTCAGTCTTTGGTAACTCAGATAACTGCTCTGTACAATTGTGGTGAGAAGAATATAATCTCAGAATGCTATTCTAAGATGCAGGTTGGCACTCTTTTGGTGGCAGGAGGGGGGCCTACACAATATTAGGTAGGTGGTTTTAATGTTGTGGCTGATCTGTGTAAATATACAGCCCTCTTTAAATCTATAGTAAACAGCCTATTATAGGCTTTCCAGCAAAATTTGAAAGTAAAACTACTATAGTACAAAAAACAAATCATGTATCAGCAAAGATGGAAAAGATAACGTTCTGTACAAAAAATATCAAACCTTTTATTTTTTTGTGTGAATAAATTGTATACAGTACATTTATGACAATTAAAACATATGTGACAACCTGCACTGATCTGATAAAAATGTGTTGACACCCCACCCACAACCCCACCCCCAACCTGATATTAATAATATATAATCTTACCCTAAGAACATATTTCAAACTTTCCATTAAAATCTACCTTAGTAATGCAGTTGACCCTAGCCTGAATGTATGCCAATGGTTGAATGAATGGTTTTGTTGTGTTCACTTGCTTACCCAACAGTTACTACACAAAATATGAAGCATGAAGTCACGGAAAATCATTTTAATTCAATATGGTTTTGAACTAGGTTTTTGAAACCAACATCCAATACTGCTGCTAGAGGAAACACACATTTGTGTAATAGGACTTTTCACTCAAAAAATGTATATTTTTTGAGATTCCTTATAGAATGAGTGCTGAGTCTTGTGAGGACACTCATGACAAGGGGCATAGAGGCATTCCAGACCATTTGACAGCTCTCACCCTTTTGATTGTTTGCTCTGGCCGTGGTAATCAAATAAATGTTTAAGACTATAATCAATTTGCAATGCTTGACGGGCATCGCCATGATTCAGTTTGTAAAAAAAGGGTGTGAGAGAAAAATAGGCTCACTCTTTCAAAAAGAGTGAGCCTAAGAAAAATAGTCAGACAAATAATGGAGCCTGGAGTATAAATCTTATTCATGGCACACAAAGTGGTCATTGGGCGAATGGAGGCGAAAGCTGTAGGGCTCTCATTATCTGCTTGGCTTTCTTCTGCATAGTCCAGGGATTGGCGCTTTGTGAGAAACAGCAGGTAGCAGAAAAGTGTCAGGTCAACTTGAGGGCCCTCACTTACTACCCCTATCTGCACACACATTTTTTAGAGAAACTGACCTGTAATCCACAGCTCTAAGAAAGCAAAGCAGAGAGACATCTGAGAGTTGAGCATTTTTTTTTATATGAAGATTTAGAAATACCTTTGGAATTGACAAATTCTACATTTAACTAATTTGATATTTATATAATTATTTACATGCATTCTTATTGATTATGTATTTCTCTAAGCATTCATGCGCTGTTGTTTCTAAGTTCAAATGGGAAAATTGGGGTGCACCTTTGAGAGTCTAGTTTTGGATGACATGCTTGATCTTGGCTGCATGTTACCATTGAAAAAAGAGCTGCATCATAATGTAGCTGCTTGCTGTGTCAAGAACCTGTTCATTACAGAATCACAGACGGCCTTTTTTTCAGATTCTAGTTGCACACTCTCTTTGATTTGTCTTGTCTCAACTTTAGATGTGAGGAGCATCAGCCCTGTGGGAGGCTAGCTGTTCTCTCAAAATGTAGAATAGAGCTTCCCACTTAGCGCTGCAGCTAATCGAATAACAGCCCCAGCATGGTGCCCAGTGTGAGTGCTCTCCCAGCGGGATGGTGAGGGCAGCTCGACTGGGGTCTGCAGGTACTTTTCATCCCTCCTGGCAGGCGAGCTCCAGCATCCTGCTGCTGGAAATTAGTTGTCAACTGGCCTCTCTTTCAGCTGGTGTCAGATGTGGGCCACTGATGAGAGATTTGTTGGTATGATAACTCGATTAGGCCTCAGGCCTGAGGGCATGGTGCCAGAAAGCCAGCGTGGGGAGACTCCAAGTCCTCTGGAGAGTAGCATTTTCACTTAGCAATAGCTGCACCCTCAATGCTGGTGCAAATCAAGATTTTAGGCAGAATGTTCGCCTAAGCCACCTTTCACTTTTATTGTATGGAAAAAAATCAACTGAAGCTGATATTCTGATCTCCTTTCTGTTCCACATACAAAAAATAAATGTATACAGATTTCGAATAACATGAGGGAGATTAAACAATTAGACAATTTTCCTATTTGGGTGAACTATCCCTGTAAAATGAATTGCTCATTTAGATGAGAGCATTAGTCTCAGGTCAGTAAACCTGGTCAGTAAACCAAGAGTGGTGGTGGCGTAGTGGCTAGAGCACAGGGCTGCTAATCAGACGGTTGCTGGTTCGAACCCCACAGCCAACACCATTGTGCCCTTGAGCAAGGCACTTAACTCCAGGTTGCTCCGGGGGGGGGGGATTGTAAGATGCTTTGGATAAAAGCATCTGCCAAATGCATAAAAATGTAAACCTGAGAAGAGGAGGATACATAAATTCCTAGAGAAGGTGCATCTTGATTCCATTGACTTTGCTCAAGTTAACATAAGGAACAGATATATCATGCAACATCAAGTTGAAAACATTACAAACAATTATTATGTCCTTGTTCCAGTACATTTGGCATACAAGAGTTCTTGTAATATAGTGATCTTTTCATTGCCACTGAGGTATTATATATTATTGACCTATATATTATTTTTGACTGTATATATTATTTTTCCCCTGAAATGTACTGAGCAGAAGCTTACTCAACACTCCACCATTAATGTTTTTTGACCCTTAGGGAGTCTGGCTAGAATTTCTCCTATGTAAGAAAAGTGGGAACTTACTGGTTCAAAAAACACAATAAGTTTTTTCCCCTGCCCTCTCAAATTATTTGTGGCATGGCGTTTAGGGGCTATTCAGTCAATTAACCTCACATCTCTGCTTTACCAAACAACAGTGTCCAGCAATATGGGCAGGCTAAAGACCAAACAGAAGCCTCCCCTTCCCAGTTCAGCTATTGAAGACCTTCAGAATGGACACCAAACAAAGGCCAACCCCTCTCTGTCCCAATGACTCCTCTCTTTGTTGCTTCTTTGGCCTTTATAAAGGAAGAGGGACGCTCATGTTTGCCCAGGAGGTGGTTTAATAGCCCTGGGTGTAACAATTGGCCACATTCAACCTTGCTAGAGAGACTCATTGTATGGGGCAGCTACCAAAGAGCCAGGTCCAGGGACATTCCCACTTGGCTCAGTGAATGGCAGCAAGGCATAGGGGGTAGGCTCAGGAGTAGAAAGGCGCCACGAGGTGATAGGCAGGTTCCATCTGCCCCCAGTGCCTCCTTACCTAGTCTTTCGAGAGGCAGAGGCCTCTCCCTCCACAATGGGTAAATTTAGTGTGTCGGGATGGCTTAAAATGCTCACTTTAGAAAGAGCCGTTGAGGGAAATATCAACACTGTGGATGGGGGTATTGGTTTATTCATCCATGCCTGCCCCTTTCCATTGACCAAGTTCCTTTTCCTTTCAGCCCTTTCTCCTTTTCCCCATTCAGAGGGCTTCTCTCATCCCCAAAACTTTAGACCACGCTATTTTTCCCATACCTTGCAAAGGGGCGGATGACAAGAATTAAGTTAGTTCTGCCACGGCCCCTCGTTTTTGTGTCTTATTGGTTGTGGCAGGTATAAGAAACAGTGATAAAATGGACCATTAAGCAAAACCAAAATGAAAAAGGCACATAAGGTGTGAAGGAAAATATGGAATATCACCTTTAGTTAGAGTATGAGAGCTTATTGAAGCATTGCCATATTATGATTCATGCTTTGACTATGGTTGCACATGTTGGTGACACTTAGTAATGATATTTGTCCTTCAAAAGACACTAAAGAATAATAAACCTTATTAATATGGTACAATGCACACTGCTCTACAAATGTTAAGCACAGTAACTAAAGTTTTTTTTTCTCAACACGAGTTATATAAACATGCACTATTTGGATATCTTTGAACGTTGCCGATTTTTCAGTCTCACGTAGGAGAGCCGCATTTTTTAAATAACATGTCAGGAAAAAAAGCATCTAGAGACACTTGCATTCTGTCACTGTATATGCATTGTGCTGCATCTAGCTTTTTATCGCAAGAACACATTTGTTGTGAACATCCCTGTCTTAGACAGATAGGTTTAGCTCAAATATGCTCAGATTCAGAAAAAAGAGAGTGAGACTTTTATAATCCAATTTTGCCTAGAAAATCAAGAAAACACTTTTAAGCCATTTTTCTTTGTTGATCTAATGGGAGCCAGCTGGTATGTGATAGCTGTGCAGTATGTGTAAACCTCACTCGTTGAGTAGGACTGGTAACAGTGGTGCTGTGACACAGATGGGAGTGAGTGTAATGGATTCAGCTGGAACGTGATAGCTATGCAAGGTGGTGGCTAGAGCACAGGGCTGCTAATCAGAAGGTCGCTGGTTCGAACCCCACGGCCACCACCATTGTGCCCTTGAGCAAGGCATTTAACTCCAGGTTGCTCTGGGGGGATTGTCCCTGTAATGAGGGCTCTGTAAGTCGCTTTGGATAAAAGCGTCTATCAAAATGCATAAATGTAAATGTCTATACGGTATGTGTAAACCTCACCTGTAACTCTTGAGAGTTAGCCTCAAGAGGTGCTCTATTGACTGACGCTAGGGGCTGTAGTATTTAGCCTCCTCATTCGTGCACCCATATCCCATGCTGGCTGACGCTGGTTTTAATCCCGCTCTGAGCTGGTTGAGCAGGCCCGGATACAGTGGTGCCGTGACCCAGATGTAAGTGAGTTTTAGGGGGTGAGTGTAACAGGATACAGCTGGTACGTGTTAAGCTGTGCTTATGTGTAAACCTCACTCCCCAGGCCACAAGAGGCACAACAGTGACTGGCCTTTAGCCTCCTCGTTAGCGAGCCGACTTCTATATCGGCTGTGACCGGTTCGAATCCCTCTCGGAGTGGGTCGAGCAGGACTGTTTACATTGACATTCAGTGAAAATGCTCACATCTGAACTCTCTTCTATAGAAGTTCTCCATAGAAAAACACAATTTATGAATCTCTGTGCAAAGTTGACAGTATTGGACTTTTTTTCTCTACATGCAATAGAATGGCCTTATGGATACTGTATCTAAAAGCTAATTTTACACAAGTTCTCCCACCATAGACACCATTAGATATGGGCACCCAAATTAGCTTCAGTCTCACTGTTGTGAAATGTCAGCTCCAGGTCCAGACCAGGGGGTAAAGGGATAGACCAGCAGATGGTCAGCTCTCAGTTCTCAGCTCTCACCCTAGTGGAGTGCCTTCGAGTCCCTGCTGTACAGACAATACATAATCAAGTTATCTGTAGAAGACTACAGATGAGTGATTTATCATAGATGTGATAATGCAATGCTGTCAATGCTGTAAATGCTGATGCTTAGTTCCAGTGATAGGACCAATGTCTATGCAAAAATATGTATTCTTAGTCTCCATCTCCATGAGATTAATAAATAAATAAATTATTAAATAAAGGAAAAAAGGCTACTTTGACAAAATAATCTTTTGTATTCCACATTGTCATTGCACTTTTGACCAAAACATTTTTTTATTGTAATCAGCATTTTCTGTGCATCAAAATGCACTCGGTGTGAAATAGGCTAATCTATCTAATCACTATCTGCTAATATATTTCTAAAATAGAGTGATCTGTCAAATGGCATTTCCATCTTAGGTGATAAGCACAATTCTTTTTTCCAGAGTTGAGTTCCCCTGAAGCAAAGATGGTGCATTCAGGTTGTATACTCCCAGGGCTGCATGTGACAGCCGAGCAATTGCTATTGAGATGAATGGGAATACTAAAGTATAGCAGCTTTATTAGCAGGTTTGGGGAGTAACGAAATACATGTAATTATGTTTTTAAAATTTTAAATATAAGTAACTGTATTCCACTACAGTTTCAGTTTAATTCATAGGTATTTAGAATACAGTTACATTCAAATGTATTTTGATTACTGAAGAGATTACTTTGCATTTTGTTTTGTTTCATTTATTATTTAGTCCTTTCAGATGGAAAAATGTATACATATATATGATGTGATCCAAAGTGCATTTGAACAGTGGTGAAACACTTTCTTATGATGTGTAACATTCATATGAGCAGACAAGCAGACAAAAATGTCTAAAAAAATCCTTAAAATAAGATCAATTTGATTTATCTTGATTTAGAAACAACACTGCATGATATTGAGGTTTTCAGAGAATGTATTTTTAACATGTGTATTTTGTCTTACTCTACTGGCAGAGTTTTTATAGTCAAAACAATTTATAAAGTCTACCAGTACTGAAGAAGCAATCCAAAGTATTTAGAATACGTTACTGTCCTTGAGTAATCTAACAGAATACGTTCAAAATTATATTTTACAGCATGTATTCTGTAATCTGTAGTGGAGTACATTTAAAAAAGTAACCCTCCCAACCCTGTTTATTAGTAGGCCCTACTGCTTGAGTGTGACAGTCAACTAAATAGAATTAGATTAAATTAGCAGTTTGTTTTAAAGACAAGGATCAGTCAGAATATAAAAAATGCTACCCTTAATTTTTGCTAATTTCACAAGCATTTTGTTCTAAAGCAAGACAAATGTAAAGGTTTTGAAGTGAAGGTTGCTATTTTTCAGTATAAAATTCAGCAATACTACTTAACCATGGTACTTCTACATTTGTTTGATACTCTTAAAGAGAAAAATACTCAGATTTGTGAGTTTGGATACAATATTCAGTTTTAGGAAAAGTAGAACAACAATGATATAAGTCACACGCGGTCAGAATTCTGCCATCCTACAAACTTTAAGGAGATCACTAGAGATGATATGATCACAAATATTATTTTTAAGCTCCAATACCATGGCATGACTAAAAGACCAGCAGCAACAACAAGTAAAACCTGTGGATTACTCAAGAGGTTATTTAATTATTTATTTTTTACCATGAAAGCTGTCATTAGTGAAAATGAGCAGTGTTTCAACTGCTTGTGGCCCAGAGGTATAAAATAAATGCCAGATTTCTAAATCATGAAAGCTCTTGGCACCGTGGAAGCTTAAGCTGAGAGCTCTGGGCAAAAAGCTGCCCACTTTTGTCTTTTTTTAAGGCACTTTCTCAGAGCGGGGTGAGTTTAGGGGTGCAGCATTGAGTAGTAGCGGTTCCCGGTGGGCTTGTGCAGGATATCAGCATCAGGATGCTTTTGGTTTTGATGTGGTTGAGTTGAATAGCTTATATCTGATCCAGTAAGACTGAGGTCCCATTGGGTTCTGCCGTAACCTCGGCGCGATGTGACCCACGCTTCAGAAAGGGCCACGCGGGGGAGAAAACAAGCGATAGTTTTGATCTTTTTATATCGACAACTTGCAGCTGTGTGTTATCGCTGTATCTTTTATCAGGGTTTGTTTGAGTTTCATGTTCCTCACGAGTAGGGCCTCACGAGTAGATTTGCACATTGGAAAAGACCAATAGATCATGTCCATTGCAATAACCTCAATCAAAAGATTTGCTGTTTTTTAATACAAAAGGAAATTCCATTTTGACACTTATTTGCATGTTTTTTTGTTATGATAACTCCAGCATTGCTGTACATCAACACGTATACTGTGCTTTGCATGTGCTGGTGTCCCAGGCATATTAACTAGCATAAACAGCAAGACTTCCTTTATCAACTTTCCTTTTTTGCTGGTTAACATCATGGCTATGCTGGTACACCAGCTTGCCACCACCAAAAAAGCAAATACCAGCTTGGACCAACATGGAAATTCATGCTGGTCTAAGTTTATCTTATCAGACAAATTCCTGGCTTGCTTATTATCAGCAATCATTAAGAATCCCAAAATACTAAAGCTAAATTTATGGCATTCAATATTTTACAATTCTCCCTGTGGCAGTCAGAGGAAAAACCCATGTGATGTATTCACCACTCTTACCTCCCCTTCATGGCAGGGATGGTCTCCGCAGGGTCTTTTCCCCCTGAAAGAATAGGAAACTAGGTAAGACCCCCTTCCCTCGATGCGTGTAAGGGCCCCGGCCGTTCTTGCTCTATGCAGAGAAACATAGAGAGAAAAGAGGCCCAGCCAGGCTTAGCCCGTTCCCAGGTTGGCAAGCGTTGCCTTGTTCCCCTGCCTAGGGTAACCAGAAGGATTCCGATTACTTTTTGGGGCATTGGGGAAGGGTACGTGCAGTCTGACACAGCTGGTCGCCTCTGCACATAAAATACCTGCCCGCTCCTTTGTCCGCAGAACATGTACATGGCTCAGCGCATGGTGTGATTTAAATTGGACCCCTAGTGTTGCTTCTTTGACACAACGTCGAAGTGAGCGACAGACGGGGAACATCTAGGTTATGTATGTAACCTCCGTTCCCTGATGGAGGGAACGAGACGTTGTGTCCTCCTGGCCACATCGCTGAGCCAAGCCACTGTAGTGGCCGGACCATTTCCAGCTCCTCAGAAAAATCCTGAATGAACTTAACGTATTTCCCAGCTTTTATACCCGTATGTCCGGGGGCAGGGTATGCAAATTCTGTCCACCAACATCTAATTTGCCCTTTTTCATAGATCAGAGGCATATTCGGCGCTCAAGAGAGACCCCTAGTGTCACTTCTTCGACACAACGTCTCATTCCCTCCATCAGGGAAGGGAGGTTACATACGTAACCTAGATGTTCTCTTCTATATTCAAACCTTGGGAGGGAGTTAAATGGAGAAAACCAATATCAAAAATGCTGTCATAATTTAGTCATGCTTATGTTGCTCCAAGTATGTATGACTTTCCTTTATGGAACACAAAAAGGAGATATTAGGCAGAATGTTAGCCTCAGTCACCATTCACTTTCACTCTATGGAAAAAGTTGCAGTGAAAGTGCAGATTGTTCTCACTGTGAATTTGGCAATAGAAGGGCAAAAGTTGTTCAGCTGATATTGGTATGTGCTTTCCCAAATTTGAATCACTCTCCCAGAAGTGTTGTTGAACATATTGGCACGCATGAGTTCCAGTTTCCATGAGAAATATCCACCAAGTGGCAACAAAAGCTAATTGTTTTAGTTTAGATTCAGCAGGAATCCATATTTTATTAAACAAACACCCTAACCCAAACCCCAACCCTAAACCTTACTGTCAGTGGAGTAAAAATTTAATCTGTAAAATACTACCTCAAAATCGTGCTCATCATTGATTATGTGAACACAATTTCTTCTTGTTCTCCCTGGGACCAGAACCCTTGTCTCTGAGTCTGGTCATGTAAATCAAATCAGTAGTGCCACAGGAAACGGTAAACACATTTGAATTGGTGCAAAATTGCCTGATGGGAGACTGTGTTTTTCAGTAATTCGGCAGAATGGGTGGTTGATTTCAGGGTACAAGAAAATTTGGTAGCAACATGTTGATATCTTATGTGGTTATGTTGGAAAGTGAAAAGTCACTAAGGCTAAAATTTAGTTAGACATTTCATTTTGTGTTCCATGAGGGAAAGAAAGGTGTGGAACAACATTAGTAAAAGTTTTTTTTTTGTGAACTATATAAGACTTAAAAATCACCTTCTGGAGAAGCAAGGGAGGGTGAAAGAGAGAATTAAAAAATCTGGACTGTTCTACCTAGCGATTAGGTAGGAAAAAACAAAACACCGTGGACCGCAGCCAGTTTCAGGAGTGAATGAATCTCAGATGGTGAGTGCTGGCTGAGGGCCCGGGTCCCGGCACAGGTTGCAAGGAGAGGCAGGGCTGCAGCATGTAACCTCAGTCCTGTTTATGTTCCACATTCTGACGGTGGGGAGCCCTTAAATTGGAGCCATGCTGCAGGGGATTATGCCTATGAACCCAGAGATATGTGCACTGGGAGTGGGTGATGGGGGAGGTGGCCAGACATGTGTCTTGAGAGCTGGGAAAAGTGCTACCCACACACTCACCATATCTTTCTCTCTACTCTCTTTTTCATTCTCTCTCAATGTCTAGTTTTCTTTCCTTCCTTCTATCTTCTGGCAGAGAGGCCACAACCATAGCCCTCCATGTGTGGAGGATGTTTTCCACAAGCAAAGCGGCCCGCTTGGCTGCAGCTGTCCAAACCGGAGGGCCTTGGAAAGGGGAGGAGAACAGTGGAGTGTGGAGGGGGGATGGTGCTCTTGGCAAAGGTCAGACACCCCAAGACAGCTTTGAGTGTGGGAACTGTCCGGGAAAGCATGTGCAAAATGATCTGCGCCATGGTATCGTTTTTCTACAAAGATGCCTTAAGGGAGAAGCTTGGTAATATATGTATGTCTTGCTTGTTTGTATGTGTGTGAAAGCAGATGGAGGGCTGCTGTTGGGAGGCAGTACAGTACACTCAGAGTAGAAGGAACAATAATGTAGACTTCAACTCAAACACAGCTGCACATTGACTCATAAGACCTGTCCACCTGCATCTATGAGAATGTCTACAATATGTATGCACGTGATGCATGTGACCCATCAACAGGTATATGATGACACATTGTGCTTTGTAAAATTACTGTTTATTAATTTGAAACACATCAGTGGGATATAATTTTAAATTTTAACTCACCCACATATTGTTCCAAACAAGTATGACTTTCTTCTGTGGAACAAAATAGGAGATGATATGCAGAATGACAGCCTTTCATTTTCATTGCATGGATAAAACAATTTGTATAATTTGTTTTCCATGTATATATATATGAGAAATATAAAATATTTTTTTTGTGGAAATCAACTTTATATATATATATATATTGCAATGACAATAAAACCCTGCAATACCAGTAGTACAAATAAAGTTACACATGAGAAGTTAGTTAGCTTAGATACATCTTGCAGATGTGATGGGATGCATTATCAGAGATTTTACCTTGGGTCTTCAGTTGTTTTGGGTCTTTTATCATCAGAAACCCTCGCCCAGGCGACCCTGTCACATCGGTCACAAATTATGCCCAACAGGTTTAGAGCTCTGCAGAGTGAGTGTCCTGCAAAGCCCCTACAGCCTACTTTAATTGGCTTACAGTGTGTCCTCCAGCCTCCGGCCCATCTCCACCAGTTCCTGGTATTTTGCACACTTCCTCTCGTTGGCCTCTTCAATGCCCTCTTCCCAGGGCACTGTGAGTTCCAACATGACCATGTGCTTGGTGGAGATGATGATCATAACTGCCAGTCAGACGCTGTGTGAAGGAGACCTGACCTTGATTTTGGTTGTAGATGGGGTTTCTCTCCAGCTTTGATGAAGGTGATGGAATTCTTTGGGTCGTAATTGTGTTTGCTGGTGCAATGGCAGTGGCTATGCACTCTGCAACTGCCTTGAGCAACTGGTCATGGCGCCAATGATAGCGACCTTCCCCAAGGGCTTTTGAGCAACTGCTGAGGAGATGATCCAGAGAACCCCTTCCAGGACAACAAGGGTAGGAGCGTGTCTCACTTTTTCCACAGATGTGAAGTCCTAAACTGTCTGGAAAAGAAACTGGACACAATGGAAGTCTGCCAGCTGATGTTAGCCTAGGTAATCCTGTGTTGCAGTGTGCAGTCCCACCTTGTCCATGCCCCCTGCTGGCGGAGCCCCACCATCCTGCTTTCTCAATCTTCCTCCACGCCAGCTAAGAATTCTTCCTGGATTAAATGGTGTGACTCTCTGCCCTTGGTCTTTCCAACCTGTCTCTTTGGAAAGTATCCCAAACCCGCTCTGCCTGTTGCCACCTCCACTGCTTCCTCCGCTCTCCATTTTCTGCCAGTAATCAACTCAATTCTAGCCGATGACACTTTGTGGCACTGTAGTCCCTGTACTGCAGAGCATTTCTTGTTCATGACACTATAAATTCTTCAGTGAGACCACTGAATGGGAGCTGCAAAATGTGCCTGTATAGTGCCATAATGCTGAAGCTGCAGGGAAGTCGCTGCCACTTGCGGAGGTAGCCACTGATTTTCCTCTGAAGGGACTCAACTGTTGTAAGTGGGACCACATAAATAAGCAAAGGCCACAGGCATCGGGAAAGGATGGAATGCTGATAGATCCAGGCTTTCAATCTAACCGGCAGGCCTGACTTGTCCACTGAGCCAGGCTTTGCGTTCTTTGTTGGTTTTCTGAATGGCATCAGAGTCTTCCAAAGATCTTCCCCAGGCTACTGATAGGTTTTTTTAGTGATGGTCGGAATGGCAGTCCCGGACAGTGAAAAGTGGAATTAGTCTAACATCTTCCCCTTTTTCAGCACCATAGATCAGGACTTGGTTGGTTTGAAATCCTTGACCTAGTGATAATTTTCTTGAGTCCTTGAAGTATTCATCTACTTCCTGGAACGGATGTGGTCATGATGGGAAGGTCATCCATAAAAGCTATTATGGGAGTTGTCGCACACAAGTCTTGGATAGGGGACCTCTGCACTCTACCTCAGCTGACTTGGCTGTGGTAGAGTTGGACCTGGCTAACCTGTAGAACAACAACTGTTTTCATGGTTTCTCTGCTGAGCTGTGTGACAACACCTCTGTGCTCCAAGCCAGCACTCCAGGAAGCACATTCTTCTGTGCTGAGGGGTCGATATAGTTGTTTTTGAGGAGAAACTTTATTAGTCTTCGGGGCACCATGCTGAAAAATGCCTTCCCCTTAAACTCAGTAGTGAGACTGAATGAAACTGGTTGATGTTCTCTGAGTTCTCCTCTTTGGTGATCCAGACTCCCTCTGCATACCTCCACTGGTCAGCTACTCTCCCTCTATGCCATGTCAATTTAAAGATCTTTCACAGGTGTCAAAGAAGTTCTGGGCACCGCTTGTACATGATGTAGTGTAGGGTTGTGCTGATAGACAATGATATTGGGGATCAGCAATAGAGATATCGCTAATAGATGAGGCCTTTGACAATATCAAGATGATATTTGGCTCGTTTTGGCTCAAATCAAAATTGAATTTCAAGGTGATCCTACACAAATAATGATCAAATGTCCTCGAATAGGTAGCCTATACTTGTATTATTAAAATAAACACAAGGCCAGAAACAATATGAGATCACGATTCTCGATTTATGATCGAGTTATGCCATTCAGTTATCTGTATGCCTACAGATTGTTAGCTAAGAAAACAAGCTGGTTTACTCTCTCTGGTTTGAGAAGGTTGCGGTGGAGAGTAACTATGTTGCCAGTTGCACTGAATTTGTGCTCTGATGGGGTGCTGGTTATGGTAACACGCAGGCATTTTCTAGCCATGTTTGCCATTAAAGGAAAGCGGCTTCTGTTTTCTCTCCACCATTCCAGTGCCTTGTCATCACCATCAATAACTTCCCCTAGCAAGTAGGATGTGATTTCCGATTGTGCTGACTGGTCTGTGGGGTTTGTGGACTGCTTCACCCTGCCCAGAAGACGGCCCAGTGGTCCTCTTAGCCAGCTGTTTCTCAGCTGCTGCACACACTACTTATTTTTCTTTTTCCTCTTCCTCCTCCTATCCGATGCATACAGGTGGCTTGATTTTAACTTTCCAGTATGCCATCATCTCAACCTCAAGCTGACTTTTGGCCACATCAACGTGTGCGGCATCGATGTGGTCCCCCTTATAGCATGGGTCAAGGAGGGTGGCTTTGCGCATCAACTGAAGGATGTTGTCGTCATATTTCGAGTCGAGTTTCTCCAAGATCCCCCTTCTATTTTCTGCCGTCATCTTTACATCAGTCTCCTCTTCTTTCAGGAGATCCTTCAGCATGAGCAGCAGAGATGAGACTTTCATGTAATTTTCAGCTGATAAAATATCAGTAAATTCTGTGAAAGGTTCAACCCATCATTGACAGCCTCTAGTACAGCAATGTCCTGCCAGGTCACATTTGGGAGTGTGCGACGGCTCTTGTCATCAAAAAACCGTTTTGATTGCAGGGAGCTGTTCCAGGATTTTTACTATCATGGCATATGTTGATCCCCAACGAGGTGCACAATCCTACAATGATAATAATAATAATAATTTGCTTATTATTAATATTGTCATTAATTAGCGTACTATTAAGATTAGGCTATTTCTAGTCTGTGACTGACATTTTTCACTAACATTAATGTGTGGGCCACGAGAAATAATAAGCCAATAAATTAAGATATGCCATTATCAACATATGTTTCAGAGATTCAGCTGTTCCTGCACCTTGCGTAGCTCTCGTTGTCTCTACCAGCTGTGAGAGAATGCACCGGTAATGCAGCGGCAGATGCCAAAAGCTTGATCAGTTTGTGCTTTCTCCTTGTTGTGAATAATTGACTGCCACATTCAAGTTATGGCCAAAACAGTTTAGCCATGACCATATGAGCCCTTGTGTGGCCGCAACAATATTGGCCCCATTGTCAGTAGTGATGCATGAAATTTTACTCTCTTCTATGTCCCAATTGTGTATGACTTCTGACAGCCAGTACCTCTTCAGTGTGGTTTTCTGGGATGTCTGTGGTCAAAGTGACAAAGTCAGCCGCTTTCAAATCTTTAGTTATGCTCTCCCTCATTTTATTGTATATGTTGACGTAAAACGTACCTTCTCAACTGTATGATAGGAGACCATCTCCTTTTCGATATACTTGGAGACAGCTGCTGTGCACTGGGCCAACCCATCACTGTTTTGTTTGTACTAAGTGCTTTTTGCAAAAGCTCAGATTGACTTCGATTTTAGCTGACTACAGCTTCTCTTGGTGCTAGCTTATTAGCCTCAGCAGTGTGGTGGGCACACAAATGTACATATAGGTTTGTGATTTGAGATTCCTTCACTGGCACAACTCTCATGCAAAGTTTGCAAATTGCCTGTGTAATATTCATGGGCTCGCCTTTTGCATTTGGTTTAAAACCGAAATATTGCTAAAAATGCAACATGAAATTTTTTTTTAACACCAACTCCATCTTTGCTCGCAAAATGATGGACAATGATTCTAATTTTTCCACACATCATTTCGGTGATAAAAGTAAATAATTCAATAAACAAGTAAACAATAAGTAGATAAATGAGTAAATAAATGAGCAAATAAGTAAACTATTGCCCGCCCCATGCGTGATAATATTGTGTATTGGCGATCTCATAGGCTGCCGATAGGACGATCGAACTATGAAGAAGATCGCCCAGCACTAATGTACGTTACAACACTGGGGCCTGAAGCAGAGGCTGAATGTGATGCCTTGATGACTTCCTCGACCTCCTTCAGGCTTGGATTTTTCAGATTAAATTATGTTGTTGGGAGGGCTGGACAGGTGAGAGCTTTATTGTGTTCAAGCTCCTGTACTTTCGCCGGATCAGTCAGGGTGTGATGCAGAAAGCGTTTGATTCTACTGAGCAAGTCAGACGACCACTGCGCTTGTCCCCAAGCAAAGGGGTTGGCAATGAATGCAGCTTGCTTCCTGGTTCTCTCTCTTCCCCTTTTCCTGTGCCACTCTGCCTTGTGGAGGGTCAGAGCAAATCTGACTAAAACCATGGTAAATCTGATAATGTTTACATCTTGTAGCTTTATTTTAAGTCGTCTACTTTAACCACAATATATATATATATATATATATATATATATATATATACTGTATAAACAATAGATGAGTAAAAACAACTTTTTGTGATAATCAACATTATGGCCTAAATGAGGATAATTTAGCATCACCAGGGATTTTCCTTTAATATATACCACCACTGTATGTTTCAGATTATCAAGACAGGACAAGCAATGCTATCTTGCATTATTAAAGAAAAGTAACTAAAAACTTTCACCTAATGAGGTATTCTTAAATCCATGTCATCCTTACAGAGATGGCTTAGGACTTGTTTAGCAGGTGGTTTTGATCACAAATAATTGTCTGAACTCTACAAATACACACAAATTTGTTAATTTGTGTGTGTGTGTATCTGCACTAATAATGTAAGGGGACTTCACTCTCACCCACTTTTGTGCAAGCTCTGTGCTCTTCTATTCATTCAGCTGCAACTTTGAAGACAGAAAATTCCACAGATAAGTCAAGTCCTCCTCTAAACGAGCTCTGGAGAATACAGTATACATCCACACTTTCCATAACACAGATTCCTTTTATTTACCCAACCATGATGTGGCTGAACAGGCTTTAAAATTTAAGTAAATGTGTAAATATGATCCAACCACAATTATTTAACTGACAAGGCTACAGTCTTAAATGTTGCTTTGAGAGTTCTTTATGTCTGCTGACATGCATTCAGTGGGAGAGCATTGAAAAGTCTCAGTAAGCGCTCTCCACGGGACCTTATGATAGGGCCCAATTCATATCAAAATAGGGCCCAATTCCTTACAGTAAATAACAGTTGCAGTCATTATATTGTTTTCCATGAAGTGGCTTATTTGGAGCATTTAAACTGGTAATTTTTAAGCCCAGATGTGGCTCTTTTGCCCTCATTCAGGGGTAGGAAATTGAACATGGGCAGTGGGAATTTGTTAACACACCACAGATAGGGTTCAAATGTCAAGACAGGAGATCCAGTACCGCTAGCAGCTGCAAGGGGTATTAAGCCCTATAATGAGTTCAAGAGGAACATGGATCAGCAGAGTTATGGGGAAAGCCCCTGTAAGTGCCATTGTTTTTCTCTCTTGACATCTGTATTATTATACTGTATATTTATCACACCAGTTTATGTGGATGTCTGAACTACTGAAATTACTGGCATAACTGAAAAACTACTAGGCCTACTAGTGATTGCAGGCTTAGGGGTAACAGAATACTTGTATAGAGTTATGTAATCAGGATGCAAAAAATGTGTAACTAATCCATTACAGTTACATAAAAACTCAAAGTATTCAGGTAAAAATTGGGATTACTAGCAAGATTACAATTTTCAATATGCATAAAAATAAAATAAACAAAAGGTTCTCCTGTCATGGGGTGGGGGGGACTGTCATGATCCTTCTCTGTCTGCCCTTTTGTTGGTTGTTTGTCTTTGTTGAGTGTGTTATGTAAGAGCACATGGCTTTGTCTAGTGTTTATGTTTGTCATGTGCTGTCCCAACCATGCCCCATTGTACCCTCTGACCTCAACCCTAGTTTAGTCCTCGTTATGTTGACTATCTTCACCCATTTCCTCTTGTGCCTTGCCTGTATATATTGTGCACCCTTTCCTCTTGTGTTTTTGGATGATTTTGTTCCCATGTCTGTTGACCAGTGTTCATGTGTTTTTTTCACTCATTCCTGCATTTGGGTCCTCTTTCCTACTTGTGTACCAGGGCAGGAAGTTAATAAATGGTCAGTGTCAATTAGTCTACATGCTAACTGCAATGCATGACATAATTAAACTTTGAAGTGTTTTTGAATCTGAGGTATATCCTGTCAGATTTTTTAATGTTAACCAAGACATAATTCAGTGCATCTGTTCTAACTCTTTTTCTTGATGAGAAAATAAACTATTTTCTGAAACCGATAGAGAACTCATCTGATTTGGTTAAAAATGCTGAATACAAATTCTACATTTGAATGTATGAATATATATGTTTTTCCATTTTAAGGAATTTTAATTTCTTTCTTATAATAGCTACATCACTCATTATTCCAACACGGTTTGTTTGCATTCAGAAGGTATGATTAAAAGTCATCGAGAACATATTGCTTTTCTCTTGACTTTATTCACAAATGAGATCTTGAGGTAATCAAAAGGTAATCTGATTATATTAATTATCAAGGTAACTGATTGTTACTGATTATTTTTTCCTAAGTAATCAGTATTTCTAATGGATTACATCTTAAAAGTAACCCTCCCAACCCTGAGTGAGTGGCACAGGTCTTCTCAGTTTAGGGTTTTTCTCTGACAGCTGTTAAGACCATTTTTGACCTTGTGTCACAGTGAATATGAGAAGCTGAGGTAATGCTCTCTGATGTCCAGATTGTAGTCATCCAGGGTTGATCTGTTCCCACAGCCGCTTAACACAAACCCTTTACTTATTCAGAGTCATCTCTATTCAGGCCGGTAATTACATGCCTTAGACCTTTTCAATCTCAGTAAATTATGAGTAAATTATGACAATTTCATTTTTGGGTGAACTATTCCTTTAAGACATAATATACAGTATATGGTTTATTAAACCATATTAAACAACCACTGGCTGGTCCTCACATTGTAGGTGAATTTATATTTTACACTCCCAAAACCCACACTCACAGGAATTATCCATGGACTGGAGGGAGGTTCCATATTGTCGAGCGCATCTAAACACGTTCAGTGGGAGATGCAGATACAAACACAGAGACAGCGTGTAACAGCGATAGCTACTGCTGCCAGGGCAGTGTACATTCATGGAAGTAATGTCTGCATAGGAAAGCTATAGGATACTCCCTTGCTCCCTGTTAATAACTTAACCTCCAATGTACTGTCTGTGTGCACTGGTCTCAGAACTGTTAAAATGCAGTTAAAATGCACATCGTTTTCATCCTAACTCCATATACAGCATCTCTGAAAGTATTATTTTTCTGCTTTTGGATGAACACATTGATTCTCAATGTGATAATGCACAGTAGATATTGGATTCCTAAGGAAAAGTAGCCCGATAGTTCATGTCCCTGGTCATTGTATTCAACAGCGAGCCGTTTTGTGATAAATTGCTTTTGACTCAAACAGGTTTCAGTGTAAAAACTTAAAGGTATAGTTCACCCAAAAATAAAAATTCTCTCATCATTTACTCACACTCTTGCCATCCCAGATGTGTATTACTTTCTTTATTCTGCAGAACACAAATTAAGGTTTTTAGAAGAATATCTCAGCTCTTTTGGTCCACACAATGCAAGCGAATGGGTGCCACAATTTTGAAGCTCCAACAAATCACACAAGTCAGCATAAAAGTAATCCATAAGACTCCAGTTTTTAAATCAATATATTCAGAAGTGATATAATAGGTGTGGGTGAGAAACAGATCACTTTCACATTCTTCTTCTTGTGTTTTGCGCTATTCACATTCTTTATTCTACAGGGCAGGGAGAAGAATTTCAAGCAAAAAAGCACTTAAAATTGATCTGTTTCTCACCCACACCTATCATATCACTTATGAAGAAATTGATTAAAACACTATGTATGGATTACTTTTATGCTGCCTTTATGTGGTTTTTGGAGCATCAAAATTTTGGCACCCATTCATTTGATTGTATAGACCTACAGAGCTGAATTATTGTTCTAAAAATCATACTTTATGTTCTGCAGAAGAAAGAAAGTCATACACATCTAGGATGGTATGAGGGCGAGTAAATGATGAGAGAATATTCATTTATGGGTGAACTATCCCTTTAATGAGGATTCTTACAAGATGTAGTTTTGTTGGCGTTTCTTCCAAAGACAAACTCTGCTGAGATCGGCAGCATGTTGTTTTGTCACATGACTCGGTGCGTCAAAAGTTTAACTCTTTACTGACAGCCCAGATTGTCCTGAACTGAGATCCATCAGTTTAAATGAAACTAAATTATGCGTAACATGTAGCAAAGACAAAACACACAGTCCACTCAGGAGGATGCGAGATTCGCATGTGGTTAAAATTCTATTTAGACTTTTAAAACAAAAAATTCAAAGACTTATACTGGGTTTTTTTAAGACCAGTTGTGGATTATTTTTGGCATTCATTCAGGAGCAGAAAACAGCATTGCTGTAATAAATTGCTTAATATTGCAGGAATAATCTAAATAAAAAACACAACAACGACAATCTATGATGTATGATATTAAACTACTCTAAAAAATATTTTGATCTTGGATATCTTCTACTATGTCGTATGTCCAGTGATCCTTTCTAGGGGCTGCAGATTAACACCATGTAAACATCCAGTTATCCCAAGATATATTTATATTATACTTGTTTTGACTGAATGATTTTTTATTGCTTTCTTCTTTTTTACAAGTTTGACGCAAACTTGTCAATGGGGCAAGTAAAATACATTTAAGTAAATATATAATCTTGGAAAGATTATTTTACACAATTGTGTTTGTCAAGTAATTATGTTATTTGAAGGATTTTTTAAATATATTTTCATTGGAAAACAAGACAATAATACTTAATATCTTTCTATATTCTTTTTATTTTGTTTCAATAAAAAAAAAAACTTTTTATTTATTTACTGCATTTATTAAGTTACATAAAGGCTGACAAAATTTGAATGACAGGAAAAGGATGTGTAATCACTACTTGGAGCATTGTAACTAACCTTTATATCACTGTTAACATCACAGGCAAGCGTGATGTAAATGTTAAACCAGTGCCTCGTGCTCTGCTGACTATCGGCACCTATAATAATCTTCAAAGACATGAGGTGGCATGTCTGGTTGTCAGCCCACACACATGCATTAATGAACCAGCACACATACACACACACTCATAGCTATATCTCCTTGCATGAACATGGAACAAGCCTTCAGGCTGGCTCAAGTTTCTGCATAAAGCAGTAAAGATACAGTTTCACTGCAGGTGTCCCATCAAAGGTTGCAGCATGCACTGGCCAGCATAGCCCATAAATTAGCAGAGTTACAGGTCCATTTACTCAGAGCACCATTTGCCTAGATGAAAAGCCCATGTGTAGGCTGTTAAGCCTCAGGAATGAGTGCCATCCTTTGGTTTGATTAAGACTGTGCTGCATCTGCCCTAATCTGTATACCTCCAACCTTTTCTCTTCTCTGCATTGCCCTGTAACAGAAAATGCATTTAGTGCACTAGCAGCCAGTGTTGTAGTACTCAAGATCGGTCTTGGTATCGAGACCGGTCTCAAGACCAATTTTGTAAGGTCTTCTCTCGGTCTCAGACAAAGAAGACTCTGGATTTTATTTCAAGACTGGTCAAGACCACAACTGCGTGGATATCACTAAATTGCCTGTGCATTGTCTGATGTATTTGTTAAAATAATTACTGTGATTGGATGTAAAACTTCCTGCTTCAAATGCAAGCAATAACTTGAATCATTTTGACTTTGAAATTTTTGTTATTGTTAAAGGCTTTCACCCCTCCCCGCCCCCCCTTCACGCACACTCCAATAAAGTGAATCCAGGAGACAGGAGAAGAAATTTTGGCTGTCTGAGAGATGCCAGGGAAATTTTCTGTAATAAAATTTGGCTTCCTAAACCAGTGTTTCCCAACCAATGTGTCCAATAGTGTGCCGTGAAAGAATGTCAGGTGTGCATGGAAATTATCAAATTCCTCAAAATAAATAAATACAGTTTTTTCCCGGTATTTTATTGAAGGATTAGAGACAGTAGAAGAGTTTTAAAGTTGCCAATTAAGTATATTTTCCATTAAAAAGTATTTTATGCAACAATTTTAAATATTTTGCCCATCATAACATTATTGTTCTAAAAAACTCTTGTCCACTGTCAAACACAACTCCTCACATTAATTATTTATTTATTTTTTTTAATTATGCTTCATCATCACATTTGTAGTAAAAACATTCAGTCAGTGAACCATATAAATTAATAGAATATAACAGGCATATTGTTTTACTTAAAGACTAAAAGCTGTTTATTTGTGCACAGCATAGTTACAGATGTTATGAACAGATGTGGCTTACATGTCGCGTTTCTCTCATGAAACATAAAAAGAATATGAGAAAAAAGAAAGTACAAAAACACCAAAAACACATGTGTAGATTCAGAGGTACTGTAATCTTTACAGAGTGCGTTTGACATCTGAACCGGTGAATGGAGGCCGGGTGTCTGCTCTTGGGTTCTAGTGCCTGCAGGATCTAAGTTCTGTCAGTGTGACTTGTGTGTTTTTCATCAACAACGCGATTTTGACCTGGTGTGATTTATAGACAGGCACGACTTTATTTCCGGAAAATACAGTAATAAATAATAATAATAAAACAAGAATGTATTTGCTTTGCCGTTGCAAGAAATATTTTGGAAGAAAAAAAAAAATCTACAAATGGGAAAAGACTCAAATTTGTTTCTTTTTCATTATCCAATGAAATTCAGCTATTGCATTTTTTGCATAGCTGAATTTCAAACATTATGAGTTCACGCTAAGTTAGACAGAAAACATGGACAAGTTCTTGAAAAGAAAAACAATCAATGATGGTTATGTGGGATAGTGGTGTGCCATGGGATTATTTAAACGTAAAAAGTGTGCCGTAGCAGAAAAAAGTTGGGAAACACTGACCTAAACCACAAAGAGTTCATCTGCAAAAAAGTGTCCAAAAGAAAACACACAGCAGTATGCAGTTCTGCAATGCAATGCTTACCGAGATGGCTGGGACCACGTCAAATGTTTTTTGGCACTTAGAAAGGAAGCATAAAGAAAGATAAGCTGTGTAAGCTAGATAACATTATCAATATGCCTCTTGCTGCATTCTATTCATTTACATTCCATTTACATTAATGCATTTGGCAGACTCTTTTATCCAAAGAGACTTACAGTGCCCTTATTACTGGGACAACCCCCCTGGAGCAACCTGGAGTTAAGTGACTTGCTCAAGGACACAAAGGTGGTGGCTGTGAGGATCAAATCAGCATCCTTCTGATTACCAGTTCTGTTGGTGCAGCTATCATTATGAGGACTCTCCACAGATATTTTTTATACTGTACAAACTATAGATTCTATCCCCTAACCCTACCCCTATACCTATCCCTAACAAAAAACATTCTGTAATTACCAGTTTGTAGCATAAAAATAAATCCTCATAAACCTGCCCAACCCCGTCAATATCCTGGTCTTGTCTCTGTCTTGATACACTCTGGTCTTGGTCTTGACTTGGTCTCGTTTCGGTGGTCTTTACTACAACACTGCAAGCAGATCACTAAAAGCTCAGTGAACCTGAGTGCACTGTCAAATCTTTCACTCACTAAATTCTAAATTTATCTCATTTCCCTCTACACTCTACACATTTCGGACAAGTTTTCACATACTTAAGGTGTGGTTATAGTAGTATATATAGTATAGATAATTCGCTCACACTGTTTAAAATCTGCCATTTACTCACCTTCATGTTATCCCAAACCTGTATCACCTTCTTTCTTCCATGGAACACAAAAGGAGAAGTTTGACAGAATATCAAGGACTGAAAGCCTTAGTCACCATTCAATTTTATTATATGGGAAATAGCAGCGCCAACATTCATTAAAACAAGGCTTCCTGCATTCCACAGAATAAAGTAAATCATTAAAGTTTTGGGTGAACCTTTAACCCTTAAAGGCATGCACAATTACTTTGAATGCTGATGTTATGCTCTAGGGCTTCTGATTTCAATAAATCATAAATCACCCTTAACAACTAATGTAAAGTGCTAAAATATGCCAAAAACTCTACTTGCCCGCAGAACTTCAAACCATGCACTTTGGTATTCTTTGTAGTGAGCCAAGAGGTCCATCTCTGATGGATATTGATCAAACGTCTTTGCACTACATGGATTCACAGGTCAGAGTTCACCAAACTTGAACTTTGTTAGGCAGTGAAAGACAAAACGACTTTGCATGAGCTTGCATTCCAACGTTTGCATACATATAAATGGATGTGGAAAAAAGTCTGACAGCAGCTATATCAGAGGCACCGATTAATGCTTTGTTGTCGCAAATAATTTTTCAGACATTGTTATCCAAATCTTTGGTCTTCAAATTAGGTAGAATCCTCTTTTCACAATTGTGAATCAAGAGGCCTGGGGGTCTCCTGCTTTCAATTAAAATCTCAAACATAGTTTTTTCTCTCTGCAGACCCTTGAAAATATGCTCGTAAATCGTCATTAGTTTTTACGGGTTTCCCCTTTTCAGTTGCACATAGGAGATGTCTGGCACAAGCAGCAGCTCACTGGATTGGCCTATCAAGATCTGCCGACTCCCTGCTGAGCCCTGAGTTAAAAAAGATGACATATATGGCTGCTTCCTATCACCTAGTGCATCTGCTTTTGTCCAAATAATAAGAAACATACTTCTACATTAGTTATTTACATTTACATTTATGCATTTGGCACTTACAGTGCCCTTATTACAGGGACAATCCCCCCGGAGCAACCTGGAGTTAAGTGCCTTGCATAAGGACACAATGGTGGTGGCTGTGGGGATCGAACCAACAACCTTCTCCTTACCAGTTCAGTGCTTTAGCCCACTACACCACCACCACTCCTCAGAACGGAAGTGCAAAAATGAATACTGTTTTCAAACAGCTTTCTGAATATGTCCTTTGTCGTTGTTGATCGAACAAGCAGACAGTCTGCCCCAAACTCATGCCATTGAGTCAGTTTTGCTGTGTAGGACTAGACGGTCCACTCAAAAAAACAGATAACTTTTTTATAGCACAACAGGATACAATGTATACAGTTTTCAAGAACATTAACAAATTGATTATTATAGATGTCTCTGCATAATAAGCTGGGATAGGAGAGTATCTCCTAAATACTATAAGTATTTGAACAATGGAAAAGTCTACACCTAAAAAAGGATGTCAAAGCATCATTAAATATGCTTGGCATGTATGCAACTTCTTGTGTGAAGAGAACAGAGAGCTACAGAGAGCTGGCAGAAGCGTCGATTTAAAGTTAAAATCATTTTATTTCTCGATTTTTTTTCACATTACATAATCGACTGGAGTCCTGTGGATTACTTTGATGCTGCCTAAATATGCCTTTTGGACAATCAAAAATTGGTGTCCATTCACTTGCATTGGACAAAGCTAAAACATTTTTTTCCTAAAAATCTTAAATCCTGTTCTGATGAAGAAAGAAGTTAATATACATCTTGGATGGCCTGAGGGTGAGTAGATTATCAGCAAAGTTTAATTTTTGGGTTAACTATTCCTTTAGTACTGTGGTCTTTTAACAATCTTAATTGGAAGCCACTGTGTACCATTTCCCAAAAACATCTCTCGGTACCCTCCACATCTGAGTACAATAATGCCCCATCTATTTCTGAACCATCACTAAAGAACCTCTGGGTTCTGCTACGAAAGAACAGAATGTGATTTTCTTTTCTGTAACAAAAGGAGAGAGAAATTGCAAGGGAAGTTTGAAAATGTGCTTCTTTTGTGGTAACCTACACAGGCTGGATTGCACAGAGATGGCGTGAGCATTGCCTCACATGAGAGCCAAAGTACAGCAGAAGCTTTTGGTTGGAATGATTATCGCATGCATACATTGGTGCACTAAGACACCATGGTGAAAACAGAACTATCACCAGAACACCGGAACCTTCTGCTAGGAGAGTTGAGTGGCTAAAAATTAAAGACGACATGCTGGCTAACTAGAAAATCATACTGGTGGATACTCACTAAGATTTATTTTATTTTTTTCACTTCATTTTAATGGTTGGCCTGGAGCAAGTTCTATGGTATATGCTAGAATGACAAAGGCATTTCAGTGATAAGATGGAGAGTGCCTGGGCGGTATGGAAATGATGGCTGCTAGCATTGTCTCACTGGAGATTTTCTGACTCCTCTATGACGAATCCCAGTTACGGAGACTCTTGGCATGCTAATGTGGGCTGCATTGCAATAGATGGGCCCTCCACTCAGGAATAAGCCAAAAAGGCCTCTACGAAAAGCAAGATGTAATGCCACTTTTTCATGCTCATTGCGGGCCTCTGATAGCTGCAGTGGCATGGATTTGTATCCCAGTTACACTGAAAGAGCTTGCGAATTGGATCGAGCTTAAAAGTGAAGCAAGAAAGCCCTGGAAAATCAGCGCTCAAAGGCACATTTCAACTGGAAAGCATTTCTTTAAAGCCTGTGCTCCTTGGTGGCTGACAATCCTATTAGAGAACCAATGCCTTGCAATTAACAGTGAAAAGAGATATAAAAATAAATTAGAGAGGGAAAAACATTAAATGTGGAGGCATTTGAGAAGGACTAACCTTATAATGTACTTATTTGATATAAAGATACCACAGGCCTGAATCATCTTTTCACAGTGATGTTTGAGTGGCATGGCCACCATCTGCCAATTTCCCATTGTCGCCGCTCTTCACTTCACTGATGGCATAAAGCATTGCAACAGAAAATGGGTTTACTCTTTCCTTGGAGATTTTGGATCAGATGAAAAAAAAAAGAAAAACAAACCATCAAAGGAAAAGCACCAGGCCTAATGATTCACCATATCAACAGACTCAATGACTACCAAGACAGAAGCCTCTCAATATCTAAAAACAGCCTGATCAGTAGCCCTCTTTCACTCTTCTAATGACATGAAAGCACTTTGCTTTTGGACATTCAAAGGGAAACAAATACACTTAACAATCAAATTAGACACAATTTCTTGCACTTTAGGTCACATATAAGTGCCTTTGCCTGCATGTTTTACCTGAAATAAACATGTTTGTCCTCTTTAAGTATGTGAATATGTGATATATTTGCTGAAACCATTTGTTTTACTTACCTTTATGCAATTTGCTCTTGCTCTTTCCTTTCAATTTTATCAGATGTGATGATTGTTTTAACACATTGTGCAGAAATTGCTCTGATTGCTTTAAACACAAGTAAAGCAACCTGAGCAATATTGAAATACTATAACAATTTAACTTAGTGTTGTTATGTTGTAGTGCTGACAAAAAAAATACTATTTTGAAATTTTACTTGGGTCAAAATTATTAAAAATCTTGAATACACGAGAAACGGATGCACATAGTTCAATAGAAAATATTTTGTTGGTTTGTGTCTGATCTGCTGCTTAGATATGTCTATGGCCTCATCCACACAAACTCTCCCCGAAAACTTTTGCTGTCCACCACTTTTTCAAAACAGTTTTCATCAACACACAAACACATGAAAATATATATAATATACTGTAGAATAATTTTGAAACTGATAGTATCATGTAATTAGCGAGAATCAATCACAGGTATCTAACGTAATTGTTTTCCAAAGTCTATTAAAGAGCGTTTTCAAAAGTCTTCATTTCTGTTGCAGGAAAACAGTTTCCCAGAGTGAATGAGAGGAACAAACACAGCAAAATTTACTATTTACTCTACATTGTCTAGAAAAAAAAGAAGAAGAGAAAAAAACTCACAAATTTAGAGGACAGGGTGTTAGTGGTCTTGAATTTAAAATTATGAGCAAGTGAAATTGTGAGAATTTATGTGAGTCTTAAGGCAACAGATAATTAACAGGACCACAACATTTGTTTGTTGGTTTGTCTCTGATACATTACACATTTTCTTATCAAACCCTAAATAGTTCACATGTTCTGTTTCTTTATATTTTTTGCTATCATCATCAATTTGTGTCCAATTGCCACTGCCCAGAATTCTCTTTTCTAAACTAGACATTAGCACTGCTGCCTAGAGAAAAGGATTAGTAATTTTTTTTACCCTCTGAACAATAACAAATCACAGTAATAATTAACTCCTTGATAAAAAGCCATTGAAGCTTAAAGAAACATTCATTATATATGCATTACCGGCATTTCAGGAATGCAGGAATCCATTCAGGAATGGTTGTGACTGAACAGCGGGTCACTATTACAGAGAGGGTCCCCTTGTCAGAGGGGATGTGATTCTCCTCCAATAATTGTAATTCAGTAATAAGAGGCTTATAGCTATTGTTATCTGCCTGATAGAGAAATGAACATGAAGAGCACCATGGGGAAAGCAATACAAGAGATTATGGTTTGAGAGGGTTCCCCTCTCCCCCGCTCACCTAACCTAACATTGACTTCAGGTCAGCCATCTCTAATTGTATTTTATGAAGAGGGTTAGGGTTAGGTACGATGGTACTAAAGCTAAGATGGTACTCCCTCGTGGGGATAGAGTAATGAACATTATGACCTGGTTCACTAACATGCTAAAGGATGCCACAACAGTGACCACCAAGAGGGCTTGAAGACTAATGCTTGATTGTGCAGAATTTTACAGGCATTACAGGAGTTGTCTGGAGTGCTGCCCTCTCATAACTAGGACAGAGTAGACTTTGTCTAATGTTTTGTATTTTTTGTCCTACCTTGGCCTCTCAGGTCTAATGTTTCCAATTAAATGTGTCCAGTTGAATGGTCATACATCTAAAAAGGTACTGTACAACTGTCATAAGTTACTGTTCACCACTTATTTCACTACAGGTGTTGTACTATATATATATATATATATATATATATATATATATATATATATATATATATATACTGTAACTAGTACAACACCTTTATCTATATATATAATTTGTAAACAAGCAATGCCCAAACAGTGTATGCACATGCATCACAGGATATCAAATTCATTATTGTGTTTAATAGAATTCTGTGGTGGAAATGGCAGTGATGGAAATTAAGTTTTGGCAATTATATGATTGCATTCTTTGTCTTACTAAGGCTAATTTCATAGCTAAAATGCTATGTATCCTAAATTCACAAAATTATGTAAGATTTTCATGGTTTTTCAAAATTTAGCAAATTTACAGCCTGATTAGAAATGATGCCCCATAAAAGTACTCTGCTCACAATTGATATTTACCTTGAATTTTCACAATTATCTTCAAACATTACTTGTCTCATATTTCATCTCAAGCATGTTCGTCACTGACACTTTTCTTGACTTGGTAAATAAGTATACTAACTTGATTAGGGGTAAAACAGATTGGTGTGGTGGATCTAATGCTATAACTTGGACAACGTTAATTAAAAAAAAATATATAAATAATTTTCTCAATATATATTTAAAGGGTTTATGTTTGCTTCACTTTATGTTTGGATTATTATAGTTTCAAACATGTAATACATTGTATTTTTATAATGAATTTTAAAGTTTAATATTGAAAGTCTGGGGGCCCTATTTTAAGTGCAGCGCTATGCTTTAACTCACAATTGTATGTTCAATGGGCATGGTCATGAAGTTTTGGAAATTTCGTACAAGCATGCTCTATGACTATGTACAAGTGGGTTTGGAAATATTTTGTGCACAATGCACTAATAGGCTCAAGTGCAATTTAATTCTGAGGTTCTTCTCCGATTATTGCACTGTCTGCATCATATTATATCCTATAGTCCATTCCCATTCAGCACCAGCAATATAAACAAAGACAGCACATTCATAAATTGGAAATGTAAATGGACTGTATGCAGTGAATTCGAAGAATCGAAATATGGATTTACATTCTTTTGCACATAAACTGCGTCCTTGTTGAATGTCAGGCTATTCAATTATATTTATATGACAGTTACACGCTCCTTTTAAATGAATGGAAAATATGGTTCTCGTCAGGATTTGGATATATGCTCCAATAAATTATAGAGAATGTAAGTATTATTAATAATTTTCACAATGTTCCACAGACACACAAATCATGACTATATTAACAATAATTGTATTGGCACGCAGTTCAATTCTACCAGTCAATTTGGATTTTGAAAAATGTAATTCATTTATTGAAACACGAAAAAGTTTAACTAAACATATTTCTAAATTCACATTACACTTCAAACTAAATTAAAATATAATGAATTGGTAAAAAAAAAATCATACCAACTCCAAACATTTTACCCTCTCCAACTTCTTCCACCGGCCTGTGTTGCAGAGACTAAAAATCACTGTAGGGGCCCTATTTTAAGAGCACTAGCACTTACTCAGCGCTATGCCATAAATCATAAGTGCAAAGTCAGTGGGCATGGCCATGAAGTTTTGGTATTTTCGTCTAGGTGGGTTTGATGAAAGACAAAAAGACAACGTCAATGGGACTGGGTCAAATGCAATTTAATTTCGAGGTTCTTCTCCTCTTTTATTTAATAAAATATAGCATCTGCGTCCTATTATATAGTACAGTTGAAGTCAGAAGTTTACACTTAGGTTGAAGTCATTAAATCTAATTTTTTCATCACTCCACAGATTTCATATTAGCAAACTATAGTTATAACAAGTCTTTTAGGACATCTAATTTGTGCATGACCTGAGTAATTTTTCCAACAATTGTTTACAGACAGATTGTTTCACATTTAATTAACTACAAACCGATTCCAGTTGGGACACTGTACAAATTGTGAGTAAAAACAGAATGCAATGATGTGGAAGTTTCAAATTTCAATATTTTATTCAGAATACAACATAGATGACATATCAAATGTTTAAACTGAGAAAATGTATAATTTTAAGGGAAAAATAAGTTGATTTTAAATTTCATGGCATCAACACATCTAAAAAAAGTTGGGACAAGGCCATGTTTACCACTGTGTGGCATCCCCTCTTCTTTTTATAACAGTCTGCAAACGTCTGGGGACTGAGGAGACAAGTTGCTCAAGTTTCGGAATAGGAATGTTGTCCCATTCTTGCCTAATACAGGCTTCTAGTTGCTCAACTGTCTTAGGTCTTCTTTGTCGCATCTTCCTCTTTATGATGTGCCAAATGTTTTCTATGGGTGAAAGATCTGGACTGCAGGCTGGCCATTTCAGTACCCGGATCCTTCTTCTACGCAGCCATGATATTGTAATTGATGCAGTATGTGGTCTGGCATTGTCATGTTGGAAAATGCAAGGTCTTCCCTGAAAGAGACGACGTCTGGATGGGAGCATATGTTGTTCTAGAACTTGGATATACCTTTTAGCATTGATGGTGCCTTTCCAGATGTGTAAGCTGCCCATGCCACACGCACTCATGCAACCCCATACCATCAGAGATGCAGGCTTCTGAACTGAGCGCTGATAACAACTTGGGTTGTCCTTGTCCTCTTTAGTCTGGATGACATGGCGTCCCAGTTTTCCAAAAAGAACTTCAAATTTTGATTCGTCTGACCACAGAACAGTTTTCCACTTTGCCACAGTCCATTTTAAATTAGCCTTGGCCCAGAGAAAACGCCTGTGCTTCTGGATCCTGTTTAGATATGGCTTCTTTTTTGACTTATAGAGTTTTAGCCGGCAACGGCGAATGGCACGGTGGATTGTGTTCACCGACAATGTTTTCTGGAAGTATTCCTGAGCCCATGTTGTGATTTCCATTACAGTAGCATTCCTGTATGTGATGCAGTGCCGTCTAAGGGCCCGAAGATCACGGGCATCCAGTATGGTTTTCCGGCCTTGACCCTTACGCACAGAGATTGTTACAGATTCTCTGAATCTTTGGATGATAATATGCACTGTAGATGATCTCTTTGCAATTTTTCTCTGAGAAACTCCTTTCTGATATTGCTCCACTATTTTTCGCCGCAGCATTGGGAGAATTTGTGATCCTCTGCCCATCTTGACTTCTGAGATACACTGCCACTCTGAGAGGCTCTTTTTATACCCAATCATGTTGCCAATTGACCTAATAAGTTGCAAATTAGTCCTCCAGCTGTTCCTTATATGTACATTTAACTTTTCCGGCCTCTTATTGCTACCTGTCCCAACTTTTTTGAATGTGTAGCTCTCATGAAATCTAAAATGAGCCAATATTTGGCATGACATTTCAAAATGTCTCACTTTCAACATTTAATATGTTATCTATATTCTATTGTGAATAAAATATAAGTTTATGAGATTTGTAAATTATTCAATTTCTTTTTTACTCACAATTTGTACTGTGTCCCAACTTTTTTGGAATCGGGTTTGTATATCACAATTCCAGTGGGTCAGAAGTTAACATACACTTGGGAAATTCCAGAAAATGGTGTCAAGTCTGTAGGCAATTAGACATTAGGCTAATTGGAGTCAAATGGAGGTGTACCTGTGGATGTATTTTCAGGCCTACCTTCAAACTCAGTGCCTCATTGTTTGACATCATGGGAAAATCAAAAGAAAAAATTCAGGATTTGTCTGGTTCATCATTGGAAGCATTTTCCAAATGCCTGAAGGCACCAAGTTCATCTGTACAAAAAATAGTATGCAAGTACGAAACCATGAGACTACAAAGCCATCATACCGCTCAGGAAGGAGACATGTTTTGTCTCCTAGAGATTATCATAGTTTGGTGCAAAAAGTGCAAATCAATCACAGAACAACAACAAAGGGCCTTGTGAAGATGCTGGAGGAAACAGTTAGACAAGTATCTATATCCACAGTAAAACGAGTCCTATATCAACATAACCTGAAAGGCTGCTCAGAAAGGAAGAAGCCAGTGCTCCAAAACTGCCAAAAAAAGCCAGACTAAATTGAACCGTTTGGCCATAATGACCATCATTACGTTTGGAGGAAAAAGGGTGAGGCCTGCAAGCCGAAGAACACTATCCCAACCGTGAATCAAAGGGGTGGCAGCATCATGTTGTGGAGTTCCTTTGCTGCAGCAGGGACTGGTGCAATTCACATAATAGTTGGCATCCTAAACAAGGTAAATTATGTGGATATATTGAAGCAATATCTCAAAACATCAAAAAGGAAGTTAAAGTTAATTTGCAAATGGGTCTTCCAAATGGACAATAACCCCAAATATACCTCCAAAGTTGTGGCAAAATGGCTTAAGGACAACAAACTCAAGGCATTGGAATGGTCATTACAAAGCCCTGACCTGTGAAAATTTGAGGGCAGAACTGAAAAAGCCTGTGCAAGCAAGGAGGCTTACACCAGTAAGCTCAGTTACACCAGTTCTGTCTGGAGAAATGGGTCAAAATTCCAGCAACTTATTGAGAGAAGGTTTTGGAAGGCTACCCAATTGTTTGACCCAAGTTAAACTATTTAAAGGCAATGCTACTAGGCAAGTACTATCAAAGTGTATGTAAACTTCTGACCCACTCGGAATGTAAAATGTAAAAGCTGAAATAAATAATTCTCTCTACTATTATTCTGACATTTCACATTCTTAAAATAAAGTAGTGATCCTAACTGAGCTAAGGCAGGGATTGATTTCTACGATTAAATATCAGGAATTGTGAAAGACTGAGTTTAAATGTATTTGGCTAAGGTGTATGTAAACTTCTGACTTCAACTGTACATTTCCTTAAGCACCAACAATATGTAAAAAAAACAGCACATTCATAAGAACTTGGTTGTGTAAATGGACTGCTTCTGAAATATCTTAACCACCAATCACCAAGCAATTTTCAAGGCGCAATGGGTGAAGTGTTGTTTTGTGTTCACGCACTGTGACACTGTTTTCAGCCATCTCGGAGCAGTTTACATGCATTGTGAAGACAAAGTGCTGCAGGGTCACCCATTCGTGCAATTCCAAACATTTGAACCTGATTGAAGATGTTATATATATCTAAAAATGTGACACCGATATAGAGGAGGTGACAGTGTATCACACAATTTGTAATGAGCAACGTTGGAGACTGTCAAACACAGTTTGATACTTTAGTGCACTATCATTGTTCTGTCAAAATAAAAGCTCCAGGTAAAGGTGAATAAACACAACATAAATATATTGCTATTGCATAAAACAAATCCTCAAAATAATAAAAATTCAGTATCATATTATAATAATAATCCTGACAGAACAATAAAATATATTAAACTGTGTCCAAAATATAAAATATAATGTTTAATAGGACCTGAATTATTGTGCACTCTGTTCATAAACAAAAATCCTTTCTAAAACTACATGTTGGTAAATATAAATTCTTTATTAAACTTTGATATTTATTAAATTATATTTAGTGTATTATATTATTAATTAAATTGCATTCTTGTGTTAATTTAGTGGAAAAACCTTTGCTCTGGGACAAGGATAAAACAGTCAAATCTGTACATAAATGGCATTTGATAAATTTAGGCCCTGGGACATGGAAGTTAAAATGAATGTCATTATTTATTATTTTTATAAATTTGAGACAATTTTTTCTCTCACTCTGGTGTGTTCTATTCTGATTGCAATTGTTCAGTTTACTCCACAAAATATCTCATCTGTTGATGAGGGCTGTGTACAAATTTGTACATTTCATAAGACCTATTACATGTATTGTACTGTATAGCATTTTGGGAGGAATTGTGGAAACCAAGACTAAAACAACCAAGAGAAACAAACGCTGCTTCTAACTATTGTGTGCATGCACAAGCCCAGTGTGCATAATATTACATTTCCATCTAAAATTATTTTACAAATGTATCTATTCAAAAGGCTTTTCTTTGCAATTTAAGCTAATTAAATCCATTCATATTTAATGTGTATGCCTCCAGAGCAATACAAACACTGTTGGTGTGTTTCTCTGCACATATCTGCCCACATCATATCCTGTCAGTTTCTTTCAAGCACAACAAAGCCAAAATAATGATAAGCACCTGGAACTCAACAGGCTCCCTGTTTGGCGGTAACTGATAAATTAGGCTGGGATCTAAACTGGTCATGACACTCAATGATTCCTTTCACATTGACGTCAGTAACATGAAGTGACTCTTTATGTGCAGTAAGTCTTGTGGCTGGAATGTACTGCAATACAGAGGCAGAGAAGCTTCTCAGTGAAAGAGAGTGAAAGAGGCAGTGACAGCCTCCCTCCCAAACACCCCATGAGAATTCACTCCTACATGTCTGGGCTTTGCATGTGCCCTGTTTACAATCACACAAACCATGTGGTGCTCTTTGAAGGCCAAAGACAACTCATAACCACCGAGAGCATCCTGAAAGTCTTCAAATCACCTTTCTTGATAAATGTGGACATAGATCTCCTCAAACCAGCCAGCAAAATTTTCTCATTCTGTCCTGTGCTTTAAAACTACAATCTGTGCTGTGCATCACAGAGACCACAGTGGAAAGGCTTTTCAAACCCTTATGCTGAAGAAAAAAAAAACTGTATCCTTTTTCATTGAGGAAGCCACAGGCACACAATTTTTTTTGGCCATAGAGTATATTCTTTGAGCTGAGCATAGAGGGAACCACAGATGTTGACACTGTTTGTGGTAGGCTTAGATGGACTCCAAAGCCCATAGTTTCTTTTGAATATCTTTTGTTATTGTATTTTTTTTCACACTTTTCCTCCTTCTCTTGCTCTATGGCTCGCCATCTCCACTCTGGTGCTTGGCTCTGGCCAGCCGGACTGTGCTGAAAGGGTTTAGATTGTGATGAGCTCCAGGGGGTCTTTTTGCTAACTGTGGCCTGGGGAAAGGGCTGTATTAAGGGGATCAGCAGGCAGCCCTGGCTGCCTCAGTGGCCTCTGTCCAACAAGAATAATGTGAGTGCCAGGGTTAAGGGTCACCCCACTTCTGCAGTCCCCCACCGGGCTTTCACCATACTAGCCCTATCCCTTTTAGTGCATATGATCAAGAGGAGCCGTGAACGAGAGTTAAACATCATCAAGAAAAGAGGCTCTTAACACTAAGTGGAATATATTCAGAAAGGCTAATTACATCCAATTTGGCCTTTTCAACATTTCCAAAACCAAATGACTCAGAAAGTTGTCAATGTCAAAGATTCATGACTAAGAGTCTAAAGAACAAATGTGAAACTGTATTAATTGTTTCTAAAAGGAAAAGTTTTTGAAAACCAGAAGCTACTAATACAAGGATTACTACAAGAGAGGCAAAATAAAAAAATGTATTATCACCGGTTACGATTTCCATTTCAATTCTATATATTTCTGTACAGAAGTCATCTAAATAGCAATATTTGTGGGTTAACCATTTAAGATTTAAAGTTTAAAAGTTTAAAGCTCACTACTTTGGTAGATGCTGCTAACTGGGTGTTTATCAAATACGATAGAGGACTAGGTGTGACAACACGATCACACAGGAAATTGACCTTTGGTAGCAAATATTCCGGTACTCTAAAATCGACCCTATTCTGTCAAGTTACTGCCAAGCTCTATCTCCCATCAGACATTTTAGCATCAATTCAGATGCATTTACCTTTTCCTGTGGCGATACTGAGCAGCCACAGAGACACAGGCTCTAGTCCAATGGGAACCAGGAAGTTATCTCTTTCACATTATCAATGATGAGCACGATTACATTTTTACTCCACTGATGGTTAGGGTTAGGGTTGGAGTTTGAGTTAGGGCAAGTAGTTTATAAGATATGCATTCCTATTGACTTTTTGTTTACAGTTTACAACTCTTTTTGTTCTGTGGACATCTCACATGAAAACTAGAGCTCACACACCCATACATTTAACAACATTTCCAGCTTTAGCCACTGGGGGCACTGCTGTGAATTTCGGTAAGTACTGTAGACCAATTACAGCTGAAGAACGTTCGATTTTCTGTCGCCAAATTTAAAAGACAGCCCTTTAATGTAAATGCCTTGTTTGAAAATAAACATCAGACAGTAATTTATAATCCACTGCGACACTGCCACTTTTTTTGCTCTGGCAATTTTGTATGATCTGTGTGGGCCTTCTGTGTGTGCACTGCAAAAGTATGTGTTTCATCGTGGAACTAGATGTCTGACTACAGAGTATGTCAAAGTTCCAACCATGCTTTAAGATCTATCCTTCACCTTCTTATCTTGACGTTGCCTTTTAGCACCGGGGAGTTCCCAACATCATGCCCATATCTCATCATCCAGCAGAACATAAACATCTCACAGCAAGCCAAGGAATGAAGCACACAGATTTACCACACATGTCTATAAAATATTTATTTATGTGTAAATTATTGGTCCCAATTCTGACACACTTGGCCAAGAATTTACCATTCATTTGACTTATGGTTAATAATTTAATATTTGCTACAATATACAATAAGAGAAATGGAATTACAGGTGGTGTGGTGCCATTTTACAAATTACCATCTCTGTGTTGTTTATTATGAATGATTATATGAAAAAAACAAAATGCTAGCCTAAATCTTACATTCTGACCACATTTTATGAGCTGACCCCTGTTTTATAACCCCTTTTACCCCAGATCAGAGCCTTCAGTCTCAGTCATGGCTGTGAGCGGCTGTCATTGGTGATGTACTGCCGTGAAGCATGCACCCTAACCCCACACAACAAGTACATTAACCTCTTCAAAGATGCACCACTCCAGCACTAAAAACTCTGACCCTAAAGCCCCTCTTGTGGCCACAGGAGGTCCCTTAGTTCCCCTCAACACTCTGCGTGATCACTGCATTGTCTGCTCTGGTTCTTTGTGTACGTTACCAAATAATGCTCATTTGGCCCTCTATGATGCTTCTAACCCCCATCCCATTGAGACACAGGGATGGAGTGCTCTGTTGTGCCCAGCGTGAGTGCTTTCCCAGCGGGATGGTAAGGGCAACTGGCTTGGTTTCTGCAGGTACTTTTCATCTCTCCTGGCAGGCGAGTCCCAGCATCTTGCTGCTGGAAATTTGTCATCATCTGGCCTCTCTTTCTGGTGGTGTCAGGCGTGGGCCCCTGATGAGAGATTTGTTAATATGATAATTTGATTAGGCCTAAGGCATGGTCATAGAGACAGAGACTGTGCTCTTACTCCTTAACCTTTCATCAGGAGACTGAAATTAGGTCTGGTAATTATGTTCCATGAGTAAGATGACGCCGGTGTGTGTGGCATGCCGTCTACCCGGAGCTCTGTTTGTCCTTGTAATTTTTATATTCCTTTTAACTCTGCAAATTTGTTCTCTGCTGGTCTACAACTGTACACAGCTATTTGACATTCAATATACCTTAGAAAGACTAACAACACTCTAAGAGGACCATGCTCCTGTCATCCCCCCTTTATAGCAAACATACCTCCTTACCTGTCCCGCCTCCCCTATGATATTCCCCAGAGGAAACGTTGCAGAAGTCACGGAAAGCGTGGAGGTATCGCTCTCAACCTGAATGTCAGACTGAATCTTGTCTGTTCTCTTTTGCATTAATCTTGGGCTATGATCGATTAATTTCTTGGTGCTCCTTGGAGGAGACATATCACTAGATTCTACCTGTTGCCTCAGATTCTACCATCTGATCCACTTTGAGTATATCACCCTGGATTCACCATTAAAGTAAATAAGAGTAAATCCCTACAATCTTCACCCACTATGTCATGAAACATAGCCGACTTATGATGTGGTGTTGACCAGGATAGTATTGATAAACGCTCGATCACTGGTAAATAAGACATTCATCCTGAATGATTTTATTACATCAAACACATTCGATTTTCTATTTGTGACTGAAACGGCTAAAAGTAGCCAAGAACTAATGCTCAGGACTATACGTTTATTAACTCCACTTGGAGTTGTTACCGGGGGACTTTAACAAAGCCAATTTTAAAACAATTGCTCCAAAATACCACCAACACATCAACTTCAACACACGAGGGGACCGGGTTTTGGATCATTGCTATTGGCTACAAATCCCACCCCCGCCCACCATTTGGCAAATCAGACCACTCTTCCGTTCTGCTTCTGCCCGCTTACAGGCAGAACCTAAAACGGGAAGCACCCACCCTCAGAACGATCCAGTGCTGGTCGGATCAATCAGACTCTGCGCTACAAGACTGTTTTGATCACATGGATTGGGAGATGTTCCGGTCCGCCTCTGATGACGACATCAAGGTTTACGCTGATAGCATAACTTGTTTCATCAGGAAGTGCGTAGAGGATGTTGTGCCAACCAAAACAATACAGATCTACCCCAACCAGAAACCATGGCTTAACGGCGATGTTCGCGCGGCACTTAAAAACCTCCGGAGCGTAAACAAGCCAGTTATGCCCTCCGTAACTCTATCAGTGCAGCCAAACGCCAGTACAGGCACAAAATTGAAGGACAGTTCAACACCACCAACTCTAGAAGTATGTGGCAGGGAATTAACATCATCACGGATTACAAAGGGAATAAAAACTCTGCCATAAACACCACTGCCTTTCACCTGGATGAGCTTAACACATTTTATGCTTGTTTCGAGGACAATAACACCGCCCTCATGGAGAGAGCACTCACGGCTGACGCTACAGAGATTGGTTCACTCTCCATCTCTATTGCAGATGTAACCCGATCCTTCCGACGGGTGAACATTCGTAAAGCCGCGGTCCCAGGTGGCATTCCGGGCCGCGTCATCAGAGCGTGTGCGAACTAACTGGTTGGTGTTTTTACGGATATTTTCAACCTGTTCCTCTCCCTGTCTGTAGTCCCTCACATCTGCTCTGTGCTGCCCACCTCTTTGGACCCACTGCAGTTTGCCTACCACAACAACCGCTCCACTGATGATGCCATTGCATCTACAATACACACTGCTCTCTCCCACCTGGAAAAAAGGAACACATGTGTGAGAATTCTGTTTGTAGACTACAGCTCAGTATTCAACACCACAGTGCCCTCCAAACTTGATGAGAAACTCTGGGCTCTGGGCTTAAACAGCTCGCTGTGCATCTGGATCCTGGATTTCCTGTCAGGCAGATGTCAGGTGGTTAGAATGGGCAGCAACATCTCCACATCACTGACCCTCAATACTGGAGCCCAGCAGGGCTGTGTTCTCAGCCCACTCCTGTATTCCCTTTACACACATGACTGTGTGGCGACACATAGCTCCAATGCCATCATTAAGTTTGCTGACGATACGATGGTGGAAGGTCTGATCACTGACAATGATGAAACAGCCTACAGAGAGGAGGTGCACACTCTGACACGCTGGTGTCAGGAGCACAACCTCTCCCTCAATGTCAGTAAAACCAAGGAGCTTGTAGTGGATTTCAGGAAGAAAGACAGAGAACACAGCCCCATCACCATTAATGGAGCACCGGTGGAGAGAGTCAGCAGTTCCTCAGTGTCCACATTACTGAGGAACTCATATGGTCCGTCCACACTGAGGCCATTGTGAAGAAGGCTCACCAGCGCCTCTTCTTCCTGAGATGGCTAAGGAAGTTTGGAATGAACCACAACATCCTCACACAGTTCTACATCAGTACTATAGAGAGCATCATAACTGGCTGCATCACCGCCTGGTACAGCAATAGCACCGCCCACAACCGCAAAGACCTGCAAAGGGTGGTGCGAACTGCAAGAAACATCATCGGAGGTGAGCTTCCCTCCCTCCAGGACATATATAACAGGCGGTGTGTGAAAAAAGCTCAGAGGATCATTAGAGACTCCAGCCACCCGAGTCATGGTCTGCTCTCACTGCTTCCATCAGGCAGGTGGTATCACAGCATCAGGACCCGCACCAGCCGACTACATGACAGCTTCTTCCCCCAAGCAATAAGACATTTGAACACTTGACCTCTCACGATCAACAATCAGCACTGCACTTTATTAATCTATTATCTCACACTGGACTGTCATAATTATATTCTCCACAATATAACAACTGCATATATATTTCTGTATACTCTTATTTATTTTTTTTATTGTATGTGTATTCTATATTGTGTGTGTATTGTTTACTATACATTGTATAATAGGATTGTGTTGTGTAAGTATATGTACATTTGATATGTAAATTATGTTGTGTAAATATGTTGTTTATTGTAAATTGGTATATGTCTTGACACTGTCATGACTGCTATGTTGCTCGGAACTGCACACAAGACTTTCACCTACTGTTGCACTTGTGTACATGGTAGTGTGACAATAAATTGATTTGATTTGTTTAAATTTTTGCAGATTTTTTTTTTTATAAGATTGCTGGTCAGATATCACAGATCCTGCCAGCTGCCAATGATCCATCTGAACCCCCTGTTTTACTGCTGGTTGGAGGGAGTTTTAGTCCATCTCTCTTTCCACTCTTAAGGAAATTATTGCTCAATTTAAGCCTATGTCTTGTTTTCATGATACTATCTCTTCACGTCTTATCAAGCAGCTCTTCAACTGTGGGGCCCAGTCTTCGTTCCATAATAAATAAATGTCTTAACATGTAAATAAATTCTATATTTGAGACATTTCAGTCAGGTTTCAGAGCAATTTATAGGACAGAGTCTGCTTTGTTAAATGTTTTAAATAATATTTTATTTACTATTGACTGGTGATGATTCGGTCCTTGTTCTTTTAGATCTCAGTGCAGCATTTGATATTGTCATCCTAATTTCTCGTCTTGAGAAGGGAACTGTTCTTAAATGGTTTCATTCTTATCTAACAGATGGAAGAATTTCAATCAGCCTATGAAACTTCACGTCCTCTGCAGCACATCTTCCCCAAGGATCCATTCTTGCCCCTGTTATTTCTTCTTACACATGATTCCAATTGGATCTATTTTTATGAAACATGGTGTATCCTTCCATTGTTATGCTGACGATACCCAGATTTTTTTTGCCTTTGAGATGCACAGGAAACAATTTCCTCTATCCTTTATTAGCCTGCCTAAAGGACATAAAATTGTGGATGTCCTCAAACTTTTTTAAATTTAAATGAAAATAAAACTGAGATTATCTTGTTTGGTCCCACTGACGGTACTGCTACCCACAATTTAAATTTAAGACTCCTTACCTCCCAAGCTAAAACGTGTGTAAAGAAGTTGGGTTTTTTATTAGACAGTGATCTTAAATTAGATAAACAGATAAATTATGTTTTTAGATTAATTTTTATTTTATTTATTTATTATTATTATTATGTGGGCGGCACGGTGGTGCAGTGGTTAGCACTGTCGCCTCACAGCAAGAAGGTCATGGGTTCAAACCCCGGTTGCCCCGGCCTTTCTGTGTGGAGTTTGCATGTTCTCCCCGTGTCTGCGTGGGTTCTCTCCGGGTGCTCCGGCTTCCTCCCACCATCCAAAGACATGCAGGCTAGGTTAATTGGTGTCTCCAAAAAAAAAAAATTGCCCTAGGTGTGGATGTGAGTATGAGTGTGTGTCTGTATATGTGTGGCCCTGCGATGGACTGGCGACCTGTCCAGGGTGTACCCCGCCTTTCGCCCAATGTTAGCTGGGATAGGCTCCAGCCCCCCGTGACCCTGTACAGGATAAGCGGTTGAAGATGAATGAATGAATGATTATTATTATTATTATTATTATTATTATTATTATATCCTTTATTTAACCAGGAAGGTCCCATTGAGATAATACAATCTCTTCTTCCAGGGAGTCCTGGTCAAGATGGCAGCACATATAGTTTCACAAAAAAGTTTAAAAGATAAATACTCCAAATATACAAAGAAAACAAAACAAAAAATTTACTTCTTTTAGCTAAAGTTAAGCCATTTCTTTCTAAAAGAGACATTGAAAGAGTGTTCCATGTGTTAGTTATGTCCCATTTAGACTACTGTAATGCAATCCTGTGATTAGTGGCCGACCCGCTCTACCAACTGAGCAACAGCCACCCCATGTGACATTACACACATCTTAACCTCACAACACTGGCTACCAGTCTGCTTCGGAGTTGATTTAAAAATTCTCTTATTTGTTTATAAGTCCTTAAACAACTTAGCTCCATTTTATCTCTTTGATTTACTTAGTTTATATAATCCCTCCACAGCTCTTAGATCGAGGACTCAAAGACTGCTTGTTGTACCTAAGTCTAGACTGAAGCATCTGCTCAGACATTGTCAGTTTTTTAAAAATGACATACACAAATCATGCAATGAACTTGCTTTAAATTTGTGTTATCTTAAAACAAAATTCTAGGTTTTTGGCATAATAATGATTACCACAAAAATAATTTTGACTAGTCCCTCCAAAAAAGAAAAGAACTTCATTGACTTTTTGTATACCCTGTATATATATATATATATATATATATACACACACACACACACGTAAGTGCACATATGCTATATTATTTTAATTGAGTAAAACTAGTACTTTGCTGTTATAAACTTTCAAATCAGTTTTCACAAGGTTTCTTCAGACTATTCAAAAGTTCTCTTGAGATATTCCAAGGGCTTCATTCCTTTCCTTTAAATTTAAACCTCAGAAATAATTCAATTAATCAATTTATGTTTTGCATCTGAAATGCCTCTTTGTCTATGTGATTTGCATCATAAAAACTAAGCTCTAATGCAGTCTGAGGCTTGAAAGCTTTTTTACCCTCTTTTTCATTTCACCACAGCAAAATAAAATATACATGCATTATATAGCCATCACTATGGTTGCAAAATGCCATCCCATCTCCATAGCAATTCATCTATGGTCCCTCTGGAATTTAAACAGCATCACTGAATGTAAAGTTGTTACTCTTAGTCTGTTATAACTCGTGAGTGTGTGTACACTCTTAAAGGTCAATTTGTATTTTATTACCATACCAGACAGTTGGTCACATTTTTTGGACTAAGCACAACACTTTGCTTAAATTAAAAACAATTAAATTATTTGTGTGGATCATGAGGAAGACAAAAATGCCTATGATGACAGTGAACTAATTCATTAAATTCATTTACTTATTTAAGGCACTAAAACAGCTTATAACACGTTACTTACAATGACCAGTTAAAGAGCCCATTGCTTGAACTGTCCTGTGATATCATTTTGCAAACACAAAAAGATGAATGCAGTGTGTGTGGTAAGCTTAAAACCCCTTTTTAATTTTCAGGAGTGGAAGGCTATGCTTCGATTTGTTGACAATTATGTAAGTATAATAATTTACTTGTAATGAGTGGTATGTATTTTCTGTTGAACTCTAACCCCCCTCTATCTATTAGAGTAGCTACAAATCAGTTACTATATAATTTGTGTCCAACTGAGCTTGTTCCAAATGTATCTGTTTCTTACCCAAGGCAAAGCAATCCTTGTCTGTTCATTGCACAGGCTACTTGTTTTTTTCTCAAGCCATTGAGAGAGTTTGTTGTAATCATCATACAGGGAGCGATTACTGATGTTTTTCACATCCAGAGGATCACATCTCAATGGCACATGGTTTCCTTATCATAATTTTTCTTCTTGTGTAATGTAAGTTCTAGCATAAAGTCATGATAAAAGCTTGTGCTGTTATGAGTGGCTGATGGGCCGCCAACGTTAATCGTCAACATTTTCCACATTAATCAACATCTGAACACAGCGCCGTCTACTGGAGGTCGTGAAACACTTTATGCGAAAATGTTTTTAACTACAAATGTTAAACTCTAAACACTTTAACCCATATTACCATCACATTACGTCAATTTCCATGTCACTCTATTTTTTCATTTCTATGATATGCATAAAATTGATCAGAAATCAATCGTAGATGCCATGAATGAGCCAACAAGACAGAATAAATTAGGAAACCCTGACACCTGGTGACTGAAAATGGGAAGGACGTGCTCTTAAAAGGTTTTGCGTAACGAGGACATTGCATTGGAATTGGCATACAAAAAACTTGTCTCAGAAACATACATAATCGCCTGTCTTTACTAAAAGTGATGCAACGGAAACATTTGCATTAGCCTGGATTTTGTGAGCAGGTGGGACAGTAGTTACTCTTAACTATAATATTAACTGTTGATCTTTGTTTTGTGAAATTCTTGCTCAATAATATTGCGATCACGTGCATGTAAAAAAATAATAATAATAACAATAAAAAACGTTAAGACTGCACCCGATTTGAATGTAAGGAGAGTAAGTAGGTTACACATAAGACAAATATTTCTAATGTTCTAGGTGTTTCTTGATGTGTTAAATTTGTGTTGAGTATGTATTCAATGATTCTGTGTTTTAACATTTCTCTTGTTATCATATGTCAATGAAATTGCAGGGGCGGATTTGTAAAAATGCAGGCAGCTTGAATAGAGTTTGTGTTACTAACCAACATCATCTGATGACAATGTCTTCCTTTATAATTTCACAGACTTTCATCCTCTGCCCACAAAGCTTTCTTTTTAAGGGCAATTAATCAAGTTCGCTGACATAACACAATTGTAATAAATATTTGATTGAAGTGGCCAGCGGATACCTCAACCAAAAAAAAAAAAAAAAAAAAAAAAAAAAAAAAAAAGCCATGCCAGAACTATGACCTGACTTTACCTTTGGCAATAAACATTTTAATATTTGGCCTACATCTTCCAAAGAACTGTGACAAAATAAATAAATAATAGCTTACACATCAATGATCATCTTAATATACAATAATTGAGGCATTTCATCATTTTTTAAAATCATAGAAATGAAACATCTTAAATTATCTAAAATGTATTAATATGTATTAATAATAATTTAATTGTGAAATACATAATGCAGTATGTTCTATACATCCTATAAAATGTAAAATTGTTTATAAAATGTATCTAATATTAATTTATAAGGCATTGTGGATTTTCATTTCGCCATAGGTTGTCAGCGTGTAAGAAAGAAAGGAGACACTCGAAACATTAGACAGCAGTGATGGGTTTCTCATCAAGTTTCTAAAAAAAAATCGCTGTCGTTTTCATCATATCGCGGCGCCGTTTTGTGGTCTGCATAACGCGGCGGCTCGTTTTAGTTTATCGCGGCCCATTCGGCACGTTGCGCGGCCGACACACCTGCTCGCTCAATTCTCCCGATGGCCAGTCTGCCCCTGATCGGTACCAAAGTGCGTCGGCCCACTGGGAAAATGCCCGGTATGCCAGATTACCAGTCCAACCCTGACTTAGAACAATACCTTTCTCCATTAAAATGTCACTTTATTAATAATAGCTTTAATTTTAAAATATTTGTTTCCCAAGTAATGTGCTTAAAACTGATTACCATCATTTATAGTCAGTAACTATATTAAAATATTATGTGTTATACTATGTTTTGACTTAAAATTAATTAAAGTAATCAGATTACATTTACATTTATGCATTTGGCAGATGCTTTTATCTAAAGCGACTTACAGTATAGTGCGCTTATTACATGGACAATGCCCCCGGAACAACCTGGAGTTAAGTGCCTTGCTCAAGGACACAATAGTGGTGGGCGTGGGGTTCGACTAGCAACCTTCTGGTATATAGTTATGTGCTTTAGCCCACTATGCCACCACCACTCCCAGATTATACCCAACACTCCTAGACAGCCACCTTTATTTGAAGTTTACTCATACAAGCAGTAAGGTGCAAACAGAGTCTTATCAAGCATGAACCACGTTTGTCTATATACAACCAAAGCAGAAATAAGTTTCTCTCGGGGAGATATAGCCTAACGAAGACAGTATTCCATAAAAAAATCCACAACAATAAAAGTATTTTTTTTTTCTCAACATGTTTTTTTTATATAAATTCTTACTAACCTCAAGCTTTTGAATGGTAGTGTATAATGCTACAAAAGTTTCTATTTCAGATAAATTTAGTTCTTTTGAACTTTCCATTCATCAGAGTCAAAAAAAAAAAAAAAAAAAAAATGTACACAACTGTTTTCAACATTGATAATAATCATAAATGTTTGTTGAGCATCAAGTCATATGAGAATGATTTCTGAAGGATCATGTGATGAAGACTGAAGTAATGATGGTGAAAATTCAGCTTTAATCACAGAAATAAATTATATTTTATTGTATTATTACTTTAAATTGTAATAATATTTCATAGTACTACTGTTTTTAGTATATTTTTGATCAAATCAATGCAGGCTTGGTGAGCAGAAGATACTTATGAACTTTTGAACATCCAGCAGAATGATTCTAGCTTTATTTACCGATGTAGAATTTACCCTAAAAACAACTGGATGATTAATGTGACACTGTGATAATAATGTTTGTTCCAAAAGACTTAATTAAATGCATGAAACTAGTTTATTAGATATTAAACATATAAATTGTGACAAAACAGTCTGTGTGTTGGTGGGGATTTTTCAACGATTTTAGTGCATACGATTTGTACATAACATTAGTTACGTCCAGTAGGAGGCGGGAAAGGACTGTTATGAGTAAGTCAGTCAGCAGACTATTCAACCATTTCAGTGAAAAAGGCTGCTTTATTCAGGAACAAACAATGCTATGGCTATCAATGTCAATCATTGCTATTTCAAGAGTGAATCACGCATAAATACGGCACTCTATAGATGTGGGGCGGGGCGTTTACATTTTGAAGAGACATGGCAACTAAACAAACTTAATATAAATTATTGTAAATAATTCACAAAATTTACCGTATCCATTTCATGCATTTAATCAGCTAATCAGCTAAAATATCTGAGAGACCCCCCTAAGTCTATTTTTTACTTCTTATGGGGGGTCCCGGATCCCCCCAGCCCCCCCTTAATTCGAGCACTGCTCTTCCCGCACCTGGTCCTCCTCTTTTCCAGGTAAGCGAGGTAAAGGTCCTCTGGTCTGTCCGTCCCCGTCCTCGTCCTCTGCAGCGCGAGTTAACGGTCTCCCGCCTGTTTGCTTGTCCTCTGCACTGTTCATCGGTGCTCCGCTTAATGAGCTCGACTCGCCTTCATTTGGAGGTTTAAAAAATCCTGTCAGCTTTTTTAACAATTCCTTCTCACTGTTTTCTTTCTGTCGCAATATTTTTCGCTTATGAGCACCACTCTCAAACATTTTCTTTCCCGACATTTTGATTTAGCTATCCGCTATCTTCTGCGAGTGACTATAAGCATAAATTTGAATAGACTACTAGAGTAGACGACAACGCATGCTACAACTGTTTCTCTACATTCTGATAGGCTGTCATATCATGCTTCCCACGTGGGTCACTTGTAAATTGGATCAATCAGCAGCCAAAAACATGAATATCAAGTGATTGACAGAAAATTCGACAAACTACAAAACAATGGGATTTTTTTATTGGCTTATGATAGGCCCCTTGTCTTCATAGGCCCTGGGGCTTCAGCCCCAGTAAGCCCGTGCATTAATGCAGGCCTGCATACAACAACATTTTTAGAAAAAAATTAAATAAAAATCTTCACACAGAGCTACAATCTCTTTTTCATCGACTGGTCTCAGTACAATGGACTTGATACAGGAGAAGTGGGCCAGGTTGACCTGGTTGTACAGTCTCTCCTTTTGCTGGAGAGAACAATATACTGAATATTTTTTAAATTGGCCAGCACCATGGTACAGCAGATTTCCACCACTAGCATTGCATTATAACATATCGACAGTGCCATGAATAAAGAGAGCCTGTGGGAGGGAGTGGCTCTTGAGAGGAAGGCATGAGAGGAGCCGGTGCTGCTGATGTTGTTGATGGAGATGCATTTGTTATTTGTAATGTTGTTGTAGATGTAGTGGGGACTGATGTGGTTGTGAGAGCTTTAGTTGTAACAGTGGTGCTTGTTGTGATTAGAAGTAAAGTTGTGAGTTTTGTGGTAGTCTGATGTGGTCTTGTTGTAGTAGTTGAACTGTTGTCATTATTTGAGTTGTTAGTGGTATTGTTGTGATAACTGTTGCTGGAGTAGGTGTAGTTGTCTGTAAAGCAGTAGTGGTTGTTGAGACAGTTGTGGTTTGCAGTGTGGTCATAGTAGTGGTACTTGCAGGGGTAGTAGTTGGTAACGTTGTGAGGCATACAAGTTGTTGCTCTATCAAGGAGGAGATAGGTTGATTTTGTAGATATTTGGGGATTCACAAACTTCTGCAGGTTTTGACTTAATCTTTTCCTCATTGTTCTTTATTCATTCGAAGAATCGCAACAGATTGCAGTCACAGTGCCATGGGTTTTTTGTCAGGTACAATTTACTGAGTTTTGGAAAAGTCAAAACATCTCCTGGAAGGCTTCTGAGTTTATTATTTGCCAGTCTGAGGGTTGCAAGACGCTGTTTTTCAAAGTCCTCTGATTTGAGTGATTCTATCATGCTATTTGTAAGATTAAGATTTGTCAGTTTCTCCAGAGATTCTAAAAAGTCTCCAGATAAAGTTGAAAACTGATTTGATGAGAGCTCTTACTCCTTGAGCTTCTTAAAGGGGCATTCAGTAGTTCTCTAGATAGCATATGTATTGCTCTTTTTCGTGTACTTTAAGTACTGATTCGATACTGGTGTTAGACGCTATACTGCCCTCTATCGATGTGGATAAGCATGATCATCTCTGCTGCCCCCACTAGCTTTTGAATATAATTTGCATCTGGAAAATATTTGAGTTTGAGGTCATTTATAAAGTTATTTATTACTACTATAATATAATTGCTTTGCCTAAAAACAAACGTCTGAATTCAAGCGAACAGACTTCTACAGTTAATGACAGATTTTGATTGTCCCTCATATCAAAAATCTTTGGAGACTGTCTACATTTCACATTATTTCTAAAGACAGTACATACATACATTTATTAGAGAACTGCTTAGTGTGAAATAAACATCAGTTATGTAGTGATACAGAATGTTATGTTAAAGGAAAGATTATAATTGTTTTTGTTGATCAAATTTAGCATGCCCATGAATACTGTATTTATGAAATCGTTTTGTTTCCAAGCAAACCAGCATAATGGTATATAGAAAATCCACTACAATCACTGCGCCAAGCAACTAAACTAATGAAGATGTATGCCATTTCATAGAGGTGGAGGTAGATGCAGGCCTGCCATCAGGGGGGGTCAAAGGGTACAGATGACCCCCGGCCCAAGGCCCAGGGGGGCCCATGCAAAGGTCTGTGGTTGACCCTTAAAGGGATCAAGTACAACAATTTACTTACTGACTTATATCCCCGAAGATAGAATTTATATGTATTTACATGATAAATACATTAATTGTTATCATTAAAACACATTTCACCTTGTCATCTGATTCTGATCCTCATCCCCCCGCTGTTATTGTGTAAATGGTGCTGTCGAAACACCTGACTAATCAGATGTGCGGAACACACACAATGTGCATTGTGCAGCTAATGTAAAGTGGGGACTGACTAGAGAGTCAAAATGCCTCAACATCTACCTAACTAAAAAAATAAACATCACAATTTTCCTGCCATGTAGGCAGTAGGGATGTAACTGTTTCAAGGTTTCACTATATACCTCGGTTTTAAAATGGATAGTTATTATACCATTGAAATCTTCTCATTGACAGTATTGCATGATGATAAAGACAAATTTTTTTCAGAACTTTTCTAAAATCCTGATCAGTTTAATTAAAACAGAATCTGCGACATTTACACATCATCATATAAACTTGGCTATATAAAATAAATCTTTAAATTGCGCCTTCCTTATGTTGCATTTGACTGTCACTCAATTTTAAAGGTGACATGCAGGTGTCACAGAAGTCCAGCACTAGCGCAACATATACAGACATGTCCGGGCGAGCCTGAAACTTTATTTCCGCTGTCTAGCAAAATCAATGTTGATGGCTACCCAGTCTGTAAAGTTTGATACAAAAATTATCAGCTCAGGCGGGAAACACTTCAAACCTTAAGCACAATCTCCGTGAGCACATCCCATGGAATTTAAGGAGATTAATGTACTGTATGTGGAAATACAGTACACGGTATAATAAATTATAGCCTGTTTAATAAAAACATGATTTGCAATGACTAGTTAGGCTGAAGTAATGTTTATGCTTTCTGTCACATTCACAAATGCAGCAAACGGATTTAAAACCTCGTTCAACATCACGATGTGCCATCTGTTTGTTCTTTTGACTAAGTGCAGCGCAACAGCAGGCCAATGTGTTTGATAATACTAATAATATGTTTTAATTGTAAAACATTGTACTAAATAGGGTTTACAAAATACATGGTGTTTAGGAAATTGCCATTGACAATATGCACGCAAGAAATTGACAGTGAAACTGTGGCAGAAATTGTCAGTATTGGACAAAATGCCAATAAATAAACGGCACATGAATAATATATTTTCAGTAGGTATTGTAGAATTGAACTAAATCACAAATGCAACAAATTACTGAAAGCATACAAATGCATATTTGAAGTGTTAACCTGGGCAATAATCATTACAAATGATTCAATTTAATAAATAATAACAAAATAATTTTTGTTAAAATCATCTGACTACTGTACATGTATCTTTTTCTTTTTTTTACCTTGGATTAAGAGAGTGTCTTGATGATCAAGATCAAAAGTTAAGGATCAAAGTTGAAGAAATCCAAAATAAAGTTTTTATCTGTGTGAATGAAATATTTAGCTGTGTGTTTATCAGAAATAGCCTATTTTAAAACCAAATATTGAACTGCTTTTAATATTATCAATGCACCTAAATACAGTGAAACTGTAATACCATGGTAATTTTTGTGACGGTTATCATACCGATACACCCCTATTAAGCAACAAAGATGGTGACAGGTCCACCTGCACTTGACCCACGAGTGCGCAGTTTGATTGATATTAAACACAGCCCCTTGATGAGAGCCTTCCCTGCTTTCTTCACAGCCATTTAATACAATTATTTTATTGACATTTTAGATTTGTTTCCAGTGAGATATTGAGTTAATATAATGACTTTGCTGTTGTAAACATTACTGTTGCTACTGTAGAAACAACATTCTTTAAAAATTAAAAATATATTTTTAGCAATAATGTATTAAAAAAACAAAATTCATTAAGAGTAAGACAACGTTCTTATGTAAAATATGAGTTTTTTGTATCCAGGTTGGCAATGAGCATGTACAAGCAATCCGCACAGTTAAATTGCCAATTTGGAAAATGTTGTCCCCCTGTCCATAAATCCTGATGGCGGCCCTGGGTAGATGGGCCCCCTTACTATAGCTATGATAACAACAAATAAAAAAATTACGTTGCTGTCCGGTTGCGTTTGTAAACATAGCTGAAAACTGGCCATTACTGACATACGTTGACTACACACATAATTTTAAAAAGTTCAAGGAAACTGTTTTCAATAAATTCCACTGATACTAATTTAGAGAGTGGTCTAAACAATTAATAATGTCTTAATTGTCCAGCAAAAAAGAAGCAATATCTGCATAACTACCCATGTTTTTCTCTGTCATCAATCTTTCCACCTTGTGTATGCTGTACTGATGTTTTTTTCCTTTGCCGGACATTCTGTCATCTCGCCTCTGACCTTTTTTGCTTCTTCGGCAGTACAGCTACTGAATCTCCTGTTGTCTCCACTTCTAAAGCATGATAATAAGTCTGTTCCATTGTATTCTTTTTGCTCTTTGCATCACCAAACAACACTGCGCTAAGCATAGTCAAGCATATCTACATAGGCAGCAGCCAATGAGCGCGAGAATTTTCTTCTTCAGTGTTTAGTGAAACACAGCGGACACCATGTCATTTCAACATGGCGAAACACATTGAAGGTGTGACCTGCACCATGTATAATAAAAACGTTTAGGTTACTGTTGTAACCTCCATTCCCTGATGGAGGGAACGAGACTCTGTATTGAGTGAAGCGACACTAGGGAACTTTCTTGAAGGCCTCGGACAGAATTTGCATGTCCCTCACCCGGACATACGGGTATAAAGGGAGGGAATCATGCCTCTGTTCATTCAGGTTTTGCACTGAGGAGCCGATAATCGGGGAAGGTGTTCTTTTCGGGGAAAAGACTCCGTGGAGACCACCACCTGCCCCGGCTGGGGGGAGGTAATGAATGGCGAAATACGTCATATGTGTTTTCAGGCTGTGGGAATGGCGCGATGGTACTACCTGCTGAGAGGGAGGAGTTGCTACACACACTGAGACTGGGGGTCAGCGGGGACTGCCCAAGGGAGATGCGGGTCCACCCGTAGGGGGACCGTACATTGGAAAATACACACAGGGGGATTAATCCACAAGGGCCCATACTGTGGAGCACCTATTCCAGTACAGAGTAATTTTAGTACCTATAGTGGGTCTGGTCGGGGAATTTCTCAGCTGAATTCGTGGACCAGAGGACTTGGGAGGAAGAACATCCAGGGAGTGCAAATCTAGTGGACTCTCCTGGGAAAAAGAGCACACATGATCACCTCAGTGGAGGTGAAAGGCACTATGTGCAAGCAGAACTACTGGTCAGACGTTCCACATTCCCGAATTCTGTTCTCGGAAATGAGAGAACACAGGACGAGACCGACTCAAATCTGAGATTGTAAAATCTGTTAAAGGTATTGGATGTTGCCCAGCCCGCTGCTCTGCATATGTCTGCTAGGGAGGTGGCGTTGGCCAGTGCCCACGAGGATGCCACACTTCTCGTCGAGTGTGCTCTAACACGCAAGGGGCAGGCACGGCCTGGGTGTGATAGGCCAATGCGATGGCATCAATGATCCAGTGGGAAAGCCTCTGTTTGGAGACTGCGTTCCCTTTCCGCTGTCCACCAAAGTGGACAAAAAGCTGCTCAGAACATCTAAAGCTCTGTGTGCGGTCCACATAGGTACGCAAAGCACGCACCGGACACAGCAACGAAAAGGCTGGGTCTGCCTCCTCCCAGGGCAGCTTTGCTTGCAGGTTCACTACCTGGTCCCTGAAGGGGGTTGTAGGAACCTTGGGCTTGTAGCCCGGTCATGGTCTTAGCACGACATGGGTGTCTGCCGGACCGAAATCCAGACAAGTGTTGCTGACAGAGAACGTTTGCAGGTACCCAACCCACTTTATGGAAGTGAGCACGATCAGGAGGGCTGTCTTCAAGGAGAGGGCTTTGAGCTCATCTGATTCTAGCAGCTCGAAGGGGGAGTCAGGCCTGAAAGGACCATGGAGAGATCACATGAGGGGAACAGGCATGGCCTGTGAGGGTTCAGCCTCCGGGCTCCTATAAGGAACCTGATAATCAGATTGTGCTTCCCTAGGGACTTACCGTCCACTGTGTCATGGTGAGCCGATATGGCAGCTACATAAACCTTCAAGATGGAGGGGGACAGCCTCCCCTCCAACCCGACTGCGCAAATCTGTGGGTCTTCAGATCGGGAAGAACACTAATTTGCAAACAAGCACCACTTTAGGGTGTAAAGTTGCCTGGTAGAGGGAGCTCTGGCTTGGTTGATCTTGTCTATGACAGCAGGTGGTAGGCCACTTAGATCTTCCACATCCCGTCCAGGGGCCAGACGTGGAGGTTCCAGAGATGCCAGAGGGTGCCCTGTCCCTGAGGAAGAAGGTCCTTCCTCAGGGGAATTTGCCAGGGAGGGGCTGTTGCTAGGAGCGTGAGATCTGAGAACCAAGTCTGTGTGGGCCAGTAGGAGGCCACCAGAGTGACTTGTTCCTCCTCCTCCCTAACCTTGCACAGCACCTGTGCAAATAGGTTCACAGCATGTCCGCTGCCGTGTTGAGGTTGCCCGGGATGTGAGTGGCGCGAAACGACCCGAGTCACTGCTGGCTCCAAAGGAGGAGATGGCGGGCGAGTTGTGTCATATAACGTGAGCGCACGGCACCTTGGAGATTTATGTACGCTATCGTAGCAGTGCTGTCTGAGTGAATCAATGCATGCTTGCCCCGTATTAGTGGGAGAAACCTCCGCAGGGCAAGGATTACAGCCATTCATTCTAGGCAGTTGATATGCCAACCCAGGCACAGTCCTGACCCGGGGAACATTCGCTACACAAGGGTACTTCACAAGGGTAATTCATTAGTAATTTGCAGGAAACCATGCATTAAATAATGTAGTTTGTATAAAAGTCATGCATATGTATTTAATTATGCTTATTCACTGGCACAACAGCAAATAGAGCTTTTGCAGTAGTTCATTGTGTATTTGGTTTAGTTAGCTTCTTCAGTATTTTGTTTCTAGCTTGAAGGCGTGACATGTTGTAATAATGAAATCCCAAATCGAATGTTGGAGCTTTCCAGGTGCACTTGAAGGCATCACCTCTTCCTGAGTGTGGTCAGTTAACTGTGCTGAGAAATGCAGGCAGGGGGTGGTTGTAATCGTAAAGTTCCAACCCATGTTCTAGTGGAATTGCTACTGGAACCGTTACTCACCATGCTCAGAACCGTTAAAATTGTTGACCTCATAAATATGCAAAGAAGAACCATAACCAAGGCTTTACAAATGTGTAGTGTGAAACATCAATACCTGAGTACCCAGGATTAATTACTAATTAATTACTTCTGGGTAATTGATAAATATTTTAAATGCAAAAAGCCCTATTGTCATGGTTTGTAGGTACAAAATTATGATTATGGATACATCATAAAGAAGAGGCCATGTTACATATATTTAAATATAATGTAGTACAATATAGTTTATTGTATTTTGAATGAAGATTCACAGCATCAGAGAGTGAGTTGGTTCTGTCTGTCACCATGCGCAGCTGACGGCTATGCTTGCCCTGGGCAACAACCACCGAGCACCATTTCTCTCTCTGGCAGTTATGGCACTTCGGAGGCGGGCCTCCCTGGGTACTGTTCTGGGAGCAGTCACAAGGAGCCAGGAAAGTGCTTTGATGTCTCTAGAATCAGCACAGCCACAAGTGGCACCTCAGGCCCTGCCCCGTCACGAGGCCCCACCCGCTGGTAGGTCTGACGTGATTGATCTCGTTGTTGAGCTTGGGGGCCTTGATGCAAAAACGCGTCCGGCATCAAGGTTGGTTCGCGGCGACGGACCTGATGGACGTGCACTTCCATACCAGTACAAGGTCCTCCCACTCGGTTTGTCCCTGTCACCTCGTGCCTTCACAAATGTCGCAGAGGCAGCCCTTGCCCTGTTAAGGGAAGTGAGGGTCTGCATTCTTGATGACTGGTTACTTCTAGCTCACTCTTGTTGAAGCCTCTTGACTTGAAGTGGCGTTTATTCGCTAAGTGGTGTTCTTCCTGATGCGAAGACACCCAGAGTTGCGCAGTTGGATCACTGCTTTATTTTCTGCAGGAGAGGTTGGAGGGACAACTGTCCCCCTCCTCCTTGAATGTGTGTAGACACTATATCGGCACATCACGATGCAGCTGAAGGTAAGTATTTGGGGAAGCATGACTTGATCCTCAGATTCCTGAGAAGCGCAAGGGGGTTAAACCCCCCCAGGCCGCGCCTCGTTACAGAGGATTGCTCACTGGGCCATGGATGCCATTACTATGGCATACCATGCCCAGCATGTGCTGCCCCCTGCTGGCCTGCGAGTCCATTCTACCAGGGGTGTAGCGGCTTCTTGGGCATTGTCCCATGGCGCCACTCTAGCAGACATCTGTAGAGCTGCAGGCAACACCTAACACCTTTGTGAGGCTCTATAACCTCAGGGTTGAGCTAGTATCATCCCGTGTGTTATCAGGTGACACAAACAGGCAAGTTCAAGTGAGTGACAGATAGGGAACATCATGGTTACAGATGTAACCTCTGTTCCCTGATGGAGGGAACGAGACGTTGTGTCCCTTTTGCCACAAAACTGAACCAACCGCTGAAATGGCCGGGTCTTTGGCTCGGCTCCTCAGTTTGAGACATGTGTGTGTGTGTTTGCAAACGGCACTCCTTTTATACCCGTATGTCCAGGGGAGAGTGGCAGGCAAATTACACACGTCAATTCTCGTTGGCATTTTCTGAAAGATCAGAGATGCCTGGACTCCCAAAGGTAACCCCTAGTGTCAACTCATCCACACAATGTCTCATTCCCTCAATCAGGGAACAGAGGTTACATCACTAACCATGAGGATTTCTATGTACCAGCAATGATGCGCAATCATGTCAGTATTGTCAGCTATTCTTGCTCCTGTCAAATGAAGAGGGCCACAGATTTCTTTGAGCACTCAGGCTAACTCATTTTAACACATTTTAATATTAACTCATTTTAGCTAACCTTACTAATGTGATTTCTGTGTGGCTCTTATTACCTTAAAATTCTCAGGTCCTTGGAAAATGAGAGCATCTTAACAGATGGAAGGCATACATTCCACTGAACTTTAATATTGTTTCACTTTTTTCTTTTAAAGAGTGAATAATGTTGAAATTTCCAGGAAAATATGGCATGTTCTTCCATGGCCATCGTGATGAAACAGCTGTTTACCTCGAGAGCATAGTGCTGATGTGAGAAAGGTGATATTTGCGCATGCGACAGTAGGAGGCTCTGCTGAATCAAGTGAGTCATGAGAGAGAACCCGAAGAGAGCACGCATCAAAACCATCTCTCACTCTAAACAAACAGCTGGACAGGATAATTCACTATTTCTTTTGTCAGAAATTAAAACTTGTTATCCTGACAGTAATCCCATTTTTTTATGTAACCGTATTCTGATTACGATGGGTTTTTATGTAACATATTACAGCTGCCTAATTTTTGTATCCTGATTACTTAATGCCAATACAAGTAATCTGTTACTCCCCAAGCCTGGCTCCAGTGCAAGTGCACAAGTGAAGAACAAACCTATTGAAGGACAAAATATTAACATTTTGAGGCTTTTTTCTAAAAATTAGATTCAATATTATAGACAGTGCCATAGTCATAAGCCATAGCAAATGGAAAATTAGTTTTTTCAATGATTGACTAATCAGCCATCACAGCCTATCGGGATGCTTTCTGATATGTTTGTGTAAAGGATTTTTGCTGTATCTGATATTATTTACTTATTTACTGTTGTTATGTGTACATTTTTTTATGCAAATTGTGCTGTGTAAATATGTTTTTTATTGTAAATTGTATACGTCTCATCACTGTCATGACTGCTATGTTGCTCGGAACTGTACACAAGACTTTCACCCACTGTTGCACTTGTGTATATGGTCTTGTGACAATAAAGTGATTATATTTGATTTGTATCTAGTATTATTTTTTTCTAATTATCTTATCTAAAGTCATTCGCCTCTGTTATTAAAGATTTCTTTCTTGTTTTATCTCAGCATGAAAACACTCTTAATAGTCTATAGTTCAAGTTAAATGGTAATGCTTTGTAGATATAAAAGCTTCATCAGAAAAGGCAATAAGCAATTTGTTTCTCCATATATTAATTCATAACCTAAAGTCACATTTAATGAGACTGACAGAAACCATAGTCCCATAGCTTACTATAAGACATTCAAATGCAAATAGCAAAATAATGAAAATGATTAAAATAATCATGGTTCTTGCAAATGGTATAGGTGTACAAAAGTTTGAAATAATGAATATAAACCCAATAATACTGTACTTAACACAGAGCTCAAAAAGTCTGGACAATATTCCAGACTAGAAAGCCATACCAAGTTAACAGCTTTTCTTTGATGTGGCACACTCTCCACACTCTTAGAGACTGCACCTACTCTTAAATGCTGTCTTTCCCAATAAAGTTGCAAGCTTTTACGATAATCTTTACTAACGCCTCTCATTATTTTACGAGGGAGTAACACCTGTTTCCCAAACAGAATGTAGATAGCTCTTCGTAACGTTTCCGGTCAAAAAGTGCTGAAACATTGGCAAATATGTCCACAAGTCTGTATTCTCAGCATGCAATCTATGCGGAAATACTGACAAGCATGGAAATTGTATGTAACCTTATAGAGGCACTGAAAGTTATTAACTATTACTGAATTCAATTAAAGAAAAAAACGATGGTTTCAGATGTATTGACGATAGTATGCATGTATTTTACTGCACATAATGTGAGGGGCCCTTGCATAGCCTAATGTGTTGTTTCTTTGGTTGGAAACTGAAGTGATGTGCACAGAGCACAATTAAAATGACGGACATCAGTATTGAACTACTCTTTGACCTATCTAAATATTAATGATGCAGTATGATTTTTGAGTTCTCTCAACTGTCTTAATAATTTCCAATTTTTTGTTCACTAAATGCAACAATTAACAACAAATTTCTTGTTCAGCAAACTACCAGTTTGCAATATGACAACTTTCATTTTATTTCAATCTTATAATTAGTTTTAAATTATTTAACTGCAAACTTTGTCTTTGAAGAAAGGCATGTCTTGTAAGTCAAAACAGTATTGTTTGACATACATATACACACAATAGACCTCAACCCTTAACATATAAACCATAATAATGGCAAAAATCAACAAACCTTGTTAAGTTAAAAGATGAACTCCTAACACTACCACAAAATAATTTAATGACCTCAAAACAATTGTTATTTAATTTGATTTGTTTCATGTCTTTAAGTTTTTTTGTAAATCATTTGCACTAATTTGTTAAGAGGATAAAATACAGTAGACATAAGAAAATATATACTGTTGGGGGGCGCTGAAAGAAGTAGAGATTGGAGAGTAAATATAGAGCGAATAAGTAAAAAATTTAAGTTTTTCTGCCCCGAATCTATTGTAGAAAACAAAAGAGAAAACAACTGAGGCAAATAAATCTAAAGAAAATCAAAAGCTTGTCATGGTCATTGTCCGAGGGGGCAACATAAAATTGGTGTTTCCACCCAGTTGTGACAGATTTCGGGAAGAAAAAAAATCAGCAAGTGCGGGCAACAGAGCGGACCGTGACTGGTGAAACCAAGCCTCGAGTCACGGAGAGAGAGAGAGAACTGTGAAACAGCGAAGAAAAAAATAACTACAAACGTGAGTTACATGAGTTTGTTCAGTGAGTTTGTGACAATAAAGTGATTTGATTTGATTTGATTTTGATTTGAGTGATCATAATGTTGCCTGTGTGGGAAGCTACATTGGATGAAATTGAGAGTAAATTACTCAAGTTATCTGTTTCACAACTGAGAAGTCTGTGTGAATCACTCAAGCTAAATGTGAGAGAGGGGGATGCGCATACACCTCGTGCGTTAAGGAGACGCATTCTGCAGCATTTAGAGGGAGATGATGTTATTTTTCTTGAAGATGAAGGACTATCTCTGTTGTTAGATATAAAGGAGAAAATTGACAGTTTGAGAATTATGACGAAGAGGAAACTCATAGTTCATCCAGTGGAGAGCGTGAAACAAGCGACGAGGGACGGAGAAAAATTTATTTGGAGCGCCATCCTGTGGGCGGCAAGGGAATTGCACCAGAAACATCTGTGAAATCAATGTAACTGAGTCACAATGTGCCAAAACAAACAGAAAAATGCAAAATCCATCTGTTTCAGGAGAAAATGTTCCACTAATGTATTCAGTGTATAAAAAAGAACTCAAAATCATTGGACAAATTGGGGAACCTAGTCAGAAGGATAAATTAAACTTTACCAGCCTGGACAGACAGATTCACAGAGCAGAGAAAAGAGGTTACGATGAGGTAGAAATTGTTGAGGCAGTTATTCAAGCCATCATTCCAAGTGTCAGTCTAAGAAGTTACCTGGAGAGTAGAACAGACTTAACATTGCCTGTCTTAAAACAAATTCTCCTAGCACATTTTATTGAAAAGAATTGTATCACTCACTCACACGTGCAATTCAAGAACCCAAAGAAACTCCTATTCAGTTCTTAGTCCAAGCTATGGATCTTAGACCGGGGATTTTGGCAGCATCTGAAAATCTAAAGACAGGATTAAGATATAACCATGAATTAATTCAAAACCAGTTTTTGCAGACAGTTCTTACTGGTCTTCAGGATGATAGCATACACACAGATTTAAAACCTTATCTGGAAAACCCACTGGTGGAAGATGAAGTGCTGTTAGAAAAATGTCATATGGCCTAGAACTTGAAAGAAAATCCAAATTCTCAACCACTCGACCTAAAATCGCCAAGATAGCCACAGTTAATGAGGAGGAATGGGCACATGCTGAACAAGATAAAGGTGGCAGTACGAAGAAAGAGAAAGCTCCAAAGCCTAACAACCTGATGGAAAAGCTGGACGCGCGAGACAAAGTGATCTGTGAAGCAATTCATAGTCTTACTTCTCAAGTGGTGAGTCTTTCTCAAATATCACGACCTCAGATAGTCAGAAACAGTAACCAGAGATTCACTCGTAATCAATTTCCACCTGCTCGATCAAACACCAGATGTTGTACCCAGTGTGAGCAATCCAACCCAGAGGGGAGATGTGAACACTGTTATAAGTGCGGCAGCAGTGAACACTGGGCAGTGGGCTGTCGGAAACGAACTGTGACCAATGTGACACCAAACAAGATTGAGATGACTTCAGACATCATGGACAGCTTACCAAGAGCTCACTTACCTGAAGGGCCAGGGTCGACCAAACAAGAGAAAACAGCTCGTTTGGTGGGATGCAAGTGCCTGGTGCAGTGTTCTCTATGAGGTGTTAAAACATCGGTGCTCTGGGACACAGGGTCACAAGTTTCAATTGTGGACTCAGAGTGTAAGAAAAGACATCTAACTGATGCAGTGGTGAGACCAGTGGGAGAAATGCTTGAGGAGGGAGAACTCAACTTGACAGCAGCGAATGGAACAAGCATCCCATATGAAGGCTGGATGGAGGCTGAGTTTTGTCTGTCTGGAAACACTGAGACTGAAGAATGGGGCAGACAACTACTAGCACCAAGTCTCATTGCATCCAGTGAATTGGAGAAACCAATAATTGGCTTTAATGTGATTGAGGAATTGGTTCAAGCTAATGCAGCCCAGCAGATTCCTCTGAGTTTCCTTGTAAACACACTGAGTTCATCTCTGGAAGTTAGCTCTAGAAAAGAAAAAGCCGTTCTATCACTCCTGAAGAAACGCAAAAACATTGACAGTCATATTGTAAGACTGGGACGAAAATCTATCATTTTTCCAAGGTGCGCAAGAGTGAATGTCAGTTGTGGAAGACTGAATAAGAAGATTCCTCTGGGAGTACAGGTGATGCTGGAGCCTAATCCTGAAATACCCTGGCCTGCGGGGATAAAGGTAAACAAACAGCTCATTGAGATGCCTCTGAAGGATAATGACAACATCAGATGATGGTGGAAAATACCATGGATGAAGAGGTGACTCTTACTGCACAGAAAGTCCTTGGGTGGTCGCATGCAGTGGATACCATCCATCAGCTGGAAGTAAAACCACCACTTCCGACTGGATCCCAACCTCAGCCATCACAATGCGACAACAACTTACCCCAGAGACTCTGACCAGGGTTCAGGAGAGTGAAGAATGGGACCCTCCAGTGGACCTCAGTCACTTACCTGAGGAACAACAGGAATGTGTGAGACATCTATTGAGAGAGAATAGTACAGTGTTTGCAAAGGATGACTGGGATACTGGATATATTCAAGATCTTAGAATGGACATTCGTTTGAAAAACGGCATCCCTGTCCAAAAGACGTACAATGCAATCCCGCGACCTCTGTATCAAGAGGTAAAGACCCACATACAGAACTTGCTGAGTCAGGGGTGGATCCAAAAGTCGAAATGCTCATATTCCTCGCCAGTTGTGTGTGTGAGAAAAAAGGATGGGAGTTTGCGTCTATGTGTGGACTACCTAAATCTAGGTGGGAATTCCTGGTTCATGGTGCTGGACCAGGGTAAAGCCTACCATCAGGGCTTCATGAGTGAAGACAGTAGAGCATACACAGCATTCATAACACCCTGGGGGCTTTACGAGTGGGTACAGATTTCTTTTGGCCTCACGAATGCACCTGCTGCTTTTCAGAGGTACATGGAAGAATGTCTAGGAGAGTTGAGGGATGATGTTTGTGTTCCTTATCTTGATGACGTGTTAATCTTCAGCAAAGACTTCAACCAGCACCTGGAGGACTTGAGGAGAGTGCTACAGCGACAGGAACAGTGTGGTATCAAGCTAAGACCGAGGAAATGCGACTTTTTCAAGTGGGAAGTCTGCTATGTGGGTAGAATTATTTCCGAAAATGGGTACAGCATGAACCCCAAAGAAATAGAGGCAGTGCAGACACTAAAGTGGGAAATACCCAGCACGGTTCGTGAGGTAAGGAAGCTCATGGGTTTCTTGGTTACTACAGATCATACATTGCTGACTTTGCCAGAATAGCCAAGCCTCTGTATGAGCTGTTAACAAAATCCAGTACGTGTAAGACAAAAGGCTCAGGAAATAGAGGAAATCCTTCCTCACAAGCACCTCCATCACAGCCAGTAGAGTGGACAGGGAGACATCAGGAAGTGCTGGAGAAGCTGATTGCAGAGTTGTCAAGCCCACCCAGGCCTACCCAGATTTTGAAACGCCAATTGTTCTTCATGTGGATGCATCAGAAGAAGGGCTAGGAGCCATATTATACCAACGACAGGGAGGCAAGAGTAGTGGGTTATGGATCTCGGACGTTGACCTTGGCTGAAACAAATTATAGACTGCACTCTGGGAAGCTGGTGTTCCTGGGTCTCAAATGGGCGATCACAGAGCGGTTCCGAGATTACCTGTTTCATGTGCCGCATTTCACTGTTTACAGTGATAATAACCCACTGACATATGTCATGAAACAGCAACAAAAAACCACAATAACAGCATAAATAAAGCAAACAGAAACAAATACGCCTATAACACTAACTGCATAATTTATTCATTTCACAATGCATGCTGGGAACTCGCAAATCAGAAATTGTTTTCAATATGAAATTGTTTAGTTCAGACTCTTTGTTTAAGAATTTGTTTAATAAGAACATATATTTATATTGCTATTGTAGTTATGCTTTTCAAAGAAGGCCAACTATTCTGTATCATGTGTCATTTCAATTTAGAACTACCATGTCGCATAAGCTGACGTCGGAGCTGCCTACTGATTTCATGGCAATTTTTTAAATACTTTTTTATACTCTGAAATTGTGTACAATGGATTTCCAATGAAAGCATGAATGAATGAATAAATGTTGCATAAATATAGCGTTTTTTCGGACACTACACTCAAAGTGCTTTACATGGTGATCAGGGGAATCTCCTCAAAATCCACCACTGTGCAGCATTGGCCTGAATGATGCGATGGCAGCCATAGTGTGCCAGTACGCTCACCACACACTAGCTAATGATGGTGAGGAGAGAGTAGATATATAGAGCCAATTTACAGATGGGATAAAATGATCAATGATAAAAATAATACATTTTATTAAATGTCCCATAGTATCTGATAAACTGTGAAAGATGCAAGAAAGATCTGTTAAAGTTGCGTTTAAGTTGCACGTGGACTTAGGGTTAGTTCACCCAGAAATGAAAATTATCTCATAATTTACTCACCCTCATGGCATCCCAGATGTATATGACTTTCTTTCATCTGCTGAACTCAAATGAAGATATTTAGAAGAATATCTCAACTCTGTAGGTCTATACAATGTATATGAATGGGTGTCAAATTTTTAATTTTAATTTTTGACCACTTAAGGTCAACATAAATGTACTGCAGACAACGCTGGTGGTTACATCCATCTCTTCTGTGATAGATATGATAGGTGTGGGTGAGAAACAGTCCTTTTTCCTTCACTTTCACCTTATGTTTTCGGTGATTTGCATTCTTTGTGCATATCGCCCCCTACTTGGCAGAGAGGAGAATTTATGATCAAATTATTTATTAAATATTTATCTGTTTCTCACCCACACATATCATATTGTGTCTGAACACATGGATTAAACCACTGCAGCCATATGGATAACTTTCATCCTCCCTTCATGAGAATTTTGGAGCTAAAATATTTTGGTACCCATTCACTTCCCTTGTATGGAGCTGAAATATTCTTCTAAACATGTGTTCTGCAGAAGAAAGAAAATAATACACATCTGGGATGTCAGGAGGGTCAGTAAATCATGAGAGAAATAAAATCTTTGGGTGAACTATCGCTTTACGAACGGTTTAAAGATCTCATTCATTAAAAAAAGTTTTTACATAACAATGCTTTTGGGAAACGCAATAGAGATAAAGTGCAATTTAAGTGATACTAATGTTCTACTTAATGCTTCAGCACCCAGCCTATTGAGCCTGCAGTTCACACTTTATTCCAGAGAAGTGCCATAATAGACAAGCCACACCTCATTGCAGATTACAATCACAATAAAATAAACTTTATGCTGCCTGGTATGCATAACTGGTATTATTTAACATTATAAAGTAACTTTAGTAGACAGCTGGTGTCACAGATTCCCTGTTGACTTTTGTTTTGTGCTTTTATACTGATGTTCCTGTTTGGTTTTTGTAGTCCTTTGTAGTTACATTTTTTGATTGGTTTTCCCCTGATTGTTTCCCATTCCCTGATTGTTTCCCCAGGTGTTCCTTGTTTCCCCCTATCTATTTGTTAGTTAGTTCTCAGTGGTTTTTTGTTAATAAAAAGCTGCACGTAGATCTTCTCTTGTTGCCTGCCTCGCTACAGAATAACTAACCTCTGTAACGAGGCAGGCAACAAGAGAAGATCTACACGCAGTTTTTTATTAACAAAAAAAACAAACAAGAAAACTAGGACTAAAAACCACGGAGAACTTAGCACGGAACATGCAATAACTAGCAAATAGGCAGGGGGAAACAAGGGCTTAAGTACACTAGGGAAAACAAGGAACAACTGGGGAAACAATCAGGGAATGGGAAACAATCAGGGGAAAACCAATCAAAAAATGGAACTACAAAGGACTACAAAAGCCAAACAGGAACTAAACAGGAACTTCAACATAAAAGCACAAAACAAAAGCCAACAGGGAATCTGTGGCAGCTGGCTTCATGTATTTTTACACATTTTCAATTGTAGTGAAAATGTTTCACATTTAGAGATTTATGTTATGCACTTTGACTGCCAGTGTGTTAAAATTGTCCACCTTATGAATAAATGCATGTTTTCTACACAAAGAGCAATAGAAGGTATATTTCAGGGGGTTAAAGCTTAGGGGGATCAACTTTTCCAGCATCAGTTTCTCATTTACAACTGACATACATCCGCTGCGTTGCCCCTCCCAATAACAAACAAACTAAAAATGAAGACGCAGAGCAATGGCCGATGAGAAAACACAGTAGACCAACTATATATACTGTATATTTTACAGCACTAATCACACCCTACCCCATAATGATAACCATTTCTAAACCATATAAAAAAAGTAAAGGGCGGATTAATTTAATTACAATAATTTATTCCAAAAAATTGTACAATCCAGCACAAAGTAGTCCAAAGGATAAAGCGATGCATCCCTTGCACTCCCTGGCAGAATAAAATAGCTTTGTTTGAGTGTAATTTAAGATATCAATCACTGTAAATCTTCTGATTCACTCCATGAAGGTACTGTCTGTTTCATTTAAACCAAAACATGATGGAACATGACATGTTACAATAAGTCAAGAGACACATGAGAGCCAATGAGCATTTGAAATCGCTGCTGTAAAACCTGTGTCGTAATGCTTCTTGTGGTGACAATGTCTGAATTATGAAAACGAAACCAATGCGGGTTGATGGCAGGCGCTACAGTGGATGGACACAGAGATTGTTGAATTAAAAGTTTGAATCTGGATTTATTCCTCAAACAAAGCTACACAGCAAACAGGGGTGCTTTAGTGGGAGGTACATTTTTGCGTGTGCATGTTTTTTTTTTTTTTTTTTTTTTTGCATTGGCCGCACATGGCACTGGAACAGACAAATATTCTTTACTCGAATAATTTATTCAAATTCTATTATCATTTACTCACCCTCATGCCATCCCTGATGTAGGACTTCCTTTCTTCTGCAGAAAATAATTGAAGATTTTTAGAAGAATATTTCATCTCTGTAGGTCCATACAATGCAAGTGAATGGTGACCAGAACTCAGAAGATTCAAAAAGCACATAAAGGCAGCATAAAAGTAATCCATAAGACTCCAGTGGTTAAATCCATATCTTCTGAAGTGATATTACAGGTGTGGGTGAGAAATATAAATATAAATAATTTATTCATTTTTTACCAATAGTTGGCGATAAGAAAGAATAATGCGAATTGAAAAACTTATTTGTTCAAACTTTTACTATATTATACACCGATCAGCCACAACATTAAAACCACCTGCCTAATATTGTGTAGGTCCCCCTTGTGCCACAAAAAACAGCGCCAACCTGGATCTCAGAATAGCTTTCTGAGATGATTTTCTTCTCACCACAATTGTACAGAGCGGTTATCTGCTTTACCGTAGACTTTGTTAGTTCAAACCAGTCTGGCAATTCTCTGTTGACCTCTCTCATCAACAAGGCATTTTAATCTGCAGAACTGCCCCTCGATATTTCCACAATCCACAATATTGTGTAAATTCCCCTTGCTGTTCTGAAATGTGGGTTGGCGCTGTTTTGGAGGTACGAGGGGGACCTACACAATATTAGGCAGGTGTTTTTAATGTTGTGGCTGAACGGTGTAAAATATAGTAATCCTGAACAAATGGGTTATGTCTGCTCTACTGTATTTGTTTTATTTCGTTTTTATAGATGTACGAAACAAATGAACAAATAATATCAGCAGTCCGGTTTATCTATTTACACTGTTTGACTTCTCAGACTTGGCTAAGTGTATTGGATAATCATGCTTGATCAGCATGTTTTCACTCTGTGTATAGGAGTTTTAAACTGCTATCGTAGTGCTTTGTAATAGTTTGACTATATGCCTGAAACGTCTTGGTTACTTTCGTAACCTCTGTTCCCTGATGGAGGAAACAAGATGTTGTGTCGATGTATTGACACTAGCGGTCACCATTGGGAGACCCATACACCTCTGATCATTGAGAAAATGGGAATTGGCGACTGGAATTTGCATGCCACTCCCCCGGACATACAGGTATAAAAGGAGCTGGCTCACAACCACTCATTCAGGTTTTGTGCTGAGGAGCCGAGCTCCTGCATCAATCCTGGGTCAGAACTTCCCTCGTACAGGTCTCTTAGCACCTTGGCTTGGTGTACCTCTGGACAGCCATGGTGTGCAGGGTAGAGCCGGGCTGTGCAGTGGCACTGTATGCCTTAGCCGCCAGTGGCAACTTAAGGGCATAAGCCCTGGATGGGAGTCTTGGACGGGATGGGAGTCATGGTGACATTTTGCAGGCACAGGTGCACTTCAATTGCCTTATCTACCTGAGGTATTGCTGAATACCCCCTGGCAGCCCCACCATCGAGGGTAGTGAGAGTGGAGGAGCTCAGAGATCGGGTCCAGGCAGTCAAATCAAATCACTTTATTGTCACACTACCATGTACACAAGTGCAACAGTAGGTGAAAGTCTTGTGTGTAGTTCTGAGCAACACAGCAGTCATGACAGTGACGAGACATATACCAATTACAATAAACAACATATTTACACAACTCAGATTACATATCAAATGTAAACATACTTACACAACACAATAATAATATACAATGTACAGTAAACAATACACACAATAAAAATAAGAGTATATAAAAATATATATATACAGTAGATGTATTGTGGAGAATATAATTATGACAGTCCAGTGTGAGATATAAGATTAATAAAGTGCAGTGCTGATTACTGATCATGAGAGATCAAGTGTTCAAAAGTCTGATTGCTTAGGGGAAGAAGCTGTCACTTAGACTCATCTGATTACAAGATATCGTGATTAGTATCCTGCAAACAGCAGCTAAAAGGGAATACATGATCCCAGTACTTGTTATTTAACCCTGTAAAATATACACCATACCTAGCCTTGCTAGATAATACTGAAAATACCTCTATGACCTGTGATCAATTGTATAACTGACAAATGAACCCTCTGGGGTTGATGGATGCGCTGGTGTGTCCAGCTGGATTTTTTCGTCATTACAGCAGAAACAACATAAAATTCTCTGTCATATAAGACATCATTAGAGACTATAAAGGGTCTACTTTTATTTGTGTACACTCACAATAACAACAAAAACTTGTGCTTTTGTAAAATAAATAAAATAAAAAGCATTCGATTTCAGCGGTCTCTGTGTAAACGAGCATATTTCTGAAACACATCACAAAAATTAAAATGAAACTCCGCAAATAGTTAGCACACAAACATGAAACATATGTCTAAAGAAATCTTAAAATGTCTACTTTCAATAAAACAATTAAATTTAAAATAAATATTCTCCTGCAATGTAATCTGTATGAAACAAAGCAATGTACTGTTTCTCCTGGCTCAGCTAATTATCCCTAATATGATCACACCCACAGGCAGAGGGCGCTATTCAAACAGTAATGAATTGAGGTGATCAATGCAAATGGTAAACACCCACGACTGTGCCTTTAAAACATTAGGTTCATTCACTTTTCTGCTCTTTTGGAAGATAGCACGATATACAGGCAAGGAAACTCCTGGATAATGACAAAGAGTTAACATTTTCCTCAGAAGAAGAGCGGGACTTTGTATTTTTAAGAGAGATTTGATCCAGCCAAGGAATTAATTTTGGATGAGTAATTAATTTAGCTTTACTTACATATTAGTTGACATGCTATTATATATAAACATGTACATATTTTACTAGTGTGACTTTTTCCAGACTTGCCAGCCAGGATTCAGAGTAATGAAATATGACTTCTAATAGGCAAGTTTTAGTTACATTGAAATGCTGTTTCGGCTAATACAGGCATTTAAATTGTATGCTTTATGATATAAATATGATATGTAATCCATCCATCCATCCACCCATCGTCAACCGCTTATCCTGTGTACAGGGTCGCGGGGGGCTGGAGCCTATGATATGTAATATTATATAAAAATAATATGACTGTTTAGATTTTAAATAGTGTTTATGCTGCCTCATTATCATCAATGAAGCTTGTTCTTGCAAATATGTGTTCGGCTGTAAATGTGTCAAATGTGATGTAAATATGCCCATATTAGAATATCAGCATATTATAATGATTTCTGAAGGATCACGTGACACTGAAGACTGCAGTAATGATGCTGAAAATTCAGCTTTGATCACAAATTGCATTTTACAATATATTCAAATAGAAAACTGTTCTTTTATATTGTAAAGAGTTCACAATATCAATGTTTTTACTGTATTTTGGATCAAATAAATGCAGCCTTGGTGAGCAGAAGAGACTTCTTTTAACGGTAGTGTAGGTCTAAAATTAATTAAAGAAAATATAGTCAGATTACTTCTTTTAACTTAAAACTTGATTTTGATCATTAAGTCTCCTCACATTCATTCTCTTTCTGTCACATTCCTCATAGATAGGCCCAGGGGTGGGGTCTTTGTCTCCTCAGGTGTGAATTACAATTAAGATTCATGATCATTCACGCTTCCTCGCATATGACCTATCTAACACTAGAAGTGTCATACAAAAGTTTAATTACTATATTGTTTTGTATGAATGAGAGATCAGGATGGTTTTCACATCATTTTGTAGAAAAAACTCTAGGCTACAAGATCCAGTTCTCAAAAGTCTTGTGGACAAATGTTTAGTATGTGTTATATGGCCTTATTTCAATGACACAAAAAACTTGCATAAATGTACACACATGTTGCTTACATATTATTGTAGCCCAGTTTGTGATGAATACAGTGTTATTAGACTCTAGTCATTCATATGTTTTTAAGCAACTTAAAAAGCACAAATGTCAAGGCATGTCAACTTCTCCAAGCCCCAAAACACTCTCAGACACCAGAGGGTTGATGATTATGGTCGATGTACCTATTAAAATATGTGTAGTGATTGGTAATCACTTCTAACTAACAAAACAATGATTATAATCTTTAATCTTGTATGGTAACTTCAAGGTTCTAACTTCCAGATCCTCTGTGCCATGTAGAGTCCATGGAAAACTCGGAACTACAAAAGTCCAGAGGAACCCTCACACTCTCTTCTCTATGGTTCACACACCCAATTGGAGTCACGAGTCCTCCTTGCAGAAGGCCTTGCTTCATCCAGACATTAAATATCCGCAATCATAACAGAGTTCAAAACATTGATGGAACAAACTTTCGACAAAGAGACAAAGAACCAAGCAACACAAAGAACATAAAGCAAGGAAACGCAACGGCATGCAAGGACATCTCCAAGACTTTTGCTCAAGTGCTGGTGTATTAGTTAAATACTTTTGAGTAATCGATTGCAAAACGATTTAGACTCAAAGAAGGATACATGGTTCTTAAGGCATTGTCAACAAACTCTATATTGATAATTTACTTCACATTCTGTCACTACTCACCAATCTGTTTCATGTTGTATGTGTTAGATTATTTTTAAGTTTAGAATAGCAATAAAGTTGGTCTGTATTCTGAGATAATTTGACTGTGGTATATTTTGATAAATAATCTCATCCCTGTTTTTAAAAGATTTCTCTTCAAAACTATACCTAAATATGTGTGGTACTATTTTCATTAAGCCATGAGACTAATATTACTTCAATAAGTGAATTAATCATAATTCCCTTATTAAAGCTAATTCCTTACAGTAGAAATTGTGAGGGGATACGAGATGTTGTATTACGATTTTAATGGTAAAATATTATTGCAATCCACTGATCAAATTGAAAATTGCACATGACAACTCTAAAGAACATTCTCTGCTTTTTTTATCAGAACATAAAGGGTGCATTCCAATCTAAATGGTTTGGCCATTGAAAGAGCATTGAAAGGCTAAAATGTATGGGGTTAAAAAATAAGGGTCATTCAGAACTCACTTTTTTCAACAAGTAATTTTTACTGGAAATTCTGTTCGAAGTGATCTTACAGCATGATTATCATGATTGTTCTCCTTCAAAGTGCCCTTAGGTGGGTGATTTATGCTGTGATTTATGCCATTTGGAATGCAGTCAAAGTAACTATTGAGCATGTCCTACAGTAGTAAATTGCGGGAGCAGGACAATGTGTGTTGCCTGGACTGCACTTACAATGGCCAAAGTATATTTCAAAAGCTCTGATCTGTTACATGTTTTGCTGAAATGCAAATGATTGATGTTGCCACATGATGAAACCGTCTGTAGCACATGCTGTTGCACAAACAAGAAATGCACCCAATCAAGGCAATGTCTTCTCCATAAATGGACAACAGCATTTGTGGCATTTCAGTGTTTTTATTGTATCTTTTGGAAGATTATATGGGGTACCAGGCAAATATGACACACACACAACTTAGCGTGACTGCTTCTTGACTTCTCATGCATCACTCTCCTCACACCGGAACACACCCGGGAACATAAGTAACAAGTGCATCATGGGAAATGTAGTCACAAGCATTAACACAATATACAACATCTCCTTCCCCCTTACTCATTGAGGTCTAACACAAAGATTAACAATTAACAGAAATTACAAAATAAGTCAGTAATTATTGAAATTCAGCTTCTCTTATTAACATTTTTTTTTTCAAAACATTCAGCTTTTTTTTTCTTTTCTTATATATATGAACACAACTACTTCCCTGGGAGTGAGGGTAGACTACCTCAAACCCTAGCTGACCCTTTTGGGGATTATTCTGCCCTGACGCAATAAGGGTAGCTCCTAACTAAGTATAATCCAAGAAACGCTGAGGTGGATGCCGCTCCCTTACTGGGTATCGGTGCCCTATTTGGTTTCCATTTTCAGGTGATGCCTGTTCCTTTACAGATGGACAACTTGCAGTCTTGGTAGGCTCAGTGGTTAGTACTTCAGGAGCTGGCGTACTGTTACTAATTGGGTCAGTGACATCCGCGACTTCAGGAACATCCGTAAATGCATTGGCTCCCTTAAGCAACTGATCAGTGTGTCTCCTCCAAGAAAAATTCTCAGCAGTTTTGACTTTATACGAGACTGGACCCGTCTGGGCCTCCACAGTAGCTGAAACCCATTTCGGACTACCACCATAGTTCCGGGCCAGCACTGGTGAGCCTATTGAAAATGTTCTGTCCTTGGCTCGCAGATTCCGTCACTGTACCTGATTCTTTTGCTGTCGTAAGACAGTTTCTTTGAGTGTTGCTGGTTTAAGCAGCTCAAAGCTTGTCCTGAGCTCTCTACTGAACAACAAAGACGCTGGTGACACTTTGGTAGTTGCGTGCGGAGTACTGCGATAGCACAGCAAGAAGCTATGAAGGCGTTGATGAAATGTTCCCTGCCTGAGTGAAGCTTTCAGCGCATGTTTCATGGTTTGGACGAACCTTTCTGCTAACCTGTTGGTTGCAGGATGGTAAGGTGCTGACGTGATATGCTGCACCCCGTTTGCTTGTAAGAATGTGGCCATCTCGTGAGATGTAAATTGAGGGCCATTATCTGAGACAAGCTGCACTGGAGGTCCAAATCTACTGAATATTTCTCCCAATTTCTCACTTGTCTTTTCAGCTGAGGTAGATTTCATGAGAGCCACCTCAGGCCACTTATTGTGTGCATCCACGACAACCAAATTTTGTCCTCGACTGGGCCAGCAAAATCAACATGAATGCGATGCCATGGTTTCTCTGGATATTCCCATGGGTGCTGCGGTGCCAGTTGGGGTACATTACATATGCGCTGGCATGACGTACATGTTCTTGCCTTTTCCTCAATTTGGCCGTCCACTCCTGGCCACCAGAAGTAACTCCTGGCAATTTCTTTCATTCAGACCATTCCACAGTGTCCCACATGCAGCTGCTTTAGCACTTGCTTGCGCAGAGCCGGGGGAATAATCACTCTCCTTCCCCACAGCAAACAGCCTGACTGCACTGAAAGTTCATGACGTCGAGAGATATATGGTTTTAGCTCCAGGTCATCGCTCTCCCCTTTTCCTGTCATGACGATATCCATAGCCTTGGACAGGACAGGGTCATTCCGTGTGCTCTTACGCACTTGCACAGCTGTTACTGGGGCCCTTTCCACCTGGCTGAAATAGAAAATTTCCACAACTTGTGCCTCTTTTATCCTGTCAGTGAGAGGTAATCTAGACAGACCTTCCGCATTTCCGTGCAATTCCGACTTCCGATATTTGATGTCATAGGTGTGAGCGGATAACAACAAAGCCCACCTTTGCATCCTACTAGCAGCAAGAGATGGAATGCCATTGTGTGGGCCAAAAATTGCAGTGAGTGGGCGATGATCGGTCAGCAACGTGAACTTCCTCCCAAAAATGTACTGGTAAAACTTGCAAACTCCAAACACAATGCTCAACGCTTCTCGCTCGATCTGAGCATAGTTTGCTTCTGCTTTACTCAGACTCCCGGAAGCAAATGCGATTGGCCTCTCTTGACCATTTGGCATGATGTGGGACAAGACAGCTCCCACTCCATATGGAGAAGCGTCGCAGGCCAGCTGGATGGGAAGAGCAGGGTCAAAATAAGTGAGGGCATTTGACCTTAAAAGTGTCTCCTTTGCTCTTTTGAATGCCTCCTGGCATTCAGAGGTCCACCTCCAATTTTTCTCATGACACAACAATTTGTGCAAAGGTTTCAGCAGCGTGGCAATGTTTTGAATGAACCGCCCATAATAATTTAGTAAACCGAGGTAAGACCGCAGCTGGCCTACATTTCCGGGCACTGGAGCATCCACAATGGCCTTAACTTTGGATGGAGATGTATGCAACCCAGAGGCATCAATGACATGACCTAAGTACTCGACTGCAGACTGGAAAAATTCACATTTATCCTTGCGCACTCTCAATCCGTATTCTTTCAATCTCTCAAGGGTAGCATCAAGATGTTTCAAGTGCGACTCTTCATCAGTGCCAGTCACTAGAATGTCATCTAAGTAACACACCACTCCTGGAAGCCCCGCCAGAATCTGATCCATCGCTTAATGAAAAACGGATGGAGCCGAAGTAATTCCAAATGGTAACCGCTTATACCGAAATAGGCCTTTGTGGGTGTTGATGGTGAGAAGTTCTCTGGACTGTTCCTCAACATGCATCTGCAGGTACGCTTGGTTGAGGTCGATTTTGCTGAATTTTTGTCCTCCTGTCAGTCCAGCAAAAAGATCGTTAATGTGAGGCAAGGGGTATTGTTCTGCTGACAACACTAGATTTACAGTGACTTTAAAATCCCCACAGATCCATCTTTCTTTAAAACTGGAACAATGGGTGTTGCCCACTTACTCACAATGACTGCTTCCAGCACCCCCTCCTTCATTAGTTCAGCTAAGCTTGCCTCTACCTTGGGTTTTAGCGCATATGGAAGGGGCCGGGCCTTTAAAAATTTTGGCTGGCTTCCCGGCTCTATAGTCAACTTCACCTTGATTTCCTCCATGCTACCCAACTCCTGTTTGAAAACATCACTGTGTTTTCGGAGAATATCTTCAAGGTTCAGTGTTTTAGGTGTCATCATATGTATGGCCGGCCAGTCAACCTTGAGTTGCTCCAGCCAAGAGCGTCCCATCAACGAGGGGTAACCACCCAAGACCACATACAATGGCAGTTTTTTTGTTTGCCCGTTCAGTTCAACGGTTACCTGAGTAAGTCCTTTCATGGTTACCGCTTCCCCAGTGTAAGAACCACATCAGGTGGTGTGAGTGGCAGGTGGCTCAGTATTTCACTGTATACCGCATCCAACACGAGCGACACAGCAGCACCAGTATCAATCTCCATTTTCACAGGCTGTCCTTCAAGCAGCGCGGTGACCTTATAAGCCTTGGTTCCACCTGCAACAGTGAGCACATGTAAAGGAAATTCCTCATCCGATGTGTCAGTAACCTCCTTGTTTTCCTGCCCTAGTGCAAACACGCGTTGTTTTTGCTTATTTCTGTATACTGGTTTCTGCTGCGTTTTTTTTTTTCATTTCCATTTTATTTTTACATGCACGCTCAATGTGTCCTTTTTTCTTGCGGCTGCGGCACTCCACATCTTTAAACCAGCACGAAACTGGTGAGTGTCCCGTCTTCCCACAGCGAAAACATGGGCTTTTATATTCAGTTTGTTTCCCGGTCTCCATCTTATGCACTTTACTGTTTGAGCTCAGTTGCTGTGCTTCCTTCGCAGCCAATTCCATAGACACACTCTCTTTGTAGTGTCAGATTGCTCTCCGTTAACAGTCTTTTTTGTATCCCCTCACAGCGGAGTCCGCAGACTAATCTGTCCCGAAGTGTGTCATTTAGCACTTCACCAAATTCGCAGTGTTCAGCTAATTTTTTTAGCACCGCTACAAACATTGCTACGGTTTCTCCTTCCAGCTGATTCCGTCTGTGAAATCGAAATCGCTCTGCAAAAGGGCTTTTTCTCTCCAAAAGGGCTTTGGAGAGAAATGAGCTTTGAGAGTGGCCACTATTTGATCATACGTTTTCTCACCCGGTTTTTCTGGCTGCAGGAGGTTACGCAGTAGTGTATATGTCTTTGGACCCATCACACTTAGAAAAGTGGGTACAACTTTCTCTTCAGTAATAGCATTCGCAGCTACAAAGTACTCAAATCTTTCTGTGTAAGAGCTCCACTGCTCACTACTCTTATCAAAGGGACCAATGTTGCCAAAAACTGCTACCATTTTTGTACCGTTCACTGTCGTTTTAAATAAATTCACTCACTTTTCTGAATTGTTGTTTTTCCTCCCCCAACTTCAGTCAAACCGTGGATTAGCAGCAGGCTTGTATTATTTCTCATTTCCAGCGATCTCGCCATCAAGCCACTTCATTTCCGCATTTACACCACACACACGTGGATTAACACGATCCTCGTCGCCAATTTATTGTATCTTTTGGAAAATTATATGGGGTACCAGGCAAATATGACACACACACAACTTAGCATGACTGCTTCTTTACTTCTCATGCATCACTCTCCTCACACCGGAACACACCCGGGAACATAAGTAACAAGTGCATCATGGGAAATGTAGTCACAACCATTAACACAATATACAACAGTTTTCAACTTCTGTCATAATTTGGTTAGGGACAGAAATAATAATAAAAATGCTCTTTTTTCCATTTGTTGCTTTGCCTTCTCATAGTTTATTAACAGATACATTTAATTGAAGAATCTAACAGGAATGTTTCAGGTTATTTATTTAGATAAGGACAAAATTAAAAAGCACAAGGACAAAGTTTCACGACTTGCCCACTGGATCATGGATACCATTGCGTTGGCCTACCAGACCAGGCTGTGCGTGCCCCCTTGTGGTTTCAAGCACACTCTGCAAGGAGTGTGGCATCCTCATGGGCACTGGCCAATGTCACTTCTTTAGCAGTCATCTGCAACACCCAATACCGTTCCGAGATTTTACAATCAGGACCTACCACTGTGCCACTTCCATGTTTGGCTGTTAAGCCTATGTGACGTATTTGCAACATGTTAACCTCCCCTGCTGGGCAGGATGTGGTATCTGCTGTGTCTTTTCCCCCTGAAATAATATGATTGGAATAGAATGCCTTCTCCGATGCGTGTTATAGCGTTAGATAGCCCCAGCCGCATCTAACAAACTATGGAGTGAAAACATAGAGAGAGAAAAGGCCGCGGCTGTCACTGCCTGCTCCCAGGCTAGTTACGTTGTTTCCCCTCTCTCAGGGATCAAGGGGAGCTATATGACATCTCTTGGGGGATTGGGGAAGGTTACATGCAGTCTGATGCACCTGCTATTTTCACATGAAGCAGCTTGTTTGCACCTGCATCAACAGTCCACGTAACACGTTCAGTGTTGTGGCGTTTTTAGATAGGGACCCCTAGTGTCACTACATTGACACAACGTCGAGTGAGTGACAGAAAGGGAACCTCCGGTCCCCGATGGAGGGAACGAGACGTTGTGTCCCTCTTGCCACAACAGTGTACTAAGCCGCTGAAATAGCCGGGAACTTACTCTCAGCTCCTCAGCTCAAAACCTGTCAGAACAGATGTATGCTTCCCTCCTTTTATACCCGTATGTCCGGGGGAGGGGCATGCAAATTCTGTTCACCAATTCTCATTGGCCTTTTTTTCAAAGTTAAGAGGTAACCGAGGTTTTCAAGAGAGACCCCTAGTGTCACTACATCGACACAACGTCTCGTTCCCTCAATCAGGGAACGGAGGTTACGACAGTAACCAAGATGATTTCATCTCCTGTTCATGTATCACTATCATCAGAAAACTAATATTTGTAAATGTAAATGGTAAATGATAATAGCTAGATTTGTTCCTGTAAAATTGTGCTTGGTGACAGTGTTAATTTCGTCAGACGAGACGAGACTAAATATGTTCGTCAACGACCTTTTTTTTCCATGACTAAGACGAGACGATGACGAGACTGCACCAATGTCCAAAAACGCTGACTAAGACTAAATTAACATGCATTATTGTTGACGAAAAAAGACAAGACTAAAATGTTTTGCATAAAATAAAAACTAAGATAAAATCTCTCTTCATTTTCATATACAATCGTCTCTACTTTTTCATCATGAGATAGAATATTCTGCTGTTACGCCTTCAAAATATTCCGAATGAGTTCGCGCTGTTGCTCAAGTAACGGTTACAACAGGTCTCATACTCCTGTGGCTGCAACACGAAACTACATGGAGCAAGAACACAACAATCATAGACAGTGGCGAACACGCGACGAGCGCCGACGACATGCTAGGTAGAAGGAAGAGGCTCGATATTTGGTCGCATTTTAGGTACAATGATATTGACAAAAAGTCAGAATGTGTCATTATAACTGACGGGAAGCACTGCGGATAAACAATACCGGGAAAAACACCACCAACCTTAAGCGACATCTAAAGGCTAACCACCCACACATTCAGGGAAGTTAACTTAAATTAACGTCTCATAAGCTAATGCTGATTTTAGGCATCTACGCTGTAAATTAACCAGTTAACTATGGTGTTGTGGCACATACATTATGCAGGTTATATATATTTTATGTAACTTATTTGCTTAATAAAATACTCTTCAGAACAAGTTCATCATTTGTGAATGTGTCTCTTAAATCAGAAAACCAGACACGTTTAACAAAGTGAATTCAACATATCATTCAACAAGTGTATTTTGTCAGGTAATTATGACATTTAACCAATATTTGAGATGTGTGAAACATTATTTGACTGAAATGGTTATCTTAGAATTAATCTCAGAAATAATTTATTTAAAAAAAGACTAAAATGTTTTGAAACTTGACTAAGATATATTGAGTTTTCTTTTGACTAAAACTAGACTAAAATGACGAGACTTTTAGTTGACTAAAACTTGACTAAGATACCTTAAATTCTCTTTTGACTAAAACTAGACTAAAATGACGAGACTTTTAGTCGACTAAAACTTGACTAACAAAAAAAGATATGTGAATGACTAAATATGACTAAAACTAACAAGGACATTTCGCACAAGACTAAGACTAAGACTAAATTAAAAATAGGTGACAAAATTAACACTACTTGGTGATTATATTAAAGTACCATAAATCAATTAATTTAATTTAGTCAGTAATTTAAGTTAAAAAGGCACACATACATATACATACATATACACATATACATATACACACACACACACACACATATATATATATATATATAAGGTGTATTCTTCTCAAATGAATGTCAATAAACAGAAGGAATCCCACTGTGATACCTTACCCCATGCTGAGTGATAATATACCCCATTGTGGCAGCTCCCCAGCTCATTTTCATTTTACTAAAAATGGCTCTTTTACCACTAGAGGGCCACAGTGGATTGGTATTTCCTCTGCTACTAATAATATTTTCCACCTTCAGGATTTTGACCATGGTATTCTCATGTTTTTAAATGTTTGTTTGTACCGTTTGTAACTGTTGTCATGAGATGCACGTTTACAGTGCAAACAGATGCAAGAACGCCTTGTGTGAATGCCCTCTTACTGCCTCTGTTTAATTTCAGTTTGTTTCAGAATCACTATGGAGTGTTTTTACAAAGATCATTTAAAAAAAAAAAAAAAACGATTTCACTGGACTGAGAAGCTCTATATGAATGCTGGGTTAAAGTCTAATCTACTGAATAAGGTATGTTCCCATAGCCACAGCTGTGGTGACAAACCATTTTTGGTGTGCAGTCTCATCTTATTGGGTCCCTTAGAGGAACATTCTCTACGGATCTACAGACCTGTGGAATAAACATCAACCTATCCATTTTCTACATTATTATTATTTTATTACAAACTAGATCAGAGCACCTCTGATCCTCTTGTTCCTCTACATATAGAAATGCACCCATTTCTAGCTTAGAAATATGAATATGCTTTGGTACTTCTGTCAGTATTTAGATTGGATATTTATCTTTTATCATCAAAAACTGACACTTATACAATGGTACAACTTGCTCTTCAAATATTAACCCTGTTTATGTAAGAATAATCTGTTTTCGTGTATTATCTGTATCAGTAAGCCACAGAGATGAAGAAGCCAAAAAAGGCCTAATACAATGTTTCTGCAGTAACCATTTGAGGTTGTAGACTGGGGAGGAAAAGATGAGTTCCACAGAGTGAATACACAAATAGGACACAAATAGGGCATATGACAGAATATATAAATATTAAAATCTGTCTTGCTGTTTAGACTGTAAATATTTCTCATGATCTAAACTATTATGGAAACACCAATGCATTTTCATCTTTATTTATATTCAGAAAGGAATGCACATTTCACTGTTTTAGAGAAATGTCTTCCCATTCTAATAAAGGACAGCTGAATTCCCATCAAATCCCCCATTGAATATTTACCACAGAGGTTTTATGCCGATTACACAAATGTGTCATTGTTTTTCTTTCAATTCTCTACTTTTCTATTTATATTACTCATTTAAATGCAAAATCAATATCCCTAATCTCAACAAAGTCTGTACTTGTCTCTCCATCTACAGCAACACAATCACTATAGGAACAGATGGGTTGCATTGTGTACCCATCTGCTTTTTGGCAAGAACATAAGCACCACATATGCTTTATATTATCAACAGTCTACAAGGCCATCTCAAAATCAAACTCCCAAATGCTATTGGTTTTATTATACTTTTTTATTTATCTTTTTCCACATGCACACTAAAACTGCCTATTTCATTTACTTTAGATGAGCATGACAGGATTAAAATGTGCTTGTTTGTGCCATAAATTGTACAATTTGTATCACAGCTGCCCACATGTTTGTGTTCATAAAAAGCCTAATTTTCAGTGCTTCAAATGAATGATGGAACATAAAACACTTTGTCACAACAACATGAGTCAAACTTGAGTTTTGTATTAATTGATTGTAGAAAAAGAGGTCTGATATTTACCTACAGACTCAGCACATGAGTGACCTGTCCAAATGATCCAAACCAAATTCTGAACTGATTTAGACTGTTTTTCCTAACCCTTTTGTCCAGTTGACCCTTTTGTGAAGCCCCGCCTATTTTAGCAACTGTTGCCATGTGCCATTTCTCTGAAAAGCGTTAGCTTTTTACAACAAGAATCTTCAGGAGTGATGATAGTTTGAGCTGTTTTAAGCATTTTTACTGAAATTAAGTGTCTTTAATTAAGTACAGAACACACATGATTGCTGAAATATTGAAATTGTTCTCTCAGGTTGAAATTTAGTTAGGTTAGTATCTCTCTTGTCAGACAAGGATAACTATTACCTGTAGGCCTACAATTTCTTAAAATTGAACTTGTAATGTAGTTTCTCATTCCTTATTTTGTTTATGGGGAAAATTATTACTGTTGAAGGAAAATATGTTTTTTCTGTCTTCTTCAGATTATATTAGTGAAAATAAGAATAAAGCTTTTTTGTTTTTTGTTTACATACAATCCTTGGTTTAGTATGAATATTAGAGACTGTAATATCATTCTGCTCTAAGCTGTGCTTGTAATAGTTGAACTTGGAACAAAAAAAATCTTTCCACAAAATTTGATTAGACAAAAAATTTATAGAAAAAATGAGATCTGTCATGACAACTCTCGGAAAGATTTAGCATGGTATCGGTGGACTAGAACTGCTATGCTGCTGCTGCTGCAGAGCAAGCACGGAGACTTGCTACTACTAAAACCGGTATACTTGCACAATGTGAGCAAATTTAAATGGCAGTCCAAAAATAGATTACGCAAGTTGATTGGTAACTGAAATACAGTGTTGGGTGTAATGCATTAGTAAGTAATTAATTACTGTACTTGCATTACAGTCAGCATTACACTAAGCTAAAATTATATTTCTAGCCATTTTACATGCACGTTGCCTGGCAAAATCAAATTTTTTATAAAGAAAATTCACGTCAGATCATAATTTCTTTTTTCTTTTTTTTTCTTGTAAGACCTATGATTTTAGGGCAATAATCACATTCTTGATTCATAATTTTTGTATTGTTTTCCTGTAAAAATATCTAAAAATCCTTAAAACAAGTTAAATTTTATTGATCTTGTTTTAGAAACAACACTGCATAAGATATTTAGTTTTTTCAGAGAATGCATTTTTAGCATGTGTATTTTGTTTTACTGTACTGGCAGATTTTTTATATTCCAAAAAAGTGAAAAAATCTACCAGTGCTGAATAAGTAATCCAAAGTATTTTGAATATGTTACTGACCTTGAGTAATCTAACAGAATACGTTACAAATTACATTTGAAAGTATGTATTCTGCAGTCTGTAGTGGAATACATTTAAAAAGTAAACCTCCCAACCCTGACTATAGAACAAATCTATATAAAAATAATAGTGAATTTAAAATCTAAATTTATCTTCTGATGGTAAAATGTATGTTTATAATTTAATGCTGCCCCCTTAAATTCCTTGGCCAGTTCAAGGATTTGTGATTTTATATAATTTATTTGAAAGAATAAGTAAGTAATAAGTAATGCAATTACTTTTCAGACAGAGTCATTAGTACAGTAATCAAATTACACTGTAGAATATGTAATTAGTAGTTAGTAATTAATTACTGTTTTAGAGTAACATACCCAACAATGCTGAAATACACCTCAAGAACATATCAGCTTGTGGCCATCAGAGTTTCATGCCTTAGACATTAGTGAAAAATTAGATGTGATCTATGAGCATTAGATACTGTAGCTTTGTACAGTGTATTTGCAATGAATTGGAAATAAGAGTGAAATACAAAATTTATGTTTATGAAAAACGGACACCTCAAAATTATTTTTTATTATTTATATTATATGTCTTTTAAAGTGTTCTAGTGTTACATTAATGCAAATTCAATGTGTTTTACAAGTGGCCTGTTGGTGACATATTACACTACAGTGATGTGGAAGTTATGTTCTGAACAAAAGGTCAGAGCAATTAAAGAGCCAACAAGGAGTGTACACCAGTCATGGACTGCAAACAATGACAAAGAGATGAGTAGTGGGTCACTAATGACAGAAGAGGTATCTGGGATGGTTAGACTGACTGATGTTGCTGAATTTTTTCCCTGCAGAGAATTCAAAATGAATGGTGGTGTAATCTCAGATTCTGGTTCAGACATGAGTTACAGCAGTGTATGTAAAGAAATTGATGAGGGTTTGATAGAAAAATTGTATGAGTCTGGAATAATATGTACAGTGTTAAAAAATATCAAACCAGGTACTTTCAAAGACATGCTGACAAACAAAGATGATCTCACTATAGCAGAACTGAAACAGTTCCTGAAGTCACATATGAGAGAAAGGAGTAGCACTGAGTTGTTTCACAAACTTAACAATGCTAAGCAGCATGATAAAGAAAACCCTCAGCAGTTTGTCTATAGATTGATGGGGTTAAAATAAAAAGTTCTCTCTGCATAACAGCATGGTGGGTCAGAGTTTAACTATGACAAAAGACTTGTGCAGGGTGTGTTCCTTCACACACTGTTTCAGGGCTTAAATGAGAAATGCTGTAATATCAGTACAGACATTAATCCTTACATTTCTGACTTCGCAGTGACTGACGACTTATTCTTGAGGAGATCACTAAATCAGCTTATGAGGAAACCAAGAGATAGAAACACTTATGTATTGTACCAAAACACAATCCCTTGACTGATAGTTCCTCCCAGTCAAAAGAGGACAGTGTGAAAAGCAATGAGACATTCCAGAGAAGAGTAGAGGGAGAAGTCAGAACAAATCAAACTGCTTTAATGGAACTGACTGCTCAAGTTTCTGCTCTCACCAAAAACCTTGAAAGAATGATTAATCCTGCTGCTAATATTGAAAATCAAACCATTTTGCTATTAACAAATGTTAATTTCCCAGATAAACATGAAAGCAAACATAGATGTGACAACTGTGTCCAGCTAGAAAATCAGGATTGTTGCCATATTTTCCATTGCGGCCAGGCAGGACACAGAGCGGTTGTCTACCTAAAGAAAGGGCAGAAGTCGGGAAACGGCAGACGGTCACCGGTGAGGGAGGACCAGTGACCACTTCAAGCTTTCAGTCCCATGCTAAGGTAAACTGTGTGCCTACTATTAACTCTGCAATGTCACCTCTGACAAAAATTAAGCCATCCAAACTATAAGTAGCACAACTGATCCAGAAAATGTATGCTGCCCTGTTTGATAAATGGAGATATCTGATACTCAAAAATGATGAGAGAGCATGCTGATGACCTTAGACATGTGCTCTGCAGAAAGTGTGAGTATGGCATCAAATTTTGACCTAAAAAGTGTGAACTCTTTAAACATCAGATCCATTACCTTGGACAGATGTTCTCTGGGGAAGGTGTTGAGATTGACCTGAAGGACCTGGAGACTGTGCTGCAGTTGAAAAAGAAAGAACCAAAAACAGTAGGAAAAGTCAGAACTCTTTTGGGGTTGCTGAGCTACTACAGATCATTCATCCTGGATTTATCTCCAAGCCAAGCAATTGTATCCTGAAAAGTCCAGAGGAAGAGAATGTAACAACAGCAGCAAAAACACATCAAGGTATTTGCAAAGTGAATAAAGGGTAGCAAAGCAAAAATGCCATCCAGAACACCTATTCAGTGCATGTCTGAACACCAGGCTATTGTGTCAAGGTGTGTTGATATACTTACCCATCTTCCAATTCTAGCATACCCTGATTTTGACATTTCATATTTCACAGTGTTGCATCCAATGAGGGCTTACGTGCTGTACTTTTTCAACAACAAGGATGTCAACTTTCTGTCACTGAATTTGGTTCATAAACCTTGACTCCAGCAGAATGCAATTACCATTTACATTCCGGTAAACTTAAGTTTCAACCACTCAAGTGGGTTATCTGTGACAATTTCCGAGATTACCTTTACTATGCACCAACATTTACTGTGTGCACGGACAACAATCTGTTGACATATGTCTTGTGCACCTCCAGACTAAACACTGTGGGCCATCGCTGGGTCAGCAAGTTGTCCGATTTCCAGTTTGAAATAAAGTACAGGCCTGGCAAAATTAATGCTGATGCAGATACTCTTTCTAGATATCCCTTGAACCACAAAGACCACAATAATGAGTATACTGAATTCATGCCATCTGATGTTGTTTCTGCTGTGTGTCAAGGAAACGTCTTGGTTACTGACATAACCTCCATTCCCTGATGGAGGTAACGAGAAGTTCTGTCGATGTAGTGACACTAGGGGTCGCTCCTGGGAGCCCCAGACCTCTAATCTTTGAGAAAAGGCCAATGAAAATTGGCGAGTGGAATTTGCATGCCACTCCCCCGGACATACAGTTATATAAGGAGCTGGATTGCAAACGTACAAGGTCCCGGCCATTTCAGAGGGTAGTTCAGTGTTGTGGCAGGAGGAACACAACATCTCATTTCCTCCATCAGGGAACGGAGAAAACGTCAGTAACCAAGACATTTCCCTTCTGTCACTCAATGTTGTGTCGATATAGTGACACTAGGGGTCCCTATGGAAATGCCACAACTTCTATACTGTGTTATGTGGACCGTTGGCTCTGTGTGCCAAGTAGCCAGGAGCACCAAGCCATCACATAACTTCCCCCAATGCACTCGTGGGCATCAAATTGTCCCCTGCACGTTGAGGACAAGTTGACTGCCCAAAAATAAGTAGTTGACCCAGCCATGGCCTCTTCTCTTTTTTCCTCCTCTTCGTCCCTTTGCAGCTGGGACAAAGAGAAGGACTCCGCGGAGACCACACCCCATCCGGAGAGGGGGGGCTTTAGAGTGGGAATACAACACATGGTCTTAAAAAGTCTGGTTTGAAGCACGTCATGTGGAAGGGTCCCGTGCTAGATCCTACCCGAAGTGAGAGGAGTTACTACCAACATGGTGACCGGGGACAGAGAGGCCTTTTCCCAAGGAAGATGTGGTTTACCAATGGAGAAACCCTTTTGTGGAAAATACATCACACAAGGATATCAACGGGATAACCAATGCATGTGGAGCACCTATCCCAGTACAGGGCTTAATTTAGACACATACTGGACTGGCGGCAAGTTTCTCCGAAAACTCACCAGCCACAGGGCTAAGGAGGAAGGACATCCAGGGTACACACTTTTTGTGAATGTGACTTGGAGAAGGAGCAAATCTCTTCACCTCAAGGGAAGGGAAAGGCGCTATACGCAAGCAGTACACCTGGCCAGCTCTCCTGAAACTTACCTGTTTGAACCTGACAACACACGGGACAAAACAGGCTCAACCTGGAGGTTGTAGAACCTCACAATTGTGTTAGATGTTGCCCAGCCCACTGCTCTACAAATGTCTGCTAGAGAGGCACCATTGGTCAGCGTGTTCCAAGTAGATGCGCAAAGCATGCACCAGACACAGCAATGCCAAGGGTGGGTCCTCCTCCTGGGGCAGTGCTTGCAGTTTCACCACCAGATCCCTGACCGGAGTCATGGGAACCTTGGTGCATAGCCCAGTCGGGGTCTCAGGATGACGTTAGAGTAACCCAGACCAAACTCCAGGCACGGTTTTGCTGACAGAGAAGTCACCCTCTTGATGGAGGTGAGCGCCGTCGGGAGGGCAGTCTTCAAGGAGAGCTCCTTTAACTCAACTGACCATAGGGGCTCAAATGGAGATCCCCGTTGGCCCCGAAGGAGAAGTTTAACCTCCTCGTACCTCTAAGGAACCAGACGATCAAGTCGTGCTTCCCTAAATACTCACAAGGGCTGAACAGATGGCGACAGCACATCGGGACTGTTAAGCAGAAGGTTAACACTCCCGATGCCGGTTCTCGCCTCCTCCTTGCCCTTGAAATACGTTACAAATTGTTTAATAAATTATTATTTAAAATGGTGATCAGTGTATTGAAAATAACTTTTTAATCTTTTAACTGCATTGTGGCGCCATGCCATTTCACGACTCAAGTCTGAAGCCAGTGCTGAAGTGGTCTCATATGCATCAACCCGAGTGGCATGACCGCCGCTGAAGATGCCATATGCCCCAGGAGCCTCTGAAAAGATTTCAGTGGGACAATGTCTTTTGCCTGAATGTAGTCAGACAGTTAAGCACCAACTGCACACGGTCGTTCGTGAGGCGCACCCTCATTGAGGCCAAGTCTAACTCCATACAGAGAAAAGTGCTGCTCTGAACTGGGGAGAGCTTGCTCTTTTCCCAGTTGACCCGAATCCCCAGCCGGCTGAGGTCCCTGAGCACCAGGTCCCTGTGTGCACACAACAAATCCTGCAAATGAGCTTGGATCAGCCAGTCGTCGAGATAGTTGAGAATGCTGATGCCCACTTCCCTTAACGTGGCCAGGGCTGCCTCTGTGACCTTCGTGAAGGCACAAGGTGACAGGGACAGACCAAAGGGGAGGACCTTGTACTGGTATGCCCGGCCCTCGAAAGTAAACCACAGGAAGGGTCTGTGTCATGGTAAAAGCAAGAAATGGAAGTAAGCTTCCTTCAGGTCTACCGCCGCGAAACAATCTTGATGCCGGATGATCACTAAAATGTGTTTTTTGCATCAGCTTCTTAAACGGGAGTCTGTGCAAATCCCGGTTCAGAACTCGCAAGTCCAAGATATGCCCGCTACCTTTTTTGGGTACGATGAAGTAGGGGTTGTAAAATACCCTTCTTCATCTTGGCTGGAGGAACAGGCTCTATCGTGTCCTTCCGTAGGATGGAGGCAATCTCCACACACAAGGCAGCGGCATTCTCGCCTTTCACCGCAGTGAAGCAGACGCCGTTGAGCCTGGGCAGATGCCTGGCGAAATTAATCGCATAGCCAAGTCAGACAGTCCTGATCAGCTACCGCGACAGGTTGGGGAGCGCGAACCATGCCCCCAAGCGCCGTGCGAGGGGGACCAATGGAACAATCGTGTCAGACATACCGGCAGGCAGGGCCTTGCATCGGTGCAGAGTCTGAGGTGCCACTTGTGGCCATGACGAGTCCAGGGACATCAAAACACTTACCTGGCTCCTTATGACCACTCCTGGAACAGCTTGGGACAGGAAAGGAAGAAGTCCATCCTTGTGACCCATGGAGGCCATCACAACGGGGTGGATTTGTGGGGCTTCAAACCTGCCAGAGAGAAACAGTACCCGACAGTCACGATAACGATGGCTGTGGACTCAGACTGTGAGGCCCAGGAAGTAAGGAAACCGGTCTTTTCTAAAAATGTGTGTACCGCAGCATTTGGGGCGTGCGGTTAAATTATAAGAAAAGGTAAACAATGATCCAGGGGAATGAGTGGTGCTCTTACCAGCTCCTGTGCATCAGGTCTCCAACTTCCTGGACTGTCTGTCTCAGAGGCGCTTTTTAAGTCTTTCTTGAGTTCTTGGCAACCGGCCATGAGTTGGGTGGCATCTGCTTTCTGCGGGTAGCTCCATGCCGAGGCCGGCCTACTGGGGTGGACTGTGGCGGAGCCAGTGTTGGTGCCGCAGGAGGATGCCCTTGGTGATGAGCAGACGGGGTGCGGACCTTGAGTCGTGCCGGTTCAGGATGTGTTATATGATCCCGTCTGCTTTTTGACCGCTGAGGATTGCTGACGTAAACCTACAGGCCCTGGATAGGAATTCCACTTGCCAATTTGCACTGGCCTTTTCTCAAAGATCAGAGATGTCTGAGGCTCCCAGGAGCGACCCCTAGTGTCACTACATCGACAAAACATTGAGTGGGTGACAGAAGGGGAACAAAGCCATTGTTGAGGAGGAAAATGGGTAGCTTCATTGACTCTGTGCTCAGCAAGTGATTTGGATAATGAAATGCTAATAGGCCAGATTGTACCTGCCATGTCACAGGAGGATGTCGGAGCATTACAACAAGATGACCCCAATATCAAAGAAGTGGTAAAGCTCAAAGACAGCAATTGGAATCCAAACAATAAACATAAAAGACACATGGCCAGAGAAACCAGACATCTTACACATGAGTGGAACAAGTTGATGTTGGAGGAAGGAATCTAATACAGACACTCAAATCATTTTAAGCAGCTAGTCCTACCAGGAAAGTTGTAACCATTGGTCCTGAAGACCCTGCATGACAACATACGTCAACAAAGTAACCCACAAAGTATCCCACTTAGTGCGTGACATATTTTATTGGCCGTTTATGCAGCAGGACATAGAGAATTATGTGACCAAAGTGTGTAACTGTATCAAACAGAAACATATAACATACATAACAACATTCCTGAGAGAGCACCAATGGGTTTTATCACCACGAGTTCTCCCTTTGAATTGGTTCCATCGATTACTAACACTTGGCTGTTATGAATACATACTGGTCCTTGTAGATAATTTTGCATGCTTTGCGCAAGCTTACCCAACAATAAATAAATGTGGGAAAACAGCTGTTTAGAGAAGATTTTTCTGGATTTCAATACACAATTTAGATACCCAGATAAACTACATTATGATAAAGAACACAAATGTGAGAAATGTTTGTTCCAAAGATTGCAACAATTGGCTGGGATCTCTCATTCATGGACTACTCCTTACCATCCACATAGTCATCCAGTGGAAAGGTTGAACAGTATCTTGTACAAATGTTTCACACTCTACAGGAGGAGAAAAAGGCTGAGACAGAACATCTTCCATACATGATTCATACGTATTCCACACATGATTCATACATATTACTATACCAGGCATGAAGCCACGGGATACTCACCTTTCTTTCTGCAGTATGGAAGATCTCCATGGTTGCCAGTTGACCTTATGTTTAATCTAAAACCTGAAAGTGAGACTCAGACTCTAAGCACTTTTGAAAGTGGGCACAGAGAATGCAAGAAGCTTACAAGATTGCATCTGAAGACATCCAAAATTCATCATCTAAAAGAAAGATTTATTACGAAAGTGGTGTGAAAGGAATACCTATTCAGCTAGGTGATCAAGTTTTTGCACAGAATCTTTCTGAGAGAGGTGGTCCAGGCAGTAGTGGAGAGAAATAAAGATGGGCCTGTGTACAAGATCCAAGCTGAACTTGGTGAAAAAGCAATTTGTGTGTTACACAGAAACGTCTTACTACCAGTGAATGACTCACCTCTTGAAGACAGCATCCCGAAAGCATCTGCAAAGAAAAGAGTAATATGCAAGAAAAAAAAAAAAACAGAGGAGAATGTGGATCAGGATGAAGTGTGTTCAGACGAGGAAGAATGGTACTACCCTCACTGGTGTTGTGGCAGATCCATCCTGCCACAACACCAGTGTTAGAATAATAAAAAATAATAAATCTGAGAGTGAAAGACAAAATTTATGTTGATTTATTTTAAATAAAAAATATCATTATTATTATTGTAAGTGTTCTAGTATTACATTAATGCAAGTTCAGTGTGTTTTACAAGTGGCCTGTAGGTGGTGTATTATGTTAAATTGATGGGGAAGTTACATTCTGGCCAAAAGGTTAAAGCTATTAAAGAAAGCACCAGAACACTGCAGATCCTAATCTGTGTTGTTTCAAGTGATCCTGCTTATTTATAATTTTTTTATATATTTGTATATATTTTTACAATGTTTATAATGTTTTATCCACAACAATAACACTGTCTGCATTAACATAAATTGAGACCCTATACATAAACTGATTTTAATGTAATTGTGTGGGAGGGCGGGGCCGGGTCGTGATGATACACACCCGGTCCGTATCAGGCTAATCAAGCCTCCGAGAGGGATAAAGGCCGATGGCAGACGGTGGTGCGGGGAGAGAGAGATCATTTACGGACATGTCCGTCGTATGTGTGTTTGTGTCTTTTAAGTTTATCATTAAAATATTATTTATATTGACAAGCCGGTTCTCGCCCCCTCCTTGCCCTTGAAATACATTACAAATTGTTTAATAAATTATTATTTAAAATGGTGATCAGTGTATTGAAAATAACTTTTTAATCTTTTAACTTCTGTTATCATGTCTCCCTTTTATTTTTGGAATCAGACTAATTTAGTGTTTTTCATAGATAAGTGATGTATTTTCAAATTTGGCATACAGTGTTCATTATAATGGGACATAGGTTTTGCAACTCAGTACTCAATACACACTACTCATGAGTACTTTTAAATGAACGACTCTTTTACTCTTACTTGAGTAGTTTTTAGGACAGCTACTTTTACTCACACTAAGTACAGGAAGTAACAGTACTTCTACTTGAGATTGATTTTTCAGTACTCTTTCCACCCCTGCGTTTCACTGAACAATCAGTTAGCGCTTTCCCAGTGAATATAAATGAGCCTTCACATTTAGGGCTGCAACTAATGATTATTTTGATAAGCAATTAATGTAGTGATTATTAGAATGATTATTCGACTATTCAGTGATTATTGCAACAATTAATCATTAGCTCTTAACTGATTATTTAGCTTTTGCCCAGACTTAAAAGCATACCCGTCAACACTCCTGTTTTTCCCAGGAGTCTCCCTATTTCATACACATCACCCACCCTCCTCCCGTTTTGTTATTTCTCCCGGGAAACTCCCATAATTTGTATGGCCCAAAACTTGTTATAGGAATAATCACATCAATATATTATTCCAAGGTTGTCCAGTTGCCAGATCTTGCATGAAACGCATTCATACACACACAATTTGCACAATCATACAAATTTCAACCCATTTATGACCTCAACCTGGCAACCTACAAAATATACATGTACATTTAACATCAGCTGGACGGAAGAATTTAATTTAATATCTCCAAGCCATATTGACAATGCACACGCCCTTTGCAATGTGTGTCGCACTGATTTTATTATCAGACACGGTGGGGAAAAATGACGCTACTCAGCACATTAAATCAAAACGGCACAATTTTTATTGTATTTAGTATTTAGCCTGCCTCTGCCATCCAGCACCACCCCCCACTCACCCCAACCGCCACTCAGAGATCTCCTGGATTTTGGTACCCAAATGTTGACAGGTATGCTTAAAAGCTTGTATTAAACATGCTTACTAACAATAAAGAGAACAAAATAATACATGACATTCACTGAATTAAAGGGAAAAACATTTTTTTATTAAGAAGTCTAAATATCTTATATGCTGCTACTCAGATGAATGCATCTTTTTAAAAGGATTTTTAGATATTTTAAAATATTTGTATTTTTAATATTATATTCAACATTCTCAAATAACAATATTTTCTTCTGCAGTATAGCTGCTAAAGAAAATGTACGCTGTTTAAAGGGGGTTTTAGCTATTTATAATGGAAAACATTTCTGTTCTCTTCAGTCCATCTTTAACTCACAAAAAACAAACTCTCTCTCTTATTAATAAAGCTGTATATTGCCAATTTTCTTCACAATCAAAAAAATACAGTGTCACATATATAATGATTCAATAAGTCACAAGCCATCACGTTATAATTTAGCTGCATTAAGAGAGCACACTCAAGGGGCGAGCGTGCCTCAGCCGGGAGCAGTTTCATTCGCGCAACTCATAGAGGCACTGACCACACAGAGAAATACCAGTTTCGTAGTTTGTAGTTATTTACATGATCTGCTTCCATATTATTTGAACTTTAATAAAGCTATAACGCATTAAATATAACTGCATTACAGATGTAATGCCGGGGTGTTTCCATTAAAGACTCTCGACACACAAGTTTTGCTTCAGCAGAGCGGCTGCTCCACTTATTCCATTTACATTTACATTTATGCATTTGGCAGATGCTTTGATCCAAAGTGACTTACAAAGCCCTTATTACAGGGACAATCCCCCCGGAGCAACCTAGAGTTAAGTGCCTTGCTCAAGGACACAATGGTGGTGGCTGTGGGGATTGAACCGACAACCTTCTGCTTAACAGTTTAGTGCTTCAGCCCACTATGCCACAACCACTCCACCATTCCAAAACAAGAGTGCTTCTGTATTTACTTATTTTGTATTATAATTCCCTCATACTTTGTGATCTACTACATCACCTGAAGCTGTTTAGAAAGTTTAGAGTGCATCTGGACTGTGAAATGTGTAATTCTTCCTCTCCTCAGTCAGGCACGAACTTGAGTGCTGCTCTCGCACGTCATCATTAGAGTTTGTGATCTCATGTTACGTTAAATAAGATCAAAGGACTATTCGACAATCAAAATTTGTTTTTATAATTTTTGAAGAATCATGTGAGCCCTACTCCCCTGTCATCTGTATATATTGGAGCACATTTTACTCGTTTCAAAAGCGGAATGAAACGCGGCTTAATCGTAGCAGCACGAGTGCAGAGCAGGTGATTCGCAGATAGGTCTCAACCACACATATTATTTTAAAAGCACTTGTGAACCAGTGAGATGTGAAATGGGGAACACAAAACTAATTTGAATGCAGTACAGAATTGTCCATTGCAAAACTCTTATGTCTCGTTGATGACACTAGCTTAAAACAAACAGCCCCCACATTCTAAATGGCACTGATAAAGAAAACATAAATTAGAAGGCTTTACAATTCACAGATCACAACGCTTACAAAAAAGTACCATGGATTTATTGTTGACACTAAATGCACTGTATTACCTATGGTAGTTGTGGCAGAAAAAAAAAACTTTCTAAATGGTTACCATGAACTATTACAAATAGATAATGTTTACAAATCCGATAACCGCTATGCAGAACCAATTTTTTTCAATTTATTTGATTTTTTTTTTATTTTATCTTTATTGTATAGTTCAACAAATAGAAAAAAAAAAGTTATATTACAATAATAATAACAACATAATATGTTTTTATATAATAATTAAATAGAATATCAATAATAGCCAAAATAAATGAACAACATCTGATTTCAAACAGTGAACATAAATAAATGACAAGACTTGCATGAATGTAATATATTTTAAACTAGGCCTACGTTTTAAAGGCTTAGGTGTTTTTTAATATTCGCTGAAATAAGTATACATTCTCAGGCAAGTGAAAAACAATAAATATGACGCTGTGATTAAAGAGTCCATCTCGAATGGCTTCAAAATTGCACTGCGTGCCCAATTATTAGGCAAATTGTATTCCTCAGGATTAATTTTATTGATGAACAAACAAATGCTCTCAGTCAATCCAAAATGTTATTGCACCTCAAACCTGAATGTTAAAAAAGAAAAAGTGAGTTTTGTCTATCTCATGGGAATATATGTGTGCACAATTATTAGGCAACTAAATTACAAAAATTATTTCTCCCAACTCAATTGTTTATTCTCAATTTTTAGAATAGGTGCAACAAATAAGTAACATAAAATGACAAATGAATTAAAATTTTGGCCTTTCAAAAATATTCAGTGACCACCCTTCTTTTCAATAACTCCCAAGAGCCTTCCATCCATGGAGTCAGTTTACTGATCTGTTCACTATTACCTTTGTGAGGCAGCAACCACAGCCTCCCAAATGCTGTTCAAAGAGGTGTATTGTCTTCCCCCACTGTACATCTGATGTTTGAGGAGGGCCCACAAGTTCTCAGTAGGATTTAAGTCAGTGAGGAAGGGGGCCAAGTCATTATTTGGGCATCATTGAGGCCCTTGCTGGCTAGCCAAGCAGTGGAGTACTTGGATGCATGTGATGGAGAAAGATTATTGCTAAGATCTTAAATGATAAGGACTTCTTCCTGTTCCACTTATTGAAGAAAGTACTTTCCAGAAACTGGCTATTTGATTTTCAGTCCATCTTCAACTAAAAAAGGTCCAACTACCTCATCCTTCATGATAGCAGTCATACCAGTACCTCCACCTTGCTGGCACCTGACTTAAAGTGGTGCCCTGTATCCATTAGTGATCCCATCCATCTGGTCCATCAAGATTCACTCTCATTTCATCTGTCCTTAAAACCTTTGAAAAATCTGTCTTCATGTATTTCTTTGCCCAATCTTGACACTTCAACTTATATATATATTGAATATATTCAGTGGTGGCCATGTTTCAGCCTTCTTGACCTTGGCCATGTCTCTGAACACCTGACACCTTGTACTTCTGGACACTCCAGGTAGGCTGCAGTTCTGGAATATGGTAGCATTGGAGGATAATGGGTTCCTGGTAGCCTTTTCATCTCCATGCGTTTTTTGTACCCCAGTTGACATTCACAACAAAACGTTTGAATGTCCGGTGGTCACGCCTCAATAGTTTAGCTATTTCAAGAGTGTTGCATCCGTCTGAAAAGCATTTTACAATGTTTGACTTTTCAGTGTCAGTTGAATCTCTTTTTTGAAGCTGCCTAATATTTATGCACACCTTGATATAAGATGGTAGTCACTTTCGCCACACCCTCCCTCATTATACAAATACATTCCGCCTGAAAATGATTGAATCCAATAAGCATCCCATACTCACTTGCCTAATAATTGGGCATGCAGTGTAATGTTTCGTCGGTTTTTAGATTATAGCAACTGCCTCAGAACACACCTGCTGACAGAGCTGATATGTTTTGTTTTACAATGAGCAGCACATCTGCAGCCTATCTTGAAGCAATTGAGATGCAAATCTCATCAATGCTCTCATTGTCACCCGACAAAAAAAGCTATTTTAGATACATTTATTGTGACACGAATATTTTGTGTTTACACAAACTTTTACGGTGTCGCAGGGATAATAACATTCCACAGAGCTGTAATTGTGTAGATGATTCATAGCAAAATAACGTTTAATAGTAAATGTTAATGTAATTTAGGGAAATTTAAAAAAGTGGATCTTGTTAAAAGCTGCATACGGTTACCATTCTGACATATGGTCAGTCATTCCATTGGAACATGAGCATCTATCAAACTGAATGTCAATTTTGCAAGACTAATAAAGACTTTGAACAGAAAATTTTATTTAACCGTCAAATTTCCAACATGCACTCATAAAAGGCTCTTCGAGCTGATTCATGTGGAGTAATGTTATGTCTTTGGGACTTTACAGGATTTGTCTTCATGTGAGTTTGTCTCCGTTTCTTAGAGCTTAAACTATGTTGCGAAAAACTGTTGAAGAATCTCTATCTCTTTGAAGGAAAACTCTCAGAGTCTGGGGTTCCAGATGTCAAAATTAGAAGTTTATTGTCCATTCTGTTTATTGTCCATTCTGATTCTCTTAATCCAAAACCTAATTTTCTATACAGTTTGTTATCTGGCATTACCTCATGTCTACGCCCCTTCATTATTTTTGTAACCAATGGATAATATTCGCCACCATTATCTCACAAGCCTTTTGATATCTTTTTACTGGTAGAAACCTGGCTTTAGTCGGTCTTTTTAATTACTTTAACCACTGGTTGTTTTTACTCTTTATCTTCAGCTGTGTTTCAAGGTCAATAGCCTCATTATTTTGTTACAGCTGGGTGCTCTGTGTGGTGTTTGCTGCATCAACACTTTTAGTAACCTCATATGCTCTCTCCTGGGTCACACAAAGGCCAGGAAACTCATATAAGTACTTTGACATAAAAATATACAATAATAGAGAAAAATATACTATAACTACACATCAAGCATTTTTGTAATATATCTCACTAGAGCATGAATGGCTGTTACATTTAATAAAATGTATTAATTCAAGCAATACATTGCAAAAGCAAGTCACATTACCTGTGGACAAACCCCAGCAATGTTCCCATGGCCATAGCAAGGAATTCTGGGCCTCTTTACTGTATATTGTTCTGGGCCCCTTTCATATTATAATATGCAGTTTAAAATTTGTTGTAACCCCCCCCAGACCTGTGGGCCCCCAGAATCATTACACCTTTCACCCCATTAACTATGGCCCTACTGTTTCCGCTCAAACATGCTGCTGCAATGGCCGTCTTGCATGCAATTTCAGAAACTCCAACTAGATGACGCCTGTTTTCAGTTGGTCCGATTTCACAAGAATGATGATATATGATTAAAGAAAAATACTTGAATATCTGAAAATCAGATTATCTGTAGATGTCTAATTATGAATATAATTGTTAAAACTATAGATTCTATGGAAGAAATATAGTTCATTTTCATAAATATGGAACAAACTATCAGTTTTCCATTTGTATAAAATCTGTACACTTGTAATGTTCTCTGATTATATGAAAATGTGAGTTGTTTTGTTTGCCTTCTGAAATTCCAAGACATGGCCATATTCAGGAGCGGACTGGGACTAAAAAGTGGCCCTGGACATTTCCGAAAATGTTTTTCCCCAACATACAGATATTAGATTAGAATGTACTTGAAAGTACAAAGGAAAGTGTGCATTTTAGGTGGTGTGACAAGTCAGCATTTCTTCACATTTTTTAAAGACCTTTCAACTTTTTCTAGAAGTGCAAATAAAATATTGTCTTAGTTAATATGAGGTTGTGGAAACAACAAGTATAAGAATAATATATTATATATGTAGCCTATATCAAAATCAAATCACTTTATTGTCACACAACTGTGTACACCAGTGCAACAGTAGGTGAAATTCTTGTGTGCAGTTCCGAGTAACATAGCAGTCATGACAGTGACGAGACATAAACCACTTTACAACATATTTACACAAAACAATTTACATAACAAATGTACACATACTTACACAACAATTTACATAAAAAATGTACACAATACACACAATGTAGAATACACATACACTAGATACGGGTATAAATATATATAAACACTAATTGAATTGGGAGAATATATTGACAGAGTGATGATTAATAAAGTGCAGTACTGATTGTTGATCGTGAGAGATCATGTGTTCAAAAGTCTTATTGCTTGTGGGAAGAAGCTGTCATGTAGTCGGGTGGTGCGGGTCCTGATGCTGCGATACCGCCTGCCTGATGGAAGCAGTGAAAGCAGCCCATGACTCGGGTGACTGGAGTCTCTGATGATCCTCCGAGCTTTATTCACACACCGTCTGTTATATATATCCTGGAGGGAGGGAAGCTCACCTCCGATGATGTTTCTGGCCGTTCGCACCACCCTTTGCAGGTCTTTGCGGTTGTGGGCGGTGCTATTGCCGTACCAGGCGGTGATGCAGCCAGTCAGGATGCTCTCTACAGTGCTGGTGTAGAACCGTGTGAGGATGTGGTGGTTCATTCCAAACTTCCTCAGCCGTCTCAGGAAGAAGAGGCGCTGGTGAGTCTTCTTCACAACGGCCTCAGTGTGGACGGACCATGTGAGTTCCTCAGTAATGTGGACACAGAGGAACTTGAAGCTGCTGACTCTCTCCACCGGTGCTCCATTAATGGTGATGGGGCTGTGTTCTCTGTCTTTCTTCCTGAAGTCCACCACAAGCTCCTTGGTTTTACTGACGTTGAGGGAGAGGTTGTGCTCCTGACACCAGCGTGTCAGAGTGTGCACCTCCTCTCTGTAGGCTGTTTCATCATTGTCAGTGATCAGACCTACAACCGTCGTATCGTCAGCAAACTTAATGATGGCATTGGAGCTATGTGTCGCCACACAGTCATGTGTGTAAAGGGAATACAGGAGTGGGCTGAGAACACAGCCCTGCGGGGCTCCAGTGTTGAGGGTCAGTGATGAGGAGATGTTGCTGCCCATTCTAACCACCTGACGTCTGCCTGACAGGAAATCCAGGATCCAGCTGCACAGCGAGCTGTTTAAGCCCAGAGCCCGGAGTTTCACATCAAGCTTGGAGGGCACTATGGTGTTGAATGCTGAGCTGTAGTCTACAAACAGCATTCTCACATATGTGTTCCTTTTTTCCAGGTGGGAAAGAGCAGTGTGTATTGTAGATGCAATGGCATCATCAGTGGAGCGGTTGTTACGGTAGGCAAACTGCAATGGGTCCAAAGAGGTGGGCAGAACAGAGCAGATGTGATCTCTGATCAACCTCTCAAAGCATTTGCTGATGATGGGGGTGAGGGCAACAGGACGCCAGTCATTTAAGCAAGTGATTTTTGATTGCTTCGGTACAGGCACAATGGTTGATGTTTTGAAGCATGTGGGGACTACAGACAGGGATAGGGACAAGTTGAAAATGTCCGTAAAAACACCAGCCAGTTGGTTCGCGCATGCTCTGATGACGCGGCCCGGAATGCCGTCTGGACCCGCGGCTTTACGGATGTTCACCCGTCGAAAGGATCAGGTTACATCCGCAACAGAGTCGGAGAGTGAACCATCATCTGTAGTATCGGCCGCGAGTGCTCTCTCTGTGAGGGCGGTGTTGTTGTCCTCGAAACGAGCATAAAATGTATTAAGCTCGTCCGGGAGAGAGGCAGCGGTGTTCATGGCGGAGTTTTTATTCCGTTTATAGTCCGTGATGGTGTTAATTCCCTGCCACATACTTCTGGAGTCAGTGGTGTTAAACTGTTCTTCAATTTTGTGCCTGTACTGGCGTTTGGCTGCACGGATGGAGTTACGGAGGGCATAACTGGCTTGTTTACGCTCCTCCGCGTTCCCAGAATTAAAAGCGGTGGTCCGCGCAGTAAGTGCCGCGCGAACATCGCCGTTAACCCATGGTTTCTGGTTGGGGTAGATCCGTATATTTTTTGTCGGAACAACGTCCTCTACGCACTTTCTGATGAAACACGTTACGCTATCAGCGTAAACCTCGATGTCGTCATCGGAGGCAGACCGGAACATCTCCCAGTCCGCGTGATCAAAACAGTCCTGTAGCGCAGAGTCTGATTGGTCCGACCAGCACTGGATCATTCTAATGGTGGGTGATTCCCGTTTCAGTTTCTGCCTGTAAGCGGGCAGAAGCAGAACGGAAGAGTGGTCAGATTTGCCAAATGGTGGGCGGGGGAGGGATTTGTAGCCATCCCGGAAAGGAGAATAGCAATGATCCAAAACCCGGTCCCCTCGTGTGTTGAAGCTGATGTGTTGGTGGTATTTTGGTGCTATTGTTTTGAAGTTGGCTTTGTTGAAGTCCCCGGCAACAATGAACGCGGCCTCAGGGTGCGCGGTTTCCTGCTGACTTATACTGCCATACAGTTCCCTAAGTGCCCGGTCTGTGTCGGCTTGTGGGGGGATGTACACAGCAGTGATAATGACCGCTGTGAATTCCCTCGGTAGCTAGAATGGTCGACACAGAAGCATGAGAAATTCCAGATCAGGAGAGCAGAAAGACCTGATAAAATGTATATTCCTCTGATCACACCATGATTTGTTGATCATAAAACATACACCTCCACCTCTGCTTTTACCTGAGAGGTCTTTCGCTCTGTCCGCTCGGTGCACGGAGAAACCCGTGGGTTCGATGGCCGAGTCTGGAATCTCCGCGGACATCCAGGTTTCCGTAAGACAGATAACACAGCATTCTCTCGTCTCTCGTTGGAAAGAGATCCGCGCTCTCAGCTCGCAGAGCTTGTTGTCCAGAGACTGAACATTTGCCAGTAGTATACTGGGTAGCGGGGGGCGATTTGCGCGACGTCTTAATCTGATGAGAACGCCGGCTCTTTTTCCCCTTTTCTGTCTGCGTTTCCACGGCCGGGCAGCCCAAACAAAGGGCTCCGCTGGCGTGTTTGTAAACCGCGGGTCGGCATTGAGGAATGTGAAGTCCGGTTTTCGGTGTGTGATTGCCGAACCAATGTCCAAAAGCGTTTGTCTGTCGTACACAATAAGGCAGACAACATCCAAGACAAAAAAACACAGAACTGTAAACAAAACAAACAATAAACTGCAGTGTTTTGACGGAGCTCGCGACGCATCAGCCATACTCGGCGCCATCTTGAGACCCAAGATATACAGCTATACAAGATCATAAAATGTTGTTTAAAATAGTTAGATGAAAATAGTGTCATGCAGCTGATAGCAATATTTCTAATTTCATGTTAAGGGGGCCTGGGTAGCTCAGCGATTAAAGACGCTGACTACAACCCCTGGAGTTGCAAGTTCGAATCCAGGGCATGCTGAGTGACTCCAATCAGGCTTCCTAAGCAACCAAATTGGTCCGGTTGCTAGGGTGGGTAGAGAGTTAACATCCTTGTGGTCACTATAATGTGATTCTCGCTCTCGGTGGGGCATGTGGTGAGTTATACTTATATGCTGTGGAAAATAGCATGAGTCTCACATGTGCTATGTCTCCGCAGTAATGCACTCAATAAGCCACATGATAAGATGCACGGCTTGACAGTCTCAGACACGGAGGCAACTAAGATTCCTCCTCCGCAACCCGGATTGAGGTGAGTCACTACACCACCACAAGGACTTAGAATGCATTGGGAATTGGGCATTCCAAATTGGGGAGAAAAGGGGAGAAAGAAATGTATTTCAATTACTCACATAAATATGTGTAAATGGTTATTTAAAAAAATATATTAAAACAATGTTGCCCAGAATATGTACATATATAAATATTAACAAATTTAAATATATATTAGACAAAATAAACATACCTCTTAATATGTAGATCTTTGCAGATATTTTGCAGATTAATTGCTCATATTTTCATTCTAAGTCATTTTGTCTTTATATCTGCCATGTTTTAATTCCTTCCCCAGATTGTTCTTGAAAAAAAATTAAAAGCCCAGTGCTTTGACAAGTGCTGTTTCAAAGACTCAAAGTAAATAGCCACAAAGTGATATTTTACATTACTTATTTACTGCATTTTTATCAGGTGTGAGCATTTTTTAGAAAGCCGTCCTCTTTTTCAGCTCCCTGTGGTATAAAATAAATTATGCAAATGACTATGTACTGCTCTTAGCTTTATTGTTTGCAGATATTATATATGCTGCTGTTATTATATTTATTGTAACTTGCAGTTATTTGTTATTTTGCTCATCGTAAGCTTAATATGTTATGCAGAGTTCTTGAAATGGGTACATTGACAGGAGCCACAGAATTACTGTTTGAATGTTCCCATTACCAGAAGTCTTGTGAAAAGGCCCTTTGAGAAAACTTTACTTTCTTTCCTTAGTTTCCCTTTGAGTGGCATCCCCTTCCTGAAGTGCCCTTCAAGTGTGCAAAAATTCCATTTGGAAAAAGCCCTCAGATTAAATGCGCACATATGGAAGTGCGCTATGATGTGTAAGTAATTACAAAATAAAAGTAATTTCAGATTTTCAAAATAATAGCCATTGAGTTGGTTTTACCTTACAGAGTTTTTTGAATTGTCACTATCTAATGGGGTCTGTGCGGGCATGTTGGAGCCCAGGGTTGCCCCCTATATCGCCTTTAGGATGGGCCGGTACTTGCGAAGCATCGGGCCGTCCCAAATTAGCCAGCGGCCCACTGGGTATTTTTATTTAGCCATATACATATGAGGTGTTTTCCACAGATGTTACTGTTATTTATATCCTAATTTTTAATCTATTCTTCGACCAACACACGATAATATGGGTCCGGCGTTGCAGACTTGTGGACAGGCGCACAGCAGTACCTCTGCTGAAAAAAATCCTAGGGGAAACACTGATATTGTTACAATTGTAATTTAGAACAAAGAAATGTGATGCATTTACATATATTTAATCCCTGTTTGGTGACTGATTAACATTGTTCTGACCTCTCTGTAGTAAATTAAGAAATTAAGTTTTTTTTTTAACATAATTGTGTGTGCAACAGTGCCCCCTTTTGGCAAACCAGCAGCAGTAACTTTAGTTTAAGTTTCACTTCCTGTAGTAAATTTCCATCAACAGTTAATTGAGTGTGCTGCAGAGCAGAGTGCCAGTGCTGTTTTTTCCTGCTGCATTTTTTCTTTTTACATTGTTGCCTTGGATACTATTTGTCCGTAAGTACTGTGCATATTACTAAAAAATGTTAAAAGTAATTGTACTTGGCATAACTTTGGTTTATTTGGAGTTTTCTCATGTCAAATGACTAAATTTATAGTTAGCATGGCTATTAATTATGACTCAGCATTTCTGTTGTTATAAGTTGTGTACTTTAGATATCTGTATTCGTTTGATCTCATTTCTGTTTGTCTTTTGCTCTTTGTTACAGTTTTACAATATAATAAGAAAAGTAAAGTTTCTTTGTGGAACCCAAGAAAAGTTATGCCTTGTGTTTGTTTTGGAGCACTTTACACTGTTAGCTAACTGTTGAGCTTTGAAGAAGCAACTCATTGCAAGGACAATAAAAACATGTTGAACTGCATTATGTGTTATATTGTGTTTATGTGATACATTTTGTCCACATGGAAAAGCTGAACACTGAACACTTTTAAGAGTAATATTGTAATAAACAAATAAAACAACCACGATGGGAAAAAACAAACGAGGTCAGGGTCAAATCACGGGAGGTCTGAATACATACAACAACTGACAACGAATGATCAAACAACAGGGCTTAAATACACAAAGGATAAAGATTAATTTAAACACAGGTGAGGACAATGAAAGACAAATGGCAGTGATGAGAGCAGGGAATTATGGGAAGTGTAGTCCGGGAGAGATGACAGGGGAGAAACACAGGCCAGACAACAGTGGATTGTGACAAATATCTGTGATGTGTTTGAATTTATGATGTTTTGTATGATGTGTCATATTTCAAGAATTCAGATTTATTCTGAAGGTTTTGGAAATAGAAAGACAGTTTGAAATGTTAAGTGAGATGAGTGAATGAGACAGAACACTTGTTTAATTGTATTTAAATGTTTATTGAAATTGCTCAGGGTATTACACATACAATATTTGGAATATATTGCATTTCATGCGTATTGACATAGATTTATTCTTACTGTTTTTTTTGGGGTTTTTTCTGTGTGTGTGTGTGTGTGTGTGTGTGATTTGAATACTGCTGTAATGAGCTGCATGGAGAAATGTGTTTTTCAAAACCTGTAAAGGAAAATGTTGTTTAAATATGTTATACTAACCCTTTAACTGAAAAATAAAAAATACAAACAAAAAAGAAAGATTAAAGAAAGTGCCAGACTGCTGCAGATCCTTATCTGTGTTGTTTCTCATCATTTTCTGCAATTATAATCTCATCCACCCACGTTTGAGACCGGTAACACATTCCATTGAAGAGAATGTAGGTCCATCACTCACAGCCACTCTTTCATTCATGTCATTCATTAAATAGCAATACTGTGATTATGGTCTATATCTGACCTCCTTCAGCTGGTCCGGGGAACCTACATATGATGGTTCCACTGTAACCCCACAGAGGAAACACAACAGTGATGAGAGATAGCTGAACAAACAGAAAATTATTATGGGGTGGTTTAAAAAGACCCAGTGGGATGTGTTGCCAGGGGAATTGGCTGCTTTGAGTTGCACTGAGAAAGATAAGGGGATGCGACATCGAGGCAAGACAAAGTCCTTGGCCACCGTAGATGTTTGACTAATTTGTTTGAGGTGGCCAGTTGAATTCTAATTGTAAAGCAAAATGCAAAAGGAATAAACACAAATACTGAACAATACATTTTTAATTTTGTTTAGCCTCAGCTATGAACACCTAGGTAAATTGTCAACTTTTCAATTCTGTCATAATTTACTCACCCTCATGTTTTTCCCATATGACTTTCTTCTGTGTTTGGCAGGATTTTAGTCTCCGTCACCATTTACATTCCCCCATACAATAAAAGTGAATGTGAAGCCATCTGTCTTGATTCAGAACATTTTTCATCAAATATCAGAATGTGTTCCATGGAAGAAAGAAAGTAATATAGGTTTGGAACAACATGAGGTTGAGTATATGATGACATAATTTTCATTTCAGGGTAAACAATCGCTTTAATGTGGCTCAAAGAAACAATACAAGGTAAATTTCCTCTATTTTATACATTCTTGTCATATTTATCTTAAAAGAAAAGCCTACACAACATTAAAAGTTAAAGGTTTGTGATTTTCTTTTCTTGTTTCCCTGAATTTAGATTTTTCTTATTTAAAGAGTGATAGGAAGCATATCCAATCCAGTTTAATTGGAAATGCTGTCATAGGCCTTTTTGTGCTCAGCTGTTTGTTTCCAGAATGCTTAGCCTAGTTATAGATCCGTGCAGGTGCTTAATTTTTCACTGCTCTTTTGGGAGAACAAACAAACACAGAAGTGTGTGCTCCCACATTACTCATGGTAATTGCTTTACATAAATCACTGTGGGGAAACTGACAGTAATCAACAAAAGACAAAATATGTGCCTTGGCACTCCAGCTTCCTTTCACAATTTCCTGCAGTTCTATGCCATATACAGTATCTGTGCCATCTACTCAGCTAAAGTCTTAAAGCAGCATTTTCCTCTTCTTAGTCGTGAATAGAAAAATAAGAACTAAAAGCCAAAGACTGCCAAGACCATTCCCATAAATGTAATTACTGAGAGGGAACACGGGCGTGCAAAAATCTGCCCTTTAACCAAGTTCTTCTGAACCACACACACAGTGATAATGTGAGAGAGAGAGAGAGAGAGAGAGAGAGAAAGAGAGAAGAGAAAAGAGTACTGCTCTTGAAAAGAAAATCTCACTGCTTAAATGACCCCATCATCTGTGGACTTTGCACATGCAATTCATCGCACTTTTGTCAGGTTCCTTCCTGCCCTATAGATATGGGTTATGACTCTTATGGAATTTCTCTTGTAATAAGAGTAAAACAATCTCAGATACTTTTTCTGTTGGTGAAATCACAGACTACCCAATAGAACTGATCATACAAGGTATTGGGTGACTGACACAACCATATAAAGATAACAATATTAGACACACATTTTTAATCTGTTGATTTTAGTGTATAGTATCTATAAAACACACCCCTTTAATTTTATAATTGCTGAAGCACATTGCAGCAGACTTCTTAACATCAGACAGCATAGTTAACACAGACAGAACATACAGTAATTAATTTTTAATGTAACCAATTGTTTGGTTATTTCAGCACAAGTTTAATTTAGGTAGATTGTCATTCACGTGCATCAACACAGTCAGGGTTGGGAGGGTTACTTTAGAAATATATTCCACTCAGATTACAGAATACATGCTGTAAAATATGATCGTGCCTTGTAATATGTGCATGTAAAATGTCTAGAAATAGCATTTTAGCTTCCAAAAAGCTGACAATTTTAACAAGATTTATTTCTATTTTTTCTGCTCCAAACTTTAAACTTACTATGTAACACATCATAAGAAAGTATTTCACCGCTGTTCAAATGCACTTTGGATCGCATCATTTATATGTATAAATGTTTTCCATCTGAAAGGACTAAATATGAAATTAAACAAATGACAATAAAATGCAAAGTAATCTCTCCAGTAATCAAAATAGTTTTTTAATGTAACTGTATTCTAATTACCAACAATTTAAACAGTAACTATAGTGGAATACAGTTACTAATATTTTGTATTTAAAATACTTAATCCCATAACATGTATTCTGTTACTCCCCAAAACTTAACACAGTTCATTATGCTTGTATATTCATGTGGAAAGATGTCATCATGAAGCTGTGTGGAATGACATCACTTGCTCATTATATGGGATCATGAACTCTGCATCAACTGCGAGAAATCTGTGGTATAAACATACATTAGGCATGGAGAAATATATACAATTGGTGCAGTTGGATCAGAACTATTTATAGCCAAGTGTCTGTGGTTTTAAATTCTTCATAATGTTTGATTTCCAGGAGGAGAGCAATGTAATATATATATATATGTATATGTTAATTGAAATTTGAAAGTAAATTAATTCTGTGGACTATTTGAGTTTATAATCTGTTGCATAACACTCAAACCAGTGACATCTGATATTCATCACCCCCATTTGATTTTCAAAGGGAGAAATTAATTAGTGGACATCACAGAAGGCTTCTCAAACTGAGATGCCAGAATGCAGAACAGTGGTCATGACAGCTAAGACTGTTGAATGCAGTATGTGGATGAATGGGTTGCAAACAAAAACACAGTTTAAACATTTTGGTAGCACTTTAAAATAATGCTACTTTTTTATAGGTTTTATAAAGGGGTTAATTGATGACTAATAAGCTATTTACAAGTGCATTATATATCACTGGTATGAAGTCATAGCCACAGTAATAAAAAGGCCAACTTTCATACAATACTTGCCAAATAGTGAATACTTTAACTTATATGTCATTAATGCTTGATTAATACACTTATTCTTACTTATTAATCAAAAACATAAAATGCCCTAATTCCGGATTTATGTCACAATGTTGAAAAATAGACTATTGCAATGAAATTAAAAAGGATGGATTATGCTATTTGTCACGATTCCCTGTTGTCTGCCTTGTGTTTCTCCCTTGCCATCTCCAAGACTACACTTCCCATAATTCCCGGCCCTCATCACTGCCAGCCATCCCTCATTGTTTTCACCTGTGTGTCGTTATCCTTGTGTATTTAAACCCTGTTGTGTCTTCATCCAGTGTCGGTTGTTAAATGTTAAAGTAATGTAAATGTTTATGTCTGCCTTTGACCTTGTTCCTGCCTGTGCCCTTGTGTATATTGTGTTTACCTTGGTTTTCCCATCGTGGATATTTCTTTTGTTCCTTGTGTTTTTTGTTGCTCTGTTCATCGTTTGTGTTATCTCAATAAAACTGCACGTAGATCCTCACTCCTTGTCTGCCCCTTCGTAACACTATTTAGCTGCAGTCTACATTTTGTGTATTTTAATTATTGTAATGTCTTGACTCACTTTTGTTGTCACTTTTATTGCAAATTTTATACCAAAAGAATGGTTCATGCTCATTAACATCACATATCCAGCCATATATCATATGATATACCCTTAAAAATCCCTTAAAGGGGTAATTACATTATTTGTATGCTTTCCTTGAGGTTTAAAGTTTTTTGCAAAAAAAATAAATAAATGGATATATTTGAAAAACATGATCCTTTCCCACCCTCATTTTTGACCCTCTGTCAGAAACTCTTAGTTTTGGAGCTGCTTCTCCTTTAAGACTTGACAGGATATGCCCACTGTTATGATTAGCTTTGTGCTCTTGACTGACCTGCTCACTCCTTGCCATCTCACTACACACCACTACTGGGCGGGGCTGTTGGTGTTCATGTGTTGTTGTGGAGGTGGTCAGATGGAAATGTGTTCCACAGTGTGACATCAAAATGTGGAGGAAATAGAGAATGAGTCATTTAAACAGCTTGGTTTCAACAAATGCTCATTTTTAAACAAAAAACAAAACAAAAAAAAAAAACACAAACATATTGCAGGTTTAAGACAGCAGGTGACTTATTTATTTATATATTTGTTTTATGTTTTTTACTTATTATTTTTAAATGTGTTGAAGGCATGTAGCTTTGAGTTATTGAATATATGCAGCTTTGAGTTATGAGGGGAATGTTTCAGCCTCTTTATAATAAACCTTTCATGAATCAATCACAAGCCTCATGACTGGGAGACACCACTGTTTCTGTCAGAAGAGGGCGGTCTAGGGGTGGGCCATAGGAATGAATGATGACAGGAGGAAGGGCTCACTGATGTGCAAAAAAAACAGCTTCATGTCCTCCTGTGATTTGTGAGTCAGCTGCAAAGAACCTGCACATAGTAAATAGAAAGAGAAAACAAAATCAGGTGTTGCAAAAGACCAATGTAGTTGGGATTTGGGAAGCAAACAGCTCAGCTGGGGATTGGATATCTAAACAAAATCTTTCAGACTTGAACATTCCCAAGCATTGCATTTGAGGGATAATTTGCTATTAATATTGCTCAGTGACCGACCTCGCGGGGCAGCACTTGCAGGTTCACTATCTGGTCTCTGAAGGGCATGGTAGGAACCTTGGGCACGTAGCCCGGTCGCAGTCTTAGGATCACATGTTTGCCCCGGGAGGCCAGGCATATAAGTACAAAGTCCTCCCCTTCGGCACGTCTCTGTCCCCTCGCATCTTCACGAAAGTCACAGAGGCAGCCCTTGCCCCGCTCCGAGAAGCCGGCATCCGCATACTCAATTACCTCGATGACTGGCTCATTCAGGCACACCCGAGAGTTACTATGCACTCACAGAGACCAGGTGCTCAGGCACCTCAACCGTTTGGGGCTTTAGGTCAACTGGGAAAAGAGCAAGCTCGCCCCGGTTCAGAGCATCTCTTTTCTCGGCATGGAGTTGGACTTAGTCTCAATGTTAGCACGTCTCACCAACGAGCATGCGCAGTCAGTGCTGGAATGCCGCGCCACCTTCAGGCCGGGCACATCGGTCCCTCTAAAACTTTTCTAGAGGCTCCTGGGGTATATGGCGTCCTCCGCGGCAGTCACGCTGCTGTGTTTGATGCATATGAGACTGCTTCAGCACTGGCTTCAGACTCGAGTCCCGAGACAAGCATGGCACCATGGCACGCACCGTGTGATTGTCACCCCCGCCTGCCGCCAAACATTTAAACCCTGGACAGACCTCTGCTTTTTGCCTTGTAGCAGGTGTCCTGATGCATCCTGGTCACTACCGACGCCTCCAGATTAGGTTGGGGCACCACGTGCAATGGGCACGCAGCCACGGGCCGTTGGAAAGGGGCCCCGCTGCGCTGGCTCATCAATTGCCTAGAGTTGCTGACTGTCTTCTTTGCTCTGTGGAGGTTTCTCCCATTGGTTCGAGACAAACATGTCCTAGTCAGGTCAGACAGCACCACCGTGGTAGTGTACATAAATTGCCAAGGCGGCGTATGCTCCCACCACATGTCACAACTCGCCCGTTGTCTCCTCCTTTGGAGCCAGCTGCCCACCACGCACATCCCCGGCGACCTCAATGTGGTAGCGGAGGCACTGTCATGACAATGGCCTGGTGGAGAGGGGAGGCTTCACCCCCAGTTGGTCCAGCTGATTTGGGAACGATTCAGCAAAGCCCAGGTAGACCTGTTTGCCTCCCTAGAGACCTCCCACTTCCCGCTCTGGTATGCCCGAACAGAGGCTCCCTTCGGGGCAGACACGCTGGCACACAGCTGGCCCTCGAGGCTGCGCAAGTACGCATTTCCCCCAGTGAGCCTTCTTGCACAGGACGGGACGTGGAAGACCTAGCTGGTCTACCACCTGCCGTCGTAGACGTGATCAACCAAGCCAGAGCCCCCTCTACCAGGCAACTTTACGCCCTGAAGTGGTGCTTGTTCGCAAATTGGTATTCTTCCCAGGCTAAAGACCCACAGAGGTGCGCAGTTAGGTCAGTGCTCTTATTCCTGCAGGAGAGGCTGGAGGGGAGGCTGTCCCCTTCCACCTTGAAGGTGTATGTTGCTGTTATCAGTTGGAATCAGGGCCCTCTCTCTAAAGATCACTACTGATCATGCTTGCCTCAATCAAGAGGGTCGGGGACCTGCAAGCGTTCTCTGTCAGCGGCACTTCCCTGGAGTTCGGTCCGGCAGGCAAACATGTGATCCTAAGACTGCGACCGGGCTACGTGCCCAAGGTTCCTACCATGCCCTTCAGAGACCAGATAGTGAACCTGCAAGTGCTGCCCCGGGAGGAGGCAGACTCAGCCCCTTCGTTGCTCTGTCCGGTGCGTGCTTTGTGTAGCAAAGGACCGCACACAGAGCTTTAGACATTCTGAGCAGCTCTTTGTCTGCTTCGGTGGACAGCGGAAAGGGAACACTGTCTCCAAACAGAGGCTTTCCCACTCGGCGCTCAAGAGAGACCCCTGATGTCGCTTCTTCGACACAAAGTCTCGTTCTTTCCATCAGGGAACAGAGGTTACATACGTAACCTAGACGTTTTGTCTTGCTCTATCCTCTGCGCTTCCGCATTCGTTACTTGCAGAAAGAACTGCCATGGAGAGGTATATTAAGGAGGCTCTTGACAGCGGATTTATTCATCAATCTACGTCACCTGTGGCGACTGAATTCTTCCTTTGTGGGGAAGAAGGACGGCGGCCTCCCTCCATTCATTGATTAACAGGGTCTTAATTGCATCACTATAAAGAACCAATACCCGTTACCTCTGATGACCACATCCTTCGAGATCCAACAGGGTGTTACTATCTTCACTAAGCTGGATAATCGAAACGCCTACCACCTGGTTCTGCCTACCACCTGTAGGGGAACTCCTGTCCTGATTGCACGATACGCACATTAGAATGTGTTTTTGCGTTAGCATCTTGAATGGGAGTTTGTGCAGAGACCCGTTGAGAACTCGCATATTGAGAAACACATTCAATGCCAATGTGTAACTCTTTTAGAGAAAAGATTGCTCTTTTAGAGGAGTTGTTTGCTCTTTTAAGGAAATATCCCTCAGATCTCAAAATACAGTAGCTGTTATGAACGGCACTTCTGAAAATCCTCTCGTCTGCCACTGGAGGTCTCTCTCACCTGAATACTAACAATTGGAATACAAATCCCAGAACACAAATATCTGGTCTGATTGCACATACACCCATTCCCCATTTCAAGGATTATTTAAACGCTGAGTAAACCTTGGCTACATTACTGAGCGTTTCTCCACTGTCTATTGCCTGCCTTCTGACCCTGGTTTGTCCATCTGGATATTGTTGTTACCTGTCTGCTGCCTGCCCTGACCAATTGCCAGTTACTGACCACGATTCATTACTGACCCTGTCTTCATTACTGTTGCTGTTCCTGGTATTTCAACAGACGCCTGTTTGTACTCTGATTATTCTGCTGTTTAATTAACCGCACATGGATCTTAACCCCAGTCCTTCTGACTGTTGTTACAGTAATAACAACAGCCTTGTTACAGTAGCTCATGAAATAAGTAGAGAACCACATCAAATGTTTAATAACTGGCTGAAGATAAGACAACAAGTCATGAATAAAAGGTACAAATATGACATCCTTTGGGTGTGGTTCCTAATGAATGCAGATTTTTATACTGGCCAAAACACATCTATTATTTGTATTCCATGTCTTTTTGCTTGGCTGGAAGGAAAAATAAACAACCTTGGACATATAAATGTTCCCATGTAAATACTAATTTTGAGGACGTATTTAATAGCCTTGTTAGCAAATGAGAATGTCCAGGGAAACAGGACTGACACTCCAAGTAAACATTAAATATACTTCTACATATTTGCATAGACGATTGGGGCTCCCTAAAGTAATTGAGTTAGGTTTTTACACAGGCAACCTGATTTGAATAACCAACACCAAATTCGCTGCATACTGAATGGATATTGCTGCATTCTCATTTGTAAGAAAAAAAGTCAATTTTGTTTTTTGTTTGTTTTTGTCTTTAGGGAATGTGGGGGAGAGTTGAATGAGTGTGTTGAATAGAATGATTATTTTCTTAATTAACTTTTTGTTATGACAGGAGCTGGATTGGGAGCTTCATATCTAAATCATCTCATTTACATCCGCCTCTTCACTCATTACAATATAAAAAAAAGATTCCAATTTCAATGAGGAAGTTTGAATTCCACCCTCACACAGTGCCATCATCATCTGATTGATCTGATAGATGGGAATCCCCTGAGTGTCTGCCAGCTCAAAGGCAGGAAACTGACACAACTGGCTTCTAACAAGTTCACTGAAAAAAAAAAAAAAATTAAAAAATATATATATATATGTTTTTTTTTTGTTTTGTTGTATGATGTTAATTTAACTTGTCCATTGTGCCAATGCCTTGCAAGTAGGCTTAAATATTTATTTGTATTTACTTGGTTATTTATTTTGTTAATTTGATGGTTATTTTATAAGAGATTTCCTGTTTTTACTATTATTTCCCTACAACATCCTGTGCATTTAAAAATATAATCGACTGACAGCACTAATATAGCATTTTGGTAGCTACTAACCACTGCATACCGGGAACACCCCACAAGACCTGCTGTTTTTGGAGATGCTCTGACCCAGTCATCTAGCCATCACAATTTGGCCCTTGTCAAAGTCACTGCTTGCCCATTTTTCCTGCTTCTAAAACATAAAATTCAAGAACTGACTGTTCACTTGCTGCCTAATATATTCCACCCCTTGACAGGTGCCATTGTAATGAGATAATAAATGTTATTCACGTCACCTGTCAGTGGTTTTAATGTTGTGGCTGATCAGTGTATATACTTTCTGAAGTTATTCTAGGATGGACTTCAATGACATTAGTCATTAATCTTACAGTTCATAAAAAATATTTGTTTAAACACTGACGTTTAACACTTAGTTTAATAATTTTAAACTATGAATTGCACTATACATAAGTAAAATTGGCGTTATTTTCATGATGTTAGTCAGAGGGGAACTAGCCCTCACAGTGAGTCTGGTTTGACTTATTTTTTTTGACAAAATTAATTTACTTCCATCTTAGGGAAGAAAACAAAACAAAATGTATCATTATAGTTCTTTATTAACATTTTCCAAACAAAGCCTTTCACATTATTAAGATAAAAAATGCACAATAAAAAAGTAATTGATCCATACATACTTACATATACAGCATATACACACACACAATGTACGGGTATAGGTATTATGCGCACTATGCAAATGGTCACAAGATAAACAAATACAAATAAACAATTTCGAATTTACACGAGCATGAAGCTGGTCGGATCCCAACTAAATGTTTAGGAAATGCCATCAGCACAGGGGAAGAGAGTTAACCTTACACAGGTGAGTAATTACTCTCTGGGCGTACCCGAGCTGTCACACACACACACACACACACACACACACACACACACACACGCATGCATAAACCTAGATAAAACTTACTTCCAGCATTATCCTCATTAAAGGTAAGGTTTGTAGCCGATATCTCTGCACCACTAGCGTAACTCTACAGAATTGGAAAAAAAATATATATATTGACCATAACAGGTTTCTCCTGAATTATCATCTGTTATTGGTAGGCCAAACAGATAGTCCTGTCCAAAACTAATGCCATTCTGCATAACGCGGCAGCTCGTTTTAGATTATTTCTTATTTCGGCCCATTCGGCACATTTCGGTTCTCCCGATGGCCAGTCTGCAAAGAGCTTCGACCCACCAGGACAATGCCTGGTATGCCAGATTACCGGTCCAGCCCTGGTGTCAGGCTAGTCAGGACTCTCAAACAAACAGAGCAATTTTTGAAAGCACCACAGATCCACAGTGTTGATACTTTTCAGTGTAATCAACCTACAAATTACTTATTTATAGTTGTCTCTGCATTTCAATCTGGGACAGTATTTTTAACATCGAGAAAAAAAAACACACTTCACCTTTAAAGGGAAAAGCATGTTTTTGAAAGTGTGTGCTGAAGTCTCACCACAGTGTGGAGCTCTCTCTCTCTCTCTCTCTCTCTCTCTCTCTATCTTGCTGATTGCTCTTCTTGGCCAGTAAGAAGTGTAGAGGCTCAGATGGATGCTCCTAATTTAAAAAACACTGCTGGATTGCAGTTGTCCTCTGGACCACTTCTCTGAGACAAGAATCTGTCACTCACAGATACCGAAAACCTCTAAAACTTTACAAGGCTAACCTCTAAATGCAGGTGTATGGGATTTTGTCTTTACTAGCATAGGGATGAAAATGTTAAACTAACCCATTTTGTTGGGACTTTCAGCAAATGTAGGCCCTACGTTATACTGCTTGTTCATGGCATTCCTTCCTAAAATAAATGAATGACCATGCTATTTGTGGTTGTGGCTCTTTGATTATCAAGTGAATTTGCATATTTTGGTGATACTGTTTGCACTGTGGTCTAACAGCTACAGTAATTTACACAGAGCATGCAGGATTTAAGATCTCCTTCTTGATCATCCACAAATGCTTTTGTTCATGAAATCCCATTTGCTCTAAACAGTTACAAAACCAAGGACAACAGTCAGTCACATTGTGACTGGCATGTATATGTCTAGAATAAAAGAGGATTATCCTCAATATCTTTGGACAGAACAAATTTCAGCAGCCAAGTATCTGGTAGCCTGTAAAACTGGGATCAAATTACAGCAATTAATTTGTATTGTTGCATGGTTGTCTAAAAGAAACAATCAAAAAGTAATCATTGCTCTCTACATTTCATTGATCCTTTGAAGTCCATCAACAGAATAGTTGTTCACCAACTTACTAATTGTATAATATTATAACCTTTGTACTGTATAGGGCAGTGATGTACAAATATTGACAAGTTTAAATTATTCAACATTTCATAAACAAAACTAGTTCATTGAATTTAACAACCTCTAGGTTGTCCAAAGCACTTTATATTTACTCCACAGCTCCTCTAATTTGCTCCACATTTCCTGAACTGAAGTCTACTCAGTTATTAGAAATGATTAATGAATTGTTTCCACTGTAATGAATAAATCTGATGTTAATTATTTATACTAATCATTTGGTATTGAGTACCATGCCATTCATTTTACAGTTTAATTTGCACACTTTACAATCAAAGTATGTTTTTAAGGTTTCAAATTTGCTAGAACTTTGTACTTAAGTACTTAGTACTTAAAAATAAGTGTCCCACTTCATCTTAGGTAATAAAACTTGTTCCACATTCACTCTCTTTACTGTTAAAATTGGTAAATGTTCTTAGTCATATTTATTTGTAAGGTGATCTGATGTGTTTAACAAGTTATTGCTTTCCCAAATGCATTTTGTGTGGGGATGGACAAAGTTTCCAGTAACTTTCCATGACTGGATATACCTGCACAACCAGCTAGATTCTGCAGAACACATCTGCCTTACCACAGGAACAAATAATACACGGTTTACACTATTACTCACTGGTTTCCAAATACACACCAGGCAGAGTCTCAGACAGAATAATGTACAATTACTGTAAGTGGCAATTAGACTGTCCATTAACACAATACATATTATATGTTTTACTTTTTATTTGTGTTGTAGTACCTGTAAGTGCCTGTTGCAGAGTCTGACACCATCAGTATGAAATTTATGATCACTTCAGTTATGCTCAGGGCTGGACTGGTAATCTGGCATACCGGGCATTTTCCCGGTGGGCTGACGCACTTTGGGGCTGATCATATGCGGACTGGCCATCGGGAGAACCGAGCGGGCCGATGGGTCGACCGCGAAACCTGCCAAACGGGACGCGATCAACTAAAATGAGCCACCACATTATGCAGAATGGACCACAGAACGGTGCCATGGTATGCAGAAAAGGACAGCGAGGGCCAGTAGCCATGTAAAATCCTGGGCCGATTTCTCATCCCAGTCCAGCCCTGGTTATGCTTTTGTCCTTTTGGAAGCCTGGAATCTCAGCTAATAGGTTAACACACTGCAAACGGCCTAACTACAAGGAATATATTTGTATGTTTAAAAAGATAAACAAGAGGAAAGCATTGAGTTTTATTAAAACTCAATTTGCAATAAAATACAGTAGATCAACTGAATGTGATCAAATGTTTTTTTTATTTTTTATATTTAGATACTAATTACAGTTACTTCAATATCTATTAGTAGGGTATAAAAAGAAGCATTTGTAATGCTTTATGTAATTACATGTAATCTGCCCTAAATCGGGCCTGAAATGTTGATCATGTAATGAATTCATTAAATTCATAATTTCTTTTTTTCCATTGATCTAGACCTGTAGGCAAATGCATTTAATAAAATGCTTATAACAAAACTTTAAAAAGTTTGGCATTCAAATTTTGCATTCAAAAATGAATGTTATTTTAACTGAACAGTAAATGTCAGATTGTCAAATAATAATGTGTTTCTGTGCACATAAAAAAGTGCACTCACTGATCCACAATTTAAGAATGGTACTAGGACAAGTTAAGGAGATAAATAGGATGGCAAAGATATTGCAAGAAATCCCAAAGAACACATTTCTCATTCCAGTTGTAATTCCATAGCATTGGACCAATCAGGATTAAAGAGAAATTGTTTCACTTTCAAACCTTTTGAAGACTTTCAGCTCTGATGTTACACAGAGATCAAATTACATCAATTAATTTGCATTATCTCAAGGTTGTCTAAAGGAATCAACTAAAAATCTCAACCATCGGTCAGACACTTCCATTCTGACCAAGAACAATTCTTGTGGTTAGGTAAACCAATTTTATAAATATTATTTTAATAATAATTATGGTAATTATTCTTAATTAATTATAATTATATGAAGCTATTCCCGCAGTACTGTAGAGCATTGACCAGAAAATTATAATAGTAAAATTGTTTTTTATGCATCAGATTTTATTAAACAATTCACTGTTGTTCATGTGAAATAAAAACCCTGTAGTGTAACACATTTCTTTCATCAAACTGCATGACATAATTTTGTAATGATTTAAAAGCAATATCAGATTCTTTTACATTTACATTTATTCATTTAGCAGACGCTTTTATCCAAAGCGACTTACAAAAGAGGAAGAACATAAGCGAATCATCTTAAGGAGACAGTGGTACGAAAAGTGCCATACTACAAAGTTTCAGTATCATCACAATAGTATACAAAACCGATTTAAGTGCAACAAGAATTGAGAATTTTTTTTTTTTTTTTTTTTTTTTTTTAGTGGCTGGGTAAATACTCTTGGAAAAGATGTGTTTTTAGCCGTTTTTTGAATATAGAGAGTGAGTCAGCTTCACGGATTGAGTTGGGGAGGTCATTCCACCAACGTGGTATGATAAAGCTGAAAGTCCGGAAAAGTGTTTTGGTGCCTCTTTGTTTTGGTACAACAAGGCGCCGCTCATTTGCCGACCGCAGGCTTCTGGTGGGAGTGTAGCTCTGCATAAATGTTTTTAGGTATGCTGGAGCAGACCCAGTGATTGTTCTGTATGCCAGCATCAGGGCCTTGAATTTAATACGTGCATGAACCGGCAGCCAGTGGAGAGAGACAAAGAGTGGTGTAACATGTGCTCTCTTTGGTTCATTAAAGACCAGACGTGCTGCTGCATTCTGGATCATTTGCAGAGGTCTAATAGCACATGCAGGAAGGCCTGCAAAGAGAGCATTACAGTAGTCCAGTCTAGTTATGACAAGTGACTGAACAAGCAGTTGTGTGGCATGTTCAGAGAGGAAAGGTCTTATCTTCCTGATATTGTAGAGTGTAAATCTACATGATCTTGCAGTCTTTGAGATGTGGTCTGTGAAATTTAGCTTGTCATCAATGGTTACCCCTAGATTTCTGACCGTTTTGGAAGGCAACACTGTAGTTGGACCCAGCTGCACAGTGATGTTGTGTTCAACATCAGGGTTGGCTGGAAAGACAAGGAGTTCAGTCTTGGCTGGGTTGAGTTGCAGGTGGTGTTCCTTCATCCAGGCTGAGATGTCAGCCAGACAGGCAGACATTCCATGAATGTAAAACAGGCAATGGATGTCTTTGTTAAATACTTAAATTTAAACTTTCCAAAAAAAAAGTTGTAAAATGTAACTTTCAATTGACCTTTTGCTAAACCCCACCTTATAAGCGTTTCTGAACAATCCTGTATTAGCTACTGTTGCCCTGCCACCATTACTCTGCCATGCGTTTACTATTTTCCAATGACAGCCATGGGAGTAATGTGTGTCTGAGTACTTTTTAGGTTTTTATCAAAATAATCCCAAAAATGTCAAAAACATTGCTGCCAAGCATTTGTGATAGTGACTGGGTACCCAGAGAGGATACACGCAGTGTTTATCTTTCTTTTTTGCTAAATAATAATTAAATAAATCTGGAGAAGAGCATGTTATGGATTAAACTGTGCCAGTCCTAATTTCCAAATGAATTTACAGCATCTGCAACAACTTCAAGGTAAATTAAAGCTAATAAATAAACTTTATTTAATTTATTTATAGATTCAAGTAATTGAAAAACATCTAGGTTACTATTTTAACCTCCGTTCCCTGATGGATGAATGAAACGACACTAGGGGTTTTTCTTGAAGGCCGTGGTTACCTCTGAACTTGAGAAAAGGCCAATGAGAAATTTGCAGACAGAATAAAAGGAGGGAATCCTGCATCTGTCCATTCAGGTTTTGCACTGAGGAGCCGAGAATGAGGTTCGGCCATTACAGTGGCTCAAACAGCGTCGTGGCCGGGGGGACACAACATCTTGCTCCCTCCATCAGGGAACGGAGGTTATAATAGTCACCTAGATGTTCCCCGTCTCTCGCTCACTCAACGTTGTGTCGAATGAAGTGACACTAGGGGTCCCTATTCAATTATGCCATGCGCTGAACCGTGTACGTGAACTGCTGACACAGGTGCAGGCAGGCAGTTGCGTGCCAAAGCAGCAGGCTGTGTCATACTGCACGTGCCCTTCCCCAACGCCCGATAAAAACATCATAATTTTTTTAGGTTCCCGGCATCCCAAAGGGGAGAAGCGATGTGCCAAGCATGGGAGCAGGCTGTGCCAGAAACACCTTTTCTCTCTCTATGTTTCTCACATAGATTTATAGCAGCTGGTGCCTTTTAATGCTATAACACGCATTGGGGAAGGCGTTTTTTTCCAACCCCTATTCTTTCAGGGGGAAAAGAACCCACGGAGACCACATCCTGCCTAGGATGGTGGGAGGTTAAATGTGGCGAATACGTCACATTTTTTTCAGGCCACATGTGGAAGTGGCGCGGTGGTAGATCCTACCTAGCAAGGGAGGAGTTGTTACAAACACAGCGACTGGGGGGCAGAGGGGACTGCCCAAGGGAGACGCTGGCAGGGGAACTGTACCGCGGAAACACACACAGGGGGATTAATCAGTGAAGGCCAAACCTGTGGAGTATCTATTCCAGTACAGAGTAGTTAGTAACCGTAGTGGGTCTGGTCGGGAATACCTCCACTGAATTCACGGACCAGAGGGCTAGGGAGGAAAGACATCCAGGGAGCGTTAGTATAGTGGACTCTCCTGGGAGAAAGAGTGCACGTGATCGCCTCAGTGGAGGGGAAGGGTGCTATGTGCAAGTGGAACACCTGGTTAGTCATTCCGTATTCCCTAGTTCTACGTGCTCAGACCTGAGAGAATACGGGATGAAACCGTCTCAACCCTGAGATTGTAGAATTTCGTAAAGGTATTGGGAGTTGCTCAGCCCGCTGACCTGCAGATGTCTGCTAGGGAGGTGCCGTTGGCCAGTGCCCACGAGGATACCACACATCTCGTCAAGTGTGCTCGAACCCACAAGTGGGCGGCATTGCCTGGGTCTGATAGGTCAAAACGATGGCGTCAATGACCCAGTGGGCTCTGAGCTCGACTGATTCTAGTGACTCAAAGGGGGGGTCTCTGGAGGCCTGAGAGGACCATGGAGAGATCCCATGAGGTGAACAAGCATGGCCTGGGAGGGTTCAGCCTCTGGGCACTTCTAAAGAACCTGATGTTCAGGTCGTGCTTACCTAAGGACTTACCGTCCACTGCGTCATGGTGAGCCGATATAGCGGCTACATAAACCTTCAAGGTGGAGGGGGACAGCCTCCACTCCAGCCTCTCCTGCAGAAATGAGAGCACTGACCCGACTGCTTATCTCTGCGGTTCTTCAGATCGGGAGAACACCAATTTGCGGTGTGGGAGCTCTGGCTTGGTTGATCGCATCTACGACAGCAGGTGGTAGGACACTTAGATCTTCCGCATCCCATCCAGGGGCCAGATGTGGAGGATCTAGAGGTCTGGGCGCAGATGCCCCATCCCTGAGAAAGAAGGTCCTTCCTCAGGGGTATACACCAGGGAGGTGCTGTCGCGATGAGCGTGAGATCCGAGAACCAATCCATGTGGGCCAATAGGGGCAACTAAAGTGAATTTTTCCTTGTCTTCTATGACCTTGCACAGCACCAGTGCAAGTACATATTATTATATTAGGGGCAATATTATTTAATAAACAGTTCACAGCATCAAAATGAGTGTATTATGAGATGCTATAAACAGATCTGTTCACTTACACTAATGTTATTAGATGTTTAATCACTATTAAATTCAGTTTTTCTATTTTCAAGTGACTGTAATAATCGTGTGCCTTGATTCAGATTTACTGTCTACACAATTTTTAATCCAATTATTGTGTACTTTAACAATTTCTTTAACAAAAAAACACAAGATAAATATGCATTACTTTGTCACTCTTCATATCAGCCCACGTAAAAATATTATTCATTCCGTTTATGAGAATATTTAGCCAAAAATGGCGCCATCCACATCAATCTCCTATTCTTTCCAATGAGAAGTTCTGTAGAGCTTGTCAGAGTGAGCAACCTTAACTATGAGGGGCGAAGTTTAGCAAAGAGTCAATTACTTAATTTCTTCATGCGAAAAACAGCCATGGCCAGTAGGGATGGGCGATACCACTTATTTCCTTTTTATCCAATTCCAAGTACTTTTAGGCCAATATTGCCGATATTGGTACCAATACCGATACCTCTATTACATTTTTGTTAAATTCTTTTGATACAATTTGTAACTTTATTATTACTTAAATTTTGTTATATATTTATGGCCTAAACATAAAATGATTAGGCTGCTTTGTGTACCCTTTAAAAATTAGTATAAGCCACATATAAAACCTCAGAATTAACAATAGATATTATTATATGGTTCCTATTACTAAAAACAAGTTACCATATGGATACTACAGTAATTCTGTAGTAAAACCATGGTTAATCGTATCAAATTTTAAATGGTTAATGCCAAAACAACCCCCCCCCCCCCATTAAAGATCATTATCAATGTTTTAACAAATCTGAATTTAAATTAATCCAAAATTTCCATTATAAAACATGTCACGTATTGGTTTGTCATTACTTGGTGTGAATAACTCAGATGCTGTTTTGCTGTCATTACCTCAGGAAAGCACTGTTCCCTCTTTGAACGAGTGCTATGACTGAAAGTGTGAGCTCTGTCTGAATGCTAATGTATTTAGCATTTCTGCGTGTCAAGATGAGTGGCAGAAAAAGTAGTTCCAATGTCATGCAACAGTTTGCTAATATAATACTTTTTTTTCACTTCAAAGTTTATGAGATGCATTAACATTCATGTTATCTAAATAATAAGATAATTTGTTAAAAAAAACAACATCTTCATAATCAATATTTTTATGTGAGGATCGATATTCTTGATACAACATCAGTATTGGAAGTATCGATACTTTAGTATAGATCTGCACATTCCTAATGGCCAGGTTTGGGGCTGTACTTGTCAATTTGAAAAGCAGACATTAACAAATTGTCAAGTGTACAAAGAGCTTTCCTGACTATTATCAGCATTCAAATAAAATGTGTACAGGGACCAGTTAACTAGTTACCACTTTTCTACACTTTCCAATTTAGCAAAGAGTCTAGGCCAATTAAGTCAGAGAAATTACTCTGACGTCACACCACTGGAAACCAAGCTTCTGGGTTCTTTAGAGCAGCAGATTTCAATGGTGGAAATAGGCAGCACAGCTGTTTTAATCATCTTTTAAGCTTTATAGAATGTAATAATATCTTTTAATGTTAATCAAAGTTATTATAAATGATTTACTGTGAATAAATTATGTGGGTTCTTTTATGAAATCAAGCAAAATCGGCAAAACAAGTTTAAACTTGTTTCAATAAGCCTGTATGATTATTTTGGACATGTAACAGGTTGATGAATACACATCTTCACACGTTTAACACACTTCTAAAGCCTAGGAAATGTGATAAATACAAATAAAAACACACTAGACATGCAATATGTCTTTACTGCTTAAATTATGAGCCCACATACAATAAATTAGAATATTCTTTCTTCAATATGATCATATTCCATATCAAAACTTAGAAACAGCTGTTTTCGATTGAACTATATTATGTAATGCATTCAAAATAAATGCAAAGATATAATTTTAGCAGTATGACATTATTTTTATTCACTTACCCTTTCACAAACAGTAGTCTATATCGTATACACCTGTTATATCATATATGGTGTTCTTTTTTTGGGGTTAATTTTATCCCCTTTTCATCTCCAATTTGGAATGCCCAATTCCCACTTCTTAGTAAGTTCTCATGGTGGCGCGGTTGTCAAGTCTCTGTTGCTTCATGACACCTTCATGTGCTATGCATGACACCACGGAGACTCACAGCATGTGAAGGCTCATATTAGTCTCCACGATCCACACACAATTTACCACACACCCTATTGAGAGTGAGAACCACTAATCACGACCACGAGGAGGTCACCCCATGTGACTCTATCCTCCCTAGTATCTGGGCCAATTTGGTTGCAAAACCAAAGGCTTAGGAGACCTGGCTGGAATCAATCAGCACACCCTGGATTTGAACTCGCAACTCCAGGGGTGGTAGTCAGCATCAGTACTCGCTAAGCTACCCAGGCCCCCCGTATATGGTGGTCTTGATCAGATAAGATCATTGTTAGATCATATTTGACCTCATATCTGTCACAGTGACAGCACTTTGGAAATTAAAATAAGCAGATTACAATCAGAGTATGAGTAATTTCTTCATAAAAAAGATAATATCGAACAACTGCTGCTGCGGGTCAATTGGGTCTAATAGAGCAGACACATTAACAATGACGGTGACCCATAAATTATTATAATTTATGTAAAATATTGTGTTTTTCCTGATGCAACGATCTGATTGAAATTTACAAAAGCCACACTTTCCAATAATCTGTTGGAATGGGGTGTTCCAACTCCACAAACAGCACTTTTTGGGCAGATTCAGCGCAATTTTAGCAAAGCGCTCATAGACAGCAGTTCTTTTCTGGGCTACCAAAAGAACAAGGGAGGGGTGGAGAATTTTTTTGTATACAGTAACTTCATCTATGGGATAACTGATCTTGTTTATAAAGTGAGTTCTACTGCCAGTCTCCTTTTATTGTTTTTTTCCACCAAACCTCAATTTCGACCTTAACGTTATCAATAATATCTTTCAAAGTTTTTCAAAGTGGGAGGGGGAAAAAAAAAAACACTCTGATGGTTTAGTTACATTCCAGAAAGGAGGAAGTTTCTTTTGGCAAAAATAAGGTTACTTAAATAGAGGCCCCAGGATAGTATGCAAATTCATCTGTCAAAGCCAATCACGTGATATTGCTTTAATGTACTGCTTCAATTAGAAAATCAGTGAAACCAATATATGATAAAAACATGTGACTTTATTAGGGAGTTTTTTTCATGCTGTTAAATAAAGTGTATTTCGCTTTTCATTAAATCAACATCTTGCTCACTTTCTACTCAGGGCAGATTATTTTTTTTTATTTGATTTTAATGGAACCTCTTTATATAAATCCATATGGTTATCAGATAACTATAAAGAATATAAAGATTAGATAACTATAAATATTTTAAAGATCATTCACAGACAAACACAGATAAGTTAGACTTATCAAAACTTGTGTAGGAATGTAAAAAAATTAAAAGAATATGAAAAGGTTTGTTTCAATTTGTCTTTGTGGAAACAATACTGGCAACACTGGTTTGTCAGCTGTTTTGAAAAGATGCTTCGGGATTATGAAATTGTATAACCCACAGCACATGACTAAAAAAATCCACTGAGCAGTTTATCAGTCTGTAAAGCCTTCATGACTTCATCATTCAGAGCTGAGCTTCTTTGTGGTGTGTTTCAGGAAAGCTCTTTTCTATAGATTGCTTTGATATCTGTGTACATGAGAGATGCCAAAAATCAGAAATTATTTAAATAATATAATTTTACACAGCAATTTTGACTATTGGTCATATTTCTTAAATGTAATACAAAATCTATGCCACATAAATCACTTATCTTTAAAGCTTTAAAACTTTCATCACACTAAAAAACATTTGTTTTATTTCTGTTCCGTCAATCTCAACATAATCTATAATAACTGTATGTATCTATGGCAGAAACTTTCAAAATAGTGTCTTTCAGGAGGATGCTTTAATTGTAAGGAGAGATGCATGAATACACCCAGTAATATAAAACTTGACAGAATGTATACTCACACTTCTGGCTGCATGTTTCTTACATGGTTTATGTTTGAGTGTATAGATACAGGGATATTTTCATCGTCATCCTCAGGAAGCTAAGAATAAAATGTTTATGAATCCAGGACTTTTTTAAATCCACCTCATAAATATATCAATTATTTTACTCAATACCATGTTGAATATTCTCTTTTGTCTGGGTTTTTAGATTTACAAACACTTCTTACCTCCCAATAAACATCATCATCAAAGCAGTTGATATCTGTCGGGTCTCCCCAGATTGGCAGCTTTAGAATCCCCCCTGTAAAATGAAGCAAACTGCTCTAATGCATGGTACGTAATGTAAAATAACGATAAACTTAGTTTACCTGTATTACTTTATTTACACTCACCAACTAAAGCTCCACCTACAAGGCCAAATGCTAATGCTACACAAAGACCAGCTGCCTGGTAAGCACCCTGCTTGTTGACTGTCCTGTTGGCATCCTTAAAGTCGAAAGTGTTAATCAACCTGAATAGAAACCAGATTATTAAGGCATCACTTACAAGATATTTTGCTTTAATTTTCTTTTTCTTTTAAAATATAGAAATGATTTCAGAGTCAGGAGATTTAAGATATATGAGAACAGTCTTGGTTTATAGTGCTGACAAGCATTTAATAATACTCTAAAACAGCTTAAAGACCTAAATAGAAAATGTATTATTACCAATAATTTGGTAAATGATTCAGTTACTGTTTCGGTTCTAAGAAAATTGGATTCAATCAGATTCAAGATTTAGATCTTATACACTGGAATATAGGATATTGGAAAATGTGCTAATTACTATAACACTCGCACAAATTTACCCCTCAGATCCATAAACTGTTTCACTGGCTGCAGCTGCACTAATAGCTCCGACAACACCTCCTATAACTCCAGGCATTGCATGCAGGTTATGTATTCCACAAGTGTCCTGTATCTTCAAAGTTCTTTCCATGAAAGGCTAAAATGTAAAAAAACAAAATAATAATAATAATAATATATATATATATATATATATATATATATATATATATATATATATATATATATATATATATATATTGTTATGGTTACAAAACCTCATGCATTTAATGTTTTTTTAATGTGCTTTAAAATGAAGTTTAAAATGTTAAACAGAAACATTTTAAACATATTCCACATATAGAATCAAAACATTTAATCAACCTCATATTTTTCCAAACCCATATTGTTTTCTTTCATTTACTGAACAAAAAAGAGTTTGGAACAATGTGAGGGTGAATAAAAAGTTAACTAAAGTGTATTATCTGCATATTCTGGGCATAGGAAGTATTGTAGAACATGGCAGAACTTACAGTCAGAAACAGGTATCCAAATGTGGAAATAATGCCTGAACAGAATCCCACTATCAGAGAGCCATATGGCATAATCATAAACTCTGCAGCTGTTCCCATTGCAACACCACCAGCCAAGGTAGCATTCTGAATATGTACCTAAACAATGTCAAGAAAGTCTAAAGGTTATTTACATATAAAAATTAAAGATTAAGTAAAATCTCATAGACAGTTGTTAGAGATCTGGTGGAGGATTTTTACCATATCAAGCTTTCCATATTTCTTTGAAAGACTTGAGATGGCAAAAGTACTGAGAACTGATGCGGCAAGTGCAAGGTAGGTGTTTATAACTGCTCTATGCTGGCCGTCTCCATGATCTGCGATAGCAGAATTGAAACTGGGCCAGAACATCCAAAGGAAAAGAGTGCCTATAACAGGAACAGGGAGGAAAATTTGAATTGTCATACCAAAAATTTAGAAGATTAGGCCAAGCATTAAATGTCTTATGTGTCAGGCTATTTCAACAAAACAGTGTTATTCGTTATTCAGTGTAACTAAGCATTCACAGGACAATTGACTTCTATTCAAACAGAACCAGCCCCTTGTGTGTGTGTGTGTGTGTGTGTGTGTGTGTGTGTGTGTGTGTGTGTGTGTGTGTATACAATACTGTGCAAAATTCACAAGATATTTTGACATAAGATGTTTCACAAAAACATTTATCTTAAGATAGTAATGTATATCTTCAGCTTTAGTGTGTCAATAGGAAATATACATTTTAGGCTCCCAAACATTACTTTTGTAAATAGCATAGATTAGAATAGAAGAACTCCCTACTGAACATTGATTCCGTCTGGGATTAAATTAAGAGATAGAAGCAATTGAGACAGCCTAAACAGATAGAAGAACTGTATCAAATTATCCAAGACTCATGGAACATCCTATATGCCAACAACCAAGAAAAACTGTGTCCAGGAGTACCCAGTAGAATTGGTACTGTTTTGAAAGCAAAGGTGGTCACACCGAATATTGATTTATCTTTTTTTATGTTTACTGATTTTGCATGACATTAACTGATAAATGAAAACTATTTATGGATTTTTTTAAAGATATAATTACTATGCAACATTTTGTCAATAGTGCCTAAAACTTTTGCAGAGTACACACACACACACACACACACACACACACCAAGTTTGGAATAATGTACATATTTTGTTGTTTCAGAATGAAATTGCTACTTTGATTCACAAAAGTGGCATTCAACTGATCATAAAGTATAGTCAGGACATTACAGATATAAACAACAGCACCATCACTATTTTATTTTTTTTTTTATTTTTTTTTTTAATTTTTGATCAAATGTAGAGAGGCCCCATTTCCAGCAACCATCCCTCCAACACCTTATCCTTCAGTAATCATGCTAAATTGCTAATTTTGTACTAGAAAACACTTGCCATTATATCAAACACAGTTGAATGCTATTTGGATCGTAAAATGAAGCTTAACATTGTCTTTGTCTTTGTTTTTGAGTTGCCACAGTCTGCAATAGGTCAATATTAGGTAAATAATGGCAATAAAAATAAATATCTTTCTCTAGAATCTCATCAGTCAATCATTGTTTTGAGGAATGAAGGCTATACAATGCTTGAAATTGCCAAAAAACTGAAGGTTTCATACAAAGGTCAACTGGCTCTAACAAGGACAGAAAGAAATGGAGAAGACCCAGATGGACAACTAAACAAGAGGATAAGTACATCAGAGTGTCTAGATTGAGAAATAGATGCCTCACATGTCCACAGTTGAGAGCTTCATTGAACATTACCCGCTCAACACCAGTTTCATGTACAAAGTAAAGAGAAGGCTCAGGCCTCATGGGAAGAATTGCAAAGAAAAAGCCACTATTGGAACAGAAAAACAAAAATAAAAGGTTAGAATGGGAAAAGAAACAGACATTGGACAACAGATAATTGGAAAAGAGTGTTATGGATCTTAACCGCATTGAGCATCTGAGGGATCAGCTAGAATGTAAGGTGCATGATAAATGCCCGACAAAACAGGCACATCTATGCAAGTGCTACAGGAAGCGTGGGTGAAATGCCACCTGAGTATCTGGAAAAACTGACAGCTAGAATGTCAAGGATCTGCAAAGCTGTCATTGCTGCACTTGGAGGATTTTTGATGAGAACTCTTCAATAGTAATAATAATTTTTCATGTTATTATTGTCCTGACTATACATTGAGATAGGTTGAATGCCACTTTGGTGAATAAAAGTACTACTTTCCATAAGAGCAAAATATATACGAAATCATAAGAGAATTTTCATTTTGGGTGAACTATCCCTATACTATAACTAAAATACCACAGGGGAAACCAGAGAGGGAAGTTTCTTGAGTACTCACCTATCATTGCAAAGACATCTGAGTGGTATACAGAAGCTTGTAAATTCTTGATTTGAGACAGACGTGGTCGGTACAGGATCCAAGATATAGTCAAACCATAATATGCTCCAAAAGTGTGGATGACCATTGAACCACCAGCATCTTTCACCTATGCATGTATGAAATCATTAGAAATGATCAATCCAAGCACTCATGTTATCTACTGGGAGAGAATAGATTTTTTAAACTTACATGAAGCAGTTCAAGAATGATATACTCTTCAACTGCAAACAGTGTGACACCGAACAGAGTAAGAACCATTAGCTGCACTGGACTGACCTTTCCCAGACAAGCGCCATATGCAATAAGACAGCCAGCCACACAGAAGTCTGCATTGATGAGGCTGATTGAAAAATGACAGCGATCAAAGATATCAATGGAATTTTATGAAAATGGAATGCTCTATAGATATTTCAGTCTCACAATATTAGAGTTAAGGAGAGACAAGACACTGTATATATATATATATATATATATATATATATATATATATATATATATATAAAATTACACTGCTCTCTGGAATACTCGATTCTGATTAGTCAATGGCGCCATCTAGAGGTCTGATATTTGTCATCATGGTATTGCAAATGATCATTCCTGCTTATCCGATAACTGTGCGATCTATACAAGTAAGATAATAAAATTATTTCTATTCAAATCAATGTTTCATATGCATTTATTTCTTTTTTGGCAAGAAGTCTTGTAATAGGCTGGATAATTAGGAGTCAGATGGTAATTTTCACAAAATAAATCACGCAAACTGGATATGGATTTCAGCTCTTCAGCTATTTATGTTTCAATGAAAACCAATAATTTATGTCCATATATTTATTTATTTGTTTAGTAGCCATGTATCTACTGCTCAAATATAAGATTCATGCAACAACCAAGCTGCATGATGACCTGCAGGAGGCGCTACGCAAATTCGCCTTGCTGCGGAGACCAGGGCTCCAGTCCTCGGCGTTGCATGATGCCGGTGGCCGGGGGAGAGGACGTCGTAAGTGGTGTACGAGGAAGCGGAAGTGCAGCAAGAAGGAGGGGATCCATGCTAGGCTAAAAACAAACCCAAGCCTGCCGGCTCTCCCATCTATCCTGCTCTCAAATATTTGCTCCCTGGACAAGAAACTGGACTACTTCCGACTCCAGCAGGCTATGCAACTTGAGTTTAGAGACTGCTGTGTCTTTATTTTCACGGAGACGTGGCTCAGCGACAGAGTTCCGGATGCCGCCATTCAGCTAGACGGGCTCGCCTCATTCGTGCCGACAGAAATGCAGCTCTGTGTGGGAAGACTTGCGGTGGTGGCTTGTGTGTTTATATCAACAAGGAATGGTGCAAGAACTCTATGCTAGTCTCTAGCTATTGCTCATCGCTGGTGGAGCTTGTGACTGTTAGATGTAGACCTTTATATTTACCACGGGAATTCACCACTGTTATAATAACCGGAGTTTACATTCCCCCAAGCGCTAACACTAAGGAAGCGCTCAGTGAAATGTATGGGGCTATGAGCAAACTGCAGAATGCTCACCCTGACGGACTGTTTATTGTTGCCGGAGAATTCAAACATGCGAATCTCAAGACAGTGCTCCCTAAATTCCATCAGTATGTGGACTCTGCAACGAGAGGGGCGAACGCGCTTGATCTTGTTTACACAAACATCCCAGGCGCGTACCGGGCGGAGCCCCGCCCCTACCACCATCGTCCCAATGCTAAAGAAGTCTTCAGTGTCCTGCCTCAATGACTACTGTCATGTCGCACTCACACCCATCATCATGAAGTGTTTCGAGAGGCTCATCATGAGGCACATTAAGACCCAGCTGCCCCCCTCACTAGACTCACTGCAGTTTGCGTATTGTCCAAACCGTTCAACAAACGATGCCATCACCATCCCCCTCTATCTGGCCCTCACCCACCTAGATAAAAATGAATCATACGTTCGAATGCTGTCCATAGACTTCAGCTCAGCATTCAACACAATCATTCCCCAGCACCTGATTGGAAAGCTGAAACTGCTGGGCCGGGACACCTCCCTCTGCAACTGGATCCTGGACTTCCTGACTGGAAGACCTCAGTCAGTCCGGATCGGGAACAGCATCTCCACCACCACCACACTGAGCACTGGGGCCCCCCAGGGCTGTGTGCTCAGTCCACTGCTGTTCACTCTGCTGACTCATGACTGTGCAGAAATGCACAGCTCGAATCACATCATCAAGTTCGCTGATGGCACGACGTGGTGGGGCTCATCAGCAAGAACGACGAGTCAGCATACAGAGAGGAGGTGCAGCGGCCAACAACCTGTCTCTGAATGTGGACAAAACAAAAGAGATGGTTGTTGACTTTGATGGTTGATGATGGTTGTGAACACTCTCCGCTGAACATTGATGGCTCCTCTGTGGAGATCGTCAAGAGCACCAAATTCCTTGGTGTTCACCTGGCGGAGAACCTCACCTGGTCCCTCAACACCAGCTCTATTACCAAAAAAGCCCAGCAGCGTCTCTACTTTCTTCGAAGGCTGAGGAAAGCCAATCTCCTACCCCCCATCCTCACTACATTCTATAGAGGGACTATTGAGAGCATCCTAAGCAGCTGCATCACTGCCTGGTTTGGGACTTGCACTGTTTCGGAGCGCAAAGTCCTGCAGAGGATAGTGAGGACAGCTGAGAAGATCATCTGGGTTTCTCTTCCCTCCATCAATGACATTTACAAAAAACACTGCGTCCGCAAAGTCACCAGCATTGTGGATGACCCCACACACCCCTCACACAAACTCTTCACCCTACTGCCATCTGGCAAGAGGTACTGAAGCATTCGTGCCCTCACGGCCAGACTGTGTAACAGCTTCTTCCCCCAAGCCATCAGACTCCTCAATACTCAGAGACTGGTTTGACACACACACACACACACACACACACACACACACACACACACACACGTGTCCTGAGTTGCACTTTAATTATTGTCACTTTATTCCTGGCTGCTACCTCAATAACTGCTATGTCCATAGAACACTATCTCATAGTATGTTATGTTTACATTTGGCATTTTTAGAAACTGTCATCTTTGCACTACTGTGTACTGGTCGGCACTGCACTGTCTCTTACTGTGTCTATTGTCCTGTTAATTGTCAGTAATTTATTGTACTGTCCCAAACTTTTTGCACACGTTTGCACGTGCACTTTATATAGGTATGTTATTTAGTCTGTGTAGTCTCATGTGGTTCTGTGTTTGTCCTATGTTGTTTTATGTAGCACCATGGTCCTGGAGGAACGTTGTCTCATTTTGCTGTGTACTGTACTGACTGTATATGGTTGAAACGACAATAAAAACCACTTGATCACTTGACTTAATAAGTGGGATAATGTATAGTCAGCTGGTTGTTATTAGAAAATAAACCCCTTCAGGCTGATAATCCTTTAGGCTTTATTTTGCGATAACATCCGACTGTTCAATATACCTTACATATATATTAGGGCTATTGGTTTAATATGTTAATTTGTTGTAATTAATTATGTAAAATAACATGTTTAAAAAGTTAATACAATTAATCATGTCCATAGACCATGGACCTAATATAGATCTAATATTCGATCAATTCAAACTTGTTTTAATATAAATATACAATTATTTAACTAAATATTTAATTGTAATCAGTATTTAATCGTTGTTATTTGAGGGCCTATTATTTAAGAGCCAAATATTTATACATGTGATTAATTTCTATTAATTCAATTAAATGATTGTTGTACAAAAAAATTCAATAGAATGACAGCCCTCACATATATATACTTTATGTGGGGTAGGTTTAAAAAACAGCATTCTTTAGTACTTGACATAAATTTCAACTGCTTAAGGATAAGTAACTGTATATATTGCTTTAATTTGGAGAATATAAATAAAGAAAAACAAAACACTGAGTTGCAGAAGTTGAAACTAAATATGTAACTATCCACTACATTGATTAGGAATAATCAATTACTTCTCAATCCCAATTTTTATCTTCCAGTCTTCATGGTCAAGATGATGAAACCAGCCTTGCATCAACAGAGCCCACTGAATCCCAAAGGCTGCGATGAGGAAGTTGAAGCCAACTCCACCAAAACTATAGCGCTTCAGAAAGGTCATGAGAAATCCAAAACCCACAAAGATCATCACATGTACATCCTGAAAGCCTTAAAAGGATAAATAAATAAATAAATAAATAAATATTAATAAAAAAACTAAATAAATGTGAGATTAGTTGGAAAATGACATTTTTCATTATTTTACATTATTTTTTTAAACAGACAAAATCTAAATCTAAAAAGAAACTAATCCTTTACAGAAGATATAGCTGAAAATGTATCTTATTTCAGTAAAACATAATGGTGATGATACTTACTTGCATATCTATAGTAAAAGTCATTCTCTATATGACTGGAAATGTTGTTCTTTCTTTTGTGTTCAATCCAATGGGTATCAGACTCCTCGTTATAGCGAATGAACACACCAAACAGGATGATCATAGCAATCTGCCAGATAAAGCAGACTATTGGCAGACTGATTCGAATATTGGTGTTTTTGGTCATTTTAAGTCTTGCCAGTCTTCCCGAAGAGTCGTTCTGGAGATGACACTGAAATTGCTTTCTTCTTAATTTAGTCTATTGCTTTTGAGAGGAACATGTGACTCACCTTTTGTCAATATTTTATGGTGAGGTTTTGGGGTGTGTCATTACATCATCAACAAGCCACTCCCACAAAGACAAAGACACACACACACACACACACACACACACACACACACACATGCACGCACGCACACAAACAATTACTTATGACAAAAGTTTGAGGATCATTGAGAAAAAGGAAGAGATGTCTATGTTCTCATGTAAAGAATATTAATGTGAATTGGGTACACAATGCAAACACCTTACAAACAATTACACACTCACACACACACACTGTATATATGTGTGTGTGTGTGTGTGTGTGTGTGTGTATATATATATATAATATATTAGGGCTGTCAATCGATTAACATTTGTAATAAAATTAATTACATGGTGTCCTGATTAATTAATCGCGATTAATCGCATATACAAATATTTGCTGAGAAAACCCCTCATATAACAATAATTCAATATATAATGATGAAATAATTGTACATAGTTATCTTTAAATATTAAAAATTTATATACATATATAATTTATACAAGAAAAGAAAAACTAGTTGAAATAGAGGTATGTACAAAAATAACATTTTCTCCAAAATACTACAGCGTGGACACATTCCCAAAAATGGTGAGGGGCAGATTCATCTACAGAATTACAGAAGGAGCAAAGTGGACACCTCCTTCACCTTGTTGGTAATTAAATATTTGTGAGGTAAAGACCATACGACCTGCGTCAGACATGCTTGTGTCGTGTCTCGTGTGTGTTGCGTCATAAAAATAAAATGTTTAGGTCACTGTGTCAAGTTAAATATAGTTTAATACTCAACCTTTAAGCACATCTTGAGATCCCTTAGTTCGCATTTGCGCTCTTTCAAGTGTTTTGAACGCAAGAATGTAATGCATGTTTGTGTGTCAGCTGAAGGGTTGTTAATGTTTTGTTCACTGTAATAAACTGTGTGTTGCTCACACACCTGAAATTTCACTTACTGCACTCTGGAGTAAACAGGTGGTACTACAACCTTGCATTTCTCAGGAATGCATTGCAATTAAATGCGTAAATTTTTTTAACGCGTTATTTTTTGTAAAATTAATTGCACGTTATTAACACGTTAAATCAACAGCCACAATATATATATATATATATATATATATATATATATATATATATATATATATATATATAATTTGAAAAGCAAAAATATTCCTTAATTCAATTCAATGTAAAAAAAAAAAAAAAAAAAAAAAAAAAATATATATATATATATGATTACAATTCATTTTCAATAATAACAATGCTAAATATTGCATAATAGAAAGACCTTTAACTTGTTTAATTTCAACCCACAATCTGAAATTGGAAGCAATTCTATGGCACGCAAATAATTTTGAAAATATTCAAATGGCCCTTAAAAGAGCAATAATTAATACATTTACTGTACTGAAGCATAACATTATCATAACATGTTATCAGAGATTTAGGAAGCATGCTATGTTGAAATACTGGCTTCTCTGAAAACAATGCTACAGCCAGTATATTCTACTTTGAAATGTCCGTTCTGGGCCGGAATTTCTGTTTGTGTTTTGGCCTGTGTCATCCCACCCACTGCCCATTTCCCAATTGTATTTCGCAGTGTTATAGTCAAGACCACCTAAACCGAGACCAAGTCAAGACCAAGACCAGAGTGCATCGAGACCGAGACAAAATTAAGACTTTGATGGGTTGAGATCAAGACGAGACCAAGACCAAGGCAGGGTGAGACCGAGTCAAGAACAAGACCAGACCAGTGCGAGTCCCACATAACTGTACCAACTCAAATATTCTTGATACACCTTTACATGTCTCTGATCACTACTTTGTTAAATTCAACATGATTCTCCCATCTACATTAAAACAGATTCCATCTTTGGTTTCCTTTCGCGGTAACCTCCGTTCTCTTTCACCCTCTCACCTTTCCACTGCTGTCTCTACCTCTCTTCCCACAATAAATGCATTTTCCACACTTGATGTAAACACAGTTTCAGACACACTAAGCTCTACTCTAACAAACTGTCTAGACAACATCTCTCCTCTAGGCCAGCACGTACTACACCACCCAGCCCCTTGCTGTCTGATGTTCTTCGTGAACATCGGACTGACCTCAGGGTAGCTGAGAGGAGATGGCTGAAATCTAAAGATCCAGCAGATCTAGGTAAGTATCAGCTTCTGCATGCAACTTGTTCAGATAATGTTAAATCTGCAAAAACCTCCTATTACCAGACCAAGATCAACAGCACCACAGACACTCGTAGCTTGTTTAGAACATTCAACACACTTCTCTGCCCTCCCCCTCCACCACCTGACACATCACTGACAGCAAATATCTTCGCCACATGTTTTACTAATAAGGTTACAACCATCAGCAATAAATTCTCAGCACCACACCCTGTCAAACACCTGTCTCCTGTATGCAACACTTCGGTCTCTATGTTTTCTCCTCTGACTGACACTGAGGTTTCTAAACTCCTCCTCTCCAACCTTCTCCAGGCCATCTCTCCGACCATCCTACCTGGACTCACACACATAATTAACACGTCTCTACTTGCAGGCACTTTTCCCACTACATTTAAGCAGGCTCGAGTAACCTCGCTGCTGAAGAAACCTGCAATTATTCCCACACAAATAGAACACTACAGACCAGTCTCTCTCATCCCATTCATGGCAAAAACACTTGAACGGGAAGTTTTCAATCAAATCTCTGCCTACATCTCACAGAACAAGCTGCTGGATGAAAATAAGTCAGGCTTCAAAAGTGGACACACTACCGAGTCTGCCCTGCTGTCTGTCACTGAGACGCTGAGACAGATGAAAGCTGAATCCAGATCATCCGTCCTGATTCTGCTGGACTTTTCTGCAGCCTTTGACACAGTCAACCATCAGATCCTACGTTCTACCCTGTCCTCGCTGGGCATCACAGGAACTGTGCTCTACTGGTTTAATTTCTATCGCTCAGGTAGGTCCTTCAAGGTAGCCTGGAGAGGTGAGGTATCCAAGCCACATGAGTTACTTAAGGCTTCACAACCCTTGTTGTGTATTTGCCACATGTTACCTCCCCCTATTCTGGGCAGGATGTGGCCTTTACAGGGTCTTTTCACCCTGAAAGAATAGGACCGGGAAAGATCGCCTTCCCCAACGCATTTCATAGCGCTAAGATAGCCCAAGCCACTTCACACTCTATGCGAGAGACACAGAGAGAGAAAAGGCCGTGGCTGTCTGGCTTGCTCCCATGCTAGTCATGTAGCACCTGTTCCCCCCTCAGGGGTGCTGGGAACCTAAGGTCTGTATATGACATCTCTTTTGGGGGTGTTGGAACCTAAGGTCTGTATGTGAAATCTCTTTTGGGGGTTTTGGGGAGGGTTTCGTGCAGCCAATACAATTGCCACTAGCACGCAGCAGCCTGCTTGCACCTGTCTCAGCAGTTCACGTAACACGGACTAGTGCGTGGCGTTTTTAAAAGGGACCCTTTGTGTCACTTCATTCGACACAACGTTGAGTGAGTGACAGAAGGGTCCCTTAGTGCTCCTCATGCAGAGCTTGGATGCGTGGCTTACGCTTTCGAACCAGTTGCGCTGGCTGGCCAGGACCATCTGACTCGGCTACTTAATTCAGTTCACCAGGCGTCCGCCCCATTTCAGCAGCATCCGCCCCCACGCCCCTGCATGGCAAAAAAGCCAGCACCCCGTGCTCGGAAATCTCTACCCTTTTGCAAAAGGATGCGATAGAGCCTGTCCCTTCAGCCGAGATGGAGAAGGGTTTCTACAGCCCTTACTTCATTGTACCCAAGAAAGGAGGTGGGTTGAGACCAATCTTGAACCTGCGAGTTCTCAACAGGGCTCTGCACAAACTGCCGTTCAAGATGCTGACACATCTAGACCTGAAGTACGCGTACTTTCACATCTTAATTTTGCCCCGACACCGACCTTTTCTACTGTTCGCGTTCGACTGCTGGGCGTATCAGTACAAGGTCCTCCCCTTCAACCTGTCCCCTTGCATCTTCACTAAGGTCGCAGAGGCCACCCTTGCCCCTCTAAGGGAAGTGAGCATCCGCATACTCAACAACCTCGATGACTGGCTGATCCTTTCTCACTCTCGAGAGGCATTATGCACTCAAAGGGACCAGGTGCTCAGGCACCTCAGCCATCTAGGGCTTCAGGTCAACAGGGAAAAGAGCAAGCTCTCCCTGGCTCAAAGCATCTATTTTCTTGGCATGGAGTTAGACTCGAATGATAGCACGCCTCACAAATGAGCGCGTGCAGTTAGTGCTGAATTGCCTCTCGTTGTTCAAAATAGGCAATGCGGTCCATCTAAAACAGTTCCAGAGGCACCTGGGGCATATGGCATCCTCAGCCATGATCGTGCTGCTAGGGTTGATGCATATGAGACCGCTTCAGCACTGGCTTCAGACTCGAGTTGCGAGATGGGCATGGTGCCACAGCACATATCGTGTGATCTTTGACACCCTCTGCCGTCAGTTATTCAACCCCTGGACAGACCTTTATTTTCTGTGGACAGGAGTCCCCCTGTAGCAGGTATCAAGATGCATCATGGTCACCACAGATGCCTTCAAACAGGTTGGGATGCAGTGTGCAACGGGCACACAGCCGCTGGTTTCTGGACGGGCCCACGGTTACGTTGGCACATCAACTGCCTAGAGTAGCTTGCCCTGTGGAGGATTCTGCCGCTGATCCGAGGAAGGCACATCTTGATCTGTTCAGACAGCACCGCAACGGTAGCATACATAAATTGCCATGGCGGTGTGCACTCTCGTCACAACTCGCCGGCCATTTCTCCTTTTTGAGTCAGCCCCGACTGAGGTCGCTGCACGCCACTCATATCCCGGGCAGACTCAGCATGACAGTGGACATGCTGTCGTGACAGGCTCTGCTCAACTGGGAGTGGAGATCCATCCCCAGGTGGTTCAGCTGATCTGGGACCATTATGGCAAACACAGGTAGACCTGTTCGCTTCCCAAGAGAACTCCCATTGCCCGCTCTGGTACTCCATCAGGTCGGAGGCAAGTCCCCTCGGGACAGATGTGTTGACACACTGCTGGCCCTGGGGGCTGCACAAGTACGCATTTCCCCCAGTGAGCCTACTTGCACAGATGCTGTGCAAGGTCAGAGAGGATGAGGAACATATCACTCTAGTGGCCCCTTACTGGCCTACTCGAGCTTGGTTCTCGGATCTTATGCTCCTCGCCATAGCACCTCCCTGGAAAATTCCCCTGAGGAAAGCGGGCTGGGCAACACCCAATACCTTTGCGGGATTCTACAATTCTACATTCTCCGGGTTGAATCGATTTCGTCCCGTGTTTTGACAGGGATGACTGACCGGGTATACCACTTGCACTAGCGCCTTTCCCCTCAACTGAGGCGAACATGTGTGCTTAAACTCCCAGTTGAGTCTTCAAACTCGCGCTCCCTGTATGTTCTTCCTCCACAGCCCTCTGGCTCGCGAATTCAGTGGAGGAATTCCCCGACCAGACCTGGAATAGGCGCTTCAGAGGTGCTGGTTATCACGGTAATCCCCTGTGATGTATTTTCCACGGTGTGTCCCCCGTGCCACAACACTGTGCCAAGCTGCTGTACTGGCTGAGCCTTATTCTCGGCTCCTCAGTGCAGAACCTGACTGAACAAATGCACGATCCCCGCCTTTTATACCCGTGTGTCTGGGGACAGGACATGCAAATTCTGTTTGTCAATTTGGCATTTGCCTTTTTCATATTCAGAGGTATCCGAGGCTCGTAAAAGAAGCCCCTTGTGTCACTACAATCGACACAGGTCTCATTCCCTAAATCAGGGAATTTACCTAGACGTTTTCATTGCTCATCCAAAAAATAAAGGTAAAAACTAAAAAAAAAGCCCTCCTGTAGTGTCAAGGATTTTGGGCAATTTCCCTTTCATTCACGTCACAAGCTTGTGCAATATGTGCAATATTCATATTGCGGTATGCACACCATTCAGGTAACTGCAAACATTCTCAAAACAGCCTGCTTACTTGTCACATCATGACAAAACACCTCTCACTTGAGTGACAGTCATTCTTACATCTTCTGCAATCCAATAAATAATTATATAAATAAATTGTAAATAAATAATAATCAACAAAAACAACAACTATAAATATGACAATACAATTTTTAGGAGCTTATTCTTGACTCTTACTGTCGATGCTTCCTTTTCTAATACTTCCTAATCTACTGTTCAAATAGTATCTATAGATCTACAGATAAATACTATTATTGCCATTGCATATTGTTTTTTTACTGGTACTAAAGTTTTGGTTTATGATTTGTATTGTTTGCTAAGTATTTTCTGTAAGAATGGATCTACAGTTGTTGCAACCTAGGTAGGAGTTCAACTCTAATTTCAGTTGGCAAAGACACATTTGTTGAAAAATTTGAATTTTAAATTCATAGTGGTGGTAAATATTGATGGGTTCCATGAATATACTTATCTGATTGTTTACAATCAGATAAGCCAATTAGTCAATGTTCTGGCACAAGGTTTCCCTTGCATTTCTAAAAAATCTCTGACAGACATGCAGTTGTGTTTTATCAGACAGATTAAGGAATATTTCAAAGTCTTCATATACACATTAGATATCCACATGAAAAACATTTTCACGACAAAGGGAATCCAACACACACATGCACGCTCAAGCACACACACATACATTTGTTATAGAGTAACAGTCGAGGTGAAGCTTTGTGAGATTTGTGAGCAGTGAACCACACCTATGGGAACAATATACGTATCTTAGTGAGGCACACCCATAGTCTGTTAGTAGATACAAATGTGTTATACCTTCAGTTTCATTCACATCTCTGGAACTGTCTGTTAAATAGCCAAGTAGTACAAAGTGTGTTATTGTCAGAATGGTTTCTGGCATATAATCACCCAGATTAGCAGCATACATTTCTTTTAGTGAGAAGTATACCTACATAAAATGGTATGATTAGACGATTTGATACCTGTAAATACTTTCTTCAAGGAAATGGAAAATTAAAATTCTCTCATCATTTACCCATTAAAACACAGGAGTCATATAGATTACTTTTATGCTGTCTATATGTGCTTTTTGGAGAGTCACAATTTTGCCACCCATTCACCTGCATTGTATGTACCGACAGCTGAAATATTCTTCTAAAAATCACAAGTTGTGTTCTGCAGAGGAAAAAAAGCCATACACATCTGGGATGGAATGAAGGTGAGTAAATGATTAGAGAATTTTCATTTTTGGGGTGAACTATCCATTTAAATCCCTCTGTCCCTATGCAATAAACAGATAACATACAGCCAATGGACACTAAAGAGTTGGACAGTAAAACAATGTGAAACTCTTTCAGAAGACACCCAGAATATTTTTACATTGTTAACAGTTATATAACTCAACTCTCTATCTGTCTTTGTCTGTTGTACTTGCTTCATCAATCAACTTCACAAAATGAGTGATGGTTTCACCTTTCCAGACATAACAGTAAGTGCATAACATCTCGGTTACGTATGTAACCTCCGTTCCCTGATGGAGGGAATGAGACGTCGTGTCGAAGAAGCGACACTAGGGGCCTCTCTTGAGCGCCGAAAGATGCCTCTGATCTATGAAAAAAGGCCAATGAGAGTTGGCGAACAGTATTTGCATACCCCGCCTCCGGATACGGATATAAAGGCGAGGGAAATACGCTCGTTCATTCAGGATTTTTCTGAGGAGCCGGGAGTGTTCCGGGCACCTCAGCGGCTCGGCTCAGCGACGTGGCCAGGAAGACACGACGTCTCGTTCCCTCCATCAGGGAACGGAGGTTACATACGTAACCGAGACGTTCCCTGTCTGTCGCTCACTTCGACATCGTGTCGAAGAAGCGACACTAGGGGTCCACTTCAAAACTCGCTATGCGCTGAGCCGTGTACGTGTACTGCTTACACAGAAGCGGGCAGGTATTTTCTACGTGCACAAGCGAGCGACTGTGTTCAGGCTGCACGTACTCTTCCCCAATGCCCCAAAAAAGTCGTCAGAATCCTTTTGGTTACCCTAGGGGGGAACAAGGTGATGCTCCCAACTAGGGAATGGGCCAAGCCTGGCTGGGCCTCTTTTCTCTCTATGTTTTCTCGGCATAGAGCAAGAGCAGCCAGGGCCCTTACCGCATCGAGGGAAGGGGGTCTTATCCCGAATTCCAATTCTTTTAGGGGGAAAAGACCCTGCGGAGGCCACACCCACCCGAAAGGGGAGGTAGAAGTGGCAAAATACATCACATGGCCTCTTGGGTCACATGTGGGAAGAATGGCGCGGTGGTAGATCCAACCTCGAGGAGGGGGGAGTTGCTACAACACGGCGACCGGAGGGCAGCAAAGGACTGCCTAAGGGAGACGCGGGTCAGCTCGTAAGGTGACCGTACAGCGGAAGTACACACAGGAGGAGTCCCGTAGGAGGCCTGATCTGTGGAGCACCTATTCCAGTAGGGGTAGCCTGGGGTACCCGTAGTGGACTGGGCCAGCAAGTTCCTCCGCTGAACTGCTGCGGGCCCAAAGGGCTAGGGAGTAATCAGCCAGGGACCTAGGTCTTCTGGGAAAGAAGCGCACTGTTTTGCCTTGGAACAAGCGATTCACCCGGTCAGATTGTTGACGTGTACCGAGTTCTACAGGCTCGGACCTGAGAAAACACGGGACGAGACTGACTCAACCCTGAGATTGTAAAATCTCATAAAGGTGTTAGGTGCAAATGTCTGCTAGGGAGGTGCCCCTCGCCAGTGCCCATGAGGATGCCACGCACCTAGTAGAGTGGGCTCGAACCTGTAAAGGGGGTGGCACGGCCTGGGTGTGATAGGCCAACTGAATGGCATCCACCACCCAGTGAGACAACCTCTGTTTGGAGACAGCGTTCCCTTTCTGCTGTCCTCCAAAGCAGACAAAGAGCTGCTCAGAGTGCCTGAAGCTCTGGGTGTGTTCCAGGTAGGCACGCAAGGCACGTACTGGACACAACAGTGAGAGGGCTGGGTCTGCCTCCTCCCGGGGCAGCGCTTGTAGGTTCACTACCTGATCTCTGAAGGGCGTGGTAGGAACCTTGGGCACATAGCCCGGTTGAGGTCTTAGGATCACATGAGTGTCTGCCGGACCGAACTCCAGGCAAGTGTCGTTAGTAGAGAACGCTTGCAGGTCCCCGACCCTCTTGATGCAGGGCCTTCTTTAGAGAGAGAGCCCTGAGTCCAGCTGATTCTAGTGGCTCGAAAGGGGATCTCTGAAGACCGGCGAGGACCACCGAGAGATCCCAGGAGGGGAACAGGTTTGGCCGGGAGGGGTTTAACCTCTGGGCGCCTCTTAGGAACCTGACGATTAAGTCGTGCTTACCCAGAGACTTGCCATCTACTGGGTCGTGGTGAGCTGCGATAGCGGCAACATACACCTTCAAGGTGGACGGGAACAGCCTCCCCTCCAACCTCTCCTGTAGGAACAGGAGCACAGACCTAACTGCGCACCTCTGTGGGTCTTCTGCCTGGGAAGAACACCAATTGACGAACAGACGCCATTTCAGAGCGTAGAGTTGCCTGGTAGAAGGGGCTCTGGCTTGGTTGATCATGGCTACGACCGTGGGTGGTGGACCAGCTAGATCTTCCGCGTCCCATCCAGGGGCCAGACGTTGAGGTTCCAGAGGTCTGGGTGCGGATGCCAGAGCGTGCCCCATCCCTGAGAAAGAAGGTCCTTCCTCAGGGGAATTCGCCAGGGAGGGGCTGTCGCGAGGAGTACGAGGTCCGAGAACCAGGCCCGGGTGGGCCAGTAAGGAGCCACGAGAGTGACTTGCTCCTAGTCCTCCCAGACCTTGCACAGCACCTGTGCAAGAAGGCTCACTGGGGAGAATGCGTACTTGCGCAGCCCCACCGGCCAGCTGTGTGCTAGTGCATCTGCCCCAAGGGGAGCCTCTGAACGGGCGTACCAGAGCGGGCAGTGGGAGGTCTCTCGGGAGGCAAACAGGTCTACCTGAGCCTTGCCGAACCGTTCCCAAATCAGCTGAACCGAGTGGGGGTGAAGCCTCCACTCTCCGCCAGGCAAGCGTTGTCGTGACAGCGCGTCCGCTATCATCCGCATCTCGACCAGGTTGAGCCAAAGATGACATTCCTGGACCACAAGGGTGGCCATCGCCTGCCCGAGTACCTGCGCGGTGACCTTCATGGCTCTGAGGGCAAGGTCGGTTGCTGAGCGCAGTTCCTACAGCACATCGGGGTCAGGGCTACCCTCGTGCAGATCTCTGAGCGCCTTGGCCTGGTGGACTTGCAGGATGGCCATGGCGTGCAGGGCGGAGGCGGCCTGTCCCGTGGCGTTGTAGGCTTTGTTTTTCAGTGACGATGAAGTCCTACAGGCCTTGGAAGGGGGTACAGGGTGCCATGACTACAGCGGCGCTCTCCATGAAGACGTCAGCTCGTCGGGACCAGGGGGGGCGTGGCTGTGAGCGGCGCCCAGACCCCAGGAACCAGTCATCCAACCGTGATGGGTGTGGGGAGGGTGGAGGTTTCCAGTCCAACCCCACCCCGACGGCAGCCCAGGCAAGCATGTCGGACATCTGCGCATCCGCCTCAGCCTGGGCGTGCTGGCCCGAAGGCGGCAGCCCAGGGGAGGAGTCAGCGTAAGATGCCGCACTCTCCGACGGAGCGGCGAGCTCATCGGCTTCAAGCTCCAGAGGATAGGCAGACCGGCCCGGAGGCGAGTCACCATTACCTCGAGGCTGGATGGAGGTTAACGAGCGTGTCGGGGGGCAGGTGGTCCGAGGGGACATACCCGGCGGAACCGCACCCGCTGCCCTCCCCAAATCGCCTCCATCGCCACCCGCATCATCCTCAATCCCGTGGGAAGAAGGAGCGATACGGGGGGCGGCTGGAGTGGCTTTCTATTGAAAGCAAGCCGCGACCGCAACATTACCAAGGTCATGTTCTCGCAGTGAGAACATGAACCATCCACAAACGCTGCCTCGGTGTGATCGGCACCCAGACACACGAGACAGCGCCTGTGGCCGTCAGAAGCGGAGAGCACTCTACCGCATCCAGGAACTACACAGGGGTTGAATGGCATCTTTATAAAGACGCGCCCTGAAAAGGGCGTTCAACACCACTGTGTATTGCTCTTTCAGAGAAATAAACTCTTTTATGGAGAAAATTACTCTTTTAAAATGGAACTCTTTTAACTCTGCGCTGTCGAAACGCCCAGGGGCAAACTGCACGCCGGCAGAGAAGAGAAAATGCCGCTGAAGTGCGCCGTAAATCCAACAGCAGCAGAGCGTCAGAGGATCAGAAGCAGGATCAGTTGTGTTACACGCAGCTGGCAGCATACACACGACCATCGGCTCCGAAGAAAATTACTGAATGAACGAGCGTATTTCCCTCGCCTTTATATCCGTATCCGGAGGCAGGGTATGCAAATACTGTTCGCCAACTCTCATTGGCCTTTTTTCATAGATCAGAGGCATCTTTCAGCGCTCAAGATAGACCCCTAGTGTCGCTTCTTCGACACGACGTCGAAGTGAGCGACAGATGGGGAACGTGTTATTCTTCTTTGTCTCTGTCTTCAACTTCTGCATCATCTCCTTCTTTTTCTTCTTATGTTTATAAATCATAAAATTGTACAGTTTTATTTTATTAATGATTAGAAAAAGTCAAGGTGACAAAAGTATTATAATTTTTGTTGAGTACTGTAAAATAAAAAAAAATACGCAGTGGTACTTAAGTTGGTTTAATTTATTAAACAATGCGGTATTAAACAAAACATCGAAACATGCCCTAGTTGAAGTTAAACAATTTGTATGGCTTTTTGAAACATTCTTAAAAGATATATGAAGGCTGCATTAGTTTATTGCAAATAAATAAGCTTCAGACAATTCAACTGGGTATTGTGTTCATGCCATTTGTTCACTCATTTACTGTTCTGTGGTCAGGGTTACTGTCATCTGCAGAATATATTCTCTAGTGCTACATCCCAGCATTATTAAAGAATAAGAGCTAGATATGTAACTGATAAAACTGACAACCCATTAGTGATAACAGATACCTTCAGACTACAGCACCTCACCCTTTTGTTTTTGAACACATCACAGTTGTATAACCCCGTTGGATTAAAGTGTCTGTTTAATTAGTCTGACTGCATTATTAAATATAAATGTAAACTGATGATAATTAATCAATAATTATATTGCTACACACTATAGAAGCTGTTAATGGCATTGTTGTTAGTCTCTACAGTATTGTATAGGAGGTTGTGGGCGGTAGGTGATATTTTCTTTAATCAAAAATTATTATAATTTTTGTTCATGTATGTTGATTGGCAGGGAGACAGCTCACTTTCTCTTACATATTCTTTCTGACTTAATTGTTAGGGAAGTTGGTCTTAAAAGTTGGTCTTACCATCACGCCATCTGTCATCATGTAATTTGAAGCTTTTCTCCCCATGGAACAAAATAATTTATTTAGCAGAATGTCTTAGATGATCTTTTCGACACTTTTCAAAAGTAGTAAAATTTTAAATATAAAAGATTTTAAATGTCATTTGCTAAACAAATACCATATTTAAATGAAACATATTTTCTTTTTTGTATGCTGTGGTTTTAGTTAATTATGTAATGTTGTTTCATGCCAAAACAAATTCTGTTGCTATACTGAATATACACCAAAGCAACAAAACTATCCAAAGTTCTCTAAACCGAAAGGGGAAATATTTCCACTGTGACCCTTAGGCCTGCTACATGACTACAGACCCACAGGCTCTAACTGTCAACCCAAGTCACGTAATAGTAGATTGTAAAACTAGGAAACAAAAGAAGACACTCCCAAAACCAAAGGGAGTTGCACTTGCTGGGACTGTGTCTGACCCTGCTGCAAAACAAATTTGTAGCCAACAAACTCTCATGAAGAAACGTCAGTCTAGTGACTTTCATTCTGCACCACCAAAATGTAATTTGCTACGACAGATTTGAATCACTTATGTCTAATGCCATTGGCTAATGTGTGACTTGTGACAGATTATGATATGCCAAAATTTGGATATATCTTAACATGTGACTGAATTAACAACTTAAAAGGGACATCCAGTAGTTCTCTAGCTAGCATTAGCATTGCTCTTCTTCGTGTAATTACGTACTGATCTTACAGTGGTGTTAGATGCCATCTTTTGACGTGGATAAGCATGATCATCTCAGCTGCCCCATCAGCTTTGGTATATCATTTGCATCTCTAAAATGTCGGAGTTTGAGGTAATTTTTAAAGTTATATTACTCCTATAATATAATTGTCAGAAATCAAGTGAACATGCTTCTACTGTTAAGGATAGATTATTATTGTCCCTCATATAAATAATCTTTGGAGACTGTCAACGTTTCACTTTATTTCTAAAGACAGTTATTACCTTTATTAGAGAACTGCTTAGCGTAAAAAATACCTCAATTATCTAGCGTTACAGAATGTTATGGTAAAGGATAGATTAGAATTGGTTTTGATTATCAAATTTAGCATGCCCATGAATACTGTATTTGAAGAACTTGATTTATTTAAAAACAAATGTCTTGGTGTACACAAAATCAACAACAATGCTGTGCCAAGCTACTTTTCACCAAACTAATGAAGATGTAGATGACTTACCATTACCATGTTTTTTGCCTTTCCCGGTCTTTCTGTCTTCTTGCTTGAAACAAGTTGCTTCAGACCTTTTTTGCATCTACGGCAGTACAGCTACTGGATCTGCCGATGTCTCAGCTGCTAAAGCATGATAAATAAGTATGTTCCATTGTGCTCTGTCACCAGTGTTGTGTAGCATTACTTTTAAAAGTAACTTGTTAGAATAATGTGTTACTCTTTAAAAAAGTAAATAAATTAATTAAAAAGTTACTTTTTATGGAAATTAAATCATTACATTACTTTCGCGTTACTTTTTTCTCAGTGCAACTCTCTCTTCTGCTGTGCATTGAATACAAATACAAGAGACATGTAGAGACATTACAGGTCTGTGTAATGACATTACACTATACAACACTCGTCAAAACAACATACATTTAGAAATTCTACAATTAGTAGGTCACATCATATTTATAACGAAGACTCAATAACTGGAATATGTATGATTTCTTTTCCATGCTAACATGAAAATAAAAGAATAACCACTGTCATACCTCCCGAAGCAATGTCCAACACTTAAACCTGCATCATATATGTCATCATGTGATGTGCCCATTGACAATGACAGAGTTAACTAGAGATGTTTTTCAGTAGTCAGCCAGGGTAGAAAGAGTACTGAAAAATCATACTCAAGTAGAAGTATTGTTACATCACTTATCTGTGATAAACACTACATGAATCTGATTCCATAAAATAAAAGGGAGACATGATAACAGAAATGAAAAGTTTACAAAGTTACCTTCAATACACTGATCACCATTTTATGTGTAGGGTCTAAATTTCCCTTAGTACCGACAGAGCATTATTGTTGTTCATAAGCATGTTCAAACAATGCAAGGAATGCAAAAAAAATGCTAAATAAGCAGGATCACTTGGCATGTCATATCTTGCACAACAGAGGTAGAGCAAGCATGGGAAAAGTTGTTTGGTACTTGGGCTACATCATGCTTAAAAAGGAATAATTCACCCAAAAATGAAAATTCTCTCATCATTTACTCACCTCATGCCATTCTGGGTGTGAATGATTTTCTTTCTAACGCAGAACACAAATTAAGATTTTTAGAAGAATATCTCAGCTCTTTTTGAATTGGTGCTGAAATATTGAAGCTCCACAAATCTCTCAGCGAGTGAGGTTCTAGGTTCTTTTGAGAGTTTGCCAGGAGAGCTGTGATGTCTCCAGCTGGAACTGCTTTAGTATCATGTCCATCTCAGACATCAAGGTAGCATTGACTCTTTCCAGTTCCTTTGAAATCTTTAATTTGACCTCTGTCATGAGTCTGTCCATTCCTGATTTCAAGGTTGGAAGTGTTCCACTTATGTCTTCCTGTAAGACATAGGACGAACTTATGTCTTCCTAGGACGAACCTCCTCTTGTTTTTTCTTTCTCCGTACTCTTGCCTCTTCTTCTCCTCACTTCGGTACCCCTCTACCCAAGTTCCACATAATGTAGAGTTCATGATAGCTCGGAACGCAAAGTTCAGCAAAGAGTTCTGTATGTAGTTGGTATTTCAGTTGTAAGTTCAGTTGACATCAAATATAGGCTACTACAGATCAGGGAAATATGACTGATAAAAAGATAGACCATGATGGAAATGTTACAACTGGGTCCATCTGATAATTGAAGTGCAACCTCTTTATGTGACTTGTAAAGTTGGCACTTGCTTGTCAATGGCAAAACAAACAAACAAAACAAAAAACTGAAAAAGGCTACTAAATGTATTAAAAGTGACAAGCAAAAAATGTCAGCCAAAGGAGCATTTGTCAATAAAATTGTATCTTTAAGGAAGTACCTGGGCACCCCAGGAGGACTGGAAAGTGTAGTATAAAAATGATTTTTAATGGCATCTGGTCTTTTCTGTTTTTATTTTATTGCCATAATTAAGTGTATTAATGGTACTATTCATTAAATGTATGAAATAAATTACACTGATGACTTTGCCACCAAGAAGTCCAGGCATGTGTAGTTTTGAAACCACATTTCCTTTATTTTTATGTTCATTAAATTAAAACTAGCAAATTTTATTTAATTATGTAATTAAATTATACCTAATCCTTACCCTAACCCTGTTTTGTTTTTTTTAAACAATCAGTAGGTAATTTGGAACAGGTTGTTTGTTATTGGTCAAATTTGTTATTCATCATAGTTCATATTATATAAAATAAAAAAAAAAATAAAAAAAAAATCTTGGCAGTAAATTGGAGTTCAAGTGAAAATGGGGGTGGGGGATTGGGGCACCAATCTGAAGTCTTGCCTAGGGCATCTTCTCTGCACAAAGACATTAGGAAAAGAACACCTTCCCCAATGCATATGATAGGGTAGATGGTCCTAGCAAAATCTAATACTCTGTGGAGAGAAAACATAGAGAGAAAAGGCTGCGGCTGGCGCGGCCTGCTACCATGTTAGTTATGCCCCCCCCCTCCCCCCTGTGATGTGAAATTATGTCCTTTGGGGCAGGTTACATGCAGACTGATGCTCCTGCTATTACACATGCAGCAACTTGCTTGCATCTGCATCAGCAGTTCCCGCAACACGATTCAGCTGTTGTGGCATTTTTCACAACATCGACACAACAAGTGAGTGACAGTAAGGGAACATCATGGTTACTGTCGTAACCTCCGTTCCCTGATGGAGGGAATGAGACTTTGTGTCCCTCTTGCCACAACACTATACTAGCCGCTGAAATGGCCGGACCTTGTCTCTGCTCATCGACACAAAACCTGAATGGAGAGGCATTCCAGCACCTTTTATACCCATATGTCCGGGGGAATGGCATGCAATTTCCACTCGCCATGTATGAGGTTACGACAGTAACTATGACATTTAAAATGCAAATTGTTGCTGTTAAATACAAAGAAAATAAATTATATCAAGCTGCATTTGAGGTCCTAATCTCTTAATTTTAATTTTTTTATCATTCCTCACCCAGTTTGTTCTTTTGACCCCAGAATGTTTTTTGTTTTTTTTAGGCCTTCAAAAAAAAAAGGAGCAACTTCCAAAATGGCTGCCAAACAGTGGTTGCAAATGGTCCCAAATAACTCAAGAACGAAACATTTGATTGGATCCAAATATATGGTAATATTATACAAACAAAAATGTGCATTTCCTATGCAACACCACATTTTTCTCACACTTTCTGTCTTTTCTATATTTCAAAATAAAACAGTAAGTTGGCTTTTATGGTACATGGGCTTAATAGGGTCACTTCCCCTACAGATAACTAAACAATTATAATTATATCATCCTGTAATACCCCTTTACTACCTCAAACATGTACAGTATGACTTCCTTTCTTCTGCAGAACACAAACAAATATATTTTGGTGGAGAAATGACATGTTGTTTTCCATTCAAGTCAATGTGGTCTGTGCAAGAGACTGCAGTTGTCTAGACTCTAGTGAAAAGAGTGATACATTTTGGTCTGTTTCTCACCCATATTGATAGTAGTGCTTTAGAAGATGTATTTTAAACCGCTTAAATTTTAAGGATTGCACTTTATGCCGCCTCCATGTCTTTTTCAAAGCTTGAAATTGTTGGACCCCATTGACATGAATAGTCTGGATAAAAACACCACATATCTCCATCAAAATATCTTTGTGTCATATAAAGAAAGTCATATAAGATGAGATGTCATGTAATAACAGTTTTGATAAATATATTTGTATTCTACAGACTCAAGTGAGTAGCATTGTAATGCCAAACTATTCTGATAACAAAATAGATGCTTAGAAGAGGAGCAACTTCTATACTATAACATGGATATCATGTACAGGTCTTACAAAAGAAAACATGTTTTGGTATTAAGTACTTAAAAATATAGAGGGTATCATGTTAAACTGTCTATATCCAATTCAAATGCTGTCATGGCTTAAGAGAAATATTTCCTCTGATCTTGTAACTTTGACAAGTTAATTGCACAAGAGGATTGCTTGGATTTGGCATCAAAGTAGGTGCGTCATCTGGTAACTCAGGTTTGTCGGGTTCTACATGAACATGTGCTTATGGTGGGGGAGGGAAGTGTTTTTTTGCATGCCGGTATCAAGGTTGGTATTATTGTTTAGCAAGCTTGGCAGTCAGCTATCAATTTCCTGAACATTGGTTCAAATGTGATTGATTGCTGGAAAGTCTTGATCTTAGATTGGCTAAAAAATTAATCCAGGACTGCAAGGGGTGAATTACAATGCAATGGCTGAGAGATAAACTTCAAGTTTGAGGGTTTGAAGATCTGTTTGTGATCTGTGTAGAGCGAGACCATCCCTAGTAGAGAGTCTGCGGCAATGGGTATTAAACAAATCCTGTACTCTTTATGTTTTTTTAAATGCAATTGACCAGAAACTGCTCTTTCAAACATTGTATAATATTTGGCTGTTGACAATATGACATACAATACTCAATGGCATGAATGAGATAAAAGGAGTTGGAAAATCGCTCATCTTTTCAGAGAATGCAGTGTGGGTGTCATTGCTGAACATACTATATATTGTTATTTTAGAGATAATACCCATCTTGACACTTTAGCAAGCATCATCTCAACTGTTGCTCTACCATTAAATTTTCTTTGTTTCAGAAAGTAGAGCATGTGTTTCTTTAGTAGGTTATATCATTTTTCAAACCACTGTATAGTAACACCAGTTCCCTGTTCAAAAAGCTACACTTTGATGCTGCGCTGACTTAGTGCTTTGGGAACAGCTTTAGGTGTGATCAGCTGTGAATATGTGTGCAACACGTCAATGAAATTGACCAGGATTTATAGTCTCTGCTGGTGACATCATTGGATGCACCTGTAGCAGGGCTATAAATAGATGCATCACAGGTGCATCGTCAGATCTTTTGTCTTCAGATCACTCTGTGTGTGTTGTGCTTCTCAAGCTGTCAGAACTTTCTTTTCTCTGTTAGGAGTTAGAATTTGTTTGGCAGTGTGCAGAAAACCCTTTCTCCTTTCCAAGAATGAGTGTGAAGCAAGGCAAGCAGTGTGTGTTCTTGTGTTTACGCTCTATGGCTGAAACGGACACGCACCAGTTTTGTTTTGTGTGTTTGGGGGAAGAGTATGCTGCTCTTGTGTGGTGCGGGGCGGGTGTGAGCATTGCAATCTGTTTACAGTCAAAATGATTCGCCCTCCTCTTGCTTACTTCCAAGAGCCAGCACCCACTCTTTCATCGTGGGGCTCTCGCATTGATCTGGCTGAGGACCGAGAGATGGGTCCGTCCTTATCGGTCGCTCTCTCCCCAGATCCAACTGATCCTTTTCGTGAGCCTGAAGCATGCTTCGGCACCTCTTCGGGACGCTGAATCTCTTGAGTCTGCGGACTGTGAGCACCCACCTCTGAACTTTTCATGGACAATAATAAAGCGGCTGAGGAATTACTCGGTGTGGTTACTCGGGCTGTGACCAGGCTACAGTTAGACTGGCCACATGAATAAGAGACCCCCAAACACTCCATACTATAAGACAGATTTCTGTCTGGTGGACAAAAAAAAAAGAAAAAAAGGGGGGAACACTATATCAGTCCCTTCCTTTCTTTGATGACCTCCATGACGAGCTTTCTCTTTGTGTCCTCGACATCGACATAAACCCTGACGGTTTTGCGACCAGCCTTGTGGGGGTAGCCCCCCCTTGGGATGGATCACATGAAACATTCACCTGTATCCTCCCGATACTCCCACGAAACCATTCCCGCCGCTTCTGGTGTTTTGGGAGTTAGCGGTTTCCAGCGAAATGTTGGGTGTTCAACTGCGTGGTTCCCACTACCGTGACACCAGAGCAAACATGTTTACTGTGGAAAGAACTGCAAAATCTCTTGGTCAAAGGGGCCATAGAACATGTTTCCCTTCCAGAGAGAGTCAGGATACTACAGCAGATACTTCTTGGTTCCCAAGAAGGATGGAGGGTTGCGTCCGATTTTAGACCTTGGTGGTATTTCTGGCTCTGAAATACTTCCTCCAGTATTTGAGAGGCTGCCATGTCCTGGTGCGGGTGGACAACACAGCAGTAGTCTCTTACATAAACCATCAAGGAGGTCTACGTTCACGCCAGCTCAACAGACTGGCACAGTAGAGTCTCCTTTGGGCCCAGGGCAAGCTCCTGTCAATCAGAGCAGTTTATATCCCTGGATGCCTCAATGTGGGTGCAGATTTTCTGTAGAGACAGAAAATGTTGATGGGGGAGTGGAAACTCCACCCCGAGGTAGGGGAACAAATATGGGTTAGATTTTACAGGGCAGAAGTGGACCTATTTGCCTCTCAACAGACAGCGCAATGTCCCCTCTACTTCACTCTGTCACCCAGCCCCCCTGGGTCTAGACGCAATGGCGCATACATGGCCCAGAATGCGCCTGTATGCGTTTCCCCCAGTTTCCCGGGAGTCTTGGCCAGAGTTCGCCAGCAAGGGTCCTGCCTCGTACTGATAGTGCCGCGCTGGCCGAACAGGGTATGGTTCTCGGAGATCATGTCTCTCCTCGACGGCTCGCCTTGGGCAATTCCGGACAGGAGGGACCTTCCGTCTCAGGTGCAGTGAACAATATTTCATCCCCGGCCCAAGCTGTGGAACCTACATGTTTGGCCCCTGAAGGGTACAAACCGAGGGACTCTGGGCTTTCACCTGAATTTATCAAGACCATTCTAAGTGTTAGGACTCCCCCTACTAGGAGAAGTTACGTCAATAAATGGGGTGTCTTTGAAAGATATGTGCAGTGCACATAACGCAGATCCAGTTAACTGCCAGATTTCTTCAGTTCTGGACTTTCTGCAGGAAAAAATGTCGGCAGGTACATGCCCCGCCACTCTCAGGGTTTACGTGGCCACTCTATTGACTTGCCATGCCTTGATTCATGGGGTGCCGTTGGGGAGACATCCTCTGCTTGCTCGCTTCATTCATAGAGCCATGCGACTGAGACTCCTGCCAGGACCAGAATCCCTTCATGGGACTTAGCAATAGTCCTTTAGGGTCTGGTTGAGACCCCCTTTGACCCTCTAGAGTCAGCATCTGATACACTTCTGACTCTCAAGATGGTTTTTATTATGGCAATTACTTCTCTAAAAAGAATTGTGGATTTGCAGGCTCTGTCTGTCCTGCCAGTCTGCTTAGATTTTGCCCCAGGAATGGCTAAAGCAATTTTGCACCCTCATCCTGACTACCTGCCAAAGGTTCCTTTCTCGACTGTACATCCAGTCAATCTCAAAGCCTACTGCTCCCCGCCATTTACAACGCCGGAGCAGGAAAGACTTTACAGACTTTGTCCAGTCCGTGCCCTTCAGACTTATGTCCACCACACTAGCCAGTGGCGTAAGACAGGGCAACTATTTATTTGCCATGGGGGACCGCAACAGGGGGGTGGAAGCCACCAAGCAGACTATGTCGAATTGGCTAAGGGACGCTATTACCCTGTCCTATGAGGCATGCGGTGAAGCTTTGCCAGTAGGTATCAGGGCTCACTCTACCAGAGGGTCATATTCACAGTTGGTCAACCTAAAGCTGTTCCCAAAGAGCTAAGTCAGCGCAGCATCTCGTTCTGCTTTTATCAGGGAACAGGGGTTACAGTTAAGTAACCTGAGACATTTTGACTGATTACAGGATTAATTTTTATGTTGTAATGGTCTGGGAAAGTGTCCTTAATTAACATCTAGTAAAGGCATTTTTTACTAGACAACATTGTTTTGAAAGCAAAGTATGCCCTTTAATGGCATTATCTTATTATTTTGGAAATGTTTTCAAATAAGAATAAGAATCTACATATATTTAGAATCTAACCTTTTTGAAATAGTTTTCTGTAAAAAAAAAAAAAAAAAAAAAATTTCTATTTGCTAGGATAGTTATAGCAGTGGAGTTTTAACATACCATTTAAGCCTTAATGGAATATTCTGGCTTCCACTTCTGTCACTCACTCAACGTTGTGTCGATGTAGTGATACTAGGGGTCTCTCCTGAGAGCCTCGGTTACCTCTTATCTTTGAGAAAAGGCCAAGAATTGGCGAACAGAATTTGCATGCCCCTCTCCCTGAAATACAGGTATATGCATCTGTTCAGACAGATTTGTTCTTCTGAGGCGAGCGGTTGTGTTTCAGCGAGCTGAGTAAAACCCACTGCTGTTCCACTCACCTCGAAAGAGCATACGCTGTTGTAAATACGTTGCGTGTCAGCTGCTTTTCTCTTCTTCTGTACGCCAGTAAAGACCATTTCCATGAGCCCTCTAAAAGAGAATATATTTCTCTAAAACAGTGAACACATTGACGTTGAAGATGCCCTTCCGTCTTTGTGTTATTCCTGGATGCAGTCGTTACCTCTCAGATTCTGATGGCCACAGGCGCTGCCTCTTGAGTCTAGACAGAGATCACACAGAGGCAGCGTATGTGGATGGCTCATGTTCTCACTGCGAGAACATGACCATCGCAAAGTCGCGGTTGTGGCTCTCCTTCTTCCGAGGGAAAGTCACTCTAGCTGAATTTGGGAATTTAACGGGCACAGATTCGCTGGTTAAATCCCTATGGACCACCGTTCCCCAGCATGCTTGATTGCTCCCATCCGGATCCGAGATGAGACCGGCTTGCCTTACGGCCAGTCTCTCTCGAAGCCCATGGACGAGAGTTTCGCCATTGCATCAGAGAGCGTCTTGGTGGACTCCGACACTGAAGACTCGACTGAGCTAGCCCCTATGGGTGTGCAGGAAGCCGGGCCCAGTTTCCTGCAGGAAGTGGATGCCCCCCGTATGACAGAAAACATCCCGGACCCAGAAGGCTCCCAAGCGCTCTAGACACGGGCAACCCAGGGAGAGACCACTCCATTCCCCGGTGGAGGGCCAGGTAGAGAATCTTTTGTTTCCTTTGCTTGCCACACCCCCAACGGGCTGCGGTACCCATGTTGTCGGAAAGGAAGCAGTTTCCTCACTCCCTGGGTCACTTAGCCAGTGCCCACAACATGAATGCGGACCCTCTGCCTTCACGTGCCCAACTGCACCACACTCGCGACTCCTCCTCAGTCACCTACCCACCCCAGGCCGGCAATTAACAGCTGACAATTAATTCAGTTAACAATTTTTTTAAAATGAGGTTCAATGGGTTATTTGCTCAGTGGGCTGATTAGGAACAATAGGGGTCAATGGAAAATAAAACTCAATTATTTATAGTCCAGGTAAACACATAATATGTTTTTATTAATAATAAACAATATTTTACAATGTAGAACATCTTGGGTTACTTAACTGTAACCCCTGTTCCCTGATAAAAGCCGTACAAGATGCTGCGCTGATTTAGCGCTTTGGCAATGTCTTTAGGAGTGACCAGCTGTGAATATGTGTGCAACACATCAATGAAATTGACTAAAATTTAAAGCCTCCGCCGGTGACATCATCAGGATGCGCCAGAAAAAGGGCCTATTAATAGATGTGCCACAGGTGCATTGTAAGGTGTTTTGTCTGAAGGTCTCAGACATGATATGTAGATTCAAGGACATAAGTGCCCGGAGTGGCATGAACATCCAAACTATAGAATCTTATGAATGTATGCAGAGAGGACCAGCCCACTGCATTACAAACATGTTGCAGAGGGACACCTCTGGCCAAAGTTTTAGAGGAGGGCACCCCTCTGGTAGAGTGAGCCCTGATACCTACTGGCGAAGCTTGACCGTGCACCTCGTAGGCCAGGGCAATAGCATCCCTCACCCAATGTGACATAGTTTGCTTGCTGGCGGCCGCCCCTTTGTTACGACCCCTATGACAAACAAGTATTTGCCCTGACTTATGCCACTGGCTAGTGCGGTGGACATAAGTCTGAAGGGCACTTCATGCTGGACACAGTCCGTGAAGTCTTTCCTGCTCCGGCGTTATAAACGGCGGGGAGCAGAAGGCTTCGAGAGTGACTGGATGTATGGTCGAGAAAGGAACCTTAGGCCGGTAGTCAGGGTGAGGGTGCAATATTGCTTTTGCCATTCCTGGGGAAAAATTTAAGCAGGATGGCAAGACGGAGAGAGCCTGCTGATCCCCAATTCTTTTTAGAGAAGTAATTGCCATAAGAAAAACCATCTTGAGAGTCAGAAGTTTATCAGACACTGACTCTAGAGGTTCAAAGGGGGACTCAATCTGACCCTCAAGGACTATTGCTAAGTCCCATGAAGGGGTCCTGGTCCTTGCAGGAGGTCTCAAATGCATGGCTCCATGAACGAAGCAAGCGAGCAGAGGATGTTTCCCCAAAGGCATCCCATCAATTAAGGCATGGCAAGCCGATAGAGGGGCATGTGTCTGCTGATAACTTTTACTGAAGAAAGTCCAGAACTGAAGCAATCTGGCAGTTAACTGGATTTGCATTATATGCACTGCACCATCTTTCAAAGACACCCCATTTATTGGTATAACTTTTTCTAGTAGAGGGAGCCCTAGCACTTAGAATGGTCTCGATAACTTCAGATGAAAGCCCAGTGTCCCTCAGTTGGCACCCTTCAGGGGCCAAACATGAAGGTTCCACAGCTCAGGCCAGGGATGAAATATTGTCCCCTGCACCTGAGACAGAAGGTCCCTCCTGTCCGGAATCACACAAGGCGAGCCGTCGAGGAGAGACATTATGTCCGAGAACCATACCCTGTTCATCAGTAAGAGGCAGGACCCTTGCTGGCGAACTCTGGTCAAGACTCCCGGGAGCAGAGAAACTGAGGGAAACGCATACAGGTGCATTCTGGGCCATGTATTTTCCATCGTGTCCAGATCCAGGGGGTCTGGGTGACTCAGAGAGAAGTAGAGGGGACATTGCCCTGTCTGTTGGGAGGCGAAGAGGTCAACTTCTGCTCTGTAATATCTCAACCAGATTTGTCCCACTACCTCGGGGTGGAGTTTGCACTCCCCCATCTGTATTTTTTTTCTGGACAGTAAATCTGCTCCCACATTCAGGCATCCAAGGCTATAAACTACTCTGATTGACAGGAGCTTGCCCTGGGCCCAAAGGAGAATCTGCCATGCCAGTGTGTTCAGCTGGCGTGAACGTATACCTCCTCCGATGCTTCTTCGACACGATGACTCAGTTTACATACGTAACCGAGACGTTTATATGTAGGGTTACGTCCTACCTAAGTTTAATGGTGCAAATATGTAGTAGTGCATAAATTGTGACTTTGCCTATTTGTGGCACAAATGGGCACTAAGTTGTAACATACATATAGCTGGTGCAACCGGCCTGTGGTTACTACAATATTACTGTAAAACCATGGTTAATTTTACATGGATCAAACTCTCAACTCAATGCCTTTCACTGTGACCAAATCACCAAAAAGAAATCAACCTTTATATACATGTTTATTTATTATTAGATTTTTAAGGAAATGTGGAGTGGAGACAGGAAACAGGATGGGAAAAAGTTGGACAAAAAGCTCATTTGAACCCGGGTCATCCGCACATAAAAAAAATAAATAAAAAAAAACAACCCACAATGTTACGTTTTCGAAAATACTTCTATTAATTTTTCTTTCTGCTTTGTTCTGAGTGCACCTTTAAAAATAAACCCTCTACGTATGTACATATGAGACATACAAATTATGATCTTTCAATATATATATCTTTCAGGTTTCATAGAATATTCAATTCATTGCAATTCATAGAGATCAAAAACCTTTGTTGAAAGTAAACTTTTGCTTTGGTGACAGTGATTCTTCAGCATAGGGACACTGCCCAGGAACATTTAAACTCAGCAAAGAAGTATGGCAAAATTTCTCTTCTTGTAAATAAGTATGTTGCAGAAAAAGTTAAGAGTGGGCACTTTGTCAATGTGCATTTGATTAATTGGGAAATGTAGACTGCAAACAGTAAATTAGCTTAAACACAAAGAGTCAGACATAATTAATTTGCTACTCTGCATTGGATGCTCAGTAACCCTGAATATAATTTATTGGTAAAAAATATAGCTCACATACATTTACAGATAAAAAGGATTGCTACCGTCTTTAAAAAGACTGTAACAATATGGGAAGTAATCAGAGGGCCTCTCTTTTCTATCTGTGTGGCGTACATACTAAATCTTGCTTTCTTTGTCAGGGGATGAAAGGTTCAGACCTGTAGGTCACATTGATTCCAGTAATGCTTCCACTGGCTTGCACAGTAATTGAATTGTTATTAAGACCCCAATGAACCCTAAAGTGTTTAAGTCAGGTTTACTTGTGTGACCTAAATACCAATGCTGACTTTTCTCTGCAAATATTCATAGACCTTTTTTCTCTTTATACTCGTATTCCACCTTTGCTTACAATGAACATATATTCCATTATAACACTACTTTAAATGAATGCGTCCCCTGTGTTCTGACCATTACCACATATTTTAAAAGTGTCACGATTGAAAACAGAAACATAATGGCCTGTAAATGTAAAAAAAAAAAATTATACAAAATATAATACATTATAGTAACACCTAAAATACATCAATACCAAGATAAAGATTAGTTCTGTTTATCTTGGGGGTAAGGAAACCCATGCTTTCCGATGTGATATTTCTCATTTCAGGCTGCACATTTTTATCATCATTCATTCTCGACACACTGTGCTTTGCCTCTACAGACTGTGTACGTCCATGGGCTCTGACTGTACTCTACAGTTGACTTAAAGGTGAGAATGAAAATGTCCAACACTTCAATAGCAGCTCCACTATCTAATGAGAGACTAAGCTAATGTTGCAATATGTCCAGTGTTTTCACCCTTAACACTTTATGAAAATTGAAAAGGGGTGAAGGTTATGATAGCAAATTAAGCAGCATGGACAATTCCAGAAGATTATGTCTTTATACTATTAGACAATTAGCTTCTGATAGGAGGTGTACTGAATTGGAGGTGTACCTGTGGATTTATTTTAAGGCCTACCTTCAAACTCAGTGCCTCTTTGCTAGACATCATGGAAAAATCAAAAGAAATCAGCCAAGACCACAGAAAAAAAAATTGTGGCCCTCCACAAGTATGGTTCTTCCTTGGGAGCAATTTCCAAATGCCTAAAGGTATCACGTTAATCTGTTAAAAAAATAGTACGCAAGGATATACACCATGGGACCACACAGCCATCACATTGTTCAAGAAAGTGACGCATTCTGTCTCCTAAAGATGAACATAGTTCGGAGCAAAATCAATCACATAAAATCAATCACATAAAACAGTAAAGGATCTTGTGAATATGCTGGAGGAAACAGGTAGACAAGTATCTATATCCACATTAAAACAAGTCCTATATCGAAATAACCTGAAAAGCATCTCAGCAAGGAAGAAGCCATTGCTCCAAAACTACCATAAAAAAGCCAGACTACAGTTTGCATGTGCACATGGGGATAAATATCTTACTTTCTGGAGAAATTTCCTCTGGCCTAATGAAACAAAAATTGAACTGTTTGGACATAATGACCATCGTTATGTTTGGAGGAAAAAGGATGGGGCTTGAAAGCCGAAGTACACCATCCCAACTGTGAAGACTGGGGGTGGCAGCATCATGTTGTGGGGGTGCTTTGCTCCAGGAGGGACCGGTGCGCTTCACAAAATAGGCGGCATTATGAGGAATGTAAATTATGTGGATATGCAGTATTGAAGAAATATCTCAAGACATCAGACAGAAAGTTAAAGCTCGGTCACATATGGGTCTTCCAAATGGACAATGACCCCATGCATACCTCCAAAGTTGTGGCAAAATGGCATAAGGACAACAAAGTCAAGGTTTTGGTGTGGCCATCACAAGGCCCTAATGTCAATCCGATTTGTGGTCAGAACTGAAAAAGCATGTGTGAGAAAGGAGGCCTACAAACCTGACTCAGTTACACCAGTTCTGTCTGGAGTAATGGGCCAAAAGTCCAGCAACTTGTTGTGAGAAGCTTGTGGAAGGCTACCCAAAATGTTTGACCCAAGTTAAACAATGCTGCCACAAAGTAACAAATTGCATGTAAACTTCTGACCTACTGGGAATGTGATGAAAGAAATAAAATCTGAAATGAATAATTCTCTCTTTTATTCTGACATTTCACATTCTTAAAATAAGTGATCCTAACTGACCTAAAACAGTGATTTTTTTTTATATGATTAAATGTCAGGAATTGTAAAAAAGTTATATTTATATATATATATATATATATAAACACACACACAATGATCAGCGACAACATTAAAATCACCTGCCTAATATTGTGTAGGTCCTTCTCATGCCGCCAAAACAGCACCAACCCGCATCTCAGAAAAGCATTCTGTGATGCTATTCTTCTAACCAAAATTGTACAGAGTGGTTATCTGAGTTACCATAGACTTTGTCAGTTTAAACCAGTCTGGCATTCTCTGTTGACCTCTCTCATCAACAAGGCATTTCCATCCACAGAACTGCTGCTCACTGGATGTTTTTTGTTTTTGGCATCATTCTGAGTAAATTCTAGAGACTATTGTGTGTGTAAATCCCAGGAGATCAGCAGTTACAGAAATACTCAAATCAGCCCATCTGGCACCAACAATCATGCCACGGTCTAAATCACTGAGATCAAATTTTTCCCCATTCTGATGTTTGATGTTAACATTACCTGAATCTCCTGACCTGTATCTGAACGATTTTATGCACTGCACTGCTGTCACACAATTTGTTGATTATATAATTGCATAAATGTTTGTTGTATTCTAGGAGGTTAATAATTTATTTTTCTTGGGTCATATTTGTGAGCATTTCTAAAAAAAATTCTAGCAAGTCAGATTAAAGGTGCATTCTGTAATTTATTACCCTACTAAAAATTTTTTACTCCTAAATAAATTAGTTGTCATTTGGTTTAATATCATAAATACTTACATGAGATGAGGAGTCATATCAGTAACCTTATAAAAGCACAATAGGGGGAAAAACTAACTAAGACTAACTAACCTGATGAGAGAGCTGGGTTAATAAGTTTAATAATAGTGTTCAAAAAAGTGTTACTATGAATGCAAAATTTCATACAGTGAAAAAGACACTATATTAGCATAACATAAATATATAAATAAATAAACATTTCCAACATTCTTTTGAATGTTGATGTACTAAAATAAAATATTTGATGCCATGAATATACCTTCATTTACAATTACTATTGTTTTGAATGGCCATGGAACAGCAATGTGATAACAATTTTACCTTGTTGCAAAAAGTAGTCCATTAATTTACCTGATGTTTTTTCACCTTTTGCTGACACTTTATGCTTGACAGAGCTAATCTCTAAATCACTTGCACCTTTATTAGCCAGCTTTACATGTCATTTATTCTGCTTCCAACGGATCTCGACCTGGACGAAAGCATGGGAATTATTTGTGCAAATCTAAGAGTGTGCGAGAATGCGGGACTTACAAAGAAGGGAAAAGGAAATTATGCGCGCACACACAATGAAGTATTAGACTAGATGCATAAGATATTGCAATTAAAGCCAAATCCCGGACATTTTCCCGCAATTTTAAAAATCCTGGCCGGATGCTTTTTTTAAGGTCCGAAAAAGAGGACATGTCTGGGAAAAAGAGGATGTATGGTCACCCTAAATATTAGCAACCGCATTCTCTAATAAGAAGCACACACCAAGTGTGCTCAATAAGAAATGAACATAGACACTGACGGACATAATTATGATAATAAATAGAAAAGAATACACATTAAAGGCATCTTATTGGACTGTTATAATTCGATACATGCTAATTTTTTAAACTCATTGTAATTGAGATAGATACATGTATTTAAAAATTTACTTGTTACACTGGACCATTTAAAATGAACTAGTGAATTAACAAATTAGCTTACAAATTAAGAATCTTAAAGGAAATGTGACCATTTACAAGACCTGCACATGTTGATTATAGCCTACTGATTAAATTCTAACCTTAAATCTTGATGAAGCCTATCATTCATTATACCCAAGAAACGTAGGGCATTAGTCATTCCATAGAACAGTATGGCAACATGGCTTAAAGGTTGTGGGTGAAACCAGAATGTTAGAGTGTATTGACTAATTAAAACATTTGTCGTAGCCTTAAAGTGGTCACATCCAATTCATGACCAGAGGCAAATTACATGACATTTCTCAACTTGGCTACAGTTATATGTGTCTTAACATGAACTTCTGTAAAAACATTACTTTAGTGATATATGAGATTTCAAGAAGACAATATTTTTTATTATTTTTTAATGCATGGCATTTGTGATCATCATTGCAGGACTGATAATAATATTAATAATTATTATAATAATAAAGGTTATTGTCATCATCCATAAAAAAAGCTATTTGAAATGGGAAATAAAGACAGTAAGAGTAACAAAGACCATAACAGTAACAAAGACAGGCTACAACTTTAATATGCTAACATTACTGCAACTGAACAGCATTAACATTACCAGTTGTACAAACAACACAACAAAAACAACAGAACTTGATATGGTTTTACACACACAAATGCATTCATCAACTCAGTGTGACTTATACATTAAGACAGGGTTTCTTAAACACTGGGTCACGACCCAAAAGTGGATCGCAGATCATTGCCTGCTGGGTCATATGAGTATAAATTACCAATTAGAAGGATAGAGCTGTACATTTGCAATGTTTGGGCAACAGTGACCTCAATTGTTGAATCGTTCTTTTTAGATGAGGTCTCTTTACATAGCATTGCATGAGCTAGCTCCATGCATTACCGTGCTAATCTGAATCCAATCCAATCTCTGGACATCATCATTTCAGAGTGACAGTCCCAAACAGGGTTGCCACCCGTCCCATAAAATATGGAATCATCTCATATTTAAAGATGAAATAATGCACTCAAATAATGCATATCAAATCAATACGGGACGCGATTTGTCCTGTATTTAAGCTGGTCTGATGGCGTCACCTCAAAATCGGTTTTAATTTAACCTTGATATTCGTTAGAAATTGTGCCTACAGTGGCTAAGGGACTATCTGAAAAGTCCTAACATTGTGTTAAAACATGCTAAAACTGTGGAGGGTGTGGCAAGGGACTGCCTGAAAACTTCAGAGTTCACCAAGCTTGAACTTTGGTTCACAGCGGAGTGCAAAATTTCTCTGCTGCATTCAGATTAATTTGAATGGGTAACCACCCCTTTAGGCTGCTATGTTGGTCTATATTTATATATAAAAAACGTGGGTCGCAGTGGGCAAAAGGTTGAGAAAGAGACACTATGTAAGAAAGTATGCAAAGAAAAGAGATGCTCTGAACCGGGGTGAGCTTGCTCTTTTCCCAGTTTATCTGAAGCCCCCAGGCTGAGGTGGCTGAGCACCTGGTCTCTGTGAGCGCATAGTAACTCTCGTGAGTGGGCCAGAATAAGCCAGTCGTCAAGGTAATTGAGTATGCGAATGCCGGCTTCTCAGAGCGGGGCAAAAGCTGCCTCTGCGACTTTCGTGAAGACGCGAGGGGACAGAGACATGCCGAAGGGGAGGACTTTGTACTGATATGCCTGGCCGTCGAACGCGAATCGTAGAAAGGGTCGGTGTCGAGGCAGAATTGAGACGTGGAAGTACACGTCCTTCAGGTCTACCGCTGCGAACCAATCTAGATGCCGTACGCAAGTTAAGATGTGTTTTTGCGTGAGAATTTTGAACGTGAGTTTTATCAAAGACCGGTTGAAAACTCGCAAGTCCAAGATCGGTCGTAAGCCGCCGCCTTTCTTGGGTACAACAAAGTAAGGGCTGTAGAAACCCTTCTTCATTTCGGTTGGAGAGACAGGCTCTATGACGTCTTTGAGTAAAAGAGTAGCGATTTCCGTGCGCAGGGATTTGGCATGTTCGCCATATACTGTGGTAAAGCGGACACACGGGAAGGGGGGGCGGGGGCCTGGCAAACTGAATTGCGTAACCGAGTCGAATGGTCCGGGCCAGCCAGCATGACGGGTTGGGAAGTGAAAGCCATGTATCCAAGCTCCGTGCTAGGGGCACCAAGGTGACAATTATTTGGCTGTGAGCAGTGCCCAGAACCCAGGATCCAGTCATCCAACCGCGATCGCTGTGGGGAGGATGGAGGGTTCCAGTTCAAGCCCACGCTGGCAGCGGCCCGGGAAAGCATGTCGGCCATCTGGGGGTCAGCCTGGGCATGCTGGCCCGAAGGCGGCAGCACAGGGGAGTCATCCGCTTCAGACGCCGTGCTCTCCGATGCAGCAGCGACCTCATCCACCTCGAGCTCTAGAGGATAATCAGGCTGGCTGTGAGGTGAGCCGCTGTTGCCTCGAGCATGGGCGGGAGTCAAAGAGCATGCTGGAGGTGGCGTACCCAGTGGAGCTGCACCCGCTGCCATCCCCAGATCGCCTCCATCACCAGTCGCATCGTCCTCAATCCCGTGGGAAGGAGCAATGCGGGGGGTGGCAGGAGTTGTGTGCTTTCTATTGAAAGCGAGCCGCGACCGCAACGTTGCCGTGGTCATGCCCTCGCAGTGAGAGCATGAACCATCCACAAATGCTGCCTTGGTGTGATCACTTCCCAGACACACGAGACAACGCCTGTGGCCGTCTGAAGCGGAGAGCACTCTACCTCATCCTGGAACTACACAGGGTCGGAATGGCATCTTTACAAAGATGCGTCCTGAAAAGGACGTTCAACGCCGCTGTGTATTGCTCTAATAGAGGAAAATACTCTTTTACAAGAAATGTCACACTTTTAATACTCTTTTAAGCTTTTGCACTGTCAAAGCGCCCAGGGGCAAGCTGCACTGCCATGCAGGGCAGGAGAAGGCTGCTGTAGTGCGCCATAGATCCAACAGCAGGGAGCGTCAGAGGAACAAGAACGGGTGTGTGACTCGCAGCTCGCTGCAAATACAACCATCGGCTCCAAAGAAAACTCGACGTATTTCCCCGCATTTATACCTGTATGTCCTGGAGTGGGGTATGCAAATACTGTCTGCCATCTTCTCATTGGCCTTTTCTCATCGATCAAAGGCACATTCAGCGCTCAAGAGAGACCCCTAGTGTCGCTTCTTCGACACAACGTCAAAGTGAGCGACAGACAGAGAACCAGTGCATCTGGCTATGGTGCTGAAAAGATGAGAGTATTCAACGTTAGGGAGGTTCGCTCTGCTCAACCGGATAAATATCACTGCTAGATCCATCTTTTGGTCAGTTCTTCTGTAACAAGGCAGGCAAGCTTTATTAAACTGAAAAACAAACAAGTAAACTCTGAGCAAAGGAAAAGCAAAATACAGGGAACCTGGCACAGCACATAGACAAAAACATTCATACAAGCAAGAACTGACACAGGAAACAGGGAAACCAAAGGCTTAAATACACAAGGGAACAAACAAGGGAACGAGGAACACCTGGGGAAACAATCAGGGAATGAGAAATAATCAAGGAGAACCAATCAAGGAATAAAGCTACAAAGGACTACAAAACTAAAAGGAAACAGTGACTAAACAAGAATTTCAACATAAAAGTACAACAACAGAGAATATGTCATATCTATCACAAATGGATCTACATGCCCAAATAGTGTAAAACTTTCAAAGAATTTTCAAGACAATTAGGAAATAGTAGAATATAATATATTCTGATATAGTTTGCTGTTTTATTTTCCATTTATCAAAGAGATGATGCAATAAATCAGGACAAATTTAGAACAGAATTCATTACTTTCACACTGAAATTTCATGAGACACAACTGGCTGTCAAAGATATATTGAGGTACACAAAACACATAAGATACACATAAGCTAAACATAAGCCAAACATAAATTACAACAAACAAAAACTTATTGAGTCTAAATAGGCACACAACTTACATAAGTTAAGCAGTATACCCAAATGACAATACAGTATATCATATATACTGTTCATGTGTTGTACTTGATATAGTTTACTTCCATGTTGTTTCTTCATAAAATAGCAATGTCAAAAGTAAATCAAGTCAGTCGCTGAAAAAACAGCGACACCTTGAGTAACAGATAGCATGTATGATATGTATGTGTACACATGTATGAGATTCTTAAAATTCCCCATTGTTGCACAGAAATTTGACATAATACAGTAGTCTTGTAATAAACAAATAAATATTTATCATGTGATAGCAAACTTATGTAGATATGAAACAATCATAAAAATATGATTTATGGAAGTGCAAAACAAACAAACAAACAAAAAAAAAAAAAGAAAAAAAAAAAAAAGAACACATTATATTCCTAGGGTAACCATTGACCCTATACACTTTTGGTCCAAATATGAAAAATGTATTTCATCCAATACAGGGAGTGGAATGAGGTCCCAAGACAAAATGGCTTAAGGACAACAAAGTCAAGGTATTGGAATGAAAATCACAAAGCTGACTCAGTTACACCAGTTCTGTCTGGAGGAATGGGTCAATACTCACACAAGGAGAAGCTATAGTGTGACCGACAGAGAACTCACAACAATACTCCTTAACAAAGAAAATACTGCAAAATCAGTGAGTACAAAACTAATACATCTTAAAAGCAGTGAGGAGCGCGAAGTACGTGCCACCATTGAACAGGGACAGAGATGGCCTTTGCGAGCGAGGTAAAGTTAGTTGCTAGTTCGATTAGTTGCAAGTTTGATATTCGTTGGAAATTCGTCTATGGCAGTGTTTCCCAACATTTTTTCTGCCACGGCACACTTTTTATGAAAAAAATTCTACAGCACACCACTATCCCATATGGGCTAACCATCGTTAATATTTTTCCTTTTCAAGAACTTGTCCATGTATTCTGTCTGTCTTAGTAGTGTGTTTACTTGCAAGATTTGAAAATCGGCTATGCAAAAAAAAAAATATGTAGGCTACGCTGTGTGAAGTCACAGGTGGCAAGAGCACTAAATGAGTAATGAAAAAAAACAAAAATTTGCTTTTATTCTAATTTGTAGATTTTTTTTCTTGCAATGCCAACTCATGTGGGGCAAAAAAAGGTCAGACAATCACTGGTCCACAAATTTTTTTTCTGGGGATATTTTTTTTTAAAAGAATAAGCCAAAAGCACTAATTCCAGCTATTTTAGTGATTCAAGTTTATTCAAGTTTACAATTGTGCATAATTAGCTGCAACATAAAGAGTATTTTGGTGAGACTTTCTTCTGTTTCACAAATTTGTTAAATTTATTAACTGATTAGTTCAGTGACCCCTTCCTTCTAGAAATGTCACTGTATGGCAACAAATGGTCTTATGTGCTATGAGTGAGTCAGTGAATCATTTTGAGTCGTTCATGACCGAAATCTACCAAGTGACTTTATGTTTAAGTATTAAAAGAACAAAGCAGATCTACAGTCTTCCTTCAACCTGAGCATTATTTTTCATCCAAAAAGACAACAATAATAGTCTAATTATAGTGAGTTTCAAAAATGTCCTTATCTTCTCCTTTATTAAAACTTGCATGGCTACAAATCTACTGACTTCAGTATAATATTTCAGAATTCTAAACACAAAGCAGATCTACAGTATAATTTTCCTACAGTAGCCTATTAAAACTGCTGAGCATAGCTTTTATTAGAAAAATAATTTTGAGTTTCAACAATGTTCTTTTGTCATTGTAAAGCTAATTTCACATGAGTTGTCAAGTCGTCAACGCTCCATTCAACGCCAGTGTCAAGCGCCGCATTGCCCTCCACAGAGGGGTGATTTTATGCACAATAAACATGTGCACAAAACATGAAAACATGTATTTGGAAGAGAGAAAAAAAGCTGGCAGTTTATGTTTAGGTCTAAATGTTTTATCTGTGAATTTAAATGAGTTCGATAACTGGGGTCTCTGATATTCGTAATGATAAGGTAATATTTAATAAAAGCAAAAACGTGTGTGTGAAAAACACTTTGGTGTAAAGTCACTTCAAAGTCTTCAATGTATTCTGCAGCGCTGATGCGAGTCATGTGAAAGACCCTTAATGCATATAAATATCAGTCCCTTTTGCACATTAATCATTGCTCTTCACAATCACAAAAGTGACCGATTATGGTTTCAAAATGGCGTATTTCTCCAAAAGGTGAGGAGTTTGGATCCCTGAAATTCTAATTTTTTTTCATGCATTTATTTATTTTGTGGAACTTGATAATTTTCCACGGCACACCTGATAATCTTTCAAGGCACACTAGTGTGCCAAGGCACAGTGGTTAGGAAACACGGACCTATGGTGTTTAAGAGTCTGAAAACTCCACACACTGTGCTAAAACGTCACGGACATCAGAGCATTCATTCAATTGACTTGAATGTTCTATCTTGAAAATAACTTGTATTGGGTATAGGCTGCTTTTGAACAGACTGAATTATTACTGGAGAAATTATTACATTACACCTTATTGTATGAAAATCAATTATTAGTAATCAATTATTTAAAAAATTATTAATAAAAAAGTGTTATATTCACATTCCAAAGTTTATAGTAAGATGCTATTGGATAGACTAACTTACTACAGGTGAAATGATTGCAGTATACCTTATCATATGAGTACAATTATCAATTATTTTTGAAAAAAATTATAATAAAAATTCAACAAAATGTTATTTTCATATTTCAAAGGTTGTAGTGAGCTGCTATTGGACAAACTGACTTAGTACAGGTGAAATTATTACAGTATGCCTTATGATATGAGTACAGTAATCAATTATTTTAGAAAAAATACAACAAAACAAAATGTTATAATCATATTAATACTGTCATAAATTGTTTCAGAAATTCTCTACATTTACCTTAATAAAAATTATTTCCACAAACATAGTTTATCACTATTATTATAATTGAATTACTTCAAGACAATCAATATTGAACTTGATGTCTTTTTCAAAGAACGTGTGAGACCAGTTTGGTGTTGTAGGTTGTTTTGTTGCAGTAAATGACAGAATAAATGGATACAAATTTATGTTATTTGAGTGACATTATTTAAGGTGATTATTTAAGAAATACAATGGCATTTAAATAGATGGTTGCTTCAGTTAGGACCACTTCCATCAATTGTATAACTTTATTGGCAGCTGAAGCAATCTGCTGGATGTATGGTTCTGTTCTTGGGCCACCCTGTCCATCCATGCAGCCATGCATGGTCTGTGTGGGGAGAGCAAACCCTCTGTCTCCACTCCCAGGGTTAACAGAACAGATCCAGCAGAATTACAACATTGTACAGATTGTTTAATTTGCATTTATGTACATTTAATGCATTTTTTTATAGTATCATTTGTTCTTCACACTTCATATAACTCATATTAAGTTCATAAAGTGGTAGGTCTCAGTCTCAGACAGAATTGCCAGTTAAGTACATGAAGTTGCAGTGCAAGTCTAATAAGCAGGTGAAATTATGAAATCAGGGTAAGTAAAACATAGCAAGTGTCACAGGGGAGATCACAGATGGAAATCAAGACAAGATCTTAAAGGAATGTTGAATATAAATTAAGCTTAATCAACAGCATTTTTGGCATATTGTTTATGTAACTGGTCATGATACTTATAATTTAGTTTCTCCCCTTTGGATCAATTAGCAATTCAGAGGACCACTAAGCTTGGCTATGGAGGTAGAGGGTAACTGCTGAGGAACAGGAGACCAAAATTAAGTTAAGTATTCAAAAAAACATTTAATAAATTGTTCCCTTGAACTGTAGGCCTTTCCCCTTTTTAAAATAAATTAAATACTTGTAATAAAATCAAATCAAAATAATAAACAATTCAAAGTAAATTACATCAATTCAACAAAAGAAAGGAAAAACGTTAGCAAATCACTGTTAAGTTCACACTGGAGATACATTTACCACATACTCATAAAGTGAAATATAACACAGATTTGTTCAGATTCAACAAACTTAAAAATGACTGTCTGCAAGTGTTGTTCAATTTCAGATGACACGTATGATAACGATAAGTTAAATTTTCAAAGTTCAAATCAGTCACTGATATCAGTTTCTTCTTTTAGTTATCTCTGTTCCAAATTCTGAGCCGAAGACACAAAGAGATGCTTCTATTCCTGCAGGAGAGACTGGAGGGGAGACTGTCCCCCTCCAGCTTGAAGGTGTATGTAGAGACGGAGACTGAATCTTCCCCGGCCTAGCCTGTTTCCCTCCTGGGATCTCTCAGTGGTCCTCCCGGGCCTTCAGAGACCCCCATTTGAGCCGCTTGATTCAGTCGAGCTCAAGGCCCTCTCCCTGAAAACGGGCCCTCCTGATCGTGTTAGCCTCAATCAAGAGGGTTGGAGACCTCCAAGCATTCTCTGTCAGCGACACCTGCCTGGAGTTCGGTCCGGCACTTTCTCACGTTATCCTGAGACCCCGACCGGGCTACGTGCCCAAGGTTCCTACGACCCCTTTCACGGACCAGATCGTGAACCTGCAAGCGCTGCCTTGGGAGGAGGCAGACCCAGCCCTTTCGTTGCTGTGTCCGGTGTGTGCTTTGCATACCTATGTGGACCGCACGCAGACCTTTATATGTTCTGAGCAGCTCTTTGTCTGCTTTGGCACATGGCGGAAAGGGAATGCCGTCTCCAAACAGAGGCTAGCCCACTGGGTCGTTGATGTTATTGCTTTAGCCTATCACGCCCAGGGCGTGCCTGCCCCCCAGCAGGTCCGACCACACTCTACTAGAAGTGTGGCGTCCTCGTGGGCACTGAGCCACGGCACCTCCCTAGCAGACATCTGCAGAGCAGCGGGCTGGGCAACACCCAATACCTTTTCCAGATTTTACAATCTAAGGGTTGAGTCGGTCTCTTCCCGTGTTTTGTCAGGTCTGAGCCAGTAGAACTCGGTAACGCAGCACAAACCACTGGGTGTTCCGCTTGTATCTTGCGGCCTTCAGCAAAGTGATCCAGTGCGCCTTCTGTCCCAGATTAGCCACTGAGTGTCGCTGCCTGGATGTTTTTCCTCCGTAGCCTTCTGGCCCAGAAATTTAGCAGAGCAACTTGTGGTTAGACCCAGTACGAGTCCCATGGCTCTGTACTGGGGTCGGGCTCCACGGGCATAGTTCTCTCTTCAGGCTAACTCCTTGTGATCTATTTTATGCTGTACGGTTCCCCTCTCAGCGGACCCGCGTTTCCCTAAGGCTGCCCCGCTGCCTCGGCCCCGTGCCTGTAGAGTCCCCCCTTCGTTAGGTTGGACCTACCACTGCGCCGTATCCCACATCCGGCTTCACAACCCTTGTGGTGTATTTGCCACACATTACCTCAAACTGGACTGGGCAGGGTGTGGCCTCTGCAGGGTCTTCCCCTCCTGAAAGGATAGGAAATTTGCGGGCCGGACACCTACCTTGCCTCCGGTCCCGCCTCAGCGCCCGGCATGCCAGCGCTGACGAGTTCTGAAGACGCCTCCTTAGGCCTCTTCCTCAGTCTCTAAGTCGCCCCCTGCCGGGTGCATGGAGCAGTGTTAATGCTTCGAGTCTTCTCAGTACCGCTAGCTTCGGGACACCTGCTGCGCCGACAGGCTCTCCTGCTCCCCCCAGGGAAAGACCACCTTCCCCAAATTGGGTTGGGCCCCAGCCACTTTACATACAATATGAGAGACATAGTGAGAGAGAAGGCTGCGGCTGCTGGGCTTGCTCCCATGCTAGCATGTAACACCTTTTTCTCCTTCAGGGGTGTGAGAAAATCTAAGGTGGGTATGCTAAAACTCTTTGAGGGGGCGTTGGGGAGGGCTACGTGCCCTTGGTACAGGGGCCTCTAACATGCAATAGCCTGCTTTGCCTCTGTCATGTAACATGGTCAGTGCATGGCTTTTTTATATGGACCCCTTGTGTCACTTCCTTCAACACAATGTTGAGAGAGTGACAGAAGGGGAACGTCTTGGTTAATATTGTAACCTCCGTTCCCCAAGGGAGGGAACGAGACGTTGCGTCCCTCCTGCCACGGCACTAGACCTAGCACTGTAAATAGCTGTGCTTCATCCTTTCGGATCCTCAGTGCAAAATCCTGACTGGCATTCGCTGCCCCGCTTCCCTTTATACCCGTATGTCTGGGGCGGGGCATGCAAATTCTGTCTGCCAACTTGACATTGGCCTTTTCTCAGGTTCAGAGGTATGATTCGGCATCCGAGAAGACCCCTTGTGTCACTTCCTTCGACACATCGTCTCGTTCCCTCTCTCGGGACGATATATTCAATATATATATTATATTAATATATATTCTTCCTTTTTAACCTTCAATTAATCTGGGTTACATCAATTATCATAAACCTTTATTTTGACTTGGCACACCTTTCCTTTAAACAATGCATGAAATCTGGGTCACAGTGAGCCACTTAAAAAGGAAGTGAAAGGGGGCCACTTGGTAAACATTAAACATTTACTTTCAAAGTTATTGTCATGTACATGTAAAGAATATGCATGTTAACATGATTTTAGTGTAAGAAAATCGCTTACTAACCTTTTTTGTGTAAGCAATATCAAATTTAAAAATGTTATTGCCATGTGGGTTTATGCTGTGAACCCTAAAACCATGAAATGACCCAAACAATTACTTTTTAAACAACTTTAAAGTTTTAAGAGCTTTAATAAATGTGCAGTCTTCACATTTTTACACTGGCCCCATTCACTTCCATTGTAATTGTCCCACAACGAGTGAAAATCAATGTTTGTGTTAATTAACATTATACAACAAATGCTGTCAACAGAACTTAACTTGTCTTGATAGGAAATACTGTAATAATTGTATCTGTAGTAGGTCAGTCTTTCCAATAGTATCTTACTACAACATTTTGTTGATTTTTGTAATTTTTTTTTTTTTTCTAAAATAATTGAATACTGTACTCCAATGATAAGGCATACTATAATAGTGTCAACTTTATTAAGTCAGTCTGTCCAACAGCAGCTTCCTACTACCTTTTGAATGTTAAAATAATATTTTGTTGAATTTTTATGAATTTATTTCTAACATTATTGATTGTTGTGCTAATATGATAAGGCAAACTGTAATATCTTCACCTGTAGTAAGTCAGTCCGTCCAAAAGCAGACTACTACAACCTTTGGAATGTGAACATGAAATTTTGTTGAATTTTGTAGCATTTAAAAGAAAAAAAAAAATGGAATACTGTACTCCACTGTTAAGGCATACTGTAATACCTTAACCTGTAGTAAGTCAGTCCTTCCAATAGAAGCTTACTACTACTACCTTTTAGAATGTGAAAATAACATTTTATTGAATTTGTATGAATTTATTTATAAAATAATTGATTACTGTACTCATATGTTAAGGCATACTGTAATAACAACACCTGTATTAAGTCAGTCCATCCAATAGCAGCTTACTACAACTTTTGAAATGTGAAAATAATATCTTGAATATTTAAGATTTGTTTTCTAAAATAATTGAATACTGTACTCGTATGATACGACACACTTTATAGGACTAAACAAATTCTACAACACACCACTATCCCATGGCTAACCATCATCAATATTTTTCATTTTCAAGAACTTGTCCATGTTTTCTGTCTGTCTTAGTAGCGTGTGTACTTGTAATGTTTGAAATTCGGCTATGGCTATGCAGAAAAGTCACATTGTCCGTCACTTTGACGGACAGGGTTGTAAAAATTCATCATAATCTATTATTACCCATCATTTTAATTTTCATATTTTAATAATAATAAGACATTTAATAGATTTTATTTTCATTCACATTTTCATCTTTAATCATGAACATACAGGACGAGCATATAGCAGATTATGCATTTATTTATTTATGAAGAGAACAGATGAACAACAGAGACACCACACGAAGCATATGAACATCATATTACTGTTGTAACCTCCATTACCTGATGGAGGGATTGAGATATTGTGTCGAATATAGTGACAAAGGGGTCTTTCTTGAGAGCCTTGCATACCTCTGAACTTGAGAAAAGGCCAATGAGAAATTGGCAGACAGGATTTGTATGTCCCGCCCCCAGACATACGTGTATAAAGGGAAGCGGGTGTGCATCTGTCAGTCAGGTTTTTGGCAAAGGGAACACTTCGTCTCATTCACGAAGCGAGAGCTTAGTGGCTAACCTGGGAGAAAGAGCGCGCTGGATCAACTTGGTGAAGGGTGCTAGGTGCAAGCGGAACACTTGGTCGGCTGTTCCGTATTATCGAGTTCTACCGGCTCGGACCTGACAAAACACATGATGAGACCGACTCAACCCTGAGATTGTAGAATCTCGCAAAGGTGTTGGGTGTTGCCCAGCCCACTGCTCTACAGATGTCTGCTAGGGAGGCTCCGTTGGCCAGTGCCCACGAGAATACTATTCTGATCCTAGTGAAACTTTGTAATATGGCACTTTTGTACCACTGTCTCGTTAAGATGATTCGCTTATGTTTTCCTCTTTTGTAAGTCGCTTTGGATAAAAGCGTCTGCCAAACGAATAAATGTAAATGTAAATGGTAGGCCAGAGAGATGGCGTCAACGACCCATTGAGCTAACCTATGTTTGGAGACGGTATTCCCTTTCCGCCGTCCGCCGAAGCAGACAAAGAGCTGCTCAGAACATCTAAAGCTCTGCATGCGGTCCAGATAGATAAGCAAAGCACTTACCACTGCGTGCTGTTGCACACAGCGCCCCAACCCAGTTGAGAGGCGTCTATGGGGACATCTGCTGTATGTGGACTCCAGTCTGCAGAAAACAGAGGTCTGTCCAAGGGTTGAAAGTCTGATGGCAGGAAGGGGTGATTAACACACAGTATGTGCCGTGGCGCCATGCCCATCTTGGGACTGGAGTCTGAAGCCAGTGCTGAAGTGGTCTCATATACATCAACCCAAGTGGCGCGACTGTGGCTGGGTATGCCATATGCCCCAGGAGCCTCTGGAATTGTTTTAGAGAAACCGCTGTGCCAGAAAAAAATCAAGGGCAATTGCCATTACATTTTACAACTTTGCCTCGGACAGATGACTTCTCGTGGCAGTTTTAATTTGGTTCTGGAGGTTGAACACATCGTCAAGCGCCGCATTGCCCTCCACATGACGAGAGTTGCAGAAAGCATCACAGAGGGGTGATTTTATGAGTTTGCCATGTAAAAAAGCAGGAGTTGTGCACAATAAACATTGAAAACATGCATTTGGAAGAGAGTAAAAAGCTTGCAGTTGCTTTGATAGCAGAAAGTAATAAAAGGTCTCGTTTATGTTTAGGTCTAAGCGTTTTCTTGGTGAATTTAAATTATTTCAATAAATGGGGTTTCTGAAATTTGTAAACATAAGGTAATATTTAATTAAAAGAAATTTTGAGACATTCGATGTCTCTTCACAAATTTGGACAGTTTTTAAATATTTCTTGTACCTCTCAAAGACATTATTGGTAAGGCAAAAACGTGTGTGAAAAACATTTTGGTGAAAAATCTCTTCATAGACTTGTATTCTGACATGTATTCTGCAGCGCTGACGCAAGTCATGTGAAAGAACCTTGACACATATAAATCACTTTTGCACATTAATCATTGCTTTAAACAATCACAAAAGTGACCGAATATGGTTTCAAAATGGTTTGGATCAATTAAATCCTATATATATATATATATATATATATATATTATTTTTTTTTTCATTTCTTTGATAATTTTCCACGGCACACCTGACAATCTTTCATGGCACACAGTGGTTGGGAAACAGTGTGATAAGGAATACTGTAAACATGTCATCTTCAGTAAGTCATTCCTTCCAATAGCAGCTTACTACAACCTTTGGAATATGAAAATTAAATTGTTGAATTTTTACATATTTTTTTTCTAAAATAATTGAATACTGTACTCCTATGATAAGGTATACTTTAATAACTTCACATGCACTAAGTCATTCTGTCCAAAAGCAGCTTACTACAACCTTTGGAATTGTGAAAAAGCTGATTTTTTTATGAATTTCTTTCTAAAATAATTGAATACTGTACTCCTATGATAAGGTATACTGTAAAAACTTCACCTGAAGTAAGGCAGTCTGTCCAATAGCACCTTTAGAATGTGAATTTTTTATATATTTTTTTTGAAAATGTATGAATTTATTTCTAAAAGAAATTGATTTTTGTACTAATATGATGAGGCAAACTGTAATAATTTCACCTGCAGTAAGTCAATCTTTCCAGTAGCAGTTTACTAAAACATTTGGAATGTGAAAATAACATTATGTTGATTTTTATATTAATTTATTTCTAAACAAATTAATTGCTGTACTCATATCATGAGGCATTCTGTAATAATTTCACATTTAGTAAATCATTATGTCCAAAAGCAGCTTACTAAAACCTTTGGAATGTGAAAAAAAAACATTTGCTGAATTTTTATGAATTTATTTCTAAAATAACTGATTACTTATATGATATGGCAAACTGTAACAATTTCATCTGTAATAAGTCAGTCTGTCCAATAGAAGCTTACTAAAACCTTTGGAATGTGAAAATAACATCTTGTTGAATTTGTATGCATTTATTTCTAAAATAATTGATTATTTTACTAGTATGATAAGGCATACTGTAAAAATATCACCTTTAGTAAGTCAGTCTGTCCAGTAGAAGCTTACTACAACCTTTGGAATGTGAAAATAACATTTTGTTGACTTTTTATTATTTTATATTTCTAAAATAATTAATTACTGTACTCAAATCATAAAGCATACTGTGATAATTTCACCTGTAGTAAATAATTGTGTGCAAAAGCAGCTTACTAAAACCTTTGGAACGTAAAAAAAAAAAATAAAAAATTTTGTTGAATTTTGATGAGTTGTTTTTTTAAAATAATTGATTACTGTACTCATATGATAAGGCAAACTGTAATAATTTAATCTGTAATAAGTCTATCTGTTCAATGGAAGCTTACTAAAACCTTTGGAATGTGAAAAATAAAATAAAATTTTGTTGAAGGCAATGAAAGTGCATCAGAGAATTTTCAAGCATAATTCTCCAGTCACACCAAGCGTTGACGGTTCTGAGTGCAATGATGCATGCATGTATAGTATTGTTATATACACTTTAACCCAACTGTGCTAGTGATAACTTTGTAAGATTGTCGCCTGAAGAGAACGTTGGTAAACCAAAAACATTGCTCGCATACATTGGTCACATACATGGTGCGATAGATCACATCGTGATTTTGAATCCCGTTTGCCTAGTAGCTATATCACAAACTGGAAATTTTCGACTTACCAAAGGTAATATCGAATCAGGGCCCAAACTCTCTGTATGGACGCCTGTAGGGGTCTTTGTGCTCTTTCCAAGGGCACTCCGGTGCCATTTCCCTTTCCACGTATCATCCATGCGGACAAAGTTCCCATATTAAGCATCCACAGGGCTAGTATTTTGTCCCATTTCCCAGTAAAAGTGCTTTTACACCCCTTTGGTCCCATAGTGCCCCCTAATGCCATTTATCACCACGATTGGTGCCGGGCAGCACCCGGGCATCCCACAAGGTAATCCCGAGTGCTTTTACAGACCTTCGTGGTATTTTTTTGCTCTTTTTAACAAAAATTTGCCTCGGAGCACAAGGTGGGTGCCCGCTGTGCCTGCCGAGTGCCCTTTAAATGCATTTTTTGACCGCTGACCAAAAAGTCACCGGAAACATTTGCCCTCCTAATATCTTATCGAGGACCCCTCAGGGTGCCACCCTGTCAAATTTGGGGTCTCTGGGACCTCTGGGTGTGATAATGGGGCACATACCATGTGCAATGTATTACATTCATTTTTATACTGGTTTGGTTTACGGTGCCCAGAAAGCTCCAAACGTCCCGAAATAGACATATGTGTCTCGTGGGGGTGTCCTCAGACAGTGTCCAGAGTTACGTGATACTTTGACTTCTTTTGATACAAAATATCTAAGCCTTAGTCCCCTTAGTATGTTGTTGAGGGGCACAGGACATGTCACTGTGTGAAATTTCATCGTCATCGTACATGTGCAATTTATACCATTAATTGCTATACTCTATTTATGGACACCACTCCGAAACCTCCAATTGACTATAATTTGAAATCTATGTCTTCTTTGGGGACCCATAGACAGTGTGCAAAGTTAAGTCTGAATGAGTTTAAGTGCTAAATTGGCTGACTTGTGAATGAAAAGTGAGATATATTTCTAGAATATTTTTCATGATTTTTTTCAAAAACTTACCCTGCAATTTTATACTGAAATAAAATTTAAATATGTTGTTCATGAGGGTTCAGTGAATAAGCATTCGAAGCCCCTAAGTTTTTGCTCCACATTTAAGGGTATTTTCTGTCATGCAGGAAGGGCCACCTGCAATGTATGTAATGGCCACCAAATGCATGATCTTTGACCACTAATTTTTTATGTAAATTATACATATTAATGAGATGTAATTTACATAAATGGGTTCTAGCTAGATGCATATGTACTGTAGGATTTTTGGTTGATGTAGCTGTACACGGTATAGGTTAAAGTGCAGCGTACCCCACCATTATATGTAGGGAAACAGTTTGTATGAGCTAGGAATTAAATTAAACTGTCCTTATTCTACATTATTACATAATGAAATTTATAATGGAATTAGTCGTGTTCAAAACCATTATAATTTTGATAAATGAAAAAATAATACAATTTTAAATATGAAAAAATAATACAATTCTTCACCATTAAAACAGCTCGTTGTATCCACTCACAATTTCTACTTTAAGGAATTAGCTTTATTATGATTAATTCACTTATTGGAGTAATATTATTCTTATGGCTTATTAAATTGCTCTGTAAAATAACAAGAGAGATAATATCACACTGCAAACTGCATGTTTATTTGTGCATCAATATTTCACCTTGAATGCATTGAGATCACAAGCGCCACGTTGAGCTACGAGCTAGACGTGATGGCTGTGATTTGTGCATTTTATTATAGAACCCGGCATCGTTTTAAAAATTGTTTGCAAGCAACCCAGTAATCAATCTTGTGTGTTTGTCACATAGGTTTTATTAACATCTTACACATGCATACTTGTTTATGATCAAATTAGATAGAACTATAGCTTGAAAGTGCCTTCCTACAAACATAGAACATTTTTCAATGCTATAATGTGTTTAAATCGTACGATAAGAAATGAACCTGATATTAGTGATGAAATCCTAATTTCAGTTGTTAATATAGTGTAAATCTACTATTGGCAAAGAAATCATCTCAGTTACGTATGTAACCTCCGTTCCCTGATGGAGGGAACGAGACGTCGTGTCGAAGAAGCGACACTAGGGGTCTCTCTTGAGTGCCGAAAGATGCCTCTGATCTATGAAAAAAGGCCAATGAGAGTTGGCGAACAGTATTTGCATACCCCGCCTCCGGATACGGATATAAAGGCAAGGGAAATACGCTCGTTCATATATATATATATTACTCAAATAATGTAAAAATCATAAATAAAAATAAATTAATAAAAATAGATAAGTTCAACTTTGTTATAGTGCACTTCCACAACCAAATGAAAATTATTAAATATTTATTCAATATATAAAATGATAAATAAAAAATAAATTATCCCAAAATAAATTATATCATAACGCTCAGTTTGAGGCGCAGACCAGGTACTCTGTCTTAACACGGCTGATGCGAGGAAAACTCTACATAGAGTCAACCCACGGAAGGCTGCTGGACCAGACAACATTCCTGGCTGGCAGATGTTCTTACCAATATCTTCAACATTTCTCTGAGCAGCGCAGTCTTTCCAACATGATTCAATGCCACCACCATTGTCCCCATGACAAAGAAGTCTTCAGTGTCCTGCCTCAATGACTACCGTCCCGTCGCATTCACACCCATCATCATGAAGTGCTTCTAGAGGCTCGTCATGAGGCACATTAAGACACAGCTGCCCCCCTCACTAGACCCACTGCAGTTTGCGTATCATCCCAACCATTCAACAGATGACGCCATTGCCACCACCCTCCATCTGGCCCTCACCCACCTAGATAAAAAGGACTCATACATTAAAATGTGGTTCATAGACTTCAGCACCTGATTGGAAAGCTGAACCTGCTGGGCTTGGACACTTCCCTCTGCAAATGGATCCGGATCGGGAACAGCATCTCCATTTCCACCACACTGAGCACTGGGGCTCCCCAGGGCTGGCTGCTCAGTCCACTGCTGTTCACTCTGCTGAATCACGACTGTGCTGCAATGCACAGCTCGAACCACAACATTAAGTTTGCCGATGACACAACCGTGGTTGGTCTCATCAGCAAGAATGACAAATCAGCATACAGAGAGGAGGTGCAGCAGCTAACGGACTGGTGTAGAGCTAACAACCTGACTCTGAATGTGGACAAAACAAAAGAGATTGTTGTTGACTTTTGGAGACTTTTTCACCGCTCTCTGAACATCGACGGCTCCTCAGTGGAGATCATCAAGAGCACCAAATTCCTTGGTGTTCAACTGGTGGAGAGCCTCATCTGGTCCTCAACACCAGATCTATTGCCAAGAAAGCCCAGCAGCATCTCTACTTTCTTCAAAGGCTGAGGAAAGCACATCTCCCACCCCCCATCCTCACTACGTTCTATAGAGGGACTATTGAGAGCATCCTGAGTAGCTGCATCACTGCCTGGTTTGGGACTTGCACCGTTTCGGACTGCAAAGCCCTGCAGAGCATAGTAAGGACAGCTGAGAAGATCATCGGGGTCTCTCTTCACTCCATCAAAGACATTTACAAAAAAACACTGCATCCGCAAAGTAACCACATTGTGGATGACCCTCACACAAACTCTTCACCCTCCTGCCATCTGGCAAGCGGTATCAAAGCATTCAGGCCCTCATGGCCAGACTGTGTAACAGCTTCTTTTCCCAAGCCATCAGACTCCTCAATACTCTGACTGGTCTGACACACACATACACACACATGTCCTGAGTTGCACTTTAATTATTGTCACTTTATACCTGGCTGCTACCTCAATAACTTCTGTCCATAGACCACTATCTCATAGAATGTTTACATTTGGCATTTTTAGAAACTGTCATCTTTTTGCACTACTGTGTACTGGTCGGCACTGCACTGTCTCTCACTGTCCTGTTAATTTTTAGTATTTTATTGTACTGTCCCGTACTTTTTGCACACGTTTGCATGCACATTTTATATAGGTATGTTATTTAGTCTGTGTAGTCTCATGTGATTCTGTGTTTGTCCTATATTGTTTTATGTAGCACCATGGTCCTGTAGGAACATTGTCTTGTTTCACTGTGTACTGTACTAACTGTATATGGTTGAACGACAATAAAAAACACTTGACTTGAGAATCAGGACTGTTTCCCTATATATTATGGTGTAAAGGTTCATTGGTACTTAACCTATACCATGAACAGTTATACTACCAAATTCGCTACATATATTGGTGTGAGAATTTGGGCACTTTAACCAATTACTGTTTATTTGTGCTTTGTGGAATGTGCTGACGTTCATATGCATCGATTAAACTGTGTTTCATTAGTGTTGACCAAGATCATACATCACTGGTAAACGGGAAGTCCTGAAGAGACTCGTCTGAGTCAACTTACCGCACATGCGCAACCGGCTGATGCCATATTGTCAACACAGTACAGCTAAGCTAATAGTATAACACAGCTAAGTTAATAGCATAGAACAACACCGCTAACCTAACAAGTTAGCAAACTTTCATTGAAACCCCTAAATACGCAACAATATGTTTATTTGTGTGCTCTGAGTGCTAAACAGGTGGTTCAATAAATAATATATATTACAAATATTCATTAAATTCATTTAAATGAATGTTCATAAACCTAGTATTTGGAGGTTATTATGTAAATGACAGCTGAAACACAGGAAATCCCAGCTCCAATGTGTGTAATGGCAACCAAATACTCTATTGTAAGTTACATAAATGGGTTCTGAGATGTATAAGTAATATTAAAGTGGTTACATTCAAAAAGATCATTATAAATGTAATATTTATCCTCATATAAGAAAAAGCTCCAAGTCATTCAGCAAGATCACAGCTGTACTATATTTAATGGCCACCAAATACATACATTATTAATGGACAATCATTTTTTAAGAAATTTCACAAAAATATGAAATGTTGGTTAGATGAATGGCTCACACTGAGTGCCATAAACATGGTTTATTCAATCAAGTTTAATGTCAAGACTAATAAAAATGTGTATGAGTCAAATGTCCAACATCCATGTATTTTTGACAATGTAAATACATTGTATGAGGGACCATCCAATTCCCAATATATTTACATTGTTAAAAATACAATACAATTTTTACAAGGTCCATGCTCAAAATATTGACAAAAAACATATTTGGGTGACTCCCTCTGAACAACACGCACCCTTCAAAACCATGTCCTCCAACCATGTATATTTTTGTATTGTATACATTGTAGGTGGGATCTCCATATCTCAACACAGGGACCACTCAGAGAGCTGAAACCTACACTCCTGTTTTGAAAATCAAGAAGATTGGAGAAAATTGGAAAAAATACAACTGTCTGTTATTTTGTGCTGAAAAGTATAATTTTTAACACTTTTGCACAGTGCAATTATAAATATGTGCTCTATATATCTATCTATCAATCTATCTATCTATCTTGATTATGGACCTTATAAAAAATTATGTTTTGGCATAATATACTTGGTAAGTTGACAAACACACTTTTTATGGATGGCCCACCCTCTCCGGGACACATCCCCGTGGTCTGGGGCCCCACAGGGATGAAGTCGCCTAATATACTTGGTAATTAGACAAATACACCGTTTATGGACAGCTCCGCCCACTTCTGGACACTCCCCCAGCGTCAGCCAATCAGAGGGACATTTGGGGGGTGTTCCCTGACCCACCTGGTTGTCCAGCTGCAATGTATATGAACGGAGAAAGCACCCAAGGCTATACATCTGCTGTTGGGCGTTGTGTTGCCACCCTGTGGGTGATGGCTGAACTGCTTTTAAGGGGGACCATTTTCAATGGCCCCTGGCATGGCCACCGTGGGGTGCAGTCGCTCGGGGACTCCTCTCATCATCTCTGGTGGACCCCAAGGTAATGCAAGAAAGATTTGGCAGAAATCACCTAGGTGGCGCTGCCCAGCGTCCAGGAACCGTGTACCATGGGAGGTATAAAGTAGATTGGCCATTACGTGTGGGTCTTACCCACTTCCCTTAGGTCAATGTAGCTAGTCTTAAATAATAGTAATGATAATAATAAATTATAGCATTTATGAAAATAATATTAGCCGAAACACATTTTAAAACTTTAATCACAACTGCCACTGTTGATATAAAATTACGTCTAATAGATTTTACCAATAGATTATTTAATATGAACTTTTTGTCAAAATATAAGTTACTTTTACTCATGTAAAATCATGAATTTTTTTGTAAAGGTGATGAGTAAAGAAAAATAAAAAAAAATAAAAAAATAATTAGTGCATACTGGCACAGTGTTGCTCTTTTCCTCAGTGCTGTTTGGCATGTCGGTGCTACCTACTGTTTGAGAGGTTTGACTTGACTTTCTCCATAATGCTTTAAACTAGAAAACTCCAACTAGAATTGAAATGGATCTCATCAGTTTTGAGGTCTGTGCACCAAAATATAGAGGGAAGCCCGGATGCCAGAGATCATAGCAGATAATTTGCGCGAACTGGTTCTATTACACTTGCGCAAAAGCTTTAATCGTACTGCAAAAATATCGCAGTGCAGATGAGAAGCCTTTAGCTGAATTAGAGATTATTGTTATATTTGCCTCGGCAGTCCTAAATAAGCTATCACTTGAGCTGCCACTAAAAGATCTTCAATGGGACAACCATGGCATTGTTCTGTTCCTGCTGTCCACAACCCAGTCTGAATAGACCTGTGGCCCCCTTTTGGGCCACAAACCACTTGCTGAGAAACACTGCTCTACCTCATCTCTTTCTAAATGTTTCACAATGTGTGCAGTCAGAAATAAACTTTTTCCAGCAACATTCTCATGTTCAGTACCAACAATGATTAGAAAGTCACATACTGCAATCAGATGATCACTGCTGAGTGTGTAAAGTGTTCCAACTACTTCAAGCTTTAAGTCCTCTAAAGTGTCCATTCTTGTGGTGAATAGGTGGTCAGAGTTGTGTGGAGCAGAACGTCTCGGGTTACTTAACTTTAACACCTGTTTCCTGATAAAAGCGGAACGAGATGCTGCGCTGATTTAGCGCCTTGGGAAAAACTTAAGGTGTGACCAGCTGTGAATATGTGTGCAACACGTCAATGAAATTGACTAGAATTTATAGCCTCTGTTGATGACATCATTGGATGCACCTGTAGCAGGGCTATAAATAGATGCTTCACAGGTGCATCGTCTGGTATTTTATCTGAAGTGCAGTCCTGGAGCATGCCAGTGCAGCAATAAAGCGCAGCATCTCGTTCTCCTTTTATCAGGGAACAGGGGTTACAGTTAAGTAACCTGAGACATTCCCTATCAAAAAACTACACTCTGATGCTTCGCTGATTTAGCGCTTTGGGAGCAAGAATACTCACGCCGCCGCACTGTGGATGTCCGGACCCCTTACGGTTGTGCAGTTGTGCTCACAAGAACACGAGATGTCTCAGACATGAGCTTGTGATGTTGACTCAAGGACATAAGAGCCCGGAGTGGCATGAACATCCAAACTATAAAATCTGCCTGCCGCATCACAAACATGCTGCAGAGGGACACCTCTAACCAAGGCTTTAGAGGAGGTGAACCCTCTTGTAGAGTGAGCCATGATAACTACTGGCGAAGCTTGACCGCATGCCACGTAGGCCAGGGCAATAGCATCCCTCAACCAATGCAACATTGTGTGCTTGGTGGCGGCCGCCCCCCTGTTTCGGCCCCTATGGCAAACAATTTTTTGTTCATTTTATGTAGATCCCAAAGTATTAGGGAATTATAAAAAAAAAAAAAAAGAAAAAAAAGTAAATTCAGAAGCACTCTCGTTGTGGAATAATTGGAGCTCTTTAAAGATGTTCCCGGCGTTACATCTTGAATGCAGTTATATTTAATGCATTATAGTTTTATTAAAGTTCAAATAATACAGAAGCAGCTCATGTTAATAACTATAAACTCAGAAACTGGCATTTCTCTGTGTGGTCAGTGCCTCTTCAATGAGTTGCGCGAATGTCCCAATCTAAGGGGGAGAGACTGAAACTGCACCCAGCTGAGAGAGACTCTGGCTCGGGGATGCTCATCCCTCGAGCGTGGATGCTAAATGCAGTTAGAGTAGAATGTGATGGCTTGCGACTTATTTAATCATAATATTTGTCACTGTGCATTTCTTATCGTGAAGAAAAATGGCAATATGCAGCTTTATTAATACGAGAGCACTTTGCATATTAGTTTGAAAATTGTTTTTTATTCATTCGATTGTATGCTTGTTTATTTAGGTTTTTTTTAGTACTTGGTAAAAACTTAAAGTAAAAAGATGAAGCAAATCTTATATAAGTGTTCAAAAATACTTTAAGCATACATTGTACAGTTTTGTTATAATTCAAAAGTAAAGTGTTGCTCAATGGCATATTTTTGTTCTTAATTCTGCTGCTAATGCTAACTAGAGTGTTGTTTAGTAACCTGTTTTTGTGTTTTGCTTTGGTACCGAAAATGGTATTGATTATCATGAAATTTCAATGGTATTGATATGACTACTGAAATTTTGGTACTGTTACAACACTAGTGTGCAGGGCAGCAACAGCCTGACCAATTCAATGTAAAACTTGTGGACAATGGATTTATAAACGAAGGAAGTGCCTAAATCACTCAGCAGACCAAGAAGTGACCAAATGGACATTTTGTTTAAGGATGGTCATTACAGTGACAATACACCAGTAAACAAGAAAAAAAAATATTATCCATGTTGGTTGTGTTCCCCTTGTTCTTAATTACTGTTCAGCATATTTTGCATATTGCAACCTCTTTAAATCAAAAATGTTTGCAAACATCTGATTTTGCATGAGGAGGTTCATATAATTGTTCCTGACAAAAACTAGAGCTTGACGCCATGACCTGATTTTTTTTACCTCTTCACCCTCGCTCTGTTTTTTCACTCGCCTGTCCGGTGTTCTCGTGACTTCTCCGGAAGTTGATTGGAGATTGGAATTTGTAAACATATTTTGGCAAAGGAAATGAAAGTGTTATGCATATAGCATTATTTAATATGTGTTATAATTGATAAAAATATAAATAATAATTTTTTTAATTAATAATCGATGCATTATATTTTTTGCATCAGATCATTACACACCTATTCTTAACCATTGCCAGAAGCTACATATTTCTTCTGCTTCTGCCATTTCCTTCAGAGACTTCTTCAACGCTTATCCAAATATAACAATGTTTTTACACAAGTGCTGCATTGATGTTCCAATAAACCCTCAACACCCGACCACCACAGGGTAAGCAGCAGCCCTCCATCCAGTTTCCCTAAACGCGGTGGCTAGATCAGCATATTTTAGCTTCTTCCTCGCATAAGCTGCCTCCAGTTCCTCTTCCCATGCGATAGTAAGCACAATCATTATGACTTTCTTTTCTGATGCTGAACATAACACTTTGTCCGACCTTAAGGAGATGATGGTGATCTCTGAAATAAATTTTAGCTGCTGGCCAGGGTCGACCACCAATGACCAACCACTTTCATGTGCCAAGATTGACCTTTCCTCCCTCCGTGCTGTGCCTTGTGTGGCACCTCCCTTTTTAACAAACTCAATGAACCTTCCTCTGAGGAGCATGATGCGCTTTGTTGGCCTTTATTCTACAAGCCTCAAGGATCTCTGCCAGCTTTTGCAGAACCTAATCATGCCACCACCTGTACCGTACTTGAGCTAAGGCGGTCTTGCACCCAGCCAACATGTGCTGCATATTTGCTCTTGGGGCTTCACAAATCTCCTCTTTACAAATCTCCTCTTTACCATACCACAGAGACACATTTACAGGGCTTGTAAGAATGTAATAGGTGGATCTTATTAGAAAACCTAGCCTGTCCTGGGGTATCTTTCACAGGTCAGCCCATCCTAAAACTGTATTAGATGCACCTTCCCATATTTCAGTAAATTAATTTTCCTTACGTAAATCATAATGCTTTTATGAGTTCTTATATGAATCGTATTGATTATGTGAATCATTTTGGTTTTGTGACTCATATTGATTTGATAACCACCACAGCAGTATATTAAATCAGATGTGTATGAATTTATTTCTTCTGCAGAACAGAAATTAAGATTTGTAGAAGAATATCTCCACTCTGTAGGTCCTCACAATGCTAATGAATGGTTGACAAAATTTCAAAGCTCCAAAATCCACATAAAGGGAGCATTAAAGTAATCTATAAGACTCCAGTGGTTAAATCCATGTGTTTAGACATGATATGATAGGTGTGGGTGAGAAACAGATCAATATTTAAGTAATTTTTTGTCATAAATTCTTCTCCCTGCCCAGTAGGGGGCAATATGCACGAAGAATGTGAATCAACAAAAACAGGAGAAAGTGAAAGAAAAAGGACTTAAATATCAAACTGCTTCTCACTCACACCTATCATATTGCTTCAGAAGATATGGATTTAACCACTTTTAATGATATGGGTACACTTATGTTGCCCTTGATTTTGGAGCTTAAAAATTTTGGCAGGCAAGGTGAGGACCCAGTTCAACTGCCTACAGGGTCAGTGCTGGAGTTTTTACAATAGCATTTTGGCGGCGGGGTTGCCCCAGCAACTGTTTATGTTGCCGCTTAAGCCGCAGGACACATGAATTTGAATGGGGTTTTGATTGGTAGACAATCTCTTGTCTCAGTTTTATGCACAGTAGGGGTGTTGAAATTAATCATTTCTATGATGCATCATGATGCGGACGTGGACGTTTCTGCATCGATGCAGTAATGGACCATAGTCAATTATAGCCTACTGACATTTTCTGACGTCATTATTCACATACGCGCTTATCACGCTAGCATGAAATGGCGGAGGGAGGCGAAACACAAAAGCGAGTAATAAAAAATGCACCCACTGTTTTAAAAGCTGACATCTGGGCACATTTCAGCTTTTATGAACAAACTGTCTGAAAGTGAAACAGCAATGTCTGGGCCTGAAAAATCATAAGCTGATAACTGATGTTGCAACAAGGTGGAACAGTGCATACGACATGGTCGAGAGGCTCTTGGAACAACAACCTGCAATCTGTGCCACCTTGCTGTCTCCAGAAGTCAGAAAAGGAGAGTCAGATCTGTGCACTTTCACTAAAACAGATGTTACAAATGCAGAGGACGCTGTGAGGGCATTAAAGCCTATGAAAGATGCAACCACACTGATGTCAGTAGAGCACAATCCAATCATTGCTCCTCTAAATGCGCAACTCCTCTAGAATATGTCGGACACAATCAGAGACTCGATCATGATCCACGAGATCAAGAATGCAATCAAAACCGATCTCCTGAAGAGGTACAGCAGTGAGGCAGAGAAGAAGATTCTTCATACAACCTCTGCCCTGGATCCCCATTTTAAAGGAATGCCTTTTCTCACAGAAGAGAGATTGGAGATATACAGAGGAGTTACTTAGGAGGCTGCATCCTTGGAGATAATTTCATCATGTTTATTGTAAAATGTATAAGATTAAAACAAACTTGAAACACTCATAATATTAATAGTTAATAGCTACAATGAGTAAACATGTATTAATTTGTTAAATTAAGACTGAAAAAACAGTTATCCTAATACATGTGCTGTTGCATTGACTGAGTACACTGTCTACTAGTTTAATGCTATTTTCTATTATTTTGTTCAAACACAGCATGTGTAAACCTAGGAGGACAAAAGTTGATGAAGTTCCTGGGGGAACAGGAACTCTGGAAGAAGAAACACCCATGCAGGACAGCCCCTCTGCTCCCAAACGAAAGGCCTCATTGCTGTTTGTGAGTTTGCTGGGACAGTTTTTCACTTACAATGAAGGTACAGTAGAACCCAAGACACCCTATGCCAGGGCTGAGGAGGAAATGGAGACATAATGTAAAGAACCATCTCTGCCTCTCACTGAGGACCATTTGGACTGGTGGCGGGTCCATGAGGTCACATTTCCCCTTCTCTCTCGGCTGTCAAAAAGATACTTGTATATCCCAGGCACAAGCGTGTCTGCAAAGCGGGTTTTCTCTACTGCACGAGATGTGGTCACTGCTAAAAGAAGCACTCTCAAACCAGAGCATGTGGATCAATTAGTGTTCTTACAGAAAAAACATACAAGTTCCCAAATGCTGAGCAGTGACTCATCCGAAGTGCCCGGTTCCCAGTGCTGTTATTTTATTTGTTATTTGCTTATATTTTGTATATTAGAGCACTGAAGAATGTTTTGTTTTTGAAGATTGACCATATTCACACAATAAGTAGGTTCGGACTCTATTTATTCTGGATTATAATTTAATTTAGTGTTTATACATTTGTTAACATTTAAATATTTTATGTAGAAGTACACTGCACTATATATAAGTACTAAAAGAGCATGAAACTGTCAAGTACTGTACTTTAGTATTTACAAGTGTTAATTAGTTCTAAATGCTCCTGTTGTCTGCTGGGTTCAGACTTAAGGTTTGTTTTATGTGTGCTACATTCAGGAAGTGTACTTTCTTGGAGCAAATAAAATGAAAAGGGAGTTAATATATCTGACCGCTTATATTTATTGACGAAAATGTAGCCATGTGCAGTAATATTGAAATTGAGGATGCAATGCATTGTGATATTGAATCGAATCGAATCGTTAACATGATAATCGTAATCGAATTGAATCGTGAGACCAGTGAAGATTCACACCCCTAGAGCACAGGCTAAGGACTTTTTTGCCCTGTCCGCATCCCTTCATAGGATTTGTCTGTGGTGTTAGAGGTGCTCTTGCATGCTCCATTTGAGCCCTTGGCATACATTTCTGATAAGTTACTGACTCTTCAAACTGTCCTGCTTCTGGCATCAGCAAAATGTGAGAGGGTTGTGATTTGCATGCCCTGTTGGTCAATCTATCGTGTATGGATTTTGCGCCAAGGTTATTGAAGGTAGTGTTGAGACCTCGTTTTGGATTTTTACCCAAAGTCTTTACTACACCATTCCACTCGCAGGTTATTACTTTGCTCCCTTATTTGAGTCGGATGAGAGTGAGACACTGTAAATCTCATAGTTTTTTATCTCATTGAAGACATTTTTACAATGCATAGTAATTTTTATAAAAACTGATAGCTTGAAGATTTTTTACCTGTGACATGAAATCCACCTCAGCAGTATCTTTAAAAGCTTTTTTTTTATTTCGTATCCAGTAATTAGTATCCAGTAATGTCCAATTTGGCATTTGTCACTATTTTTATTAAATGTGAGTGAACGAGATTTGAGAATGTGGCAGTTTTTGTGTCCCCACGTGTCCAACACTTTGGGAACCACTGAGTTAACGCAATACAATAATTTCATAAAATAACAATGAATACTGCTTTTACATCATTTGTTAATCATGGTTAAGGGTTAGTTCACCCAAAAAGAAAATTCTCTCATCATTTACTCACACTCATGCCATCCCAGATGTGTATGACTTTCTTTCTTCTGCTGATCACAATTAATGATTTTTAGAAGAAATTCTCTGCTTTTTAGGTCCATACAATGTAAGTGAATGTGTGCCAAAATTATGAAGCTCCAAAATGTATTTAAGGGCAAAATAAAAGTACCTCAGATGACTCCAGTGGTTAAATAAATTTCTTCAGAAGCGATATGATAGGTGAAGGTGAAAAATCAATATTTAAGTCCTTTTTTACTATAAATTATTCTTCCTGAACATATAATTTCCACTTTCACTTTTTCATTCTTCTGTTTTTGGCGATTCACATCCTTCATACATACACATCCCCTAATCGGCAGGGGGGAGAATTTGACACAAAATTAATTAAATATTGATCTGTTTCTCACCCACACCTATCATAGCATGTCTGAACACATGGATTTAACCACTGGAGTTGTATGGATTACTTTAATGTTCCCTTTATGTGAATTGTGGTGCTTCAAATATCTGGCACCCATTCACTTGCGTTGTATGAACTATGTATGGAGTTGAATTATTCTACTAAATATTTTATTTTGTGTTCTGCAGAAGAAAGTCACACATCGGAGATGGCTTGAGAGTGAGTAAACTATGAGAGAATTTTCATTTTTGGGTGAACTATCCCTTTAGTATTCATTTCAACATTTACTAATACCTTAGTCAAAAATAAAAGTTGTATATGTTACCAGGGTTACTTTTAAAAATGTAATCCACTACAGATTACAGAATACATGCTGTAAAGTGTCATTTTTAATGTTTTCTGTTAGATTACTCAAGGTCAGTAATGTATTCTAAATATTTGGATTTACTTCAGCACTGGTAGATTTTTTTTTCACTTGTTTTGACTATAAAAACATATATAATATACACTATACATACACTCACCTAAAGGATTATTAGGAACACCTGTTCAATTTCTCATGAATGCACTTATCTAATCAACCAATCACATGGCAGTTGCTTCAATGCATTTAGGGGTGTGGTCCTGGTCAAGACAATCTCCTGAACTCCAAACTGAATGTCAGAATGGGAAAGAAAGGTGATTTAAGCAATTTTGAGCGTGGCATGGTTGTTGGTGCCAGAGTATTTCACAATCTGCACAGTTACTGGGATTTTCACGCACAACCATTTCTAGGGTTTACAAAGAATGGTGTGAAAAGGGAAAAACATCCAGTATGCGGCAGTCCTGTGGGCGAAAATGTCTTTTTTGATTCTAGGGGTCAGAGGAGAAGGGGCCGACTGATTCAAGCTGATAGGAGAGCAACTTTGACTGAAATAACCACTCGTTACAACCGAGGTATGCAGCAAAGCATTTGTGAAGCCACAACACGCACAACCTTGAGGCGGATGGGCTACAACAGCAGAAGACCCCACCGGGTACCACTCATCTCCACTACAAATAGGAAAAAGAGGCTACAGTTTGCAAGAGCTCACCAAAATTGGACAGTTGAAGACTGGAAAAATGTTGCCTGGTCTGATGAGTCTCGATTTCTGTTGAGACATTCAGATGGTAGAGTCAGAATTTGGCGTAAACAGAATGAGAACATGGATCCATCATGCCTTGTTACCACTGTGCAGGCTGGTGGTGGTGGTGTAATGGTGTGGGGGATGTTTTCTTGGCACACTTTAGGCCCCTTAGTGCCAATTGGGCATCGTTTAAATGCCACGGCCTACCTGAGCATTGTTTCTGACCATGTCCATCCCTTTATGGCCACCATGTACCCATCCTCTGATGGCTACTTCCAGCAGGATAATGCACCATGTCACAAAGCTCGAATCATTTCAAATTGGTTTCTTGAACATGACAATGAGTTCACTGTACTAAAATGGCCCCCACAGTCACCAGATCTCAACCCAATAGAGCATCTTTGGGATGTGGTGGAACGGGAGCTTCGTGCCCTGGATGTGCATCCCACAAATCTCCATCAACTGCAAGATGCTATCCTATCAATATGGGCCAACATTTCTAAAGAATGCGTTCAGCACCTTGTTGAATCAATGCCACATAGAATTAAGGCAGTTCTGAAGGCGAAAGGGGGTCAAACACAGTATTAGTATGGTGTTCCTAATAATCCTTTAGGTGAGTGTATGTTAAAAATACATTCTCTGAAAAACCTAAATATCTCATGCAGTGTTGCTTTTAAAACAAGATTAATCTAATTTCTTGTTTTAAGGATTTTTAGATATTTTACAAGAAAACAATACAAAAATTATCATCAAGAATATGATTTTTGCCCTAATATCAAAAGTCTTACTAGCAGAGGTGGGTAGAGTAGCCAAAAACGATACTCCAAGTAAAGTACAATTACTTAAAAAATGTAATTACTCAAGTAGAAGTAAAAGTACATAATAATTAATAACATAAATAAATACTTGAGTAAGAAAGTATCCAATAAAAAGAGTACTCAAGTAGTGAGTAACTCGTTACTTTTACAAATGACATAATAGACGTTTACTCCCCTATATTCCATTACATAATACACATTGAACATCCATCCATCCATCCATCGTCAACCGCTTATCCTGTACAGGGTCGCGGGGGGGCTGGAGCCTATCCCAGCTAACTTTGGGCGAAAGGCGGGGTACACCCTGGACAGGTCGCCAGTCCATCGCAGGGCTACACATTGAACATGTACTACAGAATTATTATTAATGGAAATTCTGTCATCATTCACCATCATGTTGTTCCAAACCCGTATGACTTTCTTTTTTCCATGCAACACAACAAAGACAGATATTAGACAGAATGTATGCCTGGGAGTCACTATTTATTTTTAGTGAATTTTTTATATATATATATATATATATATATATATATAAGTGAATGGTGACCAAGACTGTCAGTCCCTAACATTCTGTCTGTTTGTATTATGTGGAACATATTTTCTGTTCCACATAATACAAAGCCTCAAACTGGTTTGAACACATGAGGGTTGAGAAATGATGACAGAATATTAAATTATGGATGAGCTATCACTTTAAAGAGATAATTTACCAAAAAATGAAAATTATCTCATCATTTACTCACCCTCATGCCATCGCAGATGTGAATGACTTCCTTCTGCAGAACACAAATTCTGATTTTTAAAAGAATATTTTAGGTCTGTAGGCCAAAATTTTGATGCTCCAAAAAGCACAAAGGCAGTATAAAAGTAATCCATAAGACTCTAGTGGTTTAATCCATGTCTTCAGAAGTGATATGATAGGTGTTGGTTAGAAAAATATCAATATTTGTCATTTTTTGCTAGACAGCTTTCACATTCTTCTTGTATTTTTGGTGATTCACATTCTTCTCTGCATATCCGATAAAATCCAGCCGGCGCTTGTGTCGACCCCAGAGGGTTAAATCTAAATTCTGGACATCTAACATCTCATTCATTGAGTGATTGATGAATCCTTCGTAATAAATAAAAGACTTACCAGATTTTAACTTCACACTTTCGTCTGCTTCACATCACCTTCTAAAAAGGCAAACAATTAAAGTAGGCTTATATTTTCAAAGAGCCTGACTGAAAACTACATATCTTTAAGGTCTTACATCTGTACTCTGGTAGCTGCTGACTCTTTGTTAAATTTGCATAGTCATGATTGCTTCATATGTAGTTTTAAAAAGACCAATATAAGCAACAGCGGACAATTGGATAGTTTAATATTATTTCTCACTACGTCAACATGACTGAAATTAAATATTTTTGTTACCTCTATCTTTTTTTGGGAGAAGATGTGAAGCTACTCTCTGAAGTGCCCGGCCTCTGCATGCGGTCTGGCTTTGAGTAGTTTCCTCTTGACATATAAGTTATGGCACAGTAAATTACTTTATTCTCATTAATGCGCATTGCACCCAAAATTTTTGACGTGATCCCATTCCAAATTTAGGGGGGATTTTCATTACTGCCACCCATAGGACAAACTATGCATTGCACCCAAAATTGTTTGGCGCTATACCATTCCAAATTTAGGGGGGCCAAGCTTGTTAACAGGGGGGCACTGCCCAGCCCCCCCCCCCCCCAGAACTGCCACTGCCAGGCACTCTCGTCACCACGATTGCCAGTTGTCGATCACACGAATGGCAGTGATTTACACTCAACTTGGATGTTTACATGGATTTATACAGTTAATCCGCCTGAAGTAGCTGTGATAGTGTCCAGTACCCCTACGAGGGCGCGGAGTAAATGCATAAATACTGCTTATGACATATGGAACAAAGCACAATGATATATTGATGTACTGATTTAAAAAATGTACATTTAAAAAGCTGATGTCATAAGAGCCCAGTTACATTATCACCCTGAAAATGACCATCTCATTACACAGCAAAACCCGCATTAGAATTAGAGCCAAAATTTAACTCAGCATGCTGCCTGAAGTTGGAGCTGTGACTTTAATCTTGAAATATCACCTTGTCTTGGTGTTAAAAGAAGGCATTGCATGACAATAATTTTTTTCACTGTGTGGAGCGAAGAAAGTGTTTCACTTTCAAGAGTATGATGCTGCTGCACTGATGACTTGAGTGACAGTCTCATCACTCAAGTGGGAGTGTCTCATCACGCGCAGCTGTGAACTTCCGCTCTTGTAAAAGTCCCATTTAATTATCTCTCAATAAATTGCACATTAATTCAAATTAAACCCAGTAATGTAACGATAGTAATGCCACACATTGTAAAGAATTAAAAGTAAAAAAAAATCATTAGAAATTTCCTTGAGTAAAAACTACCCACTTTTAAACCTACTCTAAAAGTACATTTTTCCCCAAAAAAGCGTTTCTACCCATCTCTGCTTACTAGAAAAAATTAATTATGATCCAACGTGAATTTTCTTGATAAAAAATATGATCATGCCTAGTAACGTGCATGTAAAATGGCTGGAAATTGAATTTTAGCTTAGCGTAAAGCTGACAGTTTACACAAAGTTTATTTCTATTTCTTCTGCTCCAAACTTACTTCAAATGAAATTTTCTCTGCTCATATGAATGCAACACATCATAAGAAAGTGTTTTACTGTTGTTCAAATGCACTTTGGATCACATAATTTATATGTATAAATGTTTCAATCTGAAAGGACAACATTTTCAATGAAACAAATGACAATAAAATGCAAAGTAATCTCTTCAGTAATCAAAATACTTTTTGAATGCAACTGTATTCTAAATACCAATTATTTAAATTGTAACTGTAATGGAATACAGTTCCAACGACAGTTCCAAACATCATATTATTGTGTTGCTGTTGTTGAAATAAAGGAAAAGGAGTCAAAGAAAAAATGGGGTGCATTTGCATGAGTATAATTTTTCTTACTGCATATCCTTCACTTTATCCTTTATAATGACCCTTTTAAGGGCTCAAAGGATTCTGGTACAATCATGGTTGAAAAAAGTCATTCAAAGCAGTTAAAATGTCAACCTACAATTCAAAGATCTCATTCGAATTCCTGTAATTAAGCTGTCAGACATTTAATGAAGGGCTATGCAGCAGACCATAGCCAGAGGAAGACATTTGGGCACGCTGTCATAGTGATGAGAACATCTTGCTGCCATTGAAATATAGTGATCTTTTTTTTTATTCTGTTTTTCTTGCATAAAATATATTTGCATTGAAAATAAAAATATCAAAGTGAACAGGTTTATTGCATTAAAACATCATGGCAACAAAGTTGTAAAGTTGGATTTAACTTCACAGAGAAAAGGTTACAGAGCAAGCGATTTTATCACACTAAAACGTGCCAACACACATATTGTGTGTGTGTGTGTGTGTGTCTTGTGGCTATAATTTTGAAACAGTGAGTCTTTAAACTTTATATGGATTTGGCTTCAGTCACTTCCATTGTAAGTGCCGCACTTTTTTATTTTTATTTTACTTTTTTTTGTTTAAAGAAAAGGAGGGACAAGTCAAAATTTATATTTGTGGCAATCAACATTGTGCCCCAAATGCTGTTGATTTAGCTTAACTTCTATTGATCCTAGAATATTCCTTCTATGTGTAGCCAAGTGGAGAAATTTCATGACATTTAACTCTAGTCATAAATTGAACATGGCGCCTTTACGTCGGTATCATCGGTTAAGAATTCTTGGGTAGATCTAACATTTTACATAAAATGCTTATAAATTACATTTAATATGTGTTCAGAAGATTTGTATGCTAAAATTGGGTGCTTATGTTTTATTTTTTTCAAGGATGTATATGGATTGCATGTGTGGAGTTTGACCATGTTTTGTGCACATGCGAGTACTGGGTATGTAAATTTAGAATTAATCATGTATCTCATTTCATGTGTAACCTATGGAAGTCAGGAGAGCTGGATCTAGGTGCAGCGAAGTATAAGTACTGGATAACAGGGTAAACACAGGAACAAAAGAAACATCCACGATAGGAAAATGCAGGAACAGAGCAAACATCTACGATGGGAACGGGTCAGTATTCAGGAAGTCAAAACTTATAATAACTGACAAGGTATAAGCAAACAACAGAGCATTATATACACAATGGGTAATGAGTAAATTAAGGACAGGTGAAAACAATCGAGGGCAGCTGGAATTGAAGGCAGGGAATTATAGGAATTCTAGTCTGGGAGGAACAGATGACAGGGGAGAAACACAAGGCAAACAACAGAAAATCATGAGAGAACCTAATGGGCTGCTCCGGATGCCCAAGGAAGGCTGGTCAGGGAGGCAGGGCCAAGATAGAGCCAGAGACAAAGGACACCAGAGCAGAACAGGCAGAAGGCCGGGAGACCCGAGCAGATCAAGTGAACGGTCAGGAGACCCAGAAGACCAGAGCAGATCAGGCGGATGGCCAGGAGACTCAGAAGACCAGACCAGAACAGATCAGGCGGATGGCCAGGAGACCCAGAAGACCAGACCAGAGCAGATCAGGCAGATGGCCAGGAGACTCAGAAGACCAGATCAGATCAGGTGGATGGTCAGAAGACCCAGGCAACCATAGTATATCAGGCAGATGGCCTGGAGACCAAGGGTACCAGATCACATTAGATGGATATGGAGACCCAGAAGACCACCTCAGGGTAGAGACTGGATCAGGGGGCCTGGTTTATAGCCACAGGGCTGAAACAGGAACAGCAGGCCTGGGTGGCGACCACAGGGTCGAGATAGGATCCGAAGGCCTGGGAGGTGGCAACACACTAGAGACTGTAACCGTGGAAGACTCTGAGGGCAGAGCCGTGGAAGGCGGAGCTGTAGTAGGCTCGGGGGATGAAGCCATGGAAGGCAGAACCATGGCAGACTCGAGAGGCGAAGCCGTGTACTGTAACATATGGAAGGAAGTCACGAGAGATGGATCTAGGTGCAGCGAAACAGTCTTTCATAAATTAACCAAAGTAATGGATAACGGCATAAACACAGGAACAAAAGAAACATCCAAGATGGGAAAACACAGGAACAGAGCAAACATCTGCGAAGGGAACGGGTCAATAATCAGGAGGTCAAAACACATAACAACTGACAAGGACAAAGCAAACAACAGGGCAATATATACAATGGGTAATGAGTAAATTAAGGACAGGTGAAAGCAATCGAGGACCCCTGGCAGTGATGAGAGCAGGGAATTATGGGAAGTGTAGTCTGTGAGGAACAGATGATGGGGGGGAAACATAAGGTAAACAACATTGAATCATGACATAATGATTTATAGCCCAGAGTGTTTTCCAATTAAGTGAACATGTGTTATGAGAATTCTATTGTTTTAAACTGTTATATGTCCTTGAAGCTTGTAAAAATGCATAAAATGCTGTGAATGGCATGTATTAAGGTGATGTATGCTAAAGCTTATGGGTAGGCTAATGCCCCATTTGTATTTTCATTTAACATAAGCCTCAGCATATTTCATTTCAGTATTTAATGTTTTTTTTTTCTTTCTGCTGAGTTTCATTGTGCTCAAATGTATCTACACACACACACACACACACACACACACACACATATATATATTTATTTATTTTACAGCCCCATTTACCACTGTTATTTTTTTTACAGCAATCAGATGAAACTCCCCAATAGTTTTATAACCTGTGTTTATTATTTACTATCCACCATATACATTTACCACCATATGTGGTAAAATTATGTAAAATTGTATTTTGATGTAGTATAATGAATGCAATCTTATATGCTGCCAAATGTTATAGTCACATGGCAGTGCACAAATACAAAGAGAAATGATTTCCTGTCATAGTGACTTCTCAGGGAGCAGAAACCATGTTTGCAAGGTAATAGTGCACTCATATCCACTAAATGTCTCTGTCATGAAGAAATTTGATGGTTATGCCCTTGAGGTTCTGAGATTCATCTCTCAGTTATTGGAAAGCACATGTCACACATATGCCTCTTTTATTGGCTCTGTGCCTGCAAAGATGCCTTGGATGCTTTTATTGATTTTATATATAATGAGTACAGCATCAGAACATTACATCTCCCCAAGTTTTGGAAACACTTGGTATTACAAATATGACAAAGCACTCTCTGTTGACTAATTAGCCGACATTCCTCTGGTGAACAATGCATTTTGCCTACTTTTGAATTGTTAGAAAATCTAGAACATGATTTATGTATTGAAAGATTATGTACTGACATTTAATGTAACATTTACAGTTATACATCTCACATTACTGTGCAACCTGGTTTTGAAGCACAGCATATGGCTTACTAGAGGTGCTGTATAATTTGCCTCCCTCACTTGAAGGTTCTCACATTGATTTATATGGTTTATATCACATTGTAAATCTCTCATCTGAAGCAGATTAATGCTTTATAATCACTGACTTGAGTGAGGTGGAAGTGGCATTGAGAATATACACACTGATTGCAACACCTTAAAGATGAAATAGACTACTAACTTTGCCACCTCTGAAGTTGTGCTTGTAATCAGTAAAATAACATGTCCTTTTCAGCACTGTTTAGCTATGGGTACTAATTATAATAACACCTTAATGTGACACCATGATATAAGTATGCATAATATGCTATGAACATAAGATGAGAAATCCAACAACACAATATTGTGGACAGACCTGGAATAACATATATATATATATATATATATATATATATATATATATATATATATATATATATATATATATATATATGTGTGTATATATATATAATATATTTTATTTCAAACACATTACTAAATTAAAATAAAACAAAAATAATTCAGATAATTATATTTGCATAGGGAAAATTTGATGACAAGTTTCAATGAGAAAATTTAGATTTTCAATATATCAACAACTTTTATTACTTCAAAGATAATTCAACTATTTAAGTTTGCAAGGCATATAAAATAGGGCCTGATGAAATATTTTGTCCCCCTAATAATTCTGCTTTGTTTTCCCAAATTCTGTTTCCCATTTTATTTATTTTCTCAATTCCATGTTTAAAAGAATTTTAAAAAATATGAATAATAAAATGCATTCATAATGAGTTCATCAAATAAAATTAATTTATAAAAAAGTGCTTCAATAACATCTTCACAGCTGAATCTAGAAGTTTTTTTTTTCAAATAACGTGATCATAACAGATAATCACTGTATAAATAAAAAATGTACAGTACATTCATTACAACACACTTGTGAAATTTGCTAAAATATAATTATTTCGTAATAATAATTATTATTATTAAAATTAATATTACATTTTCACTATGTTGTAGTAATATTTTTCAATTTCATGCGTCCATTTAAACCAAAGTTTTATTTCGATTGATCACTGTGTTTCTGTGTCTGTTTGATGGAAGTTTCACACTTCTGGTTAAGCAGTTCACAATGTGGACATTTGATTGTTACACCATAAGCAATTTCATTAAATGAATAGTCTGGAATGTGCTGCTAGCTTTGCATTAAATGAGTGTTTTGCTCTCTGTAATCTAATACACAGATTACAGAAGTCATAATGTAATGTTTTTATTGGGTCAGCTCCTTCACACATCACTTTGAAGCATGCAACATAAGAGAAATTGATATTTCTTAAATGAAACCGCAGGCTGCTGTGGTTCAATAATCAGACTAGGACACATGTACAACACATTTACAAGATCAACAGACGATTTAGTGATTATGCAGTATTGGCCCCAAAGGGCAGAACTCTGACACTGGTCCCGGGAAAGCTGGCAATACTTTCTTTGTTAATAAATGTTTAATTAGGCATACATAGTTCTCACTTTAGATTTGGTCACTCAAAATGCTTAGCTAGCATTAGTAAGTGCTGTAATACAACCTTTGTTAAGCATTAATTTATTCAATAGTAAGTGTTCCTAAAACAATATACACATTAATGAAGCAGAAATGTGTATCAAATTCATTACATATTTAATATCTGTATTAACTGTGAATTCATGCTTTCTTAATATTATCATAAACACTTCTTTACCACTTGTTTCCATCAACTAAAATACATCAGTTTGTCAAGATTAAAAATTTATTTACTAATGGCGAGTTTTACACCACGATTTTAAGCCCGATTTTCACTCACCGACAGTTTTGTGGAGATCTCCGACAAAAGCCCGAAATCATAGGCAAATCAGTGCTTGCTCCTGTGAGCAACAATCGCAATGTATGAACTATCTAAGATGTGATTTAAGAGAAGTGCCGACACGTCGCCGATATCAGCGATTTTGTTATGTTACAGCCTTATTCCAAAATTTATTAAATTAATTATTTTCCTCAAAATTCTACAAACAATACCCCATAATGACAATGTGAAAGAAGTTTGTTTGAACTCTTTGCAAATTTATTAAAAATAAAAAACGAAAATATCATATGTACATAAGTATTCACAGCCTTTGCTCAATACTTTGTTGATGCACCTTTGACACTAATTACAGCCTCAAGTCTTTTTGTGTATGATGCTACAAACGTGGCACACCTATTTTGGGCAGTTTCACTTGGTGGAGTGCTGCAGAGCTCTGTCACAGTGACCATCAGGTTCTTGGTCACCTCCCTGACTAAGGCCCTTCTCCCCTGATTGCTCAGTTTGGCTGGGCGGCCAGAAGAGTCCAGGTGTTTCCAAACTTCTTCCATTTATGGATGATGGAGGCCACTGTGCTCATTGAGATCTTCAATGCTACAGACATTTTTCTGTACCCTTCCCCAGATCTGTGCCTCGATACAATCCTGTCTCGGAGGTCTACGGACAATTCCTTGGACTTCATGGCTTGGTTTGTGCTCTGACATTCACTGTTAACTGTGGGACCTTATATAGACAGGTGTGTGCCTTTCCAAATCATGTCCAATCAACTGAATTTACCACAGGTGGACTCCAATCAAGTTGTAGAAACATCTCAAGGATGATCAGTGGAAACAGGATGCACCTGAGCTCAATGTTGAGTGTCATGGCAAAGGCTGTGAATACTTATGTACATGTGATTTTTTTTGTTTTTTATTTTGAATAAATTTGCAAAGATTTCAAACAAACTTCTTTCACATTGTCATTATGGGGTAATGTTTGTAGAATTTTGAGGAAAATAATTATTTTAATCCATTTTGGAATAAGGCTGTAACAACAAAATTTGGAAAAAGTGAAGTGCTGTGAATACTTTCTGGATGCACTGTATCAAGAATGTTAAATATTTAGACCTGTCTGTGATTCCAAATCGTGCAATGTGAAATATGTTTTGACTGAATGCAACTGCAGCGCTGACCTACAGACAATGAGAGAGCAAGAAACGGGGCACGGGAAGTTTCAGTGGGAGGAGTCTTGACGTACCTACAACAGAACATCAACTAGCATGGCTGCGGTATCAAGAAAGTCTCATTGGACCAAAGAAATTGAGTAAAAATTAGTGGAACATTGGCAGGAGCACCAGTGCCTATTTTATGTTTCATCTGAACTGTACCACAACCGGGTGGAGAAACAAAAGTGTTGGAGAGAAATTGCAAATTCTTTTGGACAGACAGGTAAGTAAATAGGTAGATTATTCAGTAGGATGTACTTTTTCATATTGTAAACAATAAAATATATAATGCCTTTAGGCGATTACAAACACACACATTATATTCTGAAATGCATATCATATGATCATGCATTTGTTTTCGTATCTCGTATCACTTCTCGTGTGTATTCTGTTATGAAACATAATTTGCAGTCCAGGCAGAGTCGTCGGGGATTCGTCAAAATTGAAATGTTTTGTAATGTGTTCACCCCTGTCGCAGATTCGTTGTGTAATTTGAAAACGCTACAACTTCCATGACAAGACAGACAGATGTGTAATATGAACAGTACTACGATCCAACGTCTTTGAAAGTCGTGTAGTGTGTAGGAGGCATAAGGATAGAAGGAAAAAAAATCTGACATACATTTAATAGCTGGTGTCATATTGCTGACTTTTATGTTGACTGTCTGTGATTTTTGGAGCTTCAAATGATAAATCACCATCCACTTGTGTTTTAAGGACCTACTGAGCTAAGATATTTGTGCATTTTTCTTACATTTATGCATTTGGCAGACGCTTTTATCCAAAGCGACTTACAGTGCACTTATTACAGGGACAATCCCCCCCAGAGCAATCTGGAGTTAAGTGCCTTGCTCAAGGGCACAATGGTGGTCCATGGGATTCGAACCAGCGACCTTCTGATTAGCAGCTACTTTGCAGCCCTATGCTCTAGCCACTATGCCACCACCATCCATTCTCTCCATGTGTTCTGGTGAAGAAAGAAAGTCATACACACCTGGTATCATGAGGGTGAGTAAATAATGAGAGAATTTTCATTTTTGGGTGAACTATTCCTTTATTATTTTAAATATAGCCTGAACATAATAATAACAACAATAATAATACAAATAAAAAAACATGTTCTCTGGGAATTTTAACACATATTTCAAAACGTTTTGTTTAATAAATTATGTTTTGTTTCATCAATATTGATTGTCAGGGATAACATTTGATGTTCCACTCTATTTTCAGAGTTTGGACATTTTTTGGACACTTTATTACCACCTGCTGATAAAATCTCTGAAATGCAAATGCTGGAACTGAGTTTGGACTTTGCACTGAGAGTAGACAAGCTTCTCAGACTTCTTAGTGAAATGACCCATTTCTCAGGAAAATAGTAGATTGTGCTTAGCACCACTTCATTTGCATGCAATACACCCACAGTTTGTGCACATACACCCACATCTAGCGCAAACACTCCCATCCATGACCACTTGTACAGTGTGCTGTCACGAATTGAGCTTAGAATTAGCGCTCTCACGAAAATTAGATAAGACATTGCACACCATCTTTGGACATTGTGCTGCACCTAGCGCACTCACAAAAATAGAGCCCCACATAGTCATAACAATAAAGTTGCAAATTTGCCGATAACTTTGCAAAGAAATAGTAAGTACATGATTTTATCAAAATAAAAGTGAGCTACGGAATGCTGCTTACGTGTGCGCGTGAGAGAGAGAGAGAGAGAGAGAGAGAGAGAGAGAGAGAGAGACTGCATTATTATTATTATTACTTGTTTCTATTGTGAAATGTAAGATATTACTAGCTGTTTTATATGCATTTTTGGATTTTAGAAATGTTTGAAGGAACATTCACACGGCACCCCTGCTCTTGGCAGAAGGCCCCTCAGTTTACAGCACGTTGTGAAATCTGATATAAGGTTTGTTAATGAAAATTCTTAAAGGTTATCCCCCTGTTTATTTATTTACCTTGTGCTCTGTATGACTGATTATCCAGTAATACTAAAGCAACATCATAAAATGATTCCACTAAAAAGTAGGTTCAGTGCTCAAGGTTTCATGTCCAACTGAAAGTGGCACAAACTGAGATATTATTGGACCAGTATCAGCCTTTATTTACATTCATTGATATGTATTTCATGAAATGTTGGGCAGCTCTGTTATTGTTTATTTTTATGGCCTGACATTCTTAATGGCCCATTGTTCCTATTTCACTCTTAATGCAGCCATTTATATTTTCATTGTGTTTTCCTACTTGATCCATCAAGATTTTTTGTCAATGTTTCTTGTTCAAGTGAGGACTCTCATTTTACTACCATTTGTCCTAGTTACAAATAGAAGCATGACTCTGAGATTCAGATAGGATTTGACTCTCATCAATAACTAAGGCACCCAGTATACATCCTGCCCCTGCAGAGGAGAGGTTATCCACTTCACACAGGTGTTGCAATCCTTGAAGAATAGCAGCTCTGTATGGCTTAGGAGCTCTCTCACTTTCTAGGTCACTTGAAGAAAGAAATGAGGTGTCAGGGTAATGGATAGATTCCATACACCAGAGTTAAGTTTGAAAAGCTTGAGGGATTTAAATGTCGATGAATTAAGACCTACTGTAACAGCACAATGATTTTGGCTTGCAATATTTGTGCATGTGTGTTGTGCACTGATGAGGCTTACCTCACTACTGCATATTTTTTGTTGAATGATTTAAACACACACACACACACACACACACACACACACACACACACACACACAGACACACACACATATACAGTTAAAGTCAGAAGTTTACATACACCTTAACCAAATACATTTAGACAAATTTTTGTTCACAATTCCTGACAACTGAATCACTATTTAATCGTAGAAATCATTCTCTGTCTTAGGTCAGTTAGGATCACTACTTTATTTTAACAATGTGAAATGTCACAATACATGAGGATGATTTATTTCAGCTTTTATTCTTTCATCAAATTCCCAGTGGGACAGAAGTTTACATACACTTTGTTAGTATTTGGTAGCATTGCCTTTAAATTGTTTAACTTGGGTAATTAAATGTTTTGGGTAGCCTTCCACAAGCTTCTCACAATAAGTACCTGGAATTTTGGCCTGCATACACATTTTATATTGGATTGAGGTCAGGGCTTTGTGATTGCCACTCCAATACCTTGACTTTGTTGTCCTTCAGCTTTTTTGCTACAACTATGGAGGGCATTGTCCATTTAGAAGACCCATTTGTGACTGATCTTTAACTTCATGGCTGAAATCTTAAGAAGTTGCTTCAATATTTCCACATAATTTTCCTTCCTCATGATGCCATCTATTTTGTTTAGTGAACCAGTCACTCCTGCAGCATAGCACCCCACAACATGATGCTGCCACCCCCATGCTTCAGGTTTGGGATGGTGTTCTTTGGCTTGTAAGCCTCACCATTTTTTTTCACCAAACATAAAGATGGTCATTATGGCCAAACAGTTAAATATTTGTTTCATCAGACCTTTCAAGTTATGTAGATATAGGACTTGTTTTACTGTGGATATAGATACTTGACTACCTTTTTCCTCCAGCATTTTCACAAGGTCTTTTGCTGTTGTTCTGTGATTGATTTGCACTTTTCGCACCAAATTACGTTCATCTCTAAGAGACAGAATGCATTTCCCTCCTGAGCGCTATGATGGCTACGTGGTACCATGGTGTTTATACTTGCGTACTACTGTTTGTATAGAAGAATGTGGTACCTTCAGGCAATTGGAAATATCTTCCAAGGATGAACCAGACTTGTGGAGGTCCAAAAAAAAATTTCTGAGGTCTTGGCTGATTTCTTTTGATTTTCCCATGATGTCAAGCAAAAAAAGTAAAAAAAAAATTTTTTAAAAATTAAAAAAAAAAGCAAAAAGTAGGGTAGGCCTTAAAATACAGCCACAGTTTCACCTCCAATTCAGTATACCTCCTATCAGATGCTAATTGTCTAATTTTCTAAAGGCTTGACATAATTTTCTGGAATTTTCCAAGCTGTTTAAAGGCACATATAACTTAGTGTATGTAAACTTCTGACCCACTGGAATAGTGATATAGTCAATTAAAGTGAAACAATTGTTGGAAACATTACTCGTGCCATAGAGTAGATTTCCTAAATGGCTTGCCAAAACTATACTTTGCTAATATAAAATCTGTGGAGTGGTTAAATAATTAGTTTTAATGACTTCAACCTAATTATATGTAAACTTATGATTTCAACTGTATGTATGTATGCATGTATGTATGCATGTGTGTATATATATATATATATATATATATATATATATATATATATATACCACAATTTAGTTTCTAATGAGTGGTCTTCAAACTGCACTATGACAATAACAATCCTTCATGAAGTTTTATTAGTAGACATCAAGGGATATTACTTCTATTTCCACAAACAATATTTCAAGAAAAAGAAGAGCGTGTACTCGCATTCAACAACACTTGAACATGTCCCAACATGTCAAAGCATGACATATCATAATAACTTATAGAAATAATTCCAAACACTATTACAGTATTTCAATTTATTTTGTAATGATTTGATCACATAAATTGTTCATCTGATGGAGATCAACTTGATGGAAATGTTGCAAAATAAATATCAGTGTGTGGATTTACTGCTTTGCAAAACAATGTTTAGCAAATAGCCACTCTATCCACTTGATTTTTGACTTATTAACATCTTGTGTTACATCAGAGTGACAGTTGTGTAAGAATAATTATCCTTGACAATACACCATTTGAAAGATGTAATATTAGAAATGTCATATTTGAAAATTGTTTTGCACTGAAATTGTTATTGCACTAATGTTATTAAAATGTTATATACTGTATATAATTTTTGGGCTTGCACATGCTCAGAAATACAATTAGATATTAAGAACTTGTACACACTTCACACTGATTTTAATAAAATTATTTTTACAGGACTCCTGTACATATCCACCCTTTTGCAAAAGCCAGACTGTATTTCAGTCTCAAATTGAGCACTTATAGTAAATTGCTGGACTAGTTCAATCTGGAGCTTGTCTTGTGTTGACAAGATTCATCAGTCTCACTTGACAGGGCTTCAGGATTAAATAGCAGGGCAATACAAGTGGGAGTACCTTGTGAATATACCTGGCAGCGGCCAAGTTAAGCAATTATGGAAATGAGAGCAGCACTCCTGTGAAATACCAGCTGGTTTTACCATAACCTCTGTTGCATCTACAGAAATGCTCAAACTAAACAGAGTATTTCATAGTAATGAGTTTGATCCCTTTTGAAAATGTATACGCTGTTGTCTAGACATTAAACATATATGTGCGTATAACAGATAATCTCAGTAATACTGAGACTCAGAGATTTCTTTGTCAATGCTTTAAGGATGCTGTATTTCTTTATATATAAATGCATTTCCCTGTGTAATATTAGGGAGCAGTTAAGCTATAGTTGTTCATTCTACATCCAAGTGGTCCAATAAAGCAGGACTGGTAACTCCAGCTTTTTTTGTCTGTGTCCATTACTGACACATATGTGGTCTAAATCTATTGCACTGATTGAGTAATGTGGCTTTTAAAGAGGCTCAGACAGCCCACTTAAAATGTGTCTATAAAACTTCCACACTTTCTTAGATCATCAACATCACCTGCCAATAGTGATGTATTCCCCCCCTTTTCAAGGCTCTGGCTTAGGATATAGTAAATAAAGATATCTCTAGAATCATGGCAGTCTTGCCGATCAATAAATATTTCTGCTTTCAACACTTAATATGCCTCTCTATAGTCAATTTGAATAATCAACCCTTTGGCTAGACACAATTATGAGTACGACGTTTCAAGAAACTGATCTGTAACAGTTGGCATGCACCATTCCTTCATATAATTAAAAACTTTATAATAAATAACTACGTTGTATTTTAGGCAGTGTGTTAATTAAATTTTTTATTTTTTTTTGGGGGGGGGTAGTCGTGGATCTCCTTTATTCTACTATGTACTGTTAAACATCATTTCATTGTGTCTTGAGGTAGAGTAGACCATGTTAATAGGATTTATTTCATGAAACTGCTTTCTTGTTAAATGTATCACGTGGCTCCCTTGTAACGCAAAAACAAAAATCCTCAATTGGACCCTACTTGTCATGTTACCTGTTTTATCCCGAGTTCCTCTGACCCTGTTCTCGAGTCTCAAGAATCCCTAGACGTATCTCAAGTCCCCACTCAGTACCACCACGTCAGGGCAGTTTGCAGTAAAAAGAAGGCCACCTTGTTACCACCACACCGCCTTTATGACTGCACAATTGACCTGCTTCCTCTGATGCCCAGAGAAGAGAGGGTGGAGAGAAGGATCTGATGGTTGACTGTGTCAAAGGCTGCAGAAAGGTCATGCAGAATCAGAACAGATGATATGGATTCAGCTTCCGCCTGTCTCAGCGACTCCGTGACAGACAGCAGGGCAGTCTCGGAGGATTGTCCACTTTTGAAGCCTGACTGATTGTCATCCAGCTGCTTGTTCTGTGAGAGATAGGCAGAGATCTGATTGAAAACTGCTTTTTCAAGTGTTTTTGCCATGAATGGGATGAGAGATACTGGTCTGTAGTGTTCTATCTGTGTGGGGTTAAGTGTAGTTCCCGTCTGTCGCTCACTTCGACGTCGTGTCGAAGAAGCGACACTAGGGGTCTCTCTTGAGTGCCAAAATATGCCTCTGATCTATGAAAAAAGGCCAATGAGAGTTGGCGAACAGTATTTGCATACCCCGCCCCAGATACGGATATAAAGTCGAGGGAAATACGCTCGTTCATTCAGTAATTTTCTTCGGAACCGATGGTCATGTATGCAGCCAGCGGCGAGTGACACACCAGTTTCCAGCTTCTATCCTCTGACGCTCTGCTTTGCTGTTGGATCTACGGCGCACTTCAGCGGCTTTTCTCTTCACTGCACGGCGTGCAGCTTTGCCCCTGGGCGCTTCAACAGCGCAGAGTTTGAAAGAGTTACATTGAAAGAGTGATTTTCTCTGTAAAGTGTTTATTTCTCTGAAAGAGCATTACACAGCGGCGTCCAGGACGCATCTTTATAAAGATGTCATTCCGCCCCTGTGTAGTTTCTGGATGCAGTGATTTCTCCCCACCTCTCACAGTCATAAAAACTGCCTTGCGTGCCTGGGCTGCGATCACAAGCAGGCAGCGTTTTATGAATGGTTCATGTTCTCAGTGCGAGAACATAGCCATGGCAGCATTGCGGTCGCGTGGCTTTCTTTTGTAGCCCTTTTGGGTCTGCAGTTCAGCGGAGGAACTTGCCGGCCCAGTCCACTATGGGTACCCCAGGCTACCCCTACTGGAATAGGTGCTCCACAGGTTAGGCCTCCTATGCGGACTCCTCCTGTGTGTACTTCCGCGGTACGGTCACCTTACGAGCTGACCCGCGTCTCCCTTAGGCAGTATTTTCGCTGCCCTCCGGTCGCCATGTTGTAGCAACTCCCCCCTCCCTGAGGCGGGATCTACCACCACGCCATTTTTTCCACATGCGACCCTAAGAGGCCATGTAATGTATTTCACCACCTTTACCTCCCCAGTCGGGTGGGTGTGGCCTCCGCAGGGTCTTTTCCCCCTGAAAGAATAGGAATTCAGGTAAGACCCCCTTCCCACGATGCAGTAAGGGCCCCGTCTGCTCTTGCTCTATGCTGAGAAAACAGGCGCAGCCAGGCTTGGCCCGTTCCCTAGTTGGGAGTGTCACAGATGTTGTCTAGACAGGTTGTTAAAGTAGAGTGAAGTGTGTCTGTGGCAGTGTTTACATCAAGTGTGGAAAATCTATTTATTGTGGGAAGAAAGGTAGAGACATCAGTGGAAAGACGAGATGGTGAGAGGGAACAGAGGTTACGGTGAAAGGAAACCAAAGGTGGAGTCAGTTTTAGTATAGATGGGAGAATCATGTTCTTGTACTTGACCTTCCAGAGGCTGCATCTTCTCCTTGTCTTCTCCCGAGCATGCAACCATGGACAGTTAGATTGAGGAGGCCCTCATGGCAGGGATTATTAGTCAGTCCACATCTCCTTCTGGTGCTGTTTTTTTCTTTGTGGGTAAAAAGGATGGCAGAGGCCTCAACAAGATTATTATCTGGAACTGTTACCATTTGCCCCTCATGGCCACATCTTTTGAGTTACTGCAGGGAGCTTTCATTTTCACTAAACTTGTGCACATTAGACAAGGGGATGAGTGGAAGACCGCCTTTACTACTCCCACCTGGCATTATGAGTACCTAGTTATGCCCTTCGGGCTCACCAACGCTCCTGTAGTCTTCCAGGCTCTGATAAATGATGTCCTTAGAGACAAGCTCAATTGGTGTGTATTCGTCTACCTGGATCAAATGTTTTCAAATGTCCTCAATGAGCACATGGAGCATGTCAGGAAAGTTCTTGGGTGCCTCCTCAATAATCACCTTTATGTCAAACCCGAGAAGTGTGAATTCCATCAGACCCAAGTACAGTTCCTGGGATTCATCATTAAGCCTGGCCATATTCAAATGGATCCCCAGAAGATTCAAGCAGTCACAGACTGGCCCACTCCTTCATGCAAATTGTAGGCTTATGGTTTTGAGCTCAACAATTAATGGCTAATTTACACACTGAAGTCCAACAAACATCATTCTTGGATTAACTAATCACTCTCACTAAATTAGCCAATAAATGCCTTACAATGCATGAAATTAATCATATAATGTAATCCACGCCTGCTAAATCACACACATCTGAATGATCATTCGTGATGTTCATGTCTTGAGCTCAAAACGCACTTACAAAAACCAAGTGTTTGAAATAACATCAGACTTGGATCTGATGTGGATTGCGATCACAGAATGAAGGAGAATTACATTCATTATTGAGTTATATGAGATGCTTACTCTTATGCATACTAATCACTTTCATTTTCAAATATAAATCATAAAAGTTTAAGAACCACTTCATGGTCAGAATTGGCGACCTTTTGAATCACGTTCGCACTAGAGAATTATTGCACCTCGACCTGTAATTGGCCAAAATGCTCCGTTTGACTTTTCCAAGACCCTCTACTCTTCCCTGTGGAACATGGAAGCTTGATCTCTGACCCACTTTCTGTAGATCTGAATTTCTTAGAATATTGAATTTGATGTTCTGAATTTCTTCTTCATCTTGAAAACTTGAAGCCGTATTTTTTAAAATTGGATATTTACAGTGTAAGAATTCAGAACCAAAAACTTGCTGTTTGAAAATACACATTTATAAAATTGTGCCATAAAAAAAATAATATTCAATTTGGTTAAATATTAAACATCCAGGATTGGAGTTTAAAAAATTCTAATTCAAATTTATTTAAAATACAACATAATATTTAATTTGGCAAATTCACACTTATAATTCAAATTCAAAAGTCTATAATTCAAATTTACACAAATCAAATTCAAATTGTTTTGTCCTATTTCTGGCTCCATAGTGTTTGTTTGTCTGTTGAGTTCAAATATCAACAGTCTTTCTCAGGAATCACTTCACCTTTAATTCATTTAATATTCCCCAAATCAATTATTAATTCCCCTTTTGAGATTAATTACTTTTCTGTGAGCAGATACAACGAGCCTGTCAAATTAGTATCGTGGGTGTGAGATATTTATTGTGTGCTGGTTTGTTGTTGTTATGACAATGAAGCTAGAGCTCATATTTGCCTCACTTTTGTCATTGAAACACTTAATGCTACCTTCAGCACTCACAAAAAGCACAGGAATTTAATTTAACACTCTGACGAAACAAACCCGGACACAAATTATGGAATACATTTCTAGTTAAAGTAAAAACTCCAAGAAAAGAGCTTAAAATTCCCCCTGCCAGGACGAAGAAATCTCCTGCACTGTGGTAATAGTACAGAGATGAGTGATGGTCCTCTACCTCTTCCTAAATGGCCTTATTTTATAGCAAGATTGATGACATTAAGATGTTCCAGTGCATTCATCTAGTCTATCTTAACTGTTTATGGTTTAATAGTGTAGTAGTGTTTAATAGGAGTAGTGACGTTCACATTTTTGTTCCTGTTCTCTAAGCAAATTTGATAAATAACTTGTGTAACAATGTGTATCATTGTCTGAATTCAATTTTGAACAGGAATTTGCTTCATCGCGCTAGAGATTTACAGTAAAACTTTGTACCGGCAGGAGAAAACCATGCTTGATAAGTGTGTCCAAAGAAACACACAATAATATAAGAATTGCATGTTTAAACAGCCATAGTGAACCTGCCCATTAAAATGGATATTAATCTCACTTGGAGTGTATTGAAATTGTAAGAGCCACCCTGTAAAACATTTACATATGGCATCTGTTACTTGTGCATTGATTTAAAGTTTAATTTTAAATGAATTAAAATTGTAAGAGCCAGTTGTTTGTTACATGTTCACCGCTTAAGAATTACTCTGAATGATCAACTTATAAACATACCACACCATAAACAGGATTCTTGTGTAGTCAGTCATTTGTGAACTAAGATTCTCCTTGAATGCTTTATAATTACAAGCGCCAAGTTACAATGAGCTGAATGCGACGGCTGTTATTTGTGCATTATTTGAGGAGAGGACAGGATATAAATGTAAGTCTTTTGAACTAATAATGGTTAATGTGACACCGTCACATATAAATAAAAAAATCTCTGTCGTCTTTTGTCCTTGCTACAATATATAGATCACCCGTGCCTTACTCTGATTTCCTTGGTGAATTTGGAAATTTTTTTCATCAGATCTTGTAGTTACTGTAGATAGAGCTTTAATTGTTGGTGACTTCAACATTCACATAGATAATGAAAATGATACATTGGGATTAGCATTTATCGATATTCTCAACTCTCTTGGAGTCAGACAAAATGTAACAGGACCAACTCATCGCCATAATCATACGCTAGATTTAATTCTGTCATATGGAGTTGATGTTGATAATCTAGAAATTCTGCAGCAGAGTGAAGACATCTTTGATCATTCCCTCGTCTCTTGTATGCTGCAATCAGCTAATGTTACTCAGTCTACACCATGCTATCATAGGTAGAACTATTCTTTCGACCACTAAAGATACCTTCGCTAATAATATTCCAGATCTATCTCATACACTCAATAAACCCCAAAGCCCAGAAGAACTTGATGAAATAACAGAAAATATAAATGCAGTCTTTCTAGCACTATTGATACTTCGATTAAAGAAAATTAAAGAAATAAGCCCTGCATCATGGTTCAATGATCACACTCATGCTCTCAAGAGAGCAGCTCGGAAAATGGAGCACATGTGGAAAAATACAAAATTAGAAGTATTTCGTGGTGCATGGAAGGATAGTGTCTGTAGATTCAGACATGCACTAAAAGCTGCCAGGTCAGCATATTTTAGTAAACTCATAGAAAATAACCACAACAATCCTAGATGTTTATTCAGTACTGTGGCTAAATTGGTTAGGAATAAAGCCTCAACAGAACCAGATATTACTTCGCAGCACAAGAGTAATGCCTTCATGAATTTCTTTACAGATAAAATTGAACTAATCAGAAATAAATTTGGAATTATGGAATCATCTGTCATAGTACCGCAGAAAACGGTGTCTAATAATTTTCCCCAACTGCAACTTTAATCCTTCTCTGTCATAGGTAATGAAGAGCTAACAAAACATATCGAAACATCAAAAGCCACAACATGTTTGTTAGATCCTATACCAACTAAGCTCTTAAAAGAGGTATCTCCTGTAATTTCAGAACCTCTTCTTAATATTATTAACTCCTCGCTATGCTTAGGACATGTCCCAATAAACTTTAAAATGGCAGTTATCAAACCACTTATTAAGAAGCCACAACTTGATCGTGGAGATCTGGCTAATTATAGACCAATTTCAAATATCCCATTTATGTCAAAAATACTAGAAAAGCTAGTATCCTCCCAAATACGTTAATTTATACAGAGAAATAGTATATACGAAGAATTTCAATCAGGATTTAGGCCTCATCACAGTACAGAGACTTGCTCTTATCGACTGATCACGGCTGCATTTCTCTTCTAGTGCTTTTTGATCTTAGTGCTGCATTCGACACGATAGATTACGATATTCTCTTGAATAGGCTAGAGAATTATGTTGGCATTTGTGGAGTTGCATTTAGAATGGTTTAGGTAATATTTAGCAGACCACTACCACTTTGAATATGTAAATAAAGAATTGTCAATCCAAACAAAAGTCAAATATGGAGTGCCACAGGGATCAGATTTAGGGCCTCTGCTTTTCTCCATGTATTTGCTTCCCCTGGGAGATATTATCAGGAATCGTGGAATATGTTTCCACTGCTATGCTGACAATATACAACTTTATATTTCTTCAAAACTTGATGAGATTTCACAATTCTCGAAATTTGCAGAGTGTATCAATGAAATAAAAGATTGGACAGCCAGAAATTTCCTTCTACTCAATTCTGACAAAACAGAGGTACAAATTATTGGCCGAAAAAATTCTAAAAATAAGCCACTACAATATAATTTGACTCTCGATGGATGAACTGTTACATCATCTTAAACAGCGAAGAACTTAGGTGTTATATTTGATACCAATCTGTCCTTTGAAAATCAAATTAACAGTGTTTGTAGAACAGCTTTCTTCCACCTAAGACATATTGCTAAATTACGACACATGCTCTCTGTTGCTGATGCCAAAAAACTAATTAATGCGTTCATGACCTCAAGACTAGATTATTGTAATGCATTACTGGGAGGATGTCCAGCAAGATCACTAAATAAACTTCAATTGGTTCAAAATGCAGCAGCCAGAGTGCTAACGAGAACCAAGAAATATGATCATATTAGCCCCATTTTATCATCATTACATTGGCTACCTGTTAAATTCCGTATTAATTTTAAAATTCTGTTAACTACGTACAAAGCTTTGAATGGTCTAGCTCCGCAGTACTTAAGTGACCTTCTACCATGTTATATTCTATCACGTTCATTACGATCACAAAATTCTGGCCTGTTAATAGCGCCTAGAATATCAAAATCCACATAAGGAGGTAGATCCTTTTCATATTTGGCTCCTAAACTATGGAATAGTCTCCCTAACACTATACTAGATGCAGACACACTCCCTCATACACCTAATTTATCCTCCAACCCACAATTAGGCTGCTTTAGTTGGGTCTGCCGGAACCAGAAACCAGAACAATTGATCATGATTTATAACTCTGCAATAAATTGAATGGCATCCATCAATGGGACTCCTATCCTGAGGTCACCGGAACCAGCTGGATCCAGCACCATTCCTGCTTCGTGTTGTACTCCACTGCTACAGTACATGTTGCTGAATGATGATGACTAAATGCAGCCGGTGCCTGCCAAACATCCCTTCGGTGTATTATGATGGTATTCAGAGGATGAACTGATGCCAACTCCAACCATAAGACATGGAATACTTCACATGCCATTGTCTGAACCTTGGATTTAGGACAGACCACACCAAACCTCACCGAAATTACTGGCCAGGTTGAACTGCGTTTCACATCCCTGATCTCTGCCGGCATCACCGCGGTCTATTGATGGACTATGATCTTGAAATGGAATGCATAGACTAACAATTGCCAACAAAAGCCTTCATCAGCCAATTAACAAGGACAATTGCATCTATGTGAACTTCTGCAGTTAATCCAGGATGGACTTCAAAGACATTGGACATTAATCTTACAGTTCAAACAAAATCGATGTTTAAACACTGACCCTTAACACTTACTTAGTTTAATAATATTAAACCATGACTTTAAATATACATAAGTAATATTTACATTATATTCATGATGTTAGGCACAGGCCCCCACAGTGAGTCTGGTTTCTCCCAAGATTATTTTTCTCCATTAATCAACATCTTATGGAGTTTTGTGTTCCTTGCCACAGTCGCTTTCAGCTTGCTCACTGGGGTTATTAAAACAATTATTATGTAATGACTTCGTATTTTATCTAATTACACAATGATGATTCATCAACATTATAGACATTACAGTTTTATCGTCTGTTAATGCCTGATCTTCTTTAAAGCTGCTTTGAAATGATGTGTGTTGTGAAAAGTGCTATACAAATAAAATTGACTTGACTTGACTTAACATTGTTGAATGACGCTGACTATATTTGCAGTTATTATAAGTGTTTGTTGCAAACAGTGTTGGTGTTGGTTGCCATGATAACGGGTCATCACAGGAAGTCCTAGAAGACTCTTTCGATGCAACTCTGTACTGCGCATACGCAACCTGCCGACACCATATTGTAAACAAAGAAACCAGTGTAGCTCAGCTATCTCTAGTTAGCGGTCTTATATTGAAAGTCTGTGTTAAAGCCATAGCATCATAAGCTAGTGGTTAACGTCCCATGGCTTGTTACAATTAAATACAACTTGTGCTTTTGGCAGTGTTGAAGTGAATTAATTCCTTAAAACATACCTAAACCTCAAACTAAACACACATAGCTGATTTCTTCCTTACGTTGCATGTTTATTACTTTTTCTTCCTCTCCGTCTCATCAAACTAAAGCTGTCTCTCAATGATTGAGTGAGATACATTTAAATTTAGTTGAATTGGAGTCAATTAAAAGGGGAAATTGATTTCCATTTCCTTTGTTTTTGTTTTGTTTTATTTGTTTTTATTGTCACCTTTCTTCTTTCTTCTCAACCTACCTTAGATAATAATAGGTCTGAAGCAGTGTAAGTTTATAGAAAATTGATTACTATCTATTATTCCTATTATTACCTACAACCCCTCACTTTCCAGTTTTATTTTATTTCACTTATTGTTTGTTTTAGTTTTATTTCTCCTTTTCCATTTTTGTTTGGTGGGCATTGAGGTGATCTGTCTCCCACAGTGGATACCCACTTTAGACAAGTCAACTCGCCTCCAAGCTCCACTTTATAATACTTTATCCACTTCCCCATTGTGGATTTTAAATGGAAAAAAAATCTCTCCAAATAAGATTTTTTTTAAACAATTTATTTCAATAAGCAACAAGTCTCAAACAGAATTCTTAATATTGCAATATTGCAAGGTGGCATGGCGGCTCAGTGGTTAGCACTGTCGCCTTACAGCAAGGGTTTGAGTCCCGGATCAACTGGGCCTTTCACTCACAGTTCCAGTGAGGTTGCAGGTTTGTATTATTTGCTTTGTCATTTTCTCTCCCTCATGTCTCGTAGGCACATGGAAACACTGATTACTCCCAAGTGAACGCGAATCATGCCACTGATTAGTGTGCCAAGCAACACCTGCTCTCCTCTAATACACTCCCTTCTTAAGCCCATTGGTTTTCTCAGTATCTTTGCTATATTGTTGTTTGTTGTTGAGGAACTAACCTCACTCTCTCTGCCTCGTTGGTCCTGTCTCATATATTTGTTGGTTGCCCATGTGCCGGGTGTGTGGTTGTCTTCCAGTTTTGCTGCATGTCAGCTGGTCTTCCATGGAGGATACCGTTGGGAGTGTCAGGAGTAAGACTGCCCATCTCAGCTAGGGATTTTTTTCTTCACCAAACTATGCTTCAACTAAGGATTCTATGAATCTGTACCTGACTTCCAATATGCACATATTCATCCTATGAACACACTCTTCATGGATTTCCACGGATTGTGTGTCCATGGCGTGCATGCTTATTGGTGACCACTTCCTGCTGCTGCAGCCGTTGCCAAGATCTTCGACATTGCATAACTCAATGACTGCTCTTATTTGTTGTTAATAAATCCTTTGAACTGTTCCTCTACTCTTGGGTCTGTTTGTCTCAGTATCGCTCATCACACCTTTCTGTGTGGAGTTTTCATGTTCTCCCCGTGTTGACATGGGTTTCTTTCGGGTGCTCTGGTTTCCTACACAAGTTAAAAAACATGCAGGGTAAGTGAATTGGAGACTATAAATTGCCCCATAGGTGTGGATCAGAGTCCTCCAGCCATTGGGGTTTGCATCAGGAAGTATATCCGGTGAAAAACCTGTGCCAAGTAAAATAAGCAGATCACAGATGGTCCGCTGTGGCGACCCCAAATGTGAGCAGCCAAAAAAAAGTATTTGTTTATTTTGTTTTATTTTTATTTTTATTTTACTTTCTTCCTACTACTTGCAGTCTAGAGAACAAGCCTGTTGAACCATCGAAAATTCTGGTTAAGATATTTGTCATCAATAAGAGTCATATTTAAATGTCAAGTCATTAACCGGATGTTGTGTGTTCTCCCTAGTCTAACCTCACGCAGCCACTCTCTCATTGTGTGTATCAACGCAATCCAAATTCTGCCATCCAAACGCAGACACGTCTGAAATAAATAGCAGAGTGAAGCACCAGCTAAACATTACCTCCCCCGAGTGTGCCTTTGAGGCATCTGTGGTAAGCAGTTGTGACACATAACAGGTATATGGTGTCAATCCTGCCAGATTGAAAAAAGGAGGGAAATTTACACTTCACTATTGGCCTGCATTTACTGAGACCAACACTTAGCTGTTATTACAATACATTACATCAGTTCGACCACTCATTGAAGCCAACACACCTAGCTGTACCACTACACCTAGGCCCTTAACCCTTTGCAATCTGTGTCAGCTCTCTCCCTAGTCTTCCACTGCAGTGTGGAACTGAGTGAAAATAACGCCACCCACCTGTAAGAGAAAGTGCATGACCTAAAGCTGCTGATGACAAAGACCCAAAAGGAGCTAGCTCATACCCAGTGCCACATAGACCTGCTAGAGATGGAAGCCCAAGCTCAACACAATGTGTCTAACTAATTGAAGCGAGAGTTTATGAAAAAAGTTGAAAAGCTTCAAGAAGCCCTGGCAGCTGCATAGAACAGAGTGCAGCAAGAAAAGACCATCTAAGAAGAACTGGAAAGGAAACTCCAGTACACAGTATTGTAAATAGACCATGCCCGGTCTGAAATCAAACAAAATAACTCTAGAATCAAGGCCTTGGAAGGGCATCTGCAATTGTCCAGAATGGAATTTGAAACCCTGACCCAACAACTTGACTTCACCAAAGATGAGCTCAATATGGTCAGAGACAAAACAAAACAATCTTACAAAGGCAAGAGGTTAAGATGGACATACATCTGAGAGCATCACCCCTGTCCTAAAGAGCAGCATCCTCCAATCAAGAGCTGGCATCCAAGGGAAGGAACGAGGCCCCACAGCTCAAAACTTAACTGGTCTTGTGCAAATAAGCCATGGTATTATGGACAGGAAACTGTCCTAACCAAACTGAAAGAAACTTACTGCATTATGTCACCCAATCAAACCTCATGGTTCAACATCCATAAAAATGTAATAATCCTTCACATTCATGATTTAGCCTTATTGTACTTCCAGAGTGAAGAGCGCCAAACAGTGTTAAACCTCTCAGTTTTTTCTGTTTTTAAATGTATTCCTTCACCCTTTGTTCTAAATAAATAAACAAGGAAGGGACTCTACTAACTGAACCAATTACCAATTGATTCGACTTCACAATACAGTAAGTCACTCGTACTCATGACAATTCACTCCAGTCTCATTGAAATTATCTACTGGTTCCCAAACCACAAAAGGTAATTATAGATGACTCCAAATAGTACTGCAATTTTCCAATAACAAATTAAAGCTAGAACACTATTACCAAACAATCCATTATTCTGCACCAGTATTTTAGCCATTGATGGAGGTGTTGTCTTGTTGTTTGTTGTGTTTGTCTGTTTCTTCTTCCTGTTTTCAAGTAATCGCCGATGTTTCCACTTCGAACTTCAACACTTGAAAGGGGGGAAATTTGTTGGACTTTGATGCAGAAGATAATTAAGAGAAATTCAACAACTCCACGCAGAATGACTTAACGATGGACTGCTGTCGGCAAGCATGGATTTATGGCATCTGGAAAATCTTAACTTCCTTAAATACAAAGGGAAGATCTGTCCGAACACACTCCTAGAAACCCCCACACAACTGGCACACATATTCCAAGACATAGATAAAGAACCATTGCATAGTCTTCTTGGAAACCCGTAAAATCACAGAACAAAGACATTCCATTGTTCTTCGATATAACCAGCTCTCTACACTTGCATCATATGCGGATGATAGGAAGTTTTATCATGCATTATAACTTAATTATAACTAATTTAATAAGAAAGTGTTTGGTATGTAATTGATTGTCTCTTAAATTCCAGAATGATGGTGTGAAGTATATTCGGGTTATTTGCAGTTATAGTGTTCTTATGTAATTCATGATTAACATGTTAACTTTTTATAGCAAGAAATCACAAACCTTAGAACAATAGGTCATAAATTAATTATCTTGAGGGGAAGACAACAATTACCATGTGACATCGTACAGACACCCCTGATTGGCTTAGAGACTCTTTGGGGTGTGACTAAATAGAAAGGGTTAAAAGACCAGCCTGGACAACCCCTTCTCTCTTCTCTGCTCTACGGCCTTCAAACACTTTGACCTCTGTCCTGGAATGTCCTGAATTCTCCCTTGAGGGAGTTCTCGCTTCCGGGGTGCTGCCTTGTCATTCCAACACCCATCCATTGAACAAAACAAAGGCATCCTGGAACTGAACCAAACAAAAGAACTTTAGACACCTCCACATGCAAAACAATGCATGCAACGCAATGCAAGTACAGACCTACAGACTTTCGCTGAAATCTAGTGCTTTCTTGAATATAATTTGAGGAACCCGATCTCAAATAACTGTGTACTAAATGCTCTCAGGGTTTGTTCAAGGCAAGGTCTATAGACTCCATAAAGTACATTTTTCTGTTACAGATAATTTTCCATTCATTTTCTGTCAAAGCTCACTTACCAACTGTGTGTGTTTGTTTGTCTATGTGTTAGTTTAGTTTTTTGTTAGTTTAGTTGAATGTTTTAGTTTAGTTAGCGGTGACACGCGGCGCATGTGGCAGGGCATCCAGGCCATCACCAACTACAGGACAACATCCGTTGCCTGTGACAAAGATGCCTCCCTTCCAGATGCGCTGAACGACTTCTACGCTCGGTTTGAAGTGCAGAACGTCGTGGTGGCGAGGAAGACCACCCCTCCTCCCAACGACCAGGTGCTCTGTCTCACCACGGCGGATGTGAGGAAAACTCTACGTAGAGTCAACCCACGGAAGGCCGCTGGACCAGACAACATTCCTGTCAGAGTGCTCAGAGGATGTGCAGACCAGCTGGCAGATGTTCTTACCGATATCTTCAACATCTCTCTGAGCAGTGCCGTCCTTCCAACGTGCTTCAAGGCCACCACCATCATTCCCATGCCAAAGAAGTCTTCAGTGTCCTGCCTCAATGACTACCATCCCGTTGCACTCACACCAATCATCATGAAGTGCTTCAAGAGGCTCGTCATGAGGCACATTAAGACCCAGATGCCCCCCTCACTAGACCCACTGCAGTTTGTATATCGTCCAAACCGTTCAACGGACGACACCATCACCACAACCCTCCATCTGGCCCTCACCCACCTATAGTCGTTTCAATTAATTGGTTTTACAATATGGATAATACATTACACATTATGAGAAAACTGATTGTCAGTGTATATTATCAAGTTAAACCTTGAATAGCTACTATTCTTAGTAGAATGAAATGAATCATACAAGATTAAAGATTATAATCATCAATTTGCCAGTTATAAGTGAATACAAATCACTAAAAATATTTTAAAATGTACATCAGACTATAATCATTCATTTGTCAGTTATAAAAGTGATCACAGGTCATAAAGTAATTTTCAGGATAATCTAGCAAGGCTAGGTTTTGTATACTTTGTGGTTCCATGTGGTATCTGCTGAGCTAAGAGAAAATGTCTTTGGAATGTGCAGATGGGTAGAGGAGGTGTCCCAGGGAGGAACAAATGTCACTATGTTAGATCTATGATTATGGGCCTTGAGACTGTCTTCACGAGTCTCCGTTTCCTGATATGGCCAATGATTTATGTATTAAGGTCACAAAGTGTTGCTTGGTCATTTGGTCTTACAGAGGGTTTAAGTTTGTGGAAGAAAAAGGGTTTTCTTATTGGTCAGCTCTGTCATTACAAACCCTAATTTGAGATTAAGCAGGCATGGGAGAGACAGTCTTCTTCAGGAACTTGGGCACCATAAATTCATTTATGACCATCTAATGGCTCGTGGGGGATCTCTATGATCAGTGGAATGTGGTGTTATGTTCATTTGATGGCTTCGGTCATGGATAATCCTACATATTCCCCCCTTTTTATTGCGGAAGTTTGAAGTGGAAGATAACATGCAGTCGCTGGAAAACAAGCAGGAGAAGACAAACACAAACAAACAACAATCACCTCCATCAAAGCTAAATCACTGGTGTTCTAGCACTCAAAGTATTCTTGGGATGTTTTGACATTATTTGGACTCTTCTACGATTGTTCATTTTGTGAATCGTCGTGAATACAAGAAACCATTCAGTTCAGTTAAATTAATTCTTTCTGCCTTGTTTCTGTTGCTATTCATAACCAAGGGTGAAGGAGTACCCATTTAAAACCAGAAGGATTGAGTTTCGTTTGACACTCTTCACTTGGGAAGTATCAAAGTCTAAGTCATAAACATGAAGGATTGCATTATTTTGGAAATTGATCCGCATTGTTCAATTGTGTATTGTAACACTGTAAGCTCCTTCAATTTAGTTGGGCCGGTTTCTTTGTCCACAATATCATGGCATATCATGGATAAATGTCTTAATTGTGCGAGGCTTTCTGAATGCTCTATGAATTCATGGTGGCTCATGAAAGAAAAGCATAAGGAGTCAATCCTGATATATTGCACTTGACTTTTTTGCTAACTAATTGGCTTAGCGTTAACATTTTTCCTATTGAGTGTACCCTATCATAATGTGTGGGTAAGTTACATAAACAGCATTGAGTGGTTTTAAGTCATTAATTCCTTGTATGGACTTTGTGTAGGGTAGCTAGGGTTTGAGTACTTTAAAGTACTGTTGGGTGCTTTATCTATGAGGAAAACAGCTTGATATGTCCTTGTAGTGTTTGGGTGTGTTAAAGGTTTATAAGTAAATGTTGAACTATGTTGGACTGTTTTAGCTGTATGTTAGATGTTGTAAACTGTGTCAGATTGTTTCAAACTGTGTCAGACTGTTTTAAGCTCCTCACATTTTTGGTCTTGGAGATCATTTCTGTCGACTTGGTTTTGGTGGACCATTTGAAAATTGGCACTTTGTATCTTGGCTTATCTGAATCCTCTAGGTGACTGGGTGCTGATGAAGCCACAGTTCATAGAAGTCTTTCACACAGTTCTTGATGTCTATATATAACTTGTCATGAGCTGTTGTATGACTGAGTTTCTGTCATGTTGGATTAGGATATGGTTGAGGCTAATAGCTGAGTTTTCAGTCCATAAGCAGGTGCCATGTTGGTCACTGCTGTGTTTGGCACCTTTATTCCTGTCATTTGTCATGACAGGAGGGGTATGAAATGTCTTTATGGTCGGCCTTGGGTGGATTCTGCTTGAAGTATGCTGTGATTAGCTTCAGCAGTTCTGGCTCATCTGGTTTGTGAGCAGGCTTAGTTCTGTGTCTGTGTGCAGGCTCAGTTCTGTATCTGTCTGCACAGTGTTGCAATGGTTTTCATTGTTGGTTGCCTTTAAGAGTCCATCTGGATACCTGTGTCATCCTTTATTTTGGATTGCTTGAGGGACGTGGTCTGTTCCACGGTTTCTCCCAGTGGTTGGATGTGCATATGGGTCTGGCACTAATGTGGGGGTCATGCTCTTGAACACCATGTAGTTTACTTGGCTCTATGCTGAAGAACCTGACTTTGCTGTGATACCCTTGGTTTTGAGATAAAAGGCTTGAAACCGATGATGCCTTTTGGGCCTTTCTTTGTTTAACATAAGCCTTGTGAGCTAAGTCACGCAGTTGTTGAGTCATCATCGTGCGAGGACACGCTGTGACTCCTAGATGATAACTCATCGTGGGATGCAGGTTTCTGAGAAAATGGTTTTGAAGTTGAATTCTTCTTCCATCTCAGGTTCATTCAGAGACTGAAAGTAGTCCTGCCGTAGTCTGCAGTAGTAGGCTTGAATGATTTCTTTCCATCCCTGTTTGGTGCTCAGGGTGGTAAAAAGTTCATGTCCAGACTCTGGGTATGAAAATTATTTAATCAAGATCTCTCTCTGACATTGGTATTCAGACTTTATGTGGTTTGACTCTCTGTCAAGAAAACTTTGTACCTCATGGCTGGATGTTATCCATAGTAGGCATAAAGTGTCTCTGTTAGTCATCTGAGGCCTGTATTCAGGTGTAAGTCTATGTCACGCACATACGCATGGATCTTGTGATCCTCAGCAGGATTTGGTGTGAACTTTTCAATGTTCCTTGCCAGCTTGTCAAGGACTTTAAAATCCCTTCCACGTGCTGTTTCAGGGTTCGTTGGGATGTTTTCCCTTTTACTGCAGTTGGAGAGGGGTTCTTGGAAGAGGGCCACTGAGATTTTGTGCTGCGGGCCTCTCGCATCTCTCATCATGTAGTAAGCATGAACTGCTTACTACAGATGCCTCAAAGGCACACTCGAGGGTGGTGACGGTTACCTGGTGCATCTCTCTGCAATTTATTTCTGGACGTGGCTGTGTTTTGATGCTGGAATTTGGATTACATTGATAAACACAAAGAAAGTCGAGTGAGGTTAGACTAGGAAGAACACACACAATTTGGTTAATGATTTGACATTTCAGGATGACTCTTATTGTTAACAAATGTTTAACCAGAATTATCTGTGGTTCCACAGGCTTTGTCTCTAGACTGTAAATAGTAGGTAGAGAAAAGTTAGAGAGAGACAGGGAATTAAAAATGAAATGGAAAATTAACAAAGACTAAATTAACAAAATCTACCAATAAATATTCCGTGGTTGCGCTTAATAGAAATAATAGGGATTCTGATGGAGGCTTGGTGTTTGTTGTTCGTGATTATGAACAGATTTTTATTGGGGATTTGAGGGATTTTATCAATTTAAAATTTCACAATGGAGTAATCTTATTCTGGGTGGTCGATAATGTCTAGTGGGGGGCCCTCCACATAGAACATAATCAATTCAGTGCCCAACACACAAGTGAAATAAAATAAAAAACAGCTGATCAGTAATTAAAAATAAGATGGAAACTAATGGGTTGTAGATAATAACAAGAATGAGAGGCAGTCTTAAGTTCTGTAAACTTATACTGTTTCATACGTATTATTATCAAGTAGTTTGATAAAAGAAATAAGAATTTGATAAAAGTGGAAATAAATGATACGTGAAGAAAAGATACTCAGCTCAGATATACAGCTCTCCAAACTCAGCTCAAATTAACTTCAACTTAATTGCTCATTGTGAGACAGTAATGTGTGCTATGAGATAAAGGAGAGGGAGAAAATGTTAATAAAATGCATGAGAGAGAAGTGTTTAAAGTTTGAGAAGATAAAGGGTTAAATTGCTTAAAGTTTTTTCAAACACAATCTGTATTTAACTGTAACAGGCCACTAGATGTTAACTGCTAGCTTTTGATGCTACGGTTTAGTACAGGCTTTCAATGAAAGACTGCTAACTTGTTAGTTTAGCGATGCTGTGATATGCTATTAGCTTAGCTGTGCTGACAATATGCCCCAGAAGAATCTCATTAGGACTTCCCATGAACTCATGTCATCATACCAACTAACACCAGTGATTTATGATCTTTCTCTAGCACTAATGAAAATGCAGTTTAATCGATTAATATGAACGTCATCATGTTCTACAATGCACAAATCACAGCCGTCACGTCCAGTTCGTAACTCAACGTGGCGCTTGTGACCTCAATGCACAAATACAGTAACATGCTTAGCCATTTGCAGCATGGTATTTATCATTCTTGTTCTTTTAAAGATCTCTTCTTCAGCAAAGCACGTTACAGACAACTCACGCTCATACTTTCATCTCATTCGGAGCGAGATTGAAGTGGCAGGTTCACGGCGGATGTTTAAAAAACAGCGTTATTTGATCAGAGCGGATTTTGTGTCAGTTTCGTGATATGCAACAGGGTCTGTCCACTGAAGTTAAACAGATTTACTGCAAATCTCTAGCGTGATCAAACATTTACACTCCCGTTCCAAATTAGACTCGGACAATGACGCACATTACACAAGTTATTTTCAACTTTGCTCAGCGAGAAGGCACAAAAATCTACTTCAATGATTAAACCACAGACAGTTAAGATACACTAGTTGGAACTTCGCAATGTCATCAATCTAGCTATTAAATAAGGACATTTAGAAAGAGATAGAGGAACATCGCTCGTATCTTTCCCTGACAACATGCATTTCTGTGCTCTTTTCATGAGTGCTGAAGGTAGCGTTCAGCCTTTAACTTATAACGGAGGTAAATCTCTAGCTCTCTCGTTGTCATGACAACAAACCTGTGCATAATATATAGGTCACAGATGCTGATCTTTAGACTACGTAGTTTCTCCACCATTATATGGCATACCAAACATATATATATATATATATATATATATATATATATATATATATATATATATATATATATATATATATATATATATATATTTGTAATATTTATATTTTTATAAAAATTACCTAGTTAAAAGGTCCACTGTATAATTAACAACATTAGTTTTGAGATCATTTCTTTCAGATGCAAGCAAAATTATTGTTATAAATGATTGAATCAAATTCGAATTGAATAGAGAGCTGGTAAATTGGAAAAAAAAATCACGAAATCTGTAACAATACCAAGCCCTAATATATTCTTTTTTACTGTCCTTCCTAAACTCACCATAGCACTGCAAATGTTGTTGGATCCTTGATGATCAGTCATCTTTTGTTGGTTCTATTATAAGGTTGCTTTAAGGTTTGCATAAAAGCATCTGCTGAAGAAATTAATGTAATGTCAATGTAAAATCTGCTCAAAATGGCAACTGTGGTTTTGTCCAATTTGAATGGTGTTTATCTTGATATTCCTTTCTGATCTTAATCATTTGTGCATTGTCTATGCAACATAAAAGACATACTCTTGAAAATAATATATATATATATATATATATATATATATATATATATATATATATATATTATTTTTATTATTGTCTTTTATGTTACCTAGACAATGCACATATGATTAAGATCATATATATATATATATATATATATATATATATATATATATATATATATAATTGCACATTTCTAATGGCTTTGTCCTTGTTCAGCAATAGGTGGAACATATTGAATTTGGCATTCATACAAAATCTACCCTCTTTTGCTACTGAAGGTAATGCTCATTGATCTGTGAAATTATAAGCTACCATTAAAAAGAACGGGTTACCACATAATTCAAGACAGTCTGATCTGCATTCTTCTAACAATATTCAGATGACATTTACATTAGAATGTACCATAATTACCTAAAGAGAGATACAATAGCTTTCTTTTCTGGCTTAAGAAATTTTGCAGTGGCCAGAGCTCACAAAAATGGCAAATTGAGTTTAAACTCAGTGTGTAACGTCTGCCACCTGAACCGCATTGATGTGCCCTGCGTTTGATATCTGTCTTGTGTCCAAACGCTGACGTCATTGTACGTTCTCATACATTCATCGTTTTATCCTTTGTCATTTTACCATGTGTTTCAGGGTTTTCCTCTTTTCTATGTGTGTATTTTATCTGTTGCTAGATCGAGTCTTTGTTTGTAGCCTGCTAGTTTTTTTTAGCATCACTTATATATCTGTTTTCAGCCTTTAATCCTTAACATCTGCCATTTTCCAGCCTGCATCGAATTTCCTCCTTCATTGTTCTCTTATTGCGATTCAACTGCATGCATTTTTCATGTGCATCCGCTTTCTATTTTTATCGCGATTAAACTGCGTGCATTTTTCAGTGCGCACCCATTTCTCCAATGTGTTACATGGTTTATTGCATCGATCACAAAGCACCACTTATCAAGAACAACCAATAACAAACAATTGAGTGAGGGATTCACATCATTCTCAAACCCTCACCGCTCAGGCACAACCAACAACAACAAACAACTGCGGTAAGTCATGGCATCCACTCATGTTATTTCTTCCTGCATTGCATGCCACATGTTTACAATAGCCTCTTCCGTCAGCAGTGAGGGATTCACATGTGATAAATGTAAGGAATAAGTCAGGCTGACGGAGAAGGTTAATGAGTTAGAGACACGCATCCGAATGCTAGCAGAGGTCAGTGAAAAAGAGAAGCCGGTAGATACTGTTTTGGATACGGGCAGTACAGAGAGCAACACACACAATTTGGTTCCAGCTATAGAGCCCCTGTAGCAGGACGTTTGGGTGAAGTCTCGGCGGCATACTCAGAAAAGCGTGTTGTGGCAAAAAAAATTATTAACCAACCATTATCACTGCGTAAGAGACACTCTGAATCAAACAGTCTTTTAAAATAATGTATTCTTGCAAGAAGAACCCAGTCATTGCACAGGAATAATCTGTACCATGAGTGAGACGGAGAAGGGGAGGACTGAGTTGTTTTTATACCTCTTTTCCCCAAGGTCTCTGACAAAAGCAGATCTTCCCCCTCTGCATTCATTAGATACAGGGGCATTCCTTTGCAATGACTATTACTGATCACTGAGTATTTAAAATTTCTTAGCATTCTGATTACTCAGTCACAATAATAAACAATAAGACAAACTTTAATTCATATCATCACACGTACACTCTTCATCTCTGATTTTCGCATAAATGATCACTCTTTTAAACATTTGTGAAATAACATTTGGAAAAAGTTAGGCTGTTTTTTTTTTTTTTTTTTGTGGGGACAGTCCCTTAAGTATAAACAAGAAATAGTGTACAGATTAAGTAGGAAAAACTCATCAATTTAACATTTTGGTTATGTCAGCAGGCTATAATAATACAAAGAATAAAAGTAGAATAAAATCCCTCATTTCAAACCCTCTCCTTGTACGTCATCTCGTAACACGGATGACCACTGCTTATAACCATCTTTACATATCAAAACATTCTCAGAAAGAAAAGACCTACCTCATTTTAACATATTTCACAGTAGCTCTCGCTACTTGTATCATCATATTTGTGCTCATCATCCTCTGGATAGACTGTCATCTTTACCAGTTGAACAGACATCCCTGTTTTAACCAGTCTCTGTACTGAGCTGGAAACACACGTTATAATGCATGGTAAACATAACAATATCGACAGTCCCATCACCGCAATTGGTAACACGGTTTGAATCAGCCAATACCTCCATCCTCCCCAGAGATTCATAAACCAATTAAACCATGTACTCTCAACATGTTCTAGCTCCTGTACGGCTTTACTCATGTGTTCAATTACATTCGTGATGTTGTCGCTGTAATCTGGAATATTGAAACAACAAGACATTCCCAACATTTTGCAAACTCCCCCTTTCTCTGCAGTTAACATATCAAGAACCAACCTGTTTTGAATGACCGCATCTCTTAACTGTTTCATTTCATCATTTATCATTGTCAAAGCATTTTTTGCGCTATTAGCTATTGCTAATATTGTCCATGCTAGCCCATTTATCTTATTAATTGCTACCGTTGTACCCACCCCTAAGAACAATGACCACCCCACATTTGCTCCAGGCGTCATCCACGGATCAGATAATGTGTACCCTGCATAGTGCTTTGGTAAAACCCCAGGCAAAATTTCAACATTTCTTTTTTCCCTTCCCACCCCAGGTGCCTTGTTTGGCAAATACATATATATATATATATATATATATATATATATATATATATATAAAGCTGGATAACAACACCCTGACCATTTATTTGGCATCCGATGAAATGACCTGTTGCCACACACCCACACTGCTGCAGGTGAAGTTTCATGTGGATTGCTGAATGGGCATGTGAAGTTGACTTCTTTGTCATTGATAATGGCTGTACAGTTGTCTGCTGTTCTGTCCTTCACGTTGATTCTGACCCTGCAGTCAGACCATCCTGCTTTAAACCATCTCGCATTGTTCAGACAAATGCACACGTCACCCTGTGTCACCGTCACTCTCAGAGGTGGAATCGCTATATCAGTGTGGTTGTATTGTTGCCCGTGGTCACAGTCATCCGCAGGTCGCTTTGTTGGTGTCTTTCCTTTCTCCAGATCAATCACAGTTTTAAGCACATCAGTCATTTGCTGTGGAATCAGACACTTTGTTTGTTTTGCTGTCGCTACAGTCAGTGGGACAGCTTTCCAAGCATGAGACATTTGTAGACAAAGCCAGCAGCTTGTTGATATCTCCATTTCCTCCTTTTGCAGCATTGCCAGAGCACAGGCCTTGTTCCCTTGACAACTTATCATGGCCTTCTGCACTTCAGGATTCGCTTGACCTTTTCTTGTGACTCCGTTTCCCATCCAAGCCATTTCTTCCTTTGTCTCTTGTTCAAGCTCAGGTGCCTCAAAAGGTTTCGTCGTCGTTGTTGGAGCTGCTTCAACTACAATAATGTCAATTGTGTCATACCAGTCAGTTCCTTCTTTATCCAGTCCGCAGTAGTACCTGCCTTGATCAGAAAGTCTTACTTGTTTCAGCTTCACTCGCATTCCATCCCTGTTGTTGCTGAGTCTGTGGTTCGTTTGTACTCTGAATCTTTCGTCGTTCCCCTTCTTGTAGTCATAGAAGTACGCTTTCACGTTGCCCCACTTGCATGGGTCTCTGCAGACATAGAAAGGTGCATACTCTTCGCTGCATCCCTCACAGTTTGGACAGTTCTTTTTAAACAGGTTGCAGTTGAAAGTCACATTTGTTCCTTCTTGTATCGTGATGATGTCTCCTTCCAGACCACGCATTGGCTCCACGAACATAAATGCGTGTCTCTTGACATGTCGGATGGTATCGTTCGGTGCAGTTGTCTCAGTCCAGTTGTTGTGGTTTTCTGTTGATAACACTCTCAGGCCCTCGGTAAAATGCAGTATTATCATACAAATTGTCATTGCAAGCAAAGTCATTATGCACATACTCTTACCCAGACCACACATTCCCGGCACTCTGAATGGGTGCCACGGTTTTGGACGCTCCATTTCTTCCATTTGCTAGATCAGAACTGCAACTTTTCACAATGATTACTGCTTGTGACCACATGATGGGGTTCACTCTGCACACAGGTGGTGTTATTCTCTGTGGTTGGCCTTGCTCTTCCACTGATAGTGGTACTTGGTGTTCAAACTTGACCCCGGCGTTTATTGACATTCCCTTGGAACAATCTCCTCCTGTTGCTGATTCTCCTGTGATGTGTGCGGAACTGTCCTGCAGTGGTTGACATTAACCCACGTAGCTCTCTCTGCGACCCTCACCGCCATGTGAGTCATCAGTAGCACTTGGAATGGTCCCAGCCACCTTTTCGCCTTCCAGCTCTTTCTCCTCAGGTCACGAATCACAACGAAATCGCCAGGCCTGATTTTCCTTTCCCTGAGCAGCTTTCACCTGAACACAAACATTGGACAACAGAGAAGACATTTCTTTGCAATAATTCAACATGTCATTCTCACACAGATCTGTTGATGGCAGCCTCCCCCCCCCCCCCTCTATTACCAAAGAGTATTTCAAATGGACTTAAATTTGTTTTGACTCTTTTTCTCACTCTGGTGTACATCAACACAATTGGGAGTGCTTTAACCCATGTGAGCCCAGTTTCCTCACAGCACTTAGCCAATTTGTTCTTGATCGTTTGATTCTCCCTCTCAATAGCGCCTCCACTGGCGGCGTGGTAACTCCAGTGTGTTCTCATGTCAATTCCCAAAAACTGACCCACCTGCTTTATTGCTTCATTGACAATGTGTGTCCCATTGTCCGAGCTGATTTTCCTTGGAATTCCCCATCTTGGAACAATCTTGGTTAAAAGAGCTTTCGCTACCGCTGCCGAGTCTTGTTTCGAGGTTGGGAAGGCCTCAACCCATTTGGACCACATGTCAACCATCACCAGGCAGTATTTCTGCTTCCCACAAGGGGTTAACTCGATGAAATCCATCATCAGATATTCAAAAGGCCCCCCTGATGGTGGTTGAGATACTATAGGTGTTTTTATCCCTCTTGCCACGTTATGTGTGTTACAAATGACACATTTTTTGCACATTTTTTTAGCAAATATCGTGAAACCCTTTGTAAACCACAATTCTTTCATTTGCACAACCATTCCTGCTTTTGATACATGGTCTAACACGTGTATCAACTTTCCATAATGAGGAAAGAAGTGTTTGGGTAAACAAGGCATGCCATCACAGCTCATTCTCCTTAAACCTACAGCCAGCCGCCTTCCACTTGTTTTTCTCCTCGCCTGTGGAAAAAGTTTACATGCTCTGTAAACAAGAAACGTTGAGGTTATTGTCAGATATCAAAGCACACATAGTTTCTTTTGTCTCCATCGCTGCCGCGGCCTTCGCTGCCGCATCTGCTCATGCGTTTCCTGTTGAGACTGATTTGCAATTGGATATCTCGGCACTTTTGTACATTCTCAAACATTAATTCGAAACATTATCACATAAAGCTTCATCAGTCACACTCAAAGATTTGCAAGCATTGTCTTCATTGCAGAGAGCAGTATGTAAATCAGTGTATGTGTGCGTGTTGTATGTGTGTGTGGTTAAAAAAATGTTCACTTCCCTTTTCTGTAGCCGGCAGCTGATCACCCTCAGCTCGACCCCCCTCTCGCTTTTCCCCAAGGTCTCCGACAAAAGCAGATCTTCCCCCTCTGCATTCATTAGATTCAGGGGCATTCCTTTGCAATGACTAATACTGATCACAGAGTATTTAAAATTTCTACAACAAGCGACACCACTCTACCGTTCCTGTTAGGGTTTCCAGTCGAATCTCCACACTCAGTGAGAATCATGTTGAAGTAGCCCTTGTTATTGGTGATTCTATTGTAAGGAACGTGGAAATAGAGACTCTAGCCACTAATGTTAATTGTATTTTGGGCTCCAGAGCATCTGACATCAAATCAAATTTACAAGTGCTGGCTAATGCTAAATGTAGATTTTCTAAAATTGTTATTCATGTCGGCACTAATGATGTCTGGCTCAATTTGCCATCACGCAAGTATCAGTATGCAGCAACAGGTGAAAATTACTAGCATAAACTTAAGAACTACAGACAAATATAAATGTAAAGATAAATATAATAATTCATAATAAATAAGCCTAAAAAAATATTGTGTTCCAAAAAAATGTGTGTTCTTATCAAATGTGTTTGTATTCCGTTTTGGTCATATTTATGCCTAAAGAAAAAAAATAGAACTCAATTTTAGGATCATGGTGAACATGTCTTGTATTATCTTATGATTTAATCACTTTCGTCTTTGTTTATTTAATACAAAAATACCTGTATATATTACTGAACCTGCAGAGTTGTGTTCATGATGTGTAAGAGTGAACTAAACTTGCAGTACCTCACGAGATGATCGGAGATCATTTGCAGCACTCTCATAGACTACATTATTCTTGCAAACAGTTTTCAGTTGAATGAAACAGAGAAAAATGAATGATAACTCTTTACATGCGCTAGTTTCATGAGACAAGGTCCCGTTCCACGCCCCGAACAGTGAATCAGTCACGAGGATTGACAGCTTTTCTTTTGTCTGTTCTTAAAAATATAATAAAGTGTGTTTCTTCAAACAGCATTTCTTGTCATGTGTCACTCTGAGACACCTTTTGCAGGTAGATGAGCAAAATTACTTGTGCATGAAAAGCATTTAGAGAGGAGCTCGCAAACTGGATTGAGTCTCGTCGCATTTTGCGGGTGCTATATCACACCATGGTTGCACATAAAAATTTACGAACGTTTATAAAATCGCCCATGGAAAATACTCTTAACACCTAAGAGCAATAGTATTGGGAAACAAGTCCCAGAACTCAGATATATTTTGACTTTCATTGCACTCAGATATATTTTGTCTTCAAAATATAATCACGTTTCATCAAACGTGCGTCTTTGTGTCTAATTTATTGTAATATATCACTCCAAGAAGTCTTACAAGTCACCTTCCACAGTGGCTGGTATATCAGCAAAATACTCGGCATGAAAAATCTGCATTTGGCGGGTGTTCATTTCAAACCTTGTTCACTAGAAGTAGGCTATAAAACTAGGGAGAAAGGAAGTCAAAACATTGTCATTGACTTCAAGCTTTGCAATCGCACCCACACTTTCTGTTGGAAAAGTCTCTCTAGAAAGTTTTAAACGTTGGTGAATAGTGAGAGACCTGGCGAGCCACCTATGATTTTTAACAAAGAGCCACATATGGCTCGCTCTTGTATATTTGGATATTGGATAACTACATAATTTGTATTAACAAGCACCCATCATCTTAATGCCTGGGACAGTCAATAAATGCATGTCTGCTAAACTGTATATATATTTTGTTAAGGCAGTTCATGGTGCTATGGTCTGTTGGTCCTCTTTCAACATTTTGTCAATTGATTTCCATAGTCCAAATGCCTTAGCTTATTCTGATGAAACCAATGAGATCTAAGGCATGATACCAGGTAAAAGCTATCCATTAGCATTCCCATTCATCACAATGGCAGTTGCTCAGCTGGGTCAGCACACTGAAAATAAACATTTTGCTACTGACTGCTCCAGTACCCTGACATTGACCCCATACTGTCAAGTTATTAAAAAGTGGCATTTCTCATTGAACATAATTGCATCAATTCAAATGTGTGTACCTTTTCTTGTGGTGTGACTGTGAGCCTCAGAGCCACACGATCTGGTCCAGTGGAAACCAGGAAGTAATTGCAATCACTTAATCAATTAAGATTGTGATTTGAATGTTGTATTTTTCCTTTTAGATTACATTTTTATGCTACAATTATGGCTGGGTTTAGGCTTGTGGTTTGGGTAAGGGCATTTGGGTAATAGCAGCAGCTTCTGATCATTTTGAAAGGGAAAAACAAAGAATTTTGTGTTTGTTGAATGGACAGTTGGGGATGATTCTTATGGATCTGTTGAGTTTTTTCACTCCACAGGTGGAAAACTTCTCGGTTACGTATGTAAACTTTGTTCCTTGAGGGGAACGAGACGTTCCCTTTCATGGAACTCAAGCTGTGTATGATCACTAATGGAAATACATTCACGCCATGCAACCCTTAGCTGCCGACTGTCTAAGCCTATGTGGCAAGTTTATAGCAACTCACAAGTGAGCTAAAGCATCTGAATAAAAGCAATTATGAATTTACTCCTGTTCCAACATAGACAACCTGGGAAGCAGGAGTCTAGATTATAAAATCTTCCAAATGTATGCAGAGAGGTCCACCCTGCTACCATTCAAATGTTCTCCAAGGATGCATCTCTAGACAAAGCCCATAAGGATACCATGCTTCTGGAATGGGCTGGAATACCCAAAGGCGAAGGTAAACCGCACGCTTCGTAAGCACTAAAAATTGCATCAATCAGCCAATGAGACTTTGCTTGGACACTGAAACACCTCTTTTGTGGCCACCAAAGCACACAAACAACTACTCTGACTTACACCAATAGCTTGTTCGGTCAACATAAACTCACAGCACCTGAACTGGGCAAAGCATATGTAAATTTCATGCTCCTATGACTCAAGTGGAGGAGGAGAGAAAGCCTGAAAAAATAATGGTCTGTGCGCGAAATGTGGTAGAAATAACCTTGGTAAATAGACCAAACACAAACTTTGAACAACCTGGTGCAAAATCCATACACAAGGGATTGACCAACGGGGCATGCAAATCGCAGACTCTCTTGAACGATGCCAATGCCACTAGCAGTGCCGTTTTGAGAGTCAAAAGTGTATCTTTAACAGTTACAGGCTCAATCTGAGTACTAGAGAGTGCATCTAAAACATCACATAAATGCCATAAAGGAACACGGACAGAACAAAAAGTTCTAAGCTTGCACACACCACGCATAAAGTGAAAGACAAGAGAATATCTACCAATAAAGACTCCATTGATAAACACATGTTCAGTGGCATCAAAGACTTCAAGCGTATCTGGGACAACCCCTGCCCCAAAACTCTCCTGCAAAAATTCCAGCACTGTACTGACAGGGCAGTGAACTGGATTTTCACTTTGCGCTTCACACCAAGAAGCAAAAATATGCCACTAAAATGTATATAGCCTCCTCACTGATGAAACTCTAGCATTTAGAATGGTATCAAACACAGCAGGGGATAACCCATCCTTTAAAAGAGCGCCCCGTTGAGGGGCCACATCTATAACTTCTACAAGTTCAGCCAGGGGTGCCAAATGTTGCCCCGTGCCTAAGACAACATGTTCACTCTGACTGGAATCTCCCAAGGCGTCTTTTCCAGGAAACCAGAGTCGAAAAGCACACTTGAAATGGACAATACGGCGCCACTAACAGAAGCCGAACCCGATTGTTCCGAACCCTCTGCAGAACTGCGTGCCGCAGACTGATCAGTGGAAATGTGAAAAGATGTGCTCTCAACCACTGATGCCTCAGCGCATCAATGCCCAGTGTTGCAGGGGGCGAGAGAGAAAACCAGAGGGTACAGTGCAACATCTTGCTTTAAGCAAACCACTTCCACTCCAGAAGGTCCTCCAGATTTGTTCCATAAACTGAGGATGTAATGTCCATTCTCCGGGCATTAGACTCTGTCTAGACAGAAGATCTGCCCCCGAGTTAAACCGTCAAACATCTCAAATCCAGAATAGGTTTTCTGGGACCAGAAAAGAATGGCTTTAAAAGCTGCGTTCTACCTGAAATGAGCTTCCTGAACAAAGATGTCTTCGGAACAACCCCACTGAATACTGGCGGAGCCCACCTGAATTGAATGACATAGCCATGTATCGTTCAATGTACCAAGTTTGAAAAGCCCTGCAACTGCTGCAAAGCCGCTAGATGGGCAGGCAGAGGAATTAATGCATGGCTCTCACCTGTAGAATGACATGTAATTACTAGATGGGGCACTTGGCCTACTTTTGACAACTGCCCCACAACCAGCGTCACAGTGGAGGGGGGCCTTTGCGCCTATTCTACTGTGGCTGGTTGAATGGGATTTAATTTTTATTGTAATCAGTAGGGGTGTGCAGCGAAGCCATTATCTGTATTTGTATCTGTATCCATATGACAAAATTATCTGTCTCTTTGGTACTAGAAAATCACTAGGTATTATATCAAACACAGTTGAAAGCTATTTGGTCTTTTTATCTGTCTCCGTAAAACCGTGTTTGGGTGGGGCTTAAAATGGAAGTGCGTCAAAACTAAGTGAAATGCCTACTTTAAAAGTTACTCTTACATTTATAGTTTCTATTAATAAAATATGCCCTGTATATAGCCTATTTATAATTTATAAGTATACAACTATTATTTAAAAAAACATTATTTAAAAAAAAAAAAATTCTAGATGGAATTTGTTGTTAACTTTGTTTTTTCCTGGTAGTTCTGATATTAATATCTGCATGAAACAGAATTTTTGTTTGTCTGTGCATGTATAACAACATTATTCTTCAGGCAGAAGGTGTCAAGCAAAATGTGAAATGTAAAGCACACATTTTGCAGTGAATAATAAATACAAATTCAATTATTAAAATAAATTAAAATAAAATCAATATAGCCTACATGCAGGTGAAAGTCCCGTAAATGTATCAGTAAATATTGATTTATGATTAGACACCAATATTTAGTTAAATAATAATAATAATGTTAAATTTAAGGCGGCACAGTGGTGCAGCAGTTAGCACTGTCTCCTCACAGCAAGAAGGTCCTGGGTTCAAACCCCGGTTGCCCCGGCCTTTCTGTGTGGAGTTTGCATGTTCTCCCCGTGTCTGCGTGGGTTCTCTCCGGGTGCTCCGGCTTCCTCCCACCATCCAAAGACATGCAGGCTAGGTTAATTGGTGTCTCCAAAAATTGCCCTAGGTGTGGATGTGAGTGTGTCTGTCTATGTGTGGCCCTGCGATGAACTGGCGACCTGTCCAGGGTGTACCCTGCCTTTCGCCCAATGTTAGCTGGGATAGGCTCCAGCCGCCCGCGACCCTGTACACAGGATAAGCGGTTGACGATGGATGGATGTTAAATTTATATAGTGCCTTAACAAAGAAGTAGAAAAAAAGATGGGACATGTTTCATTTTTCATAAGGAGGAATAGATGAATACTCTAATAGATGAACTAATAGATTAATATTCTATGGAGCATTTAAACCTTTATGGAGCATTTTAACTTTTTTTTGTTTTGGAATAAAGTCTTAACCAGATAATTTCCTTAATCCCTGATGTGAATATAAATATGGTCAACTTTAAAAGATGGATAGAGGAGCTCCGACATGAACTCATCACTTCAGGTCAGGAATTTAACATTCCTCTTAGGTTTAGGCTATAAACAAATAAATGGGAATAACGTGTTAATCGTGTGATACATTATCACAAGACATTTCAAGAAGTGGGAAGTGTATTTGATGTTGTGTCTTAATGTTATACTTGATAAGCTCCAGACGTGCACAATTAACAGAGACCACAAACGGAATTGAGACCATGCCCATTCGATTTGAAATCACAATGTGCATAAGGTTTATACTTTAAAAATATTGGCTGCACAGATTTATATATTGTTAAGATCCATAACACTCTTTTCCAATTATCTGTTGTCCAATGTCTGTGTGCCACTCTACCTTTTCTTTATGTTTTTCTGTTTCAAAAGTGGCTTTTTCTTTGCAATTCTTTCCATAAGGCCTACACCCCTGAGCCTTCACTTTACTGTTTACATGAAACTGGTGTTGAGCGGGTAGAATTCAATGAAGATGTCAGCTGAGGACACGTGAGGCATCTATTTCTCAAGCTAGAGACTCTGATGTATTTATCCTTTTTTTTTTATTTGTGCATCTGCCCTTCCACATCTCTTTCTGTCCTTGTTAGAGCCAGTTGACCTTTGAAGACTGTAGCATACACATTTGTATGAAATCTTTAATTTTTTTCTTTTTGCAAATTCAAGCATTGTATAGCCTTCATTCCTCAAAGCAATGATTGAATGACGAGTTTCTAGAGAAAGATGTTTCTTTTTTGCCATTTCTTTTACCTAATATTGAACTTAAGACATGCCAGTCTGTTGCATACTGTGGCAACCCAAAAACAAAAACAAAGTTAAGCTTCATTTAACAAACCAAATAGCTTTCAACTGTGTTTGATATAATAATATAACAATATGAAAAGTAATTTTCTAGTACGAAATTAGCAATTTAGCATGATTACTCAAGGATAAAAGTGTTGGAGTGATTACTTCTGGAAATGGGGCCTGTCTAAATTTGATAAAAAATTAATTTTTCAAATAGTGATGGTGTTGTTTTTTGCATCTGTAATGTCCTGACTATACATTGTGATCAGCCACTTTGTTGAATTAAAGTACCAATTTCCTTCCCAAACAGCAAAATCTGTACATTATTCCAAAGAGCACAGCACAATGAAAGTAAAATTCTGTCTGAATTTCCACAGTGATATCAGTCGCTTATGTGTAAATGTTTTTTTAACTTGATAACATTCTAACTACATTAAACACACTGCATGTAGAGGTAGATTGTCATGCAGGTGGCAGGAACTTCATTAAAAAAAAGTATACTCCTCTCTCTCAATGTTGCTCATGCAGTGTTGATTACCCCTCTGCATGCCACCATTGCAGTAGGTGCCCTACTCCTGGCTTACAACATGAGTCATCTACACTGCAAAAAATAATTTTCAAGACAATAATTTTTGTCTTGTTTTCCAGAAAAATATCTAAACATTCTTAAAATGTGATTTATTTACTTAAATCAAGAAAACTGGTCTTTCTCTCAAAGTCTTGTTTTGAGAGAAATCTAATTAACTTAAGTGAACTTTATACTTAAAACAAGAAAAAAAAAATCTGCCAATGGGGTAAGAAAAATAAACTTAATTCAAAGGGAAAACAAGTGTATTTTGCTTACGCCACTGGCAGATTTTTTTTTTCTTTTTTTAAGTATAAAGTTCACTTAATTTAATAAGATTTCTCTCAAAACAAGACTTAAAATCTTATGCCAGTTTGCTTGTCAAGTAAATAAATCACATTTTAAGAATGTTTAGATATTTTTACTGGAAAACAAGACAAAAATTCTTGTCTTGAAAATCATTTTTTGCTGTGTACAGAATGTTCAGATTTTGATGTAGGTTATTTGCTTCATGCAGCTCTACTTTTCTTTAAACAAAGATGTTCTGAAGCAGTTTGATATGGTGTCCTACTCACACTGTCTGCCCAGCTCAATCAATATCCAAATTACAAGCACTGATCAAGAGCTGAGGTCAAGATATGATACAATTACTCACCACAAGCTTCTCCTTTGTATAGTGGGTTAATCATGACTCTCACATTGAGAGTTTATGCTCAAATTTGGATTACACATTGCTATCTAATCCTTAAGTACTGGAGTGACTATTATTTCAGCATCTTCACTCTGCTGATGCTTTGCAGAACTCGGTTTTGTAATGTGGCTACATCTCATAAAATAAACTACTAGAGAGATACTCAGACCCATGATAAACAGATTTAAGTAATGATATGGAGTGATAGCATGGTTAATGCAGTCTGTGTAGTGGGCCATTTGATAAATGAAAAGCAACTGAGTAGTGGCAGAATGCCACAATAAATACAAGTACAACTACAATTAGATGTAGAGCAAATAAATACATCCGAGTAAGGATTCTTCTTGAAGGACATTTATATTGTAGCAGTGATCTTTGAGAATATAGGTGAGAGTGAGAGAGAGAGAGAGAGAGAGAGAGAGAGAGAGAGAGAGGTCTGAGAAACAGACAAAGCAAATGAGAGACAGAGAAATAGTTTTGATGGTTTTCAAGTGGTTTTAGAGAGCAATCATTATGTACAGACCTCATAAGCACCATATTTGTTTTTTTTGATGGGAATGCAAACTGTTCTTTTAAGCTGTGTTGATTTTTCATTTGATGAGCCTTGTTTGCATTCCTGTAAAGATAAAAATGCAGCTATTCTGAATAAGGTCTATTCTTACCATATTCAAAAATGCTGTTATAAACATTAGCAACATTACGTATCGTTTCAAAATACTATTTTGCTATTTATTTTTTCTAAATTCATTACCATTTACCTTTACACTCATTTAACATAAACTGTGTCATGACAAGACAAGTCAAGTCAATTTTATTTGTATAGCGCCTTTCACAACACACATAGTTTCAAAGCAGCTTTACAGAAGATCAGGCTTTAACAGACAATAAAACTATAATGTCTATAATGTCGATGAATCATCATTGTGTAATTAGATAAAATACGATTGTTAGTCGTGTTTAAAAATAAGTAATTAAATAATAATTGTATTAATAACCCCAGTGAGAAAGCCGAAGGCAACTGTGGCAAGGAACTCAAAACTCCATAAAATGTTGATTAATGGAGAAAAATAACCTTGGAGAAACCAGACTCACTGTGGGGGCCAGTTCGCATCTAACTAACCCCACCCTAACCCTAAACCAGATTCACTAACATCATGAATATAATGACAATATTACTTATGTATAGTTAAAGTCATGGTTTATAATTATTAAACTAAGTAAGTGTTAAGGGTCAGTGTTTAAACATCAATTTTGTTTGAACTGTAAGATTAATGACCAATGTCTTTTAAGTCCATCCTGGATTAACTGCAGAATTTCACATAGATACAATTGTCCTTGTTATTTGGGTGATATTACAAAGGCTTTTGTTGGCAATTGTTAGTCTATGCATTCCACTTCAAGATCGTAGTCCATCAATAGACTGAGGTGATGCAGGTAGAGATCAGGGATGTGAAACGCAGTTCAACCTGGCCAGTAATTTCGGTGAGCTTCGGTGTGGTCCATCCTAAATCCAAGGTTCAGACAATGGCATATGAAGTATCCCATGTCTTATGGTTGGAGTTGGCATCAGTTCATCCTCTGAAGCCCATCATAATACACTGAAGTGATGTTTGGCTGGCACCGGCTGCATTTAGTCATCATCATTCAGTGACACGTAGCAGTGGAGTCCAACACAAAGCAGGAATGGTGCTGGATCCAGCCGGTTCCGGTGACCTCAGGATAGGAGTCCCAAGGTTGAGACATGGAAACAGATAAAATAATATTAGCATAGATGCTATTCAATTTATTACAGAGTTATAAATCATGATCAATGTTTCTAGTTTCTGGTTCCGGCAGACCCAACTAAAGCAGCCTAATTGTGGGTTGGAGGATAAATTAGGTGTATGCCTGGCTAAATAGATGAGTCTTTAGTCTAGACTTGATGAGGGAGTGTGTCTGCATCTCGAACAGTATTAGGGAGACTGTTCCATAGTTTAGGAGCCAAATATGAAAAGGATCTACCTCCTTTTGTGGATTTTGATATTCTAGGAACTATTAACAGGCCAGAATTTTGCAATCATAATGAACGTGATGGAATATAGTGTGGTAGAAGGTCACTTAAGTACTGCGGAGCCAGACCATTCAAAGCTTTGTATGTAGTTAACAGAATTCCCGTACTCACGTTACATGTATTTCGTTACTCCCCAACCTTTTATATATATCCCCGCGACCCTGTACAGGATAAGCGGTTGACGATGGATGGATGGATGGATATATATATATATATATATATATATATATGTGTGTGTGTGTGTGTGTATATATATATATATATATATATACATATACACTCACCTAAAGGATTATTAGGAACACCATACTAAATCTGTGTTTGACCCCCTTTCGCCTTGAGAACTGCCTTAATTCTACGTGGCATTGATTCAACAAGGTGCTGAAAGCATTCTTTAGAAATGTTGGCCCATATTGATAGGATAGCATCTTGCAGTTCATGGAGATTTGTGGGATGCACATCCAGGGCACGAAGCTCCCGTTCCACCACATCCCAAAGATGCTCTATTGGGTTGAGATCTGGTGACTGTGGGGGCCATTTTAGTACAGTGAACTCATTGTCATGTTCAAGAAACCAATTTGAAATGATTCGAGCTTTGTGACATGGTGCATTATCCTGCTGGAAGTAGCCATCAGAGGATGGGTACATGGTGGCCATAAAGGGATGGACATGGTCAGAAACAATGCTCAGGTAGGCCGTGGCATTTAAACGATGCCCAATTGGCACTAAGGGGCCTAAAGTGTGCCAAGAAAACATCCCCCACACCATTACACCACCAACACCAGCCTGCACAGTGGTAACAAGGCATGATGGATCCATGTTCTCATTCTGTTTACGCCAAATTCTGACTCTACCATCTGAATGTCTCAACAGAAATCGAGACTCATCAGACCAGGCAACATTTTTCCAGTCTTCAACTGTCCAATTTTGGTGAGCTCTTGCAAATTGTAGCCTCTTTTTCCTATTTGTAGTGGAGATGAGTGGTACCCGGTGGGGTATTCTGCTGTTGTAGCCCATCCGCCTCAAGGTTGTGCGTGTTGTGGCTTCACAAATGCTTTGCTGCATACCTCGGTTGTAACGAGTGGTTATTTCAGTCAAAGTTGCTCTTCTATCAGCTTGAATCAGTCGGCCCATTCTCCTCTGACCTCTAGCATCAACAAGGCATTTTCGCCCACAGGACTGCCGCATACTGGATGTTTTTCCCTTTTCACACCATTCTTTGTAAACCATAGAAATGGTTGTGCGTGAAAATCCCAGTAACTGAGCAGATTGTGAAATACTCAGACCGGCCCGTCTGGCACCAACAACCATGCCACGCTCTAAATTGCTTAAATCACCTTTCTTTCCCATTCTGACATTCAGTTTGGAGTTCAGGAGATTGTCTTGACCAGGACCACACCCCTAAATGCATTGAAGCAACTGCCATGTGATTGGTTGATTAGATAATAGCATTAATGAGAAATTGAACAGGTGTTCCTAATAATCCTTTAGGTGAGTGTATATATATATGTACTGTTAAAATATAAGATTCATGCAAAAACCAAGCTGCATGATGATCTTCAGGAGTTGCTACGAGAACTCGTCTTATTGCGGAGACCAGGCCTCCAGTCCTCTGCATCGCCTGATGCCGGTGCCCGGGGTAGGGGACGTCGTAAGCGGTGTGTGAGGAAGCAAAAGTGCGGCAAGAGGGCGAGGGTCCATGCTAGGCTAAAAACAAACCCTAGCCGGCCGGCTCTCCCATCTATCGTGCTTTCAAATGTTTGATCCTTGGACAATAAACTGGACTACATCCAACTCCAGCAGACTACGCAGCGTGAGCTTAGAGACTGCTGCGTCTTTGTTTTCACGGAGACTTGGCTCAGTGAAAGAGTTCCGGACAAGCCATTCAGCTAGACGGGCTTGCCTCATTTGTGCAGACAGAAATGCAGCTCTGTGCGGTAAGACTCGCGGTGGAGGCTTGTGTGCTTACATCAACATGGAATGGTGCAATAACTCTATGCTTGTCTCTAGTTACTGCTCATCGCTTGTGGAGCTTGTGACTGTTAGATGCAGACCTTTTTATTTACCACGGGAATTCACCACTGTTATTATAACCAGAGTTTACATTCTGCCCAGCGCTAACACTAAGGAAGCACTCTGTGAACTGTATGGGGCTATGAGCGAACTGCAGAACGCTCACCCTGATGGACTGTTTATTGTCACTGGAGAATTTAACCAAACGAATCAATGACAGTGCTCCCTAAATTCCACCAGTATGTGGTCTTTGCAACGAGAGGGGTGAACGCGCTTGATCTTGTTTACACAAACTTCCCAGGCGCGTTCCGGGCAGAGCTCCGCCCCCACCTTGGCTACTCAGACTACATCTCTGTTATGCTAATTCCAGCATACAGACCGCTTGTCAGACGCACAAAACCGCTCCAGAAGCTGGTAAAAACTTGGCCAGCAGGAGCCATCTCTGCTCTTCAGGACTGTTTTGAGTGTACTGACTGGCACATGTTCAGAGAGGCTGCAACATATGGTGACTCTACCAACTTGGAGAAATACACAGCATCGGTGACCAGCTACATCAGCAAGTGCATTGATGATGTCACCTTCTCCAAGACCATTACGACCATCATGCTCCAACAAGAAGCCGTGGTTGACTGCGGAAGTGCGTGGGCTGCTGAGGACCCAACACTCCACCTTCAGAGCAGGCGATAAGGCTGCCCTAAGAACAGCGAGGGCCCAACTGTCCCGGGCCATCAGAGAGGCAAAGCGCACACACGCCCAGAGAATCCACAGTCACTTCCAGGACAGCGGCACCATGCGGCGCATGTGGCAGGGCATCCAGGCTATCACCAACTACAGGACAACATCAGTTGCCTGTGACAAAGATGCCTCCCTTCCAGATGCACTGAATGACTTCTACGCTCGGTTTGAAGCACAGAATGACGTGGTGGCGAGGAAGACCACCCCTCCTCCCAACGAACAGGTGCTCTGTTTTTTTACAATGGCTGATGTGAGGAAAACTCTATGTAGAGTCAACCCACGGAAGGCTGCTGGACCAGACAACATTCCTGGCAGAGTGCTCAGAGGATGTGCAGACCAGCTGGCAGGTGTTCTTACCGACATCTTCAACATCTCTCTGAGCAGCGCCATTGTTCCAACGTGCTTCAAGGCCACCACCATCGTCCCCATGCCAAAGAAGTCTTCAGTGTCCTGCCTCAATGCCTACCGTCCGTCGCACACACACCCATCATCATGAAGTGCTTCGAGAGTCTCGTCATGAGGCACATTAAGATCCAGCTGCCCCCCTCACTAGACCTACTGCAGTTCGAGTATCGTTCAAACCGTTCAACAGACGACATCATTGCCACCACCCTCCATCTGGCCCTCACCCACCTAGATAAATAGGACTCATATGATCGAATGCTGTTCATAGACTTCAACTCAGCATTCAACACAATAATTCCTCAGCACCTGATAGGAAAGCTGAACCTGCTGGGCCTGGACACCTCCCTCTGAAACTGGATCCTGGACTTCCTGACTGGGAGACCTCAGTCAGTGCGGATCGGGAACAGCATCTCCACCACCACACTGAGCCCAGGGTTGTGTGCTCAGTCCACTGCTGTTCACTCTGCTGACTCATGACTGTGCAGCAATGCTCAGCTTGAACCACATCATTAAGTTTGCCGATGACACGACTGTGGTAGGTCTCATCAGCAAGAACAACGAGTCAGCATACAGAGAGTAGGTGCAGCGGCTAACGGACTGGTGTAGAGCCAACAACCTGATGTTGTTGACTTTAGGAGAGCACAGTGACCGCTCTCCGCTGAACATCGACGGCTCCTCTGTGGAGATCGTCAAGAGCAACACCAGCTCTATTACCAAGAAAGCCCAGCAGCGTCTCTACTTTCTTCGAAGGTTGAGGAAAGCACATCTCCCACCCCCCATCCTCACTACGTTCTATAAAGGGACTATTGAGAGCAACCTGAGCAGCTGCATCACTGCCTGGTTTGGGACTTGCACCGTTTCGGACCGCAAAGCCCTGCAGAGGATAGTGCGGACAGCTGAGAAGATCAACAGGGTCTCTCTTCCCTCCATCAAAGACATTTACAAAAAACATTGCATCCGCAAAGCAACCAGCATTGTGGATGACCCAACACACCCCTCACACAAACTCTTCACCCTCCTGCCGTCTGGCAAGAGGTACCGAAGCATTCGTGCCCTCACGGCCAGACTGTGTAACAGCTTCTTCCCCCAAGCCATCAGACTCCTCAATACTCAGAGACTGGACTGACACACACACACACACACACGTGTCCTGAGTTGCACTTTAATTATTGTCACTTTATACCTGGCTGCTACCTCAATAACTGCTATGTGCATAGAACACTCATCTCATAGTACGTGTTTACATTTGGCATTTTTAGAAACTGTCATCTTTTTGCACTACTGTGTACTGGTCAGCACTGCGTTGTCTTTCACTGTGCCTTGTCTCTCACTCTGTTGTAATTTAATGTACTGTCCCTTACTTTTTGCACACGTTTGCATGTGCACTTTATATAGGTATGTTATTTAGTCTGTGGAGTCTCATGTGATTCTGTGTTTGTCCTATGTTGTTTTATGTAGCACCATGGTCCTGTAGGAACGTTGTCTCTTTTCACTGTGTACTGCACTAACTGTATATGGTTGAACGACAATAAAAACCACTTGACTTGACTTGACATGCTCAGAACTTTGAGGCACAAAAAAAATCAGATAAAGGCAGTATAAAAGTAATACATAAAAGTCCAGTGGTGAAATCTATGTCTTTAGAAGAGACATTATAGGTGTGGCTGAGAAAAATATAAATATAAACATTAATAAAACATTTTCGGTGAACTATCCCTTTAATATATTTTGTGTGTTAAAGCACAGTTCTGTAATAAAAAGTTGTCATCATCGTAAAATACATAATTTTATTGTGTCAGGGGGCACCACGTTGAATCTCACCTAGGGCACCAAGTAAGCCAGAACCAGCACTGGATATATGCATCTGAAAGCTGACGGCTCAACGTGCAGGTAGCAAGTCAATGTGATCACACGAGAAGTCGACATTGCTACCGAATGTTCCAGCACCATGACATCGACCCCATTCTGCTGAGCTACTGATAAAAAAAAATTAAAAAAACACCTTGTCAGACATTTTTGCAATAATTTAAATGTCTTTACATTTTTCTGTGGTGCGACTGATAGCATGTTGAGCGAGCAGCCTCAGAGACATGGATTCTGATCACCTAGATACCAGGAAGAAATCACATTCATCTAATCAATAATGAGTGTGATACTGAGGATGCATTTTCCCACTTAGTATTTTTACTGTACTGAACAACTAAAAACAACTTACTTTTATTTCCACATCTCATATGTATATGTTCAACAACACTTCCAGATTGCCACTGGAAGATTAACTGAAACATTATGTGCAATCAAATTTGGTACTACCGGTGCTGCTGCAATATATATATATATATATATATATATAAAACACGCACAAAAATTGTAATATAAATGGTAAAATATGATTAATAAAATCTATATATTGAAGGAATGCATTTCCACTCAGATCATGTATGAACACAGCATCTGTCATAAACAGATTTCTAGCCCAGATACATGTAAGCCATGCACACATATTCCATATTGAATTAGACTTACACTTGTTTGCAAATCACCACAAGTTGAGGAAAATCCGTTATTACACATTGAAGTAAGTGGTAACAAATTCAATTTGTCTCTGCAGATCTGATATGCATTTAAAAAACTCCCTTTATTTTGCTCTATTGACAGGAACAAGGTACATCCTGATTTTCAATTCAATAAGTAGCTAATTAAATTGGTTACCAACAGTCATGAAGAGAAATATCCCTCTACATGTGGGATTTAATTGGATTATTTAATATGATATAAAGACACTCTGCAGTCTTAGATTGAACGTCTGCAAACATGAGGGATGTGTACAGTGTTGGTAATGTCAAACTGGATAAGGTAACTAATCTTTCATTTAATTACTCTAATGACTCAGCTTCTAATTAGTGTGGAGGCTTATATCTGGAGAGCATATATGGGATGATAATGTACTGTAGTCATTAACTGCTCAGATGAGAGAAATTGCACCACAGTTTTCCATGCAAATTTCTCCTTCAGTGTCCTTCACTCATTCTCTTGCATCCACACCACAATAAACCTGCTACAAAATAAATATTTTATAACATTTTACAAGACATGTTGATTAATAACAAGGGCTGTTAATAATCTAAAACATTTATGTTGCAAGCACAAATAATTTAATAGTTTTTTTTTTTTTTTCATAGTTAAAATGTATGCAAAAAGTTAAAACGCATTCAGTTCCATTTTAAGGTAAGGAAACAAAATAATATGTATAATTACTTAGTTTGGCTAGTTGAGTGGATGACACTAATAGTTCCTTATGAACATTATATTACATGTAATAGTGTGAATATGGACCTGCTGTCCTCCGCTGGTGTTTGCATTAACATTTCTACAATAGACATGGCTTCTCTCATTGAGCATTAATGATAATTACATTTCAACATAAAATAATGCGAATTACTTTAAATTCTGTATATCATAGTTTTGATTTATTAATACATTATCTGCTCAGGGGCGGAGTTACTATTTCCAGGGCCCTAATCATCCAAAAAGCTTCTGTTGGTGTGCACAATCGGTAAAGATTTAGGCTAGTCCTCAAAAATGTGTGTGTTCGAACAACGCCAAGACTAGTCTTAAAGTAGCACTTCTATTGTCCTGGAACTCTTTGCATTGTGGTTGGCCCAGGGTATGTGTTGGCTGTGCTTAGCCCTGCCATTGCTGTTGCAGCTGTATTTTAATATTCTAATCAGAGTGAAGATGATAAAGTTAGAGGTGTGAACATATGACAGGCCTCCTACTCAAACCTAAATCTCCAAATAGTTTGGGGAGATCGGTCCAAAGTGCTAATTCAATGTTAAGCATACTCTCGGGAGAGAGGAAATAGATCTGTCTTGCAGCACCTTGACAGCGTGACTTCCTACACAAGTTGGCAGTGTGGAGTGAGCTGAGACTATCTTAACTGGTCTGTCCAGATGACTTCCATATCAGTTCCATCCCAGCAACTTCTGTCTCCAGTCTCATTTTGAAGGACCAGAAAATTAGAGGAATAAAATGTGTTTATTTCTTCTCTCTCGAATGGACAGTACATGATGATCCTTAAATATCCCTGTTGTACTCCACAAGTGGCAAACTTGGTTGAAGCTTGTACCAGCCTGCCATTAGATTACAAACAAATTCTGCAGATCAGGCTGAGTGCATTTCAATTTAGGGTCTGTATTATTGATCTGAAAGAACAGAACAAGTTCCCTGACATAGACCTCTCTCCTCTAAGTTACACATTTGAAAATTGAGTGGATTCTTACCTTGTGTTATTAGCCTTCCCAGATATGTACATTACAGCTTGATCCTTCAGAAAATAATAAATACATTTACACGTGGAAGCTTCCTGTATACAGATCATTCGTATTTTGGTCAAAGTCTAAATGGCTGACTGCTTTGTTTTCTTCTTCTTCTTCTTCTTCTTCTTCTTCATCTTCTTCTTCTTCTTTTTGCATTATTGTAAGTGTGTGTAATACAAGTATGTCTATAGTACACAGAGGAAGCAGTCTGAATAGGTTTGCGTATCAATATGAATGATTTATAATGCTCACACGCACACTGCTGAATCATATACGGAAAATAAACATAATGCTGGTTGAGGTAGATCTTCAATCAATGGAAACCAAACCTGCAAATATCTCCTATGGTTTGCCAGTGATGAAGATTAATAAAGTAATAATAATCTTAATAAGTTCAACATGTGTGCAGCTTATGAATGACACTGCAGGTAAAAAATAGTACCATGGCATTACCATGATTTTTGCCCGAATGCTTCGGTACCTCTTGCCAGATGGCAGGAGGGTAAAGAGTTTGTGTGAGGGGTGTGCGGGGTCCTCCACAATGCTGGTTGCTTTGCGAATGCAGTGTTTTATGTAAATGTCTTTGATGGAGGGAAGAAAGACCCCAATGACCTTCTCAGCTGTACTCACTATCCTCTGCAGGGCTTTGCGGTCCGAACCGGTGCAAGTCCCAAACCAGGCAGTGATGCAGCTGCTCAGGATGCTCTCAATAGTCCCTCTATAGAATGTTGTGAGGATGGCGGGTGGGAGATGTGCTTTCCTCAGCCTTCGAAGAAAGTAGAGACGCTGCTGGGCTTTCTTCTTAATAGAGCTGGTGTTGAGGGACCAGGTGAGGTTCTCCGCCAGGTGAACACCAAGGAATTTGGTGCTCTTGACGATCTCCACAGAAGAGCCGTCAATGTTCAGCGGAGAGCGTTCACTTTGTGCTCTCCTAAAGTCAACAACCATCTCTTTTGTTTTGTCGACATTCATGGACAGGTTGTTGACTCTACACCAGTCCGTTAACCGCTGTACCTCCTCTCTGTATGCTGACTCGTCGTTCTTGCTGATGAGAACCACCACGGTCGTGTCATCGGCGAACTTGATGATGTGATTGGAGTTGTGCATTGCTGCTGTGCATCATGTGACTAAAGAAAGATAGAGAAGGACAGTTTTTTATGTTTTCTTTTAAATAATTTATATAGACATTATGAAATATAAAGGAGATGATGGGGAGGTGGAGGGATGAGAGTGAGGGAAGCAGGTGTTTATATATCCTTGGAATGTGATTGGCAGGCCTAGATGAACAAGCTCATCCTGAATACATGTTTGAAACTTCATTTTTGGTGCATAATGTGCATGGAACATCAAAAGCAGCAGACAGGGAAAAGTTTATTTCACACTTTGAAGGCCTTTCAAAAGTAATCAGCCACTTATAAAACATCTATTATATGATGAAATACTTGAAAATCTACAAGTTGAATTTTATATATATATATATATATATATATATATATATATATATATATATATATATATATATATATACACACACACACACACACACACACTAAAACTTATAGTTCATACAAAATCATTTTAAACCACTACCCCACAAATGTTTATTAAACCACTTCTAAACATAAATAACTAATGTTGGCATTATATATATATATATATATATATATATATATATATATAGACATCATTTCAAATCAGCTGTACAGGAAATAGAAAAATATGCTTTTTTGTGTGGTAAAGGCATCTACAGCATTGGTATATGTAACCACAACCAATGAAAGTGCCATCAGCTAGTGGTTTATCACTGATTATACAAAATATTGTATAAACACTGTAAATTGTCCATCTTAGAGCAGCTAATAATTGATTAAGCTAAGAGTGTGTGAGCATGCTGTAATATTTGTAAGAGCCTTAAAACCTGTTAATGTGCATGTCACAGGGTTTTTAAAGTGTAGCAAGTGATCCTTTGTGTTGGCAAATGTTTCTACCCTCATGCTTGGTATGCATGTTACACAAGCATTCTCCCTGCTTTGGGCAGCAGCCATCATTATGATATTGTAATACAAATGAGTTGGCAATGCACTGCTTTTGGACAGATTATTATAGTTTAGCATTCTGTTTCATTGTAAGTCAATTGTGTTAAATGATATAACAGGGAGACAAAATTGCATCACACTGCACCTTGTCCGTTGATGGAAGTTGTTGCTGAATTCTAACACAGGGAAAAGAAGATCCTTTTCCCTTTCCGATAATTCTGCCAAAAATGACAACTTGACTCAATGCATGTCATTTCCATTTTAATGGGAATCAATCACACTTCAACGCATGTGAATGTCTTTGGGATGTTTGCCTGAGTGTTGCATGAGGCAAGCAAATTGGTAGGTGATATTTTATGATATTGATGGTTGAAGTGTAAATGTCAGATTTCTCTAAAGAGACAAAATAAACAAGTTAAACTGTTTGCCTTACTATGGGCAAAAATATGCAACAATTGTGTACTTACCATTACACACAGAATGTATGTAGTGTAATTGAGTGAACTGCCACCAGAGAGAGCATATTTTCTCAGTATTTTAGTGTGATGGATGTGTGCTTGTTCGTGTTTTAACCAGTACAGTTACAGGGAAAGTAATTCATATTGTATCCTGATGATCACAGCATTCCTTCATGGTGGACAATGAATAGCAGTTCAGCAGTATTATTCCACCCTGAACATTGCTTTGAGAAATAGTCCGAATGGATGTGCCTTGGCACCCCATAGGTATAGAACCACATCTCTGTCAAAATATGAGCAATGGTGCTGGCCCTCTGGTCTTTTGTTGTGTATGCCTGTGTGAATTTGGAAAAAAACATCAGTAAGTATGAGATCATTATCATATCCATTACTTGCCCGCTCCAGCAGAGTAAAGTCGGTCGCAAGAATCTCGAAAGGATTAGAGGCCATCAAATGCCCCATGACAGTTCATATTCTAGGGCAAACAGCTTTAGTAGTCACATAATAATAACATTATGTACACCACTTTTTAATATCACAGCACATTTTGGGCCAGAAACATCTCTGCCTTATCAGCTCTGTTGTTCTCTCTACCCCCTGGTGGCCATAATTGTCACAAAGGCCTCTAAACACCTCAACTTTAAAAGCCTCAAGGAAAAGCACTTGCAATGTCCTTGTTTGTCCTGGTGACAAGAAGACCTCCCGACATACTGTAGAATTCCATCCTCCTCTTGGATTTGTTTCCACTGTCGAACCAGCTCTAAAACTCTTTGGCCCTTTCGGCCCACGTAGGAATTCCTTCCTCCTCCAATAGCGCAAAAATGCACCAATATGGGAACACAAACTTGAAGGACTTGCATCTCTTTTTCCATGAGAGTGGGTTGCATCTATGGCAGAGATAGTTGGGACGCTAAGAGCAAGAGGGGGGCAATCAAAATGTGTAAATTCTAGTGGTGAAAGAGTAATGCCTGAACTCACAGCTGACACAGTACTTGGATGTGGTGCTTGTGGCAAGCGGGAGAGGGCTTCTCCATTACAAATAGCAGTGCCAGGCCGGTACTTCAACTCAATATCAAACAGGGCTAACTGAGAAGCCCAACATTGCACTACAGTGGCTAACTTAGCGGTCTGAAGATAACTAAGAGGGTTGTTATAGGTAAAAATTATAAACTTGGCCCCTAGCAAATATTCCTGAAACTTATCAGTTACTGCCCACTTCAGAGCCAAAATTTATAACTAGCTATTGGTCTCCATCAGTCATCCTGCTCCTGAGATAAGACTGCACCTATTCCAGCATGACTGCCATCAATTTCTAGCACAAAAGGCTTTGCAAATCGGCATAATCCAAAACAGTGGCCTTCACTAGTCTCTGTTTTAGGGTCAAGAAGACTCGCTCCACATGCTCTCCATTATAATGTTAGTACCGGTGCCTGATCTCATTCTATTCCCTTACAACTCTCCCACCAGTTTATGTAGGGGAGCCACATGCTTTGTAAACCCCTCTACAAATCTACGGTAGCAGGTTGCGAAACCCAGGAAGGGCCAAAGCTCATTTAAATTATTAGGCTGCTTCCAGTCAGCTACAGTGCTAATCTTAACAGGGTCTGTGGACACCCTTTTGGAAGAAATCACATGACCATGTTATTTTACTTCCTGTTGAAAAAGTGACACTTTTTCAGATTCAGGATGTTTTGTAGTAACCAAACCAACACAATTTCCAAACATTGGAGATGCTGCTCAAAAGACACTGAATAGATTGCAATATCATCCAAATATAATAGGAGAGACTGATGCCGCTAATCACCAAAATATCTCTCCATAAGCAGCTGAAATGTACTTGGGGAATTACATAACCAAAATGGCATTCTATTATACTCAAAAAGGCCAAATGGTGTACAAAAAGCAGTATTTTCCTTATCCCCCTCAGCTACAGGGACATGATTGTATCCACTTGCAAGATCTAGGGTTTAAACCACTTTGCTCCTGTTGGCACATTCAAAGACTATTTTCGTGGTAGTAGGTATGCATCCTTTCGTATTTTGGCACAGAGTTCCTGAAGGCTGCACTAAAGGGACCAAGTAGATTTCTTGCCATTTGGAGTTGTTCCTCTGATAATAATGTCAGGAAACTTCAGAAAAGTTCAATGATGGCTCACTGGCTGCCTTTGATTAAAAGCCACACACTTCACCACTTTCCTCAAAATGAACTGCACTAACATTACTCTGTAAACTAACTAGATGTAAATGACCAAGAACAGTTTTCTTTTTCACTGTTCGTTCTTGCTAATATTAACAACTGGTATATTCACAGTTACCTCCTCTGTGGTAAAAGAGCCTTAGATATGATAAGGTTAGTTTGAAGGTAACCCCCTCATATGTCTGGGGTTCCAGACGTAATAGTGGCTGACAAACCATGGGGATATTTAGTGGGGACCCATCTAAAGGAACCAGCTGGAATGTGTACTGCTGGGCCTGCACCTACTACTGCTTTGCCCACCAGACCGGTCTCTACAGTATGAGCTAAGCTCTTACACTACATCAGAGCTATCTTCCACTCTGTCACAGCTAATTAAAGTTCAGGTGAATAAAACAGCTCCTCAATGTGCTGTCCAAACAGCTCTTGATGGCAACTGCTGATGATATTCATCCTAAGATGGCCAGGTTTGGATAGTTTGTGCTGCCTAGTAGGCTGGACTTTTTAATCTTTAACAATCAACATTCCCATCTTGGGAAGAGCCTTTCCCAACACTTCAATATCAATTGCCACAATATGGGATGTCTAATCCATTAGCAGACTTGAGATGAAGCCAGTTTCTAAGGTTAGAAATGTTGTACATAGAAACCTTCAGTGATTGTTGACACCATAGATCCTGTGTCAAGCAGACAAGATGTAGGAACACCCCCAACTTTAACTTGTAAAACCTGGCATGTTCATAAAAGCTGGGGTAATGTATTATATGTTATAGTTAAGACCACAGGACCCCCTTCAGGATCCAGGCTCCCATCACCTGAGGGCGTTAGTTTTCCTGCTGTGCCAAGACATCACCCATTACATTTAGTTCCCTACGTAGCACTGGGTTCTGTCCCTCACTGACATGTTCCTGACCAGCTGATTGTTCCCTACTAACTCCTATTTGAGGGGTTATTATTAGATCTGTTTGACAATATCTAACAATGTGTCCTTTTTTTATTACAGCACAAGTAGCTGGGTTTGTCATTAGTCTGAACTGTTTTGTCCGAGCACCAGTTAACACATCTGGAATGGTTAATGGACTAGTTGAGTCCAAGTGTTTCAAAATGGTATCCAACTGGGCCTGTTGCTTTAGAAAACATTCCTTCAGTTCACTTAACTTACACTCACCTAAAGGATTATTAGGAACACCTGTTCAATTTCTCATTAATGCAATTATCTAATCAACCAATCACATGGCAGTTGCTTCAATGCATTTAGGGGTGTGGTCCTGGTCAAGACAATCTCCTGAACTCCAAACTGAATGTCAGAATGGGAAAGAAAGGTGATTTAAGCAATTTTGAGTGTGGCATGGTTGTTGGTGCCAGACGGGCCGGTCTGAGTATTTCACAATCTGCTCAATTACTGGGATTTTCACGCACAACCATTTCTAGGGTTTACAAAGAATGGTGTGAAAAGGGAAAAACATCCAGTATGCGGCAGTCCTGTGGGCGAAAATGCCTTGTTGATGCTAGAGGTCAGAGGAGAATGGGCCGACTGATTCAAGCTGATAGAAGAGCAACTTTGACTGAAATAACCACTCGTTACAACCGAGGTATGCAGCAAAGCATTTGTGAAGCCACAACACGCACAACCTTGAGGCGGATGGGCTACAACAGCAGAATACCCCACTGGGTACCACTCAGCTCCACTACAAATAGGAAAAAGAGGCTACAATTCGCAAGAGCTCACCAAAATTGGACAGTTGAAGACTGGAAAAATGTTGCCTGGTCTGATGAGTTTCGATTTCTGTTGAGACATTCAGATGGTAGAGTCAGAATTTGGCGTAAACAGAATGAGAACATGGATCCATCATGCCTTGTTACCACTGTGCAGGCTGGTGGTGGTGGTGGTGGTGTAATGGTGTGGGGGATGTTTTCTTGGCACACTTTAGGCCCCTTAGTGCCAATTGGGCATCGTTTAAATGCCACGGCCTACCTGAGCATTGTTTCTGACCATGTCCATCCCTTTATGGCCACCATGTACCCATCCTCTGATGGCTACTTCCAGCAGGATAATGCACCATGTCACAAAGCTCGAATCATTTCAAATTGGTTTCTTGAACATGACAATGAGTTCACTGTACTAAAATGGCCCCCACAGTCACCAGATCTCAACCCAATAGAGCATCTTTGGGATGTGGTGGAACGGGAGCTTCATGCCCTGGATGTGCATCCCACAAATCTCCATCAACTGCAAGATGCTATCCTATCAATATGGGCCAACATTTCTAAAGAATGCTTTCAGCACCTTGTTGAATCAATGCCACATAGAATTAAGGCAGTTCTGAAGGCGAAAGTGGGTCAAACACAGTATTAGTATGGTGTTCCTAATAATCCTTTAGGTGAGTGTATTAGTGGCCAACAGATAAGGTATTAGGCTAAAGGTCTTGTGAACTTACCATCTGTGCTTTACAGGAGTACTAGGCACAAGCCAGAGTACTAGAAATTTCCCCCTCATCTACCCAAAGTATGGTTTCACTACATATTTTAAGGAAAGATACATCAGCATTACACTGAACTTGACTTTTTAGTTTCCTATGTAGCATATTGTCATGAAGGTGCTTAATAAACTATGCTCAATAAAATGAACTGTTTCTGCAAACTGATAAAGGACTTAGAACAACCTTAAATATCTAGAATAATATAACAAATATTTTCTGGGTCATTTTATCAGCTCACGGGGGAAATATTATAGTTATCTATCTATAATATCTCAGTTTTAGCTTACCCATCTAAAATATCATAGACAAATAAAACTTTCTCAGCTAATGGCATAGGCTAAAGTATTAGTGACCTATGGACCTCCTCCACCCAATCTTCTGCAGACAAGGCATCATGTGACATTTTAACCAAAAACCTTGGGCACTTTTCAAATAATACTCTGTAACAGGTGTACATGAAGGTGCAAGAATAGGATGCACTGGACGATCATCATTATAACTGGCAGCTTCTAGGTCATTAGAATAAACATTAGTGGACTTCCGGGTGAGCTCATGGAGTAGTCGGTCGCATCGAACCCTGTCTCCCACTTTAACCTCGAAAATCCCGTTTGAACTCACTATTCTGTTTGTTATTTTTAACAAAATAATACATGAGAGGGAGAAGAAGCACACTAGGCCACAAAAGATCGATAAAAATGCCCAAAGCTCAAGATAAAAGTGCCTCAGCCGCAAAAGCTAACACCCAACCGGACCAAGCTAGCAACGTCACAGCTGGTGCGGGAACAGGGAGCCCCGGGAAAAGTATGGACACCGCTGGGGTACTTAAGGCAATAGAGGACTTAAAATCTGATTTAAAAGGAGACAATGCAAAGCTCAAACAGGATATTGGCCAACTGGGACAAGAAATCAACGGTAAACTGGACAATATTGCAACCGACGTACAAGGCCTATCACAGCATATGGATGAGGCGGAGGCCCTCGTGAACCAGGTGGAGGGCTGGACAGAGGAGGCGACTGAGGCGCTGTGCACCTGCCTCGAACAGCAGAGGAAACTTCAGATCAAAGTGCTTGACCTAGAATCACGATCCAGAAGAAATAACATACGTGTCTTTGGGGTACCAGAAGGTCAAGAGGGGGTCTCTGTGACGCAGTTTATTGAGAAGCTTTTGCAGGGCCAGCTACAACTACCGGAGGATATTAACCTTAAAATACAACGCGCACATCGGGCTCTTGCAAGTAAACCACCGCCCGGAGCATCACCGAGGGCTGTAATTGTTAATTTTCTGGAGTTTTCTACGAAAGAAATGATCTTGAGGGAAGTGTGGAAAAAAGGCAAGATACAGGTGGGCACCGCATTTATACACTTATACACACGACCATGATTACGCACCCGAGATTGTTAAGAGGCGCAAAGAATACAACGCCATTAAAAAAATACTCAAGGAAAAAGGCATACGTTTCCAAACGCCGTTCACTAACATGAGGATCCACTGGGAGACTGGCGTGCGCACATACTCCAGCACTCGGGAAGCCTATAAGGAGCTGAAGAGACGCGGATTTCAAGTGGAGGAGCCGGTTACAGACGACGGAGGGACCAGCGCGGAGTCTCGTCTTCGAGATCTATTGGGCTGGCAACCGGCGAGCAGCAGCGGGCCTGCCGTGACGCTCAGAGCGAAGGCTAAGTTGCAAGAATTCCAGAGGGATCAATCTGATTAAAAAGGAGCTGGGCATCATGCTACAACGCGATGTTTTTTAGGCCAGGACTTGATTATCTACTACGTGGGAGAGGTCACACTTTATCGTCTACGTTGGACTAATAGGATGGACGTGTTTTTACATCCAGACACATCTACTGTCTTTTTCGGGCCCTCTCGTCCAGAGAGACTTAACCCTCAACCTGCCAATGGGGTTACAGGGGAGGAGGAAGAATCCTCTTTTCGTTTGGAAGTCAGTTCATTAAGGTTAATTTTTGTTATTGTTCAATGTGTGTTTTTAGGGGTCGCTAAACCATGTAAGTGTTTTTGTTATTATAACAGTGTCATATGATTTAAAAATTGCTTCTTTAAATGTAAATGGATTGAGTAATCCAGTGAAAAGAAAAAGGGTTCTAGCTAAATTGAGAAGAGATGGGATACAAGTAGATTTTCTACAGGAGACGCATATGTCTAAGCAAGAACATGATAAATTTAAAACATTAGGGTACTCTAATACATTTCATAGCTGGTGTAAAAATAGTAGGAAAAGGGGGGTGGCTACTCTCATTTCCAACTCTTTAAACTTTGAATTAATTTCTGAAAAGGTTGATAAAGAAGGCAGGTTTATTATTATAAAATGGAGAATTGATAATGTTGTGGTCACGTTTGCTAACATTTACGTCCCACCGGAAAGTGACAGGAAATTTTTAAAACTGCTTTTTGATACAATAATCTCAGTAAGTGAGGGGATCCTAGTTTGTGCTGGAGATTGGAATACAATTCTAAATTATGCCTTGGATACAACCAGCTCCAAAAAACAAAAAACTGGCAGGTCAAAAGATCTTAATATTTTAATTAGAGAGACGGGTATGTTTGATGTCTGGAGGGATTTCCACATTAAAGAGAGAGATTTTACCCATTATTCTCTCACACATAAAGTCCACTCCAGGATTGACTTCTTTTTGATGAACACCACTGATAGGTTTAGGGTGAAGGAATGCAAAATTGGAACATCTGATATATCTGACCACAATATTGTTTATTTGTCTATTCATTTATCTAATCAACAAAAACAACTTTATGGCGCTTAAATATAAGCATTCTCAATAAGGAAATCACAACAAATGACATTAAGAAGGAAATAGTAGAATGTGTAGAGGATAATAACAATGGTCAGGTAAATCCTACTCTGGTTTGGGATACAGTTAAAGCAGTAATGAGAGGCAGACTCATTTCAAGAACTGCCTATTTGAAGAAGATAAAACGATTAAAATATGAGTTGGAAAAGACACTTAGGAGTTTAGAACTAAAACAACAAGAAAGTACTAATGATCAAGAATTGACCGAACATATAACAGTTATTAAAAATAATATAAATGTTATGATACACGAGTAGATAGAGAAAAAATTAAGATTTTCAAAACAGACTTTTTACGAATCTGGCCCAAAAGCCACAAGAATTTGTTATGTATAAAGCGTTGTTACTTTAAGACATAAGTCATGAGTGTAGTCGTAGAATGATGACGAAGTGATAAGCTTCAGTATATACAAGTGCATGTGAGCAATAAAGCGAAGCAAGTTCTTTAGTTCCTGAATTGATGTTTCAGACTCTTCTTTTTAATGTCCTCTGTCTTATTAAAAAGAGAAAGACACGACAAAGTGGCGACTTGCTGAAGATTAGAGTAGTAATCAGTGCAGAAAACAGCGGAACGCGGTGCGAACTCTGAGTGACATTATGGCTGGCATCATAGGGAATATCGGACAATTCGACGAAAATGTTGAACAATGGAGCTCATACACAGAGCGATTTGAATATTTCCTACAGGCAAACGCAATTGAGGGTGAGAAAATTGTGCCCACGTTCCTGTGTGATGGGTGCAAAGACTTTTACTTTGTTACGCAGCCTCGTTCAGCCTCGGAAACCGGGTGAGAAAACTTATGATGAGATTGTTGCAGTGTTGAGCGCACATTTTTCACCTAAACCGCTGGTGATAGCAGAACGATTTCGGTTTCACAAGAGAAATCAGGAAGAGGGAGAAACTGTTACTATGTTTGTGGCTGCACTGAAGAAATTGTCAGAGCACTGTGAATTCGGTGATGTGTTGAATGATACCATCAGAGACAGGCTCGTTTGTGGATTAAGAAGTGAAGGCATTCAAAAAAGGCTGTTAAGTGAAAGTAATCTCACATTGCAGAAAGCCACTGAAATAAGTGTAAGCATGGAACTGGCTGCTAAAGAAGCACAGCATTTCAGTAGCTCTGAAAAAGTCTATAAATTGTCTGCTGACATGAGCACATTCCAGAATTTCCCTAGCAAAGCATCTACTAATGCAACATGTTTTAGATGTGACAAAGTCGGACATCTTGCATCGGAGTGTTGGAGTAAAGAGTTAGTGTGTCATAGTTGTGGAAAAAAAGGCCACATAGAACGTGCTTGCAGAGGAAAACAAAAGGCTGCAAAACAAAATTTCAGCAAAATGTCTGGCACATCAAAGAACAAGAAGAATGTGTATACAATGCAGTCAAATTGCAAGTGCACAGACGACACTGAGTCTTCCTCAGAGAAAGTTCCTGTGAAAATTTTAGTCGTGGAAGGAGACTCCAAAGGCTATTGGGTGACACCTGTCATTGAGGGAGAGCCGGTGAATATGGAGATAGACACTGGTGCTGCTGTTTCTATTGTGTCAGATGCTGTGTACTACAGAGCCCTAAAACATGTCTACATGAAGCCCTCCAAGACAGTGTTGAAAACATATACGGGGGAGCCTGTGTCATTAAGAGGTGTAATGGATGTGGAAGTGGAATTAAATGGTCAGTCAGCAACGCTGCCACTGTATGTGGTAAAAGGGAACTACCCAGCTTTACTTGGACGAGAATGGCTGGAAACAATTAAATTGGATTGGCCCACAGTGCGGTTGGTGTCCAAGGGAAACACGGAACTCAGGGATGTTTTAGAAAAACATGCTGATGTTTTCAAGGATGAACTGGGGACAATGAAAGACATTACAGTCAAGCTCGACATTAAGCCTGATAGTAAGGCCAAGTGTTGCAAAGCCCGGTCTGTGCCATATGCTATCAGATCAAAAGTTGAGTCCGCTCTGGAAGATCTGGTAAACAGTGGAGTCATCATACCAGTGAGTAACAGTGAGTGGGCTACACCTATAGTACCAGTCCCTAAAAAGGATGGTGCCATTAGAATTTGTGGTGATTTTAAAGTTACAGTAAACCCGGTACTGTCTCCTGACCAGTATCCACTTCCCCTCATTGATGATCTGTTTGCTGGCTTGGCAGGAGGAAAGCGTTTCAGCAAACTTGATTTGAATCGAGCCTACTTACAAATGAAAGTAGATGAGAGCTCTAAGGAGTTACTGACAATCGTCACACAAAAGGGGCTTTTCAGATATCAGCGTCTTCCTTTTGGTATTACATCGGCCCCTTCGCTTTTCCAGAGGGCTATGGACCAGGTGTTAAGTGGCCTGTCGGGGGTGCAGTGCTACTTAGATGACATCTTGGTAATGGGAAAAACTGAAGCGGAGCACCTGAGTAATCTGGATGATACACTCCAGCGCCTAAAGGAATATGGGTTAAGAGTAAAAAAAAACAAATGTGAGTTTTTCAAGCAGTCAGTCGAGTATCTTGGTCATGTGATCGATGCTGATGGACTCCACAAGGCACCTTCAAAAGTAAGAGCCATGCTTGAGGCTCCAGCACCACAGAACACAAGCCAGCTCCGCTCATTCATAGGTCTTCTAAATTACTATGGACGATTCATCAGTGGTTTAGCCACACTTTTGAAACCACTACACCAACTTCTGTGTAGAAACCAGTCATGGAAATGGACACAACGTCAGACCACTTTCCAAGAAGCTAAGAATGCTCTGGTGAAGTCCAGTGTGTTAACCCATTTTAATCCTAAAGTTCCCTTGCAGTTAGCCTGCGATGCGTCACCTTATGGTGTGGGTGCTGTAATATCCCACATCATGCCTTCAGGAGAAGAAAGGCCAGTAGCATTTGCCTCACGCACGCTGAACAAAGCAGAGAGCAAGTATGCGCAAATTGAGAGAGAAGCTTTGGGAATAATTTTTGGTGTTCGGAAATTTCACCAATACCTGTATGGCAGGCAGTTTATACTGCTAACTGACCACCGGCCTTTAACTACCATTTTTGGGCCACACACAGGTATTCCCTCTCTGGCAGCAAGCCGAATGCAGAGATGGGCTCTGTTATTATCAGCACACACTTATGAAATAAGATATAGAAAGGCAGAGCAACACGGAAACGCGGATGGTTTATCAAGACTATCATTACCTGTGACACGTCCCGAGAGTGAGCAGAAAGATATTTTCTACTTTGAGCAAGTCACAGTAGCTCCAGTGACCTCCACACAGGTGAGAAGATGCACACGGAACGATCCAATTCTGTCTGCACTCATGGAGATGGTAAAAGATGGACATGTGCCTAAGGACACTATCAATTTGAAGTCGTACATGTCGAGAAAGAATGAATTGTCAGTTCAGGCAGGTTGTCTTCTCTGGGGACAAAGAGTCATCATTCCCCCATCATTGAGGAAACCGATCCTCCAGCAGCTCCATGTGGGCCATTGTGGTATTGTGCGAATGAAGGAGATGGCTCGGAGTTATTTTTGGTGGCCAGGTCTTGATGGAGACATTGAAGATAATGCAAAGTCATGTTCATCCTGTCAGCAAGTGCGAAGTTAACCTCAATTGGCCCCATTACATCCGTGGGACTGGCCAGAATTCCCTTGGCAGCGTATACATGTGGATTTTGTGGGTCCAGTCGAATGGAAAATGTTGTTGATAACTGTGGATGCCCACAGCAAGTGGCCTGAAGTGGTGGTTATGCACTCTACAACTGCTGAGAAAACAGTATTGAAGCTGGGAGAAATGTTTAGCCGGTTTGGCTACCCTGAACAGCTCATTAGTGATAATGGACCACAGTTTACATCACAAGAATTTGCTGTGTTTTTACAGCGTTGTGGGGTACAACATATTAAATCAGCTCCGTACCACCCAGCCACGAATGGTCTCGCGGAGAGAATGGTTCAAACCGTCAAACATGCTTTAAAGACATCACAGGGTCAAGGAAGCCTTCAGCAGCGCTTGAATGATTTCCTGTTGTCTTACCGAAACACCAGCCATGGGACGACACAGGTTTCTCCAGTTTCCTCTGCGCTCTGGATTTGATTTACTGAGACCTCCAACTGTCAAAGAGGTGGTAATTCGTCAGCAACAGAAGCAAGTTCACAGGCGAGACATGAAGGCTAAGAGCAGACTGTTCCATCCAGGACAAATTGTTCTGGCACGCAACTATACTTCAGGACCAAAGTGGGTACCAGCGACAGTGATAGCTCAAACCGGCCCAGTGTCATACACTGTACTAACATCTGACAAGCTTACCTGGAAAAGACATTTGGATCAGTTGTTGCTGGGATCTGCTACGGAGGTGGAGTCTAATGTTCCTACACCTACTGTTTGTTCAGGTTTTCCAATGGTTCCAGAAGTGACTGTGGACACACCAGTTACACCAGAAAAAGGTTTGGTGCCACTCGAGGATGAAAACAATCCACAGATGCAAAATGTGGAAGAACAATCAGAATTCAGATCCAGCATATCTGTTTCAGAGCCCATGTCAAACACAGAACGCCGTTATCCCACTAGGGAAAGACGCCCACCTAAAAGACTTGATTTATAGTTTTAAAAAAATAAAAAAAAATAAATAGAGGACATTCTGTTTTGGGGGGGGGGGAGGAGTGTTATGTATAAAGCGTTGTTACTTTAAGACATAAGTCATGAGTGTAGTCGTAGAATGATGACGAAGTGATATGCTTCAGTATATACAAGTGCATGTGAGCAATAAAGCGAAGCAAGTTCTTTAGTTCCTGAATTGATGTTTCAGACTCTTCTTTTTAATGTCATCTGTCTTATTAAAAAGAGAAAGACACGAAAGAATTCTAGCAAGGCGACTCCGAAAGCAGCAATTGAAGCACTCGATTACCAAAATTAGAGACCCTTTAACTGATAGTTTGACTTATGATATCAAATTCATAGCATTTTTGAAAACTATTATCAAACACTATAGACATCCTCAAAACCAGTGAATGAAAGTGTTATTACACAGTATTTGGCAGGATTAGACCTGCCTTCCCTAGGATTAATACAAAATGACGCATTAACTGTCCCTATCACTCGAAAAGAATTGGACACAGCTATTGGAAATCTGAAAACTAACAAATGCCCAGGTAGCGATGGGTTTTCAAATGAGTGGTACAAGATTTTCAAGGAGGAGCTTGCTCCTGTCCTGCTGGAGTCTTTTAATTGGACTCTGAGAAGAGCAGTGATACCGCCATCATGGAGAGAGGCGGTAATATCTGTCCTTCCTAAGGAAGGGAAAAATATAGAATAGTGTGAGTCATATCGCCCGATCTCAATACTGAATGTCGACTACAAACTCTTTACCTCTATAATCTCTAAGAGAATGGAGTACTATCTTATAGATTTGATTCATGAGGATCAAACAGGATTCATTAAAGGCCGTCAAACTCACAACAGTATAAGATGAACATTGCATGTCATAGACCAAGCCAAGAAACAACAACTGAGTTTGGCTTTAGTCAGCCTCGATGCGGAGAAAGCCTTTGATCGGGTCAGCTGGCCCTTTTTATACAAGGTACTCGAGCGTCTTGGCTTTAATAGTCAATTTATTAGTTGTATTCAGTCACTGTATGATAGTCCGAGGGCCAGGGTAAAAATTAATGGCCACCTAACTGATAGCTTTCAACTGTTTAGAGGTACTCGACAAGGCTGCTGCCTCAGTCCAGCGCTCTTCGCGTTATTCATAGAGCCCTTGGCACAGGCTATTAGGCAAAATGAAGAGATTAAAGGCATTACTATTGCAAGTACTGAACATATAATTGGACTTTTTGCGGATGATATTATCGCCTACCTCCAAAACCCAGATGTAAGCCTCCCTAAACTTATGAGAACTCTGACAGAGTTTGGTCAGCTTTCTGGTTATAACCTAAACATTACCAAAACACTTGTCCTGACCATTAACTACTCCCCCAGTAAATCCATACGGCACAATTATAAACTTAAATGGGAAGCTAAAAAGTTAAAGTATCTAGGTGTGTTTATCTCTCAAGATCTAGATGATTTGTTCAGTTTGAATTTTGAGAAAGTTATTGACTCAATACAAAAAGACATGAAGCGCTGGGCAATGCTGATACTAGACTTCAATTCTAGATTGGAAATAGTGAAAATGAATCTGCTTCCCAGATTTTTGTATCTTTTCATGTCATTGCCTATCAGGATTGCTGACTCACACTTTCACGCTTGGGACCGGTTAATATCACGATTTATTTGGGCTGGGGCTAGACCAAGGATAAAATTTAGAACACTTCAGATTGATAAAGATCATGGCGGTTTAGCCCTTCCAAATCTGAAGGAATATTACTACGCATCTCAAATGAGATATATGGTTTACTGGTGTTCCCCAGAAATCGAGGCTCGATGGAGACTGATTGAACTAACCCAGGGACAGAGCCAACCTCAAACCCGTCTAGGAGGTAAAGTTATCACAAACAAAGATGGGAATCGTATAGTTGAAGATACGCTTTTAATTTGGAAAGAGGTTGTAAATAAGTACAAATTTGCTAATGATATTAAACATTTGATCTGGCCCTCCTGCAACCCGAGATTTCGACTAGGCGAAATAGACTCTTCATTCTTGAGTTGGAAAGATCAAGGCCTCATGGCCCTGTGCCAGTTTGTAGATGGCAACACCTTTAAGACATTCGAACAACTCAAGAGACAATATAAACTAGAGAACAGGGATCTATTCAAATATTTTCAAGTGAGACATTTCTATAACAGTGAAATAAGAAAAGGTATTTCTCCTGAAGGCAATGACATTGTTAAAGTTTTTATTAATGCTTATAAGCTCCTGCCAAGTAAAACTGTCTCTAAATTGTATAAAGCATTGCAGAAACAAAATGGAAATAATACCTTGTGTATTAAGTCAAAATGGGAAAAGGAGCTGTGTATGGAAGTGTCAGAGGGTGATTGGCTTTCGATGTGTGTGACTCAACAGACGTCTACTAGCTCTAAAAGATGGAGGGAATTTGGGTGGAAGAATCTGGTCAGATTTTTCATTACACCTCATATTATTAATAACCAAAGGGGTGAACAACAGCAATGCTGGCGACAGTGCGGACATTGGAACGCCAATCACTCGCATATATTTTGGACGTGCTCAAAGTTAAAACAATTCTGGGACAGTATCTTTTTAATTACTGAATTAAAATTCTAATGATTGCATGTAAAAAAGGCTATCAATCGGTCTTGGCTAAAGATTGACCCACCTCGGACTGAGCAATGGAAAGAAATAGTGGAGGAGATACACTCAATGGAGAAGATGACATACTTTCTACGTATCAAAGGACACATATATAATAAGCGCTGGACAAAATGGTTTGCATATATAGAAGCAGAACAATTCTAATATTTTATTTTGTTATTATACAATATATAGTGCCCCTTGTTCTTTGTCTTTGTATGTTGTGTTGTAATAAGAAAAATGCCAAATAAAGAGTATATAAAAAAAAAAGGATAAACATTAGTACCCTGTAACAAGTCTCTTTGTCGGGGCAGGAAGGAGGACACGGGAACGGGGTACCACTCTCAAAGTAAGTTTTAATGAAACAAACACAAACTTCTTCTTATAACAAACTTAAACTTTTCCCTAAGTTAACGTGGGTTGCCAACACTAGACTGGCGCTCTCCTCTCCTCTCTGGAAGTACTGGTGCTCTCCTTATGTCGCTCTCCCCATGCTCACTGAAATTAGAGACAGGTGTTAGACATAATTTAGCTCAGGTGCAAGCGCCCTTACCGCTTTCTCCCTTCGGACGGGCACTTGACCACGCCCCCGCTGCCACATACCCCTTCTATGCATTTCTTCTCTAAGCTGTTAATTATCAGCCTGCAGCTGCTGTACTAATTCAGTCAATGCCCTAAGTTGCTCATACATATTGTCCTAAATAATGTCCCAACACCAACCGTTGAGATGATCACTCAGAACCTAGAAGTGCAGCAGATTCCCGAACTCAAGCACACAGTGAAGTAATGGACCCAGCCCCTTAATACCCAAATGCCCTTAAATTCAAAAATGTTGTACTCAAGATTCAAGAACCCCTGCAGACTATGCCAAATAAAGTGTCCCCAATCAGTTGCATTAACAGGTTCTAAACTATGCTACTCCCTTTTAAAGGGTATGAGATCCCTTTAAGGCAACTTTGTCCATACAAGCCACTCAATTAAATAAACGCAGAAGCAAGAGTACAAAAAAGATATCAATTTTATAAAAAAAAAAAAAAAAAGGAAAAACACTATAGCTTGACCTGGAGAGTACACACATTTCATCATGGCTCTAATATTAACTATTTTTTGTATCGGGGAATACCATAAAGGACAAACACAAAAAATATAACTATAGTTCAACACCCAAAAAAAAGAAAAAAGAAAATAAATGTTTACCCCAAATAAGGGCCAATGCCTACACACAACACTGCAGTCAGAAAATAACAACACAACTTAATCCAATTCCCTTACACAACTGGTAATACAAAGAGGATTCATCACAACAGTTGTTATTATAAGGATAAGCAAGACCACTCAGGTTGACAAGAGAAAGTTTAACATGAGAAACCAAACTCTGATAAAATACTCCTAAAAATTACAAACATAGTCTAGTTATTAAATACTTAATAAAAACAAATAACACATTAAAAGAATGTGGGGGGGGGGGGGGGGGGGTTGTACCTTTTAATGTACATACCACGCACTGGTTATACTCTGCTTCACTAAACACAGCAAGGATTAGAAACCAGCTCACAAATGACTGTAATACATACATATGTAGGTATGTAAAATCTGACAACACCAAACACTTTTAGTTGCACAAATGAACAAACAATTCATAACAACTCTTTAAATGTACACATTGACTTTTTGGCAGTACTGAAGGCATGACATCACCATAAATGTTTACCTAAAGGATGTTTTCCAACTCAGCATTTGTTGTAAACACAACCCTCATGTATGCAGCATCAACAGTGTCTTCTACAGAGGATTAAATAAAATGCAGCACAGCTCTTACAAACTACTGATACAGGACACGAGAACAAATGCTATAGGACTCTCAAGACCTACTAATAGACACACTTAAAGCAACAGCGCTATGTTATCCCTGTCTGTAAGACTGGGCACCAAATTGTCTGCATCACCTCCAGGAAAGGCAAAGAACTCTGCGAGAACATAAAACTCTCACACTGATGAACATCTCCACCCAAGATAACACTCCATACTTGCTAAGGACCATAAAAAGCAAATCCCACATTTGACCTCTAGCTCACCTAAGGGCTATTTAGAATGACTCATCCTTTTCTGTAAAATAAGAGATTTTCTGTTCATACATGTTTGATATCATTCAAGAGGTCTCAGTGCAACTGGTAAAGTGGTCTCATTCCCTTTCAGAAAAAAACAAATCTCCATTAAGATTTTAGATCTTAGAAAAATCCTACACTCTATTAGAGACATGTCCCTCCCAAATCTCCCACAGGGGCCACATACTGTATGCAGAATAGGTAGATTCTTTATTAACATCAAATGACCTAATCAACACAACTTTCAAAGGTCTATATACAACTCCCTAAATTGTAAACCAAATACTGGATAACATGAAACGCAATCATCTGAAATAACAATAAAATTGTTTGGTACTTAAGGAGAGTTGGCAAGTAGCTCGGGGAGTCTGCATTCAGATCTCCCACAACATTGTTGTGTAGTCTCTCTACCAGGTATGCAAACCTTATTTCTTATGTCTTGATAAATTGTTTAAATTTGTCTTATTACTGTCTAATTGGATTGATGAATTTGTTATGTCACCTGGTAAATAAATTGTTACATTTGAATTTATTATGATTTGATTCTTAAACTATTGTCTTTAGTAGATTACGTTAAGTCCATGTTTCCGCAAATCTTTGACCAGGTTAGCAGCGGACTAAAGCTGGTTTTGAGTGGAGCATGTGGCACACTGACTGAGACTTTAGAGCTCCAACTAACTAATTGGCATTATTTAAAGTGTACTTAGTGTGTACAGGCTCAATAGGGAATTTCCGTTAATGTCGACCAAGCCTAAATAGGGTGAAGTCTAAACCTCTGGTTATTGTAATATTTTCTAGCTAAGTGTACATAGGAAACTATGGCATGATCATATAAAACTATTTTAACTTGGGTAAGTTAGTCTATCTTTGTAAATTTAGTGGTCATGACCTCTGGGTAGAAATGTTACAGTAATTAAGTGTTTACTATCTAAGGGGACTAAACAAAATACTTGTAGATAAAATGCGAGGAGGAGCAGCCATCTAATTAGTATTTAGTCAAATACTGTTTTAATGACCAATACTGGCATATTTGTGACCGTGAGATCCGCGTTCGCGGCCGGCGCGAGACTCTCTAAGCGACAGGAATCCGAATGAACGAGTACAATATAAAATAGAGTTAAATATGATGATTCAATGTTAAGTCAAATTGAATAATAATAATTAAGATTAGAACACTAATATATCCTTAGAAACTTTTATAATTGGAGTCAGATAAAATAAACGAGGATCTTAAAATTAATAATATAGTGATTTAATTAGAATGAAATCACTTAAACTGAACGTGCACGATAAGACACGCAGGAGACCTTCAGCCATGCTGTTGGAAACCGCCATTGGACCAATAGGTGGATCCCCCTTACACTGTCAAACATATTTACCAAATATATATACATATAGATGCACGTAAAAATGAAGAAATGTGATTACCTCAACAAGCCAAATTAAGATCATCAACGTCAATAATTTGCTCTGGTAATTCTCTGACATCAAAAAAATGGCTACTACCTACCAGAGCTGTCTGCAACTCTTCCTCTGTTTTGTTAAGCACCGTATTATCCTAGAAAATAAGTGATCTAGTCAAACACTTTTATGCTGAATGACAGATAGCTACTAAGCAGATTATTAGCAGTGCACCTGATCACATGCTTTCAGAATGTTGCCATCCTATCAATTATTGCCCAGAACCTGAAATTATGAGAGCATCAATACATTCACACAAGTTTTTACCATAAATCTAAGGAAGCACAGACTGATCTATACATTTCCGTACAGGGAACAGCTTTATGGCCATTTACATAGAAACAAAACATTGATTACAGGGTTCAGGAATGATTGAATACGCTGATGAGCTGGCAGAGGGAGAGAGATGCATTAGGGGCCCACGTCTTTGTATCCATTAGCCTGTAAATCTGCTTTATTCCGGCAGCGCACATTTTTCTCCTTCTTTCCTTCTCTCTAGACTCATAAATGCAAAGGGCCGCATATCATCAGCTTCCATCATGGTCAATTCAATAGAGAATGTTATTGGTTAATTTTTGTTTTCAATTTCAGTTATGATGCCATTACATTCTAAAGGCCAGCAAACGGACCATGCTTTGATCCTGTTCCTGCAGAGAGGCTCAGCAGAAATAGGCACCTCTCCATTGCTCTGAACTACATTGAAATCCATTGGTGGCCAAGGTTTGCCTTTTAGCCCCAGCTAATGGAATGTCAGACAGAATACGATGGGCAATCTTAATGAATAAAGCTAGTTCTTAATAAAGCTAGTTCTTGTGAAATGGCTCATAAACCATTTTTACTGTGATAAATACACCTGTAAAACACCTTTTTATGGTTAATAATGGTAGTTTTCAATAAAGTCTCACCTAATAGAGTGTTGTACTCTGTGGAGCTGCACTCAAAACTGGTATATGGAACCTAAAGGCCTAGGTATACTTCATTTTGCATGGTCTGTCCTTTCTCACGCACAGTTGTGTGCGCACAGCTTTGAAAGTATACCTCACTTGGATGAGCATGAATGGTTACATTCGACACATGCGCAGTTGCTTTGTAATATGAGGCATTAGAGGGCAGCACAGAGTCATGTCATTTACAGGATATCCGCTCTGAATGATAAAGAAGAAGAAAACTGAGAATACGCCATTAGAGGAAACCAGAACAACAACAACAACAACAAAATAATGGAGAAGGATATGCTGTTTTACTGTTCGTGGAGCAAGAAGAAAACAAAAGGCAGCAGAAAAAACTATGGTGTGTGCAACCGTTGAATCAAAGGATATTTGTGGATGGGGAATTTAACACAGAGTATGGATGCGGAAAAACATTTCCAGTATTTCCATGTGTCGGCTTTATGGTTCACGATTTGTTGAGGTGCATCGTTCCCCATCTTCAACACAAGCAAACTCATCGAACAGGTCTTTGCATTAAAGTATAGTCGCAAGCTACAGATTGGCCAGCCGGACTGTGTCGAAGATCATCCCCAAGGTGTGCCAGACTATTTGGAAGTGTTTGCAGCCCGAGTATGATGCTGTACCATTGCAGACACGGTGGGTTGATATCGCACAGAACTTCTGGCTAATTTGGAACTTTCCACTTTGAGTTGGCACGATAGACAGGAAGCACGTACAAATCAGAGCCCCTCCAAATTGCAGTACTGTCATCTTTAACTATAAAGGCACACACTCGATTGTGTTAATGGTGACATGTGATGCACACTACTGATTTTCATTGGTGGACATTGGAGCTTATGGCCAGGAAAGCGATGGTGGCACTTTAAAGAGAGTGAATTTGGATTGAGACTCACTGTGATAGTGCCTTGAGGATGCCACCGCCAGCCGCCCTGCAAGTCACAGACATCTTGAGCCTGCAATAATGATAATAGTGAGTATTGCAATAATGGGCATTTTGAGTTATTTTTACATAGTGATGATCGTGATGGTATCTATAAACAACAGTTATTAATTATTGTTACTTTTGTTTGCCAACAGGCTCTAACCTCACACTGGAAGAGCAGATCTACAATTATCATCATTCCCAGGTACAAACAATAATTGAGAATGTCTATGACGTCTTGGCATCTCGGTGAAGGGTCTTCGGTCATCCCATTGACTGCAGCGTCACAAACACAGTGCACATTGTGAAAGCTTGCATGGCATTACACAATTTATTGGCACACACAGACACTGCAGATCCATGGAATAGCAGATACATACCCACCAAATACACTGACAGCACCAGCTCAAATGGAGACATCAATCTGGATGAGTGGAAGTGAATTGTGGAAGGTGACAACAACCTTCTCGACTCAAGGCACTTTTAGGCAAGGCACATTAATGACATTAAAAATTACAATTATAACTTAAACTACTTCAAAGTGTTCTCATTAAAAAATCCTCTATGTGCAGCAATGACAGCTTTGCAGATCATTGGCATTCTAGAAGACAGTTTGTCCAGATACTCAGGTGACATTTCACCCCACGATTCCTGTAGCACTTTCTGTGCACCACCTTACATTCTAGATAATCCCACAAAATCTCAATGGGGTTAAGATCCATAACACTTTTTTCCAATTATCTGTTGTCCAATGTCTGTGTTTCTTTGCTCACCTTACCTTTTCTTTTAGTTTTCTGTTTCAAATGTGGCTTTTTCTTTGCAATTCTTCCCTTAAGGCCTGCTCCCCTGAGTACTCTCTTTCCCCTTCTGTCACTCTCTCGACCTTGTGTCGAAGGATGTGACACAATGGGTCTTCTCAGACGCTGAATCGTACCTCTGAACCTGAGAAAAGGCCAATGTCAAGTTGGCAGACAGAATTTGCATGCCCCGCCCTGGACATAGAGGTATAAAGGGAAGCGGGGCAGCGAATGCCAGTCTGAATTTGTATTCGGAGCCCAATGGTTGTGCAGCAAGCAGCTGAATCTCACTACTGTTCCACTCACCTCTACCAGCGAGAAGTGTGGCTGTTGGATCCACACGGTGCATTTCCAGCTGGCGTTTCTCTCTCTCTGCACACTGTGCAGTTCATGCCCCTGGGCATTTCGACAGCGCTTCTTCCTGTTTAAAAGAGTATTCTCTGAAAGTGCTACATTTTCTCTAAAAGAGTCTGAGTTTTCCCACTCACAAAAAAAGCAATACACAGCGGCGTTGGATGTCCTTTTCAGGACGCGTCTTTTTCAAGATGCCTTTCCGCCCCTGTGTTGTTCCTGGATGCGGGCGATTTCTCTCCAAGAATGACGCCCACAGATTCTGCCTCGTGTGCCTGGGTAACGATCACACTGAGGTGGCATTCGTGGATGGTTCATGTTCTCACTGCGAGACCATGACCATGGCAATGTTGCGGTCGCGGCTCTCCTTCCTGAAGGTGAATGTCACTTCAGCCACCCCCTGCGTAGCTCCTTCTTCCCACGGGATTGAGGACGGCCCGGCTGGCGATGAAGGCGATATGGGGATAACGACGGGCTCGGTTTCGCCGGGTAAATCCCCACGAACCACCTGCCCCCCCCAAGATGCTCTTGTGCTTCTGTCCGGGTTCAGGATGAATGGCCAGCCAGCATTCTCCCTCGAGCCCCCGGGCTTGGATGATGACATCACCACTGCATCGGAGAGCATCCAGGCATCTGATGTGGAAGACTCGACTGGGCTGCCACCTTCGGGCCAGCCCGCCCAGTCTGAGGCGGATGCGCAGATGGCCGACATGCTTTCCCGGGCTGCCGCGAGCATGGGCTTGGACTTGAACCCTCCTTCCTCCCCACAGCCTTCGTGGCTTGAGGACTGGTACCCCCCCCCCGGTACCATTATTCCCAGAAGTGCATGACGAGCTGACGTGGTCATGGAGGGCACCTTTCACTGCCCGTAACAGACCCGCTCGCTTGTCCGCTCTCACTACCCTGGAAGGCGAAGCAGCCCACTGATACACAGAAGTCCCCCAGGTGGATAGGGCGATAGCGATCCATCTGTGCACAGAGAACGCCGCCACCTGGTGGGACTGCCCGGTACTCCCCTCCAAAGCCTGTAGGATGATGTCATGTTTGACCTCCAAAGCCTACAGCGCCACCGGACAGGCGGCCTCTGCCCTGCATGCCATGGCTCTCCTGCAGGTCCATCAAGCTAAGGCACTTAAAGATCTGCACCTGGGTAGTCCCGTTCCCGACGTGCTGCAGGAACTGCGCTCTGCCACCGACCTCACTCTCAGAGCCACGAAAGTCACAGCGCAGGCACTCAGGGCGGCGATGGCCACCCTTGTGGTCCAGGAGCGCAACCTCTGGCTGAAAATGGTTGAGATGCACAACGTTGACAAGGCAAAATTTCTCAACGTCCCCATCTCACAGCCTGTCCTCTTCGGCGACACCATCGACGACTTCGCTCAGCAATTTTCGGTAGTGAAGAAGCAGATGGAGGCAATATCGCACATCATGCCGCTGTGACACCCATCCAGCACACCCCATCTGCTCGACAAGGGTGTCCCCCTGCGACCAAACAACGGCAGGCAGCTCCTCAACCTGGGCCCAGCTCTCAGCCCCAGCATCAAGCACCTCGCAGGCGGCATATGTCCCCCTTCTCCAGGACCCCTTCTCAGACCAGAAAAGCTCCAGAGATTTCCACCCTGCTCCTCAAGGACGCGATAGAGCCTGTCCCTCCAGCCAAGATGAAGAAGGGTTTCTACAGCCCTTACTTCATCGTACCCAAGAGAAGCGGCGGGTTGCGACCAATCTTGGACTTGCGAATTCTCAACCGGGCTTTGCACAAACTCCCGTTCAAAATGCTCATGCAGAAACAGATTCTCACCTGCATTCGACAGCTAGATTGGTTCACGGCAGTAGACCTGAAGGACGCGCACTTCCATGTCTCCATTTTGCCGCGACACTGACCCTTCTTATGGTCCACATTCGACGGCCAGGCGTATCAGTACAAGGTTCTCCCCTTCGGCCTGTCCCTGTCCCCTCACGTCTTCACGAAGGTCGCAGAGGCTGCTTTTGCCCCCCCTAAGGGAATTGGGCATCAGCATACTCAATTACCTCAACGACTGGCTCATCCTGGCCCACTCTCGAGAATTACTATGCGCTCACAGGGACCAGGTGCTCAGGCACCTCAGCTGTTTAGGGCTTCAGGTCAACTGGGAAAAGAGAAAGCTCGCCCCGGTTCAGAGCATCTCTTTTTTTGGCATGCAGTTAGACTCAGTCTCGATGACAGCGCGACTCACAAACGAGCGCGCCCAGTCAGTGCTCAGGTGCCTCGCTCACTTCGAGCCCGGCACAGTGGTCCCTCTAAAACAATTCCAGAGGCTCCTGGGGCATATGGCATCCTCAGCCACGGTCGCACTGCTCAGGTTGATGCATATGAGACCGCTACAGCACTGGCTACAGACTCGAGTCCCGAGATGGGCATGGCACCACGGCACACATCGTGTGATAATCACCCCCGCCTGCCGTCAAACTTTCAACCCTTGGACAGACCTCTGCTTTCTGCGGACCAGAGTCCCCTTGCAGCAGGTGTCCAGACGTGTCATGGTAACCACAGACACCTCTTGACAGGGTTGGGGCACCGTGTGCAACGGCTGGCACCTGGAAAGGACCCCAGCAGTGTTGGGCACGTCTGGGCCCTGGACGGGATGCAGAAGATCTAGTAGATCTACCACCGGCTGTCATAGACACAATCAATCAAGCCAGTGCTCCCTAAACCACTTTACACCTTGAAGTGGCGCTTGTTTGCGAACTGGTGTTCTTCCCAAGCCGAAGACCCACAGAGATGTGCAGTTCAGTCAGTGCTTCTATTCCTACAGGAGAGACTGGAGGGGAGGCTGTCCCCCTCCACCTTGAAGGTGTATATAGCTACTATCTCAGCCAACCACGATGCAGTAGAAGGCAAGTCCCTTGGTAAGCACGACTTTGTTATCAGGTTACTGAAAGGCGCCCGGAGACTGAATCCTCCCCGGCCTAGCCTGTTTCCCTCTTGGGATCTCTCAGTCATCCTCCCGGGCCTTCAGAGACCCCCATTTGAGCCACTTGATTCAGTTGAGCTCAAGGCCCTCTCCCTGAAGACGGCCCTCCTGATTGTTTTAGCCTCAATCAAGCGGGTTGGAGACCTGCAAGCGTTCTCTGTCAGCGACACCTGCATGGAGTTCGGTCCGGCGCTTTCTCACGTTATCCTGAGACCCTGACCGGGCTACATGCCCAAGGTTCCTACTACCCCTTTTTTAGGGACCAGGTCATGAACCTGCAAGCATTGCCTCGGGAGGAGGCAGACCCAGCGCTTTCATTGCTATGTCCGGTGCGTGCTTTGCGTACCTATGTGAACTGCATGCAGAGCTTTAGATGTTCAAGTTTTAAGTTAAAAGAAGTAATCTGACTATAAATTTTCTTTACATAAAGACATTACTTAATTTTAGACCTACACTACCGTTTAAAAGAAGTCTCTTCTGCTCAACAAGGCTACATTTATTTGATCCAAAATACAGTAAAAACATTGATATTGTGAACTCTTTTTACAATTTAAAAGAACAGTTTTCTTTTTGAATATATTGTAAAATGCAATTTGTGATCAAAGCTGTATTTTCAGCATCATTACTGCAGTCTTCAATGTCACATGATCCTTCAGAAATCATTCTAATATGCCGATTTTCTAATATTTGCATATTTACATCACATTTGACACATTTACACCTGAACAGATATTGGCAAGCAAAAGCTTTGTTGATGATAATGAGGCAGCATAAATATTAGTTAAAATATAATCTAAATATTCATATTATTTTTATATTATATTACATATTATATTTATATCATACAGCATACAATTTAAATGCCTGCTTTAGCCAAAACAGCATTTAAATGTAACTTAAACTTGCCTATTAGGATATGTTTCAAATTTCAATACTCTGAATCCTGGCTGGCAAGTCTGGAAACAGACAGGAGTGACAGAGTATTTTATATTTTATGTTGCTTCCGCTGTAATGACGAAAAAAACCAGCAGGACGCGCCGGCATGTCTGTCGACCCCAGAGGGTTAATATGCCTATTTTGATGAAGAGTCATACTCCTCCATCTGCTACTTAAACAAGACCTGGGAAACTTCCAGGTGCGCATGGGCCTGCTTTCTTGTGGACATTTTGGCAAACGTAATCCCCACCATCTTACCAAAGCATATATCTTCATCCACATTCACCTTATCCTTGTCACACTGGCCCAATTGAGTCAACCGCTTCTTTGCAACAGGAGGAGACTGCAACGGTGCTACTGAAGGACATGACAACCGTTTGGATCACGTAGGATATTGCGAAGATGGGTAGGGAACCGGCTCCAGGTTGTCGACAGGGTCAGGCTTGATGCACTCCAGACTGAGCATCAACAGAGCTCCAGGGTGTTAACTAGAGCACTCGATCTGGAATATTGATAAAAAAAAATCTCAGTCAAAACTGTTCTGAATGCTAGCTTGAGAAAAAACAAATGCTGCATAGTGTGCCTGTCATGCTAGATATACACTGGCAGCCAAAATTTTGGAATAATGTACAGATTTTGCTGTTTCGGAAGGAAATTGGTACTTTAATTCATCAAAGTGGCATTCAACTGATCACAAAGTATAGTCAGGAAATTTCTGATGTAAAAACAGCACTATCACTATTTGACTTTTTTTTTTAACAAATCTAGACAGGCCCCATTTCCAGCAGCCATCACTCCAACATCTTATTATTGAGTAATCATGCTATATTGCTGATTTGATCCTAGATAATCACTGCCATTATATCAAACACAGTTGAAAGCTATTTGTTTGGTTAAATGAACCTCATCATTGTCTTTGTTTTTGAGTTGCCACAGTATGCAATAGACTGGCATGCCTTAAGGTCAATATTAGATAAAAAAAATAAAAATGGTAAAAAGAAACTTTCTCTAGAAACTCATCAGTCAATGTGGAATGAAGGCTATACAATACTTGGAATTGCCCAAAAATTGAAGATTTCATACAAAGGATTACACTATAGTCTTCTAAGACACTAGCTCTAACAAGGACAGATAGAGATATGGCAAGACCATGTGTACAAATAAACAAGAGGATAAGTACATCTGAGTCTCTAGTTTGAGAAATAGACACCTCATATATCCTCAGCTGACAGCTTCATTGAATTTTTCCCACTCAACACCAGTTTCATGTACAACAGTAAAGAGAAGACTCAGGGATGTATGCCTTATTGGAAGAGTTGCGAAGAAAAAGCTAATTTTTAACAGAAAAGAAAAAAGAAAAAGTTAGAGTGGGCAAAGAAACACAGATATTGGACAACATATAATTGGAAAAGAGTGTTATGGATCTTAACACCATTGAGAATTTGTGGGATCCACTAGACTTTAAGGTGCCTTTGAAGTGCCCGACAAGACAGACACATCTATGGCAAGTGTTACTGGAATCGTGGGGTGAAATGTCATCTGAGTATCTAGAAACAAACTGATGGGTAGATTGCCAAGGATCTGCAAAGCTGTCATTGCTGCACGTGGAGAATTTTTTTAATGATACTCTTTTAAGTAGTTTATGAAGTTCTAAGTTGTTTCAATTTTTTAATAGTAATTTTTCATGTTATTAATGTCCTGACTATACATTGTGATCAGTTGAATGTCACTTTGGTGAATAAAAGTATCAATTTCTTTCCATAAGAGCAAAATCTGTACATTATTCCAAACTTTTGGCCACCAGTGTAAGCCTTACCTCTTTTTAGATGTTGGAGTCTATTTCACAGTGTTTAATAAAGGACGAGAACCAGGCAAGCATTGTTACAATATGCGAGAAGGACTTGATACCACCCAGATCACCACTCCTTCCCTTCAGTTTTCTTATTGCTTTAAAATACCTGTCTCGCAGATACTTCCATTTCTGTCTGCAAAATGTTTCGTCCTCTCCTATAGATTTGCTGATTTCTCTCTATGAATTTGCCTGAAGACATCTTTGTACTCCTTCAAAGCATAATAGTACAAGTGTAGGTAACTCATGATCTCTTCACACAAATGCTCATCAAGTTCGCCGTTCACTGTTATTTCAGCATGTTGTTGTTGTTCTTCTTTTTCTTCTGTTTCAGTGTGTTGTTTTGTGTTGCTTTCTATTCGTAATTTCCGCACTTCTTTTCGACTACTGCTTGACATTACAGCCCAACCATCTGTGTTGCCAGGTCATTTGTCTGGGGCTTTAGCCCTGAATGTTTTGACTGTAGCACTGAATGTAATTTTAAATGTAGGCAACACAAGTTTAGGTGCAGCTCAACAACAACAACAAAAATATTTCAGTATGAATATGCAAGCCTTTCTCGCAGGTCTTTGAAGAATGTAGGCTACTCACAATAATAATGCTACATTTTGTTTGAATTTCACGTGGTGTGACACCTTCCCCCTACTAGAGAGAGGCAGCTTGTGTCACTCAGGAGGAAAAATTAAACGTCAAGAAAAAACGCAACGTAGCCTTTTGGACTTTATTGAAATGAAGAGTAATGGTGAGGATTTACTGATGTTACCTACATGCTTAGATTAATGTTTTTTTTTAACTTGTGGGCTGGTCAAGGACGTCCTAATGTAGAGTAACCATACGTCCTCATTTCCCCAGACATGTCCTCTTTTTCGGACCTTAAAAAAGAGTCTGGCTGGGATTTCAACATTTGCGAAAATGTCTGGGATTCAGCTTTAGTTGCATTATGATGTGCATCTGGCCTAATACTTCATTGTGTGTGTGTGTGCATATTTGCATTTCTTTAACCCCTCTTTGTAAGTCCCACATTCTCGCACAAAAATTGGTCGATTATAAGAGGCTTGCAGCAACTATTGGCCAAAATCCTGCCTGTCAATCTCTCCGTGAAGCACTGTTGTTTTCGGCATCAAACTGTTGCTTGACAGTAGCAGCAAATGACCGCTTAGTGGAAACAATGCCCAAACAAGAGTACAAATTTACAGAAGATTTGCACAAATAATCCACATGCTCTCATCCAGGTCAAGATCCATGGGAAGCAGAATTTATGACATGTAAAGCTGGCACTTATGCATCAGTTGCTAATAAATGTGCAAGTTATTTAGAATCACACATTAGCTCTGCGATGCATAAAGGTTCAGCAAAAGGTGAACTTCATCAGGTAAATAAACAGACTACTTTTGTGACCAGGTAAAATTGTTAACACATTGCTTCATTTTACATGGCCATTCAAAATAATATTAATTGAAAATGAAGGTACACTCATAGCATCAAATATTTTATTTTAGTACGTGGACATTCAAAAGAATGTTGGAAATTTATATTTATTTATATATATTTATTTTATGCTAATAGAATGTCTTTTCACTGTATTAAAGTTTGCATTCATAGTATCACTGCGTTGAACCTTAATATAAATGGTCTGCATGATGTTTGCTAGTCCACTTATGCTAGTAACCAGCAACTGACTGACTTAGATGTTCATATTAAAGTAAACTAATGTTACACCAAAATAAATTGTTTTAATGTATAATGATAAATCAGGAAATTAGCCATTTTTGAGGTACACCTTGACATTTCCAATGAACAACACATGTACTTCCGTGTATCCCATTAATTGACTAGACTCTGGCAGCCTGCCACAGTCTCATTTGCCCCGCCACGGTCTCATAATGAACTAAAAACATTTTGACACTTCTCATCTAAAATAATTTTGCACTTCTCAGTCTCATAATAACATAAAATAAAAGGTTGTGTTTTGAGCTCTCTCTCATGCACCAGTCAGCTCCTCACCCACTGCTGTAAACTCACACGCTCACACACACTCAGAGATATCTGCACTGGAGTATTCCTGGATCCGTCAAACGTTATTTGGTTGAGGTAATTATCATTAACCAGGAATGGACTGGCAATCTGGCATACCAGGCATTTTCCCGGTGGGCCTATGCACTTTGGGGCCGATCATGGGTGGACTGGCCAGTGGGAGAACTGAACGGGCCAGTGGTACATCCGCAAAACGTGCCAAATGGGCTACGGTAAGCAAAAATGAGCCACTGCTTTATGCAGAACGGACCACAAAATGGCACCACGATATGCAGAAAAGGACAGAGACCCCCCCAATTTCCACGTAAAATCCCAGGCCGATTTCTCTTGCCAGTCCAGCCCTGACGTTAACTAACACTAAATGTATCCACTGCATTTATACAGTATTCCACACACAATTTATCATCATCAGTGTACAAGAGCAAACAGATAATATTATTGCCGAAGTTACAATCGTGAGGATTAACGTTAGTGTTGCTAGGTTAATTGGTATAACGTTACACTACTTATGGCTTCACTAGCTAGCTATCGTTAGCAGTCTGAGGTTACATTAAAAGATAAAAAGCTGAAACTAACATCCCTAGTTTTTACCCTGCTTTTCAGAATGAGCACACAAAAATATTTTAAGAGATGTCAAACCCCAGATTAGGAAGAGACATGGTCTCTAAATTAAATGAGGCCCTGTGAGAGATTAATTAGCACCACAGAATCTAGCTCTGTGTGAAAATTGTGGGTTGGGTAGTGCCAATCCAGCTAATTTTAGCCAATCGCTTTTGGCGAGGCAGGCCTTGGCTCTGTTAATTAAACCCTGGCTGGGGGGAGAAGAGAATCATGTATATGGGAAAGAATTGGGGGCGCTGTTTCTCACAATTCAATTTATTTCAATGTTGCCTACTGCAGCTTTAAGAGCACAAACTTGTTTACAACACCAGCCTCTTAATTTTGACTGAAAGTGCACCAGATGGAAGTATTTAACTTTCAAATGTACAGCATTTTCTTATGGGGGAGCAAGCCCCTGAACCCCCCTAGAGGATCACAGGTATCGCTCAAAATCCTGTGGGAATCCCTGTACTTTCATTGTAAATAAGGTGCCAGAGTGCAGAAAAAAACATGAAGGTAGAGCGTGTTTATTTAAAATAGATGGGGGGGGGGTCACCTAAAGCCACACCCACTTTAATGGGGCCGAGCTAAGCCCCAAACCTCCTCAAGTCCTAGAAACGCCCCTGAGTTCAACTGTGCGTATTGCCACCTAGTGGACTCTTCTATTTCAACAGCCAACCTTACACTTGCACGTTTGTCTGCGCACATTCTGCGCAAACAGAAAAATCTGTCTGCATGCGGACATGGACAGGCGAAGTATACTTTCACTAACATCCAAAGAGTAACACTACTACACATAATCTCTAAAATACTTCTGAAATATGCAAACATCTAGATTTTCTTTTTGCTTCTGACAGATCATTGCTATTTATTTATTTATTTGTTTTTGTTTCGTTTGCCAATCATGATGAACAAAGGTGTTTGGAAAACTGGGGAAGAGTTACAGATGTTTCCAATAAAAGTGAGAGATAAAGACAGAGATAGAGAAAAAAAATGCTGCTTTGACTGAAATGTCATTGGAAGAGGATGCTGATGCACTGCATCTTAAGCTAAGCATAAATGACTTATACTTAACAATACTGTGAGATACTTCTTGAAGTCTTGTTTTAAAATTATGAACTTTTGGAAAGAACAATCAATGTACATAACAAAAAAGGTCAGCATATTCATCGAGGGTGAAATTCATTTCATGGCTTTCAGTAAGAACTCCATTAAATCAACTGCTCCTTGTTAATTCTGTTATGCACTGAAATTATTACTCATGGTCCAGCATCCAAAAAGGGGAGACTTAAAATGCATTGTGAAAGGTAGGACTGCTGTGAATCACTGACCAAACAGATCAATGCAGAATGGATCTTTGTAGCTCTGGGTTATTTATATTAATTCATGCAGTTATTTTTACTTTGACAAAATTGCAACAAGTCAGCTTAGGCTGATCACAAAACAAAGCTATGCAACCCAAGGGCCTGGAATACTAAAATTAAACCGCATAAGTCAACATACTTATACCATGCTAACCAAACATTTACTGAATGCTAATAAACTTTTCTAGATTATAGGCACAAGTCAAGTCAAGTGGTTTTTATTGTTGTTTAACCATATACAGTTAGTACAGTACACAGCTAAACAAGACAACGTTCCTCCAGGACCATGGCGCATAAACAACATAGGACAAACACAGAACCACATGAGACTACACAGACTAAATAAGACCTACAATTTCCTACATAAAGTGCACGTGCAAACGTGTGCAAAAAGTACAGGACAGTACAATAATTATGAAAAAGGAACAGGACAAGGGGCACAGTAAGAGACCGTCAGAGACAGTGCATCACCGGCCAGTACACATTTCTAATCTGAGTAGTGCAAAAAGATGACAATTTCTGAAAATGCAGAATGTAAACATAACATCCTATGAAATAGTGTTCTATGGACATAGCAGTTATTGAGGTAGCAGCCAGGTATAAAGTGACAATGAATTAAGTGCAACTCTGGACATGTGCAAAAGTTGGATGGTGTACAGGTGTGTGTGTGTGTGTGTGGGGGGGGGGTGTATTGAGTATTGAGGAGTCTGATGGCTTGGGGGAAGAAGCTGTTACACAGTATGGCCATGAGGGCCCGAATGCTTCGGTACCTTTTGCCAGATGGCAGGAGGGTGAAGAGTTTGTGTGAGGGGTGTGTGGGGTCATCCACACTACTGGTTGCTATGCAGATGCAGCGTTTATTGTAAATGTCTTTGATGGAGGGAAGAGACACCGATGATCTTCTCAACTGTCCTCACTATCCTCTGCAGGGCTTTGCGGTCCGAAACGGTGCAAGTCCCAAACCAGGCAGTGATGCAGCTGCTCAGGATGTTCTCAATAGTCCCTCTATAGAATGTGGTGAGGATGGGGGGTGGGAGATGTGCTTTTCTCAGCCTTCGAAGAAAGTAGAGATGATGCTGGGCTTTCTTGGTAACGGAGCTCTTATTGAGGCAGGTGAGGTTCTCCGCCAGGTGAACACCAGGGAATTTGGTGCTCTTGACGTTCTCCATAGAGGAGCCATTGAGGTTCAGCGAAAAGTGGTCACTCTGTGCTCTCCTGAAGTAAGCAACCATCTCTTTAGTTTTGTCCACATTCAGAGATTCAGTCTGTTAGCCGCTGCACTTTCTCTCTGTATGCTGACTCGTCGTTCTTGCAGCTGAGACCCACCGCGGTTGTGTCATCGGTGAACTTGATGATGTGGTTCGAGCTGTGCATTGCTGTACAGTCATGAGTCAGCAGAGTGAATAGCAGTAGACTGAACACACAGTCCTGGGGGGCCCCAGTGCTCAGTGTGGTGGTGGTGGAGATGCTGTTCCCGATCCGGATTGACTGAGGTCTCCCATTCAGGAAGTCCAGGATCCAGTTGCAGAGGGAGGTGTTCAGGCCCACCAGGTTCAGCTTTCAAATCTGGTGCTGAGGAATGATTGTGTTGAATGCTGAGCTGAAGTCTATGAACAACATTGAATCTTAAGTCCATTTTATCCATGTGGATGAGTGCCAGATGGAGGGTGGTGGTGATGGCGTCGTCTGTTGAACGATACGCAAACTGCAGTGGGTCTAGTGAGGAGGAGAGCTGGGTCTTTATGTGCCTCATGACGAGCCACTCGAAGCACTTCATGATGATGGGTGTGAGTGTGATGGGACGGTAGTCGTTGAGGCATGATACGGGCCTCAGCAAAGACTTCTTCGGCATGGGGATGATGGTGCAGGCCTTGAAGCACGTTGTAACGACGGTACTGCTCAGAGAGATGTTGAAGATGTCAGTAAGAACATCTGCCAGCTGATCTGCGCATCCTCTGAGCACTCTGCCAGGAATGTTGTCTAATCCAGCAGCCTTCCGTGGGTTGAGTCTATGTAGAGTTTTCCTGGTAAGACCTGTTCATTGGGAGGATGGGTGGTCTTCCTCGCCACTACATTGTTCTGCGCCTCAAACCGAGTGTAGAAGTCGTTCAGCACATCTGGGAGGCATCTTTGTCACAGGCAAATTATGTTGTCCTGTAGTTGGTTATGGCCTGGATGCCCTGCCACATGTGCCGCGTGTCATTGCTGTCCTGGAAGTGACTGTGGATTCTCTGGGCATGTGCGCGCTTTGCCTCTCTGATGGCCCGGGACAGTTTGGCCCTCGCTGTTCTTAGGGCCGCCTTGTCGCCTGCTCTGAAGGCAGAGTCTTAGGTCCTCAGCAGCTCACGGACCTCCGCAGTCATCCACGGCTTCTGGTTGGAGCATGTGGTGATGGTCTTGGAAAAAGTTACTTCATCAATGCACTTGCTGATGGAGCTGATCACTTATGCTGTGATCAGCTACATCAGAGCCCCCACCTCGGCTACTCAGACCATATCTCTGTTATGCTAATGCCAGCATACAGACCGCTCATCAGGCACAAAAACCTCTTCAGAAGCAGGTGAAAACCTGGCCAGCAGGAGCCATCTCTGCTCTTCAGGACTGTTTTTGAGTATACTGACTGGCACATGTTCAGGGAGGCTACAACATATGGTGACACTATATGTTGTATCACCATATGTTTCATTAATTGGATGGCTATATGGATGGATGGCTCACACCCTTCCTGTAGTCACACACATGTGAGCACAAGGCTAGAATGCGCTGGCAATTTTTTTCTGGTGTGTTTTATACAGTATATTTACTGCAGAATTTAAAAACACTGTCCACTAACTTATAATACAAAGAAGAAGAAAAAATACTTAAGGAATTTATGTCATAAATTAATATGTATAATAAAAAAATAAATAGAAGACATTTATCATATATCAAATATAAAGACAAAAAGTAAATGCTGGTCAACTATCACAATCTAATAACCCCGATTTCAGAATTATTAACTCCCCAGACATATGCACATTTACTCAAACGTATAATAAACAATTCTATTTATTTACATTCAAAAAAATCTAAATAATAAAATAAACAGTCTAAATAAAATATATATATATATTTATCTTACCCTTTATAAAAATTAAAAAAAAAATTACCTTCAGAATTATTATACGTTTGAGTAAATGTGCATATGTCTGGGGAGATAATTCTGAAATCGGAGTTTTATATTCAAACGCAAGGACACCCACCCCCTGAAGCTTCCCTATTACTGTTAAAAGAACTATCAAGAAACTATATATGCAACAAGAAACATAACTTTTGATGTTTGACCTCTAAAGACACCCAATGTCAAAATTAAAGTATTGGTTACAAAGAATAAAGCATGTTACCAATCCATACACCCCCAAGCAAAAGGTCATGAGCTGATGTTCTGATATAGAAGGCCAAAAAAATATATAAAAAAATGCCCTTTGTCTTTGGATAAAATAAAACAGAATGTTTGTTTGTTAAAGCCTGCCAACACATATATGTTCCAACATGCTTTGTTTTGCCACTAGAATACACAAGAGCCTATGGAAAAAGTAGTTCACCAAAAATGAAACCAAAACTGTTCCACACACCTATGACTGACTTTCTTCTGTGGGATCCTAAAGATGATTTTAGGCTAAATATAAGCCTCAGTCACTTCACTTTCATTGCATCTATATATCTCCATCCATCCATCGTCAACCGCTTATCCTGTGTACAGGGTCACGGGAGCCTATCCCAGCTAACATTGGGCAAAAGGCAGGGTACACCCTGGACAGGTCGCCAGTTCATCGCAGGGCCACACACTCACAGCAATTTTTTTGGAGACTCCAATTAACCTAGCCTGCATGTCTTTGGATGGTGGGAGGAAGCTGGAGCACCCAGAGAGAACCCACACAGACACGGGGAGAACATGCCACACAGAAAGGCCGGGGCAACCGGGGTTTGAACCCATGACCTTCTTGCTGTGAGGCGACAGTGCTAACCACCGTGCCGCCTATATATATATATATATATATATATATATAGGCGGCACGGTGGTATATATATATATATATATATATATGTATATATATATATATATGTATATATATATATATATATATATATATATATATATATATATATATGTATATATATATATATATATATATGTATATGTATATATATATATATATATATATATATGTATATATATATATATATGTATATATATATATATATATATATATATATATATATATAATGTGTAATACTAAAATAGTGTGATGATGCAGTTTTTTACTGTATGTAAATGTCCAATCCTAAATTCAAGGCCCTAAATTCAAAGGTCAAAGCAATAAAAGACAGAACACACACTCTGGGAGTTCCCAAGAGACTCGTGACACACAAGATTCTGTCCTCCGATATAAACCAATCTGCTACACTTACTCATCAGACCAATTGATACCGTGACCACGGTTGAGCAAACAGCATTTTAAAAGGGACATTCCTTAATCCAGAAACATCTCACACAAAGTTACAGTACTTTGCTGAATCAACCTTACAAAATGTACAGAATGCATTTAAATCCACAGTTCATACAATACCTAGTCTTGCTAGGCATTCTGAGAATTGCTTTGAAATGTGGTAACTTGTATAACTGACAAATTAATGATTATAGCCTGATGTACCTCTTTAAAACGTGTGTAATGTTTCATCAATGTTGTATAATCCCTGAATTAACCAGTATTATTTGTAACCAGGGATTTTCGTGTTTTGTTACCTACATGTATAATATCCATAAAAAATATCATGTTTAGTATGTAAGTGTTCACTGGTGTATGCAGAGAAAGCTGATGACAATGAATATAATGTCTCTTGTACCATTCTCAATATATAAATTTTCATGTTTAAATATGCACTGGTTTTGAGAAGGAGATTTTTTAAGAGTCTGAAACAAAGGACTATAATTCAACTGTCAGAAAAGACAGCCCAGTTGACCATGTGACTCACTTCTGATTGGCACAGGAAACTTCTGGGGGTGCGGCCAATTTCAGTTAAAATATTTCTGAACAGGAAGAACATGCTCTCTTCTCTATTCATCCTCTCTTCTCGTGGCTCTTGAGGCTCTTCGGCTCTCTGCTCTTCTGCCTGCACATGCTTCATCTAGTTGCTCCGCTGACATCCAGGTCCTTTCCATGTGAGGCCAAATGAAGCTCGGGACTCGACGTCCCGGGAAGGAATGAGAAGGCCTCGTTTCACAGCTAACCTCACCATTCATACAGACAATAAATTCAATCATACAGAGGTCAAAAACATCGAAGGAATGAACTTTCAACCAAGCGCCAAGAACCAAGCAACACAAAGAACGCAAGGAAACACCATAAAGACATGCAAGTACATCTCTAATGTTGTGCTCAAAGAGCTGGTTAATTAAATAATTTGGGTAATCCGATAGCAAATCGATGTAGACTCAAAGAAGGATAAATTGTTCTTAAGCTATTGTCAACAGACTCCATAAAATTAATTTTCACTGTACTGATCATTTATTTCACATTCTGTTCACCAACCTGTATTATGTATATTTGTGTTAGATTAGATTTATGTTTAGAATAGTAATAAAATGTGTCTGCGTTCAAAGACGACGTGACTGTGGTATATTTTGATAAATAATCGCATCCCTGTTTCTAAAAGATTTCGCTTCAAATCTGTACCTAAATATGTGTGATATTATTTTCAATAAGCCATGTGAATAATATCGCTCCAATAAGTGAATTAATAAATTAATAAATAAGTGAATCATAATTCACTTATTAAAGCTAATTCCTTACTGTAGAAATTGTGAGCTGATACAACTTGATGTTGTATTATGATTTCAATGGTAGAGAATCTATTAAGACAAATAATCTAGTTATTTGTCATTTATCTAATTTATAATGGTTGTCGAATGCGCCTAATTCCATTATACATTTCATTACCTAATAAGGTACCATAAGACAGTATAATTTAGTTCATAGCTCACATATTTCAAGACCCTAAATTCCCTTCCAAATTTTGCATAACAAATATCCTTACATATATTGGTGTGAGAATGAGGGCAATTTAAAGTTCACTTCTAAATGTCACATTTCCTTTATTCCCTACAAATAGTAATTAATGACAAGTAATCAAATAGAAATAGTAATTAATGACTTTGCAGTATTTAAATCATGCAGTTTAGCCATGGTTCCTGCTGATCATTATACATGGTAGAAAATGCTGACAGCGTTGAACATGGATACAAATATTTTAAGGAAAATATGCTCTTTGTCTGCCTGCCCACCCACTCACACAGGTACAATATAATAAATGGCTAAATGAGTAAATCCATTTGTGTTTGCTAGTGCCTATGCATACGTGTTTTTAAGGATTTCTATGTCTATAATGTGGAACAATTATTAGGCCTCATTCATAAGACAAGAGCATAACAGATTGTTTTGTTCCTAAAACCATTCTTGTATTCATACAATTGCTGCATTAAACTGAATGCAATCCTTTATAGGAGAAGGGTTTCACCAACAATGTTTTCAAAAAGATTCTCATGGTAACTAAAGCATTACATAAAGTTGTAAACTCATAATCTGTTTCTGATGATGGCTTCTTTTTGGGCAATAGTGCTGATGTAAATGTTCCTTATACTATTTAACAGTTTAAATTGTTTGGTAATATTCAGATAATAGGGTAATGCTGAGATTAATCTAATTTTATTCATTCACATGGACACATAGAAGATACAAATTATTTGTTGTATCTCAATATTGATTTAATATTCCACAACAGCCCTGAGAGTTATATTAAACCAACCAACTTGTCCTCTCACCCTTTATCTAAATAAAATCTGATTCAGTGATTTTATCTTACATTCAGAGTTTTCATTACAATACGGAGAGTACCACCAGTAGTGAGTTGAATAGCTCTTACAATAGTAAATCCATGATTAATATGTATTACAGAACCATTAAAATGCACTACTAATTGTACTATTTGTATAGAACCAGACAATATAATACTACTTTTAATTATTAGGGCTATAATAGTTTAAACTTTGTTTAACCAAACAGTTAACAGTGCAGTATAAGGATTCTACCTTTAGAAGATTGTTCAATGCTATCATTTTAAATTAGCCATAAACGTCCATACATCCTGCACTGAATATATTCTCTAATTCAGTATAAAACACATAAATAAGTCTGAGTCTGACTGTATTATGCTCTTAATTCCTGTTCTCTGCCTTTTTTCCTGTCTGTGCAGTTTATCATTGTGGCTCCCTGCAATATTTGCATTGCGAGAATTTTGCATTGGTGCTGTTGCCTGTAGTCATTCCATCTGTTTCTCAAATACACTGACATGAATAAAAAGACACACACACAAACACACACTCAGAGAGAGAGAGAGAGAGAGAGAGAGAGAGAGAGAGCAACCCTTTTGACCCTCAGCATCAGTAAACCGACACAGTTTTCTAAACAACTTCAAAAGATGCATTGCACATCTCAAAGAAAGTTTGCTATGTTAATATGGAAGAGTTTTCTTTTATAACTATATGTGTATTTTTTTTCTTGCAGTGCTCACACACACATACAGTAGATACTCTCTGACTCAAACATACAGCCACACACTGACGCACATCAAACTTTTCATTCCCTAACTAATAGGCATAAATGTATAAACAATAATAGATAATTTAACAAAGTATTTCAGATCTCAGAGTGACTGAGCAAATCATGGCACAGAGGGATGTGTTATAGATACATACTAGATCATGTTGGTCTGCCTCTTGAAATGGTTTGCTGTTTTTTACATTTAAATGTAATGTGTCTATTTGTATGGCACTTGCAATTTTATAAAATCTAGCTGCAAGCAGCATTGATCACTGTCTAGAATTTTGGCAAACTAGCCACAAACTTGCTGCAGATTTGCTACTCAATATTTTCACATGCAAATGAGCTTATGATTCGCTGCAAATATTTGCCATAAGTTTGCAGCTCTTCTCCGGTTGTGGTGAACATGCAGCAAACCTTGGCAACAATGGACAATTTGTCACATGTTTGCAGCAAAGCTCTTTTGCATGTGAAAATAATCGGTGGTTAATTTGTGGCAAGTTTGTGGCAAACTTGCCATGAACTCTCAATTTTTGTAAGGATGGAGCCAAGCTCCATTGGCATTCACTAAGTACAATGCAAAGAGCTCTAGTAAAACATAGAAACATTGTTACGTAGGGGTGTGCAGGGAAGCCATTATCTGTATCTGTATTTGTATTTGTTCATATGACAAAATTATTTGTCTGTATTAGGATAAAACCGAATGTGGGCGGGGCTTATACCGGAACTGCATTAAAACTAAATGAAATGCCCACTTTTAAATGTTACTTTTACATTTATATTTTCTGTTAAAAAGTATGCCTTTTCATAATAAAAGCCTAATAATAATAACAATAGTAGTAGTAATAATAATAATTATTAGCATTTGTATTCATCCATCAACCACTTATCCTGTACAGGGTTGCTGGAGCCTATCCCAGCTAACATTGGGCGAAAGGCAGGGTACACCCTGGACAGGTTGCCAGTCTATCGCAGGGCCACACATAGACAAACAACCACTCACACTCACATCCACACCTAGGGCAATTTTTGAAGACATCAATTAACCTAGCTTGCATGTCTTTGGATGGTGGGAGGAAGCCAGAGCACCCAGAGAGAACCCACGCAGACACGGGGAGAACATGCAAACTCCACACAGAAAGGAGTTCTGGGCAACCGGGGTTTGAACCCACGACCTTATTGCTGTGAGGCAACAGTGCTAACCGCTGCACCACCATGCCACCCCTAGTATTTGTATTATTATTGTAATTTAATTATATTATTTAAAAAAAAAAAAATTCTTATCAGATGAAGCTGAATTTGTTGGCCACATTAACTGTGGAACATTTAATTATCTTTGGTTTCTTCTGGTATTTCTGATATTAATATCTGCCTGAAATATATTTTTTGTTCATCTGTTCATGTATAACAACATTATTCTGGAGGCAGGAGGTATCAAGCAAAATGTGAAATGACAAGCATACATTTTGCAGTGAATAATATACACAAATTCAAGCATTAAAATAAATATAATAAATCAATATAGCCTACAAACAGGTGAAAGTCCCATAAGTCTAGCAGGAATTTTTATGAAAGGACACCATTATTTAGTTAAATAACAATAATAATAATAACAATAATAACAATAATGTTATATTTATACAGCTCAACACTTAACATTCTCAAATTTAGCACAGTTAAAAGAAGAACAAGTAAAAAGACAGAGCAAGTTTCAGTTTCTATCTCTTACATTATTCTTAATAGATGAATACTATATGGAGCATTTAAACTTAAAAAAATATTGGCTTTACAGATTCATAAATTTGTTGTAATTTAGAATATGTTCACTTTCAGTGTCGCTTTATGCTTGTGTTTCTTGGATAATCAGTTAAACTAATATGTTTTATATTTTTTCAGATGAATCCGTTATTCGTTTTGAAGTCATTATTCGTGCCATTCCGTAGGCCTATAGGGTATTCATTATTGTGTTATATAAATTGTGTTAATTTGTTTCCAGTCAACTGTTAATTAACACATTACATTTCCCATCCCTTGTTCATACTTTAGCGTCTATGTAATGTATTGTCATGTAAAGATTTTTGCCAACTTTACAGATCTGGTATTAGAAAACCATAAGTCTGTAGTCTGTAGCAGCCCCAGTGAGAACAGTATGAAGGGCTGGCTGTACAGATATTGGTGGATGTAGCTTGAAAGCTTTAGGAGGAGTTACAGTCAGAAATGTTCCTCTTAATTTAGGGATTTTGCAAAAAAACCTAGTCCATCCAAGTTTGCAGAATAACAGTATGTTGACTTTGTTGAGCCAACTTAATATGTGACTTAGTTTATAGGGATTGTTCACCTAAAATTAATATTCTATCATTTACTTACCCTCTTGCCATCACAGAAGTGTATGACTTTCATTCTTCAGCACATCTTTTTCTCAACTCTATAGGACCAGAACTTTGAAGTTCCAAAAATCACATAAATGCAGCATAAAAGTAATCCATGTGACTCCAGAGGTTAAATCCATATCTTCAGAAGCAATATTATAGGTGTGTGTGAGAAACAAATTTATATTTAAGTCCTTTATTTCCCAATATTCTTCACTTTCAGATTGTGAAAGAATGTGAAAGTAAAAGTGGAAGTGCATAGTAAAAAAAGGACTTAAATATTGATCTGTTTCTTACACACAGCTATAATATTGCTAAAGTCTGTTCCCTGTCTGTCACTCACTCAACATTGTGTCGATGTAGGACACTAGGGGTTCTCTCTTGAGAGACCCAATCGCCTTTGATTTATTCAGAAAAGGACAATGAAAATTGTCGAGAGGAATTTGCATGCTGCTCTCCGCACCGGACATACAGTTATAAAAGGAGATGGCATGCACCACTCATTCATACTTGTTCTTCGGAGCCAAGCGAACATGTGTGTTCATCCCGTCACCTTACTGTTGCCGCTGGATTGACAGCGTTTATCAGCAGTCACCCTCTCACTGTCCAGTGTTGTGCTTCCCCTGGGTACTTTGGCGGCTGAGTCCACAAGTGTAAAAGAGTTTATTCAAAAAGAGTATATTTTCTCTAAAAGAGCACGCACAAATGTTTGGCATCTTGTTAAAGATGTCCTTTCACCTTTGTGCTACTGGGTGTGGCTGTTACCTCTCCCCGGAGGATGGCCATGAAATCTGTATCAAGTGCTTGGGTCACCAGCATGCCAAGGCAGCTTTTGTGGATGGATCATGTTTTCACTGTGAGAGGCTAAGGCGAATAAGGATCTGCACGAAGGTAGGACCGAACCAGGGCTGATGCAGGATCTGCACACCGTGACCGACCTCACTCTACAGTTGTTGTTATACTATTATAGTTATACATACAGTTATAGTTGTTGTGTCCAGTTTGCACCCTGCACATCTATCTGGACTTCACAGAGAGCTTTAAATGCTTGGAGCAGCTCTTTGTCTGTTTTGGAGAAGAGCAGAAGGGGAAGGCTGTTTCCAAACAGAGGCTGGCCCATTGGATTGTGGATGCCATATCTTTGGCCATATCTACAACCTCTGCATGGAACCGGCTTTGGCCCGAGTGTTGCAGGGGTACCAACAGGTAAAGTCAGGCAGCCTGTTGGGTGTATCGCTTGCATTAGCGCCTTTCTTCTTTCAAGATGATAATGTGCGCTATGTTGTCCACAACAGTTCCCCGCAACTGGTGAACTCAGGACGCCTTCTCAATTTCTTTAGCACTTTCCGGTGAGCCCATGTTCTTGGGCTCAGTGCTCCATACATGGTGATTCCCCCCTAGGTAAACATGTATGATGTATTGCCACTGTTTGTTTCCCCCTTGTTGAACCCTGTGTCTTCCCCTCAGCGAGCTCCACTCTGCCTCTGTGGCTGCGTACCCTCTCCATAGATAGGGTCCTCCCCAGGGGTTTCATTCCATATGTGAATTTCCTGGTCAGTAAGTCCATGTGAGGTATTCTCCATGTGTGAACCTCCCTCCGGAAGGAGAGGGAAGAGCACTTTCCCAGCGCAATTCTATCAGATGATCGGCGGGAAATCGCTTAATTCCAAAATCAGTAAAGGCCACCACCTGTTGCCTCCTCGGGTAAGTGCCTCCTCCCTCCCTTAATGGGACCTAACTCGCTGGAAGGTCATGACATGGTCGAGCGCTCGCTGCGAGGCATGCAACAGCTTGCATTTGTCCGCTCCTCCATACCTCATCCCTAGTATCACTACATCGACACAATGTCGAATGAGTGGCAGACAGGGAATGTCTTGGTTACTTATGTAACCTCTGTTCCCTGATGGAGGGAATGAGAAGTTCTGTCCCTCCTGCCGCGACACTGAACCAGCTGCTAACATGACCGGGACTCTCTCTCGGCTCCTCAGCACAAATCTGAATGAGTGGTGCATGCCATATCCTTTTATACCTGAATGTCTAGGGTGGACATGCAAATTCCCCTTGCCAATTTTCATTGACCTTTTCTGAACAAATCAAAGGAGATTGGGGCTCTCAAGAGCAAACCCCTAGTGTCATTACATCAACAAAATGTCTCATTCCCACCATCAGGGAACATAGGTTACATCAGTAACCAAGACGTATGTATCCCATAGTATTGATTATTTTAGTAAAAGCGAGCCATCAAAATAATGGCCACTTAAATAATATAAGATAAAGTTATATGGTATGCATTTAAAAACAGGAATGGAAACATTTACGCACATCCAATATTTCTTCAATTGGCAAAAGCATTAAAATATAACTGAAAAAAGTAGATCTGCTCACTGTTAAAATATTTTATTTTATTGTATGTGAAATTCCAATTTAAAAAGGAACACATTGCTGGCTTAGTGTCAATAAAGTGGTTCAGCCTTATTGATGGGGCTGTGTGGTGGTAGGCCTACAGAAGATAAAAATAAAAATGGGAAATGATTCTCTACATGACATTTTCACTGAGACCTATGTAATATGTTTCAAATAAGCCATAATGTAATATGTTTCAAATAAGCAAGTCATATACCTGTATGATAGGCTGACCATCATAAAAGACGACAAGAATAGTTCTCTCAACGATAACTGTAAATTACAGAGAAAACCACATCAATTATATGTTTGTCGTCCGACAAGGTTTGATACATTGCTCTAGGTACCTAATCACTGTGGAGTACACTGCTACTAAGATGACATGCTGAATCGGTATTTCCAGCAGATTACCTCTTTCACTGGATCTGTTACAATCTAACAGGCATTAGGGAGCTTTAACACAGTAAGCAGAGGAAAGAAATGAGATGACCTTGCATGGCCTGGTGAAAGTAGCCATGCTTGACCAGTGTCCTTCACTTTCTCAGATCAAAAAGCACAGCAAAAAGGTCCTCGAGGATCTTTCAGGATTCGATTACTTGCTCTGGGATTGCTTGAGATGGGTGTAGACATATGGGCCAGGTACTGTAATTAATTTGGTTTAGAGGCTTTGTAAGTAGTGGTAACTTGAGTAGTAGTAGAGAAAGAGAGAGAGAGAGAGAGAGAGAGAGAGAGAGATAAGAGCTTTTTTTTCAAAACAAATATGTATTCACCTTAATAAATTTTCATCCTTAGAATACATTGGGGCAAGGCAGCCTTCGTGTGAGCACATCTGTGGTATTCTGAGTATCCTGTGGCTTTGTTTACGTGCAGTTTTATTCTTCTCAAAGCATTATGCCTTCCTTGGCAGTAGGTCTCGGGGGAAACAGTAGTGCAAGTCATTCTTTATGAGGGTGGGAAAAATGAGGGTTGTTCTCTACATTCTCTACATGTGGGCAGGCTGTACTTTAAAAAACTCCACAACTCTATGGTAATATAATGTAGTACTATGTGACCGCAAAACACACTCTCATAAAGAAACCTCACCTGCACCACTAAAATGTCACCAATTGTGGCTTATTCAAACATCACTCTTGTGCTGTATTCAAATTCACTTGAATGAGGATTTCATTAGTTTACCCTAAATGATCCTTTTAGGGTTGAAATGAAAATTGACGCATTCGCATTTGAAGTCATTCGAAACCATATTTATATATTTGTGTGGGTGTAAAACCATATTATTTATTATTTGTTTTTAGAAAGTTTTTGTGATAAGATTGACATTTTAGCCATTTAGTTCATTCATACCTTAAAAAAATAGCCACTTAAAAACACGGCGCATCAGCTTTGATGTTAAATATCATACTTGTCATGTGACCAATTACAACACAATGTTTATTTTTTTATGTATTATTATATCAAAGCCCTAGCAGAGTGCAGGATTTTAAGCAAAAAACAACTTACATTTTGCTCGATTCCTCACAAAGCTATCACATGGCTTCAGATGACTTTTGAATGTTGCACCTTTTTAGTTTTACCTATTTTTTTACTTACATTTAAAAAATAATAATAATAATTGTATTAAATTCAATTGTATCATCATAACTATACATTTATCTGCCTGTTACACATTATATTCTATAGCAGAGTGGTTTTAGGCTCAAAAATATCTATATTGTAGTATTACATAATTATACTAGTATATTTATAATAGGAATTAAATAAAAAAACTTTTGTTATTATTTGTCACAATTAAAGCCATTTTCGTGTTTTGCATCATTCAAACACATTATAAAATTGAAAGATTAAAGAGATCAAAATTTCTAAATAATCTCCTTTGGATGTAAAGATTTCGAAATAGACCATGTGAATAAAAAAAGTATGAAAATAATGCAAAAATATCCGATACAACCACCACAACCTTGAATTTCATTAGACATTTAAAAAACCACAAGGAAAGGTAAATAATTTTGTTATCCAGAAAGATTAATATGTAAAATTACTGTTTTTACTGTTACGATTAATCTCGACAAGTTTGCGCGACAAATTTGAAATGACCCGACATTGCCTCTAAATGTGTGTGTGCCTTTTCTAAACCTTCTCAACAGTCAACAATATATCATTACCATTTGTTGGCAATTTAAAAATACAACAGGCAAATTTGCAGTCACAACACTTTATTTAAAACATGACAATTAGCATAAAAGATACAGAATGTCTCTTGACGAAATCAAAGTGCTCTCATAGTGATTATGACTTCTGAAGACTTTAACTAAAGCCCTTAAATGTAATACTTTTATGGCTATTTTCTATAAATATATCTCTGAAGGGAACTGACTGTCTTCCGAAAAGTTTCAATGGTATTTTCTTTTCACCTTACCTCCGTATAATGCCTAATAAATTATTGTTTATAAGCACAGGGGTGCTTTGTGTTTAATTCTAAAAATTGAAACAATTCAGATAATGAGGCATCTAGAAATATTCACACTATTATTAAGTGCCCACAATAAAAATACTGTGCATGTTCATTAACGCAATTTACTAATATATATATATATATATATATATATATATATATATATATATATCATCTGGACTCGACTTAACTTGCTTGATTTGTCTGTTCTGCAATTGAGACTTGAACTTGATGGTTAAGACTTGAGACTTGCTTGTGACTTGAACATGTGTGACTTGCTCCCACCTCTGGTGTTGGCTACTTCCCTGTCCTGATATTATTATTATCTTTCAACATGACTCCCGTCAAATCAAATCCCATGAAAAATCTTGAACAGCAGCTGCAGATCTTGCACCAACTGTTATGGATATGGAGAATGCCTCAAGCACAGTTTACAGCTGAGAAAAGAGAGATGTCCTCGATCAAACTTTTGAGTTTTTTTTCTCTATTTAGCCTATGATCTAGAACAGGGGTGTTCATTACATCAGTCATGAATAGCAAGAGCGCCACTGGTTGGTTGATTTAGATGAAATATAAAAGTTTGACTTTTCATTTCCTGACGTCTGTCACTGCGCGCTGTTTGACTGACAGGCGGCTAATGTTTGAGCGATAATGAGATTACGTACCTAAATGGTCAAATACAATTTAGAATTCTGCCAATGCCCATCTTGGTGAAGATTTAATGTAAACGCAGTCGTTTATGTCTAAAGAGAATTTATACAGTGGGACAAAACGTGTATTTGCATCAAATTGTTGGACTTGAAGTGTACATGTAACCGAATTGAGCACTGTCTAGTAGGCTATGTAATATAAAGGCTATTAATCAAATAGGAAACCACTCACTAATTTTGGCTGAATAACTTCAGTAGATTTAAATGTATTAAAGTAATATAATAAAACAGTGACGTTCTTAATAATATTTCTTGAAAATATTGTTAGTTTTTTAACTTACAGGAAAGTAGAGATGATAACATAATTTATAATTATGTTTAGCCTTTATGAAGATTGAAAGGTATCAACATTTGCAGAGCAACACTTCAGCAGAACATTCCACCAGTCACAAACTTCAGAAAATTGTGCATCATGCATTTGAATGAGATCACAACCATTTCTGTGCTTAAAAGATACTAAATCAATGGTGGAACATTGTATCTCAAAAGGAGGACAGTGTGGCCTCCCATGTGCTACTTAAAGAAATAATTCACCCAAAAATGAATGTACGTCCATTCAATGTAAGTGAAGGGGTGCCAAAACGTTGACACTCCAACAAGCACATAAAAGCAGCATAAAAGTAATTCATACAGCACCATTGGTTTAATCCATGACTTCAGAATTGATGTGATGTGTGGGTGAGAAACAGATCAATATTTAAGTCAATTTTTGCTAGAAATTCTTCTCTCTGCCCAGGAGGTGGTGATATGCATAACGAATGTGAATCACCAAAAACACAAGAAGAAAGTGAAATTTAAAGCGGAGATTGACTGAGCAGGGTGGAGAATTAATAGTGAAAAAGGAATTAAATATTGATCTGTTTGTCACCACGTCTATCATATCGCTTCTGAAGACATTGATTAAACCACTGGAGGCACATGGATTAGACTACTTTTATGCTGATTTATGTGATTTGTGGCGCTTCAATGTTTTAGCACCAATTCACTTTCATTGTGTGGACCAAAAGAGCTGAAATATTCTTCTAAAAATCTTAATTTGTGTTCTGAATAAGAAAGTCATACACATCCAGGATGGCATGTGGTTGAGTATATGATTTTTGTGTGAATTATTCCTTTTTAAGCGTGATGTAGCCCTTGTACCAAACAACTTTTCTCATGCCTGCTCTACCTCCTCTAATGTGCAAGACATGACGTGCCAAGTTATCCTGCTTATTTATAATTTTTTTTTGCATTCCTTGCATTATTTGAACATGTTTTATGCACAACAATAACGCTCTGTCGGCATTAAGGGAAATTTAGACCCTACACATAAACTGATTTTAATGTAATTGTTTCATACATTACAATTTAAAATGGTGATCAGAAAATAACTTTTTAATCTTTTAATTTCTGTTATCATGTCTCCCTTTTATTTTTTTGGAATCAGATTCATGTAGTATTTATCATAGATAAGTGATGTAGTATATTAAAAGTTGTCATACAGTGTTCATTATAATGGGGGATTGGTTTTGCAACTCAGTACTCAATATTCACTACTCATGAGTACTTTTAAATGAGCTTCTCTTTTACTCTTACTTGAGTACTTTTAAGGAACACTACTTTTACTCTACTCACAAAGTTTTTGGGGGGAAGTAACAGTACTTCTACTTGAGTATGATTTTAGTATCATTTAGTACTCTTTCCACCCCTGTAAATATCAGCCTTACTGTGTTTAAGCAAACATTTAACTACTCTCAAATGGCCATATTGAAATCCATGCACTTATAACAGTATATGTTCCAACTGAAGTATCTCACAAAGATTCCATTAGTTGTGTCTTGCAGATGAAGATCAAATGAATATGCCCTGTGGTTGGACAAAAATGTTAATTAAAGCTACTGTCGGAGAGACCAATTAATCACACCAATCCTATAATCTGCCAGACTGGAATAAATGAAGGTATGTGATAAAAACAGTCATTAGTAATCTCTGCTCATTTTTCACAGCACAAAGCAGGTTGACTGGTCTCCTTTTCATTTACGTCCCACAGCTGTCACCTGCCTACTTCCTCACTTTCGCTACATATAGCACTTAGTTGCTAATTTACAGCCTTGGTAACGATGTGTCAAAATTCTCCATTAGAAATACCACTGGATGCGACTGTAGTCAGTAAAAATATATAAATAATTAAGTTTGGTAAACATGCTATGTTTTACACAGAACAATGTTTTCCAGTTACAAGGTGCACATTAGCATGTGAGTGGTAAAACAGGCCAATGTGAAAAATAATTAGCCTGAATGTGAGAATCTTAAAAATGCAAACAGGGTACACATGCTTATAAGATAAGATAATATTAAATAAGATACAATTTTCTTACAGCCCTTGGTTTGAAACCCTGGATGTATTATTAGTCAAATCTACAGAGAGTCACGTGACGCCATGCAAGTTTTGGACCTGTGAACAACGAGCTCTATGCGCACTTTGCTAGCTTTAATACTTTTAACAATATAAACCGAAGAGACTCGATACACTCTGGTCCTGTTTTAGAAGGACAATATGTCAAAGAATTAAAAATCCCCAGGCTCTGGAGACATTAAAAGACACTTGCGTGCTTAAGCTGACATCCCCGAGCAGGCCACATGCCTGGTAGTTGACTTAGTGGGAAGTGCGGGAAATGCGGCTGAGATGTTGAACGTCAGCAATGCTGATGAAGATCATTGCTGACTTGGAAGATCTTGCTGTGATACATCGATCTATCACTGCCATGGAGGCAATTTTCTCTGATATGGTTACAATAGTGGGGGATGTCAAGAAACGGATTAATTATCTGGAGTCATCGGGGAGGGAAGAATCTGATAATCCATTAGAGACTAAGGTGGATTTGGGCGTGTCTGGGAGAATTTGGCAGACATGGAAATCCATAGCCAGCCGAATAACGTCTGTATCGTCGGAGTTCCCGAGGGAGAGAAGGAACAGGAAATGGTGAAGTTCCAGTATGGGCTCTTTCTGAATCTGCTCGACATAGCAGGCCAAAAGCTGGAAATCGAGCGAGTTCACAGGGTTCCTGCTCGGCGATCAGAGGATGGAGACAGGCCCCGATTCATTCTGGCCAAATTTCTAAGAACATCCAATAAAGATCTTGTGTTATGTGAGGTGAGGATTAAAGGAGGGCTTTCTTGGAAGAACCACAGTATTTTCTTGTTCCCAGACTTTGCAAATTCAACAAGAGAGAAACATGATTGATTCAAGGAATCCAAGGAATCCAAGAAATGATTGAAAAACAGATATAATACTATTTTGTCTTTTTCTTCCATTCCCTCAGTGAAATCTGCTGGTGGTGAAATATTTACCCCAGCCACTAAAATTAACCTGTTGATACGCACCCCCTTTTTGAGCACAAACCATGAAAATTACATACCTGAACTTAAATGGTTGTACTTACTGGACCCTTTGGAGTATGGAGACAGTTTTAGTATATTTTGAAAGAAGAAACTTTGGGCTTTATTTCTCAAGTTTCAGAATTAATATATGTTGTTATTTTGTAACAATTCATTACCTCGTCTCTTGTATGCTGCAATCAGCTAATGTTATTCAATCTATACCACGCTATCGTTCAGGTAGAACTATTCTTTCGACCACTAAAGATAGCTTCACTAATAATCTTCCAGATCTATCTCATATACTCAATAAACCCCAAAGCCCAGAAGAACTTGATGAAATAACAAAAAATATAAACGCAGTCTTCTCTAGCACTCTTGATATTGTCGCCCCACTTTGATGAAAGAAAATTAAAGAAATAAGCCCTGCACCATGGTACAATGATCACACTCATGCTCTCAAGAGAGCAGCTCGGAAAATGGAGCACATGTGGAAAAATACTAAATTAGAAGTATTTCGTGGTGCATGGAAGGATAGTGTCTGTAGATTCAGACATGCACTAAAAGCTGCCAGGTCAGCATATTTTAGTAAACTCATAGAAAATAACCACAACAATCCTAGATGTTTATTCAGTACTGTGGCTAAATTGGTTAGGAATAAAGCCTCAACAGAACCAGATATTACTTCGTAGCACAAGAGTAATGCCTTCATGAATTTCTTTACAGATAAAATTGAACTAATCAGAAATAAATTTGGAATTATGGAATCATCTGTCATAGTACCGCAGAAAACGGTGTCTAATAATTTTCCCCACCTGCAACTTTAATCCTTCTCTGTCATAGGTAATGAAGAGCTAACAAAACATATCGAAACATCAAAAGCCACAACATGTTTGTTAGATCCTATACCAACTAAGCTCTTAAAAGAGGTATCTCCTGTAATTTCAGAACCTCTTCTTAATATTATTAACTCCTCGCTATGCTTAGGACATGTCCCAATAAACTTTAAAATGGCAGTTATCAAACCACTTATTAAGAAGCCACAACTTGATCGTGGAGATCTGGCTAATTATAGACCAATTTCAAATATCCCATTTATGTCAAAAATACTAGAAAAGCTAGTATCCTCCCAAATACGTTAATTTATACAGAGAAATAGTATATACGAAGAATTTCAATCAGGATTTAGGCCTCATCACAGTACAGAGACTTGCTCTTATCGACTGATCACGGCTGCATTTCTCTTCTAGTGCTTTTTGATCTTAGTGCTGCATTCGACACGATAGATTACGATATTCTCTTGAATAGGCTAGAGAATTATGTTGGCATTTGTGGAGTTGCATTTAGAATGGTTTAGGTAATATTTAGCAGACCACTACCACTTTGAATATGTAAATAAAGAATTGTCAATCCAAACAAAAGTCAAACATGGAGTGCCACAGGGATCAGATTTAGGGCCTCTGCTTTTCTCCATGTATTTGCTTCCCCTGGGAGATATTATCAGGAATCGTGGAATATGTTTCCACTGCTATGCTGACAATATACAACTTTATATTTCTTCAAAACCTGATGAGATTTCACAATTCTCGAAATTAGCAGAGTGTATCAATGAAATAAAAGATTGGACAGCCAGAAATTTCCTTCTACTCAATTCTGACAAAACAGAGGTACAAATTATTGGCCGAAAAAATTCTAAAAATAAGCCACTACAATATAATTTGACTCTCGATGGATGAACTGTTACATCATCTTAAACAGCGAAGAACTTAGGTGTTATATTTGATACCAATCTTTCCTTTGAAAATCAAATTAACAATGTTTGTAGAACAGCTTTCTTCCACCTAAGACATATTGCTAAATTACGACACATGCTCTCTGTTGCTGATGCCAAAAAACTAATTAATGCGTTCATGACCTCAAGACTAGATTATTGTAATGCATTACTGGGAGGATGTCCAGCAAGATCACTAAATAAACTTCAATTGGTTCAAAATGCAGCAGCCAGAGTGCTAACGAGAACCAAGAAATATGATCATATTAGCCCCATTTTATCATCATTACATTGGCTATCTGTTAAATTCCGTATTAATTTTAAAATTCTGTTAACTACGTACAAAGCTTTGAATGGTCTAGCTCCGCAGTACTTAAGTGACCTTCTACCATGCTATATTCTATCACGTTCATTACGATCACAAAATTCTGGCCTGTTAATAGCGCCTAGAATATCAAAATCCACATAAGGAGGTAGATCCTTTTCATATTTGGCTCCTAAACTATGGAATAGTCTCCCTAACACTATACTAGATGCAGACACACTCCCTCATACACCTAATTTATCCTCCAACCAACAATTAGGCTGCTTTAGCTGGGTCTGCCGGAACCAGAAACCAGAACAATTGATCATGATTTATAACTCTGCAATAAATTGAATGGCATCTATGCTTATATTATTTTATTTGTTTCCCTGTCTCAACCTCGGGACTCCTATCCTGAGGTCACCAGAACCGGCTGGATCCAGCACCATTCCTGCTTCGTGTTGTACTCCACTGCTACAGTACATGTTGCTGAATGTTGATGACTAAATGCAGCCGGTGCCAGCCAAACATCACATCAGTCTATTATGATGGACTTCAGAGGATGAACTGATGCCAACTCGAACTATAAGACATGGGTTCCTTCATATGCCATTGTCTGAACCTTGGATTTAGGACAGACCATACCGAACCTCACCGAAATTACTGGCCAGGTTGAACTGCGTTTCACATCCCTGATCTCTGCCTGCATCACCTCGGTCTATTGATGGACTACGATCTTGAAATGGAATGCATAGACTAACAATTGCCAACAAAAGCCTTCATCAGCCAATTAACAAGGACAATTGCATCTATGTGAACTTCTGCAGTTAATCCAGGATGGACTTCAAAGACATTGGTCATTAATCTTACAGTTCAAACAAAATCGATGTTTAAACACTGGCCCTTAACACTTACTAAGTTTAATAATTTTAAACCATGACTTTAACTATACATAAGTAATATTTACATTATATTCATGATGTTAGCTAGAGGGGAACTGGCCTCCACAGTGAGTCACTTCACTTCACTGCTGAAACCAGCCGGTGGTCCGAGGGTGGAAGAGGAAGGCGATGACGCTGGGCCCCCACCCATGATCGTGGATGATGATGAGGCATTTCTGGTGAAAGATATGCTAGATTCCAGATGTCAGGGGAGCCAGATCCAATATCTGGTAGATTGGGAGGGGTATGGCCCTGAAGAGTGGTCCTGGGTCAAAGCTGATGATATCATTGATCCCAATCTCATTGCAGAGTTTCATAGGACTAACCTGGAGAAGCCGGCCCCTCGACCTTGAGGAAGACCCCGATGTTGGATGTGTTCTCACATCAGGAGCCGTTCACAGGCGGGGGGCTCTGTCATAAATGCAGGTGAAGATTCCTCAATCGGCCACCGGAGGTCTCCCTCGCCTGAGTATTAACATTGGACTACAATTCTCAGTGCCCACATACCTGGTCTGATTACCACCCACCTGTTCCACATCACACAGACTATTTAAGCCCTGTATGTTTGTTCACTCTTTGCAAAGACTTGTTTGCCTTGGTTACATTTCTGAGCATTTATTCATTCCCTGTATTATCCTAACCGTGTTTGACCATGCCTTTTATTACCTCTCATGATCATTTGCTGTCTGCCTATTACTGACTTTTCCTGGACTACTTCTATTGATGTTTACTGCCTGCCCCGATCTCCTGCCTGTTTACCTCATCTCTGCTCTACCTCTGATATTGTTGATTGCCCTGATTATTCGACCCTGTCTGTACACTGAACTTATTGTATTGAATAAACAGCATATGAATCCCTCTCAACCTGAGTCTGTGATACACTTACACCAATTCCATGCTTGATCCAGGACCAATCCTGGTAAAGGATTGAGATTAATTAATAGAATATTTAAATTATAAACTTTATTCAGATCTATGGCATCCTCTGGACTTTAACACAGTTCTGTTTTTTTTTGCAGAAACATAGCTGTCTCATCTATTTTATATAATGTATCTACATATACCTACATTTTAGAATAAAAGTAAAACATTCAAAACTGTTACACAAATGGAAGTGAAAGGAAATTATGTAATGACCAAATAATCAAATACATTTCAGTAATTAAATAAATAACAATAATAATACATTTAAACAGGTCAAAAATATCTCTTGGCAAACTCCCACATTCTCTTGATGGGTTTTCTACCTGGGATGTGTTTTTAACAGGGTTTCCATATATGCTGGCCTGTGTGATTTTCCAGTCCAATTTATCCATTACAAAAATCTAAATCAATCAATAAAAGGGAAGTGAGGTTAAGCACAGTTTAGAAGCCAGGAAGTGCCTTTAACTCTTCAAATTCAAACAGGTTGCAGGCTCTCAATGTGATCCCTGAAAGGGGTCGTGGGAACCTTGGGCACATAGCCCAGGAATAACATCTATGGGGGTAATCGCCTCAGGAAGAGCACCAACTCGTGAACAAACACCACTTCAGGCCATAAAACTGCCTCGTACAGGGGACCCTGGCCTGAAAGATCGTGTCTACCACCGCATCTGTGCCGAGTGGGGCCCCCATCAGGGAATACCAGACCGGGCAGTGGGAGGTTTCTCGAGAAGCAAATAGGTCTATCTGCGCCTTGCCAAACCGACTCCATATTAGCTGGACCACCTGGGGGTGAAGTCTCCACTCTCCCCTGAGCATCACCTGCCATGACAGCGCATCAGATTGCATGGGATGTGAGTGGCCTGCAGCAACCTCAGTCACCGCTGACTCCAGAGTAGGAGACGGCAGGCGAGTTGTGACATGCGTTGTGAGTGTAAGCTACCTTAATTGTCTGTCCGGACCAACACATGCTTGCCCTGGATCAACAGCAAAAACCTCCGCAGGGTGAGGCAACTTGAGGCAGTTGATATGCCAACACAGTCGTGGTCCCGTCCAGAAACCTGCGGTTGCGTGACAGTTACACACTGCGCCCCAGCTTATCTTGGAGGTGTGTGTCATAATGACGACGCACCTAGACACTGGCTGTAGGGGAAAAGCAAGGCCTGTCAGAGGGCTGAACAAGTGGTGGCAGATCAGCATGATGGCCACACGATGTGTGCAGTGGCACCATTTGAGTCTAAAGCCAGTGCTAAAGCGGACTCATATGCACCACCGAGGATGCCATATGCCCCAGGAGACTCTGAAATTGTTTCAGTGGAACTGCTGTTCTCTGCCTGAATGACTTTGCATGACCTAGCTCGTGAGGCACGCTATCATCAAGACTGAGTACTCCATGTAGAGAAAAGAGAAAGCCGCTGGAATACACTGTATATCATACGCATACACTTCTTATTTAGATGTGAATGGACTGGCAGTGGGATTCAGCTCACCGACACACATCCGCTGGGCTCCGAAGAAAAAATCTGAATGAGTGATTGCAAGCCAGCTCCTTTTATACCCGTATGTCTGAGGGAGTGGCATGCAAATTCCACTCGCCAATTCTCATTGGCCTTTTCTCAAAGATCAGAGGTGTTTGGGGCTCCCAAGAGCGACTCTAGTGTCACTTCATCGACACGAGTCGAATGAGTGACAGATGGGGAACTACAAAGTCACAAATTTGTTTAAAGGTATCTTCTGTAATTATGCACTGATGAGTCAAGGCTTCTTTGCGATGGTTAATACTGACAATTAGAAAAGTTCTCAATATTTTACACTTCACCGTGTCAACTTTGTTTACCCTCAGATCAGTCAGCTATTGTAAAATACACTGCTATTGAAGAATCCAAACTAAGGGAATGTTTTGATTTAGATTTTGCATTGTTTCATGTTTCATCTCTTTGTTTCAACCTATGATACTTTTCAGACATGAAAATAATACCACAAGTATTACTTCAGAATATTACATTCTTCACACATCAAAAGTTCAAAGAGAAAATCACAGAGTATCAGGCTGTGCCAGACACTATAGTCTTAGCCAGTTTAATTTAAAATCTCTTTGCTCACTTCCTTCTTTCAAATAACACACCAAAATCAAAAGTGGAAGAAAAAGTGAAGAAATGCAGTACTTTACAGCTCTGAACAGGCAAGCTGTAAATTTGGAATTCTTGTCTTAGGTATAAAACTTCACTTTTGCCCTTTGTAAGAGACTTTCTTGAAGTGATGTTCTCTGCTCCAACTCAAACTCAATGAACAGTTTGACTGACACAAATTGTGCGCTTATCAAGTACAGACCAGAACAAGTACATCCTGTATTTCATCCATCTCCGGACATGCGTTTTACAAGGAATATTGGATTGTACACAATATACTGGTATCTTATGAAAGCTGCCATTTTATACACTTTTCAGTTGTAGGGCACAGGATCTGGTACCTACACAAACTCCCATTGTCATATCTGCAATGTTTTATCTGAGCGAAAGATGTTAAACCATGCAAAAGTTCATGAGTATAAATATATTCTGCCACAAGAGCTTATTTCATGTTGACATTCTGCTCAGCTGAGAGGACTGAAGCTTTGTGCTCTTGAATGAAAGATGATTTAATGAAACTGCATCTGTTTGAAAGTGCTTCCTGAGACCTGCATTTCTCCAGTCAATTCTCATGTCGTTGCACAAATGATTCCTGTAAAAGCTGGGAGCATGGACTCTTTTCAATTAGAAACTGCAGGTTTTTGGTTACTCAGCCATAAAAGGGATGTGGACAGAAATTATAAAATGTTCTCCCAAAAAATATCAAGAGCAATGAAAAACAGTTCTAATAAAAATACTGTACTACTTGTTCCCTTTTCAGACTACAATACATGTTATAAAACAGGACAAATCTATAGTGGCTGACATTTTCATTATACTGTACAAGTGAAGTAAAAATTACAACCGTATAGTGTTGGGTGTAATCTGAGATAATATTTATGATAATAATAATATTTATGAAAAATACATTTTATGCATTTAAATGTGCAATATGCATATGTGTGTCTGTTTGCATATCTTTGTAGATGAGAAACATGTAGTGCTGATAAGGAAGCAATAAGGCAATAGAGAAAATGTTTTAATTTGTTGAAAGAAACAAATAATTAAAACAAAAACAAAAATGAACAAAAAGACAAACAGCTGTCCGTAAATCAATCTCTCTCTCTCTCTCTCTCTCTCTCTCTCTCTCTCTCTCTCTCCCTCTTGCACTGCAGTTTCCAGTCAGCCTTTCTCCCTCTCTGAGGCTTGAGTAGTCTGATTAGGGGACGGGTGTGCGGAATCACGACCGGTCCCGCCCTCCACCCTGTCACATTCCTCCCTCGTTCTCTCAGGCCGGGGAGTCCCCCGGCATGACGTACACCCCCCCCCCTTCCCTGGGTAGGGGTGTGCCTTCCGCACCATCTGCTGGCAGGTCATTCCCATCTACCTGGATGAGAAAGGGGACAATGGGGGGAAACAAACAAAGTGTGGCACCTACATGGTGTAATGGCAATCGTGCCAAATTAACAAAACATTTTAAAAAGAGAGAGAAAGGCCAACACGGAGCGGCAGTGGAAGAGAGAGAGGAGAAAAAAATAAACACTTACTCGCCGGTTCTCCGATATGCCGTAGCTTGGTACTCGGCAACTCCTCCAACCTCCAACGGACGACAGCCATGCCTCCCCGGATGGATCAGAGGCAGTCTTCCAGCCCCTGGAGAATGGAACACACCGCTGCATTGTTGGGAAACAGAAAGGGTCTCCCCCGGCCCTGGCAGCGTTTCTCCTGCTCCAGGCGGTCGGTCAGGATCCCCTCCCCGCTCGCGGTCGGCAGTCTCATACCCCACCTCATTTCAGCAGCTGATAGGGGTCTACTCTGCCCCTGGCAGCAGCCCTCACTGCTCCAGGTGGTCAGTTAGTGGCCCCTTTGTGGTCGGTGGCCATTCGTCCGCTCTCACATGGCCAAGCTCCTCTGTACTCCAGTGGACGGTAGCGGTGAGGACTTTACTATGGCGCATCCTTCCTCCTTCCCGGATTTCGGAACCAGTGTAAAGGGATTATTGGAAAAGAGGAGGCGAGAACCAGCTTGACAATATAAATCATAGTTTAATATAAACCTTAAACAAAAAGACAAACACACAAAGGTGTCGGACAGCTGTCCGTAAATCTCTCTCTCTCTCGAAACTGCAGCTTCCAGTTGGCCTTTTATCCCTCTCTGAGGATTGATTAGCCTGATTAGGGGCCGGGTGTGCGGAATGTCAACTGTCACATGTGGTTAACCACTTTTTGAGTAATTAACCCAACACTGCAACATTAACAATTTTCCTCATAAAAGAAGGTTTGAGAGCAGCAAATCTATTCAGACAACTCCCATTCATTACCATTTCTGATTATGGCTATAGACAGAAGAGTATATGCAGACCTTGATTACAAATTTGACAGCTGGCTAGAGACTGAAGAAATTTGTATGCTAATTGATACCCTTTTTTCGCCTATAGTGTTTTGGGTCTGAGAGAAACAAAGTAACTAGGGAAACATAATCTTTATTTCACTAAAAACTTCAGGCATTCATGTAAGGCTTAGACAAATCACAACAGTATTAAAGGAGACTTTAATATTTTCTCAGATATTACAGTATATTTCCTGACACATGACTCCAAGGTCCTTGGGTCTTGGCAGAAATATCAGCCAAGAACTCTCTCCAAAATTTTTACAACAGCAGTTTTTCCCATAACGTAGTGGTGGTGGCTATGTCTCACCCAACACTACCAATTAGAGTGGTGTAAAGCAGCTTGACACACAGCAATGCCTATCCATCACAAGTAAGCTACCCTCAATGGGAGCCAACCTCAAGTGAGGCAATCTGCAATTAATAGAGGGGGAAGAAATAAATATCTATTTTATATGCTTAACATACTAAGCTGTCCTCTTCTGAGTTGTGGTGCAAAGAGGTACGTGTGTAGCAGCTTTATCCAGTTAGCTGGCTAAAATGTCTCAGATATTGTATTGTAATTATTTCCTCATGTCCTACCTCTTAACTCACAGTTTGACACAGATTTGAATTCACCAATTGCCATACAAGAAAATATGGATGTACACTGTTAAGTCCAGCAGGTATATTTTCCCATCCAATCTCTGCAGTATGACAATAATTAAAATATATATTTGTCAGTTACTTATAATTTTTTTTATCAGATTTACAAAGGTAAAAGGTGATAGGAATAAAATGTTTAAATGCTTTCTGGCATACTGTATAGATACATATGAAGGAAAAGTGTCACAGTTACTGTTGTAACTCAGTTCCCTGAGGGAGGGAATGAGATGTTGTGTCGAATAAAGTGACACAAGGGGTCTTCCTTGGGAGCCTTGCGTACCTCTGAACTTGAGAAAAAGCCAATGAGAAATTGGCAGACAGAATTTGCATGTTCCGCCCCCGGACATACGGGTATAAAGGGAAGCAGGTGTGTGTCTGTCAGTCAGGTTTTTGCACTGAGGAGACGAGAATAAGGTATGGCCGTTTACAGTGGTAGGTCTGGTGCCATGGCAGAAGGGACACAACATCTCATCCCCGCCCTCAGGGAATGGATATTACAACAGTAACCATGATGTACCCCTTCTGTTACTCGCTCGACGTTGTGTCAAATGAAGTGACACCAGCTGTCCTGTTCAAAAGCGCCATGCAATAGCCCATGTTACTTGAACCGTACTGCGGAAAATACATCACAGTGAGTTGCCTGAAGAGGGAATTAAGCCTGTGGAGCCCTACCCCAGTACAGAACACTTGTGGCTCATAGTGGGTCTGGTCGCAAATTGCTCCGCTGAATTTGCAGGCAAGAAGGCAAGGGAGGAAGAACATCCAGGAAGTGAAGCTTAGTGGCTAACCTGGGAGAGAAAGCTCACAGAATCAACTTGGTTAAGGGCGCTAGGTGCAAGCGGAACACCCGGTCGGCTGTTCTATATTACCGAGTTCTACCGGCTCGGATCTGACAAAACACGGGACGAGACCAACTCAACTCTGAGATTGTATAATCTCGCAAAGGTGTTGGGTGTTGCCTAGCCCTCTGCTCTGCAGATGTCTGCTAGGGAAGTGCCGTTAAAATAAAATATAGTATAATATAATAGCTATACAGGTTGGCTGGGTTATAGTGAGTTTGTATGGTAATTAATCGTCATATTCGTGAAACACCTAAAACAGGCAATTAATCATCATAATCACAATTATTTGTTTGACAACTAATGGTCAGCCCCTAATTTTCATTATTAGGTTCCCACCTTGTGAATTGTTTTGTTAATATTATGAATGAAATTTCAAACAGTGACAACACCATGTCTCATTAGTAAAAATGCAATTTCATGACATCATAAAATTGATAGAATATGAAATTTGTACATTTTAAAAAGCTAAAATGTGATTAAAATTATAAAGCAAAATCAAATAAAAATTACAATATACTATATTGTGTGAATATATATGAAGAGGCCCCCTCTCTCAGTTTGCGTAATATATTTATTTGTTACATTGTGCTTACATAAGATCAAACATCTGGCGAGTAAAAACCAAAATGTATTATCCAATGACGATTTTTTTCTCCAACAAAATCGTAGAGGGTTGTTAACTAACATTAAATGTATCCACTGCATTTATACACTACCCGACACACAATTTATCACCATCAGTGTACAAGAGCAAACAGATAATATTACTGACGAAGTTAGCATCATGATGATTAATGTAAATTAATGTTAGCATTACTAGGTTAATTGGCATAACGTTACAATGCTTACACCTTCACTAGCTAGCTTTCGTTAGCAGTCTGAGGTAACATTAAAAGATAAAAAGTGTAACATCTAGATGTGTTTTTGTTCATGTTTTGTTTATGTCCTTTATTTTTAAAAGTTTGTTCATGTTCCCTGTCAAAAAGCTACACTTTGATGATGCGCTGATTGCGCGCTTTGGAAACAACTTTAGGTGTGACCAGCTGTGAATATGTGTGCAACACGTCAATGAAATTGACCAGAATGTATAGCCTCTGCTGGTGACATCATTGGAAGTACCTGTAGCAGGGATATAAATAGATGCGTCACAGGTGCATCGTCAGGTATTTTGTCTGAAGAACAGTCCTGGGGCATTCCAGTGTGGCAATGAAGCGCAGCATCTCATTCCGCATTTATCAGGGAACAAGTCAAGTAAGACTTTCCATGCCATGTTTTGTTCCTGTATCCTTGTCATGTGACCTTCATGTGTCTTGTTTTCATTGGTTCATTGTTTAATTACTTTGTTATCAGTTGGTTTTAGTTTATTGTCTTGTTATCTTGTTTAGAGTTCTGTTTGTTCATTGGCATATGTTTCCCCATGTCCTTGTAATTAAGCCCTCATACTTTAAGTATTGATGTTAGTTTGTGTAGCACTGTTCAAGTTCATGTCAAGTTTAAGCCTTGCCTACCATGTTCATGTTTAAGTTTCAAGTTTATGTTATGTTTAGTCATGTTTATAGTTAGGGTTTTTGGGTTTCACTTTGATTATTAAACTGCACTTGGGTTCTTCATTTCATTGTCATCGTCTTCGTCATTGCCATTGCCATTGCCAGCTACAATCGGTACAAAAAGCTGAAACTGACATCACTAGTTTGTACCCTGCTTTATAGAATGGTTAGAGCATGAAATTGTTACAGCTACAGTAGGTAGTATTTATTAGTTGAAAAAAAAAAAAGTCTATATAAACATGGTGTCTTGTTAAATGAGGCCCTGTGAGAGATTAGTTAGCACCACAGACTCTAGCTCTGAGTGAAAAATGTGGGTCGGGTAGTGTCAATCCAGCAAATTTTAGCCAATCACTTTTGGCAAGGCAGGCCTTGGCTCTCTTTGTGAACAGCTGTCAATTATAACCTGGCTGGGGGTGAAGAGCATCATGTATATGGGGAAGAATTTAGGATGCTGTTTCTCAATTCAATTTATTTCAAAGCTGTAAGAGCACAAAACTCTTTACAAGAGCAACACTAGCCTCTTTATTTTGCTCTCCAAGTGCACCAGATGGAAGTATTTAACTTGAAAATGTACAACATTTTCTGATGGGGGAGCATGCCCCCCAACCCCCCTAGAGGGTCGGTGGTCCACCCCCCCATAGTCTCACAAAATCCTGTGGGAAGCACTGCAATCGTATGTGAATAAATGCAAATATACCCTAAAAACACCCAGTAAAGACTGCCGTAGACTACCTGCAAGCTTAGAGAATAATCTTCAAGAAGAGGGCCTTGAGCTCAACGGCTTGAAGGGGAGTCTCTGATGGCCCGAAAGGACCACTAAGATATCCCAGGAGGGGAACAGGCTTGGTCGGGGAGGATTCAGTCTCCGGGCGCCTCTAAGGAACCTGATAATCAAGTCGTGTTTACCCAAGGACTTGCCATTCACTGCATCATGGTGGGCTGCTATAGCCTTCAAGGTAGAGGGGGACAACCTCCCTTCCAGCCTCTCTTGCACGAATGAGAGCACTGACCGTACTGTGCATCTCTGCGGGTCTTCAGCTCGGGAAGAACACCAATCCGCGAAAAAGCACCACTTCAGTGCATAAAGAAACCTCTGAAGGGCAAGGAATACAGCCAGCAACTGTAGGCAGTTGATGTGCCAGTGCAGCTGGGGACCTGTCCAGGAGCTAGCGGCTTGCCCCTTGCACACGGTGCCCCAACCCAGTTGAGAGGCCACTGTGGTAACCCCGACGCATCTGGACACCTGCTGTAGGGGAACACCTGCCCGCAAAAAACAGATGTCTGTCCAAGGGTTCAAAGTCTGATGGCAGGAAGGGGTGATCAACACATGGTTTGTGCCGCAGCACCATGCCCTTCTCGGGACTCGAGTTTGAAGCCAGTGTTGAAGTGGTCTCAAATGCATCAATCTGAGCAGTGCGATCGCGGCCGAGGATGCCATATGCCAATCTTGCTGCCAAACACAGGTTAGAATATGTCACTTTGTGAGCATTTTGGAATTTGTGCAAAGCCTGGTTGAGAACTTGCAAGTCCACCGCCTTTTTTGGATACAATGAGGTAAGGCCTGTAGAAACCCTTCTTCATCTCGGCTGAAAGGACAGGCTCTATCACATCCTTGAGTAGCAGAGTTGTGATCTCTGCCCGTAAAGTGCTGACTTTTACGCTGCATACAGAGGTGGAGCGAATACTGCTGAAACGAGGCAGGATCCGGACGAATTGAATCACGTAGCCGAGTCAGATGGTACGGGCCAACCAGCACAACGGGTTGGAGGGGCACTAGCAGGACGATGGTTTTTGATGTACCGGGTGGGGCCTCGTGGCGGGGGGGAGAAGGTAATAATGTGTCCCGAGGCTTTGGTGCAGAGAAAAGACTCAAAGCACTTACCTTGTGCAGGGGGTGAGTTGGAGATTGAGGAAGAGGTCCTGGAACAGCGTCTTTGGAACTCATCAGCGGCGGCCTGCCCCGATGGGCAGTCATGGGTCTGGAGCCGAGGCACCGTGAGAACAGCACACACTGGCTGGATGACCCAGGGAGTGAGGAAATCACTCTTTGTAAGGATTTTCCTCCAGGCCCTCCACCGGAGGATGGAGTGGTCTTGGTACCAGCTCCAGAGCAAACATCTAAGTGCCTGGGTCTTCTGTCTCAGGTGCGCTTAGGAGCTTTACAGGCTCTCGATGCTGGGGCTGAGAGCTGGGAACAGGTTGAGGTGGAGTCTCCTGTTGTTTAGGCGCAGGGGAATGCCCTCGGCGGGCAGGCGGAGTGCAGGCTGCGCTGGAGTGGTGCCATGGCATGATGTGGGATAAGGCCTCCATCTGCCTCTTTCCTGGGTGACTGTGTTTCCAAAGAGGACAAGATGGGAGATGGGGGCGTTGAGAAAGTGGTCTGGTCAACGTCTCGCATCTCCACCTATCCACCTGGGGGATCTCCGTGTACCATCAAGGATAGTGAGAGCGGATGAGTGAGGGGTTTGGTTCCCGGCAGTAAAAGGTGCCCTCCAAGACGTCGTCAACTCGTCATGCACCTCTGGGAAGAAAAGTAAGTAAAGAAAAGTGGCTGGGAGCAGTGCCCTGACCGGAGGTGCCAGTTGTTGAGCCGTGAAGGCTGTAGGGAGGACAGAGGTTTCCAGTCCAAGCCCACACTCATGGCAGTCTGGGCAAGCATGTGGCCATCTGCGTGTCGGTCTCAGACTGGGCGAGCTGACCCAAAGGTGGCAGCCCAGTCGAGTACTCTGCGTCAGACGCCTGAACGATCTCCGATGCAACAGTGATGTCCTCATCCAATACCAGGGGCTCAAGGGAGAGCGCAGGCTGGCCATGAGGTGAGCCGCACTCATCCTGAGCCTGGACGGAAGCAAGCGAGCATGCCAGGGGGCAGTTGGTTCTTGGGGATTTACCTGGTGAAACCGAGCCCGCTGCGATCCCCAAGTCGCCTCCATCAGCAGCCAGGTCGTCCTCAATCCCGTGGGAAGAAGGAGCGATGCTGGGGGGGGTGGCTGAACTGGCATTCATTTTGAGGAATGAAAGCCGCGACCGCAACGCTGCCATGGTCATGTTCTCGCAATGAGTGCATGAACCATGCACAAACGCTGCCTCAGCGTGATCGCTGCCCAGGCGTCCGAGGCAGCGCCTATGGCAATCGGTCTTGGAGAGATATCAACCGCATTCAGGAACTACACAGAGGTGGAAAGGCATCTTTAAAAAGATGCGTCCTGAAAAGGACGTTCAACGCCTGCTCGTGTATTGCTCTTTTATGAGTGAAAATAAAGTCTTTTAGTGAATCAAACTCTTTTAGGAGGGGAAAACACTCTTTCAGACAGAAAGCGCTGTCGAAGCGTCCAGGGGCATGGACTGCACAGCGTGCAGAGAGAGAACGCAGCTGGAAACACGCTGTAGGATCCAACAGCAGTACTTTTTGACAACAGAGGTGAGTGGAACAGTGGTGAAACTTCAGCTTGCTGCTGCACAACCTCTTGGCTTCGAAGAAAAAATCTGACTGACAGACACGCCCGCTTCCCTTTATACCCGTATGTCCGGGGGCAGGACATGCAAATTCTGTCTGCCAATTTCTCATTGGCCTTTTATCAAGTTCAGAGGTATGGGAGGCTCCCAAGGAAGACCCTTGTCACTTCATTCAACACAACGTCTTGTTCCCTCCCTCAGGGAACCCTGCCTACTTTCTAGTACTAAATACTATATGGAATGTTGTTTTACCAAAATTGACAACCAAGCTGTTCCCCTTGGAACCTCACTCTATGTCCAATTTATTTTGATTTTTACCTTGCCAAAGATAAACAAGTCTGTAGCAGGTGGACAAAACTGATGACACTGGGCAAATCTGAGAAGCAAGCAATGCCAAAGTTTGTAATAGCAAACTGCACCTTTCAGTGGTTGAGTAATAGCAATGTGGAGCAATTACTATTGTTGTTAATGTTAAGTTCCGCTGGCAGTGCTCAAAAATAATAAACAATTCAACAAACAAACCTCTCTTTATATTTGATCTAAATATGAAAAAAAAAAAAATAAATAAATAATGGGGTAAAATTACATCCAAACTAGATTCTAAATTACAATTGTAAACATGCTGACCTACTAAAAGCAAACCAATCAAAAACATGCCTGGGTCATATTTTCCCCCAAAAACAAAATAAAATATATTTTGCTTAACATGAACCCTATTTTTATAGGACATTAAAGATGTCCTTGCATTGTGACAATATTTGCGTTACAATTAACCATTAATTATTGATGGTGCTGTCATCATGCTTACAATCAACAAAAACAACAGCAGAGTACAGGTTGCTTCTCACTAATGAGAAATTCTGTAGGTGAGTTGATTTTACAGATTAAATATTGAATCACACGGTCATTTGCTGTTGCATCTACAAATGTATTCGTAAAATCAACTCACCTGCAGATGAGAAGCTACCAAGCCCATTTCAGCATTTTAGGGATGAGCTTTCCATTGCTGACTTTGTACTTCTACTACATGTACCGCTCTAAGCCTCTCTCTCTTTTTGCATCCGATTATGAAAAACACACCATTTGTAAGTAAAAAAAAATTCTGGGTGTGCAGTATTCCTCAAACATTGTCATAACAGCATCGAAACTCGAAAGTGTTGAAGACATCTGTCACGGCTCGGCCCACCTCTGTGAGAAATGAATGAGCAATGCAATCTTTCGGCGGTCATTGTCCCTCTCTTGCCCCATCACTAACAGGTACAACTCGAAGCTCTGCTTGAAAGATTTACAATTGACACGGACATTGCCACTCAAACTCAGCTTGTCTGACTGTCAGATGCTATTTAGACTCATATTGAAAACTGATGACTGGTTTACTCCTCCATGTACCATGTTTCATTTAGCTCACACAGACCGCAGACACGTTGTGTTCACATCACGCCATCAATTATCTTTTTTTTCTTCACCTCTACATTTACATTTCTTAATGTGTTAGTGGCCTCTATAGGCACTCATCGGTACACACACCATGTACAGGTTTGACTGTAAACATATTGTGGCATCATTGCAAAATCTCACACTTCAACACAAGTGGTTTAAAAAAAAATCAACAATTTTACAAATAATTTTACAAATATTCAATACATAGCTTGTGGTAATATCTAGAAATTAAGTTTGGTACAACGTTGGCTTTTACTGTAAAAGCAGTACTGTATTGAAATTACTGTATTACAGTATTGAGAATCGAATAGAATGAGAAATATTACCAATGGGAATAATTTTTGAAAAAATTACAATGTCTGCACACTTTACGGTAATGAGGATTTGGGAAGAAGGAGCCCTTAAATTGTAATGAAATTATAAAAATGCAAAACAATATAATGGTCCTAATAAAATACCAAATTTTCTTAATGTAAAAGCAATTTTTTTCTTCTTTACAATTTATCACAATTACTGTGATAAAATCACATTTAATCATGATTACTGTAATGTTCTTTTAATCGGCCTTCCTGCATGCACAATCAGGCCTCTTCAAATGAGGCTAGTCTTTCAATTAACCCAAGAGAGTGCATGTGACAACCCTCCTTGTCTCTCTACACTGGCTGCATGTAACAAGTTCAAGAATCTGATGATGGCATTCAAAACAGTAAATGGGTCTGCACTAGTTTACCTAAAGTCATTCCTATATAGCTTCGTTCCCACCAGAAGGCTGGGGTCTGCAAATGAGCGGTGCCTTGTGGTACCAACACAGAGATACCAAATCACTTTCCTGGACATTCAGCTTTCCTGTACCTCTTTTTGTACTCTAATCTCTATCTTGGCTAGTATTTTTTAATGTATTTAAAACTTAGTAATGAAGCAAAATTTATCTTATTGTCTCTTTAAGATGAATCACTTATGTTGCATCCTTCATCATTTTACAAGATGCTTTGGATGAAAGCATCTGCTATATGAATAAATGTAAATATGTTGGTGATAAATGAGACCCAGATTTGTTTTCATGATATTTACCCATTATCATCAAGTACATGATCAATTGTGGCACTGAAAGACTGCAATCCATGAGTGGGCTCTCTTTAATGCTATCAACATCTGCAAGATAGGAACATGGTGCTGTTGATTGCAGAGCAATGCTCGTCCTCCCTAACAATGCTTGTTGCAATGCTCTCCAACCAGAATAATGCAAATCTGTAATAATTCCATAGACATTTATATTGTACTGTATGTGATTCTCCTGACTCTTGCCTTTCAATAAATTTAAGGGTAAAAAAGTTCCCTCAACAAAAGGTTGAATAAAAAACTCAGCATTAATGAGTTTGCAGCTTGACTTTGCTCACTCAACAATAGCCGTGCTCTGTGAAACAAAGAGCACCCTCATCTCTGTGCAACGGCACATGCCATTATATCAATAAATGTTCTACAGGTTGGTGGTGGATTCACCACTACACATGGTAGTCAGTCCTCTGACAAACCAGACATTTCCAAAGAACATCTGTTCTAATTAGATGACCACAAACTGGTTGAAATCTGGACAACCACAGAGCTGCTTTTGAATGTGCAATCACAAAAAAATACCAATGCAACATTGTTCTGCAATAAATAATCAAATGTGTTTAGGTTTAAATTAAGATGCTTGCCTACACTCTGTGAGCATGAGTTACACAGCTTTTGAGAAGATGATGTGAAGGGTAATTGATTCAAAGGCGTTTTTTTTTTTTTTTTTTTTTTTTTTAATGTCACAAAATCCATGAATAAATTGTATGGTTGGTGCCATGATGTACTAACACAATCAAGTTTGATGTGGCATATGTCTCCTTTACCTGAAAACACAGGATTAAACATCAATCAAAATAGGCAATCCTTGCCTATTTTTGCTAAATAAACTTTCTTCCCCTCTTTGATCTTTTTCTGCTCTGTCAGGTGACAGCACCTCAAGGAGAATTGCTCAAAAGGGATTTATGTTATTATAATTTTTTTTCAATCCCTTAAAAATGCTGAACTGAATGTCTCCCTTCCTTTATCATTCATGTCATTTGTACAGTTGTACACACCAATCAGCCCTAACATTATAACCACCTGCCTAATATTGTGTAGGTCCCACTCATGCCACCAAAACCGCACCAACTTGCATCTCAGAATAGCATTCTGAGATGCTATTCTTCTCACCAAAACGTCTAGGTTACGTATGTAACCTCCGTTCCCTGATGGAGGAAATGAGACGTTGTGTCGAAGAAGCGACACTAGGGGTCTCTCTTGAGCGCCGAATATGCCTCTGATCTATGAAAAAAGGCCAATGAGAAGTTCAATTTATACCCGCCCCCGGACATACGGGTATAAAAGTGGGGAAATACGTCAAGTTCATTCAGGATTTTTCTGAGGAGCCGTAAATGGTCCGGCCACTACAGTGGCTCGGCTTAGCGACGGCTGGGAGGACACAACGTTCCCCATCAGGGAACGGAGGTTACAAACATAACTTAGACGTTCCCCGTCTGTCGCACACTTCGATGTTGTGTCAAAGAAGCGACACTAGGGGTCCAATTTAAATTACGCCATCCACTGAGCCGTGCACGTGTCCTGCTGACACAGGAGTAGGCAGGTATTTTACGTGCAGAGGCGACCAGCTGTGTCAGATTGCACGTACCCTTCCCCAATGCCCCACAAAAGTCGTCGGAATCCTTCTGGTTACCCTAGGCAGGGGAACAAGGCGACGCTTGCCAACCTCTTTTCTCTTTATGTTTCTGCGCATTGAGCAAGAATGTCCGAGGCCCTTACACGCATCGAGGGAAGGGAGTCTTAACCAGTTTCCTATTCTTTCAGGGGGAAAAGACCCTGCGGAGACCACCCCTGCCCTGAAGGTGAGGTAAGAGTGGTGAATACATCACATGGATTTTTAGGCAGCATGTGGAAAGTGGCGCAGTGGTAGATCCAGCCTCGTTAGGAGGGGGGAGTTGCTACAACACGGCAACAGGAGGGAGACGCGGGTCCACTTCATAAGGGGACCGTACCACAGACAATACACAGAGGGGGAGTCCACGTAGGAGTCCTGACCTGTGGAGCACCTGTTCCAGTACAGGGTAGATTAAGTACCCGCAGTGGATTGGGTCGGCAAGTTCCTCTGCTGAACTGCGGACCCAAAGGGCTAGGGAGGAATAATCCAGGGATCTGAATGAGTGGGATCTCCTGGGAGAGATAGTGCACAATTTTACCTCGGCTGAGGGAAAGGGCGCCAGTTGCAAGCGATCCACCCGGTCAGTCCGTCAGCGTGTTACCGAGTTCTACCGGCTCGGACCTGAGAAAAAATGGGATGATACTGACTCAACCAGGGATTGTAGAATCTCGCAAAGGTATTAGGTGTTGCCCAACCCACTGCTCTACATATGTCTGCCAGGTAGGTGGCCCTGGCTAGTGCCCACGAGGATGCAACACTTCTTGTTGAGTGTGCTCGGACCCGCGGGGGGGGGGCACGGCCTGGGTGTGATAGGCCAACGAAATGACATCCACAACCCAGTGGAAAAGCCTCTGTTTGGAGACAGCTTTCCCTTTCCGCTGTCCGCCAAAGCAGACAAAAAGCTGCTCAGAACATCTAAAGCTCTGCGTGTGGTCCAAGTAGGTATGCAAAGCACCTTTTGTACACCGCAACGAAGGGGCTGGTCTGCCTCCTCCCAGGGCAGTGCTTGCAGGTTCACTACTGTGACGACCTCTGCTGTTGGTTTCGGGAATCACATATTGGTACCTGAGCCCACTGGATACACCTGTGACCGTGCCTTAGACACTTCTTAAGAGATCACCAACTGAGCCAAGAGAGAGGGAACTTTGGTTTTGGACTTTGCTTGCATTGTATTTTGGTTACCTTTTGCGTTTGCATTTCAATTTCAACCATGCATCTTGCTTTACACACTGATCTTGCTGATGAATACAGAAACACTGTTATTTTCTTTAATTGATTTCATTTTATTATTGTTGCTTTATTTTGTAATTAAATAAACATGACTTTTGAGCTTATAATTTGGTTTACGTGTGTCCCTTGTTTTTGTAACACTACCTGGTCTCTAAAGGGCGTGGTAGGAACCTTGGACACGTAGCCCGGTCACGGTCTAAGGATCACATATGTGTCTGACGGACCGAACTCCAGGCAAGTGTCGATAACAGAGAACGCTTGTAAGTCTCCGACCCTCTTGATGGAGGCGAGCGCGATCATCAGGGCCGTTTTTAGAGAGAGGGCACTGAGTCCAACTGATTCTAGCGGCTCAAAGGGAGATCTCTGGAGGCCTGTGAGGACCACTGAGAGATCCCAGGAGGGGAACAGGCTTGGCTGGGAGGGATTCAACCTCCGGGTGCCTCTTAGGAACCTGATAATTAAGTAGTGCTTACCCAAAGACTAGCCATCTACTGCGTCATGGTGGACCGCTATGGCAGCAACATACACCTTTAGGGTGGAAGGGGACAGCCTCACCTCCAGCCTCTCTTGCAGAAATAAGACCACTGACCTAACTGTACACCTCTGTGGGTCTTCAGCCCAGGAAGAACACCAATTTTTGAAGTGGCACTTCAGGGCGTAAAGATGCCTGGTAGAAGGGGCTCTGGCTTGGCTGATTGTGTCTACGACGGCAGGTGGTAGACAGCTAGATCTTCCATGTCCCATCCATGGGCCAGACATGGAGGTTCCAATGGTCTGGGTGCTGATGCCAGAGTGTGACCTGTCCCTGAGAAAGAAGGTCCTTCCTCAGGGGAATTCACCAGGGAGGGGCTGTCGCGAGGAGTACGAGGTCTGAGAACCAGGCCTGAGTAGGCCAATAAGGAGCCACCAGGGTGATTTGATCCTCGTCCTCCCTGACCTTGCACAGCACCTGTGCAAGAAGGCTCACTGGGGGAAATGCGTACTTGGGCAGCCCCGCTGGCCAGCTGTGTGCCAGTGCATCTGCCCCGAGGGGAGCCTCTGTTGACAGTGTGTCCGCTACCACATTGAGGTTGCTGGGACTTGAGTCGCTGCTGGCTCCAAAGGAGGACACGACAGGCGAGTTATGACATGTGGCGGGAGCGTACACTGCCTTGGTGATTTATGTACGCTACCACGTTGGTGCTGTCTGACCTGACTAGGACATGTTTGTCCCGAGCTAATGGGAGGAACTTGCGCAGGCCAAAGAAAACAGCCAGCAACTCTAGGCAATTGATATGCCAGTGCAGCAGGGCCCCTCTACAATGGCTCGCAGTTGCATGCCTGTTGCACACAGCACCCCAACCTAATCTGGAGGCATCGGTCGTGACTAAGACGCGTCGGGACACCTGCTGCAAGGGTACTCCTGCCCGTAGAAAGCAGAGGTCTGCCAGGGTTTCAATGTCTGGTTGCAGGCGGGGGTGATTGTCACACAGTGCGTGCCGCAGCGCCATGCTCGAGCACCTGGTCTCTGTGAGCGCATAGTAACTCTCTTGAGTGGGCCAGAATAAGCCAGTCATCGAGGTAATTGAGTATGCGAATGCCGGCTTCTCGGAGCAGGGCAAGAGCTGCCTCTACAACTTTCGTGAAGACGCGAGGGGACAGAGACATGCCGAAGGGGAGGACTTTGTACTGATATGCCTGGCCGTCAAGCGTGAACCGTAGAAAGGGTCGGTGTCGAGGCAGAATTGCGACGTGGAAGTACACGTCCTTCAGGTCTTCCGCTGCGAACCAATCTAGATGCCGGACGCAAGTTATGATGTGTTTTTGCATGAGCATTTCGGTTGGAGGGACAGGCTCTATTGCGTCTTTGAGTAAAAGAGTAGCGATTTCCGCATGCAGGGATTTTGCATGTTTGCCATACACTGCGGTAAAGTGGACGCCCGCGAAGGGGGACGGGGGCCTGGCAAACTGAATTGCGTAACCGAGTCAAATGATCTGGGCCAGCCAGCGTGATGGGTTGGGAAGTGAAAGCCATGCATCAATGCTCCGTGCTAGGGGTACCAAGGGGATGGTTATTTTTGACGTACCCAGCAGGGCTTCGTAGTGGGGCGAAGCAGGTAGTACGGCGTCGGGAGGCGAAGACGCGTCTCAAGGCTCTAGTGCTGAGAAAAGACTCAAAGCACTTACCTTGATCCACACACCCGGCAGGGAGCGGGTTAGCAACTGAGGAGCAGGTGCAGTGTAGGCGTCCTCTATACTCGTCGGAACCGGCCAGCCGGGGAACAGTCGTGGGGCTAAAGGTGGGGGGTCTGCGTCCAGCATGCCGGGACAGTAGAGATCTGGTGGCAGGGTGTCGTGAGAACGGCATTTGTGGGCCAGGTTACCCAGAGACAAAAGAAATAGCTCTGTTATTGAGAATGTGGGTACCGCAGCCCTGTGTGTTGGCAAATGAAATGAATTCAACAAAAGATTCTCCTCCCAGCCCTCCACTGGGGGACGGAGTGGTCTTACCAGCTCCAGAGCTAACATCTCGGGCTCTGGTTTGAGTGTCTCAGGAGCGCCTGGGAGCCTTCCGGGTCCTCGAGGGGGTCCGTGAGACGGGGGGCGTCTGCTTCCTGCGGGGTGCCTGACGCTGGGGCTGAGAGCTGGGCCCGGGTTGAGGCGGAGCAGTGTTCTTCTTAGCTGCAGGAAGACACCCTCGGCGAGCAGACGGGGCATGGCCCATGGCAGCAGGCTTGCGGCGGGGCAGGATGTAAGATATGGCCTCCGTCTGCTTCTTCACCGTGGAAAACTGCTGAGCGGAGAACTGCTGAGCAAAGTCCTTCGACGGTTTCACCGAAGAGGCCGAACTGGGACACAGGGGCATTGAGGAAGCCTGCCTTATCGGTCTCACGCATCTCGACCAAGTTCAGCCACAGATTATGTTCCTGGACCACGAGCATAGCCATCGCCTGCCCAAGTGACTGCGCTGTGACCTTCGTGGCTCTAAGGGCGAAGTCGGTTGCTGAGCACAGTTCCTGCAGCACATCGGGATCAGGGCTACCCCCGTGCAGATCTTTGAGTGCCTTGGCCTGGTGGACTTGCAGGAAGGCCATGGCGTGCAGGGCGGAAGTGGCATGTCCGGCGGCGCTGTAGGGTTTCGCGGTCAGTGAGGATGTTGTCCTACAGGCCTTGGAGGGGAGCACAGGGTGACACCGCCAGGTGGTAGGGTTTCCGGGACACTCTATCCACTTGGGGAATCGCCGTGTACCTGGGGGCCGCTCCGCCATCGAGGGTAGCGAGAGCGGATGAGCGAGTGGCTTTGTGACGGGTGGAGAGGGGTACTCTCCACGATGACGTCAGCTCATCATGCACCTCCGGGAAAAACGGGACCAGGGGGGCGAGGCTGTGAGCGGCGCCCAGACCCCAAGAACCAGTCATCCAACCGCGATGGCTGTGGGGAGGACGGAGGGTTCCAGTCCAAGCCCACGCTGGCAGCGGCCCAGGAAAGCATGTCGGCCATCTGTTCATCAGCCTCAGCCTGGGCGTGCTGGCCTGAAGGCGGCAGCCCAGGGGAGTCATCTGCGTCAGACGCCGCGCTCTCCGATGCAGCGGCGAGCTCATCCACCTCGAGCTCTAGAGTATAAGCAGGCTGTCTGTGAGGCGAGCCGCTGTTGCCTCGAGCACAGACGGGAGTCATCGAGCGTGCTGGGGGGTGGGTGGTCTGAGGGGAAATACCCGGCAGAGCTGCACCCGCTGCCGTCCCCAGATCGCCTCCATCACCAGCCACATCGTCCTCAATCCTGTGCGAAGAAGGAGCAATGCGGCTGGAGTGGTGTGCATTCTATTGAAAGCGAGCCGCGACCGCAACGTTGCCATGGTCATGCCCTCGCAGTGAGAGCATGAACCATCCACAATCGCTGCCTCGGTGTGATAACTGCCCAGACACACGAGACAACGCATGTGGCCATCTGAAGCGGAGAGCACTCTAACGCGTCCAGGAACTACACAGTGTTGGAATGGCATCTTTACAAAGACGCGTCCTGAAAAGGATGTTCAACACCACTGTGTATTGCTCTAATAGAGGAAAATACTCTTTTACAAGAAATATCACTCTTTTAATACTCTTATAAGCTCTTGCACTGTCGAAGCACCCAGGGGTAACCTGCACTGCCGATTAGCTAATCGTGTTGCAGCAGTGCATGAAATCATCCAGATACGGGTCAGGAGCTTCAGATAATGTTCACATCATTAAGATGATTGACTGGTTAATCTGAACGTCTGCTAACTGCCTTTAGACATCACACAGTTCATGTAAACTACAACACATAGAGACTGTATCACCTAGATATCATATAGAGACTGTGTCCATTCTCCAAACTACCAAACACAACTAAATAATTTAAAAAAAATAAATTTGAAGATAAACATCATATAAAGATAGGGCTATTAAACATTCAATTTCTTTCAACCAAAGCACAAATTGTAAATTAAATTATTACAGATCATAGTTTGGATGCACTCTGTTTGACTGAAACCTGACTTAATTAAATTAATCTAATCTATTAAGTTTTTGGTGTTACTCAGAGGACAGGATTTAAGTTTAAGTTTTTTGAACTGATAATGATTAATGTGACACTGTCAGATATAAATAAAACATCTCTGTTGTCTTTTTCCCTTGCTACAGTATATAGATCATTGGGGGCTGTACTCAGATTTCCTTGGTGAATTTGAAAATTTTATGTCAGATCTTGTAGTACATAACTGTAGATAGAGCTTTAATTGTTGGTGACTTCAATATTCAACAGGCGAGGGCAGATGACAGATTGGGATTTGCATTTATTGATATTCTCTTGGAGCCAGACAAAATGTGACAGGCAGAAGTGTAGCCAAAAACTGTATTCAAGTAAAAGTACAATTACTTCAAAAACATAATTACTCAAGTAGAAGTAAAAGTATTAATATAAATAATTAGTTGAGTAAGAGTAAGAAAGTACCAATTAAAAGAGTACTCAAGTAGTGAATAACTCGTTACTTTCACAAATTCTATAATAGACATTAATTCCCCTATATTCCATTACATAATACACATTGAACATGTACTACAGAATTATGATTATTATTATTAATGGAAATTCTGTCATCATTCACCATGTTGTTCCAGTCCTGTATGACTTTCTTCCATGCAACACAGTAATGAGATATTAGACAGAATGTTTCACTATTTACTTTCAGTGAATGTTTTTTTTTAAATATATATATATATATATATATATATATATTGAAAGTGAGTGGTGAACGAGACTGTCAGTCCCTAACATTCTGTCTAACATATTTTGTGTTCCACATAATACAAAGCCTCACACTGGTTTGGAACCACACGAGGTTAGATAAATTATGACATAATATTAAATTATGGCTGAGCTATTATTTAAGGAGCCTTATGGATTATAAACTTTATGTTTGTTTGTTTGTTTAGTGTGGCAGCGGGGGCGTGGTCAAGCGCCCGTCCGGAGAGGGGGAGCGGTAAGGGCGCGTGCACCTGAGCGTAAATATGTCTAACACCTGTCTCTGATTTCAGTGAGCATGGGGAGAGCGGCATATAAGAGCCACAACAACGCCAGTGAGGGGCCAGCCTAGTGTTGGAGCTGAAGTTTACCAGTCTGCATTTCTGTTTATGAGAAACCCTAAGTTTGTTACAAATAGTTTATGTTCATTTCTGTACCTTTATGTTGAAGAAATTAAAACCCCTTACCTTTGAGGTCTACCTCCTGTCATCGTGCCCTTCTTCCCCTGTCAAGTCCGTTTCACACTGGTGCCGAAAGCCGGGAAAAAAAAATCGTCATGGAAGGTCGCCCCGTAGAGTCCTCCCAGCTGACCGAAGTCCTCCAGTCCCTCGCTGTTTTACATCAGAGCCACCATCAGTCCCTGCTTGAGCTCCGAGAGGACCAAGATCGACGGTTTTTTGAGATCATGCGGGCTCAAGCAGAGGACCGGCATGCCATCCGGAGCCTGCTCAGCCAGGAGGTCGCCACCACCTCAGCCGCGACCCCGGACCATCGCTTCCCGTTGCCCCCGCCCACGTTACAGAAGATGGGGGCAACGGACGACCCCGAAGCGTTCCTAGATCTATTTGAGCGGACCGCGGAGATCTGGGGCTGGCCGCGCGACCAGTGGGCAGCCCGCCTTGTCCCTCTTTTGTCCGGGGAAGCCCAACTCGCGGCTCAGCAACTGCCTGCAACGAACCTCCTGGCTTATACGGATCTGAGAAGAGCGATCATGCAACGGGTAGGTCGGAGTCCCGAAGAGAACCGCCAGCTGTTCCGGGCTATGAAGTTGGAGAAAACCGACCGCCCGTTCGCGTTTGCCCAGCGGCTCCGTGATGCCTGCCGGAAATGGCTGCTAGTGGGGGACCGCGACGTCGAGGGACTAATCGATCAGGTGGTGCTGGAGCAGTTCACTCAGCGATTGCCCAAAAGAACGGCGGAGTGGGTCCAGTGCCACCGCCCGGCGTCGCTGGAGGCGGCCGTTCAGCTCGCGGAGGACCACATGGCGGCGATCCCAAGGGCGGACGAGCCCTCTCACTCTCTCTCCCCTTCCCCTGTGTTTTTTTCCGCTCTTCCCCATCCCCCTCCCCCCTCTCGCTCTGTCTACCCTCCAGGGTCCGTTCCTGCCCCCCGCAGGCGAGGAGCCTGGCAGAGACCCACGGTGGCAACGCACACCCCCCCCGCCACATTCAGCCGCTCTCCCCCTCAGGTGGGGGCGTCCGCCGACGCAGGTACGGGTGTGGCGCCTGGGCCAGCCTGTTGGAGGTGCGGGGACCCGGGCCACTTCCATGATCAGTGTCCGATGATGGAAGTGGGGACGGTGGTTCGGGTCTCCGATTCCCCGCAGGCTGCCCCCGATCGGGCTGGAGCGTACCGGATTCCGGTAAGAATCCAGGGGGGTACACACCAAGCATTGCTGGATACCGGTTGCAATCAGACCACCATCCATCAACGCTTGGTTTAACCCGGGGCTTTGGGCACAACTAGACGGGTGAGGGTGAGGTGTGTGCATGGGGATATTCACAAGTACCCGATGATGACCTTGTTAGTGAAATTCCGGGGAAAAAAGCATAGAGTGGAGGCAGCGGTTAGTCCCCGCCTCACCCATCCTTTGATTTTGGGGACCGATTGGCCAGCATTTAAAGATGTGTTGGGGGGAGTTTACACGGATGGGTCCTGCACTAAAGTGGGGAGATGTGCGATGTGCGATGCTTTGACAGGGGAGGCGGAGCCGGGGCCGTCCTCGGCTGCTCCAAATGGGAATGACGAGGAGGGGGGCGAGGCTTTCGCCCCTCCTCTTCGCAGGGAATTCCCTGACGAGGATTTCCCTTTGGAGCAGTCACGGGACGAAACCCTCAAGCATGCCTTTGACCAGGTGAAAATGATCGATGGACAGCGTCTCCAGCCAGACATCGCTCTCGCACACCCCTATTTTACAATTATAAACGACCGACTATATAGAGTGACGCAGGACACTCAAACGAAAGAAAATATGACACAGCTTTTGATTCCACGGAGCCGCCGGGAAATGCTATTCCAGGCGGCTCATTACAATCCCATGGCGGGTCATCTGGGGGAAAGAAAAACACTGCTCCGACTAATAGCCCGTTTTTATTGGCCGGGCATTAGCGGTGACGTCCGCAGGTGGTGTGCGGCGTGCCGCGAATGCCAGCTGGTAAACCCACCGGCCACCCCAAAAGCGCCATTGCGCCCTCTTCCGTTGATCGAGGTCCCCTTCGAGAGAATTGGAATGGACCTCGTCGGGCCATTAGAGCGGACAGCACGGGGACATCGCTTTGTGTTAGTCCTAGTGGATTACGCAACACGATATCCGGAAGCAGTGCCTCTAAGCAACATTTCAGCACGTAGTGTTGCTGGGGCGCTCTTCAAAATAATCTCCCGGGTGGGGATTCCGAAAGAAATCCTCACCGATCAAGGCACAACTTTTATGTCACGCACACTTCGCGAACTTTACGATCTGTTGGGCATTAAATCGTTTCGCACTAGCGTGTATCATCCGCAGACAGATGGCCTAGTGGAACGTTTTAACAAAACCCTCAAAAACATGATTCGTAAGTTCGTGCACGAGGATGCTAAGAACTGGGACAGGTGGCTCGATCCCCTGTTGTTTGCAGTGCGAGAGGTCCCGCAAGCCTCAACCGGCTTCTCCCCATTTGAGCTGTTGTATGGGCGACGCCCGCGCAGCATCTTAGATGTCTTACGAGAAGGCTGGGAGGAAGGACCTACAAACAGCAAAAATGAAATTCAATACGTTCTTGACCTCAGAGCAAAGCTCCACACTTTGGGGAAACTAACACAGGAGAATTTGCTCCGGGCTCAAGAACGTCAGTGCCGGCTGTATGACAGGGGAACGCGGCTGAGGGAATTTGCACCGGGAGATAAAGTTCTTGTATTGCTTCCCACATCGAGCTCCAAATTACTCGCCAAGTGGCAAGGGCCCTTTGAGGTCACACGACGAGTGGGGGATCTCGATTATGAAGTTAAGCGAACCGACAGAGGAAATGCGCATCAAATCTACCACCTCAACCTCCTTAAATTGTGGAGGGAGGCGGTCCCTGTATCGTTGACGACGGTGGTCCCGGAGAGGGCGGAACTCGGACCGGAGGTAGATCCGAACCCAGATCCCAATACCCCGGTCATTTGTGGAGACCACCTCTCCCCGTGCCAACGAGCAGAGGTTGCCAGGTTGCAGAAGGAGTTTGCGGACGTGTTTTCTCCCCTTCCGGGTCGCACGAACCTCATCCAACACCATATCGAGACCGAGCCAGGGGCGGTCGTTCGTTGCCGCCCTTACCGCCTCCCCGAGCATAAAAAGAAAATTGTCCGGGACGAATTAGATGCCATGCTTGATCTGGGAGTAATAGAAGAATCCCACAGCGACTGGTCCAGCCCAGTCGTTCTTGTTCCCAAGAGTGACGGGTCGGTGCGGTTCTGTGTGGATTATAGAAAAGTCAACGCGGTGTCTAAATTTGACGCGTACCCAATGCCCCGCGTTGATGAACTGCTCGATCGGTTAGGTACTGCTCGCTTTTATTCGACATTGGATTTAACAAAGGGTTATTGGCAGATCCCCTTGACACCAATATCCCGCGAAAAAACAGCCTTCACCACGCCGTTTGGATTACACCAATTCGTGACACTTCCGTTCGGCTTGTTCGGGGCCCCAGCCACGTTCCAGCGTTTAATGGACCGTGTCCTCCGGCCGCACTCTGCTTACGCCGCTGCCTACATAGACGATATTATTATTTATAGTAATGACTGGCAGCGGCATATACACCATCTGAGGGCGGTCCTGAGGTCGCTGCGGCGGGCGGGGCTCACTGCAAACCCTAAGAAGTGCGCGGTTGGGCGTGTGGAGGTACGGTATCTGGGGTTCCACTTGGGCCATGGCCAGGTGCGTCCCCAAATTGATAAAACCGCGGCGATTGCGACTTGCCCTAGGCCCAAGACCAAAAAGGGGGTGAGGCAGTTCCTGGGGCTGGCTGGCTACTACAGAAGGTTCGTACCTAACTATTCGGACGTCACCAGCCCGCTGACTGACCTTACTAAAAAGGGGGCTCCAGATCCGGTCCAATGGTCGGAACAGTGCCAGCAGGCGTTCACACAAATTAAAGCCGCACTCTGTGGGGGGCCGCTCTTGTATTCCCCTAACTTCTCTCTCCCTTTCTTATTACAGACGGACGCTTCAGACAGAGGGCTGGGGGCCGTACTCTCGCAGGTGGTGGAGGGGGAGGAGCACCCGGTGCTATACATCAGCAGGAAGCTCTCATTGAGGGAGACGAAGTATAGCACTGTGGAGAAGGAGTGTCTAGCTATCAAGTGGGCGGTCCTCACACTCCGCTACTACCTGCTGGGGCGGGCCTTCACCCTCTGCTCGGATCATGCCCCACTGCAGTGGCTCCACCGCATGAAAGATACTAACGCCCGGATCACCCGTTGGTATCTGGCTCTCCAGCCTTTTAAGTTCAAGGTGGTCCACAGACCGGGGGTGCAGATGGCTGTCGCCGACTTCCTTTCCAGAAATGGAGGGGGGAGTGGTAGGCAGGCCGGATGACGCCCCGGCCTGAGTCGGGCGGTGGGGGTATGTGGCAGCGGGGGCGTGGTCAAGCGCCCGTCCGGAGAGGGGGAGCGGTAAGGGCGCGTGCACCTGAGCGTAAATATGTCTAACACCTGTCTCTGATTTCAGTGAGCATGGGGAGAGCGGCATATAAGAGCCACAACAACGCCAGTGAGGGGCCAGCCTAGTGTTGGAGCTGAAGTTTACCAGTCTGCATTTATGTTTATGAGAAACCCTAAGTTTGTTACAAATAGTTTATGTTCATTTCTGTACCTTTATGTTGAAGAAATTAAAACCCCTTACCTTTGAGTTCTACCTCCTGTCATCGTGCCCTTCTTCCCCTGTCAAGTCCGTTTCACATTTAGCTTTAAAATGTTGCCACAAATTCACTTGCATTGCATAGACCTACAGACAAAGAAACTCTTGTAAAAATCTTAATTTAAGTTCAGCAGAAATAAAAAAAAGTCATACACATCAGGAGTTGCATGATGGTGAGTAAATAATGAGAACTGTCATTTTGGGTGAACTATCCTTTTAAGGGCTCTTGTCAGATCTGGGTGAATTTGTCAATAAGAAGAGAGGTTTGGAAACATTTCTAGTAATTATTACAGTGAAAATGTTAAAATGTCCCACAAGGACATTATATATAATGCTGAAATATAATGCCTTCTTTTGCTTATTTCATAGCTTTTAAAGCCCTGTGTGGATTTTTATTTCAGTGTAGTTACAGTTCTCAGTGTCATAAGTAATTATATCGTTAGTTCTGTACAGCAGTTTCACCACTCTCTAAATGCAGAGCACTTGCTGTGTCTGAAACCACCCCCTATCCACTATATAGTGCACTTTTTCGAGTTTTCGCTATTTTGTAGGAGTGTCTGAATTCTAAGTGATGACGATTAATTTCCCACAATCCACCACAGGGAAGACGTATGAGCTGGGAGTTTACTGCTTCTTTCACTCAAGCAACGTTTTATTTCATGCTGAATGTAGTAAATTAATTTTTTGACAAATCATCACTGGATTAAAGTGAAGATACATTTTAAAATGTACTCTTTATTTGTCAAATGTGTTTACTCTTTATATTAACACACAGTATATATGAAAAATGACAAACAGAATGAAGTATTAATATTTTATTTAATAAGAATAACAAATAAGGCCCAAGTATTTTAAAATTTCATATGTAATGTTTCTACACCAGCCCCAGAGCTCCGACACACTTACTTCTGAGATATAGCGCACTAACATAGGAAATAGTGAATGAGTGAACGATTGCAGACAATTGACTCGTGCACATCACACGCACACGCTCCACGCACCTCACTGTCTATGTGCAGAAATGCTGTCTGTTCGAGCTCTAGTTGTCGATCAGGCGAATGGCAGTCATTTACACTTTACTTGGATGTTTACATGGATTTACACTGTTAATCCGCCTGAAGTAGCTGCGATAAATGCATAAATACTGCTTATTACATGTGGGACAAAGCACACTGATGCATTGCTGCACTGATTTAAAAATGTACACTTAAAAACTGATGTTATAAGAGCCCAGTTACAGAATCACCCTGAAAATGACAATCTCAAATCACAGAAAAGCCAGCGTTAGAATTAGAGCCAAAATTTACCTCAGCGTGCTGCCTGAAGTTGGAGCTGTGACTTTAATCTTGAAATATCAGCTTGTCCTAGTGTTAAATGAAGGCATTGCATGACCGAACTATTCTTTTTTTTCACTGTGTGGAGTGAAGAAATTGTTTCACTTTGAAGAGTTTGATGCTGCTGCACTAATGACTTGAGTGACATTCTCATCACTTAAGTGGGAGCGTCTCATCACGCACAGCTGTGAACTTCCGCTCTCGTAAATGTCTCATTCAATAATCTCTCAATAAATTACACATTAATTAAAATTAAACCCAGTAATGTAAATACAGTAACGCCACACATTGTAAAAAGTAAAAGTAAAAAAAAATCATTAGAAATTTACTTGAGTGAGAGTAAAAAGTACCCACTTTTAAACCTACTCTAAATGTAACCTTTTCCCAAAAATGTTACTCAAGTAAATGTAACAGAGTAAATGTAACAAGTTACTACCCACCTCCGGTGACAGTCAAGTCAAGTCAATTTTATTTGTATAGCGCCTTTCACAACACACATCGTTTCAAAGCAGCTTTACAGAAGTTCAGCATTAACAGACGATAAAAATGTAATGTCTATAAAGTCAATAAATCATCATCCTTGTGCAGGGCTCCAAACTGCGACTAAAAATGGTCGCATTTATGACCAAATAAATTTATTTGCGAGTGTAATTTCTGTCAAGGTCGCCATTGGCGACAGTAAAAATTTACTCACTTTGATTTTAACATTTGCATTACATTTCCTGAGATACATTACAAAAGTTTATATCAAAAGAAATAGCGGGGAAAACGGAGTTCATTGCAGGAACTAACCATTTAAAAAAAAAGAGACTGTGAGAAAACACGGTGACAGTAACGAGCATAAAAAATGCACGTGATCACATAATTGCGAAGAATGCTCCACAGACTACACTGTTAGCACGTGCAGTTTTTCTTGCATGCGAGCTGCGGGACGAAAAGGAATGGAAGGAGTTAAAAATGAAAATATTTGGCGCCTGTTTTTCCCCCTATAGGAGCCAGTGGCTCCTTAATTGATTTTTTGTTTGGAGCCTTGTTGTGGAATTAGATAAGATATGATTCTTTATAGTGTTTAAAAATAATTAAATAATAATTGTATTAATAACCCCAGTGAGCAAGCCGAAGGCGACTGTGGCAAGGAACACAAAACTCCATAAGATGATGGTTAATGGAGAAAAATAACCTTGGGAGAAACCAGACTCACTGTGGGGGGCCAGTTCCCCTCTGGCTAACATCATGAATAATGTAAATAAGAATTATTTATAGTTAAAAAACATGATTTAAAAAAATATTAAACTTATTAAGTGCTAAGGGTCAGTATTTAGACAGTGATTGTGTTTGAACTGCAAGATTAGTGACCAGTGTCTTTGAAGTCCATCCTTGATTAAATTCCAGAAGTTCACTTAGATGCAATTGTCCTTGTTTGGCTGATGAAGGCTTTTGTTGGCAATAATTAGTCTATGTATCCCATTTCAAGATCGTAGTCCATGGTGATGGGGCATCTGAAGTCTCCGTGAGAGGCTGGATACAAACTGGAGCTGACGAACGCTATTTACCTCGGGACTGGCGTCCCGAGATAACAGCAGAAAAGCAGATGGGAAATAATTAGCATAGCTGATGTTCATAATATTAATGCATTATAACTGATTCAGCAGTATTATAAAAAGTAAGCATTATGTGAATGCTTGGTTAAAGAGATGTGTCTTTAATCTAGTTTTAAACTGGGACAGCGAGTCTGAGCCTCGAACAATATCAGGAAGGCTATTCCAGAGTTTAGGAGCTAAATGTGAGAACGCCCTCCCTCCATTAGTGGACTTAGATATCCTAGGTATGACCAGAAGCCTCAAATTTAGTGATCTTAAAGAGCGCGATGGGATTGTATGGCGATAGAAGATCCGTCAAATACACCGGAGCTAAACCATTTAGGGCTTTATAGGTCAGTAGTAATACTTTGTAATTGATTCGGTACTTAATTGGTAGCCAGTGTAGAGATGTTAAAATCGGTGTTATATGATCATATTTTCTTGACCTAGTAAGAACTCTAGCGGCTGCATTTTGGACTAACTGTAGCTTGTTTGTTGAGGATGCAGGGCAACCAGCTAATAAAGCATTACAGTAATCTAGTCTCGAGGTCATGAACTAACTTTTCTGCATCAGAAACAGATAGCATGTTACGTAGCTTAGCAATGTTTCTAAGGTGGAAAAAGGCTGTTCTCGTAACAGATGAAATATGATTTTCGAAAGTCAAGTTGCGGTCTAGTATAACACCCAGGTCTTTTACTGTAGTGGATAATGTAACAGGACATCCTTCTAAATTAAAGTTGTATTGTAAGGGATTTTGTGGGTAGTTTTTTGGACCAATAAGTAATACCTCCGTTTTATCGGAATTTAATAACAGGAAATTACGCGTCATCCAGCATTTTATATCTTTAAGACACTCTGTCAAGTTAGATAAGTTAGTGTTTTCATCTGGTCGTGATGAGATATATAATTGAGTGTCATCAGCATAACAGTGGAAATTAATTCCATGTTTTCTTATAATTTTACCAAGTGGCAGCATATATATTGAGAATAATAGAGGGCCTAACACAGATCCTTGTGGCACTCCATAGTCTACTGACGTTATCTTCGATTTTTCCCCATTTAAACAGACAAAATGGTAATGGTCTAATAAGTACGATCTAAACCAGCTTAATGCCTGTCCCTGAACACCAGTGTAGTTTTGTAGTCGATCCAAGAGTATTTTATGATCTATAGTGTCGAACGCAGCGCTAAGATCGAGTAGAACTAATATTGAGATGCAGCCTTGGTCAGAAGCTAAAAGTAAATCATTTGTAATTTTAACTAGCGCAGTTTCTGTGCTATGATGCGGTCTGAATCCTGACTGAAATTTTTCATAGATATCATTTTCTTGCAAGAAAGAGCACAATTGAGCGGACACAACTTTTTCTAATATTTTAGACATAAATGGAAGATTTGAGATGGGTCTGTAATTTGCTAGGTTATTTGGATCTAATTGTGGTTTCTTAATGAGAGGTTTTATAACTGCCAGCTTAAATATTCTTGGAACATGACCTAAAAATAAAGACAAGTTAATAATATTGAGAAGAGGCTCTTCCACTACAGGTAACACTTCTTTCAGTAGTTTAGTGGGTATTGGATCTAGTAAACATGTTGTTGTTTTAGATGCAATGATAAGTTTATTTAGCTCTTCCTGTCCTATAGTTGTAAAGCGGTGTAGTTGTTCTTGAGGGGCGATAATTGAGGGTGAGTCATAAGACACCATAAAAGATTGTACATTAACAGTTGTGTTTACAATTGTGTTTCTGATGTTTTCTATTTTCTCAGTGAAGAAATTCATAAAATCATTACTACTAAACTGTAACGGAATATTTTGCTCAGGTGATCTCTGTTTATTTGTTAGTCTAGCCACGGTGTTAAATAAGAACCTTGGATTATTTTGGTTATTTTCTATTAGTTTGCGGAGGTGCTCAGCCCTGGCTGTTTTTAGAGCCTTTTTGTAACGTGACATACTGTCTTTCCATGCGATTCTAAAGACCTCTAAATTAGTTTGTTTCCATTTACGCTCCAAGTTACGAGTTTCTCTCTTGATAGCATGCGTAGTACTGTTGTACCATGGTGCTCTAGTTTTTTCTCTAAACTTTTTTAATCTAATTGGTGCAACAATTTCTAATGTACCAGAGAAAATGGTGCTCAAACTGCTAGTCATTTCCTCTAGTTCATCTGTTTGTTTGGGTTCACTGAGCAGCTGAGATAGATCAAGTAGGCTATTTGAGAATCTATATATTGTGGTTGGAAGGATTGTTCTACTTGGTCGATAACGTGGCGCAATATTTCAGTGGTACGTAGTATGCAAGTTACCATGTAATGATCAGTGACATCATCATTTTGCGGTATAATATCTATATCGGTTGGATTGGTTCCATATGATATAATTAAATCTAGCGTATGATTTAGGCGATGAGTGGGACCACTGACGTTTTGCGTGACCCTGAAGGAGTTTAACAAATCCGTAAACGCAGCCCCTAACGCATCATTTGTGTTATCTACGTGTATATTAAAATCTCCAACAATTATTGCTTTATCGACATTGACCAATAGATCTGATAGAAAGTCTGCAAACTCTTTTAGGAAATCAGCGTAAGGCCCTGGAGGTCTATATACGGTAGCCAAGGCTAGAGATAATAGGGATTTTTTTCTTACATCTGAGAGTGTAACATTTAGCACAAGTAATTCAAACTAATTAAACCTGTGACCTATTTTCTGAGTAACATTAAGAATATCTCTATAGATTGTTGCAACACCGCCGCCACGACCAATCAGACGGGGCTCATGCTTATAACAGTATCCTGGCGGAGTAGACTCATTTAGACCGAAATAATCATTTGGTTTAAGCCAGGTTTCAGTAAGGCAAAATACATCAAAACTATTATCTGAGACCATTTCATTTACAATAACCGCCTTAGGTGTGAGCGATCTAATGTTTAGAAGACCTAGCTTTACAAATTGTTTTTGTTCACTGATATTGAGATTTTCTGGTTTAATTACAATTAGATTTTTCCTAGATCCTACAGTAGATGTATTGTTTGGCTTTACTAAACGAGGAATAGACACAGTTTCTATATAATGTTCTACATTAGTACTTATATCAATTAAGTTGGGACAGCAAATACTGTGATTTGGACTTTGACTTACTAGTCATATGGTGTGTAGCGTCTTGGAGATGTTGTCCGACAGAACAGCCACTCCGACTCTGCTGGGGTGAAGGCCATCAGCACGGAAGAGCCTAGGTCGCTCCCAAAACAGATTCCAATTATTAACAAAGAGCAGTCTCTGTTCATTACACCATGACATTAACCATTCATTTAGAGCAAATAATCTACTGAACCTTTCTTGTCCTAGTCGGTACGTGGGAAGCGGTCCAGGCACGACGATCGTTGTTTCTGGCGAAGTGCTGCGTACCGACTCGATCAGGCTCCTGTAGTCCTCCTTCAGTACCTCCGTCTTCCGGAGCCTGGTGTCGTTCGTTCCCACGTGCAGCACGACAGCTCCGACGCGCTCGTCACCATTCAGGATCTCGGGAACCTGCGTAGAGACATCAAGAACACGAGCACCAGGAAAGCAGTGAGTGCGCACCTTACCTTTGCCAGAGATAGCGCGGACATGACGGACGGTGGAATCTCCGATGATCACGGCGTCGTCGCGCTCCGACTCGCGAAGAGGTGAGAAGCGGTTCCGGGTGGAGAAAGCCGGGAGCGGCGGGGAGGTCCTTGGTCTGGTCCTGGCTCGCGTCTTCCGCCGTGGAATCACCCAGGGTCCATGGTGATGTATCGGTGCCGGAGTGAATGAAGCCAGGGAGGATCGCGTCCTGGTTGCTCGGGACCTGTGCAGAGAAACACACGGAGTAGACGAGGTCGGAGTCAAAAAATTATTAACCACTGACCTGTGAGCATCGGCGCGTGATGCTTCAAGCGCGGACCGCCGATCTCGCAGCTCGGCCTGTCTCTCTAGCAGGTCGTGGATCTGCCTCTCGACGGATTCGAGCTCCAACTGCACCGAATGTAGTTCAAAGGTGTCTTCACCTGCACACAGAGGCAGCGTTAGACACACATCCGCTATATTCGCCATTATAGCAGATGTGCTATAATGGCGAATTATAGCTTTCAGTTATACAGGTGTAAGTAAGACGATCGATAGGCGAGAGACCACGCGTGCAGTGCTAGCGGGCTAAGACTAGTAGCGGAAGTTCGGAAAGTTGGATATAAGTAGCGATATTAAAGAAATCTGATTGTTTTTTATAAAGAGTAGTATCGGAGATATGTTCACACGTTTGTAAAGTTTAAAATTTAGGTTTATGAACAAATGTGAAAGAAGAAAATCAAGGATTGGGGATCAATTCGACGGAGTTATCCCAGTAAGCTTTTGTGAAGGTTTACATGCGCAGTGTCCACTGTGACAGGACCAGCTCATTGCCATAATAATACGATTATGTCATATGGAGTTGATACTATAGAACTTCTACCACAGAACGATGACATCTCAGATCTACACCACGCTGTCTTTCAGATAGAACTATTATTTCGACCACTAAAGATGGCTTCACTTTTCACAGAATTGTCTCACATACTCACCAATCCAAAAAGTCTAGAAGAACTTGATGTAATATACATAGTCTTCTCTAACACGCTTGAAAGTGTTGCCCCCCTTCGATTAAAGAAAATTTAAGAAACAAGTCCTGAAACATGGTACAATGATCACACTAATGCTCTCAAGAGAGCAGCACGATAAATTGAGGGCAAGTGGAAGAATACAAATTAGAGGTATTTCACGGTGCATGGAAGGATAGTGTCTGTAGCTACAGACAGGCACTAAAAGTTTCCAGGTCAGCATATTATTGCAAACTCATAGAAAATAACCACAGCAATTGTAGGTAATTGTTCAGTACTGTTGCTAAATTGGTTAGGAATAAAGCATCGACTGAACGAGATATTCTGTCACACCACAATAGTAATGACTTCATGAATTACTGATAAAATAGAAATCATCAGAAATAAAATTTTAATTATGCAATCAACTGTCACTCTACCTCAGAAAACAGTGTCTCATAAATTTCCTCATGATCAGCTTCAATCCTTCACTGCCATAGGTCATGAAGAGCTAACAAAACTTTAAAAAAATCAAAAGCTACAGCATGTACGTTAGATCCAATCCCAACTAAGCTCTTAAAGGAGGTATTCCCTGTAATCTCAGAACCTCTTATTAATATTATTAACTCCTCGCTATCCTAAGGACATGTCCCAAGAAATTTTAAAATGGCAGTTATCAACCACTTATTAAGAAGCTACAGCTTGATCCTGGAAAACTGGCTAATTATTGACCAATTTCAAATCTCCCATTTATATCAAAAATACTAGAAAAGTTAATGTCCTCCCAACAATGTTCATTTCTACAGAGAAATGGTATATATATATATATATATATATATATATATATATATATATATATATATATATACATACATACATACATACACTCACCTAAAGGATTATTAGGATCACCTGTTCAATTTCTCATTAATGCAATTATCTAATCAACCTATCACATGGCAGTTGCTTCAATGCATTTAGGGGTGTGGTCCTGGTCAAGACAATCTCCTGAACTCCAAACTGAATGTCAGAATGGGAAAGAAAGGTGATTTAAGCAATTTTGAGCGTGGCATGGTTGTTGGTGCCAGACGGGCCGGTCTGAGTATTTCACAATCTGCTCAGTTACTGGGATTTTCACGCACAACCATTTCTAGGGTTTACAAAGAATGGTGTGAAAAGGGAAAAACATCCAGTATGTGGCAGTCCTGTGGGCGAAAATGCCTTGTTGATGCTAGAGGTCAGAGGAGAATGGGCTGACTGATTCAAGCTGATAGAAGAGCAACTTTGACTGAAATAACCACTCGTTACAACCGAGGTATGCAGCAAAGCATTAGCTTCGTGCCCTGGATGTGCATCCCACAAATCTCCATCAACTGCAAGATGCTATCCTATAATATGGGCCAACATTTCTAAAGAATGCTTTCAGCACCTTGTTGAATCAATGCCACGTAGAATTAAGGCAGTTCTGAAGGCGAAAGGGGGTCAAACACCGTATTAGTATGGTGTTCCAAATAATCCTGTGTGTGTGTGTGTGTGTGTGTGTGTGTGTGTGTGTGTGTGTGTGTGTGTGTGTATGTATGTGTATGTGTGTGTGTATATATATATATATATATATATATATATATATATATATATATATATATATATATATATGAGAACAATTTTAGTCAGGATTTAGGCCCCATCACAGTACAGAGACTGCACATGTCAGAGTTACAAATGACTCGCTCTTATCATCTGATTGCGACTGCATTTCTCTTCTGGTGCTTTTAGATCGTAGTGCTGCCTTCGACAAGATAGATCATGACATTCTCTTGAATAGGCTGGAGAATTATGTGTGCATTAGTGGTCTTGCATTAGCATGGTTTAGGTCCTATTTATCAAACCACTAACATTTTCTATGTGTAAACGAGGAATTGTCAAACAAAAGTTAAGTATGGAGTACCACATGGATCAGTTTTAGGGCCTCTTCTTTTCTCTTTATTTATGCTTCCCTTGGGAGATATTATCAGGGTTCGTCGAATAAGTTTCCACTGTTCCCAATGATTCCCAGCTTTATATTTCTTCTAAATCTCAATAAAGACAAAACAGAGGTACTAATTACTGGAACAAAAACCTCTTATAAAAATAAGATGTTAAAATATAATTTGACTCTCAATGGAAATACTGTTATGTCATATTCTGAAGCGAAGAACTTAGGAGTTATATTTGATACCAGTCTGTCCTTTGAAAATCACATTTACAATGTATGTTGAACAGCATTTTTCCACCTTTTCCATTCCAGAAATATTGCTAAGTTATGACACATCTTGTCTGTTGCTGATGCCGAAAAACAAATTCATGCGTTCATGATCATCCACTAGATCATTGTAACGCATTAAATTGGTTCAAAATGTAGCTGCCAGATTGCTGACTAGAACCAAGAAATATGATCATATTAGCCCCATTCTATCATTGTTACATTGGCTACCTGTTTAATGTGATGTTCATTTAAAAATTCTGTTAACTACATACAAAGCTTTGAATAGTCTAACTCGACAATTCGTAAGTGACTTTCTGTCACACTATATTCCATTACGTTAATTACGATTACAAAATTTTGTCATGTTAATAGCAGAGGTGTATAGTAAAAATACACCTCTGTACAAAAACTTTGTTACTGTACATAATACAGATTTAACATTTTTCTACTTTATTGAGTATAAATATTTCCTTGGACTTTTACTTTCACTTCTCTACATTTTGAAGATAAAATGTATACTTTTACTCCGATTAATTTCTCTAGACCCTTTCAATACTTTTGCGACTGAACAAAGCTAAAAAAAAAAAAAAAAAAAATAGCAGCTGTATGTGTAAAATCATGCAGATTGGCGATAGTGATTTGTGATACGTTAAAAGAATGGAAAGAGTAAAATCTTTTAAATTTGATTCCTTTGAACTGATCAAAAAGAATCAAACAGCAGTCTGAATGATTAGTTTTGTGAATCATAAATCTGAATCAAAATTACAAGCGACGCACGTGCCAGATTACGTGTTCTGTCAAGAAACTGCTCATGTGTTCCTTTTTTTTATTTTTTTACTAATTAATTTTATACGTTTTGGTTTAAACATTATGAAAGCTGTTAAATAATGAAGTTATGTGTGATCAGTCTCCAGCCTTTCCAGGAGACCTGTTCATATAAAAGTCAAGTACAAGTTATGATGTATATGAATAATTATCAGCGCTCATGAAAATGTCCAATATTTATTTTGATATTTTATGAAGATGTGGTCTTTGGCTAAGCAAAACTAGTTTTCTGGTGGTTGCTAAAGTGTTAAATTTGCTTTGTAGGATATTTATGCTACAGTATGTGCTTACTAGGGGTTTCTTTATGGTTGCTAGTTCATGCTATGCAGTTGTCAAGGTGATCTCTGCTGTATGTTTGGCACATTGCTACAGTATGTGGTTATCATGTTGTTGCTATGCTGTTTCTGAGTTGTTTACTGTGTTTGCACATTGTCCTGCAGTTTTACAGGGTGTTATGGGTGGTTGTCAGGTTGTTTCTATGCTGTTGTAAAGTTACTATGCAATTTCCAGGGTGTTCTGGGTTGTTGCTTATTGGGCCAAATGAAAAAAAGCCCAACCTCACAAGTCTGTTCTGGTCACTAATATGACTCAACTCCCCCCTTCAGTGCTGCAGTTTTTATGGACTGTGGTGTTCATTTACTTTCATCCCATAAATATAATCATTCTGATTTTACTTGAATGCACCATTAAAGGGATAGTTCATTTAATTTTCTTACCCTTATTCGATACAAGATGTGTATGACTTTCATTTTGTTTCTGTAGAACGCAAACAAAAAAAGATTTTCAGAAGAATATTGTTATGTAGGTCAATTCAATGTAAGTGAATGGTGGCCAGAACTTTGAAGCTAAAAAAGCACATAAATGCAGCATAAGAGTAATCTATAAGACTCCAGTGGTTTCAACCAATGTTTTCTGAACAGATCCAATTGGTTTTGGGTGAGAATAGACCAAAATACAACTCCTTTTTCGACTATAAACCTTTACATCAGTAGTATCCTTGGTGATCAGGATTTCAAGCACGATTACACCTCCTATAGCGCCATCTACGGCTCTGCACATGCATCAAGCACTAGAAAGTGAAATCAAGCTTGAAATCATGATCATGCCTAGAGATTGCAATGGCAAGATATTCAGTGAAAATGAGTTACAATTTGGTTTGTTCTCACCCAAAATCAACTGAATTGCTTCAGATGACATGGATTTAACCAACGTAGTAATATGGATAATGGCAAGATATTCAGTGAAAATTAGTTACAATTTGGTTTGTTCTCACCCAGAAACAACTGAATCACTTCAGAAGACAGGTATTTAACCAATGTAAGAGTATGGATAACTTTATTCTCCCTTAATGTGCTTTTTGTAGCTTGAAATGTCTGGCCACCATTCACTTGCATTGAATTGACCTATAGGGCTGAAATATTCTTCTAAAAATCTTTGTATGTGTTCTGCAGATGAAAAAGTCACACATTTGGGATAGCATGAGGGTGAGTAAATTATGTGCAACACCAATCATAAGCTATGAGTTTAATGATCTGTTTCATAATTTATGCAATTTACATGTACTTTTGATATTTAAATAAATGTAATATTAGTTAGTTTAATACCTAAGTCATTTTCTCATGAGCTACTTTAACTTTTCCTTGAGTCAGTTTCCATGAAGGTAACTTTACTTTTACTTAAGTATGACAAATGGATACTTTATACAACACTGGTTAATAGTTCCTAGAATATCAGGAACTGATATGTGGTGGTGGCATAGTGGGCTAAAGCACATAATGCTAGTTTGATCCCCACAGCCACCACCACTGTGTCCTTGAGCAAGGCACTTAACTCCAGGTTGCTCCGGGGGGATTGTCCCTGTAATAAGTGCACTGTAATTCGCTTTGGATAAAAGCGTCTGCCAAATACATAAATGTAAAATATAAAAATCCACAAAAGAAGGTAGATCCTTTTCCTATTTGGCTCCTAAACTATGGAAGAGTGTCCCTAAAACTGTTCGGGATGCAGACACACTCACTCAGTCACTAAGTCTAGACTAAAGACTCATCTATTTAGCCAGGCATACCTGTACATCTAATTCAACAACTCACAAGAAGGCTGCTTTAGTTAGGTCTACTGTAACCAGAAATATTTCTCAGAAACATTTCTCATAATCTATAACTCTTAAATTAAAAAATATTAATGGCATCTACTCTGATATTATTCTATTGAACTGATGAACTGATGCCAACTCCAACTGTAAGACATCGGATAATTCATATGCCACTGACTGAAACTTGAATTTAGGATGGACCCCATCGAACCTCATCAAAATTATCTACCGGTTGAACTGCAATGTCCCTTATTGATCTCTGCCTGTATCTCCTTTGTCTACTGATGGACTACACTCTTGAAATGGAGTACATAGACTATAAAAGAACTGCCAACAAAAGCCTTAATCAGTCAACTAACATAGGACAATGCATCTATATGAACATCTGCAGTTAATCTAGAATGGACTTCAAAGACTTCAAAAGTCATTAATCATACAGTTCATACAAAATGTAAGGCCACAACCTGAGACTCACTCATCCCATTACCAGAGGGAGCCCTCTCCCGAATATTGACTCCATTCCTTCTACAGTTACTTCCTGTTTGTATGTTTAAAAGGCATGTGCTTCCATATGCACATTCCAAAATATTGCTAGTTCACCTGCTTTACTGAGCATTTTGCCAGTATATTCTAGTCTTGCCTCATGTTATGATCTTCTGCCTGTTTATTGGAATTACGTTCTTGGATTACCCTCTCTGTATTGTTTGCCTGATTTGACTTTTTGCCTGTTATCAATCTCTGCCTGTTATACTGACCATGTTTGAGACTGATAAATGCAAGGGGTCTTTGCGCCAATATCAAATATATTTCTCCAATCAGCCTGAGGTTTTTCATCTGGAAAGTACTAAGTGTTTGTTTACTATGACTCTACTCACTGGAAAAGCTGTTCAATTCCACACACTATCTGTTAAAAGCGGATTGAATGAAATTGCTTTAAAATCAATCTTTAGTGAGGGGCTTAATCACAATTTACATGTGGAACTGGCAAGCAGAGATATAATCAACTTGTTATACTAATATATCAACATGACTGTCAAGATGGAAAATTTTATTCTAACTAATCCCCGATCGAACATATCTTAAACCTCTTCACCACCGATCACATCAGTCAATCATTAAATTCCAGAACCACCAGAATCCATGCAAATAGGATATATCAGGTTGTCATCAGAAGAACGCCCCCTACGTCATTGCGAAAGGCTGCGTTTCTACTGTGGACATTCAGGTCACTAATGTGCTGCGTGCCCCAATAAAACAAAGACCTCGAGCAAAGAAGTGAGTAAGGGAATTTCTCCATTTCCTTTTAGACAAAGCTTGAAACTACAAGTAGAAATAGATTTTAATGGAAGTCCTAACTATGTTTCAGTGATAGTAGATTCCAGGGCAGCTCTAAATCTGATCCATCATGAACTCATCACTGAACTCAGTATACCTACCTTACCATGCACACCATCCATCAACACAACAACCGTCAACAATGAACCCATAGGAACAGGCATCATACAACAAACCATACCAAACTCTGACTATTTGAATTGGTCTATTGCACATGGAAAGGTTTTCATTATATGTAATATCCTCCCCAATGAACCATATCATCCTGGACCACCCATGGTTAGCTGTACAAGGTGAACTCATCAAGTGGTCATTGTCAGTAAAACTGCTTCCAGTATGAAATCACTCTGCCATGTCTCTCCACCAGCATAGAAAGCCCCAATGTTCAAGTTCAAACCAAGATTCCAGAAGAATATACAGAATTTGCTGTTTAGAGGTGTATTTTTACTATACACCTCTGCTATTAACAGGCCAGAATTTATCTACATACAAAGCTTTCTGTCACACTATATTACATCACGTAATGAACGTGATGTAATATAGTGTGACAGAAAGCTTTGTATGTAGTTAACAGAATTTTTATATGAAAATCACATTTAACAGGTAGCCATGTAACAATGATAGAATGGGGCTAATATGATCATATTTCTTGGTTCTAGTCAGCAATCTGGAAGCTACATTTTGAACCAAGTAATTTGCTGCAGCTTCCCCCTCAACATCCTTGGGATTGTGCCATCAAACTCCTGCCCAATGCAGCTCCTCCTAAAAGTAAGATTTACCCACTATCACTTCCAGAGACTCCGGTTATGGAAAAAGCTTGGCCCCAAAACTCTACAGTCCCGGCTCCCCAGACGCAGCTGTCGGGTGCGCAGAGGTAGGTAAGTGCTTTGAGTCTTTTCTCAGCACCCAAGCCTCGGGACGCTCCTCTGTCTCCATTCAGTTCACCTGGCTCCCGCCTCATTTCAGCGGTATTTGCTCCACTTCCGTGCGCGGCGAGAAATCCAGCGCCTTAAGAGCAGAGATCACAACCCTGCTCCTCAAGGATGCAATAGAGCCCGTCCCTCCAGACGAGATGAAGAAGGGTTTCTACAGCCCTTACTTCATCGTACCCAAAAAAGGCGGCGGGTTGCGACCAATCTTGGACCTGTGAGTTTACACAGATTCCCATTCAAAATGCTCACGCAGAAACATATTCTTACCTCCCTTCGACAGCTTGATTGGTTCACGGCGGTAGACCTGAAGAACACATACTTCCAAGTCTCCATTCTCCCTCGATACCGACCCTTCTTACAGTTCGTGTTCGACGGCCAGGCATATAAGTACAAAGTCCTCCCCTTCGTCCTGTCCCTGTCCCCTTGTGTCTTCAGATCGCAGAGGCAGTTCTTGCCAAGCTAAGGGAAGTGGGCATCTGCATACTCAACTAACTCGACGACTGGCTCATCCTGGCTCACTCTCGAGAGTTACTATGCGCTCACAGGGACCAGGTGCTCAGGCACCTCAGCCAAATAGGGCTTCAGGTTAACTGGGAAAAGAGCAAGCTTGCCCGGTTCAGAGCATCTCTTTTCTAGGCATGGAGTTAGACTCCGTCTCAATGACAGCACGCCTCACCAACGAGCGCACTCAGTCAGTGCTGAGGTGCCTAGCTCTCTTCGAGCCTGGCACAGAGGTTGGCACATCAACTGCCTAGAGTTGCTGGCTGTATCACTTGCCCTACGAAGGTTTCTCCCACTAATCCAGGGCAAGCACGTCTTGATCCGTTCAGACAGCACCGCGGCGGTAGCGTACATAAATCATGCAGCATGCGCTCACATATGTCACAACTCTCCCGCCATCTCCTCCTTCAGGCGGAATCAAGCGAACACTGGCACATGGCACCTCCTTAGCAGACATCTACAGAGCAGCGGGCTGGGCAACAACCAATAACTTCGCCAGATTTTACAATCTCAGGGTTGAGTCGTTCTCATCCCATTTTTTGTCAGGTCCGAGCCGGTAGAACTCGGTAACGTGGCACAACCAACCGGGTGTTCCGCTTGCACACGGCGCCCTTCACCAAGTGGGCCTTCTATCCCAGGTTAGCCACTACGTGTCCTCCCAGGATGTTGACAGGGAAGGAATGAGAAGTTGTGTCCCTTCTCATTGCCACAGCACTAGACCTACCACTTTAAATGGCCATACCTTATTTTCGGCTCCTCAGTGCAAAATCCTGACTGACAATCGCTGCAATGCTTCCCTTTATACCCGTATGTCCGGGGCATGCAAATTCAGCATGGTCAGAAAAAGGTGGTGATTCTAAAAATGTTCATGATGAACTTCTGGAGGTAAAAATGTAAATTATGACTATAATTTTTGACTATTTTTCTATTAGCAATCTATCCAATGACTGAATATAGTTTAAAACTCAAATTTGTGGTATATTGTCATTTTAGTAATAAACTTTTTATATATATAGTAGTAGTAGTAGTAGTAGTAGTAGTAGAATAACTTGCTTGTACATTTTGCCGATGTAAGCATAATGACATCATCAGTTGCAAAACAATACAAAAACAAACACACGTGCACCATGTTGTGGGACACAGAAAATATTAGGTGACTTACATGCTTGAGTGAGCATAGAAATGGCAAATAGTTAGCCTAAATTAGGATATCACTCCAGCTGGCTAACTTGTTTTTGACCAAATGTTTATTTCAAGTTGTTTTAAAATATATATTATGGTTTTCACAACAAAACTTGTCATTTGTGTTTAAGAAATTAAAAATAATTGTAATAAAAATAAAACTCAAAGTGTATTAGATTTGCAGAAAGTTTCAGCAAAAAACATTTTTCAAATAGATGATTATTAAAGTATTACAATTCAGTTCCCCATTACTGTACAATAATCCCACAAATGAAAACAGTTGCTTCACAAATCTGGTATTAAATAATGGGATGAGAAGTGACAGTATGGACTTCTATTAATTTATATAGTAACTGATTTAGAATTAACAATGAAGAATTTAGCAGAAGTGTGACGACTGGCATGTCTTTAATTCAAAACTCTCCATTTTACTGTGATTAGTTCTAATGATTTGAGTTATTATAAGTCATATCCTCTTATTTGTTTCTTTACTTTTCTTTTGCTGATTGGACAAAACTAATCATATTTAGTCTAAGCCTGGACATATTCCAGTGCAAAATCTTTGTTGGCTCTACTAGGCTGCCAGAATTTGTGATTCTAAGGAAGGGCTAGGCTTCAATAGAATGATTATATTGTTTAAACTAGAAGGGAAAAATCCATTTTAATTTATTGTAGTATTTTGAGTATCTATATGTTGGTGAGCAAATTTTGACCTCCATCTTATATATATTAGATTGGATGTGATGTTTGATAGGATGTGATAATAGTGTTCCGATTCCCCATTGTCTGCCTTGTGTTTTTCCCTCACCTTCACTCCTAACTATGTTTCCCACAATTCCTGGCCCTAATCACTCCCTCATTATCCCCACCTGCCTGTCATTCCCTCGTTCTGTTCTGTGTGTGTATATAAGCCCTGTTGTTTCTCCAGTCCTTTGTCAGTTGTTGAATGTCGTCTCTGCTTGTCACCTTGTTCCTGCCTCTACCCCTCATGGTTATTTTTATAGCGTTTGCCTCAGTTTTCCCATCGTGGATATTTCTTTGTTCCTGTGTTTTCCTTTGATTTGCTTTCAATAAAAGGGGCTGCATCTAGATCCTCGTCTCCTCATTCATTACAGAACAACTGACCATCCATGGATCTAGCAGCCTTTTTCATGGAACTTGCCCAGGCGGATTTAACCATACAAGAGTTCACCCACTTCTTCTCCAGTGTGGCCAGCTACACCGGTTGGGATGATGTCACTCTGAAGAACGTGTATAGGTTCGGTTTACCCAGACGCCTATGGTGGGATTTGCCGGACCCCGGGGATTACACCTGGCAAGAGTGCGTGGACCTCATCCTGGTAGCTTTCACTGCAGGGGAACCGCCTCTCTCAATCCCAGGTTCGGCTTCTGGTTACTCCACGGCCAACGAGCCAACGCCCACGCCTGCCATGGCCAACGAGCTGCCAGCCTCGTCCGTCCCAGAGCCAGCGTTGCCAGCCTCATCCGTCCCAGAGCCAGCGTTGCCAGCCTCGTCCGTCCCAGAGACAGCGTTGTCAGCCTCGTCCGCCAGGAGGAGGAGGAGGAGAAGAAAGGCCTCCGCTTTCCAGTCTCCGCCTTCCACGGCTCCGTCCCCAGAGCCAGCGCCTGTAGCCTCGACCGTCCCCAGAGCCAGCGCCTGTAGCCTCGACCGTCCCAGAGCCAGCGCCTGTAGCCTCGACTGTCCCAGAGCCAGCGCCTCCCCTTGAGCCTCCCAGTGCTCCGCCTCCCGAGCCTCCCAGTGCTCCGCCCCCCGAGCCACCCAGTGCTCCGCCTCCTTGGCTCTTCCAGACCTCGGCCTCTCGAGCTTCCCGGGTCTCCGCCCCTCAAGCCAACCACGGCTCCACCTCTCGGGCCCTCCAGATCTCAGCCTCTCGAGCTTCCCAGGTCTCCGCCTCCTGGGCCTTCCTCTCCTCTGGAGCCTTCCTCGCCTCCAGTGCCTTCTGCGGCTCCACCCCTGGAGCCAACCACGGCTCCGCCTCTGAAGTTGGCTCCGCCTCCTGAACCCTCTATGGCTCCGCCCATTATGCCTCTGCCTCCCAGGGCTCCGCCCCTCGATCCTTCAACGGCTTCGCCTCCCATGGCTCCGCCTTCCACGTCACCAGAGCCTTCCACGATTCTGCCCCAGAAGTCCTCCACGGCTCCGCCTCCCAGGGCTCCACCTCCCAGGGCTCTGCCTCTCAAGCCTTCCACGGCTCCGCCTCCTATGGCTCCGCCTTCCCTGGCTCCGCCTCCTGAGCCTCTCCCTGTTCTGTGGCCTCCTTCCAGGCCTTCTGACTCTGCCCTGTGGCCTTCTCCCTGGCCTCCTGACCTTGTCCTTGTCCTGTGGCCTTCTCCCTGGCCTCCTGACCTTGTCCTTGTCCTGTGGCCTTCCCCTAGGCCCCCTGTCCCTGTCCTGTGGCCTCCTCCCAGGCCCCCTGTCCCTGTCCTGTGGCCTCCTCCCAGGCCCCCTGTCCCTGTCCTGTGGCCTCCTCCCAGGCCCCCTGTCCCTGTCCTGTGGCCTCCTCCCAGGCCTCCTGTCCTGTGGCCTCCTCCCAGGCCTCCTGATCCGTCACCTGTCCTGTGGCCTCCACCCCGGCCTTCTGACCCACTCTACCCGCCCGATGTCCGCCTCCTGACCCAGCCCCCACCTCGAGATCATCCCCTTAGTCTCCCTGGTCCCCGTGGTCTGTCTGTTTGCCCCTTGTGCCCCCCCTTTGACTGTCCGTTGGCCCCCCCTTCACACTTCCTTTTTTGTTTTGGGGCATCTGGAATCCGCCCCTTTGAGGGGGGATTCTGTTACGATTCCCCATTGTCTGCCTTGTGTTTTTCCCTCACCTTCACTCCTAACTATGTTTCCCACAATTCCCGGCCCTAATCACTCCCTCATTATCCCCACCTGCCTGTCATTCCCTCGTTGTGTGTGTGTGTGTGTGTGTGTGTGTGTGTGTGTGTGTGTGTGTAAGCCCTGTTGTTTCTCCAGTCCTTTGTCAGTTGTTGAATGTCGTCTCTGCTTGTCACCTTGTTCCTGCCTCTACCCCTCATGGTTATTTTTATAGCGTTTGCCTCAGTTTTCCCATCGTGGATATTTCTTTGTTCCTGTGTTTTCCTTTGATTTGCTTTCAATAAAAGGGGCTGCATCTAGATCCTCACTCCTCGTCTCCTCATTCGTTACAAATATGTAGACTTCAATGAAATTACATGTCTGATATTTCAGTTTAAAGCACTAATGATCGAAGCAGTCAGAGTGAGCTAATTAACACAAACCAATGATTCGCAATATCTTCATCTTTTTTATCCTGGAAGAGTCCGCTTCCACAGAGAGATTGAAGCCCTAGGCAAGGACTCGAACCTCAGCAGAGGATGAGAGTAAAGGATATGAACTGAAAGGTGGGAGAGAGCCAGTTGTGTATCTTTCCTGCTCTCCTCTCGTATCTTCAATTGTAGAGCCAGCAGGCTTTGATTGACATGCATGTATGTCCCCTTAAAGGGCAACAAAGACCAGGGGCTCTACCATTATTTCTTTGTGGACATTGATAATGGGGTCCTATGATCTAGACATACTCAATGTGAATATACATTTTTCATCAATATACTTAATCAGTGTTTCAGACTATAGTCTTTCTCATGTCTCTATGTAAATTAAAGGGATAGTTCACCCAAAGGTGTGTATAACTTTCTTTCTTCACTAGAACACACTTGAAGAAATATAGAATAATATATTAGCTCAGTAGGTCCTGAGCAAGTGAATGGAGATATTTCTTGTGAAGCACAAAAAAACAGCTGGTCAGCATAAATGTCATTGACACAACTCGAGTGTTAAAATGTCGATACAATCATATTTGGTGTGAAAAAATATCAACATTTAAGTACTTTTTTAACTATAATCCAATGTGAGGGTAAGCTTCACGAGAGGGTTGAGATCAAGCAGTCTATCATATGACGTATTCACGTTGCTATGATACTGACGTAATCTCACTTTCTCCAGGATAAGCACACAAATGCACCATTGTGAATAGAGAACTTAACTGCAACCCCTGTTCCTTGATAAAAGTGGAGCGAGATGCTGCACTGATTTTAGCGCTTTGGGAACAACTTTAGGTGTTCTCTGGTGAAGCTCAGAGAAAGCCTCTTCATCGTCCGTGTTGCCCGCTCTCAGGTCCTTCAACAGATCAGCCTGGTACACCTGTAACACTGCCATAGTGTGCAGGGCAGCACCATCCTGACCTGCTGCCTGATAAGCCTTCCCCACAAGCGTGGAGGTGGAACTGCACGGCTTTGTGGGGAGAGTGGGTCTCTTTAGCAATGATGCCGAGCCAGGCAAGAGATAAGAGAGATAAGTGTCTCTTCTACCAGCGGCATCAAGGAATACCCCATGTTTCAGCACATACGATAGTCGAATATGTCGACGTCGAGGGCACGAAGACACAAGTATAAAGATTCCTCCATGAACGAGAAAGCTCATCATGGAGGTCATCAAAGAAAGGAAGGGACTGATATAGCTTTCCCCTTTTTTATTTTTTTGGCCACCAGACAGAAATCTGTCTTCTAGTTTGGAGCTTTTGGGGGTCTATTATTCACATGGCCAGTCTAACTGTAGCCTGGTCACAGCCCGAGTAACCACCTCGAGTAATTCCTCAGCCGCTTTATTATTGTGCGTGTAATGTTCAGAGGTGGGTTCTCAAAGTCTGCAGACTCAAGAGATTGAGCGTCCCCCTCGGGAACCGAAGAGGCACCAAAGCACTCCTCAGGCTCACGAGAAGGATCAGCTGGATCTGGGGAGAGAGCGAGCGATAGGGACAGACCCGTCTCTCGCTCCTCAGCCAGATCAATGCGAAAGCCCCATGTTGAAAAAGTGGGTGCTGGCTCTTGGAAGTAAGCGAGACGAGGGCGAAGCATTTTGACTGTAAACAGATCGCAATGCTCGCACCCACCCCAACACAAGAGCAGCATGCTCTTCCCCCAAACACACAAAACAAAAATGGTGCATGTCCGTTTCAGCCATATAGCGTAAACACGTGAACACGCACTGCTTGCTTTTCTTCACACTCATTCTTGGAAAGGAGAAAAGGTTTTCTGCGCACTGTCTAACAAATTCTAACTTCTAACAGAGGAAAGAAAGTTCTGACAGCTTTAGAAGCACAACAAACACAGAGTGAACTGAAGACAAAAGATCTGACGATGCACCTGTGATGCATCTATTTATAGCCCTGCTACAGGTGCATCCAATTGATGTCACCAGCAGAGGCTATACATTCTAGTCAATTTTATTGATGTGTTGCACACATATTCACAGCTGGTCACACCTAAAGCTGTTCCCAAAGCGCTAAAATCAGCGCAGCATCTAAGTGTAGCTTTTTGATAGGGAACTGTATGTTTATGATGCGAAGCAAACAAGATGCTCCAAAAGCATCTGAGACATAATAAATATATCTCAGACTGATTGGCAAATTCAGTTGCTAAATGGATTGTGTGAACTGTAGGCCAATGATAGGCAGATGGCATATGTATTGAAATAAACAAAATATTGCATACCAAAGCCACTTTGAATTGTCTTTTTGATAACATTTACAATAAGGTTCTATTCGTTAATATTAGTTATTGCATTCGGTATCATGAACAAACAGTTACCAATATAGTGTTTACATAATGTATTAATCTTTGTTAAAATAAGTTAATAAAAATTAAATTGATTGATTGTAAGTTCATGTTAGTTCATAATGCATTAACTTTTGATTTGAGAAATGTATTAGTATATGTTGAAATTAACTAAGATTAAAGCTGTAAAAGTATTGCACATTGCTAGTTCATGTTAACTAATGTTCTCAACTATGTTAACAAATTGAACATTATTTGTCACATTCTGTTGACTTTTGTTCTGTGCTTTTATGTTGAAATTCCTGTTTAGTTCCTGTTTCCTGTTTGGTTTTTGTAGTCCTTTTGTAGTTCTGTTTTTTGATTGGTTTTCCCCTGATTGTCTCCCATGCCCTGATTGTTTCCCCAGGTGTTACTAGTTTTCCCTTGTGTATTTAAGCCCTTGTTTCCCTCCTGTCCATTCGTCTGTTATTTCATGTTTATCTTGTTTTGTGCTAAGTTCCTCGTGGTTTTCTTTGTTCCTTGTTTTTGGATTAAATAAAAAGCTGCACATAGATCCTCTCCCGTTGCCTGTCGTTACAGAATAACAGAACCACAAACATGGATCTAGCAGCTATCTTCCTCCAGCTGAGCCAAGCGAACCTCCCTTTAACGGAATACTCGCGTCTGTTTAGCACCGTTGCCCGATGCACTGGTTTTTCTGATGGGCATCTCAAGTCTATTTTCCAGCTCGGCCTCCTGGCCCATGGATGGATCGAGTTGCCAGAGACTGGTGATTACATGTGGGAGAGGTATGTGAATTTGGTTTTGGAGACGTTTGCTCCTGTGGGTACTTCCAACGAGCCCACGCCTGCCACGGCCAACGAGCCAATGCCCACGCCTGCCACGGCCAACGAGCCAATGCCCACGCCTGCCACGGCCAACGAGCCAATGCCCACGCCTGCCACGGCCAACGAGCCAATGCCCACGCCTGCCACAGCCATCGAGCTGGAAGCCTCGACCGTCCCAGAGCCAGCGTTGCCAGCCTTGACCGTCCCAGAGCCAGCGACCCAGACCTCCGCCCCTCGGGCCACCCAGACCTCAGCCTCTTGAGCTTCCCGGGTCTCCGCCCCTCGAGCCTACCACGGCTCCGCCTCTCGGGCCCTCCAGATCTCAGCCTCTCGGGCCTCCCAGACCTCTGCCTCTTGAGCTTCCCAGGTCTCCGCCTCCTGGGCCTTCCTCTCCTCGGGAGCCTTCCATCCCTCATGAGCCTTCTACTCCGTAGCCTTCCTCGCCTCCAGTGCCCTCTGCGGCTCCACCCTTGGAGCCTACCATGGCTCCGTCTCTGAAGTCGGCTCCGCCTCCTGAACCTCAAATGGCTCCGCCTCCCATGGCTCCGCCTTCCGGGCCTTCCACGTCACCAGAGCCCTCCAAGACTCCGCCTTCTACGGAACCGCCTCCCACGTCACCAGAGCCTTCCACGATTCTGCTCCTGAAGTCCTCCACGGCTCCACCCTTGAAGTCCTCCATGGCTCCGCCTCCCTCGGCTCCGCCCCTTGAGCCCTCCACGGCTCCGCCTTCTACGGCTCTGCCCCTGAAGTCCTCCATGGCTCTGCTTTCCTCGGCTCTGCCCCAGAAGTCCTCCACGGCTCCGCCTCCGATGGCTCCCCCCCTCGAGCCTTCCAAGGCTCCGCCTCCTATTACTCCGCCTACCCTGGCTCCGCCTCCTGAGCCTCTCCCTGTTCTGTGGCCTCCTTCCAGGCCTTCTGACTCTGCCCTGTGGCCTTCCCCTAGGCCTTCTGACCTTGTCCCTGTCCTGTGGCCTGCTCCCTGGCCTCCTGACCCTGTCCTTTGGCCTTCCCCTAGGCCTTCTGACCCTGTCCCTGTCCTGTGGCCTTCTCCCTGGCCTCCTGTCCCTGTCCTGTGGCCTCCTGTCCCTGTCCTGTGGCCTCCTGACCCTGTCCTGTGGCCTCCTGACCCTGTCCTGTGGCCTTCTCCCTGTCCTTTGGCCTTCTCCCTGGCCTCCTGTCCCTGTCCTTTGGCCTTCTCCCTGGCCCCCTGTCCTTTGGCCTTCCCCTAGACCTTCTGACCCTGTCCCTGTCCTGTCTCCTTTTCCCGGGCCTCCTGTCCCTGTCCTGTCTCCTTTTCCCGGGCCTCCTGACCTGTTCCCTGTCCTGTGGCCTCTTCCCGGGCCTCCTGACCTGTTCCCTGTCCTGTGGCCTTTTCCTTGGCCTCCTCCCAGGCCCCCTGACCCGTTCCCTGTCCTGTGTCCTCCGGACCCGGTCCCTGTCCTGTGGCCACCTCCCAGACCCCCTTACCCTCTCTCGTCCCTGTGGCCCTCTCCTGACCCAGTCCCTGTCCTACAGCCACTTCCCAGACTCCCTGACCCTACCTTGTTCCTTTGCTCCCCTTGTGCCCCCTTGAACTGCCTATTTGCCCCTGGTGCCCCCCTGAACTATACCCGTTTTCCACTGTGCTCCATGGACAATGTTTTTTGTTTGTGTTTTTTTGTTTTGTTTTTGGAGCGTCTGGAATCCGCTCCTTAAAGGGGGGGCTCTGTCACATTCTGTTGACTTTTGTTCTGTGCTTTTATGTTGAAATTCCTGTTTGGTTTTTGTAGTCCTTTTGTAGTTCCGTTTTTTTGATTGGGTTTTCCCCTGATTGTCTCCCATGCCCTGATTGTTTCCCCAGGTGTTACTAGTTTTCCCTTGTGTATTTAAGCCCTTGTTTCCCTCCTGTCCATTTGTCTGTTATTTCATGTTTATCTTGTTTTGTGCTAAGTTCCTCGTGGTTTTCTTTGTTTCTTGTTTTTGGATTTAATAAAAAGCTGCACATAGATCCTCTCCCGTTGCCTGTCGTTACATTATTGTAAAGTGTTACCGTGTTTTTAATGCTTTAATCATGTGCCACAATGATGTAATGCATTTTAATGATATTATATTTTATAATATTTATTTTATTTATAATGATTTAAATCTAATTATTTATAAGAAATTAATCATTACTTAATAATTGCTATTTGAAGGGCTTTTTATGCACGTTTATATATTCAATCAATTGCAATTAAGTAATTGGCAAACCATGTAATTAATTTGATTAAATCAATCAATGATTAACAGCCCCAATATATATATATAAACACAAAGGCATTTATTAATCTGCAGTCTGGCAAAGAACAAGATTTTAAACACCTTTCTTTCTTGGAGTAACGCCTTGCTAAAATCACTCCAAGGGCAATTTTTACAATATTTCAGGAGAGCAGCAGTCATTTCAAGTAGTGTCTAATTTCAGTGTTCATGAAACTATCAGGATGAAAACCGAAGAGGGATGTACATGGGAGGATGTAACGAAGAAAATCACTGTTCTCTGAAGAGACCATTGCAATTTATCTTATGTCAAACCCAGACAGCTTGAAATCTTTGAAGGAACAACTACTTCTGATCTGAAGCTTGGAACCGTCAGTTATAGACAGAATGTGTGCCAAAGCTTGGGGATGATCCTAAACAGGCAAGTACATCTACAACCAAGCAGCTGAAGCAGATAGCATTTTTATTTTTTACATTTTGGAATGGCAGAGTCCAGACCTAAGTGAATCTATCGATCTATATGTCTAACATTTTGTAATTTGAAATCTTTGTTTTTTGCACTCTTTGCTGTACAATGCTTTGATTAAAAGTGTTTATGATATATTTAAAATAAAAGCCATTATTGCGTTGATATTTAAGTGTAATGCCAAGACATTCAGACATTTAAAAGTGTGGTTTACTAAATGTCCAAATACTTATTGGGGCTACTGTACATATGATGTCAAAGGCAGCATATTATTAATTAATCGTTTTCCACATACATGCATGGTCCTGTTTATTTGAATTCTGTAACTTGCACATGTTTGAACTGAGCTTATGTTCTCTTTGGGTATTTTTGTGTGTGCGTGTGTATATATATATATATATAATTGTTTAAGATGTGCCCAGTTTTAAAGCAGTACTTGTATTTCTGCTGAAAATGGTTTACACTCACATGTTTTCTCAGACTCTCTATTTATCATTATGTCTAAAATGGTCATCTTATATTAAAAGGCAAATTAATCTACACATGCAGATAATTCTGTTGACAAACTTTGCCACTGCTGTAGAAAAGAACTGCATGAATAACAACTGATGATAAATATTGTTGTGTAATCTTGGAAAAACGGACTCCTTGGCGGCTGCAGTGAGACATCACTGTCTTCTTTTCACAGAATCAGTGTCAGGGGTAGCTCTCCATTCCAGCCAATGCCAACCAAACATCTTTAAAGCAGCTATCACCTGATAACAGATGACAGCTCAGAATTGTAAGCCTTGTAAGGAAAACAATCTAAAAAGAGACAACCTTCTCAGCCTCCCAAGACATTTTAGTCTTGATACCTGTTTAAAGCCTGTTAAATGCTAGGGAGTAAAATTTCAGCTGCTGAGGCTGTTACAAGGATCACACTTTTAATAGTTTTCAGTCATTTAAAGGGGCAAAGCATATATCAGACTCTTACAGGCATTGTTATTTGTAAAAAAAAAAAATCACATAAATCCACAGATTTTTAAGATCCTGTCTCACACACTCTTATTATTGTTTAAATATTTAAACAAAGCCCACCCAAAGTATTTTGCATTGATCTAAATTTGAAACAGTTGGCATATATAGTTTGGATAATAAATAATTTGGCAACAGTCAATTTATTGTCCCTTGCATACTTCTCAAATTGTGCCCACGATTTCTTTCCATGTCAGTTTCACTTTTTTATAGAACTACATAAAACACTTTAAAACACTATTGTGTGAATAAAAAAAAAAAATTAAAGATCTGTGATGTCTGAATAAAGATCTACACATCAGGATATTTTGAAGTTCTTAACTGTGTGAAAAAGTAATTAACCATCTCACTCAGCAGCAGAAGGCCCTTTCCCACTGCAGGAACTGAAATCCGAGAGAACTAGTTCTTTTCATTCTTTTCACACATAAGGAAATATACATCTACTTAGCCATTAAGAGAGACTTTAGAGGGACTTTTTAGCTCCGACTACAGGGTAGGTACTTCTACCGCAGAAGAGGGACTATGGAGCTGCAACGTGATTTTTCAAACGTGTTTGTTGCAGAAAGCAATGACAAACGCAAAGGGTCTACACTCACCATGAGTAAAAAAAACTTGTATATGCTACCCTGGTACTCAGAGGATTGTGCTAAGTGTATGATTCCCTTTAAAAAAATAACATAAAACACCAACAAAGTATCCCAAGAGAATCACCATTTTTCAAATATGTTTGTGAGTTGTTAGCAGCTCTGCTGTGTGACTTCAACTGGAGACACGCATTGTGTTTTCCTGCTGCTTTCAGAGGCTGTGTGTGGAGTTATGATGAAAATAAGGTCTTTTGCAAACTGTACTGAGACCAGTTTCCTTGAGAGTTCCATTCATTCAAAAACACTGTCTTTTAAGACATTAACTCAGGGGTTGGGCTGCTCGATTATGGCAAAAATCCTAATCACATTTATGTTGGTCAATATTGAGATCAAGATTATTTAATACGATTACTCACTGACTTTGGAAAAATCATGCTTTTATTGAATTTTTTTTTTTTTTTTTTTTTTTGTCAGATGTTATCTACAATGGGCAAGGGAGGCTATTGTCATAAGATAAGATCTACAGTACTGTGCAAAAGCTTTAGGCACTTATAAAAAATGTTGCATAGTGAATATGTCTGCAAAAATAATTACATAAATAGTTTTCATTATCACTTAATGTCATACAAAGACCAGTAAACATAAAAAAGCTAAATCAATATTCAGTGTGACCATCTCTGTCTTTAAAACAGCACCAATTCTCCTAGGTACACCCTGACACCTGTTTTTTCTTGGTTGTTGGCAGATAAGATTGTCCAAGCTTCTTGGAGAATTCACCACAGTTCTTCTATCTATTTAGGCTGTCTCAATCGATTCTGTCTCTTTATGTTATCTCAGACTGACACAATGTTCAGTGGGGGGGCTTTGTGGGTGCCATGACATATGTTGCAGGGCTCCTTGTTCTTCTATTCTAATCTTTTCTGTTTGCAAAATTAATGTTTGGGAGTCTAACATTTATATTTCCTATTGAGACACGCAAGCTGAAGATACAAATAACCATTTTAAGACGAATGCTTTTGTGAATCAACTTATGTGCCTTTGGTATTATCACATTATCAAAATGTCAGTTCTTGGTAGTGAAATTTGACAATTTTAACAGCTTTAAATGTGCCATATGTAAAATTGACAACAAGCTTTTGAAATGGGTACTGCAGTCCAAATTCTAAATATTGGAGAGTTGTCTGCCCCGCCCCAGACTCGAAGCTCATGCAGGTTGCCAGAATGTTTCCACACAAATTAGCCAACTCACCATCCATTTTAAAGGATTTCTTGGCTTTAAGCTGTCTCCATCTTCCAAAGGCATCTCCAATATGTATCTTTATTTTACTATGACTTTGGTCATGGTGGTTTTTAGACAGTTGGTGAGGCTTTTTAGGTCAGGTGGAATCTGTTATCTCTGAACCAGATAGTTTGCAGGCTTCCATGGCTGTTTACCTGCAAACTTGTTGAAATCAGGCAACCCGGCATTCTCGAAATACTACTGGTGAGTGGGCAGTGAGCCAGATCACACAGGCCAAAACATAAACAGAAATTCCGGCAGAAATGGAAACTTCAAAATAGAATAAACTGGCTGTAGCATTGTTATCGGAGAAGCCAGTATTTCAATTTAGCATGTTTCCTAATTCTCTAATGATATATTATGGTCATTTTATGATTTAGTACAGTAAAACATTTACATATAGCACCTTTAAATGTTTTTAACAGCAGTTTCAAGTATTCAAGTAAACATTCAGAATGAAATGCAACATAAAACTACTTCTGGACTTCACTGTATGATCATAATTCATTAATACATTTTAAAGCTACTAAAAAGAGCAGTGTGTGTTTTCTCGTTTTCTTGTGTGGTTGTTTGATTATTATTATAACACAACACTAGATTGCAGCAGGTCTATTAGCTTACATTCATACTTACAAGTGTGACATTTTAGTTTTACTATTTAATTTCACATTTTTCTCAGCTGTTTATATTCACTTTAGATATCACTCTCTGTACATGAATACCACAACAAGACAGAATTTTTAAATGTATTTGATCATTCAGGTACACATTACACATGCACAAGCATTTTCACTAGCAAATTATAAAATTACATGCTCTGGATTATTTTCATCTGCAGAATAAGAATATGAACTTCCCCGTCTGTCGCTCACTTCGACATTGTGTCAAAGAAGTGACACTAGGGGTCTCTCTTGAGCGCCTTTTGAATCTCTGATCTATGAGAAAAGGCCAATGAGAAATTGGCAGGCAGAATTTGCATGTCCCGCCCCCGGACATACGGGTATAAAGGAGGGGAGATGCACCTGTTTCATTCAGAAATTTTCTTCGGAGCCGATGGTTGTGCATGCAGCGAGCTGTGAGTTACACACTGTTACTCTCATCTCTGAGCGATTGCTGTTGGATCTACGGCGAATATCAGAGGCTTTCTCTCTTCTCTGCACGCCTTTCAGGACATGTCTTTATAAAGATGCCTTTCCGCCCCGTGTAGTTCCTGGATGCGTTAGAGTGCTCTCCGCTTCTAAGGCCATAGGCACTGTCTTGTGTGTCTGGGCTGCGATCACACCGAGGCAGCATTTGTGGATGGTTCATGTTCTCACTTCGAGAACATGACCATGGCAACGTTGTGGTCACGGCTTTCCATCAACAGAAGGAACGCCACTCCAGCCGCCCCCCACGTCGCACCTTCTTCCTACAGGATTGAGGACGACGCGGCTGACGATGGAGGCGATCTGGGGATGGCAGCTGGCTCGGTTTCACCGGGTACGCCCCCATGAACCTCCCGCCCCCCGGCACGCTTGTTGAATTCCGTCTGGGCTCGAGGCAACAGCGCCCACGGTTACACGCCAGTCCCCAAGGTGGACAGAGCAGTTGCGATCGACCTGTGCCCCGAGAACGCTGCCACCTGGTGGGGTTGCCCTGTGCTAACCTCCAAGGCCTGTAGGATGACATCTTCACTGCCCTCCAAAGCCTACAGCACCACTGGACAGGCCGCTTCTGCCCTGCATGCCATGGCCCTACTGCAAGTCCACCAGGCCAAGGCACTTAAAGATCTGCACTTGGGTAGTCCTGATCCCGACGTGCTGCAGGAACTGCGCTCAGCAACCGACCTCACCCTCAGGGCCACGAAGATCACAGCACGGTCACTCGGGCATGCGATGGCCACACTCAAGGTTCAGGAACGTCATCTGTGGCTGAACTTGATCGAGATGCGCGAATTGGACAAGACACGCTTCCTCGACGCGCCTGTGTCCCAGTTTGGTCTTTTCAGCGATACCGTCGAGGACTTCGCCCAACAGACGAAGGCCATTTCACACATCCTGCCCCGCCGCAAACCTGCCGCCATGGGCCACGCTCCAACTGCTCACTGAGGGCGTCCTCCTGTGGCTAAGAAACGTAAACCTCCGCCTCAACCTGGGCCTAGCTCTCAGCCCCTGGGTCGAGCGCCCCGCAGGAAGCGTACACCCCCTGTCTCGCGGACCCCTTCGAGGACCCAGAAGGCTCCCAAGCGGTCCTGAGACGCCCGACCCAGAGACCAAGACGTTCGCTCCAGAGCTGGTAAGAAATCACTCTGTCCCCTGGTGGAGGGTCGGGAGGAGAATCCTTTGTTGAATTTATTTAATTTGCCACACCCCCTTCGGGCTGCGGTACCCACATTCTCAATAAAAGAGCTATTTCCTTTGTCTCTGGGTCACCTGGACATTTTAACTTGTGTCCAGCATCTAGATAGCAGCGGTAGACCTGAAGGACGCGTACTTCCACATTTCAATATTGCTTCCTACGGTTCACGTTCGACGGCCAGGCGTATCAGTACAAGGTCCTCTCCTTCGGCATGTCCCTGTCCCTGTCCCCTCTCGTCTTTACGAAGGTTGCAGATGCAGCCCTTGACCCGGTTCGGGAAGCAGGCGTCCGCATACTCAACTACCTCAACGACTGGCTCATCCTGGCCCACACCCGTGAGTTACTATGCACCCACAGGGACCAGGTGCTAAGGCACCTCAGCCGTTTAGGGCTTCAGGTCAACTGGGAAAAGAGCAAGCTCACCCCGGTTCAGAGCATCTCTTTTCTAGGCATGGAGTTAGACTCAGTCTCAATGTCAGCACGCCTCACCAACGAGTGTGCACTGTCAGTGCTGAAATGCCTCGCTGCCTTCAAGCCGGTCACAGCATTCCCTTTAAAACATTTTCAGAGGCTCCTGGGGCATATGGCGTCCTCCGCGGTGGTCACGCCACTGGGGTTGATGCATATGAGACCGCTTCAGCACTGGCTCCAGACTCGAGTACCAAGACGAGCATGGCGCCGTGGCCTGCACCATGTGATCATCACCCCCACTTGCCGCCAAATGTTCAAACCCTGGACAGACCTCTGCTTTCTGCAGATTGGAGTTCCCTTGCAGCAGGTGTCCCAACGCGTCCTAGTCACTACCGACGCCTCCAAATTGGGTTGGGGCGCCATGTGCAACGGGCACGCAGCCGCGGGCTCCCGCCACATGTCACAACTCGCCTATCATCTCCTCCTTTGAAGCCAGCAGCGACTCAAGACCCAAGCCAGAGCCCCTTCTACCAGGCAACTTTACGCCCTGAAGTGGCACTTGTTCGCAAATTGGTGTTCTTCCCGGGCTGAAGACACACAGAGGTGCGCAGTTAGGTCAGTGCTCTCATTCCTGCAGAAGAGGTTGGAGGGGAGGCTGTCCCCCTCCACCTTGAAGGTGTATGTAGCTGCTATCGCGGCCCACCACAACACAATAGACACCAAGCCTTTGGGTAAGCATGACTTAATTATCAGGTTCCTAAGAGGCGCCCAGAGGTTAAATCCCTCCCGGCCAAGCCTGTTCCCATCCTGGGATCTCTCAGTGGTCCTCTTGGGCCTTCAGAGACCCCCCTTCGAGCCGCTAGAATCAGTCGGACTCAGGGCCCTCTCCCTGAAGATGGCCCTCCTGATCGTGCTCGCCTCTATCAAGAGAGTCGGGGACCTGCAAGCGTTCTCTGTCAGCGACATTTGCCTGGAGTTTAGTCCGGCAGGCACTCATGTGATCCTAAGACCATTTCCGGGCTACGTGCCCAAGGTTCCTACCACCCCCTTCAGAGACCAGGTAGTGAACCTGTAAGTGCTGCCTTGGGAGCAGGCGTACTTCGTTGCTGTGTCCGGTATGTGTTTTGCTTATTTACTTGGACCACACACAGAGCTTTAGATGTTCTGAGCAGCTCTTTGCCTGCTTTGGCGGAGAGCGGAAAGAGAACGGTCTCCAAACAGAGGTTTTCCCACTGGCTAGTGGACGCCATTACATTGGCTTATCACACCCAGGCCGTGCCCCCCCCCCCCCTTGCAGGTCCGAGCACACTCAACAAGAAGTGTTGCGTCCTCGTGGGCCCTAGCAAGGGGCACCTCCTTAGCAGACATATGTAGAGCAGCTGGTTGGGCAACACACAATACCTTTGCTAGATTTTACAATCTCAGGGTTCAGTTGGTTTCGTCCCGAGTTTTCTCAGGTCTGAGCTCGATAACACGCTGGCAAACTGACCAGGTGGATCACTTGCACCTAGTGCCCTTTCCCTCGGCCGAGGTAAAATCGTGCGCTCTTATCCCAGGAGATCCCACTAACTCGGCTCCCGGGATGACTCCTCCCTAGCCCTCTGGGTCCGCGAATTCAGTGGAGGAATTTGCCGACCAAATCAAATGCGGGTATTCAATCTACCCTGTACTGGAATACGTGCTCCACAGGTCAGGCCTCCTACATGGACTTCCCCCCGTGTGTATGTTCCGCGGTACAGTCCTCTTGCGAGCGGACCCGTGTCTCCCTTGGGCAGTTCCCACAAGCCTCTGGTCGCTGTGTCTGTAGCAACTCCTCCCTCCCAATGAGGCAGGATCTACCACCGCGCCACTTTCCACATGTGACCTAAAAGCCCATGTAATGTATTTCACCACTCTTACCTCCCCCAGCTTGGACAGGTGTGGTCTCCGCAGGGTCTTTTCCCCCTAAAAGAATAGGAAACTGGGAAAGATCGTCTTCCCCGATGCGGCACAGCCTGCTCCCATGCTTGGCAGCTTCGCCATGTTCCCCCCTGTCAGGGGTAAAGAACCAGAAGGCTCTGATGATTTTATGGGGAATTGGGGAAGGGTACGTGCAGTCTGACACAGTCGGTCGCTTTGGCACGTACAATACCTGCCCGCTCCTGTGTCAGCAGTACACGTACACGGCTCAGCACATGGCGTTATTTAAATTGGACACCTAGTGTCGCTTCTTCGACACAACGTCGAAGTGAGCGACAGATGGGGAACGTCTAGGTTACGGATGTAACCTCCATTCCCTGATGTAGGGAACAAGACGTTGTGTCCTCCCAGCCACGTCGCTGAACCGAGCCACTGTTGCGGCCGAACCATTATCGGCTCCTCATAAAAATCCTGAAAGATCAGATGCATTTCCCCTCCTTTATACCCGTATGTCCGGGGGCGGGACATGCAAATTCTGTCTGCCAATTTCTTATTGGCCTTTTCTCATAGATCAGAGATGCCCCTAGTGTCGCTTCTTTGACACAACATCTCGATCCCTCCATCAGGGAACGGAGGTTACATCCATAACCTAGATGTCTCTAATAAGTGACACAGGCATAGGCTATCACAAATATAGCCAGTTATTTTTTCATTATTAACGTTTTAAACAGTCTGCTTGTCCGGTTGGGCATGAAAAAATCTCTTTCACTTGCCCATTCAAAAATCCACTTGTCCCAGACAAGCGTTAATGTAGAGCCCTCATTAACCATTGTATTCAACATTCACCGATATCAATTTGTTATTCTACAGTATAGCTCCTAAAATAAATGTACACTATTTTAAAGGAGTTTTAGATATTATTTTGGAAAACAAGCCAAAAAAACACTAATCAAAAACATATTTTGTTCCACTGTATAATGGGCTAAGACTACACACTCTCACCTTTGGATTCACTTCGATCCATCGTTGACACAAAAAAACAAACTTACTCTTCTTAATAGAGCTGTGTATCTGTGTTTTTTCATGATAATATACACACAGTGAACATGACACATATATTATGATTTACTCTGTTGCAAAACCATCATATTATAATCTAGCTGCAGCAAACGAGCGCGAGTGACGAGCATCCCCATGCCAGAGTAATCATCATCCGGGTGAAGATTCAATCTCTTCCCCTGTCACTTCACGCAACTCATAGACGTGGCGCTGACCGCACATAGAAATGCCAGTTTTGGAGTTTATTTTCATAACCCGCTTCCTTATTGTTTAAACTTTAAAAAAGGATGCTTTAAAGATATAATGCATATATAAACACATGCACTGTCATAACGCAACTACAATGCGATTAAGGCAATACTGCGATTAAACTTTTGCTAATGTAAACAGAATATTGCGATTATGATATTGTGATTTTGCTAATAATCAGAGTAATGATGATCGCAGTAAGATATGGGCAGACTGCCCTCATCACTGCCATTTGTTCCTGATAGTTCTCACCTGTTTTCCATCCCCTCATTAGTTCTTGTTTGTATATATACCCTCTAGTTTTTGCCTTCCTTTGTCAGTTCTTGTTTGATGTTGTTTTAAGTTCCCATTTGTTGTTTCACTGTCATCATTTTTATTAAAGCCTGTACATAGATCCTAAGTCTCTTGTCTCATCTCAGCAACCATTCATTACAGATTTATGCTGAATTAAAGTCTTTTTGATTGTTAATTTGGTTCCTGCTTCCTACTTTCCCGATAAATGAGAGGCTTGTCTGCCACATAGATCTTACTGTAATAAGCATTATGAAAAAGTAGATCTCATGCCATAAAAATACGAGCACCCCTGCATTAACAGATTAGGCAGCAAGTCAGCTGGTCATGTTTTCTGATACAGTCATTGATTTTGTGCTGCTGTTGCTGTTGAATCACATGTGCATATCAGAATAAAAAATAAAAAAGGGCTAGAGTATATTGTATTTATATTGCATATTTAATAATCTTTTAAATCAAGATTTTGGTTTACATCCTTGTTTACTCATGTAACAGGGTGACCATCTAGATTTTTTAACAATAATTTTGTATATTAAATCATAGTCTGTCATTTATAGTAGGTCTTACATTTTCTGGGTACTGATGAGTCCCACAGGATTCATGATGATGCCTGCAATCTGTGTCATTTATAATTATTTAATGGTGCATGCATAGATGCTTCTAAATGTTCTTAAGAGTGTCCAAATACTGTATATGGCATGAATGGAAGACAGTTTCTGAAAGAAATGTTGGCTTTTGTAAAACACATGCAGAAAACATGAACATATTTCTGCACATATTGAATATGCTCTCTCCGATGGCAGAAGGATGGCTCTCAGTAATATATGTGAGTCAAACTTACGAGTATGATTGATTATGCCTCTGAGAAATCAATATTGAGCAGTCCATAGTATGAGAAAACACAACCAAAAAAACCCACAGAAAAGATGGGAGATCAAAGGTGTGAAAACTTAAATTACCATTCTGTAGAAAGGAAATAAAGAAAAAAAATTGAGTGAAATTACTTTATCATCATAGGTAGCTGACCACTGCTGTGTTCTGGCCACCTTGAAGTCAGCTAAAACACTGATTTATTATGAGCTCTTAAAACTTCTTTACACCAATGCAACAGCAATGTTTCCTCAAAAGTTCTAATTGGTGTAGATGGAATGAGATGAGACAATTACATGATCAGACATTAGGGATGCTTCTAATTTTTTAAATTGTGCGTCCTCATTTCTTTTCCTTGCCTCTTTTCCTTGCTTTCTTGCTCCACCCTCTTAGGAAACAATGAAAGGATGCAATGTAAAGAAACAAGAATGGAGGAATCTAAGCAAGATTTGTACAATGAAATTTACTTGCTCACTGAAGCGTCACTTCAGAGTGCCATCTCTGCACAGCCACTTTACCTTGGAGTATTGGCCATTGTGTTGTTCAAACTTGATGTATTAACATATTCACCATAAAATCGAATTCAAGATTCTCTGTTGAAATATGTGATAATTATGGTTTATTTAAACTACAAAGGTAAAGCTTGAATTAAAACTTGTTCTAGGGGTTGCTCAGCGAGTATTGACGCTAACTACCACTTCTGGAGTCGTGAGTTCGAATCCAGGGTGTGCTGAGTGACTCTAGCCAGGCCTCCTAAGCGTCCAAATTAGCCCGGTTGCTAGGGAGGTTAGAGTCATACTTACATTTACATTTATGGATTTGGCAGACGCTTTTATCCAAAGCAACTTACAGTGCACTTATTACAGGGACAATCCCCCCGGAACGACCTGGAGTTAACCCTCTGGGGTCTGAGGGTATTTTGTGCCCTGGAGAAGTTTTGACATGCCTTGACATTTGTGCTTTTTCAGTTGCTTAAAAACGTATTAATGGCTAAAGTCTGATAACAATGTATTCAGCACAAACTGGGCAACAATAATATGTGAGCAACATGTATGTACAGGTTTGTATTTTTGAGAAAATAACATTTATGCATGCTTTTTGAAAAAACAAAAATGTTAAGTCACTGAAATAAGGCCATATAACACATACTAAACATTTGTCCACAAGGCCTTTGAGTGCTGGATCTTGTAGCCTAGAGTTTTTGCTACAAAATGATGTGAAAACCATCCTGATCACTCATTCATACTAAACAATATAGTCATTTAACTTTTGTAAGACAATTTTAGTGTTGAAAGGTAATATGCGAGGAGGCGTGAACGATCATGAATATGGAATGTAATTCACACTTGAGAGACAATGACCCCTCCCCTGGGCCTTTCAATGAGGAATGTGACAGAAAGAGAATGAATATGAGGAGGCTTAATAATCAAAATCAAGTTTTAAGTTAAAAGAAGTAATCTGACTACATATTTTCTTTACATAAAGACTTTACTTAATTTTAGACCTACACTACCGTTAAAAGAAGCCTCTTCTGCTCACCAAGACTGGATTTATTTGATCCAAAATACAGAAACAATATTGATATTCTGAACTCTTTTTACAATTTAAAAGAACAGTTTTTACAAATATATTGTAAAATGCAATTTGTGATCAAAGCTGAATTTTCAGCATCATTACTGCAGTCTTCAGTGTCACATGATCATTCAGAAATCATTATAAGATGGTGATTTTCTAATATGGGCATATTTAAAGAGCATTTTACTCATTTAACCTGAACACATATTTGCAAGCAAAAGCTTTGTTGATGATAATGAGGCATTATAAACACTAGATAAAATATAATCTAAATATTCATATTATTTTTATATCATATTACATATCATATTTATATCATACAGCTTACAATTGAAATACCTGCTTTAGCTGAAACCGCATTTTAATGTAATGTAACTTGCTTATTAGGAGTCATATTTCAAATGTCAGTACTCTGAATCCTGACTGGCAAGTCTGGAAACGGTCCCACTAGTAAAATATGTACATGTTTATATAAAATAACATGACAACTAATGAAAACTAAATGACTTACTAGTCTGAAATTGTATCCTCGGCTGGATCAAGTCTCTCTTCAAAATACAAATATTCATCGGAGTCCCGCTCTTCTTCTGAGGAAAATGTTAACTCTTTCTTACAATCCTGGAGCTTTCTCACTTGTGTATCATTGTAAACACACAGAAAAATTAATGAATGTGTTTACATTAAACCTCACAGTTGGGGGGCATGTACATTTGCATTGATCGTCTCAGCACATTAGCGTATTTATGGTGCGCTCTGCTGGTGGGTGGGATCACATTACAGATAATTAGATAGACCAGTAAAAACTGTACATTGCTTAATTTCATACAAATTGCATTGTAGGAGAATATTTGTTTTAAATTTGAATTGGTTAATTAAAAAATAGACATTGTAAGCTTTCTTTACATATGTTTCATGTTTGTGTGATAAATATTCGCTGAGTTTCAGTTCATTTTAGTGACGTGTTTCTGAAATATGCTCGTGAACACAGAGACTGCTGAAAGCTCACCCTTTTTATTTTCTTTATTTTACAAAAGCACAAGATTTTGTTCTTATTGTGAGTGTACATAAATAAAAGTAGACCCTTTATAGTCTCTAATGATGTCTTACACTTATCTGTATACCCAAAAATTATGGAGTATTTTAAGTTGTTTCTGCTGTAATGACGGCACGTCCGTCGATCCCAGAGGGTTAAGTGCCTTGCTCAAGGACAGTGTGGTGGTGGCAGTAGGGATCGAACCAGCAACATTCTGATTAACAGTTATGTGCTTAAGCCCACTACACCACCACCACAAGGGTAGAGTCACATGGGGTAAACTCCTCATGGTCCCAATTAGTGGTTCTCTATCGGGTGCATGGTAAGATGTTTGTGGATCACGGAGAATAGCAGGAGCCTCCTCATGCTGTTAGTGACCGCAGTGTCATGCACAGCAAGCCATGTGACAAGATGTGTGGATTGACTGTATCAAAAGCGGAGGGAACTGAAACTTATCCTCCGCCACCCAGATTGAGAAGAGTAACCGCACCACCATGAGGACCTAGTAAGTAGTGGGAACTGGGCATGCCAAATTGGGGAGAAAAGGGGATAAAACTAATTTTGTAAACAAAATTATACTTAAAACAAGAAAATAAATCTGCCAATGGGGTAAGAATAATAAACTTAATTCAAAGGGAAAACAAGTATATTTTGCAAAAAAAGTGACAAAAATTCTTGTCTTGAAAATAATTTTTGCAGTGTTGACTTTATTTACATGTGACGCTGCAATGTGAACTCATGAGAATTCGTATGTATTCTTACGTAAAGTTTGGTTCTAGCAAACGAATATACTTTTACGTTTGCATAGACACCAAACGTACAATACTATTGACGCCATCTAAACGTCATAATTTTATGTATTGCCACCTATAGAAATGTACAAATGTTCACGTGTACTGCTTGAATTGATTAATATTGAATAATTCATAGAATTAATCAATTAATTACATTTAATTTAGAATCAATGAGATTAGTTAAATGCCATACTATTTATTTAATGCAGTTGACATTATAATATGACATTTCAATTGTTTCATTCAGTTCTGTGTGATTTCTGCTGCCCTATACAATGTTTTAAAGGATTATGTTACTTTAACCAAGACAAACCTTTAAAATGTTAAAATGAATAAACTCTGTAATTGTTTAATAATTTATTAAGAATTGTATCATGGCAAACAAAAGTTTTTATTTTTGTTTGCCATGGTACACAGTTTTCAGAATAAGCCATGAAGCAAAAAAAAAACAAAAACAAAAAACACTATAAAACAATAATAAAATTTATCCATACATTTGTTAGCTATAATCCAAATCTTCAGACTGCTTTCTGTAAAGAACAGACCCAACTTCAAGCCTTTTATTCAATGATCTCCATCTCCATCCGCCAATTAATAATTTAAGTTCTACTCACCAGTCCCCACCACACACAATGATATTGTATGCTGTCAAGGAGCACATCGGAGGCAGCGTATCGCCCTTTGAACTACATTTGTACTGAATTTTGCCATTTTTCTGAACAAATTATTGTGATTACATTTATCTGCCTGTTACATGTTTTATATGCTTAATAAATGGTTATTGTTAGGTTTAGGAGTAGGTGTGAGATTAGTGACTGTAAAATATATATACTTTGAATTAGTATATTGTAACCAAAATGATTGCTACTGTACATTATTCTACTTGTTACATGTTTTTACAATGTTGAAATGTGGTTAAGAGATCTAAAATATCTATAAAACAGTATAAATTTACAAAAATATTAATAATTGATTCTTTACATTTTTGATGCTTTCAAATATATTAGTGAGATCAGGCCGGACATTGTTATTTGATAAAGAAGCAATGTGGAAGTGAACCATAAAGAGTGTTGTACATGAGCAGTATGATTTGACTATTGTCATTTGGGTGTACTAATGAAATTATTTAATTTGTGCATCTATGTAGACTCAGAAAGTGCCTGAGAAAACATTTATATGTAGCTTATGTATAGCTTTTGTTGTTTGACAGCCAGTTGCATCTCATAAAATTTCAGAGTGGAAGAAACAAATCATGTTCTATGTTTGTTGCATCTTGTCTTTGATTGATGAAAAATTAAGCATCAACATATCAGAATATATTATATTATTTTTGATTGTCTTCCAAATGTTGTGCAAATTTGAAATCTGGGCATTTTTTTAGATCCATTTGTGAAAGATATACGTGCCTGGCCGCTAAAGACCTGACGCATCTAATGATGTTTGGCAAAATGCCCTATGCATTGAAGGGTTGATGGTGTTTGTGAGCTGTTGAATAACTGATTAATGACGTTTTCTGTGCATGTACCTTGTTCCCCTTTGTAATTTAGAAGATATGGGATGCTAAGTAAAGTCAGTTAAATGAGTGGGGGTTGGGTTTTTATCAGTCAGACTGGTAGGATTACTAAAGTATCCCTGTATCCCTATAGCCCTGTTTCTTTGGTCACTCATTTGCCCTCTAATTATCTTTTCTTAAAACCAGCACTGATAAGGCAAAGACCAATATCTCTTCTTTCAATTACCCCAATGATGAGCGGTAAAAAAGGATCTGCCACACTATGGAGTTACAAATGTGCCAAAATTATGCGTGTGCAAAATTGTATTATGAGCTTGCAAAATTATATTTTGAGCGAACAACATTGCAACATTTTTCTGTACATGCAAGATGACATTTTAAGCGTACAAAAAAAATTATGTGTGCCCAAGATGATATTTTGAGTACACAAAAAGTTATTTTGTACTCGCATGAACTCAGTTTTATAAAGCAATGTATCTTCTTGCAAAGATTAATATATATTTTTTGCGTGTGCAAGATCTCACTCATTCTCCTTGAATGCCCTCTGTGTGCACTCGGAACTTTAGACTGCTGGTTTGCCAACATGTCTCGCCTCGTACGTCAGGATTGGCTATTAGAAGCTGCTTACAAGTGCTTTGCAATTGGACAGTTGAGGTAGCTACAGCAACCATGAACATATCAGTGTAATTGTAGCAGAATCACAATGATTCAAGTTCAATACACACGTTATATACTGTATGCAGTTATCATTCCAAAAGATATTTACCAATATTAAGACATAACAATTAGTAAGGCTTAACTTACTGTAATGTAAGTTTTTCAAAATATAGTAGCTTGGGATCATGCAATGCTAAAGATTTATTTATTTCCCCTTCTGTCATTCACTCAACGTTGTGTCGATGTAGTGACACTAGGGGTCACTCTAGGGAGACCAATTCACCTTCAGATCTTTGAGAAAAGGCCAATGAGAAATTGGCGAGTTGAATTTGCATGCCACTCCCCTCGACATACGGGTATAAAAGGGAGACCAGTATGCGGATTCATTCAGACTTTTTCTTCGGAGCCGAGCAGTTGTATTGACAGCAAGCTGAATACCACTGCCATTCCATTCACAAAACTCTACAAGCATTGCTGTTGGATATATGGCGCATTCCAGCGGTTCTCTCTCCACTCTGCACTCCACTGCAGACTACACCCCTGGGTGTTTCAACAGCGCTTTAAAGAGCTTTTCTTCTAAAAGGGTGTGTTTCCTCTACTAGAGCAGGCACAGTGATGTTGAATGTCTTTTTAAAGATGCATTTCCGTCTCTGTGCAACCCTGAGATGGGTGACCTGAGGATAGAGATGCCTGCGGAAATGCCGGAGCTAGTGAACAGACTACTCCTTCCCTTGGTGGAGAGTTGTGAGTTAAATCCTTTGTTTCCTTCTTTTTTATTCGCCGAACCCTGTTTGGGCTGTAGCACTCACATTGTCAAAAAAGAGCAGTTTCCTCCTTCCAGCGTGGGTGCGCACGGTCACCGCCACCACACACAGGGCATCGGCAGTTCGAGCATCACAAATGCGCCCCACCCCCCGCCATCGCATGTCTTAATACACCAAACAAACCACGCGTACTTCCACGTCTTGATTTTGCCTCGACACAGACCCTTCCTACTGTTCGCATTCAATGGCCAGGTGTATCATTACAGGGTCCTCCCCTTCGGCTTGTCCCTATCTCCTCGTGCCTTCAAGAAGATTGCAGAGGCAGCCCTTGCCGCAGTATACTGAACTACATCGATGACTGGATTATTCTAGCACACGAGAGAGTTACTGTATGCATACAGGGAACTGGTGCTCATACACTTCAGCCCTATAGGGCATCGAGTCAACTGGAAAGGAGCAAGCTCTCCCCAGTTCAGAGCATCTCTTTTCTCGGCATGGAGTTAGACTCAGTGTCAATGATAGTGCGCCTCACAAATGAGCGTGCACAGTCGATGCTGAACTGCCTGAACTTATCCAGGTGGAAATGTCGGTCCCACTAAAATATTTTCAGAGGCTTGGGGGGGCATATGGCATCCTCAGCAGCATTCACGGCGCTCGGGATGATGCATATGAGACCACTACAGCACTGGCTCCTGACCCGAGTCCCGAGGCATGCATGGCGCCACGGCACACATTGCGTGGCTCTAACGCGAACTGCTCGTAGCCTTTTAAGCCCTTGGACCAACCTTGCATTCTTGCGTGCAGGAGTCCCCATACAGCATGTGTCCAGGCACTTTGTGGTTACGATAGATGCCTCCAAGACTGGCTGGGTTGCCGTGTGTAATGGGCACACAACTGCTGGCTCCTGGACACAACATCACTGGGCAGCAGCTGGGTTCAATTACAGTGTCACCTTCCAAAACGGTCATAAATCTAGGGGTAACCAATGATGACGAGCTAAATATCATAGACCACATCTCAAAGACTGCAAGATCATGTAGATTTACACTCTACAATATCAGGAAGATAAGACCTTTCCTCTCTGAACATGCCACACAACTGCTTGTTCAGTCACTTGTCATAACTAGACTGGACTACTGTAACGCTCTCTTTGCAGGCCTTCCTGCATATGCTATTAGACCTCTGCAAATAATCCAGAATTCAGCAGCACATCTGGTATTTAATGAACCAAAGAGAGCACATGTTACACCACTCTTTGTCTCTCTCCACTGGCTGCCGGTTCATGCACTTATTAAATTCAAGGCCCTGATGCTGGCATACAAAACAGTAACTGGGTCTGCTCCAGCATACCTAAAAACATTTAGCAGAGCTACGTTTCCACCAGAAGCCTGCGGTCGGCTAAGGAACGTTGTCTTGTCATACCAAAACAAAGAGGCACCAAAACACTTTCCCGGACTTTCAGTTTTATCATACCACGTTGGTGGAATGACCTCCCCAACTCAATTTGTGAAACTGACTCACTCTCTATCTGATGGACATCATGTCGACAGTGGCCTACATAAATATCCAAGGCAGTTTACGTTCCCGTCTCATGTCGTAACTTGCCCATCTCATCCTCCTCTGTAGTCAGCCGCGACTCAGGTCGCTGCATGCCGCTCACATCCCGGGCAACTTCAACATCATAGCAGATGCTTTGTCATGGCAGGTAATGCTCAGGGGAGAGTGAAGACTCCACCCTCAGACAGTCCAGCTGATTTGGAGTTGATTAGGCCAGGCGCAGGAAGACCTGTTTGCCTCACACTCCTCGCGACAGCTCCTACCTGGTGAATTCCCTTGAGGAAAGACCTTGTTTTTCAGGAATGGGGCACCCTCTGGCACCCACTCCCAGACCTCTGGAATCTCCATGTCTGGTCCCTGGGACGCAGGACCCAACAGGTGTGCTGTGGTCAACACAATCAATCAGGCTAGAGCTCCTTCTACAAGGCACCCCTACTCTCTGAAGTGGCGTATCTTCACTAGGTGGTGTTCTTCCTGTGGCAAAGACCGCTGCTCTCAACGTTTATGTAGCTGCCATAGCAACGAATCACGATGACATTCAAGGTAAGTCCCTCGGTAAGCACAACTTGATTATCAGGATCCTGAGTGGTGCCAGGAGGTTGAACCCCAATAGACCGCGCCTCTTTCCCTCTTGGTACCTCTCCATGGTCCTCTCAGGCCTACGGAAAGCTCCCTTCGAGCCCCTTGAGTCAGTCAAGCTGAAGGCCGTCTCTCTGAAGACTGCCCTCCTCACAGCACTCAATTCCATCAAGAGGGTCGGGGACCTGCAAGCATTCTCTGTCAGCAAAGAGTGCCTAGAGTTTGGCTCAAGTAACTCTCACGTGATCCTGAGACCCTGACCAGGCTATGTGCCCAAGGTTCCCACAACCCCTTTTAGGGATTAGGTGGTGAACCTGCAAGTGCTGCCCCCGGAGGAGGTAGACCCAGCCTTATCATTGCTGTGTCCAGTGCATGCTTTAGGCATCTACTTGGACCACATGCAGAGCTTTAGACACTCTGAGCAGCTCTTTGTCTGCTTTGGCAGACAACGGAAAGGGAACACTGTCTCCAAACAGAGGCTTGCCCACTGGATCGTGGATATACCTGGCATACCAGATCCAGTTCGTGCCCGCCCCCTTGCGGATTCGAGCACACTCCACGAGAAGTGTGACATCCTTGTGGGCATTGGTCGATGGGACCTCTCTATCAGACATATGTAGGGCAGCGGGCTGGGCAACACCCAATACCTTCACGAGATTCTACAATCTCCAGGTTGAGCCGGTCTTGTCCCGTGTTCTTTCAGGTACGAGCAGGTAAGTTTCGTTGCATGGACAGCTGGCCGGGTGTATCGCTTGTGCATACCGCCTTTCCCCTCTAAGGTAGGTGAAGCCATGCGCTTTTTCTCCCATGCGTGTTCCCGACTTTTGAACCCTGGGTGATCTTCCTCCTAGCCCTCTGACTCACGAATTCAGCGGAAGAAGCCGTAGTCAGACCCAGTATGTGTACTAACAGGCCCTGTATGGGGGTGAGTGCTCCACAAGTCTCGGCTACCCTAGTGGCCTCCTGTGTGTTTTTTCTGCAATATGGACTCCCTTCTCAGTTTTGGTAGACCTGCGTCTCCCTTGGCAGAGTCTCCACTGCCTGGCTGCTGTGCTTGTAGAAAACTTCTCCCACACGAAGTGTCGGACTTACCAACACACCTCTCCCATGTGTGGCCTGGTGGGCCCATATGACGTATCCGCCACTTTCATACCCTCCCCCCCCAAGAAGGGCAGGCTGTGGCCTCCAAAGCCCAGCAGCATCTCTACTTTCTTCGAAGGCTGAGGAAAGCACATCTCCCACCCCCCATCCTCACTACATTCTATAGAGGGACTATTGAGAGCATCCGAGCAGCTGCATCACTGCCTGGTTTGGGACTTGCACCATTTCGGACCGTAAAGCCCTGCAGAGGATAGAGAGGACAGCTGAGAAGATCATCGGGGTCTCTCTTCCCTCCATCAAAGACATTTACAAAAAACTCTGCATCCGCAAAGCAACCAGCATTGTGGATGATCCTACACACCCCTCACACAAACTCTTCACCTCCTGTAAAACCACGTTTTATTTTTACCATTATTCCTCAGCAGTACAACCACAGCCTTTTTTTGTGTTCCCTTCGGTTTACTGATGACTGCTTCCTGAACAGTGCAGAGTTCAATGCCGGATTGTCAAGAAGGTTACTCCTGAAATATATTGCAGTTCCCACTTTGTTGGGACAATCTGGCACTTCAGGATCATAATCTCTAAGCATGTTTGAATATTTGTGGATTTATCTGCAACCGAAAATTAAAATGCAGAGTTTTGTGTTGTAGCTACAGTGTACACAGAGTGCACAGATGTATGCCTCTGCTAATCTGCAAGCTAATGTTATTGTGTTGAAATAGTTTTGCTAATCAGCTGCGGGCCCACTTTTACCTACAATTGTGTAGAATTATGCAGATTGTTTGTCATACTATCATTAATAGCGATCAAGTGTGGAGATGGATTTATTTTAACAAATGGTAATTTTACACCTGCAATCCACGGTTGTGCTCGGCTAACTTGCTATGTAACATTATAGATTTGTTAAGGGTTTGCTATTCAGCAGTGGGCCGGCTTTTAACTAAAACTGTGTAACAAAATGATCTCAAGAGTCTTTATCATTAGTAAAGTGTGGAGGTTTACTTATAATTATAAGCTGTAATGTTACAGCTGCTATCCATGGCTTACTTGCTCACTAACTCTCTAATAGAGGCTTCAGACCCGAGTCCCGAGATGAGCATGGGCCGCGGCACGCACCGTGTGACAATCACCCCTGCCTGCCGCCAAACATTCCAACCCTGGATAGACCTCTGTTTCTTATGGGCAGGAGTACCCTTACAGCAGGTGTCCCGACGTGTCCTGGTCATGACCGACGCCTCCAGATCGGGTTGGGGCGCCGTTTGCAATGGGCACGCAGCAGCAGGCCGTTGGAAAGGGGCCCAGTTGAGTTGGCACATCAACTGCCTCGAGTTGTTGACCGTCCTTTTGGCCCTGCGGAAGTTTCTCCCGTTAGTTCGAGACAAACATATCCTGGTCAGGTTGGACAGCACCACTGCGGTGGTGTACATAAATTGCCAAGGCGGCGTACGCTCCCGCCACATGTCTCAACTCGCCCGTCGTCTCCTCCTTTGGAGCCAGCAGCGACTCCAGTTGCTGCACGCCACTCACATCCCCGGCAACCTCAATGTGATAGCGGACGCGCTGTCATGACAACGCTTGCCTGGCGGAGAGTGGAGGCTTCAACCCCACTCGGTTCAGCTGATTTGGGAACGGTTTGACAAGGCCCAGGTAGACCTGTTTGCCTCCCGAGACACCTCCCACTGCCCGCTCTGGTACGCCCGCTCAGAGGCTCCCCTGGTGGCATATTCATTGGCACACAGCTGACCAGTGGGGCTGCGCAAGTACGCATTCCCCCCAGTGAGCCTTCTTGCACAGGTGCTGTGCAAGGTCAGGGAGTATGAGAAACAAGTCACTCTTGTGGCTCCTTACTGGCCCACCTGGGCCTGGTTCTCGAACCTTGTACTTCTCGCTACAGCCCCTCCCTGGTGAATTCCCCTGAGGAAGGACCTTCTTTCTCAGGGACGGGGCACGCTCTGGCATCCGCATCCAGACCTTTGGAACCTCCATGTCTGGTCCCTGGATGGGATGTGGAAGATCTAGCTGGTCTACCACCCATGGTCGTAGCCACGATCAACCAAGCCAGAGCCCCTTCTACCAGGCAACTCTATACCCTGAAATGGCGTCTGTTCGTGAATTGGTGTTCTTCCCAGGCAGAAGACCCACAGAGGTGCGCAGTTAGGTCGGTGCACCTGTTCATACAGGAAAGGTTGGAGGGGAGGCTTTCCCCTTCCACCTTGAAGGTGTATGTTGCCGCTATCGCAGCTCACCATGACCCAGTAGACGGCAAGTCCCTGGATAAGCACGACTTAATCGTCAGGTTCCTAAGAGGTGCCCAGAATACCTCCCGGCCAAACCTGTTCCCCTCCTGGGATCTCTCATTGGTCCTCGCCGGTCTTCAGAGATCCGCTTTTGAGCCACTACAATCAGATGGATTCAGGGCCCTCTCCCTAAAGACGGCCCTGCTGATCGCGCTCGCCTCCATCAAGAGGGTCGGGGACCTGCAAGCGTTCTCTACTAACGACACTTGCCTGGAGTTCGGTCCGGCAGACACAGTTGTGATCCTAAGACCTCGACCGGGCTATGTGCCCAAGGTTCCTACCATGCCCTTCAGAGATCAGGTAGTGAACCTACAAGCGCTGCCCCAGGAGGAGGCAGACCCAGCCCCCTCACTGCTGTGTCTGGTACATGCTTTGCATGCCTACCTGGAACTCACCCAGAGCTTCAGACGCTCTGAGCAGCTCTTTGTCTGCTTTGGCGGACAGCAGAAAGGGAACGCTGTCTCCAAACTGAGGCTGTCCCACTGGGCCATTCAGTTGGCCTATCAAACCCAGGCCGTGGGTAACCCCTCTAGGGTAACCAAAGGGATCCCGCTGACTTTTTCGGGGCATTGGGGAAGAGTACGTGCAGCCTGAACACAGTTGGTCGCTTGTGCATGTGAAATACCTGCCCGCTTCTGTGTCAGCGGCACACGTACATGGCTCAGCGTATGGCGTGATTTGAAGTGGACCCCTAGTGTCGCTTCTTCCACATGACGTCTCGTTCCCTCCACGTCTCGTTCCCACGTTATCCACAGATTCAGAAGTTTCTGAATGAACACAACATCACACAGTTCTACGATGTGTGACACTTTGAGAAAGGTAAATGTAAATACATCCTTGTGTATCTCAAAAATATACAGTGTGGATTACTGACACACATTTTCTTATGTAATATTTCGTCATGATTTGCAAGCCTATGCATGACAGTCTGAACAATTTGCCCCATGGGGATTATTAAACCTCTAAATGTAAACGTATGAAACAATATCTGTAATATATTTTTTATTGCATATGTACTTTCTATCAGGTATGTCTAAAAAACTAGACAAACTTGCACCATAGAAGGACTGTGAGGTGTTGAAGTGGCTGTGCAACATTAAAAACCATGTCTACTGAAACGCAATATCATCAACATCAGGGTCTGAGAAGGTGGCCAAGTGAACTTCACTGTTCAACCACATTCAAAATGGACACATCCATGAAGACCCATCTTCCCAAAGTGTTAACATCCAGACAGATTTTAAAGGGATCCAAAGAAATGGTTCCAACCAGAAATTGTGCCTTCTAAGTAATTAAAAAATTGTTCACTTTCATAATGTGTACAATAAAAAAAATAATCCCTAATATCCCTTCAAATATCTGTGTATTAATGACAATCACTTTGTGTATTGACTGGCAGGTAATTTACTATATTAGTTTTTAATGTGACTCAAAGTTCAATGTCACTCTACAAAGAGAGTTCTCAAAGATGTGGAGAAGATCAGTCACCACCACCATACATCATCACTCGATTCCTTCCACAGGTTGATCCTGCATTTCGCACCCAGGAATGTGGTTTTCCCTTTCATGAGAATGTTGTGCAGGTACTACACTTTAAAATGGATTCAGTAACATCTTATAACAAGTTTTTCATTAGTGGCTACTATGTCAAATAAATATATGGCACTACAATGATAATGCAGACTATGATCAAGCAAAAATATCTGCTGGACAAGATGTTTACAAGGTTGTGTTCCCCAAGTCCAAGAAGAGTGAATGCACCGCAAAGCCTATAAAAACTGACCCTACATACAGTAAGTTGTCAAATATATTTGTATTAAAAATACACACTTGTAATATGTACAAGGCAGGTGGACTCTGAATTGTCTTTAAATTAGAAACACAAGAGAGTGTCTGTCTGTATGCAATACTTTTTGCATATTATGCGGATGACTTGATGAGGCTCATCTTTAATGAGGTGTTTGAGGAACCCACCCCATTTTTTGAAGAGTCGCAGTTTGAGAGACCCTCAAAGGAGGATGTGATTGCCTGCCATGTCTCATGCTTCAGTCAAGGGGTGGTCGGAACCCAACTGTGGTATGGGGACGTGGTCATGTGTTGGTCTAGAGAGAGAGTGGTAAGGCTTGTCAACTGGTTCATAATTAACCCTAACACCTGTCTCTTGTTATAGTGATGCAGAGGGAGAAATAAAAGGCATGCGAGTGTCCAAAGAGAGGGAGAGAGAGTGACCTACAAGCACAAAAAGCCGATAGTGCTTTCCTTTGATCATTGCTTGTTTTCATTCTGATGGTTTCTGTCGATTGTGTGTGAAGCTCAAAATTAGAAGTCTGACCTTGAACCTGCTTCGTTGTCTCCTGACTCCTCCATTGCCCCGAACGAAGAGCTTTTTACACCAACATAGTGACCAGCCGATCAGGAAACTCCTGGCATATCCAGAGTACAACAAAGGATCGAATGACAACCTATGTAGCCTCAGCACTAGCTGACAAATATGCGATGATGATAAAGCCTGTAACTACAGGATTGGACACTATTACCGTTGCAGATAAGTACAGTATAAGATGTGTACATATGTAGGTTTCTATGTTTACATACAAATGTTTTTTTATTTTATTTTGTTACAAACAAATATATTTTGAGGACAACATTTATTTAAAATTTCATCATTTGTTTTTAATAATATTTTACATAGATGTGTCATAACACGTAATAAATCTGTTCTGCACCTCAAAGGTCCATAGTCAGCTCTGTAAATGTTGTGGATGTTCTGCAGAGTGTAGGGATTCAAACAGTTGAGTTCTAAGCCTGGATGGTGTACCATGCATGTCAGAGGGACTGGAACCAGGTTCATTCGTCTTACAACTTAAGAAGGAAAACATGACACTGACTTACAAGAAAACAATGCTTCATAATAAAGCTTGTATTGACCTAGGAGGCAACATCACTGCATAGGATAAATATTGATCTGGGAAGCAACATGTGTCTCACTGTCAAACTTTTAATTCAAAGAAAGTGGTGTTTTCAAAAGAGACATTAGAAATGTTGCTAGCTTTTACATATTGTAGATTACAAACGTAGTTAGAGTAAGGAGGTGATATAAAATGCTGTTTAATTTGTTGAATATTTTATGCCAAAAATAAAAAATTTACAAAACAGTGTAAAATCTGCCAGCCACAGGACATTTACTTCACTCCACCAATACAATATGATGTTGCTGAACTGAGCAACTATTGTGCATTCAACACATGTCCATCTTTTTAATTAAACAAATACATTTTCAACTGTACAAATATTTGACAATGATTAGTAGTAAATATTTATCCAAAAGAATATCAGTCCTAAGGTCACTGCTGACAGTGAAACTCTGTTTCAATTACTGTTTTGTCAAATCATCTTTATAATAACACTACTGGTCATAATGCAGAATGCAGATTTGTTGGAGAATGGTTAAAACAAGTTTACATATTTGTTAATTTAAAAAACACAGAAGTCTGTACTCCCAAAATCTGCTGTACTCTCAGTAAATTTGCTAAAGTAACGACTCAAAACGCATTTGCTTTTGAACAGGGAACATGTCTGAGTACCCAGTTTTACCCAGATAAGGTAATATTCTTCAACACATAAAACACTAGTCAAAATATTAACGTAAAGAGCAAAAAAGCAGAGTTATGCTTTACACCAATACATATAACATTAAGTGTGTGCTACTGCTGTTTTTTCCACGTAGTTTGCTATATTATGTAGTAATTTATTATATTACCTTACGTATTTTGTTGCAGCAGACATTTTCAACTTTGCTGGGCTTTCTGGCACAGTTGCCTCATGTGCACCTAAATAAATAAAAATATACACTTCCGTGTGTTGACAGGCATACAGTTGTTACCATGATGTTGAGAAATTACACAGTTATAACATCACATCTGAAATTTAAGAGAGCTACAAAATTAAAACTTACCACTGTGAAACGTCCTACTTAGGTCATGCTTGCAAAGGTGGTTCAGGTTGATCAGCTTGTTCTTCCAAACTTTCATTAGCGGGCTCGAACTGGTACAGCAAAACCGACCTGTTACCGTAGTTACAATAGTGTTTACATTTGCTCAGGAAGCCGTTACATTTCCGACACATGCTCTAAGCAGCTGACCAATCACAACAGACTGGGCCAGCAGACCCATATGCTTTTTTTTTTCGAAACATATAATATACTTGCAGTGAAGCCGCTCAACAACCACATCACACCAGTCATCCAACAGATTCCCATTCAGAGAGACTCACAGAAGCATCCAGGGTCAATGCCCTACTCAAGGGCATGTTGACCAATCTACCACCAGGCCAAAAAAAAAAAAAAAAAAAAAGAAATGTGAAACTGAACCCCCCCAAGTCCCCTCACAGTTCCCCAAATGCAGTTCCTCAACCATTCGAGACCCATCCCACAGTCCCCCCCCAGAAAATATAAAATAAAAATAATAATTATGCGGTTAATTCCATTCTCCACCCCCAAGAACCCCTAATACACCAACAACCAAGAGAATGATTGAGGAGAGAACTAATAAAAAAATAAAAAAAGGAAGAGACAGAAGGAAACAACAAGCAACAATAAAAAAACAAACAAAAAAATCAAACACAACAATAAATTTAAAACAAAGGGCATCAAGGACAATTAAAATCATGACAGCAAAGCCAACTTTATATGTTTGTGCGCATGTCTGGCACTATTACATGTATGTGTGTGTTCTTGTATATGTTTATTTGAATAAGAACATTGTATATACAGTACATGTGTACAAACAACTGCACGACATCAGCCTCATACAAAACCGGCATTAGTTTTAATAATACTGTCACTTAGTATCATTCAAATGTACTTTATATTTAGTTTTATTTTAACACCAAACCCCCCCTCTTTTTTCTACCTGTAATGATGAGAGCTGACGAGGGAGTAAGGATCCAAATGCAGTTTATTTAAGAATTAGCAAACACAAGGCAGGAACAAAAGAAACCTCCACGAGGGGAAAAAATAAGGAAATGAAGACAAGAAAACAACACGGGGGGTTTTGCAAGGTGGGCTTAAGCAGGAACACGGACTAAGGCAGGATACGGGAGAGAGCCTCAAACATGGAACATTAAACAACGACCGACAAAGGACAAGGTGAACATCAGGGCTAAAATACAAAACAAGGGAAAACATAAACCAATGGACAAACAGAACTCAAAACAAGATAACAAGGCACTTAACTGAAACCAATGACGAGGTTAGAACAGAGAGTAAAGTAATTAAACAATAAACCAATGAGGACCGGACACATGGACGAGGAGGGAAGACAGGACATGACAAAACTTCAAAATAAGAGTGCATAAAACAGAAAGCAATACGGAACATAAAAGGTGCCAAAACTCAAAGAGTGCATAAACAAAGAACAATGTGGAACATAAAGAGTGCCAAAAACTTAAATAAAAAGGTAAACAAACCAAAGACGGTGTGGGTCGTTACAGAGCCCCCCCTTTAAGGAGCGGATCCCAGACGCTCCTAATCAAAGGAGGGGCAAAATGACAACGAAAAACGAGAACGAACAGGCAGATCTAGGGAACACGAGGGGCACAGAGGGACAAGACATGGACAGGAAGACAGAGACAGAACAGGTGGGTGGCCAGGAGACCAAGGAGGCTGGGTAGGTGCCCAGGGGACAACTTGAAGGAGGGGACCGGGTCGGGGGGCATCCATAGGGCAGGGACTGGGTCAGGAGGCCGGGGAGGTGGCCGTAGGGCAGGGATCGGGTCAGGTGGCCAGGGAGGCAGCCCCATGGCAGGGACTGGGTCTGGAGGCCGGGGAAGTGGCTGTAGGGTAGGGATCGGGTCAGGGGGTCTGGGGGTTGGCCACAAGGCTAGGGCAGGGTCAGGAGGCTTTGGAGATGGCCTCAGGACTGGGACAGGGTCAGGAGGCCAAGGAGAAGGCCACGGGATAGGGTCAGAAGGCCAGGGAGGAGGCCGCGAGACAGGGTCAGAAGGCCAGGGAGGAGGCCGCGAGACAGGGTGAGAAGGCCAGGGAGGAGGCCACAGGACAGGGTCAGAAGGCCTGGGAGGAGGCCACAAGACAGGGTCAGAAGGCCTGGGAGGAGGCCACAAGACAGGGTCAGAAGGCCTGGGAGGAGGCCACAAGACAGGGTCAGAAGGCCTAGGAGGAGGCCACAGGACAGGGTCAGAAGGCCTGGGAGGAGGCCACACGACAGGGTCAGAAGGCCTGGGAGGAGGCCACAAGACAGGGTCAGAAGGCCTAGGAGGAGGCCACACGACAGGGTCAGAAGGCCTGGGAGGAGGCCACACGACAGGGTCAGAAGGCCTGGGAGGAGTCGAGGAGGCCCCCAGGGACGGTGCCATGGTGGGCGGTGACCAAGGAGGCTTGGAAGGTCCTGGGGTTTTAGTAGGCGAAGGCAGAGCCGTGGGAGGTGGAGCAGACAGAGCCGTGGAAGGCGGAGCAGACAGAGCCGTGGAAGGCGGAGCAGACAGAGCCGTGGAAGGCGGAGCAGCTGCAGGCAGAGCCGAGGCAGTCCTCTGAGGCGGAGACCTGGGGGACTCTGGCAGCAGAGGCGCGGAGGGCTCGGGAGACAGGGGTGTGGAAGGCTCGGGTGGCTGAGGCGTGGGAGGCCTTGACCTTGGTCTCGAAGGCTTGAGAGGCAGTGCGCTGGGTGACTCGAGAGGCGGAGCTCTGGGAAGCTCTGGAGGCAGAGCTCTGGGAAGCTCTGGAGGCGGAGCGCTGGGAGGCTCGAGAGGCGGAGCGCTGGGTGGCTCGAGAGGCGGAGCGCTGGGTGGCTCTGGAGGCGGAGCGCTGGGTGGCTCTGGAGGCGGAGCGCTGGGAAGCTCGGGAGGCGGAGCTCTGGGAAGCTCGGGAGGCGGAGCTCTGGGAAGCTCGGGAGGCGGAGCTCTGGAAGGCTCAAGGAGGGCTGGTTCTTGGACAGTCGAGACTACAGGCGCTGGCTCTGGCATTTGGACGGTCGAGGCTACAGGCGCTGGCTCTGGCTCTTGGACGGTCGAGGCTACAGGCGCTGGCTCTGGCTCTTGGACGGTCGAGGCTACAGGCGCTGGCTCTGGCTCTTGGACGGTCGAGGCTACAGGCGCTGGCTCTGGCTCTTGGACGGTCGAGGCTACAGGCGCTGGCTCTGGCTCCTGGACGGTCGAGGCTACAGGCGCTGGCTCTGGCTCCTGGACGGTCGAGGCTACAGGCACTGGCTCTGGCTCTTGGATGGTCGAAGCTACAGGCGCTGGCTCTGGCTCTTGGACGGTCGAGGCTACAGGCGCTGGCTCTGGCTCTTGGACGGTCGAGGCTACAGGCGCTGGCTCTGGCTCTTGGACGGTCGAGGCTACAGGCGCTGGCTCTGGCTCTTGGACGGTCGAGGCTACAGGCGCTGGCTCTGGCTCTTGGACGGTCGAGGCTACAGGCACTGGCTCTGGCTCTAAGGACGGGGCCATGGAGGACGGAGACTGGTGAGCGGAAGCCCCTCCTCTTCTCCTCCTCTTCCTGGCAGAGGAGGCTGGCAACGCCGGCTCTGGGACGGACGAGGCTGGCAACGCCAGCTCTGGGACGGACGAGGCTGGCAACGCCGGCTCTGGGACGGACGAGGCTGGCAACGCCGGCTCTGGGACGGACGAGGCTGGCAACGCCGGCTCTGGGACGGACGAGACTTCCAGCTCGTTGACCGTGGCAGGCGTGGGCGTTGGCTCGTTGGCCGTGGCAGGCGTGGGCGTTGGCTCGTTGGCCGTGGCAGGCGTGGGCGTTGGCTCGTTGGCCGTGGCAGGCGTGGGCGTTGGCTCGTTGGCCGTGGCAGGCGGAGACCGGGAAGCAGAAGCCTTTCCTCTTCTCCTTCTCCTGGCGGACGGGGTTGTCAATGCTGGCCCTGGGGCAGACGAGACTGGGGGTGCGTTGGCCGTGGTAGGCGTGGGACACCCAGGGGCCCTGCCTGGAATCGAGAGAGGCGGCTCCCCTGCAGCGTAAGTCTCCAAAACCAGGTCCACATACTCCTGCCAGGTACAATCCGCGATCTCCGGCAAGTCCCTCCATGGGCGTACGGGTACGTTGTACCGGTAAATGCTCTTCAGTGCCTGGTCGTCCCAACCGGAGTAGCTGGCCACGTTGGAAAAGAAATAGGAGAATTCACGGATGGTCAGGTTTGCCCTAGCAAGCTCGACGAAAAAAGCTGCTGGATCCATTAGCGGGTCGGTCGTTCTGTAATGATGAGAGCTGACGAGGGAGTAAGGATCCAAATGCAGTTTATTTAAGAATTAGCAAACACAAGGCAGGAACAAAAGAAACCTCCACGAGGGGAAAAATAAGGAAATGAAGACAAGAAAACAACACGGGGGGTTTTGCAAGGTGGGCTTAAGCAGGAACACGGACTAAGGCAGGATACGGGAGAGAGCCTCAAACATGGAACATTAAACAACGACCGACAAAGGACAAGGTGAACATCAGGGCTAAAATACAAAACAAGGGAAAACATAAACCAATGGACAAACAGAACTCAAAACAAGATAACAAGGCACTTAACTGAAACCAATGACGAGGCTAGAACAGAGAGTAAAGTAATTAAACAATAAACCAATGAGGACCGGACACATGGACGAGGAGGGAAGACAGGACATGACAAAACTTCAAAATAAGAGTGCATAAAACAGAAAGCAATACGGAACATAAAAGGTGCCAAAACTCAAAGAGCGCATAAACAAAGAACAATGTGGAACATAAAGAGTGCCAAAAATTTAAATAAAAAGGTAAACAAACCAAAGACGGTGTGGGTCGTTACACTACCCTTATCTTTGACCATCATTCTACTGTATCTCTCACACAACAATTCCACATCCCAACCCTCAGCTTCCCTCAGCCCATCCCATGTATCTCTACTGGCCACCCCATTTGGGTTTCTACGTAACACATATCTTTCAACTATGCTGTGATGTTTAACGTACAATTTCAATCTATCTAATCGAACAAAATCCACAGATTGCGAGTTGAAAATAAATACTTTTACTAAAAGTATTAGTATATTATTAATTGACTGACCCGGTCTCTCCAGATCTCCTAACAGTACTAATTCTATTGTCAATTTTAGATCAATGCTATGCATTTTCAGCGATTCCTGAACCTGAGACCAAAAACAGGCTACCTGAGGGCAATACCAAAATAAATGGTCTTTTGATTCTGTATCCTCACAACAAAATCTGCAGAGCTTTGATGATTTTATGCCCCAAATATTAAAAAAAAAAATTTGGTGGCAAGAATTCTATATAATAATTTTAGCTGAAAAGAAAGAAGTCTCGAATCTTGCATTGTTTTATATATATCAACTCATACACCCTGTACCATGGAATCGGTACATAGAAAATCTCTTCCCACTTATTGTGCAATCTGTATGGCACAGTTGTCAAGATCCTGGTCCTCAAATGAAACTTCTATAGTTTGCTATTTATGCTATTTTTATTCCTCCATGAGTTTTGATCCTTTATATTTGGCAGAGAGACCAGTTCCCTACCTCCTCCCTCTGCCACCTGCCTCCTCCATTTTGGGGTAATGCTTTAATCAGTTGGTTGTACTGTTGGATTGAGCAGACCTTCCCATACAATTCTGATAACTCCATGAAGGACATAACTCTAACATTCCAATTTAAAAAATAATTTAAGAACAAAATATCCTTTTCAAACATCTTTCCCATAAATACAGGTATTTTATCAACCAGCACATTTGAGCTCAGCCATATTATTTGTTGTAATATTTGTAATATATCTTGTCAGGGGGATGAAATTGAAATTGTAGCCAGCTCTGTAATGCTTGTCTGAAAAAGAGAGATACTTTGAAAAAAGTATCATTTTCAATTAATCGAAAATGAGACATGGCAATCTGCACAAAAGCAGAAAGGCCATTTTTAAACAGTGGATGAGCTTTTCTTAGTAATCTACTCGAAAACCATTTAGGGTTCAAATAAAACTTTTGAATGAGTGAAGCTTTTAGAGAGAGGTTTAGTGTTTTTATATTTTATAATCTCAACCCACCAAATTCATATTTATTATATAGATAGGCACGATTTATTTTGTCTGGTTTAGCATCCCAGATGAAGTGAAATATTATGATAAATCATAAAATTATAGTAATTATATGATTTGAAAAACGAATCATCAGGTAAACTGAGATATGACTTAATCAGGGCAATTTTTCCATAAATAGACAGGTATTTACCTCTCCATGGTTGCAGGATCTTGTTTCCTATTGAAATTCATTGTGGAGAGCTTATTTATTTCTTTTGTGATATAATAACCGAATATGTCTACTTCACCATCAGCTCATTTTATAGGTAAACTGCAGGGTAATTTAAACGTATTTTTTTAAGGATCCAATATGTAATATTGTACACTTATTATAATTAAGTTGTAATCCAGAGAGTGCAGAAAGTTATCTAGATCTTCAATGAGACAATGCAGGGATCTAGATTGCAGACTTAATATAAAACTTGAGTCATTGGCATAGATGGACACATTTACTTTAAAGCCTTGGATTTCTAATCCTCTAGTGTTGTTACCTGATCTGATTTTAATAGCTAGCATTTCGATGGCCATAACGAATAGATATGGTGACAGCGGACACCCTTGTTTAACTCATTTAACAATTCAAAACTCTCTGAGAAGTAGTCGTTATTTATTATTTTACACCTGGGGATGCTATACATTATTTTTCCCCCATTTTGTAAGAGAATTACCAAAATTGAAAAAATCCAGGCATTTATAAATAAAATCCAGTCTAACTTTATCAAATGCCTTTTCAAAATCCGCCATAAATACCATTTCTGGCTTCTTATATGTTTCATGATGTTCTATTCTTTATAGTAATTGTCATATATTATCTCCAATGTATTGTCTATGTATGAAACCTGTCTGATCAGGATGAACAATACCTGGTAAAACTCTTTTAATTCTGAGTGTTTTGCATTTTGCTAGTATTTTTGCACCACAACATTGAAATGTAAGGGGCCTCCAGTTTTTTAAGTTAGACTGGGTCTTCCTCTTGTTTTTATTAGCAGTATAATCTGTAATCCAGCCAGCCAATCAAAATTTACCACCTCATCTCTGATTGGCTGAAATTCTGGCACATTATAGTGTTGTGATCTTCTTGAGCAAACAAGCATTCAAAGCTATGAGCACATGCAGAATGGGTAGAAGGAGAGAGCAAGTGAGATCTTCAACACGTAAAAAAATCATGGTTACTGATGTAACTTCCATTCCCTGATGGAGGGAATGAGACGTTGTGTTGATGAGTTGAAACTAAGGGTCGCCCTTGGGAGCCCAGACATCTCTGATCTTTGAGAAAAGGCCAATGAGAATTGGCTTGTGGAATTTGCATGCCACTCCCCTGGACATCCGGGTATAAAAGGAGTGCCGCTTGCAAACACGCACTCAGGTTGGTTCAGTGTTTTGGCAAGAGGGACACAACGTCTCGTTCCCTCCATCAGGGAACGGAGGTTACATCAGTAACCATGATGTTCCCTATCTGTCACTCACTCGACATTGTGTCGATGAGTTGACACTAGGGGTCCCAATGGAAAACGGCACAAGAGCTGAACCGAGTTACGCAGACTGCCTGTGCAAGACAGGCAGAAATCTGTGTGCCTCGTAGCCAGCGCAGTAGGCTGTCACATAACTACCCCCAACACACTGGCAGGCATGAAGCGGTCCCCTACACCTTGGGGAGTGACTAACTGCTCAGAAGTTTAAGAACTGGCTGGCCCAGCCATAGCCTTCTCTCTATTGTTCTCCCTGAAAAAAGGAACAAAATCGTTCAGTTGGGGGCCATATAAGGTCCACGTTGGCTGGTGTCCCTCCAAAGAGGAGGACACCACGGAGACCACACCTGGCCCCGAGAAGGGGGGGAATGCAACACACGTCTTACCGGGTTGAAGCGGAAGCACATCGTGTGGAGCGGTCTTTAGAGAGAGTGCTTTTAGCTCAGCTGACTCAAGGGGCTCGAAGGGAGCTCCACGAAGGCCTGAAGGACCATGGAGAGGTCCCATGAGGGAACGAGGTGCGGGCTGGGGGGGTTAACCTCCTCGCGCCTCTCAGGAACCTGATGATCAAATCATGCTTCCCTACATGCTTACTGTCCACTGCATTGTGATTCGCCGATATAGATGCCACATACACTTTCAAGGTGGATGGGGACAGCCATCCCTCCAACTTCCCTTGCAGGAAGGAAAGCACTGATCCTACAGTACATCTCTGGAGGTCTTCGCCTCAGGAAGAACACCACTTAGCAAACAGACGCTACTTCAGGCAATAGAGGTGCCTCATTGAGGGGGCCCTGAGTGATCGTGTCTACCACTGCAGGTGGTAGGCCACTTAAGTCTTCCCATCCAGGGACCAGACATGGAGATTGCAAAGGTCCAGTCACAGATGCTAGGTCCCTGAGAAAGAAGGTGCTTCCTCAGGGGAATTCGCCAAGGGAGGGTGTCACGAGGAGCATGAGGTCCGAGAACCATGTCCGGGAGGGCCAGTATGGGTCCACTAAGAGGATCTGCTCCTCGTCCTCCCTGACCTTGCACAACATCTGTACAAGTAGTACCAAAGCGGGCAGTGGGAGGATTCTGAGGAAGCAAATAGGTCTACCTGTGCTTGGAAAAATCGACTCCAGATCAGCTGGACCACCTGAGGGTGGAGTCTCCACTCTCCCCTGACCATTGAGGTGACCTGGGATGTGAGTGGCCTACAGCGACTTGAGCAACCGCTGACTCCAAAGGAGGAGACGACGGGCAAGTTGAGACATTCGACGAGAGCGTAAACCACCTTGGCGGTTGATATATGCAATCATCGCTGTGTTGTCCATCTGGATCAACACATGCTTGGCCTGGATCAACGGCAGCAGCCTCCTCAGGGCAAGTAGTACCGCCAGCCACTCGAGGCAGTTGATGTGCCAACGCAGTCGTGGGCCGGTCCAAGGGCCGGTGAATGAGTGCCCTTTGCACACTGAGCCCCAGCCATGCTGGGAGGCATCTGTTGTAACCACAACGTGCCTGGGGACCTGGCCTAGGGGAACTCCCACCCATACGGATGCTAGATCTGACATGGGGGTGAACAGACAGCACCAAACCTGCGTGACGAGAATGTGGTATGTGCTGTGGCGCCATGCTCGTCTCTCGACTCGGGTCTGTAACCAGTGCTGAAGTGGTCTCATATGCATCAACCTGAGCGGCATGACCATCACTGAGGATGAAATATACCCCAGAAGCCTCTGAAAGGATTTCCGTGGGACAAGCGTATTCTGCCGTGAGGGTTGAGGGGAGGATGGAGGGTTCCAGTCCAGCCCCAAACTCGCGGCCCAGGCAAGCATATCGGATATCTGCGCATCAGCCTCAGACTGGGCGGGCAGACCCGAAGGTGGCAGCCCAGTTAAGTCCACTGCGTCTGATGCCGCGACGCTCTCTGATGTAGTGGCGACATCATCATCCACCTGGGGGGGTCCGAAGGAGAGCTCAGACTGGCTGTGAGGCGAGCCGTTCTCACATCGGTCCTGGATAGAAGCAATCGAGCGTGCCGGGGGGCATGTGGTTCGTGGGGATGTACCTGGCTGCTGAATTCCCCAAATCACCTCCATTGTCAGTCAGGTCGACCACAATCCCATGGGAAGAAGGCGCAATGCGCAATTCCTTTTAGAAAGGAAAGCCGCAACCGCAAAGATGCCATGGTCAAGTTCTCGCAATGAGAACAAGAGCCATCCACAAATGCTGCCTCAGTGTGATCACGACCCAGACGCATGAGGTGGAGAGATATCTGCCGCATCCAGGAACAACACAAAGGTGGAAAGGCATCTTTATAAAGATGCATCACAATGTGTATTCTTTTAGAGAAAACATTACTATTTTATATGATTTATGCTCTTTTAGGAAGCGCTGTCAAAGCGCCCAGGGGCATAGACTGCACAGGCGTGCAGAGAAGAGAAATCCGCTGGTAACATGCCATAAGATCCAACAGCAAAGCTTCGTGCAGAGGTGAGTGAACAGTAGTGAATTCAGCTCGCTGATCACAAAACTGCTTGGCTCCGAAGATAGAAAACTAATTAACAGATGCACGATTCCCTCCTTTTATACCCATATGTCTGGGTTCACCAATTTCTCATTTTCCTTTTCTCAAATTCAGAGGTAACCATGGCTCCCGAAAGAAGCCCCTAGTGCCACTTCATTCGACATAACGTTGAGTGAGTGACACACGGGGAACTTGCTGAGCTATCTCTAACTTTATAAATGCAGAAGTGTCGTTTCTATAAATTAATATTTAGCTAGCTAACATAATGGGAGTAAGTTTAAATTGACGTTTGATACTCCTTAAATTTACAACAACTCAAAACAAGCCAAACTACGGTCCTTTTTAGTCACTTTAGGTAATTGGCACACAGCAGCCATAGTTTCTGCAAACTGTTTATGTAGTGTCCTAAACTAGCGCTAGCAAATGCAATTATTAATTTCATATCCAAAAGATTGATTAATTGTTATCATACACAATCAAAGACAGTACTACAGAACACAAAAATGTGTTTATTTTCTCTGCAATTCCATAGATTTGACAGAGGTTTTCCTGAGACTTGATGCTGTTTCATCTGATATCTGAAACCTGACTGATAGCTGAGGATGTAGTTTGTTTATCAAGTCTTACCTCCCTCAAACTCATCTCTCCTTTCTGCTTACCTGTCTAAATAATATTTATGTGCATTAAATAGTCTGTACGCACATTTTCATTGTAAACCATATGACGTAACACATGCTCAGTTTCACCGCATTGAGAAAAAACACAATTATTTAATTATACTAAATTATGATAAAACAGCTATACACCTTCCACATGGAACCAGTCTTGGACAAAAGGGAAACAAAAAGTAGAAAAGATAATCAACAATCAGCACTGCACTTTATTAATCTTCATTCTGTCAAATATATTCTCCCAAGTTCAATTAGTATATATATATATATATTTATACCCTTATCTAGTGTATGTGTATTCTACATTGTGTGAAATGTGTACATTTGATATGTAAATTGTTGTGTAAGTATGTGTACATTTGTTATGTAAATTGTGTTGTGTAAATATGTTGTTTATTGTAAAGTGGTTTATGTCTCGTCACTGTCATTACTGCAATGTTGCTCGGAACTGCACACAAGACTTTCACCTACTGTTGCACTCGTGTACACAGTAGTGTGACAATAAAGTGATTTGATTTGATTTGATTTGATTCTAAATGAAACTAGGCCTGTCTGTTTATGGAAGACAAATTCATCTTACATTCAAATTCATCTTTACAGTGTGTACAGTGACTTTTGGTTCACCTGGTGAAAATTCCTCTTTAACAAGGGAAAGCATTCATTGAAAACTGTTGAATAAATCACCCTGATTGAGGGAACGAGACGTCGTGTCGAAGAAGCGACACTAGGGGTCTCTCTTGAGTGCCAAATATGCCTCTGATCTATGAAAAAAGACAGACAGTATTTGCATACCCCGCCCCGGACATACGGGGAAATACTATGAGTCCATTCAGGATTTTTCTGAGGAGCCGGAAATGGTCCGGCCACTGCAGTGGCTCGGCTCAGTGACGTGGCCTCCGTTCCCTCCATCAGGTAACGGAGGTTACATACATGCACAAGCGACCAACTGTGTTTCAGACTGCACGTACCCTTCCCCAATGCCCCAAAAGAGTCGTCGGTATCATCTCGTTACCCTAGAGGGGAGGTAGAGGTGGCAAAATACATCACATGGCCTCTTCGGTCACATGTGGAAAAATGGCGCGGTGGTAGATCCAGCCTCGAGGAGGGGGGAGTTGCTACAACACGGCGACCAGAGGGCAGCGAAAACTGCCTAAGGGAGACGCGGGTCAGCTCGTAAGGAGACCGTACCTCGGAAATACACACAGGAGGTTTCCGCGTAGGAGGCCTGACCTGTGGAGCACCTATTCCAGTACAGGGTAGCCTATGGTACCAGTAGTGGACTGGGTCGGCAAGTTCCTCCGCTGAACTGCGGAACCAAAAGGGCTAGGGAGGAATCGATCAGGGACCCGGGTGGGTGGGATCTCCTGAGAAAGAAGGCGCACTGTTTTACCTCGGCCGAGGGAAAGGGCGCTGCATGCATGCAATTCACCTGGTCAGACCGTCAGCGTGTACCGAGTTCTACCGGCTCGGACCTGAGAAAACACGGGATGAGACTGACTCAACCCTGAGATTGTAAAATCTCGCAAAGGTATTAGGTGTTGCCCAACCTACAAATGTCTGCTAGGGAGGTGCCCCTAGCCAGTGCCCACGAGGATGCAATAATCCTTGTTGAGTGTGCTTGGACCTGCAAAGGTTGGAGGGACAGGCTCTATCGCATCTTTGAGTAAGAGAGTAGCGATTTCCGCGCACACGGACTTGGCATGTTAGCCGTGTACTGCGGAGAATCGGATGCCCGTGAAGGGGGGCTGAGGCCTGGCAAACTGAATTCCGTAACTGGGTCGGATGGTCCGGGCCAGCTAGCGAGATGGGTTGGGAAGTGAGAGCCACGTGTCCAAACTCCGTGCTAGAGGCACCAAGGGGCCGATTTTTTTTGACGACGCGTCCCGATGCTCTGGTGCTGAGAAAAGTCACAAAGCACTTACCTTGCTCCACACACCTGGCAGGGGGCGGGTTAGCAACTGAGGAGGAGGTCCAGGGTAGGCATCCTCTAGACTTGTCTGAACCGGGCGCCGGGGAACAGTCGTGGGGCCGGAGACAGGTGGTCTGCATCCAGGATGCCGGGTCTGTTGAGATCTGGCAGCAGAGTGCCATGAGAACGGCATTTGCATTTTCATTTGCTATGAGAGGCGCACATGCCCGCGGGTCCAATCAAGTAGCCCTGGAAAGCATAGCAGACCTCTGTGCGTCAGGCTCAGGGTGAGCGAGCAGACCTGAAGGTGGCGGCCCAGGTGAGTCATCAGCATCAGATGCTGCTGTAACGCTCTCCGACGCAGAAGTGATGTCATCCAAATCTGAAGCAAGCAAGCGCGCCGGGGAGGCTGGTGGTTCAAGGGGGTTTACCCGGCGAACAGAGCCCGTCATTATCCCCAAATCGCCCACGGCGCCTGCCCCAATCCCGTAGGAAGGAGGCGAGGCGCGGGGGGTGGCTGAAGTGGCTTTCTCTCATGACAAACGAAAACTGCGACCGCAATGCTGGAACGGCCATGTTCTCGCACTGAGAACATGAACCATTTGAGAGAATCGCTCATCCCGAGCTCAGACGGAAGCAAGCAAGTGTGCCGGGGAGGAGGGTGGTTCGAGGGGGTTTACCCGGCGAACAGGGCCTGTCATTATCCCCAAATCGCCTTCATCGTCCGCGGCGCCTGCCCCAATCCCGTAGGAAGGAGGCGAGGTGCGGGGGGTGGCTGAAGTGGCTTTCTCTCATGAGAAAAAAAAGCCGCGACCGCAACGTTGCCATGGCTATGTTCTCGCACTGAGAACATGAACCATTCATAAAACGCTACCTGCGTGTGATCGCAGCCCAGGCATGCGTGGCAGCTTTTATGACCTTGAGAGATGGGGAGAAATCACCACATCCAGAAACTACACAGGGGCGGAAATGGCATCTTTATAAAGACGCGTCCTGAAAAGGACGTTCAACGCCGCTGTGTAATGCTCTTTCAGAGAAATAAACTATTTTACAGAGAAAATCACTCTTTCAAATATAACTCTTTCAATTCTCTGCACTGTCGAAGCGCCCAGGGGCAAACTGCACTGCCGTGCAGAGAAGGAGAAAGCCGCTGGAGTGCGGCGTAGAACCAACAGCAGACAGAGCGTCAGAGGAACAGAAGCAGGAATCTGGTGTGTGACACACAGCTGGCTGCATACACGACCATCGGCTCCGAAGAAAATTTCTGAATGGACTCATAGTATTTCCCCGCTTTTATACCCGTATGTCCGGGGCGGGGTATGCAAATACTGTCTGCCAACTTCTCATTGGCCTTTTTTCATAGATCAGAGGCATATTCGGCGCTCAAGAGAGCCTCCTAGTGTCGCTTCTTCTACACGACGTGTCAAAGCTTATTTAGTTGTTTTGTCCAAGAGTTTGTTTTGTCATTGTCAATTTCACAGCGCTCCTCTTACAAGCACTGCTAATGATTCAAGTGACGCGCTACAACGCGCATACTCGAGAAAAGCGGGGGTGGAGTTTAAGAGGGTAATTCGAAATAAACAAATGCTGCTCCTCGCTGTTCATTTTTTATGTTAAATAGTTAATTTCTGATAATACAGTATATATATATTATTTTGAATATATATAGAATATTTTATAAATAGAATATTATTCTGAGTTAATTATATATATATATATATATATATATATGAATGCTAAAACTAAATAAATGAATAAAACTGCATGAAAAATAACTCCAATTTAATTCTTATCAGCTAAAGCTTTGGCTTTAATTTCTCTTTTTACAACATTTCCACCATGAAAAGCTTCAAACCGCCCTCGGTGTCATCACATGCCAGGAGGCTGGAATTAATCACACAATTCACAAAACATTTGAGTAAAACAAAACGAGAATAGCAGCAAGAGAGGATAAAACAGCCTGTCCCACTGTCACACAGGCACTGACATCAAAATAAACATATCTTGTGCAAAATGTTCCCTCTTTGGCAGAACAAGTATTCATAAGGCTGAGCATCTGGGTCTGTGTTAATTAACTTGGCATTATCCACATTCATTTTGTTTAGCACCAGACTCATGGGTCTGATTTAGAACTGTTAATTTAGGCCTGAGGAACACGGGGATGCCCATGCCTGATTTGTGGAAAATGCAGTCAGCTCTCCCAAGAGGCCGATCCTCTCCTGGAATTTTGCAGTAATTTAAGGGCTGTCAATCACAGTTTGCACAACGTCCCTCCGTGTCTCTGCAATGACAGGAAAAGAGAACAACCAAAATGGCAAAGAAGAAACAATGGTCATTGTATGCATTTAATTAATGCATTTATACATTTGCCACTAACAGTACAGGGGTACCCTTGCTCTGAATGCAAACACATTAATCAGGAATTAATCTGGGTGGAGTGAAAGCTCTAGAATGTCCTTATGTGATTATATTTGTGAAAATATTTGTGTAGAATATTGTCTCTGTACCTTTTCCATACTGATATAAATGCTGACATTTGTGTCAATGATGTAAGTTTTTTTTTTCTGTGTATATATATATATATATATATATATATATTAGGGCTATCGATTTAACGCGTTAATACCATGCGATTAATTGTATAAAATATAACACGTTAAAATATTAACGCTATTAATCACAATGCCCCCTGACCATAATAAGGAAGATTCCTGAGATACAAGCTTGTAGTACCACATGTTTACTGTATGGGCAACACGCAGTTGATACAGTGAAGAAAACAACCCATCAGCAGACAACACAACACAAACATGCGTTACGTTCTTGCGTTCAAAACACTTGATGGAGAGCAAATTCGAACTAAGAGATCTCAAGATGTGTTCTAAGTATTAAACTATATTTAACTTGACACAGTGACCTAAAAATGTATGTTTATGACGCAACAAACCCGAGACGCTACCCAAGTATGTCTGATGTAGGTGTACATTGACGGGTCCTTAAACAAGCCCTCATAATAAATCTCAAACTGATTGACAAATTCACTTGTGAAATGGATTGCTGTGAACTGTAGGCCAATGATTGACTTATGATCAGTAATATGGTAGTAAACAATTAATTGTATTATTTAGCCACTTTTTGTATTGTCTTATCAATGATAAACTCTTCTGCCATAAGAATGTAATGCATTTTAATTATCTGAACATTTTATATATATATATATATATATATATATATATATATATATATATATATATATATTTACAGATAACTATGTATAATTATTTCAACATTATATATTGAATTATTGTTATATGAGGGGCTTTCTCAGAAAATATTTGTATATGAGATTAAATGCGATTAATCGTGAATAATTAATCGGGACACCATGTAATTAATTTGTTTAAAATTTTTAATCGATTGAGAGCCCTAATATATATATATAAAATTGTAGCCAATTGGAGAAATTTCATGTTCATGATAAAATTTTATAAATTGGACGTGGCCCCATTAAGAACAGGAGTTTTGTGACACCTGCTTTTCGGCACTCTCTCGTGTTAAAGATGTGAGATCATACATTGTGCAAGAGAGCTCCTGGTTTGTTCATCGTTTGAGAATTATTTGGATGCATATGTGGTGCAAACGTTTGACCACGTTTTTAACATGTGAGGACTGGGATGCATATGGATTGGATGTGTGAAGTTTAACCAAGTTTTTTGCACATGTGAGAATGGGCCTCTATTATATTTCATTGTACCATATAACATTTTATATAAAGTGGGGAGATGTGTGAGGTGCGATGCTTTGACAGGGGAGGTGGAGCCGGGGCCGTCCTCGGCTGCTCCAAATCGGGATGATGAGGAGAGGGGCGAGGCTTCCGCCCCTCCTCTTCGCAGGGAATTCCCTGACGAGGATTTCCCTTTGGAGCAGTCGCGGGACGAAACCCTCAAACATGCCTTTGGTCAGGTAAAAGTGATCGATGGTCAGCGTCTTCAGCCAGACATCGCACTCGCATACCCCTATTTTTCAATTATAAATGACCGACTGTATAGAGTGACGCAGGACACTCAAACTAAAGAAAATAGGACACAGCTTTTGATTCCACGGAGCCGCCGGGAAATGTTATTCCAAGCGGCTCATTATAATCCCATGGCGGGTCATCTAGGGGAAAGAAAAACACTTCTCCGACTAATAGCCCGTTTTTATTGGCCGGGCATTAGCGGTGACGTCCGCAGGTGGTGTGCGGCGTGCCGCGAATGCCAGCTGGTAAACCCACCGGCCACCCCAAAAGCGCCATTGCGCCCTCTTACGTTGATCGAGGTCCCCTTCGAGAGAATTGGAATGGACCTCGTCGGGCCATTAGAGCGGACAGCACGGGGACATCGCTTTGTGTTAGTCCTAGTGGATTACGCAACGCGATATCCGGAAGCAGTGCCTCTAAGCAACATCTCAGCACGTAGTGTTGCTGGGGCGCTCTTCAAAATAATCTCCCGGGTGGGGATTCCAAAAGAAATCCTCACCGATCAAGGCACAACGTTTATGTCATGTACACTTCGCGAGCTTTACGATCTATTGGGCATTAAATCGATTCACACTAGCGTGTATCATCCGCAGACAGATGGCCTAGTGGAACGTTTTAACAAAACCCTCAAAAACATGATTCGTAAGTTCGTTCACGAGGATGCTAAAAACTGGGACAGATGGATCGATCCCCTGTTGTTTGTAGTACGAGAGGTCCCGCAAGCCTCCACCGGCTTCTCTCCATTTGAGCTGTTGTACGTTGCCCGCGCAGCATCTTAGATGTTTTACGAGAAGGCTGGGAGAAAGGACCTACAACTAGCAAAAATGAAATTCAATACGTTCTTGACCTCAGAGCAAAGCTCCACACTTTGGGAAAACTAACACAGGAGAATTTGCTCCGGGCCCAAGAACGTCAATGCCGGCTGTACGACAGGGGAACGCGGCTGAGGGAATTTGCACCGGGAGATAAAGTTCTTGTATTGCTTCCCACATCGAGCTCCAAATTACTCGCCAAGTGGCAAGGGCCCTTCGAGGTCACACGACGAGTGGGGGATCTCGATTATGAGGTTAAGCGAACCGATAGAGGGGACGCGCGTCAAATTTACCACCTCAACCTCCTTAAATTATGGAGGGAGGCGGTCCCTGTATCGTTGGCTACGGTGGTCCCGGAGAGGGCGGAGCTCAGACCGGAGGTAAATCCAAACCCAGATCTCAATGCCCCGGTCATTTGTGGAGACCACCTCTCCCCGTGCCAACGAGCAGAGGTTGCCAGGTTGCAGAAGGAGTTTGCGGACGTGTTTTCTCCCCTGCCGGGTCGCACGAACCTCATCCAGCACCATATCGAGACCGAGCCGGGGGCGGTCGTTCGGTGCCGCACTTATCGCCTCCCCGAGCATAGAAAGAAAATTGTCCGGGACGAATTGGATGCCATGCTTGATATGGGGGTAATAGAAGAATCCCACAGCGACTGGTCCAGCCCGGTCGTTCTTGTTCCCAAGAGTGACGGGTCGGTGCGGTTCTGTGTGGATTATAGAAAAGTCAACGCGGTGTCTAAATTTGACGCGTACCCAATGCCCCGTGTTGATGAACTGCTCGATCGGTTAGGTACTGCTCGCTTTTATTCGACATTGGATTTAACAAAGGGTTATTGGCAGATCCCCTTGACACCAATCTCCCGAGAAAAAACAGCCTTCACCATGTCGTTTGGATTAGACCAATTCGTGACACTTCCGTTCGGTTTGTTCGGGGCCCCAGCCACGTTCCAGCGTTTAATGGACCGTGTCCTTCGGCCGCACTCTGCTTACGCCGCTGCCTACATAGACGATATTATTATTTATAGTAATGACTGGCAGCGGCATATACAACATCTGAGGGCGGTCCTGAAGTCGCTGTGGCGGGCTGGGCTCACTGCAAACCCTAAGAAGTGCGCGATTGGGCGTGTGGAGGTGCGGTATCTGGGGTTCCGCTTGGGTCATGGCCAGGTGCGTCCCCAAATTGATAAAACTGCGGCGATTGCGACTTGCCCTAGGCCCAAGACCAAAAAGGGGGTGAGGCAGTTCCTGGGGCTGGCTGGCTACTACAGAAGGTTCGTACCTAATTATTCGGACGTCACCAGCCCGCTGACTGACCTCACTAAAAAGGGGGCTCCAGATCCGGTCCAATGGTCGGAACAGTGCCAACAGGCGTTCACACAAATTAAAGCCGCACTCTGTGGGGAGCTGCTCTTGTATTCCCCTAACTTCTCTCTCCCTTTCTTATTACAGACGGACGCTTCAGACAGAGGGCTGGGGGCCGTACTCTCGCAGGTGGTGGAGGGGGAGGAGCGCCTGGTGCTATACATCAGTAGGAAGCTCTCCTTGAGGGAAACAAAGTATAGCACCGTGGAGAAGGAGTGTCTAGCTATCAAGTGGGCGGTCCTCACACTCCGCTACTACCTGCTGGGGCGGGCCTTCACCCTCTGCTCGGATCATGCCCCACTGCAGTGGCTCCACCGCATGAAGGATACTAACGCCCGGATCACCCGTTGGTATCTGGCTCTCCAGCCTTTTAAGTTCGAGGTGGTCCACAGACCGGGGTGCAGATGGCTGTCGCCGACTTCCTTTCCAGAAATAGGGGGGGGAGTGGTAGGCAGGCCGGATGACGCCCCGGCCTGAGTCGGGCGATGGGGGTATGTGGCAGCGGGGGCGTGGTCAAGCGCCCGTCCGGAGAGGGGGAGCAGTAAGGGCGCTTGCACCTGAGCTAAAATATGTCTAACACCTGTCTCTAATTTCAGTGAGCACGGGGAGAGCGGCATATAAGAGCCACAACACCGCCAGTCGGGGCGCACGATGCCAGTCCAGCGTTGGCAGCCTTGTTCAAGAAACCCTTTAAAAAGACCATTTGTGTTCACCTTTGTGTTATCCCGTTCCCCGACAAATTAAAGAAACCTTACCTTTGAGTTCTCCAGCCTGTCACCGTGTCCTTCTTCCCCTGTCCAGTCTAGTCCCTTGTTACATTTATGTTGCAGCCTTTTCACATTTATTTACACTCCATACCCCATAATGACAAAGGGGGAAAAAAGATTTTTGATAACTTTGCAAATTTATGAAAAAAAAAAAAAAACTGAAATATCACATTGACATAAGTATTCAGACCCATTGCTATGAGATTTTAAATTTAGATCAGGTGCATCCCATTTCTCTGAATCATCTTTGATGATTGAAATTCAATAGATTGGACAATATTTGGAAAGGCTGTCACCTGTCTATATAAGGCCTCACAGCTGAAAATGCAAATCAGAGCAAAAACCAAGCCATGAGGTCAAAGTAACTTCCTGTATAGCTAAGAGATAGGATTGTGTCGATGCACAGATCTGGGGAAGTCTACAACAAAATTGCGGCTGCATTAAAGGTTCCCAGGAGGGACCTCCATAATTCTTAAATAGAAGAAGTTTGGATCAACCAGGACTCTTCCTAGAGCTGGCCTTTTGGCCAAACTGAGCAATCGGAGGAGAAGGTCCTTGTTAAGAGAGGTGGCCAATAACCCGATGGTCACTCTGTTTGAGCTCCAGAAGCTTCTTCTTACAGAAGCACAACCATCACTGCAAAACTCCACCCATCTGGGCTTTATGACAGAGTGGCCAGACCTCTCCTCAGTGCAAAGCACATGAAAGCTCACTTGAAATTTGCAATTAAAAAGCACCTAAAGGACTCTGTGAAAAACAAGATTCTCTGGTCTGATGAAACAGAGACTGAACTGTTTAGCCTCAATTCAAAGCATCATGTCTGAAGGAGACCAGAAAAATCGCCAAATTGCCAAATTTAGGTGTGTAAAGCTTGTCACATCATACTCAAAAAGACTTGAGGCCGTAATCACTGCCAAATGTGCTTAAACTAAGGACTGAGTTAACGGTCTGATTACTTATGTGATACAATGTAAAAAAAATAAAAAATCTCTACAAAACATTGTAATATTCTGGCAGCTAGGGCAGCAAAAATGTAAATTTAAAATACCGGAAAATAACTAACTTATAAAAATAATTAACATGACATAAACATAATTACAATACAGTTTGTAGCTTTAATTTTCCATGAGATCTAGTGTTTTTAGCTTTTTAATATTTAATGACGGATATTTACTTGTGTAAAAACAATGAAATTACCTATAAATATGGTCGAACATTAATATAATACAAGTAATCAGCCTTAAAAGTGCAAAAGAGAGCACCACCCACCACCCCACAAAAAATGGATTTACTTTTTAATAAATGTAAAAAAACTGTTTTAAAACTGGTAAAGGAGGTTATAATACAATCATTATAAACAATATACTGTTAATTTTTGATAATTTAGTGTAATATTAGTTTTTTCATGTAAGTTTACATACAAAACCTTGTATATTTAATAGATCTGTAATGTTCAAGTATGCCCATTTTTAAAATGAATTGATTTACCTTTTAAAAAATGTCCAAACACTGTTATATACAAATAATTGATTATAATTACAACAATATACTGTTAATTTTACATCATATCCCAAGTTTAATGAGTTTTTACATGTAACTTTACAAAATAATCTTGTATATTTAATAAATTATTGATGTTACAAAAACGTTTAATGTATTTAACTTTAAAAATATGTCCAAACACTGTTATAAAATATATAATATATAATTATAATTACAATAATCATTTTGTGTTTAAATTAGTATTAAAATGGGCATCAACATGTGAAAAGCAGCACTTCCTTACCATTTGTAACTCACTTATTTAAAATGACAGAAAATGTTTGGCCTCCAATCCAATGCTGTGGTTGAATGACAAATTACAATAACAGCTCTTAAACAATCAGCACACACTTATTTCCTGTTCTCAACATTTATTTAATTATGTCGTCCAACAGACCAGAACAGAAAACAGTTTCAACATTCTTGCTTACAAAACTTTAAATTGTGTGCAGTTCTAACAATTTGTTATACAAATGAAAATACTCTGTGCCAAATGGCTTTTAAGGAGTCATAATATATGAGCAATCAAAAATCAAATTAGCAAGCAAAAAATTAAACAGTCTGTCTTGACACCTCCAAAAACTGACAACTTGTGGACAGATCAATTAAAAGGAGTCATAAAAACAAAGCAGAACAATTATTTAATAATTATTAAATTAATTAATTATTAATTAATTATTTTTTTTATCTAGAAATTAAACCAAGGGTACCTAAACTTAAAACCACACTGAACCAGCAAGATCACCTAGTGGTGTGGCCTCCAACAATTGGTCGCTTGTGGTCAGAAAATTCTGTTTCAATCCAGGTAAAGTTTACAGCAGGTGCAGCTAAGATTCACAGTGAAGTAGATTGAAACAGTTGCCCATCGTGAGAAACAAAATAAATTAAAAAAAATCAAGCAATAAAGTCCACCTGGTGCTGAAAACACCAAAAAAAATCTAGCAGCTTGCCAGACAGAGATGAACAGCATATTCCAACAGTTGAGTCTCCTGTGAGAGCTGAGAAGGGACCTAAGGTGTTTTTAATGGCCACATTTGCTGCTGTTCACAAGCTGCTGGCTCACTGCGATATCCCTGTACACAGGATCCATAGCCTGATCTAGTGTCCAAACATCAATAACACTACCAGTGAGTAATAACTTAAGTTACTGAAGTAACAAAGTAATAACTTCATCCAGTAGTGTGAACATACTATACTTAAAATATGGTTAGAAATTGTATATAGTATGCATCAGTAGTACTATCAGACAACACTTAACGTATACTCAAAATCAAGAATACAGTGGGCAAGAGTGATTGTTTTGGAAAAGTCTATGTGAGACTGACATGAATTATTGTGTGTTATTGAAGGGAGTTTGGACTCCAATGTTTTCTCTTCTGAATAATGTTTCTTTTTACTCCCTCCATTCATACTCCCAATTTTTGTTATCAGGGAATGAACCTTTGGACTGACCACCAGCTGCTATCTGGAAGTGTTCTCCACTTTCGATCCCTTGTCGGGATTTATCTTGAAAAGGCATCTGTCGATTGAAATACAACAAACAACTTCAGTGATGAAACGTGGACTCTACTGTAATATACTATTTTAATATATTAGCAATGAAAGTAGCAGAATAGTGGGGATTTGAACAGACCATGCTTGTATTGGGAGTTTGCATGTTCTCCCTGTACCAGAAATACCCTGTATGTCCAAAGAGGTTAGGTTAATTGTTGACTCTAAATTGCCCATACTACTTTTAGGGAACAGAAAGTAACTTGACGATTGGCTACTCAAAGGTTTCTTGGGTAGTTGATTTTTGTAACATTATTTCATAAAGAAACTTTGCAAATGCTCACAAGTTGATGTTAGGTCTGGCAATTGCATTTGGAGCCTGTTGCTGCATCTTGACATGAGGATGAATCAGGAATAAATCAGAGACATAGCCAAAACATAAATGTCAAAATAAACAGTTTCATTATTAAGAAGCAACAATGTGTTGGTACACTCAGCTGTTGCCAACTACCTGGTTGTCCTCTAATGACTGTTGTAGTGAATGACAGATGGAATGGTGATCAAAAACCCCTTTACAATTGTCCAACAGATCAAGAACACTCTCCAGGATATAGGCGCATGTGTGTTAAAGACTACCATAAGGAGCAACTATATTTTTTTTTATTGTAGATATTTTTAAAGGACTAGAGCTGGACTTGCTACATAACACCCACACCACCTACATTCCTTTAATGCATTTTCTATTCATTCATCTTCAGTAACCACAATATTTGATGTCACTGACAGTCGTAAAAAGCATTTCACTACACTACAGTATATTGTTGTGTGTGTGTGTGACAAATACAATTTTAATTTTAAATAAGAAGCATGGGTATGAGTCAGGTTGAGGTTGAGTCCAAAATATAATTAAGAGATAATTGCAGTCAAAAGGTTTGGTGTGGTCTTTGCAGGTTTGGCGCAGGAACAGGTTTTTAAAACTGGATCTGTGCAGGACTCGAGCACCCGGAGAAAGCCTTTGCGAACAAAGAAGTACCATGTAACCTCCATGTAAAGCCCCAGGCATTCAGTCATATGGACAACATTAGAAAGACCTTTGACTATAATGCAATCGAGTTAAACACCAGCACAAACTGCAGCCTTCAGAATTGCCACAGAATTTAATCAACATCTCTCTGACATAGTCTGATAGGAAGAGTCTATTGCAGGGCTCTTGTATTGGATTGCATTAGATTGTAGAGGGGAAACAATGTTTCTGGTCAATCTATATCTATTTTGATATATAAATTTGACTTCTGCTTTCCTACTTCTGCAAGAACTCCAATGATGCTCTTTGGGCTGCTGGGTAAGAAATGATCAGGCAGTAGTAGGATGCAAAGACCAACAAACAGCATCACTGAAGACAGGTATGTGGCTATTCCCAATAGTTTGGTCCACAGATAACATTAAGTACTCTGCTGCCAAAGGAGAACTACCTGTTGTAAATATACACAACAGAGGGGATCTTTCTGTGACACACTGAGTAATTAGTAATTGCTGGACAATCAAGTCCAGCAATTACTAAATATAATTTTACTTTACAAACCGATTGAACAGTATACCAAAAAAAAAATAAAAAAAAATAATCTACAATCACCCAATGGTTAAGTAAGCATTATAGTCCAAAATATGTATAATAACCCTTTAAGAAACAGTTTGGATATTTTGACATATGGTGGGATGAGACATTGTTAGTAATATCTATGTGTAAATGTAGTTCAGGATACAGATGCTGTGGATGGAGACATCACAGGGAGGCAGTAGCTAGTCAGATAGACATTTTCAGCATATTAATCATATTGATAAAATTAGACATTATAAATCTCTTAGTACCAGTTTAAATACATTCAAACACATTTTCAATTAATAAATAGTCTAAATCCCATGCCAAAGCTACAACCAACAATGATATCAAACCAGAAGTTCAACCAACCAATCACACCACAGTCCAAATGTTTAACTGGCATACTGTAAAGAGCTATCTTGCACTCATGTATTAAAACTGTTGTATACAAATTTTTTATCAAATTAATTACACCATGTCCTGATTAATTAATCGCGATTAATCACATTTATATATATATATATATATATATATATATATATATATATATATATATATAAATATAAAATATTCAGATAATTAAAAATGCATTACATTCTTGTGGCAGAAGAGTTAATAATTGATAAGACAATACAAAAGCTTCTTTAAAATACAATGCATTGTTTACTACCATATTATTGAACCTAAGCCAATCATTGGCATACAGTTCACAGCAATCCATTTCACAAGTGAATTTGTCAATCAGTTTGAGATTTATTATGAGGGCTTGTTTAAGGACCCGTCAATGTACACCTGCGTCAGACATGCTTTTGTAGAGTCTCGGGTGCATTGCATCATAAACATAAATGTTTTAGGTCACTGTTATGGAGTCAAGACCATGCCAGATATATTTGCAAACAATATTAAGTATTGCAAAAGAAAATAAAGTTTTGCAAAAGAAAAAAGTATTGAGCAAAAAAAAAAATTTTTTTTTTTTCAAACAAAAATTAAGTATCACAAAAGTAAAATAAAGTATCGAGGAAAAAAAATAAAGTTTTGCAAACAATTGAATAACAATTAAATATAGCAAAAACCAAGATATAAATAATTGCAACATTGATTTTGCCACACATATTTTTCTTTGCAATGCCTACTAATTATTTTGCAAAGCTCCTTTTAATTTGCATTTCCATCAAGTGTGAGCTCGTGATACCGTTTTGCCTTTGCGCTTCACTTTTCTGCGCGTTTCACTATATGGAACTGTTTTGACGTGGGGGTGGAGTCAGGGGATTGGGGCATGTACAACGGGCTCAGGGATGCCTCCCTGGAAGTTACGTCATTAGCTTGAGACACGGATCAATCATCATGGTTGAGCAGAGGCATGTGGGTGGATCTCAGGTATGTAAAGTTGATTATTTCCTTTTATTTAATTAGCATTAAATGTGTATTAACAGCGTTTGCTTCAGATAAAGATGTTAGAGATCAGTTAAAGCGGTGGATTTATTAGTCATACTCGCTAACGTCAGTTAGCAGCTTTGGATAATGTACATATTTGTAAGGAATTATTAGTGTTAACAGATAATTGACAATCGTGAGAGGATCCTCTGGTGTCAAACAACAAATACGCTGTCAACAAGTCATTTTTATAGTAGCTATAAATTAAGTAATATAACAAACTAAGCTGTCATTTCCATAATATCTTGTCAAAATATCATACAAACCTTATTTTGCATTTGTGTATGTCAACTTGCATTCTGACTCCTGTTGAGTGCAGAAGATAGCGAGTCTTACTACATTGACGAAAACTGGGTTATTTAGTGTTTGTGACGTGCTGGTGTTTATTAATATGTAAACAATTTATAACCAAAGTTTACTATATTAAGTAACATTGCATTTACATATTACATATAATTAATTTTACTTTTCTGCCAAGGATCTCTCATTGGCATTCATATGTACCTTGTAATAAACTTTAAATGGTAAATCCTGTAGGTCAATTAAACTTTTAAAGGCAAATTCACCCCAAAATTCAAAGTGCCTCCTAGCACTTGGGTAATTTCCTCACATTCAAACACTCATGAAAAGCTTTCCTTTATATGTTTGCTCACATTTTCAAAGGATTATTGATTAGAGTGACCATTACTGTTCACATTTTTGCATTTATTGTTATCATGGTATTGACTGTTATCACAATATATTTTTTAGGTCTTATTGTTCACCACCAGAGCAGCAGCAAATGACCCACGTCAAATGTAACCCACAACACTCCACTCAAAAGACAATTTTAACCAAATACTATTTCCAGTCTTACATTCTACTCAGAGCTCACTTTGCCATGGAACCATTTTGTTTACTGAATGGCTCTATGATACAGAGGGTCTGAGAGGAAACTCAAGCATTGGTAATAAACTAAAAGATACTGCATTTAGTTGTCGATGACTGAAAAAAATTTTTAGTTCTGTTTTGTGGTTTAAAATGTTTTCATTTACTTTTTTCTGACAAGTTGCTGGCTGACAAGCTGCTGGCTCACTGAAATACCTTATCTGCATGACTGTAGCCTGAGCTAATATCCATACATTAATTTTGCTACCAGTCAATAAATCATGCCATCACATGTCAGAGCATAACAACTACCCCCTTAAAGACCAATTGTATACTATAATAATAGTATAATAACAGTAACTAGGACAGAAAAAGAAAAATATTCCAACGTACCACACACAACTAAGCATGGTGTATTTGGAAGTTCAGCACAGTCCACTTCAGAGGGCATGGTTGTTTGATCCACTTTATGGAACATCTGGTCCTCTTCCTCATTTAAATACTTTAAAAACCCAGCAGCATTGACATCTACAACATTCTTGCTTGATATTTCCATTTCTCTGAAGATGGTCTCCATCTTCCCTGTCTTGTCAATAGACTTGAGGTATGAAACAACTCTGGTAAATTAATTTGTAATGGCTTTGTCATCAATGTCCATGATTGTAAGCTCTTTAAAATTAATCGTCATGCCAACTGTCTCAAATAAATATGGCCATTCATTTGTCAAATCATAGGCCTCAATTCCACTGATAATTTATTTTCTCTGAGTGAAGAATGTGGCCCTCATCATATTCTCAATACCTTTTTTTGTCATGACATCTTTCTTTGTACATTTTCTTTAACTTTTCTTGTGCATTTTTCTGGGATTCAGGTGTTTTATCAGGTGGTAGACACACTGGTTGCCAGTTTATACAGCCGTAGGTGTCTAGTCTTCTCTTCATGGGTGGGGTATCCTCTACTTCACTGGTGCTAATAGCTTGTCTCTTTAAGAAAAGTGAAGTGCTTCCTCTCCTCAAGATTTCCACTCTGCTGATCATCTGTTCTGTGATTGAGTCATACCCACTGTCTACAATTTGACCTTCAATTACATCTCTGAATGCCACAGGATACACCTTTGCCATCTTTCTTGCAATCTCACTGATGTGTTTCTTCCAGGTGTTGGGCATACTGTTAAGATTCCACTGACAATCAGTCGTATCTTTTCAAGTCTATCACGTTTTGTTGGTTACTTTCATGTTTCCAGCTTTCTGATGATCTCTTATGGCAACTTATTCCAAGGAATTTAAAAACTGGAATGCCAGCTAGACACACACCAACCTTGATGCCTGTCAACATGTTGATGCTCCGACCCATTAGTACTCAGTGAGTACTTGTACCACACCCATCTTTGAACTCTGCCTTCATTTTGATCTCAACTACACACCTGTAAAGTTTCATGACTGCATCTTGAAAGGTTGTGATGCTATTGGTTCGGTAGCCCACAACTGGTGACAGACTGCACCCTATTATCATAGATCCTCCCCTGAGTGATCTACACACAGTCCGCCAATTTGTCCATGCTGGAGCAGATACAGTGATAATGTCTCAGCTTCATAAGCATCATAAGTGTTCTTGGCTGTAAAAGTGAACATATGAAGTTTAGTTTTTGAAGGAAATGTGCCCCAAAATAAAAAAAAATGTGTGTATGCTTGTGCAAATCATTCTACACTAGACTTCTTTGTGAATGAGTGTCAATATGAAGCAGGATTTTCAAAAAATTTGATTCTCAAGGATGGATCAGTACCAACTGTTCGTGTTCCAGCTTTATATTTTGTGAATGTTTGCAAATCGCCTTTCTGAATGTACTTGTTAGCTGATTCCATGGCTAATGCAGCTCAAGTTACCATTGTCTCTGATTGTATTGACGGAGACCAGAGCTATGTCGGGGGTGGGGAGCAGCAGCTCATTTGCATTTAAAGAGACACATGAAAACAACGTGTTTTTGATTCCACCCAAAAAGAGGCATTTACAACATGGTATAATAAATGATCCGTGGGGTATTTTGAGAGCTGAAACTTAACAGACACTTTCTGGGGACACCTGAGATTTAATTACATCTTGTAAAAAGGAGCATAATAGGTCTCCTTTAACTAAAAAAACTAAAATGTTCTTTAATAACTAAATCAACATTTTAACTTAATACCTGCACTAATAAGCTATATGCATCAACATAAAGTGCACTTAAAACTCATCTCAACTAGGGCTGCAACTAACAATTATTTTGATAATCGACTAATCTAATGGTTATTAGAAGGATTATTCGACTATTTGGTTAACTATTGCAATGATTACTTCAGCTTGTGCCTAGATTTAAGAGGTTGTATTAAACGTGCTTACTAACAATAATGAGAACAAAATCATTTTTTTAAAATATCTCTAAATGACGGGCAGCACGGTGGTGCAGTGGTTAGCACTGTCACCTCACAGCAAGAAAGTCGTGGGTTCAAACCCCGGTTGCCCCGGCCTTTCTGTGTGGAGTTTGCATGTTCTCCCCGTGTCTGCGTGGGTTCTCTCCGGGTGCTCCGGCTTCCTCCCACCATCCAAAGACATGCAGGCTAGGTTAATTGATGTCTCCAAAAATTGCCCTAGGTGTGGATGTGAGTGTGAATGGTTGTTTGTATATGTGTGGCCCTGCGATGGACTGGCGACCTGTCCAGGGTGTACCCCGCCTTCCGCCCAATGTTAGCTGGGATAGGCTCCAGCCCCCCGCGACCCTGTACAGGATAAGCGGTTGACGATGGATGGATGGATGGATCTCTAAATGACATTCACTGAATTCCAAGGGAAAAAACAAAACATTTTATTAAGTTTAATTCAGTAAAAATTAACTGCAAAAAAAAAAAAAAAAAAAAAAAAAAAACTATTCTAATCATGAGTTTTTGTCTTGTTTTCCACATACTCTCTAAAAGCAAGTCTACATATCTTATATGTTGCTTCTCAGGTAAATGTATCTTGTTTTTAAATATTTTAAAATATTTAAATATAAATATTTATTTATAAAATAAATATTGAGAATGTTGAGACTTCAACATTCTCCAATATATTTTTTTTCTTCTGCAGTATAGCTACTATATCGAGCCTATATGGACGATCTAACAACACTCACAACAACTGTCCCCTGCACCAAAAGATTGCTGGACAAACTTCATCAAAATATAACATGGGTGAGGATGAAGTTAAAGCCCAATACAACCCGGTATCACGCCAAGGCGTGAAATAGACACGCTGGTCCACTAGCGGATGCGTGTCGGTGTCACGCTTTGCCTCCTCTAGGCGTGTGCATGACACGCGCGCGTGTCGTTGTAAAACCGGCAGGGGGCAATCATTTCCTCAACGCCAACAACTCTCCGCGCACCAAAGAGTAAGCGATATATCGCGTTCTCCAGTTCCGGTTAGCAGGATATATATTTTTTTATATAAACATATTTTTTATATATATATATATATATATTTATTTACATCAGCATAAGATACTCGACAGCCCACACACACATATAACAACGTTAGGCTACAGCAACGTTAGGATTTCTTCATGAAAGCAGCACTATAATGAACAAACATGTCCTGAACGTAGTATGTGTAGTAACCCTTTATTGTCACATAGTCACAAAGTGAAAGTAAGCAGCGAAATTGGCCATCATCCTGCCCGTGCGAACGTACAATACGACAACGGTATCGCTTACTCTTTGGTGCGCGGAGAGTTGTTGGCGTTGAGGAAACGATTGCCCCCTGCCGGTATTGCAACGACACGCGCGCGTGTCATGCACACGCCTAGAGGAGGCAAAGCGTGACACCGACACGCATCCGCTAGTGGACCGGCGTGTCTATTTCACGCCTTGGCGTGATATCGGGTTGCCCAATAAGTGCAGAAGCATATCCATTGTGAAAGGTCAAGTTACAGACCAAAGATTTCATGTTGGCGGAACACCTGTCCCAACTGTCTCAGAAATGCCAGTAAAGAGCTTGGGGAGATGGTATGATGCGAAGCTCAAAATGGCTGGAAGACCAGCATCTTCCCAATAGAGGTGGGATGCAGGGGTTTTGTTGCTACATCTACCACCAGTTTGCTGAGAAAGATAGGGGTGAAAGGTTGCTGTCTCCAACAGGCCATCAAGTCTATGTCAAGTGCTGCCGAAAAAAGCAGTAACTGGCTCTGGATCAAGTGAAAGGACTCCAACTGGGCAGTAAGGCAGAGACAGATGGTATGCGGTCAGGCTTAGGCCCGACTCAGGGAGAAGGATGCCCCTGCCATGCAGAGTCCTTCAGGGATATGGAGGGTATGGCATGGAGGGGGGTGTACCTGGGACGCTGGGTACACTGTTGAGCCTTATGGAGACGTTGTGGGTGTAAATCAACGAAACGTCAATGAAGCATGGTGCCCACCTGATGACCCCAATGACATACCTTATCCTCCTTTTCACCACTCCAAACCGACTGCTGCTGTCAAGAGTTTCCCAGTAAAGCGATTGAAACATCTAGTTCTATTAGCTTTACTAATGTAAATGTACGTAGTTTTAAATGAGTTTTAGATATTATTTTTGGAAAACAAGCCAAAAAATACTGATCAAAAATGTATTTAGTTGCAGTGTATAATGGGTTAAGACTACACTCTCTCACCTTTATTTTCACTAATGTACTAATGTAATTCACTAACACCAATGTTCCACTAATTTTTCCTCCATTTCTTCGGTCCAATGAGACTTTCTTGATACCGCAGCCTTTCTAGTTGATGTTCTGTTGCAGGTACATCAGGACTCCTCCCACTGAAACTTCCCATGCCCTGTTTCTTGCTCTCTCATTGGCTGTAGGTCAGCGCTGCAGTTGTATTCAGTCAAGACATATTTCACATTGAGCGATTTTTAACATTCTATTTATCTCGCTGACATCGGCGCCGCATTGGTGATTCTCTCAAATCGCATCTTTGATAGTTCATACATTGTGATCGTCACTCACGGGAGTGAGCTCCAATTTGCCCTCGAGTTCAGGCTTTTGTCAGCGATCTCCACAAAACTGTCGGTGAGCAAAAATCGGGCTTAAAATTGTGTAGTGTAAATTTGGCAATAACATTACATGGAAAACCCACATGAACAACCCAAGTGCTTTAGATATTGATTAATATCTGTCTGAATTAGCACCGAGTGCCTGCTTAAACATAGAAGGTAGTGTGTGCAGTTTTGGCTCACTTGCAGCTCTTTCCCTGATGATCATAATAAATGATTAATCATGTATCACTGTATTACTTAATGGCATCTTAAAAAAGCGTATACCAGCCATGCAAGGAAACAGGAAGAACTTGCATGCACAGTTTAAATAAACCCTCACATACATTATTGACATATATTACCAGTATACAGCACTGTAATTGACTGCAAAAATGTTTCCTGGAAGGAGAAATGCATGGTGCTTCTCTATCAGCATTTTGTTTTCTCCACTTGCCATTTTCAACTACACACAGTGCTTGCAGAACAGTGATGTCATCAAGTTGAACCACGTTAAACACAGGTGGAGCGCATCCATTTACAGATCCATTCAGGTACATTAGCGAAGATTGTAACTGTGCCTGTGTCTGTTTGACGCTTTGTTTCTTGACCAAAACTTGTGCTCCAGATGCGTCATTAAACATGAGGTGAACCGACCACGGTGAATATGCTTTCCGAAACATGGGTGGTGAACCGTACAGTTAGTTTTTTTAACCGAGAACCGTTACACCTCTAGATGACACACAAACACACACACACACAGACAGACTCACATGATGAATACAATACCAGCTATGCTATCGCAGCTGGTAAATATCTTAATTTCTACATGTTTTACCTGCACCAGGGACAATGTTGCACAACTTGCATTGGCTTGGTATGTCTTATGAACCACATAATTTGTCTTATTAATGTTATAGATTGAGTTACAGTCCAACTCTTAGAACATGCATGAAATAAATTCAAAAGTATGTGTTCCACCAGTAAAGATTTAGCAGATGATATCCTAAGGAGAAGCCAGAGCTGGAAGAGCCTCCCATATCATTTCCATCCTGTTTAAATATATTATGTTCTCCCAGTATATTATAGCTAGAGACACTGAACAAACAGCAGTGGCTTGTACAACAACTGTGTATTGACATTGTTTAACTAAGGTTGGGTATAAAAATAAAGTAACAATAATTATCAGTGCAAACTCAAAAAAAGACACATTCTGTGCATTCTGGCATGTACTCACCAAAAGGTACATTTCATCAGGCTGTTTTGAGGACTGTCACAGGCTGTATTTGAGGACAGTTGGTTGCTGGAATGACTGTCCAACACATCTCTTTCACCTTAATAAAGGACACAGAATACTAGAGTTATGTTGAGTATTATATTTTGCCACAGAAACTCCATATAGCTTTATTTGAAAATAATAATTAAACCCTGGAAAATTATATATAATACGTTTATATAGTATATATTGCTTACTATGCTTATAATATGAAAGTTGCATTATGTACAAATTAAAACACATGAAAGAAGTCTCCTCCCTTCCACTTGCTTTAGGAAATGAAGAAGGACACTCTCTTGTATGTGGTTCAAGTCCTCAAGGTCCTGGACTCCTACTTCCTGAAGAATCTCAAGCAAAGTCATAATTTCCCTTAGTTTTGGAAGAATTGATTTAATAAAAGAGGCAAGAGCACTCCCTCCATCCATGACTATAGATGAGAGATGAGACATACTGACAGTTTGGTTTCTCAGATCATTGTACTTCATGTATAACTCAAGTGACTGTAAGTAATAAAAGGGACTATATGCCATACTTTTTGATAAAATATCATTAAACCAATCTGTGTAATATTTCCAGTCATCTCTGAGGAACTCTAACCCTCACAGCCATTGCTCATACTAAATATATGCACAGTGCAGCTTCACTTTTTGCATTGTGTTGGGATGGAGTCAAAATGTCAGAATTTGTAAATTTAACACAGTGTGGTATTGTTCAAAAACAAAAATGTTAAATACAGTACTAGTATTCTGACAGATTTGTGTATAGTCTGGACTCATCTTTAAATTTTTATTTTACTTTTTTTTTTATTACATCATCTTTACTCTGTCAACAATGCTATGTTTCGATGAAATGACACTTGTCCCAAAAAGCTTGTACGCAGGCAATATATAATAATCCAGTTTGAGCTCTGCTTTGCTACACTTCATGCTCTGCCTTGCCTGTTTCATATCATATAGTCCAAACTCTAGCAAATATGACACATCATGAGGTTTAATAAAGTACACATGCTTCTCCTCCTTCACCAGTATGAGCTCAATTTGTTTGAATTCAGTCGACTCGCCTTGGCATAGACAAAGAAAGAACCCCTTTATGTACAGAGTGCTTTACCACTGTACCTCTGTAGTTGCCACAATATTGGGTTCCTTGACCAAGGTTTTTCCTACAGCAGTGCGTATTACATTGCTGTACAGTTCAGCATAGAAAGGAATTCTTCACCACCAATAAAGGTGCAAATAAGGAGCCTGAATTTAGGTATGCTTGTAGTAACTGTTGGTTCCAGGCAAGTGTTTGACAATTGTTTTTGAAATTTTTGACGTTGTGTCGAAGAAGCGACACTAGGGGTCTCTCTTGAGCGCCGAATATGCCTCTGATCTATGAAAAAAGGCCAATGAGAATTGGCGAACAGTATTTACATACCCCGCCCCCGGATACGGATATAAAGGCAGGGAAATACACTCGTTCATTCAGTAATTTTCTTCAGAGCCGATGGTCGTGTATGCATCCAGCTGCGAGTGACACACCAGTTTCCTTCTTCTATCCTCTGACACTCTGCTTTGCTGTTGGAGCTATGGCGCACTTCAGCGGCTTTTCTCTTCTCTGCACGGCATGCAGTTAACCCCTGGGTGCTTTGACAGCTCAGAGTTAAAAGAGTTTTCCTATAAAGAGTAATTTTCTCTGTAAAAGAGTTTATTTCTCTGAAAGAGCAATACACTGCGGCGTTGAACGTCCTTTTCAGGACGCGTCTTTATAAAGATGCCATTCAACCCCTGTGTAGTTCCTGGATGTGGTAGAGTGCTCTCCGCTTCAGACGGCCACAGGCGCTGTCTTGTGTGTCTGAGCGCCGATCACACCGAGGCAGCGTTTGTGGATGGATCATGCTCTCACTGCGAGAGTATGACCATGGCAACTTTGTGGTCGCGACACGCTTTCAATAGAAAGCACGCCACTCCAGCCGCCCCCCGTGTCGCTCCTTCTTCCCACGGGATTGAGGACGATGCGGCTGGCGATGGAGGCGATTTAGGGAGGGCAGCGGTTGCAGCTCCACCAGGTAAGCCCCCTCGGACCACCCGCCCCCCGACACGCTCGTTGTCCCCTGTCTGTGCTCGAGGCAACGGCGACTCACCTCCGAGCCGGTCTGCCTATCCTCTGGAGCTCGAGGTGGATGAGCTTGCCGCTCCATCAGAGAGCGCGGCGTCTGAGGCTGATGCCTCCCCTGGGCTGCCGCCTTCAGTCCAGCACACCCAGGCTGAAGCTGATGTGCAGATGTCCAACATGCTTGCCCGGGCCGCCGTCAGTGTGGGGTTGGATTGGAAACCTCCATCCTCTCCACACCCATCATGGCTGGATGACTGTTTCCTGGGCTCACAGCCCCCCCCCCCCACCCCCGGTCCTGTTTTTCCCGGAAGTGCATGACGAGCTGAGGTTGTTACGGAGAGCCCCGCTTTCCCTTCTTCAAAAGCCCTGCTCGTCTGCTCTGGCTATCCTCGATGGCGGAACAGCCCACGGGTATACGGCGATTCCCCAGGTGGATAGGGCCGTTGCGCTCCATCTATGTCCCGGTAACCCTACCACCTGGCGCGGGCGCCCTATACTCCCTTCCATGGCCTGTAGGACGACATCCTCGTTAAACAACAAACCCTACAGTGCCGCGGGACAGGCCGTTTCCGCCTTGCACGCCATGGCCATCCTGCAATTCCACCAGGCCAAGGCACTAAGGGATCTGCACGAGGGTAGCCCTGACCGCGATGTGCTGCAGGAACTGCGCTCAGTGACCGACCTCACCCTCAGAGCCACAAAGGTCACCGCAGGCACTCATGCAGGCGATGGCCACTCTTGTGGTCCAGGAACGTCATCTATGGCTCAACGTGGTTGAGATGCGTGAGGCCAACAAAGCTCGCTACCTGGACGCCCCTGTCTCCCAGTTTGGCCTCTTTGGCGACACCGTCGAGGAGTTCGCCCAGCAGTTCTCTGCGGTGAAAAAGCTGATGGAGGCCATCTCACATATCCTACCATGCTGCAAACCTGCCGCCACGGCCACTGCCCTGTCTGCTCACTGAGGGCGTCCCCCTGTGGCCAAGAAATCTGCTCCGCCTCAACCCGGGCTCAGCTCCAGCGTCGAGCTCACCGCAGGAAGCAGACGCCCACGTCTCTCAGACCCCCTCGAGGACCCGTAAGGCTCCCAGGCGTTCCTGAGACGGACAACTCAGTGACAGAGATGTTAGCTCCAGAGGTGGTAAGACCACCCCGTCCCCAAGTGGAGGGCCAGGAGGAGAATCTTTTGTTCATTTGAAACGATTTTCATTTGCCACCCCCTTAGATGGGTACCCCTTATTCTCAATAAAAGAGTTATTTCCTATGTCTCTGGGTCACCTGGCCCGCAAATGCCGTTCTCACGGCACTTTGCCACCAGATCTCAACAGTCCTGGCTTCCTGGACACGGACCACCCGTCTCCAGCCCCACGACAGTTCCCCAGCCGGCCGGTTCCGACGAGTCTAGAGGACGCCTACCCTGGACCTCCTCCTCAGTCGCCAACCCGCCCCCTGCCGGGTGTGCGGAGCAAGGTAAGTGCTTTGAGTCTTTTCTCAGCACCCCAGCCTCGGGTCGCCCAGTCGCCGCCCGACGCTGCCCTACCTGCTCCGCCCCGCTGCGAAGCTCTGCCGGGTACGTCAAAATTAATCGTCCCTTTGGTGCCTCTAGCGCAGAGGTTGGACGCATGGCTTTCACTTCCCAACCCATCTCGCTGGCTGGCCCAGACCATTCGACTCGGTTACGCAATTCAGGCCCCCGCCCCCCTTCACGGGCGTCCGCTTTTCCGCAGTACACACCGAACATGCCCAGTCCCAGCCGCTTGAAAAACGCTAATCTTTTGTTCAAAGACGGGATTGAGCCTGTCCCTCCAACCGAGATGAAGAAGGGTTTCTACAGCCCTTACAACGTACCCAAGAAAGGCGGCGGGTTACGACCAATCTTGGACCTGCGAGATCTCAACCAAGCGTTGCACAAACTCCCGTTCAAAATGCTCACGCAGAGACACATCTTAACCTGCGTCCGGCATCTAGTTTGGTCCGCAGCGTTAGACCTGAAGGATGCGTACTTCCACGTCTCCATTCTGCCTCGACACCGCCCTTCCTGCGGTTTGCGTTCGATGGCCAGGCGTATCAGTACAAAGTCCTCCCCTTCGGCCTGTCTCTGTCCCCTCGCGTCTTCATGAAAGTCGCAGAGGCAGCTCTTGCCCCGCTCCGAGAAGCCGGCATCCGCATACTCAATTACCTCGACAACTGGCTTATTCTGGCCCACTCGCGAGAGTTACTATGCCCTCACAGAGACCAGGTGCTCAGGCACCTCAGCCGTTTGGGGCCTCAGGTCAACTGGGAAAAGAGCAAGCTTACTCCAGTCCAGAGCATCTCTTTTCTCGGTATGGAGTTAGACTCGGTCGCAATGTCAGCACGTCTCACCAACGAGCGTGCCCAGTCAGAGTTGAGGTGTCTCAGGCCAGGCACAATGGTCCCTTTAAAACTTTTCTAGAGGCTCCTGGGGCATATGGCGTCCACCGCGGTGGTCACGCCGCTGGGGTTAATGCATATGAGACTGCTTCAACACTGGCTTCAGACCCGAGTCCCGAGACGAGCATGGCGCCACGGCACGCACAGTGTGACAATCACCTCCACCTGCCGCCAAACATTCAAACCCTGGACAGACCTCTGTTTCTTATGGGCAGGAGTACCCTTACAGCAGGTGTCCCGACGCGTCCTGGTCATGACCGACGCCTCCAAATCTGTTTGGGGCGCCGTTTGAAATGGGCATGCAGCAGCAGGCCGTTGGAAAGGGGCCCAGCTGCATTGGCACATCAACTGCATCGAGTTGTTGACCGTCCTTTTGGTCCTGCGGAAGTTTCTCCTGTTAGTTCGAGACAAACATATCCTGGTCAGGTCGGACAGCACCACTGCGGTGGCGTACATAAATTGCCAAGGCGGCGTACGCTCCCGCCACATGTCACAACTCGCCCGTCGTCTCCTCCTTTGGAGCCAGCACGCCACTCACATCCCCGGCAACATCATTGTGATAGCGGACGCACTGTCACGACAACGCTTGCCTGACGGAGAGTGGAGGCTTCACCCCCACTCGGTTCAGCTGATCGGGGGACAGTTCGGCAAGGCCCAGGTAGACCTGTTTGCCTCCCGAGAGACCTCCCACTGCCCGCTTTGGTACGCCTGCTCAGAGGCTCCCCTCAGGCCAGATGCACTGGCACACAGCTGGCCAGTGGGGCTGCGCAAGTACGCATTCCCCCCAGTGAGCCTTCTTGCACAGGTGCTGTGCAAGGTCAGGGAGGACAAGGAACAAGTCACTCTTGTGGCTCCTTACTGGCCCACCCAGTCCTGGTTCTCGGACCTTGCACTCCTCGCGACAGCCCCTCCCTGGTGAATTCCCCTGAGGAAAGACCTTCTTTCTCAGGGACGGGGCATGCTCTGGCATCCGCATCCAGACCTTTTGAACCTCCACGTCTTTTCCCTGGACGGGACGTGGAAGATCTAGCTGGTCTTCCACCCACGGTCATAGCCACGATCAACCAAGCCAGAGCCCCTTCTAACAGGCAACTCTACACCCTGAAATGTTTGTGAATTGGTGTTCTTCCCAGGCAGAAGACCCACAGAGGTGCGCAGTTTGTTGCCGCTATCGCAGCTCACCATGACCCAGTAGATGGCAAGTCCCTGGGTAAGCACGACTTAATCGTCAGGTTCCTAAGAGGTGCCCGGAGGCTAAATCCCTCCCGGCCAAACCTATTCCCCTCCTGGGATCTCTCGGTGGTCCTCGCCAGTCTTCAGAGATCCCCCTTCGAGATGCTAGAATCAGCTGGACTCAGGGCCCTCTCCCTAAAGACGGCCCTGCTGATCGCGCTCACCTCCATCAAGCGTTCTGCAAGCATTCTCTACTAACAACACTTGCCTGGAGTTCGGTCCGGCAGACACATATGTGATCCTAAGACCTCGACCGGGCTATGTGCCCAAGGTTCCTACCATGCCCTTCAGAGATCAGGTAGTGAACCTGCAAGCGCTGCCCCGGGAGGAGGCAGACCCAGCCCCCTCACTGCTGTGTCCAGTACGTGCTTTGCGTGCCTACCTGGAACGCACCCAGGGCTTCAGACGCTCTGAGCAGCTCTTTGTCTGCTTTGGGGGACAGCAGAAAGGGAACGCTGTCTCCAAACAGAGGCTGTCCCACTGGGTGGTGGATGCCATTCTGTTGGCCTATCACACCCAGGCCGTGCCACCCTCCCTACGGGTTCGAGCCCACTCTACCAGGAGTGTGGCATCCTCATGGGCACTGGCTAGGGGCACCTCCGTAGCAGACATTTGCAGAGCTGCGTGCTGGGCAACACCTAACACTTTTGCAAGATTTTACAATCTCAGGGTTGAGTCAGTCTCGTCCCGTTCCCACATTTGACCGAAGAGGCCATGTGATGTATTTTGCCACCTCTACCTTCACTTTCGGGCAGGTGTGGCCTCCGCAGGGTCTTTTCCCCCTGAAAGAATAGGAATTCAGGTAAGACCCCCTTCCCACGATGCAGTAAGGGCCCTGGCTGCTCTTGCTCTATGCCGAGAAAACATAGAGAGAAAAGAGCTTGGCCCGTTCCCTAGTTGGAAGCGTTGCCTTGTTCCCCTCTAGGGTAACCAAAAGGATTCCGACGACTTTTTTGGGGCATTGGGGAAGAGTACATGCAGCCTGAACACAGTTATTCGCTTATGCACGTGAAATACCTGCCCGCTTCTGTGTCAGCAGCACACGTACACGGCTCCGCGCATGCCGTGATTTGAAGTGGACCCCTAGTGTAGCTTCTTCGACACGACGTCGAAGTGAGCAACAGACGGGGAATGTCACGGTTACGTATATAACCTCCGTTCCCTGATGGAGGGAACGAGACGCCGTGTCTTCCCGGGCACGTCGCTGAGCCAAGCCGCTGATGTGGTCGGAACACTCCCAGCTCCTCAGAAAAATCCTGAATGAACGAGCGTATTTCCCTCGCCTTTATATCCGTATCCGGGGGCGGGGTATTCAAATTCTGTTCGCCAACTCTCACTGGCCTTTTTTCATAGATCAGAGGCATATTCAGCACTCAAGAGAGACCCTTAGTGTCGCTTCTTCGACACTAGGTCTCGTTCCCTCCATCAGGGAACAGAGGTTACATACGTAAACGAGACGTTCTTCACGCACATCTTTTGAAGTGTGAATGCTTGCTTTCAAACTGTAGTGTCCACAACCGCATTAGTGGGCCATGTTTTAGTATCAATGCAGGGTAGTGAGTGAGGTAATGATGCTTTGGTTTCAGTTTGTACACAGGAAACCTTTCTTTCCTTGCCTCTAGTTGCGGATCTGAACATTGAGAAAATGTGATACTGTGATAAGTGTGATACTGAGGCACTTATATTCTAGGGGCACAAATCAATTCTACCACCTCTTTCAGTTGGACAGTCAGTTGCCATACTGGATTCTCTGTATCTGTGATCTTTTCACCAATAATAACAGGGAGAAGCCTCAGCAAAGACCAGTTTTCTGTTGCCAGGCCACCTAGTTTTACACCCTTTTCAGAAATTTCTGAGGGTGTAGAATTACCGTCAGATCCTTGGAAGCTAAACTGACCGATCCTACGATTAAGTTGTGAATATGTGAAGAATTTCTTTACCTTGACAAAGTAGTTGAGGTAAATGGCAAGGTAGTCTTGCTCTGTGCGGATCAGAGCATGGTGTTAAAAATTGTCTAGCTCACTTCTAGTTACATGACAATATCGGCAGAAATAGTGAGATGTATTGAAGTTTTCTGTTAAGCCACCAATATTATGTGAACCCAAATGATCTCCTGCAATGCAAAAGACTGTTGCCTTCACAATGTTTCCATGTATATTCAGATCTGATATCACTGGAGAGGAAACATTTTTATGGCCAAAATGTTTGAAATCAGTTTGTTGGCACAAAAGCAAAAGCTGCAAGTTGTCAACAGTGGATCGATCAAAAGGATCAAAGTTTGCTAGAGTGAAGTAGACCCCAAGCATCTTGTATTTTTTCTTTTCAGAGCCAAGGGGATTAACCACCTCGAACGCATCTTGATAAAGTACAACTTTGACTGTGACACCTGGATCCAAAAACAGATGATTGAATTTGAATACCGGTACATCACACACATTGTTTATATTAAGAGGTGTACTCTCATTGTCAGATGTACAACATTCTTCCCACGCAGCAGGATCTTTCAGCAAAGCTGTTAATGTATATTTTATGGGAATATACTGAGCATATTGCTCCTTTCTGTTTTCATAAAATCCCCCCAAAATTGACTATGGATACACATAGGGAAAATCTTCCTCAAAAAGCTGTTTTCTCGTGTACTCTGTGGAAAGGGCAGAGTTGCAGGATGCATGAATATCTATATCATCTAAGGTCTTCAAAACATCTTAAATTTCTGTCTCAGATAGTTTAGTTTTTGCTTGAAGAGATCATTTTTGTTGATTCTTGAGACTATTCATTTCTTCTACGATTAACTATGTGGAGGAAGTACAGTTAATCGTAGCTAAGGTGTGCATAGCCCTTGATGATGTACATAACATTTTAGGGTTTTCACAGAAACACCACAACTATGTCATGCGTTATCTTTGAACATCTTAAATTATGGTGCAACACTCACCTTTTCAGCTAACACCTTGAAATCAACAACTCACAATTTATCTGCAAAAATCCAAAGAAATGTGTATTAAACACTAACTGTAATCTGTAGGCAGCTAAATGGGTAAAACTTGCAAATTCTCTTGGAAAGTCAGGTAAAAAAATAGGTAGATTTTTCAGTAGGAGGTACATTTTCATATTGTAACCAAAAATATTTTATGCCTTTAGGCGATTAAAAACATACACATCATATTCTGAAATGCATGACATATGTCGTCGGAGATTCATCAATAGTGAATGTTTTGTAATGTATTCACCCCTGTCGCCGATTCATCATGTAATTTCTTATATGACAAGACAGACAGTTGTGTAATATGAACGCTCACGATCCGATGTTGTGTATTGTGTAGGAGGCATTAGTTGTTTAATAGTTAGCTAACACTGCAGTTAACTATTTGCAATTTGACAGGTCATACAGATTTAGTACCTTTGTCAAGCTGGAGTAAATTAAAAGTCATGGTGTAATAATTAGCAAGCTAATGCTACTAAACTTGAGTTTTGTATACTTGCCTCGCAGCTGAACATGTAGGGTCCTTTATGCCCATGCAGTGACTGTGGATTATTCTTATTTGTCCCTCGAAATTAGCCGTTGTTGTTTATTGAACAACAGATTTATAATGTTCCCACGTCCACGGTGCCTATCTGAAAGTAAACACATTCACCCTGGTAGCTCTTGTAATGCCCGTTTCTCCACCTTGTCATGTTTCCACCTGGGTTCAGATTATTAATGACCCCATTTCCTCCACCGCAATTTGTCCCCTTTATCTTACCATGTCGTCACTTACCGCGCTTCTGTCAATAACCCTCGCCGAACGTTACTGTTGTTCATAATGATTGGATTGTTCACACGTTTAGTCACTTCTAAAGTGTCCCAAAATCCACAATGGCTTGTCTCTTAACGTCCAATATGTATTTCTTTTATCATTACTTTTATTTAATTGAATTCAACTTTTAAATCAATTATGTACAGGATTAATATAGATTTTAAGTGTTACATAACTGAGAAAAGTAAGTATCTGTAAAATGACAAAACTGAATATTTACAGGCATTTTACATTGTTTTAACCTCATTAAAGTTGTGAATATTTGTAAGTTAATAAATCTGTATAGAATAACACAATATATATGTCTATTATTATTAACTTTCTGTAATTGTATGATTTATTGCCAATTATATACTATTTTCATCAAAATTTTAAAAGTTACAGAATGATAATAAAAGTCATCATCTGTGAAATTACAGTATTATATGACTTTTTTTCAATGATAAAAACTGTATTTTGACAGTTTACAAGTGCTTATAGATACTATACACTGAAATGTGATAACCACATTTATTCAACGTTTTTGTTTTGAAAACGTCTACAATTATACAATATCTGTCAATTAACAAATAAATCTATGTACAATTACAGAACCAATACTTCTTTTTACTGTTAATTTTCACTAATTTGATCTAATTTTAAAATGTATTTACATTATTAAACTTTAAGAATTTAACAGTTTCATCTATTAAATAAAAAAAATATTTGTGAAATTTTGATACATTTATGAATGTATTTTTACAGTCTAAAAAAATAGATTTTGTTTTGGATATTTGCAGTTACAGGTTTTTCATGTTATTCTTTTTCATTAGACATGTAAATTCACAGTCTATTTATATAATTGTATTAATATTTTGTGTATTTTAAAAATAAGTATTACAAATTTTACAGTATATTTAAGTTTTTTCTTTTTAATAAATGTCCAAAGTTCTCAAAAAAATGGTTCCCTGTCTGTCACTCACTCGACGTTGCGTCGATGAGTTGACACTAGGGGTCGCTCCTGCGGAGCCCAGACATCTCTGATATTGAGAAAAGGCCAATGAGAAGCCACTCCCCTGGACATACGGGTATAAAAGGAGTGACACTGCACATCCACATCAGATTTCTTCTTCGGAGCCGAGAGAGCAGTCACAGAGCTGAATTCCTCCGCCATTTTCGTCATCTCTACAAAGCTGTTGGTTCTATGGCGTTTTCCAGCGAAAAAAGAGCTCACAGAGTGAATCACTTTATCGTTTTAACATTTATATATATATATTTATATTCTCATATACATATATATATATATATATATATATATATATATATAGTATATAAAAAAACACAAATATATTTCTCTAAAAGAGTGGCGCAAACGGTGAAGCATCTTTTTCAAGACGTCTTTCCGTTTGTGTGTATTTCCTGGTTGCGGTCGTTGTCTTTCCCCATCTGATGACCATGATCGCTGCCTCTCGTGTCTGGGTGCTATCCACGTGGAGTCAGCGTTTGTGGATGGTTCATGTCCTCACTGCGAGGGCATGACCATGGCTATGGTGAGGTCGCGGCTTGCCCTCATAAGAGCGCAAGCCACCCCAGCCACTCGGTCCTTCAACCTACGGGTATGAGGCAGTGTTGGCTAGCACTGGGGGCGATATGGGGACCTCAGTGGGAGCCTCTCTGCTGGGTATAACTCCACAGACCTCCTACTCCCCGTCACACTCGTATGCTCCAACCGAGCCCTGGAGTGGGGTTGCCAGTTTGCTTCACGGCAGACCTGCAATCTTGTTCGGAGCGCCTGACGACAATGAGATCTCGATCGCGGCATCGGAGAGCGGGTTCGTCATGTCTGACACTGAGGACTCTGCTGCACTCCCACTCTCGAGTGCAGCGGCTCCACACGATGTGCTTCCGCTCCTAACCGGTAAGATTGTGTGTGTATTCCACCTAACCCATACAACCCCCCCCCCCCCACGCCCCCCCCCCCCCCCTCGGGGCCGGGTGTGGTCTCTGCTGTGTCCTCCTCTTTGGAGGGACACCCCCCCAGCTTGGACCATATATTTGGCCCCCAGCCGAACGTTTCCGTTCCTTTTACAGGGGAGAGCAATAGAGAGAAGCCAGCCAGTCCTTATGCTTCTGAGCAGTTAGCCGTTCCCCTAGATGCAGGGGACTGCTTCATGCCTGCCAATGTGTTGGGGGTAGTTATGCGACGGCTTGCTGCGCTGGCTACGAGGCACACAGAGGTCTGCCCGTCTCGTACTGCCAGTCTGCATAACTCGGTTCAGCTCTTGTGGCGTTTTCCATGGGGACCCCTAGTGTCAACTCATCGACACAGTGTCGAGTGAGTGACAGACGGGGAACGTCTCAGTTACTGACATAACCTCAATTCCCTGATGGAGGGGACGAGACATTGTGTACCTCCGGCCACAACACTGAACCAACCGCTGAAAGCACCGGGTCTTTGACTCGGCTCCTCAGGGCAATACCTGATGTCGATGTGCAGCGTCACTCCTTTTATACCCATATGTCCGGGGGAGTGGCATGCAAATATCACTCGCCAATTCTCATTGGCCTTTTCTCAAGATCAGAGATGTCTGAGCTCCGCAGGAGCAACCCCTAGTGTTAATCTTATCGACACAATGTCTCGTTCCCTCCATCAGGGAACAGAGGTTACGTTAGTAACCGAGACGTTTTTGCTTTGTCATTATGGGGCATGGAGTGTAGATTGATGTGAAAAAAATATATATATTTAAAGCATACTGATGAGCCAAAACATTATGACTACTCAGGTGAAGCGAATAACATTGATCATCTCCTAACAAGGGCACATGTTAAGGTCTGGTAAATGAACAATCAGTTCTCCTAGTTAACATGTTGAATGCAGGAGAAATGGGCATAAGTAAAGATCTGAGCGACTTTGACAAGGGACAAATTGTTATGGTCAGAAGACTGGGTCAGAGCATCTCTGAAATCGGCAAGGCTTGTGTGGTTCCAGTCAGAAGTGGTGAGTACCTACCGACAGTGGTGTGATGAGGCACAAACCACAAACCGGCAACCACTCTGTCTCAATCACAAACCGGTGTTGGGCGCCCAAGGCTCATCGATGCGCAAGGGCAATGAAGGCTATCCCGTCGGATCCGAACCAACAGAAGGTCTACTGTGGCACAAGTCAGAGAAAATGTTAAGGATGGTTATGGGAGGATTGTGAAAAAACACAGTGTATCACACCCTGCTGTGTATGGGGCTGTGTAGCCACAGAGTCCCCATGATGACCCCTGTCCACTATCAAAAGCTCCTACAATGGGCAAGTGAATGTTGGAACTTGACCTTGGAGCAGTAGAAAAATGTCACCTGGTCTGATGAGTCCCGTTTTCTTATTTCATCATGTGGATGGCCGTGTAGGTGTGCGCCGTTTACCTGGGTAAGTGATGGCACCAAGAGGAACTTTGAGAAGACGAGAAGCCAGTGGAGGGAGTGTGATGCTCTGGGCAATGTTCTGCTGGGAAACACTGGGTCTGGCCATTCACGTGGACATCAATTTGACACATGTTACCTACCTAAACATCATAGCAGACCAGGTACACCCCAGCCACACTGCACACATTGTTTGGGAATGGTTTTAGGAACATAATGAAGAGTTCAAGATGTTGCACTGGCCTTCAAATTCCCCATATCTCAATCCGATTGGGCATCTGTGGGATGTGCTGGACCAACAAGTCCGATCCCCAGCAGCTCCGGGATCTTGTAGAGTCCATTCAGGGGTCCTTGTAGAGTATATATATATATATATATATATATATATATATATATATATATATATATATATAGTTTTTTTTTTTTTTTTTTATCATCTCGCACAACCTTTACTTTGGAACAATCTATTTACCAAAAAAAAAAATAAGATGAAAACTAATTCAGTAATTATTAATAAATGTATTCGCTCTTTTCAGCATGCTGGATTTCATGACCTATTACTCTTTCTGCAAAAATGTACTTCAATAATTGGTCCTTGCAGATTTTCCTGTCAATAGCACATCTTACTCTTTCTTAGAGACATACCTTGTACACTTTTAAATACAGTTTGAAAATGCAGCCAGCCCATTTTCTATCTCCCTTTAATTTCAGCAGCTGACAATGTTGCCGGTCTCGACAGCAGAAGGGCAATGTTAAGACAGTTCAAGCAGTGATAAGGTTAATAAATAGCTCCACAGCACTGAAATGCCATGTCAATTTGCAATGTCCGCCACATCTCCAACTTGGAAGGTGAGCTGCCTTCATAGTGCTTGGAAGTACAGGCATGCCTGAAACGGGCTGTAAATTGAATTTTAATGGCATTGTATAATATGCTGAGCCATGCACTTCTTTGCCAGCTCTTTTCTCAAAGTTTTCACAAAGCAGTCATTCTTATGACCCTGAATTATATATATATCTCCGTCTGCCTCAAAGATTTATCCAAACAACCTCTGAAGTGCAAATAGCACTAGATTTCCATGTACAATGTGCCGTTCATTTTTCATTTAGCAATGCCATTTAACTTTGTGTTTATTTTTCTGCATAAAACCAATGCATTTTAATATCATTAGTTGGGATCAAGTGTGATTGTACAGATCTAAAATAACATTTGTATGTTCAGTTGTCGGGCTACCACTCAGACTATTGATCGTCTCTGTGTTTGAGAAAAGGTAGTGAATGGCAAAAGTGTGTTGTTATTTGTATGCCCCCCAAATCCTTCTCACCAAGGTATAGTTTATAATCCCCATTAGCTCACATTCCCAAGATGCATTTGCATCTGAATTTCTTGTACATGTATAGAGTTCTTAAAGTAAGCATCTGTTTTTTGCTCCTTCTTTATAAATATATCATCTGTTGCTATATGTATGCACTGTTTAAAGGAAAATATCATATTAAACAATGCTACTGCTTTAACATTTTACATCAAACAAATACTAATCTTGCAGTTGATGAATACACAAGCTTCATTTGAGACATCCTTTTCACTATTTTTACTGCATGTATGCTATGAATCAAAATTGCTCCTCAATGTCCATAATTTAAATACTTTGTTGCTTGATTAAACAAATGATTGAGCCTTCAAGGTTTATCTCTTGTATTTAAAAAAGATTAAATAAGATGGGCTGATTTTCACCCAGATATTATGATATGAGTCATTATGAAAGGAACAAGGTTATCTTTATAGGATGCTCAGAGTGATCCACTTGTTATGCGGAAGAAAAAATTATAGCCTACCTTTGTACCAAAGGTTTATCTATCTTCATATTTGGAATTAGTTGTCACACCACTGAGCAATGAGACATAATATAATAGAGATTGTGCCTGCATTGAAAAGCTCTTTATCAATTTCATTATATCACATCTTTAGTATATTGAACAAACATATTGGGAGAATTTTACAGGCTTAAGTAGGCGTCTAAATTAAATAAGTAACTGTGCTTAGAGATTAGCTTTTATGATGATCCTCTGTAATCAAAGAATCTGCAGATATTTCTCAGCAAGGGCAACTAAATGCCAAAATCAATGGGAACATCTCCTTTGGGGTAATAATAATAACAGTACGAGTACATAAATGGGGAGACATATTATGGTAAAATAAATGAATAAATTATAAAGGGAATCTTGTGAAATCACAGGAACATATAAACTGAAATTCATCCCATGATAATGACCAGAATGTGCCAATTTCATTTTAGTACTTTACCCACTAGTAGATGAGTCTACATTAAAAGAAGATAGCATACATTAACCTGTGGGACACTTGTGTATTCCTCATCAGCTCAGAGGGTGAAAAATAATTCAGCTTGTTTAAATGTAAAACCGATAACAGCACTGGATGATAATATTTGAGAAAGTGATAAACCAGGACGAACAGACCTGGAGTGAAACAGCACTTAGTCCAACAGAGCTAAATTCATTTTGCTGGCTCACGGAATGAAGTTATCTGAATCAACTGTCCTCTGTATTCACCACAGGATATTGAGGAAGGCAAAGGTAAAATTACATCAGCATCTGCAAGCATTAAACTCCAGTGCCAGAGAAAGTTTGCCAAATCCATGAGAGATAATCTCAATCTCCTACTGCGCTCTGCAGGGACTAAAAAAACTTAAGAACTGATAGAATCCTCAGGCCACATAAAAGAGATGCTGTGGGCAAGAATACATTACAGAAGATTTGACCCAGCACAGAAATAAATGGGTTCAGTGAACATCTAATTATATGCAATGACAGCTGTCTGTAGTGTTAAGGGTCTACCCTCAGCGTGCATCATAAAAAAACACACAAACATGTGCTGTTGTTACCTTAAATAATTACCTACTCAAAAGAGGAAATTCTGCAATTATGTCAAGCAATGTCAGTTTTATTTGTATTGCGCCTTTCACAACACACATAATTTCAAGGCAGCATTACAGACAATTATGCAGCAACAGAAAATTATGATGTGATGTCCTAAAGTCCTTATATGATGGTTTAAGTGAATAACGCAATTGAAAATCATGCTATAAAAATTATTGTCTTTAAAGCCCCAGCGAGAAAGTCAAAGTTGATCATTTATTCATCTCTATGGTATTCCAAACCAGCATAACTCTTTTTCTTCTATAGGACACAAAAATAAGTAATTTAATGAATATCCATTGGCTGAATTCAATATAATGTCAGTACATGGTGACTCCATATGACTTCACATAGCACCCAAAAGTGTCGTGTCTCATTTACCAAGTTTTTTGAACATATGTGATCACTTTGTATAAATAGACCATTATTTAATTCATTATTCACTCTCAATTCAAAACAAATAATTTATAAATTGAATAAACAGAGCTGGAATCCAATATGGGAACAAAGTTGACATCATCAAATCTCATGACATCATGATGCAACCTCAGACATGTAAGTCATAGGTCATACATGTTTGGAACAACATGAGTGTGAGTAAATGATGACAGTATTTTCATTTTTGGGAGAACATTTTCTTTAAGATGATATGAAATCTAAGCTTTTAAAATTACTTTATTCGGACTTAAAGAAACAGTTCACCCAAAACATTTAATTCTCATTTATTCACCCTCATGCCATCACAGATGTGTGTGACTTTCTTTCTTCTGTAGAACACTTTTTAAAATTTTTAGAAGAATATCTTACTAATGCACCTCACAATGAATGACAATGGTAAAATGGCACTGTGTAATCAGAATTATAATGTTAAACTGACCATGGTCAGTTCCAGCGCAGCATTGCACTCAGGCAATGTCTACTCTAGATTTTGCCCATGTATCTAATCCATCATGATCTGCTCCCTATATTAACACAAGCAGTATAGTAATATGATCCATGTTCCAGCAGATTGCCAGAAGACAAACAATATCACTTTGCCAACATCTGTAATGGATTTGTATCCCATTTGTCCATGGTTAGAGAGCCAGTCACTTCGGATTGGCTAAAACCAATACTCTGATGCTAATAAAAAATAACTTATTGCTTGACTGAAATCATCATATACACATCAAAGCATGGCTGTAGTGAGATCATGCTGCTTGAATGTCTCTGTCTTTTTGTGATTTATACAAATAGTAAAATTTGAACATTGATGCAATGGGATGAAATCAGAGGTATGATTTTTATTAGCTGCCACTGCAGTCTGAGTCACTCCAACACCGAAGATGTACAGGGGCTTAACCTGGGAGGGAGACAAGAGCACCCACACATGCTGCTCACATTTCAGAATAACCTCACATGAAAAATGAATCAGGTGAGAAATTGAAATGCCATTAGAACAGACACTGTTCACAATAGAGTGAGTGACTCTTATCTGGAGAAGAGGTTGTTTTTAATTAAAAAGTTAAGGGATTCAATTGTTTAAAAACAATCGTAGCCTAGCACCACTTCCCCCGTATAGTTTAAAGTAATAGCCTAATAATAATAATAAAAACAAAAACAATTAAAGCAATTACATGGGTCTTTTAGCCTAGTTATCATTCCTGCCTCGTCTGGGGGTTTATACATAGCCTCCGAAAAACCATAGAGGGCTTCTTGTATTTTAAACATGTGACTGGGTGAGAGAAAGAGCAGCGAAATCCAAGCGCCAGTGTCTGCCAGGGTCTATCCATTGAAATTTGGCTCTGTCTGACACACACACACAAACGGACAACGGTGTAAAGTAGGAGGGTCAAGCATAGCTATGTGTTGTTGCTGACTTTATGAAGGAATATACATTGCCACTTTCAATAGACACTGAGAAGCCTCACAGTATCGCAATCCGTCGGTGGATATTTTCCTCTGCTCGCGTGAATCTGAGCCACGCACTTTATCCGATAGCCGCGGTCCGTTTCTGTCTAAGGTGTTAGTGGATTTATATTCGGCAAGACGATGTTTGACTAAGGGTCCTTATTTCTTCTTCAAGGAACAATTCAAATCTCTACACTGATAACATACCTTCGCTTTATCATGGGAGCGATTCGTTAACGAAGTTCGCAAGGGGAGTGTAGCGCAAATTTAAACGCCGACGTATGGACCAATCTTTCGTCCATTTTGTCTTTAACGCCAAATAATTGTCTTTACTTCGTTAGGTTTAACGTAGGTATCTGTTATTTTTGCACGCAACGAGTTTTGACGTGTTGGGGTAAAAACAAAAACGTAAAGGACATGATCGCGTGAAGTTTGAGCATCGATGTGGTGAGTTTATTTATTTATCTTGGATATGTTATGCATTGCAAAGATAATCGTTGTCTCTTGCTGACTCGCAGACGACTTACAGCGGGTCAACTTTGAACAAATGCAAACCGAGTGCCATGGCATGGTATATGAATGATGGCCGTATATCAGCCCATTGAAACTGCACATAAGTTCCTGTGATCCCTTAAAACCATTGACGTATTTATGAGTTGAAAGGTGTCATTCGATGCTTGATACATAGACAACTCTCTCTCTCTCTCTCTCTCTCTCTCTCTCTCTCTCTCTCTCTCTCTCGCAGGCACGCAGATACCAAATAATGACTCTTGAACTGACTCTTTAATTGTCAAGGATACATAAATATAAATAGTTTACAATTAAGATCACTATGCCAAGGAAAATCATTATAAGCTACATACTTAAATACACAATCTATAAAATGAACCTTAAAAGTTTGCTACCCAGTGTTTGCATTGCTTTAAAATATAACATATGTTATTGGGAATATGATATTTCATTTTAGACAAATCCAAGTATGTGCATGGACACCTCAGCAGAGAGCATTTTTTTTGAAAGATGTACAGTATGTGTAAGCTTAAATACAGTAGGTGAAGCTCATGAATTTCCTAGAGTCATCTTTGAACCATGCATACAAAGTAACAGTTTGAAATTATTTAACTAATACTGTGTAATTTCAGTGCCACTAGTGGCACTAAACAGAATTGCAAAAATAACAAGAGAACAAGGTTTAGAGCAAGTTTACCAAACCCTCACTGATCTTCTATAGAGTGCAGTTGATTCCGGAATTAAAAATTCCATTAATTTGTTCCATGGGTGAATTCATTTTTAACGATAACTTACAAACCCTAAAAAAAAACAAACAAACAGACCTACCGTGGGCTCCGAGGTTGTTAATCAATGGTACTAAATGCTTCTGTTGAAACCATCCATCTGTGTGTTTCAACAATTTTTTCTAAATTGTATTTAATAGCAAAATTCCTGCTGAAAAACTACTGTAGAATACCTATAATCCTAAAGAGAAACGCTCCACCAATCAGAAAATTGTGATGAACAAAAGTGTGCCAAATGCCAGTGTTGCATGTAGCACTGCAAATGACACAATCGAGTCGCTATTCCTACACTCTAAAAATACTTGTACATTTGCAAATATCTAATGTTTTGCAATACAATTTAAATATAATGTTTCTATACTTAGTTAAAAAAAAAACATTTGATGTTTATAAGTCATTTACATTGCTTCGTGAGATTGTAGCTTATGCCCTCAGTAAGTACACAGTGTTGTAGCATTATATTTTTGTCTGCTTTTCAAAAACTTTTTTTGCTTCAAATTAAAGTTTGTAATCTTGAAAATCACCAGAGGGGATGGTTGGTTTGGCTATATTTTGGTTTGTCTCTTTTACGAAGGATTTGATGAAATCCCTATGGAAGAATGACATGGGAAAAATAATTCCCACAACCAAGATGGCAGAAAAAGTAGGTGGCCACTGTTGTGCATGATGGTTCAGATGAATTGGAAGTCACACCTAAAACTCACATCATTGGTTTATTCAATTTTGTGGTGTCTATTGAAAAGTATTTTAACATCAAAAACATTACACATGACATTTGCTTTGGTAGAAACCTGAGAAGTGTTCTTTGAGGAAGAAAACTGAAACTCAATCTAATGGATTAAAGCCATTCCTAAATGACAGGCAGCCACTGCCAGATCCTTCTTTGAGTCTCTTTTTATGACTGATTGCACATTTAGTTTGATGTGTTTGGTTTATTGAGGTGGACAAACCTTGTGTGTGAGTTGTTGGAGAGTTTATTTTCTCTGTGTGAGTACCTTTAGCCCTGCACAGAGGACATTTTTGCAAAAAAAAAAAAAAAAAAAAAAACTGGCACAACACTGACATGCTGAATGCTACATTCACATTTCCCTGTGTGAAGGGTGTATGTGTGTGTATGTGCCTTTGTATCCCAGCTGTCTCTCATCACTGCTGTCTGCTGGCACAGTTTTTGCCATTTGCAAAAATACCATTTAGAGCTTCTGGTGGCCACATAAAATACACAAAAAAAAGACCTTTTAGTGCACCATTTGCACACATACATGCATACTTCAGCATCAAGTGCCATGTTAGCTCAATGACTCATTCATCTGAATGGATCATGTACTGATGTGTGGTATAGCCATGGATGAGAGCTTGTGAGAGCCAGTGAAATACCTCTCCGAGTCCAGTGAATGTGCCTCAATGGAGCCTTTTTCATTCAAATTGTTGTCTGCAGGTAAAGTGGCTCCCTAACAAGTCCTCAAATTAATGAATGACTCATGCGTGAAGGCCCTTCTGCAGCAATTCCAGGACATCAGAAATTTCACAGCGTAGACTGATTGGTTGAACATGCAGCAAGCAGACAGGCCTGAGCAGGAGCAAAGCTTTATGATGGTGCACCCGAACCCCATTATTTTATGATAATGAGCTGGATCACTGTATCCATCCCGATGTGCAAATTTCTGCGATACAAACATGTGAAAAGACAGGCACGGGAACATTGGCTCACTGATTAGAACTTTAACAAAGAGACCCTCAGGATTTTGCAGTTGAAAAGAAGTTAAAGATGTGACATGACGCCTTTAAACATGGCAAACAAAATCCTTGAAATGTGTATGATATTGAGAGATAAGAAAGCAACACTACTGAAAGGTTACAGTCATCAGCATTCACAGTTTATTCCATGACATATGGCAATTGTTGATTTTTACAATCTATGCCTGTGTTTTGAAGAAAGAACCTCTGTATCAGACTGTGCACCTTAGAAGATGGTAAAACTTGGATGCAGCAATATTCAGATTATTTGAATTTTTGCTCTTTTAAAATACGTTTTTACAATATGTGTTACATCCAAACCACAATTGGTGATTACTTTTGAACCTTGCTTGTAAATAAATATATACTACAGACCAGTCTGGCCATTCTTCATTGACCTCTCTCATCAATAAGACGTTTACATCTGGAGAACTGCCACTCACTGGATGTTTTTTTGTTTTTGGCACCATTCTGAGTAAATTCTAGAGTCTGTTGTGCGTGAAAATCCCAGGAGATCAGCAGTTACAGAAATACTCGGTCTAGCCCTTCTGGCAACAACAAATATCCATGCAATTATCTAATCAGCCAATCGTGTGGCAGCAGTGCAGAAAATCATGCAGATATGGGCTAGGAGCTTCAGTTAATGTTCACATCAACCATCAGAATGGGTTAAAAGTGTGATCACAATGATTTGGACCGTGGCATGATTTTTTTGATGCCAGATGGGCTGGTTTGAGTATTTCTGTAACTGCTGATCTCCTGGGATTTTCACACACAACAGTCTCTAGAATTTACTCTGAATATTTTCTCAAAAAACAAAAAAAACAAAAAAATCAGATAGGGGCAGTTCTATGGATGGAAATGCCTTGTTGATGAAAGAGGTCAACAGATAATGGACAGACTGGTTCAAACTGACAAAGTCTATGGTAACTCAGATAACCGCTCTGTACAAATGTGGTAAGAAGAATAGCATCTAAGAATGCTATTCTGATATGCGGGTTGGCTTTGTTTTGGCGGCATGAGGGGACCCTACACAATTAGGTAGGTGGTTTTAATGTTGTGGTTGATCTGTGTATATCAAATCATTGTCTATTTATTATAACAAAAACCCAACATGGCTGATGAAGTGGAGAAGTCCCTTTGGTCATTAATTCTATTGTTGTGCACATATGTGTAACTCTCAAAATAAATCGATAAATTTTAATTTGAGAATGATTGTATTCTTGTATGCAATTTTCACCCTTATGTCATTCCAAACCTGCATTACTTTCTTTCTTTTGCGGAACACAAAAGGAGGTTTTAAAAAATATAATGCACCATCTTTTCAATACAATGGCACTGGATTGTTCCCCTAAATGTAAGTAATTTTTCAGTTAAATTTTAGGCCCATTATATTGAGTGATATATAAGAACCATAGGCTTCTTATATTCTTCTTTAAAAAGAAGACAATGTACTGTTTACTGGGATTAATGGCTGTACTGCTTGAAGTCTTAAGCGGATACATGGCCAAGTAAAAGTGAGAACTTTACGATCAAGAATATAATAATAAAAATTAAAGCAGTATCTTGTGAATTACCACTGGCTCTGTGCATTTTTACAGTGGGTTTACAGCTAACTCGTAATCAATTCTTTGTTGTGTTTCATTCAAACTAACCAACGTTTTAATGAAATGAACCCCTCCATTTAATGGTCATGGTTAATTGATATAGTCTAAAACCACTTTGCATATGTATGGCCTAACTTTGAAAAGCCAGGCTATTTAAACAGGATGACTAATTAAAATCATAATTTATGGGCTTCTGTATTACTGATCATCAAATTATTATATTAATGATCAAAATAATGGCTAGCTTATTGTTCATGCTCCCTCAAAGATCAAAAGCTTGATTAGTATAGTTTTGTATTCCAGCTAATCTGATTTTGATAAATAAAAAAAATGTGTGTGTGTGTGTTGCACCCTAGAAATTGAGAAGCATTTCTAAACCCTCATTAAAATGTGTGCCATGTCCATAGAGACATCATTCTCTCAAGGGAATGTGTGATATTAAATGTAGTGTTCACATGTCTGCTCATCAACACTCTGGCATTAGTACCATTTTAATGTATACCTTTTTTATGTGTTTCTTTATCTCATTGCTTTCTTTTTCTGTAATACTGGGTCCTACATTGTCCTTTTGAGTAATGATCACAGACAAGCTTATTGAAAAGATTGTCATTTATGGATCTAGAGGTTGCAAAAAGATTGTGCATGAAATATACTTTGGCTCTATATTTGCTCAAGTTTATTATGGGTATATTAAGGTTAGTTGAATGCAATCAACAGTAAAATATTATGTTAGATGAACCTGATCATTGCTACAAATTGATGTTATTTGGTCTGATGCTATGTGTTTCGTTTAGAATCTGACAATTATTTTTGCTTCTTGGGTTGTTTGCTCCTTGAGGTCTATTTCTCAGAGTGACAACAAGATTAGAGAGAATATTTGATTTAGCATTAATCATCCAGAACAATGACTGTCATTATTTACCCTCCCTTTTGGTCTCATTGACTGACATACAACTAGTATTTCGTATTTATTTTACTGCATATCTTCTTGGACATTCTCTTTGATATGTTACACACATCACCACCACACACATCTTTTTCTACACATCCTTTTGTTCTCAAAACGAAACATGGATAAATAATTATTACTTGCAGCCAGATTATTTTGCAAAGAAACCTTTTACCTTCGGGCACACAATGAAAGGCAGTTTAATTGGGTTAGTGAATAGCTTAGCTAATTAGGAGTAAAAGCTCATTAGTCAGCATAGAGAGGAGGATGTGAAGTGTATCAGTTCCTGTTTCAGAATGTGAAGGTGGTTTCAGGGATGACTTGAAGACAATGCTGAAAGAAAACAAAGGGATCCTATTGTAGAAATTGTAATAAAACCTTGTAGTCAACTTTCACCCCTGGATACACAGTCATGCAATAATAAAAGTTATCCACCCTACAGAAATTTAGAGTAGGAAATATTTTTTAAAAAGTGGCTTCATTTGCATGCTTCCTGCTGAGACATCCAAAGCTCAGTGCAGTTGAACAAGTTTTATATGAAAGAATTGAACTGATGCCCTGAGTCCAAAGTGCACACTTGAGTCTATCCTCTGAACATGGTGGACTAAAATGCCATTGAGAACACAAGATTGAGAGTTCCCAAATCTCATAATCTCAACCTTTCCAACACTACTTCTAAGGTTGATCTTAATTTGAGATTAAATATTTTCTCTTATATATTAGTTGATTTTTTTTTTTTTTTTTTTTTTACTTCCTGGGAGATTTTGAAAAAAAATTTGGTTAGATGGAATTGTAGATGGCATGGTAGCATGATTGTACAAGGACACATAATAATGTGTTTATATTTGGCATTAATTTTGCACTCTTGCAGTCATTTCATTCAGAAACTTTTTGTTTCAATAACCTTGCCTAGACATATTTCTTGTAAGCAACAAAAGATAGCTAATAGAATAACAGCTTTTCTCATTATTTGATTTGGCTAAATAGATATTCTTTACTTTTGCTCTTAGTTTTTTGTCAGTTATTTATTAATCCTTACACCATCACTTTGTGAGTCATACTGGAGTGTAATGAATTGAAGGAATGCCGATAATGTCACATGCCAGCAGGCATGTTGGTAGGAGTTTGGGGTCAATCAGACAAATGTGTTCTTGCGCTAAAAAACCTAGATGCAGCACAACGAATTTTATAGAACACAGGTGTCTCGAGACACATTTTTAACAGTACAGCACAACTTTGCCATCCCACTTTTGCAGCTGTCTTGGTTCCGAAAGTATTTTTCCCATTCATTACTTCCATAGACATTTGATAAAATCCTATATTAAGAGTTTTAAGCCATGTGTTTCCTTAAAAGGTTACTTCAGGATTTAGCATTAAGCTTTGTATCAGTAGAAAACCAGTAGTATTTTCTAATTACCGAGCTCCCCCCCCCCCCTCATATCCCTCTGAGATGAGAGATTTATTTATTTTTAGTCTGGAAAAAATCCTCCGATGACGCAAAAATCGTCATTTTGCGTCATCGGAGGATTTTTGGTCCAGAGGCTTAAAACTACAGCCGGTATTCCGCATGTTTTCACCACGCCCATATGGGGCGGGATCTCACTCACAGAATGTGAAGATAGTGTCAGCCATCTTTCTGTAGAAGCTAAGAAAACAGGCTCTTGCTCTGTGTAGAAAGGTTGTATACAAGTAGGCTAATCACGATGGCGGAATGTAGTTTTGAAGTTGAAATGGCAGAAGGGGATTTCGAAGAACTGTTGCGAGAATCTGATGCTCGCGCTACCTGTACGATGTACGCCGCAATACAGCGATGAACAGAGGCTGGAGCAGCTGCTGTAGCAGGGGAGCAAAACCTGCTTGGCAGGCAGGAGGAAGAGAGTGTTAAATTATATTCAGACTGGAGTTGGGGCGGACTAGTGGTGTCAGTGCTCTCGCTGTGCGCCTATGGAAACAGATAGAGAGTCCTATTGCTGTCGCGAATTTCAGCGATACTGGACGAGATCGCTGAATCCGCTGATGAAACTGCACCGATAACATGAGCATGTATAACTGAGCACCCAAGTTTTGTATCACACATGGACAGGGGAGTCCTGGAAACTTATTTTAGGATCCCGAAGATAAATTGGAAACGCCAGCCAAAGCCCGCAGGGACAAAGCAAAGCAAGTGCATTCTGGGAATTGTTGTCTTTCAGCCACATGTGTAAAAAATACATTTTCTGCCTTTTCTCTGTCTAGAATGCTTCAAATTCAAAAATTATTTCACATTTATACAATATAAATGACCAATTTTAAATACACATTCATCTTCCCAGAGGTGAAGTATCCCTTTAACAATGACGAAAATCACTGCTTAACCACCATATTAATATGCATCATTGAAGAAATTAACTAGCTAGTCATGATTGTTTCCATAGCTGTAGTAACTATAACCAATATTACTGTGATCCATTGTTTGAACCACGTTGGTTCAACAATATAGAGCTGCGACCAAAGCTCACTTTTGAGTAATGTACCTCAGCTCTGATGGGAATCATAACACTACAAATTTGATTTGAAGTAGCAAAAAATAAATAACTAATTTTTTTTTTTCACTTTTACCCCATGAAAATCATACAAAAATATAAAGGTATACATGACTGTGTACTTACCCTTTTTTCCTGAGGGCATGAGCTACAATCCAATGAAAAAAATATAAAACTATTGAGTTATAGTTGTTGATTATAAGGATAGAAACTATATAATTTTATTTTATCTCGTAAAAAAATAAGTAGTTTCTAGAGTGTAAGGAGACTCTATTGCATCATTCACAGTCATGCAGTACATATATAAGTTATCATTAAACATTTAGATATAATTTATTTTAATAAAGTATTCCATTTTGCTCCTTTCAAAGGCAAAGATGAATACTCCACATTTATTTGATAGCACTGGCATCTTTTTAACACTGTAAAAGTGACAAAGTAACACAATTTTATATCTCTATTTGATAATCCATATGCAAAAAGAAGCCCACACACTATTCATAGAAGAAAGACATAAATTACTACATGCGAGATGCGTATAATTTTACTGAAAGTGAGCAAACGTTTCGGTCACAGATGACCTTCCTCAGTGCTTGCATTTGAAAACACATCTGCTAAAAAAACATTTAGGTTTATAATTATGAGTGGTACAATGTGATGCTGTTGCATATCTGAAAACATCTTTTCAGTTTCAAGAATTTTGTCATCTTGATTGTTCTTTCTCTTTATTAAATGAATAATGTCCCTCGCCCATCCACAAAAAAATAAATAAATAGAAAAATAAAAAATTACACGATTCTAGTTTTTAGTTCCAGGATTGTTGTAAGCACTAAAAATCTGCATCAAATAATTCACTCAGTTGCATAACTAGTCAAAGTGCTCTCAGAGAAAAATGGTATACCATTTTAGCTTTTTGTCATTTAGACAGCCATATATGTAAATTTCCTTTCTTATTACAGGGATGGCTCTAGTGTTAAAATGATTCATCCCTCTAGGGGACTACACAGCATCTTGTCATTTACATAACAAATTAAAATATGTGTTTTTAAAGCCAGATAAATCAAAAATTGTCATGTAGCATGGCAAAGGTGACAATGCAAAAAAGAAAGAAAAAAAAGACAAAACAAAACCTTTGTCGTGGTAAAATCAAACATACCTCTGAATAATTATCTCAGTAAAAAATAAAAAAATTATTCTCTCCCACCAAATTCTTTCTTAATTTATCTCACACATTCTCTTATTTAATTTCATAACTATCCCCATTTATGTGTTTACACTTTGTCATCCATCATTTATTTCTATCTTCATCCCACACACTGGCATATTTTATGCATCAGTTTCCTTTTGGGCCTTCCACACCTCACAGCTGTCAAGTCAATTCAAGTTAGTTTATTTGTGAAAGCACTTGCCCAATTACATATGATTTCAAAGCAGCTTTACTGAAAATACTGCCTTAATCAACATAAAGTTGTGTAGGAACAAACAGAATTGTCCCCTTTGTTCCCCTTATGACATTTCAGACAAGCCAAAGGGTATTTCAGGCGTGTTCAATTATGTTTAACTGGCACCGTTGGTGCTGTTCATGTTTCCACAGTTGATGATAAAAAAGAAATACATTTCTCTCTCAGGCTAGATGTTTTATTTGTTTTATAAAAGTATATCTTGACTCCTGGTTCAGGGTGGAACAGTTTAACAATATTTGATGAAGTGCATTGTTTTTGTAACACCGATATTGTCAAATAATGCCCTTGTAAACTGGGAATGACACATACCTGATATTATTCTTGCGGATAATAAAGAAAATCCTATTACTGCTCTGGGTGGGTGGAGATAATGTTATGTATAGCAGCAGATTGATTGAAATGAACAGTGCTCTCAATGGAAACGTGTTCACACACAGATCTGGGCTGTTAACTTAAGGTTACAATTAGAGAGAGGTTGCAGTTAAGGTAAAAGTTATAGAGATCACAACCCTGCTCTCTTTGCCATACTGCTCTTGAGTATTATACTGTCATTTTTTCTTAAACGTAAGTTAAGGCGATTGTACACTGTACAATTTGTATTGTCCTTTAATATTGTTGCTTGTCATACTGTTCAGTATGATCCCAGTGAGATCTTCTTAGACATTGCTTGACATTATGTCAGCTTGTACGATACACATTGTAGCCAAGACTTTGGTCCGGAAGTTCTTGAGTGACAGCATTAACTGGGTGATTTATCTCATCAGGCCCTCACAGGAGCAGTCACAGTGCAAAACTTGCACACATAAGTTTCTGACAGCACCAGAATTTCGTTGGTGAACATGTCACACTAAGCGATCAAAGACTGCCAATTTTGCTCTAAGACAAGATAAAAAAATTTTTATAACAGAGACAACAAAACTGTTGCCAAAATTGTACAGTGTGAAACGGACTTACTATTACTCAAGATTAACTTATTGTGAATTAAATGTACACTTTTTAATCATGACTTTTTCACCTGTCAAAGTAGAGCTACCATTTTAAAAGGAAGAAAGAAAGAAAGAATGAAAAACTGGAGACGTGTAGCAATGCTTTGCTCTCGGGTGAATTGTAAATAGTGATTTTGCACAAAAGCAAAGTGCTTGTTACTCAGGGCAGAAAACTAGCAAGTAAAAAGAATTGCTGATGGAAATGTGGAGATTGCGGCATTTGAAAGGCCCTCTTTTTGTGGTGCACTGTGGTGCTGAAGTGCTGTGTATTGTAGGATCCCTACTGAGTGGTTACTGTATTCCACTGAGACTTCCTCATAAATATGCATGAAGAAGTACGGGTGTCTGCATTGAAGAATTAGATGTCATGCAGCAAATGCCTTGCTTTTAAATCTGCTGTAATCACAGCAGAAAGCATCGTAGCCCAGATTGGGGCTATATTCACACCATTTTGGATATGCTTATCTGCATGTTTCATACATTGTATAGTTCTTTGGGTGATGAGTGTGTACAACTGTACAAGCAACACCCACTCTTTACAAGAAAGGCCTCCTATTGAATAAAGGCCAGGGGTGGACAGCTTATGATTACGGTTTAAAGGAAGCTTTATCATAGATAAGATCTTCAGTGGCCAACAGCTATATAATTTTTTATGCCATCACCATCTGCACTGTATTAAAATTGATTATACTGAAGTATATGCATAAAAGGGCTTTTCTTATTTATTTATATATCTCAATAATTAGAGGTTAGGCTTAGTGGTGATACACAGTATCAATGCATCCAATCAGGTGCATATTGCATTTTCTGAAGGATCTTATCTTAAAGTGTCTTGGTTACCCTATAGTTCCATCTGTCTTTGCATCCCCTTTTACACCGTTTCATATAAGAATGATTATTTTAGATAGTCACCCACACATATAGTCACATGATAAACATGACTTGCCAGACTGTCATCAGAATGCAGTAATGAGATGCTTTTCCAACATAAGGTTTGGACATGGCAGTGAAAAATGATTGACAGCTCTTGGTGGAAATATGACTATAATAACAGTGGTTAGAACAAGGGGTGGGACAGTAGCAGAGTCTGATAACTAACTGCTGAGAGAGATGTTGAAAATGCTCTAATTCTCTCCCATGGCACCTGTTTACCATGGGACTAAAACGCAGTGCCTACATTTTAACAGTATGGTGTTGTCATCTTGTAATGCAGTTTGCACTTGAGCTGAAAGGTTTTTGGTAAGTTATAAATAATTTGGCTTAATATAAGCAGCATGATTTTAGGGAGAACCTTTTTATTTCGAATAACAGCAGTCGCACAGCGGATGTTAAAACTGGAGTAATATGCGCAGAAGGTTCTTATTATCTTATTTACAACATTCCATTGTTAATTTTGTGATACTTTGTTCCTATGAAGTACTAAAACACTCATTACATACAGATTTCTTTCTTTTTTTTTTTCTTTCTTTTTTTACTTGAATACATTATAATTCTCACAGAAAATTTGTAAATTATTCCCAAAATGAATCATCGTAGTTTTCATGGCCTCAAGGATACAGAATTTACTGCTAATTGCCTGCATGTGTATGTGTGCACTTTTATATTATAGGAACAGTTGTGTTTTGGTAAATTTGTCTGGATAGATGCAGGGGTTAAATTGGGCCAAAAGAATATTTAACGGTGTTCCAGCACATTTAATTCAAAAGAGAAAAATAAACAAGTTTGTTTTTCAGTAAATTCCATTTCCTGTATGCTCGAAAAGGGACATCATGCACCTACTTTTTTTTTTTTGAGGGGGCTTTAATGTGATAGTTAACCCAAAAATGAAAATTCTCTCATCATTTACTTACCCTCATGCCATTCCAGATGTGTATCTTTCTTTTTCTGCGAATACAAATTATGATTTATAGAAAAATATGTCCATACAATGGAAGTGAATGGGTGCCAAAATATTTTTTTTAACAACCCAATAAAGATTGAAACAGAACTTGCACTTAGATCATTAGGCATTTTCATTATTAGTAAAAGATTGTGGGGTTGTGGGCACCAGAATCACCACCAGATTTAAGGTCTCACAAATACCAGTTTAACCTCATCGTTCCTCTGAAGTAAAGGTGACTGTATGCTTACTAGTGTACCTTGTGTGCATTTAGGTGAGTGTTTGTGGGGCTGAAGCCATGCTGATTTTCCATACCGGGTGGTGGAGTGTGGTCTTGCACCAGAGCCTGTGCTGCTGAAGCATTGTGCTGCTCCCTCATGGCTCTATGGGAGCTGCTGCTGCTGCTGCTTCTGCTGACTTTCAGCCTCCACTGCTGGCTGACAGGCTCTGCCAGCTTAGCTGAGGAAGGCCCTTCAGGGCCCCTGGACTGGCTTCTCTCTGACAAGGGTCCCTTTCACCACTCACAGGAATACACTGAGTTTGTGGAGAGGAACCGCCAAGGTTTTTCTACGAGATATAAGATCTACAGGTGAGTGAAGAGAGTGCTAATTCAGCTGAGACCAAATACATATTGAATATATATAACTGAGGATATAAATTATATGTTTTACATAACGTGCAAATATTACAGGCGCACTCTGGTTTACAACTAACAAGTAAAGGATTCAATCACCCAAATCTGGAAAAAATAAATAAAAATGTCATCATTTACTCCCATCATGTTGGTCCAAACACAAAATACATCATGATAAATGTTTGATTAAAGTTTGATTAAATCAATAGCAATGAATGGGGAATGAATGTTTTAAAAAGGTTGCAAAGGCACCAAAAAAACGGTCATGAAAGTTGTCCAGATGACTTCTGTGATGAACGGACCAAAGTTTTATAAATTTTTTACTAAAAATCTCCACATCCACATTGCACTTAGCTCTCTTAGAAGTAGAGATGTCCAATTCACGAACAAATCATTATTTTGAGTCAAAACAGGTTAGGGATAGTTCACCTAAAAATGTCAATTATATCATGATTTTCTCACCCTTGTATTTTTAAAACAATATCCAAGCTCTGAATGTCCGTATAATGTAGTGAATGTTGGAAAGAACTTTGAATCTCCAAAAATCACAAGTCAGCATAAAAGTAATCCATATGACTCCAGTAGTTAAATCCATGTCTTCAGAAGTTATATGATAGGTGTGGGTGAGAAACAGCGCAATGTTTAAGCCTTTTTTTCTCTATAAATCTCCACTTTCACTTCCACATTCTTCTTCTTTTGTTATTTGGCAATTCACATTTTTGTGCATATTGCCACCTACTAGTTGGGGCTGGTTAAAGGTGGACATTTATAGTTAAAAAGGACTTATGTTTATAAGGAATATTGATCTGTTTTTCACCCACACCTATCATAGAACTTCAGAATACATGGACTGAACCACAGGAGTCATATGGATTTTTTTTTATGCTGACTTAAATTCACTTGCATTGTGAGGACCAACAAAGCTGAGATATTCTACTAAAAATATAAGCATGTGTTCTGCAGAAAAAAAAGAAAGTCATACACATCTGCAATGGCATGAGGCTGAGTAAATGATGAGATATTTTTGTTTTATTTTTGGGTGAACTATTCCTTTAATCGATCTGCTGATCCATCTGTATGATTTATTCTTGAATTGGACTGATCTGTTCAGCTTCATTCCACATTCACTCTAATTGCTTGGAAGAGTTCTGCAAAATGTCTTGTATAAAAACAATCCATATGGATTTGAAATGACATGAGCGTGAGTAAATAATTACAGAATTAAAACTATTCCTGTAAAACATTGTAATAAAACAGTTATGCAAGACCAAATGCATTGGAAGTCAGGGCATGTCTTGATACTAAATTGACTGAGAAGAGCTCAGTGACAGGAAATTAACGTTTGAAAGGAGATCAGGATATTTCATCACATTTACAACACAGAAAGAGTTATAATATATATATATATATATATATACAGTTGAAGTCAGAAGTTTACATACACCTTAGCCAAATACATTTAAACTCCTGACATTTAATCATAGAAAACATTGCCTGTTTATGGTCAATTATGATCACTGCTTATTTTAAGAATGTGATACATCAGCGTAATTGTAGAGAGAATGGTTTATTTCAGCTTTAATTTCATTCATCACATTCCAAGTGGGTAAGAAGTTTACATACACTTTGTTAGTATTTGGTAGCATTTGGGTAGCCTTCCACAGGCTACTCAAAATAAGTTGCTGGAATTTTGGCCCATCCTCCAGACAGAACTGGAGTAAATGAGTCAGGTTTGTAGGCCTCATTGCTTTTTCAGTTTTGCCCACAAATTGTCTATTGGATTGAGATCAAGGCTTTATGATTGTGATGGCCACTCCAATACCTTGACTTTGTTGTCCTTAAGCTATTTTGCAACAACTTTGGAGGTATGCTTGGGGTCATTGTCCATTTGGAAGACCCATTTGTGACCACACTTTAACTTCCTGGCTGATGTCTTGAAATGTTGCTTCAATATATCCACATAATTTTCCTTCATCATGATGCCATCTATTTTGTGAAGTGCACCAGTCCCTCCTGCAGCAAAGCTCCCCAACCATATATATATATATATATATATATATATACAGTGTATATATATACAGTGTATATATATATATATATATATATATATATATATATATATATATATACACTCACCTAAAGGATTATTAGGAACACCTGTTCAATTTCTCATTAATGCAATTATCTAATCAACCAATCACATGGCAGTTGCTTCAATGCATTTAGGGGTGTGGTCCTGGTCAAGACAATCTCCTGAACTCCAAACTGAATGTCAGAATGGGAAAGAAAGGTGATTTAAGCAATTTTGAGTGTGGCATGGTTGTTGGTGCCAGACGGGCCGGTCTGAGTATTTCACAATCTGCTCAGTTACTGGGATTTTCACGCACAACCATTTCTAGGGATTACAAAGAATGGTGTGAAAAGGGAAAAACATCCAGTATGCGGCAGTCCTGTGGGCGAAAATGCCTTGTTGATGCTAGAGGTCAGAGGAGAATGGGCCGACTGATTCAAGCTGATAGAAGAGCAACTTTGACTGAAATAACCACTCGTTACAACCGAGGTATGCAGCAAAGCATTTGTGAAGCCACAACATGCACAACCTTGAGGCGGATGGGCTACAACAGCAGAAGACCCCACCGGGTACCACTCATCTCCACTACAAATAGGAAAAAGAGGCTACAATTTGCAAGAGCTCACCAAAATTGGACAGTTGAAGACTGGAAAAATGTTGCCTGGTCTGATGAGTCTCGATTTCTGTTGAGACATTCAGATGGTAGAGTCAGAATTTGGCGTAAACAGAATGAGAACATGGATCCATCATGCCTTGTTACCACTGTGCAGGCTGGTGGTGGTGGTGTAATGGTGTGGGGGATGTTTTCTTGGCACACTTTAGGCCCCTTAGTGCCAATTGGGCATCGTTTAAATGCCACGGCCTACCTGAGCATTGTTTCTGACCATGTCCATCCCTTTATGGCCACCATGTACCCATCCTCTGATGGCTACTTCCAGCAGGATAATGCACCATGTCACAAAGCTCGAATCATTTCAAATTGGTTTCTTGAACATGACAATGAGTTCACTGTACTAAAATGGCCCCCACAGTCACCAGATCTCAACCCAATAGAGCATCTTTGGGATGTGGTGGAACGGGAGCTTCGTGCCCTGGATGTGCATCCCACAAATCTCCATCAACTGCAAGATGCTATCCTATCAATATGGGCCAACATTTCTAAAGAATGCTTTCAGCACCTTGTTGAATTAATGCCACGTAGAATTAAGGCAGTTCTGAAGGCGAAAGGGAGTCAAACACAATATTAGTATGGTGTTCCTAATAATCCTTTAGGTGAGTGTGTATATATATATATATATATATATATATATATATATATACATATATATATATATATATATATATATATATATATATATATATATATATATATATATATATATATATTAAAATATGTTACACTCTGGCAACAGTACAGGATATATATATATATATATATATATATATATATATATATATATATATATATATTAGTATATAGCATTTACCATTGCCAGAGTTTAACATATTTTGATAAGAAATATAATCTAGTCTAATGATCTATCTAAAGATCTGTGTAATATATAACTGATTAATTATAATTTCATTGTATTCCCCAAGTTTATTAATCATACACGTATGGGCCTTCAGTGATATTAATATTTTGTGTATTGAATATTCTAATAGCCTTCGATTAGTTGAAGTGAACTTGGTCAAAGTAACGTATTTTTAAGATATTTGTTAAATTGCCCTTCTTCACTGCAGCTCTTAAATTGATGGTGATTTGTCATACATCATTTCCTTCATTGCAGGGACAGTTATTGAAAATGCATCTGTCCTCAGAAGCTATAGGTGACATCTAATTTGTGGGAGCTACTTCGTAGCTGCTCTTATTGGCCCTTCGTCAAAACATTGACTTTTTTTTTTTTAGTTTGTTGGCTAAATGTGGTGCATCAGAGGCTCATTGCACCATCTGCAAGATTAATAGTCTTATTATGTGGCCAACTGATTAGTGGGTTCTTAATTCTTATTACTCTGCATTATCACCTGTTCCCTTGAGAAGATACTGTCAGCAGCAAGGCTGTGTTAAAAGAAGATTAAAACCACTTCTTGATTAAATGAGACTATTATATCAAAATACTAATTGAAAATGTGCAGCTTTCACATAAAGTAAATACCAGAGTTTCACATAAATGTTTTTAGAGATCTTTAATGTGTCTTAAAACAATAACTTATGAGTAGATCAAGAGATATTGAAGACATGTGCCACCCAAAAAAATTATAATACAAAATTATTTATAATCATTTACTCACCCTCACATCTTTCCAAAACCCCATATTACTTTCTTCCCTCTGTGAAGCAAAATAAAACATTTAGAAATAATTTTTTGTAATTCTTTTTCATGTAATTACAATGAATGAAATCTAGAGCTTTCAACATTTCTGCTTTCAAAACTTCAACATTTTGCATTCTTTTAGATGCTTTAAAGCTCTAGTTCCTATTCATTGTAACTACATTAAAAAGAACGACCATTATATTCTTCAAAATTGCCAATTTTTTGTTCCATAAAAAAAGTCAAATGAGATTGGGAGGACATTATGACCGAATTTTCATGTTTTGGTGAATTAACCCATTAAGACATTCACAATCTACAAATAATTAATTGTGACATTTGAGATATCAGTTGCTTGTTCTTTTTATGGTCAGAATGTTTTGATAAGTGTGAGATGTGTGTACAGATATCAAAATGGAAAATTTGATAAATGTGGCAGAACTGTCACTCGCTATAAAAAGTATTATATTGTGTTTGTGGCATCCTTAGATCAGATTGCATTCTCTTAATGCTAATGTTGAGTCCTCTAATATATTGCACCATTCGTGTTCAACGCAGCTGGGAGCTTTTTACTCAATTTCATATATTTTCAATGGATTTTCTTGCTGATAACAAATAGTGTTAACATGCAACAGACCCAGAGAGATTGAAAGTGGCATAATTATTTTCAGGAACAGCTTTTTTTCTCCTACAAGCACAGCTTTGTTGCATTGCTAAATTCAAATAATGCTTGATGACAGGTAGAAGATGAATTACTAGAAGCGATTCTTCTACTTACAGTGGTGTGTAACACTGTCAACTGGGTAATGAAAGTGCACCGTCTCGCCCTCCTTTCATTTTGCACGTTCTTCTTGATTGAATTTGAAAGAATTTTAATGAGATCTTTGTTGGAAATAGCTCCTTTTTATTTGGAATATTTCACTATGTAGAATATTGGCCCAGAATATTGGGAAAATGCCATGACATAACATTCAAAGACAGGGTCCAAATATAGGCTACCATCTGCTTTATCGAACCACTGCCATGGGACAATTTCCAGAGACACTGATGCGCACATGGAGTATTGCAGTTCTCTGGCACAATCTTTAAAATGTAAGTGGGAAAATAATTTTGAAATTGCTAGTAAAAGGTCATATCATAAAATGGTATTTATTTTATTATGACACATGCCCTTATTTAAAGTTTTCTCCTTTTTGGCCTCTTCCAAAAAGTATTACATTTGAATCAGCTACTTCTCTTAAAGATAGAGGAAAAAGACTTACAGCATAATCCTAGTGTACTTTTAGTTCTAGAACAATAGCTGAGAAACAATAAGTTATTGTACAAAATAAAGCTGATCAAAATGAACAGAATGCAGACTCTGAATTTAGTTTCAGTGCTTTTGTGAGGAATGATGATAACTACGGCCATAATGAGACTTCCATATAGCACAACTGAAGCCCCATAGAGTTTCTTGGAGAAGTCGTTAAACTGCTCTCACACTCTGTTAGGGTTACAGCCTCAAAGCCTTACCAGGGTTTAAGATAAGACAACCCAAGCTTATTGTTCTCAGCGGTGATGCGGAAAGGAGAATAACTTGGAGGATTTTCTCTTTACCTTCCTGTTGTGGGGCACCTTTGAACTCCTGAAGTCTGGCTCATCACGGCTTCCAAAAACTGTCTGTCAAGTTGAAGGGATGGCTTATCATGGTGACATGTGAAATTGAGATCCTTTAAATTAAAGCTAACAGTCCTCAACTCAATTGTTGGAATGGGACATGCCAAATATCTTCACCATGTTTACAGCAACTGAGGGCATAGCTTATGAAATTACTGAAAATTATATTCTGACTTAAATCCAACAACAGCTTTGGCCATACTTTTTTTTTATTTATTTTTTTTTGACAATTTCATACAGCTCTATCAATTTTAACCGTTATGAATTGCAAAACAGCAGATGAAATTAAGGGCTTTTGGTGGAATGAATCAATCAAACATCTGGGTCGGGAGGCCTCTGTCATTACTCCCAATTTAATGTGATAGATCCCCTTTCAGAAGGCTACCCCAACTCCATCCATCACCTGTGCATGAGGTTACTCACTATTTCTCAGCTGACTGAAGATAAGCTCTTAAGTGAAGCACACATTTATTGGATGGGGTTTTGAGGTGCTTTGAGTGTGCATGTGAATGAGAATTGGCCAATGCTATTGTAGAGGTATGCATCTATTTTAGTTTATGCATAATTGCAGAAGGCAGAGTTTAAAAATAAGAAAATGGGTGAAGAAAGAGATATATAGTGAAAAAGACAATGACAGAGAACCAGAAAGACTTGAATACCTAATTGCCTGAAACTGTGTGAATTAAATTTGTTATTTTTATATGCATTTTCGATTGCTGCTGGTGAGACAAAGTAAAGAGCATTAGCCCTGACCTATCGCTCAAGAAACAAAATAGTTTCTGTCAGGGCTAATTAAAAACAACCCTTTTAATGGCTTCATCAGCTACACATTTTTGCAATTAATGGTACAAATGCTTTTAGTTTTCGCTCTGAGGAAGATCCATTGTTTTACTTGGCTGTGTTTGCGTCAGATGTCTTGATGCCCGCAACATTCCAATTTTTTATTTTTTTACAGGGCTCAGCTGATATGCTGTGTCAATTTGCATAAATGTATCCCACAATATGCACAGCTACAAACTAATTAAAGGCTTTTATGTTGTGTTCTTTCTTGAGCAGTTTGAAATGTATCAATCAGCTTAAACAAAACTGTGAAAGAACTCATTCATTTATTTATTGTAGGTGCACATAATAGACTAAATGCAGTGACTCTGCATAGGCAGGGTAGCCATGCCTGCTTGATTTTAACTTAACTGCTTGTTTAACCTTGTGTGCCAGTGTCCTTTCTTTCTGTCCATTACAAGGCATTTTCATAATTTTCTCATAATGGCTTGTAAAAATTATGAATTATGACGTTGTCTTAGACTTGTCATTGTACATTTGCTGTGTTTTGGTTAGGAAGATACAAATATATTAGTAATACTATTTAAGAAGACTGTGTCAAAAGTGAGAAATTTGTATTGCTAATAATAATAATAAAAATGCAGGTTTGTAATCAACCCCTTTTATAAATGTAATTTATTATGATCTAGAAACATCTGATCATTGTTTGCATTTATTTTGTTTTTGAAATAGTCAAAATTAACATGTGATCACATTAGCTGGTGCTGTGGAGGAAACCTATTGTAGGAGAGGCAAAAATTGTAATAAAAAAATTAGTCACCAGAGCCTGGGGCAATGTTTGACTATCTTTTGCCTGGATAGATTTCAGAGCTTTGCAATGGTATTTTATCATTTAACATTTTTCTCTCCTCCCCAATATTATGAAAGGTATTGGATGTCACCATAGGGCAGGCTTCTATGAGTCTTTCTGTCAGGGCAGATTTTTGGCACCTGTCAGCTGCAAATTCAGAGATAGCGACCTAGCATAGTATTCACCCCCCAAATGAACCATGCTCACAGAACCTGAGGCTAGAGATGCAGCAGGAGTTCTCCTTCTCCATAGCCGTAGGGAGGTATTAATGAAAACAGATCATTAGAGACAAGCATGTTTACTGTCTCTGTTTTCCTCATGCAGGGAATTTGGCAGATGGAAAGTGAATAACTTGGCTGTGGAGCGACGGGATTTCCTGAACTCCCCCTTGCTTCTCACCCCAGAGTTTATACGGAACATTCAACTCCTAGGACGCAGGCCTACTGCCCAGCTAATTACAGACAACCTGATCAAGAAATATGGCACCCATTTTCTACTGTCAGCTACACTAGGAGGTACAAATATATAGTTTGTAACACATTCTCATTGCGGTTTAGCACAAAACATACTAATATGTGGTAGAAAACAATCATAATCATAAGGGGGAAGTCACTAAGTTTGAATTGTGCCAGCTGATAGTGTTGTTTATTTGCACATGCTGTCTGTGTTGTTTAAACACCTGATTCACTAAATTATGCAAATCAAAAATACTTTGTGCATTTCCCAAAGTTGTGAGTCAATTCAAAGTGTTAGGTTCTGAAGGATGATGCATACTGCAGCGATCTGTCATACTTTAGTGGGACTGTGCCACATTGCTCGACCACTATAATCTAGGCACATGAATCAGTTCTTTAAAATGCCAAAAGGGCACTTAACTAGACTAAAATTCTGGATATATGCTTGGATAGGCTCTCCTCCATTATTTGATAATTATTTAATAAATTACTGTGGCTGAGATCAATGTACACAATGTAAACAAACATCTCTCTTTTTATATAAAATTCAGTTACAGCGCACGTTAACAATGCCAGACAAATAACGGTAAGTTATTTCAGTGCATTAAATGTCTGATTAAACTGGATTATGGTTTCTGAGTGAGACCCAGGTTTTTGTGTTGGGATATTGTGCACAAAAGTGACTAAACCTTTTAGTGAATTCATCCCACTATACCCAGTGAGAGCAAGCCTGAAAAGCAACTGTTAGTTTTCAGAAGGAACACTCACAAAACAAAGATAAATCTCATGCATATTTACACCTCAATTTGTGCTCTGTCAAGCCAAGGAAAAGAACTTGTGACATGTTTTGCCTCCTCCTGCTATATAATGTATTACCTCATCTGGGTGGCTGGAGGTACACTACCGTTCAAAAGTTTGGGGTCACTTGTCTGAAATGTTTCTCATGATCTTAAAAATCTTTTGATCTGAAGGTGTATGCTTAAAAGTTTGAAATTAACTTTGTAGACAAAATATTATTCTGCCAAAACATATACATTTATTTAATTACAAATCTAAAATTTCCTAAAAAAAAAAAAAGTTTTTGAAATGGATGACTTGGATCAAAATATGAAGAAAAGAAGCCAATAAGTGCCCAACATAGATGGGAACTCCTTCAATACTGTTTAAAAAGCATCCCGGGGTGATTCCTCAAGAAGTTGGTTGAGAAAATGTCACGAGTACATGTCTGCAAAATCTAGGCAAAGGGTGACTACTTTGAAGATGCTAAAATATTACATAGTTTTGGATTTATTTTGGATTTTTTGGTCACAAAATAATTCCCATATTTCCATTTCTATTATTCCATAGTTTTGCTGACTACTATTATTCTAAAATGTGAAATAAATAAATAAATAAAGAATGAGTAAGTGACCCCAAACTTTTGAACGGTAGTGTAGGTGTAGACAAATGCCTAAGTTTAACAAAAACTGCATTATTTGCTAACCACGGCCAGAATCATGTCCGGAATTGGTTTACACATGCATTTATTACTTTGCTCAGTTCTCAGTCCTACAACAGACTGTGCAAGTTGCTTCACATAATGTAAAAGTATTTGCAGAACACTGCTCTGGAAATCAACCAATATTGTGTAAGTTGAGAGCATGAAAATGGAGACGTAAGTCCTGGCTTTGTGGCATCTGCTTGGAATACAAAATTATTTTCAGAGAGAGGGCCGGAACATATGGACATGAATCTAAATAATTTGATAATGCATATTTTGAATGACATCAACTTCAGACTCCAGTCACTGAGCAAGAGTGTATCGAATAGAAACATGGTACCAACAAGGTTGTGAATGTAATTATCACATTGTGCAACGCAGGTGAACAGAATCAATGTTTTAATGAGAATATTGGGTCGCATTCACCTATAGTTGCACACAAATTGTGTACTTTAGTGCACAGAATTTTCAAACTTTTTTTTTATTACAGCAACATCAACACAACAATAAAATCAACAATAGCAATAACAACAACAATAAAAATATTTGGAGTACACAAGTGTACTGTTAAGAAAAAATTGAGGAATATATATAGGAGGGGTTCTATTGCATTGTTTTGGATTGAGATGGATACTTTTTCCATAGATATGTAATCTATAAGTACATTTTTCCAGTGTGCAATATGTGTGGTGTTCCTTGATTTCCAGTTCATGAGAATAGTTTTCTTTGCAATAGTTAGAGCCACGAGGAGTAATCTACTGTTTGTTTTGTTCAGATTTATTGTTGATATATCACCTAACAAGCATATTGTGGGGGATAATGGAAAGAGGGGATAGTGATTCAGTAGTTTCTTTCCAACATGTTTTAATGGGTGTGCAGTGCCAGGTGGTGTGAACATAAGCTATCCGGTTTGTTTTGTTCGCAATGTGAGCAGATTTCTGATGAAAATCCCATTTTACATTTTTTTTTCTCCTGTGTAGTGAATTCTATGAAGTATCTTATACTGTATGAGTTGTAGATTGGCATTTTTGTTCATGTTTAGATGTATAGATGTGTAATAAAGTTTGTATAAATTTAATATAAATATAAAATTGCATATAAATATCAGGAGTAGATCTTGTTCCCATTTTATTGATGGGATAGAGTGTTTTGTCAGACTGTGATATTATTCTATATATTTTGGAAAGGAGTTTTTTTTGAAGATGGAATGTTAATTAAATTTGAAACTGATTGAGGAAGATCTAGGTTGGTGGCTATAATGTTTAATTTTGTATGAATAGGATGACTTAAGTTGTAGATATTCAAAAAAAATTTTTACTCTGAATAATGTACCTTTGGACCAACCAGAAAATTATTTTGCAAAATATGTTTAAGATGCATGATGTCTTTTTCTGACCATATGTGGAAATAAAGTGGTTTCTTGTTACTTAGAAATGGTGCGATAGTGGTGTTTGTGATTTTATGGTATTTTCACAAGGCTGTCGCAGCTATTGTCACTGTTAGCTATTGAAACAAGGATGGCGTTTGATAGTCTGGCTGAGAAATTGTATATCTGAAATTTGAATGTCTTTGCAAACTGTTTGTTCTAAATCTAACCAGAAAAACTTTTCAAACTTTTTGCCATAATCGCAACAGTTGCACATAAAATTTTTCTTATCCTTGTTCTAATGTTGATGAATCTGGATTAGTCTAAATGAGGGAAAACATCTTCACAATTCTCATAACATTTCTATAGTAACTAATATTGTCTCATATTTGTCTTGTAGGAGAGGAGGCTCTGACTATATTTGTGGACAAGAGGAAGTTGAGTAAGAAAGCAGAGGCGAATGACTATACCAGTAATAGCACGGCTGTGACTCTGGAGGCCCTCCACCAGCTGGCTGCCTCCTATTTCATTGACAGAGAGAGCACTCTGCGCAGACTGCACCACATCCAGATATCCTCCTCGTCCATCAAGGTATATCATTAGTCAAGTCAGAGCCCACAGCTTCTCAAGTGCTCATAATAATATAAAAGCGGGTGTTTTATATATATATATATATATATTCCTGTCACCATGATCTTGTTATGAAACATGTCATGTGCTCAAGAGATACCCATTTGCCACTGTATGACAGGTATTCCACTGGAAGAAAGCTGCTTTTTGTGTACTAGTTCTGCTGCTATAAGTTGTTTAAGAATAAGATTCATGGATACCCATAAATGCTGGGTATTTCAAATATTATGTTATTATTGAAGCTCATTTTGGGAAAGTAACAACAACAAAAACATACTTTTATCACAGTACCTTATGCTCTCATTTATATTTGCGAAATATAATTTTTATGGCTACGGATTTAACTCATGTACAAAAAAAAACTTATAAATAACACCATAAAAAGGAATTTTCCAGCCAACAGAGCAATTCAAGCTTGAAGTGCCACCTCAGTGGTTTTGCGAGTCTTAGTCATGAGGGGGCAGTAAGTGCAGCTCCATTTGTACAGACAATGTGCAGATGTACAGACAACCAATAGACAGCTGATCAAAGGTAACTGGATAGAATAGAGTGCAGTGGTCTCAATACTATATTTCAAACTGCATTTAACTTGATATAGTGTCCTAAAAATGCAGTGTTTATGGCTAGGGTCACTGGAAACTACAGCGATACCCACCAAAAGCGGAACACAAGAATGCATCAGTTGTGAATCATTGGATTAATTAATCAGCATATAATGGAAATAATTTGATAAACAAATTTAATCTATTGATAGCCCCAATTATTTTGTTATAATATTGCATCAATGCTTCAGTTTGGCATGTAATAAAATGTCATGGTTCCCCTTGTGTCACTACAATTGACACAACGTCAAGTGAGTGACAGAAGGGGAACCATATACACTGCCCCACCAATACTGAAACTTAGGAAAATTTACTTCAAAGTTGTTTTAGTCTTATTGTAGCTTTTGTAGTTACTCTGAACAGACAGGACAGATCATAGTCTAAGCGATTTTGACTGCATCTATAGTTAATGTGTTTTATTATTGGATAGCAGTATAGATGGTCACTGATGTCTTAATAATTAGACCAATATATTTCTAAATGAAATAAATGAGCAATCTTATATGACTGGAAGTGTACACAGAAGCAGACATCTATTTGATAATTTATCTATTTTTAATATGAAATTACTTATGCTTTATAACTTTTTGATATCACATTTTGCGATTTGTTCATGCCGTTCATTCTTAAAATTTATTTTTAGTGCTCACGGGAAAACACAAACTAATTTCAATTGCCAAATAAATCTTTATGTTTCAAATTTGTCACAATTAAGGATCCAGATAATGAACTAGTTGCAGTTGCTCTTATACTTTTGTTGACAGCCAACAAAGCTGACATTTACTCATAGCAATGCTCAGTTTGACGCATATTCTAGACCAGACTTTGATGATCCCTCCCTATCCCATTATATACAACAGCACTTTCCCTGGGCCCACAACTGCTGCAGTTCATAGACATTTTTATTACTGTTGGGACATCAGATCTCAGGTGTCAATGCAGTGTTTGTCTGGTGTGAATCACAAAATAGTGCTTTGAGTGACAGAAGCACCCTGCAAGGCAGGACAGTGCAGCCCCAACAACGCAGAAGCAACCGGGGCCTCCGGCACAGGCATAATGTCCACAAGGTGTTGGCCCATGCCTACACGTGACGGATTGAGCTGCACATTCCATTATGTGAATTCCTGATTAAATGGGGATGGTGTACAGAATGAAGTGTCTAGCTCCACCCACTGGGCACCAACAAGGGGAAATTTTGCAATATATTTTCATAAGAATAGCCTGTTAGTGTGTTAGTGTGATTGAGGAAGCAAACAGCAGTGAAGCTCTTTACAAAGTCAGGCTTTTTCCCACCGTTGCTGGTCTGTTCAGGTTGTTTGTCTAATGCATGAAAACTCTAGCCATTATGCAATCAGCAAGGATTATTTTGCTCATGATTTGACAATTTCTTCCTACCAGATCAGCTCTAAGCCAACCCAGTATCCACCACTGATTGCACAGCCACACTGCCTTCTGAAATAAAGACTGTGTCAGAATTGGAACAGCATGCAGACAACCTTAACTCTTTGGTAGTTTGACTTGGCAAAATATTGTGTGTTGTTTTTTGTTAAGGGGTATTTACACTGACAATGATTTTCAGCAAGAAAGCAACCTCAGGTCATTTATTTTCATGAGCTATAGCAACAGTTGGCAATCCAACAATGTTGAGCAGAGCACCTTCATGCCAACACATGAAGCGATAACTTTGCTTGACCACCTCCAGTAATTTCATTTAATTTAAAGCTGTTTAATTGCTGAAAGTGTGATCACTAATTTAGAAGCTATATTCTTCTCTATGATGGCAAAAGCTTATTTGGTAAATATGGAAATATGTTGGGAAATAAAAAGAAGAAGAAGAACAAGGAGGCCTACACCTAACTGTGATGTTATTCATCTGCCATCTACATAAACTTAGTGGCTAATATCCCCTGAATGCATGTTGATTTAAGTCTAAAATCTGGAAACATGACTCCTCCAAAAATAGCTGCTAACAATGCAGTTTGAGAATCAACGAGTGTTGATGTCTCACATTTAGTTGAACAGCAGAGAATTACATTGATCCAGGTGATCTATAATCTGCCATTACAAGGTATTTGGTGACATGCAAAGAATTTGCCTTGAATAATAGCTGTTTAATGTAACTGAAATCTAATATCACGTGTCACGTGCCGTTGCCCCTTAATATATAACACATCATATGGTGCATTAAATCATAAATCAAATAGATAAATCAACAATCAGCATATGCAACAATTAGCTATGGCCATTATATAATAAATTACTGCTGAGCAAAGCTTGATGTTTTATTGAAATCCAAGATTTTTCCATATGTTCAAGGCATTGCATACACCGTAACCCTGTGGAACAAACTTAAAGGAATAGTTCACCCAAAATGTCTAAAACTCGTATGACTTTCTTTTTTACATGATTCCTCTGTAATTGAAGGAAGTGTAATTGAGTGTCTCTCATTAACATGCCAATGAGACCTCTGATGTCAAGATTTACAGTGAATAAGGAGTTATATTTTGGTCTGTTTCTCATGCAAAACCGATCAAATTGCTTCAGAAGATGAGGATTAAACCATATGGATTACCTTTATGCTGTCGTTATGCCCTTTTAGGGATTTGGACCCTGTTGACTTGCATTGTTTATATTAACACATTATTTTTTTTGTGTTCGACGTCAAACAATTTTGAGGCAGCATACGTCTGAAAAAATAATAAGAAAATTATTATTGTTTGGGTGAACTATTCCTTTAAATGTCAAGGTGATGTCAAAAATCTCACCATATAAGTGAAGACACATGTACTGCAAATGTGCGTGCTTCAGAGTTCCATGTTACTAACGTTGGACTCCTCAGTGGGTTTGTGATGGAGTGGCATAAGACAACCCTGTCTTACCTTATCTAACTGTCAGCCTGGAAAAGATATCATCTGAGAGGCTGAGTTGAAAGAGATCACGGAATTGATGAAGGTTCATTGGCACCATAAAACCGAATAGTGTGAATCAATTATGCATCCTTCTTCATGTCATGAGAAAAGAACGACGAGTAGAAAAGAGAACGAAAAAATTCAAGTGTGATCTCGTATTGCAAATGCTGATAACAGTGGGGGTAACTTGCAGTAAAGGTCAATTTAGATGAGTCAGTATTGCTACAAAGATTCCGGACATCATTAAGTACAGAAGTCTAGCTAATGGTAAACTAAGGTTAGCTAATGTAGAGAGAAACAGAGTACTGTTTTCATTGTGGGTGTGAAATAATCGTTAAATAAATATCTCTAAATAATCTCTTGTGCAACAATTTGCTTCCCACAGCTCAGTGTTTCAATACAATGACAAAAATAGTGGTTGATTACATATGAAAGGAAAACTGCTTTCATATTATTACCAATTCTGGGACAAGTGACTCACTCACCAAGTACAGGAAATTCTTAATGCATCTGTTCATAGCCAGACTTTTTATCCTTTCTTAACCAAAAAAATAAATAAAAAATAAAAAAGTGAGATAGAAAAGGCTGGAATGGACTCTATTCACATTTCCCTGTTGGTAATGCATAAGAAAACTATTACAAGTTATGGCACAGGCATTTACATGTTAAGGTAAAATGAAGACTTTGCAAATGTAATTGCAGCATTCCTTTTTGGTCCAACAGCTAACATAAAAATCCAACATTACATTTCCATGACTTTCCAAAACAAATAAAAAAATAGAAACAGATGGATTACAGCAGTCAGAAGAGAGAAACATGCCAAATTTACTGTCACTCCCTCAACAGCTTTATTTAAACATCCATAACTGCAGTGTTGACAAGTTTGTAGGATTATTTTTTTTATTATTATTACTAATTCCAGAGTAAAATAACAAACAATACAATGATATAAATATACAATAAAACAATGTACATTAAAAAAGATGTTTTTACTTATTTTTATGTCATAAACCAGTGATATTCGATACAGCCTGATTCTTAACTGTTTTATGAAGACAATATGTCAAAGAATTCAAAATCCCCAGGCTCTGGAGATATTAAAAGACACTAACATGCTCAAGCTAATACCCCATATAGGCCTGCAGACCAGGGATTCGGTTTGGATGGTGCTGTGGGAGAAATTCAACATCAGCTGTGCAGCTTGTCTGTAATCCTCAAGACGCAGACTTGGAGGATTTGGCTGTAATATGTCAATCGATCACTTCCATGGAGGCAACATTCTATGAGTTGGTTACAAGATTGTCAGACGTTGAAAAACTGCTAGATCTGGAGACATCAGAGAGGGAATTAGCTACTAATCCACTAGCGACCAAGACAGACTTGCAGCATGTTTGGAAAAAACTGGAGAATCGTAATCGATGAAACAACATTGGAATTCCTTAGCATGAAGAACGTAGAGATATGGTGAAATTTCTAGACAAGCTCTTTCAAAGTCTGCTCGACATAAAAGGCCATAAACTGGAAATCAAGCGAGCTCACAGAGTCCCGGCTTGCAGATCCACTTAGGGAGACTCTATTCTGGCCAAATTTCTCTGATCATCCGATGAAGATCTTGTGTTACGCAAGGCGAGGAGTAAAGGGAAGCTTTCTTGGAGGAACCACAACATTTTCTGGAGTTTGTTTTTGGAACATATGTTGTAGGACATTGGAGTGATTGGATCTTTTTTCATGTATAATTTATCGATCAAATGGGCCAGCTTCCTGCACATTCGTTTGACATTCGTCTTTTTTTGTGATGGTTCTGCTAGCGGCTTTTCTATATGGGTTTATTCCACCTGTTGGCTTTATTTTTATATGTGTTTGATTTGATTTTATAGATTATATTCTGTTATGTAATTCTGTCTCACAAAATCTGTATAGAGACTTGGGCAATCCTATGGCAAAGTAGTCATGGGGGCTCTTGCAGGTGTACATGGACTGTTTGAGCTTAGAGGGACGGACGCCGGTTGGCGCTGTCGTGCGCAGAGTTAATGCGAACATTTTTCTTTTTTCTGTTTGTTTGGTTTGGGACGAGTTTTGGGGTTTAATTGTTGCATTAATGGTGGAATGTGGTCTTTATAATCTTCTTTTTGAAATACAATAAAACATTTTCTAATATATCAATGTTACGTTCTGCGGCGTATTTCCCTTGTGTTTTCCTTTCTCCTTTCATTCATCTTTACTGTCATGATTCTTAGGTTCAGTGAGTGGTTATTCATATCATCAATCATCAATAGCTAACGTGATGACAACCCTCAAGGAACCAATCCGGACTCACCTTCTCTGTATAAAACCTGGAAGTAACAAGAGGAAGTGGCTTGTTTATCTCTTGATTGTCTTTGGACTTGTTTTGTGTTAGCCTCTGATGTATTAGTGAAACAACCATTTTGTTGTTAAAGCTTGGTTAATCTGTTGTGACATTGCTTCGCTTAAATCACTTGTTCAAAACTAACTTCCCGGACTCAGAGAGGAGGGATAGGTTAGTATGTCATGTGATCTACACTACACTATGTAGCGTTTGAGTTTGTCTAAAAACACCAGGTGCTACCCTCTGTATTTATGATGTTTGTTTAGTTAGTGTAGTTTATGTATTGTTTTCATATTTTTCTTTTATTTGTTAGCTTAGGACTTAAAAAATTTGTAAGATAGTAGACGTTTTGTTTTGTTGATTTCTTTGCTTTAGCCCCGCTCGTTGTCCTTTACTCCTGTGTCTGGACTTTGTCTTACTATTTGCACACATTCTGTAAATAATTATTTGTTGTTTCACTATTTGCATTGTAATTACGTTTTGCTATGATTTGTTACAAAAGAAAGAGTTATAATTAGCAGTAACCCGTATCTGTCTCTGCCTGATTCATTCCATCACGCAAGTTATTGGTAGCTGAACCTATTTTCTTTTCATTTTATTCTCTTAATTTAGTTAAAATTGTTACTGATATGTTACATGCTCTTATTCCCCTAGACCACTAAAAGGAGGTTGTAACATAATTGGGGGCTCGTCCGGGATTTGAACCCGGGACCTCTCGCACCCCAAGCGAGAATCATACCACTAGACATTTGCATTAATTTTCTTCAACAAAGAAAAGAAAATACTATACCTATTAGCTAATCCCTGATACCATAATTAGGGGCTCGTCCTTATTACCTTTTGTTAAGGAATTGTGTGCTGTATTGATAATGGCAGTGGTTTATTATGGGCATCAGGGTTTAGCTAATGGGTATAGTATTTTCTTTTCTTTGTGAAGCAGATTAATGCAAATTGTGGTAATGATAAACTTGCTTATGGCATTTAATTTGCAAAGTTTTCTGGACAATCCCTCTTTGCTACACACTTCCGTATTACCATTACAAAGCAATCGCTAAAAAAAACTATTAAAGCTGACATAATAATCCAGCTGTTTGAGCTGGAACTGTTAAAATTGCCTGACGATGATGGTGAGAACGATCCTTTTAGCAAGGGTCAGCTTGTTGATAATACTGAATAGGGTAAAGGGGAGATAGAGACAGCCGTGATCGAGGTGGAGGCTGAAACCAGGGCAGCCTTGCCACCCTTTGAACCTTTTTCACCAGGTACTCCCAGTTCGAGAGTGGAGGCACAGGTGACGAGCACAATCCCGCCAAGCAGTGATGGATCTGCATCTCGAGATTCGTAGGCTCAAAATTCAAGCTGAAAAAGAAGTGAAGCTTGGTCAGTTGGAGATGAAAGTGGCAAAGGTTGCATTATAATGCGTCTATTTCAGTTTCCACCATGTTTGATGTGGGAAAACCCATTGCTTTGGTGTCGAATTTTAGACCTTTTTCTGATCAGACGTAAGTAGGCTCCAGAAAACTAGTGCAGAGTTAGTATGGAGGTTATGAAGGTTCCCATACTTCGCAATTATCTCCAATCGGAGGTGGTGACAGACTTTGTGGAAGTAGGAGTACGTCCGTTATTGCCAGTGAAGGGGGTATCTTTCATCCTAGGCAATGATTCAGTCGGGGGAAGGGTATTGCCTTTGTTAAAATTATTGGACGTTCTGCCGACCCAACCTAAGACAAATCCCTGAATACCTGAGCGCATTTCCTGCTTGTGCTGTTACATGTGCCCAATCTAAGAAAGGGAATGACATACCTTTATCTGACACTTTCTTATGTACAGATGGAGAAACTGAGGATGTTGTGGAAACCAGGTCTTGTGACAACAGCCAGGTGAGGGAAGTTATAGTGAGTGACCCTATGATGTTAACTGTAACTCGTAAAAATATTGTTCCTCACTAGTAAAATGTTTCAAACAAGTGGAGCACAGCGAATTGAACAATGTTTCGTTCTTGGTTAAAGATGGTGTACTCATGTGAAAATGCCATAAAAGCAGTACCACAGAGAATGAGTGGGACATAGTTTATCAGGTAGTGGTTCCCACTTTCTTTCAACAACATGTATTGTCACTTGCGCATGATCACCTGTTGTGGATACATTTGGGAATAACAAAGACCTATAACCATGTCCTTCAACATTTCTTGTGGTACGGTTTAAACACTATGTGATGCAGTAATGTAAGACCTGTCACATTTGTCAGTATGTGGGAAAATCTAACCAGGTTATTCCACCTGCTCTTTTAATCCCAATTCCTGTGTTGTGTGAACCTTTTGAACACATAGTCATGGACTGTGTGGGGCCTTTACCAAGCTCTAAATCTGGTAACCAATTATTGCTCATGATCATGGGCACTGTTACCAGGTATTTAGAGACTATTCTACTGCGCAAAATCACAGATAAAGTGGTTAAGACTTTAATAAAGTTTTTTAACTCTTTTGGTTTACCAAAGGTCATTCAAACGGATCAGGGAACTATTTTTTGTATAAATTGTCCCAGGATTTCAAGTCGCTAAATATCGCACACTGTATATCTAGTGCTAATCATCCCGAAAGTCAGGGAATGCTGGAAAAGTTCCACCTGACACTTAAAGCAATGTTGAGGAAATATTGCATTAAGACAGGAAGCGAGTGGGATGAAGGTGTTCCATCAGTTTTATTCACAATTCAAGAAACTGCAGGAATCTCTCAAGTTTAGTCCATCAGGTCTTTGGAAATACTGTGAAGGGACCACTGAAAGTTCTGAAAGAGAAAATGTAAGGGATCGGGAATTGTGAGAAGACAAATGTGCTAGACTATGTACGAAAGTTTCATTAGCTTTTACATAAAACTTGCACTCTAGCTCAGGAATCTTTGTCTAAAGTTCAGGAGGGGATTAAGGAGCATTATGATAAAAATGCTTTGGGTAGATCTTTTTCAGTTGGGGACTGTTGGTCTTGCTTCCTATTCCTGGTTCCGCATTATCTGCACAATTTTATGGACCTTATAGAAAAAGGGTGAAAACAGAAAACGTCAAAAACAAGTATGCCATGTGAATATGCTGAAAGCTTACCATACTAGAGGTAGCTCTGATACAAAAACCCTTATGAAAAATGAAGGTTCTTCTGTCTTTCCAGTAGCTGTTGTGTGTGAGATGTGTCAAAATGCTATGCAGCATGATTCTGATCTGGATGGTTTATTGAGGTCTGACACACAATTATTATCTGTCAGGTTATTGAATTCAGAAAGACTTCCCTAACTTTTTGGTTCATCTTAATGCACATCAAAGGCAGGATATTGTTAAACTTCTTAACAATTTTTCTACAATTTAGGTGATGTTCCCACACAAACAAATGTGCTGTCTTATGATATTAATGTAAGTAACGCACTGCCAATTAAACAACACCCTTATAGGATTAATGTGGTTAAGAGAGCTATGATGAAAGAGTAAACACAGTACTTGTTGGAGAGGGGATTAGCTAGTCCTAGTATTAGTCCTTGGAGTTCTCCATGTCTTTTAGTACAAAAATTAGATGGTACTAAACTTTTCTGTACAGATTAACGATGTGTGAACGCTGTTACGATACCAGACTACAGTTACGATGCTTTCCATTACAGAGGATGGAAGACTGCATTGATAGTGTAGGGACAGTGAAGTTTGTCAGTAAGCTTGACTTGCTTAAAGGATATTGGCAAGTTCCCTTGACACCCAGGGCATCAGAAATTTCTGCTTTCATGATGCCAGATTGCTTCTTACAATATAATGTCATGGCGTTTGATTTGCGAAACGCTGCTGCCACATTTTAAAGACTGGTCAATTTAGTGCTTGTTGATGTTCCTAATTGCAATGCTTACATTGACGATCTAATAGTCTACTCTCAAAGTTTGTCGGAGCATGTATTGTTGTTAGAAACCACCGTGTTTAACCCGCCAGCACGCCCTGCTGGATATTTTTGTCATTACAGCAGAAACAACTTAAAATACTCCGTCATTTTTGGGTATACAGATAAGTGTAAGACATAATTAGAGACTATAAAGGGTCTACTTTTTTGTGTACACTCATAATAACAATGGAACATTGTGCTTTTGTAAAATAAAGAAAATAAAAAGGGTGAGCTTTCAGCAGTCTCTGTTCACAAGCATATTTCAGAAACACGTCACAAAAATGAACTGAAACTCTGCAAATAATTATCACACAAACATGAAACATATGTCTAAAGAAAGCTTAAAATGTCTACTTTTAAATAAACCAATTCAAATTTAAAACAAATATTCTCCTGCAATGCAATCTGTTTGAAACAATGCGATGTTCAGTTTTTACCGGTTCATCTAATTATCTGTAATGTGATCACACCCACCAGCAGAGCGCGCCATTCATAGCTGAGACATCAGCGCAAATGTACACGCCCCCGAATGTGAGACTGTAAACACATTTTGTTAATACACAGATACACAGGTGAGAAAGCTCCAGGATTCTAAGGAAGAGTTAACATTTTCCCCAGAAGGAGAGCGGGACTCCGATGAACATTTGTATTTTGAAGAGAGACTTGATCCAGCCGAGGATACAATTTCGGACGAGTAAGTCAATTAGTTTTCATTAGTTGATATGCTATTTTATATAAACTTGAACATATTTTACTAGTGGGACTGTTTCCAGACTTGCCAGCCTGGATTCAGAGTATTAAAATTTGAAATATGTCTTAATAAGCAAGTTTTAGTTACATTTAAATGCTGTTTCGGCTAAAGCAGTCATTTAAATTGTGTGCTGTATGATATAAAAATAATATGAATGTTTAGATTATATTTTAACTAGTGTTCATGCTGCCTCATTATCATCAACAAAACTTGTGCTTGCAAATATGTGTTCAGGTTAAATGGGAAAATGCACTTTAAATATGACCATATTAGAAAATCAGCATATTATAATGATTTCTGAAGGAACATGAGACACTGAAGACTGCAGTAATGATGCTGAAAATTCAGCTTTGATCACAAATTGCATTTTACAATATATTCAAATAGAAAACTGTTCTTTTAAATTGTAAAAAGACTTCAGAATATCAATATTGTTTCTGTATTTTGGATCAAATAAATCAAGTCTTGGTGAGCAGAAGAGACTTCTTTTAATGGTAGTGTAGGTCTAAAATTAAGTAAAGTCTTTATGTAAAGAAAATATATATAGTCAGATATCTTCTTTTAACTTAAAACTTGATTTTGATCATTAAGTCTCCTCACATTAATTCTCTTTCTGTCACATTCCTCATTGATAGTCCCAGGGGAGTGGTCATTGTCTCTCAGGTGTGAATTACCTAAATATTCATGATCATTCACACCTCCTTGCATATTACCTTTCAACACTAAAATTGTCTTACAAAAGTTAAATTACTATATTGTTTTGTATGAATGAGGGATCAGGATGGTTTTCACATCATTTTGTAGCAAAAAAACTCTAGGCTACAAGATCCAGTTCTCTAAAATCTTGTGGACAAATGTTTAATATGTGTTATATGATCTTATTTCAGTGACTTAACATTTTTGTTTTTTCAAAAACCACGCATAAACGTTATTTTCTCAAAAATACAAATATGTACACAAATGTTGCTCACATATTATTGTAGCCCTGTTTGTGCTGAATGCATTATCACACTTTAGCCATTAATATGTTTTTAAAAAACTGAAAAAAGCACAAATGTCAAGGCATGTCAAAACCTTTTCAGGGCCCAAAATACCCTCAGAACCCTGAGGGTTAAGAATCTAGAGAAGGTATCTCTGACACTAAACCTTGCTAAATGTGAGATCGGGAAAGCAACTGTGACCTATTTAGGCAAACAAGTAGGACAAGGTCAAGTGAGTCCTTTGACAGCAAAAATTTTGGCCATTAGTGAATTTCCCATGCCAACTACAAGACGTGAGCTACGTAGGTTTTTAGGTATGGCCGGTTACTCTGTGTTTTTCCCTGAATTTTTCTTCTGTTGCCACTACATTGACTACTTAGTCCTTCAGAGCTGTTTAAATGGTCACTTGAATGTCAAAATGCTTTTGACAACATTAAAACTTTATTTTGCACTGCTCCTGTATTGTTTACCCCATATTTTTCCATACCATTTAAGCTGGAAGTAGATGCTGGCAATGTAGGAGCAGTTGCTGTTCTTTTGCAGGAGGGGACAGATGGGATTGTTCATCCTGTTTGTTATTTCTCAAAGAAGTTTAATAAATATCAGCATAATTATTCTACTAACGAGAAAGAAGCACTAACATTATTGTTGGCTCTTCAACATTTTAAGGTATATGTTGGTTCCACAATTCATTCTGTAACTGTTTAAATACAGACCATAATCCACTGACATTCCTTCTACGTACAACCAGAACCAGAGGTTGATTAGATGGTCTCTCATCATTCAAAATTATAACCTTGAAATAAAGTACAAAAAGGCTATGGATAATATTGTTGCAGATGCTTTGTCCCAGGTTTGAAGAGGGCTGTTATTTATTTGTAAATAATTTGGCCCTTTTGTCAAACACCATATTATGTATAGATGTTTGTTTTTAAGGTTGTGGGTGTTACGTTCTGCGGCGTATTTTGCTTGTTTGCTTTCTTTCCTCCTTTCATTCATCTTTACTGTCATGATTCTTAGGTTCAGTGAGTGGTTATTCATCTCATCAATCATCATTAGATAACGTGATGACACCCCTCAAGGAACCAATCCAGACTCAACTTCTCTGTATTAAAGCTGGAAGTCAAGTGTTTTTTATTGTTGTTCAACCATATACAGTTAGTACAGTGCACAGCGAAACAAGACAACGTTCCTCCAGGACCATGGTGCTACAAAAACAACATAGGACAAATACAGAACCACATGAGACTACATAGACTAAATAACATTTCTACATAAAGTGCAAGTGATGCAGCTGATCAAGATGCTCTCAGTAGTCCCTCTATAGAATGTAGTGAGGATGGGGGGTGGGAGATATGCTTTTCTCAGCCTTTGAAGAAAGTAGAGACGCTGCTGGGCTTTCTTGTTAATAGAGATGGTGTTGAGGGACCAGATGAGGTTCTCCGCCAGGTGAACACCAAAGAATTTGGTGCTCTTGACGATCTCTACAGAGGAGCCCTTCGATGTTCACTAGAGTGTTCACTAAGTGCTCTTCTGAAGTCAACAACCATCTCTTTTGTTTTGTCTACATTCAGAGACCGGTTGTTGGCTCTACACCAGTCCGTTAGCTGCTGCACCACCTCTCTGTATGCTGACTCGTCATTCTTGCTGGTCATCATCTGCAAACTTGATGATGTGCATTGCTGCACTGCTGCACAGTCATGAGTCAGAAGAGTGAATAGCAGTGGACCCTGGGGGGCCCCAGTACTCAGTGTGGTGGTGGTGGAGATGCTGTTACCGATCTGGACTGATTGAGGTCTCCCAGTCAGGAAGTTCAGGATCCAGTTGCAGAGGGAGGTGTCCAGGCCCAGCAGGTTCAGCTTTCCAATCAGGTGCTGAGGAATGATTGTGTTGAATGCTGAGCTGAAGTCTATGAACAGCATTCAAACATATGAGTCCTTTTTATCTAGGTGGGTGAGGGTCAGATGGAGGGTGGTGGTAATGGCATCATCTGTTGAACAGTTGTGACGATATGTGAACTGCAGTGGGTCTAGTGAGGGGGCAGCTGGGTCTTAATGTGCCTCATGACGAGTCTCTCAAAGCACTTCATGTTGATGGGTGTGAGTGCGACGGGACGGTAGTCATTGAGGCAGGACACTGAAGACTTCTTTGGCATGGGGACGATGGTGGTGGCCTTGAAGCACGTTGGAACGACGGCACTGCTCAGAGAGATGTTGAAGATGTCGGTAAGAACATCTGCCAGCTGGTCTGCACATCCTCTAAGCACACTGCCAGGAATGTTTTCTGGTCCAGCAGCCTTCCGTGGGTTGACTCTGCATAGAGTTTTTCTCACATCGGCCGTGGTAAGACAGAGCACCTGGTCATTGGGAGGAGGAGTGGTCTTCCTCGCCACCATGTTGTTCTGCACCTCAAACTAAGCGTAGAAGTCGTTCAGCGCATCTAGAAGGGAGGCATCTTTGTCACAGGTAACTGATATTGTCCTGTAGTTTGTGATGGCCTGGATGCCCTGCCACATGCACCGCGTGTCGCCGCTGACCTGGGAGTGACTAAATCAAATCAAATCAAAATCAAATCACTTTATTGGCACACTACTGTGTACACGAGTGCAACAGTAGGTGAAAGTCTTGTGTGCAGTTCCGAGCAACATTGCAGTCATGACAGTGACGAGACATATACCAATTTACAATAAACTACATATTTACATAACAAATGTACACATAATTACACAACATAGTACTAATATACAATGTACAGTAAACAATACACACAATATAGAATACACATATTGTCATGAGTCAGGTTTTTCTTCCCTTTTTATTCTCACACTCACACACACACACACACACACACACACTCACACACACACACACACACACACCTTATTTGCTCGTTATGGAATTACTCTTTCTCTCCTTCTCTCTTCTGCTCCGTTCCGCAAACCTCTCTACCTGCACCTGTTAGTCATTGCAATCAGCTCTCGCGCTGATTTGCTTTGACACCTGTCTCTACTTTTCCCTATGTGGTCACCCTTTATCTGGTGTTTGTTCTGGTAGATTCTTGTCGGATTCTTGTTGCATGTCACACGTTACTTCTCCTGCGACCGTCTTGTCTGTACAGTTAAGTGCTTACCCTTTCTTGTCTCGTTTGTCTGGAACAGTTAAGCTTCAAGGTTATGTCCGTGCCCTGCTGCTGCTGCTGCTGCATGTGAACCTCTTCAGGTTCTCTCCCTGACTGAGTCTGCTACTTCTGTTCTCCAAGTCAGCTCCAGGGGAGTCCTGATCTGTAGCTCATCGTGACAGGAGTCTGCTCTTCATTTTGAGTTATTTTCTCCAGCTCTGTGTGCAATAACGACAGACTGCCTTTGTTCTTTATTACTTTATTAAAGACTGTTATTCCTGTGATCTCTGCTTTTGGATCGTTCATTTATCGTTGTGACACATACACTAGATAAGGGTATATAAAAATATGTATACACTAGTTGAATTGGGGAGAATATATTTGACAGTCCAGTGTGTGATATAAGATGATGATTAATAAAGTGCAGTGCTGATTGTTGATCGTGAGAGATCATGTGTTCAAAAGTCTTATTGCTTAGGGGAAGAAGCTGTCATGTAGTCGGCTGGTGCGGGTCCTGATGCTGCGATACCGCCTGCCTGATGGAAGCAGTGAGAGCAGACCATGACACGGGTGGCTGGAGTCTCTGATGATCCTCCGAGCTTTTTTCACACACTGCCTGTTATATATGTCCTGGAGGGAGGGAAACTCACCTCTGATGATGTTTCTGGCAGTTCGCACCACCCTTTGCAATTCTTTGCGGTTGTGGGTGGTGCTATTGCCGTACCAGGTGGTGAGGCAGCCAGTCAGTATGCTCTCTACAGTGCTGGTGTAGAACCGTGTGAGGATGTGGTGGTTCATTCCGAACTTCCTCAGCCATCTCAGGAAGAAGAGGCGCTGGTGATCCTTCTTCACAACGGCCTCAGTGTGGATGGACCATGTGAGTTCCTCAGTAATGTGGACACTGAGGAACTTGAAACTGCTGACTCTCTCCACCGGTGCTCCATTAATGGTGATGGGGCTGTGTTCTCTGTCTTTCTTCATGAAGTCCACTACAAGCTCCTTGGTTTTACTGACGTTGAGGGAGAGGTTGTTCTCCTGACACCAGCGTGTCAGTGTGTGCACCTCCTCTCTGTAGGCTGTTTCATCATTGTCAGTGATCAGACCTACCACCGTCGTATCGTCAGCAAACTTAATGATGGAATTTGAGCTATGTCTTGCCACACAGTCATGTGTGTACAGGGAATACAGGAGTGGGCTGAGAACACTGCCCTGCGGGGCTCCAGTGTTGAGGGTCAGTAATGAGGAGATGTTGCTGCCCATTCTAACCACCTGACGTCTGCCTGACAGGAAATCCAGGATCCAGCTGCACAGCGAGCTGTTTAAGCCCAGAGTCTGGAGTTTCTCATCAAGCATGGAGGGCACTATGGTGTTGAATGCCGAGCTGTAGTCTACAAACAGCATTCTCACATGTGTGTTCCTTTTTTCCAGATGGGAGAGAGCAGTGTGTATTGTAGATACAATGGCATCATCAGTGGAGCGGTTGTTGCGGTAGGCAAACTGTAATGGGTCCAAAGAGGTGGGCAGAACAGAGCAGATGTAATCTCTGATTAGCCTCTCAAAGCATTTGCTGATGATGGGGGTCAGAGCAACAGGATGCCAGTCATTTAAGCAAGTGATTTTGGCTTGCTTCGGTACAGGCACAATGGTTGATGTTTTGAAGCATGTGGGGACTACGGCCCGGAAGGCCGTCTGGACCCGCGGCTTTACGAATGTTCACCCATTGGAAGGATCAGGTTACATCCGCAACAGAGACGGAGAATGAACCATCCTCTGTAGTGTTGGCCGCGAGTACTCTCTCCGCGAGGGTGGTGTTTTTGTCCTCGAAATGAGCATAAAATGTATTAAGCTCGTCCGGGAGAGAGGCAGCGGTGTTCACAGCATTATTTTTATTCCGTTTGTAGTCCGTGATGATGTTAATTCCCTGCCACATACTTCTAGAGTCTGTGGTGTTGAACTGTCCTTCAATTTAGTGCCTGTACTGGCCTTTGGCTGAGTTACGAAGGGCATAACTGGCTTGTTTACACTCCTCCGCATTCCCGGAATTAAAAGTAATAGTAAGTGCCGTGCGAACATCGCCGTTAACCCATGGTTTCTGGTTGGGGTAGATCTGTATTGTTTTGGTCGGAACAACGTCCTTTATGCACTTCCTGATGAAACATATTACGCTATCAGCGTAAACCTTGATGTCGTCATCAGAGGCGGACCGGAACATCTCCCAGTCCGCGTGATCAAAACAGTCTTGTAGCATAGAGTCTGATTGGTCCGACCAGCACTGGATCGTTCTGAGGCTGGGTGCTTCCCGTTTCAGTTTCTTCCTGTAAGCGGGCAGAAGCAGAACGGAAGAGTAGTCTGATTTGCCAAATGGTGGGCGGGGGAGGGATTTGTAGCCATCCCGGAAAGGAGAATAGCAATGATCCAAAACCCGGTCCCCTCGTGTGTTGAAGCTGATGTGTTGGTGGTATTTTGGTGCTATTGTTTTAAAATTGGCTTTGTTGAAGTCCCCAGCAACAATGAACGCGGCCTCAGGGTGCGCGGTTTCCTGCTCACTTAAACTCCCATACAGTTCCCTGAGTGCCTGGTCTGTGTCAGCTTGTGGGGGGATGTACACAGTTGTGATAATGACCGCTGTGAATTCCCTCGGTAGCCAGAATGGTCGACACAGAAGCATGAGATATTCCAGATCAGGAGAGCAGAAAGACTTGATAAAATGTACATTCCTCTGATCACACCATGATTTGATGATCATAAAACATACACCACCACCTCTGCTTTTACCTGAGAGGTCTTTCGCTCTGTCCGCTTGGTGCACGGAGAACCCCGCAGGTTCGGTGGCTGAGTCTGGAATCTCCGCAGACATTCAGGTTTCTGTAAGACAGATAAAGCAGCAGTCTCTCGTTGGAAAGAGATCCGCGCTCTCAGCTTGCAGAGCTTGTTGTGCAGAGACTGAACATTTCCAAGTAGAATACTGGATAGCGGGGGACGATTTGCACGACGTCTTACTCTGATGAGAATGCCGGCTCTTTTTCCCCTTTTTCTTCTGCGTTTCCGCGGCCGGGAAGCCCAGACAAAGGGCTCCACTGGCGTGTTTGTAAACAGCAGGTCGGCATTGAGGAATTTGAAGTCCGGTTTTCGGTGTGTAATTGCCGAACCAATGTCCAAAAGTGTTTGTCTGTCGTACACAATAAGGCAGACAACATCCAAGACAAAAAAACACAAAACTGTAAATAAAACAAACAATAAACTGCAATGTTTTGACGGAGCCCACGACGCAGCAGCCATACTCGGCGCCATCTTGAGTTTTGGCTATGTATTCTCTGTGCGTGTGCGCGCTTTGCCTCCATGATGGACCGGGACAGTTTGGCCCTCGATGTTCTTAGGGCTGCCTTGTCACCTGCTCTGAAGGTGGAGTCTCGGGTCCTCAGCAGCGCACACACCTCCGTAGTCATCCACGGCTTTTGTGGTGATGCTCTTGGAGAAAGTGACTTTATCAGTGCAATTGCTGATGTAGCTGATCACTGATGCTGTGTATTCTTCCAAGTTGGAAGAGTGGCCATATGTTGCAGCCTCCCTGAACATGTGCCAGTCAGTACACTCAAAACAGTCCTGAAGAGCAGAGATGGCTCCTGCTGGCCAGGTTTTCACCTGCTTCTGGAGCGGTTTTGTGCCTCTGATGAGCGGTCTGTATATTGGAATTAGCATAACAGAGATGTGGTCTGAGTAGCCGAGGTGGGGGTGGGGCTCCGCCCGGTACGTGCCTGGGATGTTTGTGTAATCAAGATCAAGCGTGTTCGCCCCTCTCATTGCAAAGTCTACATACTGATGGAATTAAGGGAGCACTGTCTTGAGATTTGCATGGTTGAAATCTCCGGCGACAATAAACAGTCCGTCAGGGTGAGCGTTCTGCAGTTCGCTAATAGCCCCATAAAGTTCACAGAGCGCTTCCTTAACTTGTAACTTGGGGAATGTAAACTCTGTTTATTGTGACTGTGGTGAATTCCCGTGGTAAATAAAAAAGGTCTGCATCTAACAGTCACAAGCTCCAACAGCGATGAACACTAGCTAGAGACTAGCACAGAGTTCTTGCACCATTCCGTGTTGATGTAAACACACAAGACACCACCGCAAGTCTTACCGCACATTGCTGCATTTCTGTCGGCACGAAACAATCTAGCTGAATGGCAGTGTCCGAAACTCTGTCACTGAGCCACGTCTCTGTGAAAACAAAGACGCAGCAGTCTCTCAACTCACGCTGCGTAGTCTGCTGGAGTCGGATGTTGTCCAGTTTATTGTCCAGGGAGCAAACATTTGAGAACAGGACAGACGGGAGAGCCGGCTGGCTAGGGTTTGTTTTTAGCCTAGAATGGACCCCTGCCCATTTGCCGCACTTCCGCTTCCTCGCACACCGCTTACAATGACCTCTACCCCCAGTCATCGGCATCAGACGACACTGAGGACTCGAGGCCTGGTCTCTGCAGCAAGCCGAGGTCGCACAGCTTCTCCTGCAGATCATCATGCTGCATGGTTGTTGCATAAATCTTATATTTTAGTAATTTTAGTAGTGTCTGGCGATGGTAAACACGAACACCGGTTGGTCCTATGTCCATGTGCCGTAAAAGTCGGGCTAACTAACAAAAATGGCACCATTTTGGATCCGGAGCGGCCGCTGCGTGCTACCATGCTGCCATATTGGATCTTTACCGGGAAGTGACAAGAGGAAGTGGCTTGTTTATCTCTTGATTGTCTTCTGACTTGTTTTGTGTTAGCCTCTGATGTATTAGTGAAACAACCTTTTTGTTGTTAAAGCTTGGTTAATCTGTTGTGACATTGCTTCGCTTAAATCACTTGTTCAAAACTAACTTCCCGGACTCAGAGAGGAGGGATAGGTTAGCATGCCACGTGATCTACCCTACACTATGTAGTGTTGGAGTTTGTCTAAAAACACCAGGTAAGGAGCTGGTTCTACCCTCTGTATTTATGATGTTTGTTTAGTTAGTGTAGTTTACACTAGTATTATTTTCATAATTTTATTTTCTTTGTTATCTTAGGACGTAAAAAATATGTAAGATAGCAGACGTTTTGTTTTGTTGATTTCTTTGCTTTAGCCCCACTCATTGTCCTTCACTCCTGTGTCTGGTTTGCCTTTGTCTTACTATTTGTACATATTCTGTAAATAATTATTTGTTGTTTCACTATTTGCACTGTATTTCTGATTGGATGTGTTGCTACGATTTGTTACAAAAGAGAGAATTATAATTAGAAGTAACCCATATCTGTCTCTGCCTGATTCATTCCATCACGCTAGTTATCGGTAACTGAACCTATTTTCTTTTAATTTTATTCTCTTAATTTAGTTACATTTTCACTTATATGTTACATGCTCTTATTCCCCTAGACCACTAAAAGGAGGCCGTAACTATCAAAATGTAAAATGAGTGCTTTATCTCTCCACATGGAATGTGAATGGGTTGGGACACCCCATAAAAAGAAGGAATGTTATTTTTTTTCTTAATCGTAAGAAACATGATATAGTACTTCATAAAATGCATTGATTGAAATTGACAGATATGGGGTGGCTCAAGTAAAAACAGGGCAGTCATTAAATTGATAAGTAAACATCTACAATTAAAATATCTCAAACAGATTAAAGATAAATTATTATTTTAGCAGAAATTCAGGGACAAAGGTTGATTTTGGCTAATATCCATGCACGTAACGCTGATGACCTGGGCTTTTTTATAGATCTTGAAGGGATGTTGCAAGCTGCTGGCACCCCTCGTGATGTAATATCGAGAGGAGACTTTAATGTTTTGATGGACTCAGTCCTTGATTATAGTAAAGCAAAAGTGTGCAAGCCTCTAGAGCAACATTGATGCTTCATAGGATTTGTATAAATCTTGGCCTTACAGATATTTGGAGACTCTTGAACCCATCTGGTAAGAATTATATATTTTTCTTTCATCAGTCCATAAGATTTGTTCTAGAATAGATTTTTGTTTTTATATCTAAGTCCCTCATTTTGTCTGTTGTTGATTGCTCAATTGGAAACATTTTAGTCTCAGATCACACCCTGGTGAGTTTAGAGGTGTTGCCACATACAGAAAAAAAGATTTCATATAGTTGATGCTTTAATGTATCACTTTGCAAAATCCTGATTTTCAACAAATGTTAAAGGCTGAAATTAATGTTTATATGGAGACCAACTGGTCCTCAGTTTCCTCTGTGAGCATGGCTTTGGAGGCACTTAAGGCGGTTCTTAGGGGCCAGATCATACAGTATGCATCATTCACCAAAAAATCCAAAGCAAGAGAACTTGTGGAGTTGGAAGGGAATATTAAAAGTGCTGAGGCACAGCTGAAGCACCGAATGTCGTCTGATGGCCTCAGAGAATTGACCCGATTGAAATACAGATATAATACTATTTTGTTGCGGAAGTTAGAATTTTGGCTGTTCAGGGCAAGACAGTCATGCTATGAGTCAGGAAACAAAGCAGGGAAGCTTTTGGCTAGATACATAAAGCAGAGATTTCTACAATTCCCTCAGTGAAATCTGATGGTGGGGAAATATTTACCTCAGCCGTTAATATTAATAATGCTTTTAAATAAGTTTATCTTGATCTTTATAGTTCCATGTCTTCTAATGATGAAGATATTAGGAACTTTGTGAAACCATTATAACTCCCTGTGAATGATCAGACTTCGATTGTGATCTTCTCTATTGATGCAGAAAAGGCGTTTGATATGGTAGAATGGGATTATCTGTTTAAGATTTTGGAAAAATATACGGGTTCGGGAATACTTTTATTGGATGGATGAAGTTACTTTACAGACACCTGGTAGCAGCAGTACAAACAAATTGATTAATTTTGGATTATTTCATTCTGGATAGGGGTACCCTGGATGGTTGCCCTATTTCCCCATTATTGTTCTGTGTTGCTCTGGAACCATTAGCAGCCGTGATAAGAAGGGAAGGTGATTATCCAGGGGTGGTGGCGGGAGGTATGGCACATAAGCTTTTGCTTTACGCAGGTGATATTTTATTATTTGTCTTTATTAGATATATGCCTTGCCTCCATATAAGTATTAATTCCTTCTCTAAGTTTTCTAAGTCACTTGGTCAAAATCGAAGCTTTGGCTCTGACAGCATCCTGCCCAGTTACGGCTTTCCAGCCAGGTGCCTTCCAGTGGCCTAAACAGGGCATTAAGTATTTGGGCATTTTAATCTCGACTAATTTGTCTGATTCATTTGAGTTAATATTGACCCCATAATAAAAAGGTTTTTGATCGATGTGTGCAGGTGGGCTTCATTACATTTATTTATGATTGGGAATGTTAATGTTATTAAAATTAATTGTATTGCAAAGTTCAGCTACCTGCTACATTCTCTCCCTGTAGATATCCCTCTCTCTTATTTCAAGTAGTTTGATAGCATAGTGAAGTCCATCATTTGGAATGGTAAGCATCCCAGATTAAATTTCATTAAGTTACATAGGCCGATTGACAAAGGTGGGCTAGGCCTACCTAAAATTTTGTTTTATTATTATGCATTCAGCCTCAGACATTTGGCCCATTGGTTGCTTCCACCTGAAAGAGCCCCTTCCTGGTTTTATATTGAACAGGAAGTTCTTACCCCGATTTTGCTATTGCAAAACCTTTCTATCAAACTAATCAGAGAAGTTCAGTTACGCCCTGTTATCTCGCATTTGCACTCTGTATTGGCAAAAATGTCCAGAGTGTTTAATTCGCACATTTATTTAAATGTTGTGTAACGTTTTGGGCACTCAAATTTAACTTTTCCCCAGACTTTGTATTTTGGGCGATGAGGCGGTCATAAATTTGGGTTCTGACTAGTATTATGATTGGCAGACAAATAAGGTGGCAAGTAGAAGTCTAAAGTTTGGGGACTTGTTTATCTGAAAGTGGGGTAGGTATTTGGTGGTTTCGGGGGACTCTCGGCTAAGGGAAAGGGAGAGAGAATTTTAGTTTAATTATGTATGTTTATTTTATATACATATATATATATATATATATATATATATATATATATATATAATTAGGGGTTAGGGTGGGGTTGGTGTTTAGGGAGGGATATTAGTGGGGGTTTAAAGTTGAATGTTGATTCAGTGTGAATGTGCTGTTGTTTTTCTTTGAATAAATAAAAAATGTAATTACAAAAAAGGAGGGGAACTGTTTTTTTTCTTCTTCTAGCTTTACCATCTATGTTACATTAAAGTGGAAATATAACATCAGTTTCATAAATATAATCAAAAATGTATTTGTTTACTGTATTCCATTGTGGCAGGGCGGAGGGCGGGGCCGGGTCGTGAGTCTACACACCGGTCCCTTATTAGGCTAATCAAGACTCAGAGAGGGATAAGGGCCGACTGCGGAGGATGGTGCGGGAGAGAGAGATTGTTTACGGACATGTCCGTCATGTGTGTGTTTGTGTCTTTTGTTTTAGTTTATCATTAAACTATTATTTATATTGTCAAGCCGGTCCTCGCCTCCTCCTTGCCCATCTAAATCCCTTTCACATCCATGTATAGTAGGCTAACATGCAAATCTTATGATGAAGTTAATAATTCTCTGGTCTGTATTACTTTTTTCCCAGGTAACTGAAACACGGACTGGCCCACTTGGTTGCAGTAACTATGACAACCTTGATTCTGTCAGTTCTGTGTTGGTTCAGAGTCCAGAGAACAAAGTCCACTTGCAAGGTAACAATGTTCTTCAGACCTCCCAGGCCAAGTTTTGGGACTATGATGAACATGAATTTATGTTGTTAGACAACGCCTCAATGTGAAACACAAATGTGCCAGGGTAAAAACTTTTAAAGAAGTTAACATTTAATACAGTGTGGCATGCTACATTCTTCTAAAACTATTTTTGAACAGCATTTTGGTCATTCTTTCATAATTCTTATGCATGCCAATTTAATGACCTTATTCTGTATTAATTTAGAGTACATGACATATTTAAAAAAAATAAAAAGAAAAAGATAGGGCCCTATTTTTAGAGTACTAGCACTAAGCACAGTGCTATGCCATAAATCATAAGCATAAAGTATATGGGCATGGTCCTGAAGTTTTGGTATTTTCATACAATGCTTGTACTAAGTCTAGACGCAAGTGCACAACATGCTAATAGGCTGGGTCAAATGCAATTTAATTTAGAGGTTCTACTCAAGTTATTGCAGCCTCTGTGTTCTATTATATTGTCCATTCCCTCAAGCACCAGCAATATAAACAAAAACGGTATATTCATAAGCAGTTGGAAGTGTATATGGACTGTATGCAATCAATTAGAATAATAGAAAAATAGACATGCTTATAAAATGTTTGGATGAATGCTCTTTTGTATGAATGTAAGTATTATTAATAATTTTCATCTATTGACACATCATGGCTAGTATCAATTACCAGCATAAATTGTGACAGCACCACTTCTACGAGTCGATTTTGTCATTTGAATGTTATTATTATCACAAATGTAAACAAAAATTTATCTAAATTAAAATTACACTTGAAACAAAAATAAAATATAATCAAAATAATAAAATGGTCCAAAAAATCATACCAAATCGAAATATTTTTCACTCTCCAACGTCTTTCGTCAGTACCGTTTGCCTCAAAACAAATTAGATCATAAATACAATTGTAAATTAGAGCTGTCAGTTGATAAAATGTTTTAATCATGGTTAATTTCATAATTTTTCATAGTTAATCACGATTAATCTCAGATTTTAAAAGTGCTGAAATTTGACTCTTTATATACTTATTTCCTGTCAAAATGCATTTATTTCCTTCTTTGGAAAGAACAACACAATATAACAAAACAATATGTAATGATAATAATGCTTTATTAACATTTTCTGAACTCCACAGTACAAAGACAGAAATTCACTAAAATAGCAACAATTCAAGCAATATTACACATTTGCCAAAGTCCAAGTGGGATGTTAACTGACTGATAGAACTACCATTCCCCGTTTGTCGCTCACTTCAACGTTGTGTCGAAGAAGTGACACTAGGGGTCTCTCTTGAGAGCCTTTCACATCTCTGAACTTTGAGAAAAGGCCAATGATAAATTGGCAGACAGAATTTGCATGTCCTGCCCCCGGACATACTGGTATAAAGGGAGGGAAATGCGTCTGTTTGATTCAGAAATTTTCTTCGGAGCCTACCGGTTGTGTGAGCAGCGAGCTACGAGTCCAAATTGGTTTCCTCTTCATCTCTGGCATTAGCGTATGCTTTTGGATCTACGGCACATATCAGTGGCTTTCTCCTTCTCTACACAACAGTGCAGCTTTGCCCCTGGGCGCTTCGACAGTGCAGATTAAAAGATACATTTTCCTAAAAGTGTATTTTTCTCTAAAAGAGCAATATACAGCGGCGTTGAACGTCCTTTTCAGGACGCGTCTTTATAAAGATGCCTTTCCGCCCCTGTGAAGTTCCTGGATGTGGTCGAGTGCTCTCCACTCCTGTGTGTCAGTGCTGCCTCGTGTGTCAGGGCCGCGATCACACCAAGGCAGCCTTTGTGGATGGCTCGTGTTCTCACTGCGAGAATATTACCATGGCAACGTTGCGGTTGTGGCTTTCCTTCCTCACGGCCAGCCTGCCTATCCTCTTGAGCCCCCAGAGCTGGATGAGCTTGCCGCTGCATCAGAGAGTGGTCCGGCGTCTGATGCTGAAGACTCGATTGGGCTGCCACCTTCGGGTCAGCACGCCCAGTCTGAGGCTGACGGCCAGATGTCCGACATGCTTGCCCGTGGCTGCCTTCAGCGTTGGGCTGGACTGGAACCCTCCGTCCTTCCCTCAGCCTTTGCCGGCTGGATGATTGGTTCCTCGGTTCTGAGCGCCGCAAGCGTTCCTGAGACGGACGACCCAGGGACCAAGACATTTGCTCCGGAGCTGGTAAACAGACCACTCTGTCCCCCGGTGGATTGCCGGGAGGAGAATCCTCAGTTAAGTTTATTTACTTTGCCGCACCCTCTTCGGGCTGTGGTACCCACATTCTTAACAAAAGAGCAATTTCCTTTGTCTCTGGGTCACCTGGCCCGCGAATGCCATTCATACGGAACTCTGACGCCACACCTCAACAGTCCCGGCACATTGCACGCAGACCTCTCGCCTCCAGCCCCACGACTGTTGTACCCCGGCCGGCCGGTTCTGACTAGTCTAGAGGACGCCTCCATGGGACCTCCTCCACAGTCACTAACCCGGCCCTTGCCGGGTGTGCGGAGCGAGGTAAGTGCTTCGAGTCTTCTCTCAGCACCAGAGCCTCGGGATGTGTTTTTGCCTCCTGACGGCGCATTACCTACTCTGCCCCGCTGCGAAGCCCCGCCGGGTACGTTAAAAAATAATGTCCCCTTAGTGCCCCTAGCACGAAGCTTGGCTCTCACTTCCCAATCCATCACACTGGCTGGCCAGGACCATTTGACTCGGTTATGCAATTCAGTTTGCCAGTTCTCCACCCCCATTTGGGGGCATCCGCTTTACCGCAGTGCACGGCAAAGATATCAAATCCCTGCACATGGAAATCGCGACTCTCTTACTCAAGAATGCGATAGAGCCTGTCCCTCCAGCCAAGATGAAGAAGGGTTTCTACGGTCCTTACTTCATCATACCCAAGAAAGGTGGCGGCTTACGACCGATCTTGGACTTGCGAGTTTTCAACCGTTTGCACAAACTCCCGTTCAAAATGCTCATGCATTTAGATTGGTTCGCAGCGGTAGACCTGAAGGACGCGTACTTCCACATCTCAATATTGCCTCGACATTGACCCTTTCTACGGTTTGCGTTTGACGCCAGGCTTATCAGTACAAGGTCCTCCCCTTTGGCATGTCCCTGTCCCTTCACGTCTTCACAAAGGTCGCAGAGGCTGCCCTTACCCCGCTTTTGGAAGCAGGCATCCGCATTCTCAACTACCTCGACGACTGGCTCATCCTGGCCCACTCCCGAGAGTTACTATGCACCCACAGGGGCCAGGTGCTCAGGCACCTCAGCCGTTTAGGGCTTCTGGTCAACTGGGAAATGAGCAAGCTCACCCCTGTTCAGAGCATCTCTTTTCTCGGCATGGTGTTAGACTCAGTCTCAATGTCAGCGCGCCTCACCAACGAGTGCATTCAGTGCTGAAATGCCTCACTGCGTTCAGGCCGGGCACAGCGGTCCCCTTAAAACATTTCCAGAGGCTCCTGGGGCATATGGCATCCTCCGTAGTGGTTGCGCTGCTGGGGTTGATGCATATGAGACCGCTTCAGCACTGGCTCCAGGCTCGAGTCCCGAGACAAGCATGGTGCCGCGGCACACACCGTGTGTTTATCACACCCGCCTGCCGCCAAACTTTCAAACCCTTGACAGACCTCTGCTTTCTACGGACAGGTGTCCCTTTGCAGCAGGTGTCAGATCCTGGTCACCACAGATGCCTCCAAACTGGGTTGGGGCACTGTGTGCAACGGGCACACAGCCGCGGGGCATTGGAAAGGGGCCCCACTGCACTTTTGCCCCTTTTGCCCTGCAGAGGTTTCTCCTGCTAATTCAGGGCAAGCACGTCTTGATCCGGTCAGACAGCACCACCACGGTAGCGTACATAAATCGCCAAGGCGGCATACGCTCCTGCCACATGTCACAACTCGCCCGTCGTCTCCTCCTTTGGAGCCAGTACCAACTCAAGTCACTGCATGTCACTCACATCCCGGGCAACCTCAACGTGGTAGCGGATGCGCTATCACGACAAAACTTGCCCTGCGGAGAGTGGAGGCTTCATCCCCAGTTGGTCCAGCTGATTTGGGAACAGTTCGGCAAGGCACAGGTAGACCTATTCACCTCCCGAGAGACCACCCACTGCCCGCTCTGGTACGCCTGAACAGAGGCTCCCCTCGGGACAGACACACTGACACACAGCTGGCCCACAGGGCTGGACAAGTATGCATTTCCCCCAGTGAGCCTTCTTGCAGAGGTGCTATGCAGGGTCAGGGAGGACAAGGAACAGGTCACTCTGGTGGCCCCTTACTGGCCCTCTCGGACTTGGTTCTCGGATCTCGTGCTCCTCGCGAAAGCCCCTACCTGGCGAATTCCCCTGAGGAAGGACCTTTTTTCTCAGGGACGGGGCACACTCTGGCATCCGCGCCCAGACCTCTGGAACCTCCACGTCTGGCCCCTGGATGGGATGCAGAAGATCTAGCTGGCCTACCACCTACTGTCACAGACACGTTCAACTAAGCTAGAGCTACCTCTACCAGGCAACTTTACACCCTGAAGTGGCGCTTGTTTGTGAATTGGTGTTCTTCTTGCGCTGAATACCCACAGATGCAGTCGGGTCAGTGCTCTCACCCTGCCTGGAGTTCGGTCCGGCAGACACTCATGTGATCCTAAGACCACGACCGGGCTACGTGCCCAAGGTTCCTATGACTCCCTTCAGAGACCAGGTAGTGAACCTGCAAGCACTTACCCCGGGAGGAGGCATACCCAGCTCCTTCGTTGCTGTGTCCGGTATGTGCTTTGTGTATCTATTTGGACCGCGCGCAGAGCTTTAGACGTTCTGAGAAGTTCTTTGTCTGCTTTGGTGGACAGCGGAAAGGGAATGCTGTCTCCAAACAGAGGCTTTCCCACTGGGTGGTTGATGCCATAGCATGGGCCTATCACACCCGGGCCGTGCTCACCTCCTTGCAGGTTCGAGCACACTCGACGAGAAGTGTGGCATCCTCGTGGGCACTGGCCAAAGGCTCCCCCCTAGCAGACATATGCAGAGCAGCGGGTTGGGCTACAGCCCAATACCTTTACAGGATTTTACAATCTCAGGGTTGAGTCGGTGTCTTCCCGTGTTTCCTCAGGTCCGAGCCGGTAGAATTCGGTAACGTGGTGACAACTGACCAGGTGGACCACTTGCACCTAGCGCCTTTTCCCACCGCTGAGGTAATACCGTGCGCTCTTACCCCAGGAGATCCCACTAACTCGGCTCCCTGGGTGACTCCACCCTAGCCCTCTGTAATTCAGCAGAGGATTTTGGCGACCAAGAACAATGCGGGCACTCAATTTTCCCTGTACTGGAATAGGTGCCCCACAGGACGGGCTCCTACATGGACTCCCCCTGTGTGTAATTTCCACAGTATGGTCCCCTTGCGAGCGGACCCACGTCTCCCTTGGGCAGTCCTCACGGACCCCCGGTCGCCGAGTTTGTAGCAACATCACCCTCCCAATGAGGTAGGATCTACAAATGTGACCTAAAAGCCCATGTGATGTATTTCAACACCTTTTACCTCCCCCAGTCTGGGCAGGTGTGGTCTCCGCAGGGTCTTTCCCCCTGAAAGAATAGGAAAACTGGGAAAGAACGCCTTCCCGATGCGTGTGATGGCGTTAAGATGCCCCAGCCACTTTAACTCTATGCGAGAAACATAGAGAGAGAGAGAAGGTGTTGCTGGTGCGGCTTGCTCCCATGCTTGGCACGTTGCCTTGTTCCCCCTATGTGTGAAGAACCAGAAGATTTTGACGATTTTTTGGTGGCATTGGGGAAGGCTAAATGCAGTCTGACACAGCCTGTCGTTTTGGCACACAAGCTACCTGTCCGCACCTGTGTCGGCAGCGCACGTACACGGTTCAGCGCATTGCGGAATTTAAATTGGACCCCTAGTGTCGCTTCTTCGACACAACGTCGAAGTGAGTGACAGACGGGGAGCGTCTAGGTTACTGTTGTAACCTCTGTTCCCTGATGGAGGGAACGAAACATTGTGTCCTCCCGGCCACGTCGCTGAACTGAACCACTGTTGCGGCCGAACCTCATTGTCGGCTTCGCAGACAAATCCTGAATGGACAAAGGCATTTCCCTGCCTTTATACCCGTATGTCTGTGGGCAGGACATGCAAATCTGTCTGCCAATTTCTCATTGGCCTTTTCTCAAAGTTGAGATATGTGAAAGGCTCTCAAGAGAGACCCCTAGTGTTGCTTCTTCGACAAAACGTCCCATTCCCTGAGGTTACAACAGTAACCTAGATGTTCATTGCAATGTGCATTCAATCTCTTAAAATCTCATTCTCCACAATATTTATCATCATCAGTCTTTTCACTTTGGTTAAAGAATGTACATGATTTTTTCAGGGCAGCAAGCACCACATTGAAATCCATAAGAAAAGCACGTCTTGTTCTGCTTTTAGCGCTGGCACTACCGATGGAAATATAATTCATCCAAATTGTCTAGTAATCATTAATTGACACTTCAGAAGCTCAGCAGAAATGGGTACAAAGTTGAAATTATGTTAAATTTGAGAAGAGCAAGAACAGACCCTCCAAAGGAGAACAAGCTGTGCAGCAGGCATGTAAGAATTTACATGCTTATGTGATAAAATGCTGACTTACAAAAGATGCAAAGAACTTTAATCACAAGTCCCATCTGCATTTGTTTTTATAAGAGGTCCTTTCTCCGGCACGGACTCAATGTTGTGTGTTCGTTTGTAATGTGTTTTTTCCAGTGTAATGTCCCCGCTTGACACGTCACAAGGGTTCCGCCATCTGCTCAGAACTCACACTGGGCTGAATAAAATGTCAGAATCTAATATCAAATCGGTACATGCCTTAATCACGATTAAGAAAAAAATTTATGCGTTTGTAGTGGACTTCGTCTCACACCATAAAGGAATCACCGACACCACTGTCATTGGTGGACAACATCTGCAGTTTATTTAACAGAGGACAGGAATTACACACACCCACACCCTCAGTTCTGCAATCTCTGCCTCACTCAAGTTCAAAGCTGTTCTGCTCTAACATCAACAAATTAATTCTTTAAACATGACTCAATAATTTTCACGACATGTCAAACACAAATGCATACATTCCAGAAAGGCAATATTCAATAAAATAATCTCAATATAATTAAATGTTTAATATAAAATATAATTTCCTGGAAATAAAATTATTACATTCTGATTCAAATTCTTCTTATATCATGTGATCGTATAGTGGTAAAATCTTGGTTGCTGTATATTACATACCTGCAGTTTATTTAACAGAGGACAGGAATTACACACACACACACCCTCAGTTCTGCAATCTCTGTGAGGAGTGTGAGAAGAGAAAAATGAACCCCTGCCCCCATTAACACTTTTAACTGCATTAACTCAACATCTCAAATGTACATATGGTTTCAAATACATACATTTGGCACAAAACAACAAATACCCATACATAAGTCAACTGCATGATGTTTTATAAATGTTATCCACAATTTTATGTTATCTTTTGAAACCCATTAACAAAGAAACCTGCATATAAAATGGCGCGCGGGCGGGAATATAACCAAACTCATTAAGAGTTAATTAATGCAAAACTTTGAATATAACTAAAGCTAATGACACTAAAATACTTTCAGTGACTGAATCCACTGTTACAACACTTCATGTACACGTATTAACAAGAAAACGAACCCAATCTCTTATATTTTAATACTTAATCACAGAGCTCATTTACAACATACTTGCCTCTCAAGTTCAAAGCTGTTCTGAGTGAGATCCGATTGGTGAACCAACACGTAAGTGAAATGACGTCACTTCTCTCTTTTTTTAAATACAAAAATATTATTTTTAACAACTGCATATGCATGTTCTTTCCATTCTCTTATAAAGATCATTTAAACAGATCAACAGAAATACACAAGAAAAAAAAACATTTTCACTTAAATGAAAGTTTGTTGGAATGGTCACAAAACTCACAACACGTTATCCATTATAAATTAATCGCTTGCATTAACACTTTAACTCTGACAGCACTATTGTAATTATAAACAATAATTATAATAATTAATAAATAAACCATGACGTATAGATAGTTTAACACAAATCTCTTTCCCCTTCTGTCACTGTCTAGACGTAGTGTCGAAGGAAGTGACACAAGGGGTCTTCTCGGATGCCAAATCGTACCTCTGAACCTGAGAAAAGGCCAATGTCAAGTTGCCAGACAGAATTTGCATGCCCCGCCCCAGACATACGGGTATAAGGGGAAGCGGGGCAGCGAATGCCAATCAGAATTTTTCTTCAGAGCCGAATGGTTGTACCGCAAGCAGCTGAAACACACACCTGTTTCACTCACCTCTATCAGCGAGAAGCATTGCTGTTGGATCCGCACGGCGCATTTCCAGCTGGCGTCTCTCTCTCTCTGCACGCTGTGCAGTCCACGCCCCTGGGCACTTCGACAGCGATTCTTTCTGTTTGAAAGAGTGTTCTCCTCCTAAAAGAGTATATTTTCTCTAAAAGAGTTTGAGTTCCCACTCATAAAAGAGCAATACACAGCAGGCGTTGAACGTCCTTTTCAGGACGCGTCTTTTTAAAGATGTCTTTCCGCCTCTGTGTAGTTCCTGGATGCGGTTGATATCTCTCCACTTCTGATGGTCATAAAAGGTTCCTCGCGTGCCTGGGCTGCGATCACACGCAGGCAGCGTTGAATGGTTCATGTTCTCAGTGCGAGAACATAACCATGGCAACATTGCGGTCGTGCTTTCATTGTCATGAGAGAAAGCCACTTCAGCCGCCCCCCGCGTCGTTCCTTCTTCCCACGGGATTGAGGTTGACCCGGCTGGCGATGAAGGCGATTTGGGGATGACCACGGGCTCGGTTTCGCCGGGTAAATCCCCACGAACCACCCACCCCCCAGCACGCTTGTTTGCTTCCGTCCGAGCTCGGGAAGAGTGCGGCTCGCTTCCCTGCCAGCCGGCATTTTCCCTTGAGCTCCCGGAATTGGATGACGACATCGCCGATGATGCTGATGGCTCGCCTGGGCTGGCACCTCCAGGTCTGCTCGCCCAGTCTGAGGCTGATTTGCAGATGTCCGCTATGCTTTCCCGGGCCGCCGCGAGCACGAGGCTGGACTGGAGATCTCCGTCCCCCCCTCTCGGCTACTTGATTGGTTCCTCGAGTCACGGCGCCGCTTATAGCCACGCCCCCCCTTGGTTCCGTCGTTCCCGGAAGTGCATGACGAGCCAACGAGGTCAGAACCGCCCTCCGCTTGTCCGTTCTCACTACCCTGGATGGCGGAACACCTGAACGGTACTACTCTCCAGAGCCGTAGAATGACGTCATCACTGACCTCAAAACTCTACAGCACCACTGGACAGGCCGCCTCCGCCCTGCATGCCATGTCTCTCCTGCAAATTCACTAAGCCAAGGCACTCAAGATCTGCACCTGGGTAGTTCCAACCCCGATGTGCTACAGTAACTACGCTCTGCTCCAACCTCGCTCTCAGAGCTACGAATGTCACGGCGCAGGCACTCGGGTGGACGATGGCCACACTCATGGTCCAGGAGCGCCACTTCTGGCTGAACACGGTCGAGATGCATGGCGTTGACAAGTCACTATTTCTCAACGCCCCCGCCTCCCAGCTCGGCCTCTTCGGCGACACCATCAACGACTTTGCCCAGCAGTTCTCGGTGGTGAGGAAGCAGATGGGGACAGTTTCTCACATCATGCCGCGGCACCACCCAGTCAGCGTGCCCGCACCCCGCCTGCTCGCCGAGGGCGTCCCCCCCTGCAACGAGAAAGCAACAACAGGTAGCTCTGCAACCTGGGCCCAGCTCTCAGCCCCAGTGTCGAGCACATCGCAGGTGGCGTACACCCCCCGTCTCCAGGACCCCCTCTCGGACCAGAAATGCTCCGAAGCGCTCCTGAGACGGACACCCCAGGCAGTCGGATGTTCGCTCCGGAGATGGTTTCAAGACCACTCCGTCCCCCGGTGGAGGGCCGGGAAGAGAATCCTTGTTTTCACCTGCCGCACCGCCTTCGGGCCGCGGTACCTACAGAGTGATTCCCTCACTCCCTGGGTCACTGTGTGCTCACAGGGACCAGGTGCTCAGGCACCTCAGCTGTCTAGGGCTTCAGGTCAACTGGGAAAAGAGCAAGCTCACCCCGGTTCAGAGCATCTCTTTTCTCGGTATGGAGTTAGACTCGGTCTCAATGACAGCGTGTCTCACCAACGAGCACGCCCAGTCAGTGCCAGGTGCCTCGCTCGCTTCAAGCCTGGCACAGCGGTCCTCTAAAACAATTCCAGAGGCTCCTGGGGCATATGGCATCCTCAGCCGCGGTCGCGCCGCTCGGGTTGATGCATAGCGGGTTGACCGCTACAGCACTGGCTACAGACCCGAGTCCCGAGATGGGCATGGCGCCACAGCACGCATCATGTGACAATCACCCTTGCCTGCCATCAAACTTTCAGCCCATGGACAGACCTCTGCTTCCTACGGGCCGGAGTTCCCTTGCAGCAGGTGTCCAGACGTGTCGTGGTAACCACAGACGCCTCTCGACTGGGTTGGGGCGCCATGTGCAATGGGCACGCTGCCGCTGGCACCTGGAAAGGTCCCCAGCAGTGTTGGCACATCAATTGCCTAGAGTTGATGACTGTTATTCTTGCTCTACGGAGGTTTATTCCACTAATCCGAGGCAAGCACGTTCTGATTCGCTCAGACAGCACCGCGACGCTAGCGTACATAAATCGCCAGGGTGGCGTGCGCTCTCGTCATATGTCATAACTCGCCCGCCATCTCCTCTGGAGTCAGCCGCGACTCAGGTCGCTGCTCGCCACTCATATCCCTGGCAACCACAACATGAAGGCGGAGGCGCTGTCGCGACAGGTTTTCGCCCAGCGGAGAGTGGAGGCTCCACCCCCAGGTGGTCCAGCTCATTTGGGACCGATTCGGCAAGGCACAAGTAGACCTCTTTGCCTCCCAGGACAACTCCCATTGCCCGCTCTGGTATTCCCTGATGGGCGCTCCCCTTGGGACAGATGCGCTGGCACACAGCTGGCCCCGGGGGCTGCGCAAGTATGCATTTCCCCCAGTGAGCCTTCTTGCATCGGTGCTGTGCAAGATCAGGGAGGACGAGGAACAGGTCGCCTTGGTGGCCCCTTACTACCCTTACACTCCTCATGACAGCCCCTCCCTGGAAAATCCCCCTGAGGAAGGACCTTCTTTCTCAGGGACGGGGCTCCCTCTGGTATCCGGCCCGGCCTAACCTGTTTCCCTCTTGGGATCTCTCAGTGATCATCTCGGGCCTTCAGAGACCCCCATTTGAGCCGCTTGATTCAGTCGAGCTCAAGGCCCTCTCCTTGAAGACGGCCCTCCTGATCGCGTTAGCCTCAATCAAGAGGGTAGGAGACCTGCAAGAGTTCTCTGTCAGCGACTCTTGCCTGGAGTTCGGTCCGGCACTTTCTCACGTTATCCTGAGACCCCGACCGGGCTACGTGCTCTAGGTTCCCACGACCCCTTTCAGGGACCAGGTCGTGAACCTGCAAGCACTGCCTCGGGAGGAGGCAGACCCAGCCCTTTCGTTGCTGTGTCCGGTGCATGCTTTGCGTACCTATGTGGACCGCACGCAGAGCTTTAGATACTCTGAGCAGCTCTTTGTCTGCTTTGGCGGAAAGGGAACGCCGTCTCCAAACAGAGGCTAGCCCACTGGGTCGTTGATGCTATTGCCTATCACGCCCAGGGCGTGCCCGCCCCCCTGCAGGTCCGAGCACACTCCACTAGAAGTGTGGCGTCCTCGTGGGCACTAAGCCACGGCACCTCCCTAGCAGACATCTGCAGAGCAGCGGGCTGGGCAACACCCAATACCTTTGCCAGATTTTACAATCTAAGGGTTGAGTCGGTCTCGTCCCGTGTTTTGTCAGGTCCGAGCTGGTAGAACTCGGTAACGTGGCACAACCGACCGGGTGTTCCGCTTGCATCTTGCGCCCTTCACCAATGTGATCCAGTGCGCCTTCTATGTGTGACAATAGCCTTCTGGCCCGTGAATTCAGCAGAGCAACTCGCGGCCAGACCCAGTACGAGTCTTGGGGCTCTGTACTGGGGTCGGGCTCCACGGGCATAGTTCCCTCTTCTGGCTAACTCCCCGTGATATATTCTCCGTGGTACGGTCCCCCTCTTGGCGGACCCGCGTTTCCCTCAGGCAGCCCCTCTGCCTCGGCCCCGTGTCTGTAGAGTCCCCCCTTTTTTAGGCTGGACCTACCACCGTGCCATTTCCCACGTCAGGCTTCACAACCCTCATGGTGTATTTGCCATACATTACCTCCCCCTGGTCTGGGCAGGGTCTTCCCCTCCTGAAAGAATAGGAAATCTGTAGGCCGGACAACTACCTTGCCTCCAGTCCTGCCTCAGTGCCCGGCACACCGGCGCCGACGAGTTTTGAAGACGCCTCCTTAGGCCTCTTCCTCAGTCTCTAAGCCGCCCCCTGCTGGGTGCATGGAGCAGAGTTAATGCTTCGAGTCTTCTCTCAGCACCGCCCAGGCTCTCCTCCTCTTAAAACGTCTGAGTTACTGTTGTAACCTCTGTTCCCCGAGGGAGGGAACGAGACGTAGTGTCCCTCCTGCCACGGCACTAGACCTCGCACTGTAAATGGCCGTGCTTCAACCTTTGGCTCCTCAGTGCAAAATCCTGACTGGCATTCGCTGCCCCGCTTCCCCTTATACCCGTATGTCCGGGGCGGGGCATGCAAATTCTGTCTGCCAACTTGACATTGGCCTTTTCTCAGGTTCAGAGGTACGATTCGGCGTCTGAGAAGACCCCTTGTGTCACTTCCTTCGACACTACGTCTCGTTCCCTCCCTCAGGGAACGAAGGTTACAACAGTAACCGAGACGTTTTGTTTTATAAGACATCTACAACTCCACTATATGATGTTCCACTTTATTTTCAGAGTTTGTGTATGAACTTTATTATCAACTCATGGTGGAATCTCCAAACTTCAAATTAAAAATCCAGTACACTGACAGTTTGCGCCCGTACACCAACAGTTTAAACACTCTAATCCACGCCCACCTGTGCTTTGTGCTGGCATGAAACTTGCACTTCGAATTTTGTGCTGTATTGAAAATTGGATAAGACATAGCACATGTAGCACACGGTAATGCTTCTTTTTACACACTCCGAAAATAGAGCCCGTACTGTCTACGTTCTTAAAAATGTAACCCAAAACGTCATGTTCATTTAAAAAAAAAACTTTGAAATGTTATACGTTATATACTATCTGTTAAAGCAGTTCATTGTTGATGAAAGAATATGATATTTACAGGCACCGTTGCAACTAATAACTGATCAACTATCTTTTTCCCACTTGTGTCCATAATGCATATGTGCACTTGATGACTTCAGTAAACCCCTTTACAATATAGTATTTTCATAACACCCTTTCTTTTCTCTTCAACTGAAGGGTTGCAGGTCATTTTGCCAGATTATATCAGAGACACCTTTGTCCAAGCAGCTCTTAGTTACATTGCTTGCAATGGAGAGGGAACTTTTGTCTGCAGAGACAATGAATGCTGGTGCAAGTGTGACTCAAAATTCCCAGAGTGCAACTGCCCCTACACGGATATTCAGGCCATGGAAGAAAGCCTTCTGCGAATCTCTGAATCTTGGGGTTTAATCTACAAAGAGTTTGAAGATTCAGGTAAGCAATAATATGTTAATGTAAAAAATAAATAAATAAGGGGTTGTAGAACTTTAAGAAATTAAAGAAACAGTTTGCCTGGCTTTTATTAACTGAATTAATTTAATTACTTATATGGAGTGACTATTTTCACCCTGTTGTAAATAGCATCTGCCACACAGTGCTGATATTTGCACCCCAATAGTCTGGTGAAACCACAGGAATATATGACAATCTAGACAATATGTGTCGCTGCAGTGGCGTGGGGTGTAAAGAAGAAAGATTGTGTGAATGTGTGTTTTTGTCCTAGCGACCTCAATTCGAATCTGCCTTTTGTCACACTCTTTTCCCCACCCTATTTCCTGTTTCCTCTCTTAATATTTCCTTTAATACTACTTAAAACAATAATACAAATTAATATAAATATTGATTTCATTGCAGTGATTTGGTCACAGTGAATGTTGAGGAGTGAAGAAAAGGGTTTGATCCAGAGGCATGGTCAGTTGATTACATTTATTCCTACGGCTTGGCATCGCTTGTGTGTAGATTGCATCACTGTATTCCAGTAATAATATTGTAGTAACCATGTTTTTGGTGAATTCATAGTTTTAATGCAATTAACCATGGTGTTACTACAGTAAAATGTTGTTAATTCAGTAACCATGGTTAATTTTGAGGTTAATGTAAATTATCACCAAAATATCATGGTAAAACTAGTTGCTGTAGTAAAACCAAGGTAATGATAGGTTAAGAGATGGGGGATAGTGTAATGTGTCTGTGGGACTCTAAATAAACACAATAAACACACTGCAGTTATGTCCATATACTGAATGTTAACATTTAAATAGGGGTGCAAGTAGTATCTGACATGATTTGCACTGGGGTGTAAATAGCTTAAATACCATTATTTGCACCAAGGTAGCATCTGCCTTAATTGTATTAAGTAAATATCTTAACTTATTTTTAAATTGATGTCATGATTAAAAGCTGGAATAATTGTATCAAAAAATTATTTTTAAAGTTCTACAACATCAACATTTTTTCAATTGTTCAGTATTATTTGCTTCATCTCGAGAAATGTACCTGTCATGGGCAGCAAAATCATTGTTGTCTGTTGTCATTGTATGTGTGTGTGTGTGTGTGTGTGTGTGTGTGTGTGTGTTCGCGTGCATTCCTAGAATTTCAGAATGGTAAGGAAACATACTTGTTTTTTTCAGCTTTATTTACTTGATCTAAGAATTGATTTTTACAGTGTAGGATCAAGAAAAATATTTTAAAAAAGAGGCGGAAACAAGATAAACAAGCTGTGTGATCACGTTGCATAATTGTATCAGAGACAATCGCCTCTGCTCATGTAATGTGTTGATTTATGAGTAAATATTAACCACTTTCTGTAAAACCTGGCATTTGTCACAAAGCGCCCTTCACAGGTTAGAAAAAAGAATCCTTGCATATCGTATTGCATTATATTATGTTGAACACGAATAATTACCCATAAAATGCCTTTTATTGCCAATCCAGCATCTTTCATTAAGCATACTGTATAAAGAGCACTTAGCATAAAGTTTAGGTGCAATATTACTGCCCGTTGAGGTCATCCCATACTGACTATCAATGCTTGAACAAAATTAAAATGCAAAGATTTTCTTTCCTCCACACTGTCATAATTTTTTCTTCCCTAAAACAGGGTTCGTACACCTTTTCCAAGATCAAATTCAAGCACTTTTCAAACACTTTCAAGGTCCATTTTACAGCTTTTTACAGCACCTTACACCACCGTTAATTACATACCAATACATAGTCAAAATTAATATTTAGTGTTTTTATCGCATTAAATGCTATAAACAGCCAAAATTGTGTTTTGTAATAGCAGCAGAAGTATCAGATATTTAAGCAAATCACAAGTTTTATTTTTCAAAATGTATCAGTGTCTAAGTAGACTTTGCTGACTATCTAACCTGCCTGAATCAATGTAAAAACAATTACCCCAAACAAAAATCACTCAACAAGTTCACTTCACTTTCAATTAATTTATTGAAAATATAAAAAATGCAAACATTCGTCTTTGAGGTAGACAGTCAATCAGATTCAGCTCATTGACCTTTTTTAATAGTATTGTGCAAATCAAAACAACTTGAGTTGTCAAACACAGAATTAACAACACAAAATAGTGCAAAAGTATATGCGGCCAAAAGTGCTACATGTGCGTTATAAAGATTAGGCCAAAGGTTACATTTTATGTATATGGTCTATAACCTCAAAGTGCATATTTAACTTAATTTAACAATCAACTCAGTGGACTTTATCCACTCCTGTTGAAAAAAAAACAACAATAAAACAACAACAAAACATACACCAAAATTACGCCCTCTGTTGAATAAAAAAAAAAAACTGCACTAAACAGAACATTATATGTTAAGGCCATATGGTACATTAAGGACCTATGAAGGAGTGTCTTTGAGCTCCATCAGCTTGTCGTTTAGCTGTTTTTCTACAGCCTCCAGACTTTTTTGTTTTTCTTTTGCAGCTCTGCGAAGACAATTTGATTTCGAGATGAAGCTGAGTTTTCCAACCGATTCAGCTTTCTCTGCATTACTATCTGCAGATTGCAGGAGGACCCTGATGTCCTCCTCCACCCTCTTCTTTTTGGCCTTGATCTCACCTATCTCCTCTATTACTCCCTTCCTCTTCTGAGCAGTCTGCTCATCTTGTTTTCGACGTTTTTGATCATCCAGATAATTGTGATATTTCTGTCTGGCAGCAGCTGCAGAGAGGAGTAGCTCTTTCGTGTAGACTATGTTGAGCAGCCCTCCAATATGGTTCACATGGTCATGAACGATCCGCTGAGCAATCAGAGAATGCTCTTTCAGGTTCTCCACCATCACCTCTTTGTTAACTGAAAACCCTCTCTCAACTGAGGCTTGACCATGTGAGAGGACCAGGACGAGTTTTACTACCTCCCAGAGATGGCAAAACTCTCTATGAGATGACTACCTCTCAGAGATGGCGAATATTGCATGTATGACACTCCATCTGACACGATTTCTGTTCAGCAATCAACGATTGTTGTTATGCACTGGACTAACGTTTGCAGGTTTTAATTTGCGGGTAGTTAATGTTACATTTACTGTGCTGTAACTTTGGCTATGTTCACAAATGAACGTGTAACGGACATGCAATACTAACATTACATCATCACACCAAGTACTCTGTCACAAAATGCGAATTCCTAGCTAAGTTAGCAGTTACTAGCGTAAACAAATAGGCGCTAATGTGTACAGTAGGCTACTTCAGTTGACTTAATTGAAAAGTTTATGACTTACCTTTCATGTGACTCGAGAGAGCAGACTCGCCCATTGTGAAAAGCGGCACGTCTTTTTTGCAGACTTTACATGAGGCAACTCGTGGGGTTTGTCCCCGTTTAATCCATGATTTGAATTTCGCATCTTCCAGCCAACGTTCATTGAAACGACAACCTCCCGGCATGTTGCAGTAGTGGTTTCATCATGGGGGCGGACGGCGGAGTCACACGTGCGGCAGATCGCAGTGCCAGTCACACATGCACGCGCGCACCGCAGTTTTCATTTTAGGCTCTCTAACATTTTATTTCTCCATTTAATAAACAGACTATTCAGTCACATAGGTATTTGTTGTGGGGAAAAAATACGATTTCAAGCATTTTCAAGCATTTTATCCAAAATTTAAGCACTTTTCAAACCTTGAAAACACAACATCAAAATTCAAGCATTTTCAAGGATTTCAAGCACCCGTACGAACCCTGCTAAAATATCTCTAAGAGTAATTACTTTCAAAGTGTATGATATTAGAGCTATCAGAAAGTGCAAGAAGTGCCAAGCATAACCTTTCGCAGTTATCCTAAATGTGTTTAAGGGAAATGAAAGACATTCGATGTTCTTTCCTGTCAGCTGTACAAGTCCATTTTGGAAAGAAATGTTAAAAAAGTCTTCTCCAGCTAAATAATTCCTTTGAATTGTTAAGGAGAGTGAAGTCAAGGAGAGTGAAGTATAAAGGAAGAGTGCCGAAGCATTTACCCCTTTACATCCATTGTTCAGACAAGTTTACCTGACAACACTCCTATATCTGAAAGAATTTACCCATTTTCCAACAGATGAGTTCAAAACATTTCTGATGAGGCTGCCTCAGAATTTCTTCCTCAACTCCTCGATGATCCAGCATTTGTGGTCTCTGGATGGTGTGTTTCAGCAGCGCTATGAACAGCTGGAAAGCAGCATGAAGAGTCTCTTCAGAAGAGCCCAGCGAGTGGTGTACAAGCTCTTCAGTCTCAGCAAGAGGTGCCAAAAGCAGCCCCACATTATCTTACCACATGACAGGTGAGCACAACATGCTCATTATCTCTAATTGTTGTGGTGATTAATATACTGATATTTAATTCAGAAATGGAATAAAACCCAAATGACTGTTTCCAGTGAGGGAACTCTCCACACAGCATTTATCATCATTATTGCTTGTGTTGATGAGTGGCCCACATTTCAGACTCCATGGGCCACAGAGCGGAATGCTTGTCAGTGTGGTTCAGAGTGATAGGGAGCCTTGTATGCATCCTATTTTGAGGACTTTGCCCACAAATGAGCAGGATGTGATTGATTTCTGCTTCCCAAACCGGTTTTGCTCTGCAAACAACTATGCCAAACAATCTCATGAGAGATGACAGCTTTAGTTTTAACCCACAATAAATAAGACTAATGTTAGTTTAGACCACTGCTTAATGTTTAGCATTTAGACTTGTTTGTAATTCATTTGGTTTCTGCTTATAACAATGCATTACATATTACAAGAAAATGGGAAACAAATGCTGTAACATGCTAGGTGACAGTTTTGTCATATTTTAAAGGTTTATGGATGGGTTTGTACAAAAAGTATTTGACACTTAAGCCAGACCCAAATATACATGAATATCTTTGCTGTATATACTGTATATATATTGCATAATTTGTTTGCAGACACCACTTACCTTGATATTTGGTGTTTGCAATTCAATTCATACATTTTGAGTAAAAAAAGTGTTCAAATTATTTGTGGGGCCACTGTTTGTCAGTTTTTGTCTTCTTTTACCCATCAAAGTTAGTGACTTGTATATTTGTATAACAGAATTACATTTATGTTTGTGCTTTTAATCCATCTGCCGCTGCACTGGCTTTGGATAGATGAAATTTTATTACAACGGTTATTGTTTAAGCAGACTAACTGATATATATTAGGGACGTACATCTCCATAACTGAGGCCGATGCGATACGTATCTCGATGCATAGCCAACATTAAAGATATATATGAAGCAGCTACCGATGCAAAGTGATTCACCCCGTAATACGATGTAGTGCGATCCGATTTCGATTCAACACAATGCGATTCGATTCAATGCAATGCGATGCAATGGGGAAAAATATGATGCTATGCAATTCAATATGGTAGGCTATAGATAGTTTGCTTTTATATCTTTGGTTCAGACAGTTTTGCATAATCCGGGCAGTAGCTACTTGTAGCTAGTCTCAAACACTGCTAGCTTCGCAATTTCGTGCTCTGTTCTCTGAAGCCCTTGGAAGGCGTGAACCTAGTTGTCATGGCAACTGAATAAAGAAAAATCTTGCCTGGTCAAAATTTACTCGTCAAGTGCAAGTCAGACAGAAACTAAAAGAATGAAAGACATTATATTTATTTTTATTAAAATTAACAAAAGCACATTTAAATTTTGTGCGATCTACCAGCATTGCCTTTGCGATCGACTGGTAGATCACGATTGACGTATTGGGCACCCCTGTTATGTGACTCTCAGGACACACCTCAGTCTCCGTAGTGTTGTGATATGTCATTTTCACGTAGCAGCAGCGGTGATGAGAGAACACGCTTGAGAAACAGTTTAGATGAGAAAAATCAATCTACATATAAAATATTGGTCACAAATTTTTGGTCACTGTCTAAATAATAAAAGTATAGCGCATCTACTAATAATTATATATAAATACATTATTTTTTACCGATGCAAATATGTTAGAAGCAATGCATTGCGATTCAAATGTCTGATGTATCCGAAGCACACTTTTTTAAATTGATGTAGCGCATCGTTAAATTTTATGCCGATGCACCGATGTGAATCAGTGAATCTTACCATCCCTAATATATATATATCTCATCTTTCCTAAAATATAGGCCACAGTCATATTGGCTGAACTACTTCCAGTCTTTACTCTACTGCTCGGAAAACAATCAGCTGGGCTCCTTCTCAGAAGAGCTACACACCTGCATTTGTGCATATGACCACAGCTCCTGCCAGGTTCACACACCATGCTCTGTTGGAGAAGGTCCCGCCTGTGCTGCTTGTGCAAGTGACAACCACACTCGCTGTGGCAGTTGCAATATGGGCTACATGTTAAGTCAAGGTTCCTGTCGACCAATGGTAGCAGATTCCACAGAGAACTACCTGGGATTTGAAACTGATCTTCAGGATCTAGAGCTACGTTACCTCCTTCAGAGAGCTGATCGACGCTTGGAGGTCCATGCTATTTTTATCAGCAACGACATGCGTCTGAATAGCTGGTTTGATCCTTCATGGAGGAAGAGGATGCTTCTCACCCTAAAGAGTAACAAATACAAATCCAACCTAGTCCACATGCTATTAGGTGTCTCCCTTCAAATTTGCCTTACTAAAAACAGCACTCTGGAACCTGCGCTCACACTATTCATCAATCCTTTTGGAGGGAGCCATTCAGAGAGCTGGTTAATTCCTGTGAATGAGAAAAATTTTCCAGACTGGAAGTCTGCCAAGTTGGACCTACCACTTCAGTGCTTCAACTGGACCTTGACTCTGGGCAACAAGTGGAAGACCTTCTTTGAGACTATTCACATTTACCTGAGGAGCCGCATCAAAACTACAGGCACTGGAGCCAATGAGAGTGTTTACTTGGAGCCATTGGAAATGACTGAACCTACACAAAATCTGGGGTATATGAAGATCAACAGCATTCAAGTGTTTGGTTACAGTATGCATTTTGACCCAGAAGCAATCAGAGACTTGATCCTGCAGTTGGACTACCCATACACGCAGGGTTCACAGGATTCAGCCTTGCTACAACTGCTGGAAATCCGAGACCGGGTAAACCGGCTCTCTCCACCAGGCCAGCCACCTCTGGACCTGTTCTCCTGCCTGTTACGACACCGTCTCAAACTAACAGCCAATGAGGTGGTACGCATTCACACCTCACTGCAGTCTTTTAGTGCCCGTCTCCCCAATTCTCTGGATTATGAGACCACCAAACTCTGTAGCTAACAGCTAAAACATCAAAGCTGATTGGCAGCAATAGAACAATTGTAAAAATGCAGAGTAGAATGTTAATGAGTAATGCTTTGATTTTCAGTGTTTGAGACAGTCTTGGAAACTGATGAAACAAGTGAAATGTTCTCTAAAGTATTTTGTGAAATTTACATTTCACAGTAGATCTTGCTTGAAAGAACAGACTCATTTTTATTGTATAGTACAATAGTTAAAAGAGAAGGTTTTTAAAATATACTGTACGGAGTCCTTGTTTGTAAATTTTATAGTTTTTATTTTTTGTTTCAGTGACAGTGTGCTTTCCTTGGAAAGGATACAGTGATGTCAGTACATTTTGTAGATAAATTGTTATTAAAACATAATGTAATAATTGCGTAATGGTTGCATTATTTATCAGCCTATTTTTATTGCTATGTGACAGTTCAGTTTATTGCAATATGAAACACATTTTATATTTGCAATTGAGTGCACTTAATGAGAAATTAAATGCAGAGAACATGATGTAAGACTTTGATAAAATAATAATGAAACAGATTTATTAACATAACTACATTCCAAGCTTCTGACTTTTTATTCAAATTTCATTGAAAGGGATGGTGTGATATGTGAATGTTGAATGCCCAAGATTTTGACTGTAAGTGTTACTAATTTGATTTATGTAGTAATTTACAGGAACATAATACCCTGTCGATTTTACAATACCCCTTGTACTACTGGTACAATGCAATTTAATGTAAATTTTAACTATTTTGGGCCATTTTTACCAATGGTCCTATAACATATTTAAAAACATTGAAATGAAAAGAAATGTAGGGTAAATGTTTACTCAACTTTAAGGTTGTTGATTTAACATGATAATGTAGTGTGATTAATTATAATTGTGCCCCCGATCCTGAAATTAAGTATTAAGTATTATTTTCAATGATATGTAAATAAAACAAACAATACTTTTGGCTTTTATAGCCCTTTTTGTATTGTCTAAAGGCGTTTGTGATGGTGCAACATATGTACATGATGTAATGCATTTGAATTGTTAATTTTAATATATATATATAAAATATTTATACTTAATTTAATTATTATATTATAAATAGTTAGTTTTTTTGGAGGGGGTGGGGGGATCCTCATTAAATATTTCTAAGAAATTTATTCGATTTATAATTATATGATTAGTTAATCAGAACACCATCTAATTAATTAAATTAGATTAAAACATAATACTGCATAATTATGAATGGAGCCGCATATATACAGTATATACAGTGACAGCAGTTAGGATGCTTTGGTCTGTGTTTTCTCATGTGATTGTCTGCATTTCTCTAAAAACAAAATCTAAATGTTATTTTATTGTTATTTTTTTCATAATTTTTAATATGGGACTTAGTTTAAATTTTTTTAATCAAGTTTTTATTAATTATTTATTCACATCTTTTTTTCTTTCTTTTTTTTACACTTACACTGTTGCTTCTGCATCAGCACTTCTACCATTACAGTTGCATTGAACCACACTAAATACATATATACATAATTACAAATTAGCCTTATATTGGAATGTAACCCTGATGCAAAATTTTGGACAGATGATGTGGAATTCAGTGTGCCTTTGTGAATATGGAGTAAACAAAAGCTTTTTGTACTTATTTTGTGTACCTCAGTATAAACTGTAATGCATACGTTCCCTTTACAAAAAGCTTCACTATGATGCTGCGCTTTGCTAAGCGCTATGGGGAACGACCCAGTCGTGAACGAGCTGTGAATGTGTGTAACACGTCAATGAACATTGACCGGAATTTATAGCCTCGGCTGATGTAGTGATTAGATGCACCTGTGGCCAGGCTATAAATGGATGTGTCACCAGGTGTCGTCAGATCCTCTTTTTTCAGAGCGATTCTGTGTGTGTGTTACACAAACCCTGTCAAAACTTTCTTTCCTCTGCTAGGTTTTAGAATTTAGAATTTGAGGCAGTGTGAAGTGAACCTTTTCTCCTTTCTCTTCTGTCTAGAATATATATATATATATATATATATATATATATATATATATATATATATATATATTTAAAAGAAAGAGAGAATGACTTTGTTTGGGGGAAGAGCACGCTGCTCTCGCGTTGCAGCAGTGGGGGTGCGAGCACTGTGATTTGCATTCAGGCAAAGTGCTTCGCGCTCGCCTCACTTGTTTCCGTGAGTCAGCACTCACTTAATTTATGGATCTGGCTGAGGAATGAGAGACGGGTTCACCCCTTTCGCTCGCTCTCTCCCCAGACCCAGCTGATACTCCTAAGCCTGAAGCGCGCATCGGCGCCTCTTCGGTTCACGAGGACACTGAATCTCTGTAAATCCCGCGCATAATAATAAAGCGGCTGCAGAATTAAGAGACAAATGCGAGCATTGCGATCTGCTTTTGGGCAAAATGTTTCGCGCTCGCCTCCCTTACTTCTGGGAGTCGCCACATTTCATTCGGGGCTCTCTCCCCAGACCCAGCTGGTCCTTCCCGTGATCTCGAAGCGCGCTTCGGCGCCTCTTCGGTTCACGAGGGGGGTGGAGCGCTGAACCTCTGTACATTTCACGCACAATATTAAAGCGGCTGAGAAATTACTCGAGGTGATTACGCGGGCTGTGGCCAGACTAAAGCTAGACTGGCCACACGAACAAGTATTAGACCTCCATAACAAGTATTTTCCTTATGGAGGAAATTTATACTTCCTGTGTCTTCGTGCCCTCGACGTTGGTGTATTCAACTATTGTGGGTGCTGAAGCTCGGGGGTATTTGGTGATGCCGCCGGTAGAAGAGACACCTGCGGGTTTTCTCTCGCCTGGCTCGGCATCATCGCTGAAGAGACCTACTCTCCCCACAAAGCTGTGCAGGACCACCTCCACGCTTGTGGGGAAAGCTTATCAGGCAGCAGGTCAGGCTGGTGTTGCCCTGCACACTATGGCAGAGTTACAAGCGCACTAGGCTAAATCTGTTGAAGGACCTGAGTGTGGGCACCTCACTCAGGGGGAGGGGCCGTCGGCCACCCAGCCCCGCCCCGGTCCTTCTAGACCGGAAGCTCTAAAACAAAACGTGGCCTCGTAAAGACTGGGGTCCAGTTCGTCACCCTCAGCAGCCCCAATGCAAGACCTCAGGGGTGTGATTTCTGAGAAAAAGAAACCCTGACGGTCTTGTACTCAGCCTCGTGGGGGTAGTTCCCCTCGGGACGGGGCATGTGTATCATCCACTTCGGCCCTCCCGATACCCTCACGAAACCTCTTCACTCCCGCCACCTTTGGTGTTTCGGGTGATAGAGGCTTCCAACAAAGAGTTGGGTGTACCGTTGCTTCCTGCCTTGATCCAGGACGCGGAACACTCGACATCCCCTCAACAGGAAGTGTCAGAAATAATACCCATCTCAGAGAACCTGGCAGCGTGGAAACTTCTGCCCGGTATTTCTATGTGGGTTCTAGAATCAGTAGAAAGAGGCTACAAAATTCTATTTGCTCGCCGTCCTCCCCGTTTCAACGGCGTGGTTCCCACTACCGTGAAACAGGGACAGGCATGTCTACTGTGGAAAGAACTGCAAAATCTCTTGGTTAAAGGGGCCATAGAACATGTTCCCCTTCCAGAGAAGTATTACAGCAGATACTTCCTGGTTCCCAAGAAGGGTGGGGGGTTGCGTCCGATTCTAGATCTTTAGGGCTTGAACCGCTCTGTGTTCAAGTCCTAGATCTGACTATCAAGACGATCGTGTCACAAGCCCAACATCACGTTTGGCTGGTCACCATCGATCTCATGGACGCATATCTTCATATAGAGCCACAGCACAGGAAGTTCCTGAGGTTCGCTTTCGGGGGCGAATCCTTCCAGTATCGGGTTCTTACATTTGGCCTAGCCCTATTAACCCGCACATTCAGGGAATGCATGGATGCAGCACTGGCTCCTCTGCGACTCCAGGGCATCCGCATTCTGAATTTTATAGACGACTGGCTGATCCTAGCACAGTTCCAAGAACTGGCAGTTCAGCACAGGGATATCGTCTTGATGCATCTGGGGGTTATATGGAATTCGGTCTCGATGCAGGCACAATCGTCTCCCGCACGAATCGTTTCCATTCAGAACACCCTGAGCAAGGTCAGGCTAGGTCGAGGTTGCACTGCTTGTCAGTATCATTGAATACTAGGCCTCATGGCGTTGGTGTCCGCGGTGATCCCATCGGACTTTCTGCACATGGGACCGCTTCAGCTGTGGCTGGAAGCCAGGGGGTTTTATCCGAGGGCCGGTCTCCTAAGGCAAATAAGGGTTACGCACCACATGCTTCGTTCCCTTTCTATGTGGTTCAGACGCCGGTTCTTACCTTGGGTCCCACTCTAGGTACGTCTTGTCGTCGCAGGCTGCTAACGACAGACGCCTCCCTGACGGGCTGGGTAGCGGCCTTAAGTGATCGTCCGGCTTAAAGGGATAGGAGGGTCGTCAGTTCGGTTGTCACAGTAACTGTCTTGAGCTGATGGCCGTATTTCTGGCCCTGAAATACTTCCTCCTGAGGCTGCCATTTCTTGGTGCGGGTGGGCAATACAGTGGTAGCCTCTTACCTAAACCATTGGAGGGATCCACGTTCACGTCAGCTGAATTTCTGGCACGTTGGATCCTCCTTGGGGCCCAGGGCAGCTCCTGTCACTCAGGACAGTTTCGTCCCTGGATGCCCGTGTGTGTGGGAGCAGATTTACTCTGAGGTAGTGAACAAATCTAGGGCAGAAGAGGACCTATTCGCCTCTATGATAGCGCAATGTCTCCTCTACTTCTCCCTAAGTCACCCAGCCCCCTTGGGTCTGGACTTAAAGGCATATACATGACCCTGAATCTGTCTGTATGCGTTTTTGTCCCCCGGTTTTTCTGCTCCCGGGAGTCTTGGCAAAGTTCGCCAGCAAGGGTCTTGCCTCCTTCTAATGGCGCTGCGCTGGCTGAACAGGATATGTTTCTCGAATGCCTCCCCTGAACGGCTCGCCTTGGGCGATTCGGAACAGGAAGGACCTTCTCATCACTGGCCCGAATTGTGAAACCTTTCATGCTTGGCCCCTAAGGGTACCAACTGAGGTTCACAGGGCTTTCTCTTGAGGTTATCGAGACCATTTCAAGTGCTAGGGCTCCCTCCACTTGGAACTGATCTGGGTAGATTTTACAGGGCAGAAGAGGACCTCTTCGCCTCTGTTGATAGCGCAAGGTCTCCTCTACTTCTCCCCGAGTCACCCAGTTAACCCCCCTAAGTTCATATTACAGAACCAGCTAACTGCCAGTTTGCTTCAGTTCTGGATTTTCTGTAGAAATAACTGTCAGCGGGCACTTGCCTCGCCACTGCCAGGTTCTATCTGGCCTCCACTACGGTTTGCCACGCCTTGGTGGGCGGGGTGCCCCATAAGAGGCATCCTTGCTAGGACCTCTTCATAGGGTAAGACCCCCTTTTTAGACCTCTAGAGTCAGCGTTTGGTAGACTTCTGACTCTCAAGATGGTTTTTCTTATGACAATTATGTCTCTAAGGAGACTTGGGTACCTACAGGCTCTGTCTCTTTTACCGGCCTGTTTAGAGTTTGCCCCAGAATGACCAAAAGCATTCTTTGCACCCTCACCATAACTACCTGCCCAAGGTGCCTTTAGCGACCCTTGGCCGGTTATTTTCTAAGCCTTCTGCTCCCTGCTGTTTGTAACGCCAGAGCAGCTAAGACTTCTCAGACTTTGTCCAGTCTGTACCCTTCAGACTTATGTCCACCGCTTTTGCTAGTGGTGTAAAGTCAGGGCAGCAATTCTTCACTTGGAAGCCATGACTGGGGTGCGGTCACTTCCTGGCAGACTATGTCACTATGGGTGAGGGACATTATTGCCCCGGCCTACGAGGCGAGCGGTCAAGCTTCGCCAGTAGGTTTTAGGGCGCACTCTACCAGAGGGCTCTCCTCCTCTAAAGCCTTGGCTAGAGGTCTCCCTCTGCAGCAAGTTTGTGATGCGGCAGGCTGGTCCTCTCCGCACACATTCATCTGGTTTTATGGTCATGTTACTAGATGTTCCTGCTACCCCGGGCTCTTATGCCCTTGGGTCGACATCTACGCTGATGTCTAAGCAAGTTTGTGATGCGGCAGGCTGGTCCTCTCCGCACACATTCTTAGATCTTATGGCTTAAATCTTTCATGCCTGAACAAGTTTGTGATGCGGCAGTCTGGTCCTCTCTGCACACATTCTTCAGGCTCTATGGTTTGGATGTTCATGCTACTCTAGGCTCTTACGCCCCTGAGTCGACATCTGAAGCTCATGTATAAGCAAGTCTGTGATGCGGCAGGCTGGTCCTCTCCGCACACATTCATTAGACTTCTATAATTTGGATGTTCTTGCCACTCCGGGCTCTTATGCCCATGAGTCGACGTCTCGAGTTCATGTCTGGTCAAGTTTGTGATGCGGCAGGCTGGTCCTCTCCGCACACATTCATCAAATTTTATGGGTTAGATGTTTTGCTACTCCGGACACTTGCGTCCTTGAGTCCACATCTCAGCTCATGCCTGAACAAGTTTGTGATGCGGCGGGCTGGTCCTCTCCGCACACATTCATAAAATTTTATGGGTTAGATGTTTTGCTACTCCGGACTCTTACGTCCTTGAGTCGAAATCTCAAGCTCATGTCTGAGGCCTCTCGCGTTCTTGTGAGCACACTTCACAACCGTAGGGGTCCAGACAGCCCCAGTGCGGCGGCGTGGGCATTGCGTTCCCAATAGCGCTTAGCAAAGCACAGCATCATAGTGAAGCTTTTTGTAAAGGGAACGTCTCGGGTTATATGTGTAACCCTTGTTCCCTGAAAAAAGTGGAACGAGATGCTGCGCTTCTGTGCCGCACTGGGACGTCCCAGGACTGCTCTTCAAAAAGAAGTATCTGACGACACCTGGTGACGCATCCATTTATAGCCTGGCCACAGGTGCGTCTAATGACTACATCAGCCGAGGCTATAAATTCCGGTCAATATTCATTGACGTGTTACACACATATTCACAGTTCGTTCACGACTGGGTCGTTCCCCATAGCGGTTAGCAAAGCGCAGCATCTCGTTCCGCTTTTTTCAGGGAACAAGGGTTACACATGTAACCCGAGACGTTTTATGCTATTCAGACTTTTAAAGTAATGTGGTTTTCAGTTCAGTTATTTCTCACTTTCCCTTGCATTAATTTAATTTAGAAAGTGTGAATGCTAATTAGTTTATATCAACCTGTCACTTGATGAAAGTGTACATTAATGCCAACTAAAGGTGTCAATTTCCTCAATTTTATTTTAAATAAAAACTAACCTGTGTTCACACCTTTTACTTAGAATTAGCACAATACATAAATTGAGCCTTACCTCCTGTAGTTCAGTTAGCTACATCTTTTAAAAGTGTTTTAAAAGTGTTTTCTTCCTTTGCAGTATAAAAATACAACACAACCTTTTAACATGAAGAAAATACATAATATTAATTCCCTAAAGAATGTATGACCCATCGGAAGGGACCTATTTATATTGCTTGAAAATCAATAATTCATAGTTATATGAATACAAAGCGTTTCTATTTTTCAGTGTCAAAAAGGGATGAGTGATATTTTTAAAATAATTTTAGTTTCATGTTCCATTTTAAAAATGAACGGCAGCTGACACCGATAGACACAGATAGCACCAATGAGGATGGAGCTGTGTACAAAAAAAGACGAGGAGGACTTCTGACTGTCCGCTAAAGTTAGACAACACCTCCACTAACTTTAATGGGATTAACGTTAGGCTAGCCTCACTAAAATATTTGTATGATTTTTGTGTGTGGCATGTTTGCTTTTACGGCTGCAGCATAGGTGAACTGAACCTGGAAAATGCAACTTAGTTTTTTCTGCAGTCATGTCTTCTTCCCTGAGAGAGACTCTTTTATTGTTTCAGAAAACAACGTGTTGCTCCATGTCATGTATGACGCTCTATGATCACGCTCAATTACACAGCACGTACTTTTTTTTTTTTTTTTTACATGGCTCCATCCTCATTGCCGCTCTCGTCACGTAAATGTTGAACTTCCGGTCTTGGAATATGAGCAAACGGGGCTTTTTTCGTTTCTGTTTTTAAGTAATTTAAATTTTTTGTTATCCGAAATAGAAAATGAAACTCAAATAATTTTTTAAATATCACTCATCCCTTTTTGACCCTTTGTATTTTAATTTAAATTTTTGTATTTTAAAACAAAAATCAAATAGCCACTTGTTTTTTTGTTTTTTAATACCTGATTCTAAAAGGAAAATCGAATGACCAAAAGATACATGGACCCAAAATATCATTCATTTCATATTCAATTAGGAATTCAACATTGGGAAAATTATTTCATTATTTGTTTACAAAGCCAATATTAAAAAAACAAATAATGACTTGTTTTTCATAATTTCGAGTGAACGCTCAAGTTAAACATAGGAAATTGGAAAAATGCGTTTTGATTATTTGATTTTTACTAATATATGTCTTGATTTGCACATAGGCTGTGGGTGGACATGAAACGGCCCTTTCTTCTGAGTGGTGAAGCTGCACCGTCATCTTCACAGTGTTGCCAACAAGATTTAGCGACTAATCAGACCCCTTTACTGACTTTTTTTTTTTTTCTAAAAAGCACCTAGTCTAGCTACTTTTTGGACAAACCTTAGCTACTTTCCATAGAAGAGTCGCCAGCAGGGACATCACTAGGATTGGAAGACGGGGGGGCTTAGCCCCCAGGGTATTTATAAATTGCGTTTGCAAAATCTTTGCACTCACATCTAGAGCTACACTTATGTCAACAACCAGTCAAGAAACCAAGATGTTAACAAGTAAAACGTGACAGACATATCCTCTTCTTCCATTTCTACTCTGTTAAAGAAAAGTTACTGTAATGTTAGCTTTTAGACACATCAAAGCTGTACGGGGGAATTTACTTAGGCCAGACTTTGCTCCTGATGAGTTATTCTATAAGCAATGACTTAAATGCTATCTGTCTGCTCATGTAAATGTATGATAAAGTAATAGCATACTATATCTAATTCCTCTCTATATAAGATAAGTTGTCCACAGAATGCTATTTAATTACTGTAACTGCGCTGTGGATTGGTTCAATCAGAGTGTAATTTCGCTGTGTAGTTTGGCTTGCATACAATTTAACCCAAGAACCAGAATTTTAAGGTCATAGTGAAATTTGACAACACAGGTTTGAGTGTTTCTCAATTAAAGATGATTTATTCTGCCAAATGATGTATATACAATGTATGATATAAATCAACAACAAAAAGGCAGTATTCAAATAAAGGAAAATTAAGAATGAAATCATTTTCAAAACCACAGTCAACAGTTACTTTTTGTTCATTGTCTACTTCATTGGTGGAAGCATCAAAAAATGCCTTCTGTTTTTAAGGGTTGCTTTCATTTTAGTTTCACATGTGTATCTGTGGGCATTTGCTCATCTTTATCCTACATTTAGGTAACATCTACGTATTTATTTAATTTATTACAGCCAATGAATGCAGAAAGTTAAATTAGTATAGCTAGCATATATAATAAATATAATGAAATAATTTAGTTTAGGCTATGCATAGTGCCTAGACCTGACAAAAAATAAAGTCAAGTGGTTTTTATTGTCGTTTCAACCATATACAGTTAGTACAGTACACAGTGAAACGAGACAACGTTCTTCCAGGACCATGGTGGTACATAAAATAACATGGGACAAACACAGAACCACATGACACTACACAGACTAAATAAAATACCTATATAAAATACCTATATAAAGTGCACATGCAAAAACGTGTGCAAAAGTACGGGACAGTACAATAAATTTCTAACAATGAACAGGACAATAGGCACAGTGATAGACAGTGCAGCGCCGACCAGTACACAGTAGTGCAAAAAGATGACAGTTAATAAATGCCAAATGTAAACATAACATACTATGAGATAGTGTTCTATGGACATAGCAGTTATTGAGGTAGCAGACAGTTATAAAGTGGCAGTTATTAAAGTGCAACTCAGGACACGTGTGTGTGTCAAACCAGTTTCTGAGTATTGAGGAGTCTGATGGCTTGGGGGAAGAAGCTGTTACACAGTCTGGTCGTGAGGGCCCGAATGCTTCGGTACCTTTTGCCAGACGGCAGGAGGGTAAAGAGTTTGTGTGAGGGGTGTGCGGGGTCCTCCACAATGCTGGTTGCTTTGCGGATACAGTGTTTTATGTAAATGTCTTTGATGGAGGGAAGAGAGACCCCAATGATCTTCTCAGCTGTTCTCACTATCCTCTGCAGGGCTTTGCTTATAAATGCTATAAATGCTTATTGTTAGAAGAAAACAAAACAATCCTTTGACCTATAGACCATTACTGACCTCAATCACACCGGCTCCCTCAGAATCAACTGGCCTGCCAATCTCCTGCGGCTGCGTCTCTTTCTGCTAAAATATCTTCGAATATCCATCTCATCTGCTCAATGAATTGAAGGATAAAACGGTAATAGCATTAACAGGAACCCTATGACATTTAGTTTTCAGTGACAACAACATTCTATGGGGATTGATATTGTTTTATATGCCTATTATAGAGATAGGTTATATTATTGGCAAAGAATAAAGAGTTGTGATTAGCTTGCTAAGTTAACCATTTCTTGTATTTTGCTTGTTCACTGTAGTTAGACAGTAGTCTAATAGTTTTCCATAGCAAACCAAAATATCCCCTTTCCTTTACCTCAAGAAAATGTAGCTAAAGGTAAGCAGGTAATTAAAAACAACTTACAATTTAACTCTGTATCACGACACTTAACAATCTTCCTTTCACCATTAGCGTGTGTATTGGTGTGTGTGTTGGTGTGTGTGTGTGGGCGGGAGGGTGCATAGCGAGTTCAACTTCAGACCAAACTAGAGTAACGACGAGACGAGATGAATCCTCCAGTTACTTGCAGCGCTCCGGTCTGCAACGCTCTGAAAGCTGCCACAGTTCACACCAATGCAACGAGACGGTGCAGTGCATCATCTTGATAGCACAACGACTCTTTGTACTTCTGTCCAACTTCCAACTTTTCGGCTATTTTTTGAAGCTGGATATATATCATTTGTTGCGTCTAATTCTAAATATGAATGAGGATACGGTTATTGATAAATCAAATTGTTATTGTTGTTCTTATTATCATTTAGGGGGGCTTAGGAACATTTTGGGGTAGCTTCAGCCCCCCTAAAATAGGCCTAACGACGTCCCTGGGACTCGCCAGTACTGCCGTGTGAGCATGCGGTCTTGCTTTCCTGACGTATTCACAGCTCTCTCTGCATCTACTCTATTCCGTAATTAGCAGAGCTGCGGCACATTCAGCTCACCGCACAGCAGCTGACTCAGATGTGAATGAGCTGCACATGTGCTAACAGAGTTGACAAGGACCAATCAATAATCTGCATGGTTTGCTCCACCTCCATACAGTTTAATTTGACCAGTATTTTTCTTGCTTATCACTCAATGTTACACAGACGGAGGCTGTGTGCTGTGTGAGAGAAAAAAATAAGGCAATATGTCACTTCTAAATTTCCCTCTGAGTGATCATTTAACATGTAAATATAGCAAAAATCAAAGAACAGCTGTTGTCTTTAACTTATAAGTTAAAGACAACAGCTGTTCTTTGATTTTGGCTATTATCAGGATTTTAGCAGTGCAGAGCAGCAGCTTGGAAATTGCTTGGACGAGACTAGTTAACATGAAGTCATAATAGGTGGCATTCCAGTCACTATTTAATACACGTTATGTTGTCTGAGATCAGAAACAGAACAAATATGTACATGAGAACAGCTTTATTGTGAATTCGGCTGTATTAAAATAAAGTATGTGAGCACAGAAAGTAGGAGAGAAGCAAACCGATGTAAAGGGCTGACACAAGGAAGAATGCAAATATGACGTGATGACATCACGAGTGGGCTAATTACCGCATGACGTCATCTAGCGCCTTTTAGCTACTATTCATTGAAAGGAGTTGGCAACACTGCTTCTCAATGCTATGAGACAGAATACAAATGATATGCTGTTTAATTGTTCAGATTAATTAGTCTCAGTTAATAATTAATTCTTTACCATTAATACTCCAAAATTCGCCACGTTTATTGCAGCTGAGCTATCTCTCTCATATGTAGTCAGACACAGTGCCTACTGCTGTGGCCAAAAGTATTGGCAGTGAGGATGAAAAGAAACCCCACACATGGATGGTCTCAGGATGCTTCACTGTTGGCACGACACAGTATTGTAGCATTCACCTTTTCTTCTCTGGACTATCGATTTTACAGATGTCCTAAACAGTCGGAAGGGGGCTTCATCAGAGAAAATAACTTTGCACCAGTCTTCTGTTGTCCAATCCTTGTACTTCCTGCAGAATTTCAGTCTGTCCTTGATGTTTTTCTTGGAGAGAAGTGGCTTCTTTGCTGCCCTTCTTGACACCAGGCCATTATCCAAAAGTCTTCGCCTCACTGAGCATGCAAATGCACTCACACCAACCTGCAGCTAATATTGAGTAAGCTCTGCACTGGTGGTGACACGATCCCATAACTGATTCCTCAGGAGGAGATGGTCCTGGCGCTTGCTGGACACTCTGTGATGTCCTGAAGCCTTCTTCACTGCAGTTGAACCTCTCTCCTTGAAGTTCTTGATGATCCAGTAAATGGTTCTTTCAGGTGCAATATACTTTGCAGCAATTTCCTTGCATGTGAGGCCATTTTGATGCAAAGCGATGGTGGCTATATGTCTTCCTTTAGAGGTAACCATTGCTAACAAGAACATAATGATTGGAAGCACTTCTTCCTTCCTTTTATAGCAATCAGTCTGCTCTTATAATCCAATCAGATTGATAGAGTGATTTCACCTGACTAGTACTCGTTCACACTTTATACTGTCCCAGGTTATACTGATATGATTAGTGAAATGATGTTAGCTGGTAATTTTGTGCCTGGGCCAAAAAAACAGTCAAATTTGGGTTTTTGTGATAAACTTCATTTGTTTGGCCAATGAAGCTTTATGCAATTATTTAAAATGCATCTGATCACTCTGCACAATAATCTAGAAACAATGTGAATCAACACCACAGCAACTGAAGCAGAAAACTTTGCGAAATACAATGTATGCCACTGCCAATACATTTGGCCACAGCTGTATACATAACTGTAAAATGTTCCCTGAATGTTTTGTCTTCATGCAATTCAGCATTGGGACAATCATTGCCACATGGTGCAATTGATAAGTGTGACACACACACACACACACACAAACATTATTAAGGTGTTTATTAAGATTAACCCCTCGTTCTCCAAATGTCTTCTCCCATGCATGTCTTAATCATGTCTCACAACTTGTTTTATTCATTTAAAATTGGTACCATGCAGAGCAGCTGATCAGTTGAGCACAGAAGGTGGTCCACACTGCACTGAAGAATCGGCTGCAGATGGGAGTGGCATTCTCGTGACCAGAGGTCACTTTAAAACCTGGGACAGTCCCAATTTTAAAAGTCATGCACCGCATCACGGTGGACTTCCAGACGGGACATCTAGTGTCCTAATAGTATTCTAAGGCAGCTATAGTTTAATTGCTTTAAATAAGCTTTTTATATTGACATCAGTGTTTCATGTGTTTTTGAAATGAGAAATCAGCAAAGAGTATTGAAAGAATCAGTTTATTTTCATTTTTACATATTGCAGTGAAATAGAGCGGGGTAAAGTTTCATAGGTTCGTTATTTTTTTATATTCGGTTTCTCATACCCACGCTCTCTGCCGGCGGCAAGTTTGCAAAGATTTCGCACACTTGGCTTGATGTTATGCTATATCAATATAAATGGTATACTATAATATACAGACATAAAAAAGTTGCACTCAGAACTGACAGTTGTTGTGGCTGCAGGATAATGTCTGAAAATAGTCCACTGCGCTTTCATTGCTTAGTGTACTTAAGGGGCCATCTAAAATTTCCACTCACTATTAAACACAGGCAGTGTCTAATGACTCGTTCAGTTGACGTGTAAGTTAAACATAAGACATTAAAAGTACACTTTTACATTGCAAATGTTGTAGTAGGTTGCCATCTAAAAGACTGAGCTACCACAAGTGAGATTTTTACAGTAAATCAAATAACATGAATGCAGGATTAGATTATTTAAAATAAATAATAATTCACCAAAATGTTATTTTCACATTACAAAGACTGTTGTAAATTCCAAGTGGATAGACTGACATACTACAGATGAGATGTTTACAGTAAGTCCAATAATGAGTACAGTAAGATTATTTTTGTGATTTATTTATTTTTTTTAATTCACCAAAATGCTATTACATTCCAAATGTTGTAGTAATTTCCCAGTAGATAGACAGATAACTCTCACCTGTAGTAAATCAGTCTGCCCACTGGGAACTTACTACAACCTTTGGAATGTGAAAATAATGTGTTTGTTAATTTTAGCGATTTTTTTCCCCCATAATAAGTGAATACTGTACGTTCATATGCACATCCATCACTCTATTAATATATCTATTAAAACATCTGAAATGTTTTTTTTTTTATTATTTATTTATTTATTTTTTTTTATGTTTTTTAGATAGCATATGCAAGCTGAGTCAAATAAATGACTGCTTTGACACACTGACGTTTTAGGACGATGGAGTTTTCAGACGGTCCCTTACACACCATGGCAAATGTCCAAAAAATATCGAACCTAAAACTAACTTTGCCCTGCTATTAAACGTTCGCCTATGTCTTTACAATGTATGCATATGCTTCAATAGTCTTATGAATGTAAGGTTATTTTTGTCATCTCATTTAAAACCATGCCTTTTCAAACCGGAGCAATATCAAATACAGCAGGTGGATACAACTTGTTATGTGTAGGAATGTCTAATATATCTGACTACTTGGTGAGAGAGGTAGCTCAGCCACAATAAACGTGGTGAGTTTTGGAGAATAAATGGTAAAGAATATAATATTAACTGAGACGAATTTATCTGAACAATTAAACAGCAGAGAACTTTTATTCTGTCTCGCAGCATTGAGAAAACGAGTGCAGGTTAACCAATCAGAAGAAAGGGGCGTTTCAGGTCCACCCATTTGTGTGAATCAATATTCAAGCCATATATTAGTGAAATCAAGTAATCAAAACACAGTGTCCTGTGGCTATTTTTCCAATTTCCTATTTTTAACTTGAGTATTAAATCAAAATTATGAATAACTAAGTCATTATTAGTTTTTAATATTGTTTTTGTAAAAAAAAAAATGAAATAACAATAATAAGGGTTATTTCTATAAATAAGTCCAATTTGGCTATTTTTGTGCTGTCTTCAGACCTCTATAAACTTTTTTTGGGACTTGCCATGGATCAAAATCCATTTTTTATGTTTTTCTTGGTAATCGCTTCACAATGTTTTTCCATTCAGCGCCATTGTGTCCTCCCGCTGATGGTCACAAATAGTCAATAGACAAAATATATATTTTTTTATATTAAATATTGAGGTGTTTTTGGGATGCAAATTGCCACTCAACAGATGATAGGCAGCTGCTTTTCCTGTGTAGTCTGTTGGTTAACACATTGAAAACATATTCTCCACAAGGGTGTTTTATATCTGAACAAAATTAATCTGTGATTTACACAGATTACATAATGCAAAGGTTGGATTGTACATCAAAGAAAATTGCTCATGTGCAGCTGGCTGCTGTTTTAAGCGAGGATGCATCCTGCAAAATCCTAAAAACTGTCTCCTTGATCTCTTCAATGTAAACATTGCGATGTTTTTGTGATTCAGGATGAAGATGCATTGTTAACTTGACACAAACTTTATCTTGTGCTTCACTGTACCGTAGGTTTCTGGACGACCAGATACTGCAGTGAACAGGGGGCAGGCAAAAGGTTGCGTCTACTGCCAATAAATCAATGTGCAGCTTTATTACCTGAGAGAAAAAATTATCTGCAGGGAGATCAATGCCATCAAGAAGCACCAACTCACAAAGCAGTGACGTTTTGTTGTGCAGGGCCAGGACCATATCAACATCAATTTATTACTCGCACTGTCCTTTCCAATTGATGTGATTTGTATGACCACAAATCAAACCTGAGGGAGGGAACAAGACTGTGTCGAATGAAGTGACAAAAGGGGTCTTCTTGGAACGCCAAATGTACCTCTGAACTTGAGAATGCTATGAATATATATATCTTAATATGAAGATATCTATCTTAATGCTATGAACTGCGTCGGGGAAGGTGTCTTTCCCGGTTCTATTCTTTCAGGGGAAAAAGACCCTGCGGAGGCCACATCCTGCCCAATCTAGGGGGAGGTAACATGTGGCAGATACACCACGAGGGTTGTGAAGCCGTACGTGGGAGTGGCTCAGTGGTTGGTCCAGCCTAATGAGGGGGGAGCTCTACAAGCATGGCGACAGGGGAAGCGGGGCTGCCCAAGGGAAACGCAGGTCCGCCAATAGGGGAACCGTACCGCGGGAAATACATCACGGGGAGTTTGCCTGAGAAGGGAACTAAGCCCGTGGAGCCCGACCCTAGTACCGAGCAACTCAGGAGCGCTTCGGAGCTTTTTCCGAAGTTCTTTTCCCCAGCAGTCAGTATCACTGTAAGGGCTACTACTGTAGTTTTGAGTAATAGAAGTTTGAACACACTGAAATAGAAGTCATTTTTTTTGCATACAGATGCCTGCAGATGACTATAACTGGGAGCTATTAGCTGGAAAACACAATTTGGACCACAGCATGAAGCCTTAACTAGTCCAAGATCAAATTTTAGAACAATACTACAGAAAATTAATATATTACACGTTTTTTCTAAGGGTATGTCTAGGCATTTTCCAAAAGCGCCTTTTGGATACACCAAAGGACCCTTGGTAACCATGGCCACATACCTAGGATAAAAAGGCTATAATTTTGGAACACGTTAACGTAATAATTTTGGGCTGTAATGAAAGGTGACACTTAGAGCTATCATATACAATATCCAGATCCACATTAGTATTGCTGACACAGAGTAATTGAAGCATAAACACATTAGAGTACTTTTTCCCCTTCTTGAAACTAATCTTTTTGTATATAAGAGTCAAATCAAGTGCTGTGGTGGAATAACATTTTATTTAAGAAATACACTTCAAACTATTTACATACTTTTTACACAACATATTTACATACAATTATACCTTTTACAGGTTTTTGGCAACATGCCAGTCATTGTAGCATTCACGTTTGGGGACAAAGCACAAAGGCACATCACAGGAGGAGCACTTCACTGGGTGTCTTTGCATGGCACTGCCTGCACTTCAGTCAACCAGCGGTGCTGAGTCCACTGATATGCACTGACCTGTGATGTGCTCTGTGTGGAGCAGGAGATACAGGTCTGGCTGTGGAGTGAGACCCCAACTCTGCAAGCTCTTCAACAAGGGTCTCGCTGAATGCCTTCTGGTGCACAGGTACCTCTCCTTTACCTTTTGCAATGTCTTTGTGGAGTAGGAAGGTGTTCAAAATTGCCATGTCCATGAAATTATAAAATAATGTATTGTAGCACTTCTGGGTCTTGTGGATGACTTTATAGTACCCTATCACGGCATCAGAAAGGTCCACTCCACCCATGGACAGAAAGAAAAACAGATTGAGAAAAATTTACCAAAACATTAATATATCAAACACGCATATTATTACATTTCAAAGAGCATAACACATAGTTGAATATATAGTACATACTGATTGTACTCCTTTTACTGCTGGTGGAATTGGGATGTCCTTCAATGCCGAGTACTGATCTGCACCTCACATATCAGCAGTTCACACAATGAAACAAAGAGTCACACACACCTCAAGACAAACAAAAATACACAACTTATATTCTTATATTCATCTTATATATATAGTTTTTCTTTCCATGTGTGTAAATGTGTATGCATATATATTTACTGTAAATACTGTATGCTTTGGCAATGTAAAAAATCTTTATACCATGCCAATAGAGCTATATGAATCTGAAACAAACAGTGAAACAAAGGGGTAATAAAACTTCAGACACGCACAAAAAAATACAAACACCTCCCACAAACACTGGGGAAACACACAACAAAAGGTAATTTACAACATGTGTTGTCATAATTCAAACTAAAGCTTATTTATGCGGACTATACAGTAATATATGTTATATAATATAAGAAAATACTTACTAGTCGAGAGTAATGTCTCCACCCTTCAGAAACATTGCCTCTGCATAGGAGTCAATATATTGGGGATTTTCCACTGCATGGTACAACTCCACTCAACTTGACTCTGCTCGCTTTTCTTTCCACTGTGGATAGTACCTGGTACCTGATACTTTTTTTCCACTGTGGATAGTACCTGGTACCTGATACTTTTTTAGTACCACCTCGGTCGTGGTTCCAAGCAATGGACCACGCCGTAGTCAATAAACGAGGTGCAGAAGATCCACTTGTTAGCGATGAGCAAAATGAAAAAAGTCTCTCAGGAAGTGTATCAGCTGTTGGCCGCACACGGCTACAATCGGACCTACCAACAGTGTAGGTGTAGAAAAGTCTCGCTATGCCTATATAGAGACATTAGTGCCCCTGTTGACTGTGAGACGACTTAAGCTGATAACTCAGCATTTCCCCTTTATCAGTTCAGTATTGATGAGACGCAGTTCGGAGAGCACGTATAGAGGCTTGTTAGTCCCGCTGTTGTTGTTGTTGTTGCACAGTCCTTTCATATTCAAGTGAGTGACCTTGTTTATGTTGTTTCACTAATTTGAAGAGCTGTATTTTGAATGTAAGTTTGAATGTATCAGCATTATTTAGTTACAATCACGTATGTGAGCCATACACATTGGGTATTGGGTGAAAGCATACAGAGACGGTTAAATATTGATATTTGGATATAATATTGTAAACTGTGAGTCACTGTGAGTATATGTACAGTATGTTATTATTTGCTGTATAATTGAGATTGTTCACATTCTTTAAGCCAGATGTATCTATTCTCCTGGGCTCACGTGTCAGAGAATGTGACACAAGTTTCACGAGTGTTAATCTAGTTATATGTCTGATTCAATCAATATATATGTATAAATATATACATAATGCATGTATAAGTGGCAGATTTAGTTATTTCTTGTTATTCCTGTTCATTACTAATTGAGTATTGTTATTTCTGTTTGTTTAGAACCACAGACTACTTTACACTCTGCCGTACTTGTAGTACTCTGTACTACCCTCTGCTACATGTACAACAGTTGTTCACCCAACCAAATTCTATGACTGTAAATGCCTCTACAAGCATCAAGCCATTAAAGCCCTATTATCCTGTCAAGTTAAACCTCTGACAGGATAATAGGGAATTCCCTTATAGTAGGGAAAAGTAAAAAAAAAACTTAAAAGTGACTAAAGAACCATCAAGGAAAAGTGGAAGTGGTTCGACCAAATGGATGCTATCTAAACCCGCAAGCAATGGGAGGGAGGGTACGCTGGACTGGATAAACTGGATCCACGATGGAGGATGGTATGTTTTGTTATGTTAACTCTATACTCTGCTTAAAAGCTTCACTTTATTTAGTTGACCAGCTAATGGAAGCTTGCTTCTAAAACAACCAGACCAATTTAACTGTTACACTTGTGTAAAATCACCATGCAACAACTGCTTTATAAATCCCAATGAGCTAGTAGCTAACAGCTATCAGCCGTGTTATTGTTTTGGTCAGTTTGTGTCATGTTTAAGAGGATGTCGTTCAGCCTGTAATCCCACCCACATTGAGGTGGCACTAAACTACAGTGGAAATGCAAAGCTCAGAATAGTAAAGTGAGTAGAGTTGAGGTGAGTCGAACCGTAACGCACAGTGGAAAAGTGCCATATGATTCATCACTGTTTGCTTCTGAAACTTCATCCCCAGATCGTCGCTTCCACACCAAGTACTGCGCATGCGTAAACCTTCACAAAAGCTTACTGGGATAACGCCGTCGAATTGATCCCCAATCCTTGATTTTCTTCTTTCACATTTGTTCATAAACCTAAATTTTAAACTTTACAAACGTGTGAACATATCTCCGATACTAGTCTTTATAAAAAACAATCAGATTTCTTTGATATCGCTACTTATATCCAACTTTCCGAACTTCCGTTACTATTCTTAGCCCGCTAGCACTGCACGCGTGGTCTCTCGCCTATCGATCGTCTTACTTACACCTGTATAACTGAAAGCTATAATTCGCCATTATAGCACATCTGCTATAATGGCGAATATAGTGGATGTGTGTCTAACTCTACCTCTGTGTGCAGGTGAAGACACCTTTGAACTACATTCGGTGCAGTTGGAGCTGGAATCCGTCGAGAGGCAGATCCAAGACCTGCTGGAGAGACAGGCCGAGCTGCGAGATCGGCGGTCCGCGCTTGAAGCATCACGCGCAGATGCTCACAGGTCAGTGGTTCATAATTTTTTGACTCCGACCTCGTCTACTCCGTGTGTTTCTCTGCACAGGACGCGATCCTCCCTGGCTTCATTCACTCCGGCACCGACACATCACCATGGACCCTGGGTGATTCCACGGCGGAAGACGCGAGCCAGGACCAGACCAAGGACCTCCCCACCCCTCCCGGCTTTCGAGATCTCCACCCGGAACCACTTCTCACCTCTTCGCGAGTCGGAGCGCGACGACGCCGTGATCATCGGCGATTCGACCGTCCGTCATGTCCGCGCTATCTCTGGCAAAGGTAAGGTGCGCACTCACTGCTTTCCTGGTGCTCGTGTTCTTGATGTCTCTACGCAGGTTCCCGAGATCCTGAATGGTGACGAGCGCGTCGGAGCTGTCGTGCTGCACATGGGAACGAACGACACCAGGCTGCGGAAGACGGAGGTACTGAAGAAGGACTACAGGAGCCTGATCGAGACGGAACGCAGCACTTCGCCAGAAACAACGATCGTCGTGTCTGGACCGCTTCCCACGTACCGACTAGGACAAGAAAGGTTCAGTAGATTATTTGCTCTAAATGAATGGTTAATGTCATTGTGTAATGAACAGACACTGCTCTTTGTTAATAATTGGAATCTGTTTTGGGAGCGACCTAGGCTCTTCCGTCCTGATGGCCTTCACCCCAGCAGAGTCGGAGCGGCTGTTCTGTCGGACAACATCTCCAAGACGCTACACACCATATGACTAGTAAGTCAAAGTCCAAATCACAGTATTTGCTGTCCCAACTTAATTGATATAAGTACCAATGTAGAACATTATATAGAAACTGTGTCTGTTCCTCGTTTAGTAAAGCCAAACAATACATCTACTGTAGGATCTAGGAAAAATCTAATTGTAATTAAACCAGAAAATCTCAATATCAGTGAACAAAAACAATTTCTAAAGCTAGGTCTTCTAAACATTAGATCGCTCACACCTAAGGCGGTTATTGTAAATGAAATGGTCTCAGATAATAGTTTTGATGTATTTTGCCTTACTGAAACCTGGCTTAAACCAAATGATTATTTCGGTCTAAATGAGTCTACTCCGCCAGGATACTGTTATAAGCATGAGCCCCGTCTGATTGGTTGTGGCGGCGGTGTTGCAACAATCTATAGAGATATTCTTAATGTTACTCAGAAAATAGGTCACAGGTTTAATTCGTTTGAAGTACTTGTGCTAAATGTTACACTCTCAGATGTAAGAAAAAAATCCCTATTATCTCTAGCCTTGGCTACCGTATATAGACCTCCAGGGCCTTACGCTGATTTCCTAAAAGAGTTTGCAGACTTTCTATCAGATCTATTGGTCAATGTCGATAAAGCAATAATTGTTGGAGATTTTAATATACACGTAGATAACACAAATGATGCGTTATGGCTGCGTTTACAGATTTGTTAAACTCCTTCGGGGTCACGCAAAACGTCAGTGGTCCCACTCATCGCCTAAATCATACGCTAGATTTAATTATATCATATGGAACCAATCCAACCGATATAGATATTATACCGCAAAATGATGATGTCACTGATCATTACATGGTAACTTGCATACTACGTACCACTGAAATCTGTCATATTGCGCCACGTTATCGACCAAGCAGAACAATCCTTCCAACCACAATAGATAGATTCTCAAATAGCCTACCTGATCTATCTCAGCTGCTCAGTGAACCCAAACAAACAGATGAACTAGAGGAAATGACTAGCAGTTTGAGCACCATTTTCTCTGGTACATTAGATATTGTTGCACCAATTAGATTAAAAAAGTTTCGAGAAAAAACTAGAGCACCATGGTACAACAGTGCTACGCATGCTATCAAGAGAGAAACTCGTAACTTAGAGCGTAAATGGAAACAAACTAATTTAGAGGTCTTTAGAATCGCGTGGAAAGACAGTATGTCACGTTACAAAAAGGCTCTAAAAACAGCCAGGGCTGAGCACCTCCGCAAACTAATAGAAAATAACCAAAATAATCCAAGGTTCTTATTTAACACCGTGGCTAGACTAACAAATAAACAGAGATCACCTGAGCAAAATATTCCGTTACAGTTTAGTAGTAATGATTTTATGAATTTCTTCACTGAGAAAATAGAAAACATCAGAAACACAATTGTAAACACAACTGTTAATGTACAATCTTTTATGGTGTCTTATGACTCACCCTCAATTATCGCCCCTCAAGAACAACTACACCGCTTTACAACTATAGGACAGGAAGAGCTAAATAAACTTATCATTGCATCTAAACCAACAACATGTTTACTAGATCCAATACCCACTAAACTACTGAAAGAAGTGTTACCTGTAGTGGAAGAGCCTCTTCTCAATATTATTAACTCGTCTTTATTTTTAGGTCATGTTCCAAGAATATTTAAGCTGGCAGTTATAAAACCTCTCATTAAGAAACCACAATTAGATCCAAATAACCTAGCAAATTACAGACCCATCTCAAATCTTCCATTTATGTCTAAAATATTAGAAAAAGTTGTGTCCACTCAATTGTGCTCTTTCTTGCAAGAAAATGATATCTATGAAAAATTTCAGTCAGGATTCAGACCGCATCATAGCACAGAAACTGCGCTAGTTAAAATTACAAATGAATTACTTTTGGCTTCTGACCAAGGCTGCATCTCAATATTAGTTCTACTCGATCTTAGCGCTGCGTTCGACACTATAGATCATAAAATACTCTTGGATCGACTACAAAACTACACTGGTGTTCAGGGACAGGCATTAAGCTGGTTTAGATCGTACTTATCAGACCGTTACCATTTTGTCTGTTTAAATGGGGAAAAATCAAAAATAACGTCAGTAGACTATGGAGTGCCACAAGGATCTGTGTTAGGCCCTCTATTATTCTCAATATATATGCTGCCACTTGGTAAAATTATAAGAAAACATGGAATTAATTTCCACTGTTATGCTGATGACACTCAATTATATATCTCATCACGACCAGATGAAAACACTAACTTATCTAACTTGACAGAGTGTCTTAAAGATATAAAATGCTGGATGACGTGTAATTTCCTGTTATTAAATTCCGATAAAACGGAGGTATTACTTATTGGTCCAAAAAACTACCCACAAAATCCCTTACAATACAACTTTAATTTAGAAGGATGTCCTGTTACATTATCCACTACAGTAAAAGACCTGGGTGTTATACTAGACCGCAACTTGACTTTCGATAATCATATTTCATCTGTTACGAGAACAGCCTTTTTCCACCTTAGAAACATTGCTAAGCTACGTAACATGCTATCTGTTTCTGATGCAGAAAAGTTAGTTCATGCATTCATGACCTCGAGACTAGATTACTGTAATGCTTTATTAGCTGGTTGCCCTGCATCCTCAATAAACAAGCTACAGTTAGTCCAAAATGCAGCCGCTAGAGTTCTTACTAGGTCAAGAAAATATGATCATATAACACCGATTTTAACATCTCTACACTGGCTACCTATTAAGTTCCGTATCAATTACAAAGTATTACTACTGACCTATAAAGCCCTAAATGGTTTATCTCCGGTGTATTTAACGGATCTTCTATTGCCATACAATCCATTGCGCTCTTTAAGATCACTAAATTCAAGGCTTCTGGTCATACCTAGGATATCTAAGTCCACTAATGGAGGGAGGGCGTTCTCACATTTAGCTCCTAAACTCTGGAATAGCCTTCCTGATATTGTTCGAGGCTCAGACTCGCTGTCCCAGTTTAAAACTAGATTAAAGACGCATCTCTTTAACCAAGCATTCACATAATGCTTACTTTTTATACTACTGCTGAATCAGTTATAATGCATTAATATTATGAACATCAGCTATGCTAATTATTTCCCATCTGCTTTTCTGCTGTTATCTCGGGACGCCAGTCCCGAGGTAAATAGCGTTCGTCAGCTCCAGTTTGTATCCAGCCTCTCACGGAGACTTCAGATGCCCCATCACCATGGACTACGATCTTGAAATGGGATACATAGACTAACTATTGCCAACAAAAGCCTTCATCAGCCAAACAAGGACAATTGCATCTAAGTGAACTTCTGGAATTTAATCAAGGATGGACTTCAAAGACACTGGTCACTAATCTTGCAGTTCAAACACAATCACTGTCTAAATACTGACCCTTAGCACTTAATAAGTTTAATAATTTTTTAAATCATGTTTTTTAACTATAAATAATTCTTATTTACATTATTCATGATGTTAGCCAGAGGGGAACTGGCCCCCACAGTGAGTCTGGTTTCTCCCAAGGTTATTTTTCTCCATTAACCATCATCTTTTGGAGTTTTGTGTTCCTTGCCACAGTCGCCTTCGGCTTGCTCACTGGGGTTATTAATACAATTATTATTTGATTATTTTTAAACACGATAAAGAATCATATCTTATCTAATTCCACAACAGGGCTCCAAACAAAAAAAAAAAAAAAAAAAAAAAAAAAAAAAAAAAAAATCAATTAAGGAGCGATTGGCTCCTATAGGGGGAAAAATTTTTCAGGCGCCAAATTTTTTTTCATTTTTAACTCCTTCCATTCCTTTTCGTCCCGCAGCTCGCTAACAGTGTAGTCTGTGGAGCATTCTTCGCAATTTTGTGATCACGTGCATTTTTTATGTTTGTTACTGTCACCGTGTTTTCTAACAGTCTCTTTTTTGAAATGGTTAGTTCCTGCAATGAACTCCGTTTTCCCCGCTATTTCTTTGATATAAACTTTTGTAATATATCTCGGGAAATGTAATGCAAATTTTAAAATCAAAGGGAGTAAACTTTTACTGTCGCCAATGGCGACCTTGACAGAAATTACACTCACAAATAAATTTATTTGGTCACAAATGCGACCATTTGTAGTCGCAGTTTGGAGCCCTGCACAAGGATGATGATTTATCGACTTTATAGACATTACATTTTTATCGTCTGTTAATGCTGAACTTCTGTAAAGCTGCTTTGAAACGATGTGTGTTGTGAAAGGCGCTATACAAATAAAATTGACTTGACTTGACTTGAAGTACATTCTTCCAGCACATCTTGTTTTCTTGTCATTTTTGCCATAATTCACCTTCCAGAAGTGTCAACAGTCACAAAACTACACATTTCACCTTTTGCGCATGGACACACAAAACACTTGGCAATAGCCAGCTTTATGCATGGACTTCTTAGATGCAGCTTTGAAACTTCCTACTAAAGTTGCATATCATTGTTTTCAGAATTTCATTGGCTATACGATGTGCCAATCATCCACATAATCAGTTGCATTCAGTTAGATTGTTTTGTATCTTTTGCTCATACAGACTTGCTTTTGTGCCAGTTTTGTTTATTTTTTTTCTTAGTCATTCTCCTCTCAGCCTGTTGATTTGCCACTGGATTTACTCAGATCAAGCTCTGCAGTCCATTCTACCTTGCTCATCATCTGTCTTCCCATCTCCTCCACCCGGGTGCCCTCACTCTTCAGTGGTCATGTGCAACCTCTGCTCTTTTTGTACTCATTGCAGCCTGAGCGGAGTTCTCATCACCTTAATCTCATCACATTAATTTCTTCACAGACCATTCCCTGCCTGGGTTGCTCTGCTCCAGTTAATTTTGACTGTTATTTCAATAAAGTTTATTGACTGTCATCTCTGCTTGTGGGTCCTCCTGTTGCACAACATGGGTACCACAAATCTTTGGGGCCCCAGCAAACCATGGGATAAGTCCCCGCCCACAAATGATGACCCCATGCACAAGCAGTAGTTTTGGGACTTAAAATAGTATCACTGATGGAGGCAGAGACTAATGTTTGTAATTTTGGGCAATTTAGCCTTCTATTAAGTTCAGTCATGAAACTCTACATGGCACAAACTTTCCTTTTTAATATCTAATCTGTTAAACAATCAACTTGCATATTCTCTCTTTGTCTAACATTTAAATTGCAGTTGTTTGCAGGTGACCTGGTGTCACTGCAGTAATCTAAAATAGTTTTCTGTCTGAAACCCTCCTCCTCCCTAGCATCACCTGCCTAGATATGCTTTGGTTTGAAAGCATGTCTAATTGTTCAGCAGCATGTCTTACATACTCAACAACACAGCATGTCTGTTTATATTCAGGCAGTAGAAAGTCTTCATACTGATTGCTGAAGCAATGTAAGCAGATTCTTAAAACCAGGGGTGCATTTATGAGTTCTGAGGCCGCAAGCAACTGACCAACCTGGGGCTACATTTTGAAAATTGTTGCTTCAAAAATTACATTAAATTTATTTAAAATCATAATTTTTAATTAATCCTATCAGCCATTGTGGCCAAGTACATTCAAAATGTTTAATGAAATAAAAATCTAGATAAAGATAATTCAAGCATCTTCAAGTTTTCCACAATACAGAGAAAAAGCAATATATACTGTACCTACATATATTTATGCAAATCACTTTTTTATAAACGGGGTGTGCAAAACCTAATACTTAACTCAATAACATTTTGGAATTCAGTTGTTATTTATTATTATTATAACCCAATAATTATTTATAAGTATTATTATTATTACTTTGAGGATTTGTTGTATACAATAGTAATATATTTCTGTCTTATTTACTTTCACCTGGAGCTTATATTCTGACGCTGCTGTGTACTGTTCAATATGTTGCACAAGGCTGTATTTTTTTGTAGGCTAGGCATCGTAGATAACATTTGTAACATTATTGTAACAGTAAACCTGCAAGGCACAGTGGCCCCTCAGCACACTAGAGCAGAAGGAAAAAAAAAACCACTACCGTTTATCAAGCACTGAACTTTGCTTGGTGTAGAACAATCTGGAATAATGTTAAACATTGCAACGGGGGGCCTGGGTAACTCAGCGAGTAAAGATGCTGAATACCATCCCTGGAGTCTTGAGTTCAAATCCAAGATGTGCTGTGTGACTCCAGCTGTCTCCTAAGCAACCAAATATGCCCTGTTGCTAGGGAGTGTAGAATCACATGGGATAACCTCCTCATGGTCGGTATAATGTGGTTCGCTCTAGGTGGGGCACGGGGTGAGTAGTGCGAAGATGCAGCACAGAATAGCGTGAAGCCTCCACATGCTATGTCTCCGTGGTAATGCTCTCAACAAGCCACGTGATAAGATGCATGGGTTGATGGTCTCGGATGCAGAAGCATCTTCGATTTGTCCTCCGCCACCCAGATTTAGGCGAGTCACCACACCACCACAAGGACTTAGAGTGCATTGGGAATTGGGCATACCAAATTGGGGAGGAAAACGGGGAGAAAAACAAAACATTGCAACAGTGAACTCTTTGCAACCTGAACTTGTTGAGGATGTTAAATCTTTGTGACACTTCGCTAAAAACAATCTAGATGCTGAGCAACGACATTTTGACATGCATTTTTGAGACCTGAATTTCTTTTGAACTTGACACAATGTCTAAAAATGCATGAGATGCTGAAGAAACAGCAAGATGGGGTACAGCAGTAATGGGCATCCATCCAGCACGTTTACATAGGAAACAAATGGAAAAACAGAGCAGATGCATGCATGTCGGTGTGAACAGTCCCCTAACTCATCAGTTCCCTTGTGTCTGTGATTGAGATTGTGTGGGCGAAACAATTTCGGAAGGCCTGTACATTTTTTTCATAAATTACAAACCTGACCTCTTAATGTGAACTGCACTAAGAGCATAGACATCAGTGTATTCGCACATGTACCCAGAACAACATGTCATCCCTCCAGAAATTTTGTAGATTGCATGGTGGATAAAGCCACTACTGCTTATAACACCTTAAATTTATTCCGAGAGTTATGACTGAAATACTTATCTCTTTATTATTTTGCCTATTATTTGCTGCAATATTTTCTATTTACCTTTCTAGATTTCTGTGGTTTTAGAAAGTGTAAATCTGGAAGGACATCAGCAAGTCTACAGAGGCCTGTTGCACGATGCTAGTTGAATAAACTCAGAGTTTCAGCGCAAGTTTCAGAATGACAAAACCAGATAGAGACAAACCATTTTATATCAAGTTCAGTAATTTAAAGGCACTTGATACAAACATTCTCAGTTCATGTTTAACCCTGACATGTGCACATGAATGAGTCATGTTTGCCACAAAAAGCCAATGCGTGAAGCTAGGAGAGAGTCAGCACAATTTACTTGTTGTGAGAAATTCTGTACAATTACTTCTCTGATGAAGATCAAATGATCATTACAAAAGTATGAAGAATTTGAACATTTACACAGCAAGAGGAAACACTACTGCTGCTGTGGAATTTTGAGGTGACTGCTGGAAAAAAACAGGCTACAGTATAACTGAATTTATATATGTTAACATTTAAGAACATTCAGGCTAATATAAATGTAATTCTTTTAAAATTATTATTTATTTTATATGTAAAAAATGTTATATTCATTTTAATTAAAAGCATAATATAATTTAACTAAGTCATGCCACTTTATGTGAAGGTCTATAATATAATTGTATAAATGCATCTTTAAAGTGTGAGAATCACCTTACGGGCACTCCTTGTGTTGAAGGTTTTCCCGAGGTTCTCAGTATCATAAAATGCATGCAGGAATATAAAGAAATGCAAAGAAACTTAATATATTTTTGTATGTGCTTTTCAAAGGATAGAAGGTTCCCTGATCTCTCAAATAAACCATCTTATAATATCTTAATGTAGATGTCTAATACATTAAATCTTCATATATAAATCTAAATTCATTAAAATATATTCATTTCCTGTAGAATGTGCTGTAATTTGGAATGAGAGATACAGGGGGAGTGACTTTATTGCATCAGAGATGTCATTTTACTTTTTGGTTCAGTATCTTTTTTGTTATCTGTTTCCCTGAGTTAAACCTGCTCTGGGGCAGGTTATCTGCATAGCTTATAGGGGACCTATTATGCAAAATTCACTTTAACATGGTGTTATAAATACGTGTTGGCAGTGTGTGTGAACGCAACTACCTTACAATGTTAAAAGTCCACCCACTCCTCTTTCTTATATTTCTATTAATCAAAAACAGTGTCAAAATAAATTGTTTTCGTTTCTTCTCTGATATGGCCTCACCCACGACTGGTGACAGACTCCACCCTATTATCATAGATCCTTCCCTGAGGGATCTACACACATTCCGCCATTTTTTTCCACACTGGAGCAGATACAGAAGAATAATGTCTCCTCTTCATAAGCGTCATACATTAAGTGTTCTGTTGTTGGCTGTAAAAGTGAACATATCAGAGCCACTGAAGATGCAGTGAACAAGTTTTGTTTTTAAGGAAATGTGCCCCAAAACAAACAAAATAATTTTACACTGGACTGCTTTGTGAATGAGTGTCAATATGAAGCAGGATTTTCAAAAAATGTGATTCTCAAGCATGGATCAGTACCAACTGTTTGTGTTCCAGCTTTATATCCTGAAGATGTAAGTATCACACTTTCTATTTTGTGAATGTTTGCAAATCGCCTTTCTGAATGTGCTTGTTAACTGATTCCATGGCTAATGCAGCTAAAGTTACCATTGTCTCTGATTGTATTCATGGAGACCAGAGCTGCATTGGGGGTGGGGAGCAACAGTTCATTTGCATTTAAAGAGACACGCACACTAAAACAGCGTTATTTTGACTCCACCCATAAAGAGGCATACAACATGGTATAATAAATTATCCGTGGGTATTTTGAGCTGAAACTTCACAGACACATTCTGGGGACACTTGAGACTTATAACATGTAAAAAGGGGCATTATTGGCCGCCTTTAAGTTGCTATGGCAATGAACACCGGTAAAAACTGCCCTGCCATCTTGAGACTGAAAAAACCATAACATAAACAATATTTAAGAGATTTAGCTGTTTCTTAGAATTGAGTTCCATTCTAAAAACATTCTTTATCAAATCAAAATCAAATCAAATCAAATCACTTTATTGTCACACTACTGTGTACACGAGTGCAACAGCAGGTGAAATTCTTGTGTGCAGTTCCGAGCAACATTGCAGTAATGACAGTGACGAGACATAAACCACTTTACAATAACAACATATTTACACAACACAATTTACATAACAAATGTAGACATACCTACACAACAATTTACATATCAAATGTACACAATACACACAATGTAGAATACACATACATACTTTACATCACAGAAAAGCAGTTGAACTGGGAACATTAACCCGTCAATGTGTCTTTGGTGCACTGTGCATGTGAATCAAAATAAAAATTTGAATGCATGATATGCATGAGTTAACACAATTAGGCCACCTCTGTGAGATAAATATACATTTAAAAACACAGTACATTTACCACTTTGACTACACTTCTATGCTTTAGATTTTTTTTATTTAATAAAAATGTTACCGTAATGTAATTTCTATCAGGAAGACTCGCAGACTTTAAGATGACATCAATTTATTTGATGAATAAAAAACAGAAAAGTAATGTCTCTCTTTGGCGTAGGCCCCGTCTGGCGGTCCGAAGAAGTTGTACTGGGAACCGTCAGGAGCCAACCTCCATGCAGGACGGGACACAACTGGTTGAGGCTGCCATGTTAGCACACTGAAACAGCAATGTGATAGATTGTTAGCAGACTTATAAAGCAATGGTTTACATGTGATTGGCTGGAAATTAACCAGCTAATGGTGCGATGATGTACAGCTGCTAGTATTCCCACTAGAACTATGCTGTGCTTACATTTAATTGAAACGCCATGAGGGGTCCCCCTCTATGCGTGTCCCATACACCAGGGGCAATATGGCTAATTTAGGATCTTACAACACACAAGCAATAAGTAAAATAAAAATGTAGGGGCCATTTTGTAAGGGTAAAGACACAGGAGGTTTATTTTTGAACTCAGTGAAATAATTGAGTCAAAACTCAACTTGGCTGAGGAGGTGATTGCGAGACTGGGCCCTATTTGTTCCTGTCTGGCTTAGCCAATCACTCCCAGACCACAAGAAACAATCTATGCTGCATTTCAAATTGCCAATGAATTGCTTTTGGAATCCCTTGGCTTGTCTCTTATTAGATAATCTTCTGGTACAGCAAGTACTCATTCGAGAATCCAGTGGACAGAGCAGGAGTCATTTATGTATTTTATCAGGGTGGCTATTTGAGACTTCTGCATTATGGTGCATATGCATCATTGTGTGAAATTTTGACAATTAAAATAAAATTACAATTAAATAACATTTTTGGCCTTTCAAAAATATTCAGTGACCAATATAGCCACCCTTCTTTTTAATAACTGCCATGAGCCTTCCATCCATGGATTCTGTCAGTTTCTTGATCTGTCCAATATCAACTTTTGCTGAAGCAGTAACCATAGCCTCCAAAATGCTGTTCAAAGAGGTGTATTGCCTTCCCTCACTGTAAATTTTTGAGAAGGACCTACAAGTTCTCAGTAGGATTTAAGTCAGGCGAGGAAGGGGGCCAATTTTGGGATCTTTGAGGCCCTTGCTGGCTAGACAAGATCTTAAATGCTAAGGACTTCTTCCTGTACCACTGCTTGAAGAAAGTACTTTCCAGAAACTGCCAGTAGGTTTTAGAGTTGAGTTTGTCCAACTTCAACTTGAAAAGGCCCAACTACCTCATCCTTAATGATAGCGGCCCATACCAGTACCCCTCCTCCACCTTGCTGGCACGTCAATCGAAGTGGTACCCTGTGTTCACTAGTGATCCATCATATCCCTCTGGTCCATCAAGAGTCACTCTCATTTCATCGGTCCATAAAACCTTTGAAAAATCTGTCTTCATGTATTTTTTTTTTTTTGCCCAATCTTGACACTTCAACATGTGAATATATTTAGTGCTGGTATTAATTATATTAATGCTTCTTGACCTTGGCCATGTCTCTGAGCACTTGACACCTTGCACTTCTGGACACTCCAGGTAGGGTGCAGTTCTGGAATATGGTAGCATTGGAGGATAATGGGTTCCTGGTAGCTTCAAGTTTAATTCTTCTCAAGTCTTTTGCAGTTAATTTGCACCTTTTCTTCTCCATGCGTTTTTTGCGCCCCAGTTATTCGCAACAAAACGTTTGATTGTCCGGTGGTCACACCTCAATAGTTTAGCTATTTCAAGAGTGTTGAATCTGTCTGAAAGGCATTTTACAATATTTGACTTTTCAGTGTCAGTTAAATCAAATACACATATACTCATTACACAAATACATACCACCTGAAAATTATTGAATCCAATAAGCATTCAAGTTTATTTGGTTTGGAGTTGGAAAATGTGCATGGAAATAATGATATGATCAGCATACTCACTTGCCTAATAATTGGGTGTGCAGTGTATATTTTATGGTAGGTTGGAACAATAAATGGTAAAACACAATATGTTGATACCTTTGTAACCGATGGGTTGAAAATAATCCTCACAAGATACAAAAGTATATTTTGGGATTTTTTATGATCATATGCTTCAGCATACATCATCTTAATACATACTTATACATGCATTCACAGCATTTTATGCATTTCTAATCAGGCTTTAAGGACATGCGTAACAGTTTACACATTTTTACTTAAATGGAAAACACTCTGGACTTTAAATCATTAAATAAGATAAGATTATACTAAATTTACATACCCAGTCCTCACAGGTGTGCAAAAATGTGGTCAGACTCCACACATGCAGTCCATATGCATCCTTCAAAAAAGATCCATAACAAACACTCAATTTTAACATATGACCCTAGTGATCACATTTAATGCCATTTAACATTTTGTATAAAATTTGATATTTGCCCAACGATCAACTGATGAACAAAAGTGGTAGCTCTCTTACACAATGTATGTTCCCAAGTTTCTAACACAAGAGAGTGATGGAAAGCGGGTGTAGCAAAACTCTTAAAGGGGCCATGTCCTATTTATGACTAGAGTTCAGTTAAATTAAATGTATCTACTTGGTTACACCTTTATAATTTCAGTGGAATATATGCAGAAGCTAGTGTCATAATACTAAAAATAAATAGAACATCAAATTTGTCATGGATTTGTGTTTGGACAAGCCACAAAATTAAATATAAATGGTACAAATTAATCAAATATTGTGCTCCTGAATAACAGTTAATGAATAGACCACAAGCTATTTGGCACAGAAAGCATATTGCTGTTGTTAAGTTTTTTCACTGACCCACAGGTGTTAAATTCTGATGTCTGGTGTTAAGTATTATCAGCTACAGACTGAATGGCATGAAAGCAGCACATTGTCTCAGAAACAGATTTCAACACAAAAGTTGTGACCAAAAACAAACAAAGCAAATATACATACAGTTAAAGTGAATGGTGACTGAGACTATCATGCCCTTTTGAGTTCTGTGTGTGTATCAAATCAAATCAAATCAAATCACTTTATTGTCACACTACTGTCTACACGAGTGCAACAGTAGGTGAAAGTCTTGTGTGCAGTTCCGAGCAACATTGCAGTAATGACAGTGACGAGACATAAACCACTTTACAATAAACAACATATTTACACAACACAATTTACATAACAAATGTACACATACTTACACAACAATTTACATATCAAATGTACACAATACACACAATGTAGAATACACATACACTAGATAAGGGTATAAATATATATATACACTAATTGAATTGGGGAGAATATATTTGACAGAATGAAGATTAATAAAGTGCAGTGCTGATTGTTGATCGTGAGAGATCATGTGTTCAAAAGTCTTATTGCTTGTGGGAAGAAGCTGTCATGTAGTCGGGTGGTGCGGGTCCTGATGCTGCGATACCGCCTGCCTGATGGAAGCAGTGAGAGCAGCCCATGTGAGTGTATACAGAATATACAGTGAGTGTATCCCTTTAATGACAAGCTAGAACATTTCAACTTAATTTTTTCAACTTAATTTCATTGAATTATGTGATGAACAATCAGACCAGATGACATTCCAGGAGCCAGTTTATGGCAGAGCCCCTTACTAACTTTCAAAGCAAAGAAGAGTGGCTCCATTTTGCTTGGATTGTGGCAGGATAAACACAAAAAAAATGCCAAGCGCAGCCATCAGATAAGCTGCATGGACAACTGCCAGACACCCCTCACAAGGCAGGAAAGATCTTCCAATACATAGGAATATACTTCTCATTGGTCCATGAGTGGTTTCTTAGCAACATCTTAAACCCCCATCCTATGGTTTGACCTAGGACCATAAACATTATTCAAGACCTCTCGAAGCAACATTATCTTATTTTGTGGCAAAAGCTGAACAAAGAAGCCACAAAGACAAATCTTTACAAACAAACTTTTACACCTAAAATGTACATTAACTGCAACACATCCACTGCATGTTCATTCAGTGAACTGTTTATGTAAATTACAGTTGTTAAAGGGATACTTCACCTCTGGGAAGATGAATGTGTATTTAAAATTGGTCATTTATATAGTATAAATGTGAAATTATTTTTGAATTTGAAGCATTCTAGACAGAGAAAAGGCAGAAAATGTATTTTTTACACATGTGGCTGAAAGACAACAACTCCCAGAATGCACTTGCTTTGCTGCCCTTACGAGGCCACTCCCAAACCACGCCTACCGGTTACAGGCGGCAGTATCTGAAAATATGATACAACTATTCTTGCTTTGATACATCATGACTCTATAAATCGTGAGTTAGTTGATAAATTGACTGACTACGCGGGAAGAACATTATAATTCCGTGTGTCCAAACTCTGTACATGACGTCTTAGTAACAAAAGAAAAACAAACAAAATACTCACTTTACACTAAGCCGACCGTTTGTCCCTGCGGGCTTTGGCTGGCATTTCCAATTTATCTTCGGGATCCTAAAATAAGTTTCCAGGACTCCCCTGTCCATGTGCGGTACAAAACTTGGGTGCTCAGTTATACATGCTCAAGTTATCGGTGCAGTTTCATCAGCGGATTCAGCGATCTCGTCCAGTATCGCTGAAATTCGCGACAGCAATAGGACTCTCTATCTGTTTCCATAGGCGCACAGCGAGAGCACTGACACCACCAGTCCGCCCCAACTCAAGTCTGAATATAATTTAACACTCTCTTCCTCCTGCCTGCCAAGCAGGTTTTGCTCCCCTGCTACAGCAGCTGCTCCAGCCTCTGTTCATCGCTGTATTGAGGCTCGTACAGGTAGCGCGAGCATCAGATTCTCGCAACAGTTCTTCGAAATCCCCTTCTGCCATTTCAACTTCAAAACTACATTCCGCCATCGTGATTAGCCTACTTGTATACAAACTTTCTACACAGAGCAAGAGCCTGTTTTCTTAGCTTCTACAGAAAGATGGCTGACACTATCTTCACATTCTGTGAGTGAGATCCCGCCCCATATGGGCATGGTGAAAACATGCGGAATACTGGCTGTAGTTTTAAGCCTCTGGACCAAAAATCCTCCGATGACGCAAAATGACGATTTTTGCGTCATCGGAGGATTTTTTCCAGACTACAAATAAATAAATCTCTTGTCTCAGGGGGATATGGGGGGGGGGGGGGGGGGGGGGGGGGGGGGGCTCGTTAAATACTACTGGTTTTCTACTGATACAAAGCTTAATGCTAAATCCTGAAGTAACCCTTTAAATTAATACAATAATTCACACAATTTGAACTGTTAAGGTATATTTGAATTCATGAGTAATATTTAATCATTTAAATATTATTATTATTATTATTATTATTATTATTTCAATATCATATTTGGTCTCTATGTCCTCTGAAAAATGCCAAGAGTATTTTAAAGAGGTTTGTAAAAGGACAATGCATAGATAAAACTTTAAAGATAGTTACACAGAGAGAAGGGAGGGTGAGCCACACTGTGTGGCCCCCCTCTGATGGCAGCAGCCAGTCATAACAATGAAATAGTAAGGTGCCAAACTGAAATCTCCTCCTCATCAAGAAGGTATAAAGCATCCTTACAGCAGCCACACCTTTGTCTCGACTTCCCTTCCAGAGTTGTTAATAGGATACACTTCCAAAACTCTTCTCCGTTCTTAGTCCCCGGCTGTTTAATTACGGGAGCAATAACAGAATAATAATCAACATTCTGAATCTCTGGCCTGAATGGTAGGAGCTGTAAAGAATACACAGAGACCTTGGCATTAGTGTATGCTATCAGTTTATGATTTTCTAATGTTCCTTCGATTGCATCACCGGTGTATCAAATGTCCAGCAAATAATCCTTGAGTTATTTGTTTCAATAGAAATAAGGGTTTCACCTTATAAATTAATAGAGAAACAGTTTATCTTTTATAAGTTTGTAGTCATACTTTGCCATTTCTACATCCAATTCATCCACTTGCATCTTTCCATCATATGCACTTTTATTTACCTATTCATATATATTTTATCTTTAACATATTAGTACCATTTTGTAGTTTTTATTAGTTATTCTTGTTTATCTTTTTGTAAATAAAATACATTTTATTACAACTGTGTGTTCCTTGGGTTGATGATACAGAAGAGCTCTAAAGGGTTAGGGAATCTCACAAATCGTTCAGATTATTCAAATGATCATCTCCCTCCAATTTACTTAATTTTAATTTATTGAATGTAGTGTGTTAGGTTCGAGTCCACCTTAGTCAAGTCCATGTTAAGTCAGAGTCTTTAAACAATTGAGTCCATGTCCAAAAGGGGTTGAGTCGGACTCATGACCCAGTTTGTCAATTTAAAGTAACAAAAACACCTCTGTTGCAATATTCACATTTTATGATTAGCATCCTGCAGAACAAACTTCAAAGTGGATTCAGAATGAAAGCATATGCTTAAGGTGTACGAAGACAAAACTGTCCTTCAACACAATTCTTATTACGTTCTGTTAACATTTCAATTATTTGATGCTTTGTCCCCTCCACCCAAACATAGACTAAAGAAAGTGAATGCGGCATTAGTCACTACAATCAAGGTTGTTTAAAAATTTTATTTAGATTTTATTTCTACTTCATTTTCAATTTGTCAATTCAATTTAAATTAGTTTTATTTATAATTATCTCCATCTAAAGAAATAATAGTCTATACTGAGATGTCTTTCTAAATCTTTTTTTCTCTATCTGCTAACTGATTTGGGAAAATACTGATGAGTCAACACAGTAGTAATTAGCACTCATTTGACTGCACATGCTACATCCAAAAACACTGGAAAAGCCCACTGAAAAGGCCAAAAGTGTAAGAGATATAGGCTAAAAAAAAGACGTGCATAAGTTACACAATGGTTTACAATAACAATAAAATAAACATTTAAAATAAAAAGTATAGCTTCATACACAAACTTTGTCATCGAATAATTAATTTATTTTATAGTCTATAATTTAATTAAAAACATTTCACTGAACAAAATATCCTAATATTTTATTGTGTATGGTTGAATGTTGTGAATGGTGGACAAATGCTGTAAAATAATGTATTTTAAGCAGCTCATCGATGCTTTGAAAATAGTTAATCAATAATAAATAGGTGCTGTTTATCTGTTTAGAGTTGCTGTCTGCTTTAGCAATGATGCTTTTCCCCCCTGACTATTTAAAATGTTACACAGTTAATTAATCAAGATATTATGGACCAGTTTAAGCTGACAACACTGCGTGGACCACAAGAGACTATAGAAGTCTACATGTTTAGATCCATTACACCTAAAAAGACTTAATACCAAGTCATCATTTATATTTGTATGCTTTCACAACACACATCATTTCAAAGCAGCTTTGCAGAAGATCAGGCATTAACTGAAGATAATACTGTAATGTCTATGGGTCATCATTGTGTAATTAGATAAAATACGATGGTGAATTTTGTTTAAAAATAAGTTATTCAATAATAATTATATTTATATCCCCAGTGAGCAAGCCGAAGGCGACAGTGGCACGGAACACAAAACTCCACAATATGTTGGTTAATGGAGAAAAATAACCTTGGGAGAAACCAGACTAACTGTGGGGGCCAGTTCCCCTCTGGCTAACATCATGAATATAATGCCAATATTACTTATGTATAGTGCAAGTCATGGTTTAAAATTATTAAACAAAGTAAATGTTAAGGGACAATGTTTAAACAAAGATTTTGTATGAACTGTAAGATTAATGACTAATGTCTTTGAAGTTCATCCTGTATTAAATACATAAGTTCACATAGATTCAATTGTCCTTGTTAATTGGCTGATGAAGGCTTTTGTTGGCAATTGAGAGTATATGTATAACATTTAAAGAGTGTAGTCCATCAATAGACCGAGGTGATGCAGGCAGAGATCAGTGAGGTGCATCGCAGTTCAACTTGGCAGTTCAATTTTGGTGAGGTTCGGTGGGGTCCATCCTAAATCCTTAAATCTCTGCTGGACTTAAAAAACTAAATGAGTCCCAAAGGCTTGAGTCAGTGTCAAGAAAATTGGACTCGTGAGTCAGTGTCCAAATTCGAGTACCCCATCTCTAATTGAATGGTCCATTTGGTTCACTCTTTTACTGTAAAGGCGAAAATTCCTTAGCTGGTGCCCCGAGGATTGAGGTAGGGGCCGTTTGATATTAATAATCACACACACATACACAGCTTAAATGACAGGTGATCAAAAGTCACCCGATACTTTGGTGTCTTGTGTAAGGCCCAGTTCATTTCAATTGGTGCCAGTGTTATTCTCACTACACTTTTTGATTTACATTTGTTTTAAATATCATCTCAAATGGAACCCTTTTTTTATAACACAAAACCATTCACTGTTTTCAGTTGAAAGAAATTACATGTTAAATGCACATTCTCTCGTTTCATGTTGATGCTAACTTTAGCAGATTAGCTAACCTGTGTCTAAAGCTGTGCCCTACTACATTGTGCACTTTTTATATGCTCTATGCCTTGCCCATCTAGTGCATCAATTCTCAAAGTGGAGTATGGTCTCAAATGTAACATTAACATTAGTTAACTACATGGAAGCATTCACTGTGTTGTTGTTAGCTTTAGCATGTTTGTCAACCTTAGTTAATTCTTCACAGTCAGGTAATGGCCAGGCAATCAACTCATATTTTCAAGGTGCTGTCTTCACAGAAGTTTTGCTAGTTGCCACATTCCCCATTTATTACAACTTTTTTATAAGGCCAGCGTTGCAGGCCAGGTAACTCTTCCCTTCCACATTGTCTGGAAAGCTGCAACTGTTGATAGCATAAAGTGTCCCGCATTCCATACTTTCAGTTTAACAAGTACATTGTAGTCTGTATAACGTCTCAATCAGTTCCCCTTCTGTCACTCACTCGAAGTTGTGTCAAATGAAGTGACACAAGGGGTCTTCCTGGGACACCAAACGTACCTCTGAACCTGAGAAAAGGCCAATGTCAAGTTGGTAGACAGAATTTGCATGCCCCGCCCCGGACATAAAGGGAAGCGGGGCAGCGAGTAACAGTCAGAATTTTTATTCGGAGCCGAACTGTTGTGCAACAGCAAGCCAAGTTCACCACTGTTTCACTCACCTCTATTGCCGATAAGCACTGCTGTTGGATCTATGGCACATTTCCAGCTGGCATTCAGTCTCTCTGCACGCTGTGCAGTCTACGCCCCAGGGTGCTTCGACAGCGCTTTCATTGCCTGAAAGAGTGTTTCTCCTCCTAAAAAGAGTTTATATCCTCTAGAAGAGTTTGAGTTCCCACTCATAAAAGAGCAATACACAGCAGGCGTTGAACGTCCTTTTCAGGACTTGTCTTTTTAAAGATGTCTTTCCGCCTCTGTGTAGTTCCTGGAAGCGGTTGATTTCTCTCCTTTTCTGACGGTCATAGAAGCTGCCTCGCGTGCCTGGGCTGCGATCACACGCAGGCAGCATTTTATGAATGGCTATGTTCTCACACTGAGAACAAGAACCATGGCAACATTGCGGTCGCGGCTTTCTTTTTTCATGAGAGAAAGCCACTTCAGTTGCCCCCTGTGTAGTTCCTTCTTCCCACGGGTTTGAGGACGACCCGGCTGGCGATGAAAGTGATCTGGAGATAAAGATGGGCTCTGTTTCGCCAGGTAAATACTCACGAACCACTCGCGCCCCGGCACGCTTGCTTGCTTCCGTCCGAGCTCATAATGAGTGCTGCTCACCTCGCGGCCAGCCGGCATTCTCCCTTGAGCCCCCGGAATTGGATGACGACATCGCCGCTACATCGGAGAGCGTCACAGCGGCATCTGATGCTGATGACTCATCTGGGCTGCCACCTTCGGGTCTGCTCACCCAGTCTGAGGCTGAAGCGCAGATGTCCGCTATGCTTTCCCGGGCCGCCGTGAGCGCGATGCTGGACTGGAAAACTCCAACCCCCCCCCCCCCCCCCTCACTGCTACTCGACCGGTTCCTCGGGTCAGGGTGCCGCTCATAGCCACAACCCCCCCCCCCCCCCCCGGTTCCGATCTTCCCAGAAGTGCATGAAGGGCACCTTTTACTGCCCGGAACCGTCCCATCCGCTCGTCCACTCACTACCCTGTATGGTGGGGTGGCTGCGATCCATTTGTGTCCCGAGAATGCCGCCACCTGGCAGAACCGCCCGGTACTCCCCTCCAGAGCCCATAGAATGACGTAATCACTGACCTCGAAAGTCTACAGCGAAACCAGACAGGCCGCCTCCGCCCTGCATGCAATGGCTCTCCTGCAAGTTCACCAAGTCAAGGCACTCAAAGATCTGCACCTGGGTAGTCCCGACCCCGACGTGCTGCAGGAACTGCACTCTTCCACCGACCTCACTCTCAGAGCCACAAAGGTCACAGCGCAGGCACTCGGCCAGGCGATGGCCACCCTCGTGGTGAATATGGTCGAGATGTGCAACGTTGACAAGGCACACTTTCTCAATGCCTACCGTATCCCAGCTTGGCCTCTTCGGCGACACCGTCAACAACTTCACCCAGCAGTTTTCGGCGGTGAAAAAGCAGATGACACATCTTGCCGTGGCACCGCCAAACCAGCGTGCCCTGCCTGCTTGCCGAGGGTGTCCCCCTGCGGCTAAACAAAAGGTAGCTCCGCGTCAACCTGTGCCCAGCTCTCAGCCCCAGCATGAGCACCTCGCAGGCAGTGTACGCCCCCCCCCCTTTCCAGGACCCCTTCCAGGACCAGGAAAGCTCCAAAGCGCTCCTGAGACCCATGCAGTCAGATTTTCACTCCGGAGATAGTACCAAGAGCACTCGGTCCCCCTACAGACTCCTGTTCAAAATGCTCATGCAGAAACAGATTCTTACCTGTGTTCGACAGCTAGATTGGTTCACGGCGGTAGACCTGAAGGACGCGTACTTCCATGTCTCCATTCTGCCTTGACACTGACCCTTCTTATGATTTGTTTTCAATGGCCAGGCATATCAGTACAAGGTCCTCCCCTTCGGCCTGTCCCTGTCCTCTCGCGTCTTCACAAAGATCGCAGAGGCAGCTCTTGCCCCGCTAAGGGAATGGGCATCTGCATACTCAACTACCTCGATGACTGGCTCATCCTGGCTCACTCTCAAGAGTTACTGTGCGCTCACAGGGACCAGGTGCTCAGGCACCTCAGCTGTCTAGGGCTTCAGGTCAACTGGGAAAAGAGCCAGCTCGTCCCAGTTCTGAGCATCTCTTTTTTTGGCATGGAGTTAGACTCGGTCAGTGCTCAGGTGCCTTGCTCTCTTCATTCCTCTAAATCAATTCCAGAGGCTCCTGGGGCATATGGCATCTTCAGCCGCAGCCGCAGCCACGCCACTAGGGTTGATGCATCGAAACTGCTTCAGCACTGGCTGCAGACTCAAGTCCCGAGATGGGCATTGTGCCATGGCACATACCATGTGACAATCACCCTTTCTTGCCATCAGGCTTTCAACCCTTGCAGGTTGCGCAAGTACGCATTTCCCCCAGTGAGCCTTCTTGCACCGGTGCTGTGCAAGATCAGGGAGGACGAGGAACAGGTCATCCTGGTGGCCCCTTACTGGACCACTCGGGCCTGGTTCTCGGATTTTACACTCCTCGCGATAGCACCTCCCTGGAAAATTCCCCTGAGGAAGGACCTTCTTTCTCAGGGACGAGGCACCCTCTGGCACCCGCGCCCAGACCTCTGGAACTCCACGTCTGGCCCCTGGACGGGATGCGGAAGATCTAATGGATCTACTACCTGCAGTCGTAGACACGATCAACCAAGCTAGTGCTCCCTCCACCAGGCAACTTTATGCCGTAAAGTGGTGCTTGTTCACGAATTGGTGTTCTTCCCGAGCCAAAGACACACAGAGGTGCGCAGTTCGGTCAGTGCTTTCATTCCTGCAGGAGAGGCGACATACACTTGAAGGTGGTAAACACAACTTGATTATAAGGTTCCTGAAAGGCACCTGGAGACTGAACCCTCCCGTCCTAGCCTATTCCCTTCCTGGGATCTCTCAGTGGTGCTCTCGGGCCTTCAAATACCCCCCTTTGAGCCGCTTGTTTCAGTTGAGCTCAAGGCCCTCTCCCTGAAGACAGCCCTACTGATCGTGTTAGCCTACATCAAGAGGGTTTGGGACTTGCAAGCGTTCTCTGTCAGCGACATCTGCCTGGAGTTCGGTCCGGCACATTCTCATGTTATCCTGAGGCCCCGGGCTACGTGACCAAGGTTCCTATGACCCCCTTCAGGGACCAGGTCATGGACCTGCAAGCGCTGCCCCGAGAGGAGGCAGACCCAGCCCTTTCAATGCGGTGCCCTGTACGTGCTTTGTGTATCTATTTGGACCGCATGCAGAGGTTTAGATGTTCTGAGCAGCTCTTTGTCTGCTTCGGCAGATGGTGGAAAAGGAACGCCATCTCTAAACAGAGGTTAGCTCACTGGGTCGTTGATGCTATTTCTTTAGCTTATCACACCCAGGCTGTGCCTGCCCCCTTGTGGGTTCGAGCACACTCTACGAGAAGTGTGACATCCTCATGGGCACTGGCCCATGGCACCTCCTTAGCAGACATCTGCAGTGCAACGGGCTGGGCAACACCCAATACCTTTGCAAGATTTTACAATCTCATGGTTGAGACAGTCTCGTCCCGTGTTTTGTCACGTCCGAGCCGGTAGAATTCAGTAACTCGGCACAACTCTTGCACACAGCGCCCTGATCCAGTTGATCCAGTGCGCCTTCTACCCCAGGTTAGTCACTAAGCATCACTCCCTGGATGTTCTCCTCCCTAGCCTTCTGGCCTGCAACTTCAGCAGAGCAATTCATGTCCAGACCCACTACGAGTCACATGTGCTCTGTCCTGGGGTCGGGCTCCATGGGCTTAGTTCCCTTTTCAGGCAAACTCCCCGTGATGTATTTCCCATTGTACAGTCCCCTTATCGGCGGACCCACATTTCCCTTTGTCAACCCCGCCGGCCCCCGTGCTTGAGTCCCCCCTCATTAGGCTAGACCTACCACCGCGCCATTTCCCACGTACGGCTTCACAACCCTCATGGTGTATTTGCCACATGTTACCTCCCCCTAGACTGGGCAGGATGTGGCCTCTGCAGGGTCTTTTCCCCCTGAACGTATAGGACTGGGAAAGACCATTGACGCATTTCATAGCATTAAGATAGCCCCAGCCGCTTCACGTCCTATGTGAGAGAGAAGGCAGCGGCTGCCGGGCTTGCTCCCATGCTAGTCATGTAGAACCTGTTCCCCCCCTCAGGGGTGCGGGGAACCAAAGGTCTGTATGTGACATCTCTTTAGGGAGCTTTGGGGAGGGCTTCGTGCAGCCGACACAGTTGCCTCTAGCACGCAGTAGCCTGCTTGCACCTGTCTCAGCAGTTCATGTAACACGGTCAGTATGTGTCGTTTTTATATGGGACCCCTTGTGTCACTTCATTTGACACAACGTCGAGTGAGTGACAGAAGGGGAACGTCATGGTTACTGTTGTAACTTCCATTCCCCGTGGGAGGTTGTGTCCCTCCTACCACAGCACTAGACCTACCACTGTAAACGGCCGTACCTTATTTTTGGCTCCTCAGTGCAAAATCCTGACTGGCACTCGCTGCCCCGCTTCCCTTTATACCCGTATGTCCGGGGCGGGGCATGCAAATTCTGTCTGTCAACTTGACATTGGCCTGTTCTCAGGTTCAGAGGTACGTTTGGCATCGCAGGAAGACCCCTTGTGTCACTTCATTCAATCCAAAGTCTCGTTCCTTCCCTCGGGGAATGGAGGTTACAAAAGTAACCATGACATTTTCAGTGTGAACACACTACTTGCACCATATTCATATTACACAATTAGTATGTGCCAATGTATAAAATTAGTTACATACTTGAACTGAAGTCTTTTTTTAAATGTGTCAAATTTTAATGGGTTTATGTTCTTGGCTATCACAACCCACCTTTCTTGGTGATATTCCTCAGCCTGTGCTGAATATGGAAATTTGTGTTTTTTTTTTTTTGAAGGTGACAGACTATGAATAATTGTTTTCCTTGAATGGAGTGTGCAAACATTCATCATCCATGTTCTGATTTCACATTCTCTTGGAGTGTCTGCATGTGTGTGACACATTTAATTTCAGGGTCCTGTCACCTTGTCAGTTATGTTTACTGTGGTGACTAGGGATGTGCCAAAAGCCGAATACCTTATTCGGAAAGGCATGAATAATGACTTCAAATCGAATATCGGATTCATCCGAATAATATAAATAATATTTTAATGACTGACTATCCAAGAGACACAAGGATAAAGCCACATTTTAAATAAACATACAAAATTACAAAGAATATTTGAATCTGTGCAGCAAATATTTCTAAAGTGTAAACCTTATGAATGAAAATGCACACGTTGTGATTTTTAGATCGGATGGGTGTGGTCTCGACTCAGTTTGCAGTCTCTGTTAATTGTGCAGTCTGGAGCTTATCAAGTGTAACATCATATACAGTACATTTTCCATTTCTTGAAATGTCTGGGTTTCCATCCAACTTTTTTTAATGCACATTTTAAATTGTGTCTATGAAATCCTGAATCGAAATGCTTGATGTGCATAAATTGTAAAAATTCGCTTAAATGTTTATGCTCTAGGCAGAGGTGGAATTTCTAGTTTTGCATAAGTCATAATGCTCATTAAGATGATGGAAACAGTTTATTAGCATAACAATGATGTGTTTTGACCATTTATACACAAAGTGCAATGGCAATGCGCTCTTAGCTTGTGTTGGGCATCGTATATTCGGATATAAGACAAAGGCAGGCCTGCACACAGTCATAAAGCCTGACTGAGGCCTACACACAGTCATAAAAACGTACTGATAACAACCGTGCCAAAATCAAACAAATGGAGTCCAAAACAGACTACAAATCCAATGATGCCTTGCTCACTTTACACCTATGTGTGAAATTCAGAAGGATCGAACTCCTATCGGAAGAGGCACATGACAGAACACCCCTCAACCATGACATCACTGGGATTAGAAAATCATGCCCATTCACCCCACTGACTGGCCCCTCTCCGATGTTCACATGGCAGTCTAAATGTTACTTTACTGTCCGACTCACTTTGGGGTGCAGAAGTAGCCCTCAAATTTGAATTGGAATTCCTATACTGGATCCTTCTCAATCACTTAAGCTCCCCTTCGTACTACACCTTTTTTTCACAAGAAAAAGCCAAAATCTCCAGACGACATATCCCTTTTCATGGACGTGGCTCCCTCCGTAGGATTCAGGGGATATTTTCTAGGATCATGGTTCACAAGGATAAGGCCAGACACATTTTTCAATGTAGCTTCCCATGCTCCCTCATCCACTCTCTTGGCAGAGCATTTCCTGCAACTTCATATCTCAGCCAGACATATTCTTGGGTATTCCAATGTAATCACTGACTCCCTCTCTCGTTTCGCTTCCAGGAGTTCCACAGACTATGCTCCCTACAAGCAAAAAAAAAACATTCCCTGCCTACCCCTCTCAGACCTCCTCCTGGAGTAAGCCACTCCTTACACCCCATTTAAATTCCATTCCAACTCTCATGCGGAAAGGACTTGCCCGGTCCACACTCACTTCCTACAACTCCGCCTGGGCCCACTATTCTTCCTGCCAATCACACAATACTCCTCAATTTTCTATTCTGATCTCCCAGTGTGCATGTTAATTTCCTTTTGCTTTCACACTAGACATCTCAAATTTCCTCACCTATTCATCACTCCATCCCTAGCCCCCATGTCAGGCTACTGGTTCGGAAACCACCTCAAAGCTACCCTAAACCATTGTGGTCTCTCCCCTAATGTCTCCTCGGAGCAGCTACTACTGTCAATCTTCGAGGTATACCAGAGTCCACGGTCAAGATGCTCGGCCGCTGATCTTCCTCATCCTACCTGAAATATAGTCAACCTAACCCAAATCATCAAACAAGCTCAACTCTCCATCAACCATTAGTTTTTCATATGGTGGTGGTTGGTGTCTCTCTCTCTCTCATCACATCTTTCCCTACACAATCATTCAATTCAAGCACGTCCATCGTTTCACAAGGATAACACATAATTATGTCTACACTCCTTGCCAGGGCTTCCATAATCTCAATCAAGGTTTTCTTTGCAGGTACTGCCCAAGCCAGCTTGCCCTCGCCAAAAAGCTCACACTATCATGGGATATCTTTCAACAGTGTATTGCATGACAATATCGCCATTACTGTATGGATTTATGTATGCTTTTCACCTTAGCAAAAATAACCATTAAATAACGGCCGCCCTTTTGTAGTGCGCTACGTTCAGGAGTGGGTATGGTTATTAGCAATAATGAATAATTATAAATGACAATTATCAATTATTAAAATCAATAGAACATTGTTCTCTTAGGACACTCGACATCCGGAGAACATCAGTATTCAAAAGGAAACAATGAAGGCTTGAATCTGAGCGCCGACATCCCCTGTCAGCCTTTGACACGGGTGTATGCAAAACAAACCAAAAACACTTCTCTTTTAACTATAAAAAATACAAAGTTTATTGATGCATATCAAACATTTTGATTAATATTCTAATCAGGACAACTACAAACAAAACAGTGACATGATTAGATATGGTAACCAAAAAACACATGAAAGGATGGTAAGTGGGTGTGTGTGTATATATGTGTGTGTGTGTGTGTGTGTGTGTAAGGAGTGACATCACGTGTGATTTCCGAATGAGAATATGGCAGTGAATGTGGGTGGGGAGAAGTCGGTTAATGGCGCCTGCCCGTTTACCATAATCAACACGGACCAAGGAGTCTAACGCGCGCTCGAGTCAGAGGGCGGCCGAGAGCCCCCCATGGCGCAATGAAGGTGAAGGCCGACACGCGCCGGCCCAGGTGCAATCCCCCGCCTCGGCGGGGGGCGCACCACCGGCCCGTCTCGCCCGCAGCGTCGAGGAGGTGGAGCAAGAGCGTGTGCGATGGTACCCGAAAGATGGTGAACTATGCCTGGGCAGGGCGAAGCCAGAGGAAACTCTGGTGGAGGTCCGCAGCGGTCCTGACGTGCAAATCGGTCATCCGACCTGGGTATAGGGGCGAAAGACTAATCAAACCATCTAGTAGCTGGTTCCCTCCAAAATTTTTAACAAGAGTTAATGCGGTCACTTGGGTATCACGACACTAGGGGCAGTGTGAGGTGACCAATGACAGTAGGTTCGAAGGACGTATTACATATGGCGGTGAGAGGGGCTGACCATGGAGGTAGGATGGAAGGGCATAAGGAATAGCATGGGCTGGCGAGTCGGGTCAGGACGCAGGAAATGGGTTTCTTCACCATCTTCAACCCGAAACTGTTGCTGGCGATCAGGGTTAGGAGAAGCAACTGCTGCTGGCTGCCCTGTGGTGGGGTAGCTCCATCAGCAGATTGACTATCTGTCCTGGAGCTATCCATTGCTCGCGAGTTGGTTGGGAACTATCTGGTAGATTTGATCCGATGTCTGTGCAGGCTGCCACCTGGTTATTACTATAGGTGGCCAGTCCTGCACCCCTACATCATCCCTTACCCTTTCCTCTGACTCTCCCCCACCCGCGAAGACTGGGTTATGTCTTCACCAATAAAACTATGGAATTTAGCTCACAGAACTCATACCGGTTGGTACATCGCCCGGGTTAACAAGGTACCATAGAGTGCGCCTCCGGGCTGGGCGTCTCTATTAGGGCACTCTGTGCCAGTGGCGACGGTGCAGAGGGCTGATGGATGCCACTTGGTTAATGACGCAGGCGTGGAATACAGACTACGAGATTGTAGGGTGGTTCTCACTCGTCTTAGGGACGGAGCGATAGGCGAGGCGAGACCACCAGCGGACAAGGTTGGACATGAATCCCTCAGTGCGAGAAGCTCTGTCGATGAATCTTTGAGTGCAGGTCAACCTGCCGCTTCCCACGTGGCTGGTTCCGCCACGAACACTGCTCAGGGGTCGAGCAATCAGGTAACTATCGAGCTTCCACTGGAAGGAGGAAGGTGCGAACTGTGTGGCGTACCCATGGGGTCCCTGATGTGGATGGCGATGCATTTTGCATCCCGCCACAGCCGGGTACTCGTGAGGTATAGGTGCTCCTTATGTGGAAAGATCTCCAATAACAGTAGGTCCATAAAATGTCATATTCCCAAATGCGGGGGGGCTAGGCAACTGCCCCGCCGCACAGGCACGGTGACGTGTGTTGAATGTGGCAAGCGATTTGCGTCTAAAAGGGGATGTAGTACACATGAGAGGCACGCCCACCCTCAGGTTCGAAACAGGAAGCGCATTCTCTCCGCTGGCACTAGAGAGAGGGGATGTTCCATACTTGTGCGGGCAGAGGTGGAGGCAGGAGCTTCAAGGGCCTTGGATGATTCGAACAATGACGGTGGAGGGACCGGTGTGGTGAGAGGACGTAGGGAGGATAGTGAGGATTCAGGCCAGACGAATGTCGCAGAACCGTCAGTCCCTCAATCATTGCTTCCCTCGCCAGAGGGCGGCCTCCAGGATTCGCTCCGCGAGGCGGCCCACAAAATGGTCAGGGAGGACAAGGGTGACAGGTAAGGTCATATTGAAATCCTCAAAGCTTGGCTGGATGGTAATGACCAAACACCTGCAATGGTCAATAGATGGACAAGGACGATGCTTCAGCAGATCCTGGTTGCGAGAGGATCTGCACTCCCTGAGGTCAGTAACCGCCGCAGAAGGAGAGTGATCTCCAGAAGGGGCTGGCGAGCATGGAAGAGACGGGAGGCGTATCACAGGTGTCAGCACCTGTTCAAGAAGGACCCAGCAAGAAGGCTTGCTGCAGAAATCCTGGATGGATATTCTGACAGTAAATGTCCCATTCCCCTTGGGGAATTGTATAGGGTGTTTATGGGACAATGGGAGCACAACAATACATTCCAAGGGCTGGGTCACTTCAAATCGGACAAGGTAGCGGATAATGCTCATCTGGCCGGGCCCATCACCAGGGAGGAAGCATATGACAGCATCAGCCAAGTCTCGAATGATTCCGCCCCGGGCCCTGACAGGATTGGGAAGCAGGATATTCTCAGGTGGGACCCTAGGTGCGAGAAGCTGGCGCGGATGTTTAATGTGTGGTGGTTCACCGGAGTTGTACCTACTTGCCTTCAGAGTTGTCGTACCACGTTAATTCCCAAGTCATCGGATCTGGGAGCGGCGAGAGAGGTCAAGAACTGGAGACCTATTATGATAGGATCTATGGTATGGAGAGTGTTCTCCAGGGTGGTGACAGGCAGGTTAACGGAGGCCTGTCCCATCCACCCCAGGCAGAGGGGATTCAGGATGACCCTGGGATGCTCGGAGAATACTGAAATAGCAAGAAGCGCTATCCAGCATTCCAAGGAAAACGGGGGACAACTGGCAGTAGTGTTCATTGATTTCGAGAGGGCGTTCAACTCTGTGGCCCACGGGCACATCCTGGCGGCTCTGCGGAATCTGAGATTAGACCCCCACGTGGTGAGTCTTATAGAGAAATCGTACACTGGCTGCGTGACAAGGATCGGAACGGGGAATGGTAACACCCCAGCAATTGAGATGAAAGTGGGGGTAAAGCAGGGTGACCCAATGTCGCCTCTCTTATTCAATATTGCGGTTGACCCACTGATTCACGAGTTGGAGAGGCTTGGGCGTGGAATTTCCCTGGCAGGTCAGAAAGTCTCTGCACTGGTGTTCGCGTATGATCTAGTCCTGGTTGGAGACTCATGGGAAGCAATGGAATTCAACCTATCCCTTCTTGAGAGGTTCAGCGCCCTCACAGGGCTCAAGGTCCAACCTTCTAAGTGCCATGGTTTCTTTATCGCGGGGTGCAGAGGTTCATACCTAGCCAATCACTGTCAGCCCTGGGTTCTCCGGGGCAAGGCACTGCACCTCATCGGCTTGGAGGAAACCGTGAAGTATTTGGGAGTCCCGGTGGGGCACAGTAAAGGGATTGGTAAGCTAGACATGGTGGCAAGTCTTACAAAATGGCTGAGGAACATTGGAAGGGCGAAGCTTAAGCCACCCCAGAAGGTAACCCTCTTGAATGTACATATGATCCCGAGGCTCCAATACCAGGCGGATCACTGTGAATTGGGGGCAGCTGCACTGGAAGATCTCGATGGGAAAATCAGAGCGGCGGTTAAAACGTGGTTGCATCTCCCGATGTCCACGAGTGATGGACTGTTGTATGCGAGGAACAGAGACGGAGGTTTGGGTATTTGTAAGTTGGCAAGTCAAATCCCATCCATCCAGGTGAGGCGGATCTTTCGCCTGTGTCACTCCCGGGATGCGGTAGTAAGGGCGGCAATGGAAGGAGAGCACATTGAATCTAAGTTTGTGAGGCTATGGATGAGGGCCGGTGGCAATAGGGATGGTATCCCCTCCCTGGTTTTCAAGGAGTCGAACGACGAGGAAACCATCGATCCAGTGACTCCAAAGTGCCCAGTCCCGTGTGACTGGAAAACAGGTGAATTCCTCAAGTGGGCCGGCTTGCGGGTACAAGGAGCTGGGATCATGAATTTCTTCCGGGACAAGGTCAGTAATGCGTGGATCACAAACCCTCGGTGTATGCAGGAAAGGCATTACATTGCGGCCTTACAGTTGCGCACCAATGTGTATCCCACTCTGGAGTTTAAGCACCGAGGGCGTAGCAAAGCTGGGGCCACTTGCAGGGGTTGCGGAGCGAATTTGGAAACCTGTTCGCACATACTCGGACAATGCCAGGCTACAAGGCGAGCCCGGATAGTTCTGCACAATAAACTGTGCGGCATCCTCGCAAAGGAGGCGGAGGACCTTGGATGGGTTTCTCACCAGGAATGGTCCTTCAGAACCCCCACGGGGGATTTGAGGCGATTGGACCTGGTGCTCGTCTGGGGTGCCAAGGCCATCACAATTGACGTGGCGGTGCGGTTCGAATTTGCAACTGATTCACTCAGTAATGCAGCGGCGGACAAGGTCAGATACTGCGGGCCTCATAAGAATACGATCATTGATGCTCTGGGAGTGACAAGCCTGGAAATATATGGGTTCCCGATGGGGGCGTGGGGACAGTGGCCAGACTGCAACGACCGTGTGTTGGCCTCTTTGGGGGTCAGCGGGCGAAGGGCTGAAGTCCTGAGGAGGCTGATGAGCCGAAGAACACTTCTTTACTCGTTGGATGTCCTCAGGAATTTTTGGTGACCTGGTGGCACTCGGGAGGACGGCACGGGGTGGGAGCAGGAAGGTGAGGTTGGGAGACGTTGGAGAGAGGTGTAGAGATGGAAGGCAATTGAAGCGGACAAGGATGGTGAGGTTAACCATCGGGATGAAAGGCACGATGGTGATGAGCGGATAAGGATATAATGAAGCTCAAGGAAGGGAGTTTCCCCGGAAACACTATGAGTGCTCCGGCGCCCGGCAGGTGTGTGGGGGGGGGGGGGGGGCCGAGCGACCTCCGGTGCGACCAGGGCCTCGCCGAGTCGTCTCGTCCCCCCTTTCCGCGCATGCTGGGGTGTCCGCCGGGGTCTTTTGTGTGTGAGGCGGACAAGGAGGGAGAGGTTAACCATTAAAGCGAGAGATGCTTGGTGGTGCTGAGCAGACAAGGGATGGTAGCAATTAGGGAGGGGAGTTACTCGGGAGGTGCGGTACGGGCTTCTGCGCGAGCAGGGAGGGGAGGCCAGGGCGCCCGCCTGGGGTCTCTTTCGTATGACCAACCATAACCGGGGTGGATTCTCCCTATCCTCGGTAGGGTAATACTGTCTGTAAGTTGCGTGTTGGCTATTTATCCCTGTGGTTTTTCGTTGTGCCACTTTCTTAGGTTCGTGGAGGAGCCGGATGGTGGTGAGGGCGGTGGGCCTCGTGTTTGCACCTCTGTGCACATCCACAACTGCGGAAAGGCCGGTAAGTACAAACAAGAAGGAATCGTAAGGGCGTGTCCGCATGCGCAGACTAGACGGTGATGGTTAAACCGCTTGTATGATAACTTGGGAACAAAGCTGAGATTTATTACCAAGTTATCTACTAGTCAAATATTTGTGCAGGTATGATTGTCAGGGGTCCCGTGTGTGTGTGTCTGTGTGTGAATGTGTGGTTAGTACGAGATAGAAAAACGTGGCGCACCAAAGCCAGTTTCGCGATCGTGGGAGAGAAAGCAGCTGTTAGTTTATCACTCAGAGACGCAGTGAACGGCTCGTAAACAGTCCTACGGTCTTTGGTTCTTTAATGGATAAACTCAGTGTGCCGGTCTAATCTGCAATGGTGTAAATACACAACAGTCAAACGTGGTTGGATTACAACACAGCAAAAATCGAATTCGTGATAACAGTACTTTACATTAATACCTTTAGTACAATCAGCAGCAATGAGTGGACTTGTTGGTCCATACACTGTACAAGCAATAAACTTGATACACAAGAATAACACACTATAATATTTTTTCTCTGCTCAGACCTAAAATTCTTGAAGTTGGATGAAGAGTTAGAGTGTTCAGTGGAACACAGATTAATCACCACTCGTCCAGCGAGATGGAGATTGTATGGCCACAGTTTCAAGTCGTACGTTACTTCCTTGTGCAACGAGGCTACACCAGACAGCAGCGATGAGCTGCGTCTATGCACGATACTTAAAGTCACTGGAAGAAATGCCAAGAAGGATCTCAAAGGTATTTCAACTCCCAGTGACGTCATGGTTTAGGGGCATTCTGTCGTGCGCCTCATCCAAGAGGACATGAGAGTTCGACCCTTTGGAATTTCACACATAAAGTGTGTAACATAGGTTACACATAGGTGTAAAGTGAGCGAGGCTTTGTGTGATTTGTAGTCTGTTTTGGACTCCCTTTTTGATTTTGATGTGGTTTTGATTATGGTGTGTTTGTAGGCCTCAGTCAGGCTTTACGACTGTGTCAGGCCTGCCTTTGTCTTATATCTGAATACATGAGGCCCAACACTTTCAACAAAGGGTACTGCACGCAACGTTGGCTTTACGCATGTTGTTCACCTTTCAGCAAAAATAAACAACAATGTCTGCCCTCGTCAGAGGGTTCATAATCAAATGTTGTGTTCTTTAAATGAAAGGTATTGCACACAACGTCACCATTTTCGTATATCTTTACACTATGTTGTGCATCTTTCGTCAAAGTTATCTCAAACAACTCTTCCCTCGGAGGGTTTTCATAATCGAATGTAGTTCTTTCATGAAAAGTATTGCACACAATGTCGCCATTATCGTATGGCATTACGCTACATTGTTCACCTTTAGACAAAGATATTCAAACAACTCTTCCCTCGTCTGAGGGTTTTCATAATCAAATGTTTATCTTTCAACAAAGATACTGCACAACAATGCTGGCCTAATGTAGGGCCTCATACCATGTTGTTCATCTTTGGCAAAGATTCTGCACAACCATGGGCTCCTCGACGGAGGACCCAAAATCACACTCAAGGAAAAGGATAAAATTAAACTTAAAAGGGGAAAAATATTAATAAAAAACCCAGACAAGGACAAAATCAAACTCAAAAGGAGAAAAATTTAAAAAGAATAATAAATAATAAAAAAAAATCAACACACAGCTTTTCCTATTGCAAATGTATTGCGCAACCATGCCAGAGAAATTGCACATTTCATGTCAAATGTAGGGGTTCACATCTCTTTTTTTTCCTCTTTCTCCAGAATGAAAGCCTAACACAAGACCTGGTTTGTTCCTAACTGGATCTTCTTTTTTGTTGGTAGTATTCTACTTTTCCCTCTTTTGGGGTAGGCTCCTCGGCCCTGTCTCCTATCTCCGGCTGGATATGACAGTTCCGAGTTCAACTTCTTTGTACCGCCAGACGAGGCTTACACCAAATAGAGACATTACATTTCTGTTTTAAATTCATCAAATAAATGTCATATTAAATTTCACTCAATTCTGTGAGTCTTCCTGATTTTTCCTGAAGTTTATTGACTGCATTGTATTAATTATTAATTGACATTAGTGCATCAATAAACTTTGATATATTTTAAAGAGAAGTATTTTGGTTTGTTGTGCATACACCTGTGTCAAGGGCTGGCAGGTAATGTCAGTGCTCGGATTCAAGCCTTCATTGTTTCCCTTATGAATATCGATGTTCTCCGGACATCAACTTTCCTAAGAGAACAATCCTATACTGAGACTGTTATACTGTCTTGTTATTAGTTCCTGATTCCATGGTGGTGCCCCGTATGGGCTACAAGAAAAATGTGTAGCTTTTCTGAATCCACCAGCACCCCATGACATTGTCACAAGGATTTCCATTCCCGCAAGAAAACTTTATAACAAATATTATTTTTGAAAACCTACTTTTTTTAACTCAACCTAGGCCATTTTTTTTTCGTTTCGCACAAAAATGAGTATACATCATCTAAAAGACCTTCGCTCAGAAAACACAGTTTCTATATTTCTCAAACTGTATCCAAAGACGAATGCAAGCCAGTCAATGGAAATATGAAATAAAGATAACTCCTCTTAAATTACATGTTAATCCTGCTGTCTTTGGATTTTATGGTGTGTTTCATAGGTAATATTACACTTGAACTTTGATGATTATTATAAATTCCACCATGCAAAGGCAAATTAAGTCATACATATAATTTATCCATCAGCATTTACTCCATCACTCACTGACATAGTATCCGAGAAGTATGTGTCCTATATGCGTTAAAAATTAATAATGACATTTTTTATTATAATTTAATTAATTATTCATGCTATAATGATGAACATGTTGGAGTTTGTTATACGCATGCTCAAGGAGTGCAACACACATGTGGGAAAATTAAGAGTGTTGGTTGTTCAGACCAGCGTCTGATGGGCTATATTTAAAATGACATGTGAACAACCTAAACAAAAATACAGATTTGAGCAAAAAAATCAGGTCTGGGCCACATTCACCTGTGGTGTGAATGTAGCCTTAGATCACCAGTGCTACAGTTTCTCTCGCAGCAGTCCGCGGCGGCTCAGTGGAGACATGTGGAGTTTAGAGTGAGCACGTAGTGAGCAGCGCACTGGAGCATTTTTGCTGAACATCAACCTGTTAATTTGTAATAATGTTGATATACATATAAAAAGAGGAATCTCTGCAATCAAGCGACGTGATTAAGCTTTCGCTCCTGTTTTTGAACAACGAAGCAGACTATAGTGCTATGCGTGATATTGGAGTGATCTGATTTTGCCTCACCACTCATATTACATGACCTTTCACTAGAGAATAAAAAAAAAATAGCAGAAATAGCACAAAAAAAACGGACAACTTTATCCTTAAACACCCATAACATCACTCATCTCAGTCTCTCTAGAGCTCCATCTTACATATACAGGTATTTCTTTCTTCATTTTGAATAATATAAGTAGGCCTATATACTGATTTACATAGTATAAATAATATACATCTTGATAACATCATCCTATTATCTATCTTTAATATACACTGGTGGCCAAATAGTGTACAGATCTTGCAGTTTCGGAAAGAAATTGGAACTTTAATTCAACAAAATGGCATTCAACTGATCACAAAGTATAGTCAAGACATTACTGATGTTAAAAAACAGCACTATCACTATTTGAAAAAAAAAAAAAAAAGTCATTTTTGATCAAATCTGGACAGGCCCCATTTCCAGCAGCCACCAATCCAACGCCTTATCATTGAGTAATCATTCTAAATTTATGACTTGGTTCTAGAAACTTGCCATTATATCAAACACTGCTTAAAGCTATTTGGTTCATTAAATAAAGATTAACAGTGTCTTTGTGTTTGTTTTTGAGTTGCCACAGTATGCAATAGACTGGCATGTCTTAAGGTCGATATTAGGTCAAAAATGGCAAAAAAAAAAAAAAAAAGGAAACATCTTCTCTAGAAACTTGTCAGTCAGAAATAAAGTCTATACAAAAAACTGAAGATTTCATGCAAAGGTGTAAACTACAGTCTTACCAAGACAAGGACAACTGGCTCTAACAAGGACAGAAAGAGATATGGAATGCCAGATGTACAACTAAACAAGAGGATACATGCATCAGAGTCTCTAGTTTGAGAAATAGTTGTGTCACATGTCATCAGCTGACAGCTTCATTGAATTCAACCCACTCAACACACAAGACTCAGGGGTGCATGCCATATGGGAAGAATTGCAAAGAAAAAGCCACTTTTGAAACAGAAAACAAAAATAAATGGTTAGAGTGGGCAAAGATTGGACCACAAATAATTGGAAAAGTGTGTTATGGATTTTAACACCATTGAGATTTGTGGTATCAGCTGGACTGTAAGGTGCGTGAGAAATGTCCGACAAGACAGCCACATCTATGGCAAGTGCTACGGGAAGTGTGGGCTGAAATGTCACCTGAGAATCTGGACAAACTGACAGCTAGAATGCCAAGGATCTGCAAAGCTGAAAATTGCCTTCATTGCTGCATGTGAAGGATTTTCTGATGATAACTCTTTGAAGTAGTTTAATTTTTTTTTTTTCAAATTGTAATATTAATTTTTCACATTATTAATGTCCTGACTATGCATTGTGATCAGTTGAATGCCACTTTGGTGAATTAAAGTACCGATTTCTTTCCATTAGAGCAAAATCTGTACATTATTCCAAACTTTTGGCCGCCAGAGTGTGTGTGTGTGTGTGTGTGTGTGTGTGTGTGTGTGTATATATATATATATATATATATATATATATATATATATATATATATATATATATATATATATACATACATATACACACACACACACACACATATGGACACACACAACATTAAAACCACCTGCCAAATATTATGTAGGTCCCCCTCATTACGGCAAAACTGCGCCAACCTGCACCACAGTATAGCATTTTGTGATGATATTCTTCTCAGCAGAACTGTATCGAGCGGTTATTTGAGATACCATAGACTTTGTCATTTCAAAACAGTCTGGCCATTCTCTGTTGACCTCTCTCATCAACAAGGCATTTTCATCCAAAGAACTGCCGCTCTCTGGATGTTTTTTGTTTTGGGCACCATTCTGAGTAAATTCTAGAGACTGTTGTGCATGAAAATCCCAGGAAATAAGTAGATACAGAAATACTGCTGTGGATCTGTGTGGGTTTCTATTAATGTATTATTCTCTGAGTTGGTTACAAGATGGTCGGACATCGAGAAATGGATCGATTATCTGGAGAGGGAATTAGCAGCTAATCCGCTAGCAGGTGTATTTGGAAATGCGTTTGGGAAAAACTGGAGGATTTGGAGAATCGTAATCGATGAAACAATGTCTGATTTGTTGGAATTTCTGAGCATGAGGAAGGTGAGATATGGTGAAATTCCTAGATGAGTGTAGTACTCCTGAAAAGAAGTATTATATAATTAAATGAAGAATGCTGATGTGATGGCTTCTCATTGCTGTATTTACTACGAATCCAAGAACAGCATATGCATTTTACAACAGTTCAGCACATTATCAATATAGGTATCACGTCTTTGCATAGTAATGACTGGTTATAAACACAAATACCTTCAAACATTTTCCATATGCAGCATTTACAACTATATATATTCTTTACAAGCAGAATAAGATTTCCAGAACGTACAAATAAGCACTGAAACAATATATACAATTTTCATTAATACATATGACATGAAATTAATGAATGTAGCTATGCAGATAGGATGCCAACCACATCCTCAATGTGAATACTGCGGAGTCCATTGTCTGATGTAATACATTCCATTAAGACACATACTAAATTCACTCAGCCAAAATGTAATACATAACTCACAGTTAACAGAGATCACAGTTAAATGACCAAATATGTAAGTTGATGATAATTCATAACTCTGAAACAACAATATCAACTCGAATTAATTCGCTATATTTTGCCCCTTTGTTGCATATATTTGCAGGCTGTCGTGCTAATCACGGAGCACCCATTCTAACCATGTGCTCGGCCACACTGAACTCATGACAAACAATGAATAAAGTGAAAAGAACTGCTTTCAACTCGTACAACTCATTAGTATTCCATTTAACAGTAGTTATACTCAAATAGAAGTGTGTTTTGTGCATTTTGTTGCCCAGTTACCTGAAAAGAAGTATAATATAATTAAACGAAGAATGCTGATGTGATGGCTTCTTATCGCTTTATTTATTACGAAGCAAGCACATCACAGGTGCGCACCCAACTGAAGAGTGCGATGACGTCATAACGCAGCCACGCAGGTATGTCAAATTTAAATAATTAATTCACTAAATGCACATAACACACTTTTTTAACATAAAGCACAAATAGGAAATCTAACAATATTAGAAAAATAACATTTAGCAATTTTATATGGAAAATAAAAATATACATAAACATAACTTGTATTCACTATATCACATGAGCTCTTCCCGAGTCAGCTCGACATGACATAGGCCATAAGCTGGAAATCAAGCGAGCTCACAAGAGTTCCGGCTCGCAGATCCACGGAGGGAGATGGGCCCCGATAAATTCTGGCCAAATTTCTGAGATCATCCGATAAAGATCTTGTGTTGCGCAATGTGAGGAGTAAAGGAAGGCTTTCTTGGAAGAACCATAACATTTTCTTATTCCCAGACTTTGTGAATTTGACAAGAGTGAAACGTGATCGATTCAAGGAATGCAAGAATCTCTTACATCAATGGAAGATCGCTTTTGCACTACTATTTCCGGCCAAACTGAGAATAGATACCAAGGATAGTCGCAAAGTATTTACATGTCCACATCAAGCAATGTCCTTCATAAAAACATAAGAGTGAGTAAGCCATACAGTGTGGCAAAGTGAACCTGACTTGCTAAATATACACTTGACAGTCTGAGGAAGCTGGGTGCCATTTTGTTTCTTTTTGTGTTGGTTCTGCCTAGTGGCAGGGGTTTGTTTTGTGGAATAACACTCTTTCAGGAAAGTTGTGAATGAATCTGCATGTTCCTTGATTGTATGCCTCCTATTGGCTGGAATTTGTTTTGTGGAGTATTTTTTGTAGTACATTGGAAGGGTCGGTCATCTGCTGCATTCATGAACAGCCGGCTCACTGAACATTCGTTTGACTGTCCAAGGAAATTGAACTGCCTTTTTTTTGTGCTGGTCCCGTTAGCGGCTGGAGTTTGTTTTGAAACACACCTTCAATAGAGTTTTGTGAATGAATCCACAAGTTATTTGTGTTTATTCTGCCTATTGGCTGGAGTTTGTTTTCTATATTATTTTCTGTTATGCAATTCTGTCTCTCAAAATGTGTATAGAAGCACCGGACTTGAGCAATCTGACAGCAAATTTGTCACGGGGACTCTCGTTGGCGTACGTGGTCTGTTTGAGTTTGGAGAGATGGACGCCAGTTGCAGCTGCCGTGCGCAAGGTTAATGCACACTTTTTTTTTTCTGTTTGTTTGGTTCGGTGTGAAGTTCGGGATTGGATTGTTACACTAATGGGGAATGTGGTCTTTATCCTTTTTTTTGTTACACAATCTATTTTTTCTAACATGTCAAAATGTCAGATGTTAATATGAGAGGATTGTCTCTCTCCACATCGAATGTGAATGGGTTGGGGCACCCCATAAAAAGAAGGAAGGTTATTTATTTTCTTAAACGTAAGAAATATTATATAGTGTTTCTTCAAAAAACACATCTTTCCCCACAGGAAGCTAAAAAATTTGGGAAGATATGGGGTGGATGTGTTTTCTTTAATGCTGGCTCAATTAAAAGCAGGGTAGTCATTACATGGATAAAAAAAAAAAACATCTACAATTCAAATGTCTCAAACAGATTAAAGATAAATTAGGAAGAGTCATTATTGTTTTAGCAGAAATTCAGGGGCAACGGTTGATTTTGGTTAATATTTATGCACCTAACACTGATGATCAGGGCTTTTTTATAGATCTTATAGGGATGTTGCAAGCTGCTGGCACCCCTCATTATATAATATTGGGAGGAGACTTTAATGTATTGATGGATTCAGGCCTTGATCATGGTGAATCAAAAGTGTGTAAGGTCCCTAGAGCATCATTGACACTTCACAGGATGTGTAAATATCTTAGTCCCTACCAGATGGGTTCAAAAGTCTCCAAATATCTGTAAGACCATTTATTTTTTTATCAGTAAATAAGATTTATCCTAGAATAGATTTTTTTTCTGTTGTTGATTGTTCAATTGGAAACATCTTAGTCTCAGATAACGCCTCATGAGTTTAGAGGTGTTGCCACATAAGAAGAAAAATAAATCAGATAGTTGGTGCCTTACTGTATTCCTTTTGCAAAATCCTGATTTTCAACAAATGCTAAAGGCTGAAATATGTTTATATGGAGACCAACTGGTCCTCAGTTTCCTCTGTGGGTGTAGCTTGGGAGGTACATAAGGCAGTTCTTAGGGGTCATATCATACACTATGCCTCATTTATCAAAAAATCCAAAGCACGCAAACTTGTGGAGTTGGAAGGGAATTTTAAATGTGCAGAGCTGAAGCACCGGATGTAGTCTGATGGCCTCAGAGAACTGACCCGATTGAAATACTATCTTGTCGCGTAAGGTGGAGTTTTGGCTATTTAGGGCAAGACAGTCATACTTTGGGAGACAAAGCATGGACGTTTTCGGCTAGATATACTGTATAAAGCAGAGCGAGTCTTTTTCTACCATTCCCTCAGTGAAATCTGCTGGTGGTGAAATATTTAGCCATTGACATTAATAATACTTTTAAAGAATTCTATCTTGATCTCAATAGTTTAGTCTTAGTCTACTGATGAAGATATCAGAAATTCTGTGGAACCATTAGAACTCCCTAAACTGACGACTGAGCAAAATAATTCTCTTGATTCTGAGACATTGCAAAGCCTTTCTATTAAACTAACCGGAGTAGTTAAATCACACTGTTATCTCGAATTTGCACTCTGAATGGACAAAAGTGTCAAGAGTGTCATTTTTCTGACATTTAAATGTTCACATTCTACTCACATCCTCACGCTACTCGAGTAAGAGGTTTTATGTTTGGGCAGAGGTAGATTATTATAGTGTGTTATTCTTGTGTATCAAGGCTATTGCTTGTACAGTTTACGGACCACTGAGTTTGCTCATTGCTGCTAATATTACTTAAGGTATTACTGTAACTTACTGTTACCACAAATTATATTTTCCGTGTTGTCATCCAACCACGTTGGACTGTTTGTGCAATTCCGACATCTTGAGTGAGACCGACTTTATCAATTTACGAACCAACAACTGCGGAGGATGGATTAGGAGCCATTTACCGTGTCTCTGAGTGATAAAATAATGGTTGCCTTCTCACCCACAAACGCTAAAACCGGCTTTGCTGCCGTCACTCTGTTCTCTATCTCTCATACTAACTAAACACACACATACCTGCACACACATTTCGTGAGCAGATAACTTGGTGATAGCGCCTGCTTTGTCCCCAAGTTATCATACCAGCGGAGACACACGTTAAAAGGGTAGACACCATTAAACAGTCTCTCCACCTACATTTGCGTGATGTACTCTCCATGAGAGCCAGGTCTGTGATTCCGTCATTTTGTGCCCTTCTTCTCTCCTTACACACACATGCTATATGTATTATAGGCTTATTTGTTATCATATCTAATCATGTTACTCTTTAGTTTGTAGTTGGAAGTCGGAAGTTTATTGACTGCATTGTATTGATTATTAATTGATATTACTGCATCAATAAATTTTGTTATACTTTAAAGAGAAGTGTTTTGGTATTGTTCTGCATGCACCTGTGTCAAGGGCTGGCAGGGGATGTCAGTGCTCAGGTTCAAGCCTTCATTGTTTACTTTTTGAATGTCAATAGCCTAGTTTCCATCCACATTTTGGGCTATTTTGTTAGCGACATTTTCCGCCTTCTGTGGTGGTGTGTGTGATGACATTATGCCTAAAAAAACAATTTGTTGCATAAGTTTTGGTTTATCGCAAATTAAATCTGCCCAGAAGCTGTTTCCATTCAGAAATGTGTGTTTATCACTAATTTGCCTCCCAGATGTCCCTAATTTTTTTCCTCTGACGTTTTGGTAAATTGGGGAGAGTATTGAGATAATTAATTAAAATTAGCCAGTTTACTGTCATTTTAATTTCACAAATAAAAGCAATCAGAAGAGGAGGAATTGCAATCAAAAGGGAACAGTTGCCCTTCTGATAGGACTGTAATATAGGTCCTGATGTTGCACCTATCACAGGTTGGCACCGGTTCCGACCCGAAAGCGCATCGTCATGGCCGTCATGGCTGGCAAAATAGTGGGCGAAACATTCTGTCTCAGTATAAGGACCATCATTCGATGTGTATATGCGGTGTACACAGCTATTAAAGAAAAAAAAATTATGCTGTGTTATATCAGGGTTTACATATGATACATTCCTGATATTCAATATTTTGAACAAACCTCTAATCAAAAGCATCGCCATCACAACTGCATTATGTCCCGCATATTTGTCCAGCAACTTTTAACGACCAACTGAACTTGATTATCATCTAAAATTTATTTTAGCTTGAAGCAGCAAATGTGATCCGAGGTAAAGAGGATTAGATTTAAAATATTTAAATGCTTTAAAATGTTCAAAAGCTTGTTTTCTGATAGTGACCTCAGCATTGGACAAATAGTTTATAGTTTTGAATAAAGTCTAGAACATTCAGGCGACTTTATTCATCTACAGAACAGGGTAAACTAATTTAAGCTTGAGAAAAGAAAAGGCATATATAAGTATAAAATATATATATTTTTTTTCATTTGGTAATAATTTTTTTTAATTTAATGCTTTTTTCCGTTTGGTCATTTATTTAATTTAATACAGGGGAATTTGCTGGCATTTTCAAAAGTAGACTTAATAATAATTTAATAGAATTGGGCTGCAAGTGTTCCAAAAAAATACATTAAATTAAATAAAAGCAAGCTGAAGCTTTTCACCTAGTATTGTGTATTTATTCTTAATTTAAAACATCTTTGTGCACAGAAATTATGTTTTTTGTGGGCTAATTCCGTGACTGCCATCTATTATTTTGAATGACAAGGAAAAGAAACTTTAATAAATAAACGGATGGAGACTGCGATTAAATTAATCGCAAACAGTGGCCATTCATTTGTTCAATGTACACAAGATATTTGTGTTGGCACTCCTGGAAGTGTCACGTTTGCAGATCGGTTCTATATGCCATAAAGATCAATCCATAATCACGTACAATTAATTGGCTTTCAATACTGTCATATTATGTCGACATTTGTGAAATTTAAAATGTATGCGTTTCATCCATTTTGATGCGCTAAAACTTTTTTCGCAAAAAATCCTTGGATGGAAACTTAGTTACTGTTCTCTGGACGTTGACAATCCTAAAAGAAAAATCCTATATTGAGACTGCTATACTGTCTGGTTATAAGTCCCTGATTCCATGGTTATGCACTGGCAATATTATTCCTTATAAATATTCTATTGATTTTGATAATTAATAGTCATCTTTAATGGTTGTTGATTTGAAGGATTAATAAGCAAATGTTAATTATAATCAATGTTCTATTGATTTTAATAATTATCTTTGATAATTAATATTCTATTGAATTTGATAATTGATGGTTATCTTTGATTATTGTTGATTTAAATAATTAAAAATCCAAATGTTGATTCTAATCAATGTTCTATTGATTTTAATAATAATGATCTTTGATCATTATTAATTATTGCTAATAACCAAACCTGCTTATTATGAAATAAATGCCCAAAAACTGATTGGCAAGTGCAATGAAATTACTTGCTGGCAGAATGAAAAAGCCTTTTTGACGTGCCCATCTTTCATGACTGGAGGATAGATACTTCTTTTATGCATGCTATGGGGCCAGAGTCAAGTTTCACAATGTCATCTAAATGGAACTTTAAATATACTCAGACTCAACTGGATTGAAATGGGGTCACTCAATGTGAAAGAATTGGCTGATATTAGCTGGCTCCTCCATAGTGGTGCATACACAATTGCCTATAATGTCAAGTGGCTGTGACACTCAAGACAGACAATGCTCTCAGCTGAGCATAAGAATATGATACTTCTGCTGCAGATGTACAGAAGCCAGCAGCTTACAACTTAAAAAGACCCCTTATCATCATTACTTTAACCTCTATTGATTCAGAATGATCTAGAATTATTTGCTGGTTATCCTTTGTGTAGGTTTAGAGCTACAGGCAACCTGTAAGCATTAATTATATATCCATTAAAGGAAAAAGAAAAATATCATCAGACATAATCAAATGCCATCATCCCTCTCTTCATTCTTACTATGTGAGCAGTGTAACCACCCTTCTGTCTTTATGTTTGGAGAACACAAATGCCATCTGTTTATAGTAACTATATACTTATTTTTTTCATGTGCCACTCTAGAAGGCATCTGAAATTCAAGAGAGAATAATCAATATACAATATGCATTTTCTTTGAAGACAACATGAGGTCTTCTTCATAAAAAGTCTGCATGTATTTGTCACGTACTACATAATTTTTCCTGAGCTATAGGTGTACTGTCCTCTAATTATTTTCACTGTATATTTTGACAGCAAGCTAAACTCTACACTCATCAAGAATTCATAGACATGGAATATCTCTTTCTAAAGTTTAATAAGGATAGGTAAAACTATAAAATTAAGAAAAACAGTAAACAGTATGAATTTCCATTCACAATATGCACATGAAATAAATACTTTCACAAATGTCTTGTAAACTATCAAATAATGAATTTAACACTTAAAGACGCTGCTTTACTTATAAATGACATATTAATAATAATAATAATGCAACAATGAACACACAATAGCTCCCATGCAATCCAAAGAGCAAATTCAGACGACATATAGAACTAACTGCATAAGTTAAAATAATGAATTACTATTGAAGATGTATAAACAATAGTAATAAATCATACCGACGAAGCTACCAAAGGCCAAAGATGAATGCAGATGGATGCTGATTCATTGCTACATGTGTACAGAGCTGGACAGCATGGAGAGCATTAACTACCTTATTGATCACCTGATTAGTCACATGATATTCTGAACAAATAAAGGGATATTCTTAGAACAACTACTAGAGGGAGATACACTAATAAGCAAACAAATATTTACATTTTAATTACTATTAATTTTCTGAATTACTGTTAATAGAACAATATGATTTTTTTCTTCAATTGCTCAATTAAAAAGAAAACAATGTTTTTTTGTTTTTTTTTTATTGTCTCTGATCTTATTTAGAATTATGGTAATGTGTAAAACTTTTGTGAAGTGCACAAATGCCATTTTAGTCAGCCAATTTATTTTTAGATTTCAGGGCAAACTATTGGCTAATGCCCAACCATTGCTTTGACCATAATCAGCTTGGAGCTAAGCAAGAATAAGGTTGTTTTGAATGTGAAGTTTATGCAGGCTTCCTGGCTTCCTTTGATTGGTGCGGTAAAGACGTTTTCACAAAACACATTTTTGCAAGTGGATTTTCCTTAACATTGAATGCTTAATACGTGACCCTGACAAGCTGTTAGAGTCATTTATTTAATGTTATTGACTTATTTTCAAGGGCAAGTCAATATTTTGTCAATATTAACACATCATCTTTGATTTAAATTTTTGAATGGGTCAGACATCGTGTAAGTCAAATGTAAGTCAATTGTCCTCTGAGTATATTAATAGTGCTTTTAAAGAAATAACCTCTGTTTTGAAAATGAATGCTTCTTCATACATTGATCCCTCTTGGTGAAAGAGACCAAAGAGGATTAAAGGTATAAAAACCTTGAGGTTATCTGGCATTTAACATTTCCATAGGCCGTGGTATCTGCTCTTATTATAACACCTTATAAAACTGTCTACTCTCACAATACACTGTAGATATTTTCATATTCAATCAATAGACATAATGTTCTGAAATGCTTGAAATTAACATGCATTGTTTGCCATACTTGAATTTCTACATCATTTAATATGCATTCATAGTACAATGACACTTTCTCCTGATTGATTAATTGTCATAAATGGCATATTTGAATACATATTTTGCTGCTTGATGGCCAAATATTATGTTCTGTGAGAGATATTTCACATCTTTATAAAAAAAAATAAAAAAAATAAAAAAAAGGTTAAAAAAATCCCAGATAGAGCAATTTGAACCCTCCAACGTGGCCTCCGTATGACAAAACCCCAGACAGGCAGCGCACATGTTGTGGGAATCTTCACCGACAATAAATTGCATGCACGGAGGTTATCACTTCTTAAATTCCAATCTCAAAAGGGAGAATAATAATGATCCTTGCTTTAACATGAGCCTCTAGTGCAACACGAGCTAGACATGTTCGTGCACTCAAAATCTGACTCGATGCCGCAAAAGCGAGCGCCTTTATGGAGCATGCAACGTAGCTCCATAGGGGTGTCACTTAAGCGCCATTAACCAATAAATTGGCGTGATTGTATAAGGGCTTCAGACCACGTGACACTCAGACAAGGCCCATAGTGATTACGCAGCTTGTGTTCCTTCGAAAGGGAACCACTGATCTAAGTGGCCTGAATATGTATCCATCACTGAGTAATGAGGCCGTGGCTGAGTGGTGTGTCCTGTTTGTGACTGATGAAGCCCCTTTCGTCCACCCAGTAGATTCTGGAAGATCACTTGTCATCTACAGTGCTGAGATATTGCATTGACCTCTGCAGTCTGCAACCCAAGATTACCTTGAAATCTGCTGTATTGGTTTCCGAAAGCTAATTAATCCCAGCTGACCTGAGTTTTCGAGGGACTGTTCCAAAAGTGTCCAACTCCTGACTGATGCAAGTTTAACAAATATTGTAAATAAAACCATCCAGTTACAAATGCAGCAGACCATTTATTGGGTAAATGATAATTTGCTGCTGTGTAAACTGTTAACACTGTATTACAACACCTGCAGTTTTAAGACAAATTTTTGTCACTCAAGTTATCTTACTTTGGAGAAAAGAAGCATCATTAATATTATGAAAATGTAAATTGTGCACATTATTTTCAAAAGGTCACACTCACCCTCTAAAATTCCTTAATGGCTAATGTTGCTCATTATTTTTCTTGCTTGACATTTCTAATTGTTATTGAAGGACAAACAGAGAACCTCACCAATATTTGTCAGGGGTCCTTGTGGGATCCAGCAAGTCTCAAAGTCATAGATTTATTGCTGGTTTTGAAAACTGAGTATTTTAGGATATTTGCTAATTTATCACACCTGTTTGGCCAAGTAAAGTCTGCTCTGGGCAAAATGAATTTTTATCATAATGGCACAGGTTGTTCAGAGGGGACTGAAGGCCCCTTTTCGCCTGTCATTTTTACACAGTCTGGTGTGTTCAGCTGTTATGTCTAGGGAAATCATCTAAAAGTTGTGTACATGCAAAAAGCACCTTTTCAGCGATGTGGTGTGATCTTTAGGCAAACACTTGTCTGGCAGACTTCTGCATTGGGAATTGGTTTCATCAAACCAAAGTGAATTCTGGGGTCACAAATAAAATGCACGAAATGGCATATTTATGGGTTAGAGGTGTAATTTTCTGAGCATTTTCTTGTTGTGCATTTCCACTTTAAATAGTTAGTCTTCAGGGAAAACAATTATATTAAATTGCTAAAATACACTTAAAGTGAGGCCCTTTAACAAGCACTGGTATCAGATTCCAAGCACAAACGTGAACACAACCTGAAGCACCTCGCATTAGCTTTGAATGGAAATACTGTAATCCTATTTAGGGCAAGAAAATCTAGAAAATCTGAAAATTTGTTTATTGTGATTTTCCACCACACGACCAAATAATAAAATGTCATGTTTTTCTTCAAAATATTGCTTTTATTTTAAATTTATATGTTTGCATCCATAATACGTTGCTCATTTAGGGTTAAAAAAAAAAAAGAGTTCATGTTTGGCTAAGTTTCTTGCAAACTTAAAACAAAAATAGTTTGGTGTCACAACATTTTATAATACATTTTCAAATCAATCAAATCACTTTATTGTCACACTACCATGTACACAAGTGCAACAGTAGGTGAAAGCCTTTTGTGCAGTTCCGATCAACATAGCAGTCATGACAGTGACGAGACATATACCAATTACAATAAACAACATATTTACACAACACAATTTACATATCAAATGTGCATATACTTACACAACACCATACTATTATATAATGTACAGTAAACAATATACACAATATAGACTACACATACAATAAAAAAAAAGAGTATGTAAAAATATATATACAGTAGATGTATTGTGGAGAATATAATTATGACAGTCCAGTGTGACATATAAGATTAATAAAGTGCAGTGCTGATTGCTGATCGTGAGAGATCAAGTGTTCAAAAGTCTGATTGCTTGCGGGAAGAAGCTGTCATGTTGTCGGCAGGTGCGGGTACTGATGCTGCAATACTGCCTGCCTGATGGAAGCAGTGAGAGTAGCCCATGACTCAGGTGGCTGGAGTCGTACCAGGCCAATCCGGGAGAGAGGCAGCGGTGTTCACGGCAGAGTTTTAATTCCTTTTTAATTAGGTTGGCTTGAGAAAGCCAACTTACTGAAATCCTATTTAAACTTATTATTATTATTATTATTATTCTGAGACTAAATTTCTAAATGTAACTCCTCCTAGAGCTTTTAAGCTACATGCACCAAACTCGGCACAGACCTTCAGACTAATCCCGAATAGTGTGCTATATCTTTTCTAACTGATCGGACTTACGGTTTTCCTAAAAATGACGATCAAAACTCGGAAAAACTCCCATTGATTAACATTGCGGAATGTTCAGAAATTTAAATCCCAACTGACGTTTTCACACACACAGACGAAAAAGGGCCTGTCAGCCCTGCGTCTCTCCCTCTCTCTCTCCCTCAGAGGATTTCTTTTATCAAGCAGCCAATAAGTAATGACCTAAAATCTTCATAGCCACAGTATAGTAGCTTCCAGGTTGACTTGATTCACTCAGTATGGAAAGGAGGCTTGATAAGTATCACCCTGGAACTGCATAGCAACCAGACAGGGTTACCCTAGCAACCAAATAACAAATCACATATTTCTGCACCAGAAAATCATACAGACTTCCTGTTTCACTTATTTCACTCAGGATGGAAAGTAGCCTTGATATGTATCACTCTGGTAACTGCCTAGCAACCAGATGGGGTTACCCTAGCAACCAAGTAACAAATCACATATCTCTGCACCAGAAAATCATACAGACTTCCTGTTTCACTTATTTCACTCAGGATGGAAAGTAGCCTTGATATGTATCACTCTGGTAACTGCCTAGCAACCAGATGTGGTTACCCTAGCAACCAAGTAACAAATCACATATCTCTGCACCAGAAAATCGTAGTGACTTCCTGTTTCACTTATTTCACTCAAGATGGAAAGTAGCCTTGATATGTATCACTCTGGTAACTGCCTAGCAACCAGATGTGATTACCCTAGCAACCAAGTAACAAATCACATATCTCTGCAACAGAAAATCAGAGAGACTTCCGGGTTGACTTATTTCACTCAGGATGGAAAGTAGCCTTGATATGTATCACTCTGGTAACTACCTAGCAACCAGCTGTGATTACCCTAGCAACCAAGTAACAAATCACATATCTCTGCAACAGAAAATCAGAGAGACTTCCGGGTTGACTTATTTCACTCAGGATGGAAAGTAGCCTTGATATGTATCACTCTGGTAACTGCCTAGCAACCAGATGTGATTACCCTAGCAACCAAGTAACAAATTACATATCTCTGCAACAGAAAATCATAGAGACTTCCGGGTTGACTTTATTCACTCAGGATGGAAAGTAGCCTTGATATGTATCACTCTGGTAACTGCCTAGCAACCAGACGGGGTTACCCTAGCAACCAAGTAACAAATCACATATCTCTGCACCAGAAAATCGTAGAGACTACCTGTTTCACTTATTTCACTCAGGATGGAAAGTAGCCTTGATATGTATCACTCTGGTAACTGCATAGCAACCAGACAGGGTTACCTTAGCAACCAAGTAACAAATCACATATCTTTGTACCAGAACATCGTAGAGACTTAGGGGTTGACATATTTCACACAGGATTGCAAGGAGCCTTATGAGTATCACCTTGGTAACTGCCTAGCAACCAGATGGGGTTACCCTAGCAACCAACTAACAAATCACATATCTCTGCACCAGAAAATCGTAGAGACTTCCTGTTTCACTTATTTCACTCAGGATGGAAAGTAGCCTTGATATGTATCACTCTGGTAACTGCCTAGCAACCAGATGTGATTACCCTAGCAACCAAGTAACAAATCACATATCTCTGCAACAGAAAATCAGAGAGACTTCCGGGTTGACTTATTTCACTCAGGATGGAAAGTAGCCTTGATATGCATCACTCTGGTAACTGCCTAGCAACCAGATGTGATTACCCTAGCAACCAAGTAACAAATCACATATCTCTGCAACAGAAAATCATAGAGACTTCCGGGTTGACTTTATTCACTCAGGATGGAAAGTAGCCTTGATATGTATCACTCTGGTAACTGCCTAGCAACCAGACGGGGTTACCCTAGCAACCAAGTAACAAATCACATATATCTGCACCAGTATATCGTAGAGACTACCTGTTTCACTTATTTCACTCAGGATGGAAAGTAGCCTTGATATGTATCACTCTGGTAACTGCATAGCAACCAGACAGGGTTACCTTAGCAACCAAGTGACAAATCACATATCTTTGAACCAGAACATCGTAGAGACTTAGGGGTTGACATATTTCACGCAGGATTGCAAGGAGCCTTATGAGTATCCCTCTGGTAACTGCCTAGCAACCAGATGCGGTTACCCTAGCAACCAAGTAACAAATCACATATCTTTGAACCAGAACATCGTAGAGACTTAGGGGTTGACATATTTCACACAGGATTGCAAGGAGCCTTATGAGCATCACCTTAGTAACTGCCTAGCAACCAGATGGGGTTACCCTAGCAACCAACTAACAAATCACATATCTCTGCACCAGAAAATCGTAGAGACTTCCTGTTTCACTTATTTTACTCAAGATGGAAAGTAGCCTTGATATATATCACTCTGGTAACTGCCTATCAACCAGATATGGTTACCCTAGCAACCAAGTAACAAATCACATATCTATGCAACAGAAAATCATAGAGACTTCCGGGTTGACTTTATTCACTCAGAATGAAAAGGAGGCTTGATAAGGATCACCCTGGAAACTGCCTAGCAACCAGATTGGGTTACCCTAGCAACCAAGTAAAAAATGATATATCTATCTATCTATCTATCTATCTTTCTGATGGTCAATATCTATCTATCTATCTATCTATCTGAGGGTCAATATCTATCTATCTATCTATCTAACTATCTGCGGGTCAATAACTATCTATCTATCTATCTGTGGGTCATACTCTATCTATCTATATCTCAGGGTCAATGACTATCTGTCTATCTATATATCTGACGGTCAATATCTATCTATCTAAGGGTCAATGACTATCTATCTATCTATATATCTATCTATCTATCTAGCTATCTGCGGGTCAATAACTATCTATCTATCTATCTATCTATCTATCTGTGGTTCATACTCTATCTATCTATATCTCAGTGTCAATGACTATCTATCTATCTATATATCTGACGGTCAATATCTATCTATCTATCTATCTAAGGGTCAATGACTATCAATCTATCTTTCTATCTTTCTATCTATCTATCTATCTATCTATCTATCTGAGGGTCAATATCTATCTATCTATCTGAGGATCAATATCTATCTATCTATCTATCTATCTATCTAATGGTCAATATCTATCTATCTATCTATCTATCTATCTGTCTGATGGTCAATAACTATCTATCTATCTATCTATCTATCTATCTATCTGATGGTCAATAACTATCTATCTATCTATCTATCTATCTATCTATCTATCTATCTATCTATCTATCTATCTATCTATCTATCTGAGGGTCAATATCTATCTATCTATCTATCTATCTATCTATCTATCTGTCATACTCTATCTATCTATCTATCTATCTGAGGGTCAATATCTATCTATCTATCTATCTATCTATCTGAGGGTCAATATCTATCTATCTATCTATCTATCTATCTATCTATCTATCTATCTATCTATCTATCTATCTAATCTATTTGATAGACTGAATGGTTTTATAATCTCTAAACTTTGAACTTTGAAAACTACTACTTATAATTACATCAAACTAGAAACCGTAAATCTTCAAACTTTTACAACTACTTCAAACTTTATGCTAGGCTTTCTCAAGCCAACCTAAAGTTTGTACTCAAACTTTTTAATCTAGTTCCTTTTGTAATCCGTAATGATGTTAATTCCCTGCCACATACTTCTAGGTGGTGTTGAACTGTCCTTCAATTTTGTGCCTATACTAGCGTTTGGCTGCACTGATAGAGTTACGGAGGGCATAACTGGCTTGATTACACTCCTCCGCGTTCCCGGAATTAAAAGCGGAGGTCCACGCAGTAAGTGCCGCGCGAACATTGCCGTTAACCCATGGTTTCTGGTTGGGGTAGATCCATATTGTTTTGGTTGGCACAATGTCCTCTATGCACTTCCTGATGAAACACGTTACGCTATCAGTGTAGACCTCGATGTCGTCATCAGAGGCAGACCAAAACATCTCCCAGTCTGCTTGATCAAAACAGTCTTGTAGTGCATATTCTGATTGGTCCGACCAGCACTGGATCGTTCTGAGGGTGGGTGCTTCCCGTTTTAGTTTCTGCCTGTAAGCGGGCAGAAGCAGAACGGAAGAGTGGTCGATTTGCCAAATGGTGGGCGGGGGAGGGATCTGTAGCCATCCCGGAAAGGAGAATAGCAATGATCCAAAACCCGGCCCCCTCTTGTGTTGAAGTTGATGTGTTGGTGGTATTTTGGAGCGATTGTTTTAAAATTGGCTTTGTTAAAGTCTCTGGTAACAATGAATGCGGCCTCAGGGTGCGCGGTTTCCTGCTTACTTATACTCCCATACAGTTCCTTGAGTGCCCGGTCTGTGTCTGCTTGTGGGGGGATGTACTCAGCAGTGATAATGACCACTGTGAATTCCCTCGTTAGCCAGAATGGTCGACACAGAAGCATAAGATATTCCAGATCAGTAGAGCAGTAAGACTTGATAAAATGTACGTTCATCTGATCACACCATGATTTGTTGATCATAAAACATACACCACCACCTCTGATTTTACATGAGAGGTCTTTCGCTCTGTCCGCTCGGTGCACGGAGAAACCCGTGGGTTCGATTTCCGAGTCTGGAATCTCCACAGACATCCATGTTTCTGTGAGTCATATAACACAGCAATCTCTCGTCTCTCGTTGGAAAGAGATCTGCGCTCTCAACTCGCAGAGCTTGTTGTCCAGAGACTCCGCTGGCGTGTTTGTAAACAGCGGGTCGGCATTGAGGAATTTGAAGTCCGGTTTTTGGTGTGTAATTGCCGAACCAATGTCCAAATGCATTTGTCTGTCGTAAACAATAAGGCAGACAACATCCAAGACAAAAAAAAAAACAAAAAAAACTGTAAACAAAACAAACAAAAAACTGCAGTGTTGTATCGGAGCTCACAAAGCAGCAGCCATGATCAGTGCCATCTTGAGTCGGAAATCAATTCCAAAGTACCATGGTATTACCATGTTTCTTGGACATGGTAACATGGCAATACTACGTTTTTTTTTTGGTTTGTTCTGGAGATGGAACCATGATAATATCATGTTTTTTGGATATACATTGTACAAAAGTAAAACGTGATATTCCTTGAAGTAACTTGGAGTACCTTGTAAATGTTATGGTATACAGGGCCACTGGCCAAACTGATGCCCTATGCAGAGAAAGTGCGAGCATGGGGCACGTTGAGAAAGTGCACACGTGAGGTGATCGTCTGTGTTCCATGACTGCTACCAGGTTCTAGAATAATGTATAACATGCGAGTAAGGGCAGCCAGTGGAGTTTCTGGTGCCCCTCTACCCTAGGGCAAGATTCTGCCCCCCTAGGGAGTTTGTGCGAACACAGACTGCGTAACATTCTTATATGGAGCAGTGGTGCTGATGGTATATGATGATTATTGTGGGTTCACAATAGTTTAGTTCCCTTTCGGTACATTCAATAAAAATGGAAAATTCTGCAATCAATTACCCTCATGTCTTTCCAAACAGCCTCAGAAAACTACATGTAAATTGAATGTTGACTGAAGCTAACTGTCTGCTTATCATCCCCTTTTGTGTTCCATGGTAGACAGTCTGTCATACTGGTTTTGAACAAGAGAAGTGTTAGTAAATGATGACAGAATTTTTACATTTTTTTTACGCATTTGGCAGACGCTTTTATCCAAAGCGACTTACAGAGCCCTTAATACAGGGACTTATTACAGGGACAATCCCCCCGGAGCAACCTGGAGTTAAGTGCCTTGCTCAAGGGCACAATGGTGGTGGCCATGGGGTTTGAACCAACGACCTTCTGATTAGCAGCCCTGTGCTCTAGCCACTACGCCACCATCACTTTTGGCCGACCTATCCATTATTATCTCCTGTCCATAAATATATATTCCTGCAAGAATTTACCATAATTTACACTATGCTCCTCTGACAGTAACATCTAAATTGGTTAAGAGAGCTGGAATGGCTAGCATACTTCTTGAGCACATGCTCTACCATTCCATAACCCCTTAATGATCCTGAAAACCCCCAGGAATCACATCTAAGCAAGGTCAGCCCCTGAACATTTGGTCTTGACTGTGACCTTTAACCTTTATCCATCTCTTTTCATCATTACATTTCCCTGGAGCTCTGTGTTTTCTGCCTTCCCCATACCTCTATACCTTTTCCACGATTCCTCCATCACACCTCATCCATTCCCTTCTTTCCTCCCCTAAAGCAAACCTCCATTCAACAACTCCATCACCTGCACCCCACAGCCCTACTTGTCCCTATCTGGAGCTTTGATTCAGCCCCTCGAAAATGACAGAAGAGAAATTTCCTTCTGTCATCTATGCCAGTACCTTTTCATTAACTTACTAATCAACCTGCTGTGTGTACCTCCCCTGACTGCTCCCTCTCATTCACACTACACTGGCCTCAGCCTGGAGGTTATACTCACATACATATAAGGGGTTAATATATAGTAAAATAAAAATATTTATTTTAGCATTTATTTTCTTTATCCCTTTTGGATTTTGCAGATGAGCAGATTAATTTGCATTACATTGCAAAAACACTGTTTGCCCTTAATGTGTTCATCCATGCATAAAATTATAATGCGTGTTCCAGGGTGACTTAAAAGGTGGGTTTCTTTCAAACTGCTGAACTGCTAAATCACATTAGGTCTTTGTAATGAGAGATTGGTATAATAAAAAAACACATTTATACAGTTATTTCGTAATTTGTGCATACCAGGGGTCTACAGGATGATCAGTGTGTATTTTATATATATATTTATTTATTTTTATTTTTATTTTTATTTTTTTAATCTTGTATTAATGTGCACCACAGTCAATAATGTCCTCATTATTTTCATAACCTCCATTCCCTGATGGAGGGAACAAGACGTGATGATGTATTGACACTAGGGGGTCGCCCTTGGGAGCCCCAAACACCTCTGATCTTTGAGCCCTATGGGATTTGGCGAGTGGAATTTGCATCCCAAACATAATATAAATAATCCTGTTATGATTTTATTTCTTAAAGCCAGAATGTATCAAAATTGACCCTATTTACTGTACTTTCTTAATGTATGTTTCTGGTCTTATTGAGTACAATTTAGTGTAAACCAAAGGAAACATATTTCATCAAAACTAACTTGTTCTTAATTCTTAATTAATCTAGGCCACGTAGGTGAGAAAAATAATGTTAACCAATTTAATTTAATACTATGAACCAAGTTAATGTAATAGTTTGCATTAATGATTGCAAATATTGTCCAATTCGAATCAGAAGAGAAATTAAAACAGAATGTATTTATTTATCATTGAGTAGGCCTATTCATTATCAACAAATAGGAAATATATCACATTACAAAAGTAAAGTTGGTTAGGCCATTCAGCTTCACTTTAATCTTGAAAATGTTATGCCACTATTGATACAATTATGGGTGGTACAGGGACAGGGTCAGGAGGCCTGGGGGGCAGCCACAGGCAGGGGCTGGGTCAGAAGGCCTGTGAGGTGGCCACAGGGCAGGGACTGGGTCAGTAGGACTGGGAGGCAGACACAGGGCAGGGACTGGGTCAGGAGGCCTGGGAGGCGGCAACAGGGCAGGGACTGGGTCAGGAGGCAGAACCGCTGGAGAATGAGACACTAGGGAAGGCTTGAGGGGCGGAGACATGGGAGGTAGTGCCAGGAAAGGCAGAGCAATGAAAGGTGGAGCCAGGGGATGCTCGAGGGGCAGAGATGTGAATGGAAGTGCCATGGGAGGTGGAGTCAGGAAAGGCATGGAAGGCAGAGCTGTGGAAGGCTCGAGGGATGAGGCCATGGAATGTTCGAGGGACAAAGCCGTGGAAGGCAGAGCTGTGGGGGGCTTGGGGCTAAGAGCCTTGGAAGGCTGGGAACGGACGCCCATGTTAGCGAGTACAGGCAGAAAATGGGGAACATAGGCAGAGACTGGGGAACAATCTCCATGGTTGTGAGCTCTGGCAGAGACTGGGGACCGACCTCCATGGTTGCAAATATGGGCAGAGACAGGGGAATGACCTCCGTGGCCACGAATATGGGCAGAGACTGCGGAACGACCTCTCTGGTTGTGAACACTGGTAGAGACTGGAGTGAAGATGTCCTTCTCCTCCTCCTCCTCTTCCGGCCAGCGGGGAGCATGGTTAGGGGGACGATCAATTCTTCGGGCATTGGCTCTGGGATGTTCGAGGCCACAGGCATTGGCTCTGGGACGGTCTAGGCTACACGCATGGCCACTGGCTCATTAACAGTGGCAGGCATGAGCACTGGCTCATTAACCGTGGCAGGCATGGGCACTGGTTCGTTAACCGTGGCAGACATGGGCACTGGCTCGTTAACCGTGGTAGGCATTGGCACTGGCTCATATACTGTGGCAGGTGCAGGCACTGGTTGTGTCCCGGGGTTCCTGCAATAATTCATAGAATACGGGGAAATGCAAACTCTGTGGTCACTACCGCTGACTGCGACAGGGAATCGACAACAAGAGCTTTGAGAGGATGAGCCTCTCCTAAAAAAAATATTATGGGGAATTGTATGGAGAGGAGTTCCCATTGACACTGGAGACAGGGGACGTGGAGCAAGGAGCTGTGGAAGGCATGGTGTGAGGAGGTGGCACTGGGCGATGGATGAAAAGTGGGTGATGGATGAAAAGAGTGGCTCAGGTGCATTCCAAGAAGGGAAGATTTTTCACTTCCGGAAGACCATTTGGACAGTTGATGTTCAAGCCCATTCCGTCGATGGCAATGAGGTAGGGGTCTGAGATAGTGGTGGATGAGATGAGTTGACAGAACTTCACGGTGTATTGCAGGAGAGGAAGGTCTTGATTGAAAAGTTCCAAGAAAGGACTAGTCAGCTCCATGGCATAGGTGACTGTGAAGGGAAATAAGAGAAATCTGTTTAAGTCCGTTTGTATATCAGTCCTTCTGTAATGCTGGGTTCAAAGAGAGGAGACACAGGAGTAGATACAATGGAGGAGTGGAACAAACTATAAAGCTTAACATTACAAAATAACAACACAATGTAACACTTAAACTTTACAATGTAACAATTTAAGGACTGACAAAGGAATGGGCAAAACTAGAGGACATTTCTACAAAAAGGAACTAATGAAGGAATGGAAGACAGGTGAGGAAGATGAGGAAGAGTTGGCAGTGAGTCCTTAGGAAAACATGAGGGAGACAATCTGTGACAACTTTTACAGTGTACTTACCCAAGAAAGTACTGAGTAACATTAGATAACTACTTACTATGGGTTAAGGCTAGGATTAAGGTTAAGGTTTAGGGTTGGCACCTAATAATTACTACAGTTGTTGTAATATATAGTACGCAAATATAGAACAGCACTGTAAAATAAATAGCTACCCAATTATGAGTGCTACAGATTTTAAAATGATCTCTGTACTTACAATTTGCTTCTGCATTCAATTAAAAATGTAAGTTATTAATAATGTAAGAGGATTTTTTTTTTCTTTAAATAAATTTCAGGTTGCTCTGGTTCATAGGACAGTCTAGACTAACATTACTACATAATCAGGACTTCAGAGTGATAACCAGCTCTGTATTCAGCCGATAAAAGAAAAGTAATGTAACTACTTCCCACATAAATTGTGCTTTGTAACAAAAAAGATCCCTTTTCTACCTGAATCAGGAAATGTATTTATTATTAATTTTTTGCATAATGACAGATGAATCGGCAAGTAACAGCTTGCCCAGATCATGAAAATAAAAATCACAGTTGGTTTAAAACGTTCCATGACAGTTTCATTCCATGGCTCAATTTATTGCTATTGCAGTTTCAAAGTCAAAAGGTGTATCGGAATAGAAGATGACAAGTTCTATCCGCCAGTTGTTGAACACAGCATAACATACATGAATTAATAAACTCTGGCACTGTAGAGATTTGAAAGGCTGTGATGTTACATTATCATTGGCACACATGTCAAGCTCGACTGTTCTCATTTCTCAGTAATAATTTTGTGTGCAAAATAATAAATACCAAACTGTTCATTCAAAATGGTCAAGAAAATATTATTATTGCACTGACCGACCAACCGACCATCCTAGTGTTTGGGAAAACAGTTTGCTAGTTCTCTTGCTTGTTAGCTAGACAAGTAAACATATACATTCAATATTTTTATTAAATAACCACCCTCAATCTAATTTGTTATAATAGTGCTGTGCGTAGTTCTTCTTTTCAGCACAAACATGCCTCCTTTCTATGTAAATTCAGCTTTTTATAGATTGCACCAATGCTATTTGTCTGGCAAGATCTGGAATTGCACTGTGCAGTGTCTATTACTATATTTTTGGACTATGTGCTATCACTTGACTATTGTGCCTACTGTATATCAGTAGGCACAATACAATTCTTGGTGAATGTGTTTGGATGAAAAAAGCATACATTTAAATGTGCAGTATATGAAGGTCGAAAGAACACAATGAATACAAATCACTATAATAAAACACTTTTAATAGTATTTGTGTGTTCTTGTTTCATGTTCAGATTCATGCTCATGTTTTCAGGTCTTTTATAGTTAAATTAGTTCACTTCCTTGTCTAGTTATGTGACATTGTTATTAGTTAAGGCTTGTCATTGGTTGTCTTTGTCATGTGTTACCCTTGCCCAGGTATTTATAATAACCCTTACGTTTGCTAGTTCTTTGTCGATTATTGTAGGTGTAACATCGTGCTGTTGTTTGCCACATAGTCAAGCCAAGTAATGTCGAGTTATAGTCTAGTTTAGTCTAGTCTAGTTTATGTTTATGTTCTGCTTCAAGTTCATGTTCAAGTTAATGTTTCATGTCTTGTAGGAATTTCACATTTGGATGCTACTTTGAAAATAAAGACTGCACTTGGGCACATCACTGTTTTGTCATTGCCTTCAGTCTATCTCTTGTGCCTGATCCTGCCTGCCTGCCTTAACTTTACAGAATACTTGAACACAACAGTCAAACTCTTGCACCTACAGTACATCAGGGGAATCGTCCCCTTGATAATGTTTTGTATTTTTGTGGACTTTGCTACCATGTAAATTTTCATGACGTTGCCCTAAAGTACTTCTTTCATTGTGATTTAAATGAGCCACTGTGCTCCCTGATGCCCAGAGTATACATTCCTTGGACTCTGCAACAATACATCGACTATGCCCTGTGCCTCAGTGGTTCGCTGTTTACTGGCTGATGAGAAAATCAACACTTCTACAGTGGCTGACATCTCCGAGCCAGTGCCCATGCCTGCCACGGACCACGAGCCAGTGCCCACGCCTGCCACGGACCCAGAGACAGTGTATGAATCCTTGTCCATTCCAGAGCCAGTGCCTGAAGCCTCCTCCATTCGAGTGCTGGCATCCTTGACTACGGAGGCCGTTCCCGCAGCAGTGCTTCTGGCCATCCGGAAGAGGAGGAGAAGGGCCCCTGCGCTCCATTTGCTGCCTGCACTCATGGACACAGAGGCCGTACCACTGCCAGCACTCCCTGCAATGGAGGCCATACAGAATCGCTGCTTCTTTAATCAGATGTACATTTTAATATTTTGTTTTTCGTTATAAGTGTAGCTATGGATATTTAAATTGTATCAGGTGTAATTTTCGTGTTTGTCTTGCAGGAGTCTGCATAAGTTTGTGTCCTTGCGATGTTCTTAGTGTTGTACGAGTACTCCAGAGCACTCGTTAATCTACGAGCATTTTCAAGTACTACTTAAGTTATGATGCTTTTGGGAAATGGGCCTCATAACTAAAATGAATCGTAAGATGGATTCTACAGTCTATTTAGGCTTACGATACTGTGGAGTGGAGGGGGGACGGGGCCAGGCTGGAATGTTGCACGCCCGGTCCCCAATCGGCCTGATGGGGCGCACGAGGGATAAAGGCGGCCGGTGACAACGGTTCGAGAGAGAGAGCTTAATCACGGACATGTCCATTGTCCTATGTGTTTGTTTATGCTTTTGTTTTAAGTTCTTCATTAAAATATTATTTATATTGACAAGCCGGTTCTCGCCTCCTCCTTGCCCATCATAACCCCGCGTTACAGATACTTTTGAGAAATGAGACCCAGTCAGGTTCCCTGAGGCTGTCAATGAGCCTGTTCAGTTCTCTGTGGCTGTCTACAAGTCTGTCCAGTCCACTGTGATCATCGACAATCCTGTCCCAGCTGTCATCAACCAGTCTGGTGCTCAGTCCAGTGGCCAGCACCTGTCAGACACAAAATACCAGTCTGTTGCTCACCCCAATAGCCAGCACCTGTCAGAGAACCCACAGCCTGGCTCAGTATATCGACCTTGCCCTACTAATATGTGGTTCATCATTCACTGTGGGGGAGGAGGACACCAAGCCAGAGTTCCACGTCATGGCCACCAAGCCAGAATTCCACATCATGGCCGCCAAGCCAGAGTCCACGTCATGGCCACCAAGCCAGAGTTCCACGTCATGGCCGCCAAGCCAGAGTTCCACTTCATGGCTGCCAAGCCAGAGTTCCATGTCATGGCTGCCAAGCCAGAGTTCCATGTCATGGCTACCAAGCCAGAGTCCCAAGCTCCATGCCATGTCACAGCCACACCTCAGTCTGCTCCATGCCTTGTCACAGCCACGCCTCAGTCTGCTCCATGCAAATTCACAGCCACACCTGAGGCTGCTCCATGCCATGTCACATCCAAGCTTTAGACTGCCCCATGCAATGTCTCAGGCTCACCTCTGGTCAAAGATCCAATGCCCAAGCATGCCACGGTCAACAAGACAACGCCCACGTCGGCCACAGGAAACAAACTAGCGTTGCAAGCCTCGTCCATACCAGAGCCAACACTGCTAACCACGTCCGTTCCAGAGCCGTCTCTCACTAGGCTAATTGAGTTGGAATTGGTTCCTGCCCTTTTACCCACCCTGTGTTCTCCAGATCAGCCGGTTCCCCAAAAGACACAGGCTCAATCATCGCCCTCTGAGATATCCCAGACATGAATGCAACTATCGAACCTCCGACTCCGCCTATAACCTCCGAGCACTGGACTCTGCCTTGGCCTGTCAATCCCTCGACACTACCTCGGATCAACATTCCCTTGGCTCCACCATGTTCCTTCATCCTGTCGGCTTTATCGGGGTCCCTTGTCCTCCAACTCCTTGGTCTGTCGGTCACCTGCATCCACCTTGGATCTCCGATCCTCTGGCTATGATTCATTTCTCTAATCCATCAGCTCCACCTGGGAACTCCATCACTCTGGCTCCACTTTGGTCCTCAGCCCCACCTGTTCTGCCTCAGTCTTCCAATTCCCCAGCTCTGCCTTGCTCCTCCAAACCTCTGGCGCCGCCTTGGTCCTCCCTGCCTGTGGCTCCACCCTGGCCCTTTGAGTCTTCGGCTACTCTCTGGGTATCCAGTTCTCCATGGTTTTGCCCCTTGAGCCGCTCACGGCTCTGCCTTCCATGGTTCCGACCCCTCAAGCCTCTTATGGCTCCACCCCCCACTGGCTCTGCGATGGTCTCAAGCTCCATGCGAAATTTTTACCAGACCAAGCCCAACACCTTGTTTCACCATGTGGTGGAGGGCCGGGCAGAGAATCCTGCTTTTCATTATTTAGTTTTGTTATAAAAGAGCAAATTCTTCATTCCTTGGGGCACCTAACCGGTCCGGGCCGTTCTCACGGCAGCCCGGCACTGAATACTTACAGTCACGCCACCATGGACACAGACCCTTCGCCTCCACGAACGCAACTGCATTGCGCACGGGACCCTGGCCGGCCTGTTCTGACAAGTCTACAGGACGCCTTCATAGGACCTCCTCCTCAGTCACCAACCCACCCTCTACCGGGTACGCGGATCGAGGTAAGTGCTTTGAACCTTCCTCAGCACACGTGTCTCGGGACGCATCTTTGCCTCCCGACACAACACTACCTGCTCCCCACCGCTGCGAAGTCCCAGCAGGTATGTCAAATGTGATCGTCCCCTTAGTGCCCCTCATGCGGAGCTTGGACGTGTGGCTTTCGCTCTTCAACCTGTTGCATTGGCTGGCCAGGACCATCCGACTCGACTATGCAATTCAGTTCACTAGGCTCCCACCACATTTCGCCAGTGTCTGTTCCACTTCGGTTTCGTCCACGCACTCTCACTCACAGATAAACGCGAACAGATGAGTTAGGGGCTGTTCACACAAACTTGTTTTTGTATGTGTCTGCTCTGTTTTTGTATTATTTTCCTATCTAAACATGTGCTTGACAACCATCGACGGCTACACCGCATCTCGCTGTTTCTTCAGTGTCTCACGCAGGACCAATACATTTTTAGAAACTGTGTCAGGTTAATAAGAACTTCAGGTTTCAGAAATGCATGTCGAGACACCTGAATTCTGTTTCTTACATTGTGCTGTGTCTAGATTGTTTTTAGCGCAAGTGTCACAAAGATTTAACGTTATGAATAAGTTCATCAATGTTTAAAATCGTTCTGCACCAAGTAAAGTTTCAGCACTCGATAAACAGCAATGTTTTTTTTTTTACCTTCTGCTCAAGTGTGCTGAGGGGCTGCAGTGCCTTATGTTTACTGTTACAATAATGTTACGAATGTTGCCTACTATGCTTACAAAAATACAGCCTTGGAACATGGTGGACAATATACTGCAGCGTCAAAATAAGCTCTAGGTGAAAGTAAAGAAATAGAAATGTATTACTATTGTACACAAAAAATCCTCAAAGTAACAATAATAATACTGTATCATTTTGTAACGACAAACTGGACAATAATAAATAATTGTAGGATTATAATAATAAATACCATCTGAAATTTTATCCAAAATGGTAGTGAGTGAAGTGTTTGTGCACACCCTGTTCATAAAAAAAAATTGTTAAATATTGTTTTTTCATCACTGTATTGTGGAAAAACATGGAAAACATGCATTATATTTAACTAGATTTTTATTTCATTAAACCTTTTGAATATAGGCTACCTGGCTACAACAGCTGATATGCTCCATGCCTTGTCACAGCCACGCCTCAGTCTGCTCCATGCAAATTCACAGCCACACCTGAGGCTGCTCCATGCCATGTCACATCCAAGCTTTAGACTGCCCCATGCAATGTCTCAGGTTCACCTCTGGTCAAAGAGCCAATGCCCAAGCATGCCACGATCAACAAGACAACGCCCACGTCGGCCACAGGAAACAAACTGTATATATATATATATATATATATATATATATATATATATATATATATATATATATATATATACAAACTGATAATTACAATGGTATTATTCTATAAATATGGTTTATGAGGACATTTACATTTTACATTTACATTTTATGCATTTGGCAGAGCTTTTATCCAAAGTGACTTACAGAGCCCTTATTACAGGGACAATCCACCTGAAGCAACCTGGAGTTTAGTGCCTTGCTCAAGGACACAATGGTGGTGGCTGTGGGGATCAAACCAGCATCCTTCTGATTAACAGTTATGTGCTTTAGCCCACTACACCACCACACATTTCTTGTGTCCCCATGACACTAGTGTCCCTATAACAAAACAATTGCTTTAAAACACACTAAACAATATTTTATTGAAAATATAAAAATGCAGAAAGTTTTTTGTGAGGGTTAGGTTTAGGGGTAGGGTTAGAGTTAGGGGATATAATCTATAGTTTGTACAGTATTAAAATCATTATGTCTATGGAGAGTCCTCATAATAATAGCTGCACCAACATATGTGTGTGTGTGTGTGTGTGTGTGTGTGTGTGTGTGTGTGTGTGTGACAATGTGACAATCAGAAATGTTTTATGAGAGGAACAGTGATTTGAAGAAAAACAATATTCTTTACAACAAATATTTAGAAATGGTTATCTGCTCTCTCCTTTCTCTCCATCTCTTCATGTTTATCTTTGCTTAGAATAGCCTGATAAAACTGCTTGACAGGCTTATCTGCCAGGATTTACCTGCTGTACCAGATTGAAAATCTCTAATTCACAAATTATGGGAGAGAGACAGATCTCTCTGATGGTGGTTTGACTTTGAAAAGAGCTGTTTTAAAACACAACAGGTGGTTATTCCTTAAAAAAAGATTGCTTTTGAGCAGCAGACATATTTTAGTTGGGCTGTTAATTTAACACATCAATATACATTTTGTGATCAATTGAAAAATATAATGGAATGCAAAATTAACTAAATTACTCACACCCTGACTTGTACTATGTAAATTCTGTAATAAGTTATTTTCCGACAATTGGAGCAAATCAAGCTTGAAATACCACCTGCATATTTTTGCGAGTCCACATTGAAAGCAGCCCACCAGCTACTGCAGACATGTCTTACCAAATGAGCTAGCACATAATGATTGAGGAGCCATTCAAACAGGACTTGTTATTGCATTCAAAAACAGCCATGTTGAGTGGAATGAAACAGAGTGCAGGGGGCATGTGTTTCAAACAGTTTTTAACTTGAAAATGTGCTCATTGGACAAGATGCTAAAAAACAGTGAGACATGAAGCAACAGCCAAAGATTTAATTCTTCAGTGAACATAGACTAACAATTAAAAATGTTTCAAACAAAATGCAGATATAACTTGTGTGAAGAACTCGATAGCAAAATAGATTGCTGTGGAGTGTAGGCAAGTCTTAAGCTTTTGTTCAATGCCTTGGAAATAAACAAAATATATTGACTTCTAAAGCTTTTTGTAATGTTCAATTTTGTTGCTTTTTTTTTTTTTTTTACTTTTGTGTACCACAATAATGTATTTATTACAATTATGTATCATTTATTTAATAATTACCTTGATTTGGGGGATTTTCTCACCAAATATTGAAATATGTCATTCATTGTAAAACCGCATATCAAATAATTAATTCATTTTAAATATTTTAAATCAAGTCAAGTCATCACACATAGTTTCAAAGCAGCTTTACAGAAGATCAGGCATTAACAGAAGATAAAACTGTAATGTCTATAATCTATATGAGTCATCAATGTGTAATTAGATAAAATACGATTGTGAATTGTGTTTAAAAATAAGTCATTAAATAATAATTGTATTTAAAACCCCAGTGAGCAAGCCAAAGGTGACTGTGGCAAGGAACACAAAAGTCCATAAGATATTGATTAATGGAGAAAAATAACCTTGGGGGAAACCAGACTCACTGTGGGGGCCAGTTCTCCTCTGGCTAAATTCATGAATATAATGCTAATATTACTTACACTCACCTAAAGGATTATTAGGAACACCTGTTCAATTTCTCATTAATGCAATTATCTAATCAACCAATCACATGGCAGTTGCTTCAGTGCATTTAGGGGTGTGGTCCTGGTCAAGACAATCTCCTGAACTCCAAACTGAATGTCAGAATGGGAAAGAAAGGTGATTTAAGCAATTTTGAGCGTGGCATGTTTGTTGGTGCCAGACGGGCCGGTCTGAGTATTTCACAATCTGTTCAGTTACTGGGATTTTCATGCACAACCATTTCTAGGGTTTACAAAGAATGGTGTGAAAAGGGAAAAACATCCAGTATGCGGCAGTCCTGTGGGCGAAAATGCCTTGTTGATGCTAGAGGTCAGAGGAGAATGGGCCGACTGATTCAAGCTGATAGAAGAGCAACTTTGACAGAAATAACCACTCGTTACAACCGAGGTATGCAGCAAAGCATTTGTGAAGCCACAACACGCACAACCTTGAGGCGGATGGGCTACAACAGCAGAAGACCCCACCGGGTACCACTCATCTCCACTACAAATAGGAAAAAGAGGCTAAAATTTGCAAGAGCTCACCAAAATTGGACAGTTGAAGACTGGAAAAATGTTGCCTGGTCTGATGAGTCTCGATTTCTGTTGAGACATTCAGATGGTAGAGTCAGAATTTGGTGTAAACAGAATGAGAACGTGGATCCATCATGCCTTGTTACTACTGTGCAGGCTGGTGGTGGTGGTGTAATGGTGTGGGGGATGTTTTCTTGGCACACTTTAGGCCCCTTAGTGCCAATTGGGCATCGTTTAAATGCCACGGCCTACCTGAGCATTGTTTCTGACCATGTCCATCCCTTTATGGCCACCATGTACCCATCCTCTGATGGCTACTTCCAGCAGGATAATGCACCATGTCACAAAGCTCGAATCATTTCAAATTGGTTTCTTGAACATGACAATGAGTTCACTGTACTAAAATGGCCCCCACAGTCACCAGATCTCAACCCAATAGAGCATCTTTGGGATGTGGTGGAACGGGAGCTTCGTGCCCTGGATGTGCAAATCTCCATCAACTGCAAGATGCTATCCTATCAATATGGGCCAACCTATCAATATGGGCCAACATTTCTAAAGAATGTTTTCAGCACCTTGTTGAATCAATGCCACGTAGAATTAAGGCAGTTCTGAAGGCGAAAGGGGTTCAAACATAGTATTAGTATGGTGTTCCTAATAATCCTTTAGGTGAGTGTATGTATAGTGCAAGTCATGGTTTAAAATAATTTAACTAAGTAAGTGTTAAGGCACAGTCAGGGGCGTTTACCACTTGCATTGATTACTTCAGCACATTTCCGTATGACTAGCGCACTCTGCCCATGGGTGGTATCACATTATGGATAATTAGCTGAGCCAGGAGAAATTGTACATTGCTTTGTTTCATACAGATTACATTGCAGGAGAATATTTGTCATAAATTCAAATTGTTAAATTCAAATAGACATTTTAAGCTTTCTTTAGACATATGTTTCATGTTTGTGTGGTAAATATTCGCAGAGTTTCAATTCATTTTTGTGACGTGTTTCAGAAATATGCTCGAGGAGACAAAGACGTCTGAAAGCGCACCCTTTTTATTTTCTTTATATTACAAAAGCACAAGGTTTTTTTTTTTATTGTGAGTGTACACAAATAAAAGTAGACCCTTTATAGTCTCTAATAATGTCTTAATAATCTGTATGCCTCATAATGACAGTATTTTATGTTGTTTCCGCTGTAATGACAAAAAAATAGTTTGTCGACCCCTGAGGGGGGGGGGGGGGGGGGGGTCTATGTATTCCATTTCAGGAGTGTAGTCCATCAATAGACCGAGGTTATGCAGGTAGAGATCAGTGAGGTGCATCGCAGTTCAAACTGGCCAGTAATTTCGGTGAGGTTCGGTGGGGTCAATCCTAAATCCAAGGTTCAGACAATGGCATATGAAGTATCCCATCTCTCACCGTAAATGCAAACATGGTATTTAATTAAAAATAGTAAATTGACCTTAATCAGTTTTTATCAACTTGCTATTAACACTCGCTTTTAGTAAGTTACTTGTACTTTGAGGTTGAAAAATCTTACCAGCTCAGTCTACTTGAGCTGGATTCATTTAGAAAAAGTACGTTTATGATCTGTGGGCATGCGCAGATCAGTCGATGCTTACACAAGGCAACGTAACCTGATTTGTACAGGTCCTATCCCCTGACCAATCGGCTATCCTAACCTTAACCACTCGAGGTGAAATTCCTAACCCCAACCAAACAAGCTGCTTCGTAGGGCGGGTCTTGGCGTGGCGGGATTCGTAATTTTGCAGACGGTACATGTCACATCATGTCCACAACTGACCAGGTGGAGCTGGACCTAAACATCACTTCAACGGCACTTGTGATTATCTTCAGCATAACAGCGATTCTTGTGCATGGCGTACTCGTTTGTTGAGTAAATATTTTACCCTTGTGCAGACCGTTTTGTTTCTGTAAGTCAGCGCCAGTGTTTTGTGCTCGCTAGTAATGATGTGTGTTGTAATGTCGGCTAACGCTAGCTAACTATATTATGGACATAAAACTTGGCTATTAGGGCTGCACAATATATCTAAATTATCGAAATATCGCAAATGTATATATGCAATAACTGGGTCATGAACAAAAAACAGAGAGACAATCACTCACTGCTCTTGGCTGAATAACTTTTGTAGCTTTAATAAGAATCAGTATATATTTAATTCATATAGTGAAATCTAAGCAGCGTTTATCTGTAGTTATCAGGTGTTTACCTGTTTAAAATTGGGAGACTGTTACATGCTAATTCTTTAGCTCACAGAAATGTGGTTTTATTTTTTATTTATTTATTATATTTTTCCATGTCATTTTCTACAGTTAAATCAAACCACAACTTTGTTTAGCTGCTGTTCTGTACTTGAATGTGCATTGAATAAATGTTGTAATGGAGCTGAATCCACCCAGTGAGTGTTCTTTTAAAGTATATGTTTGTGATGTGTTTGCCTTTATCAGATAGTAACAGCAAAAATAGATAAGAAATGGGGGAGAGAAAAGGCCACAGGTTGGACCCAAACCTGGGCAGCTGCAACAAGGACCCATTCAAGGAAATTGGTTTCTTTAATTTAAGTGAACATGAAAAATGAGTGAGCAGAACTAAAAGTGTTAAGTTGTAGGTATTTAGTAATTCTAAGTGGGGTTAAATTTATATCAAGCAATCCACACAAAATGAAAAACTTAAGTTAACACTAAGCATGGATATTAAGTTACATGAACATACAAAAACCATGTTAGTGGTACTACTTGATTTAGTACTGCACACTTAAAATAAACAAGCTTTTCTAACTCACTAATCTTAAGATTACTTTGCTTCATTTTTTTGTGGCAACGAGTTTGCATGCTGTTTTTAAGTAAGGTCAACTAATTACATTTTACAGTGCTGGTTGGAGTTGGCATCAGTTCATCCTCTAAAGTCCATTGTAATAGACTGAAGTGATGTTTGGCTTGCATCGGCAAGCTCATCATCACACAGCAACATGTAGCAGTGGAGTCCAACATGAAGCAGGAATGGAGCTGGATCCAGCCGGTTCTGGTGACCTCAGGATAGGAGTCCCGAGGTTGAGACAGGGAAACAAATAAAATAATATTAGCATAGATGCCATTCAACTTATTGCAGAGTTATAGATCATGATCAATGTTTCTGGTTCCGGCAGAGATAACTAAAGCAGCCTAATTGTGGGATGAAGGTAAATTAGGTGTACTCTATGCCTGGTTAAATAGATGAGTCTAGACTTAAACTTGGAGAGTGTGTCTGCATCTCAAACAGTGTTAGGGAGACTATTTCATAGTTAAGAAGGCAAAAATAAAAAGGATCTACCACCTTTTGTGGATTTTGATATTCTAGGAACTATTAACAGGCCAGAATTTTGCGATCGTAATGAACGTGATGGAATATAGCGTGGTAGAAGATCACTTAAGTACTGCAGAGCTTGATCATTCAAAGCTTTGTATGTAGTTAACAGAATTTTTTAATTAATATGAAATTTAACAGGTAGCTAATGTAATGATGAGAAAATGGGGCAAATATGATCATATTTCTTGGTTCTCGTTAGCACTGCATGAATTAGTTTTCGGCATCAGCAACAGAGAGCATGTGTCATAATTTAGCATGATTTCTTAGGTGGTAGAATGCTGTTCTACAAACATTGTAATTTGATTTTCAAAGGGCAGATTGGAATCGAATATAACACCTAAGTTCTTCACTGCTGAAGATGATGTAACGGTACATCCATTGAGAGTCAATTTATATTTTAGCGGCTTATTTTTTAGAGGTTTTTGGTCCAGTAATTAGTACATCTGTTTTGTCGGAATTGAGTAGAAGGAAATTTCTGGCCATCCAATCTTTTATTTCATTGATAAACTCATTAATTTGAAATCTCATGAGGTTTTGAAGAAATATAAAGTTGGGTATCATCGGCTAGCAGTGGAAACGTATTCCACGATTCCTGATGATATCTCCCATGGGAAGCATATACAAGGATAAAAGCAGAGGCCCTAAAACTGATCCCTGTGGCACTCCATACTTTACTTTTGTTTGGTTAGACAATTCCTCATTTACATACAAAAGCCGCAGTGGCCTGCTAAATATGACCTAAACCATGCTAATGCAACTCCACAAATGCCAACATAATTCTCTAGCCTATTCAAGAGAATGTCGCGATCTATCGTGTCAAATGCAGCACTAAGATCTAAAGCACTAGAAATGCAGCCGTGATCAGGTGATAAGAGCAAGTAATTTGTAACTCTGATAAGTTCAGTCTCTGTACTGTCAAGAGGCCTAAATCCTGACTGAAATTGTTCATATATACTATTTCTCTGTAGAATTTAACCTATTTGGAAGGACACTACCTTTGCTAGTATTTTCAACATAAACGGGAGATTTGAAATCGGTCTATAATTAGCCAGTTCTCTAATATCAAGCTGTGAATTCTTAATAAGCGGTTTGATAACTGTCATTTTAAAGTTTCTTGGGACATGTCCTAAGGAGAGCGAGGAGTTAATAATATTAAGAGGAGGTTCTGAAATTACAGAAAATACCTCTTTCAAGAGCTTAGTTGGTATTGGATCAACAAACATGTTGTGTCTTTACTCTTGTGCTGCGGCGTAATATCTGGTTCCCCGTCTGTCGCTCACTTCGACGTTGTGTCGAAGAAGTGACATTTGGGGTCTCTCTTGAGCGCAGAATATGCCTCTGATCTATGAAAAAAGGCCAATGAGAAGTTGACAGCCAGTATTTGCATACCTCCGTGCACCACAGTGCAGTTGCCCCTGAGCGCTTCGACAGCGCAGAGCATAATTAAAAGAGTGATATTTCTTTTAAAAGAGTGTTTTTTCTCTATTAGAGGAATACACGGTGGCGTTGAACGTCCTTTTCAGGACGTGTCTTTATAAAGATGCCATTCAGCTCCTGTGTAGTTTCTGGATGTGGTGCTCTCCGTTTCAGACGGCCACAGGAGTTGTCTCGTGTGTCTGGGCAGCGATCACACCGAGGCATCGTTTGTGAATGGTTCATGCTCTCACTGCGAGGGCATGACCATGGCAACGTTGCGGTCGCGGCTCACTTTCAATAGAAAGCACACCACTCCAGCTGCCCCCCCGCATTGTTCTCTGCATCGGAGAGTGCGGTGTCTGACGTGGATGTCTCCCCTGGGCTGCCGCCTTTGGGCCAGCACGCCCAGGCTGAGGCTGACACTCAGATGACTGACATGCTTTCTCGGGCCGCAGCCAGCATAGGCTTGGACTGGAACCCTCCGTCCTCCCCCAGCCATCGCGGTTGGATGACTGGTTCCTGGGTCCAGGTGGCGCTCACAGCCTCACCCCCCCGGTCACATTTTTCCTGGAGGTGCATGATGAGCTGACATCATCGTGGAGAGCACCCATGGGTACACGGCGATTCCCCAGGTGGATAGGGCTGTTGCACTCCACTTATGCCCCTGAAACCCTACCACCTGGCAGGGTTGCCCTGTACTCCCCTCCAAGGCCTGTAGGACAACATCCTCACTGACCGCCAAGGCCTACAGCGTCGCCGGACATGCCGCTTCCACCCTGCACGCCATGGCCCTCCTGCAAGTCCACCAGGCCAAGACGCTCAAAGATCTGCATGGGGGTAGACCTGATCCCGATATGCTGCAGGAACTGCACTCACCGACCGACCTCGCCTTTAGAGCCACAAAGGTCACAGTGCAGTCACTCGGGCAGGCGATGGCCAGGAACGTCATCTGTGACTGAACTTGGTCGAGATGCGTGAGACCGACAAGGTTCGCTTTCTCGACGCCCCTCTCGACTTCGCTCAGCAGTTCTCCATGGTGAAGAAACAGACGGAGGCCATATGCCCTGCCACAAGCCTGCCACCATGGGCCATGCCCCGTCTGCTCGCCGAGGGCATCCTCCTGCGGCTAAGAAGCACCCTGCTCCACCTCAACCCGGGCCCAGCTCTCAGCCCCAGCGTTAAGCAACCCGCAAGTAGCAGATGCCCCCCCGTCTCACGGACCCCCTTGAGGACCCGAAAGGCTCCCAGGCGCTCCTGAGACATTCGAACCAGAGCCCGAGATGTTAGCTCCGGAGCTGGTAAGACCACTGGTAAGACCAGAAGGAGAATCTTTTGTTGAATTTATTTCATTTTCTCAATAACAGAGCTATTTCCTTTCTCTCTGGGACACCTGGCCAGCAAATGCCGTTCTCACGGCACCCTGCCGCCAGATCCTTACAGTCCTGGTATGCTGGACGCGGACCCCCCCCACCTTCAGCCCCACGACTGTCCCCCGGCTGGCCGGTTCTGACGAGTCTAGAGGACGCCAACACTGGACCTCCTCCTCAGTCCCTAACCTGTCCCCTGCTGGGTGTGCAGAGCAAGGTAAGAGTCTTTTCTCAGCACTAGAGCCTCTGGACGCATCTTCGCCTCCCGAGCCATACTACCTGCTCCGCCACACTGCGAAGCCCCGCCGGGTACGTCAAAAATAACCGTCCCCTTGGTGCCCCTTGCACGGAGCTTGGATGCGTGGCTTTCACTTAGCATTTCGCTGGCTGGCCCGGACCATTTGACTCGGTTACGCAATTCAGTTTGCCAGGCCCCCGCCCCCCTTCGCTTTACCGCAGTATACGGCGAACATGCCAAGTCCTTGCGCATGGAAATCGCTACTCTTTTACTCTAAGACGCGATAGAGCCTGTCCCTCCAACCGAAACAAAGATGGGTTTCTACAGCCCTTACTTCGTTGTACCCAAGAAAGGCGGTGGCTTACGACCGATCTTGGAACTGCAAGTTTTCAACCGGGCTCTGCTCAAACTCCCTTTCAAAATGCTCATGCAAAAACACATTCTAACTTGCGTACAGCATCTAGATTTGTTCGCAGCGGTAGACCTGAAGGACACGTACTTTCAAGTCTCAAGTCTGCCTCGACACTGACCCTTTCAATGGTTCGCGTTCAACGGCCAGTCATATCAGTACAAAGTCCTCCCCTTCGGCATGTCTCTGTCCCCTCGTGTCTTCACGAAAGTCGCAGAGGCAGCTCTTGCCCCGCTCCGAGAAGCCGGTATTCGCATACTCAATTACCTCGACGACTGGCTTATCCTGGCCCACTCATGAGAATTACTTTGCGCTCACAGAGACCAGGTGCTCAGGCACCTCAGCCGCTTGGGGCTTCAGGTCAACTGGGAAAAGAGCAAGCTCTTCCCAGTTCAGAGCATCTCTTTTCTCGGCATGGAGTTAGACACGGTCTCAATGTCAGCACGTCTCACCAACGAGCGTGCACAGTCAGTGCTGAGATGTCTCGTCACTCTCAGGCCAGGCACATCGGCCCCTTTAAAACTTTTCCAGAGGCTCCTGGGGCATATGGCATCCTCTGCGCCGCTGGGGTTGATGCATATGAGACCGCTTCAGCACTGGCTTCAGACTCGAGTCCCGAGACGAGCATGGTGCCGCAGCACGCACCATGTGACGATCATCCCCGCCTGCCGCCAAACATTCAAACCCTGGACCTTGGGGATTATTTATATTCCAGCGCCACACTTCAGCTTGCAGTTTAGGTTAAGAGTGTTAGTGTCATGTAAGATGAAAGATGTAAGTATCATCAAGTTTTGTGATTGAAATGTTGTACTGACCGATAGTTATTTCCAAACTTGCAAACTATATTCACCATTTGGCGACATTTACCGTTTTGAATTTAAAATATGCAATTACAGTAAATTATTCTTATACCATTCATAATTGTGAATGTGAAATTAATGGAGCAGTTTTCAGCATTTCAGGCTCAAGACAAAGAGCAAATGTATGTATATTGTCATGAATTAAATTAATGTGGTAATCTGGCAGCCATTGAAGAAAAGCTTTTTAGAACATTCACTTGACATTTTCTAAGAAAATTATCTATAAAACCAAAGTAGAGCATTATCACCCTCAGATTAAAACTAGAAAATAAGACCTGTGACTTCGGGCTTCCATTGAGTTTTTAGGTTGTGGCAGTGACAGCGTCTCTAAGATTTTCTAAATAATTTCTTTATGTCTTTAATTAATTCTAAATTTTGTCCATTATCTCATAAGTGTCTTCTTTTAAAATAGACCATTTTATTTTGAGTATGCCCTTGTCAGGTCAGGTGCTATAAAAAACAAGTCACCAGTTAGAGGAGCAGTTCACCTAAAAATTGAAAATGTACTTTTACTCACTCATTTACTCACACTTATGCTGTTCAAAACAAATATGCTGTTATGTTTTCAGTAACAATGAAGGACAACTTGAGGGCAGTAAATAATTGTGTGTATTTTCTTTTTGATAAACATGCTGACACTTCAAATTATATTAATCTTTTCTTTTAGACAGCATAAAAAGAAAGAAAAGATGACTGAAACAGGTGAATTGCTAGCAGTGAAGACACAGTGTTTTTCTTGTAATGTCTGAACTTAAAACAAATAAAAAATAAGATAAAGAAAACCTTTTAAAACCAAAAAAATATCTAATTTTGTGCCTTTATTGCATTTAAAATTTTTAGTCAGGACCAAAGTGTACCATTGTTTTTATGACTTCAACACCCGCAACCCCCCCACCCTTAAAAATAGTTTGGTCCCCCCGATGCTCAAGACATGATTACGGCCTTGTATCTAAATAGTCTGTTATTTACATATCTGAGCAATCTATTGAAGGCTTAACATAATTGCTATATATTAAAATTTATATAGTCAATTACCTGTTTTATTTAGAATGTTAGGCAGGTTCTCGAAAGGAGCAGTAAGGGGCAGCTGATCTGTGGCCATTGAGACCAAAATAACTGTATAAACTTGCAACAGAGGAGGGCAATGGTGAGAATGTTGTTTGCATTCATGATGGAATAAATGGGGAAAATATGTATTCTATTTCTTCAGTTTAGTATTTTTTTTTTAGTTGTAGCATTTCCTGTATATTGAAAATATGTTAATGTTAATTTCCCCTCATTTTATTAATCCATCATCAGCAGAGAAGGCCATGATGGCACATTCATTAGATTACAGTGTTTCCCTGCCTAAAAGACTCTCAAGGACTTGGATATGTATGTTTTCATATTTACTGTATTTGAATAATATTGGTGTTTGACTTCAGGCTGTAAAACATTTCTATATATGGTTTCAGGAAGCCTGGTTTTGCCCTGACAGAAATCAATGGTCAGCTACAGTGTACTTGGAAGAATGACTGTGAAATGTGAGGAAGTGGTTTCGGAGAGGCAAAAGACATCTTTTCCATGAGCACTTAACCAGTCACAAAAAAAAGAAAACATTTCTTGTTCCACTTAATCTGTTTTGAATTCTATTATAGTATACTGTACTTTGTAGTATGCCACTTTTTGTACCACTGTCTCCTTAAGATGATTCGCTTATGTTTTCCTCTTTTGTAAGTCGCTTTGGATAATGATTAAATTAAATGATCGGTATAAGCGCATTTTGCTTGTTATATTGACATTTCTTTTACACCATAGACACCATGTCAGAGATGTACTGATCTTGCCCAACTTCGACTCTGCGGCAGTTGGCAAATACTTTTCTCATTAAAGCATCAACAATGACGTTGAAAAGCAGTCAACACCACCCAACCTTGTCTCACACCTGTGCATACTGAGAATACTTTGGACATTTCTTCATTGAAACAGATGCAGCTTTCTGATCCCTCGTACAGTTGTTGTAGAAGATGCAAAATTTCTCTGGTATGTTCTCCACGGATAGTGTTTTCCATAGGGCAGGGCGATTGACACAATCGAATGCATATGAACACAGCAACAAACATTCTTCCGCACCTGATGCATTTTTTGAGCATTTGGCGTAGAGTGAATTTTTGGTCACAGCATCCAGGGCGGAAGCTGACTTGTTCTTCTCGGGTCAATTGTTCTCACCTTTTTTGGAGCCGTTTATGGATCACTTTCATGAAGACCTTGCCCACGATTGATAACAGGCTAATCCCTATGTAGTTCTTGCACTCCTGACTCTCCCCTTTCTTGAAGATTGGAATTATGACTGCCTGTTTCCAAGCCTTTGGTATTTCGTTGGATTACCAGATCATGCGAAGGAGAGAGTGGAGCCGGTGATTTAGAGGGTTGCCTCCAGCCTTAATCACCTCTGCAGTAACCTCGTCTGCACCCGCGGCTCGCCTGGTTCATCCAGGTCCGGCGGTCCTGCAGGAGGGCCTTCTGGGATGGGGAGATTGTAAAGAAGTTGAAAGTACTCCTGGCAACGATTCAGCCGTTAGCTTCCATATAATACAAAACTGTCATCCACTTTCTTAATTTATCATTCACATGTCGAAATTTGCCTCAAAGACGGCACAATGTGGAGACTGCAGTATTCACAGCAATATGCTGCTTCTTCTAGCTCTTCTGCAACACTGTCCCAGTAAGCACTGCGTTCGGCTTTCATGCTAAGATGGACTTCCCTGTTGAGTTGTTAGTACTAGGTTTTATTGGTGAGTTTGCATTGCATCTATTAACTCGAGGCATTCATGTGAGATCCACGGCTGTGTGTGCTTCCTTGCCACAGGGCATACTTGCTTGGTGCAATTATTGATTATTTCTGCAAACCGTTTTGCTTCTTCGTTCACATCTTCATATTTGTCAAGGGCTATGAATTGGTGAAATCAGTTGAAACTGTTGTTTGTAAGCAGAGTCTTGTAGTTTCGACCATTCACAACGTTTGGCTTCAGTTAGTTTGCAGCAGACCCGTTTTAGCCATAGGTGGAGGATGTTGTGTACGAGGTGGTGGTCGGAGTTGCAGAAGGCACCTCTCATCGATTGTAAGTCCATAAGCGAGATTTGGAAGCTGCTGATGATTACAAAGTAAACAAGTACTGATGCATTTTTCCCATTTGGTGCACGCCATGTCAACTGATGTTTCAGCGAGTGTTGAATTAGGGTGTTCCCAATGACCAATTAGTTTCTGGCTGCAAATGATAGAAGATTGTCATTCATTTCTCCAATGGCGAATTTACCCAGGACACCATCTAAGCATTGCTGTTGCGAACCAACGTGTGCATTGAGGTCTCCAATGATTATAACCAGGTCCCTTCTCGGCAGGAAGTCGATGACCGTTTGGAGTTGCGAGTAGAATTGGTCTTTTGCCTCATCCGCACTGACCTCCGTTGGTGCATAGGCTACGACAATGTGTGTCTTTATTGTTCCAGATAGTGATAGCACCACTAACCAACTTGAGATGGGTTGGAAGCTGATTACACTTTTGGAGCCCATGCGGTCAACAGCAAAGCCAACGCCCTCAGCATGTTTGTCACTGCCTGAGTAATATAGGTCCATCCAATCGTCGCCGTCAGGTACATAGATGCGGGAATACCCTTATCCAGTTAATCATAATTCAGATGTGTTGCGATCGAGATTCCATAATGGATTAATTCCCAAATAATTATCTTGTGGTGTCCGACGCGGAAACCAGTGCGGACATTCCAGGTAGCCAGTTTGAGGTGTCCTCCTGGTTTCACGATTCTTGGTTGTATTTTATCAAGTTTTTGGGTGGCATCCAGTAGTTCAGGCCAGTACGACGACCTGTTAGGTGCCAGCACCACAACAGGTGTAACCAGTTGTTCACTTCTCGCCGCTGTCCTGGTAATCGCCAACACCGATGCATTGGCTAAAGCCCTGGATGCGGTAGCTTTATCTTTGGTTCATTGTTTAAAGCCATGTAGTTTCATGCCTGGTTTTTACAATCCCTCGGCAGGGGATTAACCCTCCTCCTTTATCCGGACTTGGGAATGGCTGTGGTTACCCACGGGTGGAGTTCATGCTTTATTTAGTAGGTGAGAAAGTCTGTTTGGTGTGTGTAATTGTAGAGAATGGGGTACAGAATGTAATGTTAAAGGAAATATTAAAATTGTTTTTGATTATCAAATTTAGCATGTCTATGAATACTGTATTTGAAGAACTTGTTTTGTTTCCAAGCAAACCAATATCAACAATCACTGTGTCAAGCTACTAAACAAATTAAAACATATGCTGTTTCATAGAGGTGGATGTAGATGGGGCCCCCTTACTATAGCTGTGATAACAAATAAACTAGAATTATATGTTGCTTTTGAGTTTGTAAACACAGCTGAAAACTGTCCATTGCTACTATATTAGAGAGTGGTCTAAACAATTTTCTTACCTGTCCAACAAACAAGCAACATCAGCATCACTACTCTGGCTTTTCTTCATCATCAAATATTGATAATTGATATTGTGTATGCCATACCTATGTTTAATCTAGATTTTGTCTTTGCCGATATTCTTGCTTCGGACCTTTTTTGCTTCTTCGTCAAACATCTCCAATCTTTGAGAAAAGACCAATGAGAATTGTCGAGTGGAATTTGCATGCCACTCCCCTGGAAATACGGGTATAAAAGGAGCTGGAATGCGGCCACTCATTCAGATTTTTTATTTTGAGCTGAGTGGTTGTGTATCTAACAAATTGATGTCAATGTTTAAAGATGCCTTTCTGTCTTTGTGTAGTTCCTGGATGCGGTGGTTATCTCTCTGCCTCCGATGGCCAAGGACGCTGCTTCACGTGGTCTCATTGTGAGAACATGACCATGGCAACGTTGCGGTTGTGGCTTTCTCTCTTCCGCAGGAAAGCTGCTCCAGCCAAAGAGAAAGCTCTCCCCAGTTAAGAGCATCTCTTCTCTCAGGAAGGAGATAGCACTCTTCACTAGTGAGTGTGTGCATTCAGTGCTGAACTGCCTAAAGTCATTCAGGCAGAGTACGGCGGCCCACTGAAATGGTTTCAGAGGCTCCTGGGGCACATGAAGTCATCGGCGCTGGCCGCGCCGCTCGGGTTAATGCATATGAGACCGCTCCAGCACTGGCTTTATACTCGAGTCACGAGATGGACACGGCCCTAGGGCACACATCATGTTGTCATTATGCCAATCTGCTGACACTTCTTCAGCCCTTACAGTAAGTGTTCAGGCATGTCGTGGTTATGACAGACGCCTCCAAGCTAGGTTAGGGGACCTCTGTATCTGGCCCCTCGACAGGCCGTGAAAGATTTAAGTGGCTTTTTGGCCTTTTCTCAAAGATTGGAGGTGTTTGGGGCTCCCAAGAGTGAACCATAGTGTCACTACATAGACACAACATCTCGTTCCCTCCATCAGTGGCACCTGATACAGTACAACAGTAACCGAGATGATTTTTATGTATTTTTTAATTTTATTTTAATAAAATAAATTAACCCAAACACTGGGTTAAAATGACCCAGCATTAGGATTGACTGAATAACCCAGAACTGGGTTGGTTTCTGTAACCCGATTACATGGTTAAAATGACCCCACATTAGGGTTAAATAAACAACCAAGTTCTGGGTTGGTTTCTGTAACCCAACACTGAGTTGATGCAACCCAGTTAGCTGGGTTCTGTGCAAACCAGCATGCTGGGTTAGTCTCTGCAACCCAAACACTGGGTTCATTGAACCCATTGCAAGGTTGGTGCGATATTAAACCTGCACAGGGTTGCAAATTGGGTTGTTTTTTAACACAGTATGTTTTATAGTGCAGCTGAGATTTTGCTGATTCTAACATATGACGTACAATTATTCAGCTCATAAATATCTTTATGTCTTGATGAAGAATGCTTAGTGATAGATCACCAAAACGTATCAAAACATTGCCCCAAAATAGGAATTTGATTTAATGTTTAATTGATAATTAAAAGAGAATCCATTAATCTGTCAAATTGTGTAGAAAATAGAGCTGCCAAGGATGAGTCTGTTTATGATGCCACTAATAACCTATTTAAGATGTAGAATTGTTTTAAATCAACCTATTACCTTCCTCAAATTCCCTGAGTATGAAAACAGATGACAACACATAATTTTCCGTCTGACTTTACATGAGGCTTTTTATCAGAAGCCTTCTCTTTTGTGGCAGCATGGCAAGTTCAAGGAGATGACATCCCTGTCACACATGTCACCTTATTTGAGGCCAACCTCTGGATCCCTCAGAATTGTGGTTGCACAATACAGTTTCTCACTTTACAGGAAAGCAGACTCTATCTTTCTCTATACAGGTCTCTTAGTAGCACACATCCAGTCACACAAACTCACACACACTCTATCCCATACTTGCTTTCACAATATTTTCCCATCACTAGAATTTTAATTTCCAGCAAGTCTGTGTCTCTCTCTTTGCAGAACCAAAACCAAAGGACGAGCTGTTATCAGCAAATTATAAGACAGAAATAGAGACGCTTGTATCTACATATGTTAACAGCTTCTTTTTGTCTTTGTCCACACCAATTAGATTTGCACAATGAAAATATAATGCATTGTCCCTTCACAAATGTTAAACCCTTTAGCTCAATTAACCATTTTACCCTTTTGACCATGTTTCACAAAAGGATAACATAATGCAAAGAGACTGATAATTTGCCTGAAATTACAGACATTTCAAAGACTCTTTGAAAGACTCATAACTCATCAGACAGTCAGTGGTCAGCATTGGCAACTATATAAGGCAACTGTAATTTTCTCTGATCAAAGGGCAGTTAGTTATGCAAATAATACATCTAATTGTCCTTGACTGGATATTGAGATATTAAATGCAATTAGAATATGAGTGCATAAATAGAGAAATAGCATGGCAGAGAGCAGGTGCAGGGCTGGCCTGTCAGAGTATTTTGATGAAGAATCTTGTAAAAGGTGGTCAGCCAGGTAATAACATCTGGATTCAGTGTGAGAGAGAACTGTAGGATGGCTGTTATGAGAATGAATTTAGAATATATTGCCAGAGTCCTCAACCCTATAATACCAGGGAGTTTTCAAATGAAATCAAAGGCATCTATGAAACATCTCATAACAACAGATACAATCTATTTATACCTTGTAAATTAAAACCTAAAGTTGGTGTGTGTATTTTTTCGATGTTAAAATAGCCTATACTATCTCCTATCCCAGCTGACTAAATATACAGCTATATGTATGCCATTGACCGGGCAGTCAAATTAGGGAGACTGCAATTGTGTAGCATGTAAAGACAATGCAATATGTTTTTTTTGTTCTTTTTTTTAACGCAGAAGGACCTGGGTTTGATTCCCCCTTTTGTCCTACTTTTCCCCATCTTGTTTCCTGTCTTCACAAATTAGAGAAGTATAGACTAGTATGATTATTTATGAGTTTTCACTGCAAAATAACACAGAAAAAACACTATTTCTGTAATGAGGGAGACTCATCAGGCTCATTAAGATCCATGTGCAGTATTTATTACGCAGCAAGCAGATCGGGATAATAAACAGACAGAAGGTCCAGTACACAGTAATCAGTCCAACCAGGCAAACAAATCCAAAATGTGAAACACAGAGAATAAACAGGAAACAGGCAGAAAGGTAATACACAGGATATACAGATACAGGTAATGTTCGGTGACAAGACAAGACTTTGCAAGGTAGAGTGTGAGTCCTGGACAAATGATCTCAATATGTAATGGCTAGCAGGTGTGTGGAGAGTTCAGAATTCGAGAGGGGGGGAATGGCAGAAGCAGATGTGAAAGTGCCCCCACCCCCCAGGGCCCCCTCGACAAGGGGTAATCGTCGCTTTCTGTGCTTGACCTCGAGGTCTATAATGAGGGTGATTTGGATAACAGCGTGGAAATCAGAGATGAGGTTGGGGTCCAGGAATTCGTCAGTTGCCACCCAAGAATGCTCCTCCAGTCTGTATCCCTCTTAGTCGACCTGGTAGAACATTTGCCGGCCCGACTTTGGGTGTCCAGAAGGGTTGGATGCTATAGGCGATCTGGCCATCAATCTCAAGTGGGAGCAGAGGAACCGGATCGTCCATCGGAGGTTGACCAAAACCACCCACAGGTTTCAGCAGAGATACATGAAATGATATGCGGTAGTTAGTAGGAAGTTGTAACTTATATGAGACAGGGTTAATACATTTGATGATCTTAAAAGTTTCTTGCAGGGTAGACAGAGCTGGAGATTTCAGGTGGACAGCCAGACTCTTTGCCCCAGGCAAAGCAAAGGGAAGGGACGAAGATTCAGCCTGAATCTTCTGTTGACAAATGCCTCATTGCAGATGTACATGGGCAGGGTCCCAGAGTTGATTGCTTCTCTGAAGTAATTGATCGGCAGCAGATAGGTTGGTGGGGTCTCCAGACCATGGAATGAATGGAGGTTGAATCCCCAGCACACATTCAAAAGAGGTCATGCCAGTGGACGGTTTGTGAAATGAGTTTTGTGTGTAATCAGCTCAGGGAAGAGACTGGCTCCAATCAGATTGGTTTTGATGGAAGTATGTAAGTATAAATCAGCTGATTTCCTGATTCAAATTGACTGTTGGATTGAGGATGATAATCAGATGCAAGACTCACACTGATGATCAGTCTCTTGCAGAATTCCTTCCAGATGAATTGAGGGCCCAGGTCAGATACAATGTACTCAGGCAAGCCAAAGAGACAAAACACATGATTGAACAAGGTTTCAGCAGTTTCCAGAGCAGACGGGAGCTTACTGACAGGAATGAGTTGACAGGCTTTAGAAAAACAGCAAATGAGAACCAAGATGGTAGTATTACCTTGCGATGGTGGGAGGTTGATTAGGAAGTCAACTACAAGATGTGACCATGGTCAGTGAGTAATGGTTGAAGTAGACCCACAGGTTGTTGTTTTGAGGACTTCATCTGAGCACATGTGGCGCAGTTGCGGACACAAGTAGATACCTCTGCAGTTAACTTGGGCAACCAGAAACCAATTGAGTTGTGCAATTCTCTCCCGGGCATCCTGAGCTTAGAGAAGTGTGAACTCACTGAATGACATGGGATTGAAGAGCAGATGGCACATAGGTACGATTATCAGGACACTGAGGAGGAGATGTTTCAGTACATTGAGCCTCTGTTATCTCTTCCATGATGTTACAGTGAATGGGAGCTACGATGACAGATGGGTTTAGAATGGAAGTAAGTGTCTCAGAGTGAATGGAATCGGAGTATATATGGAAAGAGCATCTGATTTGATATTCTTGGAGCCTGGGCAATAAGAAACAGAGAATTTAAATCTGGAGAAGAACAATGCCCAACTGGCTTAACGTGGAATGAGTCGTTTGGCAATCTGGATGTATTTGAGATTTTTATGATCACTTAGAACCACAAATGGATGATTTGCTCCCTCTGGCCAGTGTCTCCTTTCCTCGAAAGACACCTTCATGGACAGCAAATTTGTTAATGATGCCTTTTAATATCTCATTCATGAACGATTGCAACACAGAAAGTGAGTTCGAAAGCCCGAAGGGCATGACATGATATTCATAGTGTCCCATGCTGGTTATGAACGTTGTCTTCCACTCATCACCCTCATGGATGTGAGTCAAGTTATAGGCACTGCGCAAGTCCCGCTTGGTGAACACTTTGTCCACTCTAATCTTTTCAAGAGCTGCGGGTACAATGGCAATGGATAAGTGAATTTTACTGTGATGTCATTGAGCTTACTGTAATCAATACATGGGTGTAGACTGCCATCCCTCTTTTCAACGAAGAAAAATCTCACAGCTGCAGGAGAGGTAGAAGGTCAGATGAAGCATAGACGCAGAGCCTCCTCCACATACTTCTCCATGGCCTTGGTTTCTGGAAGAGACAAAGGACATACACGGCTTTCGAGAGGATGTGTACCTGGGAGAAGATCAATGGTGCAATCTTGAGGGCGAAGTGGAGGTAATTCAGTGGCTTTCGTCTTGCTGAACACATAACTCAGGTCTCGATACACTACAGGAACATTGGCAGGGAGGTCTTCACGCTCTCTGTGCAGGTTTGTAGAGAGACAGCATACAGGGCGAGGAGTTTTCAGGTATGCGCATAACAAGAAGGACTCCATTGAATTATATCTCCCTCTCTCCAAGATATTATAGGGTATTATTAATGACCAACCAGGGAAATCCAAGCTTATTGTCACCAGTAATGGGAGATGACAGTTAGTGGGACTCACCAGAGGACGTTTGAAGGTAGAAGCTCCTGAACAATGAGCGCAATCGGCTACCAGAAGACCAAATTCGTCACAGAAAATGACAGGTGGTGTCAGCGTTGATGTTCCATAGGTGTGAGGTACATTTGGCAGACGAGCATGGGTTCAGTAGAGGAAGCAGGGAGTGTCTCGGAAGAATGAGTGAATTGAGCTGATGCCAGTGGTGAGCAAAGAGTTTATCAAATTGTCAATAAGAATGGATAATTGGATGAACTGTTCAAGAGTTAGCTGGTCATCACAGCTCGCCAGCTCAGTTTGGAGAGTCGATGATAATCCTCATCGGTAATGGGCTTTGAGTGGAGTATCAATCCATCCACATTGAGTACCAGCATGCAAAGCATATTCAGCAGCAGAAGTTCCATGTGATACTGCAAGAAAGCAAGCTTCCGCACTCATTCCTCCTAACGGATGCAGGGTTGTTATTCTACACAGTGGTAGCCCATTCCAGTGCACTTCCACACAACAAATTAATGACAAAGGCGAACTTGGCTTGTTTGGAAGGAAAAGTATGAGCCAGCAGTATTAAGTAGAGTGAACACTGGAGCATGAATCCATTGCAGCAACCCAGGGTGCCATCAAAATACACAATGCACAATGCAATGGTAAACATTGGCAGAAGTGAGCGCTGTGTGAGGGTTGGAAGCAGAAACTGGAGGACTGGGCGTCACAGGAGCTTGTGCTGCATTTGGTTAGCAGAGATGGCAAAGCACTTCTTCCATAGTGGTAGACGAAAGGTAAGCTGTTGGTGATGCTCACCTAACATGGCGGCTTGTGTAGCCAGTGTGGTCTGCCCTGCTGCCTCTACTGAATCTGTTGGCAGCAAAGTCTTCTTTAATGAGGGAGACTTATCAGACTCATTAAGATCCATATGCAGTATTTATTATGCAGCAAGCAGATCAGGGTCGTTAACAGGTAGAAGGTCCAATACACAGTAATCAGTCCAACCAGGCAAACAAACCCAAAATGTGAGACACAGAGAATAAACAAAAAACGGGTAGCGAGGTAATACACAGGATATACAGATCAGGCAGGTAAATAACACTCAGTAATGTTTGGTGACAAGACAAGACTTAAAAGGAGAGTGTGAGTCCAGGACTATTTATAGTGATCTTAATGAGTAATGAATGGCGGGTGTGTGGAGAGTTCAGAATTAGGGTGAGGGTTTCCTCTGCTGGTGCAGAGGGGGAATGGCGGAAGAAGATGTGATAACTGCAAATGACATTGCAATTTTTGAGCAAAGCTGCAGCAAATTAAATCATTTTGAGGAACACAAAACACCATAAGATGTTAGAAACCAGACTCACTGTGGGGGCCAGTTCCCCTCTGGCTAACATCATGAATATAATGTAAATATTACTTACGTATAGTTAAAGTCATGGTTTAAAATTATTAAACTAAGTAAGCGTTAAGGGTCAGTGTTTAAACATCGATTTTGTTAGAACTGTAAGGTTAATGACCAATGTCTTTGAAGTCCATCCTGGATTAACTGCAGAAGTTCATATAGATGCAATTGTCCTTGTTAATTGGCTGATGAAGGCTTTTGTTTGGCAATTGTTAGTCTATTCATTCCATTTCAAGATCGTAGTCCATCAGTAGACCGATATGATGCAGGCAGAGATCAGGGATGTGAAACGCAGTTCAATCTGGCCGGTAATTTCGGAGAGGTTCGGTGTGGTCCATCCTAAATCCAAGGTTCAGACAATGGCATATGAAGTATCCCATGTCTTACGGTTGGAGTTGGCAGTTGGCAACTTTAAAATAGACTGTAGTGATGTTTGGCTGCATTGAGTCATCATCATTCAGCGACACTTAGCAGTGGAGTCCAACACGAAGCAGGAATAGTGCTGGATCCACCCGGTTCTGGTGACCTCAGGATAGGTGTCCTGAGGTTGAGACAGGGAAACAAATAAAATAATATTAGCATAGATACCATTCAATTTATTACAGAGTTATATATCATGATCAATGTTTCTGGTTCCGGCAGACCCAACTAAAGCAGCTTAATTGTGGGTTGGAGGATATTGGAGGATAAATTAGATGTATGCCTTTCTAAATAGATGAGTCTTTAGTCTAGACTTAAACTGAGGGAGTCTGTCTGCATCTCAAACAGTGTTAGGGAGACTATTCCATAGTTTAGGAGACAAATGTGAAAAGGATCTACCTCCTTTTGTGGATTTTGATATTCTAGGAACTAACAGGCCAGAATTGTTCGATCGTAATGAACGTGATGGAATATAGCGTGGTAGAATGTCACTTAAGTACTGCGGTGCTAGACAATTCAAAGCTTTGTACTTAGGTAACAGAATTTTAAAATTAATACGGAATTTAACAGGTAGCCAATGTTACGATAATAAAATGGGGCTAATAAGATCATATTTCTTGGTTCTCATTAGCACTCTGGCTGCTGCATTTTGAACCAATTGAAGTTTATTTATTGATCTTGCTGGACATCCTCACAGTAATGCATTACAATAATCTAGTCTGCAGGTCATGAATGCATTAATTAGTTTTTCGGCATCAGCAACAGAGAGCATGTGCCTTAATTTAGCAATATTTCTTAGGTGGAAGAATGCTGTTCTAAAAACATTGGTTATTTGATTTTCAAAGGACAGATTGGGATCAAACATAACACCTAAGTTTTTCGCTGTTGAAGATGATGTAACAGTACATCCATCGAGAGTCAAATTATATTGTAGTGGCTTATTTTTTTGGTCCAATAATTAGTACCTCTGTTTTGAGTAGAAGGATAGTAAGGAGTCACAATAATAAGGAAAATGTGTTGCCGCAAAATCTTGTAGTGACTGAAAAGAGCAATGCTAAAACAGTGTAAATGCAGAGAAGGTGATAAAACCATGCAATATCCTAAAATGTATTAAAAATTTACCATTTCCAGGTCATTATAATGTACTAACATGTCTGACAGAGTTAAGGCAAGTACACATGGCTGGATTATGACAGCACATAGCTTCCTCCAACATTAATAGATGCAGACACATTTCACACTAATGGTAAACACCCATCTAAACTTTCTACCTTTCATTTACAGATAAATATGTGTGTTTTGCAGCTGTTATGCTACTTAAACAAACATTGACGCCTCCCGATCATATTCCATGTGAGCAGTGTATGTTCAAAGCAAGTCAGGGTAGACAGCCACCTTAGGGATGCCACCTCACGAAAGTTTGTCTTCATGCCTGCTCTCTTTTATTTTAAGATTTTGTATTTATTATAATTTTTTATAGCAAAGGTGTGCAACTCCTTCAGATGTCACAATTGCTGGCAGATTAAACAGGTATAGGTAGTAGAATAGCAACATGATATTTAGCCAATTATAAATTATATATATATATTTTTTTAGCCCATATTATGCTAATTTACAGGTTCATAATTTTATTTTGGGGGTCTACTAGAATAGGTTTACATGCTTTATTGTTAAAAAAACAAACAAAAAAAAAAAACATTATTTTTCTTATACTGTACATTGCTGGAACATCTAGTTTCATCCACTTCTGAAACGCTCTGGTTTAGCTCCTGTCCCTCACCCCGCCCTTTCTGAAAAGCCCAGTCTGCTCTTATTGGTCAGATGGCCAAGTCTGTTGTGATTGGTCAACCTTGTGCCAGAAATGTAACAACCCTTATCGTAAACACTATTGTAACTACGGTAACAGTGGCATCGGTCTTTGTCTTTGAGTCTGAGTCTGCTAATGAAAGTTTTGAAGAACAAGCTTATCGACCCGAACCACCTTCGCAAGCACAACTTGAGCAAGACATTTCACAGTGGTAATTATTTTTTTTTTTGTAGCTTTCTTACAAGTACACTGTTCATAACCTAACAAAGCTTGAAAGACACGTAGTGCATCTAAGTTAGTCATCTTTTGCTGGAATGGGTGTAGCCAAACTTTTTTTCACCCAAGCTATGAATGGAGAATGGATGCTTAAACCAGATTAGTGAGCAAATTAGCCGTGGACTACTGTGGATGGTGGACGTAACATTACAGCTTGTAATTATAGAATTATATAAGACTCTTGAGAAGAACCATTTTGTTACACAGTTAAGGTAAAAGCCGCCACAGATGAATAGTAAAACTTTACCAAAACAATAATGTTACATAGCAAGTTAGCAGAGCACTAACGTGGATTGCAGATGTAAAATTTCAGATCTCCACACTTGATCACTATTCATGATAGTAAGGACGCCAAACAGTCTGTATAATTCTACACAACTGTAGGTAAAAGTGGGCCTGCAGGTGATTAGCAAAACTATTTCAACACAATAACATTAGCAAGCAGGTTAGCAGAGGCCTACAGCTGTGCATTGGGTGAACAGAACAATAGGAAACTCGACATTTGAACACTTGGTAGCAGATAAATTAAGCTAATAGTCAAGCATACATACAGATTGTGATCCTGAAGCACCAGATTGTCCCAACAAAGTGTGAACTGCACCATCTTTCAGGAGTAACTGTCTTGATAATCCGGTGTAAGGGGGTTAAAGGGAAATGAGGAGGCAAGAACCGGCTTAACAATATAAACCATATTTTAATGATCAACTTAACCAAAAACACACAATCATAACCTCACACAGGGCAGCTGCCTGTAATTCTCTCTCTATCTAACTGTCGTCACCGGCTGGCTTTATTCCTCGCGTGCCCCATCAGGCTGATTGAGCTGAATCTAGTCACCATACACACAAATGTTACAAAGGTTTCTATACTTCTTCAAAAATGAACAAAGAGATGTTAGTGAGTTAGCTGTGTATGAAGCAATGTTTATAATGCAATTTCTCTATATGTAGTCTTGAAAAGGTTTTGTTCAAGCTGTCAAACTGCAAAAAGAGATACTTGTTAATGAAAATACATTGTGCAGGCTATATCTATAGATAGATACCTATACCCAATATATCATTATATAATGGCTAGATTAAATAATTTATGTCCTTGATAATGATCTGTCATTTTTCATTAACCTATTAACTTTAATTTATATATATATATATATATATATATATATATATATATATAATTGTCAATATTGTATCGGCTTACATGTTATGAGCTGGCATAGAAAATGTTTATTGGTATTAGAAAATTAAATCAATTGTTTTTTTTAAAAAGTGTCTAGGATTAGCCACTGTAATTTTAGTTTGATTCATCTTTCATCTTGAATGGCACTGGATCGTCAGATTCATTCAAGGATGAAAATCACAAAAAAGATTTACATTTACATTTTGAGACCAGATAATTACCACTATTGAAAAGCACTTTACACAAAATGGATGATGATTTGTCCTTGATTACCACTAAAATCCTTTTTGCTGAAGTCCATCATAATAAAAACAATTAGCCTTCGTTTTCCCCTCCAATTAGCCAGGAACATTTGTAAGCATCAGGCATGTCTTTATGTTCCTATGTGCATGTCAACAACCAACTATCAGTCCTATGCTTAACACAAATAAAGTGACTGTGAAAGACGGATTCATAAATAGCCTTCCCAATTAGTTATGCTTGACTTTTATTCTGCTCCCATTGTGGACACCACATGGTTTTGCAGTGGACAAATAGCAGAGCTAGAATGGAATGTCATTGGGGTCAAAATGCCATTGTTGATGTTCTCACCTTGAAAGAAGGACCAGTGGAGAGTTTTACATGCTCCAGGCACCATCTGGTCTGACTGAGGATGAACTGACAGCACTGATTCAGACCATCTGACATTGTTAAGACCAGGCTGCGAGATTCACTATTTATATATCAAGCATTGACGGACAACATACTTGTACTCTCATTGGCAAAAAGCACTCATACATGGAAGTGCTCATGCACACACAGTGAGGATTGCTGCATTGACAGCTTGGAAAGCGGCTGTGTGCGTTGAAGGTAAGCATCAAAGTTCAATGGCACTGTGCTGTGTGTCTAAGCTGTAAATCATGTGTTTCAAGGAATTCTTGAAAATATGAAAAATGCAAGGACAACCTATGTAAGCACAATGTTTCCAGTTAAGGATTTCCAGGTACTTATACCAGTGTCGTAATCGGATCTGATACCGCGTTCACATAGCTGTACTAGTTAAAATACTCTGATACCAAAAACCTATACCACCTGACGAATGAATGTCAAGTCAAAATTGTGGTGTGTCCAACTGTAATTATTACAGAGCAAAGGCTGTAATTTAATTTAAAAAAAAACACATCTTCTGCATGTGTGCAAAACTGAATTTGTAAAACACAACATCACGTTCAGCCTCATCAGGTAACCTCAAGTGTACGCTTGTGCGTAGTAGATGACAGAGAGTAGAGCTTGCTTTCACCTTGCAGTGTGCAGCACACACATACTATGCATTTATTTCATTAATTTGTAGCCTTTTGCCATTTAATAATCACATTGGGTGATGAAGCAAACTGCTTTTCACATATGTGCAGCTGTCGCTGAAAACAAGCAAACTGGAAGAGCTTCACTCAGTTTGCACCAACATGTTATTTAAAAAAAAGGACAGAAATATTTCACTGCTTTGTAGTTATATAATATTCACTATAATAATAATAGAAAATCAATGATAATTGTAATATATTTAAGCAATATATCACATATGTGATGTCTATTGTAGAGCATTTTATTTGATGAAAAAAAAAACTCTTATGGTGTATTTTGAATTGTGCTGTGGGGATCTGTCTAAAAGTCTTTATATGCTAAAAATAACTGTCTATTTGCACCCCAGTGTAGATAGCATCTGCCACACAGTGCAGCTATATGCACCCAAATAGATCTTTGGTTGTTGCTGCAGTGTAGTGGGGGGGGGGGGGGGGGGGGGGGGGGGGGGGGGGTGAAGGTAGAGTGAGAATGTGTAGTTTTGTCCAAGTCTGATTTCCTGATTCCACTCTTAATATTTACTACTAATTAATTAGTATCTACCATGAATTGCACTAGAGTTGGGGTGCAAATAGCATCAGCCTAAAAATGTAAATGGTAATGTTGTAATTTAAAGAAAAAGTTTTTAAGTTTTAATTAATTTGTTTGGACACCCTTTTGATTATAAAATGTAATTAAACAGTTGAATACGAAAGAAAGAAAAAAACAGAATTTCTGAAAAAATAAAAGAAAGAAATTATTTGGAAAAATATAACATTTCATAGGGCCCTAAATGTTAAACAACAGAGAAGCTTCTGCTCATAAAAAGTACCTTCCCCTATCATCCTTAATCCTTATTGAGTAAAGGACAGCCTTTACATATTAGCTATTAATATATCTTTTGTTTTGTTTTTTTGTAAAATGTTACATTTGTGACCATGTGAGTGCTAAAAATGTTACTGTTATTACTGTTTTTATCTTATTATTTTTATAAATAATGTCTTTTGAGTTTCACTTGCTGAAACTAAGAAAGGTAGTAGGCCAGCTGGTTTTTTTCTTTTTTTTTTATAAACAATTTTTCTGTGAAATTTTAAATTTTTTATAATTTCTTACTTTTAATTAATTACTTTAGTGTTTTTTTTGTTGTTTTCATAACAATTTCTGACACATAATAAACATGCTGTGCTCAAATCATCAGTGTCAGTATTGTATTTGAATACTGAAACAAAATACATTTTAAAAAAGTATGGTATCTGAAACATACTCAGACTCAAAGGTAGTGTTAAACCCGGAGGTTGTGTTTATTCAATAGAGTGACTCAGAGAAAGAGATGCAGTCAGTGAGGCGATGACTTTGGGACAAGGAACATCTACGATGGAGGGTAGCGCTTGGGTTATCGCCCTTGGAGTGAATGAGTGCAGAGCTTGGGCGAGCGTGGAGCTTAGGCTGACGTCACTGGAGTGAATGAGCGTGGAGCTAGTGAATGAGCACAGAGCTTGGACGAGCGTGGAGCTTGGGCTGACGTCACTGGAGTGAATGAGCGTGGAGCTAGTGAATGAGCGCAGAGCTTGGACGAGTGTGGAGCTTGGGCTGACGTCACTGGAGTGAATGAGCGTGAAGCTAGTGAATGAGCGCAGAGCTTGGACGAGCGTGGAGCTTGGGCTGACGTCACTGGAGTGAATGAGCGTGGAGCTAGTGAATGAGTGCAGAGCTTGGACGAGCGTGGAGCTTGGGCTGACATCACTGGAGTGAATGAGCGTGGAGCTAGTGAATGAGCGCAGAGCTTGGATGAGCGTGGAGCTTGGGATGACGTCACTGGAGTGAATGAGCGTGGAGCTTCGGTGATCACCGTTGGAGTAGAAGAGCGAGGAGCTTGGGTTGTCGACACTAGAGTGAAGGAGCGTAGAGCTTGGAAGATCGATACAGGAGCAAAGGAGCGTGGAGATCAAGGTCAGAGTAACAAGGAAATGAGTCCGTATACACTAACGAGACCAGACCAAGAGTGAGGGGTGAACGGAGTATTTAAGGAATGGAGCTGAAACAAACAACAGGTGCAGGTGATCAGTAATTAGTGGAGAGGGAACGTAGAGTGTTAAAGCAGGGAAAGACAGGAAGATCTGTAACATTACTCCCCCCCCCTTTTAAATGGGCGACTCCTGGTGCCCAAAGACAGAGAAAGGGAGGAAAACAGGGAAGGACAGATCCCTGGAGGAAGGTCAGAGACTGAGAGGCGGGCTTCAGGACAGGGAATGGCTCAGGAGGCCTGGGAGGTGGCCACAGGACAGGGAATGGCTCAGGAGGCCTGGGGTCAGGAGGCCTGGGAGGCGGCCTCAGGACAGGGATCGTGTCAGGTGGCTAGGGAGGTTTCGTGGGCGATGCCGTGGAAGGCGGAGCCAAGGAAGGTTCAAGGGGTGGATCCATTGAGGACTCTAGGGGCAGAGCCGGAGAAGGCGGAGCCATGGAAGGCGGAGTCTTAGATGACGTAGCCATGGAGAACTCTGGGAGCGGAGTCGTGGAAGGCGGCGCTATGGAGAATTCTGTGGGTGAAGCCGTGGAAGGTGGAACCAAGGAGGGCGGAGCCATGGAAGGCGGAGCCATGAAAGGTGGTGTCGTAGAAGACGGAGCTATGGAGAACTCTATGGGTGAAGCCGTGGAAGGCAGAGCCGTGGAAGGCGGAGCCAAGGAGCACTCTAAGGGCGAAGCCGTGGAAGGCGGGACCATGGAGGGTCCGAGAGGCAAAGCCCCGGAAGGCTCGGGAGGCGGAGCCGTGGAAGGCCTGGGAGGCGGAGCCCTGGAAGGCTCGGGAGGCGTGGAAGACTCTGGCAGAAGCTGGGGAGAAGGTGCCCGCTTCCTTCGCGTTCTTCTCTTTCCAACAGGGGGCGGTCTGGGAGGGTTGAGGCTACAGGCGCTGGCTCTGGGATGGTCGAGGCTACAGGCGCTGGCTCTGGGGCGGTCGAGGCTACAGGCGCTGGCTCTGGGGCGGTCGAGGCTACAGGCGCTGGCTCTGGGGCGGTCGAGGCTACAGGCGCTGGCTCTGGGGCGGTCGAGGCTACAGGCGCTGGCTCTGGGGCGGTCGAGGCTACAGGCGCTGGCTCGCTGACCATGGCAGGCATGGGCTCTGGCTCGCTGACCGTGGCCGCTACTGTTGGCTGCAGTAGTGAAACGACCACGGGCAACAGAATAGGCAGAGCCCCCCAAAAAAACTATTTAAGGCATTAGAAGGCCTGGAGCATCCACTATAACCCTCTAGGAGCAGAGCGAAAACTGGTAATTTAACCAAGTCAGGGAAAAAGGGCAGTGAGGGTAAATGAAGGATAAGGGTGGTAGCAATATATTTAACCAGGGGGAGGTTCCCTACCTCAGGAAGCATCATGGGTCGATATAAATTTAACCCCATACCAAAGATGGGCTTGAGGTGTAAATCTGAAAGTCCTGTGATAGCTGCGAGGCGAAGGAACTTGGCAGAATACTCCAGAAGGGGGAGATCCTGCCTGAAGAGCTCCAGGAAAACCTGTGTAGGGTCCATATCCGAAGTTTTCTTTTCTGGACTGGTCTTCTGTAACATATACTCAGACTCAAAGGTAAACCCAGAGGTTGTGTTTATTCAATAGAGTGACTCAGAGAAAGAGATGCAGTCAGTGAGGCGATGACGGGACATCTACGATGGAGAGTAGCGCTTGGGTTATTGCCCCTGGAGTGAATGAGTGCAGAGCTTGGGCGAGCGTGGAGCTTGGGCTGACGTCACTAGAGTGAATGAGCGTGGAGCTAGTGAATGAGCGCGGAGCTTGGACGAGCGTGGAGCTTGGGCTGACTTCACTGGAGTGAATGAGCGTGGAGCTTCGGTGATCACCGTTGGAGTAGAAGAGCAAGGAGCTTGGGTTGTCAACACTAGAGTGAAGGAGTGTAGAGCTTGGAAGATCGACACAGGAGCAAAGGAACGTGGAGATCAAGGTCAGAGTAACAAGGAAATGATTCCATATACACTAACGAGACCAGAACAAGAGTGAGGGGTGAACAGAGTATTTAAGGAGTTGAGCTGAAACAAATGACAGGTGCAGGTGATCAGTAATTAGTGGAGAGGGAACGTAGAGTGTTAAAGCTGGGAAAGACAGGAAGATCTGTAACAGTATCGGTATTGAAAAGAATGGGTACTTGTACTTGCTTGCCAAAATGTTTTTTATATGGACATCCCTAATACCAGTAAACAATGTTTGCTCTTAATAGTAATCATACATTTACAACAGAACCTAACAAGTTAAAAAGTAGCCAAAAACAAATTTTCATGCACAACATTGCTTTTTGACTAATGATTCTCATTGAATCAAAAATTCTCAAAATTTGACATAGCCATACAACAATGGGCTAAATATACATTGCACAAAGTGACCCAAACCCAGGTGATGCTGTAATTCAGTCTGCTATTCAGGGCATCTGTGAGAGAAATGTGTAGTGCCACACTTCAGAACACATGGCTCCTATAGCCCCTGCCAAATTATTTTCGCAGCAAACAGTTTATTGTTTTCTCTGAGCAATTTTTTTCTTGAACAATTCTTGCGAATCCCTCAAGGAAATTGTCAAACCGAGGCAGAGAAGAGCATATCATGAAGTGTGTCTTGATGACAGATGGCATTTTCACAAGCTCTGGCAAAACTTGCCCCTCTGCTGGAACACCAGCTAATTGCTGAAGTGGTAACCATCATGAAGTAAGTCACAACTAACCTTTAGTCTGTCTGGATTTTGACAGTAGAAGTGTAATTGTCAGGGGGAAAAAGAAAAGAAAAGAAAAGAAAAAGGCACAGGGCAAAAACGTACTAAAGTTTGCTCAGAAAAGCTGCCTTATATTTAGGCAAATATAAAATTATATTGTGGTAAATTTTTTTTAATAAAATTCAAGGAATTCTTATAAGTCAGTGTAAAGGGAACCTTGGAAAGTAGGAGGCAAGAACCGGCTTGACAATATAAATTATATTTTAATGGTAAACTGATCCTACAAGACACACACACAATGGTCAGCTGCCCATAAACATTCTCTCTCCGTCGTACCACAGTCCTTTATCCCTCTCGGAGGCTGATTAGCCTGATAAGGGACTGGGTGTGTAAAATCACAACCTGGCCCCGCCCTCCGCCCTGTCACAGTCAGTACTTTCTTTTTAGTGACTGTTACAAAATTAAAACATAATATCGTCAATGTAAACAAGAGAATATGTACAGTAGTTACCTTTAATGAATAGTTCACCCAAAATTACAATTCTCACATAATTTACTGAACTTTTTGGCATTTCAAACTCATATGACTTTCTTTCCTCTGCAAAGCACAAAGACATTTTGGTAGAGATATGATGAAATATATCCATTCAAAGCAAGAAAATAGGGTCCAAACTTTCAAGCTCCAAAAAGGGCACAAAGTCATCATAGAGGCAATACATATGACTTTTAATCTATGCCATCTGAAGCCATACTAAGTGATATAATCTATAGTCATAGATTATATTTCCACCAAAATATCTTCATCAGGAAAGTAAGTGAAACGAGTTTGAGATAGGATAAGGGTGAGTAAATGATGAAAGAATTATAATTATGGGGTGAACTATTACTTTATGGATCTTTTTCCCATATAAAGCACACACATCTCCTAGGTTTCTGTTTAAGAGTATTTCATCTGGAAATCACAACATTCTAATTGACATTTGCTAAACATCTTAAAAATATCAGATTTACCAACATTCTAAATCATAAACATCTCAAAGATGTTGCTGAATATCTTATTGACGTTCGAGAGGAAATGTCAAATAAACATATTGCAGATGAGCAAACAACCTAAAAACTAAGTTTCCCAGATGTAAACACACACATAAAATAGATGTCTGATAGATGCAAATATGCTTTCAAGGTTCCGATCTTTGCTGGTTTAACCTAAAATTGACCTAGAATATAACCTAGAATATGCACGTTAAACGTTTAATGCACAGATTGATTCAATCAGTTTTAATCTCTGTTCTATATTGAAGATGCACTCAGTAACTTTTTTTCATGTCATCTTGGACTTACAGTGACAACTAGTGGTGTGCATGCGGCATCATTCAAAAGCAATAGTTTTCATTTACAGTTGTTATTGTAGAAATTTAATAGAAATGTATTCATTATCAGTAGTGATGGGTTGTTCACGAACGAGCTGGCTCTTGTAGGTGAACGTTGGGAGCCAGCTTACATATCAGAAGAGCCAGTTCGCATACCAGAAGAGCCGAATCTATTTATAAAAATATTTTAAAAAATTAAGATATGAATAATCAAATGATATAAATGAATATAATTATCTAATTCAAAGAACAAAAATGAAATAAAATAATATAGGCCTAAATGGTCAAGCACACACACATTCGTTCTGACAGCCTACCTTTTGTTCCTGTCAATCAGACATGCAGTGTCAACCAATGAACCAATGATGCGTGAAGGAGGGCGGAGCCAACTCACTCACAGACACACAGAGAGAGGAAGGACAGCTGTGAAAACAACAGCTGGAAAGTGGAAAATAAATCGGAAGCACAGTAGCATTTGGATGCATTTTAATAATGTAGACAATGTTAGATCACAGTGTAGAATTTGCCAAAATAAAATTTCATTTAAAGCCAGTTCTACAAACAACCTACACCGACATATGCAAACTGTGCAACCTAATCATTTAATCAGAATTTTTTTTAACATCAATCATAGTCAAACTATCGCAAATTGTTTGACTTTTAAAAATACAAAACATTTATTTTTTAAAGAGTTGTTAGGGAGCCAAAAGAGCCGGATTGTTTGGCTCAGCTCACCAAAAAGAGCCGGCTCTTTTGCCTCCCAAACGGCTCTTTAAAAAATACATGTTTTGTATTTCTCACTGAAAAGAGTGGGAATGCCAATCACTAATAATCAGCCATGATTAAAATGATTGAAAGTGTCCAATAACAAGACGGTTATTGGATTGAGCAAGTAGAATTCAGCTGGTTGTGTGAGTTCCAAAAACGTTCCAAAAAACGAATTATCGCAATACTTTATCTCTATGTTTGATTTAGAACGGGCAGAATTCTTGATCTATCGACTTATAGATAAAGTTAAACTTTATTGTTATCTTCTAATAAAAATGTTACTGTAAAAATCAATGACAGCTGTAACTAATCAATTCTGGCAAGTGGTAAAGCAGGATAATCCATGGCTAGGTGTGAATTAAATGGTTTGAATGCACTTCACGGAGGGGAACTCTTCGCCTCCACATTCTCCACGATTTAAAATTATTTAAAACACACCTAACAGTGTATTTTGCCTTAAATAAATACAATTTTTGACTTGTATATTGTGGCACGGTGGAGGGCGGGGCCGGGTCGTGACTCAACACGCCTGGTCCCGTATTAGGCTAATCAAACCTGGAGAGGGTTAAAGGCCGACCGTGTAGGAGGTGCATGAGAGAGAGATTGCTCACGGACATGTCCGTCGTCCTATGTGTTTGTCTTTTGAGTTTTCCATTAAAACTATCATTTATATGTTAATCCGGTTTCCCGCCTCTTCCTTGCCCGTGAGCCTGAACTGTTTTACAAATATAAACAAGTTCAGTCATGCCAACTCTCTGAAAGATTTAGCATGTGAATGTGGGTATGACATAGCTAGTAATAGGATATTGGTCTTGGTGGATTAGATCTGCTATGCTGCTGCTGCAGAGCAAGTACGAAGATTTGCTACTGCTAGAAAAACTCATACATTTGGTGTTAACATGAGGACATGCTGCTGCACAAAGAGACAAAATGAAAGACATGCTTCATTGAGCATGTGTTACATGCTGCAAATATAGACATCTAGACTGATCTAGGCAGGTGGAAGCTGGGGTGGAGGTGGGTTTCAGTGAAAACTCACAGCACACAGCAAAGAAACCAGCTTAACTGCAAAATTGAGAATTTAAATAAAACAGGAGATAGACACAATATGATTGGCCCAAAAACAAGACAGAGCCAATTGGCTTAACATGTCACATTTGAGTGAGCTGATTGGCTAACAGATAACGAGACAAAGAACCTATAAGCTTGCAGCTCATTGAGTTCATAGTTGTCAATTCTGTTGTCCTTAAGCCATTTTGCCACAAATTTGGAGGTATGCTTGGTGTCATTGTCCATTTGGAAGATCCATTTGCGACCGAGCTTTAACTTCCTGGCTGATGTCATGAGATGTTGCTTCAATATATCCACATATTTTTCCATCCTCATGATACCATCTGTTTTGTGCACCAGTCCCTCCTGCAGCAAAGCACCAACACATGATGCTGCCACCCCCATGCTTCACGGTTGGTAGGGTGTTCTTCAGCTTGCAAGCCTTACCCTTTTTCCTCCAAACAACTTATGGCCAAACAGTAAAATGTTTGTTTCATCAGACCAAAGGACATTTCTCCAAAAAGTAAGATATTTCTCCCAATGTGTACTTGCAAACTGTAGTCTGGCATTTTAATGGCGGTTTTGGAGCAGTGGCTTCTACCTTGCTGAGCAGGCTTTCGGGTTATGTTGATATAGGACTCGTTTTACTGTGGATACAGATATTTGTCTACATGTTTCCTCCAGCATCTTCACAATGAACTTTGCTGTTGTTCTGGGATTTATTTGTACTTTACACACCAAATTACATTCATCACTAGGAGACAGAATGCACCTCCTTCCTAAGCAGTATGATGGCTGCATGTTCCCATGGTGTTCATACTTTTGTTTGTATATGTGTGTAAAGGCTTGACATCATTTTCAGGATAATTTTCCAAGCTGCTTAAAGGCACAGTTAACTTAGTGTAAGTAAACTTCTGACCCACTGGAATTGTGATATAGTCAATTAAAAGTGAAACTATCTGTCTGTTAAAAATTGTTGGAAAAATGACTCCAACATTTGTCATGCCAAAACGTCTCGGGTTACATGTGTAACCCTTGTTCCCTGAAAAAAGCGGAAAGAGATGCTGCGCTATTCTAAGCACTTTGGGAACGACCCTAGTCATGACCGAGCTGTGAATATGTGTGTAACACGTCAATGAACATTGACTGGAATTTATAGCCTCGGCTGATGTGATCATTAGACGCACCTGAGGCCAGGCTATAAATGGATACATCACCAGGTGTCGTCAGATAATTCTTTTTGAAGAGCAGTCCTGGGACGCCCCAGTGCGGCAAAGAAGTGCAACATCTCGTTCTGCTTTTTCAGGGAACAAGGGTTGCACATGTAACCCGAGACGTTCCCTTTACAAAAAGCTTCACTTATGATGCTGCGCTTTGCTAAGCGCTTTGGGAACGCAATACCCACGCCTCCGCACTGGGGCTGTCCGGACCCCTACGGTTGTGCAGTGTGCTCACAAGAACGCGAGAGGTCTCGGACACGAGCTTGAGATGTCGACTCAAGGGCATAAGCGCCCGGAGTAACAAACATCTAACCATAAAATTTGATTAATGTGTGCGGAGAGGACCAGCCTGCCGCATCACAAACTTGTTCAGGCATGAGCGGAGATGTTGACTCAAGGGCATAAGAGCCCAGAGTAGCAAAGCATCTAACCCATAAAGTTCGATGAATGTGTGCGAAGAGAACCCAATCGCAACACAAACTTGTCATAAAAACTGATGAATGTGTGCGGAGAGGACAACCTGCCGCATCACAAACTTGCTGCAGAGGGAGACCTCTAGCCAAGGCTTTAGAGGAGGAGAGCCCTCTCGTAGAGTGCGCCCTAAAACCTACTGGCGAAGCTTGTCCGCGCGCCTCGTAGGCCCGTGCAATAATGTCCCTCACCCAAAGTGACATAGTCTGCCAGGAGGTGACCGCCCCCGGTCACGGCTCCCAAGTGAAGAATTGCTGCCCTGACTTTACACCACTAGCAAATGCAGTGGACATAAGTCTGAAGGGTACAGACTAGACAAAGTCTGAGAAGTCTTAGCTGCTCCGGCGTTACAAATGGCAGGGAACAGAAGGCTTAGAAAACAACCGGCCAAGGGTCGCACCTTGGGCAGGCAGTTAGGGTTAGGGTGCAAAGAATGCTTTTGGTCATAGCTGGGGCAAACTCTAAACAGGCCGGCAAAAGAGACAGAGACAGATATAACTGTCCTGAGTGACAGGAGCTTGCCCTGGGCCCTAAGGAGAATCTGACGCGTCAGAAGTACAGCTGACAAGAACGTGGATCTCCCTGATGATTTATGTAAGAGGCTACCACTGTATTGTCCACCCACACCAAGACATGGCAGCCTCAGGAGGAGGTATTTCAGGGCCAGAAATACAGCCATCAACCCGAGACAGTGACTGTGACAACCGAGCTGACGACCCTCCTATCCCCTTAAGATGGACGACCACTTAAGGCCGCTACCCCGCCTGTCAGGGAGGCGTCTGTCGTTAGCAACCTGCGACAACAAGGCGCACCTAGTGTGGGACCCAAGGCAGAAAACCAGTGTCTGAACCACATAGAAAGGGAACGAAGCCTGAGGCGCGTAACCCTTATTAGCCTAGGGGTTTTGGCCCTTGGAAGAAAACCCCTGGTTTTGAGCCACAACAACAACGGTCTCATGAGCAGAAGGTCCAGAGGGATCACCGAGGACGCGGTTGCCCTGAGACCTGGAAATTGTTGATACTGATAACAGTGCAACCTTGGCCTAGACTGACTTTGCTCAGGGTGATCTGAATGGACTCAATCCTAGCGGGAGACAGTTGTGCCCACATTGTGATTGAACTCCATACGATGCCCCGATAGACAGTGTTCTGGGTGGGAGAGATGACGCTTTTCTTGGCATTGTGCCCCAACCCCAGAGAAACAGATGAGCTAAGACGATGTCCCTGTGCTGAACTGCCAGTTCCTGGAACTGCGCTAGGATCAGCCAGTCGTCTACATAATTCAGAATGCAGATGCCCCGGAGTCACAAGGAGCCAGCGCTACATCATGCATTGTGAATGTGCGGGTAAAAAGGGCTAGGCCAAATGAAAGAACCTGACACTGGAAGACTTCGCGCCCGGAAGCGAACCTCAGGAACTTTCCATGTTGTGGCAGAACTTCTAAATGAAGTATAGAAGTGCATCATAAGATCGATGGTGACCAGCCAAACGAGTTGTAGGGCTTGAGACACGACCGTCTTGATAGGCATCATCTAGGACTTGAACACCCATGGGCAGTTCAAGCTTTAAGATCTAAGCCAGACGCCACCCCTCACGCCACCTCCTCCATGGGAAACGGGAAGTATTTAGTGTAATAACCTAACTCTCTCTCTGGAGGGGGAACACATACCATGGCCCCTTTAACCAGGAGATTTTTTTTTTTTATTTATTTTTTTTTACATAAAAAGAAATCCGGTTTACGATAGCGAGACCACGCCGTTGAAACACGGAAAGGCGGCTAGTGAATTAAATCCTGACGCCCTTTTAAGACCCACAGCAAAGAAAGATATCTGGCAGAAGTTTCCACGCTGCCAGGATCTCTGAGACGGGTATTAGGGGTTTTCGAGTGTTTCGCGTCCTGAATAAAATGCAGGAACAGCGAAAACACCCAATTTTGATGGGAGCCTCTGCCACCCGAAACACCAAGAGGTGGCGGGAATGGAGGGGCTTCGAGGGGGTACCGGGAGGGGTGAAGTGAAACACGCACCCCGTCCCGAGGGGAGCTGCCCCCTAATTTAGGTGCAAGACCATCAGGATTTTCTCTTTCTAGAAATTATAGTCCTGAGGTCTTGCTTCGGGGGCTGCCGAGGGCGGCGAGACTGTCCCCAATCCCTGGGAGGAGGAGCATGACTCACCACGCTTTGCCTTTGAGCCTCCCTTCTAACAGGACCGAGGCGGGTCTGGGGGGCCGAATGACCCGCCCCCTGAGTGCGGCAAGGGAGGAACTGCCCAAAGGCAAATTTGTCTCCAAATAGGCCAGTGGGCGAAACCGGAGCATCAAGAAGGGAATTTTTGTCCCTGTCTTTGATGCCCGAAAGGTTGAGCCAAAGATGCCTCTCTGCGGTTACCAAGGCAGACATAGACCGGCCAATAGCACGAGCTGTTTGCTTGGTCGTGTGGAGAGAAAGATCTGTGGCCTGGCGGAGCTCAGTGAAGGCTTGCTCGCCGAGCACAGAACCAACACTCAGGTCGTCCAGGAGGTCAGCCTGGTATGCCTGTAAAACAGCCATAGTGTGCAGAGCAGCACCAGCCTGACCTGCTGCTTGATAAGCCCTTCCCACTAGAGTGGAGGTTTTGAGGGGAGAGAGGGCTTCTTAAGCGACGATGCCGAGCCCGGCGAGAGATAGCCCGCAAGCGTCTCTTTGACCAGCGGCATCGCTGAATACCCCCGTGCCTCAGCACCCACGATAATCGAATATAATGACATCGAGGGTATGTGAACACGGGAAGAATAGGGGTTCCTCCATGAGCAAGAAAGCTCTTCATGGAGGTTATCAAAGAAGGGAAGGGACTCATGAGGCGTTCCCTTTTTTAGATTGGAGGATAAAAATCTATCCATTAATTTGGAGGGTTTGGGGGTCTCTCTTTCGCGTGGCCAGTCCAACTGGAGTCTGGCAACCACACGAGTAATAACATCGAGCAATTCCTCCGTAGATTTATCGCGGACGGAAAGCTCGGAGGAGGAAATAGAATCGCGATCCTCCTCATGAACCGAAGAAGCGTCGGGACGTGCTCTGAGATCATGTGAAGGACCAGCTGGGTTTGGGGAGAGAGCGAGAGAAAGGGAAAAACCTGTCTCTTGCTTCTCAGCCAAATCCATTCGAGAGCCCCACGAACTAAGCGCGGGTGCTGACTCCTGGAAGCAAGCGAGGTGAGCGCGAAGCACTTTGCCTGAAAGAAAATCGCAGTGCTCGTACCCACCCTGCTGCAACGCTAGAGCAGCGTGCTCTTCCCCCAAACAAACGCATCGTTTGCGGCTTTCAGTCATTCTCTCTTTCTTTTTTTTTTTTTTCCAAAAATATATATATCTTCTAGACAGAAGGGAAAGGAGAAAAGGTTCACTGCACACTGTTTGACAAATTCTTACACCTAGCAGAGGAAAGAAAGTTTTGACAGAGTTGTAAAACACACACATACAGAATCGCTCTGAAAAAAGAGGATCTGACGACACCTGGTGACGTATCCATTTATAGCCTGGCCTCATATGCGTCTAATGATCACATTAGCCGGGGCTATAAATTCCAGTCAATGTTCATTGACGTGTTACACACATATTCACAGCTCGGTCACGACTATGGTCGTTCCCAAAGCGCTTAGCAAAGCGCAGCATCATAAGTGAAGCTTTTTGTAAAGGGAATTGTAGTTTACTTATGTGAAATCTGTGGCGTGGTTAAAAATATGTTTAAATGACTTACAATCTAAGTGTAAGCTGCTCGATCGCTCTTGCCATTAGCGGGTTTCCATGGTAACGTTGCTGTTATGCTTAGAATTGTGACAGTTTTCCCTTGATGGCTGTGGGCGGGGTGCTGAACCAGTGTTTAATGCATTTATGATGTCTGATAATTCCATGTAGCCTGGGTGTCTCTGTGTAGTCTTGCTAATTATTCAGTCTCATATGCCATGTATTTGCCAGGAGTCAGGAGATGAAAAATAATTCAAGTGGAATAACAATATTTGGTGCTGAAGGAGATGGAGCTGAGCTCCGGCAGGGTGTGTTGTGGACCTGAGGAGGCGGAGCTGCTCTCCGGTGCACTCCGGCCCAATTTAACCTCTGTATATAATGTATTGAAAATTACACTGGCGTCCATCCAGGGCTTGTTTTTTCAGCCCAAGTTGCTTGTTTCACTTGAAAAATCTGGCTGAACTTTGGTCATTTCAGTCATGTCTAGCATGTGAATGTGTGCAGGGCCATAGCATGGTCATCTGGGCCACCTGACTGTATATTGCTCACAGTTTAGAATTTGTTGTGGGGCCCCTTGGATCTTTGGGCCCCTAGAATTGTTACTACCTTTCACCCCACTAGCTACGGCCCTGGATGTGGGTATGACATATTTATAGGATATTGGTCTTGATCAATGCCACACTGCTGCTGCTGCTTCAGAGCAAGTAGGAAGACTTTCTACTGCTAGAAAAACATATACAGTACATATAGAGTTAGGATGTGGACATGCTGCTGCACAATGAGACAAAACGCAAGACATGCTGCAACAAGCATGTGTTACATGCTGCTGCATACATAAACATAAACAATCCCCCATCAAAGCAGGAAAACAGCACAAACGCATAACACAAATACAAAACACAAATCCCCAACCAAGCAGATCAGTCACCAAGGCATATGTACTGCTGCTGCTCGGAAGAGCAGATGTGGGTAGTAACGCGGTACATTTACTTGAGTAACTTTTTGGGAAAAAATTTATGTTTAGAGTAGGTAAAAAAGTGGGTACATTTTACTCTCACTCAAATGAATTTCTAATGAAAATTACAATAGGTGGCGTTCCTGTCGTTACATTACTGGGTTTATTTTAATGAATGCATCATTTATTGAGAGATTCTTGAATGGGACTTTTACGACTCATTTTACGAGTCATTCACAGCTACAGCATCATACTCTTCAAAGTGAAACACTTCCTTCACTCTACACTGTGATAAAGATTAGTTTCGTCATGCAATGCCTTCATTTAACACCAAGTTAAGTAAATATTTCAAGATTAAAATTGCAGCTCCAACTTGTGTCAAGGCAGCACTCTAAGGTAACTCCTGGCTCTAATGGATAATCTGGGTGGTCCCACTTTATATTAGGTGTCTTTAAGTACTATGTATTTACATTTGAAATTAAACCATTTATAAAATGTAATTAAATACACATAAGTGTTGTTACATTGTACTTACATTGAAAGTGTCACGATTTCCCCATTGTCTTTCTTTTGTTTTCCCCTCACCTTCACTCCAAACTCCAATTCCCATAATTCCCGGCCTCATTTCATCCCTCATTGTTTACACCTGTTTGTCGTTATCCCTGTCTTTATAAGCCCTGTTGTTTTTCAGTCCTTTGTCGATTGTTGAATGTTGTCACCCGAGTCCCAGCCCGAGTTCCTGTTTTGTTCCTGTCGTGTTTTCCCCGTTTTGCTTTCATTTTCCCATCGTGGACATTTTGTTTGTTCCAGTGTTTTTTTGTTGTCGGTTTTTTTATCATTTAATAAAAGCTGCATTTAGATCCCCACTCCGCGTCTGCTCCATTCATAACAGAACAATCGACCAATAATGGATCTAGCAGCCCTGACAGCCCAGCAAGTGAATTTCCAGCTTCTCGGCCTCGGACAAGAGGACCGCCCAATAGAGGCCCACGTCTGTGAGTTTCTGGAGCTGGCAAATTCATCTGAATTCCCGGAGTTTCTCTTGGTCGGTTTCTTCCGGGCAAATCTTAACAGTTCGCTAAAGGAGCGGTTGCCACCAGCGACCCCTTGCTGGACGCTCCTTGACTTCCTGGAAGAGACCCTGAGGATATGTGGCTCTCCTTTCACTGTGGGTGTTGCGGAGGAGGACGCTATCTCTCCTCCCACAGTGGTCACCTCCCAGCCTTCCATGACTCGTTCCTCCACGCCTGCCACAGCCAACGTGCCCCCAGCCTTGTCTGTCCCAGGGCCAGCGTTGACAGCCCCGTCCGCCAGGAGGAGGAGGAGAAGAGGGAAGGGTTCCGCTCTTCAGTCTCCGCCTGCCACGGCTAACGAGCCAACGCCCACGCCTGCCACGGCCAACGCGTTGCCAGCCTCGTCCGTCCCAGCGCCAGCGTTGCCAGCCTCGTCCGTCCCAGCGCCAGCGTTGCCAGCCTCGTCTGCCAGGAAGAGGAGGAGAAGAGGAAGGGCTTCCGCTCACCAGTCTCCGCCTTCCACGGCTCTGTCCTCAGAGCCAGCGCCTGTAGCCTCGACCATCCAAGAGCCAGAGCCAGCGCCTGTAGCCTCGACCGTCCAAGAGCCAGAGCCTGTAGCCTCGACCGTCCAAGAGCCAGAGCCAGCGCCTGTAGCCTCGACCGTCCAAGAGCCAGAGCCAGCGCCTGTAGCCTCGACCATCCAAGAGCCAGAGCCAGCGCCTGTAGCCTCGACCGTCCAAGAGCCAGAGCCAGCGCCTGTAGCCTCGACCGTCCAAGAGCCAGAGCCAGCGCCTGTAGCCTCGACCGTCCAAGAGCCAGAGCCAGCGCCTGTAGCCTCGACCGTCCAAGAGCCAGAGCCAGCGCCTGTAGCCTCGACCGTCCAAGAGCCAGAGCCAGCGCCTCCCACGGCTCCGCCTTCCGAGCTTCCCAGAGCTCCGCCTTCCGAGCTTCCCAGAGCTCCGCCTCCCGAGCTTCCCAGGGCTCCACCTTCCGGGCCTTCCACGTCACCAGAGCCTTCCACGTCACCAGAGCCTTCCACGTCACCAGAGCCTACCACGTCACCAGAGCCTTCCACGATTCTGCCCCTGAAGTCCTCCATGGCTCTGCCTCCCTCGGCTCCGCCCCTTGAGCCCTCCACGGCTCTGCCCCAGAAGTCCTCCACCTCCGATGGCTCCGCCTCCCAGGGCTCCGCCTCTCGAGCCTTCCACGGCTCCGCCTCCTATGGCTCCGCCTTCCCTGGCTCCGCCTCCTGAGCCTCTCCCTGTTCTGTGGCCTCCTTCCAGGCCTTCTGACTCTGCCCTGTGGCCTTCCCCTAGGCCTTCTGACCTTGTCCCTGTCCTGTGGCCTTCTCCCTGGCCTCCTGACCCTGTCCTTTGGCCTTCCCCTAGGCCCCCTGAACCTGTCTCTGTCCCGTGGCCTCCTCCCAGGCCTCCCGACCCTGTCTCTGTCCTGTGGCCTCCACCCAGGCCTCCTGAGCCTTTCCTTGTACTGTTGTTTCCTCCCAGGCCTCCTGAGCCTTTCCCTGTCCTGTGGCCACCTCCCAGATCCCCTGACCCTGTCCCTCCTGACCCATCCCCTGTCCTGCGGCCATCTCCCAGGCCCCCTGAACCTGTCCCTGTCCTGTGGCCTTCTCCCAGGCCCCCTGTCCCTGTCCTGTGGCCTCCTCCTGACCCTGTCCCTGTCCTGTGGCCTTCTCCCAGACCTCCTGACCCGTCACCTGTCCTGTGGCCACCCCCCAGATCCCCTGACCCCGTCCCTCCTGACCCATTCCCTGTCCTGTGGCCTCCACCCCGGTCTTCTGACCCACTCTACCCGCCCGATATCCGCTCCCCCCCCGGCCTCCTGACCCAGCCCCCACCTCGAGATCATCCCCTTAGTCTCCCTTGTCCCCGTGGTCTGTCCGTTTGCCCCTTGTGCCCCCCCTGTTCTGTCCGTTGGCCCCCCACCCCTAGCCTCCCCTTCACTCCTGGGATATTTTGTTTTTTTTGCTTTCCCCTTTTTTTGCTTTGGGCGTCTGGAATCCGCCCTTTTGAGGGGGGATTCTGTCACGATTTCCCCATTGTCTTTCTTTTGTTTTCCCCTCACCTTCACTCCAAACTCCAATTCCCATAATTCCCGGCCTCATTTCATCCCTCATTGTTTAGACCTGTTTGTCGTTATCCCTGTCTTTATAAGCCCTGTTGTTTTTCAGTCCTTTGTCGATTGTTGAATGTTGTCACCCGAGTCCCAGCCCGAGTTCCTGTTTTGTTCCTGTCGTGTTTTCCCCGTTTTGCTTTCATTTTCCCATCGTGGACATTTTGTTTGTTCCAGTGTTTTTTTGTTGTCGGTTTTTTTATCATTTACTAAAAGCTGCATTTAGATCCCCACTCCGCGTCTGCTCCATTCATAACAGAAAGTATGTTTTATGATCAATTTGTAATTACTCCGTTGTACTTAATTTTTCTTGAGGATTCATTTGTATTGACTTGTGAACCAAGAACATATTATGGGACAATATTCTTAGGAAAGCATGCTTTTCTAAATTAGCATATAAAAACTGCTTTTTTCATTGAATCAGTGAAATCTTCATCACCCCACTTACCTTGGATAAAAGAGTAGAAGGCACAAATCCATTAAATATACAGTAATTTTAGTAATACTATCACTGTGTTTCTGAACTCATATCTCAAATCTTGATTTACTATGTGTTCACTTGTAGTAACATACACAATATGCAAAAACCGTTTCCTTGAGTTTGAATTGTATTGTAAAAAGGAATTAGCATGTACATTGCAAATACATGAAAACGTCATGGTTACTGTTGTAACCTCCGATGAGATATTGGCAGAAAGAATTTGCTTGTCCCGCCCCCGGACATACGGGTATAAAGGGAAGCGGGCGTGTGTCTGTCAGTCAGGTTTTTGCACTGAGGAGCCGGGAACGGAGGTTACAACAGTAACCGTGACGTTCCCCTTCTGTCACTCACTAGACGTTATGTCAAATGAGGTGACATAAGGGGTCCCGTTCAAATGCGCCACGCAATAGTCTGTGTTACGTGAACTGCTGACACAGGTGCAAGCAAGCTGCTGTGTGCTAGAAGCAACTGTGTCGCTCACACCTTAGGTTCCCAGCACACATTAGGTTCCCAGCACCCCTGAGGGGGGAACAGGTGCTACATGACCAGCATGGGAGCAAGCCTGGCAGCCGCGGTCTTTTCTATCTCTATGTCTCTCGCATAGAGTGTGAAATGGCTGGGGCTATCTTAATGCTATGAAATGCGTTGGGGAAGGCAGTCTTTCTCGATCCTATTCTTTCAGGGGGAAAAGACCCTGCAGAGGCCACATCCTGCCCAGACTAGGGGGAGGTGATATGTCAAGTCAAGTCAAGTGGTTTTTATTGTCGTTCAACCATATACAGTTTGTACAGTACACAGTGAAACGAGACAGCGTTCCTCCAGGACCATGGTGCTACATAAAACAACATAGGACAAACACAGAACCACATGAGACTACACAGACTAAATAACATACCTATATAAAATGCACATGCAAACGTGTGCAAAATGTATGGACAGTACAATAAATTAAAATTTACAGGACAATAGGCAAAATGAGAGACAGTGCAGTGCCGACCAGTACACAGTAGTGCAAAAACAATGACAGTTTCTAAAAATGCCAAATGTAAACATAACATACTATAAGATAGTGTTCTATGCATATAGCAGTTATTGTGGTAGCAACCAGGTATAAAGTGTCAATAAATAAAGAGCAACTCAGGACACATGTGTGTGTGTCAGTCCAGTCTCTGAGTATTGAGGAGTCTGATGGCTTGGGGGAAGAAGCTGTTACACAGTCTGGCTGTGAGGGGGGCAGCTGGGTCTTAATGTGCCTCATAACGAGCCTCTCGAAGCACTTCATGATGATGGGTGTGAGTGTGACGGGACGGTAGTCGTTGAGGCAGGACACTGAAGACTTCTTTAGCATGGGGATGATGGTGGTGGCCTTGAAGCACGTTGGAACGATGGCGCTGCTCAGAGAGATGTTGAAGATGTTGGCAAGAACATCTGCCAGCTGGTCTGCACATCCTCTGAGCACTCTACCAGGAATGTTGTCTGGTCCAGCAGTCTTCCGTGGGTTGACTCTACATAGAGTTTTCCTCACATCAGCCGTGGCTAATACACCACGTGGGTGGCTAATACACTACGTGGGTTGTCAAGCCATACGTGGAAGCGGCTTGGTGGTAGGTCATACCTGATGAGGGAGGAGCTCTACAAACACAGCGACTGGGGGCACTGCCCAAGTGAGATGCGGGTCCGCCCACAGGGGGACCGTACCATGGAAATACATCACAGGGAGTTGCCTGAAGAGGGAATTAAACCTGTGGAGCCCTAGCACATTACAGAACACTTGTGGCTCATAGTGGGTCTGGTCGCAAATTGCTCCACTGAATTCGCAGGCCAGAAGTCTAGGAAGGAAGATCATCCAGGACGCTTAGTGGCTAGCCTGGGAGAGAAAGCGCACTGGATCAACTTGGTGAAGGGCTCTATGTGCAAGCGGAAGACCTAGTCGGCTGTTCCGCATTACCGAGTTCTACCGGCTCGGACCTGACAAAACACGGGACGAGACCGACTCAACCCTGAGATTGTAAAATCTCGCAAAGGTATTAGGTGTTGCCCAGCCTGCTGCTCTGCAGATGTCTGCTAGGAAGGTGCTGTTGGCCAGTGCCTACGAGGATGCTACACTTCTCGTTGAGTGTGCTTGAACTTGCAAGGGGGCGGGCACGGCCTGAGTCTGGAAGGCCAAGGAAATAGCATCGATGACCCAGCGGGCAGCCCCAGTTTGGAGACAGCGTTCCCTTTCCGCCGTCAGCCGAAGCAGACAAAGAGCTGCTCGGAACATCTAGAGCTCTGCGTGCGGTCCAAATTGAGACGCAAAGCATGTACCGGACAGAGCAATGAAAAAGCTGGGTCTGCCTCCTCCCGGGGTAGCTTGCTTGCAGGTTCACGACCTGGTCCCTGAAGGGGGTCATAGGAACCTTGGGCACATAGCCCAGTCTCGGTCTCAGAATAACTTGAGTATTTGCCACTGACACTTGCAGGTCCCCAACCCTCTTGATGGAAGCTAGTGCTATCAGGAGGGCCATCTTCAAGGAGAAGGCCTTGACCTCATCTAAGTCAAGCTGCTCGAAGGGGGTCTCTGAAGGCCCGAGAGGACCACTGAGAGATCTCAGGAGGGGAATAGCCTTGGCCGGGGAGGATTCAGCCACCGGCGCCTCTAAGGGACCTGATAATCAAGTCGTGCTTACCCAAGTACTTGCCGTCCACTGTGTCGTGGTGGGCCATGATAGCGGCTACATGCACCTTCAAGGTGGAGGGGGGAATGAGAGCACTGACCGAACTGCGGGTCTTCTGATTGGGAAGAACACCAATCCACGAACAAGCACCACTTCAGGCCGTAAATTTGCCTGGTGGAGGGAGCTCTGGCTTGGTTGATTTTGTCTACGACTGCAAGTGGTAGGTCACTCAGATCTTCCACGTCCCATCCAGGGGCCAGACGTGGAGGTTCCAGAGGTCTGGGTGCGGATGCCAGAGGGTGCCCCGTCCCTGAAAAAGAAGGTCCTTCCTCAGGGGAATTTGCCAGGGAGGTGCTGTCGCAAGGAGCGTGAGATCCGAGAACCAAGTCCGAGTGGGCCAGTAAAGAGCCACTAATGTGACTTGTTCCTCGTCCTCCCTGATCTTGCACAGCACCAGTGCAAGGAGGCTCACTGGGGGGAATGCGTACTTGCGCAGCCCCAGGGGCAAGCTGTGTGCAAATGCATCTGTCCCAAGAGTGGCTTCTGTCAGGGAGTACCAGAGTAGGCAGTGAGTGTTGTCCTGGGAGGCAAAGAGATCTACATGTGCCATGCCGAATTGGCCTCAGATCAGTTGGACCACCTGGGGGTGGAGCCTCCACTCCCCACTGGGCAAAACCTGTCACAACAGCGCATCCGCTGTCATGTTGCGGTTGCCCGGGATATGAGTGGCATGCAGCGAGCTGATTTGCTGACTCCAAACGAGGAGATGGCGAGCGAGTTGTGACATATGATGAGAGCGCACGCCGCCATGGCAATTTATGTACAATACCATTGTGGTGCTGTCTAAACGGATCAAGACGTGCTTGCCCCGGATCGGCTGGAAGAAACCTCTGCAGGGCAAGTAATACAGCCAGTAAATCCAGGCAGTTGAGGTGCCCCAACCCAGTTGAGAGGCGTCTGTGGTGACACGTCTGGACACCTTCTGTAGGGGGACTCTGGTCCGCAGAAAACAGATGTCTGTCCAAGGGTTGCAAGTCTGACGGCAAGAGGGGGTGATTAACACACGGTATCTTGGGAGGTGGAGCGAATACCGCTGAAACGAGGAGGGAGCCTGGCGAATTGAATCGCGTAGCCGAGTCAGATGGTCCTGGTCAACCAACGCGACGGGTTGGATAGTGAAAGCCATGCGTCCAGATTCCGCATGAGGGACACTAGAGGTACGATTGTTTTCGACATACCGGGTGGGGCTTCGCGGTGGGGGGAGCAGGTAATAGCGCGTCAGGAGGCAAAAGCGCATCCCGAGGATTGGGTGCTGAGAAAAGTCTCAAAGCCCTTACTCAAGTTCATAGATGTGCGAGGCTCTCAAGAGAGACCCCTAGTGTCGTTTCTTCGACACAACTTCCCTCCATCAGGGAACGGAGGTTACAAAAGCAACCTAGACGTTATATCATGATTTGCTGGAAGATGTGCGGTTCAAATCCTTGAATGCACAGGTAGTTCCAGTCAGTTTTAATCACCATTCAATATTAATGCGCCCACTCCAGTGTCCTCCTGCACTGTTTGTAACCACAGCAACATACCACACCAGTGCACACAGATAAAACAATACCTATTAAACATTTGACATTAAGCTATGTTTTTCAAAGAAATGGTGAAAAAGAAACCGGGAGACATCAAAGGCCTCTTTCGCTGTTGAGGCAGACCATCTGAATTGTAATTTAATATGCAATCTCAATAAATAATGGCGCATAGCAGTGATTTCGGTATCACCCGCAAGAGGGCGCCGCTCCATCAAACAATACTGATGGAAATCACAGTGGAAATATCCCAATGGTAAACACAGAGCTTTTTGCGATTCATTAAACTTGCAGTCGAAGAGGCAAGGAAGAAGAACTTGAAAGCATATCTACGCGACGGATATGCAGTGTTAAATGGTCAGAGGGTTACGGAGTAAACTGGCTTTTCCTTAATGATCTGAAACCAAGTACTTTATCCAGCTTCCTAAGCTTTAAGAAGGAAATAGCGAAATTATTATCTGAAAGTTAATTTTTATTTATTTATTTATTCATGGTAGACTATAACTGCGAGTGAGCATGCTTATGTTCATAAGGTTATAACGGTCAATATGTTATTATATATGCCTGTGTAAAAGAAACTATATTTGTAAGATGTCTGGGGCTTTTCCCCCCCTTTCTTTTTCTTCAAATGTATGTCTTTTTCTCTGTTATCATTAAATGTTCGAGGTATAAGGTGTAATGTTAAAGTTTTTCTTTTTTGCAGGGAGCAAGTAAAAGTACATTTTTTCTTTCTTCAAGAGACTCATTCAACTGATGTGGATGTTATGGCTCTTTTGCACTGCACGTTATGGTTCGACTCGACTCGCCTCAACTCTACTCGCTTTACATTTCAGAGCTTGCATTTCCACTGCAGTTTAGTGCCATCTCTACGTGGGTGGGATTATAGGTTGATTGTCATAGATGTGCTGCCTCTACTGCCGTGACATCATCTTAAACACGATACAAATTGACCAAAACAATAGCACGACCGCTAGCTGTAACCTACTAGCTAATTGTGCTGCATAAAGCAGTTGTTGCATGGTTATTTTAAACAAGTGTAACAGTTAAATTGGCCTGGTTGTCTGAGAAGCAAGCTTCCAATAGCTGGTAAACTAAATAAAGTGAAGTTTTCAAGCGGAGTATAGAGTTAACATATCAAAACATACAATTCTCCATCGTGGATCACCGCCAGTCCAGGGCACTCTCCCTCCCATTGCTCGCTGGTTTAGATGGTGTCCATTTGGTCGAACAACTTCCACTTTTTCTTGATGGTTCTGTAGTCACTTTTAAGTGTTTTTAACTTTTCCCTACACTGTTGGTAGGTCCGGTGGTAGCCGTGTGTGGCCAACAGCTGAGACACTTCCTGAGAGACTTTTTCGTTTCGCTCATCGCTAACGAGTGGACCGTCTGCACATTGTTTATTGAACACGGCGTGGTTTTGTGAGCAGCTATTTCTTTTTTCACAATTCGGATGTTGCGTGAACATATGATACTGCTATGGCCGTTTCTAACTTTAAAACTAGCGGGTTGATGTCGCGTGTCGGAAATCCAGTGATGCTGCTAGTGATGATTTTTATGTCATATTTAGTATCAATTTGGCTCGCTTGGAACCTCGACCGAGGTGGTACTAAAAAAGTATCAGGTACCAGTTACTATCCACAGTGGAAAACCCCCAAAAATGTGAGCAGAGTCGAGTTGAGTCATACCGTGCAGTGGAAAAGCCCCATTAGATTCTGGAAGTCACAATGGGGTGGAGAGATTTTATTTTCTCATGGAACTTCCCACTCAGCAGGGGTTGCTTTTTTGTTTAATCGATTAGTCAGCAAAACTATCTCCTCTGCGTGTGATAACGAGGGTCACTGAATTACGGTTGTTCTTGAATTTAACAAGTGTAATTACATTTTGATGAATGTTTATGATTATACCAACAAGGCCACCAATATGTTGTTTTTTCAAAATATGGGTACCATGATTGACGAGTGGAAGAACACATATCTTACAGACAAAATTATTATTGGAGGTGATTTTAATGCTGTTCCAGATGAATGACTGAATAGACATCCCACCCCTTTTTACACCTTTTCCTATATCCCCCTGATTTCTAATATATCTTAGTTTCTTGATTTGTTTGATATTTGGCAGGTGAAAACCCCACATAAAAAACTATTCCCATGGGGGTCTTCTTCAGGGTGTATTCAGCGTTCTAGATTCGATTTTTGGTTGATACCCACTAATCTCCTTCCTTTCTAATATGACTGTGTTATTTCTCCATCTATTTTAACTGATTATAGTGTCATATTACTCTCTGTTATGAGAAATGGTAACTCACCTTCAGTTAGATCTCATTGGAAATTGAATAGTAATCTGTTAAAGTGTAAATCTTTTTGTAATTCTGTCCTGTTATTGCTTAATGAGGTTAAAAATATGTCAGCGTTAACTCCAATTGGTAAATGGGAATGGGTTAAATTTAGCATTAAAAGACTGGCAATAAAAGAGGGGAAACATATTGCAAATACTAGAAAATCAAGGCAGTTATTAATCTTATTGCGATTAAAGTACTTTGATGATAAAGCTATTCTTAACGAGAGGGAGCAGAGAGAACTTCAACTTCTTCAATCTGAGCTTGATGATTTCTATACTGAAAAGGATAAAGGGGCATTAATACAATCAAGAGCCAGAGGGATTGAAGAGGGGGAAAACAATTATTCATATTTTTTCAATTTAGAAAAACACAAACAAGCTTTAAACAATCAATAAACTCAGTATTAATAACCGTATAAGCGAAGAGCAAACACTGATTGATGATTATGTATACTCCTTTTATGGTAATTTATATAAATCAAGATATACAGAGAGAGATTGTGATTTTTTTCTTCTCCTTAAAGGACAAATAATCTATTATATATAGTAATTTAAAAGCAAAATGGATGATGATATTGATATTTCAGAATTTGATATTGCTATTTCACAAATGCCTAATGAAAAGTTTCCAGGTTTTGATGGTATTACAGTAGAACTATATAAACATTTCTGGGCTGAAATAAGAGTCTTAGTTTTTGAAGCATTAAAAGAGTGTGTATATAAATCCATCAATGAAACATGGTTTAATTATCCTCATTCCAAACCCAAATAAGGAGTGTCTGCCATATTCAGTAAGAGATACATTACAAGCCAACTTGTTCAATTTCTTAAAATGTCACCATATCACACTATTAATAAGACTTCTCATGAGACAGGGTTGATATCTTACCTTTGAAAAAAAAACTAAATTTATATTTTACCAAAAAAAACTTTTTTTTTTGTTAGCTTGATGTTGGTTTGTTTTTTCTTTCACAATGTATGAAATTGTACTAAATTTAGGCAATCCACTACAAAGTAATAGGTTCAATAATAGGGTAACAGAATAAGATTGTCTTGCATTATGGATTGTTTCTCATGCTGAGAGGGTTTTAACAGAGAAATGTAAGATCAGCGTAGTTCTAGCTGGAAGACTAGCAGCTGTACATCATCGCACTATTAGCTGGGTAATTCCCAGCCAATCACATGTAAGCCATTGCTTTATAAGTCTGCTCACAATCTTTCACATTGCTGTTTCAGTATGCTAACACTGCAACCTCCACCACCCCACCACCACCAGTTGAGTCCCGTCCTGCATGGGGGTAGGCTCCTCGCCCCTTTATCCGAGTTCCGAGTACAACTTCTTCAGACCACAGACAAAGAAACGCCAAAGAAAGACATTACTTTTCTGTTTTATATTCATCAAATAAATGTAATTTATATTTCACTCAAGTCTGTGAGTCTTCCTGATAGATGTGTGATTTATATATAATCTTTCACTTTCCAGGGTTGGGGAGTAACGTAATACATGTAACGGGATTAAGTAATTAAAATACAAAATGTAAGTAATTATTCCACTACAGTTACAATTTAAATCATTGGTAATTAGAATACAGTTACATTCAAAAAGTATTTTGATTACTGAAGAGATTACTTTGCATTTTATTGTCATTTGTTTCATTTAATATCTAGTCCTTTCAGATGGAAAACGTCTAGGTTACATATGTAACCTCCGTTCCCTGATGGAGGGAACAAGACGTTGTGTCGAATAAGCAACACTAGGGGTCTCTCTTGAGTGCTGAATATGCCTCTGATCTATGAAAAAAGGCCAATGAGAAGTTGGTAGACAGTTTTTGCATACCCCGCCCCTGGTCATACGAGTATAAAGGCGGGGAAATACGACTAGTTCATTCAGGATTTTTCTGAGGAGCCGGAAATGGTCCAGCCACAACAGTGGCTCGGCTCAGCGACATGGCTTGGAGGACACAACATCTTGTTCCCTCCATCAGGGAACGGAGGTTACATACATAACCTGGAAGCCCCACCAGGAAGGGGCTGTCGCAAGGAGTACGAGGTCTGAGAACCAAGCCCGGGTGGCCAATAGGGAGCCAATAGAGTGACTTGTTCCTCGTCCTCCCTGACCTTGCAAGGCACAGGGGCGGAAGGACATCTTTATGAAGACGCATCCTGAAAAGGACGTTCAATGCTGCTGTGTATTGCTCTTTTAGAGGAAAATACTCTTTTAATGAGAAAATCACTCTTTTAACAATAAACTCTTTTAAGTTTTGCACTGTCAAAGCACCCAGGGGCAAACTGCACTGCCATGCAGAGAAGGAGAAAGCCCCTGAAGTGCACAGTAGATCCAACAGCAGAATCAGCTCAGAGGAAGAGGAACAGGTGTGTGACTCGCAGCTCACTGCATACACGACTATCGGCTCCGAAGAAAATTTCTGAATGAACTAGAGGTATGCAAATACAGTCTGCCAACTTCTCATTGGCCTTTTTTCATAGATCAGAGGCATATGCGGCGCTCAAGAGAGACCCCTATTGTCGCTTCTTCGACACAACGTCGAAGTGAGCGTCAGACGGGGAACATTTATACATATAAATAATGTGATCCAAAGTGCATTTGAACAGCAGTGAAACACTTTCTTATGATGTGTTACATTCATACAAGCAGACAGAAGAGTACATTTGAAGTAAGTTTGGAGCAGAAGAAATAGAAATAATCCTTGTGTAAATTGTCAGCTTTACGCTAAGCTAAAATGCTATTAATAGCAATTTTACATGCACATTTGATTAATCTTGTTTTAGAAAAAACACTGCATAAGATATTTAGGTTTTTTAGAGAATATATAAGAATAGAAAACTTTTTTATAGTCAAAACAAGTGAAAAAATCTACCAGTGCTGAAGAAGTAATCCAAAGTATTTAGAATACTTTACTGACCTAGAGTAATCTAACAGAATATGTTACAAATTACATTTTACAGCATGTATTCTGTAATCTACTGTGGAATACATTTCAAAAGTAACCCTCCAAACCCTGCATGTTTCTAATGGAATCATAAGTGCATATCTCCACCAGACATGGAAATACATATCTGCAATTTACGTGGAATTCCTTTTAGCTTTATAAAGTAGATTCTGAATGCACAGCCTGATGTTGGCTGTGGACAGAGTGAACTGGCCTCCTGATGGTCTGTGATGACTCTGACTGGGAGGATAATCACTGATGTGGCCTTTCTCTCCCTCCACGCTAGAGTGTTTACATCCTGGTCCTAATGGAACACTTGTTTAGCCAACAGTTTATCATAATTATAATCAAGGATTATTGCCATATGGCCTCAGACTGACACTTACTTGAGAAAAGGCTCCCAGTTAATCAGTTTTACTTGTATTTCTGCATTTAAAATACACTTACAATTCAATAATATATAAAATTATGTCCTTGATAATGATTTGTCATTAACCGATTAAAATTTTTACCATATATATATATATATATATATATATATATATATATATATATATACACACACACACACACACACACACACCTGCGGCCAAAAGGTTGAATAATGTACAGATTTAGCTGTTTCTGAAGGAAAATTGTACTTTAATTCACCAAAGTGGCATTCAGTTGATCACATTATTGATGTAAATAAAAACAGCACCATCACTATTTGAAAAAAGTTATTTTTGATCAAATCTAGACAGGACCCATTTCCAGCAGCCATCACTCCAACAGCCTATCCTTGAGTAATCATGCTAAATTGCTAATTTGGTAATAGATATTGCCATTATATTAAACACAGGTGAAAGCTATTTGGATCATTAAATGAAGCTTAACATTGTCTTTGTGTTTGTTTTTGAGTTTAGTTTTTGAGAATAGACTGGCATGTCTAAAGGTCAATATTTGGTCAAAAATATCAGAAAAAGAAACCGCTTTCTCTAGGAACTCATCAGTCATTCATTATTTTGAGGAATGAAGGCAATACAATGCTTGAAATTGAAAAAACTGAAGATTTCATACAATGGTGTACACTACAGTCTTCATAGACAAAGGACAACTGGCTCTACCAAGGAAAGAAAGAGGTGTGGCCAGATGTACAACTAAACAAGAGGATAAGTATACCAGTCTCTAGTTTGAGAAACAGACACCTCACATTTCCTCAGCTGACAGTTTCAATTATTTTACCCACTCAACACCAGTTTCATGTACAACAGTAAAGAGAAGACTCAGAGGTGCAGGCCTTATGGGAAAAATTGCAAATAAAAAGTCACTTTTGCAAAAAGAAAAGGTTAGAGTGGGTAAAGAAACAGCCATGGAACAACAGATAATTGAAAAGAGTGTTATGGATCTTATCCTAATTGAGCTTTTGTGGGATCAGCTAGATTGTAAGGTGCGTGAGAAGTGCCCGACAAGACAGCCATATCAATGCAAGTGTTACAGGAAGTGTAGGGTGAAATGTCACGAGATCTGAAAAGCTGTCATTGCTGCACATGGAGGATTTTTTGATGAGAACTCTTAAGTAGTTTAAGAAGTTCTGAACATTTGTTTTTTTTTTTTCAAATTGTAATAGTAATCTTTCTCATTATTAATGTCCATTACATTGTGTTCAGTTGAATGCCACTTAGTAGTAAATATTATATACGTTGTGACAAAAATTATTTATGGCCTATGATTTATGACCTAACAGGTTTACATTTGACCTTTGCTTCCTGTCCCCCCCTGCCCTCCCCTCCCCTCCCCTCCCTCCAGCAATTGTACAGGATGTGGTATGAGGTGTTTGGTCAGGTGTTCTGATATTCCCACGCTGTAGCCAAGACCATCTGTGTTTTTAAAAGGTTTAGGTCTGTTCATTGCAGGTATTTAGCAAGTATTTTGTGATTTCCACTTGTGCAATGGCATCCCCCAGAAGTCCTAAAAAACAGTTGGTAAATGATGTAGAAATGATTGCTAAGTTATGTTGGGCTCCGAGGAGAGGATATGGTCCATGCATAACCAAGTCTCTCCACGAATAGTTAGAAAATCTGAAAAACGAATTTCATCTAGACAGCACACATTTGTGTGTGTCCGACTTTGACAGAACATCTCGTTCTGTTAAGTTATTCAACATGGGCGCTACAACGGATGAAGACAGTTGTTTGTATTTCACGGAAAAGGACTGGGATGTATTTTACAATAGTGTTTGGAGGGACCTGAATGATTCTGGAGATGACCCATTATTTGTTGCAGAGGTTGTTGGTTCAACATCACCATTTCCAAGAGACTGTGTGTTTGGTAACCACACTATCAAGAGGGTGGATGACCATGTCTACATACCAGCGAGGACAAACTGGGTCTCAGTGACAGAGTGTGTCCTTCCCCAGAGACAGAGCACAATGAATGTTTCCACATTAAGTTTTTGTTTCAGTTGAAAGATGTTCCTATCCTGAATGATGTTTTTATATAGATAGACAAACTGTTTAAATGGAGTGATGCATATGACCGATGCAATATAATTAAGGTCAGGCTGTTTGACCCCGAAAAGTGTGGGAGAGTTCGCTGGAGTGACTGTGTAACACCGCCCACCTTCTATAGACCTGGTGGTGACCGATCTGTCCTGGACCTGTCGCATCACCCGATGACACGGCTACTTCAGCAAGGGTTGATGCCCCTGTAGAGGATGTAGTCGCTTTCGGATGCAGCGACTTTTAAGGGAGATGATGACGATCCAGAATGCAGCAGCACGTTTGGTCTTTAATGAACCAAAGAGAGCACATGTTACACCACTCTTTGTCTCTCTCCGCTGGCTGCCGGTTCATGCGAGTATTAAATTCAAGGCCCTGATGCTGGCATACAGAACAATCACTGGGTCTGCTCCAGCATACCTAAAAACATTTATGCAGAGCTACATTCCCCCCAGAAGCCTATGGTCAGCTAAGGAACGTCGCCTTGTTGTACCAAAACAAAGAGGCACCAAAACACTTTTCTGGACTTTCAGTTTTATCATACCACATTGGTGGAATGACCTCCCCAACTCAATCCGTGAAGCTGACTCACTCTCTATCTTCAAAAAACGGATAAAAACACATCTTTTCCAAGAGTATTTAACCAGTCACTAAAAAAAAATCAAATAAAATTAACAATTCTTGTTGCACTTAAATCGGTTTTGTATACTATTCTGATGATAGTGAAACTTTGTAGTATGGCACTTTTCGTACCACTGTCTCCTTAAGATGATTCGCTTATGTTTTTCCTCTTTTGTAAGTTGCTTTGGATAAAAGCGTCTGCCAAATGAATAAATGTAAATGTAAATGTATGACACAGATGGCATTATTGGTGTAAAGGGTTTCAATTTTTTAAAATCATTCTGGATAATCTCATCGACATAAAGTTAAAAGAGTTGTGCTATGGTTGTGAAGTGGATCACCCCAGTCAGATCCAGCACACGTGTTTGTATGATCCTGACAAGTATTTCCTTTACACACATTTTGAAGAAATTTTCCTTTACACACATTTTGAAGAAATTTCCTGCAAACTGTTTAAACCTGTGTTAAATCAAGTCATCAGCCAGGCTTTGAAACCACTCGGTGAACAGACTGTCTATGACATAGTGTACAGGTGGAAAGGCTGTTCGGCTGGTTCCTTATTTTGACGCTAACATGGGTAACTGCTGCGGAGCTACTGGACTGCTTAAATTTATTCTGAGACATCGTCTTCAATGTGAAATAACCAACATGCTGTATAAGCTCATTAATGATAAGCGTTCTGGACAAAACAATCTTGTAAATTAACACTATATTAACAAACGGCTGCTTTGTCTAAAGAAGCACATGGACATAGTCAGAGGTCTATCAAACAACTGGACTGAAATGATACAACTCTATGCCTGCCAGAATGATTCACCCTGTGTGTTGCTTAAAAACATTCTAAATTCATTGTGTGAACGCGATAATGTCTGTAAAATTGCTGACATAATATGTGTATGTACATATGTAACGGATATGGGTGTGATGACAATGTCAAGAAACGATCAGAGTGCCAGATATGTTTTTGAAAATGTTGATACTCTGGTTCATTACCTGATTAACAAAAATGCAGATACATGTGTTAATTTCCTACAATATCTCGACATTGCTTGATGTTGGTGTTTCTCTTTTACTATTTAACTATGCATTGTACTATGTGATTAACCCTGATTTAAAATAAAAGGGGGTTTTTATAGAATCACTGTTTCATTATTTACGTGGTGTCTGATCTGATAACATGACTGAGCAGCTGCATAAGGTGTACTACACACCTTCAAACCCTGGCTCTTTAGGGGGTGTGAATAGATTAAAGTGTGGTTTATTAGAGGAAAGTGGTGATTTGCTAAGTGATAAAGAAGTTTCAGACTGGTTAGCCAGTCAAGATGCTTATACACTCCACAGACCACTATGCCATACATTTTAAAAAGGCATCTTTATCATGTAATAATGAGAATCATGAATGTAAAGATATGCTGTTTTGGGGTGTGGTTCAACTTTCCATCACTTGACCTGTGAAAGACAAAATTTTTTATGTCTAATGCACGTTCAAATTTTGTCCCGAGGTGTGAAACCGGCAGCATTCTGAATTATTTTACCACTTCTTTCTAAGTTGTCATGTTAAATCTGCGGGTCGAGAAAATATGCTATGCAAATTGAAAAGCACAGATTGTTTGAAATATTGACAGGGCAGAATAAATGCATTAGTTTTCTTCTAATTACGTCATCATGTGCTATATCAACCATCTTCCTACAGCACCACTGTTCTTACTTCTGGCTATGCATACGTGTAATTGCAAACTGTCATTGGCCATCACTTTCGTATTACTCTGCATATTTTTTTCAAATTGTTCTACAAAAATGTTTTCATTGTAGTCATTACTAGGTGATAATACACAGTTTACATCGGATTTCAGACTGGGGCCTCTCAGTGAAATGTTGATAAAACTGCCCTCACCACCCATCTGTCTGGAAAACGAGACCATCTCCGACAACACTATGCACAAATGTACTGTATGTAGCAAAATCTGTAGAGGATAAGCTCTGTGTATCTCTATACCATTGAACCGCCGTCTTGGTACAATTGTGTATTCGTCTACAACACCACCGTTTCTAACCAATGCTTCAACCTCGTTCTGACTTAAAACCCCATTCGAATCTGTAGAAATATTGCTTACACCACCAGCCTGTACTGTCTCAACAATCAGCTCATCCACATTATTATCATCATCATCATGCATTTTTATCATCTCTTCTAATCTTTCACACAGATTAGGGTGTGAGAACCCCAGTTCATCATTATATTTTTGTATCATCGCTTCTAAACTTTTGAACACATTACAGCGTGAGGGGTCTGATATTTGTGTTTCCGCAACGGTTAGATCATGTATTGTCGAACTGTGTGATGTTGGCTCTGGCGAATTATTCAAATAATTTACTCACCTTCTCTGCGTTTGAATAATAAACTCTAATCTAGCATTTAAATCCAAATAGGTAGGGCTTAAAACATCCATCTGATGATCAATTATACTTTGTAGCTGTTCAATATTTGACAAATGATCGTATCTAGTTCTTGCAGAAGGATTTTTTTCAAAGTCTGGTTGACAATCTTGCGACGGTCATATTTATTTAACACTTCTCGATTGGCACCAACCCTGTCGAGGATAATTTGTATGAGGCTTCCTTGATCTACTGAGTTTGTCTTCACCATGTGGAAACAGTCGCAAAGGCGTTTGACATTATTTGAAATAATGTCCAGCTTCTCGTCTGCCCTTTCATGGGAAAAGTTCTGTTGATTTGATGGCAGAGTGTCATCATCAATCAGCGCCGTCTCTTCCACACACACCTGATTATTTGTATCGCCATACAATCCAAGACTGTATTAATCTCCGAAATCACACCCCCTCATCATTAAGCAATAGCTCCTCGTCTGAAGTCACAGGCACAGCGGGTGACGAGACTGCATTATCGCTGAAATTACCGGCGTCCCAGCCTCTCATGAAAAATACATCGTCAAAGATCGATGTGGGTTTCTCATTACTCAGCAAACTGGTAGTGTACAGATCTATATAAAGAATGAGAATAAAATATGTGTATTAGCGAGGGATTAGGCCTACCATTTTTTATTTTAACAATGTTAGCGTGAAATCATACTCACCCACTGACTCGTTTAACACTGAATGTAGTTGTGGTGACGGTGTTTGATCGTTTCTCCGTAATCCTGATAAACTCGCACGTTTTTTTTCCCGCCAAAATAGCTAATAATCTGGCATTTCGTGAATTCCTCTGAATATCCTTGTTGCATCTCCGAGAACTAGGTGACGGTGTGGACAATGTGTTTGTTTCATTTGTGATAAACCCCTGTTGTGAAACAAGCGATGACGAGTCAACATTTTAAATATCTACACAAACAGAAAAAATACATTTTTGTTTTGTTTTATCAATATTGTATGATCGAGATAGACCTCAAATAATGTAGTTGCACGTCTGTTGACAGCATTGCTCTGACCCGTTGTTATATTAATTAATAGAGCAGTCACTGAAAATAAAAGAATATAGTAACATAATATCTAAACACTTCTAATATATAAATACATGAAAAAAATATCTTTACGTAAACATACACAGCAGATCAATGCGTTCCAAGTTTACATGTTTGTCAATTTGTCCTGAATTATGTACAGACAAAATGTTTAAAAGCCTGTTAAACATCAAGTTACAAAATTTAAGTTTTTTACCTGTAAAGCGCAAATATTTAAAAATCATTGTACAACCAACACATACTTTTGAAAATAAAAGCCATTTTAAAGAGTAACACGATCCTGAATGGGGTTTTAATGGGGCTTGGGGAGTTAATCTGAAGGACACATGTTAATGTAATTAGTTTTTACCATGGCTCAAAATAAAAACATTTTAGATCGGCTACCGCTTAAACACATGTATAAGCAACGTAAAAAAAAATAAGGAAATAGGCATCACCTAATAATCTGTTTAACCACTTACACAAATAAATGAACATGGTTTGAAAGTGAAAACAACAACCCGTTCAGCATACATTTTACAACGAAAAGAAGAAGAAATAGTTATATCGTTTGTAGCTGTGTTTTATTACAATATTAATTGATTGTTTTTATTTATTTTAGTAGACGAATGCGTGTGAAGAAACGCACCCATTAAATTACAATATTAATAGTACAACATGTTCATTGAGTAAACTAAATCTTGGATGTATATTTAATAAAAAAATCATAGGCCATAAATAATTTTTGTTACAACATATAATATTTACTACTCCACTTTGGTGAATAAAAGTACCAATTTCTTTCCATAAGAGCAAAGTCTGTACATTATTTCAAACTTATTATATCAAACTATATATATATATATATATATATATATATATATATATATATATATATATATATATATATAATTAATTTGTTTTATTTTTTACTTTTGGTTCTCCTTTGTTGAATATTATATAAATATTTCTGAGAGTTGAACATATTCACTCACAAGATGGACTGGAGACAAAATTGGATAAGGTTTAAAATATATAGACTTGTTCAAAAGCCTTTTTTCACCTGTTCTCAATTTTGGGTTCACCCAAAAATGAAAATTCTCATAATTTAATCTCATGCCATCCCAGATGTGTATGAATTTCTACTGCATAAAACAAATTATGATTTATAGAAGAATATTTCAGCTCTGAAGGTCCATACAATGCAAGAATGGGCGCCAAAAAAATGTTGACGCTCCAAAAAGCACATAAAGGCATCATAAAAGTAATCCATACGAGTCCAGTTGTTAAACACATATTTTCAGAAGTGATATGATAGGTGTGGGTGAGAAACAGATCAATATGTTAGTTATTTTTACTAGAAATTCTTCTCCTTCCCAGTAGGGGGTGGTATGCATGGAGAATGTGAATCACCAAAAACACAAGAAGAATGTGAAAGTTATCTGTCTGAATACATTGATTTAACCACTGGAGTCTTATAGATTTAGAAATTCTTCTAAAAATCTAAATTTGTGATCAGCAGATGAAAGAATGTCACACACATAAGGGATGACATAAGGGTGAGTAAAAGATTTTTTGGGTGAACTATTTCTTTAAGGGTCAAAACACTGTGCAGCAACAAAAGAAGGGCCTCTGACAAACATGCAATTTATTAGATGTTTTGTATGCTACATTTTTTTTTTTTACAAGCAAACAGATATTAGTAGAAGTGCTGTTTTCATGCTCCTTGTATTACCTGTCTGCCACTCTGTTGTGGATGGTGTCTGATGCCTGTGGAATTATTGGTGAGAATGATGTGAATGCCTGTATGTGAGGTCAGAATCAGAATCTAACCTGTTATTTAGAAGGAAAAAATGAAGATTTGTCCACACTCACCGCTGAAATTAGCATCTTGTTTAGCTTTTAAGTAGACAGAAAATTACCCAGTTGCTACAGATATGATGCAATGATTATAACTATGTATATTGATGCTTTACCATGCTGTTATTAAATTGACATATAGCACATTTTCACCAACAGTGTACAGTATAGATACAGAAAACTAATTGTGACGCTAAATAGAATAATTAGCTACAGAGCATTTATCAATGACAATTCAGTTCTCTGTAAAATAAATGTTCAACATTCAAGATGTGAACTGAAACTGTATGTTCATCTCCAGCTGTTGTGCTGGCAGGGGTCTGCTGTTAAGGTGTAAATTAGATTGATAAAGTAATAATGAGGAAACATTTACTCAAGATTCAAATGCCCTGTAAAACAAGTCAAAATGAACTGTACTGTAGGCAAACTACAGTACTGAGTCTGCATACAACCATTTTTTCCCAATTTGCAGTTTCATATTTGGTGCATAAAAGCACTTTATTATTATTATTATTATTATTATTATTATTATTATTTTATTTTCCCATGTCTTAGATTGTTCCAAACACAGCTATACGAATTTCCAAATCTATGTTTGAGTACTTCCTCTGATAGATCCATCTGATCAAAGTGCTCAATACAGATGATGAAGCAGAGATGATGCATTACAACATCCAGTGTACGAATTAAACAAAGACTCCAGGGTCGACTTTGTAAAAATAAATAATTTGTTTATTTTTTATCATTTTAGTATTTTTTAGTTTGTCTGGCATAATGGAATTGACATTTTAAGCCACTATCAGAGTTTGAAAAACGTCAACTACCTAACATCCCTGATAGCACACTTACATCTCCCAGACATCTATTAGATGCATGTGACTAGATCTGGAAGACGTCTATTTTATGTTGTTTGCTCGTCTGCAATAAGTCCATTAGACGTATTGTATCTGTTTCTTCTCAGATGCCTATTAGACATTCAGCAATTGTCTTTGAGACCTTTATGATTTGGAATATTCATAAATCTGATATTTTTAAGATGTTTATCAAATTGTGATGCATTCCTGATCAAAAGATCTAAAACAGACATCTAAAATCTGAAAATATTCATTTAAATAATGCAATAAACCTGTTTTTCCCAGTTATTTTTATTTATTTATTTACTTACATTAATCTGAGCATATAAAACAAACAAACAAACAAAAAAAAAAAAGAATATAAATAACTGTATCATTAAACCTTCCATTTACTATAAGGTAAGCATGCACATTTTGGAAAATCAATGAAATCCAGAAACAACAATATAATTTTTGTTTACACAAAATAATGAAAACAAATATTGGTATCTATGTATATACTGGAACAAGGATATATATGTCTTTGGTTTGAAATGATTGCTTCAGGCTAACTTTGAATTTCCCTCACAATGGATGCAGCATGAAGTGACCTGGGAATGTGCCATGTGAGGCCTCACCAAGGCATACCCCAGCTGCTCCTAGAATATTCTCCTCCGGTTCCTTTTGGTACCACACCAATCAGTGTTGATGCCACACCATATTACAAAAGCATCGTATGCACTAATATAAAGAATGCTGAAGAAAATAACCTACAATCAATGGGCAGTCTTTCGTTGACAGCTATATGTGGCAATAATTCTGTCAATGTGCATTTAGTATGTGTGGTTGGTGCAGGAAGGTTGCACAGATACATCTCACAAGTGTGTGGACATTGTTGTATTGAGAAATTGCACCTTCAGTGCCAAACTAATATAGTCACATCACTTGTGTCACATGTGTAGTCGTGTCATAGCAGACATCTGAATCATCGCCATTAAATCAAATTCACATTTCTGAAAAATCTTATGTACATAGGTTAAGTCATTAAATAGTAGAAAAAAAATAAGATGCATTAAACTGTAAAGTATTTCACTATTTGAAGATGGTCTTTCTTGGGTCATATTGACCCCAAACAGAACAAAAGGGTTAATTTAACATTATTTCATTTTTAATTAAATATTTGAATTGAATATATACAGTACGTATAGATGTAATCTTACGACCACCCTAAACTTACAGTATGTTTTGTCTTCCTTGTGTTCAAATCTTAATAAGGGGTCATATCCCCATTATTCACTAAAATTAATCAAAAGTCACTAACATACCAACAAATAACCTTCACTGGCAACAAATGTTCCAAGAATTTATTGCCTACATCTGTGTGTTTCTGTGTAGAAGGATCTCCCAGGGGCTCTAAGCGACATGCAGTGTCAAACTACAGCATTCAAATGAGTAATGGAAGAACAAGCTCATAAAAGGCTCTGCTGACCTTTCTGCATTCATACACAAGCAAGCAGAAAAAAAACTGTGAACAACACTTGAGCATTAATTGCTCCCCAGCAGACAATGGACCATGTCAGCAACACAGAAAAGAAACTTAAATATGTTCCATAGGACAAATAAAAGCTTAGGAAGTCACATAAAAAGCAATTGCTCCATTGCAATAAGCATATCAAATGTGAATTGGGTGTATGTTGGTCTGTCTCTGTGTCTGTATGGCTTTGTTTGTTTTGTGTGTGTGTGCTGAATTGTTTGTTAATTATTTGCACTTTTCCAAAAGTGTACATTTATGATGGTGTACATTTAATCTAACTGATTACAGCAAAAGCCAGTGTTGATTATGGTGTGCACGGCTTATATTTGTATGTATGGAGGTTAATCATTGTTTGTCCATTTATCTAAATCTTCTAATTTTCAGTGCTAAGGGAGAGAATGGAAATAGGGGAAAATAAAAAAAAAACAAGGAAAAAAAAAACATGCCCAATTAGCCCTTGCCAAAGGCACACTTAAATGAGACACACTGCTGCTTTGGTTATTAGAGTTTTCATGACCTAGTTCCTGCCTTAGAGCTGGTGGCAACTACCATGGCATTATGAATCAGTCAAACATAAAGATCCACACTTGATCAATGGAAGCATCTGTTACACTAACATTCAAGCTGGCCACTGAACACTTGTGCCCTCTTTTTGTCATGTAGACCATAATGCGATGATTTGTTTTCTGCTAATTGGCTCTCCTATGTATATACATCACTAAAAAAATCCCAAGCCACATGAGTTATTTCCTCTGAGTGTACACTAAATCTAATGGAGGAATGAGATGTATTCTCATTAATAAGCCAGTGGTTGAGAAACTACAGTGCCCCTGCATAAACTACAGATTTCGATGTGCAAATACCAGTGGCAAGTCTAAAGTGGTGGAAATCAAGGCTTTCAACAAACTGTAAGAAATGACTGACACATATTAGACTCTAACCTATTCACAAAACATCAATTCAAGTGGTATGTTATCTAAAAATACTGTATACTGTAGAAGGTCATAGCCTATAGAGTTGGTGTGCTCGAGTTCGGACTCGAGTCCGAGAAGTCCAATTTTAATGGACATGGACTTGTCACAGATTCTGATACATTTTACTCAGACTTGACTTGGACTCGAGTCTTATGAACTTGGGATTTTTTTCTAAATTCTGCTGAGTCCTTGGCATATGTGATGCAATAAAATACAAATAAACAAAAAAAAATAACGTTTATAATAACATAGGGTGACCTTACATACGTCCTTTTTTCTCTAGATATGTCCTCTTTTTCAGACCTGAAACGCATCAGGATGGGATTTCAAATTTGCCCCTAAATGTCCGGGATTTGTCTTTGTCTTCATATTTATGTGCTCTCTACAGTTAGTACTATCATGCATTCTGTGTATTTGATACCGCGCATCAGTTTTCACACGTATTCTCTGGTTGTAATGACTAACGCATATTTAATTTTCTTTGGAGTATGTTTGAGTGGAGGGGAAAAGCAACAAATAATTTAAATGTCAACAGAAAGCAATAAGAAGTGTGTTGATGGACAGTTTTGTCTTCATACACCTAATGCATATGCTTTCATTCTGAAACCACTTTGAAAATTTTTCAGCAGGATAATAATCATTTGTTTTTGCATTTACATTGAAAATTGTTTTTCTTTGTTGTGAAGGTTAAAATTAGCTTAAAATATTGATTTTGAGTTTACGGTTAAAATTTTCAGTTAGATTCTTGAACAGATTAATTCGGACTCGACTCAGACTTGGCCTGTGCTGATTCTGACTTTGTCCCTTTTGGACTTTTGGATTGTTTAAAGACTCAGACTTGCCTCGGACTCTACTAAGGTGGACTCGAACCCAACACTAATAGCCTCAAGATCATGGCCAATTCTGTTTTTTAAAAAAGGATATAACTGACTTTCCACTTCAGTTTGGATTCTTGCACTGAAATGATTGTCATTGCAAAGTTGGCTGCCACAACTATCTATCTATTCATCCATCCATTCATCCATCCCATCCATCCATCCATGAAAAACCATTCATATCAATAGCAATCTCAAATTCCTAAACTGTGGGCTAAAACCACAGAAAATTATTATTTTAACTGAATTTATTTAAAATATTAAATATTTTATTAACAGTAAATTATGTTAAAGAATTAACAGGATGCAATAGGATAAGCTGTAAAATATTTAGCTGCAGGGCTGACATTATCTAACAAATAAAACATTTTATCATCAGCATTTGATTTCAGATGGATTTTTTTACTGTCTATGAAACACCTGGTAAAATAATCCCAGGTTAAGATAAAAAATGTGTGACTCTGAACTGACTGTAAGCCCCTGGCTGTAATTATTGTTGTTTCTCAAATTTTATGTGTGTCTTAATCTCAAATTCTTAAAAAACAACATTAAATTCAAACTGTCTCATTCATGATTCGTTTGTTTCATATCTACCATGTCTCTCCTTTGTGGGAGTCAGCTAGAAATTGGGGGATGGATAATATTATTATACCTGTATTACGAGTGTAGGTGGGATATTACAGGGGTCTGGGGGTGTAGGTGTATGCTGTATGTGTGAATAGTCCCTTCCTCCATTTGGATAGCCATTGGATAACTAATAGCCTAAAGTTTCTGACGCATATACCTTTGCTAACATTAACAATTGAATAGGGTACCATATATGTTGAACTTCACATGTCCACACACCTAAGTATTCAGCATCACTGCCTATAATGTCAATATTTTGTTACCAAATAATTTTTAAATTAACCGCCTTTTTTGCTGGAATAAAACCAGTTAACTTTTATCACATTATAACACATTTAGTTCTGGGCTTTTAGGCCACAGTGCATGTGTGAAATTCAGACTTGTGCTGAAAGTTCACCATGTTCTGTCATATAGCCTACTGTACATATAAATAATATTTCATGACGTATTTTCATTCCCTTCCACAAATGGTTTATTTAAAACTCAAACAGCATATGTGGTATAAGAAAGGAAAGACACTCTTTGTCTTAAAACAATGGTAAAGAAACACCAAGTAATGGTAATAAAAATAATACCATATCAACTATACAATATGAAGTAAAATAAAAATTTGATACTACATTAATGAACATTAAATAATAATATTGTAAAAGGGTCCACAGCAGAAGGAATGGAGGACACAAGGAAACAGGCTTCTCCTGGCACAGGTACAATTTTTAATTGGCAACTTCAATGCTTACAGCTTCACAAAACTCTTTAGCTTCACAGGTATGAAGTTTCACAAACTCATTAGCTTCACAGATATGAACACTCATAAACTCATTTGCTTCACACCTGGACTTCTTGTGCCAGGCTCTTCCTCTCTCTGCTGGTGGTGTGGCTGCTTATATTCCGCTCTCCCCATGCTCACTGGAGTTAGCTCAGGTGCAAGCACACTTACTGCATTCTCACTCTCTCTGGATGGATGCTTGACCATGCTCCCACTGTGATCTTCAAAACACACGTGCATGTGGGACAGGACGTTTATTTGCAGACTTTGATGGTGGACTTTAATTTTCAAAGCTCAGGTAAAATATAACCCACAAGTGCATCTACGGCATGACATGCTTACTGAACTTGTTTCGCGCACATGCTCTCACTTACAGACATGCGCGAACGGACGAGTTAGGGGCCGTTCATACCATACGTGTTTTTGAGCAGTCTGTTCTGTTCCTCTTCTGTCACTCACTCAATGTTGTGTCGAATGAAGTGACACAAGGGGTCTTCCTGGGATGACAAACATACCTCTGAACTTGAGAAAATGTCAACTTGGCAGACAGACTTTGCATGCTGGGGCGGGCCCCAGACATACGTGTATAAAGGGAAGCAGGGCAGCGAGTGTCAGTCAGAATTTTTCTTCAGAGCCGAACGGTTGTGCAACAGCAAGCTGAGTTCACCACTGTTCCACTCACCTCTACTGGCAATGAGCACTGCTGTTGAATGTACGGTGCGTTTCCAGCTGGCGTTCTCTCTCTCTCTGCATGCTGTACAGTCCACGCCCAGCCCTCAGTCTCTAACCCGCCCCCTGCCCGGTGCGTGGAGCAAGGTAAGTGCTTTGAGTCTTTTTCAGCACTCAAGCCTCGGAACACTCTTCTGCCTCCGACGCGCTATTACCTGCCCATGTAACAATCACCCCTTCTTGCTATCAGACTTTCAATGCTTGGACAGAACCCTGCTTCCTGCGGACCAGAGTCCCCTTGCAGCAGGTGTCCAGACATGTCATGGTCACTACGGATGCCTTTCAACAGTGTTGGGGCGCCATGTGCAATGGCCCCTGGACAGGTCCCCGGCTGCGTTGGCACATCAACTGCCTAGAGTTGCTGGCTCGCCCGCCATCTCCTCCTTTGGAGTCAGCCGTGACTCAGGTTGCTGCACGCCACTCACATCCCTGGCAAACGCAACGCATTGGCGGATGCACTGTCGCGGCAGGTTTCACCCAGCGGAAAGTGGAGGCTCCACCCGCAGGTGGTCCAGCTGACCAGGGACCAATTTGGCATGGCACAGATAGATCTCTTTGCATCCCAGGACAATTCTCACTGCCCGCTCTGGTACTCCCTGACAGGAGCTCCTCTCGGGACAGAGGCACTGGCACAGTGCTGGCCCAGAGGGCTGCGCAAGTATGTATTTCCCCCAGCCTTCTTTCACTGGTGCTGTGCAAGATCAAGGAGGACAAGGAACAGGTCATCCTGGTGGCCCCTTACTGGCCCACCCGGACCTGGTTCCCGTATCTTACGCTCCTCGCGACAGCACCTCCCTGACAAATTCCCCTGAGGAAGGTCCTTCTTTTTCAGGGACGGGGCACCCTCTGGTACCCGTGCCCAGACCTCTGGAACCTCCACGTCTGGCCTCTTGACGGGATGCGGAATATCTAGTGGATCTACCACTTACAGTCATAAACACAATCAACCATGCCAGAGCTCCCTCCATCAGGCAACTTTACGGCCCTAATGTGGCACTTGTTTGTGAATTGGTGTTCTTCCCGAGCTGAAGACCCACAGAGGTGTGCAGTTCGGTCAGTGCATTCATTCCTGCAGGAGAGGCTGTCCCCCTCCAACTTGAAGGTGTATGTAGCTACTATAGCAGCCCACCACGACGAAGTAAATGGCAAGTCCCTAGGTAAGCATGACTTGATTATCAGGTCCCTGAAAGATACCCGGAGACCGTCCTAGCCTGTTCCCCTCCTGGGATCTCTCAGTGGTCCTCTTGGGCCTTCAGAGACCCCCCTTCAAGCTGCTTGATTCAGTTGAGCTCAAGGCCCTCTTCCTGAAGACGGTCCTCCTGATCGCGTTAGCCTCCATCAAGAGGGTTGGGGACTTGCAAACTTTCTCTGTCAGTAACACCTGCCTGGAGTTTGGTCCGACACATTCTCACGTTATCCTGAGGCCATGAACGGGCTATGTGCCCAGGTTCCTACCACCCCCTTCAGGGACCAGGTCATGAACCTGCAAGCAAGCTGCCCCGGGAGGAGGCAGACCCAGCCTTCTCTTTGCTGTGTCCGGTATGTGCTTTACATATCTATTTGGACCACACGCAGAGCTCTAGATGTTCTGAGCAGCTCTTTGTATGCTTCGGCGGAAAGGGAACACCGTCTCCATTGATGCCATCTCTCTGGCCTACCAGAGAGCACACTCAATAAGAAGTGTGGCATCCTCATGGGCACTGGCCAACGGCACCTCCCTAGCAGACATCTGCAGAGCAGTGGGCTGGGCAACACCCAATACCTTCACCAGATTCTACAGTCTCAGGGTTGAGTCGGTCTCGTCCCGTGTTTTGCCAGGTCCAAGCCGGTAGAACTTGGTAACGTGACACAACCGACCAGGTGTTTGCTTGCACACAGTGCCCTTCACCAAGTTGATCCAGTGCGCCTTCTATCCCAGGTTAGCCACTAAACGTCGCTCCCTGGATGTTCTCCTCCATGGCCTTCTAGCCTGCGAATTGAGTAGACCAATTTGCGTCCAGACCCACTAAAAGTCACAGGTGCTCTGTACTGGGGTTGGGCTCCACGGGCTTAGTTCCCTTCTCAGGCAAACTCCCTGTGATGTATTTCCCGCGGTACGGTCCCCCTGACGGCGGACCCGCATTTCCCTTGGGCAGCCCCGCGGCTCCAGTCGCCATGCTTGTAGAGTCTCCCCTTGTTTTGCTGGACCTACCACTGCGCCATTCCCACATACTTTTCACAACCCTCGTGGTGTATTTGCCACATGTTAGCTCCTCCTAGATTGGGCAGGATGTGGCCTCCGCATGGTCTTTTCCCCTGAAAGAATAGGACTGGGAAAGACCGCCTTCCCCGACGCATCTGATAGCGTTAAGATTGCACCAGGCGCTCACATCCTATAGACATAGTGAGAGAAAAGGCCACGGCTGCCGGGCTTGCTGCCATGCTAGTCATGAAGCACCTATTTCCGCCCCTCAGGGTTGCGGGGGGAACCTAAGGTCTGTATGTAACATCTCTTGGGGGCGTTGGTGAGGGCTAAGTGCAACAGACACAGTTGCCTCTAGCACGCAGTAGCCTGCTTGCGCCTGTCTCGACAGTTCACGTAACACGGTCAGTGCATGGTGTTTTTAGATGGGACCCCTTGTATCACTTCATTCGACACAACGTTGAGTGAGTGACAGAAGGGGAACATCATGGTTACTGTTTGTACCAAAGTCTGTTTCCAATGAGGGAACGGAGATGCTGAGCTCTACAGGTAAGGATCTTTAATGGCCACAGTACCATTTACAACAAAACTTGTAACATGAACTGAACAAAAACGTTCTTAATCAGTAAAAGGTTTCTTGTGTGTCTTTTCGTCAGCCAACACTGGATTGGCGTGTCAGTCTCTCTCTCCCTCTCTGGCGGTTCTGTGCCATCTTTATGCCACTTTCCCCAGGCTCACTGAAATCAGAGACAGGTGTTAGACATAATTTGGCTCAGGTGCAAGCGCCCTTACCGCTTTCTCCCCCAGACGGATGCTTGACCACGCCCCCACTGCCACAATGTTGTAACCTCCGTTTCCCAAGGGAGGGAATGAGATGTTGTGTCCCTCCTGCCACAGCACTAGACCTACCACTGTAAACGGCCGTACCTTATTTTTGGCTCCTCGGTGTAAAATCCTGATTGACACTTGCTGCCCCCCTTCCCTTTATGTCCGGGGTGGGGCATGCAAATTCTGTCTGCCAACTTGACATTGGCCTTTTCTCAAGTTCAGAGGTATGTTTGGCATCCCAGGAAGACCCCTTTTGTCACTTCATTTGACACATCATCTCGTTCCTCCCTCGGGGAACGGAGGTTACAACAGTACCATGACATTTTCTTATTGTTTAAACAGATGCTGGTTGAAGGTCTTTGACATTTACACTGCGTCTTGCTTTTTCTTCAACGTCTCATGCAGGACTGGCACATTTTAAACATGTCAAGTTAAAAAGAACTTAAAATTTTCAAAAACGTTTAATTCTTTGCACTGCATATAGATTGTTTTTAGCACAGTTGTCACAAAGATTCAACAATCTGAACAAGTTCAGGCTGCATAGAGTGGACTGTTGCATTGTTTAATTTTATTCCAGATTGTTCAGCACCAAGTGAAGTTTCAGCAAATAAATGGTAAGGCTTTTCTCCCTTCTGCTATAGTGTACTGAGGGGCCACCGTGCCTTGTTAAAACTGTGAATGTTTTCTGTTTCAGAACTGTTACAAATGTTGCCTATATGCTTAAATAAAATGCAGCCTATTGCAACAGTACTTGCTAAGAGAAGAAATTAAATAGTAAGCAATTTTGTGTTGGGTTCTGGCTTAAAATCTGATGTATCATTAGTAACATACATAGATCAGATGAAAATAGAAACTACTACTCAAGAACTGGAGATGTTTCATCTGGATTATATGCATACCCGATGACAGCTATTTCAAAAAGTGGTGAGGACATGTCTCAACTGATGGCAATATATTGAAAAATTATTCAGTGAAGACTTGAAAAAAAAAAAAAAACAGAGAATTTAATCACTTACCTATTTTTCTCCATGTATTTGTCTATATTGTCACGTTGTAGTGGTTAAGGAAATAAGCCCAAAAAACCTAAACTCGCAAGTACCCAAAACACTGCACATGCACTGCAACAGCAAGTAAGTGTTTGGCTACTGCTGTAACCCATCATGCCATTGGCCGCTTCTTAAGCTATCATGCAATTGACCACTGATATACTTTTACGTGATTGGCTTCCGCTGTAATCAATCACATGATCAGTCTGTGTAGTCATTTGTGCATCCGGTGAGATTTGAGGCAGTTAGACATGAATAAATCCCTACACAATGTCAATATCTTAACATTATATTTTATACATTTGTTTACTTATACTGGGGTGGCAGATGGGGTGGCAATGCCTTATCTTAGGGTGGCATTTGCCACCCCGGCAGATCTTCCCTTGTGTCAGACACAAGTCAATCACAAGACTCTAGATGTGTGAGACAGTGTCCTGAAAATAACAGGAATTCAATTTTTATCGAAATGTCTTGATTCAAATGTGTTGTGTGGAAGTTTGCAAAGAGTATGGCAGTGCGGGTTACATGTTAACACGGGGCTACTCACATGGTTCACAACGTTTCCACACAAATTGGTTAGACGAAACTTAATTTGTTTAGCCTACTTGTTGCAAGAAAAGGTTTCAAGATATGGCCAACATTTCATTTTACAGAAGCAAAAGTAAAATCCTCACAAAAGTTGAAAAATGTTCATGGTCTACAGTGTTTATTTAAAATAAGTTAAACTCAAAATCTGTTAGAACAACAAATTCCATGCAGTCAGATATGTCATTTATATAATTCCCCTTTAAGCATACTGTGTGTGTGTGTGTGTGTGTGTGTATTATTCGGCCAATCCTATTGATTAGTTTTGTATTTATTTGTCAAGTGTCAATATTATTACAAAATTATATATGACAAAGTTAATAAATGGGTTTTAATGAAATTATATTTTAGTTTATGTTCAGTTTCTCTATTTATATTAATTACATCAGAGAACTTGAAAGAAGGATTTTTTTTCATTTATAAAATTATTTAATTAAAATTAAATACTTTATTTTATAATGCAAATAGCCTCATATGTCATGTTACAATGTGACCCTCACTTGCTACAATGTGTCCCACCTATGGGGTACTTTGTAACATTTCCCTTTCCATCTTTCCAGGTAGATGGTGAAAAATGCATATGCTGTATTCATGAAACAAGACAAAATATTTTTACCAGACATGTTAAATTAATGTGAAAAAAGACAAGTACTTTGAACCCCAAGTACATTTGTGTAAGAATTCTAATTGTAAGAATTGTAGAAATATTAGTAGTTCAATGTTTTTAATGATTTAAGCCAGTGGATGGCAGGCCACTTGTGGTTCTTGGCGATTTCAACATACACCAAGACAAGCCCCAGGCCATTGAACTGAATACACTTCTGGCCTCATTTGACCTGGAAAGACTACACACCACAGCAACGCACAGATCGGGCAACCAGCTGGACCTAATTTTTACACGTAACTATACCACCTCAAATATTCTTGTTACAACTTTACATGTCTCTGATCACTACTTTGTTCAATTCAACACAATTCTCCCATCCATAGTAAAACCGACTCCACCTTTGGTTTCCTTTCGCCGTAACCTCCGTTCCCTCTCACCCTCTCACCTTTCCACTGATGTCTCTGCCTCTCTTCCCACAATAAATGTATTTTTTTCACGCTCGATGTAAACACTGCCACAGACGCACTTAGCTCTACTTTAACAACCTGTCTAGACAACATCTGTCCTCTCTCCTCTAGACCAGCACGTACTACACCACCCAGCCCCTGGCTGTCTGACATCTTTTGTAAACATAGGACTGATCTCAGGGCAGCTTAGACGAGATGGCGGAAATCTAAAGATCCAGCCGATCTAGATAAATATCAGCTTCTGATTGCAACTTTTTCAGATAACGTTAAAGCTGCAAAAACTTCATATTACCAGACCAAGATCAACAGCACCACAGACACTCGTAGCTTGTGTAGAACATTCAACACACTTCTCTGCCCTACCCCTCCACCACCTGACACATCACTGACAGCAGTTATCTTCGCCACATTTTTTACTAATAAGGTTACAGCCATCAGCAATACATTCACAGCACCACACCCTGTCAAACACCCACCTCCTGTATGCAACTCTTCTTTCTCTATGTTCTCTCCTTTGACTGACACTGAGGTCTCTAAACTCCTACTCTCCAACCACCCCACCACCTGTTCCCTTGACCCCATTCCATCACACCTTCTCCAGGCCATCTCTCGGTCCATCCTACCTGCACTTACACACATAATTAACACATCTCTTCTTGCTGGCACTTTTCCCACTACATTTAAGCAGGCTTGAGTAACTCCGCTGCTGAAAAAACCTGCACTTCACCCCACACAGATAGAACACTACAGACCAGTCTCTCTCATCCCATTCATGGTGAAAACACTTGAAAGGGCAGTTTTCAATCAGATCTCTGCCTATCTCTCACAGAACAAGCTGTTGGATGACAATCAGTCAGGCTTCAAAAGTGGACACTCTACTGAGACTGCCCTGCTGTCTGTCACAGAGTCACTGAGACAGGCAAAAGCCAGATCATCCATTCTGATTCTGCTGGACCTTTCTGCAGCCTTTCACACAGTCAACCATCAGATCCTACTCTCCATCCTCTCTAAACTGGGCATCACTGGAACTGTGCTTGGCTGGTTCAACTCCTACCTCTCAGATAGGTCCTTCGAGGTAGCCTGGAGAGGGAAGGTATCCAAGCCACATCAGTTACTTACTGGGGTACCTCAGGGATCAGTGCTTGCTCCACTTTTCTTCTCCATATACACAACGTCAATAGGACCCATCATCCAGTCACATAATTTCTCTTACCACTGCTACGCTGATGACACACAACTCTACTTCCAGCCCAACAACACCACAGTGACCGCTCGAATCGCTGCCTGCCTGACAGACATCTCAGCCTGGATGAAGGAACACCACCTGCAACTCAACCCAGCCATGACCGAACTCTTTCCAGCCAACCCTGCTGTTGAACACAACATCACCGTGCAGCTGGGTCCAACTACAGCGTCGCCTTCCAAAATGGTCAGAAATCTAGGGGTAACCATTGATGACGAGCTAAATTTCACAGACCACATCTCAAAGACAGCAAGATCATGTAGATTTACACTCTACAATATCAGTTTCACAGACCACATCTCAAAGACCGCAAGATCATGTAGATTTACACTCTACAATATCAGGAAGATAAGACCTTTCTTCTCTGAACATGCCACACAACTGCTTGTTCAGTCACTTGTCATAACTAGACTGGACTACTGTAATGCTCTCATTGCAGGCCTTCCTGCATGTGCTATTAGACCTCTGCAAATGATCCAGAATGCAGCAACATGTCTGGTCTTTAATGAACCAAAGAGAGCACATGTTGCACCACTCTTTGTCTCTCTCCACTGGCTGCTGGTTCATGCACGTATTAAATTCAAGGCCCTGATGCTGGCATACAAAAGTCACTGGGTCTGCTCCAGCATACCTAAAAACATTTATGCAGAGCTACATTCCCACCAGAAGCCTGCGGTCGGCTAAGGAACGTCGCCTTGTTGTACCAAAACAAAGAGGCACCAAAACACTTTCTCGGACTTTCAATTTCATCATACCACGTTGATGGAATGACCTTCCCCAACTCAATCCATGAAGCTGACTCACTCTCTATCTTAAAAATTCTTGTTGCACTTAAATCTGTTTTGTATACTATTTTGATGATAGTGAAACTTTGTAGTATGGGACTTTTCGTAACACGGTCTCTTTAAGATGATTTGCTTATGTTTTCCTCTTTTGTAAGTCGCTTTGGATAAAAGCATCTGCCAAATGAATAAATGTAAATTATAAAGGGGGAGCAAATCAACTGGCATTTTTCCCTCTTCATTCACAAGTGGCAACTTCTGGGAAATACCTGAAAAAAATATTTGATATTGTAAAGACGATCATGTTCATGGGCAAGGAAGAGCCGAGAAACCGAACTTAAAACAAACATTTAGGACAGCAGACATGTCTGCTGATTAAGCTCTCTCTCCCGATCTCCGTCTGCGAGTGGCCTTTATCCCTCTTGACGGCTCAATTTAGCTTGATACGGGACCGGGCGTGCGCAATCACGTGCCGGTCCCGCCCTCCACCGTGCCACATTCCTCCCCCGTTCTCTCAGGCTGGGGACCCCCGGCCTGACGTACATCCCCTGGGGGGGGGGGCGCCTCCCGCGCGGTCTGCCGGCGGGTCATCCCCATCAGCCTGGACGAGGGAGGGGGCAAGGGGGAGGGAAACAACAATTAAAAATGGGGGGGGGGAGGGTTCCTGCACTGGGCAGTACCTCCCCTCCCACAAACACCATAATTTAAAAAAAAAAAAGAGGGAAAAGGCCAACGCAGAGCGGTATCGAGAGAGAGAGCTTAATCAGCAGACATGTCTGCTGTCCTAAATGTTTGTTTTAAGTTCGTCATTAAATTATTATTTATGTTGACAAGCCGGTTTCTCGCCTCTTCCTTGCCCATGAACATGATCGTCTTTACATTGGTGCCGAAACCCGGGAAGGAAGAGGGATGCGCCGTAGCGGAGTTCTCGCCACTTCTCAATTGAGCAGCCGCGGCCATCTGCCGGGGGACGGAGGAGCCCAGCTACCTGGATGCGGAGGAACGGCCGCCGACCGCGAGGGGAGGAGGGGCTCCTGGCCGACCGCCTGGAGCGGTTAGGGCTGCTGCCAGGGGCGGGGGAGTCACCTACTAGCCGCTGGAACGCGGCGGGGTTGGAGACTGCCGACCGCGTGCGGGGAGGGGCTCGCCACCGACCGCCTGGAGCGGGAGAACCGCTGCCAGGGGCGGGGGGAGGCCCCTTCGACACCCCGGGAACGCGGCGGGGCGTTCCGTCCGCCAGGGGCTGAGGACTGCCTCCGATCTGCCCGGAGAGGCGCGGCTGTTGTCCTGAAGAGGGTGGAGAAGTGGCTGAGGAACGAGCAGCGGCGTATCAGAGAAACCGGCTTGTCAACATAAATAATAATTTAATGACGAACTTAAAACAAACATTTAGGACAGCAGACATGTCTGCTGATTAAGCTCTCTCTCCCGATCTCCGTCTGCGAGTGGCCTTTATCCCTCTTGACGGCTCAATTTAGCTTGATACGGGACCGGGCGTGCGCAATCACGCGCCGGTCCCGCCCTCCACCGTGCCACAGATATTTTTATATAGGCTGTGTAATGGACTAAAACAGTGACCAAACAGAAACAAATGTATCTCACTCCACTTGTCACAAACGAGATACTGCTAAATAAATTGATATGGTAAGAAATAGATTTACGTTAGGACAGCCATTCCTAGAAGTGCACAAGGAAATTGCTTGATATTTCTTGTCGGAGAAAAAAATCTCACTGAAACTCCACGCTGTGCATTTAATTGAATCATCCATTTGTTTGCAGTCAGTTTTATTATTTCAATCAAGGCCACTGATGTTACTTTATTTTTTTCTGTTTTCTATGGAAAAATCTGGACGCAATACTAGGCACTTTGTGTTTAGATTATGGGCTATTGACGTTTTTAAATTGTGAATAAGACAAAATTAAGTGTGATAAAATGTGTTTTCTTCCTGGTCATTGTTTTGAGTTGCAGTAATACCACGTTAAGCATTTTAGAATGTCCTTTGAACTCCATAAACCAAAGCATAATAAACATCGAGCACTATGTAATGCACATATTTATGCATTAATATAATCAGAATGTGCATACCAAATAAAATTGCTTTATTAACTGAATCATTAGTGGTTTATCGGCATGTGCACAATACACACACAGTAAAATGGCTTGTCAATTTGACATGCTTTGTCGCTGCCTACTGCATTACAGTTTCAAGACAGATTCACAGATATCCAGTCAAGCACAAGCCATGCATCGGCTTCAGCATGAGAAAGAACCGGTAAAAAAATTGTATATCCTAACAAAATAGTGTACATCAAAATTACACGTACAAAAAGTTCATACATGTACTCCTAGTGTGATATGAAATCAACAATAGATTATTGCCATTGCTGATCAATAACGCTTGCTTTGGATTTTTTTTAAACTGGCTAAGGTCCCATGTGACAAATTAACGCACTGACTAAACCATTAGCAATCATTATTGGTTTAAAGAATGAAACACGAATGCCCTCTACTGATCATGTCTCTCATGTACCGCCTAATGTCGCACCACACTGCGTGATGTCACAGGATCTGTTTCTCTGACACGCATTCTCAAAGGCCGCATCTGTAACTGATTATTCACTGAGAAATGTGGTTTTAATGTTTTTTTAATCAATTAATATTTACTATAAAAACATCTGTGTAACTATTTATCTTTACATACTTGGCATTGGAAAATTAGTCAGTCAGTTTGAGAGTAATTTTGAACAATTTATTAAAAGAACCATTTCATAAAAGTAATTTTCGACTATACTGAATGTGCCGTCTGTTTTTGATTCACTAAAAATAATTGTTCATAAGAGTTATTTGATTGTGAATCAGAATACACGTGCTGGAAGTTGTTGCATTCTGCCCACAAGGACAGACTCGGATGAAAGACATGTTATTGTTTGCTATTATTTTGTGGTTAATATGTTTTTTTTTTTTTTATCTCACCAACATTCATTTCAAACTGCACATAGACATTCATAAAGTTTTTTGTTCACTATTGGGCTGTAGATTCTGCAGCTGGGGAGCACCACTGCTGGAAAACAGTGCGAGAAACTACCGTTTTACATGAAGCCAAGAAGTAAGTGCAGCTTCTTCTCTTTCCAATGTTTTTGAACCTGTAAAAACTTAAATCTCAAAGTCAGTCTTCAAAGTCAATCTCTTTGCTAGAACCATAAATAGAGACAGATTGGCATTCATGCTTTCTAAAGAAAGCTCAAAATATGCCCCCAAAATGGCCATAATTAGATCTGGTTTAAACTCCCTTTTATGGATGTTTGAGAAGAAGTACAAATTATTGGTCAAATACATGTGAAGCTTACAGCATGACCATAATCAGTAAGTGTTCCTTCTGCTGATTGGCATTTATTGCAATCAGGTGATATATTGAGGAAAATTTTATAAAGTTTAGTTTTACACATGAACAGCGTATCCATTGTTTTTGAACAACGTTATGTCTTCCATTTATTGAGCATGTGTGTATATTCTGTAAGCATTCATTCCAAAGTTACTCCTCAATACTTAAACCTAGGTTTTCTTCCCATGATTTCCTGATTACAGCTTGTGGCAAGGATGTGGTTGAGGGTCCATCCAGGGAGAGAGGAAGCAGTAAGGATTCATCCCTGGGTGACAAATAGGTCTAACAGCTGTTTCTTGTTGCAGTCATTCGGAACGAGCAATAATAGGAGCCCACAACAGAGCCCAGGAGAGGGAGAGAGCGACACACAGTAGTGCAAATGCGTTAGTGTTAAACCCATACCATTGAGTGTTTATTGTGGATAAAGTGTGTGAAGATTCATGAACCATGCTTCCTCATTCCCTCAACGACAAGTCCTGTTACAGAATGACTGTATGTAGTTGCGCAGACCACAAAACTGAGCAACTCCGTGAGAAGCAAGTTGTGACCCATCTCAGTTCATCATAATCATATAAAAGTTTCTTATTTAAAATAAAAGAAAAAATTACAACTATATTTTTAACAGGGACATAATGCAGAATCAAGTCATTTTTATTTGTATAGTGCTTTTCACAACACACATTGTTTCAAAGCAGCTTTACAGAGTAATGATTATCATGCATGTGAGCTAGTTGGCATGCAAAAAACAAAACAAAAAATGCAGTTTCTTTTTATTTGCAAACTGTTAGTATATTCTGTCAGTTTTGACTGGGTGGACCAGCCATCTTGGCTCTTATGTAGCCTTGCCCCTGATACAAACAAAAGCCTGAAATATCAGTATGCGGCGTTATATATAACTTTTCTTCTGATAAGCACTCTTATAACAAAACTTTAAATTAGGGGTTGCATGACTACTTATTTTGAATAGTCGACTAGTCTAGGGCATCAATTGAGCTGAATGCATTCCACAATGATGGCATGAGACACTTTTTTAGTGCAGAGACACCAGGTTCCACACCCGCTGTATTTCTTCTTTTGTTTTTTGGCTAGTTTCATTGTACCTGCCTGTAACGTCACGCCAGCAGAGGGAGCCCTCTCCCGAGTTTTGACTGTGTACCGCTCCCTCTGCTTCTCTGTTCATTTCCTGTTTGTCTGTTATTTAAGCATGGCCTGTTCATCAGGCCTGTGCGAAGTATTGCCAGTTTCACCTGCCTTACCGAGCGTTTATCATTGTCATAGTCTTGCCTGCTTTGTGAATGACCATTGCCTGCTTTACCTTGTTACTGCCTCTTGGATTACCCCTTTACTTTGTCACTTTGGATTGGACTGCCTATTTGTGTTTGAACTCTGCCTGCCTAAAGTTATTGATACCTGCCTGCCGACTTTAACCTGTTTACTGTGGATTTTAATAAACATCTGCAAATGGATTCAGCCTCAGCCTCCGCGTTGTTACAGAATACTTCGCCAACGATGACTCCAGCAGAAGTTTCTGATCTACAGCAAACATTTGCTTATCAAAGTGACGTCCTCAGGAAATATCAAGAACAACTGAGTAGACTACAAGCTACTAACGAATATCTTACTCAATATCTCCATTCGTTACCACCACCAACACCCAAGAAGGTAAGCTTTGCCTTTCCAGATAAATTTGACGGCTCTGCAGACCGATGTAAGGGATTTTTACGTCAAGCTGAGCTCTTTTTCAAACACCAGAGTGAAGAATTTGAATCTGAAGAGAAAAAATGCGCTTTTCTAATGTCTCTATTATCTGGCAAAGCTATTGACTGGGCCGCAGCTGTTTGGGAAACAGATCCCTTGATTAAATCCTCATCTGTTTACTTCGTTCAACAGATTAAAGAAGTGTTTGAATATCCAGCAGGGGGTATGGATATTTCAACTCAGCTATTACAACTCAAACAAGGCCGACGTTCGGCGGCTGATTACGCAATTGAGTTTAGAACGATCGCTGCTCAGAGTGGATGGAATGATGTTGCGCTCAAGGCCATGTTCCAACAGAGTTTGAATATTGAACTACAAACAGAACTCACCTGCAGAGGAGAAAACTGTTCATTTTCCGAATTTGTGACGCTCGCTATCAAAATCGATAACCTCATGCGCAACAGCCCCGCTAAATCCAGGACACTCCCACAAAGAATCGCTGTACCTAATTTAGCTACCCACGTATCCAATTCTCCTTCAACCATTGCTCAATCCAGTCAGGAACCCATGCAGCTAGGAACTACCAAACTCTCTGTTGAAGAAAAATCCCGACGTTTGAATCACAATTTATGTTTCTACTGTGGGAATGCAGGCCACGTCAACGCCGTGTGTCCTCTCAAAGCCCGAAAATCTGTCAAAACTACTAGCCAGGTGAGTGTTAACAACATCCCTCCTCTCATCACCAATTTCTTCACAATCAGTGTCAAGATTACTTTTAAGACGAACCCTGTTGATTTCACAGCATTGATCGATTCCGGTTCCGCTTTAAATCTAATCCATCAAGACATTGTTAAGAAATTTAACATCCCTACACAACCCTGTAACCCCCCTCTGAAAATTAATGCTATTAACAACAAACCCATCGGAGAGGGCATCAACTTACAAACCCTGCCAATACAACTCCAAGTAGGACCTTTTCATTCAGAAATCATTTCATTTTATGTGATTGATTCCCCACGCCATGAAGTCATCCTGGGATATCCCTGGCTAGCAGTCCACGACCCAGTCATCTCTTGGCAGCAAGGCCAAATCAAGCAATGGTCACCGTTTTGCAAAACACACTGTCTAAACGCCACAGATATCAAGCCATGTTTGACCACAAGCATTGAAAGTCCCGATTCAAAACCTGTGTCTTACCCATCTTGCTACCAAGAATACCAAGAAGTCTTTAGCAAGACCAAGGCAACCCTTCTTCCACCTCATCGTCCCTGGGATTGCGCCATTGACCTCTTGCCCAATGCAATGCCCCCCAAGAGTAAGATCTATCCGTTATCGCATCCCGAAGCTCTAGCTATGGAAGAATATATTGAAGAAGCGCTCAGTTCTGGTTTTATTCGTCCATCCACTTCACCAGCGGCCGCAGGCTTCTTTTTGTAGAAAAGAAGGATGGAGGATTACGGCCTTGTATAGACTATCGAGGTTTGAACAATGTCACAGTTAAGTTCAGCTACCCTCTACCGTTAGTACCTTCAGCTCTCGAACTACTCCGTGAAGCCACCATCTACACCAAACTGGACCTCAGGAGCGCTTACAACCTCATTAGAATCCGAGAAGGGGATGAATGGAAAACAGCCTTTTTGACCTCTAGGGGGCACTACGAATATCAGGTCATGCCATACGGATTAGCCAATGCACCAGCAGTCTTCCAGTCATTTATTAATGAGATCTTCAAGGACATCCTCAACAAGTACGTTATTGCCTACATTGATGACATCCTCATTTATTCAAAATCTGAAGAAGAACATCATGAACATGTTAAAATTGTGCTATCCAGACTGCTTGAGACCCAGCTCTACGTTAAGACTGAAAAGTGTGAGTTCCATGTTAGGCAAACTTCGTTTCTGGGGTATAACATCAGTCACCAGGGTGTTGAAATGGACAACTCAAAAGTTACAGCAGTCACTGAATGGCCTCAACCAACTACAGTCAAAGAACTACAGCGCTTCTTAGGATTTGCCAACTTTTATCGGCGCTTCATTCGCAATTACAGCACCATAGCAGCCCCTCTAACATCCCTGCTGAAAGGCAAGCCTTCAAAATTAAAATGGACAGAAGATGCCACTAAAGCTTTTTCTAAACTCAAGAACAGCTTCACGTCAGCACCCATCCTAAAACATCCGGATCCAAATCTACCATTTGTAGTTGAGGTTGATGCTTCAGATAATGGAATTGGGGCAGTACTCTCACAGCGTCACGGTCAACCAGGCAAGCTCTACCCATGTGCATATTTTTCTAGGAAACTCACTGATGCCGAACGTAACTATGACGTTGGCAACAAGGAACTTCTCTCCATGAAAGCTGCAATGGAGGAATGGAGGCACTGGCTGGAGGGTTCCACTCACCCCTTCCAAATCATAACCGACCACAAGAACCTTGAATATGTCAGGAACGCCAAGAGACTCAATTCTCGTCAAGCACGTTGGTCATTATTCTTTACTAGGTTTCAATTCACCGTAACATACAGACCGGGAAGCAAAAACAGTAAGGCAGACGCCCTATCCAGACTCCATAGCCATCCCCAAACCGAATACAAACCTGAACCCATTCTACCACCTTCTATAATCATTGCACCTATCACATGGGATCTGATGGAAGAAATCCAAAGGGGACAACAAGAAGAACCAACACCACCCAGTTGTCCACCCAACAAGCATTATGTTCCTAGAAACCTTCGTGCTAGAGTCATCCATTGGGTCCATACATCACTCAGCTCAGGACATCCAGGTATCACGCGTACCCTCAACCTAACTCAAAATTCTTTCTGGTGGCCTTCGATGGCAAAAGATGTGGCCGACATAGTCAAGTCCTGTTCGATCTGTGCCCAGTCCAAGACTCCCAAACATTTACCTTCTGGTCTCTTAAAACCTTTGCCCATTCCCCAACGACCCTGGTCACACCTCTCCATAGACTTTGTCACAGATCTACCCCCTTCAACTGAATTTACAACAATTCTAGTAATCATTGACCGCTTTTCCAAATCCTGCCGTCTGGTTCCTATGAAGGGCCTTCCCACTGCCATGGAAACGGCTCAAGCTCTGTTCCAACACGTCTTCAGAGTCTTCGGTATCCCAGAGGACATTGTCTCGGATAGAGGAACCCAATTCACCTCTCAAGTCTGGAAAGCCTTCTGCAGACAACTTGACATTAATGTCAGTCTGACTTCTGGATATCACCCGCAATCCAACGGACAAGTGGAGAGGCTGAACCAAGAAATTGGAAGATATCTACGGTCTTATTGTGGTCGAGAACAACATCGCTGGGCAGAATTCCTGCCCTGGGCTGAATATGCCCAAAATTCTTTGAGACATTCTTCTACGGGTATCACCCCATTTCAATGTGTGCTAGGGTATCAACCTCCTATGTTCCAGTGGTCTGGTGAACCTTCTACGGTACCTGCGATTGATGACTGGATACGACGTAGTGAGAGGGTGTGGAACTCCGCTCATGTTCACCTACAAAGAGCTGTCAGGAACCAGGAAATCCAAGCCAATAGACACCGTCGTCCACACCCTCCCTACCAAGTTGGACAAAGGGTCTGGCTCTCCTCACGAGATCTTAAGTTGCGGCTGCCAAGCAAGAAGCTAAGCCCTAGGTACGTAGGTCCTTTCAAAATTCTCAGACAGATCAATGAAGTTACATATCAGCTTGAGCTTCCTGTTAATTATCGTGTCTCTCCCTCTTTCCATGTCTCCCTCCTCAAACCGGTCCACCCGGGTGCTGACCCCAACGTTGAGACTCAAGAGCCACCTCCACCGCTGGACATTGACGGGTCCCCAGCTTACGCGGTAAGGGAGTTATTGGACTCAAGAAGGAGAAGGGGTCAGCTCCAATATCTGGTGGACTGGGAGGGGTACGGCCCTGAGGAGAGATCTTGGGTTGCCGCCCATGACATCTTGGATCCATCTCTGATCAGGGACTTCCATCGAGCCAGACCCGACCGTCCAGCACCACGACCACGGGGACGCCCTCGTCGAGCGCCAGGAGTCGCTCCTGGGGGGGGGGGGGATTCTGTAAGGTCACGCCAGCAGAGGGAGCCCTCTCCCGAGTTTTGACTGTGTACCGCTCCCTCTGCTTCTCTGTTCATTTCCTGTTTGTCTGTTATTTAAGCATGGCCTGTTCATCAGGCCAGTGCGAAGTATTGCCAGTCTCACCTGCCTTACCGAGCATTTATCATTGTCATAGTCTTGCCTGCTTTGTGAATGACCATTGCCTGCTTTACCTTGTTACTGCCTCTTGGATTACCCCTTTACTTTGTCACTTTGGATTGGACTGCCTATTTGTGTTTGAACTCTGCCTGCCTAAAGTTATTGATACCTGCCTGCCGACTTTAACCTGTTTACTGTGGATTTTAATAAACATCTGCAAATGGATTCAGCCTCAGCCTCCACGTTGTTACACTGCCTATCACCTACTGGGCTGTTCTGAGTCTTTCCCTATTAACCTGCCGTATTTCCTACAGATGCTGTTTTCTAAATCACTTAGTAAATAACTAGTTGGCTTGAGGCTGACACTGCTGACATTCCACTAGTCTGTGCAACCCATACTTTAACAAACAGGCAACACATTATATAAAACTGTCATCAGAGTTCAAGGTGCATCTGTAATACAGCATTTGAAATTACATGCAGTAGTAAAAAAAAAAAAAGAAATCTTTCTGGTATGTCTGAGCTGAAACTAAGGTTAGTGTGACCTCTTTAGTTTTTGCTCCAGTAAAATTGAAAGATACACCTCATATAAAAATGGACTCCTCACAGATTAAACATTAAAAAAATATTTTATAATGTTTCATATTTCAGTGGTGTTTGGGGTAAACTGGAGCACCCAGAGGAAACCCATTCACAGTCTAGAAACATGGAGATCAAGTGCATTGGAGACTCTAAATTGCCCATAGGTGAGAGTTTGTATGTCTGTGTGTCTTAGCCCTGTGATATACTGGCCACCTGTCCAGGGTGTTTCCCTGCTTTCGGGCCGAGACAGCTGGGATATGCTCCAGCACTCCCCGTGACCCTACACCCAGGACAAGTGTCTACAGAAGATGGATAGATGGATGGATTTTTCAATGGGATGGCCCCAGACATATCCACACATATTAGCCCATCATGCACATTACCCCTTTTTTCATCCAATCCAAGGGAAAATAACCACTTGGAACTGTGTCTGTGCACTGGGCCTATTAGAGTACAAACATTGTACATTGCCCTGACCAGCAGCTTTACAGTGTAACAGAAATGGAAACAGCCTTAAGGTCTTTTTTTTTTTTTTTTGGCCAGATAATGGCCAGCCTGTTTAGCCAGTTTTCAGAAGGATTAGAGGATGCTGAGCCAAGCTTGTGCTATATTCCTCATTTTGGGACAATTTGTTAGCAAGCCTGTTTGTTAGCATGTCCAGAAATTGCAATTACATCTCAAGCAATACTGAGCAGGCTTATTACTATATGTCATGTCTACTGTCTTTGTAGCATCAGTTCTTCATAAATGGCAAAATGAATGCATTCTACACATTAGTTGCGTAAGCATGATAACTTTTCATCAAAAATACCACTTTGTTCTCAGACAGTCCACCTAATATGGATGGCTAGTAGGTAAAACATTATTTATATAGCACATACAACTCTTGTTGTAGGTGTTGGGACAGTATGAAAAAGTTGGGACAGTATGCTAACAATGCTAACACTGCAGACACTGGCTTTTGGACCTGATGCTAATAACAGCTTGGATGACCCTTTTCCTCTGTTCCACTATTCTACTTTCCACCTAAAATGAGACCGAGCCCAGATAAGTCTGTAGCGCTTTTGGACCGTGTAGGTGTAGGACTTCTGCTTTGCATAGTAAATTCTTAACTTGCATCTGTGTATGCAGCGGTGAGTGGTGTTGTTTAACAAAGGCTTACTGAAGTTATCCCAAGCCTATGTTCATTAAATATCCATTACAGATGAATGCTGTTTTTTTAATACAGTGATGTCTGAGGGGTCAAAGATCATGTGCATTCAAAAATGTTTTTCTTCTTGCCCTTTATACACCAAGATTTGACTAGATTCCTTGAATGTTTTAAATATAGTGTGTACTGTAGAAGGTGAAATGCCCCAAATCCTTCCAATTTGTCTTGGGGAACATTGTTCTCAAAGTGCTGGATTATTTGCTGAAGTATCTATTGGCAAATTGAAAAGTCTCAAATTATCCTTGCTCTTGAAGGACTAGGCTGTTTTTGGAGTCTCCTTATATTCTATGACACAATTGCCTCACCTCTTTAACATCTCCTGTTTCAAACCGTCTTGTTATTTCAACTCGTAAAATTATTATTAGTCTTAAATTGCCCCTATCTCAACTTTTTTGAAGCGTGCTGCAATCATCTGATTTGAAGTGACTGTATATTTAAAAAAAAACGAAATCACAAGGAAAAATACTCTATAATGTAATAGTTGTAGTGCTTTCAATATATCAAAGGTTGAATATAATTTACAAATCACTCCTTTTTGTGTTTTATTAAAATTATTCATACTGTCCAAACTTTTTCAGAATTGATGTCATATACAAAGTCAAAAAACTTTTTAGTCACCACAGTGACTAAAAGCTGACTCACCAATTGTAAGCTGTCTTTTTGGTATAACCAGTAAATTGCACTTGGATGATCAGGGTGATCTAACATAAATATTCTGTATTTAGTCATCAGATGTGAGGTCAACACCATGAAACCATTTAAAATTTGGAAGACGATATTAATTTTAATTCTCTAATAATTATAATCAATTTTCTTAGAATCAAAGCGAGTCAGCAATGTAATTCCCAAGCCACCAGGGGGCCCCACAAAGCAAGGTCTTATATTATTTTTTAAAAAGATACTAAAAGCTGCAGGTAAAAGCACACCAGACCAGAAGCGCCACGACACGGCAAGCACAGGATGCATCGATGCAGTGCAGGTGGCATGCACACAAAAGTTATGAAGGATCTTTAAGTATTAACAATATAACATTGAGTTAGCAGTTTAGTGTTTTAAATTGTTGTTTCTGTGCAAACTAATGCAGAAGTTTATTATGCAATTTATCTGTATGTAGCCTTGAACAGGTTTCATTCAATCTATCAAACCACTAAAAGACATTTTTGTAACTGGAAATATATTGTGTAGGCTATATGAAAGATACATACTCACAATATATCCTCCAATGATGGGTAGAGTAAATAATCCATGTCCATTGATAATAATTTGAGACAAATTTCATGGAAAACTTTGCGAGTTGCGCTCCGTGGCCGTATTTGAGTTGCCTCTGGAGTCGTAGCTGAGCACCACTGACAGACGCCGAGCAGAGGCAGGGCCTCCAAGTAGGATTTCACTAAAGGCCCCATATGATCAGTAAAAACTCAGAAAAACGATTATAGTGTTGTAGTAATATGATTCCTCAGTCTAAAACAAATCAGCTTTCTTACAGATTAATTCTGATCTCTTTGCAAGAGTTTTTAGGTAGGCCAGCCAAAACAATATTGAAGTAGTTGAGTCTAGATTTAACAAATGTGTGGATGAGTTTCTCACTTTCAGAAGGGAAAAGAACAATTTATAAAAGGGTTCATTGTACAATGTGCATACGGATTAAATGAGATATCAAATAATTACAACATTGGAAGCATATACAGTATAGGCTAAATAATAAAGAACCTAGAATTAAGCCTTGTGAGACAATGTATCACATGATGTCCGGAGATGTTTGTACCCATTGCAACATAGTATTTTTTGCTGTCAAGTTAAAGAGGACAACTAGAATAATTTATAAGTGATGTGACCTGAGTGAGCACATTAGTGCTAACCACTGTGAAAGTGGATTATTTTTCAGAGCACTAGGTGGAAAGCTAGAAACTAAACAATGCCAGATTTCTTTTGCACTAAGATAGTTATTTTATCACCGAAGAATTCATCAAACACTTTTCCACTTTTCTGCTAAAACAACATGATCACACAGTAAATTAACATGTCGCTAATGTCTCGTTACTGTCGTAACCTCTGTTCACTGATGGAGGGAACGAGATGTCATGTCAATGAAGTGACACTAGGGGTCACTCTTGGGAGCCTCAGACATCTCTGATATTTGAGAAAAGGCCAGTGAAAATTGGTGAGTGGTTCCTACTCTTATAGGCGTCAAACGGTCCCCTGTATTTTGGGGAAAAGTCAACTGTGTGATATGCCATAGTGATGGCGTAAATGACCCAGTGGGCGATCCTCTGTTTAGAGACAGCGCTTCCTTTCCGCTGTCCACCAAAGCAGACAAAGAGCTGCTCGGAGAAGCTCTGTGTGCAATCCAAGTAGATGTGCACACGCACTAGACACAGCAACACCAAGACTGGGTCTGCCTCCTCCTGGGGCAGCGCTTGCAGGTTTATCACCTGATCCCTGAATGGAGTTGTCGGATTCTTGGGCACATAGCCCGGTCGGGGTCTTAGGATCATGTGAGAGTAACCCGGACCGAACTGCAGGCACGGTTTGCTGAAAGTGAACGCCTGCAGTTTCCCTACCCTCTTGATGGAGGTGAGTGCCGTAAAGAGGGCAGTCTTCAAGGAGAGTGCCTTTAACTCTCTAGGGGCTCAAATGGAGCTCCCCATAGGCCCCGAAGGACCACGGAGAGGTCCCGAGCGAATGAGGCGCAGTCTGGGGGGGAATTAACCTCCTTGCGCCTCTCGGGAACCTAATGATCAAGTTGTGCTTCCCTAAATACTTACCGTCTTACTGCATCGTGATGTGATATAGTGGCTACATACACCTTCAAGGTGGAGGGGGACAGCTGCCCCTCCAGCCTCTCCTGCTGAAAGGAAAGCACTGATCCAACTGCACATCTCTGGGGGTCTTCGCATTTGGAAGAGCAACACTTAGCGATCAGACACCACTTCAGGTCATATAGGCGCCTCGTAGAGGGAGCCCTGGCCTGAGTGATCATGTTTACCACTGCTGGTGGTAGGCCACTTTAAGTCTTCCGTGTCCTGTCCAAGGGCCAGACATGGAGATTCCTGGGGTCTGGGTGCCAGATGGTGCCCTGTCCCTGAGAAAGAAGGTCCTTCTTCAGGGGAATTTGCCGGGGGGGCGGGTGGGCAGTCGCAAGGGGCGTGAAATCTGAGAACCAAGTCCAGGTGGGCCAATAAGATGCCACTAGGATGACCTGCTCCTCATCCTTCCAGACCTTGCACAACATCTGTGGAAGTAGGCTCACTGGGGGAAACGCATACTTGTGCAGCCCCAGGGGCCAGCTGCATGCCAGCGTGACTCGAGTCTGAAGCCAGTACTGAAGCTGTCTCAGCTGTGCCCGAGCGGTGGGTCTGATGCCATATGCCCCAGGAGCCTCTGAAAGGATTTCAGTGGGACTGACATCTTCTGTCTGAACGTACTTAGACAGTTCTGCACCAACAGCGCCGGCTCGTTTGTGAGGTGTGCCCTCATTGAGGCTGAGTTTAACTCCATACCAAGGAAAGAGATGGTCTGAACCAGGGATAGCTTGCTCTTTTCCCAGTTGACCTGAAGCCCCAGCTGGCTGAGTTGCCTGAGCACCAGGTCCCTGTGTGCACACAACGAATCCCCCAAGTGAGCTAGGATCAGCCAGAGGTCAAGATAGTTGAGAATGCAGATACCCACTTCCCTTAACGGGGCAAGGGCTTCCTCTACAATCTTCCTGAAGGTGCGAGGTGACAGGGACAGACCAAAGGGGAGGACCTTGACTGGTATGCCTGGCCCATGAAAGCAAACCGCAGGAAGGGTCTGTGTCGAGGTAAACAGAGACATGGAAATATGCATCCTTCAGGTCTACCACCACAAACCAATCTTGATTCTGGACGCTCGCTAATATGCGTTTTGCGTCAGAATCTTTAACAGGAAACTGTGCAAGGCCCGGTTCAGAACTAGCAAGTCCAAGATTGGCCGCAACCCGTGTCGTGACCTTCGTCGCCCGAATGGCGAGATTGGTCGTGCACCAATCCCGTTACAGGACTACCCTCATGCAGTTCTTTGAGGGCCTTGTGAGCCTACAGGAGAATCCTGGAATGCAGGATGGAGGTGTCGCATCCAGCAGCACTGCAGGACTTGAATGGCATTGATAACGTAAGCCTACAGGCCCTGGATGTGAGCATCGGATGACTCTGCCAGGTGCCGGTGGTCTGGGCACAAGTGCACTGCGACCACCTGATCCATCTGAGGAATCTCAGAGTACCCCCTGGTACTGGAGGGTTCCACTCCAGCCCAACACTCTTGGCTGCCCGGGCAAGCATGGCCGCCAGCTCCACGTCAGCCTGCGACTGGACTACCGCACCCAAGGATGGGAGTCCAGCCAAGTCTTCCACGTCAGACATGATGAGCCCACTCTCCGATGCTGCTATCGATAACTCATCCTCCTCGCGAGCCCCGAACAAGACCATAAACCTGCCCTGAGATGGGCCCGTGGTCTAATCCCAGAACTCCACTGGTGCATACGAGTGTGCTGGGGAATGGGAGGTCCGTGGGGGGTTTCCCAACAGAGAAGCTCCCACTGAGGTCCCCAAATTGTCCACAGTGCTACCTGACTCAGCCTCATACCTGTAGGTAGAAGGACCGAGACGGGGAGCCACTGGAGTGGCTTTCCCTCTGACGTCAGAGTTTTTATAGTCAAAACAAGTAAAAAAATCTACCAGTACTGAAAATTCAATTTAAAGTATTTAGAATGTGCTACTTACATTGAGTAATCGAACAAAATACGATACAAATTACATTTTACAGCATGTATTCAGTAATCTGAAGTGGAATACATTTCAAAAGTAACCCTGCACCTAGGTGTGAAATTTTGAAAGGATCGAACATTCAACTCCTACTGGATGAAACGCACAAAAGAACTCATCCCTCAGCCATGATGTCATTGAGAGTATTAAACCCTGGAGATTCCTCATAAGCCTTGCTTCCAGTGACTGTATTCGCCATGACTAGATGCAGCTCTGCTGCTCCCTGGTGTAGCCTCACTGCCCAAGGAAGTTACGTATGTACCTTATCTTTGGCTATACTTTCTCCATCTCTCTGGACGAGCCGAGACACAATCCGCATCTCACTCTTTTGCTTGCAGAAGTGAAGAAAGAAGATTTCTTGTCCTTCTTCAACTGAGTCGACTCCGGTGATATCTCCGCCAACCCACAGAGAATCAGCCGCCGTACTGCCCGCTGACAGAGCGAAGATACAGCCTACCATCATCACTCGAGCTTCGAGGAACAGAGTCGGAGTCAAACAAGATTTTACCCGCCTCCTCCTACTCAAGTAAGAAGTTTTTGTCTGGTCAGAGATATATTATTATAGTGTGTTATTCTTGTGTATCAAGGTTATTACACCAAGTACGCTCATTGCAGCTAATAATACTCAAGGTATTAATGTAACTTACTGTTACCACGAATGAGATTTGTAATCCCAGACTGATTCGATGTTCAGTGGGGGCCATGCCATCTATTGCAGGGCTCCCTGTTTTCTATTGTATTCCTTTAGCAAAAGGAACGTTTAGAAGTCTAAAATGTATATTTCTTATTGACACACTAAAGCTGAAGATATTAATAACCATCTTGAGACAAACGTTGTTGTGAAACATCTAATGTGCCTAAGACTTTTGCACAGTACTGTACCTGCACACACATTTGGCGAACAGACAACTTGGCGATAGAGACCACCGTTGTCCCTAAGTTATCATACCACTGGAGACACATGTTAAATGGACAGATTCCATTCACTAGTCTCTCCGCCCACATTTACGGCCACATTCTCTGGCCAGAAACCTTGTGTGACGCACACTCTATGAGAGCCACGCCCGCCATTTTGTGCACTCCTTCTCTCCTTACACACACACACACACACACACACACCCCTCTACCATCCTCTCATGTATTAAAGGTTTATCTGTTACCATAAATAATCATGTTACTGATTAGTTTGTAGCTGGATGTCAGAAGTGTATCGACTGCATTGTAATTATTGCAATTATTGTTGATTATTAATTGATATTACTGCATCAATAAACTTTGTTATACTTTAAAGAGAATAGTTTTTGTATTGTTCTCCATGCAGCTGCTCAGATTCAAGCCTTCATTGTTCCCTTTTTATCTCAATGTTCTCTGGATGTCGACAATCCTAAGAGAACAATCCTATATTGAGACTAATATGCTGTCTGGTTATTAGTCCCTGTTTCCAGGGTGGTGCCCCGGCAATATTAATTCTTATTAATATTCTATTGATTTTGATAATTGATAGTTATCTTTGATGATTGTTTATTTGAAAGATTAATAAGCTAATGTTGATTATAATCAATGCTTTATTGATTTTAATAAATCATTATTATGATAATTATTCAATTTTGCTAATAACCAAACCCACTCAAGAACGAAGCCCCAACACTACATAATCAGCTCACATTTGTACAGTGAAATCTGAATGGGCCCTTTGGCCAAGGTTTTTTTCAAATGCATTTAACTTTCACATTAATGAGGACTTCTGAGAAATGGAACTGGTAGAACAAATGTGCAATTCCAGCAGTGAAAGTCATCTGGAACAGAACATACACATCACACAGGTCTCTGAATGGGGTCATTTTAAGACACAGCGCTGATTATTCTCTGTATTTCACAGCATGTGCCACACATCGACTTACTTCTATCCCTATTAATCTACAGTGACTACAGTTTAAACACTAAACACTAAAATTATTTTAATGTGAAGCAAATTTTCATCTCAGGTACAGATTAACAATTTGGGACATGCATAGTAAATCAAGACAATACATTTATTATTACATAAAGTCTTGTGTGATTTATTATTGTTCTGGTCATCTAATCTGATTTGTTTCAAAAGTGCTAATACTGAATGTAGTATAATATTAATGGGGTGCTTCACTGTACTGCATGTATCACTTAACTTGATTGTTTGGCTATATTTTATTATCTGAGCAACAATTTGACAATGCAAGGAATGTTAATTGTTTGTCAAAAATGATCAATTATTACAGTTTTTGGTCTATTGAGAACTGAACTAAACTATTACCTGATAGCACACATACAGTACATCACCCAGACATGTATTTGATGTGTGTGTTTACCAGTGGTGGCCCATGTATTTTAAGTCTAGGCCTTCAGTGCGATTTATGCCATTAAGAAAACACTATTTCACAATTAACAAGACATGCTATGCCTATGGTCATCATACATTACATCGTAGTCAACAAATAATGCCAAATGAAACATTAAAAACATGTCCATGCAAGGGGGTATATTTGGATTGAACATTGGGGGTTCGGCGTGAAGTATTTACCCATGTTTTCATTGATCATGGTATAAATAATAGGGGGTTGGGGGGTGTCCAGAAAACCCATGGCATAGCCTTCTGGGTTTGCTTACAAATTGACATCATGACTGAACAGTTCAATTAGGACAATTATTATTATGATACTTGTACTTGGTGGAGACTTAGATGCTGCTACTGTAGAGGACATTAAAAACCACTTCACCCAGACCCGCCAGTTTCCCTGCTTTGCCTAAAATAACACGGCCCAACGCACGTAAGCAAACAGATCCAAACTTGGAGCACATTTGTTACTCCAGGAATGAGATTAAGTTGTGGAGCTCAGAACAACTCTGTAAACACTCTAAATAATACTCTCTAACACAACACAAACTGGACAGATCTGTGCACACAGATTATTTATTTAATTAATTGCAGCCATTTGATGTTTAATAATTGCACAAAGTCACATTGCGATTTTTGTTTTATTTTGGTTAATCTTGCAGCCCTAACAGTTTCTTTTCAAAACTTGAACCACAACTGAATGCTCCAGCCAGCCTAATTTACAATTAGAAATCTCCTGATGTTGCTATAACAATGCAAAAAGCACTTACCAATTTGCTTAAAGTGAAAATCAGCCCTCCTTTCAGCTGTCAATCTTTGCTTGTCAAGGCATAAATTCTGATTGGATAAAATTAATTTTTTTTGCTATTTGTCTGTAGATGAATTAAAAGTGGAATGTGATTGAAAATACATAAACTAAAATACAAAGGAAAAAAGGTAAATGAGTATGAAAGGATGAAGAAAATAGGTATTTATTAGGCATGCTAGGCAGAGAAGTCTTCTCTGGCCCTGAGAATTCAACACTGTATAACACAACAATGTATTTCTTTACATTTTTACATGCCGTATGTCTATATTATGGATTATATCTGGTGGCGTGAGGTTTTGGCCAATCACCATCTCAGCAGAACGAGTGACATGCTGCAGTCTGATTTTAACCTTGGCAATGGCAGCAGCATTCCAGATGGTGATGGAGGACGTGAGGATGGACTAAATGATGGAGGTGTAGAAGTGCACCATCATTGTCTTTGGCTGGCTGAACTTCTTTAGCTGCAGCTGGAAGTACATCCTCTGCTGTGCTTTTGTAATTACAAAGCTGATGTTCAATTCCTACTTGAGGTCCTAAGAAATGATGGTTCCCAAAAAGCAGAAGGACTCAACAGAAAGCTGCGGCCTTTTCTCTCTCTATGTTTTCTCTTCATAGAGTATTAGATGCGGCTGGGGCCATCTAACACTATAACACGCATCGGGGAAGGCGTTCTTTTCCAATCCTATTCTTTAAGGGGGAAAAGACTTTGCGGAGACCACATCCTGCCCAAAAAGGGAGATTAACATGTGGAAAATACTAAGCTCTGTGTGCATTCAAAGTGGGTGCGCAAAGTATGCACCGGACACAGCAACTTTAAGTCTGGGTCTGCCTCCTCCCAGGGCAGTGCTTGCGGGTTCACTACCTGAACCCTAAAAAAAGGGGTCATAGGAACCTTGGGCACGTAGCCAAGTCGGGGTCTCAGGATGACCATAAAGTCTGCCGGACCGGGCTCCAGGCAAGGTTCACTGACAGTGAACGCTTGCAGGTCCCCAACCCTCTTGATGGAAGTGAGCACAAACAGGAGGGCCATCTTCAAGGACAGGGCCTTTAGTTTGACTGATTATAGCAGCTCAAACGGGGCTCTCCAATGTTCCGAGAGGACAACAGAGATCCCATGAGGGGACGCCTCTAAGGAACCTGATGATCAGGTCGTGCTACCCAAACAACTTACTGTCCACTGCATCGTGGTGAACTGCTATGGCGGCTACATAGACCTTCAAGGTTGAGGGGGACAGCTGCCCATCCAGCAACTCTTGCAGGAAAGGGAGCACTGAATGACTGCACACCTCTGCGGGTCTTCAGATCAGGAAGAACACCCATTCGCGAATAAGTGCCACTTTGGAAGCTGCTGTTGCGAGGAGCGTGAGATCCGAGAACCAAGTCTGAGTGGGCCAGTAGGGGGACACATGAATGATTGTTCCTCGTCCTCCCTGACCTTGCACAGGACTTGTAATAAGCTCACTGGGGGAAATGCATACTTGCACAGCCCCCCGGGGCCAGCTGTGTGCCAGTGCGTCTGTGCCGAGGGGGGATTCCGTCAGAGAGTACTAGAGCGGGAAGAGGGTGGAATCTCAGGAGACAAACAGGTCTACCTGTGCTTTGCTGAACTGAGCCCATATCAGCTGGACCACCTGAGGGTGGAGTCTCCACACTCCGCTGTGGTTTACCTGTCATGACAGCGTGTCTGCTGTAGCGTTTAGTTTGACCAGGATATGAGTGCCGTGCAGCGACCTCAGTCTGCTGATTCCAAAGGAGGAGATGGCAGGTGAGTTGCAACTTTCAACGAGAGCAAACGCCACCCTGGCAATTTATATATTGCTTGCCAAGATCAACGGCAGGAATCTGTGCAGGACAAGAACTAGAGCCAGCAACTCTAGGCAGTTGATGTGCCAACCCAGCCAGAGCCCCATCCAGGAGCCAGCAGCTGCGTGCTCATTGCACATGGTGCCTCATCCCAACTGGGAGGCGTCCGTAGTAACTACAACGTGTCTGGACACCTGCTGTAGGGGGACTCCTGCCCGTAAAGATCAGAGGTCTGTCCAAGGGCTGAATTAGTGATGGCAGGAAGGGGTGAGGGTCACACGGTATGTGCCGTGGCGCCATGCGCATGTCGGGACTCGAGTCTGAAGCCAGTGCTGAAGTGGTCTCATATGCATCAACCCGAGCGCTTTGACAATCGCTGAGGATGACATATGCCTCAGGAACCTCTGAAATTTTTCAGTGGAACCACTGTGCCCAGCACTGACTGTCATTGAGACTGAGTCTAACTCCATGCCGAGAAAAGAGATGCTCTGAACCATTGAGAGCTTGCTCTTTTCCCAGTTGACACAAAGCCCTAAACAGCTGAGGTGCGTGAGCACCAAGTCCCTGTGCGCACAGAGCAACTGTCGAGAGTGTGCTAAGATTAGCCAGTGTTCGAGGTAGTTGAGTATGTGAATGCCCACTTCCCTTAACATGGCAAGAGCTGCCTCTGCGACTTTCCTGAATATGCGAGGTGACAGCGACTCCCCGGGGAGGACCTTGTACTGATATGCCTGGCCATCGAAAGTGAACAATTGAAATGGTCTGTGACGGAGTAGTATTGAGATGTGAAAGTATGCATCATTCAGGTCTACCTCCGTGAACCAATCTTGATGCTGGACACATGTCATAATACTTTTCCGAGTCAGCATCTTGAACGGGAGTCTGTGTAAGGTCCGGTTCAGAACTCGTAGGTCCAAGATTGGCCGCAACCCACCTCCTTTCCTAAGGGTAGTGAGAGCGGACAAGCGAGGAAGTCTGTTTCATAGTGCATCATAGTCTGACATGACGCTCTCCGATGCAGCGGCGAAACTCTTATCCAGCTCGGGGGTTCCGAAAGAGACATCAGACTGGCCGTAAGGCGATCTGGTCTCATCTCGGACCTGGACGGAGGCTGACGAGCGTTCTGGGGAATGGGTGGTCTGCGGGATTTTACCTGGCGAAACCACGCCCGTTGAACTCCCGAAATGTTCTCACAATGAGAACATGAGCCATCCACAAACGCTGCCTCAGTGTGTTCTCTGCCCAGACACGTGAGGCAGCGCCCATGGCTTTCTGAAGCGGAGAGGTAACGACCGCATCCAGGAATAACACAAGGACGAAGGGCATCTTGAAAAAGACGCATTTTTTAAAAGATAGTCTTCAGTTAAAGGGAAACTAACACAACAGAAGTATATGGCCTTCTGAAGCAGCAAAACAAGTGAGTATACCGAGGGTGAACACAATTATTGATCCTTAGAATTTGTTATACGAAAACAGCTCTGGAAAAAAAGTAAGCATACAGTGTATACTTGCATATGACCCCGACTACACCACTGCTTTTGAAGCTTTTGTTTGTAGAACAGATGAAAATTTAAGTTATACACTGAAAATCTTGACATTCACCCTAGCTCTCCTTGGCTTCAAAAAATGTGTATATAATATGCACATCATATGGACTACTTGTATCATACTTTACTAACGTTTTTGTGTCATTCTAATGTTTTTGCAGTACATTCCACTGCAAATTTATACTTTTGTGAATGAAAGTCATGCAGGTTTGTAATAAGAATACAATTAATAAATAAATATTTTTTTATTTTATTTATTTTTTAATCAATGTTTATTTATTTTAATTCACTAAAAGCTATATAAAGATGACATACATGGATCTAGTCCATTGCCAGCCCCACCGCATGGCATTCTCCTTATCCGCACAATGGAAGCACTTCAGAGAACACTGTACCAAAAATACCTCTTAGAAACAGTTAAAACTTTTTTTTAAGCTAATAGTTTGTCAATCTGTGGAGGTTTCAAAATTATGCATGACCAGTCAGTGGGGATGATTAAATTTGGTTAAAGAGGCTGAAGACAAGAGAATTTACTAAAAGTCTTTAATTACACTTCGTGGACATTAATCATGCCAAGCGACGAGCCTCATTTCCTAGGCATTTTAATCTTCTTCACTGTGTGACTATGAGGAAACTATACAATGAGAGTCCTATAGCTGCACAACCAAACCTGAAAAAGGAACTACTTTTGATGCTCTGGTCTTTACAGTACTTTGTATCCATTTTCCATATACTTTTTGTCCTTTACTCTTACTCTTTTTTTATCTAAATACAAGTGTAGAGGATGTTTAGCATCAAGAGTGCATGGTGAGAAACGTATTTTCTAAATATTTTGACATTATCAGGAAGAAACAGTACCACATTTGTGATTTAGATATACATGTTCCAGTGTTCAGTTAGAACCGTAAAATAATGTAGGATGCTACTTTACCCAACGAAAGTGAATTTGTTTCCTAATGTTCACCAACTCCTGATTACAGCTGGTAAACCTATATTGGATCAATTAAAATGTGTCGTCCTGTCCTCGTTGCCCACAATATATTGCTTCCCTAACTAACTCTGACAATCCAGAATTTCTAGCTTATGCTTTGAGCTGCTTCCATCTTATTAATTCACCTACGACAAATCTCAGTGGATTAATTATCTTTGAGAATGACACAAAGTGCTCTTGATTTTTACACATACTGTGTTACAGCAAATGCATAAAGGGACTGCATTTTGAAAAAAGTTTTTCTCTCAGTCTCAAAGATGAGTAAACTAAGCATGTAAACATAACTTATTTGAACAAATCATATATGTCTATTGGCAAAAGCCTGATTTATATTTTATTGCTAAATAGTCACAGCTATATATGGTTCTTGCAATCACTTATTGCTTGCTTTCAAATAGAAATGAAAGAAATAGAAAAGAAAGTGAGGATGGAGTTTTTTTTTTTTTATCAGATACTCTTGATTTGCTATCCCATTGGCCTGGCTACATTAACTCTGTGCCACTCATTTAGAATACAGTCATTTGAATCTTATTGGTGGGCTAAGGATATTTTTCCAAAGTCATCCAAACAGAGAAAGCATGTCATCTCCTCTTCTATTCTCTTTTCATGCTCTCATCCTTACAAACAATGAATACTTTAACATAAAGAAATACAATTAACTTTTAAGTAAACAATTATAGTTCCCTATCTGTCACTCACTTGATGTTGTATCGATGTAGTGACACTAGGGGTCACTCTTGGGAGCCCAAGACATCTCTGATCTTTGATAAAAGGCCAATGGGTATTGGTAAGTGGTATTTGCATGCCATTCCACCGAACATACGGGTATAAAAGGAGCTGGCATGCGAATCACTCATTCAGATTTTCTCTTCGGAGCCGAACAGTCGATGCTCACTGAGCTGAATTCCCACAACTTCCATTCACCTCTGCTGGATTCCCCCCCCCCCCCCCCCCCGCACTGGTGCACTGCAGAGGGCGCTTCGACAGAACAACAAAAGAGAATATTCTAAAAGAGTGTATTCTAAAAGAGTATATCCTAAAAGAGTATATTCTAAAAGAGTGGCTCACAAGGAAACGTGTTTTTAAAGACATGTCTTTTTAACGGTGCCTTCCGTTTGTGTGTTATTCCTGGTTGCGGTCGTTATCTCTTGCCTTCTGAAGGCCACGATCGCTGTCTTTAATGTCTAGGTGCTGCGCAAACAGAGACATTGTTCATGGAAGGGTCATGTCCTCATTGCGAGAACGTGACCATGGCAACGTTGCAGTCATGGCTTGCCTTCGTAAGAAAGCAAGCAACCCCAACGGCTCCCCACCTCGGTCCATCTACCTACAGGTATGAGGCCAGCATGGCTAGCACTAGGGGTGATTTTGGGACCTCAATGGGACCACCTCCGCCGGGTTTTCCCACACGGATCTCCCATTCCCTAGCATGCTCGTTTGTCTTGATCAGGCTTCCAGATGAGTCCGCCGGCTCGTCTCAGGGCGAGTTCGACCTCTTCTTCAGGGCTCGTGAAGGTGATGAGCTCTCGAGTGCAACATCAAAGAGTGGGCTTGTCCAATCGGACACGGAGGCCTCAGCTGGGCTTCCCCCTCGTGTACAGTTGCCCAGTAACAGGCTGACATGGAAATGATGGACATGCTTTCCCAGGCAGCTGCTAGAGTGGAACCTTCTGCTCTCCCCTGAACCCTCACGGCTCGATTATTGGTTCCTGGGCCCGCACCGCCGGCCACAGCCACACCCCGCCCCAGTTCCTTTCTTCCCGGAAGTGCACGAGGAGCTGACAAGGTTGTGGGAGGCACCTTTTACTGCCTGGTCCCGATCTTTCAGCACCTGGCGCGGACGCACGAGGCTCCCATCTACCACATGTAGGTTTACATCGTCCCTGGCGGCCAAAGCCGACGGTGCCGCTGGAGAAGCCACCTCCGCCTTGCACGCCATGGCTCTCCTGCAATTGCACCAAGCCAAGGTGCTGAAAGAGCTGCAGGAGGATAGTTCTGCTCCGGGATTGATGCAGGAACTGCGCTCGACTGACCGACCTCGCCCTTCTGGCGACAAAGGTCACGGTGCGGTCTCTCGGGCAGGTGATGTCTACCTTGTTGGTCCAGGAGTGCCACCTTTGGCTCAACCTGGTTGTTTCTTAACACCCCCATTTCCCAGGCTGGCCTATTCGTCGACACCGTCGAGGACTTTGCCCAGCAGTTCTCGGCAGTGAAGCAGCAGACAGAGACCATCTTGCCCTGAAGCTGTGTGCTCAAGACCCCGCACCCTGTCTGCTCGTTGCCAAGGGCATACCCCAGTGGCTGCTGCACTGGCTCTGCTGCGGCCCGACCCCATGGCCCTGCCCCTGCATCGAGCCCCATGCAGGAAGCAGATGCCAACCGTCTCATGGCCGGCCTCCAAGAAGAAGGCTTTGAAGCACCCTAGAGACGGGCGACCCAGGGACCAGGAGATCCGCTGTTCCACAGCAGTTGAACAGACTACTCCATCACCTGGTGGAAGGACGGTAGGAGAAACTTAGCTGCAAAAGTAGCTGCGGTACCCAAAATTTAACAAAAGACCATTTTCCTTATTCCCTGGGTCACATAACCGGTTTGTGTGGCTATCATTATGACAACTGTCGACCATTCCTTTTTGGCATGTTCAGCACCCCGGTGGTGGTTTCCCCGCCCCTGCGCATCAAACTGTGGCACAAACACGTTCAACCACAGACCGACCTCAGACCTCCTCGACCAATCTACTGGTGAGTATCAGGAGGGAGGAAAGTGCTTCGATGTCTCTCGACTCAGCATGGCCACAGGGCCCAAGCCCCGTAAATGTGGCCTCTCTGGTTCCACTCCACCGCAAAGCCCCACCCACCAGTACATCGAATGTGATTATCCCCTTGGTCCCCCTCGCCCGGAGCTTGGACGTGTGGGCTTGCACTCTCCAACCTGTCGCGATGGCTGGCCCAGACCATTTTCAGTTTGCCGGGCGCCCACCCAAGTTCAATGGCATTAGAGCCTGTCCCTCCAGCCGAAATGAAGAATGGGTTTTACAGCACCTACTTCATTGTACCAAAAAAGGTGGTGGGTTCCAGCCAATCTTTGACATACGAGTACTGAACCGGGCTTAACACAGTCTCCCGTTCAAGATGCTGACGCAAAGGTGCATTCTAGTGAGTGTCCGCAAATCTGTCGCCGCCCGAACTACCTTGCAGGGAACTATCTTGGGCAGGTGTTCCCATAGAGCAGTTCTCCAGGCCCGTTGTGGTTACGACCAACGCCCCCAAGACAGGCTGAGGCACTGTATGCAGTGGGCACGCAGCTGCCGGCTCCTGGACGGGCCCACAGCTACATTGGCACATCAACTGCCTCGAGTTATTGGCAATACTGCTCGCCCTGCTGAGGTTCCAGCCGTTGATCCAGGGCAAGCATGTGCTGGCTCGAACTGACAACACAGCAATGGTATCATAGTGGGTATACCAGGCTGGCCCACCCAGACATGGTTCTCGGACCTCACGTTCCGTGCGTCAGCTCCTCCCTGGCAAATTCCCCTGAGAAAGGACCTTCTTTCTCAGGGGCTGGGCACCATCTGGCACCTATGACCAGACCTCTGGAACCTCCATGACTTGCCCCTGGATAGGACGTGGAAGACATCAGTGACCTACCACCTGCCGTGGCAGATACAATCAATCAGGCTAGGGCCCCCTCTATGAGGTGCCTGTATGCCTTGAAGTGGCGTCTGTTCGCTAAGTGGTGTTCTTCCCAGCGCGATGACACCAGAGTTGCGCGGTCGACTCTGTGCTTTCCTTTCTGCAGGATAGATTGGAGGGACGTCTGTACCCCACCACCTTGAAGGTATACGTAGCCACTATAGCTGCACACCACGACACAGTGAACGGTAAGTCCTTAGGAAAACACAACCTGATCATCAGGTTCCCGAGAGGTTCCAGGAGGTTGAACCCCTCCAGACTGCACCTCATTCCCTCGTGGGACCTCTCTGTAGTCCTGAAAGTTCTATGAGGGGCTCCCTTTGAGCCCTTAGAGTCAGCAGAGCTTAAGGCACTCTCTCTGAAGACTGCCCTCCTGACGGCGCTCACTTCCATCAAGAGGTTAGGGGACCTGCAAGCATTCTCTTTCAGCAAATCATTCCTGGAATTTGGTCTGGGCTACTCTCACATGATCCTGAGACCCTGACCAGGCTACGTGCCCAAGGTTCCCTCGACCCCATTCAGGGATCAGGTGGTGAACCTACAAGCTTTGCCCCAGGTTGAGGCAGATCCAGCATTGCTGTGTCCGGTGCATGCTTTACGCATCTATTTGGATCGCACGCAGAGCTGTAGGGTCTCTGAGCAGCTCTTTGTCTGCTTTGGTGGACAGCAGAAAGGAAGCGCAGGTTTGCTGAGAAACTCACTGCCGTATCAGTACATGTGCTATCTAAGCTCTGTACTGGGATAGGTGCTTCGCATGCACTGGTTCCCCGTAGGTAACCCCTTGCAATGTATATCTCCACTGAAATGGTTCTCTGTTGGTAAACTGTGTCTTCCTTGGGCAGAGGCCACTCTTGCCCCAGTCACCATATTCGTAGAGCCTCCTCCCCATTGGGTAGGACCTAACATGGGACTTCTCCACATGACATACTTCCGACTAGACTCGGCAAGACCATGTGATGTATCTCCACTCGAAAAAAACCCTCTCTCTGGATGTGGTGTGGTCTAAGCGGTATCTTCCCCTTGGGAGTGGCACCCCCTCCACCCCCGACGTAGACACTGGTGTCCCAGTCTGTTAACAGTCTCTATAATTTTCTGGTGAGAAAAACATAAAAAGAGGGAAGAGTCAAGACTTGGCTAGCCTCTCCCTATCATTTGGTAAGTCGACTGGTCCCCCAAAGGGCTGTTTGACACTCATACTAGTGTCAGGGGAGGTTACGTGTCAGACCAGTGCACTGGCTATGTGGCACACAGTAGTCTGCCTGTTTTGCACTGCTGATCCACGTAACACAGTTCAGCTAGTTGTAGCATTTTTGTTTGGACCCCTAGTGTCACTACATCGACACAACGTCAAGTGAGTGACAGATAGGGAATGTCCTGGTTACTTATGTAACCTCTGTTTCCTGATGGAGGGAATGCCACAACGCTGAACTACCTGCTGAAATGGCCGGGACCTTATTCTTGGCTCCTCAGCACAAAACCTGAATGAATGGTATGCACACCCCTCCTTTATACCCATATGTTCAGGGGAGTGGCATGCAAATACCACTCGCCAATTCCCATTGGCCTTTTATAAAAGAACAGAAGGTGTCTCGGGCTCCCAAGAGTGACCCCTAGTGTCACTACATCGACACATTGTCTCGTTCCCTCCATCAGGAAACAGAGGTTACGTTAGTAACCAGGATATTCCCTATCTGTCACTCACTTGACGTTGTGTCGATGTAGGAGAGTATGGAAATAACCAGGACATTATGTAAGTAACCTAAAGTTCTCTTTCTTTTTTTTATTCTTTTTTTTTTTTATTCACAATTTAACACATTACACACATAACACAATCACAGAAAACACCAAAGAGAATACCGCTAAGTATATCGACAAGACACACACACACACACACATAAAAAAATAAAAAATAAAAAAAAAAGGAAAAGAGAAGAATCTACACAGTCTGTGGGTTATCCATTGTTCCATTTGAGTTTATCGTTTTATAGTCTCTATATAATTTAATACTAAGGCCCATGTGAATTGGAACTCTAGCAGTCTTGAGTGCTGTTTACTTGTAATTTCTTCAATGGGCAAAAAATCTATTATCTGCTCCAGCCATTGATCCAATGTGGCTCCTGACTGGGAAATTCATGCAGTAAGAATACATTTTTTAGCAAAATAAGAAAACATAGTAAACACACATTTTTTTTATAAAGGGAAACTTATTTTCAATATCATAATTCAATAAATATAACATAGGGCATAGCTCAAAAGTACAGTTACATATATCTTGAATTACTTCATGAATCTTCTCCCAAAAAGAAAAGACAACTTTACAATACCAAAATAAATGCATGAATGTTCCTAATTCAGTTCCACATTTTCTACACATAGGAGAGTTTGTATCATTAAATTTATTAAGCTTTACTGGAGTTATATAATATTTATATAGAAATTTATAATTAGTTTCTTTAACTTTAATGTTCACACTCAAGGGTAAGGTCAAATCAATACACAGAGTTAACAATTCTTTTCCACTGAACTTCCTTTTAAGCTCTAATTCCCAATTTGTTTTCAAAGAAAAAAAAAAGAATTCTGGGAGCATTCTAACAGAATTTTATACAAATGAGATATCTTCCCCTTAACCGAAGTAGCAGAAATAATAAATTTTTCCAGCTCAGTAGGATATAATCTAAGTTGTCCCTTTTTATGTAGAGATGTAATAATGTGACGAACCTGCAGATATTTAAAGGAATTTGATATTCAACACAAATAGCAGTAAAAGATTTAACAGCCTTAGAGTCTTCATCAAACATATGCGCAAAAGTTTTCAGCCCATGAAGTGACCAGTTTCGAAAATCAGTTTGGGAGAGTACTAAAAAATCAGGGTTAAATGCAATAGGAGAGTTTTTACTTACATAACCTTTTGTGGTCAGATACCTATTACAGTCCTGCCAAGCTTTCAGTGTGGCTTGTAAGGGGGGCAGCCCCTCTACACATCAAAAACTGCAAGTTATTAACGTAAAGTGTTGATGTGATCTCTAATGGATAGCATGTTAGTGATTCCAAAGTTACCCACAGGGAACTATTTTTCAGCTTCCAACTTATGATATTTCTAATTTGGCAGGCCCAGTAATACCACTGAAAATTTGGAAGTCCTAAGCCCCCTTTTAGACCTGATTTTGTTAAAGTGGACAGCTTAATTCGCGGATTCTTGTTGTTCCATATAAACTTTGTTAAACAACTATTAATTAGCTTAAAAAAAGAAAAAGAAATATAACATGGTAACATATTAAAAGCATAAATAAACTTAGGGAGCATACTCATTTTAATAACATTAATTTTCCCAATAAGAGATAGTGGGAGAACAGACCAGGTCTGAAGTTTCTTTTTACAATTCTCCAGTAAAGGGTTATAATTGTCCTTAAATAGTTGATCCAAAACGGGTGTCACTTGTATTCCAAGATATTTAAAACCATAAACGGACCAAGAAATGGGGCATTCTTTCTTAACATTTTCTTCATTTGAAATATTAAGAGGACAAGCAATTGATTTTTGTAAGTTAACCTTATACCCTGAAATTGCAGATAATGTTTGAATATCTGCCAAAACATGGTGCAAAGTTAACGTAGGTTCAGTAACAAATAATAAAGTATTGTCCGCATAAAGTGAAATTTTGTGATATTGCATGCCTGTGGTCACTCCCTTTATCATAGGATTATTTCTAATCAATTCAGCAAACGGTTCTAAAGCAATAACAAATAATAATGGAGAGAGAGGGCAACCTTGTCTGGTACCTCTTCCTAAATACATTAGGGGAGATTCCACATTATTAGTGCAAACAGTTGCATTTGGAGTATTATATATTGTTTGAATCCATTGAATAAAATTATAACCTAATTTGAATTTATCTAATGCTAAAAACAGAAAATTCCATTCTAGACGATCAAACGCCTTCTCGGCATCAAGAGATATTAATAGTGAGGGTGTTTTTTTCTGATTCAAATAATGAATAATATTGAACAGCTGTCTAGTATTATCAGATGAATGGCGGCCTTTAATGAATCCAGTTTGATCTAACTTTATTAATTTAGGGAGAATTGCTTCTAATCTCTTCTCTAACAATTTTGTAATAATTTTATAATCACAATTAAGCAAGCTTATAGGCCTATATGAGGCACAACTTTGAGGGTCTTTACCTTCTTTCAGAATAACAGAAATTCTAGCCGTTTTCATAGACGCAGGAAGAGTATTATGATTAGCAAAGTCGTTAACCATTAATATAAAAACCAATTTAAGTTGTGGCCATATAGAATTCTCCAGAAAACCCATCTGGGCCTGGTGATTTATTTGCTGACAATTAATTAATTGTAGAAAGCACCTCTTCCTCAATGAAGTTTTTATTTATAGTTTGTTGGTCTGAGACTGTAACCTGAGGTAAATCCAAACGATTTAAAAAAGCTGTTGCCTCAGGGATTGAAATATTTTCTGATTTATATAAATTACTATAAAAATCCAAAAAATGTTTATAATTTCTAATGGATCGTATGTTACATCATTTCCGGTTTTAATGGCCATTATAGTTCTCTTAGCTTGTTCCTTTTTTAAATAATGTGCCAATAGTTTACCTGGTCTGTTCCCAAATTCATGTATTTTTTGTTTCAAATACATACTTTTTTGTTTAATATAGTTTGAATGGTCTAAATTAAAATTTGCCCTAGCTATAACTAATTTATTCCAATTTTCTTCAGATTGATCTTGCTTATGTAGCGCTTCTCTAAACAACAGTTCTTCCTTTAGACCATTAGTAATTAATTTTCTTTCTTTGTTTTTATAAGAGGAATATGATATAATGTGTCCTCTTAGAGTAGCTTTTTCTGCATCCCAAAGTATGGATGGGGCTATCTCAGATGATAAATTAAAAGTATTAAACTCTTCAATCCACTCTCTCATTTTCTTACAAAATATTTCATCTTCTAATAGCAGGTTATTAAATCTCCACACTTTAGATTTGTGAATTTCATTTAAAGTAATTTCCAAGGAAACCATTGCATGATCTGATATAGAGATTTCATGTATTTCACACGATGAAACAAGCTTCATATATTTATTAGGAAGAAAAAAATAATCTAAACGAGAATGTTGTACATTGTGTATTCAGAAGAGAAACCATATCAGAAATAAATATAGGTGTATCTATATTAGGAGCATATATATTAAGTATAGTAATCTGTTTGCCCCAAATTTTCCCATTCACCAAAATATATCTTCCCTCTCTATCTGTAATCTGATCAATTAATTCAAAAGATATGTGTTTATGAACTAAAATCGCAACTCCTCTACTGTTAGATTTAAAAGATGAAAAATACATCTGTCCAACCCAGTCTTTCTTCAATTTAAGATGTTCTTCAGGCAAAAGATGAATTTCTTGTAATAAAGCTATTCCCACTTTCTCTCTTTTGAGAGCTGTAAGAATTCTTTTTCTTTTAATAGGATGTCCTATACCCTTAACATTCCATGTAATTTATTTTAATGATTTATCCATAATAATCTTTTTAAAGAAAAAATAAAGAAAATACTCTTACAACCCTTCAGGCATACATGACAGGTAGAATCTTTAAAATAAAAACAACAACAAGAAAACAGAAAAAAAACACTACATTTAACACAACCAAAACCCACCAACTCACATACATATAAACTAACAACAAAAAGAGTTCCATCTGCACCACCCAATTGCCTGGTGATATCTTTTGGTGATTGTTGTTTTGTCTAAGAATTAGGGTCAATGTAACCAAATTTATAGACTACATACCCTGATGCAGCTTGTGGAGTGTCCCCCCTCCCCCCTTCATAGTAGTTCATATAATAACCAGACAATTGTTTTCTAACATCCTAAGTGAGATTGTTCAACCTCAGAAACAACATTATCCCTACGTATCCAAGAGGATAATCAACTATTAATCTCTTAACACAAACAGTAGCAATCCCAATGCAACAAGTTTCTTGAACATTTCAATAAACACCTTTTATTTCTTCCTTTGTTTTGTCTCTTCAAAGGAAAATATAAACAGAAAAAAATATACATATAATCAAAAAAAAAAAAAAAAAAAAAAAAAAAATTCAAGAGATTAATTGGTATTCTTAAGTAACTAAATATAGGCTAACTGAATCAATGTCCAAGCCATTCTATTTTCTAATCATACCTCCAGTATGCAGTTCAGTGATCAGCGTGGATTCTCATAAGCAGTTTTATATAATCCTTTTTCTTCCAGATCTTTTATTGCTGCAGCTGGAGTTGGGAAGATTGTTGTAGACCCGTCATCGTTGAAAACTTTTAGTTTAGCAGGAGCCAGAATGTGTGTTTTGATGTCCTGGGCCTTTAGCTGTACTCTGATGGACTTGTATAGAGATCTTTGTTGTCTCACCTTGGAGGAAAAGTCGTGATCAAAATAAATCTGTGTATCCTTTAGCATTACTTCCTTCCTTGTCCAGGCCGCTTGCATGACGCGTCTTTTAGTACTATTATTGAAGAAGGCAACAATAATCGGTCAACCGAGTCTTTACGTTCTTGATAAGTGTGATGAGCCCGGATAAAGTTCAAATCTCCCGGTACTCCGAGTTCTTTTCCAATCAGCTGATCAAGAAATAAAATGATGTTGCTCCCTTCACTCTTTTCAGCTACATTATAAATGCACAAATTATTTTGTCTCGACTTATTCTCCAGGTAATCCATCTGTTCAACAAGTTTATCAATTCGAGAGTTCACCCATTTCGCCGTTTTCTGATTATCAGCCTCGGCATCATCCAAATCACTCACCCGGGCTTCCAGCTGATCAACGCGCGTTGTTGTCGCGTCAAGTTTTTGGTTCAAATCAGCTGTTTGTTGCATAATCGTTCTTATGTCACGCTCAGTTTCTTGACGAAAATCTTTCAATTCATCTTTTAGTACTTTGAACTCATTACTTAAAGAGTCTTTTAACTCAGCAAACAATTTGTGCATTTCACTTGAGTCAACCATAGTGTTTGCGTCTCCAGCAGTTTGTCTGTTTGCAGTTTTCTTCTTTGACTGATGCTTATTAAACTCCATGTGCATTCCTGAGCGAAGATTCATACCTCAGTTTTCACTGCCAAGCATATTTTCTTCTTTTAGATGTAAAATAGACGAAGTACAAAGTTAATTTCAGGGGAGAAATGTGGGAACACAATCAAGCTGCTGCCATGTCACCGGAACCCTAAAGTTCTCTTTCTAAAACCCATTTGGTATCTAACTATTTATGAGAGGCCCTCATAAACCTGCAAACAAATGGGTGTTGACCCATTGTATTCAAGTCAATTTCTACATGAATGTATGGCAGTGAGATAAACCTTGATGGTAGAAAAGGCTCTTTATCCAAAAGTTCCTGAAGAAATCACAAAATATGAATGGAACAATGTGTCTCTGTGCACACCACTGCTCAAACACACTCCATTTTTGAACATATGTGGAGTACGATGGAATGAACTACCAAAGCATACAGTACACTAACTAGCATTGTGGTCATCAGTGCCAATAACAAACCTGCCTTTAGTGAATGGAGCTTAAATTCATAAATTTATAACAGGCTCAAAAAAGAGGTTAAGAAAGCAAGTTCAGGACCATGGACAGATCCCTTGACAAAACTAATGGATTTGACACCCTGTTCAAATGCAGAGCACCCCTCATAAACCTGCAAACAAGTGGGTGTTGACCCATTGTATTCAAGTCAATTTCTACATGAATGTATGGCAGTGAGATAAATCTTGATGGTAGAAAAGGCTCTTTATCCAAAAGTTCCTGAAGAAAACACAAAACGTCTGCCACTAAAAACAAAAATGGAACTGTGCACACCACTGCTCAAACACACTCCATGTTTGAACATACGCATAGTATGATGAGGCAGCCCTCGCACTCTGAATCATTACGATCACCCTCGGGGCTGCACAAGAGTTGTATTATCTCTGTCAGCTACAATTTCGCAAGCCAGTTCATGGTGATCAGAATGACTGAGTGACCATATTTTCATACTCTTCTTAGAGTTGGAATGATTAAACTCAATGGGAGAAATGTTTAAAGCATTTGGCCAAGGATGTGCTGTCCCTCGTCAGAGAGACGAACTGAGGGCAATGGACATTTTTGTGCGATGAAAAGATCTAAGGAAGCTTGTCCATATCACTCCCACAGCTGACTCACCACGTGAGGGTAAATTCTCCATCCTCCATACAGAGGATTCCTCCTGGACAGGAGATCCACTCCCATATTCATCATCCCTGGAACGCACGTCACCTGTAATGAAAGTAAATGCTCACTGCTACACACAATCAACTTTTGTGCCAGTCTGTGTAGCAGTTGTGAATGCATGCCACCTTGTCTGTTTATGTATGCCACTGTTGCTGTATTGTTTGATCTGGCTAAGACATGGGGCCTTGAAGGAACTGTACAAAGTGCTTGGTAAGGCAGTGTTAAAATCATCACATCCTGAGAAAACAAAGAACTTCAAAGAACAAAGAAAATCAATATAAGAACTCTCTCACAAAGTCACCATCTTTAATTGTGAAGATTGAAAAGTGGGAATGGCTTCATTGTTGTCTTTTCACATCTGTTCTCTCTCCCCATCTCCACTCTTCCTTCCTCCTTGTCCCTCTCAGCTCTAAATCACCTCAAAACTCACCTAATACATATATGTACATATCTTATGTATACAAAGAATGCAACTATGCATGTTTGATATCATTCAAAAGGTCTCAGTGTGCCTGGTACGTAGGTAGAATTTAGAGAAATTATGTCTCTGTGTTGGTATGTGTCTTCATGTGTATTCAAGAGAAAATTATATCCAGTACTCAAAAAGGTGTCACCACAATTCCATTAAATTCCATATTCCAGCTGACTTGTCTAGTTTCCATTTGATAAAATCATTATTCTGGTCTGGATATTCAAGGAGGATAAGCAAAAGTTTCGGGGAGAAATAATAAGAATTATTTAGACCTCCACACTTGCAACGACTTCCAGTGACAAAGCGACCTGATGACATTAATTTTCAATGAGAGACAGCGACTTTCGGCGGCACAAGCGACAGTGACCTCTGGCGACTAGAGGTGGGTGTGGCGAAGTGACAAATTTTAAAAATGACAAATTTTTGAAAAGTTTAACTTTCTGCAAATGAGGATGACTTTTGGGAGCAAAAACCAATAGGAGTGAAGACAGTTTTCAGTGGAGCTTACATCACTCCTTTCCTTTGAAATAATGGAGTCGGGTGCAGGCGAGACAGAGAAGTTTCTTTGAGCGATTTCATTATTCTATATGATTTGTCTGTAACTACATACATATAATAACATGATGCGTGGAAAGGAAAATGTCGGCAGTCTGAGTGAGTTTGTTTAGTAGATCTCTCATCTTGTTAATGATCTGATGCATTGAATATTGCTGTAGTTCATATAAAAACTATATACAAAAAAATATTTTTAGGGATGAGAAAACTGATTCTGTCAAATTAGAATGATGTTTTAGAAATTGCTGGCAGTCTGAGTGAGTTTGAGTTGTAGATTTATAGATTGTTAATTTGGGTAATGATTAAAGTCATTGAGCGCTGCTGTAGTTTACATAACAACACTCTACAGAAGAATGTAAATTTTTAGCACAAGAAAATTAATTTCTTGTCAAATTAGGAAGATATTGTAATTTTTCAGGCAGTATATCTAATCTGTGATCATATGTTTTAAAGATAATCCTGGACATGCAGTCCACCAATAATGTTAAAGTGACAGCAGTAGGAACGCCCACGAGTGACTTCATTGTACAGAGAATAGTGACCTCAAGCAACAAGTCGCTGAATGAGTGTACGGGGCTTTACTGTGTGTTGTTCTACTGCCAGGTATGTTTCACTGATTTGTAATCTATTTGATGGCTATTCTGACCATTTGTGAAATTGGCATCTATTTGAATTGACTGAATCAATTATGTAAAATTTTAATCCTAACTGGCAAATAATGTGTTAATTCTGATTACACAAGATTCTCCTAAACTCATTATTTCCAGTAAATTAAGCAACATATGATGTTACCGTGAGCGTTTGACCAGGATAAAATTATTATTACAGGCCATGCATTAGAGCAAACCTTCTAATACAGTTACTAATCGCTCGCCTAAGCAATTTGTATGTACATGACTTAGCAAAACTATAATTTGATTATGAGCAAGCAGTAGGTGCCCTGTATTAATGATATTAGTAGTGCCTGCAACCTCTGACTTAAGATTGAACTGGCAACCTTATGTCCGTGGTATCTGTGTGTTATCAGGTTGGTGTATGACCTTAAGCGACATCGACCCCTGATGAATGAATAATGATAATACAGATTTACCAAGAAATCAAACACAACAAACTATGATTATATCTAAAATGATGATCAGAAAGTGATTGGAACCTTAGTCTAAATTCGAGGTATATTATGATTGGAGTCAAATAAAATTATAAATGGAGTCAGATGTAGTCAAAATTAAACCAAATAATTTAATACATTAAAATCAAGAGCCAGAAAAGATGAACACACACAGACCTTTGCCTTCCTGTTGGATACTGCCATCGGATCAGTGGAATGGCCACTTACAGCTTCAATGCTAGAAACACTGTCAAAGTTTATGTGAGCGTTTTGTAGTGACACAGCCCAAACCCCATTCATTAATCTTCCTTCGCACACTGTGCCCCAACCTGATATTGATGCATCTGACATCATAATTTTCTTGAGAGAGACTGCCCTCAATGTGGTTCCCTCATGAAGGAAAGGGGGGATTCTCTAATGATGGAGAGTGTGCATCCCCTCTGGCCTCAATCTGCGGTTGAGACAATGGCAAGGACACAAGCACTGCTTTGTTATCCAGTGCTGAATCTCTCTCATTCCAGTAGTCCTGATGGAATGACTGACACCATCGAGGCCAACAGACAAAATAGGCATAGACACAGCCTGAATTAGAAATTTTTTCTTCTCTGAAAAAGGGATCAAATTTATTTTGAAGCCTAAGCTCTCCAAATGAGACACAAACGGTCTAGAATCTATCTCAGCTTGCTGCCATAATGAAGCGCAAAGGAGAGACCCGTTAATCTCAGTGGTTTTAGTGCTGCTTCTAAATTTTGATCATGAACATTTTGAACTTGTGCCATCTCAGGTGTTTGTTGGGTTTCCGCAAATCCAGAACCCTCAATCTAGCACAATCTAGAAGAGAAGCTGGGGATTGCAGATCTGAATTGGACATTAGATCCCACAAGTTGCATTCCTGTGGCTGGGGCTGGGGTCTTTCTCCACAGATGGCTGAGAAAAACAAGGATCCCCACTATTCACAATGGTGACCTGCACCGTCCTCTCCAAAATGTGAATCGAGAGCAGTGTGGGCAACATTCTGGATTAGCGAGTGCGGCTTGTGCATGTCTGACCCCCAGACAGGGAGGAGGAGATGATTTCCATATCCACATGTGCATGAATGGGAGGGGTCCTTCCCCTTCACTCTTCCACTTGATGAGCTCGCAGTCACCATGGCAGAGACTCGAACTTGAAAATGCACTAAAAAAGTTGTCTTTGAATTGCCACTTGAATTAGTGATACTCTCTTAAAAACCACCACAACATGCTGGAGAGTATAAAGCTATAACGGCTTTACATAACAAAGATAGCAGAATAAATATTTACCCTGACTGTAAATACAGTATCCTCACAGAATAATAATTGTGCTCTGTGACATTCCTGAAAGGTGTGTCAAATGAACAGTTTAGTGATCACTCCACTGTGAGCCTGCTGAGGATAGCTTCCAAAGATCTTCAAGGGAAGAGAACGAGAATGAAGAAGGGACCTATGCTGTGAATGGTCTGTCAACTGACAAGAGGGATGTCATTGGTGCTTCTAGGATCAGATAAGCCCAAGGCAATACTCTAGATGGCCTTACCTACCCCCTTCAGATTCCCAGTTAGATGTTAGAAAGGGAACCTTGATTGCCTGATTGCACATGATCAGAATCACCTTAAGACTAGTGTGAATTGCATCTCTACCTTGCTAAGACTAATGTTCTCATGTGCATGCACGTATTCTTGAGGTGCATGTATGATGTAGCATAGCCAAAAGAGAATGGGTCTCACATACAGATAAATACATATTTGCTTCATGTCTGGGCCTGCCCATCTCTGTAGTGTATTTTTTTTATAGATTGAACATTGAAATTGCACAAACGATATTCACATACTTTATCAAAGAACGTATTTGCTACCCACTAATGCCTTTGATTTTTCCTACCCTCACAAAAATAATGTATATCCCAGTATGGTATGATTTTGTTAGAGCTGCTTTAAAACTGCTTGTACAATATATAAAATATATGGCACAAGACCAAAAGCAGTACCTATTATATATGATATTCTTAGCCCCAATTATCATCACTGGCAAGCTCATCACTATACATTAGCTCTAAATGGACTGCATTTTCTAAACTTTTATCCCCACAGCTGCCTTGGCAATTCAATTTAATTTGAGTCATGTGCCAGGGGACTTCTTAATGTAGTTGATGTTTCATTTCAAAGGGAAGTTCTTCTGCTGATGTTTTATTTATTTATTTATTTATTTATTAATATGATATGACTATGAGTTCCCTCAGTGAGGAAATGCATGTTAAGATCCTAAAGTCTATTGATTGATTATAAAGATTTATATTTCTTATTCACTGGACAGTGCAAAACATAGTATAGCATAGCATAGAATAGCAAAGTGTACTGTCTTGCAAAGAAAAAAACAGTGATCATACATTTGTCCAAATTTAGTTATAACTGAAACAGACTGGTCTCACACTGAAACAGCAGGTTGACATTATCTAAAATCGGTCTGTGCTTACCAAAATTCAAAACACTGCCCCCAGTGGCCAAAGTCTTTCTTGATATTGGGCATATAATGATAATAATAAATGTTATTTATAGGTGCCTTTCAAGACTCTCAAGGACACCTTACAGACATAATCAAGTTTACAATAAGAAAACATAAAAGATAAAAACCTAAAATCACATATACAAATTTGCAATATCATAGGAATATATACTTTTATAAATAAGAGTTTTTTGTAGTATCCTAATTTAAAAAGGTGGGTTTTGAGGAGGGATACAATTACGGATATCTGGCGGTAAAGAGTTCCATAGTCGTGGAGCAGCACTGCTAAAGGATCTGGACCCCACAGAAGTCAGACGAACAGAAGGTATCACAAGAGAGAGAGAAGAAAAGGATCTAAGAGTGCAGGTAGGAGAATATATATGAATAAGATCTAGAAGATAGGAAGGTGCTAGGCTATGAAGAGCCTTGAAGGTCAACAACAGAATCTTGTAATCAATACGAAGTTTAACAGGGAGCCAGTCAAGTTGTTGAAGAATAGGAGTTATATGGGCAGAGTTAGAAGTTTGTGAAATAATTTGTGCAGCCGAGTTTTGTACCAGCTGTAATTTATACTGAAGTTGTTGTGGTAGACCAAATAAAAGGGAATTACAATAATCCAAGCGGGACGTGACCAGAGCATGTACGAGAGTGGCAGTTCTGTGAATTGAGAGGGAGGGGTGAAGATGATTTATGTTGCGCAACTGGAAATAAGCAGACCGGGTAATATTATTTACATGTGCTTCAAAAGAAAGAGTACTATCCAGAATGACACACAGACTCTTAACTTATAAACAGGAAAGGACAGTGGAATTGTCATTGGTCAAGAGCAAAACCTTTTGATTTGGCAAGATTCGAATTAGTACCTACAAGAAGAACCTCAGTTTTATTACTATTGAGTTTGAGAGAGTCACAAGAAAACCATGATTGTATTTCAAGTATGCAGTTATGAAGGGAAGACAGTGGGAGAGAATTATTTGGTTTGGTAGAAAGCAGTGAAAACTGTCTGATGAGAGATAACTCTTGTCAGTGTGTCAGCATAATGTGGCCGAACCTATGGTACTAGAACTAACGGAAACAACATGCTGACTTTCAGTGTGATCATATTGACTAAAATCATGTAAGATATTTCCTTTGACAGATGGGTTTGACTGAAATATGCTCAGATTCAGAAAAATGGAATGTGAAAATTATAGTAACTACAAAATCCACACCAAAAGGCCTTGGTTACTTATGTAACATTTACTTAATTATGACATTGAAATGCTATTGCATCACACCAAATTGATTGGCTGCTGAAGCTTAGCAATCCACCTATGCTGACGTCATCTTGAGCATATAAACGGAAGCCACCATCTCTCGTCCCATGACAGCAAAAAATCAGTAGGTGCAACACAGCTTTTCAGTGTCTTGTTCCATCCTTTCAGGGAACCTTTCAACGAGGTAAATTTGATGCTGCATCAGAAGCAAACTCTAAGGGAGCCACATACCATTACATCATATCTCTTATTTGCAATGCCTACTAGCCATTACAGGGTAGACAAAAGCATTGCTGGAGCCACACCTACATATTGTAAAATAGGAAGGGAGGTGGAACAATAAACCAACAACTCGATGTCAAATCAGAAACACTAGCCATGTTGGGTAGTGGAGCAATGTCTCATAACCTATTTCTGGTCAGCGGTAATGAGGGGAAAAGAGTGATCACCAGTCCAAGGGCTTTGCACCATGACAATAGATGATAGAGGATGCTGTATCAATATTTGGCCCAATGACATTAGCTGACAGGTTTGTGAAACATTGGCACACATGCTCTTATTCTCACCACTGGGAATAAAGAGACCATATATTTTAATCTAATTCTGGGATCAACTCTGTTCCTCCATGAATATGTCAGAGGAGAGAAAAGATTGGTAGGAGACATGATTTGCTCCAGGGAAGAATTTTTCTCACCAAGTTCAGAAATGGGCATGACCTCAGGTCTCCTTTGCAGCAAAACAACAGCGACTGCTGTGCTGTTTGAGAGGATCAGTACGTGTGACCCCTGCAATAGGATTGCTAGCACTTCCTTGCCATTTATATGCCACCATGCATGTACATCTGTCCAAGTGCCAATTGCTGGACACCCCCTCTTAAAGAGCTCCCCAGCCTGTTTTGGAAATGTCCAAGGTTATACCATTGCATCTGCCCATATTGGCAAGTGTCTTTCCGATACAAATTCAGACCTCCTCCAAATAGTTAGTGTGGCTAATCAGTGATGTGTCACTTGGGGTCAATGGTGACCATGTCACCAGGCATGATGATGGACCCTAGGGCTGAGCCAGCACTCAAGGAGTCTTATCCACAGCAAGCCAAGTGGGTTGGCAATGACTGCAGAGGACATTAACCCTCTGGGGTCTGAGGGTATTTTGGGCCCTGGAGAAATTTTGACATGCCTTGACATTTGTGCTTTTTTCAGTTGCTTAAAAACATATTAATGGCTAAAGTCTGATAACACTGTATTCAGCACAAACTGGGCTACAATAATATGTGAGCAACATGTATTTACAGGTTTGTATTTTTGAGAAAATAATGTTTATGCATGGTTTTTGAAAAAAAAAAAAATTTAAGTCACTGAAATATAACACACTAAACATTTGTCCACAATACTTTTGAGTGCTGGGTCTTGTAGCCTAGAGTTTTTGCTACAAAATGATGTGAAAACCATCTTGATCACTCTTTCATACAAAACAATATAGTAATTTAACTTTTGTAAGTCAATTTTCGTGTTGAAAGGTAATATGCGAGGAGGCGTGAACGATCATGAATATGGATTGTAATTCACACCTGAGAGACAATGACCCCACCCCTGGGCCTATCAATGAGGAAAGTGACAGAAAGAGAATGAATATGAGGAGACTTAATGATCAAAATCAAGTTTTAAGTTAAAAGAAGTAATCTGACTATATATTTTCTTTACATAAAGACTTTACTTAATTTTAGACCTACACTACCGTTAAAAGAAGTCTCAAGACTAGATTTATTTGATCCAAAATACAGAAACAATATTGATATTCTGAACACTTTTTACAATTTAAAAGAACAGTTTTCTATTTGAATATATTGTAAAAGGCAATTTGTGATCAAAGCTAAATTTTCAGCATCCTTACTGCAGTCTTCAGTGCCACATGATCATTCAGAAATCATTATAAGATGGTGATTTTCTAATATGGGGATATTTAAAGTGCATTTTACTCATTTAACCTGAACACATATTTGCAAGCACAAGCTTTGTTGATGATAATGAGGCATTATAAACACTAGATAAAATATAATCTAAACATTCATATTATTTTCTATCATATTACATATCATGTTTATATCATACAGCTTACAATTGAAATACCTGCTTTAGCCGAAACAGCATTTAAATGTAACTAAAACTTGCTTATTATGAGTCATATTTCTAATGTCAATACTCTGAATCCTGGCTGGCAAGTTTGGAAACAGTCCCACTTGTAAAATATGTACATGTTTATATAAAATAGCATGTCAACTAAAGAAAACTAAATGACTTACTCTTCTGAAATTATATCCTTGGCTGGGTTAAGTCTCTCTTCAAAATACAAATGTTCATCGGAGTCCCGCTCTTCTTCTGAGGAACATGTTAACTCTTCCTTACAATCCTGGAGCTTTCTCACTTGTGTATCATTGCAAACACACAGAAAAATGAATGAATTGTGTTTACATTAAACCTCACAGTCGGGGGGGGGGGGGCGTGTACATTTGCGTTGATCGTCTCAGCACATTAGCATATGAATGGTGCGCTCTGCTGGTGGGTGGGATCACATTACAGATAATTAGATTGACCAATAAAAACTGTGCATTGCTTTGTTACATACAGATTGCATTGCAGGATATTTGGATATTTTATTAAAAAGTAGACATTTTAAGCTTTCTTTAGACATATGTTTCATGTTTGTGTGATAAGTATTCGCGGAGTTTCAGGTCATTTTTGTGACGTGTTTCAGAAATATGTTCATGAACACAGAGACTGCTGAAAACTCACCCTTTTTTATTTTCTTTATTTTACAAAAGTACAAGATTTTGTTGTTATTGTGAGTGTACACAAATAAAAGTAGACCCTTTATAGTCTCTAATGATGTCTTAAACTTATCTGTATACCCAAAAATGACAGAGTATTTTAAGTTGTTTCTGCTGTAATGATGAAAATATCCAGCAGGATGCGCCGGCGCATCCATCAACCCCAGAGTGTTAAACCCAGCACTCGCTGAAAGTGACGCAATGGCAGGGTCTCCCCTAGTTGCAATTCTTCCAAGTGAAAGAGAAAAGACTGAATATGGTCCTCAGTTAATTGAGCCAAACTTTTTCCAAGTCAAATTTATTCCTAGAGAGGAAATTTGTTGTCTGGACACAAACACACAGTTTGTCCATTTGAACCTGAGTCTCAGCTGCTCTAGATATGTAAGTAATTGATATCTGTGCGTGCAAGCTTGTGCCACTGTTTGAGCTAGTAAATGTACATTTTCGAGGTAATTAATTATGCCTATGATGCTCAGCCTCACAACATTTACATATTTTGTGAATGTGTAAGAAGCTAGGGACAACCCGAAGGGTAGGATGGCGAATCCCAAGAATGGCCTTTGATGAGGAGTAATCTACACATGAGAGCAGTATTGTAGTACTCGAGACAAGACTCAACTATATTTTCATGGTCTTGGTCTTGTCATGTACTCAGGGGTTGACTTATCCAATAAGCGAGGTAAGCTGCCGTTTAGGGCCACGGGCAATCAGGGGGCCCTATCAAATATCCAGAAGCCTATAAGTCACAAATTACATTTGGATTTTCTGTTGGATTTTGTTTGATATCATCAATAAAATATATAGGTAATAATTTTTTCCACCCCAAATTCTTTCACCCAACTTCCACCTCTATCTTTCAGGCAATATGCTGGGAGTACCATCAGTGCTGCTCCCGCAGCAGCATCTCCTCCCCCGGCAGACACAGGGATTAGTTCTACCTCTATCCCGGAAAATGACAATATGGTACTGATAAGTGTTGCCCACAAACAACACAGACACATGAAGCACACAAGCAGTGTTAATGAATGACATCCCTGCTTTCAGGCCAATACACCTGTCAGACAAAGAGCACTGTGAGCTCATTAGAAGAGGGTCAGTTAAAATCAACAATATACATTTCCCAGCTAACAGCGATGGCCGTCGATTCACACACAGCAACTATTAAGTTAATATAAAACACTGTGAAAAGATTAGCTGATTGTGACTAGTGTATATTGTTAAAAACTATAGCATAGTGTGCTTTAGTTGCTGCATCTTTGATAACAGGTCGAATCAGTTCAGTGGAGAGCATGGGAAGTAGACAATGTTAGCGTCTCGAGGAGAAAGCAGGTAAGGGAGTCAGTGATCGACGTTGTAGACCAGACAAGGAGTGACAGGAGAGTGGGGCTTATATGCAGTGAAGCTGATTGATGAGGAAACAGGTTTCAGGTGCAGGTGATTAGAATTCGGGAGAGAGAGCTCGTGGAGTGAAAGTGCTGGGAGTGTCAGGAGGAACTGTGACACATGAAAGGTCTTCGGATCACAAAAGGCAAATGGAGAGCTGGCACAGTCTATCAGAGAGGCAAAACATCAACACAAATATTGCTTAAGTTAGCCAGGACTTGCTGTCTCTGGAAGTAAAGCATTGTAAGCATTTGAGACAGTTGATTGCAATTTTCAGACATATGACAGAAAACAGTCTTACTTTTCATGGTCATTCAGACAGGCTGTTTAAATCTGGTAATGGACATTTTCTCTGACACATTGAATTCATGTCTCATTTTGACCCTGTCATGCTGCGGAGAATACAGGCCAAAGAGTTAAGTGACACTTAGTAAGCCCATTTGAAATAAGGTCATTCCCATTTTGGCAAAAAAGTACAATGGATGCCATTGTAGAGAGAGTCAGGAAAGGCAAATACATCTCCATCATCATGGACTGCTCTTTACATTTTCGTCATCAGTAGCAACTGTCAGTGGTGATAAGGATTGCAAATTATGAGACAGTTGACACCAGGAGGAAGGGCTTGCTTGAATAACTTCTAGGTCACCTAGACACATTAGGTTTGGATATTGCCAACTGCCATGGGGATTTCTATGATAATGGGAGTAACATGCAGGGTAAAATACAATGTGTTTAAAAGAGAGTGCTTGAAATTAATAAGAAGGCATTTTGTGTTCCTCACAGGTCATACACACAACCTAGCTGCAGGTGAGGTAGGTGAGTCATCCGTTACATAAATAAGCTTTTTTTGGACCACTACAGCGACTCTACACCCTCTTTAGCACCATAGTACTGATGGGACATTCTCAGGGAATACTTGAAAGACCACACAGTGAAAGCACTGTCAACAACAAGATGCGAGTGTAGGATTTACAGTGTTAAAGCATTGTGTTACCAGCTTCCTGAGATAATGAAAGCTTTGTCTGCTCTAATAGAATATGCTACAGAAAAATGGAATGCATTTTTTCAACAGCTGGAAGCATCTTGCAAGAGTTGCAGACATTCATTCATTCATTCATTACAAGCACCACTGTTTGGCACTATGTGCTGTAACATCAACAGAGTGAGAAATATTCTGCAGAGCCCTACAGTCTCAATTGAGACACTAAGAAGAGAAACAAGGAGAGTGAGATAATTCCTACATGATTAGTGGGATCAGTGCCTAATTGGTGCTTAAACAGATGCCAGGAAGATATCAGAAAAGCTTGAGGTGGAGAAGAGCTGGCCAGAGGTACATCAGAGATGAGCTCCAAGAAAACTCCAGAGGAGCATTTCAAAAGGGCATTTCCTTCCCCTTATAGACGCAGCTCTAGTCACAATAGAGGAGAGGTTCTCTCACATGGAAAGCTTCAATGAGCTGTATGGATTTCTGTAAACCCATGACATGATGAGAAACACAGAGCAAGAAAGGAAACTGGATGAATGTTGCCAAAGACTGGAGCAAAGAAAATATGACATTAATGTTGAAGATCTAAAGCTGGAACTGAAGGCTGTAATCAGTGCTTTCCCCACACATGCCTTATTACCACATGAGGTGCTTGATCACATACACTCACCTAAAGGATTATTAGGAACACCATACTAATACTGTGTTTGACCCCCTTTCGCCTTCAGAACTGCCTTAATTCTACGTGGCATTGATTCAACAAGGTGCTGAAAGCATTCTTTAGAAATGTTGGCCCATATTGATAGGATAGCATCTTGCAGTTTATGGAGATTTGTGGGATGCACATCCAGGACACGAAGCACCCGTTCCACCACATCCCAAAGATGCTCTATTGGGTTGAGATTTGGTGACTGTGGGGGCCATTTTAGTACAGTGAACTCATTGTCATGTTCAAGAAACCAATTTGAAATGATTCGAGCTTTGTGACATGGTGCATTATCCTGCTGGAAGTAGCCATCAGAGGATGGGTACATGGTGGCCATAAAGGGATGGACATGGTCAGAAACAATGCTTAGGTAGGCCGTGGCATTTAAACAATGCCCAATTGGCACTAAAGGGCCTAAAGTGTGCCAAGAAAACATCCCCCACACCATTACACCACCACCACCAGCCTGCACAGTGGTAACAAGGCATGATGGATCCATGTTCTCATTCTGTTTACGCCAAATTCTGACTCTTCCATCTGAATGTCTCAACAGAAATCGAGACTCATCAGACCAGGAAACATTTTTCCAGTCTTCAACTGTCCAATTTTGGTCAGCTCTTGCAAATTGTAGCCTCTTTTTCCTATTGGTTGATTTGCTATTCAAGCTGATATGTTCAGACTGCTGTCTCAGAATTTGCAACAGTATCTCACTCAGCAAAACAGCATATAATCGTTGAATGAAGTGGATATTTACATATAATCATTTGAAACAAAATAAACTTCCATTGGTGCTGTATCATGTTAAAATGGGGTCATTCACACCAAACAAATTGTTGCATCCATTAATGCTGTTTTCATGCCCGGCCCTCTCCAGTCTTGGTCTTGACTCGGACTCAACCCTCTTTGATCTTGACTCTAACTCAACCTACTCTTGTCTTGGCATGGACTCGGATGAGCTGGTCGCAACTGCAAAACTGTATGAAGGTAGGCACCATTCAGTTCTATGGCTACAGTTACTGTATATTTTGACAGCATGCTAAACTCCACTCTCATCAAGACTTCACAGACACGGAATGTCTCTTTACAAAGTTTAATAAGGATAGGTAAAACTATAAAATAAAGAAATACGAAGAACAATATGAATTTCCATTCACAATATGTACATGAAATAAATACTTTCACACATGTCTTGTAAACTATCAAATAATGAATTTAACTTTTAAAGACACTGCTTTACTTATAAATGACATATTAAATTATATATGTGACTAAATAAGAATAATGATAAAGCAACAATGAACAAACTATAGCTCTCAAGGAATCCAATGAGCAAATTCAGTTATGAATAAATAAAATAATCAAATTCTATTGAAGATGTATAAACAATAGTAATAAAACATATCGACAAAGCTACCACAGGCCAATGCTGAATGTAGATGGATGCTGATTCATTGCTAAATGTGTATACAGGTCTGGCCAGCTTGGAGAGCATTCATTTCATTATTGATAACCTGACTAGACACTGGACATTCGTAACAACATAAATGGATATTTCATAACAACCACTAGGGGGGGATACACTACTAAGCAAATATTTACTTTTTAATTACTGTTACATTTCTGAATTACTGTAACTGAACACAGAGGTTGATCTTCCAATGGGGGGGGGGGTTGGATCGTTCAGAAAAAGCGAAAAGTTGGCCAAAGCTTGAAATAGCTGTCTGTTTGTACCCTGAGCCACTGCAGCAAAGTTTGAACATGTTTGGGTTTATGACACACATTGGGCATAGAGCCAACTAAAACAGACATGTGATCTCGATCCTGGCATGGAACCACGGGGAGAGCAAGATAGACATTGCAGGGACACTGTAAAGTAGTCCAGGCCTTCTTTGGAGCCTAAGCAGACTGGTCCATTTATTAATGCCCCTGCTCAGTTTGTGTCAAACCATCAGGAATGCTTGGGCCATCCAGTAAGAACTTTACCACTGGGATGAGGTCCAAGAAGTGCCACCTTCCATTTAGGTGCAGGATGCTGGGCTTGTTTACTCACCAGTTACACTAGCTCCATTCTAAGGGAAGAAACAGGGTTAGTCATGGTAAAACTTAGTTGTTGGATGCTGTTCCAAAGTTAATAGTCTGCACTTATATAAATGGTCTGCACTTATACAGCGTTTTTTTTTAACTTTAGAGGTTATCAAAGCACTATACACTGTGTCCCAGTCACCCATTCGCACACACACTCATACACCAATGGCCGCAGAGCTGCCATGCAAGGTGCTAGCCTGCCATTGGGAGCAACTTGGGGTTCAGTGTCTTGCCCAATAACACTTCGGCATGTGGAGTTGTGTGGGCCGTTAATCGAAACCGCCAATCGTGCGATTGGCAGCTGACCCGCTCTACCACCTGAGCCACAGCCGCCCCTAAGTAGAGCGTAAGTGAACTGTCTGGGTTACAGAACTATCATGCCTTGGCATGATTTTCCTTTAAGACAGCAATTGCTTCATAGCCAATTGGAACATCAATAGCATCATCAATGTGGCCATGCTGACACACTGAAGCATCAAGCAGAACAGTCTCGTCCCTTTCAGTCAGATCTGACAGGTTCAGCCAGATGTTCAAGAGACACCAGGATACCCATAGACCTGCCAAGAGTCTGGGCTGTGGTCTTGGTAGCCTAGAGTGCCAAATCCATGGCACAACAAATTTAGGTGTTATATTTATATTATATCTCCAAGCTCATTGATATTGGCATCAGCCCCTCCCTCTGCAACTGGACCTTGGACTTTCTCACTAACAGACCACAGTCTGTTAGGATCAGCAACCACAAATCCTCCACCCTCACTTTGAACACTGGTTCAACACAGGACTGTATGCTGAAGTGGAGTGTGTGACAAGCTTCAAGTTCCTGGGTGTCCATATCTCTGAGGATCTTTCCTGGACCTACAACACCTCCACTTTGATCAAAAAGGTGCAACAGTGCCTTTACTTCCTTAGGAAGATAAGGAAAGCTTACCTGTCCCCCAACATCCTGCTGAAATTTTACCGCTGCACTACTGAATGTATCATAAAAAATGCATCACAGTGTGGTATGGCAACTGCACTCTCATGCCAGAAAACTGCCCGCTACATCACTGGTGTTCAGCTACCCTCCATCAAAGACATTCACAACAAAGGCTGCCTAAGGAGGGTGAGAAGCATTATCAAAGACACTTCTCACTCCAACCACGGTCTGTTTACTCCTCTCCCATCTGGGAGACACTATAGAAGTCTTCGCTATTGCACCAGCAGACTCAGGAACAATTTCTTTCCCTCAGCTGCCAGCCTACTGAACTCTAAACTCAGGTGCTGAACACTACATCCCACTACATATACATTTTATTTTATTTATTTTTTGCACATTTCCTTGCACATAACTTCTACCTCCTGATGCCACTTGCACTGTTATGGTCACCGGCCATATAAATATATTTACATATTTACATATTTATACTTCTATCAGGAAGACTCGCAGACTTGGGTGAAATTTAAGATAAGATTTATTTGATGAATATAAAACAGAAAAGTAATATCTCTCTTTGGCATAGGACCCATCTGGTGGTCTGAAGAAGTTGTACATGGAACCATCATATCCTGCCAGAGATAGGAGGCAGGGGCGAGGAGCATACCCTCAAAAGAGAGAGAATGTAGAATACTACCCCCAAAAGAGATGATCCAGTTGGATATGAGCCAGGTCTTGTGTTCATTCTGGAGAAGAGGGGAGAGAAAAGAGATATCAACAACTAGATTTGGCATGGTTGTGCAATACCTTTGCAATAGGAAAAGCCGTGCGTTTCGTTTTTTCCTTGTGCATTTTTTTCTCCTCTCCATTATCCTGGAGTTAAATTTTTTCCTTGTGCATTTTTTTCCCCTTCTCCTCTCCATTCTCCTGGAGCTTGATTTTTTCCTTGTGCTATTTTTTATTTATATTTTGCCTCCTTTCCTTTGTCCTCAAGTGTGATTTTGGGGCTCTCCATCGAGGGCCCTGGTTGTGCAGAATCTTTGCCAAAGGCGAATAACATGACATGTTTGTTAGGCCGGCGTTGCTGTGGAGTGTCTTTGTTGAAAGATAAACAACATTTGATTATAAAAATTTTCAGAGGGAATGAGTTGTTTGAGGTATCTTGCCGAAAGGTGAACAACATAGCATAGAGCCATGCAATAATGGCGACATTGCGTGCAATGCCTTTGTTGAAAGAAAAAAACATGTGATTATGAAAACCCTCCGATGAGGGAAAGGGTTGTTTGTGGTATCTTTGCCAAAAAGTGAACAATGTAGCATAGAGCCATACGATAATGGCGACATTGCGTGCAATCCCTTCATTGAAAGAAAACAACATGTGATTATGAAAACCCTCCGATGAGGAAAGACTTGTTTGATGGTTATCTTTGCTGAAAGGTACGCGTATAGAGCCATACGATATTGGCGATGTTGCATGCAATACCCTTTGTAGAACGATATTCCATAATGCTCAAGCCCTCGAACAAGGGTGGCAATTGTTTAATGGCTATCTTTGCCAAGGTGAACAGCATACATAAAGCCATACAATAATGGCGATGTTGTCATGCAATACCCTGTTGAAAACTATCCCATTATATTGTGAGCTGTGCTTGGGATTATGGAAGCCCTGGCGAGGAGGGTAGACATAGTTGTGCACCATCCTTGCGAACAGTGTGCGTGCTTGGATTGAATCATTGTGTAGGGAAGGATGTGCTGGGAGAGAACCACCAACCACCACCAGATAGGCCAGCTTGTTTGATGATTTGGGTTGGGTCGACTAGATTTCAGGTAGGATTAGGAAGACCAGCGCCCGAGCATCTTGACGGTGGATTCAAGTATACCTCGAAGAGCACCAGTGGAAGCTGCTCCAATGCGAAAGGAATACCCTGAGAAGGCATGAAGGGAGAGAACAGGTGGAGTAGTAGGAAGTGTGTACCAGGCAAGTAGGAGTTGGAGGGGAATTTAAATTGGGTAGTAAGGAGGGGCTTAATCCGGTAGGAGGTCTGAGAGGGATGGTGAGGATTTTTTATTTTTTTTGGTCTGTGGAACTCCTGCGAAACGAGGGAGGGACTCGGAGATATCATTGAAATACCCAGGAATGTGTCTGGCTTAGATAATGAAGTTGCAGAAAATGCTCTGTCATTTCAGACGTCTCATAATGGACATGATGGTTTGAGGAGGACCGGACTTTATTGATTATAGTGACAACTGTGGAATTGTTGCATAACTACAAGTGTTTGCGTGTCCAAAGGGAACTCCATATAACGCTGGCCATTATAATGGGATAAAATTAAAGGAGAGCGGACAGAGTATAGGAAGCTATATTGAAAAAATGTCTGTGAAAAGGGACAGGTCTTCCAGAGATTCGGGACAGCTGTCATCGATAGAATATGTGGGACAGTTTGTCTTCAGAATGAGCTAGTGTGAGGAGGCGGGAAACGAAGGAGCGGCCTTGAGGAATATTGCACATTACAAAATTTAGGTGGCCTAATTGAACCAGGAGATCGTGTTATGAAACCCAAACTGGCCAGAGAACGATGTGCGAGTAGACCTGATCCTGTCGAGTTTCTTTAGAATAGAGCGTGATGCCTGGACCAAATACGGTGAGAAGAACAATGTCTTAGCTTGTCAACAATGTCAAGTGTTGGCTGTAAAAGTGAACATAATTCTTCATGTACTCCAGGCATCAGAGCCGCTGAAGACGCAGTGGGCAAGTTTTGTTTTTGAAGAAAATGTGCCCCAAAAAATACAAATTATGTGTATGTTTGAGCAAATAATTTTATACCAGAGTGCTATATAAATCAGGATTATATATATATATATATATATATATATATATATATTTATATATATATATATATATACATATATGTATTCCTGCAGATATGGCTGAACTCCGGTATTTACGCTGTCAGTCATATTGGTTCTGATTTGTTGTTGCTGTAGTGTCTGAAGCACGAGCTGTAAAGGCACTACCCTCTGCCAGAAAGGGGGCAGGGAGCAGCAGATAATTTGCATTTAACCCATCAGCGGGTTTTTGATTCTGCCAAAAAGGAGGCATTTACGACGTGGCATAATAAATTATCTGTGGGGTATTTTGAGCTGAGACTTCGCAGACACATTCTGGAGACACCCGAGACTTATATCTTGTAGAAGGGTCATAATAGGTCTCCTTTAACGGTATCAAGATGATATAATGAGTTTGTCTCAGTACAGGTTTTATCCAATGATTGCCAGACCTACTTACCTTCTACTAAATGTAACGTCTCTGACTATCCACGTTAAAAGTGAATGGCATCATATTGAAATACTTTGATACTTCAAAGTAATGTAGTTGGGCTGACATAACTGTTAGACTCATGCGCTTTAAAATTTGGAACACTGATGAAGCCCCAAGTGCTTGAAGATCCCCATAGATTGAAACGTGGTCTGAACAAAGATGAATGATTTATGAAGACATACCATACAAATTTCTGCATTTTAATGATGCCTAAATGAGTAATAAAAAGTAAATATTCCATGAAATATTAATTACTCCCTGTATGACCTTATCATATGGCGATATGCATTACGCTGGCAATTAAATAATCTGATGAATGAGGGGATGCGGTGCGGAGCTTGCCGCTGGTGGTCGCACACCAATGGTCGCTCGGGAAGGGGACACCGCTCGAAATGTTGTACCGAGCTAAATACATTTATTTCACCAAGGACCCTTTCACAACACTTTAGTGAAGGCTATATTAAACTGTGCTGCCATGCACCCTCGGATTGCACACAGCGTGAGCTCTATATTTCCTAGTGAGTAGGGCAGAGGGATGATAAACTGTATTGGAAAGCATCCACTACATGATTAGCGTGAAGGAGACCGATGAAACAGGGATATCTTACTGAGTGGTGATGGGACCCTGTACAATAAGCACTGACTGTACATTATGATATTCCTGATTAATTATCTTAATTCCCCCGATGGGGAACACTCTGACATGCAACATGGTGAATGACATGCGAGTGAACTTTGACCGAGTTACCCTCATGTTATCACGCTGTGAACGCGTGAATGCCTGCACTATGAGAGCGAATGCGCTGTTGACATGAAATACTGGCTTTTGATATTGATGCGGATGCGTTATGACGAACAGACAACATGGCAGCTTAAGTTGAACAGACAGCATGACAACAGAAGGCCTAGACCCATGACTAAATCAGAATGCATTTGATCTATATGAAAAGAACTTTGCTTATTTCTAATAGAAAACAGCTGCTGCCTGAGCCGATGATTTTGACGGACTTGGCGAGGAGCGTACTCCTTCCGTGCCGGGTTGTGCATACCAAGATCTCCTAGGTGAACGAACGAGACATGGATGAAGATCCGAGATGGCTGGTTGTTTAAACCCCATGGGTTTGATGTGGGCAGAAGTTGAGATGAAGTGATGACATTGTTGGAAAGAGAAGGCGGACTTCCTGTGCACTGGTTCTCCTGTGGCCTGGAGAGGTCGGAACATGTCTATTATGATTCCAGGAGGGTGCAATCCCACTGAGAAACCAGAAATTTGCAGATGTGCATTGCTCGAGGACTGCTGCTACTGGATGATAGGTATGGAACAGTGAATAAGTCAGTGTCCATTCTGGTTAACTAGTCAGATAGCGAATTGGACTCAGACAGTGCTATAGAATGATGTTGCCATTTTAACACACTGAAACAGCAATGTGATAGGTGAGAAGACTTATAAAGCAACGGCTTATATGTGATTGGCTGGGAATTACCCAGCTAATTGTACAATTGGACCTGCTAGTCTTCCCACTAGAACTATGCTGCGCAGGCATTTCTGAAACTGCTGATTTGATATTTGTGACCCAAATACAGCATTTTTGAGAAGAAACGAAAAAGCTGTCAATATGAAGCATTAATGCATGAGATGAGTCATATAATGGTGCTTCCCAACAATTTTTCTTGAAGCAGCAGGCAGAACTACTTGCAAAACCTGTCTTGTAAAATCTGTCGGGTCCTCTTCGAGGTGTGGAAGGCCATGGAGAACATCTTGGTTACTGTCGTAACCTCAGTTCCCTGATGGAAGGAACAAAACGTTGTGTCGATGTAGTGACACTAGGGGTCTCTCTGGAGAGCATTTGTTACATGACCCACCATTACACTGACAAAGCACGACTCAGGTTCATTAAATAGAAGAAAATCATCAAGATTTATTTAAACTTACACAGAAGTAGATATTACACACACGAGGACGCTTTCATCACAAGTTACCTGAACAGAAGGAGCCTTTTAAACCACAAAGCAAAATGAATAATAAAAACAACCACAGTCAGAAAACAACCCATAAGTTAAATTCATTACATAAAACCTTGTAAATCACTCAATTAGTCCAAAGTAAATGCATGCAAAAGTAGCTCCTCTGTTCAACCACTGAGCCCGTAGCATCCTCGTGCTGCAGCTATAAATAGTGGGGGAACAAACAATATACAACAAACAAACAAAAGAAAAAGAACTAGTCCGCCCCAAAGGCCTTTCCCATTTCTTTTTTGGCCCGATTACCAGCTCAAGTGCCCGGGCGGACTAGACAATATAACGGTTACCCAAAAAAATACCTAACAGACAAACCAAACAAAATCAAATACAACAAGAGCAACAAATGGGCTCCATAGAGCTGAAAATACAAACATTAAAACACTTTTATTATTCATATTAAAACAATCACCCCATATTAAAACAATTTACTAATTTAAATCGGCTCATACCTGTCTCAAAGATCCAAACACATCCACATGCGAACCTCTCGCATATGAACATGAGTGTCGATTAAGTTCCGCCGGCCAGAAACAAACGCACCCACTGTTCTCGTTCCTACCACTGCTCTTTATACTAGGCTAACCACACCCCCTTGATTCACAACTTTATTCACTTAATGTCACCCGCTACACATTGGTTACCTTTTATCTTTGAGAAAAGGCCAATGAGAATTGGTGAACAGAACTTGCATGCCCCTCCCCCGGACATACAGGTATAAATGGAGGGAGCGTGCATCTGTTCAGACAGATTTTGAATTGAGGAGCTGAGAGTAAGGTCCCAGCCATTTCAGCAGCTTAGTACAGTGTTGTGGCAAGAGGAACACACCGAGACGTTCCCCTTCTGTCACTCACTCGATGTTGTGTCGATGTAGTGACACAAGGGGTCCCTTTTTAAAAATGCCACAACACTGAACCTGTTACGTGGACTGCTGATGCAGGTGCAAGCAAGCTGTTGCATGAGAAAATAGCAGGTGCATCATACTGCACGTAACCTTCTCCAACACCCCAAGAGACGTCATATATTTCCCCACATCCCTGAGGGAGGGAAGCAACGTAACTAGCCTGGGAGCAGGCCGCACCTGTCGCTGCCTTTTCTCTCTCTATGCTTTCTCTCCATAGAGTGTTAGATGTGGCTGGGGCCACTGGGGGAGTAGAGCGCATATCTTCAACTCAGGGGAGGGGAAAGGCACTATGCGCAAGCGATACACCTGGCCAGCTGTTGACACCGTATTACCAAATTCAAATTGCCATTAAGGAACCTGATGACCAGGTTGTGCTACCCAAATGACTTACCATACACTGCATTGTGGTGAGCCACTACGGTGACTACATTGACCTTCAATGTAGTCCCCTCCAGCCTCTCCTGCAGGAAAGGGAGCACTGAACAACTGCACACCTCTGCGGGTCTTCAAATCGAGAAGAACACCCATTTGTGAATAAGTGCCACTTTGGGGCATAAAGCCTGGTAGAGGGAGCTCTGGCTTGAGTGATCATGTCTACAACAGCTGGTGGTAGACCGTTTTAGACTTTCCACATCCCGTCCAAGGGCCAGATGTGGAGGTTCCAGAGGTCTGTGCATGTTTGCCAGAGGGTGCACCATCTCTGAGAAAGAAAGTCCTTCCTCAGGGGAAGTTGCCAGGGAGGTGCTGTCGCGAGGAGCATGAGATCCGAAAGCCAAGTCCGAATGGGCCAGTGTGGGGCCACAAGGATGACTTGTTTCTCGTCCTCCCTGACCTAGCTCAGGAATTGTGCAAGTAGGCTCACAGGGGGAAATGCCCCCCCGGGGCCAACTGTGTGCCAGCGCATCTGAGCCGAGGGTGGCTTCCGTCAGAGAGTACAAGAGCGGACAGTGGGTGGAATCTCGGGAGGTGAACAGATCTACCTGTGCTGTGTGGAACCGAGACCAAATCATCTGGACCACCTGAGGGTGGAGTCTCCACTCTCCACTGAGCATTACCTGTCATGACAGCACATCTGCTGTGGCGTTTAGGTTGCCCGGGACATGAGTGGCGTGTAGCGACCTCAATCGCTGTTGACTCCAAAGGAGGAGATGGTGGGTGAGTTGCGGCATGCGACGAGAGCGAATGCCGCCCTGGCGGTTTATATACGTTATTGTCGCTGTGTTGTCTGAGTCAAAACGTGCTTGTCACAGATCAATGGCAGAAATATATGCAGGGCAAGAAATACAACCAGCAACTCTAGGCAGTTGATGTGCCAACCCAGCCAGGGTCCTAACCAGGAGACAGCGGCGGTGTGCCTGTTACACATGGCGTCCCAGCTCAACTGGGAGGGGTCCGTAGTAACTACGGCGCATCTGGACACCTGCTATAGGGGGACTCCTGCCCGTAGAAAACAGAGGTCTGTCCAAGGGCTGAATAAGTGATGGCAGAAAGGTGTGAGTGTCACAGGGTTTGTGCAGAGGCACCATGACCATCTCGGGATTCGAGTCTGAAGCCAGTGATGAAGCGGTCTTAAAAGCATCAACCTGAGTGGCGAGACAGTCGCTGAGGATGCCATATGCCCCAGGAGCCTCTGAAATTGTTTCAGTGGAACCACTGTGTCTGGTCTAAACGTACTCAGGCAGTTCAGCACCGACTACACATGCTTGCTCGTGAGGCATGCTGTCATTGAGACTGCGAGAAAAGAGATGCTCTGAACCGGGGAGAGCTTGCTCTTTTCCCATTTGATCCAGGTCCCTGTGCGCACAGAGCAACTGTCGAGAGTGTGCTTAGATTAGCCAGTCGTTGAGGTAGTCGAGTGTGCGAATGTCCACTTCTGTTAACGGGGCAAGAGCTGCTTCTGTGACTTTTGTGAAGACGCGAGGGGACAGGGACAGACCAAAGGGGAGGACCTTGTACTGATACTTCTGGCCAACAAAAGCGAACCATAGTGTGCCAGCGCATCTGAGCCGAGGGTGGCTTCCGTCAGAGAGTACAAGAGCGGACAGTGGGTGGAATCTCGGGAGGTGAACAGATCTACCTGTGCTGTGTGGAACCGAGACCAAATCATCTGGACCACCTGAGGGTGGAGTCTCCACTCTCCACTGAGCATTACCTGTCATGACAGCACATCTGCTGTGGCGTTTAGGTTGCCCGGGACATGAGTGGCGTGTAGCGACCTCAATCGCTGTTGACTCCAAAGGAGGAGATGGTGGGTGAGTTGCGGCATGCGACGAGAGCGAATGCCGCCCTGGCGGTTTATATACGTTATTGTCGCTGTGTTGTCTGAGTCAAAACGTGCTTGTCACAGATCAATGGCAGAAATATATGCAGGGCAAGAAATACAACCAGCAACTCTAGGCAGTTGATGTGCCAACCCAGCCAGGGTCCTAACCAGGAGACAGCGGCGGTGTGCCTGTTACACATGGCGTCCCAGCTCAACTGGGAGGGGTCCGTAGTAACTACGGCGCATCTGGACACCTGCTATAGGGGGACTCCTGCCCGTAGAAAACAGAGGTCTGTCCAAGGGCTGAATAAGTGATGGCAGAAAGGTGTGAGTGTCACAGGGTTTGTGCAGAGGCACCATGACCATCTCGGGATTCGAGTCTAAAGCCAGTGATGAAGCGGTCTTAAAAGCATCAACCTGAGTGGCGAGACAGTCGCTGAGGATGCCATATGCCCCAGGAGCCTCTGAAATTGTTTCAGTGGAACCACTGTGTCTGGTCTAAACGTACTCAGGCAGTTCAGCACCGACTACACATGCTTGCTCGTGAGGCATGCTGTCATTGAGACTGCGAGAAAAGAGATGCTCTGAACCGGGGAGAGCTTGCTCTTTTCCCATTTGATCCAGGTCCCTGTGCGCACAGAGCAACTGTCGAGAGTGTGCTTAGATTAGCCAGTCGTTGAGGTAGTCGAGTGTGCGAATGTCCACTTCTGTTAACGGGGCAAGAGCTGCTTCTGTGACTTTTGTGAAGACGCGAGGGGACAGGGACAGACCAAAGGGGAGGACCTTGTACTGATACTTCTGGCCAACAAAAGCGAACCATAGAAAGGGCCTGTGACGGTGTAATATTGAGACGTGAAAGTACGCATCTTTCAGGTTTGCCGTGAACCAATCTTGATGCCGTACCCATGTCAGAATACGTTTCTGCATCAGCATCTTGAACAGGAGTCTGTGTAAGGTCTGGTTTAGAACTCACAGGTCCAAGATTGGCCGAAACCCACCTCCATTCTTGGGTATGATGAAGTAAAGGCTGTAGAAAGCCTTCTCCATCTCGGCTGGTGGGACAGGCTCTATCATGTCCTTGCGCAGAAGGGTTGTGATCTCTGCACACAGGGTGGAGGAGTTTTTGCCTAAAGCGGACGCCGCTGAAACAGGGCGGGTGCCTGGTGAATCATGTAGTCGAGTCGGATGGTCCTGGCCAGCTACTGCGACGGGTTGGAAAGTGTAAGCCACGCGTCCAAGTTCCAGGCGAGGGGCATTAAGTGGACGATCACGTGTGATGTACCTGGAGATGGGAGCAGACGGGATGCTTGATCTTGAGCCATCATATTCTCGCAATGAGATTATGAGCCAGAAAAAAATCAATTGGTGTCGGAGAAGTTTATGTCTGTCTTTGCCTTTGGCCTAAAAAAATTGTTTGCAAACTGTATATAAAAGCCAATGTCCAGTAAAAAAACAAACAAAAAAATTTAACGCGTTAATTCAGTGCGATTCATTTTACATAAAAATAACACGTTAAAATAATCTACACAATTAATCGCAATGCCCCCGGACCATAATACAGAAGATTCCTGAGAAATGCAAGCTTGTAGTACCACCTGTTTACTCCTGTTTAGTAAGTGAAATTTCAGCTCTGTGAGTAACACGCAGTTTATACAGTGAAGAAAACACTTCAGTAAGCATAACAACACAAACATGCGATACGTTCTTGCGTTCAAAACACTTGAAGGAGCGCAAATGCAAACTAAGGGATCTCAAGATGTGTTCTAAGTATTAAAATATATTTAACTTGACACAGTGACCTAAACATTTTATGTTTATGATACAATGCACCCAAGATGCTACACAAGCATGTCTGACGCAGGTGTCCTTAAACAAGCCCTCGTAATAAATCTCAAACTGATTGACAAATTCACTTGTGAAATGGATTGCTGTGAACTGTATGCCATTGATTGACTTATGATCAATAATATGGTAGTAAACAATACATTGTATTCTAAAGCTGCTTTTTGTATTGTCTTATCAATGATTCTTCTGCCACAAGAATGTAATGCATTTTAATTATCTGAATATTGTTATATATAATTTTTTAATGTTTAAAGATAACTATGTATAATTATATATTGATATAAATATGTATAATCATTATATATTGAATTATTGTTATATGAGGGCTACCACTTCTGTCGCTCACTTCGAAGTTGTGTCGAAGAAACGACACTAGGGGTCTCTCTTGAGCGCCGAATGTGCCTCTGATGCATGAAAAAGCCAATGAGAAGTTGGCAGACAGTATTTGCATACCCCGCCCCCGGACATACGGGTATAAAGGCGAGGAAATACTATGAGTTCATTCAGAATTTTTTTCGAGCCTTGGTCGTGTCAGCAGTCAGCTGCGAGTTACACACCTGTTCCTGTTTTCCTGACGGTTTGCTTGCTGTTGGATCTACGGCGGACATCAGCAGCTTTCCTCCTTCTCTGCACGGCAGTGCAGTTTGCCCCTGGCCGCTTCGACAGTGCAAATTTTCAGTTTTAAATTCTTAAAAGAGTGATTTTCTCTGTAAAAGAGTATTTTCCTCTAAAAGAGTAATACACAGCAGCGTTGAATGTCCTTTTCATGACGCGTCTTTATAAAGATGCCATTCTGCCCCTGTGTAGTTCCTGGATGTGATACAGTGTTCTGCACAGGCGGTGTCTCGTGTGTCTGGGTTGTGATCACACCGAGGCAGCGTTTGGGGATGGCTCATGCTCTCACTGTGAGATTGAGGACGATGCCTCTGGCGCTGGAGGTGATCTGGGGACAGCAGCGGGTGCAGCTCCACCAGGTACACCCCCTTGGACCAACTGCCCCCAGGCATGATCGTTGAATCCCGTCCGTGCTCTAGGCAACAGTGGCTCGCCTCACAGCCAGGCTGCCTATACTCTAGAACTAGAAGTGGATGAGCTCGCCGCTGCATCGGAGAGCGCGGCCTCTGATGCAGGCGAATCCCCTGGGCTGCCGCCTTCGGGCCAGCACGCCAGGCTGAGGTGGATGTGCAGATGTCCGATATGCTTGCCCGGGCTGCAGCTAGCGTGTTCACAAAAACACAAAAAAATCAAATAAATCCATTACAGAGAGAGAACATCTCTCTGCAACCCCTTATGTCACACCTAGGTTGTCCACTAGAGGGCACCATTGCATTTCTAATGAGCAAATCGGGCATAAATGCAGCAATAAGCGTTTCCCCGGCTCAGGTGGGGTCACTTGCGAGTCACACAACAGCTTGGCAGGCTGTGTCGGCTCCCAAGTGCGTGATTTGAACCATAATGAACGGGTACAGACACCAGTTTGCCAGAAAACCCCCGTCTTTCGGCGGTGTTATCTCGCGAAGGGGGCGATTCACGTAGTACCTAGATCAATGCAATCAGGGGTTCCCGTTATTTCCTAGTTCCAAAGAAGGACGGCTCTCTCCATTCTATTATGGATCTCATAGTGTTAAACAAACATTTGAGGAAATACAATTTCAGAATGTTAACACACGGCACACTCGCGCGCTAATTCACCAGAATGACTGGTTCACATCAGTCGATCTGAAAGATGCTTTTTTTCCACATCAGCATCCACCCCCTGCACAGGAAATTTCTTCGTTTTGCCTATCAGGGCATATGCTACGAATTCACAGTCCTCCCTTTTGGCATCTCGCTGAGTCCAAGGGTGTTCTGTCAAAGTGCGGAGGCGGGCTTAGCACATCTGAGAATAACGGGTCTAAGGATCTTAACTTACATAGACGATTGGTTAATCATAGCCAATTCCCAGGAGAAAGTGATTCAAGGAGGGGACAAAAGTAATTCAAGGAGGGGACAAAAGTGCCATATCGCACATGTCTCAGATTACAGGGTCTTATGGCATCAGCTATTCAGGTTTTGCCCTTAGGCCTTCTGCGAATGAGGGCATTCATGAAGTGGGTTTTATCCCTCCACTTCAACTCATTACGCAACCTCTGTCGCTCTGTTACATTGACGCGCTCGTGCATAGCAGCCTTGGGCCACTGGAGGAGTGCAGACATTTACGCACATGGGACCCCTCTCGGGGCTGCTATGTTGAGAAAAGTGGTAACGACAGATGCGTCCTTAACAGGGTGGGGAGTCACTCAGGAGGGCAGGAAGGTGAACGGTTTGTGGCCGAGCGAACTTCGTTCAGCCCACATAAATTATTTGGAGCTCATGACTGTATGAAAAGCTCTGAATCATTTTCTGCCCCACTTGCAGGGGCATCATGTGCTCGTTCGCTGCGACAATACCACAGCAGTGGCACACATCAATCGCCAATCGCACAAGCTTCATGCCCTAGCTCACAGGCTTTTAGTGTGGAGTAGGCAGCACTTCCTGTCATTACGCGCAACCCATGTTCCAGGCATTTTGAACAGGTGAGCGGACCTTCTGTCGAGGGGGAACCCACTCTACGGAGACTGGCGCCTCCACTGCCAGATAGTGGGCATGTTGTGGGAAAGATTCGGAGAAGCGACCGTAGATCTCTTCACCTCTTCGCGATAACTTCCATTGTCCTATGTTCTTCTTGCTAAAGGACGAGGACGCGCCCCTCGGCGTGGATGCACTAGCCCATCCGTGGCCCAAAGTGCTGCTCTACGCATTTCCTCCCCTGTGCCTGTTAATACCTACCCTGGCCAGGGTGAGAAAGCAGGGCCTGTCTCTCATTTTGATAGAACCCAGGTGGCCCAAAGCACCATGGCTGGCAGAGATAATTCCTTTTCTGCATGCCCAACCGTGGCCCCTCCCTCTAAGCACAGACCTGTTGTCTCAGGCGAACGGGGAGATATATCACCCACACCCGGACAGTGTGGCTCTTTGGGCTTGGCCCGTGAGAGGACAAAATTAAGCTCGATGGGGCTTCCACCACAGGTGGTTGCCACTATACAGAATGCTAGGGCCTCCTCCACAAGGTCCCTATATGACTGTAAGTGGCCAGTGTTTGAAGGGTGGTTTGATGGGCGTGGTTCCACATCATATCAGTGTTCAGTCTCTGATATTTTGTGTTTTTTACAAGACCTTCTGGATAAAGGCAGGTCTTTTTCCACTATTAAGGTCTACCTGGCGGCTATTTCCGCTTGTCATTTTGGGTTTGATGGCTCAACGGCAGGGCAGCATCCCCTCATTCGTAGATTTATGAAGGGTGCCCGCCGTTCTCTCCCAGTTACTAGGAGAACGGTTCCTGAGTGGGACCTCTCCATGGTGCTGGAGGCTTTATGTCAGCTGCCTTTTGAGCATTTCCCTGAAATTGCTGTCTTTCAAGACAGCGTTGCTCCTGGGCTTAGCATCAGCAAAACGTGTCAGTGACCTGCAGGCACTCTCTGTTCATTCCTTGTGCACTAAATTCTCTCTTAGTGGAGATGAGGTTTTCATTAAGCCTAACCCGGCCTTTATGCCAAAATGCTTCCCAGCATTCTCGTGTGAGGTAATGGAGCTTTCCGCATTTCACCGTCCTCCTTTTTCTTCCACGGAGGATCAGAGGCTGAATGGTCTGTGTCCGGTAAGTTGCCCCCCCCCCCCCCACCACTCGGGGAATCCCATTTCTAAGCAACACCTCTCGCATTGGCTTGTGGACGCTATAATTTTGGCTCATGAATCTAGGGGAGTGCTACCTCCAGAAGGCATCAGAGCCCACTCCACGAGGGGCATTGCCGCCTCTTGGGGTCTGTTCAGGGGAGTTTCATTGCAGGACATCTGTTCTGCTTCCAGCTGGGCTTCTCCCCATACTTTTGTACGTTACTACCGGCTGGATGTTACCAGGACCCCGGTAGCTCATTCTGTCTTGGGGGTGGGTTCTTCAAAGCCCCTGCCCTGTTAGCTCCTTTTCTTCATATATATATATATATATATATATATATATATATATATAATATTTTTTAAAAAGGGGCCGGTTGGCTGTGCACATTCATGTCACCAAGCATGCATTGACATTCCTGCCTGGGTGTTGTCTTTACTGTATGCTGCTGGGCTGATTTTTATATTTGTGCCACTAACATGTTACTTATGCTCTACCTGTACACAGTTCTCACTTGTGTGCTTCAGGGTTGCCATGTGTGTGATTATGGGGCATGTCAAGCACCACCTCCTTGAGGCGACTGTTCCCTTAACTGGCTTGCAGGACCTCACTGTGAGTGTATTGTGCAATCGGGAAGCTGTCCATGTCTACCATAGGTGGATCTCAAACACGAGATGATGAAAGAGAACAATAGGTTACTCACGTAACCCCGGTTCTCTGAAACATCGAGTGGAGAGATCCACCAAGCTTGCCCCGCTTGCTGCACGAGAAGCGAATATACTTACTGAGGAGCAGCAGCGTGTGCAGGTCGTTATATGCTCTTAGTTAAGGGGGTGGGTCCTTACCGAGCATAGGTCACGCGCTTCTGTCTGTCTAGCCAGACTTGGTGCAATTGGATGCTTCTGCAGAGGTCAGGTATGGATGTCCTTCCCATAGGTGGATCTCTCCAATCGATGTTTCAGAGAACCGGGGTTACTTGAGTAACCTATTGTTTTGATAGTAAATCCAAGGAGATGAATACTTCAGTAACACTCATCTTGAGTCTTCTTGAGTTGTTGCCAGATATAATCGTAAACAGTTGCCGCTTGTACTCACATTGATGACGTAATCGGAAAGTGGCTCTGACCCTATAAATATGATGTGAACAGAGACTAGTGGGGGCAGGGGGAGGGGGGAGAAAATTAACTCGGGTTCGGTCCAAGCAATCGAACCGTGTGAAAGCACCCTGAGTGGAATTTTTGCAGCTTCATCTTTACTACAAATGTCATTAAATAATAATATAACAATAATAAAATGATTAACCTTTTTTTTAAAGATAGAAATTGCTATTTAAAATACAATAAAATAGCTATTTTCCATTAAATTAAGCCTTAGGCCTCACCAGAGAAGAAATCAATTTTTAAAAGTTTAAAGGGGCATAAGAGTTTCAAAAGAGTTGCTCTTGGTTTCAAAGAAGTCAGTCCTTAATCTCACCTTACATTTTCAAAAGTGTAATTAGAATCATTAATCTTTTCATTTGGTCAGGGGTGGAATTGCAGACATGCAGTAATTCATCACAACCATTTTCAGATTTATTAAAACATGAGCCAACGATGGCTCAACTTTATTTTAGCCATGCATTTGCTGTTGACAAGAGTCTTTCAATTATATTTTTGCACAAAATTCTAAAATGTATAAAATAATGTTTTACAATAAAACTGGTAAGATTAAAGTCTCTTTGATCTGGCTCAAAATAATGAATAATTTAATTATATTTCATTGGAACTTCAATCATTATAGTATAATTATACCAGCATATATTTTTGATTTGAGATTAAATTACTACATGCTACACATCTTATTAACACATTACTAACATTCAGCTATCAGTGGTGTAATGTTACGAAGTACAAATATTATGTTTATATTAATAATGTTATTATGTTATGTTAATATTAAATAAAAAAAAAAAAGATTACTCTGAGCATTTAATTTAGTTGAACTCTGATGCATTCTTTAGCCAAATACATAATTTTTACTTTGAAACAGACACTCTCATTACTCGTTTAAATGATTAAAAAAAGATTGCTTCATTATTTGCGAAAAGAGAAGAGAGCAACTTATAAATGGAGTGTAATGTGGACTGACAAAATCTAGCACAAGGACATACACTCATACACTCAGTATGCGCTCATGGAGTCTGCGTCAGACCAGCGCAGCATACTTTTATGAAGGACTATACTGAAGGTCTGAGTGTAAATAATCCAAAACACGTTATCAAACGAAGAGAGAATATGCAATTTACCCTGGCTGTCTCCAAACCTGATGTTCTAAATGTTTTATTACTGTATACAAGCCACAGAATATGAGGACACAGAAACCATGGAGGACTGTTCTAAGATATTGTAAAATTATAATAGTTAGTGATTTAACCACATGATTTTGCTTCATTCATGGATGATGAATAGAAAATGTGGTGTCTGAAGACACTAATCAAACATGTTCCCTAACCACTCTCTCATATGAATCTTTAGAAAGTCTGATTCATTTTAGTGATTTGATTCATTTGGACGTTTCATGTATATGAAGCTCTCCTAAACCGTCCTTTCCCGCTAATTTGATATGAAGCATTGAGAAGTGTTCAAAAATAATAACAAATTTAAATAAAATAAATAATAAGATTGTGCCTATATATTGTTTTCTATATTCAAGGGCTGTTTCTAGCCTTTCATTGTTGACATAGAAAGTCACATATCATCCTTTCTATGTAGCAGGGTTCGCTGGCATGCTCCACCATGATATTTTATTTATTTATTTATTTATTTTACAATGTGATTCTGGTGACTTTAGGGACAGTATTTTTACAAGTGAGAAACTTTTGTACATAAAGTTTCTCACAGTGGCCTTCAAAAAAAGTAGCCAGCTGTGACAGTATGGTAAAGTGATGGTGAGGCCATGGTAAAGTGATGGTAATATTATGGTATTTTGATATATACCATAATATTTACAGGATAGGTATCTGGAGTATCTCAGTGTGTGATTTTATATTGCCTAAGAATATGGATCCTTTTCAATGAAACTTAATTTTATTAAGACTTATGAGGACTAGATACATATTATAGAATTTGTAATAATAGTCTGACAGTAACCAAGACATTCCCTATCTGTCACTCACTCTACTTTGTGTCGATGTTGTGACACTAGGGGTCCTTATACAAAACGCCACAACCAGCTGAACCGTGTTACCTCAAGGCGTACTGTACTTACAATGGGAACAGGCCGCGCCAGCCGCTTCAGCCTTTTCTCTTCTTTTTCTCCCACAAAAATTAAAAATTATTCAGCAGGGGCCAGATGTATTTGCCAAAGCGATGGCATCCACAATCCAGTGGGCAATCATCTGTTTGGAGACAGCCTTCCCCATCCGCTGTCCTCCAAAAACATGGAGCGTCTAAAGCTCTCAATGTGGTCCAAGTAGATACGCAAAGCACATACCGGACACAGTAATGCCAAGGCTGGGTCTGCATCTTCGCGGGGCAGCACTTGCAGACTCACCACCTGGTCCATAAAAGGGGTAGGGAGAAACTTGGGCAAATCAAATCAAATCACTTTATTGTCACACTACTGTGTACACGAGTGCAACAGTAGGTGAAAGTCGTGTGTGCAGTTCCGAGCAACATAGCAGTCATGACAGAGACGAGACATAAACCAATTTACAATAAACAAAATATTTGCACAACACAATTTACATAACAAATGTACACATAATTACACAACAATTTACATATCAAATGTACACATAATTACACAACATAGTACTGATATACAATGTATAGTAAACAATACACACAATATAGAATACACATACACTAGATAAGGGTATATAAAAATATATATATACACTAATTGAATTGGGGAGAATATATTTGACAGTCCAGTGTGTGATATAAGATGAAGATTAATAAAGTGCAGTGCTGATTGTTGATCGTGAGAGATCATGTGTTCAAAAGTCTTATTGCTTGGGGGAAGAAGCTGTCATGTAGTCAGCTGGTGTGGGTCCTGATGCTGCAATACTGCCTGCCTGATGGAAGCAGTGAGAGCAGCCCATGACTCGGGTGGCTGGAGTCTCTGATGATCCTCCGAACTGTTTTCACACACCGCCTGTTATATATGTCCTGGAGGGAGGGAAGCTCACCTGCCCAGCCCAGCACATAGGCAAGCCAGGGTCTAAAGACCACGTGAGAGTATGACAGACTGAACTCTAGGCACATATCACCGACAGAGAATGCCTGCAGGTCCCCAACTCTCTTGATGGAAGCGAGCGCAGTCAGGATGGCCGTCTTCAATGAGAGGGCCTTTAGCTCGACTGACTCCAGAGCCTCAAACGGGGCTCTCTGCAGGACCAGCAGGACCATGGAGAGATCCCACGAGGGAACGAGGTGTTGCCTAGGAGGATTCAACCTCTTAGCTCCTCTAAGGAACCTGATGATAAGGTCATGCTTCCCCAAGGACTTACTGTCCACCGTATCGTGGTGTGCCATACACCTTCAAGGTGGAGGGGGACATCCGCCCCTCCAACCTCTCCTGCAGGAAGGAAAGCACCAACCCGACTGCATATCTTTGGGGGTCTTCACCTCGGGAAGAACACCGATTTGTGAACAGATGTCACTTCAAGGCATACAGCTGCCTCGTAGAGTGAGCCCTGTCCTGAGTGATAGTTTCTACCACCGGCAGTGGTTGGCTACTTAGGTTTTCTATGTCCCATCCAGGGAGACGTGGAGATTCCAGAGGTCTGGGCATGGGTGCGGAGGAGGTCCTTCATCAGGGTATCTCGCCAAGGAGGGACTGTATATATATAATATACAATGAGCTCATAAACATTGCCACTGATACACTTGGTGATAATTAAAGAATACAAATTACATTAAAAGTCATCAATAAAGTGAACTATGATCACTTATTTAGGGGATGGTATTTTGTATTTAAGATACACTGATATCACAGGTGAAATAATCATCATGTAAAAACTGATCACAGCATAAGGTGGCTCATGAGATCATGGAGAAGCTGGCTAATAATAAATTAATAATAAGGTTAATGTCAAGTTCACCCCTGAAATGACAAATTAAAGGGATAATGTGCTCAAAAATGTAAAATTCTGTTATATACCCACCGTCATTACATTTAAAATCTCTATGGCTTTCTATCTTCTATGGAACACAAAAGGAGATGTTAGGCACAATGTTAGCCTCAGTCACGATTCACTTTTATTGTATGGAAAAAATAAATAATAATATGCATTAAAAGTGAATGGTGACTGGGGCTGTCAGTCCCTAAAATTTTGTGTTTGGATCACAATTAGGGTTAGTAAATATCTCAGCAAAGATTCAAGGGTTAACAAAGATCTACAATACAAGGTTATTAAATAACAGATTGTAGAAAAGAAAGTGAAATGGTAATGATGTAACAACAAATCAAACTGAAGAATGCATTTATGTGTTTAACAGTGAACTCACTGACAAGTCCATTGTGTGACTCAATGATAAAATCACCTGTAAACTCATCAAGACATTCATCAATGGAGTGGACTAATCCTTAAGTTCACCAGTGATGTCTCTTGTGAGGTCTGAATCAACAATGCCATTGAAGAGACGATTAATTCACTGACGTGGTATTCAAGATTAGAGGTGGCATTGCACAACAATAGCATACTAAAACAATTATCTGTGTATTCTACATTTAGTTCTCATTCACATATGTGTAAAATCCTCATGATATGACCCCTTTAAAACAAAGACTTTCAAAACTAATAGATAGTACGAATGGTGCTTGATGTACATGATCTTTCTGTTTTTGCATATAAAATCAGATGACATTAAACTATTTTGTCTGTTTTCTCTGTGTATTGCAACCTGTACACTAAAAACTACACATGACCTGATTAATTTTGCAAAGTACTTTTCTAAGCATCTGCACGGGCAGATTTTACAAAATAATGAACATTTAACATTGCAATTTGAATCATCTGTTCCCTGTCTGTCACTCACTCAACGTTATGTCCATGTAGTGACACTAGGGGTTTGATCTTGAGAGACCCAATCACCTTTGCTTAAAATAGAAAAAGCTATTAAGAATGGCCAGTGGAATCTGTATGCCACTCTCCGCCCAGACATACGATATAAAAGGAGATGGCATGCATCACTCATTCAGATTTTTTCTTCTAAGCTGAATGCTTGTGTGTTCGTCCTCTCAACATTGCTTACACTGTTGGATTTACAGAGCATATCAGCGGTCACCCTCACACGGCCGAGTGTGGTACTTCCCCTGGGTGCTTTGGCAGCCTGAGTCCAGGGCACCAGCACGCCGAGGCAGGTTTCACAGAAGGGTTGTGTTCTCATTGGGTGAACATGCCCATGAGAATGTTGCGGTCACGGCTCACTTCCTTCTTCATGAAGCAAAGAGCCACTGTGGCTGCTCCCCAACTAGTTTGTCATGGGTTGATGCTCAGCCGACAGGGTCTTTGAGCACCGCGGGCGATCTAAATGTACTGGATGTACCATTAGAGCCCGCATGCCAGCCTCAGAGAAAAAAACCCTCCTGTGGGAAGTCGGCTCCACCTGCCCATCAGCCGGCCCCCAAGAACCCCAGATGGGCTTTGAGGCAGTCCTAAAATGGACTGCCTGGAGATGAGGCAACTACTCCTGACCGGTCTCCTGACCCTGGGCCAGCGTGTGGTGAGTATTACATCGCCGAGGGCAAAAGAGCAGTTCCCTCATTCCCTGGGTCAGCGCACTCGCAATGGCCAGGTGTTGGAAGATTTTTCAGTCAATTAGGTGAATGCGAGTACCTCCCGTTCCTTCATTCTCCATGAGACAGTCAGCCACTCACCGCTCACCCAACCCAGACACCGGACACCGTTTCAGTCTTGCGTACCTCCTGTTTCTTCATTCTCCGTCGAGAGACAGTCAGCCACTCACCGCTCACCCACCCCAGACACCGGACACCGTTTCAGTCTCGCAAAGCCTTACACAGGCTTCCATTCAGGATGTTAAAGCAACAGCGTATCCTGGCATCAGTATGACATCAAAATTGGATCGGATTAAAGTATTGATCCTTCCTCGACACATCACTTTCTTCAGTTTGCCTTCAAGGGATGAGCACACCATTACAAGGTTCCCTGTCTCCTTGCATCTTTACCAAGGTCGCAGATGTTGCCCTGGCCCTGCTGAGGGACCAGGGTGTATGCATTCTCAATTATCTCAACGACTGTTTAATCCTAGCTCACTCATGAGTTTTACTGTGTGCACACAGGGACCTTGTGTTTCAGCACCTCGACCAACACGGGCTTCAGGTCAACTGGGAGAAGAGCAAGCTCTCGCCTGTGCAGTACGTCTCTTTTCTCAGTATGGAGTTGGAATCGGTCACTCTCAAAGCATGTCATATGATCGAACATGCACAGTCAGTCAAGACCTTCAGGTAGAAGGTAGCAGCGGCAGTGAAACAATTTCAGAGGCTCCTGAGGCATATGGCGTCCTTGGCGATGGTTCTCCCCCTCGGGTAGATGCATATGAGACTGCTTCATCACTGGCAACAGACTCAAGTCCCGAGGTGGGAATGGTGCCGACATGTGACCATCATGCCACAGTGCTGTCAGACTTTCAGCCCTTGTTCGGACCTGGCATTTCTGCAAGCAGGTGTTCCCCCAGAGCAGGTCTCAAGGAGTGTCGTGGTCATGACAGATGCCTTGAACTCGGGCTGGGGCACCATGTGCAATGGGCAAGCAGTGTCAGGGCTCTGGACGGGGACCCGACTCCAATGGCAAATCAACTGCTAAGAGTTGCTTGCAGTATTCTGCCGTGCAAAGGGAAAAGGCCGCAACTTAGTTTTTGTCAAAAATGAGTTATTTATATTTTTGAGACTTTCAAGACCTCCTTTATCATGTGGATACATATCTTGAATCAATTTCATTGTTTTGGCGTCAAAATGAAGTTACTGTGCTGGCATGGAGTTATGGTACTCTGCCTTTGTTTTTACATTAAAGTTTGCTGCATTTAAATTACGGTGCAGCCTGTGTACTGTAATACATCTGTCATTGAAGTAATCTGACACACACAATACCTAAATAAATGTGTAGTAAACAAATATTGTTGAGTGTTTTTACTGTAGCGTTTAACCCTCTGGGGTCGATGGTCGGGTTGGTGTGTCCCGCAGGATTTTTTCCTCCTAACAGCGGAAACAACTTAAAATACTCTGTAATTTTTGGGCATGCAGATAAGTGTAAGACATAATTATTTGTGTACACTCACAATAACAACAATGTAAAATAAGGAAAATAAATAGGGTGAGCTCTCAGCCGTCTCTGTCTCCGTGAGCATATTTCTGAAACACGTCACAAAAATGAACTGAAACTCAGCGAATACATATTACAAGAACATGAAACATATGTCTAAAGAAAGCTTAAAATGTCTACTTTTAAATACAACAAATCACATTTAAAACAAATATTCTCCTGCAATGTAATCTTTATAAAACAAAGCAATGTACAGTTTATCCTGGCTCAGCTAATTATCCCTAATGTGATCACACCCACACGCATTCATACGGAAATGTGCTGAGCCCATCAATGCAAATGGTAAACGCCCCTGGGGTAAGTTATATATATATATATATATATATATATATATATAATTATTTAATTTTTTTAATGCAATATATTCCTGTGATGTAAAGCTGAATTTTCAGCATCATTATTCCAGTCTTCAGTGTCACGCGATCCTTCTGAATTCATTCTAATTTGCTGGTTTTCTGCTCAAGAAAAATGTATTAGTATTATCAATGTTGAAAACAGTTTATTTGATTCTTTGATTAATAGAAAGTTCAAAATAACATAATTTATCTGAAAAAGAATGCTTTTGTAACATTATACACTACCATTCAAAAGTTGGGGTCAGTAAGTTTTTTTTGGAAAGAAATTAATACTTTTATTCAGCAAGGTTGCATTATATTGATCAAAAGTGACAGTAAATACATTTATAATGTTACAAAAGCTTTCTATTTCAGTTCAAAATACTTATAAAAATGGTGCCATTTTTGTTAAATAACCCAACTTTTGCAGCACACGGACATCGGAGCAACCGGTGTTCATGTCTACCATCACCAGACGCTGCTCAAATATAGGATTCATGCAACAACCAAGCTGCATGATGACCTGCAGGAGGTGCTACGTAAACTCGGAAGCGCGGCAAGAAGGCGGGGTCCATGCTAGGCTAAAAACAAACCATAGCCGCTGCTCTCCCGTCTATCTTGGTCTCAAATGTTTGCTCCCTGTACAATAAACTGGACTACATCTGACTCCTGAAGGCTACGCAACGTGAGTTTAGAGATTGCTGCATCTTCGTTTTCACGGAGATGTGGCTCAGCGACAGAGTTCCGGATGCTGCCATTCAGCACTTTCCCTCTACCCTGAAAGTACTGTATGTGTGGCTGCCATAGCAGCTCACCATGATAGAATGCTTTGATAGAAAGATTGAATGCTCCTAGACCACACATGATCCCCTCTTGGGATATCTCTGTGGTCCTGCCTGCCCTACAGAGAGACCCCTTTGAGCCCCTGGCGCAGGCCGAGCTCAGCACTCTGTTCCTGAAGGCCCACAGTGCTGAGTACCCTCTCTGTAGATAGAGTTTACCTGTGGTATCATTTCATATGTTCCTCCCCATTTGGTAAATCCATGTGAGATATCTCAACATGTTAATCTCCCTCCAGCAGGATATAGTCTCCGTAGTGCTCTCCTTCCTGGAGAGGGAAGAGCACTTCCCAGCGCTATATTAGAAAGTGCTCGGCAGGAGATTGCTTAACAGCAAATTTAGAAAGGCACCACCGGTAGCCTACATGGGTAAGTGCCTCCTACCCCCTTAACAGGACTAGGGAGACATCTTACCTAACTCCCTGAAAAGTCATGAAAGAGTTGAGAGCTCGCTGCAAGGCATGCAGCAGCTTGCCTGTGTCCACTCTTCCGTACCACATGACACGGTTCTGTGCCTGTGCCGTTTCCTATAGTAACCCTTAGTGTCGCTACATCGACACAATGTCGAATGAGTGACAGACAGGGAACATATTGGTTACTGATGTAACCTCTGTTCCCTGATGGAGGGAATTATATGTTGTGTCCCTCCTGCTACATTGCTGAATCGGCCATTGACATGGCCGGTACTCTCTATCGTCTCCTCAGCATAAATCTGAATGAGTGATGCATGCCATCTCCTTTTATACCCATATGTCCGGGGCGGAGAGTGGCATGCAAATTCCACTCGCCAATTCTCATTGGCCATTTCTATTTTAAGCAAAGGTGATTGGGGCTCTCAAGATTGAACCCCTAGTGTCACTACATCGACACAACATCTTGTTTCCTCCATCAGGGAACAGAGGTTACATCAGTAACCAAGATGTTCTCATTATCCAGCATCTTTAGAGATTCAATAATTAGGATCAATGACAGTAAACTCTTGAGGGTAAAACATACCTCCATTTAAGCTTGATCAAATTTCAATACAATCAAAAGCCTTAACAGTAAACATGTTTGTTGTATATGTACTGTATAAAAAAATACATCAGAATTGCTGAAACTTGTGGAAGTGGGCAGTGCCAGAAGCTAATCTCAAGATGAAAGCTGTTACCTGATGGTGAATCTCAGAGCCTTGTAACACCCATTCTCACATAAGCTTCATTACATGACAGGGACTTTGTGACCAATATACCATTGCAAGGGCCAGAAGCATCATGGATGACTGCCCGTATACTTTTGATGACGTATTCCTTTAGTTGAGCAAATCTTGTAAAGTTAAATCTCATAAATGTTATGTGACCTGAACAAATGGAGTTAGTTAGAAAAATGAAGTAGACAATGTTTTATTTAATTCTCTTTTGTAGTTTGCACAGAGCATTGGCTTATCTTATTTTACACATTATGGCTTGGTTGACAGATTTTATAACATGGCCCTTAGTTTTTAATTATTTTTGTCAATATTTTATAATGTGTCTTTTTTGTCTGATTTGTTACAAAAACAAATTATACTTTCAATTTCAGTCACACATCCAATTGTCTGTTTCTCATATTTTGCAGTTGCTTATTCCGACACCTGAACAGCGCAACAAAGATAAGGCATGTTCACTTTTGATAATTTTAAGTATGTCACAGTGCTACAGCTGTGACAGTATACAATCATATACTCAAAAGTGTTTTATTATTTAACACTGAGGGATTTATTTATTTGTGTAATTACATTTTCTTTCATTTGTTTGAGTCTCAGATGTAGTTACAAGTCAAAATATCTACATCAATCACAGGCAAAACAGCTCAGTAAAAATAAATTCTGGGTCAGGATTGCATGGGAGTACCCCACTACAGCAAAGAACAAAAATCAAAGCACTCAACCATGACGATGGATTAATTAAGAGTTGTTTAATTAAACTTACACAATGGTCAGGGTTATAATGCTTTGCAATGACCCATTTGTCTTACATGTAATGCATTTCAACATTCTATAAATGTAACACCATTGCTTTATTACAGTATGATTAAAGGGGAGAGAGAGAGAGAGAGAGAGAGAGAGAGAGGAATAAGAAAATAAGAGAAATCTGTTCCTTTAGGATGCAATTATTCTGAAAAAAGCTAATAACATGTCTCAAAGGCATATGCTCATGTAGTTATCCATCCATGCATGCAGTTCTCCTTCCTTGTCACCTAAGCACTGCAGCTACAGCACTACAAATACAACTGATTATAGTCTGTCACAAATTGTAATTTACTGTAATGATTTCACCAAATAAAGCTAGAAACCTTTTACTATGCCACAAATCACAATGTGGAGAGTAGTGAGAGAGAACCTCTGAGAAAAATCCCACAAACTCCAAGTAAAATTGTGCAACTTCATCAGAGATAACTATACTAAGGAAACAGTTACCGCCCAAACACATTCCAGCATCTACCATTGTAACACTGAAGCTATACCAACCACTTTTTGGAAAAGATATGTAAAAGGTGAAAATAGAAAAGATCAAAGTGGGGAAATTGGAAAGCACCACAATAATCATTTCTGATCAAGTAGAATTTCCATGAAATATCATGCATGAAATACCATGTCAAACTAGAATTACTTTATTTCTAGTTAAATAATTCTAGTTTTTCTCAAACACTGGAGAAATATTAAATATTTAGTCCTATGTATTCAGTGTGTAATATTTGACAAAATGTAATACTATATAACAGTTAGGTCTGATACTCAAATAAGATTGGATGAGCAGAGTTCCAAGAGTGCTTATATGCTGTATAGCCTGATTTTCTGTGTCCATGCCTTTTCAAATACTGGTGGGGGTTTTGTTCATCATTTATTTTGATTTCAGTGACTGATTCGTTCAGTGACCGTTTCTGAAAATTACATATTTATGCCATTAAGTGGCGTCAAATAAGCAACTTACGTTATTTCAGTCATGTCACCTCTTGGAAAGATTTAGGATGTGAAGGTGGGTATGACATATTGATAGGATGTTGGTCTTGGCAGACTAGATCTGCTGCAGTAGAGCAATTACAAAGATTTGTTACTGCTAGAATATACATACATATGGAGTTAGCCTGTGGATATGCTGCTGCTGCACAATGACACAAAATGCAAGACATGCTACATCAAGCATGTGTTATGTGCTGCTCCACACATAGACATAAACAATCCCTAGGTTGCAGATCTAGGCCTGTGGAAGCTGGGGTGGAGGTGGGTTTCACCAAGTGTATGCTAGCTAGGTGTACTTAGGCCATGGGTCAAAAAAAGGGGTAACGCTAATAAACAAAATTTCTATGTGTGCCTCGACCTGCTTAGCCAAATAGTTTAATGCTAAGACACACTTCTGTGTATTATGGCCAAAGCAGACCTTACCATCCAAGCTGACAGAAAAAAGCCCCAGCACCACCTGAGCAAATATCACTTCGATCATAAGAATTTATGTATTTTCCCGGCCTAAATGACTTATGAAAAAAAATTAAGCCCTTTCATGCAGCATAAAACAGCAGTCTTGCAGAGAATTTTACAAATAAAAACAAGAATGTTGTGAAATCAAGTATAAAGACACTAGCGCAATGTTTTCTGCTATATCAAATCAAATCTTGCTCCTGAATTAGTCCTGAAATAAGTGATATTTTAAGGTTACAAAAATTTTAATAATCGTTTTGTTTCTTACAGCAACTCAACGATTTGCTTCAGAAGAAATGTATTGATTGACTGTTGTTTCATTTAAATTGCATGGCATTCATGAACGAACTGAATGTACTTATAATGTACTTGCAAATGAATAAAATTAATCAGATATCTCGGAGCCGTGGAGCTGCAAGTCTTCTGTTCAGTTCATCAATCTAGTTAATTAATTAATTATGAATAAAAGTGAGTGTGGCATGGGGGGTGTGGTCATGTCTCGGTCTGCGGGAGAGAGAGTCTGGTAAGGCTCGTCACTTGGTCCATAATTATCTCTAACATCTGTCTCTCATTATAGTGATGGCAGAGGGAGACCTAAAAGGCATGCCAGAGCTTCAGAGAGGAGGAGAGAAAGTGACCAGAAAGCTACATCAGACAGAGCTTCTGAGTTTTTTTTGATGTTCATAATGACAGTTACTGTTGCATGTGTAGAACAATACTTTTAAATAAAGAACTGACCTTGAACCTGCTTCATTGTCTGCTGACTCTCCATTACCAGAACAAAGATCTTTTCTACAGTGGTGCCAAGAACCCAACATTGGAGGAGAACACTGCTATGGAGTCTTCACAATTAGGCAAAATCTTCAAGACCCTCACCAGCATCCAGCATTCACAACATCAGGCCCTAATAGAGGTACGTCGGGAGCAGGAACAACGCTTTCAATCCTGCTCCAGGCACAAGCGGAGGACCGGCAGGTGCTTGATTGCCAGGGAGGGTGCTGGCACTGTGACCTCCTTAGAGCCTCTTCCACCAGTGGCCCTGACAGAGATGGGGCCAAAGGACGATCTGGAGGCCTTCCTCGACCGCAGAGGTTTGGATGTGGCCTCCCGATCAGTAGGTGGTCCGACTGTTGCCCCTGCTCTCCGGGGAGGGGCAGCTGGTGGCACAACAACTTCCTGGATTACAGTCACCTAAGAAAGGCCATCCAGCAATGGGTCAGTCGGATCCCGGATCAGAACCGATAGATTTTCCGCTCTTTGTACTTCGGGAATGACGACCACCCATTCGCTTTTGTGCAGCAGCTCTGTGACGCCTGTCGGAAATGGCTGCTGGTGGGGGAACCCGTGGCATCCTGGAAGTCATCGATCTGGTGGTATTGGAGTGGGTCCAGTGCCACCGCCCAGCGTTGTTGGAGGAAGCCATCCAGCTGGCAGAGGACTACATGGCGGTGTTCCAAGGCAGTTTCTTCTCTATCTTCTCTCTCTCCACCCCCTGTGCCTCATGTTCCCTCCTGCCATTCCCCTCACTCCTGCCCAGTTCTGGCTCCTCGGAGGTGGGGAGCCATGCCCAAACCCTGCCCTTGGTCCAGAAGACCCTTCCCCTTGTCAGTCTATCCTAACCCCCCCCCCCCCCTTTCTCCCTCTGCTATCATCCCAGGTTGACGAGACCACCCCCACGAGTGCGGAAGGAAGACCTGGGCAGGTATGCTGGAGCTGCGAGGAAACTGGACACAGCTAGGAGTGGTGTCCAGTTATGAGGTGGGGATAATGGTCCGGATCCCCGATGCTCCACAGGCTGCCCTGATTGGGCAGGGGTGTATCGGATACAGGTAACAGTAAAATGGGATACACATCAAGCTTTGGTGGATACAGGTTTTTCTCAACCCTCGATCCATGAACACGGTGCAAGGTAGGGCATTGGATAAAAATAAACTGGTGAGGGTGAGGTGTGTACATGGTGACATTCACAAGTATCTGGTTGTTACCATTGAGATACGATTCAGGGCATAGGTTAATTCTCGCCTCACCCATCCGCTAATTCTGGGAACCAATTGGCCGGTTTAAAAATCTATTGAGGGTAATATGCGTGGATGGGTCCTGCAAAGTAGTGGTGTGGGGTGTGATGCGCGATACAATGGCTAGTGAGGCGGTGCCAGGGCTGTCAACGTCCTCTCTGCATCAGGATGAAGCAGATGAGGGAATTCCCATTCTCAGGGGCTTCCCTCAAGCATGCTTTCGACCAAGTGAAGAATTGATGGTCAACGGCTCCAGCTGCTAGTACCAAAGAGCCATTGGGAAACATTCTTCCAGGTGGCTCACTATAATCCAAGGGCTGGCCAATTAGATCACGAAAAGACTTTGAACTGCATAATGGCCCATTTCTTTTGGCCTGGCATTCACAGGGACGTTCGCAAGTGGTGTGCGGCGTGCCATGAATGTCAGTTGGTTTATCCACTGGCCACCACAAAAGCGCCATTGCATCCACTGCTGTTGATCGAGATCCCCTTCGACAGAATTAGCATGGATCTTGTTAGGCCAATAGAGCGGACTGCATATGGCCATCACTTTGTATTATTTCTGGTAGAATATGCAAAGCGATATCCAGAAGTAGTGCCTTTGCGCACCATCTCAGCATGTAGTATTGCAGAGGCACTCTTTAAAATGATCTCCCAAGTGGGTATTCCAAAGGAAATCCTCACTGATCAAGGCACAACATTCATGTCACGTACGCTTTGAGAACCATATGAATTATTAGACATTAAGATGATTCGCACCAGCGTTTATCACCCACCAACCGTCGAGTTGGTCGAATGGTTTAATAAGACCTTAAAAACAGATTTGAGCATTCATACATGATAATGCTAAAAACTGGGATAAGTGGCACAAACCCCTGCTATTTGCAGCACGAAAGGTCCCACAAGCCTCAAACAGGTTTTCCCCATTTGAGTTACTGTATGGGCGCTGGCCGCATGCCGTGCTTGACGTCATATGGGAAGCTTGGCAGGAAGGACCTTTGAATAGTAAAAATCAAATTCAATACATTCTTGACCTTAGAGCAAAACTCCACACTTTGGGGAAGGTAACACAGGAGAATTTGCTCCAAGCTTAGGAATGTCAACGGCAACTGTACGACAGGGATACTCAATGATGGGAATTTGGATAGGAGATAAAGTGCTTGTATTGCTACCCACCTCTAGCTCCAAATTACTCGACAAGTAGTGAGGTCACATGACAAGTCAAAGATCTCGATTATGAGGTTAAGTGAATGGATAGGAGAGGGGCACATCAAACCTACCACCTTAGCCTCATCAAACCATGGAGTGAGGCGGTACCTGTAGCCTTGGCGACAGTAGTTCTGGAGAGGGCAGAGCTCGGGCCACAGGTATCTCCCAAATCAAAGTTCATTCACCCCGGTTGCGGATACCACCTCTCACCATCACAGCTTACAGATGTTGCCAGGTTGCAAGTGGAATTCACAGACGTGTTTTCACCCCTAACTGGTAGCATGAACCTCATAGAGCACCATATCGAGACCACCCCAGGGATGGTGGTTTGTAGCCAACCCCTATAATCTTCCTGAATACAAGAAAAAGGCATCATTATTTACAGTAATGATTGGCAGCAGCATATGCAACATCTGAGGGCTGTACTGAGAGCGCGAGATGGGTGGGACTCGTGACCAACCCAAAGAAGTGTGCAATTGGGCAGGTGGAAGTTAGGTATCTGCGGCAGGTGCGTCCAAAGGTTGACAAAACTGCAAATATCGCAGCCTGCCTGACGCCCTAAACCAAAAAGGGGGTAAGGCAATTTTTGGGGCTAGCTGGCTACTGCCGAAGGTTTGTGCCTAGTTATTCTGAAAATGGGGCTAAAAATGGGGCTCCCGATCCGGTCCACTGGACAGAGTCATCCCAATAGGCCTTTTACGTGCACCTGATTTTTCTTTCCCCTTTAATTTGCAGACTGATGCATCTGAAAGGGGCTGGGCGCGGTGATCTCACAGGAGTTGGGAGGGGAGGATCAGTCAGTGCTATTTATTAGTCGCAAGCAAGGAGCATGGTCATGTGTCGGTCTGCGGGAGAGAGAGAGCAGTAAGGTTCATCACCCGATCCATAAATATCTTTAACACCTGTCTCTCATTATAGTGATGGTGGAGGGAGAATTAAAAGGCATGCCAGAGCTTCAGAGAGGGGGAGAGTATGTGACAAGAAAGCTTCATCAGATAGAGCTTGAGTTCATTTTTGATGTTCATAATGACGGTTACTGTTGTATGTGTAGAACAATACTGTTAATTTAAGAACTGCACTTGAACCTGCTTAGTTGTCTCCTGAATCCTCCATTGCCAGAACAAAGAGCTTTTCTACAGTGAGTTATGACCACACATTACAATGACATATGAATGTTATTGAAACTTATTTTTTAGGCTAGTATTGTTCTTTTTTGTATAGCTTGATAAAAAGTTGTTCTCAGCCGTTCATAATTTGAGAGATATGCTTTATTATCTTTTGTGGGAAAATTCTTATGATGCTTAAACCCTGCAGTGCTGAAGAATCTTAGTAGAACTGTAGACATGCATATATTATTAAAGGATATTAGACTGGTTCTGGTCATGAATGACTGCTTTTGGTTCAATGCAGTTATTTAACAGATGGTCATTTGTCACCATCTACAGGTGCAAAGGTGTGAATTGAAGAAATAATCAATGTACAAACCAATGAATGAATTAAACTGTGCAAATGTTTTGGTGAACAGAATCAAAATAATCGAGTCACTGAAACAAATCAAAATGACCTCCTCTACACATTTGAATGGTTCTGAGCAGTGAGTAATGGTTCCAACAGTATTTCCACTTGAGCACATTTGGTTAGCTACCCATGCTCAAGACAGTGCTGGTGAAATGCTTTTACAAGGTGACTCACAAGTGACCAGTTGTCCAGTCAGTTCAATGGTTGAAAAGAACCTATTGACTCTGATTTGTTAAACTGATTTGTTGAAAATGACATTGAAGACATTATAGTATGATTATCTGTCAAGCTGCTTTGAAACTGAGTTCCATTTCACAGAACTCAAGCTGCATATGATTGCAATGGTCGCATGTTACGTGGTCGGAATCCCTTATATAATCACGCCAATTTATTGGCTGATGGCACTTAAGTGACAGCCATTAGGGAACTACGTCACAAACTCCATAAAGAGGCTCATTTTGCGCCATTGAGTCATAATTTACTGCAAATGGCACAATAGAGTATAGCCAGCTATGCAGCATCTTGTTCCCCTCAGAGACACAAGGTTACATACGCAACTGAGACGTTCCTTTTCAGATAATTCAAGCTGCATATGATTTATATGGGAACGAATGCACTCACTCCATGCGAACAGAAGCCGCCAAATGTCTAAACCCATGTGGCACGCATATAGCAGTGCACAAGCGAGCTAAAGCTTCTGAAAAAAAAGGAATTATGAATTTACTTCTGTTCTAACAGAGAGCTCCAGGCAAGCAGGCATTAATTTCTCGTCCAGATTATTCAATCTAACAAATGTACGCGGAGAGGACCACCCTGCCGCCATACAATGGTCCTCCAATGATGCACCTCTAGCCAAATCCCATGAGAATTCCATGCTCCTCATAGAATTGGCTACAAAAACTGAAGGCAAAGGTAAACTGTGGTTCATGAGCACTCAAAATTGCATCAATAATCCAATGATACAGTCTTTGCTTAGAAACAAAACACCTCTTTTGCGGCCACCAAAGCACACAAACAACTGTTCTGATTTACGTCACTGACTAGTATGGTTAACATAAACTTGCAGCGCCTGAACTATGCAAAACACACGTAACCTTTCATGCTCATCCAACTCAAATGGGGTAGCAGAGAAAACCTGAAAATTAATGGTCTGCGAGCGAAACAATGTAGAAATGACCTTGGGAAAATAGTCCAAACAAGGTCTAAACACAATCTTTGAATATCCTGGCACAAAATACATACACAATGGATTGACCGACAGGGCATGCAAATTACTGACTCCCTTAAACGATGCCAATGCCACTAGTAGTGCCGTCTTTAGAGTAAAAAGCTGTATTTGTGCATGAGACAACATTTTATTATATTCCAAGGCATCTTTTCCAAGAGAGAGACCAGAGCCGAAACCATACTTGAGATGGCCAATACGGAGCTACTAATAGAATCCATACCCGATAATCCTGAACACTCTGCAGAACTGTGTGCAGCAGACCGATCGGTGGAAACACGTAAAGACGCTTTCTCGTTATAGATTTGACAGCACGTCAGGAGATCCGCCCCCAAGTTCAACCAGCCTGGAACTTGGAGACAGTACATTGTCCCGTGCCCACAAAATAATGCAATGCACCAGCCTCAGCATGGCATAAGAGTGCATCCCTCCCTGACAATTGATGTAGGGCTCCAACATCCTGTTGTCTGACCAGATGAGGACATGGCTGTCCTGAATCTCCGGTAGGAAAAACCTCAATGTCAGCAGCACCATGATCATCTCCAGTATGTTTGTGAACCAATATTGCCGCTGGCCCATCCAGACACCATAGGCTTGTTCAAATGGCTGAGAACGACATCTTGATGTTGGGCAGCCAAAGTCTCTGAGTGAGCTAACACCAACCAATCATCAAGATATTTCAAAACACGGATGCCCTGAAGCTTCATGGGCATCAGAGCTGCATCTGTGCATTTTGTGAAAGTGCATGGTGCCAGTGCAAGTCCAAATGGAAAGACACATTCCCCGTCTGTCGCTCACTTCGACGTCGTGTCGAAGAAGCGACACTAGGGGTCTCTCTTGAGCGCCGAAAGATACCTCTGATCTATGAAAAAAGGCCAATGAGAGTTGGCGAACAGTATTTGCATACTCCGCCTCCGGATACGGATATAAAGGCGAGAGAAATACGCTCGTTCATTCAGTAATTTTCTTCGGAGCCGATGGTCGTGTTTATGCTGACTGCTGCGTGTAACACTGCTGATCCTGCTTCTGATCCTCTGACGCTCTGCTGCTGTTGGATTTACGGCGCACTACAGCGGCTGTTTTCTCTTCTCTGCCGGCGTGCAGTTTGCCCCTGGGCGCTTCGACAGCGCAGAGTTGAAAGAGTTCCCTTTATAAAGAGTTATATTTCTCATAAAGAGTTTATTTCTCTAAAAGAGCAATACATAGTGGTGTTGAACGCCCTTTTCAGGGCGCGTCTTTATAAAGATGCCATTCAACCTCTGTGTAGTTCCTGGATGCGGTAGAGTGCTCTCCGCTTCTGACGGCCACAGGCGCTGTCTCGTGTGTCTGGGCGCCGATCACACCGAGGCAGCGTTTGTGGATGGCTCATGTTCTCACTGCGAGAACATGACCATGGTAACGTTGCGGTCGCGGCTTGCTTTCAATAGAAAGCACGCCACTCCATCCGCCCCCCCCGTATCGCTCCTTCTTCCCACGGGATTGAGGACAATGCGGTTGGCGCTGGAGGCGATTTGGGGAGGGCAGCGGGTGCGCTTCCGCCGGGCACGTCCCCTCGGACCACCCGCCCCCCGGCACGCTTGTTTACCTCCGTCCAGTCTCGAGGTAACGGCGACTCGCCTCCGGGCCGGTCTGCCTATCCTCTGGAGCTTGAAGCCGATGAGCTCGCCGCTCCATCGGAGAGCGCGGCATCTGACGCTGACTCCTCCCCTGGACTGCCGCCTTCGGGCCAGCAGGCCCCGGTTGAGGCGGATGCGCAGATGTCCAACATGCTTGCCCGGGCCGCCGTCAGGGTGGGGTTGGACTGGAAACCTCCACCCTCCCCACACCCGTCACGGTTGGATGACTGGTTCCTGGGGTCTGGGCGCCGCTCACAGCCACGCCCCCCCCCCCCGGTCCCGTTTTTCCCGGAGGTGCATGACGAGCTGACGTCTTCATGGAGAGCGCCGCTCTCCATTCGTCAAAAGCCCTGCTCGTCCGCTCTCGCTACCCTCGACGGCGGAGAGGCCCACGGGTACACGGCGATTCCCCAGGTGGATAGGGCAGTTGCACTCCATCTTTGTCCCGGTGACCCTACCACCTGGCGCGGGCGCCCTGTACCCCCTTCCAAGGCCTGTAGGACTTCATCCTCCTTAAACAACAAAGCCTACAGCACCGCGGGACAGGCCGCCTCCGCCTTGCACGCCATGGCCCTCCTGCAAGTCCACCAGGCCAAGGCGCTCAGAGATCTGCACGAGGGTAGCCCTGATCCCGATGTGTTGTAGGAACTGCGCTCAGCGACCGACCTCGCCCTCAGAGCCACGAAGGTCACAGCGCAGGCACTCGGGCAGGCGATGGCCACCCTTGTGGTCCAGGAACGTCATCTTTGGCTCAACCTGGTCGAGATGCGTGAGGCCGACAAAGTTCGCTTCCTCGACGCCCCTGTCTCCTAGCTTGGCCTCTTCGGCGACACCGTTGAGGACTTTGCCCAGCAGTTCTCCGCGGTGAAAAGACAGACGGAGGCCATCTCTCACATCCTGCATCGCCGCAAACCTGCCGCCAAGGCCACTGCCCCGTCTGCTCGCCGAGGGCGTCCTCCTGCGGCTAAGAAATCTGCTCCGCCTCAACCCGGGCCCAGCTCTCAGCCCCTGCGTCGAGCACACCGCAAGAAGCAGACGCCCCCCGTCTCCCGGACTCCCTCGAGGACCCGGAAGGCTCCCAGGCGGTCCTGAGACGGATGACCCAGCGACACAGATGTTAGCTCCGGAGGTGGTAAGACCACTCCGTCCCCCGGTGGAGGGCCGGGAGGAGAATCTTTTGTTTTCAAACAATTTAATTTGCCGCCCCCCCTTAGATGGGGTTGCGGTACCCACATTCTCAGTAAAAGAGCTATTTCCTATGTCTCTGGGTCACCTGGCCCGCAAATGCCGTTCTCACGGCACTTTGCCCTTAGATCTCAACAATCCTGGCTTCCTGGACACGGACCACCCGTCTTCAGCCCCACGACTGTCCCCCGGCCGGCCGGTTCCGATGAGTCTAGAGGACGCCTACCCAGGACCTCCTCCTCAGTCGCTATCCCGCCCCCTGCCGGGTGTGCGGAGCAAGGTAAGTGCTTTGAGTCTTTTCTCAGCACCTCAGTCGCGGGTCGCCTCGTCGCCGCCCAACGCTGCCCTACCTGCTCCGCCTCGCTGCGAAGCCCCGCCGGGTACGTCCAAATTGACCGTCCCTTTGGTGCCCCTAGCGCAGAGGTTGGACGCGTGGCTTTCACTTCCCAACCCGTCTCGCTGGCTGGCACGGACCATCCGACTCGGTTACGCAATTCAGTTTGCCAGGCCCCCGCCCCCCTTCATGGGCGTCCGCTTGTCCGCAGTACACGGCGAACACGCCCACTCCCTGCGCGCGGAAATCGCGACTCTTCTGGCCAAAGACGCGATAGAGCCTGTCCCTCCAACCGAGATGAAGAAGGTTTTCTACAGCCCTTACTTCATCGTACCCAAGAAAAGCGGCGGCTTACGACCAATCTTGGACCTGCGAGTTCTCAACCGAGTGTTGCACAAACTCCAGTTCAAAATGCTCACGCAGAAGCACATCTTAACCTGCGTCCGGCATCTAGATTGGTTCGCAGCGATAGACCTGAAGGATGCATACTTCCACGTCTCCATCCTGCCCCGACACCGCCCCTACCTGCGGTTTGCGTTCGAGGGTCAGGCGTATCAGTACAAAGTCCTCCCCTTCGGCCTGTCTCTGTCCCCTCGCGTCTTCACGAAAGTTGCAGAGGCAGCTCTTGCCCCGCTCCGAGAAGCCGGCATCCGCATACTCAACTACCTCGACGACTGGCTCATCCTGGCCCACTCGCGAGAGTTACTATGCGCCCACAGAGACCAGGTGCTCAGGCACCTCAGCCGTCTGGGGCTTCAGGTCAACTGGGAAAAGAGCAAGCTCACTCCAGTTCAGAGCATCTCTTTTCTCGGGATGGAGTTAGACTCGGTCTCAATGTCCGCACGTCTCACAAAGGAGCGTGCTCAGTCAGTGTTGAACTGCCTCGCCGCCCTCAGGCCGGGCACAGCGGTCCCCTTAAAACTTTTCCAGAGGCTTCTGGGGCATATGGCATCCTCCGCGGCGGTCGCGCCACTGGGCTTGATGCATATGAGACCGCTCCAACACTGGCTTCGGACCCGAGTCCCGAGACGAGCATGGCGCCGCGGCACGCACCGGGTAACAATCACCCCCGCCTGCCGACAAACATTCAACCCCTGGACAGACCTCTGTTTCTTACGGGCTGGAGTACCCCTACAGCAGGTGTCCAGACGCGTCTTGGTCACGACCGACGCCTCCAGATTGGGTTGGGGCGCCGTTTGCAACGGGCACGCAGCCTCAGGCCGTTGGAAAGGGGCCCAGCTGCGTTGGCACATCAACTGCCTCGAGTTGTTGACCGTCCTCTTTGCCCTGCGGAAGTTTCTCCCGTTAATTCGGGACGAACATGTCCTAGTCAGGTCGGACAGCACCACTGCGGTCGCGTACATAAATCGCCAAGGCGGCGTACGCTCCCGTCACATGTCACAACTCACCCGTCGTCTCCTCCTTTGGAGCCAGCACCGACTCAAGTCGCTGCGCGCCACTCACATCCCCGGCAACCTCAATGTGGTAGCGGACGCGCTGTCACGACAACGCTTGCCTGGCGGAGAGTGGAGGCTTCACCCCCACTCGGTTCAGCTGATTTGGGAACGGTTCGGCAAGGCCCAGGTAGACCTGTTTGCCTCCCGAGAGACCTCCCACTGCCCGCTCTGGTACGCCCGTTCAGAGGCTCCCCTCGGGGCAGATGCACTGGTGCACAGCTGGCCGGTGGGGCTGCGCAAGTACGCATTCCCCCCAGTGAGCCTTCTTGCACAGGTTCTGTGCAAGGTCAGGGAGGACGAGGAGAAAGTCACTCTCGTGGCTCCTTACTGGCCCACCCGGGCCTGGTTCTCAGACCTCGTACTCCTCGCGACAGCCCCTCCCTGGCGAATTCCTCTGAGGAAGGACCTTCTTTCTCAGGGACGGGGCACGCTCTGGCATCCGCACCCAGACCTCTGGAACCTCCATGTCTGGTCCCTGGACGGGACGCGGAAGATCTAGCTGGTCTACCACCCACGGTCGTAGCCACGATCAACCAAGCCAGAGCCCCTTCTACCAGGCAACTCTACGCCCTGAAGTGGCGTCTGTTCGTCAATTGGTGTTCTTCCCGGGCAGAAGACCCACAGAGGTGCGCAGTTAGGTCGGTGCTCCTGTTTCTACAGGAGAGGTTGGAGGGGAGGCTGTCCCCGTCCACCTTAAAGGTGTATGTTGCCGCTATCGCAGCTCACCACGACCCAGTAGACGGCAAGTCTCTGGGCAAGCACGACTTAATCGTCAGGTTCCTAAGAGGTGCCCGGAGGTTAAACCCCTCCCGGCCAAACCTGTTCCCCTCCTGGGATCCCTCGGTGGTCCTCGCCGGTCTTCAGAGATCCCCTTTCGAGCCGCTAGAATCAGCTGGACTCAGGGCCCTCTCTCTAAAGACGGCCCTGCTGATCGCGCTCACCTCCATCAAGAGGGTCGGGGACCTGCAAGCATTCTCTACTAACGACACTTGCCTGGAGTTCGGTCCGGCAGACACTCATGTGATCCTAAGACCTCGACCGGGCTATGTGCCCAAGGTTCCTACCACGCCCTTTAGAGATCAGGTAGTGAACCTACAAGCGCTGCCCCGGGAGGAGGCAGACCCAGCCCTCTCACTATTGTGTCCGGTACGTGCCTTGCGTGCCTACCTGGAACGCACCCAGAGCTTTAGGCGCTCTGAGCAGCTCTTTGTCTGCTTTGGAGGACAGCAGAAAGGGAACGCTGTCTCCAAACAGAGGTTGTCTCACTGGGTGGTGGAGGCCATTCAATTGGCCTACCACACCCAGGCCTTGCCACCCCCCTTACGGGTTCCGGCCCACTCCACTAGGAGCATGGCATCCTCATGGGCACTGGCGAGGGGCACCTCCCTAGCAGACATTTGCAGAGCTGCGGGCTGGGCAGCACCTAATACCTTTACGAGATTCTACAATCTCAGGGTTGAGTCAGTCTCGTCCCGTGTTCTCTCAGGTCCGAGCCCGTAGAACTCGGTACACGTCGACGATCTGACCGGGTGAACCACTTGTTCCAGCGCCGTTTCCCTCTGCCAAGGCAAAACAGTGCGCTTTTGTCCCAGAGGACCTAGGTCCCTGGTTGATTCCTCCTTAGCCCTTCGGGCCCGCAGCAGTTCAGCGGAGGAACGTGCTGGTCCAGTCCACTACGGGTACCTCCGGCTACCCCTACTGGAATAGGTGCTTCACAGATCAGGCCTCCTACGGGACTCCTCCTGTGTGTATTTCCGCGGCACGGTCACCTTACGAGCTGACCCGCGTCTCCCTTAGGCAGTCCTTCGCTGCCCTCTGGTCGCCGTGTTGTAGCAACTCCCCCCTCCTCGAGGTTGGATCTACCACCGCGCCATTTCCTCCCACATGCCCAAAGTGGCCATGTGATGTATTTTGCCACCTTTACCTCCCCTGCTGGGCGGGTGTGGCCTCCGCAGGGTCTTTTCCCCCTAAAAGAATAGGAATTCAGGAATAAGACCCCCTTCCCTCGATGCGGTAAGGGCCCCGGCTGCTCTTGCTCTATGCCGAGAAAACATAGAGAGAAAAGAGGCCCAGCCAGGCTTGGCCCGTTCCCTAGTTGGGAGCGTCACCTTGTTCCCCCCTAGGGTAACCAAAAGGATGCTGACGCTTTTTCGGGGCATTAGGGAAGAGTACGTGCAGCCTGAACACAGTTGGTCGCTTGTGCACGTGCAAATACCTGCCCGCTTCTGTGTCAGCATTACACGTACACGGCTCAGCGCATGGCGAGTTTTGAAGTGGACCCCTAGTGTCGCTTCTTCGACACGACGTCGAAGTGAGCGACAGACGGGGAACGTCTCGGTTACGTATGTAACCTCCGTTCCCTGATGGAGGGAACGAGATGTCGTGTCTTCCCGGCCACGTCGCTAAGCCGAGCCGCTGAGATGCCCGGAACACTCCCGGCTCCTCAGAAAAATCCCGAATGAACGAGCGTATTTCTCTCGCCTTTATATCCGTATCCGGAGGCGGAGTATGCAAATACTGTTCGCCAACTCTCATTGGCCTTTTTTCATAGATCAGAGGTATCTTTCGGCGCTCAAGAGAGACCCCTAGTGTCGCTTCTTCGACACGACGTCTCGTTCCCTCCATCAGGGAACGGAGGTTACATACGTAACCGAGACATTATAGGTACACTTTGCACCCAAAAGCGAATCTGAGAAAATGCCTGTGCTTCGGCACACTATGAATATGGAAGTAAGCGTCCTTCAAATCTATTGTCACAAACCAGTCCCCTGGCTGTACTTTCAGCATATATTTTTTTCTGAGTCAGCATTCTGAATTGACAATTCATTATGGTGAATTTCAAACGTCTCAAATCCTGAATGGGATACAAGATGCCGTCTTTTTTTGGAACCAGAATATAATGTCTGTAAAAGCTATATTCTCTCTGAGAAGAGGAAATCTCCTCTATTGCCCTTTTTCTAAGAGAGAGTGAATTTCCCAATTCAAAAATGGGGCTTCCCGAACAGAAACATCTGTTGGAACAACCCCATTGACAATAGACAATAGAGAAAGAAAAAGACAATAGGGACAATGGGGCCCATTTTGTTTCCTTACCTTCCAATGACTAATTCTCTCATACAGCGTTTTTAATGGTGACAGCTCACGACGAACACGAGGAGGATTCCAGTGTCCGTTCGCATTCCTATCTTCTCAGACACAAAGCCGAATTCTCAAGCGGCAGCTTTATAGATCCCATGACGTAGCTTCCTAAGGGGCGTCACTTAAGCGCCATCACCCAATAAATTGGTGTGATTCTATAAGGGCTTCAGACCACATGACATGTCTCTGACATGTATCAGATGGTGTCTCATAGCAATCATATGCAGCTTGAGTTCTCCGAAAGGGAACTAACTTAGACACTACATAGCCAGTTATTTTGTTCATTTTTGAAAATAGATTATTACACAACAAGATGCAGAAATGAGAGAACAATTATGGTTGTTAATAAAATATGATGTCTGGTGAAAAGGAAATGCATTAAAAAATTTGCCGTGATGCTGTTTTAAATTATCACAATAGTTTCAAAGGTCATTACTCTTTGTACTTTGAAAATAAACTTGTTGTAATGCTGAGGCACAAATGATAATGTAACTGCTGTAATTATTGTCAACAAATGAAGAAAGCTACTTAAAACTGATATTTACAAATAAATATTGTCAATATTATTCTGGTGCAATAGTATCACCAAAAAGTATCTAACATAAGCCACTTAATTTAAGAAATATTCTGAGTTCAATTCCAGTTAAGCTCAATCGACAGCATTTGTTGCATAATGTTGATTACCGTAGAAATAATTTTCGACTTGTCCCTCCTTTCCTTAAAAAAGGCAAAATTCAGGCAGTGAGACACTTACAACGGAAGTGAATGTGGCCAATATCTAGAGGGTTTAAATGCAGAAAATGAAAGCTCATAATTTTACATTATTTAATTAATCTTCTGTTAAAACTCTATAATTTGAGCTGTAAAATTCTTTAAATAGACATTTTACAGTCATATTATGGTTTTAGGGTTTGTTGACACTACACAGTAAAATCCCCAGTGTTAAATGAACATTCCTTTGTGTCTCCAGGTGTCCACTCTTCAAAGGTATTAAAAACTAACACTGAGTAGTGTTGAATCTACTCTGTTTTGTGTTGAATGTTGATTTGGCCAAACTGTTAATGAGATCTTGTAGATACACTCTCTGAGTGATGATTGATCATTGGTGATGACACCTGCTGTTAACAAGTCTACTGAAGGAAAGAGGAACTACAAGAACAGGAAAACAAGAGAACAAACCAGCAGACACCACAATAATTGAATCTGTCTGACTGAGATGAACGTCAACTGTAAATAAAATTGATTATTGGACAGCAATGTCTTAATATGTTGTGTTAGGATGATTAAGAAATGTGGGTTATTTTGTTTTTCATATGTGTACAAAAGAGGTTTGTCTATATTTAGTGTTGCTGATATCATTTTATTGTTTCATTTGATGTCACCATTATGGCGATTAGTGTTCACTTTGGTTAGACACTTGAACTTTGTAAAATCATTATATTTTTTTTTTTTTCCAGCCAGTGCAATATTGTTCAAGAGAGCAGTTGTGATGCACTATGGAGAGGATACTTTTTGATGAGTTCAAGTACCACATTCAGACATCAATCAAAGTGTAAACACTAGAAGTCATAGCTTAATTTACATTTAAAATTTTAATTTACTATGGAAATATAATTTGTAAATAATAAAGTTGGTAATGCAATTATGTTTTAACAATGTGAGCATATACTTTCTCTCTGGGTTAACATTCTTGAGCTGTCAATGATACACAAAGACATCAAGACTCAACGACGGTGACAATCAATAAACTCATTTTCAGGCTCATGCCTGTACTAGTACAGAACTCAACATTGTCACCCAGCATGCATTGTGGCATGAGCCTCAAAATTAGTTTGTTGTTTATTACTATTGTTGAGTTTTGAATGTGGAATGTTGATGCCTCAGGACGAAGCAATGCTCCTCAGCGTGGTGTCACCTGCTCCTCGCCAATTGCCCGGCGAGACTACCCAAATCGCCTCCAGCGCCAGCTGGGCTGGCCTCATACCCGTGGGTAGAAGGCACAGCATGGAGGGCAGCTAGAGTGGCTTTCCCCCAGAAGAAGGAAAGCTGAGATTGCAATCTTGCCATGGTCATATTCTCACAATGAAGGTGGAGAGACAACGACTGCATCAAGGAATCGAAGACAAAAAGGCAGAAGACGTTCAATGTCAATGTGTGTGCTCTAATAGAGAAAATATACTCTTTAGCAGGAATATAAACACTTGTAGCGCTGTTGAAGCACTCAGGGGCGAAATCTGCACTCGTCGTGCAGAAGGAGAGAAAGCCGCTGGAAATGTGCCATATATCCAACCGCATACACTTCTTAAGAGGTGAATGAAACAGCAGTAGTAAATCAGCCCGCTGATAGTACAACTGCTCGGCTCCGAAGAAAAAATCTGTACGTATTCATACTCCTTTTCGCCAAATCTCATTGGCCTTTTCTCAAAAGAATAGAGGTGTTCGGAGCTCTCAAAAAGTGTCACTACATCGACTCAACTTCGAGTGAGTGACAGAAGAGGAATCATATTTACATGCAAATTGTTTTTGTCTTGTGAGTATACTTTTGAAAAAGTGAGTATTTTAATGTTGGCCCCATTCACTTCCTCACTTCAACGCAGATTTTGCTTTTTTTAAAGAAAAGGAGGAGCAAGTCAAAATTAAATTTCGTGGTATTCAATATTATGCCACAAATGCTGTTGATTAAGCTTAACTTGTATTGAACCCGGAATATATTTAAGCCACATTTAAGAATATCATTGCATTATTAAACAAAATTTTAAACCAAGAGGCATTTATTGTAGGCTAGATATACTGTATAAAGCACATCATTTTCAATTAAAACATTTCACAAATTTTGACATTTTCTGGTCATCGAAGTGTGTGGGACATTTAGAATTTTTTTAGTGTAACTTAAAGGTAACTGTCCAAAATTGTCCCAATAATTTCTGGGGCCACTGCCAGTGTAATTTACTTGGAATCTACAATATTAACACAGAATTGCAAAGGAAAAATACATTCAGTTCACCAATATATTTTAACAATGTATAAGCTATCAGAGACCACTGGCCTTAACCAAAGTTATTGCTTTTGTGAATCAGTGTTGAATGGATAGTTAACCCCAAAATGAAAATTCTGTTATAATTTGTTCATCCTCATGCTGTTCCAAACCCATCAGATTTTTTCTTCTGCTGTGGACTATAAAAATGTGGTGACTGAGGCTAACGCTCATTCTAATATCTCCTTTGCATTTTACTGAAGAGCAAAAGTCATACATGTTTGGGACAACATGAGGGTAAGTGAATGACATCACAACTTTTTGGGTAAACTGTCCCTGTAATGGAAATGCATTTTTTAAAGAAGCTAAACTATTATTATTATTATTATTATTATTATTATTATTATTATTTTCAAAGTGGACTTTGATCATATATTGCCTGATAAACTCTATTTTGTGCCAGAATACAGTGCTTAATACAGGGGATGTAAATATGATGGATGCTGCTCATAATTGAGGCTGAGCTTCACTTCACTAGCCTGGCTATATTATGCGTGCATTATTATACACTAAAACTTAATTTGTTATGCAAGAGGGTCATCCACAAAATGGCAGAACTACTCTGCACAGCACTGATGAATGTATCTGCCCTTTCAGTAAAGAATCTAATTTCCACCCTTTTATTATTATATATTATTTACCTCTTTTATTGTCTAATTTATATCTACTTGAATAAAGGTGTACACTGTGCTAGGCCTAGAGATGTGGTTTGCACCTATATAAATCACTCATAAAATTATTCCTCTTGTAAAATTGTTAACCAATTAACTTTCTGTCTGCCTGAACCTCTTTCAATGCAACTGAAAAACATTGTACACATTTTTAAAGTCTAATCATATAGCTAAGGTAAAGTTATTTTCCAAGCGAATAGAAAAGTGCAGTGGGATCTGTCGGCCTGCCTTGAAATAATTTGTTGACAGTGAGTATTGAAATTTACAGTTAATACTGAAAAGAATGAACTCCCTTCTACTACCGTTGAATCAGCCATGGGGGTTTGACAAACACCATCTGTTGAGTAATTAAAAAAAAACAAAAAAACAACAATAACAAAAAATTCTCACAGTTTGAATGTTGGCTACATAATGAAAATATGGACAAGAACAAATATTTTTTAATGAAGACAAGGACACCAAGTTTGCTCTGGAATGTGTCTGAGTTGTGCAATAATAGATATTTAAATTCAAATTCTGTAATAGACATAGATATGAAAAAAAAGAGCGATTATGGGGGTTATGCACTTTAAAAGTGATAACCTGAAATTAATACCTTAAGGATCTATTTCTATTTTATTAATTTTTAAATTATTTATGTAGGTGTAACTTTGTCTTGTTGAATCGGTCATGTTAAGTGATTAAAACATTACATTAAATAAAACCAGATTATTTAGATTTGTTTTTATATTTTCTATTATATTATATTTACCTTTACAATGATCCTTCAGACTATGAAACAATGCAGGCAATTTAAAGCTTGTTAGCTGGCTTTTAATATACCCATTAGATCAGTTCATGAGTTTAGTGCTTATTGAATAAATCGATTTGTTAATGCACATAATAATGCTAAAAGAATATCAGCAAAGTGCCATGAATGAACTGAATGATATAAAATGTATACAGCATATTAGGCCATGAAATGCCTTGCAGGTGTGTGTATTCAAAATAAGTGGTGTCTTCCACTATAAAATCATGTACGTTAAAAAAATATAGATTTATATTTACAATATTAAATGGTTTATGAAAACAGTTTCAAGTAACATGTCAGATATCAGTAGATGAATAATTTTATGCAGTTATTTGCAGTTAGTTACTAACTAAAACTATGTAGCTACTATGTAGCTTTATTCTGAATAATGGTGTGTGTTAGTGCACGTCATTTAATTTCCTGGGAGGACATTTTTGGCAAAGGTAGAGTCTGAGAATTCTCCTCTCTTTTGTTGAGTGTGAGGTAAGAGGTAGAAGAAATGAGGTGACCCTATGTAGGAGCCCCTTGCCAGGGACTTGAAAAGGTAAACCTACTACTCATTAATTACTCAAATTTACTGACACTTGGGAGAATACAACTATATTACAATACACTGTCTAATGAATGGACTAGTGAATAAATTAGTTGCAAAACAATAACTGCAGTGTTTTACAAACTAAGACAGTGTTATATGAATTAGTTTAACTAAACAAGCATGACCATGAATGCTGAGCATTGCTGCTGTTATGATTTTCATAAAAAAAACTGCAATCAAATGCACTTCCTTTACACACACACAAAATAGCTAAACTTCAGTTAAATTAAATGTAGTTCAGTGCATCTTTTGGTTCAAATGATAACATATGAAAATGCTGGTGATACAGTTTCAAAACTCGAAATTATCTTTAAGAATGTCTTATAACAAAGCTTGAAGATATGACTGTTACTATCAGATATCTGATATTCTGTTTCACTGTATTATAGAAACCTATTATTATCTTTATTTCTTTTTGATCCTGTTCTCAAACTATATTATCCTGAGATAACAGACAAGCTAGAGTCAGTCAACAGTTGTCAAGTTGAATATATATTTATTTTATCTGCTTCCTGTATGTGTTGGTATGAAGGATGTATAGTGTGTTTGGTCTGGCAGAGGCATTTTGTCAAGTCATTCATCTCTTGCAATGTCAGTTGACTCTCCCTGTACCCTTGAACAAACCATAAGGTGCGGTCATCTGATTCCTACGGTGTTGTTTTGAGGTGTTTATTATTAGCTTTGATAGCATGGGTAATTAATTGCTTATGCATATTGACCTTCTAGGTCTTCAGATGTGTAATAAAAAAGGCAGCCTGTAGGGGCCCTCTGATGTGAAAGGTTCATAGAGGATTAAACAATCTGTGATGTTTTGGATGATAGAAAACAAGGCTGACCTTGGAGACCTTGAGATAGGGAGAGATCAAGTGGAAGAGAGAAATGGTACACAGCAGAGTGCAGATTAAGCAGCAGAACCCCCCCTAATAACTAACAGCATGACTAAAGAATAATGTCTCTATTTGAGACATTTTGACATCTTGGTCAGAAGAGTTTCTTCAGTTTGCTTGTTTGCTTGGAGTTTTCTTGCTATATCAACACCATTGTTAATTGCATTAAAACTATGGCTTCCAAAAAAAAAAACAAAAAAACATGGTAACTACAATATTGCTATAGTAAAACCATAGTTAATTTTACCAAGATCAAATCTTTAAACTTCCTGACCTTCACCATGACCAAATCACTGCGAGGCAATCAAACTATATAACATTTTATTTATTATTATACATAGTATTAAAGGAAATATTAAGAGTGGAGACAGGAAACAGGATGGGGAAAAGTGGGACTTCAGGGGGATTCAAACCTGTGTCTTTATAAAAAGTTAAAAAAACACACAGTCTTTGCACACTACACCATTGCAGTGAAGCTTGATGGTGCAGTTTGTCTTTAATTTCAGTGTTTCTACCAGACTATTTGAGTGCAAATAGCCACACTGTGTGGTAGGGTCTATTTACACATAGTACAAATAATAACGTTATTAAAAATAAAAAGATGTGTCAATTACTCCATTACTGATTATTAAAGCACAATATCTTCATCCTTGCATTTGCTACTTTAAAGTAAAGAATTCACCTAATCGAAAGTCTCCTTCAAATAATATAAGTAATACAGGTATTGTTACAGGATTGTTGAAGAGATTATTCAAGTAATTCCTGATTGTTATCATCTAAACATAAACCACTCAAAGCGAAAAGTGATGTTTCAGTATACACGAAATAAAGGAAAATAATATACATTTTATTATTATTATTATTATTTTTATTAGGAAAATAGTATATGTGTCACTTTTCTCGTCTTTTAGAATTACTATGTGGAAAAGCCCGTAATTATGGTAGGCCTATAATTTTCCTTTGCACCTCTTCCTACTTATTCGCAATAAATATTTCACAAACCTGCTGACTATCTGTCGAGCTGATGCTCCGTCTGGAGATTCCTGGGTGTCACACTTGGAGAGAGAAATGCGATTATGCTCCACAGTGTCAGCTGGTGACATTCGGCAGCTGACACTTTCTGGATGTGTGAGGGAAGTTTGTGAGATCTTTATGTGAGCTCAGCTTGAGTAAGAAGCATTACTGAATGATAGTGTGAAATGTGTGTCCATGTACTGTATGTTACTCTTTTAGACATAGTGAAGCCATAGAGGATAGCTTTGTATCGATTTATTCAATAAGCACAATGAGCTTTGTTGCTTGGTGGGCAAATAAGAAAACAGAAAACACACAAACAAATCCCTACACACAAATGGAAAACAAAATTCCGTGCAAGTATAAAGCCTTGTGAAAATTAAAGATGACAGAATGAAGTAACCCTGGAAGTATTAAAAATGGGCATTTTACATGCATTTTATGCATTTGGCAGTATGTCAAAAATGTCCATACATTTTTTATCCATACATTTTTATCAGTTCCTGTGTTCCCGGGGAATTAAAATCTTGGCATTGCTATTGCAGTGCTCGAACACTATTAAAATTAATAAAATAATTTACTTTTAATAATTAAATGTACAATTCAGATAAATGATTGTTCTTTTTCTTTAGAAATGAAAAAAACAAACTATTATTGAGCTATAGTACATAAACAAGTCTGTGTTCAAAACTGAGTTCACTAGAGTAAGCCTACAATTTTATATTCTGATCTGTCAGGTTTGATTTGGTTGAAAATGTCAAGCTTCCCTAATTTGTCATTGGATGTTTACAGATTGATCTCATTGTAAATTTGACGACAGTAGGTCAAAAGTTGCTTAGCTGAAATCAATCTGTGCTTAATGAAATTTGAACCACTGCTCCCAGTGGCCAAAGCTTGAAGTTTTGTTGCACATCTCTGTGAGCTTGTTTCTGGGTGAAATGTCAGAGTGGTCAGGCTATGATATGCTGATTTGCTCAGAAAACATTTTCTGGGGATACTGTGATTACAGGCAACCACAGATACTGCATGCCTCAAAAAATCAGATTCATATATGCAGAAGAGCATTGCTGAAGCACAACTGACATACAAATCTAAACAATTCTCCACTGCAATTCACTTGCAATTTTATCTTTCAACCAATAGAAAGGTAGGAATTTCATAGTGTACAAAAATGTGTTAAATATTATTATTAAGTGAATAGTTTAATAATGATTTATTAGTACTGTCAAAACCTTTTACAACACATTACAGAAAACAAGAGAACAAGTTTTTCATATTTGAGGCTTTTACTGTCTCCCATTACTGTTGATCTCCAGCAGTTATGGGAGATATGTTAGGTCTTGCAGAACATTATACAGTACACACATAAGAAAATAATAGAAATCAATGTGTGTGATCTAGTATGACAAACACTGGAATAACTCCAATGATATGTGTGTGTGTGTGTGTGTGTGTGTGTGTGTGTGTGTGTGTGTGTGTGTGTGTGTGTGTGTGTGTGTGTGTGTGTGTGTGTGTGTGAGTGTGTGTGTGTGTGTGTGTTAGTGAAGGGAGTTCATCAATTGCTAAAAGTATAACAAGTTTACATTTCTTGGCAGAATAGTGGGGCCACTGCAGAAGTCAACCAAGATTGGACCATCCTCCCAACTCACTTGATATCCAATCTGCAGGAGTGGCATTGTGGTTCCAGCCTTCAGCCAGAGAACCTATGGCTGATCTTTTTATGTGTCATCACTGCATATCGATGTGCTCGTAGGTCAGCCACGACAATCTGTTAATGTCTCAGCCTTGTCTGTGTGAGTCGGGGGCTCGGGACCTACAAAGTGTGGCTCAGCTTACTGAGAGATTTGCTTTCGACTCTCTGTCTGCCCTTATCAAAAGATTAAATTACAGTGTAAAAATTAATTTTCAGGAAAAAGTATGAAAAAAAGAAAGAAATGTTGCCACAATGTAATGTATGAAAATAGTTGTCCCAAAATATGAAAATTTATTTCTCAATCATCTAGATTTTGCCCCTTATTAACATTTTATTTATACTGCCAAGCAACAGTGAATTCACTGAGCATGTGTAAAAAGAAAAGTATGGAATGTAGCATTTTTTTCTCTCTATTCTGAGAAACCAAACAAACAGTGAGTCCCATAAAAGCTGGTGATTTTACAGTGCTAGAAGCTCAAATGGTAGAGTGTGATGCTAGCAATATAGAGGTCACAGGTTAGATCCTGGGAAACACACATATGATACAATTTTAATGTACAGAAAGTTTAAAGACGAACTATGCAAATAAATATGTTTTTGTATGCAAATATATTCTATTTGACCTCACAAAATGTCAATCACTATTCAAATTATTAATCAACTTTTTCATTAGGCCATCTAAATTGTCATGCAACAAGTAATTTTCTTATATATTTATTTTTACATTGTATGATATTAAAAACTCCAAGTTTATGCATTTGTTTATTTTTTTAAGTAGTATTTCTGGAGGCAATAATAATTTATTGTAACTTACTGTTCATTGTCATGTGGGTCTTTTTAGACAGTCATTAAAAACATATTTTGGTTAATTAAATGTTTCATGAAAAAACTCTGAAAGGATTTAAAAAGTTGTTAAGGGCATATAATTCATTAAATGAGTCTTACTTTTATGGAGAGGGAAAAAAAATATATCAATCAAAAATACAAATCAATCTAATAGTTTTGTTTTATACAGGATGTGTACAGTAACTGTAATTGAATTTCTACTTTTACCTAAATTCATCTTTAAACCCAAGGGTGGCACTATTGCATCAGCTTTCATAGTTTCACCCTCTCCAGTTTCCACATTTCCACAAATTAGGACAGATGGAACTGAAACTTTCAAATATGAAACACCAAACTGTAGTTCAGATTGTTCAGTCAGAGTGTGAGCTGATATAGTGTCAGACAGACTTGTGATGTTAGCATGTGGCAGATGTCTCTCAGTTCACCTTCCAGATTTGAGAGAGAGAGAGAGAGAGAGAGAGAGAGAGAGAGAGAGAGAGAGAGAGAGAGAGAGAGAGAGAGAGAGAGAGATACCAATGAAAAGGTCACTGCTGCAATTTAAGAAATAATAATAATAAAAGCAATCTGGAACTTTTTTTTCTACCATTTTCAACATTTTCTACAGTATGCAGTATATATGTATGTTTTACCTATACATTTTTAATTCTTTTATTAATTTATTGTATCTACATAACAGATCTTGCTCAGCTGGATGACAAATCACTGTTTTTGTTTTTTACATCGCCAACAAAAATACCACAAATAAGCATTGCTTTATTAACCATTGTGTTTATATTAATTATGTGTATATTTTGCATGCATATGTGGATGTTTGTGCATGTATTAAATGTGCTGTGTGTAGAGCGCAGCCAGCTGTACATGCTGCAGTTACATGGGTCAATACACAGTAGGTGGCAAACAATCCCCTTGAATAAGCCACCTGCATGAATGTGACTTCCAATGTGTGAAAGGTGATGTTTATAAATGTATGTATATGAAATTGATGAAAGAAAGAAAGAAAGAAAGAAAGAAAGAAAGAAAGAACGTTTTCATAACCAGTCAATCGGATCAAATTTTCATATGCTTACAATTTACAAATCCTTGATCAAGTTCCACAGAGACACTGAAGCTGACATGTAAAGCAAATATATTTTAACAAATGCCCATTTAAAATGATTTAATTCATGAAGCTGGAAAACTAAAGTTATAGATTTGTGATTTGCATATGAGTTTAGAATTGAATTTGGTGCCATGTGAATGTTAATACATTTCACCAGAAATGTTTCACTGAAATATATTTTCCCCTTTAATGCTTGCAACTCACCCTACCAACTACCTATCATCAGTGTGAACAAGCTGAAAACATGACTGTCATCAGAGTAAAAATAGCTGCCATCTGAAATGCACCCAGATAGAACATGAAAAAAAAAAAATGACAGGGGTAGCGATATGTCAGATAATACAGCATAAATCCCACGATATTTACTTGTGAATACACTCACTAGAAGCCATCAAAAATGCTCACTTTGTCATCTGCTGCACTATTAGCACTGCTGTGTATTTTATCACTTCACAGAGAGTGATTGCATTTCCTCATCCACCACATACGTACATTACAAGAATCACTCATGTCTAATATGTCACCTCTCATATTAAAACACCAGAGATTTGTGACAGGACGAGAAGGATTCACCTTCAAATAGAAAGCTCAGGGCAAAAAAAGAGACCTCAACCATCTTAACATCTGTAATACAGTAGCATAGACCTGATAATTTCAGACTTTTATCTGGGAATTAGCAAAGGGGTGACAGAAAATAGAAAACTGAAACATACAAAAATATTTTGTACATTTTTCATAAACCAACATGCTGAGGCAATTTAAATTACAAGCACTTCTCATGGTCTCTGAAGAAATCTATAGAGCTGTTTGTTATGTTAGCAGCTTGCAATTCCCCACTGAGATCCTTATTGCACATATGAGTCAGAGAATGGATTTGGGTTGCTTAGCATAATGGAAGTAAGAGGTGTGATCAAGGCCAATATCTGACATCACCTTGAACTTCAGAGCGAAGCAAGAACAACGAAGGCTTCTAGCACTCATATCATACCAATTCTCTCAGGAACTCTCCATATTACAAAAAATGCATTGTGGCCCCAGTTATGGTAGGCATATGATGTACTATACTATATGCATGCATCAAGTATAGAACCTTTCCCATTGACAACCTGCTTTGTTTATTACCAATGCAATGTTTCACAACCGTAGCTTCTTTGAACCAACGTACCACCCCAGTCCACCCCACTTCCAGCAGGGCACAAAATCGGAGCATCTGCATGGCTGTGGTACAGAATAAAATCTGGAGCATTCTCTTCCATATCACCCATCTTTTTAATGATTAATTATCCAGCCAAAAACAGTGACTTCCTCCTGCATTAATTTCCTAATGTGACACCTCCATAGAGCGACAGGGCAAACGGGTCTAAAAGTGCCCAAATGCCAAATTCTTTCCTGCTATAAATCATTAGCCATTAGGGACCCTTGGGTCTTAAATGACTTAAACAAATGAACTTGTCTAATTTAATAAGACCTTCAGTTACATCAATATGCTTCATGAAATAATAAATTGGAGGGATAGAGGGAAAAAAAGGAAATTGTAGTAGGAATGCAGAGATTGCCCTATGCTTCACTGTTATCAACCCCTTGTACTAAGTGTAATTGATTTCCATTTATGTTCATACATTCACCAAGTACAATTTCAAGTTCAGATTGTGAGGGCTGCAAGGCATTAAAATAAATAGGAACATTGTTCTTAAAAATGCCATAGTATAAAGACACAGGCTGTTTATGTCAAATGCAGACTTGCCTTATGTTAATGTTCTGAAACTATGTATTCAGCATAAACAAAATGTATCCAATGTACCAAAATTTCAGTAGTCGGTACCAATACTAGTGAAATTTCACGGTACTCGATACCATTTTCGGTACCAAAGCAGAACACAAAAACAGGTCACTGAACAACACTCTATTACTAATAAAGTTAAAAAACATTAGCAGCAGAACTAAGAACAAAAATATAACATTGAGCAACACAAAGTTAAATATATTATTTTTGAATTATTACAAAACTGTACAATGTATGCTTAAAAGTATTTTTGAACACTTATATAAGATTTGCTTCAACCTTTTGTTGAAGTTTTTACCAAGTACTAAAAAAAAACAACAAAATAAACAAGTATAAAATAGAATGAATAAAAAACTATTTCCAAACTAAGTACTCTCGTATTAATTAAGCTGCATATTGCCAATTTTCTCACGATAAGAAATGCACAGTGACATACGTATATTATGATTAAATAAGTCGCGAGCAATTGCGTTCTAATCTTGCTGCATTAAGCGTCCGCGCTCGAAGGATGAGTGTCCCCGAGGCAGTCTCTCTCAGCCGGGTGCAGTTTCAATCTCTCCTCCTTAGATCGGGACATTCGCGCAACTCATAGAAGAGGCACCGACCACACAGAGAAATGTGTAAATAGAGTTTATAGTTATTAACATGATCTGCTTCTGTATTTTTTGAACTTTAATAAAACTTTAAAGCATTAAATATAACTGCATTTAAAATGTAAAGCCGGGGTGTTTCCTTTAAAGAGCTCCACCTCTGCTTATTCCACAATGAGAGTGCTTCTGAATTTACCTTTTTTTTTTTTTTTTTTATCATTCACTAATACTTTGGGATCTACATAAGATGAAGCTGTGAAAGTTTAGAGTGCATCTGGACTGATCTGTGTAATTCCTCCGTCATGTGCGAGCTGCAGTGCTGCCCTCGTGCTTCATCATTACAGTTTAATGTGATTTCATGTTACGTTAAATGTGATCAAACGACTATTCGACAACAAAAGTTTTTCTCGGCAATTGTTTTGTCGACTAATCATTTCAGCCCTAATGCAAATTATAATTTGCTTTTAAACTCACCTGATGTATTTGCTTGAATAAATCCGGGTGTCTGTCTTTCAGGTGATTTATTAAGTTTGATGTGTTTCCTCCTTTTGTCAGAAAATTGTGAAAGCAGCGTTTACAAATAGGTTTTTGCTGATCTATGATGTTTCCCTTTTCATCAGCCTCAAATCCAAAGAATTTCCAAACCTGGCTTTTTCCACTTTTCTTTTCGACAAGATTCAGTTGAGACTCCGCAGCAGCAGCTACTTTGCTTGTTGCAATCTTTTTGCTTGTTATGAGCGTTCGAAAGTTCCCGACTCTGCATGGGAACCAGGTAGACCCGGTACTCGGTACTCCGGTACCTTCAGAAATTCTGGTACCGGAGTACCGGTATTTTTGACAACGCTAATCCACTGTATGCATGAAGTCTGGCTGCACATATTTTCTTTTACCAGCTGTAAGTGTTAGTTGACTGTCAGACAGTGAGAGACTGCTTAGACAAGCTGCTGTATATTTGTCCTGCTGGGGAAACAGGCTCTTACTTAGAGCTTCGGGCTGTGTGTGCATACATGTGGAATACATGCTGGTAACCATGGTAATGGTGAGGAACACACACAGAAGGTAGCAGGAACAGTGGACTGCATGTGCGTGTATGTGCATGTGTGTGCGTGGGTGTGTGTGTGTGTGTGATTGCCTGAGGCCAAACACCTGACAACAAACAAAGCTTGAAACATAGATCGACACGGCATACTCCCATTCAACACTTTTAGCTGGTCTTACCTCCCTCCTTTATGATGGATAGCCCAGTGATAATTGTGGAGCATTCGATCTTCAAATGTTGTTTTCCTCTCCATCTTGTCAGAGAGCATTCTCTTTCCTAGCAGTGCATAGTAACAGTTACGCAGATATTGCATTCAACATGGATTATGAATACCGCTTGGAAATAATTATTATAAGGCATCATCAGAATTATGCAGGTACACATGAATGAGTCACATGGAGACAGAAAGACTGCATCATCACAATCTCTGTAATGAAGTAGATTTATAAAAGTCCATACAACACATTGCAGCGATTAATGTTTCACTACTACTTCACTTTTATGCTGACGTCAAGAAATATTGCGGCTTAAGCACATTATTCTTTTGAGCATCCTGGGTTTGTGTGATAGTTTATAAGCCATATCACTATATTCTGGAATTATTACTGCTAAGTATTATACTGCCGTCAAGGCTAGAGGAACTCATCATATTCTCCAGATGCAACCGCTGCTTATTCTGTGTTGCAAATAAGGTGTATAAAACCACAGTATATCTTGTAAGTCAGTCCACTGTCGGATATCTTTGGAATGCTCGGGAGGCTATTTCCATTCATGCAAGTACCTATCTGCTTGAATGGAGAAATCCCAAATAACAATTAAAATATATACTTCAAATCAGCTATTAAATCTGTCAATAATGGTATCATGAATTGTGATTCTGCCTATATTATGCAAAGCAATGATGTGTGATGTTGTGATGCTTGGCGAGAAACATGGGCATTACTTCTGTTGTCAAGTAAACAGCTGTTGTTGTGGTGTACGTCCATTCTTTCTTTCTGCAGTGTTGGGATTTTGAGGAGAGTGTGTGTGATTTCATGAGGACATACTTTGAATCATCCTGCATGTTCAAATCAAAGGAGGAGCTGTGAAGTTCACATGCTGGGTATGTAATTGCTTTTTCAAGTTTTCTGATTGGTCGTTTATTATTTTAAATCTGCACGTAATTTAAACTGTTCGGCAGGTGGTTGACTGGTGAGAGGTGGTGCTTCGCTAGTTTTTTGTGACCCAATACAGAACATTTTGGCACCTCGTTTACATATATATTTGGTGCTGACCATTTGTGATAGAATCATCAGAAACGCGTCTTATTACCAGCTGTAAACAGGGTCTCAAATGACTGCAGCCAGAGCTGGGGAATGCCATAGAATGACTTCTAGTGGAAGTTCCAACCACTTCATTCCTCCAGTAAGCCCCCCAGGAAAGGTGGATAGCTTATGCGCGTTCTAGAGATTTGCAGGTGATGTCTGTATCTTCAGGTGATTGGCTATTTAATTTTAAGGCGGGACCTCCCTTCTACATCCGCTGACCATTGGGCAATGGATGTAGAATGTATGTATATTATATATATATACACTACCGTTCAAAAGTTTGGGGTCACATTGAAATGTCCTTATTTTTTAAGGAAAAGCACTGTACTTTTCAATGAAGACAACTAGTTTGGGTGACCCCAAACTTTTGAACGGTAGTGTATATATATATATATATATATATATATATATATATATATATATATTACACAACAGTTAGTTCCGGTCCTCAAATCTGATTACATTTACATTTATGCATTTGGCAGACGCTTTTATCCAAAGTGACTTACAGAGCCCTTATTACAGGGACAATCCCCCCAGAGCAACCTGGAGTTAAGTGTCTTGCTCAAGGACACAATGGTGGTGGCAGTGGGGATCGAACCAGTGACCTTCTGTTTACCTACCAGATTACCAGTTGTGTGCTTTAGACCACTACACCACTACCACTCGAGAGTGGACGAGAGATGTTCCATGAGCACTGATGGTCTGACAGGATCAGCACTCGGACGCTTCACTGTGTGTGTGTATCACTCCGCTTGTATACGTGCCATTCTAAAATAAGGTGTAAGAGCAGTATATATCTGTTAGGAGTGAAATTATATTTGTTAGCCATCAGGTGGTGGCAAAAGATAATTTTTTACATAGAACAGCGCTCAGTGATCGCTCATATTACCACCACATTACTTAAGCCAGGACATTGTTTTAAATGGCTTTAAACTAACAACTTCAGGATTAAGGCTTATTGCAGCTGAGACACACAATAGACTGTTTGATTTCAGAACTCGAGGTGCTTACCGAGTTTCCACACTGGATTCACACTGTTTAAAATTGGCGGAGGACATCGTTGTTTCTATAGTGATCGACTCTTGCACGGCTACCACGAAATAGGGAGAAATATCCCCGCTTGGACGCTATTTTTCCACTGAGAATGCTTACCTACAGAACGATGACAGCATAACTGCTTGGGAGTGGCAACAGGTGATCACACATGCTCTGTCTCTCCCTCTCTCACACACACCACACACACACACACACACACACACACACACACACAGAGACACATAGACACTCACACACCCATCAATCCATCCTTGTTTATCCAATAACTTGCTAGAAACAGCACAAGCCGTGATACTATTTCTGAAGTGAACTTTTTGAATTACTAACGGAGGTTTGAACGCAACATTTGCTTTGAACCAGCAACGACAGATTCTGACTTGTCACGTAAGAAAGTTGTTCCATGCACAAATGCGTTTTTATGACCTTACTTGGTTTTTCCTAATTTTTTTTAAATGTACTTGTTCATTGATCTGTTGTATATAAGCAATATCACACTCGCAATCGTGCTATATGGCCCTACATCAGCACTGCCGCAGGCCGAGTGCCATAGGTAATTACAGCAGTGCTGATATAGGGCCATATAACACTCTTGCTCATGTGATATTACTTAAATATATATATATATATATATATATATATATATATATATATAGAGAGAGAGAGAGAGAGAGAGAGAGAGAGAGAGAGATTTTGTAACAATTAATACATAAGCACATTTTACAATTGCTTTACTTTGTTCATTTAATTTATTTCAATGCTTGCAGTTGATGGCATAGTTCTGGAAAAATGTATAATTAATAATATATCTATGACTGATCAGTCTAGCACCACATTAGAAATTAAACAACAATGGAACACATCATCTATCTTGCTGCAGTTTGTTTGTTTGACTTTGTTAACTGAATTCCCCACAATTTATGTTTCTCACAACTTTCAGCTCACATTTTATTGCTATTAAAGGATATCTTAAAGTGCTTATGAGGCATTTTGATGTCGCAGCCTAAAATTGTCAGATGCCACAAACACTGGATTAATTCATTTAGCCCTCCATTACTGGGGCCACATCAGATCAAATCAAAATCAAATCACTTTATTGTCTCACTACTGTGTACACGAGTGCAACAGTAGGTGAAAGTCTTGTGTGCAGTTCCGAGCAACATTGCAGTAATGACAGTGACGAGACATATACCAATTTACAATAACAACATATTTACACAACACAATTTACATAACAAATGTACACATACTTACACTAGTGTTAATTTTGTCACCTATTTTTAATTTAGTCTTAGTCTTAGTCTTATGCCAAATGTCCTTGTTAGTTTTAGTCATATTTAGTCATTCACATATCTTTTTTTGTTAGTCAAGTTTTAGTCGACTAAAAGTCTCGTCATTTTAGTCTAGTTTTAGTCAAAAGAAAACTCAATATATCTTAGTCAAGTTTCAAAACATTTTAGTCTTTTTTTAAATAAATTATTTCTGAGATTAATTCTGAGATAACCTTTTCAGTCAAATAATGTTTCACACATCTCAAATATTGGTTAAATGTCATAATTACCTGACAAAATACACTTGTTGAATGATTTGTTTAATTCACTTTGTTAAACGTGGCTGGTTTTCTGATTTAAGAGACACATTCACAAATGATGAACTTGTTCTGAAGAGTATTTTATTAAGCAAATAAGTTACATAAAATATATATATAACCTGCATAATGTATGTGCCACAACACCATAGCTAACTGGTTAATTTACAGCGTAGATGCCTAAAATCAGCATTAGCTTATGAGACGTATATTTAAGTTAACTTCCCTGAATGTGTGGGTGGTTAGCCTTTAGATGTCGCTTAAGGTTGGTTGTGTTTTTCCCGGTATTGTTTATCCGCAGTGCTTCCCGTCAGTTATAATGACACATTCTGACTTTTTGTCAATATCATTGTACCTAAAATGCGACCAAATATCGAGCCTCTTCCTTCCACCTAGCATGTCGTCGGCGCTCGTCGCGTGTTCACCACTGTCTATGATTGTTGTGTTCTTGCTCCACGTAGTTTCGTGTTGCAGCCACAGGAGTATGAGACCTGTAGCCGTTACTTGGGCAACAGCGCAAACTCATTCGGAATATTTTGAAGGCGTAACATCTGAATATTCTATCTCATGATGAAAAAGTAGAGACGATTGTATACGAAAATGAAGAGAGATTTTATCTTAGTTTTTATTTTATGCAAAACATTTTAGTCTCGTCTTTTTTCGTCAACAATAATGCATGTTAATTTAGTCTTAGTCAGCGTTTTTGGACATTGGTGCAGTCTCGTCATCGTCTCGTCTTAGTCATGGAAAAAAAGGTCGTTGACAAACATATTTAGTCTCGTCTCGTCTGACAAAATTAACACTAACTTACACAACAATTTACATATCAAATGTACACAATACACACAATGCAGAATACACATACACTAGATAAGGGTATATAAATATATATATACACTAATTGAATTGGGAGTGAGAATATATTGAGAGAATGAAGATTAATAAAGTGCAGTGCTGATTGTTGATCGTGAGAGATCATGTGTTCAAAAGTCTTATTGCTTGTGGGAAGAAGCTGTCATGTAGTCGGGTGGTGCGGGTCCTGATGCTGTGATACCGCCTGCCTGATGGAAGCAGTGAGAGCAGCCCATGACTCGGGTGGCTGGAGTCTTTGATAATCCTCCGAGCTTTATTCACACACCGTCTCTTCTATATATCCTGGAGGGAGGGAAGCTCACCTCCAATGATGTTTCTGGCAGTTCGCACCACCCTTTGCAGGTCTTTGCGGTTGTGGGCGGTGCTATTGCCGTACCAGGCGGTGATGCAGCCAGTCAGGATGCTCTCTACAGTGCTGGTGTAGAACCGTGTGAGGATGTGTTGGTTCATTCCAAACTTCCTCAGCCGTCTCAGGAAGAAGAGGCGCTGGTGAGCCTTCTTCACAACGGCCTCAGTGTGGACGGACCATGTGAGTTCCTCAGTAATGTGGACACCGAGGAACTTGAAGCTGCTGACTCTCTCCACCGGTGCTCCATTAATGGTGATGGGGCTGTGTTCTCTGTCTTTCTTCCTGAAGTCCACCACAAGCTCCTTGGTTTTACTGACGTTGAGGGAGAGGTTGTGCTCCTTACACCAGCGCGTCAGAGTGTGCACCTCCTCTCTGTAGGCTGTTTCATCATTGTCAGTGATCAGACCTACCACCGTCGTATCACTGCCAAGATGCTGGAAGATTCTCACTGATGATTTCTTGATAGCTATCTAGTGTAATTAAACGTATAATTGCGATGCCAAGGAGCATTTCTACCAATGATTGCATGGTAGAATCCTGACAGGACTAGCCAGTTATTAGAAAGTCAAATTGCATGCAGTTTAATTGACTGGGCTAAGACATGGGTGAGATTGGTATTGATAGCCTATGCTGCTTGCTCTTCAAAAAAAGAAAAAAAGAAAGAAGAATAAAGTTTAGCACAAGCAATGTAATGAAATGTAATAAAGTGTATAATCAAGACCTAAATTTATAAAAAAAAAAATCCAAATAACCTTACAGATCTTTATTGTAAAGGGTTTAAACAAAGTTTTCCATACTTGTTCAATGAACAATAAACAGCTAATGAACATGCACCTGTTGAACAGCCATTAAGACACTAACAGCTTACAGAAGTTAGGCAATTAAGGTCACAGTTATAAAAACTTAGGTCACTAAAGAAACCTTTTTAATGACTCTGAAAAACACCAAAAGAAAGATGCCCAGGGTCCCTGCCCATCTGCATGAATGTGCCTTATGCATTCTGCATGGAGGCATGAGGACTACATATGTGGCCAGGGCAATAAATTACAATACCCATACTGTGAGACACCTAAGACAGCGCTACAGGAATACAGATGTGGCCAAGGCAATACATTTCAATACCCATACTGTGAGACACCTAAGACAGCGCTACAGGGAGACAGCACCTGCATAGGATCGGTACATCCGAATTGGATACATGTTGCGACCAACTACTCCAGAGTGTTATGGGACAATGTCCTGTCACTTATCTAAAGATTAGTGGAGTACTGGCTTTTTGATTACTTGATACAGGAAGCCAAAACATTACAATTCCTGTCTGGGGAGGATGGAGATGCTGTCCACAGCAGGTTATCTGAAGATTACAGCTGCCAATGGTTTAGACATACCTTACCTCCCTTATCTTGAGTTGTAGGTTGAAACCATGGGAATTATACTTTCAGAATGTGGTTTTCTAGTCAGAGACTCACAAAACTCTTCTGCGGTACCAGCCCTGATTGGCATGAATATCATTAGCAGATTTAGACAACTGGTACATGCAGATTTGATAGTACCCAGATGGAGAGTTACAGTCTGACAGGAGGGAGGCATTTCAGCAGATGTATAGTTCCAGCAGTCTAGAGAAGCATAGTCAGAGGAGCTGGAAAATACATGTACACATGCCTGCTTCATCAATTAGATGGATAATGGTCAAGGGAGCAAGTAGTATGTTAAATGATGGTTCATAGGACTTCCTGTTAGAACCAGTGAACACACCCTTATCTGGTGATCTGATTGATGTTCCCTCTCTTGTATATTCAGAGAAACTGTTGTTTCCTTTACAGGTTGTGAACCTCTCCCCAGAAGATATAGTTAAAGGCCAGAACAAGACTTGGTTCTCTGTCTTTTGTCGAGAGTGTGAAGTTCAATGAGACGTGTGAGGTGAGATTTCAGAGAATTTCAGCTGACCTCGAAGAGATCAGTGTAAATGTAAAAGAAAGTCAGTTATTGGAGGACAGCTCCAAAAAGTTTCTCAACAAGCTACACACTGGTTGTACTCCTGAACAGCAGGCAGAGCAGAGTGATTTGTTGCTGAAGTACTCTGAAGTTTTTGCTTTCGATGATGAAGACGGTTTTACAGACAAAGTGCAACATGAGATTCATGTATGTACCAGTGGACCAGCATTATAGGTGTATCCCACTCACTCAGTGTAGGGAACTAAGATAACATATCACTCCTGAAATACTGACCACCCAAGAAAGCACTAGAGCTTATGCATCACCTATTGTGCTAGTTAGGAAAACTGATAGCAGTCTCTTGCTTTGTGTCGATTATAGGCAGCTGAAGTGAAATGTGTTTCCTCTGCCTAGGATAGATGAAAGCTTTGATGCACTACAAGGAGCAAAGTTCTTTTCTTCCATTGATTTAGCTAGTGGATATCATCAGGTTGCTGTCCATGAGCGAGCCATAAGTCTGCATTTATGACTACATTTGGGATCTTTGAGTATTCTCGGATGCTCTTTGGGGTTTGTAATGGACCCTCAACATTTCAACGTCTGATGCAGGCTTCAATGGGTGATCTAATTTTCAGATCATGCTAGTGTATCTTAATTACATACTAATGTAACCGCCCACTTTCCCTGAGCACTTGCAGAGACTGGAAGTAGTCTTTAACTGACTAAATAAACAGGCCCCAAAGTTAAGCCTGAAAAGTGTAATTTCTTTCCTTTCTTGTGTCATATTTGTCTTAGGTCATCAGATCTCAGCTCTAGGTATTTATCCAGGTAAAGCTGAAGCGGTCAAGCTATGGAAAATTCCAAGTACATTTAAGGAAATACACTTGTACTTAAGGATCTGTAGTTACTACAGAAAGTCAATTGATGTTTTTCTAGAATTGCCGGCCCCCTCCATGATTTAGTGAACCTGTGTATCAAGAAGTTTTGCACCACAAAGAGAGAGTTTAATGCTTTGTAGTCATCAGAGTGCTAATCATCGTTTGAGCTGCTGAAGGAGAGGCTTACTTCTGCTCCTGTGTTAGAGTATGCCGATTTCAATCTTCCTTTCACATTGGAGACTGATGCGAGCAGTGAAAGCCTGAGTGTTGTCTTATACCAACAGCAGAGTGAGTGTAGGAGAGTTATAGCTTATGCCAGTATCAGACTTCATAAAGCAAGAAGGAATGACATAAAATTACAGTAGTATGAAGCTTGAACTAATGCCCTTGCAGTGGTCTATCTCTGAAAAATTATGTGGTTATCTGCTGGGTTCCAAGTTTTTGGTTATACCAGACAACAACCCTCTGTGCCATCTAAAAATGGCCAAACCAGGTGCAATTGAGCAAAGATGGATCACTCAATTAACCGTCTTCACCATTTTGAGGTGAAATATCGCCCAGGACTGCATAATGCAGCTGCTGATGCCCTCTCTAGGCAGCCATTAGCAGGGGAGCCTACCACTCCTAAAGATGCAGAATATGATGACGGCCTTAGAGCCTGACTTAATGATAGCTGGTGAAAAGTGCTGTAGGGTTAGACAGATTTGTGCTGTAGAATGGGGAGTACAGAAAGGTAGCATCCCTCATGGAAGAATGCATACTCTGCCGGCTTATAAAACAGCTGAACTGAATTTTCAAATGAAATATCCCACTCTCAGTTCTTTCAGAACCTTTTGGGAATGTAAAAAAAGCCCACCACTCATGAAAGATCTGGTCTATCAAAGTCTGCAGAAAAGTGTAAAGTGGAGAGAGTTGGTCATCTCATTAATCTGAAGGATTCGAGAACATCCCAACCCTTTAGATCTCTTCTGTATCATCAACACAAGGAACACACAGTTGTAATAAAATGAGTTTTATTATCAAAAAGATGAACAAGAATGAGTAACACAACCTACAAAATGATACTATTATGCTAAAAGATACAATAAATGAATAGGTAAATAAAGTATGGATTGAAAGACGTAAGTGGTTGAATTGGATGTGGCAATAGCAAAGTATGACTATTATCTTATGGAAAGATAAATGGCTGTTTCTGTTAATTAATTATTGTGTGGAGTTCATATTTTTGTTATTCAGCCAGTGTTTGTGGATATGGTGGACCCGCTGCATTTTTGGGTTTTTAATTCAACACAATCAAGCAATTTTATGTTAAAATACTCAACAGATGTTTACTTCATCCAATTACAAGCAATATAAACAGTATATATGGTTAATATTTGCCCTTAATCTTTGTTAGATCACATTTATGAATTAAAGTGCTACTCGTTTTTTGTTTGTTTTTTAATAAAATATAATAAAAAAGGAAAATCAATTTTAATCAAGATATGAGTGGAAAACATTCAACAAATTTACAAATAAAGCAAGGTTTTGTGTGGGCAAGGCAAAGTGTGTGTGTTGCATATGTACGTTTTGCACTTGATGCATGTATATTGTGTTTTTCTGTACATCTTGGGTTCACACACTTCACAGCATTTCTTTTTGTTGCTGCTGGACACAAACTAGAACATTGAAAAGATTAGGTATTTTACAAACACCTCTCTCTCTATCGCAAGGCATGAGTATCAGACATATACTGCAAAAGCATCACACACTTACTTCAGGCTCTGCAGATTCTGGTTCTGTAGGTCGGGTGGATGGGGTACCAGCATTCTGCTCCTGAATCCTTCTTATGATGGCTGAAGAGGCTGGGGTTCTTGGAACATGTTGTCTTCTCTGGATTTGAGGTCTCACAAGTGACTTTCCCAGTTCCTCGAAAAAGAGGCGTCTCCTCTGGAGCTTCCCTCTGTTCCACTCTGGGTTCAGTGTCATCCAGATGACAAAGGCGTTGTATACTGAGATGTCCAACATGTCAAAGAATACCACCAGTGGCCAGCGTAGGGTCCTCCTTTTGCAGCTGTAGGCATTCACCAGCTTGTACATGTTGTCCACCCCTCCTTTTGTGGCAATATAATTCATGATGATCTCTGGTTTTGATGCTCCTGACCACAGATTCTCCCATCCCTGTGCAGTGTACTCATGAGTACCACATTATTGCCTTTCTTTGGCACATAGGATACCAGGGACGTATCAGCCGTGTACAAAAACTTTAAAGATTTGTCAGGCATGTTCTTTGTAGTCAGCAGTTGGAGTGGGAGCTCAGACTTGTTTTTCCATATAGTTCAGCTTCGTCTTTAGGAGCTCCTATCCCAGCTTGTGCGAGGTAAAAAAAAATTGTTGCATGTGATGTTGTGTCCACTGAGTCCCTGAGTCATGTCCAGGACAACTCTCATTCCTCTAATTGATTTTTCTCAGGGGCTCCTCCATCAGGTTTCCCTGTGTAGACTTGTAAGTTCCAAACATACAAGGAAGTGGTCTTCCTGTGTAGACTTGTAAGTTCCAAACATACAAGGAAGTGGTATCACAGGAAGCCCTGATCTTCATACCATATTTTTGCAGGTTTAGATGACTAAATACTGCTAAAATACTGCCTAATGGGGCAGCGCCCCCTAAATGGCATCAGCTGCTCATCAATGGTGACATTAGACCCAGGATTGTAAAACAGGGGGAGGTGGTGCACCCACTTGTCCCACACTCTCCTGATGGCAGCTAGCTTGTCTCTCTGCCATCGAGCTGGTCTGTCATCTTCTGCATCCCACAGAAATTCTGTGGATTCACCTTTGGACCGGAAAACTCCAGCAAGGATAAGAAGGCATGTAAATGGGTTTGGTCCATCTCCTTCCTCTTCTCTCCAAAATCATGCATTCCTTCTAAATTAGTGCAATCCAGAATAATTTTCTAGATGGAATCTGGGATGAAAAGCTCAAAAGAAGACTTAATGTCCTGCAAATGAGTAACTGCCATCCGTGTTGGCCCTGGTTGCATCATTATCACATTGGCAGCCATGTGGGTGGCTCATTTCTTGGGCAAGAAGATTTGACATCCATATTTCTTCACTTGCGAGCTGCTGACGGGATTGTTATTGTCCTGGAGCTGGCTGCTGATGGGCTGGTCCTGGAGCTAGCTGGTCCTGTGGCTCATCTTCATTTTGGAACTAGCTGATGCTCAATCTCATCCTCTTCTTCGAAGTCACTGTCGGACTCTGAATTTTCAGAAATGTGATCCACAATCTGAAACCTCTTCCTCTAAATCATCAAAAGCTTGTCCCTCATCCAAAATCAATTGCAAGGCCTTCTGAGCAGTGAATCTATTGGCCGTCTTCATCAGTTGTGAGAAAGAACCACACTGGCAAAGCTATAATTATTGTGTACCACCCCCAATGTGCAGCTGGGATAGAGTATGAGAAAAAAAAGATTGGTTCCTGCAAGACAGAGGGTAAATGTGCAGGAATGTGAGATCAGACGGTGTTGGTGCTTGAATTTTTGCAACCTTGTGCAGGAACGGCAGGGGAAGAAACACAAAACTCACATTTACACTCACACACACACACACACACACACACACACACACACATACATACTAACAAAAGGAGGAGGACAAAGTGAAGATACACAGGCACTACACTTTCCACCCTTTAATTTGCCCGGGTCCCGGACAGCCTGTATGTAATATAAATGTGTAGGGGGGTGTACAGTGTGTGGTCATTGAAAATGTGTTCTGATATATGTTATTCACAGAAAATGAGCCAAGGAAATGAAGGATTTATAATAAAAAAATAAATAATCATATAATTTTTCTTTTATAAAAAATGAAAACGGGTCCCAAAGACCCGAACACCATACAAGGGTTAATAAGGTGAAAACATTATTTCTATATAAACAAATAACTCAAAGTTGCTAGACATTTGATTCACAGGTTATGCAATCTAAGGAACATTAGATAATCATAAACCGATAGTATATATGTGGCAGGGCGGAGTGTCTACACACCCGGTCCCTTATTAGGCTAATCAAGCCTCCGAGGGGTATGAGACCGCTGACCTTGAGCGGGGAGGAGCCCCTCCGCTACCGACCGCCTGGAGCGGGAGAAGCGCTTTTTAGGGGAGACTCCTTCTGTCCCCTGAGAATGCAGCGGGGCGTTCCGTCCACCAGGGGCTGGAGGACTGCCTCCAATCCTCCCGGGGAGGCTCTGCTGTTGTCACTTAGAGGGTGGAGGAGTGGCCGGGACCAAGCTAAGGCATATCGGAGAACTGGTGAGTAAGTTTTGAATTTGAATTGGGTGGAGGGTGGGGCCGGGTCGTGAGTCTACACACCCGGTCCCTTATTAGGCTAATCAAGCCTCCGAGAGGGATGGTGCGGGAGAGAGAGAGATCGTTTACGGACATGTCCGTCATGTGTGTGTTGTATTTTATTTAGTTTATCATTAAAATGTTATTTACATTGTCAAGCCGGTTCTCGCCTCCTCCTTGCCCTTCTAAATCCTTTACAATACACTAATACCAAGGTCTCTGGAAAGAATTTTAGTAGTGATATTTATTTTCTCATCTTCGATCGATGAGTTCAGTGATGGCGATGTCTTTCACTGGGGCTCAGGGCCTTGTTACAGTGGGGAAGGAGCTGGATTCCATTTCAGCAGCCTTGGACATGAAGGAATGCAATCTGGAACATGCAGATGTACAGCCATTATGTCAGTGCAAGATTCATCATCTGGAAATGTAAGCCCAAATGTAAGTTCTAGCGGGAAGACTAGCAGCTGTACATCATCGCACCACTAGCTAAGTAACTCCTAGCCAATCAAATTGCTTTATAAGTCTGCTCACAATCTATCACTTTGCTGTTTCAGTTTGATAACATGGCATCATCATTCTATATAACTCTCTGACGTCGAGTCCATTTCGCTCTCCGACTAGCAAACATCTAGCTATGGACACGGACTTATCCACTGCTCCATACATTTTATCCAGAATCAGCAGTCCTCACGCAACACACATCTGCAAATTTCCGGATTCCTAGTGGGATCGCGCCCTCTCAAAATCATAATAGACATGTTCCGACCTCTCCAGGCCACAGGAGATCCAGTGCACAGAACATCTCTGGAAGCCTGCCTTCCCTTCACAATGACGGCGTCTCTTCATCTCAACGTCTGCCTACCCATGGGGAGTAAACAATCAGCAAACCCGGATCTTCATCCATCTCATTCACTTAGGAAATCTCCCTCAATCGGAATGCACAACCCGGCACTGAAGTAGTGCACTCCTTGCCAAGTCCGTCAAAATCATTGGCTCAGACAGCAGCTGATTTCCATCAGAAATAAGCATCCATCAAATGCATTCAGATTTATTCATGGGTCAAGGCCTTATGTTGCCTGTGCTGTCTGTTCATCATGCCCGAGTTTTCCCATCGGGGAATTAAGATCATTATTCAGGCATGTCATTATGTACAGTGCTCATAGTAGGAGTCCCTGTTTTGTTGGTCGCTCTTTGCTCTAAATCTAGTAGCGGGTGCTTTCCAATTCAAGGTATCATCCCTATGCCCTACTCACTAGTAAAGACAGAGCTTATGATGTGGGAACTCTGAGGGAGCATGGCATCTCAGTTTAATATAGTCTTCACCAAAGTTTTGTGAAAGGGTCCTTAGTAGCGGTGTGACGAGATCTTGAGCCACGAGATATCGTGATATTAAAATGTGGTGATATTTCTCATCATGGTGAAAAGCTGTCTCACGATATCAGCATGATGGAGTGTGAGGGTGAAATTAGTATAGAAGATGCCCCCACCACTTTTAAATAATTTGTGTGGTGGCATTTTGGATACCCAATTGAAACAATAAAGTCGACAAAGTGACAGACAAGACATGAACCATATGTAAGCACTGTAAGAAAATAATGCCTTACACCACGGCTAACACGAGCACTATGCAAAAACACCTACAGAACCAACACAGCTCCAAATAAAATCAAACCCACCAGTGAAGAAAACACTGAAAGGCCAGAAAACACTGACAAATGCCTTTGCATCTCAACTTCCACAGTAAAGTGCTAGAGCCATGGCAATAACAAGAGACATTGGCGTTTTCATTGCAGCTGATATAAGGGCATTTTCCGTGGTGGAAAATCTGGGATTTCGGCGATGACTCCACACATTGGAATCGAAGTACACCCGCCACGTGCACATTTTACTCGCACGGTGGTCCCGAACCTCTACAAAGACCAAGGTTGTACAGACCCTGAAAGACCCTGCTTATATTCTTGAAAAACAACATGACCATATCTTAGGTTAGGCTGTGTAGTTGTAACCATCTCCTAACTCTGTACCATGCTTGAAAAAAAATTTGGTCAGTCTCTGTTTGCACTTTTAGTATTAAGAGAGCACTACTTTGATTATGGTTGCACTTATTGTTTGCACATAAAAAATATGACTATGAAGAACTTAGTGTATTTATTTATTAGTATTTATAAATCTTAGTTTTATTATTTATACTGTTTTAATTTTTTCTGTTCAATTTGTGGAATGGAGTTCAGTTAGGTCACACAGTTTCAATTAGATGTTAGAAGCTTATGCATAGTTCATGCACAGTTATAAGGTCTGAAAAGGCTCATGTGAACTTGTGCATGAGAGAAGCCAGTCAATTGAGTTTGTGGCAAAACCTTTTACAGTGCTTGCATATTGCTCTGTTTTTTACTGTGTAAGATTATATATATATATATGCAGAAGAATTCTACCAACATCATTTGAAACAAGAAAAATCCAAAAACCAATATGATTTTGTAACCAGGGATTTTCATCTTTTGTTACTTACATGTGTAATAGACATGAAAATATGTATGCGTTAGCTGGGGTCTGAAGAGAAAGCTGATGAAAACGAATATCATGTCTCTTGTACCATTCTCAATATATAAAAGCTCATGATTAAATATGCACTATTTTTCAGCTGGAAATTTTTAAGAGTCTGAAACAAAGGACCATAACTCAACTGTCGGAAAAGACAACCCAGTTGACCATGTGACTCTGAAAAGTCACTTCTGATTGGCGCAGGACACCTTTGGGGGATGCGGCCAATTTCTGTTCAAATAGTTCCAAACAGGAAGAACACGTTCTCTTGCTCTTCGTTGCTCTCTTCACTCTTCTCTGGTCTCTTCTCTTCTGCTTCATCTTCTGCCTGCAAGCGCCATGTGAGGTCCAAGGGAGCTTGGGACTTGGTGTCCCGAGAAAGCTCATCACTCTCTATGGTTCACAAACCCATTAGAAGGCCTCACTTCACAGCTAACATCATTCATGCAGACAATAAATTTGATCACACAGAGATTAAAACATTGACAGAACAAACTTTTGACCAAGCGCCAAGAACCTTTCCGAGCCACACAAAGAACGCAAGGAAACACCACAAAGACAAGCAAGTACATCTCCAATATTGTGCTCAAAGTGCTGGTGTATTAATCAAATAATTTGGGTAATCCGATAGCAAATCGATGTAGACTCAAAGAAGGATGAAATGGTTCTTAAGGTATTGTCAACAGACTCCGTAAAGTTCATTTTCATTGTTCTGATCAGTTATTTTACATTCGTTCACCAACCTGTCTCATGTATGTGTTAGATTAGACTTATGTTTAGAATAGTAATAAAGTTTGTCTGTGTTCAAAGACGACTTGACTGTGGTATATTTTGATAAATAATCTCATCCCTGTTTCTACATAATTTTGCTTCAAAGTTGTACCTAAATACATGTGATATTATTTTCAATAAGCCATGAGAATAATATCACTCCAATAAGTCAATTAATCATAATTCTAAAGCTAATTCCTTACAGTAGATATTGCTGATACAACTAGATGTTGTATTACGATTTCAATGGTGGAGAATCTATAAAGTTATTGATCTAATTTATAACGGTTGTCGAACGTGACTAATTCCGTTATACATTTCATTACCTAATAAGGACAGTTTAATTTAGTTCATATCTCACATATTTCAAGACCCTAAATTCCCTCCTAAATTTAGCATATGTGCAAATTACCCTATATATAATGGTGGTAAAATGGGTGCAAAATACACATTTTAACTGAACCCCATCCACATCTCTAAATTATATATTTAATACCCTAAAACTGCATATGATAATTCATCTCAGAAAGTAGAACTGAAGTGACATTCATTACAAGATTATTTAAAACATTTAAAAATGCACCTGCATTGATTTGCATTTTGTGACTTTCAGTCGAATTAAAGACTATTTTTCTATTCATATATTATGTCATCCATCCATCCATCCATCTTCAACCGCTTATCCGAAGTCGGGTCGCGGCGGCAGCAGCTCCAGCAGGGGGCCCCAAACTTCCCTATCCCGAGCCACATTAACCAGCTCTGACTGGGGGACCCCAAGGCGTTCCCAGGCCAGTGTGGAAATGTAATCTCTCCACCTAGTCCTGGGTCTTCCCCGAGGCCTCCTCCCAGCTGGACATGCCTGAAACACCTCCCTAGGGAGGCGCCCAGGGGGCATCCTTACCAGATGCCCAAACCACCTCAACTGACTCCTTTCCACGCAAAGGAGCAGTGGCTCTACTCCAAGCTCCTCGCGGATGACTGAGCTCCTCACCATATCTCTAAGGGAGAAGCCCACCACCCTTCTGAGGAAGCCCATTTCGTCCGCTTGTACTCGCGACCTAGTTCTTTCGGTCATGACCCAACCTTCATGATCATAAGTGAGTGTAGGACCGGTAGATCGAGAGCTTTGCCTTCCGGCTCAGCTCTCTTTTCATGACAACGGTGCGATAGAGCGAGTGCAATACCGCCCCCGCTGCCCGATTCTCCGGCCAACCTCCCGCTCCATTGTCCCCTCACTCGTGAACAAGACCCTGAGGTACTTGAACTCCTTCACTTGGAGAAATACCTTCTTCCCTACCCGGAGTACGCACTCCATCGGTTTCATGCTGAGACGTTATATATTTTGTCATTGAAGAATAATTTTTTTTTTTTTTACATCGTCTTCTCTCATTCTCATGAACCCAGTATCGTGTATCGTCTCATCTCATGAGCTAAGTGTATCGTCACACCACTAGTCCTTAGTGAAATAAATAAATTATTTTGTTTGTTTCAACATTTCGAGCGGTGTTCCCTACCCGAGTCCCTTATTGTCACTTCAGAAAACGCAGTGTTTTCTTACTCTACACATACTTCCACATTCCCCTCCAAAGCACCACTGTTGTGGAGCACCTCTGACACCTAGCAATGTTATTATTCATCAGATAATTTCATTACCAGCGTAATGCATATCGCCTATATGATCAGGTCACACAGGAGGTAATTCCATTTTCACAGAATGTTTATGTTTTATTTCTCATTCTGGCATCATTAAAGTGCAGTCATTTGTATCGTATGTCTTCATAAATCATTTACTTTCACTTTGATCGGACCATGTTTCAATCTATGGGGATCTATGGGGAGAGTTTACAGTCATGTCAGCCTAATTACATTACTTTGAAGTATCAACACATTTCAGTATGATGCTGTTCACTTTTAATGCACGTGTTTGGTGATGTTACATTTAGTAGCAGGAAAGTATGTTTGACAATCACTGGCTAAAACCTGTGCTGAATCAAGCTCATTAATTTAATCTTGATACTGTTAATTTAATATTATACTATAAAAAATATTCCTATTGCCAAGTTATTGGACAATAATGCCAGAGATATTGTGCATTTCATGTCAAATCAAGGTGTTCACATCTCTTTTCTTACCCTCTTCTCCAGAATGAATGCCTAACACAAGACCTGGTTTGTACCTGACTGAATATTCTCTTTTGGGGGTTGTATTCTACTTTCTCTCTTTGGGGGTAGGCTCCTCTTATCTGCAGCAAGATATGATGGTTCCAAGTACAACTTCATCAGACCGCCAGATGGGGCTTACGCCAAAGAGAGACATTACATTTCTGTTTTATATTCATCAAATAAATGTCATCTTTAATTTCCCTCAAGTATGTGAGTCTTCCTGATAGAACACGCAGATGCACAAAACTTGATGAAAAGGTTTGCTCGCCAGAGCTAAACCATGTCTCTGTATTTATCTCCCTGTGTGGCGTGGGAACATGGTCATGTGTTGGTCTGCGGGAGAGAGAGAGAGCGGTAAGGCTTGTCACCTGGTTTGTAATTAACCCTAACACGTGTCTTGTTATAGTGATGCAGAGCGAGACATAAAAGGAACACTGAGTGCCCAGAGAGGAAGAAAACCCTGAAGCCTGACTTTGTTTATGTGTGTCATTTGAGTTATTGACGGTTACCGTCGATTGTATGAAAATTGAAAGTAAAACTGATCTGCTTTGCTGTCTAATTATAGATCGATTTCAAATCTCCCGTTTATGTCAAAAATACTCGAAAAGGTAGTATCCTCCCAAATATGTTAATTTCTACAGAGAAATAGTACATACAAAGAATTTCAGTCAGGATTTAGGCCTCATCACAGTACAGAGACTGCAATTATCAGAGTTTCAAATGACTTGCTCTTATCATCTGATCGCGGCTGCATTTCTCTTCTGGTGCTTTTAGATCTTAGTGCTGCATTCGACACGATAGATCATGACATTCTCCTGAATAGGCAAAAGAATTATGTTGGCATTTGTGGAGTTGCATTAGCATGGTTTAGGTCATATTTAGCAGACCGCTACCACTTTGTCTATGTAAATGAGGAATTGTCAAACCAAACTAAAGTAAAATATGGAGTGCTACAAGGATCAGTTTTAGGGCCTCTGCTTTTCTCCATGTATATGCTCCCACTGGGAGATATCAGGAATCGTGGAATAAGTTTCCACTGCTATGCTGACGATACACAACTTTATATTTCTTCAAAACCTGATGAAATTTCACAATTCTCGAAATTAGCAGAGTGTATCAATGAAATAAATGATTGGATGGCCAGAAATTTCCTTCTACTCATTTCTGCCAAAACAGAGGTACTAATTATTGGACCAAAAAACTCTAAAAATAAGCCACTACAATATAATTTTACTCTCGATGGATGTACTGTTACATCATCTTCAACAGCGAAGAACTTACGTATTATATTTGATACCAATCTGTACTTTGAAAATCAAATTACCAGTGTTTGTAGAACAACATTCTTCCACCTATGAAATATTGCTAAATTAAGGCACATGCTCTCTGTTGCTGATGACGAAAAACGAATTCATACATTCATGACCTCAAGACTAGATTATTGTAATGCATTACTGGGAGGATGTCCAGCAAGATCAATAAATAAACTTCAATTGGTTCAAAATGCAGCAGCCAGAGTGTTGACTAGAACTAAGAAATATGATCATATTAGCCCCATTTTATCATTGTTACATTGGCTTCCTGTTAAATTCCGTATTAATTTTAAAATTCTGTTAACTACGTACAAAGCTTTGATTGGTCTAGCTCCGCAGTACTTAAATTACCTTCTACCATGCTATATTCCATCACGTTCATTACGATCGCAAAATTCTGGCCTGTGAATAATTCCTAGAATATCAAAATCCACAAAAAAGGAAGATCCTTTTCATATTTGGCTCCTAAACTATGGAATAGTCTCCCTAACACTGTTCGAGATGCAGACACATTCCCTCAGTTTAAGTCTAGACTAAAGACTCCTCTATTTAGCCAGGCATACACCTAATTTATCCTCCAACCCACAATTAGGCTGCTTTAGTTGGGTCTGCCAGAACCAGAAACCAGAAACATTGATCATGATTTATAACTCTGCAATAAATTGAATGGCATCTATGCTTATATTATTTTATTTGTTTCCCTGTCTCAACCTCGGGACTCCTATCCTGAGGTCACCAGAACCGGCTGGATCCAGCACCATTCCTGCTTCGTGTTGGATTCCACTGCTACATGTTGCTGTGTGATGATGACTAAATGCAGCCGGTGCCAGCCAAACATACCTTCAGTCTATTATGATGGACTTCAGCGGATGAACTGATGCCAATTACAACCATAAGACATGGGACACTTCATATGCCATTGTTTGAACCTTGGATTTAGGATGGACCACACCGAACCTTACCGAAATGACCAGACAGGTTGAACTGCGTTTCACATCCCTGATATCTGCCTGCATCACCTTGGTCTATTGATGGACTACGATCTTGAAATGGAATGCATAGACTAACAATTGCCAACAAAAGCCTTCATCAGCCAATAAACAAGGACAATTGCATCAATGTGAACTTCTGCAGTTAATCCATGATGGACTTCAAAGACATTGGTCATTAATCTTACAGTTCAAACTAAATCAGTGTTTAAACACTGACCTTTAACACTTAGTTTAATAATTTTAAACCATGACTTTAACTATACATAAGTAATACTGGCGTTATATTCATGTTGTTGAGCCAGAGGGGAACTGGCCCCCACAGTGAGTCTGGTTTCTCCCAAGGTTATTTTTCTCCATTAATCAACATCTTATGCAGTTTTGTGTTCCTTGCCACAGTCGCCTTCAGCTTGCTCACTGGGGTTATAAATACAATTATTATTGAATTACTTATTTTTAAACACAATTAACAATCATATTTTATCTAATTACATATGATGATTCATCGACATTATATACATTAGTTTTATTGTCTGTTAATGCCTGATCTTCTGTAAAGCTGCTTTGAAACGATGTGCGTTGTGATAGGCGCTATACAAATAAAATTGACTTGACTTGTGAAGTATCTGGTAGTTGTCGAGAAGCTTATCTGATGGCTGTGCTTGGCATTTGTATATATTGGTCCTGCCATGATCCAATTAAAATGAAGCCACTCTTCTTTGCCTTGCAGTTAGGGAGGGCTCATGTCTGCCATAAACTGGTTCCTGGAATGTTATATAGTCCGATTATTCACCAAATACCCATTCTCGGGCTGATCGAGGATCTAATTGGGTCAAGGTCCTGAGAAGGAACAACATGGACAAATACACACCTCACCTCATCCTTTGACCATTGGCATTAAAGGGTGAATTATGGCTCAATATATTGTATGTAGAGCGAAAATATGAGCTATAAGACATCAGAAAGTATTCCCTTTTAAGGTTATTGTGAAATCTGAGTGGAGAAGAAGATGATGTTCCAAAAGATAGCCTAAAGTAATGTAAGTTCTGTAAACAACACTAAGGATAAATATTTAACTAAACGTTTTAGCATATTTAGTAGGAAAACAATTCCTACATGTTTGGATTGACTTGATTTGTTATGGCACTGTCCAAGCTGTAAACGAAGTGCACTTATTTTAGTTACATGGTCTCTGCCTTGCGAGATTAAAAATAACCTCAACAAGATAATTTGGTACTAAATATGAAGAGACTTCAACTACTTACTGCCATATTACTAAGAGCAGAAATCTCTTGTTATGTAATTTGGTATCAATTTAAACTATTTAATAGGAGTGATCATGTTCATCGACCTGGCTATACTGTGAGTGGTGTAGTCACAGAGGCTGTAGGTTTATTAACCCTCTGGGGTCTGAGCACAAATGTCAAGGCATGTCAAAACTTCTCCAGGGCCCAAAACACCCTCAGACCCCAGAGAGTTAAATTCTGACACAGGAGGACCTGATTCCCTGTATTGTCTGTCTGTGCGTACCTTCTCACTCTCCTATGTTCGCAAACAAGCTGCTTCAATTCTCCTACATACATCTGGTCAATGTCTACCAAGAGTATGAGGCACATCCTAAATGGTTGTTCAAAAATAGACTCTTAAACATAACATCCTCCTCTGCCCTGGGGAAACCTTTGCAAGCAAAATACATTTTAGATAAGCACTCGTAATACTCTCTGGGAGATTCAAGGTGGCCCTATTTTAATTTGGAAGGCAGAAAAAAGGAGAGGCAGATTGATTTTGATGTAGAATATATTTTGCAACAAGGGCTTTACACAATTTGTCATAATTGTAAGAGATAGCGGGGCCATTAGCTGGGCCATAAACCATTAAACCATGGACAGTCTATGATGTCATCTTCCTAAAGAGGAAGAGGTTTACTGTCATACTAGCCTCAGGGAAGTAAGCCAAGGCAAAATTGAAAATTTTCAGACACAACTTTTTTCCAGGGATATCAGGATTGAACACTTCAATGTCACATGCCAGTTCTATAAGTACATGCAAGCTAAGGGAGAGAGCAACACATTTTTACCATTATTGGGAAGTCAGCTTGTGACATAAGTGTGATTAGTACCAGTGCTCATGGTTAGGCCACTAGAGGCTGTGACATAATCACTGTCCTTGTGACCCTGTCTCTGCGAAACACTGTCCAGCAGGGGGTCCCTAACTACTGAGCCTAAGGAGCAGGGGTGCACACTTATCTTATATTCACTTCTTCCTTTTTCTAGAGGTCTTTGCTGAAAAGCTGAAAAAAAAATCTGAGCTAAAACCAAGCCATGAGGTCAAAGGAACTGCCAGCAGAGCTCAGAGACAGGATTGTGTCTATGCACATATCTGGGGAAGCCAACAAAATATTTAAGCTGCACTGAAGGTTCCCAAGAGCACAGTGGCCTCCATAATTGTTAAACTGAGAAGTTTCGATCAGCCAGGACTCTTCCTAAAGCTGGCCTGCTGGCCAAACTGATCAATTGAGCGAGAAGGGCCTTGGTAAGAGAGGTGACCAAGAACTCGATGTTCACTCTGGTTGAGCTCCAGAGATCATGTGTGGAGATGGGTGAAACTTGCAGAAGGACACCCATCTCCTCAACATTCCAGCAAACTGGGCTTCATGGCAGAGTGGCCAGATTGAAGCCGCTCCTCAGTGCAAGACAAATGAAAGTCAGCTTGGAATTTGCTAAAAAGCACCTAAATGACTATCAGACTATGAGAAACAAAATTCTCTGGTCTGATGAGACAAAGATTGAAATGTTTGGCCAATTCAAAACATATCTGGAGAAAACGAGGTATCTCTCATCACCTGCGTAATACCATCCCAACAGTGAAGCATGGTGGTGATAGCATCATGATGTGAGGGTGTTTTTCAGCAGCAGGTACTGGAGGAATAATGCAACAAAATACAGAGATATCCTTAATGAAAACCTGGTCCAGAGCACTCAGGACCTCAGACAGCCTAAGTTTCATCTTCCAACAGGACAATGACCCTAAGCAAAGACAACGCAGTGGCTTAAAACTCTTTGAATATTCTTAAGTGGCACAGCCAGACTTGAACCCAACCGAACATCTCAAGTTTTGCCTACATTGCGGGGGACAAATTTCCCCACAAGGTTTGTAAAATCTGAAGTCACTTTATGGGGACCAGCCAGTCTTAAAGGGATAGTTTACCCAAAAATTTAAATTCAATTTGCATTGGCCCTGATCAGAACTGGTATTAACATCTCTCTCGGGTGATTTGATTACAATTGTGTATATATATATATATATATATATATATATATATACACACACACACACACACACACACACTGCATCCGGAAAGTATTCACAGCACTTCCACTTTTTCCACATTTTGTTATGGTACAGCCTTATTCCAAAATTGATTAAATTCATTATTTTCCTCAAAATTCTAGAAACAATACCCCATAATGACAATGTGAAAGAAGTTTGTTTGAAATCTTTGCAAATGTATTACATTTAAAAAATGAAAAAAAAAAATCACATGTACATAAGTATTCAAAGCCTTTGCTCAATATTTTGTTAAAGGACCTTTGGTACCAATTACAGCCTCAAGTCTTTTTGTGTTTGATGCTACAAGCTTGGCATACCTATTTTTGGGCAGTTTCTCCCATTCTTCTTTGTGTGGTTTATCTGGTTGGATGGGGAGTGTCGGTACACATCCATTTTTAGATCTCTCCAGAGATGTTCAATCGGGTTCAAGTCTGGGCTCTGGCTGGGCCACTCAAGGACATTCACAGAGTTGTCCTGTTGCCAGTCATTTGTTATCTTGAGGTCTACACTAGGGGTCTCTCTTGAGAGCCTCACACATCTCTGAACTTGAGAAAAGGCCAATGAGAAATTGGCAGACACAATTTGCATGTCCCACCCGGACATAAAAAAGGGAGGGAAATGCATATGTCCATTCAGGATTTTGCCCTGAGGAGCCGAGATTGAGGTTTGGCCGTAACAGTGGCTCGGTTCAGCGACGTGGCTGGGAGTAAACAATGTCTCGTTCCCTCCATCAGGCAATTGAGGTTACAATAGTAACCTAGACGTTTCCCGTCTGTCGCTCACTTCGACGTTGTGTTGAAGAAGCGACACTAGGGGTCCATACCCTTCCCCAATGCCCAATAAAATCATCATAACCTTCTGGTTCCCAGCACCCCGAAGAGGGGAACAAGGCTTGCCGCAGCACCATGCCCATCTCGAGACTCGAGTTTGGAGCCAGTGCTGAAGCTGTCTCATATTCATCAACCCCAGAGGCGCGACCGCCACGAAGGATGCCATATGCCCCAGGAGCCTCTGGAATGTTTTAGAGGAACTGCCGTGCCTGGTTTGAACAAGGTGAGGTATTTCAACACCAACTGCAAATGCTCGTTGGTGAGGTGCGCTATCATTGAGACTGAGTCTAACTCCATGCCAAGAAAAGAGATGCTCTGAACCGGGGTGAGCTTGCTCTTTTCCCAGTTGACCTGAAACCCTAGACGGCTGAGGTGCCTGAGCATCTGGTCCCTGTGGGCGCATAATAACTCTCGGGAGTGGGCCAGAATGTGCCAGTCGTCGAGGTAGTTGAGTATGTGAATGCTCACTTCCCTTAGCGGGGCAAGAGCTGCCTCTGTGACCTTCATCAAGACGTGAAGGGACAGGGACATGCCAAAGGGGAGGACCTTGTGCTGATATACCTGGCCATCGAACACGAACCGTAGAAAGGGTCGATGTAGAGGCAAGATTGAGACGTGGAAGTAAGCGTCCTTCAGGTCTAACGCTGCGAACCAATCTTGACGCCGGACACAAGTTAAGATGTGTCTTTGCGTGAGCATATTGAACTGGAGTTTGTGTAAGGCCCGGTTGAAAACTTGCAAGTCCAAGATTGATCGTAAGCCACCAGGTTCGTAAGTTTCTTGGGTATGATGAAGTAAGCGCTGTAGAAACCCTTCTTCATCTCGGCTGGAGGGACAGGCTCTATCGTGTCTTTGAGTAGAAGGGTCATGATCTCTGCATGCAGGGTGTTGGCGTCTTTGCTGTGCACTGAGGTAAAGCGGATTTTTTCACATATAATATGTATTACTCTTACTCACTAACGGAAAACACTCTGGGCTATAAATCATTAAAGAAGATATGATTAGTAATACATTTACATACCCAGTTCCTTGGATGTATGGCAAACATGGTCAAATTCCACACATGCAATCCATATGCATCCTTAAAAAATAACCCATAACAAACACTCACTTAACATATGACTCATCTGAACACATAAGTAGTACATATTATATAACTTGTGACAAAAATGATTGATGGCCTATGATTTATGACTTAATTGGTGTACCTTTGACCTTTGCTTCCTGTCCCCCTCCCCACCCCTCCCTTCGGCAGTTGTACAGGATGTGGTATGAATTGTTTGGTCAGCTCTTCTGTACAGGAATAGTATGAAGTGTTTGGTTAGCTGTTCTGATATCCCCATGCTGTAGCCGAGCACATCTGTGTATTTAAAAAGAGTAGACAAAATATTAATCTTTAATGATGTACAATGTTTAATGGAAAACTGAGATGACAAAATAATGGTATAAGAATTGTTTTCTCTCAACTCAGACGAAAAATAGTGATTGATTAAATAACTAATTGATGTAATCATTGAGATGTTTTTCAAAAACATGAGAAAGTAATGTGTGTGGTGTTATTTTATTTATTATTATTATTGTAGGGCATAAAAAGTGGTTATTACATTTAAAATGTCTTTTAATGGTTGCAATGCTTGGTGCCAAAACTTGATATAAGACTTCTTTTTTACTTTCACCAGAGGCTACAATGTGTTTCTAAAACAGTGAATATTGACTGAAGCAAACTCAAAGACAGATGTTCAATTTAAAATGACAATATATTTGAATCTTAATTGTCAAGCACAACAAAGTCATTTTAAAATGAATAAATGATTAACAAACTTAATCTTTGATATTAGTTTAACAGTGTTATTTTTACTAAAGCACAAACTATTTCATTTTAGCTGTAGCTCTAACAAAATGTCTTTAACAAAGCGGTGAAATGTGTTTCTAAAACAGTGGATATTGACTGAAGCAAACTCATTCAGATGTTCAATTTAAAATGATGAAAAATTGGCTTAACAAACAGGTTTATTTTTACTAAACACAATATTTAATTTTAGCTGTACCGCTAACAAAACTTCTTAAAATTTAAACGAAATAGTATGCATTATAAAATGTATCTTTAACACAAAAAACCTTACATTTCTTGTTCAAAGTCCTTTCACGAGCTCATCCAAACGATAATGAAGAAACTGGACAAGAGCCTACTGGTGGGTGGAGCGTAAACCCTCTGTTAAGGTTATTTCACATCAGCATTTCTCGTAGGAAGTATGTGTGTTTTTTTAAAGTATCATTTAAACAGAAAATGTGTTTAAACTGATAAGTCATTTTGAGTTTGTCACGACACGTAATTTTATGACACAGTGGAAACTTTGATTGATGATTTCTGTATTCTCTGCTTTAAACAGAAGATGGAGTCTGATAGCTGTGGTGACTTCGTGAGTGTGTATCACGAGACAGCGGAATCGTGTACTAACTATCATGGGAAAATGATTTGGGATTATGTTAAGATCTTGAGGGGTCAATTTAAATCTTTGATCTCTGAATATTTCACAACAAAAATGGTATTGTATTGCTAGTCTTTTCAAATTATTTAAGCGTAGATTAAACTATCAAATTTACCAATGCTTCTTTATTCAGTTTTTATAAAAGAGTTTTTAACTAAATATACATCCAAGAATTAGTTTACTCAATGAATGTTTTGTACTGCATATCGGGTTAATAAATATCCATTATTCTTCTAAAAATAAACAAAAAACAATCAATAATAGTCTAATAAAAAAACGGCTACTGAGTTAAATCACAAGACAGTAAGACTTGCAATCGTTAAATATATGGAAAGCAAAAAAATAGAGCAGTTTACCTGAATCAATGAGTGGCATTCATTTAAAATTGGTGTGTATCAAAATAATAAATTCTGCTGATTGTGCTCATACTTGCAAAAGATTTGACAAATGCAATGCACGTTTAACAGCATGTCGTAAACATGAGAGACAAAAGCAGAGAGAATGCCAAAAAGAAGTGCAAGTTCTCGATATGTGACTGATGAAATTTATAGAAGTAAACTTAAAGTACAATGCTCAGAAATATGCAACCAGCATACAGAGCGGACAGATGTATGCCAATATGAGAACTTGCACTTCTTTTTGGCATTCTCTCTGTGAACTTTATTGTCTCTATAACGCTTCAGAGTCATTTCAATTTCTCATATCTCCATTGGTTTTGTAGCCCCGCTTTTGTTTCTCATGTTTACGACATGCTTAATGGAAATTAAGAAGAAGGTGATTCAATCGAAGTGCAGGAATAAAAAGAACTAAATAAGCACATTTAAAAATACATCTTAACACATAAGGAACAAGAACTAACAAAAAACAAGAGAACATGAGGGCAAATATTTACACAGACTAAATGAGGAAGAAATGAGCAAACACCTGTGAAACAATGATGGGAGACAATCAGGAAATAATTAACACCCCCCCACCGGGCAGCGACTGGGTCAGGAGGACTGGCAAGTTGCCACAGAGCAGGAATAAGGTCAGGAGGCCTGGGAAGTGGCCACAGAGCAGGGACAGGGTCAGGGTCAGGATGCTTTGGAGGTGGCTTGTTCGCAGGAGGGGGAGACTTAGGGGCGAGAACCATAGGCCGATCCGGAGGCTTGGTAGTAACGTGGCGGCCCCCAAAGAGAATTTAAATCAGCACATTAAAGAGATTCTAAATTAATAAACAAATTAACAAACTGATTTACTTAGTTCGGGTGCCAGACAAGGTCAATCTTGTGAAAATAATACGGTTTTCACCCAGAATAGCTTGTTAAGTCACCGGTTACAAAACATGAATCAGTGTCACGATTCCCTGTTGTCTGCCCTGTGTTTCTCCCTTGCCCAATGTCTCTAACTACACTTCCCATAATTCCCTGCCTTCATCACTGCCAGCTTCATTGTTCTCACCTGTGTTTGATTGACTCATTAGTGTTTGTGTATTTAAGCCCTGTTGTTCCACCATTCATGGTCAGTAGTTAAATGTAATGTATGTCCTTGACTGTGTTCCTGCCTGTGCCCTTCGTGGATGTTTCTCTTGTTTATATTTTGGTTTTCCCTTCGTGGATGTTTGATTTGTTCCTTGTGTTGTTTTGTCTCACGGAGTGACCCTGTTCATCTTTTGTTTTTCCAATAAAACTGCGTGTAGATCCTTACTCCTCCTCTGCCTTCGTTACAGAACAATCAAACACAGGTGAGAACAATGAAGCTGGCAGTGATGAAGGCAGGGAATTATGGGAAGTGTAGTTAGAGACAGAGGGCAAGGGAGAAACACAGGGAATCGTGACAATCAGATTCACACACAAAGTTCAGTTTCTCGGTTATATTTTCAGCAATAAGTAAGGAATCAAACAAAAAACATAGAAACTGGCTCAAGTTCAAGAACAAAATCAATTTCACAGATATATTTTCACCAATAAATAATAAAAAAAATAAAAACAAAAAAAACATAGAATCTGGCTCAAGATCAATAACAGTCGTTCCACCGTTTTTGTTTTCTAACAATAAAAAAAAACCAACCTTAAAGTGGTTAGAGTAGTGATGGAAAGACAAAAATAGGACAAACAATAAGAGAACATTAAATAGTGAATTCTGATCGCACTTTAAACATTATTAAAGAATTGTTCTTGTGCATTGAATCACACCAAACAGCACGATCACAAAGTGCTTCATGAAAGTGGTTGTGTGAATGTTTGTGGAGGTTTGCGCGTGGCAAAAAATGGTGCGCGTGGGTGTATGCGAGTTGAGCGCTGGCCAATAATGGCGGGGAGGAAAGTTTTGAAGGAAAGAGGTTTAAATGCTGTAAAACAGGAATTCACTTGGTGAACTTGCTTGCTCTTGTCACCACCAAAGACTTGCTTCGTTCTGCAGCCGGCATCCAGAGGAGCAGCACGCAAAACTTAATCGATCACCCTGGCAACTCACACGCACTCTAGCGATCCACCCGTGCCAAAAACACAGCAATGTCTCACTGACTAGGCGGCGTCTCTCTCATCCCAGGTCTGCTCCTTTCTTCTGCTTCTCTCTTTTCCTTCTCCAACAACTCCACTCTATATACACACACATTTCCTCACTTGCGGATGAATAGATGATTGATTTCCCTCTTACATTCGGCCATGCAGCATCAATACCTAATTAAGTAACATTCTAATAGGGATAGTAACTTTCTACTAGGGATAGTACGTTTTCCATTCTGCCACAAGGTGTAGGGATTTGGGATCCCGATGGCGGAGCTGGAGATGGATCATTCTAATAGGGATAGTAACTTTCTAATAGGGATAGTACGTTTTCCATACTGCCACAAGGTGTAGGGATTTGGGATCCCGATGGCGGAGCTGGAGATGGATCCGGAGGTGAAGACAGGCTTCAATTGAGCTTCAAATCATAATCATGCCAAGGAGACTGCAGATGTCAAGATTTATAGAAAAGTTTAAAGAGTTATGTTTTGGTCTGTTTCTGTCACTACAGTAGACTTTAATTAATCCACTTGAGTGGTATTATCTATATGTATATTTGTGAACTTGAAAGTGTTGGACCCCATTGACTTACACTGTATGGACAAAATACTTAATATCTCTATCAATAGCTTAATATATCTTAAGCAAAAGAAAGAGTCATACAAGTTTGATACTGCAGAAAGGTGAGTATATAATGAGATATTTATAATTTTGGAGAACTATTCTTAAATTCAAATTAAATCACAATTAGCACCCTTTGTATTTAAATGACAGACTGATATTCATTAAAAGTTATCATTAAGTGTTACGCATAAGAACATCAAATACTCTCATATAATATAAATACATCTAATAATAATAATAATAATAATAATAATAAAAGTAATAATCATAAGAAGGAGGCTGCACAGCAGAGGCTGTTTGCAATAAGTGCAAATAGCGATAGATGCTATAATACTAAATGTAAATACCAACAAAAAGCATCTTCTTTGCACTAAGTGCAAATAGTGTAAGGTACTATTTTCACCCATTGCAATTAATAGCAGATACTATTTACACCCCTAATTAAATTCTAACAATCTGCATCGGGGCATCGCTACATCGTTATTATTTCCCACAGACAATCTACACTAACCCCTAACCCTAACCCTAATCTTCCCTTACAACATACAACCATGGTTTTACTACAGCATTTTATCACAAAAATAAAAAAAACATATTACTGCATAGTAACATCTGGGGCGGCTGTGGCTCAGGTGGTAGAGTGGGTTGTCCACTAATCGCAGGGTGTCCAGTAATCACATGTTGAAGTGTCCATGGGCAAGACACTCAACCCCAAGTTGCTCCCAGTTGCAGGCTAGTGCCTTGCATGGCAGCTCTGCCATCATTGGTGTGTGAATGGGTGAATGAGACACAGTGTCAAGCGCTTTGAATACCGCTAAGGTTAAAAAGGCACTATATAAGTGCAGACCATTTACCATTACTGTAGTAACACCATGGTTAATTAAAATATGGCTTCTGCCAAAAAAAATGGCTCGTTGCTACAATATTAATATTAATATAGTGAAATCATGGTACATTTGATCCAGATATAAATATTCTCTACACTCCCCAACCTTCACTGTGACCAAATCATTGTGAGGAAATCAACCATAATATTAATTGTTATGTATTATTATGAATAAGATTAAAGGAAATGTTAAGAGTAAACAAGGAAACAAAATTGGAAAAACTGGGACAAATAGGGGAATCAAACCCAGTCATCCATAAAACAAAAACACATCTATAGCATCTGTACACACCATGCCATTAAAGCAACTTTTGGAGATGCAGTTTGTCTTTAATTCCAGTGTTTCCACCAGACTATTTTAAGTGCAAATAGCTGTGCTGTGTGGAGGTCACTCTGTAAAAAAAAAAAAAAAAAAGGTACAAAGACATCACTGGGGTGGTACCAGTGGTGGAAAGAGTACAGTTTTTTTTTCCATTTAAGGAAAAGTACTGCTACTGAAGAAATAATTCACTTGAGTACAAGTAGAAGTACTGATATATATTATGACTCAAGTTAGAGTAAATAAGTAGTTTTTCAAAAAAAAAAAAAACTAAGTTACTTTATGAAAATTATATTCTATATAGTATATACGCTTCCATTTTTAGAAATTCTTGAAAGAAACTGATGCTTCTTTTCACCAAGGATGCATTAATCTGATCAACTGCCCAAATCATTAATTGCAAATTATTATTACAGTTTGAAATAACTGTTTTAAGTGATATTTATTCCATTATTTACCAGTGATGTCTATTACTTTAGAGAGATGGAGGCTATTCCATGCATTACTGTTTTGAAAAAAATAATCTCAAACCAGAATAGAGTGGGAAGTGGACGGCCAGATGCACAACAAAAAGACAAGTAAATCACTATCTCTAGTTTGAGAAACAAACTCCTCCACACAGGTCCTAAGCTAGCTTCTAAATGCCAAAGACCATCATTGCTACAAAAGGGATTCTTGGACAAAAATACATTTTTAAGAATACAACATTAATTTAAATAGAAATAGCCATTTGTAACATTCTAAATGTCTCTAAATTGTCTCTAATCTACATAATGTGCATTGTGACTGAAACACATTCATATGTCAGTTTTATTCTTATTCACGTATGTGGTTGTTCCTTAACAACAATAGATGCATTATTGTATTACAGTTGTAATAATAAAGTATTTATTAATATTATGGTTATTTAACATATTAAGATATTATTATCAAGTAAATTGTAGCATTTGTAGAATTACATTGTTTTGTGATTTCTCATACCTTCTTTATATTTTAGGATTTTCAGACATATAAACAGCAGCACAGGGCAGGAAAGTACTGTACAGCAATCTGAGTGAGAGTGTTATCCTCTAGGACAGTTTATTTTTAATAAGAGGGGTGAATGGTTACGGAATTTAATGCAGGAGTACAATACCAAAATGATCCGGATTGATAGAAGCGGATAGCCCGTCTGTGTGTGCGATAGTGCTAGGAACCGGAAAGCGGAAAAAAATTATGTTCAGTGAAAAGTAAAAAGAAGATTGTGACTTATGGAATTGTAATTATATCAGAAATTATTAATAAAACACCGGAACTCGTTGAGTGGGCATTTTTTGCCCCATATTTTGAATTTCGGGGATGTTTTTGTACATTTTGACATTTTTGCCTGGAGTCCCCAATAATTTCTGACATTATTGGCATTGTTTCTTTCAAAGGTATTTAAAAAGTTTGTTTTCGACATACAGTAGCAAGTAAACAAGATATCCTCAAACATATGTCAAACTACATTGTGTTAAACTTTGACAAAGTTAAAATATTGCCTACCATAAAAACAAGTGAAGTTTGATCAGTGGTTAAACATGTTCAGACGGTTCACTCGTACCTGAAGAACTTTCTTTCTTTCTTTCCAGAATAAAATGAAATATGCAGAAAATCATCTTTGTTACAGATGTAACCTCTGTTCCATAATGGAAGGAACAAGACGTTTTGTCGATGTAGTGACACTAGGGGTTCGCCCTTGAGAGCCCAAATCACCTTTGCTTTATTCAGAAAAGTTTTGAATTTGTTTGCCACTTTCCACCCCGGACATACAGGTATAAATGGAGATGCTGTGAACCACTCACATTCAGATTTGTGCTGAGGAGCCGAGAGAGAGTCCCAGCCACATCAGAGGTCAGTTCAGCACCACGGCAGGAGGAAAACAATGCCTGGTTTGTCGATGTAGTGACACTAGGTGTTCTTTTACGAAACGCCGCAGGCACTGAGCTGTGTCACGAAGTACAGAGGAGCGGACGCGGGCAAGCTGCTATGTGCCACAGAGCAAGCACTTGACCACATCGGAACCTTCCAGCAAGTTAGGTAAGGCATCTCCCTGATCCCATTAAGGGTGGGAGCAAGCACTTACCCAAGGTGGCTACAGGTGGTGCCCTTTCCTGATTTTTGTATTCAGTAATTTCAGCTCAGCGGATCACCTGCTAGAATAGCGCTAGGGAAGTGTTCTTCCCTCTCCAGGAGGGAAAGCACTACGGAGAGCACATCCTACCGGAGGGAGGTTAACGTGGAGAATACCTCACATGAACTTAACGACGGGAAAGTTTACATATGGAATGACGCCACTGGGAGGATCGTATCTACGGAGAGGGTAAACAGCAACAGTGCCGAGGCAGAGCGGAGCTCTGTCGAGGGGAAACACAGGGTCCACCTAAGAGGAAACCAAATAGTGGAAACGCATCATACAGGATTACAGAGGGGGATTCATCACATATGGAGTACTGAGCCCAAGTACGTGGGCTCACTTGAAAAGGGGCATACCACGAGTACTGGGCATGGCGGCGTTACTCCTCCACCGAATTCATCACCAAATAGTGCTTAAGAAATTAGAGGTGTCCAGTGTTCACCAGTTATGTGGAACTGTTGTGGACAAGATAGCACACATTATCACCTTGAAAGTGGAAAGGCGCAAATTCAAGTGATACAAACGGCTTCCCACCTTACATGTTGATACCCCGTAACACTTGTGTCGTACCCGGTTCCATACAGAGGTTGTAGAACCTTGCAAAAGCATTGGGTGTAGCCCAACTCGATTCTCTTCATATGTCTGTTAGAGGTGCCCCTCGCCAGTGCCCAGGAGGACACAACACCTCTTGTGGAGTGTGCCCAGACTCACAAGGGGCACGGCAAGTCTTGTGATTGGTAAGACAAGGAAATGGCATCCACAATCCAATGGACCAGCCTCTGTTTGGAGAGAGCTTTCCCCTTCTGTTGTCCACCAAAATAGACAAAGACCTGCTCCGAGTGTCTAAAGCTCTGCGTGCTGTAGTATTATATATGCAAAATAATTGAAACGACATGATTAGAATCTAGGAAACTCCCAATCTTTGCAATCCTGGAATTCTTCACCATCATAAATTAAACGGTCCAGGCATCAACATTGCTCAAAAAGGCCCCTCAGCACGACCTTCTGAACTTCCACACAGAGTTAACCCTTTCCAGCAGGAGCTTTCATATTTGGGAACAATTATTCCCATGGTTCCTGTCTCAATATCTTTGCCGTCCAATAACCGATTTTATTTCTGAAAACTGCCAGATTCTCAAGACAATATAAACTAAAGGCACATATGATTGGTTAAGGCATTACTAGGCATGAATAATAAATGTATTGTCATCTGCATCATCCTCCATTTGCCAGAGCGGAGCCAGAGAAGACATAACAAATGATTACCTCCAGTGTTGGATTTTCTGCTTCAAATTGAAAACTGAGGCCATATTTCAAGGTAAGACAAGTTATTTAACATGTGTTGTCAGTATTATCTATTGAAAGTCAAAACGTTTTAGTTACTGTATTTATAAGTATATACAGTGCATCCGGAAAGTATTCACAGCGCTTCACTTTTTCCACATTTTGTTATGTTACAGTCTTATTCCAAAATGGATTCCTAAAAATTCTACAAAATACACCATAATGATGATGTGAAAGAAGTTTGTTTGAAATCTTTGCAAATGTATTAAAAATAAAATACGAAAAAAATCACAAGTACATAAGTATTCACAGTCTCTAAGAATGGGAGAAACTGCCCAAGCTTGTTGAATCATACACAAAAAGACTTGAGGCTGTAATTAGTGCCAAAAGTGCTTCAACAAAGTATTGAGCAAAGGCTGTGAATACTTATGTACATGTGATTTTTTATTTATTTTTTTAATAAATTTGCAAAGATTTCAAACAAACTTCTTTCACAATGTCATTGTGGGGTATTGTTTGTAGAATTTTGAGGAAAATAATGGATTTAATCCATTTTGGAATAAGGCTGTAACATAACAATATGTGGAAAAAGTGAAGCGCTGTGAATACTTTCCAGATGCACTGTTTAAGTATAACTGCATTATACCGCATATAAGCATTTATTTGTAGGAGTAACACTAGTTTTATTCTGGAAAAAATGAAGGCGTTCATCGGACAGGCAGGTAGCCTCTATATTTAAGCACATTATGAAGAACATACTGCTATCTAACAATTGTTGTACTTTTTTCTGTTGTAGAGATGGATAGAGACTATGGCTCCCTGCACAGCACCCTCAAGAGGAGGAAGCAGCTGACTGCTGATGAGCTTAGGTACATAGCAGAGGAAGACAAGGCTCATGAGGGCATGAGCACACAGGAGGAAGATCTGCTGGACCAGGAACTACTGCAGGAACACCCAGACCACTAGGATATGGAGGATGAGATGGAGCCTGAGCCCCAGCCAAGAACATCAACTGGGTATGCATGAATGTGTATGTATTGTTTGTTTCTATTTCTCATATGACTGATACTCACAGTAACACTAACACTGTTACTCTTATTATTTTGGGTATGGCTAGCATTCTCGCACAGGTCCCAAGTCAGCTAGAATGTGTAAATGCTTCCCTGTCTCTGTTTCTTATCCCTCATACTCTGACATCGATTCTCAGGCACCAAAACCTCTCCCATTTAAGCCTAGCTGTCCATTCGTTATTTACTTATGTAGCGTGCATCAGGCTGTGCGGTCTACCTCCAATATGATGTTGCTAGATATTGAATTTTTCATGCTGTTTTTTACACTGGGCTGTAGTTGCTGAAATATGCAGCTTTACAAACCATAAGGGGTGGGAGCTCGTACGTAACTGTCTTAACTGAACTACTATTCTAGATACCAAGGAGCTTGGATGGAGGTGACCCACGATGAATTTTACAAAGTTTTCAATTCTCCCTGATTCCCATCGTCATTGGGGAACCAAGTCACTTCAGGGCTCGTGGGCGAGGGGATTTATGTCACGTGACCACAACAAGGCTCTTTTAGCAGCTCTACAATGTTGTAGACCCTACCACAAAGGATAATCAGGAACGCCTTAGGAAGTTGCATTATCTTATGGACCACCTCAAACAAAAATGCCAGCAGCTCATTGAGTCTAACCAAAATCTCGCAATAGACGAATGTATGGTTAAGTCTAAAGCTCGGTCAGGATTTAACCCTCTGGGGTCGTCGAATGCGCTGCCGCGTCCTGCTGGATTTTTTCGTCATTGCTGCGGAAACAACATTAAATACTCCATGATTTTGGGGCATACAGATAAGTGTAAGACATCATTAGAGACTATAAAGGGTCTACTTTTATTTGTGTACCCTCACAATGACAACAAAACCTTAAAAATATACCGTAAAATAAAGAAAATAAAAAGGGTGAGCTAACAGCAGTCTCTATTTTCATGAGCATATTTCTGAAACACCACAAAATGAACTGAAACTCTGTGAATACTTATCACACAAACATGAAACATATGTCTAAAGAAAGCTTAAAATGTCTACTTTTAAATAAAACAATTCTAATTTAATCAACATAAAAACATGAAACAAAGCGATGTACAGTTTATCCTGGCTCAGCTAATTATCCATAATGTGATCACACCCACGGACAGATGGCACTATTCATATGGTAATGTACCGAGGCGATCAATGCAAATGGTGAACGCCCTCAACTGTGCCTTAAAAACAACTAGTTCATTCATTTTCTGCATGTTTGAAAGATCGCAAGATACACATGCGAGGAAACACTTGTATAGTGACAAAAAGTTAACATTCTCCGATGAACGTTTGTATTTTGAAGAGAGACTTGATCCAGCCAAGGATACGATTTTGGAAGAGTAAGTCATTTAGTTTTCATTAGTTGACATGCTATTTTATATAAACATACATATTTTACTAGTGGGATTGTTTCCAGACTTGCCAGCCAATAGGCAAGTTTTAGATACATTTAAATGCTGTATGATAGACATATGATATGTAATATGATATAAAAATAATATGAATGTTTAGATTATATTTTATCTAGTGTTTATGCTGTCTCATTATCATCAACAAAGCTTGTGCTTTCAAATATGTGTTAAGCAGTGGTGGCTGCTGGTTTTTCAAAGCGGGGAAGCTCATTTTCGACCTACATTATAAACTTGTCCATTTATTTAAAAGTAAATTCTGCCCTACGTTCCTTTTTGAGAAAACGATTGCAATGATATCAAGAAATGGGTTGCAGCAGTTTGTCTTTCGACTACACTTGAGAAATCCGCGATGGGACTGAGTGCGAATAGCTTCAGCGACTTCTTATAGTACAGATTCGCTGTCAGTCAAAAGGAGATGCAGTCTTTCGACAGATCCTCCAATCATTACGCGGAAGCCCGGAGTCCGGGCCAGCCCACTCCTCATTCACCCCCAGAGATGCTGAGCATCCGTGGGCGGGACATAATCGCAGCATTTATCCAATGACCGTCTAGTTTCGGAGCACTGAAAAAAACTGTTCAAAGCAGCCCCATTGAAGTCAATGGATGCTCGGCTTCAACAGGGAAATGCACTGTGACGCTTTGGGAATGTACGAGAATGAAATCGAGTCAGCCGACCTGCTATATGTAGCTGATTCTGAACGAACACGTTTTCGAGTTTTCAGAAAATGTTCTAACTCATTTTTAGTCAATAAATTGTTTACACAATAGTACATATTTGACCATTATTTTTTTGACATTATAGGGGAAGCCGAGCTTCCCTTGCAGTCTTAAAGAAATCCCCACTGGTGTTCAGGTTAAATGATTAAAATGCACTTTAAATATGCCCATATTAGAAAATCAGCATATTATAATGATAAATGATGCTGAAAATTCAGCTTTGATCACAAATTGCAATTTTGGTGAGCAGAAGAGACTTATTTTAAATGGTAGTGTAGGTATAAATTAAAGTATTTATGTAAATAAAATGTATAGTTATATTACTTATTTTAACTTAATACTTGATTTTGATCATTAAGTCTTTCTGTCACATTCCTCATTTATAGGCCCAGGGGAGGGGTCTTTGTCCCCTCTGGTGTGAAACACATCAATATTCATGATAGGTCATATGCGAGGAGGTGTGAACTTTCTAACACTAAAAGTGTCTTACAGAAGTTAAATTACTACATTGTTTTGTATGAGTGATCAAGATGGTTTTCACATAATTTTGTAGCAAACATTCTAGGCTGCAAGATCCAGTTCTCAAAAGTCTTGTGGACAAATGATGAGTATGTGTTATATGGCCTTCTTTCAATTACTTAAAATTTTAGTTTTTTCAAAAACCACGCATAAACGTTATTTTCTCAAAAATACAAACATCTACACACATGTTGCTCACATATTATTGTAGCCCAGTTTGTGTTGAATACAGTGTTATCACAGCTCAATCCTAGGTTGAGCTGTGATTACTGGTGTTGTTGTCCTCCCCTCTTTTCTCCCTCTCTTCTCTCCACAGGTACTGCTGTTGTTGAGTATTTATGAATTTATATATATTCTGTTCCTCTTTATTATAAATGTATTTACTGTAGAAAGTTCAAAAGTTTGATTTTGTATGTTTTGCTGTGTAATTCGTGTGTAATTCTAGTGTTCAAATTAAATAAAGTGTGTGTTTTATTGAACACATAAAAAATTTAAGTGTTTGTGTCCTTCAATTTCAGATGCAATCTCAATTTATTATTACAGGTGCTCAAAAGGATTATTTGAGGAGTGGCCATGTGAAATGTATCTTATTCTAAATATTGGTTTTATTCTATTTTCCCACTAATCACTAGAATGGTCATAACTTTTAAACAATAGATTATATTTCTAATCTGTCTGCTATGCTACGTTGCCCACAAAAGTATGTATATTTCATACACTAAGTTTCCCACTAGCTTGTAAATAAAATGGTTGAAAATGCAGTTGTCTGATGAAGTACATTGGCTGGAGAAATATTTGTAAAAATTGCTGTGTGAAATGTTATTGATAAAGGATGATTAGCCTTAAATAATCATACATATATTTATATAATTTGAAAGCCCTAGTTCTTCTCTTCAATACGGTATATACAGTTCAGGTGTTTGATGATATATGAATTTGTATTTGAATATCATATTCTAGCACTGAATGGATTTTTTGGATTTTTGGGCTCAGTCAGGAAAGGGTTAACCTTCTAAAATATACATAATGCATTTAAATCCACGATTTATACAATACATAGGCTTGCTAGGTAATTCTGACAATGGCTTTGAATTTGTATGGTATCTTGTATAACTGGCAAATTAATGATTATAGCCTGATGTACCTCTTTAAAATGTGTGCAATGTTTTATCCATGTTGTATAACCAAGGAAAAAACCAGTATGATTTGTAACCAGTGATTTTCATGTTTTGTTACCTACATGTACTATATTAATGAAAGAATGTCATGTTTAGTATATAAACACTCGCTTGGTTACATGGAGGAAGCTGATGACAATGAATATCATGTCTCTTGTACCATTCTCAAGATATAAAAGTTCATGATTAAACATGCACTATTTTGTGAATTTTGTAAAAGAATAGAAAGAACTGGCTCTCTTCAGTCTTTTCCCTTCTGCATTCTCTGCTCCATCTCTTCCCTAGTGGTCTTCTCTGGATCTCTTTGGAACCAGATCCATGCCATGTGAGGTCCAAGCAAGCTCTGGACTCTAAGTCCAAAGGAAGCCTCTCACACTCTATGGTCCATGAGAAGGCCTCGCTTCAAAGCCAACCTCATTACTCATACAGACAATAAATATCCGAACTTACAGAGGTCCAAAACATTGACGGAACGAAATTTCAGCCAAGAACCAAGCAACACAAAGAACGCAAGGAAACACCACAGTCCAATATTGTGCTCAAAGTGCTGGTGTATTAGTTAAATACTTTGGGAAATCCGATAGCAAATCGATGTAGACTCAAATCAGATATTCAAAGATGAATGACTGTTGTATATTTTGATAAAAAAAATCTCATCCCTGTTTCTAAACGATTTAGCTTCAATGCTGTACCTAAATACGTGTGATATTATTCTCAATAAGCCATGAGAATAATATCACTCCAATAAGTGAATTAATAATAATTCACTTATTAAAGCTAATTCCTTACAGTAGAAACTGTGAGCGGATACAACAAGATGTATTATGATTTTAATGGTGGAGAATTTAATCAGACAAATAATCTAATTATTTGTAATAATTTATAATTGTTGTCAAATGCGACTAATTCCATTATACATTTCATTACCTAATAATGTACAATAAGGACAGTTTAATTTAATTCATAGCTCACATATTTTGAGACCCTAAATTATCTTCTAAATTCATCAGTACCAAATACCCTTACATATAATGGTGTAAGAATGAGGGCATTCTAATGGTTCCCTTCTAAATGTAGCATACCAAATATCCTGCAGTGCGGTCCAGATAGATGTGCAGGGTGCAAACTGGACACAGCAACGACAAGGCGGGGTCTTCCTCCACTGAAGGGGTCAGGCCAGCTCCCCCACTACAGGAGCCCGCACTTTCACAGAGAAAAAAAAACCAATGCTTTGAATTTGTGAGACTGGATGTTGTGAACAAAATCATAAATAAGTACTTTTTTATGATAAATCTCTTTCACTTTAACTTATTACTTTGTTCTTGGCAATTATTCATGCATATTGCCACCTACTGGCCAGGGAGGAGAATTTGTGGTAAAAAAGGACTTAAACATTTATCCATTTAACACGCACACTTGTCATATTGCTTCTGTAGACATAGATTTAACCACTAGAGTTATATGGATACTTTTATGCTGCCTTTATCTGCATTTTGGAGCGTTACATTTGTCTATTATTTGCCTATTCACTTGCATAGTCAGGAACTACAAAGCTGAAATATTCTTCTAAATATTAAAATTTTTGTTTAGCAGAAGACATCTGGGATGGCATGGGGTGAGTAAGTTTTATTTAGTGAAAATATTGACATCCTTTTGTCTTTCATAGTGGCTTGTATGTTCATGCTAGTACTTGCGTTATTTAGCACAAAAATCAACACAAGTTCTGTGAACAGACTTCTCCCATGTGAAGCTTCTCAACAAAACATATTGTATGTCTTCAAAAGACTTGAAATATAATGCAAAAATTGCATGAAATGTAAGCACAGCGTTGTTCTAGCGGGAAGACTAGCAGCTGTACATCATCTCACCATTAGATGGGTAATTCCCAGCCAATCACATGTAAGCCGTTGCCTTATAAGTCTGCTCACAATCTATCACATTGCTGTTTTAGTGTGCTAACACGGCAACCTTCACCACCCCACCATCACCAGTTAAGTCCCATATCCTGCACGGGGATAGGCTCCTCGTCCTTGCCTCCTATCTCCGGCAGGATATGACAGTTCCGAGTACATCATCTTCGGACCGCCAGAGAGACATTTCTGTTTTATATTCATCAAATAAATGCCATCTTAAATTTCACTCAAGTCTGCAAGTCTTCCTGATAGAACTACTTTTATGACACTTTTGGATATTTTTTTAAGCTTTAAAATGTGTAACTATCCACTCAGTATATTGAGGAAATGGACCTCAATATCCATTGAAACATATACTTTTGTGCTCCACATAAGAAAGAAATTCATGTGGGTTTGGAATGGCATGAGGGTGACTAAATTATGACATAATATGTATATTGGGGTGAACTTTTCCTTTAAGTCTAATTACACCTCACTTTGAAATGTACCTAAATCTCACAGGAGAAACTTCACTTCTAATGACTTTTATCTTTACTGAAAGATTAAAGGTGACAACCAAAAGTTTGGATGCTATCAACAGAACGATCATGTTCCTCTCAATGTCATTTAGAGTTTGTCTCTTAAGAGTAATTGTGACTTGTGGCACTGACTACAAGGGAATTTTAATAGCCTTCCATCAAAAAGTCTTCAACTGGTCACTCTGTGTCAACTATTATGTCATGTCTAAAGTTAACCATTCTTCACCACTAGATGGCGCTGTTTGCTCTAGTTTTAGTTAAACTTCCATTAGAAAAAATTTATTTGTTATGCTTCATAGCGACATCACGCAAACTTCAGTAGCCATTTTCCAGTTCTGCGCAGCAGAGAGATCGCGTGCTGTTTACTCCGGATTCCAGTGTTGTTGTGTAAAGCCCCAGAGAAGCTTTGCTTGTAAGTTTATTTCATATAATTGTAATGTTATATACTTTGTGTCTGTATCTTTTTAAGATGGGTATATTAGACGTACGTTAGCAGTTCTACGTGCTTTGTACGGACATTTCAAAGGATCGCCATGTGATCTCGTAACAATTACTGTGATTTAACAATGTTAATGTAAATATTGTGTAAGTAGTAATTGTATTTTGGTTATTTATATTTAAATAAGCATTTTTGTATTTCTTTTCAGTTTCACAAAATAATGTAACATTGAGAGAAACAACGTGATTGCACTCAAGTAAAGAAGATAATTGACATCCTCTGAGTGGTCATTGAAGCCTCTTCATCACGTTATATAGTGTTTAGCTATCTGTATATGCATGCCCAACGCACACGCATGCAGAGGACAGAATAGTGAAAAAGCATCACGACGGGCTGAAGACAACATTTCTGAGAAGGACAGCTATTCAGTTATCCCACCTATCACATCACAAGATGGATGTTAAAGAGAAAACTGAAGAGCAACAGCTGATCACATCACATGCCTCACTCAGTCAACTGGAAACCAGATCGGTGATATCTGCATCTTCCAAGAGCTCAAGATCGTCCACAGCAAGTATGGCGGCAACCAGAGCACGAGCTAAAGCAGAAGCAGTGAGAGCACGTACAAACTTTGTGGAAAGAGAGGCTGAAGTATTGCTAGAAAGAGCTAAACTGGAATCTGAACTGTTATCACTACAGCATAAAAAGGAGTTTGCAGCGGCAGCAGCAGAGGCTGAGTTTCTTGAAGCGGCTGCAGCAGAGATCGAGACAGGAGAAATGAATATGGCGACTGATGTCACAGCGTTTCCACAGGAGACTATTGAAAAGCGTACAAAGGACTATGTGGACAGTCTTTCTGGATTAAGTTTTCACCGTCTCCCTCATGTTAAAGCAGAGTCTGACTCCTGTGGTCACGAACAGTTTATGATCTCGTCTGTGCTTCCCACCATGGCTGTCATGAGCAATGCCACACAGAACGTTGACCGACGTAACCACATTTCAACTCCTGGACCAGACACTGTAAACCAGCTTAGAATGCCCAGTACACGGTTATCATTTCCCCAGCACACTCCTGGCAACCTGCCATACACATCAATCTCTCATAACAAAGCCTATGGACAAATTCCGGTTTCAGAGAGAGTGAGCCTACCTCAGACTCCCTATCTCAGCGGTTCAACGCAACAGCCACCCTCTACAAACCATTCAGGTATGAGTGAAATAGCCAGATACCTGGTGCGTCGTGAGCTTGTGAACTCAGGGCTTAGTAAGTTTGACGATCGGCCAGAAAACTACTTAGCCTGGAAGTCATCATTTATGAGTGCTCTAGAAGGATTATCGCTCACCCCAAGCGAGGAGCTTGATCTTCTGACAAGGTGGCTAGGACCGCAATCCTCAGAACAAGTCAAAAGATTGAGAGCTGTTCATGTTGCTGATCCAGCGGCCGGTTGTAGAATGGCATGGTCCCGTCTAGAAGAAAGCTTTGGGAGTGCTGAAATAATTGAGAAAACACTCTTTGATAAGCTGGATTGTTTCCCTAAAATTAGCAATAGAGAACCCCAAAAGTTAAGAGAACTTGCAGATCTGCTCAAAGAAGTGGAGTCAGCAAAGCTTGGAGGCTACTTACCCGGGCTCTCTTTCCTGGACACAGCGAGGGGCGTGGCACCTATTGTCAACAAACTTCCTCTTAACCTCCAAGAAAAGTGGATGTCCCAAGGGTCTCAATATAAGCTTCAGTACCAGGTACCATTTCCTCCATTCACATTTTTCACAGATTTTGTATGTAAGGAATCCTATATGCGCAACGACCCAAGTTTCGCATTCCACTTATCTCCAGCTGCCACTGTAAAGCCTGAAAACTCAGTAAGAAGAGGTGGACCACTGAAAAGCTTCATCTCTACTCACAAAACTGAGATTGCACAAACAACCAGCTCTTCCGATTCGCTGAACAGTAAGCCTGATATCAACAAACAATGCCCCATTCACAAAAAATCCCATCCTTTCAAACGGTGCAGAGCATTCAGAGCTAAGAACATTGAGGATCGGAAAATGTTTTTGAAGGAGCATAATATCTGCTTCAGATGTTGTTCTTCAAATGAGCATGTGGCCAAAGACTGTGAAGTTGTCATACAGTGCACAGAGTGTGGCAGCAACAAACATGTCACAGCTCTTCATCCTGGACCAGCTCCATGGATACTAAAAGCACCCAACACAGAGCATGGCGGGGAGAGAGAAAGTGCAAACCCTTCCATTAATTCTAAATGCACAGAGGTCTGTGGGGATACTAATAGTTCACAGTCCTGTTCGAAAATCTGTCTCATCAAAGTTCACCCTAAGGGAAAGCCAGACAAATCACTGAACGTCTATGCTATTCTTGACGATCAAAGTAATCGCTCACTTGCCAGAGCTGAATTTTTCGACTTCTTCAATCTCAAGAGCACAGAATTTCCCTACACTCTGCGCACATGCGCTGGAGTCACAGAAATGTCTGGGAGGCGGGCTATGGACTTCATTGCACATCCTCTAGATGGCAGTCTTTCAGTCCCACTCCCTACGCTCATTGAGTGCAACTACATGCCCGAAGACAGGTCAGAGATACCCACTCCTGAAGCAGCAAATCACCACTCACATCTCAAATCTATTGCTCATCTCATCCCTCCTCTAGATCCAAATGCTCAAATACTTCTCCTTCTTGGACGTGATATCCTCCAAGTCCACAAGGTAAGAGAGCAACGCAATGGGCCACAAAATGCTCCCTATGCTCAAAGACTGGACCTAGGCTGGGTTGTGGTTGGTGAGGTGTGTCTTGGTGCTGCTCACAAGCCTTCAACTGTTAGTGTTTACCGCACAAACATTCTAGAAGACGGGCGTCCATCTTACTTTAGTCCATGTCCTAATAAACTCTACCTCAAGGAGAGATTAACTGCACAGCCAAGTGTTAAAGCCTCTTACTTCCCCCAATTTGCTCCCAGCCCTACGGCCACCTCAGTCTTTGAAAGAACGGAGAATGATGAAAAAATAGCCCCTTCAATTGAGGATAGGCAGTTCATTCAGTTAATGGACAAAGAAATGTGCATGGATGATGCTAACAGCTGGGTAGCACCCCTTCCCTTCCGTGCACGTAGACAACGGCTTCCAAACAATCGAGAGCAAGCCCTGAGCCGTTTGAACTCTCTCTGTCGCACACTACGCAAGAAACCTGAGATGAGAGAACACTTCGTAGAGTTTATGCAGAAGGTCTTTGATAACAATCATGCCGAGCCAGCTCCTCCTGTGAACCCAGGGGAGGAGTGCTGGTACTTGCCCTCCTTTGGTGTATATCATCCACGCAAGCCTGGTCAAATTCGGGTAGTGTTCGACTCCAGCGCCCAGTTCCATGGTGTGTCTTTGAACGATGTGCTGCTAACAGGCCCAGATTTAAACAACAGTCTGCTAGGAGTCCTACTAAGATTTAGGCACGAGCCAATAGCCATCACTGCGGACATAGAGCAAATGTTCCATAGTTTCATCGTCAGAGAGGATCATAGGAACTTCCTCCGCTTTCTGTGGTTCAAGAACAACGACATCTCCCAAAGCATGGTAGAATACCGCATGAAAGTCCACGTCTTCGGCAACAGCCCCTCCCCAGCCGTTGCCATTTATGGCCTCAGACGTGCTGCCTTGTATGGGGAAGTGGAGTTTGGTGCTGATGCGAGACATTTCATTGAAAGAGGCTTCTATGTTGATGATGGACTCAAGTCATTTCCCTCCATCAACGAAGCTATCAGTTTGCTTAAGGCTACCAAAGATATGCTCGCTATCTCTAACTTAAGACTCCACAAAATAGCATCCAATAGCCCAGCTGTGATGCACGCATTCTCTCCATCCGACTATGCCAAAGACTTAAAACATTTGAATCTAGACACTGATTCACCCCCTTTACAGCGCAGTCTTGGCTTGAGTTGGGACCTTCAGAAGGATACATTTACATTCCACGTCAACCTCAGTGACAAGCCATTCACACGCAGAGGAGTCCTGGCGACTGTAAACAGCTTGTTTGACCCTCTCGGCATGGTGGCGCCAATCACAATCCAAGGGAAACTGCTACTCCGTGAACTTTCGAATGGGAAGTCGGACTGGGATTGCCCCCTCGCAGCTGAAAAGGAAACGGAATGGAACCTCTGGAAAGACTCGTTGCAGGACTTAGAGCAGCTCAAAATTCCCAGAGCTTACACTGTAATGTCCATTTCCCAATCTGTAAAAAAGGAGATTCACATCTTCTCAGACGCATCTGTTCAGAACATATCCGCTGTCGCATACTTGAAAGTAACGGATCATGATGGAATGTGTCAAGTTGGATTCATTATGGGAAAAGCCAAGCTAGCCCCACAGACTGGACATACAGTTCCCAGACTTGAACTGTGTGCGGCCGTCCTTGCAGTCGAAATAGCTGAACAAATCGTCCAGGAACTAGACATCAAACCACACACCCTGCTGTTCTATACAGACAGTAAAGTTGTTTTGGGGTATATCTGCAATGAGACCCGACGCTTTTACGTGTACGTTAGTAACAGAGTTCAAAGAATTCGAAAATTCACTCACCCAGAACAGTGGCTTTACATTCCAACCTCACAAAACCCTGCAGATGTTGCTACTAGACCAGTTCCTGCATGCCGTCTAACTGAAACAAACTGGCTCACCGGTCCTACATTTCTGCAGCATCCTGCACACACCCCTGTGAATGAAGCTTCTTATAATCTTATCAACCCAGATACAGACGTGGAAGTGCGAGCACACATCACCACCTGCTTAAACCCTACTTCTGGTCTTGGTTCTCACCGCTTTGAAAGATTTTCCTCTTGGAGATCCTTAAAAAGAGCTGTAGCTTCTCTTATTCACGTTGCTCAGTCTTTCAGAAATAAAGGAAAATCATGTTGCGGCTGGCACCACTGCAAAAGTTCGTACATGCCCGAGTTACTGACTCAAGCTGAAAGCGTCATCATCAGGTGTACACAACGAGAGGCTTATAAAGCAGAAATCACTTGTCTGGACAATGAGAGAGACATTTCTAAGCAGAGTTCTCTCAAAAGACTTAACCCTGTCCTGGAGGATGGACTCCTAAGAATTGGAGGCAGACTAGAACAGTCCACACTCCTCAGCAGAGAGAAACACCCTCTCATCATACCTGGCCATAGTTACATAGCAACCCTCCTAACAAATCATCACCATGAGAAAGTAAATCATCAAGGTCGAATATTTACAGAAGGAGCAATCCGCTCTGCAGGATTCTGGATAGTTGGAGCAAAAAGACAGATCAACGGTGTCCTCCGCAAGTGTGTCACTTGCCGCAAACAAAGAGGTAAAACAGCTGAACAAAAAATGGTAGACCTCCCTTCTGACCGCATCAGCGCGGAACCACCCTTTACTAATGTCGGCTTGGACGTGTTTGGTCCTTGGAATGTATCAGCTCGCCGTACCCGGGGGGGCCAGGCCTACAGTAAAAGATGGGCAGTAATATTCACATGTTTATCTGTGCGAGCCATCCATATCGAACTGATAGAGTCAATGGACACATCAAGTTTCATTAATGCACTTCGCCGCTTCTTCGCCATACGAGGCCAGGCAAAGATCATACGATCCGACTGTGGTACTAATTTCCATGGAGCATGCAGAGAGCTGAATACTCTTGTGGTCTCGTCCAAAGATTCAAGCGTGACCAAATACCTCAGTGAGGAAGGTTGCAAATGGATCTTTAACCCACCTCATTCATCTCACATGGGAGGAGCATGGGAGAGGATGATCGGACTTTCAAGGCGGATCTTAGACTCCATGCTTCCTCAAATCAGCTCCTCACATCTGACTCATGAAATGCTGTCAACTCTAATGGCCGAAGTGTGTGCTGTGATCAACGCAAGACCTCTCGTACCCATTTCAACTGACCCCGAGTCGCCCTTTCTCCTCACTCCAGCAATGATCCTCACCCAAAAGGTGTGTACACCGTATGCACCTCCAGGACCTTTTGAAGGCGCCGATCTATATCGGAAACAGTGGAAAAGAGTGCAGTATCTCGCAAGCATATTCTGGGAAAGGTGGAGGCGAGAATACCTTGCTTCCCTTCAATCGCGCAAGAAATGGCAAGACAACAAGCCTAATATCAAAGAAGGAGACCTGGTCCTCATGAAAGATGATCAGGTAAAAAGGAACGAATGGCCAATGGCTCTGGTCACCAAAGCCATCTCCGGTTCAGACGGCAAAGTCAGGAAACTGGAACTCAAAGTCACTAAGAGTGGCACTGCTAAGACGTTCTTAAGGCCTATTACAGAGGTTATTTTGCTTATGTGTTAAGTTACCCTGTGAATACGTATTCACTTGTTGAGAATTCAAGAGTGGCATTATGCTTAATACCAGACGGGGAGTATTATGTCATGTCTAAAGTTAACCATTCTTCACCACTAGATGGCGCTGTTTGCTCTAGTTTTAGTTAAACTTCCATTAGAAAAAATTTATTTGTTATGCTTCATAGCGACATCACGCAAACTTCAGTAGCCATTTTCCAGTTCTGCACAGCAGAGAGATCGCATGCTGTTTACTCCGGATTCCAGTGTTGTTGTGTAAAGCCCCAGAGAAGCTTTGCTTGTAAGTTTATTTCATATAATTGTAATGTTATATACTTTGTGTCTGTATCTTTTTAAGATGGGTATATTAGACGTACGTTAGCGGTTCTACGTGCTTTGTACGGACATTTCAAAGGATCGCCATGTGATCTCGTAACAATTACTGTGATTTAACGATGTTAATGTAAATATTGTGTAAGTAGTAATTGTATTTTGGTTATTTATATTTAAATAAGCATTTTTGTATTTCTTTTCAGTTTCACAAAATAATGTAACATTGAGAGAAACAACGTGATTGCACTCAAGTAAAGAAGATAATTGACATCCTCTGAGTGGTCATTGAAGCCTCTTCATCACGTTATATAGTGTTTAGCTATCTGTATATGCATGCCCAACGCACACGCATGCAGAGGACAGAATATCAACTGTACATCTGTTGTAAACAAATCTTATTGTTAAATCATGGCATAGCCAGAGGTTATTATGAATATGTGGAAATTAAATTAATTCAATGCAATGAGATGTCTTTTGGCTCTTACAACCAGGCAATGCTATCCTTGAGCATCCCAGCGTATGTCTCATTTATCGTGTTCTTTCTTCCAGCCAAAATAAAAATTCAAGTGTGCATATCATTAATAGATTGCTCTCACAAAACAAGTTCATGTGCATGCATTTCTCTGAGGTCACCTCCAGATACCTCTCAAAGTTATTACTTTGGGGTCACATGTCATAATCAACTGTCTGCCGGTAGAACAGCAAGGAGGGCAAATTATTCAATTTATGTAGAGGGGTTAGCTATACGACTTAAAACAACATGGCTTTGCATTTAGTGTAATGTGTAGGGCAGGATCTTTGCTGCCCTACAGCTGAATGGCCCTGGGACAGAATCTTTGGAAATAGATTTGAGTAGTTCAGCAGCTACATACACATATCAGAGAAGGTTATCTGGTCAAATCTATGGATTGGTGAATCCATGCAGAGAGTTTCACGTTGATGTTGCACATACATTTAAATTGCTGGAAAGGTTGTGATGTGTTTGCAATTGAAGCATATCAGAAAAACAGAGGTGAAGATGTGCAATATTTCTTTGGGCAATTGAACTTGTTATTGAACTTCAGCAATTTGCAAAAAGAAAGGCTGTTCAAAAAAGTCCTGGACTGCAAAGAAAGAACCCAACATTTTGTCTTGTTTTCCATTACAAAATCTAAACTCCTTATAACCAGCTAAATGTATTTACAGTAAATGCAAAATTGTAGATGATAATAGGACTTGTTTTCAGAGAATATTTGAAGCTATTTTTCTTACCCCATTGACACTTAAAACAAGATAAAACTATTAAATAACAGGGTAAGAACAATAAACTTAATTTAAGATATATTATCTGAAAGATGTCTAATTATTATACAAATTTGCTGGTCAAGTACAAGTACTGTATTTTGTTTTAAAGATATGTAGATATTGTAACTCAAGGGCATAGATTCCAGATAAGCAATCACTATAAAAATACCTCTTCCAAATGAAAAGCACATATATCAAATAGATGTCTGGATGATGTACGTGTGCTATCTGGGTAAAAATATGATTTTCATTTTTTTATTTTTTTTTTTGCCCTATGGATTTTTAGGGAAAAACTTCTACAGTGTTTCATATAGTCAACAGCTTAAAACAACAACAACAATATATTGTTGTTTAATTCACCATTCCATCTCCAACCTCATCACAGAGTAAACAAGGTCTTAAATAGACAGTATTCAAACCTCCATAGGCTTTGATGATCCATAAGGGTATTAAATAAAGTAACATATTATTTATTCATTATTTATTTACATAGAGGTTCTGACAAAACGTTCCCTGCTTCAATCTATGCTGCAAAAATGCAATAAAGTTGTGAATCAAATATATTAATTTAAAATGTCCTAAGTTCACAAGAGGGTGCAAGACATAGATTATAAACCAAACAGCACCTTGTGAAAAAAAAGAAAGATATCCTGTTAAAAAACTGCATAATAAATAATACTAAATGAAATTGCACAAATGAGCAAATATGCAGAAAGTTGTTTTTTATTAATACTAACAGTTTAAATAAAACAATAGTTTTAAAAATAGTTTTAGTCATTTCTATCCAAGGATTTTTTGCGAAAAAACTTTAGACCATCAAAATAAAGCAAAAATTATTGCTAAAAGTGAAGAGATAATATTTTTCTGTTTAATTCTAGCGCATAACCGTCTGGGTTACTATTGTAACCCCTGTTCCCTGATGATGGGAATGGGTATAAAAGGAGGGAATCATGCATCTGTCCATTCAGGTTTTGCACTGAAGAGCCGAGAATGAGGTTCGGCCATTACAGTGTCTCGGTACAGCGTCGTGGCTGGGGGAACGCAATGTCTCGTTCCCTCATCAGGGAATTGGGGTTACAATAGTAACTCAGACATTCCCCTTCTGTCGCTCACTCGACATTGTGTCAAATGAAGTGACACTTGGCGTCCCTATTCAATCACACCATGCACTGAAATGTATACGTGAACTGCTGATGCAGGCGCGGGCAGGCAGTTGCATGACAAAGCAGTAGACTGCATCAGACTGCACGTACCCTTCCCCAACACCCCATAAAAATGTCATAAACTTTTTTTCCCAACATCCCCGTAGGGACAATCAATGTACCAAGCATGGGAGCAGGCTGTGCCAGCCATGCCTTTTCTCTCTCTATTTTTCTTGCATAGAGTTAAAGCGGCTGGGGCCATTTAACGCAATAACATGCATCAGGGAAGGTGTTCTTTTCCAACTCCTATTCTTTCAGGGAGAAAAGACCCCATGGAGACAAAATCCTGCCCAGGCTGGGGGAGGTTAAATGTGGTGAATACGTCAAATGGGTTTTCAGGCCACAAACACAGCAAAAGGGGGGGCAGAGGGGACTGCCCAAGCGAGACGTGGGTCCACCAAGAGGGGGACCGTACCACGGAAAATACACACGGGGGATTAATCCGTGATGGCCAAACCGGCCAAAGGATGCTATGTGCAAGTGGAACACCTGGTCAGCCGTTCAAAGCGATGGTGTCGACGACCCAGTGGACTAGCAATCTGTTTGGAGACAGAGTTCTCTTTCTGCTGTCCATCAAAACAGACAAAGAGCTGCTCAGAACATCTAAAGCTCTGTGTTCGGTCCACATAGGTAAGCTAAGCACGCACTGGACACAGCAACAAAAAGGCTGGGTCTACCTCCTCCTGGGGCATCACTTGCAGGTTCATTACCTGGTCCCTGAAGGGGGTTGTAGGAACCTTGGGCACGTAGGATGACATGGGCATCTGCCGGATCGAACTCCAGGCATTTGTCGCAGACAGAGAATTCTTGCAGATCCCTAACCCTCTTGATGGAAGTGAGCACGATCAGGAGGGCCATCTTCAAGGAGAGGGCTCTGAGCTCGACTGATTCTAGCGGCTCGAAGGGGGGTCTCTGGAGGCCTGAAAGGACCACGGAGAGATCCCATGAGGGGAACAGGCATAGCCTGGGAGGGTTCAGCCTCCGGGTGCCTCTAAGGAACCTGATGATCAGGTCGTGCTTCCCTAAGGAGTTACCATACACTGCATTGTGGTGAGCCGATATAGCGGCTACATAATGATTCAAGCCTCTCCTGCAGAAATGAGAGCACTGACCCGACTGCACATCTCTGCGGGTCATCAGATTGGGAAGAACACCAATTCGTGAATAAACGCCACTTCAGTGTGTAAAGCTGCCTGGTAAAGGTCCTTCCTCAGGGGAATTCGCCAAGGAGGTGCTGTCGCAAGGAGCGTGAGATCCGAGAACCAAGTCTGCATAGGCCAATAGGGGCCACTAGAGTTCCTCATCCTCCCTGACCTGTAACTAGGCTCACTGGGCAAAATGCATACTTGCGCAGCCCCTGGGACCAGCTGTGTGCCAGCACATTTCTCCCGAGGGACAGGGAGTACCAGAGCCTGCAGTGTGAGGTCTCTTGGGAAGCGAACAGGTCTAGCTGGGCTTTGACGAACCGCTCCCATATCAGCTGGACCACCTTTGGGTGGAGCCTCCACTCTCCACTGAGCATGCCCTGTTGCAACAGCGCATCCGCTGCTGTGTTGAGGCTGCCTGGGATATGAGTGGCGTGCAGCAACCTGAGTGGCGGGAGAGTTGCGACATGTGACGAGAGCACACACCGCTTGTTGATTTATGTACGCTATCATGGTGCTGCATGGTGGTAGCAGGAGAAACCTCTGCAGGGTGAAATTACAGCCAGCAACTCTAGGCAGTTGATGTGCCCATTTGTAGGCATCTGTGGTGACCACACTGTGTTGGGACACCTGCTGTAAGGGTCCACAGAAAACAGTGGTCTGTCCAGGGGTTGAAAGTCTGGCGGCAGTTGGTAATGAACACACAAAATGTGCCATGGCACCATACCCATCTTGGGACTCGAGTCTGAAGCCAGTACTGAGGCGGTCTCATATGCATCAACCCCAGTGGTGCGACCACCGTGGAGGATACCATATGCCCCAGGAGCAACTGAAATTGTTTTAGATTAACCTAGTTTGAACAGGGTGAGGCATTTCAGCCCTGAATGCGTGCGCTCCTAGGTGAGACGTGCTGTCATTGAGACTGAGTTTGAAAAGAGATGCTCTGAATCGGGCAAAGCTTGCTCTTTTCCCAGTTGACCTGAAGTCCTAGAAGGCTGAGTTGCCTGAGCATGCGAGTATGCAGATGCCCACTTCCCTTAGCGGGGCAAGGGCTGCCTCTGCGACCTTCATAGAGAAGCGAGGGGACAGGCCGAAGGGGAGGACCTTGTACAGATAATCTTGACGGTCAAACATGAACCGTAGGAAGGATCGATTTCAAGGCAAGATATAGATGTGGACATACGCGTCCTTCAGGTCTACCGCTGTGAACCAATCCTGATGCCGGACGCATGTTAAAATATGTTTTTGCATGAGCATCTTCAATGGGAATTTGTGCAAGGCCTGGATGAGAACTCGCAGGTTCAGGATCGGTCGCAAGCCAACGACTTTTTTGGGTACGATGAAGTAAGGGCTGTAGAAACCCTTCTTCATCTTTGAGTAAAAGCGTCATGATTTCTGCACGTAGGGTGCTGGTGTTTTCGTCGTGCACCGAGGTGAAGCGGATACCGCCGAAAGGGCCTGGCGAGCTGAATCTCATAGCCGAGTCAGATGGTCCTGGCCAACCAAAGTGATGGGTTGGGAAGTGAAAGCCACGCGTCCCAGCTCCGTGCGAGGGGCATCAAGGGGATGATTTTTTTGATGTACCTGGTCGGGGCTTTGCAGCGGGGCAGAGCAGCTAGTGTTGCGTCAGGAGGCAAAAGCACGTCCCGAGGCTTTGGTGCTGAGAAAGGACTCAAAGCACTTACCTCGATCCGCGATCCGCACACCCGGCAGGGGGCGGGTTAGAGACTGAGGAGGAGGCCCTGTATAGGCATCCTCTGGACTTGTCAGAACCGGCTGGCTGGGGGAGAGCAGTCGTGGGTCCGGAGGCGAGGGGTCTGCGTCCGGGGTGCCAGGACTGCTGGTGTTTGGCGCCGGGTTGCAGTGAGAATGGCAATTGCAGGCCAAATGACCCAGGGAATGAGGAAATAGCTCTTTTATTGAGAATGTGGGTACCAGAGCCCGAAGGGGGTGTGGTAAAAAAAATAATAGGTAAATGAGGATTCTCCTCCCGGCCCACCACCGGGGGACTGAGTGGTCTGCTCACCAGCTCCGGAGCAAACATCTTGTTCCCTGGGTCGTCTGTCGCAGCGGCGAATTTGTAATCCTGCATGGCAGGTCCGAGGGAGTAGTCAGACTGGCTGTGAGGCGAGCCGCTCTCACCTTGAGCCCGAACAGAAGTCAACGAGCGTGCCAGATGGTGGGTGGTTCTTGGGGATTTACCCCACGAAACGAAGCCTGCTGCCCTCCCCAAATAGCCTCCATTGCCAGCTGGGTCATCCTCAATCCTGTGGGAAGTAGGAGTGACGCGGGGGGTGGCTGGAGTGGCGTTCCTTTTCAGGAAGGAAAGCCGCAACGTTGCCATGGTCAAGTTCTCGCAGTGAGAACAAGAACCATCCTCAAACGCCACCTCAGTGTGATTGCGCCCAGACACACGAGGCAGCGTCTGTGACTGTCAGGAGCAGAGATGTATCGACCACATCCAGTAACTACACAGAGGCGGAAGGGCATCTTTAAAAAGACGCGTCCTGAAAAGCACACTGTGTATGCTATTTTATAGAAATTATACTCTTTTGTGAGAGAATACACTCTTTCAGAAGGGCTGTTGAAGCACCCAGGGGCAAAGGCTGCAGTGGTGTGCAGAGAAGAAGAAGGCCTCTGATACGCGCTGTAGATCCAACAGCAAACACTCTGCAGAGGTGAGTAGAACAGAAGTGATCTCAGCTCGCTGATCGCACAACAGCTCGGCTCCGAAGAAAAAATCTGAATGGACAGAAGTACGATTCCCTCCTTTTATACCCATATGTACGGGGGAGGGACATGCAAATTCTGTCTGCCAATTTCTCATTGTTTTTTTTTTTCTCATTTAACTCAAGGTAGCAAGGAGACTTTTGAGTATCACCTTGGTAACTGCCTATGAACCAAATGAGCTCACCCTAACAACCAAGTGTTTAAACACATATCTCTGCACCAGAACATCGTAGAGACTTCCAGCTTGGGTCATTTGTCTCTAGCTAGCAAAGAGCCTTGTTAGTATCACCCTAGCAACTTACTAGCAACCAGATGGGGTCAACCTAGCAACCGAGGAGCAAAACATATTTCAGCACAAGAACATAATAGACATTACCAGGTTGGTTCATTTGATTCAGGGTTGCAAGGACATTTTTAAGTATCACACTGGTAGCTGCCTAACAACCATATGGGTTACCCTAGCAACTGAGTAGCAAAAAAATATCTCTGCACCAGAACATCGTAAAGACTTCCGGGTTGGATCATTTGAATTAGGCTAGCAAGGAGCCTTGTTCGTATCACCCTGGTAACTGCTCAGCCACCAAATTCAAAATCTTTGCTTAGCAAACAACATGCTAGCAACATGCTAAAACATGTTAGCAATGCCTAGCTAAGCATTCTATCTATCAATACACTTTCAGAATAGGCTTTTTAAGGAAGCACGTGACGCGTTAATGGTGGTGCAGCTTTGAAAAGACGTTCTCCACACCACTCACATTTTTTCAGGTGTTTGAAGGAAAACCAAATGCTAACTTACGTGAAATCATCGAAAATGTCGACTCAGGCCACACTTGTTCATACTCGGGAGGACGCTACCTCTCCAATCAAGAAGAAATTTAGGGAGTCCTCCAACACTATCTCCCGAGCTGATTTGGATGGCGCCATTTTGGCCGGAGTGAAACAAGCCTTGAGCGAACAAAAGACTGATTTAGACAGAATTGTCACTGTCGCTATCAAATCTGCTATAGATGATGTGCTGACGCCTCAGATTCTAGATCTGAAATGTGAAATTGAAAATACCAATAAAGCAGTCGCCACCGTAACTGGGAAGATCGAGCAAGTTGGAAAATCGGTATCTTTGCTCCAATCCAGATACGACACTATACAGGCGGCTGTTCGTAAAGACAGGGATCAGATCAGCGATCTGAAATCTAAATTTGACGACATCACAATAAAGATCGCTGACATAGAAGACCGCAGTAGAAGATCCAATGTACGGTTAGTCGGCCTCAGAGAAGGCGCTGAGGGAGATGACTGCATCGCCTTTTTAAAGGCGAACCTGCCCAAATGGATACCTTCCATCGCGAACAGAGAAATTAAAATCGAACGCGCACATCGCATCTGCCATTCTCAATGGAGCGAGGGCCGCATACCCAGTCAAGTTCGGCAGCGAACCCCTTCATTTCTTTCCGGATTATAGCGCAGACACTACAAAGAAAAGGAAGGCTTTCACTGAGGTGCGTAAGAAGATGGATACATTCGGAATTCAATCGTTTCTCCTCTTCCCGGCTACACTTAAGGTCATTCATGCAGGGAGACAAAACCTCTTCCGTTCGCCGTTGGAGGCCGAGCAGTATCTTCTGTCTTCACGGCCTGGGAACGACATCGCTATAGCTTCCGCGGGACTGCCTCCTCAACTGGACCGCTGTGCTGACATGGATATCGTGGAGCAACTCGTAAATCAGTAGAGAAAAAACTACTTAGCGAGTATATTGTATATGCTTTTATAAGCAACTTATCTTACTTTTCTTATTTGCTAATTGGTTTTTATATATAGGCAGAATAGGTTTTGGACATTATTGGTTACTGAGGTAGGTCCCCCTGTATTTTGTTTTTCTAGGCTTCAAAATCTCTGAGCAGGGTGAGATTTTATATAGGAATTTATTTTGTGATTTATTTTTACACAATTTGTATTACAATCTTGATTCCTTCCCTATTCTATAAGATATTTCCTTAGTAGTGGTTGGGGTCACACCGCAATTGTGCAGTCACAGCTCTTGTAAACTGTAGCCCTACGCTAGCCAGGGGATCCGTTACGTCCTCGCGGCTGGCAAAATGTATGTACATAGTTCCGTTCATGTTCGTATGTGTTTTGTTTGCTGCAGCAACTAATTTTAACGTACAATTTTTTCCAAATGGTTTTCGAGGCCTGGGCTTTTCTACACTTCATTTGTCGTTTTACCTCCACACTATATGTCTGCTTTTAATATTCTAAGTTGGAATGTAAGGGGTTTAAACTCACCAATAAAGCGCACTCGTTGTTTGGAATTTTTGCGACGGAAAGATGTATCCATTGCGCTACTCCAAGAAACCCATTTAAAAGACGGAGATGTTCATCGCTTTCAAAATAAATATTATAAGATGTTGGCATGCTCATGTGCGCTTAACAAATCTAAAGGTGTCTTAATCCTGTATAAGAGATCACTAAGTTTATCTGTGGATTCAATGGGGAAAGATGATTGTGGGCGGTTCGTATATGTTGCCACTAGAATTAATCATACTAAAATCCTTTTAACATCTATATATGCACCGAACGTATGTGACCACCAATTTATGGATAATATTTCTGGAACTTTGATTAGTTTCAGTGATTATCAGATTATTTTATGTGCGGATTTCAATGCTTGTGTCCACCCTGAGTTAGACCGCTCCTCTACTGACTCTGTCTCAACGCCCTCGTCAGTAGCTCTTAATAGCTTAATCGCAGAGCTTAATCTTGTAGACTCATGGCGTATTAAAAATGGTAATTCTAAAGTTTACACATTCTATTCTATTCACAAGTCGTTTTCTAGGATCGATTATATTCTGGTTGATCCCTCTTTAGTCCAATACATCAGTACTATCGATATTTTGCCTATTTTGATCTCGGATCATTCACCGGTTATCTGTAATATCACTATAGGTGCTAAAATCTCTAAAGTCAATAGATGGCGCTTTAATACTACATTATTATACGAGATCAACTTAGACAAGAATTAATGATTTTTTTGGAAATTAATTCCCACTGCCATAATCCACAGACGTTGTGGGAAGTTACAAAATGTTTTTTAAGGGGTAATTGCATTTCATATTCTGCCAAAGTCAAGGCCTCTAGGAATAAACGGTTTGAGGAGCTAGAAAAAAAAGATTAATGATCTTCTAGATCGTCAACAGGTTTGTGCTTTTTCTGATAAGCTTAATAAGGAGCTATCTTTATTGAAAGCAGAATATACTTCTCTATCTATATCAAAAGCTGAGTTTATCATTCATAGAACAAAGCAAAAATACTATTTTAATGCAGTTAGGCCTAGCAGATTGCTCGCACTGAAACTCAAAGAGTGCGAATCTAAAGCCAGCATTGATGTTATTAAAACTGACTCTGGTGGAATTACTACGGTCCCAAAAGCTGTTAATGATGAGTTTAGATCATTCTACTCTACGTTGTATTCTTCTGAGGTCTGCTTCGACAGAGGAGAATGTAGTGATTTTCTCAGTCACCTGAATCTTCCCACTTTACCAATATCTGCTCAGGAATTATTGGATGCTCCTATAACACTGGAGGAACTCCACAATGCAGCTAAATTGTTGCAGAAAGGTAAATCTCCCAGCCCTGATGGAATTCCTCCGGAGTTCTATCTAGCTATCTGGGATATTGTGGGCCCCCTAATTCTGAAATCCATGAATTATGCCATTGATCATGGTACAATTCATAGAGATCAAAATGTTGCCATCATTACCCTGTTGCTTAAAAAAGACAAAGACCCACTAAGTTGTTCTAGTTATCGTCCAATATCTCTGATATCAGCCGACGTTAAGATCCTAGCCAAAGCATTGGTTTTAAGATTGGAACCATATATTGATAATCTGATTCATTATGACCAGACTGGCTTCTTGAAGGGCCGTTTAGCATCGGATAACATGCGCCGACTATTACACATTATTGATTACGCTCAGACCACTAATGCTACTTCTGCCATTTTTTCCTTGGACGCTCTCAAAGCATTTGATAGGCTTGAATGGGATTATCTGTGGGCTGTTCTGGAGCGTTTTGGATTTGGTACCAAGTTCCTAAATATTATACGACTGTTATATAAATGTCCTTCTGCTTCTGTATCAACAGGTTTCTATCAATCACAACCTTTCTCACTTCATAGAGGTTGTCGGCAAGGCTGTCCCCTGTCACCAATTTTATTTGCACTCTCACTAGAGCCTCTCGCACAAGCTCTCAGACAAAGCCAAACAGTAACACCTATAACTATTAATAACTCACATCACCACATCTCATTATATGCCGATGACATTATGCTCTATCTTTCAGACTTAAATACCTCTCTACCAGAAGCTTTACGTTTGTTCAACTCCTTTAGCACTATGTCTGGTTATAAAATAAATTGGGATAAGTCATCCTTAATGGCACTTAATAGCATTACTAAAGCAGTATCTCTACCTAGTGGCCTTGTCTTTGCTAATTCATGCACCTATCTTGGTATTAAAATTGCTGATTCTGTGTCTAGGATTGCTCAGACAAATTTTTCTGAAATCAGTCAGGAAATTAAGCAGGACATACAGAGGTGGGACAACGTTAAAATGTCAATGCAAGTTAGAATTAGCACGGTTAAAATGAACATTTTACCCAGAGTTAACTTTTTATTTTTCATGCTCCCGTGTTTTCCTCCCCCAAAATTTTTCAAAGAAATGAATTCATTAATCTCTAAATTCATCTGGGGTGGTAAGCGTCCTAGAGTCAGCCTTTCAGTATTACAGCGTGCAAAAGTGCATGGTGGTCTTGCACTTCCTAATTTAATGCTTTACTACTTTGCTTTCCAAATTAGGGCCATGCGTGTCTGGGTGGACACTCACTCCAAAGTACCCTGGAGAAGCATTGAGTCTGACCGTGTTCTTCCCCATAGACTTAAAGATCTGCCTTTTACTGGTGTAGGCTCAAGAAGTTTACATCAGAAGTTTGGAAATATTATTTCAGTCACTTTAAAAGCGTGGTTCAATGCAGAAAAGATTACAGGGCACGATAAAAAAATCTCACGTCAGTCTCCTCTCTGGAACAATGCCCGCCTATTATCTGGTAAGCAACCTTTCATTTACCCTTCCTGGTCTTTAAAAGGTGTGTTCACATTTGGTGATATATTCAATGGCAGTGGATTGCGTGCATTCCAAGATATTCAAGCAGATTATTCTTTGCCAGGTACCTCCTTTTTTATGTACTTGAAGTTGAGATCTGCAATGAAAGCATACGGGGTACCTTGGAATTCCAGCCTAGATGATCACCCATTGTTAAAGTGGTTCAAAAATACTGGGAAAATTCAGGGCACAGTCTCCTTGATTTATAAACGACTACTTGAGTGTTCATATAAAACACTGAAGGTATTAGCTGTGTGGGAGAGAGTACTCTCATGGTTGGGCTATAGCCCTGACTGGAATACAGTTTGGTCAAATCTCTGTCTTACCTCCAAAAACCCCTCGCACATTCTTATTCATTTCAAAACTGTACACAAAATGTATTGTACCCCATACAAGCGATACTTGATGAAACTCTCTTTAAATCCTAATTGCAGTCTGTGCAACAATAACTCTAAAGGTACTTTTTTGCATATGTTTTGGGACTGTTCAGTTATATCCAACTTTTGGAAACATGTAGTTCAAGTACTAAAACATATCACAAAGTTGCAGTTTGACCCCGACCCTTGTCTTATGTTGCTGAATGATGATTCTTCATACAACTTTACGTTAGTTCAGAGAAGATTGTTAATGTCTGGTTTCACCGCTGCTAAAAAAAACAATTATACAGCAATGGTTCACTCCTGACATGGATCTTAGAAGATTCTGGCTGCTGTCTTTTCATTATATTGCTTGTTTAGAACGCAGCACTGCAAGGATTAATGGGGCTAGAATACAAACGGTCACTTATTGGAGTAGTACAGCCCAAGCTCTAAAAGAATTGTTTTAAACTGATGATGCTTTATTCTGTGCTGTAGTTGGTTGCCGGGGTTTATTTGTATGTTCCTTTTAAGTTACCCCTCCTTGTGTCCTTTGTGTGTTTGTGTCTTTTTCTTTTATTGGTATTCATGCTGTCATCCGACATTTGTTAGGTTGTTATTTCAAATAAATAAAAAAACAATCACAAAAAAAAAAAAAAAGAAAAAAGAAAAAAAAAGAATAGGCTTTTTAAGCCAACTTAAAGTTTGTCCTGATGAACTTTACTTCTCTAGTTGTAATTAATGTAGCTATTCATTTTTATACAAAATGGTAAATTAAGACATTGCCAACTCTTCATCATATTAAGGACAGTTGGTGACTTTTTTATGAGAGAGCAGACAGAAATGCTAAGAATTATTCACAAATCATTCACTCAATTCTGAATCTCAGAAGTAAAGATTTTTAAATAATTGTAGGTCATCACTATTCAGAATTTAACCATTCAGTCATTCTTTTGAAATAAAAAAAAATAGAACATAGTCACGATAGTGCCATATTTTATTTTTGACGTGAATGAAAACGAGGCTGTAAGGGATAGTCTCTCAATGGCATGTACTTTATCAAACCTTCATAAAAGGCCCTTAAAGGAATGTCCCGAGTTCAATTCAAGTTAAGCTCAATCGACAGCATTTGTGGCATATTATTGATTACCACAAAAATAAATTTTGAGTTGCCCCTCCTTTTCTTAAAAAACTATTTGGTTTACAGTTTACTTCAATGGAAGTAAATGTCGGTCAATTTGCTAATGCTAAAATACTTACTTTTTCAACAGTATAGCCACAAGACAAAAACAACATGAATGTAAACATGATTTTAGTGTGATACAATCACTTACTAACCTTTCTGTGTAAAGTTATAGCCAATATTACAACTTTGTTTCCGTGGCGATGTAGTCAACAAACTCTAAAATTACTGTAAAATAACAAATTTTAACAGAAGAATTAAGGTAAGTTTCACATTTCTGTGTTTAAACCCTCCATATATTGGCCACATTCACTTTCATTGGCCACATCCACTTCCATTGTGTGTGCCTCACTGTAACCTAGATTTTTGCTTATTTTAAAGTAAAGGAGGGGTGATGTGATGATCAATATTATGCCACAAATGCTGTCAAATATTTGACAGCATGTAAACTTGTATTGAACCCTGAAAATTCCTTTAAATAATATCTAATTTTCCACAACTCATATTTTCTGAACATTCTTGTAAAGATGTTTTTTGCAACGTTCTGTCAGTGGAACAAGCCATAACACTTTAAATAGCAGTATTACTCATTGAAATGTCTGAAAGTCTATCTCTCACAGTCTTTTTGTCATTCCCATCATATTTTTGTTTTTGTTTTTTTGATTGTGCTACTGTGAACAAGGTCCATAAGCCTACAGTATATAACAGACATTGGTAAATTAAATCTGTTTATACAAAATCTCACTGGCCACATTTTCACCTATGTGGAGGGTATTGATGACCTCATGGATAGAGTCTTATTACATTTATGATTAATACACACAATATACAACCCCCTACATACTGAATGAGTGATTCCACAGGCAGGGTCCTGTGAGAGTAATCCTAATGATATTTTAGGCAAGTGTGTTACTATGAGTGGGATTTAAAGCCCTAATTTAAGTGAACAATAAGTCATTTGCAATATGAATGTCAAATTACTCAAATCCCTTCCGAGCCTTATACATTCAAAACAAGAATCATCAATGCCTGTTATTCAGCATTTCAGGGCGATATTTTGTAGGCATTTCTCATAATTCTCCACAACTCATAGTGTAATCTAAATTATGCTCATTGCTCACTTAATCACTTTCTATTCTTGGATGGCATATTGGACGACGCATTTTGACACAGTGGGCAGAAAATGCAGATTAGAATCTTTTGAGGGTTGCCCATTTCAATCCATAGTTAGGGATAATCTGGGTGGATGGGGTTGAGGACAGCCTGCATATGTAGATAAGAGAGGGAGAAGCATTACTGCATTCTCATTGTTGCTTCCAGATAAAGCTGAACCTAAAGATGTAGCTTTTGGCAAGGAGTGAAAGGGACTTGCTAAAAGCAGATATTTTAATTGAAAACAGCACTGTGTTTATCAAGTTGAATTGTTAGGTACTTGACAAACCCTTTAATTATTTATTTTAATTTTAACTGTCTTTTACAGCAAGTTTTGTTCTACATCTGAAAAAAGGGAGCAAGCACTTTCAGTGCTATTGTACATTTGGCTTTTAAAGTCATGTCATTCAGGGGAGGAGTACTTTCTCTGTTGTTATCAGAAAATTAGAAATGAAGGCTTGTGTGGGAGTCACAGATAAAGCAGTGGAGAACCTCAACAAGCATAATACCAAGTCTAGATGAATTTAAATACTTGCAGCATCAATAGTGTGCACTGTAAGCAGTGACATGGGTCTATTTACTGTTAGAATTCATGTATATCCAAAGAAATAAATATTTGAGCAGTTAATTTAGGGACTTAGGAGAGCATATACAAAAGGAGCTTTTGATTGTGCTAAATCATAATGAAATGTGTTCAAGAGAATAATGAAGAATCTTATTTCATGGGACTTGGGGAAGGCAGTTGTTTTTTGTTTTTTTTTTGCAATAGCAATTCCCAATTAGTAATTAGTTCATTCTAATTCTACTTAACACATGTGATTAGACAATCAGTTTCATTTTATGTTTAAGATAAAATTCATAAAAGAAAAGTGCATAGGGCGTACTTGTTAAGAAAGTAAACATGATTATAATCATAACATTTTACCATAAGGTTACAATCATTAACAATAGTTAATGCATTAGGTATCATGAACAAACACTGATGCAGAAATGCATTTTTTTGCATGTGTCCAAAATCAAGATTGGTTAGCGGCGGTAGACCTGAAGGACATGTTTTTCCACGTCTCAGTTCTACCTCGACACAGACCCTTCCTACAGTTTGCCTTCGAGGTCCGGGCATATCAGTACAAGGTCCTCCCCTTCGGTCAGTCTCTGTCGCCTCACATCTTCATGAAAGTCGCGGTGAAAGCCCTTGCCCCATTTAGGGAAGTGAGCATTGGCACCTGCAACTACCTTGACGACTGGCTGATTCTAGCTCATTCTTGAGATTTGTTGTGTGCGCACAGGGACCTAGTGCTCGAGCACCTCATTCGGTTGGGACTTTCTGTCAATTGAGAAAAGAGCAAGCTCTCCCCGGTTCAGAGTATCTCTTTTCTCGGGATGGAGTTAGACTGAGTCTCAATGATAGCATGCCTCATGAGCGAGTGTGCGCAGTCAGTGTTGAACTGCCTGAAGTCATTCAGGCGGAGTACGGTGGTCCCACTGAAACTGGGGCATATGACATCCTTGGCAGCCACTGCGCTTCTCGAGTTGATGCATATGAGACCACTCCAGCATTGGCTTCAAACTCGAGTCACAAGATGGGCATGGCACTGTGGCACACATCGCATGGTCATCACACGCCACTTCTTCAGCTCTTGGACAGATCTTGCATTTTTACGGGCAGGGGTTCCCTTACAGAAAGTGTCCAGGTTGTGTTGTGGTTACGACAGATACCTCCAAGCTAGGCTAGCTCCTTTACAGGACAGCGACTGTGTTGGCATATCAACTGCCTCATGTTGTTGGTGGTATTGCTCGCCCTGCAGAGGCTTTTGCCATTGATCCAAAGCACGTGCTGGTCTGGACGGACAACTCGCCCGCTATCTCCTCCTCTGGAGTCTATGGCGACTCAGGTCACTGCAGACCTCTCACATCCCAGGCAACCTCAACCGTACAGCAGACACACTGACATGGCAGGTGATACTCAGGGGAGACTGGAGACTCCACCACCAGGTGGTCTAGCTGATTTGGATTCGTCCCACTGCCTGCTCTTCTATTCTCTGACAGGGGCTACCCTCGTCCCCTCGTGTGTTCCCAGTGAGCCAGCTTGCATAGATTTTATGCAAGGTCAGGGAGGATGAGGAACAGGTCACCCTCGTGGCACCATACTTGGCGCCATACTGGATCTCATATTCCTCGTGACAGTCTTTCCCTGGTAAGTTCCCCTGAGGCAGCACCTCCTCTCTCAGGAATGGGGCACCATATGGCACCCGAACCCAGACATCTGGAATCTCCATATCTGGCCCCTTGTTGGGACGTGGAAGATCTAAGTGGCCTACCACCACCGGTGGTAGACACGGACACTAAGGCCAGAGACTCCATGAGGCAGCCATATGCCTTGAAGTGGCGTTTGTTCGCAAGTTGGTGTTCTTTCTGAAGTGAAGACCCCCAGAGATGCACAGTGGGGTCAATGCTTTCCTTCCTGCAGGAGAGTCTGGAGGGGCAGCTATCCCCCTCCACCTTGAAGGTGCACGTAGATGCTATAGCAACACACAATGATGCAGTAGACGGTAAGTATTTGTGGAAGCACAACCTGATCATCAGTTTCCTGAAAGGCGCTAGGAGGCTGAATCCTCCTAGGCTATGCCTCTTTCCCTCACAGTGTCACTCCATGGTCCTCCTGGGCCTACAGAGAGCCATGTTTGAGCCCTTAGAGTCAGTTGAGCTAAAGAGCACTGTGAGTACTGAGTGTGGCATTCTCTTGAGCATTTGCCAATGGAATACCTTCATGAGATTTTATTATCTCTGGGTTGAGCTGGTTTCATCCTCTGCATTGTCAGGTACGAACAGGTAAGTTTACTGGACAGCTAGCCAGGTATATCGTTTGCAAACAGTGCCTTTCCCCTCTGTGAGGTGAAGACGTGCACTTTCTTTTCCCATGCGATTTCAAGAGACCGTTGCCCTCTGGCTGGCAAATTTGGTGGAGGAATTCGTAGCCGGACCCAGTACTTGTGTTAGCATTCACTGTATTGGGGTTGTGCGATCACAGGTAACCAGCATGATGTATTTCCCTATCGGTAGACCCGCATCTCCCTTGGGCAGAGCTCTCTTTGCATCCTCTCCCCGTGTTTGCAGAGCTCCTCCCTCTATTTTTATTGTTTTATATCAGGATACTTCACCACATTAAAGGACTGAAGCAACTACATCAGCAGCAAATAAATCTGATGAATCATATATAATAAATATGTGAAGTAAATAATATGAACAGCGATGGCTAGGATGGCTAAGGTTTCAATAACAATGCTTTCTACAAAGGGAGATATTGAAACCTTTTCAGGCTGCTTGTTGAGAAACAATGTAAGGAAGACAAGCATTTTGAATTTCATATTTATCACATAGTGGGGCATAAAATTGTCAATTATAAGAACATTGCTCTTTCTGCACTTTAATATAAAGAAACTTACAACCACTGCAAAATGTGTGGGTAACACTTTATTATAACTACACAATATAAAGTATTTGTAAAACATTAGTTTATAGTCAGTGCATTATTTATAAATTATTGTTCCTACATTAATAAGCTACACAAACAGTTTGTTATTCGTTTATATGCACTGTAGTAAACTTTTTATATATATATATATATATATATATATATATATATATATATATATATATATATATATGTTCATTTATAGGCAGTTTGATAATGTTTTTTTTAACATGAACAATGCGTGAATTCATAGTAAATGAAGAAATTATATATATATATATATATATATATATATATATATATATATATATATATAAAATTGGATTTAGATTTAAATGTAATATAATGTATTTGTTACTGTTTTAGTAACACTTACTATTAAAGCAATTATTAATTAATATATAGGTCGTAATTAAGCATTGACTAATTGCTAACTAAGCATTTTGCGTGACCTAATCAAGTAAGAGCTATGCCTAATTAAACATTTATTAATGATACATTAGCTACTCTGAAAACTTAGCCCTGAAATAACCATCTCCATCTCAATCACAAAGGCTAAAAGCAGACACTAAAGGTTTAAAAAAACAAAAAAAACAAACACAGTACAGGAATAATAGTGAGAGGAAAATCCACAGTTTATTAAAAGTAATCCTGTAATTGCTCAAACACCAAATTAGCATGTTCCATACTATTAAGCTTGAGCAGACTTGTTCCCATTATTGCTAAATCAAATTAATGTTTAATTCAGATTTACCAGTAGAACTACAGTAGATATTTTATTAAATGTAATCCGATTCCAGAAGTAAAGTCCAAATATCCCGCTACAGTCTCTGTGTGCGCGCTCTGGAAACAGCCAACACGTCAACACGTCACATAACAGTGATGAAATGGCAATAAAAAAAAAACACAAATAGGAAAGAGCGTGTAACATTACATTGTTGACTTTAAATTATATTTTGCCTTTTCAGTGCCTATTAAACTTCATTAGTGAAAATGTCCTTATTATGCTGCTGAAGCGTACTGTAACGATCCACACTGTCTTTTGTTTGTGTACCTTTTTATTTAAGTTTTTGGCACCTTTTATGTTCCATATTGTTCTTTGTTTATGCACTCTTATTTTGAAAGTCTTGTCATGTCCTGTTTTCCCTCCTTGTCTATGTGTCTGGTTTTCATTGGTTTATTGTTTGATTACTTTATTATCAGTTCTAGTTTTGTCATTGGTTTTAGTTAATTGCCTTATTATCTTGTTTTGAGTTCCGTTCTCCCATTGGCTTTTGTTTCCCCTTTGGTTTTGTATTTAGGCCCTCATGTTCACCTTGTCCTTTGTTGGTCGTTGTTTGATGTTCGGTCAATGTTGTATCTGAATCCTGCCTTAGTCCGTGTTCCTGCCTGTGCCCTCCTTGGAAGACTCCCCGTGTTAATATCCTGTGTTTATGTCTTTATTTTCCCCTCGTGTTTCATTTGTTCCTGTGTTTATACTTCCCTTACTTTGTGTAATATTCAATAAAGCTGTACCTGGATCCTTACTCCCTCGTCTGCCCACTTCGTTACACGTACAAGCGATGCCTTACAACTTTTCTCAGTGCTAGGCCGGATGGAACAATTATAGCAGGCCTAGTTTGTGGTTACTGAATAGGGCATGTATCTCAGGTACCAATCCTTGTAGTAAAAGGATACAAGCACAGTATTTAATGTAAAAATGTCTGCAGTATGAGAAAAATCTCCAAAGATTTGAATGCTGATCAACAAAGAATTCCGCTTTCAGGATTCAGGCCCGGAGGCATCCCCTTCAGGAAGACACGTTTGTTTCTCATAGAAAGCAATATTTATCCAAATCACCACTTTGTTGACAAATTTCAATGAGCAAAATTAGATATTCAATACATCAACAACTTTTATTACTTCAAAGAAAATGGAAATGTTTAAGTTAGCCGGTGATGCCAGAGAGAGAGAGAGAGAGAGAGTGAGAGAGACACACGCAGCAGTGTTCATGTGTCAGCGCTTTTGTTTATGTTTAGTCTTCGTCAGTGTTTTATTAAAAGACTGTTGATTGATATCTGGTTCCAGCTTCCTCCTTTCCCGAAGAATTAGAGGTCTTTTACACTGGTGCGTGCGTGCATCTCCCTCTCTCTCTCTCTCTATGCTCCTCCTTTTACCTCTCTTCCACTGATTGGGCAGCTCAGAGCTAGGTGTGCATCTGCTCAGCCCAGCCAAGCCCTCCTCCTCGTCACACCATGTTTAAAAGATTTTATTTTATTTTTTTATAAAAAATATGACTAATCAAATGAATTCATAAAGAGTTCATTAAATTAAAATATTTTATCAAATAAAGTGCTTCAATAACATTTTCACAGCTCAATCTATGGAGCTAAATCATGTCTTTAAAGCATAAAAGCAGGATGAATTGCTCTAATTAAAAAAATATTTGCATTATCAGTGTTTGCATTTAAATACATTGAATTTACAGTGTTTGCATTTTGGAAAGCTGAATTATAACATAGGTGTATTTTTAAGCATTGAATATTTAATTTGTAAACATTTCACAACTAATTTCTATATTACAAATTCAGTAATATATATTCACCTTCCAAAGTTAATTTCCAAAATATTCAGTTAATTTGAAAATACAATCTCGATTTTTCGACAAGTAAAATTCAGCATGTACTATTTCGCTTAACAAAATTCGCTTCCTCAAATTCAGTGGTTCAAATTTGGTTGGAAATTCAAACTTCCCCATCTGGGGTCTGCAGGAATAGCAGCAGATTACCAATGCACATTATTTACCTGATGTTATTCTCACCAGTATGTGGTGCAATATGATCGGATGTTGACTGCTGAAGACCAAAACTACAGGTAGAGAGATCAGCAGTGTACATTTGATTGTATGTTTTTAAAAATAGTTCATGGGAAAAAAATAGATATTGGGTGGGTGGCACATATGGGTGTGCATGAAACACACCTTTACACTGATTGGTCAACCCACGTAATCATCAGTTCCTCAATGCCATGCAACAGAATATTATCCACCACTGCTCAACTTTTTTTGCAACTACATATTGTAATGAAATTGGGGGATTTCTCATCATACTTGGATATTTATTTTTTTTACTTCAGAGTTCTTGGTAGCTCAGGTAATTCTGTATGCAGTATTTCTCCAATCCCCTCCCCCTTGCATGGACAGGAACTTGATAACATGTTTCCAATTTGGATTTGGGAAGCAAGAGTTGACAGGAAAGGAATAAAATTGAAAAGAGGAAAGTCGTAATGTGTGATTGACTTAGCTGTATAAGTCTCACAAGATGTGGGGATGTTTTCGGTCACTCGAAATGATGAAGATAGCAGGATAGGGGGATGAGCGCTCTGGCTGAATTTGTTTATGCTTGGACCCTCAGAGGCAGCGGAGCTATTTCTCCATGCAGTTATTCTTCAAGTGCACTTGTGTCCTAATTTCTGGTTTTAAGAATAAATACGTTTGACTTTTAAATTATTGAATTTGTAATATCTATCGGAATGAGTTTAACTAGACGCTGATATTTTCACTGTGTATAGTGGGTTATTTTTGATCACATACTCTCTCCAGGGCATTAGTTAAGATGATCGTAAAAGCTTAAGTTGCACACTTATCGGGGAAACCAAGCCATTGAATTGTTCTGCTCTCTCTAATTTTATTTGATCTACTATATAGATATTTTATGCATTATTATTAGCCTATTGTTATTATTATGAATAAGATCTATTATTATTATAATAATTATTATTTTTAAACAGATTAAGACACTGTGAGTAATGTGACAACTCAGTTTAATACTTATATATGCCATAATAAATAAATAAAATATGGTTTAATAACAGTGGAGATTAGAGTGAGAGTGTGCAATGAGAGAATCCTTCTCTCTCTCTCTTCATCCTCATCCTTTTCTTTTTTCCTCCAATGGCTGGTTCAAATCAGTTTGCATATAGTCTTTTACAAGGCAGTACCATGCTGCATAATGGCAGTAAGGCTACAAGTACACTTTAACCAGATGATTTATTCATATTTAAACAGGTCTATGAGTAGTTCAATTCTGTTGTCCATCATTTTATATCCTGTTACGTGTGCATTTGTTCAGTTTCCAAAAACAAGAGCAGGAGAAATTGAGAGGCGATCAAATAAAATGCCAAATATTCTTCCATTTTCCCGACAAGTAATGTGCGTGAGTCTTAAGATCGACTTGAAGAGAACTAGCTTAAAGATGTGGAACTTTGACACAGTAACATGTTTCTTGTAGAAACACTATGCCATGTGTCTAGACTATTCAATGGGCTGCGTTTCCCAAAAGCATCATGGTCATAAGTTCCGTCATTACAAACATAGTTTGTATGCTTTAGTGTTTTTCTCGAAACCGTAGTTCAAACGAACATTCGCAAACAGCATCACAAAGTTGTGTGGTTGAAACTACAGAACTTTACCTGTGGTAAGCTAGTTAGTTTGCTTTGTGGACATCATTTGATTTCCCTGAGGCGTCTATATATTTTATTCCATATACACTCACCTAAAGGATTATTAGGAACACCTGTTCAATTTCTCATTAATGCAATTATCTAATCAACCAATCACATGGCAGTTGCTTCAATGCATTTAGGGGTGTGGTCCTGGTCAAGACAATCTCCTGAACTCCAAACTGAATGTCAGAATGGGAAAGAAAGGTGATTTAAGCAATTTTGAGCGTGGCATGGTTGTTGGTGCCAGACGGGCCGGTCTGAGTATTTCACAATCTGCTCAGTTACTGGGATTTTCACGCACAACCATTTCTAGGGTTTACAAAGAATGGTGTGAAAAGGGAAAACATCCAGTATGCGGCAGTCCTGTGGGTGAAAATGCCTTGTTGATGCTAGAGGTCAGAGGAGAATGGGCCGACTGATTCAAGCTGATAGAAGAGCAATTTTGACTGAAATAACCACTCATTACAACCGAGGTATGCAGCAAAGCATTTGTGAAGCCACAACACGCACAACCTTGAGGCGGATGGGCTACAACAGCAGAAGACCCCACCGGGTACCACTCATCTCCACTACAAATAGGAAAAAGAGGCTACAATTTGCAAGAGCTCACCAAAATTGGACAGTTGAAGACTGGAAAAATGTTGCCTGGTCTGATGAGTCTCGATTTCTGTTGAGACATTCAGATGGTAGAGTCAGAATTTGGCGTAAACAGAATGAGAACATGGATCCATCATGCCTTGTTACCACTGTGCAGGCTGGTGGTGGTGGGATAATGGTGTGGGGGATGTTTTCTTGGCACACTTTAGGCCCCTTAGTGCCAATTGGGCATCGTTTAAATGCCACGGCCTACCTGAGCATTGTTTCTGACCATGTCCATCCCTTTATGGCCACCATGTACCCATCCTCTGATGGCTACTTCCAGCAGGATAATGCACCATGTCATAAAGCTTGAATCATTTCAAATTGGTTTCTTGAACATGACAATGAGTTCACTGTACTAAAATGGCCCCCACAGTCACCAGATCTCAACCCAATAGAGCATCTTTGGGATGTGGTGGAACGGGAGCTTCGTGCCCTGGATGTGCATCCCACAAATCTCCATCAACTGCAAGATGATATCCTATCAATATGGGCCAACATTTCTAAAGAATGCTTTCAGCACCTTGTTGAATCAATGCCACGTAGAATTAAGGCAGTTCTGAAGGCGAAAGGGGGTCAAACGCAGTATTAGTATGGTGTTCCAAATAATCCTTTAGGTGAGTGTATATATATACACATCAGTACTGCTGTGATGTGGCAGCAGGTAATCAAAGCAGTGCTGATTTAGGGTCATATAGCATGATTGCAAGTGTGATATTGCTTATATACAACAGTTCAATGAACAAGTACATTTTTTAAAAATTAGGAAAAAATTAGTACGGTCATAAAAAACGCATTTGTGCATGGAACTACTTTCTTACATGATGGATCAGAATCTGCCGTTGCTGGTTCAAACTAAATGATGCATCCAAGCCTGCATTAGTAATTCAAAAATGTAACTTTAGAAATAGTATCACGGCTTGTGCTGTTTCAAAAAGTTATTGGATAAACAAGGATGGATGTGTGTGTGTGTGTGTGTGTGGGTGTGTGTGTGTGTATGAGAGAGAGAGTGAGTGAGTGAGTGAGTGAGAGAGAGAGAGAGAGAGAGAGAGAGAGAGAGAGAGAGAGAGAGAGAGAGAGAGAGAGAGATGGAGCATTTGCAATCACCAGTTACCCCTCCCGAGCAGAGATGCTGTCAGCTTTCTGAAGATCAGCTTTCTCAGTGGAAAAATAGTATCCAAGCGGGGGTATTTCTCCCTATTTCATGGTAGCTGGTGCGCTAGAGTAGATCACTATAGAAGTTGCAACATTTTCCGCCATTTTAAACAGCACCCATTGTGTAATTAGTCGTTAATTAGCCATAATGAGCCATAATGCTGAAGTTGTTCATTTAAAGCAGTTTAAAGCTATTTCCTAGCTTTAGTAGTGTAGTAGTTTACAATCGATCACGAAGAGTGTATGTAAACACTAGCTGACGTGGATTCATATTACACACCAAAATTATCTTATGCCACCACCTGCTGGCTAACATATGTAATGTAAAAAAAAAAAAAGACAAACAGTAGCTCTTAACACATATGCACTGCTCTTACACATTAGTTAAGAATTACACAAACACAAGCAGAGTGATACACACACAGTGAAGCATCAGAGTGCTGATGGTGTCAGACCATCAGTGCTCGTGGAACATCTCTCGTCCAATCAGTTTCGAGGACTGGAACTAACTGTTGTTTATATATATATATATATATATATATATATATATATATATATCAGAATCAGCTTTATTGACAAGTATGCTTACACATACAAGGAATTTGTCTTGGTGACAGGAGCTTCCAGTGCACAACAACACAAAAAACAATACAAAAACAGCAGCAAGACATAGATAATAACAAAAAAAAATATTATACATATATGTACATACACACAGACACACATACACATACATAGTGCAAATCTAATACAAATCTGTTATATAAAGTACAAAAATACAATATGTTATGTACAGTGCAATGTGTGTAATGACATGAGGATATGTTAGATAATATAAATAGACTAAACTGTGTATTGCACATAATTATTGCTCAATAGGGCAGCTTTAACTGTTGATGAGATGGATAGCCTGAGGGAAAAAACTGTTATTGTGCCTGACGGTTCTGTTGCTCAGAGCTCTGAAGCGTCGGCCAGAAGGCAACAGTTTAACAAGGTAGTGGGCTAGGTGAGTGGGATGGAGTTAATGTGTGTATCCCACTTCAGGTCCTGTGAGATGGTAGTGCCCAGGAACCTGAATGACTCCACTGCTGCCACAGTGTTGTTTAGAATAGTGAGGGGGGTCAGTGTTGGGGTGTTCCTCCTAAAGTCCACAATCATCTCCACCGTTTTGAGCATGTTCAGCTCCAGGTTGTTATGATTGCACCAGTGAGCTAGTCGTTCAACCTCCTTTCTGTATGCAGACTCATCATCATCTCGGATGAGGCCGATGACAGTGGTGTTTTCTGCACACTTCAGGAGCTTGACATATGGGTCCTTGGTGGTGCAGTCATTGGTGTAGAGGGAGAAGAGTAGTGGGGAAAGCACACATCCCTGGGGGGCACCAGTGCTGATTGTACAGCTGCTGGAAGTGAATTTACCCTGTCTCACAAGCTGCTGCCTATCCATCAGAAAGCTGGTAATCCACTGGCAGATAGACATGGGAACAGGGAGTTGGTTTAAATTAAATTATAGAATAGCTGGGATGATGGTGTTGAAAGCCAAGCTGAAGTAGACAAAAAGGATCCTTGCGTATGTCCCCAGTCTCTCCAGATGTTGCAGGATATGATGCAATCCCATGTTGACTGCATCATCCACAGACCTGTTTGCACGATAAGCAAATTGAAGGGGATCTAGATAGGGTCCAGTGATGTCCGACGTGCACCCCGTCCCCAATCAGCGTGATGGGGCACGCAAGGGATATGCCGTCCACTTGAGAGGGTGGAGGAGTGATCGAGGAACACAAGATGGCGCATCAGAGAACCGGAGAGTGAGTTTTTTTTCTCTCTCTCCTCTCTCTTTCTCTGTCGTCTATTTAGTTTTTTGTTGTTGTTGTTGTTGTTGTTTCTTCCCCTCCTCTCTCCTCCCAGGTCGAGGAAGGCGGGGATGACCAGGTGGCAGATGGGGTGCAAAGCACGCATCAAAAAACAGAAGTATATATATATATATATATATAATGTTTATCAAAGAGATGTTCTAATATCATCTTTTGAAATGTAAGTCTAAAATGACTTGCCCTTAAGTATGATTCGCTCCATATAAAGCAATTTTCATCTTTGTAGTTATTATTCCATTCTGTCTGACTCATATCCAGTGCTTTGTTTCACATGTTTAAACATACAGGCTAATCCATGATTGATTGGGAGCTGTAAACAAACTCTTTGAACTCACAGCTCTGCAGGAAATTCCATTCTGCTTATAACTCTTTGATGAAGCCATCACTGTAAGGTTGGATTTTTACCTCGCTACTGTGTCTTTCAGGCATGTTTAGTATCCATGAAATGTCTTGCTTCCTGCATTGTCTACCATTAGAAATCTTGATCAAAGTGCAGCTGTCGAGGGATATGATTTTTATCACTGCCATACAGGTGTAGTCAGATGGTGATAGCAGCAGCATGGCAGTGCGGGCTGAAATGGACTTGATGAAGACAAATGGAATGATCTTTATTTGTATTTTGTCAAGTTTAAATGGGTACATCAGCAAAATCTTAATTTTGTCAACTTTTGGGAGTACACTTAGCATATAAATGGCTTCAAAGCTAATATACATGGACTAAAAGACACGAAACTCGAGTGCACTAATAAATACATATTTTTTTACGGTAATAGAATGCATCTTTAATAACTCTATCCATTTTTCTCATAGATCAGAGTCCCTCCAGTTTTCTCTTTGCTGAAGTTCCTTTAGATTTGCATGTTAACTTGCCTGGGTGTTTAAATGCGGAGATCCAAAAGGAGAGAGAACTCCTCACTGCTTTCAACTGTCTCCCTCATACATAAAGCCTCAATTTCCAGTTGTAAATTTTTTCATTTCACTGGAATTGAAAGGGAGAGAGGAACTTTTTCACTCCTCTCCCTGATGAGTTCATTCATTTGAAGTGAGGCTTTGTCCACTGAGAATTAGCACACTGCACATGCACTCTCTTAATGTTCCATGAGGCAGGCATCACATCAGAGTCTCTTCAAAGTGAGGGTGAAATAAAAAACGTTATACCTAGCGGTATGTGTGTGTGTGTGTGTGTGTGTGTGTGTGTGGGCATGTTTATGTGTGTGTGTGTGTGTGTGTGTAAGCGTGTATTTATCACTTAGTGGGGACCAAATGTCCCCAAAAGGATAGTAAAACCCAAAAGTTTTGACGTTGTGGGGACAATCTGTCATGAGGAAAACAGCTTATAAATCAAACTAAATTATGTTTTTGGAAAATGTAAAAATGCAGAAAGTTTCCTGTGAGGGTTAGGTTTAGGGGTAGGGTTATATATATAATATATAGTTTGTACAGTATAAAAACCATTATGTCTATGGAAAGTCCCCATAAAACATGGAAACATGGTTGGTGTTTGTGTGTGTGTGTGTGTGTGTGTGTGTGGGTGGTAGAGAGTGAGAAAGACATGATGTCAGTTGAATGTTATTAGTCACTATGGCTAACTCATTATCTCTGGTTGTGCAAAAAATAGGATTGTATGGTGGGAAACACAAGGAAATGGTGCGAGAACTGCCGGATTCTGTTCAAATTGAGGAGACTTTTTGTTTTCTTTCTATTTTTTTTATAAAAAGAAGTATTTTTTTCAATCTATCTTAGACAGATGACACGTCCACAGCCTGCCCACAATTGCTGCCCACATGATGCTTATTGCACAATAAAACAGAAAGCAGGCTACTTTCTTGATCTGGCAAGCTCTACTCTAATAGGCTAAGGGCACATAGGTTTTTTTCAGTCCATCTAGAAACAACTTCATGTTTACAAGGTACCAGGTTAATTCTATGAAGACTTTTGATTTGTTTGAGGAGCTTAGAATCAAATGAAGATATGCACGATATGCATGTTTTTAGTTACGTCTTTGAAATTGACTGTACTTTTTAATTTTGAACTTAAAATTCTGATTACGTCTTCTATAGAACCATTAGCAGAAATTGTCATGTCATAATTTAAATACATTTTAGCATTTATTTCAGATAAACCTGCCACCAAATTACAGACAAACAAAAACTATACTAATTTTGGTTGGTCACTTTACATTTTGGTCAGACTGTCTCGTCCTATCAAAGTAAGCGGTTCTTGGGTCTTTAAAATGTGCACCAGAACTTTTGTTATTAAAGAAATAGTTCACCCAAAAAATTTTATTCTATCATTATTTATTGATATATTAAATACTACCATAGATTTATGATGTTTAATGGTGTTCTTTGGAGCTTGGCAGCCTAGAGTCACTATTAACTTTCATTATGTCCAAAATATGTGTGAAGATTTTAAACTGTGTTCAACAGTAGAAAGTAAGTGAAATGGGTTTGGAGCTACATTAGGGTGAGCAAATTATGACATAATTTTCATTTTTAGGTGAACTATTCTATTAAATTAAAGGTTTTTGAGACTATATCAGCCATGTCTTATGCCTACCAAGTTGCCCATCATGAGGTTCCTTATAATCCTACATCACATTGGATCCCATTTATAGACAACTTTAAAACCTGCCCTTGGAAGACTATTGCCCTTGTCATTTATTTGCTTTTGAGCAAAAGGACATGTGAAATCTTTCTTAAGTGTAGTTGGCTCTTGAGACCTATGTATTCCTGTTGTTAGGACTGATGGATAGTGACAAGTCACAGCTTTCTGAATCTGTTTGCTTTGTACAAGATCACAGTCAGTTTTCTTTCTTTTTTTGTCTTTTCATTCAGTTCTTATTGGGTCCTGTGCTTGAATAATACTGACCCCAGGGGTTTGATGACAGGGAGCATGCTGTTGCCACATTCATAACTGTGTGACTTGAAAAAGGACTGAGATTTAAATTTCTGGAAAAAGTAATAGAAACCAATCAGTTATATGTCATATAAAATGTAGCTGCTGATGTAGTTGTACTTTGTTTTTTAGCAATATATTTAACAGAGCTCAGATGTAAAGACTTAAATAATAATATTCATAATAAAAAAGAGGTGTCCATGCAGGAATATAGTGACTTGAGGCATACAATCTGGTCCTTGTTGCAGCTTATTCTGCCCAAGATCCACTCACTTAGACAGGAAGAGAGTGTCTGACCGACATGCAAAGCAACAAACCACAGTTAAATTTTGAAGTTAAAATTTAGGATTGGGGTTATTTCAAAAATATTATACCAAAATTAATTATATTATACAAAAATTAATATTATAATATATATTATAAAAATATTAAACAGAAAATGTATTTAAAAACGGGCAAACAACAACATTTGTTTAGACTTTGTGATCAGATTTTCTGTTCAATCTAATAATAAGTACTGATTATTTCACAAATAATGTTAAAACAAAGCATTCCGTTTTGTGCCACTGCTTAAAACAAAACTCTAGATATCTTTTCTCCCCAATTTGGTATGCCCAATTTCCAATGTGCTCTAGGTCCTCATCGTGGCGTAGTGACTCGCCTCATTCTGGGTGGCGTAGGATGACTCTCAGTTGCCTCCACGTCTGAGACCGTCAATCCGAGCACCTTAACACGTGGCTTGTTGAGCACGTTACCACGGGGACAAAGTGCGTGTGTAGGCTTGACACTATTCTCTGCAGCATCCAGGCACAACTCACCACGTGCCCCACTGAGAGCGAAAACTAAATTATAGCGACCACGAGGAGGTTAACCCAATGTGACTCTACCCACCCTAGCAACCGGGCTACTTGGTTGCTTAGGAAGCCTGACTGGAGTCACTAAGCACACCCTGGATTCACACTTGCATACTCTAGATATCTTTCAAAGATATAATTATTGGAAAATCCAGAAATTAATTATTCCTCAAAAGTGCTCATTGTATTAACCCTACTATTGCGTTTCAGGTAATTTTTGACCTGGGAGAGGTAGTTAATAATTTTTAAATACTACACACTTTTTAGTATGGGAACCAAACTTTCTGAATTGTCAAAGCTATCAAACTACACATATTTCTTTTCTTCAGATTTTTTATAAAATTGTTTAAGAGAACCATTAAAAAAAAAAGGAAAAAAAAAAATATTTTGCGTTTATGGGTCAATTTTGACCCGGGCATCGACTGTGGCTTTACACATGATATTATGTAGATTTTTGTTTTGTACATCTTTGAATTAATTTTTTTTCTGATAAACACTTCACTTACATTTTTCTCATACTCAAACTCACACTTTTTTTGTCTCCTACTGGGACTGCATCTTGTTTATAAACATGCACACACACATACACATTCAGTCACACACAGACACACACATTCCTGTACAAAACATGTAACAAATGTAACAAACATAACAAATGAACTAAATAGTACTAAAAGTACCACTGTCTTAAGGGGACATGGCAAGAGCAAAAGTTCATGTACTCATTAGTCTAAATAGGGCTTGAAAGAGGAAACTGTCCATGTTTTACTCTGCAGCCTTCTTATGATGAACCTGCTTGCAGCATTCTAATGCAATGAAATTTGGCAGTTCTAGAGTAAATAGAAAAGCTTTTTCTTTAAAACATTGTAAAGACATATTAGCGTATTGTTGTAACCTTTAGATGTACAGTTTGCTTTATGATGTTTAGTTGAAAATAATAAGTTGGTGTGGAGGTAGGGGCTGGGTGGAGCATTTGTTCAGAAAGAGAGAAAGCAGTAAGGGTGCACAACTGAGCACAATACGTCTAACCCCTGTTTCTGATTGCAGTGAGCAATGGGGAGAGTGATGTAAGGAGGAACCACACCAGAGACTGGGAGAGAAAGCTATCATACCCATGTCCTGACTGTGTTCCATTTAAATACATATTTTGAGTTAAGAAAAAACAAAAAAATCACATGCTTGATTTGAAGTCACGTTTTCCGTTATCTCCTTGTCTCCACTAATGCACCCCGTTGCACTGGTGCCAAAACCTGGAATTTTGGAGGAAACATACATCGACATGGAGTCCTCACCATTGGCGGAAGTTATCAAGTCCCTCGTTAGTATCCACCCTGCTCAACATCGGGCTCTGATTGAGCTGTGCCAAGACCAGGATCACCAATTCCAGCAGGCGATCTGGAGCTCACTGCACCAGGAGAAAACCCCGGCCGAGACCTCATTAGAGCAGACGGCACATGGACGATGTAGACATTTAGTTCTGGTGGACTATGCGATGCCATATGCGGAAGCAGTGCCCCTGCGCAACATCTCAGCATGTAGTGTCGCGGAGGCAATCTTCAGAATTATCTCCAGAGTAGGGGTTCTGAAAGAAATCCTCACTGATCAGGGCATTAAATTTATGTCATGGACACTCATTATTACACTATATTAGCACCAGTGCTTACCACCCACAAACAGATGGGTTGGAGGAAAAGTTTAATAAAACCCTGAAGAATATGATTTGTATGTTCATACACAAGGATGTTAGAAATTGGGATAAGTGTCTCAAATCCCTATTATTTGCAGTGTGAGGGGTCCCACAAGCCTCTACAGGTTTTTCTCCATTCAAGGTGCTTTATGGGCTATGACCATGCTGTGTGCTCGAAGTTTGAGAGGAAGGATCTTCAAACAACAAAAATTTTATTTAGAACATTCTTGATTTTAGAGCAAAACTCCACACTTTGGGTCAACTGACACATGACAATTTGCTCCAAGCACAGGAACAACAAAGCTGACTGTATGATAGGTGCATCTAATTCACACCGGGAGATAAAGTGATTGTAGTACTCCCCACATCAAGCTACAAATTTCTCACAAAGTGGCAAGAGCACTTTGAGGTCACTCGATGAGTGGCGGGTCTCGATTATGAGGTAAAATGAACAGAAAGATATACCACTAAAACCTCCTGAAAATATGGAGGGTGGCGGTCCCCATGATGTTGGCAACGGTAGTTCCAGAGAGGGCGGAGCTCGGGCCAGAGGTGAACGTAAATGCCAATCATGTCACCTCTCACAGTCTCAAGTAACAGAGGTTGCCAAGTTGCAGAAAGAATTTTCAGATGTGTTCTTGCTTCTGCCTCACTTGTGGAGACCACCTCTCACAGTCTCAAGTAACAAAGGTTGCCAAGTTGCAGAAATAATTTTCAGATGTTTTCTCGCTTCTGCCTGGTTGTACAAACCTCATACAGCACCACATCGAAACTACACCCAGGGTAGTGGTACACAGTCATCCCTACTGGTTTCCCGAGTACAAGAAAAAAGTAGTTCTAGAAGAATTAGATGCAATGCTCTATATAGGGGTAATAGAAAAATTCCACAGTGATTGGTCCAGCCTGGTCGTTCTAGTCACTAAGAGCGATGGGTCAGTTCGGTTCTGCATTGATTACAGAAAAGTCAATGTGGTGTCTGAATTTGACGCATACGCAATGCCCTGTATTGATGAACTTCTCGATCAGTTGTGCACATCTTGCTTTTATCTGATGCTGGATTTGACAAAGGGTTATTGGCAAATCCCTTTAACACCAATGTACTGCGAAAAAACTGACTTCTCAACACCGTTTGGCTTAGACCAATTCGTGACACTTCCATTCAGTTTGTTTGGGGCCCTGGCTACATTTCAGTGCCTAATGGACATAGTTCTCAGACTGCACTCAGCTTACACTGCTGCCTATCTGGATGACATCATCATATATTGTCACGATTGGCAGCTGCATATGCAGCATATGAGGACTGTTCTGAGGTCGCTGCGACACGTGGGACTAACGGTGTTGGGCCTCATGTACTCAGATATTAGGCAGGCCTACATACAGTCGTAAAGCCTGACGGAGGCCTACATACAGTGATAAAGCCAGATAACAACAATCGTGCCAAATCAAACAAAGGGAGTCCAAAACAGACTACAGATCCCATAAAGCCTTGCTCACTTTACACCTATGTGTGAAATTCTGAAGGATCAAACTCTCAACTCCTATTAAATGAGGCGCACAACAGAACAAGTCCCTCAACCATGATGTCATTGGGAGTATTTAAACCTTTGAGATCTTTGTGAGCGTTGCTTCCAGCGACAGTATGTGCCTCTACAGTAGATGCAGCTCTGCAGCTCTCAGGTTTAGGCTCGTTGATCAAGGAAGTAACGTACGTACCTGAAACTTTGGCCATACAATCTCCATCTCGCTGGTCTAGTTGAGATTTCTCTGTGTTCTACTGAGCACGCTAATGGATGCCACTGAGAAATCCGCGTCATCACCTTTTTGCTTGTAGAAGTGAAGAAGATTTCTCTTCCCTCTTCAACCAAGTCGACTTCTCTGTTCCCCACCGACCCACCGATAATCAGCCGCTTTAATGCTCGCCGTCAGAGCAAGGAACAGGCATCCCATCATCACCCGAGCTTCGACACAGCAAAGACACACATTAAATGGGCAAACGCCATTAACCAATCACTCCACCTTTATTCGCCGCCACCTTCTCTGGCCGGAAACCTTGCGTGACTTACTCTCCACGTCCGCCATTTTGTACACTCCACTCCTCTCACACACACACTCACACACATGTTGGTCTACCTATCATTATGAGGATTTTCCATAGACATAATGACTTTTATACTGTACAAACTATAGATTCTATCCCCTAACCCTAACAATACCCATAAATCAACCCTCACAGAAAACTTTCTGCATTTTTACATTTTCAATAAAACATTGTTTAGTATGATTTTTAAGCAATTTAAATTATGAGGACACTAGAAATGTCCTCATAAATAACATTTATATCATAATAACCTTGTAATTACCAGTTTGCAACTTAAAAATGTGTCCTAGTAAACCACATAAACATGCCCACATAAACACACACACACACACACACACATACACACAAATTCCTCTCATGTATTATAGGCTTATTTGTTACCATATCTAATCATGTTACTGTTTAGTTTGTAATTGGAAGTCGGAAGTTTATTGACTGCATTGTATTGATTATTAATTAATATTACTGAATCAATAAACGTATTAACTTAATAAATTATAAACGTAATAAACTTAAAGATAAGTGTTTTGGTATTGTTATGCATGCACTTCTGTAAAGGGCTGGCAGGGGATGTCAGTGCTCAGATTCAAGCCTTAATTTTTTACCTTTTGAATGTTGATGTTCTCCGGGTGTCAATTGTCCTAAGAGAACAATCCAATAGTGACTCTGCTCTAATTTCTGGTTATTAGTCCCTGATTCCAGGGTGGTGCCCCTGCAATATTAATCCTTAATAGTATTCTATTGATTTTGATAATTGATCATTATCTTTTATGATTGTTGATTTGAAGGATCAGTAATTTAATGTTAATTCTAATCAATGTTCTATTGATTTTATTAATTAATAATTATCTTTGATAATAATTCATATTTTATTGATTTTGATAATTTACCATTATCTTTAATGATTGTTGATTTGAAGGAACAGTAAGCTAATGTTGATTCTAATCAATGTACTTTTGATTTTAATAATTGTAAGGACGTGGCCAAGAACAGGCAGGACAGATCGTGAACAAATAAGAAGATTTCTTTCTTCTAAAGAATAATTACATACAGGGGCAGATCCAATGAAAGTAATTTCCAAAATAAAGTCCATATAAAAATCAAAGACTTAAGATGGAAGTTAACTGAAACAAACAAAAATTAAACCGGCCTACAAATAAATAAATAAATCTCCCCTGGTAAACAAAATAACAAACAAAACCACTAAGGTCAGCAGACCATGATGTTACTATTGCTGGGCAAAAATCTGACCCTGTATGTAATTATTCTTTAGAAGAAAGAAATCTTCTTATCTGTTCACGATCTGTCCTGCCTGTTCTTGGCCACGTCCTTACAAATGGTGGCAGCGGTGGGATTGGCCAGTAAAGGACAGTGCGAAGTAGTGGCAATATGGCTCCAAAGAAATTGGCACAGTTCAAACAAAGAGATGAAGCAGTTCCGGGGGAGGAGTTGGAGGAGCCAGAGGGAGCTGGAGGAGTTCCTCAGATGGCTGATGTATCGGGACAGCTGACTCTGCAGGACCTGGCAGCGATGTTTCGTAAAAATATGGAATTTCAACAACGACAGGAGACTCAAATGGAGCGGGAGGCAGCTCGGCAGGAACAACGCTGGGAAATGTTGCAGCATCAGTTTAACCTTCTCAGGGAGGAAGTGGATGTTCGCACTAACCCTAACCCTGATCCGGGAGGCTTGTCAGGCCCTGAGGTGTCAAATGCTTCAGTGGCCCATGCTCCAGATCCTGTGCGTGGTATGATTGAACCAAAGTTGCAGAAATTAAATGATGCAGATGACATTGAACATTTTCTCACCACTTTTGAACGAATTGCTCTGGCCTGTAAGTGGGGAAGAAGTGAGTGGGCCCTGCGATTAGTTCCCTTATTGACGGGTAAGGCTAGGAGTGCCTATGTCCACATGGACATTGAGGAGACGTTAGACTATGACCAAGTCAAATTTGCCATATTAAGCAAGTATGCCATTAATCCTGAAACGTACCGTCAAAGATTCCGCTCATTAGAGATTGAGCTTAATGAAACGCCAAAAGAACTTTATGTACGACTTCGAGAACTTTATGAAAAATGGGTGCAACCCAAAGGGAAGACTGTAGAGGCTGTAGCGGAGGTGATTATTTTAGAGCAGTATTTGAGAATGCTTTCGCCAGAATTGCAGGTATGGGTAAGAGAGCACAACCCTAGTTCAGCTGTTGAGGCTGCTTCCTTGGCTGATGTTTTTGTAGCTGCTCGCTCTCGTTCCCAAGTTTGGGGTGCAGCTCAAAGGGGAAATAGGGACAATAGGAGTTTGCCAATATTTGGTCGAGGCGAAGGTAAATTTAATTCCGGTAGTAAGAAGTCTAAAGGTATAGATGGTCAGTTCTCTAGGCCTCCACCTCAGTCCAGTCAGGTGCCCATTTGTTATTATTGTGGACAGGAAGGGCATAAAAAGCCTATGTGTCCTAAGTTAATGGTGAAGAGTTCCCAAATATTTTCTGTACCAACAGAAAGGTTGACTTTACCTCAAACCCTGACTGTTCCCGTTGAAGTGAATGTGAAAAAGGTGAACGCATTGATAGACACGGGTAGTATGCAGACGTTAGTGGAAAGTCAGTTGGTTCCAAAGCAGGCCAAAGAGAATAATGGTAATGTTGTCATTAGATGTGTACATGGTGAGGAACAGATCTACCCGACAGTGGAAGTGCAGGTAGTGGTACAAGAGCAACCCTATTTGTTGAAAGTAGGGGTAGTAGAAAAATTGCCATATCCTGTGATTTTAGGACAAGATTTTCCTCTGCTGTTTAACCTCTTGCCTTTTAACTCTGCTTGTAATATGGTGATGACCCGAGCTCAGGTCATGCAGTCTATGGATGAGTCTGAGACCTTGAAAAATTTTCCATTCTTTGATGCTGAGCTGGAAGCTGGACCAGTTAAAGTAAGGAAATCTAGAGGGCAGAGAAGGCAAGAGAAGTATAGATATAGAGACGCTGACGGTCAGGAACAGGGTGGTAAGCTGGATGAATTGATTGGGTATAAGATTCCCAGTAATATGGCGGTATTGCAACAAACTGATCCTGTTTTGTCTCCACTGTATCAACAAGCTATTTTGACAGGTCAGCAAGAAGGTGAGAATTCTGTGGAGGATAGAGTAGTAGAGAGGTTCGTTCTTCAAGAGAAGGTGCTGTATCGACAACAGGGCGATGGCATACAGATGGTGGTACCTAAGGCAGTTCAGAATATAGTCCTGTCTTTGGGTCATTCCATTCCCTGGGCAGGTCACCTGGGTAGGCAGAAAACGCTGGCTCGAATTAAGAGACATTTTTATTGGCCTGGCCTAAGAGCTGATGTTGTAAAATTCTGTAAAACCTGTCCAGAGTGTCAGTTGACCTCGAATAGACTCCCCTCTAAAGCTCCCCTTCATCCTCTTCCAGTTATGGGAGTCCCATTTGAACGGCTTGCAATGGACATAGTTGGTCCAGTAGAAAAAAGTAGAGCAGGGCATAGGTTTATGCTAGTGGTGAGTGATTATGCTACTAAGTATCCAGAGGTTTTTCCCTTAAGGACTATTGGAGCTAAGCAAGTAGCTACCTGCTTGATTCAGTTGTTTTCTCGGGTAGGATTTCCTAGAGAGATACTGACTGATTGTGGGACCAATTTTACCTCAAACCTCTTAAAGCAAGTCTACCAGTTATTGAGTATAAAAGGTTTGAAAACTACGCCGTTCCATCCCCAAACTGATGGGTTAGTAGAGAGATTTAACCAAACCCTCAAAAATATGCTCCGTAAATTCATCAATGAGACTGGTTCCGATTGGAATCAATGGATGCCCTATTTGCTCTTTGCATATCGTGAAGTACCCCAGGCCTCAACAGGTTTTTCACCCTTTGAATTGTTATATGGCCATAATGTGAGAGGACCACTATCACTGTTGAAAGAGAACTGGGCCGGTGAGAAGGAAGAGGGGGAAGAACTAGATGTTGCATCCTTTGTGGTGGAGATGCTGGGGAAAAATCTGACTACCATTCACACATTCACTCTGATAAATATACCCTTTAGCCTCTACCAAACAAAAAGAAAAGGTAAATATCAAAATAAAACTTTCCCCAATTAACAACAAATATTTCACTAAAAATATACACTATCATTCCAAACATAATTTTATCAACTACTTGAAGCACAATACAAAACTACTTCAAACAAACAAAATAGAATTAAACTAGATGAAATAATAAAAAGGAATCCCCCTCCTCATCAGATCAGAATGGTACAGTCCAATTTCCTCTGGAACAGCCCAAAAGTGGAGGCTGAAGCCCCGCCTCTTCCTTTGTTGGCCGTCACATGGAACGCGGCCGTTCACTCCATGGACCAGAGGAATCCAGGACTCAGGTAAAATCAAACAGTAAAGAGAGAATATAAGTAGTGTGCACCCTTCCATACATTCAAACTTTAATAAACTGTTTAACTTGTTACCTTGTCCTGTGTTTATTTATAATGCTAAGGGATTTTAAATAAAGTAACAAGCCATGCTAAATTAAACTTCAAAATAAACAATTTAAATCATGATAGAATTAACGTGAGGTGAGCAACGCACCCGTCACAATAATTAATACTTATCTTTGATAAGTATTCATTATTGCTAATAACCAAACCTGCTCCTGAACGAAGCACCCAACAACAGCAAACCTCAAGAAGTGCGCAATTAGATGGATGGAGGTACGGTACCTGGGGTTCCACTTGGCTCACGGGTAGGTGCGCCCCCAAATTGATAAGACCGCAGCGGTTCCGGCTTGCACTGGGAGAGAGAGAGCTAGAACACAAATGCCCTAACTGTGTTCCATTTAAATGAATGTTTTGGATTAAGAAAATTAAAGATAACCTGTTTGAGTTGAAGTCTTGTTTCCCATTTCCTCCTTGTCTCCACTAATGAACCCCGTTACAGTTGGTTTAATAAATGTTAACTACTGTAAGGGGGGTTTAAAGAGAAAGGAGGAGGTGAGAACCGGCTTAACAATATAAATAATATTTAATTAAATAAAAAGACACACACAAACACGTACAGGGCAGCTGCCTGTAATTCTCTCTCTCCCTCTAGTCACCGGCTGCCTTTATCCATCACATTCCCCATCAGGCTGATTTGGGACCGGGCGTCATTCCGACCCGGCCCCGCCACCCTCAGCTTTATACTACCAAGTTGTATTGAGTAGGTATGAATATTAGGAATGTGACGAAGCAGGCAGATATTGAGGATCTATATGCAGCTTTTATTAACAAAAAAATGAAAACTCGGAATAAAGAAAAACCACAGGGAAACTAGAACAGAACATAACAACACATGCAAAAACTGACAAATTGACTGGGGGAAACAAGGGCTTAAATACACTAGGGAAAACAAGGAATGAGCAACAATCAGGGGAAAATCAATCAAAAAAATGAAACTACAAAGGACTACAAAAATCAAACAGGAAAACAGGAACTAAACAGGAACTTCAACATAAAAGCACAAAACAAAAGTCTACAGGGAATACGTGACAGAGCCCCCCTTTAAGGAGTGGATTCCAGACACTCCAAAAACAAAACAAAAAAAAAACATTGTCCATGGAGTGGAGGGGAAAAACATGAGGCTCGGTCAGGGGGCCTGGGAGGCGGCCACAGGATGGGGACCGGGTCAGGGGGCCAGGGAGGAGGCCACAGAACAGGGTCAGGAGGCCTGGGAGGAGGCCACTAAACAGGGACTGGGTCAGGAGGCCTGGGAGGTGGCCACAAGACGGGGACTGGGTCAGGAGGCCTGGGAGGTGGCCACAAGACGGGGACTGGGTCAGGAGGCCTGGGAGGCAGCCACAGGACGGGGACTGGGTCAGGGGGCCTGGGAGGAGGCCACAGGACAGGCCACAGGACAGGGTCAGGGACAGACTGTGGTTCGGCTGAGCCATGACATGAAGCAGCCATGGAAGGCGGTGTCATGGAGAACTCTGGGGCGGAGCCATGGAGGGTGGAGCTGTAGGAGGCTCGGGAGGCAGAGCTGTGGAAGGCTCGGGAGGTGGAGCCCTGGAAGGCAGAGCCGTGGAAGGGTCAGGAGGCAGAGCCCTGGAAGGTGGAGCCGTGGGAGGCTTGGGAGGTGGAGCCGTGGAAGGCTCGGGAGGCGGAGCCCTGGAAGGCGGAGCCGTGGACAGCTCGGGAGGCAGAGCCCTGGAAGGTGGAGCCATGGGAGGCGGAGCCATGGAAGGCTTGGGAGGGCGGAGCCATGGAAGGCGGAGCCGTGCTAGGTTCGGGAGGCGGAGCCCTGGAAGGAGGAGCCGTGGGAGGCTCGGGAGGTGGAGCCCTGGAAGGCGGAGCTGTGGAAGGCTCGGGAGGCAGAGCCCTGGAAGGCGGAACCGTGGGAGGCTCGGGAGGCGGAGCCGTGGGAGGCTCGGGAGGCAGAGCCTTGGAAGGCTCGGGAGGCGAAGCCCTGGAAGGTGGAGCCGTGGTTGGCTCGGGAGGCAGAGCCGTGGAAGGCTCGGGAGGCGGAGCCCTGGAAGGCGGAGCCATGGAAGACTCGGGAGGCGGAGCCGTGGAAGACTCAGGAGAAAAAAAATCTTAAAAAAATGGCATATTAATTAATAAATTTTTAATTTGTCAGTTAACATGCCACAATATCAATCCATGAACCTGCATGAACAGTTAAGATATTAATGACTTACAATATAGTTTTTGATGAAAATCATTGAGTTATGACTAATTTACAAGCTTAAATTCCACCATCAAAAATGACCCACAAATGCAAAAGGTTTTTGCAGTTTAATATGACTTTGTTTCCAGGTGGACATAAAAGAAAAAAAAGTGCCTTTATTTTAAAAACTTGCGTAAAGCCTACCAAACATGGCAATTAGAATTAGCAATTTCAGCCACCTTACCATTGTTTTGTGCAATATGCATTGTGTCTGTCTGTGGACTGTGGGAAGTCAGTGGGTGTGCCATCTATAGCTGAGAAAAGGTATGCCAATGCACAACCAGGACACACTGACCCCACTTATATTTTCATATTTTATTTAAATATTTGGACAAATATATATGGAAAATGAACATAAAGTAAGGCACATTTACACAACTTTAAAAGTTTAACACTTACAAAACTTAAAAACAGTGGATTTTGGGTATCACGTTGAGGGTGACTGAAGTGTTCTTGAAGAAGCTCCCCAAAGCCACAGGGACTCAATAAGGGCTTACGTCCCTCTTAGATATGGCGGCACTGATCGCATGCTGATAGCAATAAATGAATGCATTCATTTGGGGGCAAGAGACAGGTCCTTAGATGTGCGCAATCAGACTGGTGTCACACTGTGCCATGTGGCTTTGCGTGCAGTCCTCATTAACAGAGTACTTGTTCTACTTTAAATGTGACTCCTCTCAGAAAGAAATTACTTCCGGTGAAGAATCATAAATGGTTCTTGCTGAATTTACAGAAAGCTTCTTACCCTTAGGAAACTTAGCTTAGATGGCAGTTCTGCAAGGGGGTGCCTGGAGCACTCAAATCAGCTTTGGATGAGTCTATTATGTGCATGTGAACAAGAGGCTGACTAATGTATCAGTAACACTTTATAATAACTACATGGTATAAAATATTTGTAAAGCATTTGTTTATAGTTAATTGATCATTTATAAATTATTGTTCCTACATTATTAATACATTAATAAGCTACATATAAATAGTAAATTATTAGTTTATATTCACTTTAGCAAATGATTTATTATTGTTTAATAATTCATATATAGGTATTTATCCTTAGTAAACAACTTGCTTATCATGTCTAACTGATGTATTTTAGTTGATGCAAACCAGTGGTAAAGAAGTGTTTACGAGAACATTAAGAAAGAATAAATTCATAGTTAATAAAGATATTAAATATGTAATGAATTGCATACACATTTCTGCTTGATGAATGTGCTTATTAATGTTTTAGGAACACTTACTATTAATTAATACTTAATAAAGGTCATAATAAAGCACTTACTAATGGCTAGCTAAGCATGTTGCATGACCTAATCTAAAGTGAGAACTATGTATGCCTAATTAAACATTTATTAACATGGTTCAACAGTAAGTTTGGCTAGCTGGCCTGGGGCCAGTGTGAGAGTTTTGCCCTTTTGGGCCAGTAATGCATTGTCACAAAATCTTACGTTGATCTTGTAAATGTGTTGTACATGTGTCATAGTCTGACAATTAAACCACAGCAGCCTGCGATTTCATTTTAGAAACATCCAGTTCTCTTGTGTTACATGCTTCAAAGTGATGTATGAAGGCATTGACCCACTAAAACATCATATTATGACTTCTGTAATCTGTGTATTAGATAAGAAAGCAAAATGCTAATTACATGTGAAGCATGCATCACATTCCAGACTATTTATTTGATGTAATTGCTGCCTCTTACGGTGTATCAATCAAACGACTACAAAGTGAACTGCTTATCCAGAAGTGTGAAACTTCCATCAAACAGACATAGAAAATTACAGAGTGTGTATATATATATATATATATATATATATATATATATATATATATATATATATACACATTATATATATATATATATATATATATATATATATATATATATATATATATATATATATATATATATATATATATATATATATACATACACTCACCTAAAGGATTATTAGGAACACCATACTAATACTGTGTTTGACCCCCTTTCGCCTTCAGAACTGCTTTAATTCTATGTGGCATTGATTCAACAAGGTGCTGAAAGCATCATTTAGAAATGTTGGCCCATATTGATAGGATAGCATCTTGCAGTTGATGGAGATTTGTGGGATGCACATCCAGGGCACGAAGCTCCCGTTCCACCACATCCCAAAGATGCTCTATTGGGTTGAGATCTGGTGACTGTGGGAGCCATTTTAGTACAGTGAACTCATTGTCATGTTCAAGAAACCAATTTGAAATGATTCGAGCTTTGTGACATGGTGCATTATCCTGCTGGAAGTAGCCATCAGAGGATGGGTACATGGGGCCATAAAGGGATGGACATGGTCAGAAATAATGCTCAGGTAGGCCGTGGCATTTAAACGATGCCCAATTGGCACTAAGGGGCCTAAAGTGTGCCAAGAAAACATCCCCCACACCATTACACCACCACCACCAGCCTGCACAGTGGTAACAAGGCATGATGGATCCATGTTCTCATTCTGTTTACGCCAAATTCTGACTCTACCATCTGAATGTCTCAACAGAAATCGAGACTCATCAGACCAGGCAACATTTTTCCAGTCTTCAACTGTCCAATTTTGGTGAGCTCTTGCAAATTGTAGCCTCTTTTTCCTATTTGTAGTGGAGATGAGTGGTACCCGGTGGGGTCTTCTGCTGTTGTAACCCATCCGTCTCAAGGTTGTGCGTGTTGTGGCTTCACAAATGCTTTGCTGCATACCTCGGTTGTAACGAGTGGTTATTTCAGTCAAAGTTGCTCTTCTATCAGCTTGAATCAGTCGGCCCATTCTCCTCTGACCTCTAGCATCAACAAGGCATTTTCGCCCACAGGACTGCCGCATACTGGATGTTTTTCCCTTTTCACACCATTCTTTGTAAACCCTAGAAATGGTTGTGTGAAAATCCCAGTAACTGAGCAGATTGTGAAATACTCAGACCGGCCCGTCTGGCACCAACAACCATGCCACGCTCAAAATTGCTTAAATCACCTTTCTTTCCCATTCTGACATTCAGTTTGGAGTTCAGGAGATTGTCTTGACCAGGACCACACCCCTAAATGCATTGAAGCAACTGTCATGTGATTGGTTGATTAGATAATTGCATTAATGAGAAATTGAACAGGTGTTCCTAATAATCTCTAGGTGAGTGTAATATATATATATATATATATATATATATATATATATATATATATATATATTAGTGTTTAGCCATCGACATGGAACATCATTTTCCTTTTAAATAGTTTCTGATTAGACAGACATACTGACAAACTTCTCATTGTACACTTTGTCAGGGGAATAGCTTTAAATTATCTTTTGTACCAAAACAGCAGCCATGGCACAAGAAAGTAAAGGCATGATTAGTACTCTAAAAGTACATAAAGCAAAAATACTCCACCACACAAAAATGAAACATCTTTCATCATTTACTCTCCCTCATGCCATTTCAAACATGTAGGACTTGCTTTCTTCAGTGAAACACAAAAGGTAACACTTTTATGAATGTTTGATTGGATAAATTCAACAAAATGGCTGAACATAGGGACTCACTTTAATGTTTAATAAAGCACCCAAAAGTGTAATTAAAGTTGTCGATGGGGCAACATATAAGTCTTCTGAAGGAATACAATCACTTGCTCTTGTACAGTATGATAAACAAAGTGTATTTAAAGTCGTTATAAACTTTCAAATCAAAGAATTCCTGAAGAACATAAACAGTGCTGAAAACATCATCAAACTTAATTGGTTCTTGCTACATGGCTTCATGACAATTGGTCATGATATGTGCAAGAACCAATGAGGTTTCAACTTATCGATGAAGCTAACCATATTGGATTTCAGCATTGTTCAGCAGACATGTGGATTTGGAACAACATGAGGTTAAGTAAATTAAGATTGCAGAATTTTAAGTTTTGGTTGAACATTTCATTTAAATTAAGTTATTTCTTGTGAAAAAAGTGAATAGCAAATTTTAGTCAACATTTGTAATCTTTGCTAATGAAATCAAAAGCATTCTGCATACGTCAGTGTTTTAACTTGCTCAGCACACAAGTTATCATGCTTATATGCAAAATGCTTATCATTTAATTTATATTTAGCACTGTAAAATATTTTAGTGCAAAGCAATAATTACATACAGTTCTCAATTATCTGTGCAAATGTATGAAATGTATGTATGGCCTTATTCCAACTGGATTTGAAAAGAGAGCCTGAAGACACAGAAGTCATTAATTAATTCCCCACCACCGCCCTTTCAAGTTGGTGCAAAATGAAAACTGTCTCTCACCCACCCCATGTTATTTCATTTTCTATCACTGTGGGGTTATTTCTATATATTTGCTATAAGGAAGCTAGATTGCTGCTTGTATTTTATTATATTACTGATATGATTGAAATGATTACCGGCCAATTTCAAACAGGCCTTCCCTCAAGGACGTGATGGTAGAGTCTGAAAAGAAATAGACAGACAGAAATGAATAATTATATGTGTCAGACACAAAGAAAAATGGATATTGATTTATTTTCTACATAGCAAATTTATCTCATTATGTATTACATGCTGAATCTTTTTCAGTTAGTCTTGCTTGTTGCTGGTATCAAACAAAAGTTTGATAAAAGATTTGTGAGCTTCCCTTTTCTAGTAGTAAAGCTGCTATAGATAGCACACAATAGTAGACTTTTACTGGGATTACTTTACTGATTACTCCATTGAAAAAGTAATCACACTACTAATTATTTTCTATTTATTTTCTATTCTACTTTTTACAGATATTTTTTTTTTCGCTCAACAAATTCAAAATAACGTTTACATTTCCTTGTTCATTGTAACAACCTTCAGATTTCACAGAAACAAGATGATGTTCATATGCACATATGAATTCATATTTCAAGTGTATTATACATAAATAACATTATTTTAGAAATACTGTATTTACAACCCAATTAATGTACTTTAAAAGCAACACCTTAATTAAAAGTCAGTGACTGCAATCTGATTTCAAGAATTCCAAATGCAATGCATTACACTTTTCTATTTTACAAGTAATTATATTAACTAATTACTTTGTAATCATATTACAACCAACACTGGTGAGGACAGATCTTAATGCTATACAATTATATTTTAGAGAATTATGTACTTTTAACTTTGTTGCAATCCATTGAAATCTTTTGGGATGAATCAGAATTGTAATATGTTCAAAAGAGGTTCAGGGTTCATCCACATCTGTTGGTTATGTTTTATTGTTTTTGTGGCTGAACTGTGACACTGATTATTTTTTTCCTTGTCTAGTCTGTGTCTTGTGTGAGAATGCAAGTGTAACGCTTCCGTAACGTTTGGGTGTGCTGGGATTCAAGGAGGATAGGAGACGCAGGAGTAGGAACTTTAAATCCTTTAATAATAGAGCAGGAGTAGAGCAAACACTGGAGTAGAGCAAAACACTGGAGTAGACATCCAACTTAACATCAACATTCACGTTCACATTCACATCCAATGACTGACCAAGACTGACAAAACAAGAGGGAATATATACACTTAGAACTAAACGAGGAAATGACATGCAGGTGGGGATAATGAAGGAGTGATTAGGGCAGTGACTTCTGGGAAATGTAGTGAGGGAGAGAACTTCAAAATAAGAGTCCTTGAAAAGGGTGCAGACAGACTGTGACAGCATGGCTTGCCTTACCTACCATCATTCTCTTGTCTTGTTGTTTATTGGCGTGAGTGTATTGCTCTTATTTCATCTTGGCGACATGCAATCATGTCAATTGTTTGTGTCTGTCTTTCGTAATTCGTGTTGCGCTGTGCGTCTGGGTGGCGATCCTTCGTCATGCTGTGCTGGGGTTCGGCCACTTCTGTCTAAGGTGCCAGATTATTTGTGGCCAACCTCTCACACAGATGTCCTGTCTCGTTTTTCACCTGTATACGTGCATCGCGTGATATTTGCTTCATGGTGTATGCTCAGGGTTTGTCTAGTGTGAGAATGCATGGCATCGCCAACCCTTTTTCTTCGATCATGTGGAGCATGATCGTGACAGTCTGGACCTTTTATTGCTGGACCATTTAAACCTAATACTTCTACAATGTTACAAACATTTTCTAAGATCTTAAAGGTTGTGGTGTGTATTTAGTTTTAAAAGGAGCCTTCAAAGAGCAGACAGCTGTGTTTTGTTATTTGTGTTTTGTTATTTTCACCCCAAGAGTTAGTATTCAGGGCTGTTACTTTAGCCTTTGCATCCTGAAAGGAGATACATATCATGCACCATAAATCAATAGAGACATGTCAAACAGGTATGATGGCTATCCTTACAACATCTAAGGCTTATCTCAGCTTTACACAGGAGCCTTGTATACACAACTAAATAACACATGATTTTAAACAACAGAACAGAAAAGAGTTTCAATTTCTTTTTAAAGCCCTCTGGTATCGACATGCATAAGGAAACCCTATATATGTATATATTTCATCCAAACTCCATATTCCTTTTGAAAATGCTTTTGAGTGGGATATATATGAAAATGCATCATCACAAGAGCACTGCTTGAAATTAGGTTTCCTCGAATAACTTTGAAATAAAACTGCCTTGAGAACGAGAGCCAAAGGATCAACCCCCACTACAGCCTTAGATGGACAGCAACAATATGGTTGTAGTTTAAAAAGGCCATTGCAAAAGAAATTCCATCAAAAGACAAAAGATAATGACTCACAGAGAATGAGTTGAGACCATCTATTCAAGAACCACAGAGTGTTTGACCACATCAGTATTGATTTTGTCTGCAGCAAGTGGTCATGAGATAGCTGACAGTTTGTGAAGATACACTTCATTAGTTGTAAACATTTCTGTAACCATGGAATTCCTAATTCTATTCTCTCTACCTTCTTTTCCATTTCAATGTTGTTTGAATTCCTATTATTTTACAAAAGTCATCTAATCAAGCTGGACCATGTGTTTTAAAAGAGTGCTCATATTTGGTTTAAGATCACTGAGATATTTAACTGTTTATAAATCTGCTTGTCTGTGTTTGCAGCATTGCAGACAGTAGGGATATGCCTTATCCTTATTTGGAAAGGCACGAATATTGACTTCAAAACGATTAACAACTTCATCAGAATAATAGAAGAAACATTCGGAAGACTTATTATCCAACGAGCACAGGCATAATGTGATATTTTAAATAAACATATAGAAAATGACAAAGCAACGATGAATGATGTGAAGCCAATATTACTACAGTGTAAACATTATGAATGAAAATGCACATTGTGTGAGTTAAAGTTCAGATCGAATGGCTGCATTCTCAAGGCATCCATTTGCAGATAGTCTCCGTCAATTATAAGCATCTTAGAAATCAAAGCTTGTCAAGACTAAAGAGTGTTAACTATATCATACAGTACACATTTTTCCACTTCTTGAAATGTCTGATCCGTAACACATTACCTCCAAATGTTTCACACAATTCACACTTATGGATTTATAAACAAACCTGAGTGCAATGTTTAATTCCTGACCAATGAAGTGATGGTTTTCTAGCACAACCCAACTGTAAGTTGACCACATTTATATACACTTTACCAATTAACGTCATGGTTACTGTCGTAACCTCCATTCCCCGATGGAGGGAACGAGATGTTGTGTCGATGTAGTGACACTAGGGGTCACTCAATAGAGCCCCGAAAACCTCCCATTCTTTGATGCATGCCACTCACCAGGACATATGGGTATAAAATGAATTGGAATGCCCACTCCATTCAGGTTTTGTGCTGAGGAGCCAAAACAAGGTCCGGCCATTTCAGTGACTTGTACAGCGTTGTGGTAAGAGGGACACTTTGTCGTGTGAAATGTGTTTTGCCAAATCGACTGCAAATCAGCTGGACTACCTGGGTTGGATTCTCCACTCTCTGCTGAGCGAGTCGCGACATGCGGCGAGAACGTACGCCGCATTGACGATATATATATGCTACTGTTGCTGTGTTGTCGGACTGGACCAACACATGCTTGCCCTGGATCAATGGCAATAGCCTCAGCAGTGCGAGTAGAAGAGCCAGTAGCTCTAGGCAATTGATGTGCCAACCCAGTCGCGGTCCTGACCAGGAACCGGCGACTGTGTGCCCGTTGCACACGGCACCCCAGCACAGTTTGCAGGCATCTGTGGTGACCACGACACATCTGGACACTTGCTGTAGGGGAACTCCTGCCCCTAGAAATACAAGGTCTGTCCAAGGGATGAATAAGTGGTGGCAGAGTGGTGTGATAGCTACGCGCTGTGTGCCACTGTGCCATGCCCATCTCGGGACTCAAGTCTGAAGCCAGTGCTGAAGTGGTCTCATATGCATCAACCTGAGCGTCATGACTGAGGAAGCCATATGCCCTGGGAGCCTCTGAAAGTGTTTCATTGGAACCGCTGTCCTCCGGCTGAATGACTTCAGACAGTTCAACACCGAATGCGTGCGCTCGCTTGTGAGGAGCGCTTTCATTGAGACCGAGTCTAACTACATGCCGAGAAAAGAGATGCTCTGGACCAGGGAGAGCTTGCTCTTTTCCCAGTTGTCCTGAAACCATAGACGAATCAGCCAGTCGTTGAGGTAGTTGAGTATGCGGATGCCACGTCCCTTAACGGGAATGACTTTCATGAAGACACAAGTGGACAGGGACAGGCTGAAGGGGGCGCTCGTGAGACTGGTGTCGTCAGCTTCCTGCGGGGGGCTCTACGCTGGGGCCGATAACTGGATGCATCTTTATAAAGATGCCCTTCCACCCTTGTGTAGTCCTGGATGCGATTTCTCTCCGCTCCTGGAGAAAAATCGCAGACGCTGTCACAGACGCTGCAACACTTTTACTCAAAGACGCAATTGAGCCTGTCCCTCCAGCCGAGATGAAGAAGGGTTTCTACAGCCCTTACTTCATTATACCCAATAAAAGAGGTGGCTTACGACCAATCTTGGTCTTGCGAGTTTTCAACTGGGCCTTGCACAAACTCCTGTTCAAAATGCTCACGCAAAGACACATTCTAACTTGCGTCCGGCATCAAGATTGGTTCACAGCGGTAGACCAGAAGGACGTGTACTTCCATGTCTGTATCATGCCTCGACACCGACCCTTCCTACGGTTCGCGTTCGACGGACAGACGTATCAGTACAAGGTCCTCCCCCCTTGTACTGATACGCACCTGTATCAGCAGCACATGTACACGGATAAGCTCATGGCATGATTGAATAGGGACCCCTAGTGTTGCTTCATGTGACACAACGTCGACAGACAGAGAACGTCTAGGTTACTGTTGTAACCTCCATTCCCTGATGAAGGGAACGAGACGTCGTGTCCCCCTGGCCACGGTGCTGAACCGAGCCACTGCTATGACCGGACCTTTCTCTCAGCTCCTCAGTGCAAAACCTGAATGGACAGACACATGATTCCTTCCTTTTATACCCATATGTCCAGGGGAGTGACATGCAAATTCTGTCTCCCAATTTCTCATTGGCGTTTTCTCAAGTTCAGAGGTAACCGAGGCTTTCAAAGAAGTCTCCTAGTGTCGCTTCATTCGACACAACATCTCGTTCCCTCCATCAGGGAACAGAGGTAATAACAGCAACCTAGACATTTCTCATCCACACCTATCACATCGCTTCTGAAGATACTGATTTAACCACTAGGGTCTTATGGATTATTTTTATGCTGAATTGTGTTTGTTTGTTTAGCTTTAAAATGTTGCCACCCATTCACTTGCATTGTATGGATCTACAGAGCTGATCAATTCTTCTTAAAATCTTAGTTTAATTTCAGCAGAATAAAGTCATACACATCTGGGATTTCATGAGGGTGAGTAAATAATGAGAATTGTAATTTTTGGGTGAACTATCCCTTCAAGGGCTCTTTCCAGACCTGGATGAATTTGTCAATAAGAATAAAGGTTTGGAAAAATTTCTAGTAATTATTACAGGGAAAACGTGAAAATGCCCCACAAGGACATTATATATAATGCTGAAATATAATGCCTTCTTTTGCTATTTCATAGCTTTTAAAGTCCTGTGTGGATTCTTATAGTGTAGTTACAGTTTTCAGTGTTGTAAGTATTTAGATCATTAGTTCTGTACAGCAGTACTGCCGCTCTCTAAATGTAGAGAATGCAGCCTACGTAGGGCACCAACTCCGGTCGTGGAATACTCACTGTGTCTGAAACCACCCCCTATCCACTAAATAGTGCACTATTTTGAGTTTTCGCTATTTTGTAGGAGTGTCTGAATTCTGAGTGAGCCACTCGTTCCCTACTTTTGTTCACTCATTCTTACCCACAATGCACTCTAATTTCAAGTGTATATTTCAAGTACACTCAATGATGGTTAATTTCCCACAATCCAACACGGGGAAGACGTACAAGCTGGGAGTTTACTGCTTCCTTCACTCCTGCAACATTTTATTTAATGCTGAGTGTATTACATTATTTTTGACAAATCATTACTTGATTAAAGTAACATAATAACATAGAGAGACAAAGCATACAGATACATTTTAATATGTACTCTTTATTTCATCAAATGTGTTTACTCTTTATATTAACACACAGTATATATATATATATTAAAAAATGACAAACAGAATAAAGATTTATTGTGTTAATATATTATTTATATAATAGGAAAGTGAATAAGTGAACGATAGCGGACACAGCCACTCATGTCGCCACGATCACCTCGTGCACACACAGAAATGCTGTTTGTTTGCGCTCCAGTTGTTGATCACGCGAATGGCAGATTTATATAGTTAATCCGCCTGAAGTAGCTGTGATAGTTTCCAGTACCCTCATGAGGACACGGAGTAAATGCATAAATACCGCTTATGACATGCGGGACAAAGCACACTGTTATATTGCTGCACTAATTTAAAAATGTCATATAAAGTTGTCATAAGAGCCCAGTTACAGAATCACCCTGAAAATATATCATTACACAGAATTAGAGCCAAAATGGACCTCAGCGTGCTGCCTGAAGTTGGAGCTGTGACTTTAATCTTGAAATATCAGCTTGTCTTGGTGTTAAATGAAGGCATTGCATGATGAACTATTTTTTGTTTCACTGTGCAGAATGAAGTGTTTCACTTTGAAGAGTTTGATGCTGCTGCAGTGATTGAGTGACAGAATGTGATACCGGCTCAGCGCACACAGCTGTGAACTTCCACTCTCGTAAAAGTCCCATTCAATAATCTCTCAATAAATTATACATTAATTCAAATTAAACCCAGCAAAGTAATGACAGTAATGCCACACATTGTAAAGAAGTAAAAGTAAAAAAAAATCATTAGAAATTTACTTGAGTGAGGGTAAAAAGTATCCACTTTTAAACCTACTCAAAAAACCTACTCAACTTTTTCTACCCAAAAGTTACTCAAGTAAATGTAACATGTTACTACCCACCTCTGGTCATGATTCACTATTGTTTGACTTCTGTTTTGCCCATGTCATCTCTTTCCCTGGACTACATTCCCCATAATTCACTGCCCTCATCACTACCAGCTGTTCCCAATTGTTTTCACCTGTCTTCCATTACCTCATTTATTTATGTCTGCTCTGTCTTTGTCAGTTGTTATGCGTTTCTCTCCCATTAATTTACAAAGCCTCACCTAGATCCTGCTCTTGTGTTTCCCGTTGAAACGTTACAGAACAACTGATCGCACAAATGGATCTAGCGGCGATGTTCATTCAGTTGAGCCGGGGGGACTTTATGGAGAATTCCCACCGTTTCTGCACCATTTCCTGCAGTCTGCTCCATGCCACATGACAGCCAAGCCTTCTGTGACTCCTTGCTCCAAGCCTTTCACAGACACTGTCTCCAAGTTGAATGATCTGCCATTGATGTTGGTGCATAAGACCCTACCTCACAAATTGTCAGCTCCCACACTTGCCATGGACAACAAGCCAATGGCCACGCCTGCCACAGCCAATGAGCCAACAGCCATGCCTGTCACAGCTAACGAGCCAACGGCCATGCCTGCCAAGGCCAAAGAGCTGGAAGCCTCATCTATCCCAGAGCCTGCCTTGCCAGCCGCATCTGTCCCAGAGCCTCCCTTGCCAGCCTCATACATCCCAGAGCCTGCCTTGAAAGCCTTGTTCGTCCCAGAGCCTGCCATGCCAGCCTAGCGTCTCTGATCATGCTCACGATCACAGAGGTCGTTCCCGAGTCTGACCACGCTCATGACCACAGAGGTTGTTTCCGAGTCTCTGCCAGTGTTCACAACCACAGAAGACTTTCCCGAGCCTCTGCCAGTGTTCACGACCACAGAGGTAGTTTCCGAGTCTCTTCACATGTTCGCGACCATGGAGGCTGTTTCCCTGTCATCCAGAACACTTTTTCTTGAGCCTCCAACGTCTCCGCCTTCTACGGCTTCATCCTTTGAGCCTCTTATGGCTCCGCCTTACAAGGCTCTGCCTTTCGAGCCTCCCTAGGCTCTGCCTGCCATGGATTTGCCCCTCGAGCCTCCCATGGCTCCGCCTGCCACAGCTTTGCCCCTCGAGCCTCCCACATCTCCACCTTCCACGGCTTCACCCTTTGAGCCTCTTATGGCTCCGCCTTACAAGGCTCCGCCCCTCGAGCCTCCCATGGCTCCGCCTACCACCGCTTTGCCCCTCGAGCCTCCCACGGCTCCGCCTGCCACGGCTTCACCCCTCGAGCCTCCCATGGCTCCGCCTGCCTAGGCTTCTACCCTCGAGCCTCCCATGGCTCTGCCTACCACAGCTTCGGCCCTTTTTTTTTTCCCTTCGAAACTTTACAATCACAATCCTGTCTGATAGAGATTTACGGTGCTTTCAGTTTGTAGGCTATATTAATTTATTATTAATTCATTTATAATTATATTATTTATTTTAATATTCACTGCAAACTGTTTGCTTTACATTTTACAATTGCTTCTCACCTCGTGCCTCCAGAATAACGTTGTTATACTTCCATACTGCACAGACATAAACAAAAATTCTGTTTCAGCAGATATTAATGTCTGAAATACCAGGAGAAAACACAGTTAACAACATATTCCACAGTTATAAAAATTATATTTAAATAGGCCTATCCGAGGCATAATTTACATACAGAAACTATAGCCTAAATATAACATTTTAAAATGAGTTTTGACACGCTTCCGGTTTAATCCATGCCTACATTAAGTTCTATCCGAATACAAATACAGATATTTTTGTCATAGTAAAAGATATAGATAAAGTTAATGGCTTTGCGGCACACCCATACCAAACAGGCTGTCAGTCTGCATGTTGCTCACTGCTTATCCTGGTTTGGCTTAATTTGGAACTATTTTTGTTAGGTAAGTAACAAAAATGTATGCATGCGCACACACACACACACAGAAACCTATTAAAGATTACCAATGTGTTGAATGACAGCAAAAAGCCATTTAAATTGAAGGCATCAGAACTTAATTTCAAAGTTAAGGTGGCACAAACTCTCAAATACTTTATATACAAATACTTTTGAATACTTTATCATTTGGGTTGACCTTGTTATCATAGTTTCTTTAATTAGGAGAAAACAATATGTAACATAATATCATGTCACAATGCTTCTTTTCAGTAACCTAAAAAGTATATTTTTATAAGTATAGTGTATATATATATATGTGTATATATATATATATATATATATATATATATATATATATAGCTAACAAAATGTTGAAACCAGATAAAAATGGGGGATGATCAGTCTTATAGAAAATGCTCAGAACTGTATTTATGACCTGCATTCCCTATTGTTAACAAATATACTACTGCTAACTGTGACGCCAGGCAATGAGAGAGGATCTAAGTGCAGCTCTTTATTTAAACAAAAACAAGAAAACTAGGAACAAAGAAAACCTCGGTGAACTTGCAAAACATAAAATAACAGACAAATGGACAGGGGGGAAACAAGGGCTTAAATACACAAGGGAAAACTAGGAACACCTGGGGAAACAATCAGGGAATGGGAGACAATCAGGGGAAAGCCAATCAAAAAACAGAACTACAAAAGGACTACAAGAACCAAACAGGAAACAGGAACTAAACAGGAATTTCAACATAAAAGCACAGAACAAAAGTCAACAGAATGTGACTAACTTTACAAGTAGACAACTATCCAATTATTTTCCTGGACAGACTTACATACTTTTAATGTTTAATATATGTTTAAATTTAATACATTAAATATATTACAGTCATGGTTATGGTTAGGGTTAGATAAAATAAAAAATATTTTTTTTTATTTTCATTTAATGAAAACCAGCAGTTTGCTGAAATGCTATTAATTGCTTGCACACCACACTAGATATGCTGTTGATGGCTTGCACTCAAAAACAAAACAAAAACCATGGACATCATACTGTAATATTGCAGTTTCAATTGCAATATTACTTGGCCCTGAGTACATTATGCATAATACATTTTTTTCTTTGTAATTGTCACAGGTTTCCTCCACATGGTCATGTTCAAGTTTCTTTTATGTTAATTTTATGTTAACTTTTATTTTATGTTATGTTACTTGCATTGGTTCCCTCTACAAGACAGTTTACAATATTATATGCATGGCAGAATGCCTTATAGCATATAACTTTCCAAGCATATAACTTTCCGTTGATGGTAACTGAAAAAATATATCACAATTATAAATACATATAAAATATTAAATTAAATTCATGTGGATATCAACATTGTCAATGTACTTCAGATTTTAAAATTGTTTACCTTGTGCAATATTTAATTTCTCGTCGCACTGATGTGCAAAAGTAAACCAGTTATGCTGTTCTAGTGTAAAACAGTAAATTTCGCAAATGCAAAGTTATTAAAGACATATGAAAAGAACAGAGCTGTTTGTTTTCCTTTGTATGATTATTTTCTGCTTCATATAGGGCTTTCACTTCTAAGATAATGTAAATCAAGTGATATGGCATGGGCTTCAGTAAAATGTGATTGGTTGACAGGAATGCTCTATTGACTGTGACTAATTTCTAATTTTTTGGGGGGGTACATTTAATAAATTGATTAGGCAGAGGCACATAATGCTAATGACACTAATTTTCAAAAATTTTCAAAGGTGCACCTTTGTTGCATATTAAGAAAAATGTTGGACATTTTTTAAAAGAAGCATGCTAATTTTATTAGATGAAATACCTACACAGTGGAATTACAGTTGTGTTTTAGGCAAATCATGGCCAGATCATCACTTGACAAATAGATAAAGATGAGGAGACACTTTTAGAATTAATTTGGTCCCAAGAAAACTTGTGATATGTGATAAATCTGATGTCATAAATCTGAAGTCATCATCCAAATATGTATAATGTGGTCCACAACATTTAATGGAAGACAAAAAGTTTATCCCATTACACAAATCTCACCTCTCATCTTTTTGTTGTTATGTAAAATCTATGCAAATAGCATTCACAGACTGCTTTGTTTTTATCTAAAAGGATTTGAGATAAATGCTTGGTTTCAGCACCTACTGAGGTACTCTGAAGATCAGAAGATATGGTTTAAAAGGACAATGCCTTTCATAATGATTAAAACAATCTTCTTCAAAAGCCATCATGCTCCATTACAAAGCTGTGTGTGTGTTTGCCAAGTCCATGTCTGCGTGCACATCCAACAAATATTCTGAAATGCCCTACAATGCAGCTTACCCAACAACTGACTGTAAATTCAAATTTATGCAATTGACCTTTTTTCTCTCATTCATGAAAAGAGAAAAATGGTTTTAGAAAGGTGGAAAATGATTAATTTTGATAAATATTCAGTTGCAAACTAGTGTTAATACATCTTATCAAAGCAAGATTTTTGGATATACTGTTATTCAAAGGCCCATTTAAATAATAAAAGGCCTTTGAATAAAAGTAAATGTCAAATAGTGTATCAACAGAGTATGCCCTTCAGGTGATCATATCTTCGTTGTAATATAAATTTGCCCCCTCCCCTGACCATCACAACAAACTTTAAACTACTTAAATTACAGGGCTTCCATGCAGGGGCTGGTTATGTCTATGGTCAAATTATCTATTCATTTTGAGATATTTGCAATCAATTTTCATTGATTTAAGTCTCTTGTAATACCTGTTCTGTTATTTAAAGTCAGATTCATTCAAGCACACAGTACAGATGTGGAAAAGAAACCGCTCAACTGAAACACGTTTGCTGAACAGCCACTGTTATTAAAGAGACAGTATCATTTTAACATTTGTTTTACATAATGTAAACTCAAAGTAAATACTACAAATTATGCACACAAAATGCATATATTTAAAGGGGCAACATATTTTTTTTTTTAATATTTTACCTTCATCAAACACTTTAAATACTGATGAATTTAACAAAAACAGTAGGCTCCTACATTATCTATGCAAGGGTATGGTGAAATTCGGCTTAGAGCTCAGGCAGTTCTGGCTCATGCAGCTATATCTTTCAACTCATCTGAATGATGGGGTGTGTTTCATTCAGAAGTGATCATCACTACAACTTGATTCCTTCAAAGACTTTACCCTCCATTGTGAGAGCTTTGAAGGGTTGAAAGGTGTGGGGCTCAAATGTAGTGGTTATTTGGTCATTGTGGCAGGGCGGAGGGCGGGGCCGGGTCGTGATTATACACACCCCGTCCCGTATCAGGCTAATCAAGCCTCCGAGAGCGATAAAGGCCGATGGCAGATGGTGGTGCGAGGAGAGAGAGATCGTTTACGGACATGTCCGTCATGTGTATTTGTGTATTTTGTTTTAAGCTTATTATTAAACTATTATTTATTTTCAAGCCAGTTCTCGCCTCCTCCTTGCCCATCTAAATTCCTTGTTACAGTCATTTTTTTGGGAAATTTTGTTTGGAACAACCCTACAGCTTGACTTCCATTATTCTTCTTCCATCGAAAAGCCCTGTTAAGGCATAATTTAAACCTTTTCAAAGTGTCCAAAAATCCCCTTGACTACATAACACTAACAGAATATTTAAATGAGATACAAGTCTGTTTTGGAATATTTGTAATTTCAAACTTTAGCTGTCAAAATTTACAAACAAGCCCTTTAATCTGCTTTAAGATGATCGCTTCTTTCTTTCTTTCTTTCTTTCTTTCTTTCTTTCTTTCTTTCTTTCTTTCTTTCATTCTGTTAAACCTGTTGTTACATTCCATATTGTCTTTTGTTTGTGTACTTTTATTTTGAAATTATTGTTAAGTTCCTGTTTCCTGGTCCTGTTTTCCCTCCATGTCTATGTGTCTGATTTTCATTGGTTCATTGTTTAATTACCTTGTTATCAGTTCTAGTCTGTTATTGGTTTTAGTTTATTGTCTTGATTATCTTGTTTTGACTTTTGGTTTCCCATTGGCTTACGTTTTACTTGTTTTTGTATTTTAAGTCCTCATATTTACCTTGTCCCTTGTCGGTTATTGTTTGGTAAATGTTTCATGTGAATTCTGCCCTTCGACCGTGTTCCTGCCTGTGCCCTTCTTGGAAGATTCCCTGTGTTTATATCTTGTGTTTTGTTTTCCCATCGTGGATGTTTTGTTTGTTCCTGAGTTAACCTTTAACTTTCAATAAACCGCAAGTAGATCCTCACCCCTCGTCTGCCCTCATCGTTACACCTGTACAAATGTCTAACATTTAAAACAATTTTAAACTTACAGTACTTGAATCACACAACGTAAAATATCCATATTTTCTTTTTCAGCAAAGTATTTTTTTTTTTAATGTAGGGCAAACATGCAGTTATAGCAATGAATAGTATAATAAATATTTGTGTTCGACAGCCCTTTTATACAAATAATAAAGCTTAACCATATAAAGCCTAACATTTGAAATAAGTCTGAATATTATACATTTGAAACCTAACCTATTTTTTCTATAAATTAATGCAATTTTAAGCACAATTTGCTTAATTCAATTCAATAAATACTCATTTTGAAATATCAGTAAAAAAGATAAATGTTATTGTTAATCTTAATTTAATTAATGTAATTTTACAAGGACTTCTACTTCCAGAAGTGTATGGCAACTTTCACCAGGCAGCATTATAAGATTTTTTTGACTCAAAAAATTTAATTAGAATCAGGAAGATAAAAGGGTCTTATAAGAGGGCTGTGGGCCATTGTTGTATAAGCATTACAATACAATGACCTGTTGCTGGCTGTTGATTCAGGCAATTGTCCAATTCTAGTCCTCCTTGATCTTAGTGCTGCTTTCAATACCATAAATCATGGAAATCTGCTGGAGTGTTGAAGATGGAAGGCAGGGATTCAAGGGACTTCCCTTGAATTGGGTTCTTCAAGGCTCTATTCTGGGCCCAGTTTTATTTTCTTTATATATGCTTACACATTTGTCAAAAACCCAGCATATCCTACCATTGTTATGCTGATGATACTCATGCTTTATCTCTCTCTAAAGCCAGTGGATAATTCTGGTTCACATTCACTTTTTTCACTGTTTACTGTTGATGATATTAAAAAGTGGATGGTGTAGCAACTGGACCAATCAGACACACAATTATTCATTGTTTAATGAATAAGCCAACAGATGTCTCAAGACTGTAACAAGCAAAGGTCCAAGTAGGCCCAAGCAGTTATGTCTGCTCACCCATTGATTATTATCAAGACTTTACACTGTCTTTGCAGACACTGGACCAGCAAATAGCGGACCCCAGTGACATTCCAAGCGGGGGGAGGTTAGCGGCATGCTAGAGCAAAGAATGCAGAAAGATTGATTCTCTGCTTTCCCCCATAGGAAATGGACATAAAGCCCAGAACACACTTTTCTTCCTTAATTTATATAAATGAAAATATAAATGAACATGTATATGCCCAAGACATTGTGTATACAATCATTACTGTCTGTTGTATTGTATACTGTTTTATGCATGACTTATGACAGGACATCCAGCTAATGTTCCAGTTTATTTAGTATCATATTTCCTACTAAATTAATCCTTTTGTGACATCCTGCACAATGGTATATAATTATGACAGCATGCATTGTATGATTGCTAAAGTAATCAGAGCATAAAGGGTCTTAAACTAACCCCAATCATGCAAATGAGTCAGCTTCCAAACAAAGGAACATTTCCTGCTTGAAAATTGCACCTTTCTCATTAGTCAAGCCAGACTCGAGAGGAGGGACCTCTATCAGAAGTGAAAAGACACATCCCGCCTCTTACTCACTCTCTTTCCCCTGACTCTCTTCCCTCTGCTGTGGTTCATGTGGGACCGGGACCATCTGGTCTGACCACGAGGTCGCAGGCCAGCAGGCCTCAACACCTCAAGCCATGTGTAACTTCTTCTACTATAGAGTCAAAGAATTCCACAGTTCATCATAATTTCTTCATTCAACGAAGAAGAAATTGGTTGCAACTTCAACACCATCGACTCAAGGAACCATCAAGCCTTGCTCCTGTGACTGCATCCGAGCACTCTCTCAACATTCAAGGCATTGCAAGTATCATACCAGTAACTAAATGAACATTGTTTAGTATAATATGAAAACCCCTTTGTAACAAAGGTGCTTTTAATTATGAACTTGATGGTTCTCTAAGATGGTCAAGATGACTTTTTCCATAACTCCATTTCACCTATTATGTTCTGGTTTTATTTTATTTCCACTTTTCCCTTTCCCATGTATGAGTGATTTCATGTGTGTGTGTTTTTTTTTTTTTTTAGATAAGTTATGTGTTCATATTTTAGTTGAATAAACTTTTGTGTACATTTTTGCGAGTTGATTCTGATCTGCTTGTAAATCAACGTAAATTTAATGATTCCATCTCAGCTCCATGCTAAGGAAGAGTTATTTTTGTGTGGCCACGAAAAATATCCTTTCTGAGAATTGACAGACGATCAATACTGAGTGTTTACTGGATGAACAAATAAATTGATTGTAATATTAGTTCAGCTACATCAAGTAAATTCTATTAACCAATCCAAATGTTCAAAATTAATTATAACGACTTAAGATAAATTATTAATATTTACCATTTAAAGATATTTTGAATGTGGTATATTTTGAAAAATAATATCATCCCTGTTTCTAAAAGATTTTGCTTTAAATCTATACCTATATGTGTAATATTATTGTCAATAAGCCATGAGAATAATATTACTCCAATAAGAGAATTAAACATAATTCTCTTATTAAAGCTAATTCCCTACAGTAGAAATTGTGAGCTGATTCAACAAGACGTAGTACTACGATTTTAATGGTGGAGAATGTTATTCAGACAAATAATCTAGTTATTTGTCATTTATCTAAATTATAACGGTTGTCAAACGCAACTGATTCATTATAAATTTCCTTACATAGTAATGTAGAAATAGGACCGTTTAATTTAATTCCTAGTTCACACACACAAATAATGGTAATATACACGACACTTTAACCCATGCAGTGTACATTTATCATACCAAATTTGCTACATATATTGGTGTAAGAATTTGGGCACTTTAACTGATTACTGTTTATTTGTGCATTGTGGAACGTGCTGACATTCATATGCATCGATTAAACGGTTTTCATTAGTGTTGACCCAGATCACAAATCACTGGTGTTGGTTGTTATGGTGACGAAAGGTCACGGGAAGTCCTAAAGAGACTCTTCCGGGGCAACTAACTGCACATGCAAAACTAATCAATAACTAATGCAGGACAAATGACTAGCACTACATTGACATTTTAACTGCTACTTTAAACAAATATACAAGGTTGTTTACATTATCAATATTTAATAGCATAGCAGACATATGATTTGGGAAAGCTGTCAATAATTAGCTTGTGCTGTCTCCTAGAGAACTATTTATCAACTGAATCATTTTGCAGAAATTGATTTTTAAATGCAGTTGTCGGGACCTTAATTGTCCTGTGGATAATTTTTCGGCATTCCTCTGGACTGGCATTTAATCACTAAAGTTATGGTGACTACTGGAACATATTGAGTCATCACCCATCCAAATACCATATACAATTATTTTATTATTTAACCTACCTCTCAAAAAATATGTTTCTATGTATGTCTCCTAGCTCATATATACATATACATGTGTGTGTGTGTGTGTGTGTGTGTGTGTGAATATCTTGTGAATGAATAGAAGATTCTATACTTTAGGATTGGCTTTTCATTAGTAACTACTGTAATAATCATAGTAACTAACTAGTAATGACTCAAGTATTACTGCATACTTCCATGGGAATTACTAATTATTTGGATCCGTATTCTAAAGTGAAGATCATGGTAACTAACTAGTAATGACTCAAGTGTTACTACATACTTATAAATACATTTTATAAAAGTATACTATTTAAAATTCACCAAAAATACCAAACGCTTGAAGTGACTTTAGTGTTTGTTTGCACAAATCATGACTAGAAAAATTGCTTTAAACACGAGGCATGAAACAAGTAACTTTTATAAACATTTATACATTTTATAATTATTTATTAAGTGTCTGGTATCATTTCCATTTAATGTAACAGCTTCACATAAACATAAAACCATGTGATGCCTGAACTGGAAAAAAAACAATTTATTGCCTTCTAGCATACGGTATTTAATTGCTGTAATGCCTTCTAATGTCTTTCAGAAGACGACCTAGAGGACCATCTGTGTGCTTGTATCCCAGCCAGTCCACTCAATAAAAGACAAATGTTCTTTTAGAAGCTGCTCTGTCCTATTTCCTCTCAGTCGCCAAATTTGGCTTTTGTAGGTTAACCAAGCTCTTTCAACACTGCAAAAAATTATTTTCAAGACAATTTTTGTCTTTTTTCCAGTAAAAATATAGAATATTAATGTGATCTATTTACTTGACAAGCAAACTGGCATAAGATTTTAAGTCTTATTTTGAGATAAATCTAATTAAATTAAGTGAACTTAATACTTAAAACAAGAAAAAAAAATCTGCCAATGGGGTAAGCAAAATACACTTGTATTCCCTTTGAATTAAGTAAATTTTTCTTACCCCATTGGCATGGGGTTTAAGCAAAAACATAAAGATGGATTTTATAACTGGTAATAAAAACAAGGGAAAATGTAAAAAATATCATTAAAATGTTAAATGATTTGAGAATGAGTGGTCTAAGGCCAGTGATTCATTTTATAACATATTGGGACAACGTAATTGAAGGGGAGGAATCATTTATGATGGTAGAGTTCGTCTGTAGGGACGGAAATTGCTTTTGGATCAATGGCGACCTGATTCGGCAGAAAGTTCAGCAGGAGAAGGCATGGCTGATTGAAGAATTCTGTGTAAAAGGGTACCACCCAATTGCCTAGTAGAGGAAAATTATGATACTGCCGGTAATTTATGTATTTTAAGTTCTATGTATATTATCATACGATTAGCAGCTTATTGTGTAGTAGGCCTATAATTAGCAAATGCACGTTGACAAGCTCGGTCAATTAGTGATTGGCGAGGCAATTTAAAGTTTATTAGCTAAACTGGGTCAATATTTCATTCAGCAATATACAAATTCGTTATTTAAGTAATGAAGGTAGGCCTAACTGTTAATGAAATTTTCTAAATCAAGCAAAGGTCTGAATTGCACATTTGATTTTATTCTCCATAAAACCTTGCTGCTGCACTTTCCTAAACATCCGTGTTTCACGATCAGGTGAAAATTTGATATTTTGAGTCAAAGGCTAGTTAATATTTTGTTAAAGGTAATTAAAAATCAATTTCCATTTGTTGGCATGACTAGATTCAGATTTTTAATATAATTTAAGTTGGGTGTCCATCATAGAGATAAATCACCATATTTATAATGAAACCATCATATTTAAAAAAATATGATATTAATCATGAAATATTAGGGGGTGTGACGGGACAGCTTTTCACCTCAACAAGAAATATCACGTTTTAATATCGCAAGATCTCGTAGCATGAGATCTCGTCACACCGCTAATATTTATTGTTACTACATAAATGGGATCTCTTTAATCAAATCTTTCACATTCTTAAATTATTTTATTTTTAATTTTTTTTGTGTGTTATTAAACAAAAATAAATTTTTTAGTAATTCCTTCTAAATAATTTGGTAATACTTGGGTCATTACTGTATTACCATGATCTCGACTTTAGAATTAATTATGCATCATGCATTATCTAACACCTTGGCAATTGCATCGCCATTGGCTAGTAAAGGTTCTAGTTTACTCATAATACTAATATAGATACAATATAGCTATTTAGATAGATAGAGTGTTAAAGTGCAACAGTGTTTACAGTGTTTTTTATATATATTCCATCAGAAGCATCAACAACAGCACCAACTCAGCAGGTGTCCCTACAAAAAATGAAGGAAGAAAATGCTTTTTTAAAAGCTAAAATTAAGTTCCTTGAGGATAAATGCAAGGACATCGAAAGTGAGAGAGATTTCATACGTAGCAGTCTGACCAATGGTAAATTGCTGTATCTCTAAAAGCAACTATACCTTACAACCCAAGTTATACTTAGTATTGTGTACTACAAATTCTGTTGGCTCTTTGTGTGATGTTCCTCATTTCTAATTTGCTTTGATGTGTCTGCTAATATATATGGTCACGGCACTTTCGCCTCTTGCACATTAAGAAAGCTTTTGACATGTCAAGCCACTGGCATGATAGGAATCTTCTTCTCATACAAGTGTATAAAAAGTGACATTAATTAACTTTTTACTGTGGAAAGTTTACAGAGTCTACATTATAACATATCCTGGCATAAAAGGGTACAGTGTACTGTAGTCTGAGGACTATCTGTTCTTGTTGTTGTTTTAAAGTTAGATCTTGTGGTTTTCGTTAACAAAGGTAGCAGAATATTTACATTTAACAATGACATCAAAGCTGGTAAATGTGGAAGAAATGAAATGTAATCTTAATATGATTTAGTTTGTATTCCTTATCAGCCTTGTCAGTAAAGGAAGACATGATGGGAGCTTTCTGCAAATCCAAATTTGATGATGCTGTATCACAGTCTTCCAGTACGGAACATGACCTTCATACAGAAAGGGAAAAAAAGGCAAAGAGAAGAGGAAAAGGGCAGAGTAAAAAAAAAAAAACATTGCAAAGTTGACTCAAAGTCTTCCTGTGTATCATCAACCTTATCTTCATCTCAATCCTCTTCATACCCTGCACCCCGTAAATCCAGCAAAAACAAGTATAAAACCAAGAAAAGGAATGCAAACAAAAAGCAGAAATTCACAAGAGGTATGTATTACTTACAGTAATCGTTGTGTACAGTGGGGTGTAATGGTTCAGATTATTCACAGTTCTGGTTTTTATCACGGTTTTAAGGTCACGGTTTGGGTACAGTTTGGTATGTGCTATGTTCAGTGAAACATAGGACAATTGAGGCTATTTATTCATTTGAATTATTCATAACTAAATTAATGCTAGGTCTAACTATTTAAGTGACTATATTCTGATTATAAACTAAGTATTACACTACTGATGCCGTTAAAGCTACCTCAGAACATTGAAGATACCGACACATCGACAAGTGACATTTTACCAGAAGTTTTCCAGCTGGCTTATATTATGCAGAAGTTCTTTTGAACGTTCCGTGCGTATGGTCAGTTGTCAAATAAAAACAAAGAAAATAAGAACAAATAATCAAACTACAAACAAGAGCACAAATGAATACAATAGAGCAAAGATACAAATAAAATAAGCAATGCTTTTCGGGTTGATCAGGTGTCTTTAGTTTTCAGGTACAGAAATTTAATAAAGTAATCAAATATAAAATATAACACTGCATATAAACTTCATTGTATAAATTAAATAAAGATTAAACATTATTGAAGTTACAAAAGTTATTCAGTCAAGAGCAGTGAGTGATTTTTTTTATTTTTTTGTCTTATTGTTGTTAGATTAACATTAAAAACACAGAGAGCAGGAATTAGGCTGCTGTCATTTTAGGACATAATTCACAGAACCAGTACACTGATACTGTACACATGGATTGTCTTTCTCACTTAAGACATAACCTTCTATGTTTACTAGGATACTCGCTAAGACATGCATGTTGACATCATTTTTGTGTGAATTTGTCCGTTCAGGTGCAAAGAGAATTTGCGCGTTGTGACGCGGCTCTCCGTGTGTGCGCTTCGGATGAGTACATGCACACAAATCTTCTCACAGCGCACGCAAGTTCTCTTTCTGGTCTTACGGTTGAATGTTTAAATTGGTAAGGTTCAAATTATTTTAAACATAGATAGCAACGTGTGCTGACCATACACGTCACAACAATATAGTGATATTTAATCTAAAATAGTAGAATATTATGTTAGCTTTCGCAACATAATAGTAAGTTTAAAGTGCTCCTATTTAGCTTTTTTGAATATTTCAGTAATTCCAGTCTCACTTCCTGCTTGACCCTACGTAGGTTTGTAACAAATTTGTATATTGGCTGCCCGCGAACAATGTCTACTTTGACCTGCCCTCAAACCGCAGCTACTGTGTTTGACAAACTTAATAAAAACGTAACACTTAGTAACATGCTCAAATCGTGCTTGTGATAGTGGTTGATCAGCTACTTCTTGCAAAGGACTTGAATTGAAACGGTTAAACTGATGCCATCGTTACTGTGTTATGTAATGGAATTTAATTTCTGATATGCGTTGTCGATCACATCAGACTGGGCCATCTGACCAATTAGAGCAGTGTAGGCTCTCAGAAAAGAGGGGTTTAAAGAGACCGAATCATTTATGAGAAGTGGGATAATACTGCAATGAAAATTACAGTGTTTTTTTACCTTGGATGCACGCAAACCTAACCTCCAAAACCACTTTAGCAATCTTTAAAATAGCATAATAGGGGCACTTTAAAATTATTATTATTATTATGGTTCTAATTCTTCTGAGACTCTAATTTTCCAAGAGAACCTCCTCCTAGAGCCTTCAACCTACAACCACCAAACACAGCAAAGACCTTTAGGCTGTAATTCCCTGTAGCAGACTTCTGACGTCCATTAATTTATAAAGTATACATTCCATTAGCATAACACACTTTGTTCTTTTTTTAGTCTTCCTTCCATAGCAAGCCATCAAGAGGTACAACAAGGTCTTGGACTATTTGAAAGGTGGGACAACAAAAACCCAGGCATACTTCAAATGTGGCATGGATAGAAAGACCATTGCTGATACTGCTGCAATTGCAGAGCTCGAAGCTTGTGACATAGAGGCCTACAAAAATTTGCGAGGCACCTTCCAAAGAGGACAGAAACTGTCTGATTTTGCAGAGCGGTGCAGAGAATTATGCAGACAGGAGCCAGTGCAAAGCACCATTGAAAACAAAAAGAAAGTTGGCTTGCTTATAGACTTTTGTGAGAGACTAAATAAGCTGTTTATGCATGTGTATGTGTGTTTCTTTGTATGATAAATACCATTCAATGCATGTTCTAGCCCAGTGGCTATACACACAGTCACTTTAACTGTGTCTTGTTTCGTGTTCCATGACTACTGTTTAAAGTCAGCCATCATAAATATGGCCAAGTGGCTATACACACTGCCACTTTAGCTGTTGCTTGTTCCAAGCGTATTTTTAAAATCAGCAATTTTCCCAGTCATGATGAATAAATATCATGTGCATCCAAACACTGAAGTCCTTTTAAGCTTTTGAGGTTTTTGGTGAAGTTTTAGATAGCAATTCCCATAGAAGTATGCAGTAACAATTGAAACATTACTAGTTAGTTACCATGATCTTCACTTTAGAATACGGATCAAAATAATTAGTAATTTCTTTGGAAGGATGTAGTAACACTTGAGTCATTACCAGTTAGTTACCATGATCTTCACTTTAGAATACGGATCCAATTAATTAGTAATTCCCATAGAAGTATGTAGTAACACTTGTGTCATTACTAGTTAGTTACCATGATTATTACAGTAGTTACTAATGAAAAGCAGAATCTTCTAATCATTCACACAAGATATTCACACACACACATATATGTATACATGAGCTGAGAGGTTGGTTTAATAATAAAATAACTGTATATGGTATTTGGATGGCTGATGACTCAATATGTTGCAGTAGTCACCATGACTCTAGTGATTCAATGCCAGTCCAGAGGAATCCCAGAAAATTGGCCACAGGACAAGTAAGGTCCCGACAACTGCATTTAAAAATAAATTTATTTAAAATTATTCAGTTGATAAATAGTTCTCTAGGACACAGCATAAGCTAATTATTGACAGCTTTCCCAAATAATACATCTGCTATGCTATTACATATTGATAATGTAAACAACCTTGTGTATTCGTTTACAGTAGCAGTTAAAATGTCAATGTAGTGCTAGTCATTTGTCCTGCATTAGTTATTGATTAGTTTTGCATGAATTATGAATCTTTTTCAGTTGTTCTCTGGGAAGCATTAAAAAAATAGTAGTCATTGATTAGTTAATAGTGAACTACCACTTTCATCTGTGTGCTATTACTTACTAATTTGTTAATCAGAGTTTCTTGTTAGTTAATAGTAGTTACTAGATTATTAATATTGTGTATTGTGTTACTCATTTGTTCCTGTGTAGTTATTCATTAACGAAGGAACCTTATCCTAAAGTGTAACCCTTTCTTTTTGGCGGTTTTATTCTGATGAAAACAAAAAACAGCGTGTATATATATATATATATATATATATATATATATATATATATATATATATATATATATATATATATATATGTATGTATAAAAAAAGTACAATGGGAAACTGAAATATTTTTTTTTTAAATATGGTTCAACAAAATATGGTAGAGGCTAATGTCAAAAGAAAATACAAACAGGGCATTAGCCTACCCCTATGCTTCAGCATACATCACCTTAAAACATGCTTATATCATTCACAGCACCCTATACACTTAAGTACTTACTCAAACCACTCAAATTATCTTGTGCATTTAGCACATGCTTAAACACTCACAGTATTTTACTTATTTTTAACCAGGCTTTAAGGATTTGTATTGCAGTTTCAACAATACCGCTCATATTTTCACATATAACACATATTACACTTATTCACTGAACTGGAAAATGCTCTGGGCTATAAATCATTAAACAAGACATGATCAATTCCAAATTTGCATTCCCAGTCCTCACATGGGTAGGAAACATGGTCAAACTCCACACATGCTATCCACATGCACCCTTCAAAAATTACCCATAACAAACACTCAATTATAATATATGACTCTAGTGAACCCAAAGAATTATCAACCGATGAACAAAAACAGGAGCTCTCTTGTACAACACATGCTCTCACGTCTCTAACATGAGAGAGTGTCGGAAAGCCAGTGCCGCAAAACGTTGAAAGGGGCCACTTCCAATTTATGACTAGAACTAAATTACATGGCATTTCTCCACATGGCTACATTCTTCCCTGCTAAAAGTCAGTGTCCCCAATGTTTTTCACTTCTTTAACAGATTCTCTAAAGAAAACACTGCACAGATTTGTTAACACTTGAGAGAAGAATTCAGGACTGAGTGAAACAGCATTGCATACTGATTTTGGCTTTTTCATCTCTGGTTCAGACACCCTAGGAGCCATGCAAGTGTCAGGCTCAACTCTCTCTGGATCAGACACACTCTGAGCTAAATCATTGCTAGCTCTCTCTGGTACCAAACATTGTTCAATGTTCCCTAAAATCAGTACAGGTTCACCTATAAGGGCTTCAGCTGCTGACACTATGATTTCAGGGTTCACATTCTGTGTCTCTTGCAGGCAATGATATTTTATCTCTTCTAACACAACAACATCATGATCAAAATGCACAGCCACAACCTTCTCAGAAACAGATTCTTCCCTCGATTGTGTTGTTGTGGAAGAATTGATTTCAATCACCTCTGGCTCAGGAACAGAGTTAAGATAAGGGAGCAAGTCAACTCTAGGGACTCTCTTTATAAGACCACCCTCAAAGGGCTCAGTTGTATGTATGGCACCCTGCACATCTATGACCCTGTCTACATAAGGACCCCATGAATCCTATTTTTTCCCCTACCAAATAGTCTGTAATGCAAGCATCAGTCACAAGACAATAGACCTTATAATTCAAAGGGGCAAGTCTCTCAGTAGCCTTGTGTTCAGCATATTCCTTGGCTTTTTCATGAGCGTCTTTCAATCTGACTTGGTGAATCACTAATCAATCATGTTTTTCTGTCCACATTTTGCTCTTGACCTAGCAGTGCATCTACTGGAAGATGTGAGTTGACTCCAAACAACAAGTTATGTGGTGAGTATCTAGTGATTGCATGTGGCATTACATTATAAGTATAAACCTACTCAGGAAGGTGTTTTGGCTAACACTTTTTTATTTTCAGGGGGGTACATAATAGATCACAGAGTGTTCTGTTAAAGCACTCATTCTGTTAAAGTGTTACCCTGAGGCCGATAGGGTGTGGTGTGGTGTGGGTTTTATTTACACCATACATTTTAAACAGCTCAGCAATCATGTCGCTTTCAAAATTTCTGCCATGAATGTAATCGTTCAGGCACACCATATTTCATGAGCCACTCTTTCACAAGGAATATTGGCAGTGGTATCAGCCCTCTGATCCTTGGTTGGAAAGGCCTGTATGAACTTTGTGAAAATTAACACGTTCTCACGGTGATCAAAGGCAGATTCAAGCACAGTGAATTTTACTGCCACTGATTCCATCATCAGTCTGTGAAAGGACGATTGAAATCTGCATACCTTAACACAGGAGCAGAATTCTCCTTCAGCAGCTCAAATGCTGATTGGCACTCTGATGACCCAAAGCACTAAACACACTCTTTGTGGTGCCAAACTGTTTAATACACAATGTCTTATTGGACCTCACCTTCTCGACACGAGACAGAGTACCAAGTCTGGTTCATCAATCAGACTGCCAAGTAAGGGAGTGTACACTGGTTCTAACAGGAAGACATATGAACCATGATGTAATATTTATTTTCTCCCTTGACCATTACCATTGTAATTGATGCATCAGGTATGTGTACCATGTCTATTCCAGCTACTCGGACTATGCTTCCCTTCATTAGAATGCTGGTGCTCTGCATATGCTGAAAAGCCTCCAATCAGACTGCAACTCTCCACCTAAGGTAGTATCAAACTCTGCACGAGCCAGTTGCCTACATCTAATGATGTTCATGTCAATAAGGGCTGGTACAGTAGAAGAGTTTTGTGAGACTCTGACTAATAGAAAAACATATTCTGGAAGGGTAATACCCATGGTTATAACCTCCAACTCAAGATTAGGTAGGTAAGGTATGTCTAAATAATTGGCAGCTGTAATCTTCAGCCAACCTGCTGTGGACAGCATATCTTCATCCTCCCCAGACAGGTATTCTCTGAAGAAACTCTCAGAAGAAGTAATGACTTGGCTTTCTTTATCAAGTAAACAAGAGTCCATTACTCCACTAATCTTTAGATTAGCATCAGAACATTTTCACACGGAAAATGTATTTGGTTGTGCAAGTATTCGGTTTGACAAGTATCGATATTGGCTGAGCCTAAGTGAGAGTGCAAGTTTTACCTGCTTCACTAACGATTTAGCATTCTCTGTGACAGTTGTTTGTTTTTCATCACACACCCCTTAGCTATATGTTTTAGAACATTAGGTGCAGAAGAGTGAATAATTGCTATGTAAAATGACACGAGTCAAGTAAAACCCAACCTTTAACCCTGGAATTTCTCAAAGTCACAAAACTAAGAGACTACCAAAATGACACCCTAAAGTCTAGCTAAATGAGATGAACCAAATCTGGCCAATAAAACGATCAAAAGATACTTGTCCAGATAGTACACACTTGAAAACACTCATGATAATTAATTATTCACATGACTTAGTTCCCATGGTTGCTATGTAAATCCAAATTCCATTCCTTCATTAATTCAGTCAGAACCAACTGAATGACCTCCAACCCTTCGGTTAGCCATCACATGACTATTATCATTGTTCAAGACACAGAGATAGAACAGACTTACTGGATCTGAATGGTTGGACTTCTCTTTAAATCAATCAAACCAGCAACATACATCCACAATCTTAACAGAGGTCCAAAACATCGACGGACCAAGCAGAACTTTCTACAAAGATCCAATGAACCAAGCAATGCAAGGGAACACAATGACATGCAAGTACATCTCCAGACTTTGCTGTAAGGACTGGTGGTCTCTTTAATATAATTTGAGTTACCCGATTCCAAATAGAGTTAGACTGAATTAAGTATCAATGGTTCTCAAGGCATTGTCCCAGAAGAACTTGATGAAATAACAAAAAATATAAATGCAGTCTTCTCTAGCACCCTTGATATTGTCACCCCACTTTGAATAAATAAAAATAAAGAAATAAGCCCTGCACCATGGTACAATGATCACACTCATGCTCTCAAGAGAGCAGCTCGGAAAATGGAGCGCATGTGGGAAAATACAAAATTAGAAGTATTTTGTGGTGCATGGAAGGATAGTGTCTGTAGTTACAGACAGGCACTAAAAGCTGCCATGTCAGCATATTTTAGTAAACTCATAGAAAATTACCACAACAATCCAAGATGTTTATTCAGTACTGTGGCTAAATTGGTTAGGAATAAAGCCTCAACAGAACCAGATATTATGTCACAGCACATAATGACTAGATTAGAGTAATGACTTCATGAATTTCTTTACAGATAAAATTTAAATAATCAGAAATAAAATTGAAATTATGCAATCATCTGTCATAGCACCTCATAAAACAGTGTCTAATAATTTTTCTCACGTGCAACTTCAATCCTTCTCTGTCATAGGTCATGAAGAGCTAACAAAACTACATCAAAAGCCACAACATGTTTGTTAGATCCTATACCAACTAAGCTCTTAAAAGAGGTATCTCCTGTAATTTCAGAACCTCTTCTTAATATTATTAACTCCTCGCTATGCTTAGGACATGTCCCAAGAAACTTTAAAATGGCAATTATCAAACTGCTTATTTAGAAGCCACAACTTGATCCTGGAGAACTGGCTAATTATAGACTGATTTCAAATCTCCCGTTTATGTCAAAACTACTAGAAATGGTAGTATACTCCCAGATATCTTCATTTCTACAGAGAAATATTATACACAAATAATTTTAGTCATGATTTAGACCTCATCACAGTACAGAGACTGCACTTATCAGAGTTAAAAAATACTTGCTCTTATCATCTGATCGCTGCTGCATTTCTCTTCTAGTGCTTTTAGATCTTAGTGCTGCATTCGACATTCTCTTGATTATGCTAGAGAATTAAGTTGGCATTTGTGGAGTTGCATTAGCATGGTTTAGGTCATATTTAGCAGACCGCGTTTTTTTACCTTGGATGCACGCAAACCTAACCTCCAAAACCACTTTAGCAATCTTTAAAATAGCATAATAGGGGCACTTTAAAATTATTATTATTATTATGGTTCTAATTCTTCTGAGACTCTAATTTTCCAAGAGAACCTCCTCCTAGAGCCTTCAACCTACAACCACCAAACACAGCAAAGACCTTTAGGCTGTAATTCCCTGTAGCAGACTTCTGACGTCCATTAATTTATAAAGTATACATTCCATTAGCATAACACACTTTGTTCTTTTTTTAGTCTTCCTTCCATAGCAAGCCATCAAGAGGTACAACAAGGTCTTGGACTATTTGAAAGGTGGGACAACAAAAACCCAGGCATACTTCAAATGTGGCATGGATAGAAAGACCATTGCTGATACTGCTGCAATTGCAGAGCTCGAAGCTTGTGACATAGAGGCCTACAAAAATTTGCGAGGCACCTTCCAAAGAGGACAGAAACTGTCTGATTTTGCAGAGCGGTGCAGAGAATTATGCAGACAGGAGCCAGTGCAAAGCACCATTGAAAACAAAAAGAAAGTTGGCTTGCTTATAGACTTTTGTGAGAGACTAAATAAGCTGTTTATGCATGTGTATGTGTGTTTCTTTGTATGATAAATACCATTCAATGCATGTTCTAGCCCAGTGGCTATACACACAGTCACTTTAACTGTGTCTTGTTTCGTGTTCCATGACTACTGTTTAAAGTCAGCCATCATAAATATGGCCAAGTGGCTATACACACTGCCACTTTAGCTGTTGCTTGTTCCAAGCGTATTTTTAAAATCAGCAATTTTCCCAGTCATGATGAATAAATATCATGTGCATCCAAACACTGAAGTCCTTTTAAGCTTTTGAGGTTTTTGGTGAAGTTTTAGATAGCAATTCCCATAGAAGTATGCAGTAACAATTGAAACATTACTAGTTAGTTACCATGATCTTCACTTTAGAATACGGATCAAAATAATTAGTAATTTCTTTGGAAGGATGTAGTAACACTTGAGTCATTACCAGTTAGTTACCATGATCTTCACTTTAGAATACGGATCCAATTAATTAGTAATTCCCATAGAAGTATGTAGTAACACTTGTGTCATTACTAGTTAGTTACCATGATTATTACAGTAGTTACTAATGAAAAGCAGAATCTTCTAATCATTCACACAAGATATTCACACACACACATATATGTATACATGAGCTGAGAGGTTGGTTTAATAATAAAATAACTGTATATGGTATTTGGATGGCTGATGACTCAATATGTTGCAGTAGTCACCATGACTCTAGTGATTCAATGCCAGTCCAGAGGAATCCCAGAAAATTGGCCACAGGACAAGTAAGGTCCCGACAACTGCATTTAAAAATAAATTTATTTAAAATTATTCAGTTGATAAATAGTTCTCTAGGACACAGCATAAGCTAATTATTGACAGCTTTCCCAAATAATACATCTGCTATGCTATTACATATTGATAATGTAAACAACCTTGTGTATTCGTTTACAGTAGCAGTTAAAATGTCAATGTAGTGCTAGTCATTTGTCCTGCATTAGTTATTGATTAGTTTTGCATGAATTATGAATCTTTTTCAGTTGTTCTCTGGGAAGCATTAAAAAAATAGTAGTCATTGATTAGTTAATAGTGAACTACCACTTTCATCTGTGTGCTATTACTTACTAATTTGTTAATCAGAGTTTCTTGTTAGTTAATAGTAGTTACTAGATTATTAATATTGTGTATTGTGTTACTCATTTGTTCCTGTGTAGTTATTCATTAACGAAGGAACCTTATCCTAAAGTGTAACCCTTTCTTTTTGGCGGTTTTATTCTGATGAAAACAAAAAACAGCGTGTATATATATATATATATATATATATATATATATATATATATATATATATATATATATATATATATATATATATATAAAAAAAGTACAATGGGAAACTGAAATATTTTTTTTTTAAATATGGTTCAACAAAATATGGTAGAGGCTAATGTCAAAAGAAAATACAAACAGGGCATTAGCCTACCCCTATGCTTCAGCATACATCACCTTAAAACATGCTTATATCATTCACAGCACCCTATACACTTAAGTACTTACTCAAACCACTCAAATTATCTTGTGCATTTAGCACATGCTTAAACACTCACAGTATTTTACTTATTTTTAACCAGGCTTTAAGGATTTGTATTGCAGTTTCAACAATACCGCTCATATTTTCACATATAACACATATTACACTTATTCACTGAACTGGAAAATGCTCTGGGCTATAAATCATTAAACAAGACATGATCAATTCCAAATTTGCATTCCCAGTCCTCACATGGGTAGGAAACATGGTCAAACTCCACACATGCTATCCACATGCACCCTTCAAAAATTACCCATAACAAACACTCAATTATAATATATGACTCTAGTGAACCCAAAGAATTATCAACCGATGAACAAAAACAGGAGCTCTCTTGTACAACACATGCTCTCACGTCTCTAACATGAGAGAGTGTCGGAAAGCCAGTGCCGCAAAACGTTGAAAGGGGCCACTTCCAATTTATGACTAGAACTAAATTACATGGCATTTCTCCACATGGCTACATTCTTCCCTGCTAAAAGTCAGTGTCCCCAATGTTTTTCACTTCTTTAACAGATTCTCTAAAGAAAACACTGCACAGATTTGTTAACACTTGAGAGAAGAATTCAGGACTGAGTGAAACAGCATTGCATACTGATTTTGGCTTTTTCATCTCTGGTTCAGACACCCTAGGAGCCATGCAAGTGTCAGGCTCAACTCTCTCTGGATCAGACACACTCTGAGCTAAATCATTGCTAGCTCTCTCTGGTACCAAACATTGTTCAATGTTCCCTAAAATCAGTACAGGTTCACCTATAAGGGCTTCAGCTGCTGACACTATGATTTCAGGGTTCACATTCTGTGTCTCTTGCAGGCAATGATATTTTATCTCTTCTAACACAACAACATCATGATCAAAATGCACAGCCACAACCTTCTCAGAAACAGATTCTTCCCTCGATTGTGTTGTTGTGGAAGAATTGATTTCAATCACCTCTGGCTCAGGAACAGAGTTAAGATAAGGGAGCAAGTCAACTCTAGGGACTCTCTTTATAAGACCACCCTCAAAGGGCTCAGTTGTATGTATGGCACCCTGCACATCTATGACCCTGTCTACATAAGGACCCCATGAATCCTATTTTTTCCCCTACCAAATAGTCTGTAATGCAAGCATCAGTCACAAGACAATAGACCTTATAATTCAAAGGGGCAAGTCTCTCAGTAGCCTTGTGTTCAGCATATTCCTTGGCTTTTTCATGAGCGTCTTTCAATCTGACTTGGTGAATCACTAATCAATCATGTTTTTCTGTCCACATTTTGCTCTTGACCTAGCAGTGCATCTACTGGAAGATGTGAGTTGACTCCAAACAACAAGTTATGTGGTGAGTATCTAGTGATTGCATGTGGCATTACATTATAAGTATAAACCTACTCAGGAAGGTGTTTTGGCTAACACTTTTTTATTTTCAGGGGGGTACATAATAGATCACAGAGTGTTCTGTTAAAGCACTCATTCTGTTAAAGTGTTACCCTGAGGCCGATAGGGTGTGGTGTGGTGTGGGTTTTATTTACACCATACATTTTAAACAGCTCAGCAATCATGTCGCTTTCAAAATTTCTGCCATGAATGTAATCGTTCAGGCACACCATATTTCATGAGCCACTCTTTCACAAGGAATATTGGCAGTGGTATCAGCCCTCTGATCCTTGGTTGGAAAGGCCTGTATGAACTTTGTGAAAATTAACACGTTCTCACGGTGATCAAAGGCAGATTCAAGCACAGTGAATTTTACTGCCACTGATTCCATCATCAGTCTGTGAAAGGACGATTGAAATCTGCATACCTTAACACAGGAGCAGAATTCTCCTTCAGCAGCTCAAATGCTGATTGGCACTCTGATGACCCAAAGCACTAAACACACTCTTTGTGGTGCCAAACTGTTTAATACACAATGTCTTATTGGACCTCACCTTCTCGACACGAGACAGAGTACCAAGTCTGGTTCATCAATCAGACTGCCAAGTAAGGGAGTGTACACTGGTTCTAACAGGAAGACATATGAACCATGATGTAATATTTATTTTCTCCCTTGACCATTACCATTGTAATTGATGCATCAGGTATGTGTACCATGTCTATTCCAGCTACTCGGACTATGCTTCCCTTCATTAGAATGCTGGTGCTCTGCATATGCTGAAAAGCCTCCAATCAGACTGCAACTCTCCACCTAAGGTAGTATCAAACTCTGCACGAGCCAGTTGCCTACATCTAATGATGTTCATGTCAATAAGGGCTGGTACAGTAGAAGAGTTTTGTGAGACTCTGACTAATAGAAAAACATATTCTGGAAGGGTAATACCCATGGTTATAACCTCCAACTCAAGATTAGGTAGGTAAGGTATGTCTAAATAATTGGCAGCTGTAATCTTCAGCCAACCTGCTGTGGACAGCATATCTTCATCCTCCCCAGACAGGTATTCTCTGAAGAAACTCTCAGAAGAAGTAATGACTTGGCTTTCTTTATCAAGTAAACAAGAGTCCATTACTCCACTAATCTTTAGATTAGCATCAGAACATTTTCACACGGAAAATGTATTTGGTTGTGCAAGTATTCGGTTTGACAAGTATCGATATTGGCTGAGCCTAAGTGAGAGTGCAAGTTTTACCTGCTTCACTAACGATTTAGCATTCTCTGTGACAGTTGTTTGTTTTTCATCACACACCCCTTAGCTATATGTTTTAGAACATTAGGTGCAGAAGAGTGAATAATTGCTATGTAAAATGACACGAGTCAAGTAAAACCCAACCTTTAACCCTGGAATTTCTCAAAGTCACAAAACTAAGAGACTACCAAAATGACACCCTAAAGTCTAGCTAAATGAGATGAACCAAATCTGGCCAATAAAACGATCAAAAGATACTTGTCCAGATAGTACACACTTGAAAACACTCATGATAATTAATTATTCACATGACTTAGTTCCCATGGTTGCTATGTAAATCCAAATTCCATTCCTTCATTAATTCAGTCAGAACCAACTGAATGACCTCCAACCCTTCGGTTAGCCATCACATGACTATTATCATTGTTCAAGACACAGAGATAGAACAGACTTACTGGATCTGAATGGTTGGACTTCTCTTTAAATCAATCAAACCAGCAACATACATCCACAATCTTAACAGAGGTCCAAAACATCGACGGACCAAGCAGAACTTTCTACAAAGATCCAATGAACCAAGCAATGCAAGGGAACACAATGACATGCAAGTACATCTCCAGACTTTGCTGTAAGGACTGGTGGTCTCTTTAATATAATTTGAGTTACCCGATTCCAAATAGAGTTAGACTGAATTAAGTATCAATGGTTCTCAAGGCATTGTCCCAGAAGAACTTGATGAAATAACAAAAAATATAAATGCAGTCTTCTCTAGCACCCTTGATATTGTCACCCCACTTTGAATAAATAAAAATAAAGAAATAAGCCCTGCACCATGGTACAATGATCACACTCATGCTCTCAAGAGAGCAGCTCGGAAAATGGAGCGCATGTGGGAAAATACAAAATTAGAAGTATTTTGTGGTGCATGGAAGGATAGTGTCTGTAGTTACAGACAGGCACTAAAAGCTGCCATGTCAGCATATTTTAGTAAACTCATAGAAAATTACCACAACAATCCAAGATGTTTATTCAGTACTGTGGCTAAATTGGTTAGGAATAAAGCCTCAACAGAACCAGATATTATGTCACAGCACATAATGACTAGATTAGAGTAATGACTTCATGAATTTCTTTACAGATAAAATTTAAATAATCAGAAATAAAATTGAAATTATGCAATCATCTGTCATAGCACCTCATAAAACAGTGTCTAATAATTTTTCTCACGTGCAACTTCAATCCTTCTCTGTCATAGGTCATGAAGAGCTAACAAAACTACATCAAAAGCCACAACATGTTTGTTAGATCCTATACCAACTAAGCTCTTAAAAGAGGTATCTCCTGTAATTTCAGAACCTCTTCTTAATATTATTAACTCCTCGCTATGCTTAGGACATGTCCCAAGAAACTTTAAAATGGCAATTATCAAACTGCTTATTTAGAAGCCACAACTTGATCCTGGAGAACTGGCTAATTATAGACTGATTTCAAATCTCCCGTTTATGTCAAAACTACTAGAAATGGTAGTATACTCCCAGATATCTTCATTTCTACAGAGAAATATTATACACAAATAATTTTAGTCATGATTTAGACCTCATCACAGTACAGAGACTGCACTTATCAGAGTTAAAAAATACTTGCTCTTATCATCTGATCGCTGCTGCATTTCTCTTCTAGTGCTTTTAGATCTTAGTGCTGCATTCGACATTCTCTTGATTATGCTAGAGAATTAAGTTGGCATTTGTGGAGTTGCATTAGCATGGTTTAGGTCATATTTAGCAGACCGCTACCACTTTGTCTATGTAAATGAGGAATTGTCAAACCAAACTAAAGTAAAATATGGAGGGTCACAGGGGTTTTAGGGCCTCTCCTTTTCTCCATGTATATCCTTCCCCTGGGAGATATTATCAGGAATCGTAGAATAAGTTTCCATTGCTATGCCGACTGTTACGATTCCCCATTGTCTGCCTTGTGTTTTCCCCTCACCTTCACTCCAAACTACGTTTCCCACAATTCCCGGCCCTAATCACTCCCTCATTATCCCCACCTGCCTGTCATTCCCTCGTTCAGTTCTATGTGTATTTAAAAACTGTTGTTTCCTCACTCTGTGTTGATTGTTGTATGTTTCCTGTTACCAGAGTTCCAGCCCGTGTTCCTGCTTGTTCCAGTTGTTTTATGTTTTTCTCTTTTACTTTCGTTTTCCCATCGTGGACCTTTTGTTTGTTCCTGTGTTTTTGTTGTCCTTTGCTCATTCTAATAAAGCTGCGTCTAGATCCCCACTCCTCGTCTGCCGTCTCTTCGTAACAGAACAATCAACCAACAATGGATCTAGCAGCTCAGCAGGCGAACTACCGGCTACTCTGCCTCAAACAAGAGGACCACCCAATAGAGGCCCACATCCGTGAGTTTCTGGAGCTGGCTTACACTTCTGACTTCCCCGAGTTTTCCTTGGTGGCTTTCTTCAGGGGAAATCTTAGCAGTTCGCTAAAGGAGCGGCTGCCACCAGCGACCCTGCGCTGGACGCTCCGCGATTTTGTTGAAGAGACCCTGAGGATCTGCGGCTCTCTATTCACTGTGGGCATTGTGGGGGAGGACCCTACCTCTCCTCACACAGTGGTCACCCCCCAGCCTTCCACTCGTCCCTCCACGCCTGTCACAGCCAGCGATCCAACGCCCACGCCTGCCACGGCCAACGAGCCAATGCCCATGCCTGCCACGGCCATCGAGCCAACGCCCACGCCTGCCACGGCCAACGAGCTGGAAGTCTCCAGTGTTGCCAGCCTCGTCCGTCCCAGAGCCAGCGTTGCCAGTCTCGTCCGTACCAGAGCCAGCATTGTCAGCCTCGTCCGTCCCAGAGCCAGCGTTGCCAGCCTCGTCCGTCCCAGAGCTAGCGTTGATAGCCTCGTCCGTCCCAGAGCCAGCGTTGCCAGTCTCGTCCGTACCAGAGCCAGCATTGTCAGCCTCGTCCTTCCCAGAGCCAGCGCCAGTACCCTCGACCGTCCCAGAGCCAGAACCAGCACCTGTAGCCTTGACCGTCCCAGAGCCAGCGCCTGTAGCCTCGACCGTCCCAGAGCCAGCGCCAGCGCCTGTAGCCTCGACCGTCCCAGAGACAGTGCCAGCGCCTGTAGCCTCAATCGTCCGGAGGAGGAGGAGAAGAAAGTCCGCCTCTCGAGCCTCCCAGGTCTCTGCCTCCCGAGCCTCCGCCTCCGGAGCCTCCCAGGGCTCTGCCTCCCGAGCCAGCCAGGGCTCCGCCTCCCGAGCCTCCCAGGGCTCTGCCTCCCGATCCACCCGCGGCTCCGCCTTCTACGGCTCTGCCCTTGAAGTCCTCCATGGCTCCGCCTTCTACGGCTCTGCCCTTGAAGTCCTTCATGGCTCCGCTTTCCTCGGCTCCGCCCCTTGAGCTTCCCACTGCTTCACCTCCAGAACCTTCTGCGGATCCTGAGCCTACCACGGCTCCACCTACAGAACCTTCTACGGCTCTGCCTGCACCTCCTCCGCCTTCCACGGCTCTGCCTGTGCCTGATCCGCCTCCCACGGCTCCGCCTCCAGACCATTCCACGGCTCCGCCTCCTGTACCTTCCTGGGCTCAGCCTACAGAGCCTTCCGTGGCTCCGCCTGCTCTCCCTGAGTCTCCTTCCATTGCAGACCCTGTCCTGTGGCCTCCTCCCAGGCCTTCTGACTCTGTCCTGTGGCCTCCTCCCAGGACTTCTGACCCTGTCCTGTGGCCTCCTCCCAGGCCTTCTGACTCTGTCCTGTGGCCTTCCCCTAGGCCTCCTGACCCTGTCCCTGTGGCCTCCTCCCAGGCCTCCTGACCCTGTCTCTGTCCTGTGGCCTTCCCCTAGGCCTCCTGACCCTGTCCCTGTCCTGTGGCCTCCTCCCAGTCCTCCTGACCCTGTCCCTGTCCTGTGGTCTTCTCCCAGGCCTTCTGACCCTGTCCTTCCTGAATCGTTCCCTGTCCTACAGCCACCTCCCAGACCTCCCCACCCGTCACCTGTCCTGTGGTCGCCTCCCTGGCCTCCTGAGCCTCTCCCTGTCCTGTGGTCTCCTCCCAGGCCTCCTGAGTCTTTCCCTACCCTGAGGCCGCCCCCCCAGGCCTCCTGAGCCTTTCCCTGTCCTGTGGTCTCCTCCCAGGCCTCCTGAGCCTTTCCCTGCTCTGAGGCTGCCTCTCAGGCCTCCTGAGCCTTTCCCTATCCTGAGGCCGCCTCCCAGATCCCCTGACCCTGTCCCTCCTGACCCATCCCCTGTCCTGCAGCCACCTCCGAGGCCCCCTTAACTTGTCCCTGTCCTGTGTCCGCCTCCCTGACCTTCTGACCCAGCCCCCACCTCGAGGTCATCCCCTTAGTCTTCCTGGTCCCCGTGGTCTGTCCGTTTGCCCCTTGTGCCCCCCCTTGACTGTCTGTTTGCCTCTTGTGGCCCCTCTGAACTGTCCATCGGCCCCCCCCACCCCTAGCCCCCCTTCACTCCTGGAACGTTTTTTATTTTTTTTCCTCTTCCCCTTTTGTCTTGGGGCGTCTGGAATCCGCCCTTTTGAGGGGGGATTCTGTTACAATTCCCCATTGTCTGCCTTGTGTTTTTCCCTCACCTTCACTCCAAACTACGTTGCCCACAATTCCCGGCCCTAATCACTCCCTCATTATCCCCACCTGCCTGTCATTCCCTCGTTCAGTTCTATGTGTATTTAAACCCTGTTGTTTCCTCACTCTGTGTTGATTGTTGTATGTTTCCTGTTACCAGAGTTCCAGCACGTGTTCCTGCCTGTTCCAGTTGTTTTATGTTTTCCTCTTTTACTTTCGTTTTCCCATCATGGACCTTTTGTTTGTTCCTGTGTTTTTGTTGTCCTTTGCTCATTCTAATAAAGCTGCATCTAGATCCCCACTCCTCGTCTGCCGTCTCTTCGTAACACAGACGATACACATCTTTATATTTCTTCAAAACCTGATGAGATTACACAAGTCTCTAAATTAGCAGAGTGTATCAATGATACCAACAAATGTAGCCTACAAAACTGTTAATTAAAAAAAATAATAATAATAATTTAATTAATTAAATTTTATCTTACATTTTACAACTTTATTATTATTATTAGGCTATTAATATGAAAAGGCATTTACAAGGCATGTTTATAAATATAAGAGTAAAATTTAAAAATAGCCGTTTCATTTAGTTTTGACACATTTCCAGTTTAAGCCTTGCCTACTTCTGGTTCTATCCAAATACAGAGACAGATACAGATAATTTTGTTATATGAACAGATACAGATAATGGCTTCGCTGCACATCCCTAGTTGAAACCAAAGGATATGTTGCCGAATATCTGCATAATATACTTCTTTTCTTTCTTGTAGAAAGTCACTGATGTAGCATCTGGACCAATCAGACACAATTATTCATTATTTAATGAATAAGCCAACAGATGTCTCAAGACTGTAACAAGCAAAGGTCCATGTAGCCCCAAGCCGACTCCGTTATGTCTGCTCCACCACTGATCATTATCAAGCCTTTACACAAAGAGTGGACCACCATCGACATTCCAAGCGGGGGAGTTTAGCTGCATCCTATAGCAAAGAATGCAGAAAGATTGATTCACTCCTTTACCCCATAATAAATGAACTCAAAGCCCAGAACAACAGGCTTTCCTTCATTCAATTTTAGACAAACTGTCTATAAATTCACATGTGTATCCCCAGGACATTATAGAATCATTACTGTCTTGTAAAGTATTTTTGTACTGTATACTGTTTTATGCATGGCTTATGACAGGACTACTATCTAATTTAAATTATTTAGTATCATGTTTCCTACCAAATTAATCCTTGTGTGACATCCTGCACAATGGTATATACTGCATATAATTCTGACAGCAGGCATTGTATGCTTAATATATTAATCTGAGCATAAAGGGGCTTAAACTAACCCCAATCATGCAAATGAGTCAGCTTCCAAACAAAGGAACAATTCCCCTTGGAAATTGCACCTTTCTCATTGGTCAAGACAGACTCGAGAGGAGGGACCTCCAGCAGAAGTTAAAAGACATGTCCCGCCTCTTACTTTTTTCCCCCTGGCTTTTTCCCCTGACCCTCTGCTGCTGGCTGTGCTGACCATGCAGCTGGCAGGCCTCAGCACCTCAAGCCATGTGCAACTACCTTGACCATAGAGTCAATGAGCATCCCAGTTCAAGCTAATTTCTTCATTCAACATGGAAGAAATTGATTGCAACTTGAATATCGACTCGAGGAACCATCAAGGCATTCTCCTGTGACTGCATCTGTGCTCTCTCAACAACCAAGGCAATTACAAGTATCGTACCAGTAGCTAACTGAACCTATGTTAGTATAAGAGTATGGCAGGGCAGAGGGCGGGGTGGTGGACGGTGGTGCGAGGAGAGAGATATAATTTACGGACATGTCCGTCATGTGTATAAATGATCTCTCTCTCCTCGCACCATCGTCTGCCATCGGCCTTTATCCCCCTCGAAGGCTTGATTAGCCGGGACTGGTTGTGTATCATCATGACCCGGCCCCACCCTCCGCCCTGCCACAAAGAGGTAAACCCTTTTGTAACAAAAGGTGCTTTTAAATTAAGAGCTCGATGGTTCTCTCAGATGGTCAAAATTACTCTTTTCATAACTGCATTTCCCCTATTCTTTTCCAGTTTAATTTTTTTTTTCAATTTTCCCTTTCCCATGTATGAGTGTTTCATGTGTATGTTTTTGTTTAGATTAGTTATGTGTTCGTATTTTAGTTAAATAAACTTTGTGTACATTCTTGCAAGTTGATTATGGTCTGCTTGTAAATCAAAGTAAATTTAACGATTCGATCACAGCTACATGCTAAGAAAGTTATTTTTGTCTGGCCATGAAAAATATAATTTCTGAGAATTGATAGATGGACAATACTGAGTGTTCGCTGGACGAAATTAAATTGATTGTAATATTAATTAAGCTACATCAAGTTAATTCTATTAACCAACCCAAATGTTCAGAATTAATTATTAAGAGTTATGATTAATTATTCATGTTTCCCTTTTAAAGATATTTTTGACTGTGGTTTATTTTGATAAATAATCTCATCCCTGTTTCTAAAAGATTTTAGAAAGCTATACCTATATATGTAATATTGTCAATAAGCCATGAGAATAATATTACTCCAATAATAGAATTAATCTTAATTCTCTTATTAAAGCTAATTTCCTACAGTAGAAATTGTGAGCTGATCCAATGAAACATTTATTCAGACAAATAATCTAGTTATTTGTCATTTATCTAAATTATAATGGTAGTAACACGACTGATTCCATTATAAATTTCCTTAAATACTAATGTAGAAATAAGACCATTTAATTTAATTCCTAGCTCACACATACTGTTTCCCTTACAAACAATGGTAACATACACGACACTTTAACCCGTACAGTGAACATTTGTCATCCCAAATTCGCTACATATAGTATTGGTGTGAGAATCAGGCTCTTTAACACTAGAACTCCCACGGCGGTCATTTTGACCGTTTTTAAACTTTGCAATGTAATAACTTTGTTGAAATAAAACCCACATAACCATAGGATCATGACTTTTCTTAAATATGTGTATATTTTATTCTAACATTGTGTAACATAGACTCTTGACAGGGCAGGGAAAAGGAGGACACGAGGACAGGCTTCTGCACACAGGTGAGTGGGTTTTTTAATTCTTCAACATAAAGTTACAGGGGTTCAAACATAAACTTCTTCTTATAACAAAACTAAAGCTTTCCATTAACTCAAAACTACACTTGGGCTGCCAACACTGGACTGGCGTCCTGACTGGCGGTGCTGTGGCTCTTTTATGCCGCTCTCCCCATGCTCACTGAAATTAGAGACAGGTGTTAGATATCATTACATATTTTAGCTCAGGTGTAAGCGCCCTTACTGCTCCCCCTCTCCAGACGGGCGCTTGACCACACCCCCGCTGCCACACATTGTTATTTTATTAAAATGTCAAAACAAAAAAGAGTTCTGAGTATTTCTACCTTGAATGGCCATAACGGTCATTTTGACCGCTCGCATTTCAGCGTTTGCTACGTAAAGGAACAAAGGGGGCTGTTCACAACGGAGGAAAAGAAGGAAAGCACTGTTCATACAGCTGTTGCCACACAAGTGGCCAAAAGGCTAAACCAGAGACATATACTCCAACAGAACCAAGTTCGGAGTAGATGTGCTAGTTCAAATGGCGAGGAAATACTATGTGAAAGCACCTACACGTAGATGGCCAGTGGCTGTGTTTTATAATATCCTTGACCTGGCTGCGATAAATGCTTCCATCATGTTCAAGAAATGCACAAATGAGAGAATGTCACGGAGGAACTTCATAATCCGACTGGCAAATTAACTTTGCTACGGCCATATGAGAGCAAAAGCCACACAGCTGATGGTGCGAGTACCCAGGCAGGAGCAGCTGCAGATGGAGAGGGGAAGGCAGTTCCAAGTGTGGAGAAACTGCAAGAAAAACAAAACTAAGGACACTTGTGACAAATGTCAAAAGGTTGTGTGTGGGAGCTGCACATGGAAGGTAGAGAGTAACTGTGTTGACTGTGAGTAATCGATCCACAAGCGTCAGTGATTGATGTGCGGTGTTTGCCCCCAAAACAACCAAAAAATCATTCATAATGATTTTACAGCATAATATTTTCATTATAGTTTTACAGCATGATATTTATGCTCACTGTAAAACAAATATTGCTTTCTAAATCAGTTTGTTTTCCCACAGTTTAGCGAATGTTCATATTCTTTATTAACCGTTTTGGCCATTTTGGGTTAGGCCTATATGTGTTTCATATGTCAAAGGTTTTTACTATGCATTGAAATACACATTGGTGATGTTTTTATAAGCTATTGTATTGATTTGTTTTTATTTTACAAAGAAAATAATAGAATATAAATAATCAAATTTGTATCTGCAATCCGCTACAATAGCAGGTTCTGTGGTTGTCGATGAACTAATACATTTTCACATTCATTAGAATTTAAATTTCATGTCCTGCTGTTTATTATTATTATAACAGATTCATTTATTCGTGGATTTTTATTCCAGTGGTGGCTGCATAGGATTGTTTCCGATTCGCGTTCAAACATTTCCAATAACTCCAGAGCGTTGTAAAGTCCAAAAGTCAACATGTTTTGAAAAAAGATAGATGTAATAATTTCCAAAATTCACAACATGCTTTTATCTAACGAAATATTCTGCCTCAATCCATGTATGTTGGCGTTTAGACTTTCAAAACAATTTCACTGTGGTGAAAAAACTTCTAAAAATATATATATATTTGTATAGTCTAGCACTATTATATATTACAAAAAAGATTGTATTATGTAGGCCTATCTGCGTTCACTTGGCGCTCCGTGGACCATTTAATCCTGTATTTTATTCAAATTGAGGATTTTGTTCTAGGATTTTTAAATTTTTTAGGGTGATGACATCATAAAATATGATGACAGACATTAGAAGCTTCATTCTAAAACCTCAATAGAAGTTTCGAATGTAAATATGACATGAAAAAAAAATACATTTGGTACAGTCTAGTATGAACAGTCAGAATGACCGCTATGGCCATTCTAGTAGTTATAGAATTCCGGGAGTTCTAGTGTTAACTGATTACTGTTTATTTGTGCATTGTGGAACACGTTGATGTTCATATGCATCGATGAAACTCTTTTCATTAGTGTTGACCCAGATCACAAATCACTGGTGTTTGTTGCTATGGTGACAAAAGTTCAAGGGAAGTCCAAAAGAGACTCTTCCGGGGCAATCTACCACGCATGCGCAACCTGCCGACGCCATATTGTAAACACATTACAGCTAAGCTAATAGCATAACACAACACCACCAAACTAGTCAATTAGCAAACTTTCATGGAAACCCCTAAATACGCTACATTCAGTAGGTGTTTCATCAAACAATACCCTTTTGGAATCAGCAGAACTCAGGTGCGTTCTTTCTCTCTTCCAGCTCATCACCTCTGGCCGACATCTGTTCACCATAAGACAGTCTCCATTCTCTGTCCCATAGGCACCTATTTTTACCTCTACAATATTTCAAGACAAACATACAAATAAAAGAAATGAAAAAACGGACCTATAGTCAGATACCCCACTCCTGGTACCAAAAATGTTGCCGGTGGTTGTAAAGAAACAGCACATGATACAAAAATATATTTTTTGTGGTTTTATTCTGATGGCTGTTTAATTAAAAATATACATTTAAAAAAATGCTATATAAATATAAAACATATAAAAATTAAAAGGGGATACGGAAATCAAAAACTGAAATATGGTTTAACGCAATACAGTAGAAGCTAATGTCAAAATTAAAAACAAACAGGGCATTATGCTTCAGCATACATTATCTTAACACATGCTTATATCATTCATAGCATTCTATGCACTTCAGGTCATGCTAAAACCACTCAAATCACACTATTTTATGCACATATTTAACACATTTTTAAACATGATTAAACACTCAGTATTTTATTTATTTTTAACCAGGCTTTAAGGACATGCAGTTTCAACAATACCACTCATATTTTCACATATAACACATATTACACTTATTTATTAAACTGGGATACACACTTGGCTATAAATCAGTAAACAAGACATGATCAATTCCAAATTGACATACCCAGTCCTCACATGGGTAGCAAACACGGTCAAACTCCACACATGCAATTCATTTGCGTCCTTTAAAAATGATCAATAACAAACACTCAGTTTGAACATACTGTATAACTCTTGTGAACACATATTTAATGCAATTTAAAAACAATTTGTGTATAATTATAATTACATATTTACCCTAAGAATTATCAACCTATGAACATAATGGGGAGCTCTCTTGCACAACACATGCTAGGCTAATGTTGCATACAGATGGAATTATGATCAAGTAGTCTAAAAAGATAGGATATCCTCCAGTTAGCACACTAACCGATTAGCATGCTAAACAGACGATTGTCTTTGAACTACAGGTGATGTCTCCAAACAATCCAGGTATCCTCAGGAAATAATGTTGATGATCCATAACAATGCATTCTATATATATATATATATATATATATATATATATATATATATATATATATATATATATATATATATATATATTTATACACAAACACACAACAGTTAGTCCTCGAATCTGATTGGACAAGAGACATTTCATGAGTACAGATGGTCTCACACTATCAGCACTCAGACGCTTCACTGTGTGTATCACTCTGCTTGTGTTCGTGCCATTCTGAACTAAAGTGTAAGAGCAGTGCAGATGTGTTAAGAGCTATCTGTCTCTTTACATTTAATATTGTGACATTACATATTTTAGCCAGCAGGTGAAGGCAAAAGACCATTTTTGAGTGTAATATGTGAGTCAGCATCAGTCAGTGTTTACATTCAACAGCACTCCATGATCGCTCGTATTACTACTCCACTAATAAATCTAGGAAATAGCTTTAAACGGCTTTAAAGCTAACAACTTCAGAATTAAGGCTCATCACAGCTGAGAGACACAACAGGCTGATTAATTACACATACTCAAAGCACTTACCTCTTAATCGAGTTTCCACATTGAAAAGGATGTAATGTTCAAAATGGTGGCGGAAAATGCGATTTCTTCAGTGAATGTCTCTTACACATCAGCTAATGCAATACCAGCTATAGTAAGGAATACCCCCACTTCGACGGCTATTTTTCCACTGAGAAAATAGCATGAATTTCACCAAAATGACATTATCTTCAGAAAGCTATCAGACTACAGTATCATCAACAGGTGATCGCATATGCTCCATCTCTCTCTCTCTCTCTCTCTCTCTCTCTCTCACACACACACACACACACACACACACACACACAAACACACACACACACACACACACACACACACACACACACACACACACACACACACACACACACACCACATCCTTGTTTCTCAAATAACATGCCAGAAACAGCCCAAGCCATGATACTAGTTGTTCTCAAGTGATGTTTTTGAGAGGCTTGGACACATAATTTCTTTGGAACCAGAAACCGTGACGTAAGAAAGTTTTTTTTAGGACCATACAAATTTTTGCCAAATTTGAAAAATTTACTTGTTCATTGAACTGTTGTATGTAAGAAATATAACACTCGCAATCGTGCTATATGGCCCTAAATCAGCACTGCTGTGATTGCCTATGGTACTCGGCCTGCAGCCTCATGCTTGTTGTGCCACCAATAATCATAATCCACAATCTATGTGATTATCTAATCATCCAAACGTGTGGCAGCAGTGCATTAATTCATACAGATACGGGTCAGAGCTTCAGTTATTGTTCACATCAACCATCAGATTGGGTAAAAAAATATTTTAATGATTTGGACTGTGGCATGAATGTTGGTCCCAAATGGGCTGGTTTCAGTGTTGCTGTAACTAATGATCTCCTGGGATTTTCACACACAACAGTCTCTGGAATTTACTCTGAATGTTGGCAAAAACAGAAAACATCCAGTGAGCGGCAGTTCTGTGGACAGAAATTCCTTGTAGATGAGGTCAACTGAGACATCGCCGGCAACAATGTCGCCTATGGGCACAAACCCAAATTTGCTGGACCAGACAGGACTGGCAAAATGTGCTCTTCACTGATGAGTCACCAGGAGTTATGGTCAGTCTTGCATTTATCGTCGAAGGAATGAGCGTTACACCGAGGCATGTACACTGGAGCAGGATCGATTTGGAGGTGGAGGGTCCGTCACGGTCTGAGGCAGTGCATCACAGCATCATCAGACTGAGCTTGTTGTCATTGCAGGCAATCTCAACACTGTGCATTAAAGGGAAGACATCCTTCTCCCTCATGTGGTACCATTCCTGCAGGCTCATCCTGACATGACACTCCAGCATGACAATGCCACCAGCTATACTGCTCGTTCTGTGTGTGATTTCCTGCAAGACAGGAATGTCATTGTTCTGCCATGGCCAGTGAAGAGCCTTGATCTCAATCCCATTGAGCACATCAGGGACCTGTTGGATTGGAGGGTGAGGGCTGGGGCTAGGGCTATTCCCCCCAGAATTGTCCAGGAACTTGCAAGTGCCTTGGTGGAAGATTGAGGTAACATCTCACAGCAAGAACTGGCAAATCTGGTGCAGTCCATGAGGAGGAGATGCACTGCAGTACTTAATGCAGCTGGTGGCCACACGAGATACTGACTGTTACTTTGTTTAGTGACACATTACTCAATTTCTGTTAGTCACATGTTTGTGAAACATGTTCAGTTTATGTCTTAGTTATTTAATCTTTTTTTGTTCTTACAAATATTTACACATGTTAAGTGTGCTGTTGCAAAAAAGCAGTTGATTGCGAGAAGACATTTATTTTTTCCTGAATTTATATATACACTCTGAAAATTACAGAGTGTGTATATGTATATATATATATATATATATATATATATATATATATATATATATATATATATACACACATATATATATATATATATATATATATATATATATATATATATATATATATATATATAAATATATATATAAGCTCTGGAAAAAATTAAGAGTCCACTGCAAAATTATCAGTTTCTCTGGATTTACTGTTTATAGGCATATGCTTGAGTAAAATGAAAATTTTAGTTTTATTCTATAAAGTACTGACAACATTTCTCCCAAATTCCAAATAACAATTTGGATTTTTAGAGAATTTATTTGCATAAAATGACAACTGGTCAAAATAACAAAAAGGATGCAGTGTTTTCAGACCTTGAATACTGCACAGAAAACAAGACAATACTAATGTTTTAACTTAGGAAGATTTCAGAAATCAATATTTGGTGGAATAACCCCGATTTTCTGTCACAGCTTTCATGCGTCTTGGCATGCTGATTTTATATTGTGTGCCAACATTTGCTCTATAATCTAACACTATTACAAAAGTATCCTCAGGTATAAGGTATCCTCATGACATTACGTCAATGATGCATTTACATTTTGTTTTTTCAAAAGATTACCAAATTCAATATGGTGGAGAGACTGTATGGCCAATATGGGAAACATTGTATGGCCAATATGGGTATGGTTGAAATCCCTATGGACCAAGGACTCCATAGACACAATGCTCATGATTGTAAGACATACGGTTCAAATGTTACGGGAATCTTTCTTTACCCATAGATGGTGCTGTCTCCAAACTTTGCATGCACCCTGACATTTTGGTCCTAATGAAGCATAGAAAGTTTTGTTTCAATGTCAAACCTTTGCCAAGATATTGCCAAGCTCTTGCATCAGTCTCGTTAACTTTATGTTAAGGTAACTTTTCAACAAAGTCAAAAATGAATTATTCAATGCGGCTTGGACTGGAGATCATTTTGAGTCACATGGCATTTCAAGGAATAGTAAGGGAAAAACTTCTAGGTTACGTATGTAATCTTCGTTCCCTGATGGAGGGAACGAGACGTTGTGTCGAAGAAGCGACACTAGGTGTCTCTCTTGAGCGCCGAATATGCCTCTGGTCTATGAAAAAAGGCCAATGAGAAGTTGGCAGACAGTATTTGCATACCCGCCCCGGACATACAGGTATAAAAGCGGGGAAATACTTCGAGTTCATTCAGGATTTTTCTGAGCCAGAAATGGTCCGGCCACTGCAGTGGCTCGGCTCAGCGACGTGGCCGGGAGGACACAACGTCTCATTCCCTCCATCAGGGAATGGAGGTTACATACATAACCTTGGCGTTCCCCGTCTGTCACTCTTTTCGATGTTGTGTCGAAGAAGCGACACTAGGGGTCCAGTTTAAATCACGCCATGCGCTGAGCCATGTACGTGTACTGCTGACACAGGAGCGGGCAGGTAACTTTACGTGCATGTAAAAAGGGGGGCAGGCAAAACTGCTAAAAACATATATATTTGCCCCTTGAAGGTCTCTGCGTTTTTCTGTCTTTTCTGAGCACTGAAGTAAAGCAATTATTGTTATTAATTTGCACTTTACAAATTCATCCCGTTATTAATTTTATCTGACTCCAATTTTATATTAATCTGACTCCATTTTTATGTTGACCTCTAATTTAGAATTAAAGCTCTAAATACTTTCTGATCATTCTTTTATTTTAATCATTTAAGTTATTGATTACTCTGAATCCTCTTCTATTCATCTACCTTTTGATCAGTTTCTAATGAGATTCAAACTGATAGTCTTTAAGTGGCTTCCTCCTACATTAAAGCTTCAGTTATGATATAAATGATTCCTAAAATGGTATTCTCCTGCTCGGTTCCTCCAGAGCAGTTTCTCCTATTTTAAAGAACCAGTACTGATATAAATGATTTCAGAGGAATACAGAATAAATCAAAAAGTAACAATTTATTTGCCAGGTAAGATTTAAAACACAAGATAAAGAAACAAGTCAAAAGAACATACCTGACAATTGAGAACTACATGTAATTGCAAAGCATGGGAAATCTGAATGCAGATTTCTGTTATTAAAGTTACACACAGTGAGGTGTGCAGGATCGTCTGACTACAGAGAACCTTGAGCTCTGGGCCAGCCTTCCTTAAATATCCAGACAGAATACACATTGTGTACCAAATGGTATTGTCCTTTGAGAATTTGGGGGTGAATGGGTTCTTGGCTTCCTGGTGTTAAACCTTCAAGGAGGGGTTTAGATCTCCAGAGTTATTCAGTATTTGGCAAAGACCTTATAACTTTGTTGTCATTGAGTTTTATAAACCTGGGGACAAAACACTATACCAGATGCACTGAGACATTTTGAATGATACCAAACATGTTACACTAGTTACATTATTTGTATACATCAGATATGGTCTCTTGTTACATACAGATATTAGGTGAGTTTGGGGTGATTCTGAGCTGAGGGGGAATGGATGAAGAGGAGAGGGGAGAGAATGGGGCAGATGTGGAAGGGCAACAATGAGGTGTGAATTTGCAGTCTTCGCTCAGTGCGGTGTGGTGCCTCAGGAAGAGATGCTAATTGTGAGAAAGTTCATTTGTTGATTTTCTCGAAGATCATACATTTGCTCTTTGCCTTTGAATGTAAACACATTGGCACCCAGCCTTAGAGTCCGCTCTCTGGCCAAGCAGGCAACTCAATAGTTTCTGCCTGGTCACTATTAGGCGTTCAAGGTGCCAAGTCCGTTTTGTCGCTTTGTATGCATCTGCAAAACACCTAGTCTCACCAGATACATGTAGCAGGTGGATAATTGGGTTTGTCACTGCCTGTGTCTGGTTGAGGTTAGCACATGTGTTCAGTCCCTCGAATCCATCAAGGCTTTTGGCATGTTCGGTGGATATGTCATTCCATCATGGAGAAACATCTGCTTCTGGTTGCACCCTCCCTTTAATGATGATCTGACTCTTAGAAGAACTCTCTGCCACCTCCAGTGGTGGTCTTCTGGGCCAGCCTCAATTAGGTGAAGGAGTTCTCACAGGTAATGCATAAGCACCTGAACAGCATCTTAAATGACCATGTAAAGACTGTACATTTATGAGTTTAGTGTCGTTGGGAGAAAAAGGTTGTTAGGTGTTTACATGTACAACATAATGATGAATTTCATGACAGCAAGTGCGACTGGTATATTGTGTCTCAGTTCCCTTCAATGCCATATACCCAATAAGGTGATCCCATTTGATTATCTGATCATTCACTACACCAATAGAATGTATAGTAGTGGAATTTGAAAATACTTGGTCTGGATGGATTAAAGGAAAGGTGACAAAAAACCCAAGGCAACCAGTACATTCATCACCAATATTCATTATTGCCGTGGATATTTGGTCTGAATAAATTAAAGGAAACGTACCACAAAGTCATTAAAACTAGTGTCTTCAGCAGTGGTATGCATCATTTTGCATATTGTAATAATAATAATTCTATGATTGTAGAATCACACTTATAGATTTATATAATAATCACAGTGCTAATTCAAAATTATCCAATGTGATTGATTTGCTGGCTAAGTCATAATCGATGATTCATGTCTATTTTCAAAGTGGGTTGTGGATCGATTGAAGTGTCTGCACTTCATATAATTTGTATTTAATTTGGTGCAGGTGGAAATGTAGAAATTTGGGTGCAAGTTTGTTTGCAATTTGTAATGAAGTCATCGATGTGTGACTGTAGCCATGCACATGTCCCATGTATATTACAGTATTTCAAATAAGATGTTTGAATTTGTAAATAGTGACTGTTTTATGGAACCTTTTATTTACAGGTTTGTAATGTCCTATATGTGCGAGGCTATGTGTATGTGCGAGGCAGGCCAGATCTTCAGTGGATTAGTACTTTCAGAATCTAGGCCATTATTTTGTTCCATGATGTAGTGATAAAAGTGTTCTATATGTTTAGGAGATGGGTGGAATCTGTTCTAGAATAATCGGTGTTGCAAAATTGTGGTTCCGGTGCTAAACCGGGAGGCCATATAGCTATTTTTGTTTGTGTAGTGCTGTGAGGTGTGAATGGCCTCTTTGAGTATTTCCACACCCATCTCCATCATGGCCGAATTGTTGTCCTGGCTTGAAGCAGGGGTATCAGAAATCTTTTGGCACCTGTCCCTCATGAGATTGTCCCTACATAACCTGATATGTAAACAACCACAGAGAGAGAAAACAGTTAATGTTGATCTTTTAATTAATCTGCATTTAGACATGTGGTACTTTCTTTATTTTCCTCTGATGATCAAAGCCAAACTGTTACAGACTGCTTTTAGTCTCATACTGCATGGTTAGTGTCATCAGGGGGAATAAGCATTTTGCTTTACAAAAACATATACCATTGTTATGTCTAATGCAAATTTAATTTCAGAGATCAAATTAAACTGAGCATCCTTGGTGATATCTGAATTATTACTGATATTTTAGTGTAGTTTTGAAGTGTGAAGCACCTTAAGCTGCAGTGTTTTCTGCTTAGCATTTATTTTTTTTATTTTTTAAGGATGCTATTCACATGTTTGATCATATATTATCTATGATCTCTTGGTCTGTCAGGGTTGTAAAATATCTGCCTGATGTTTAGCAATTTGTACACTGAAATGGGTTCCTTGATCAGACTCGATTTGGATGGGCGCACACCAAAGTTGGATGATTTGGTTGGCCATCACCCGTGCCACAGTGTTTGCAGTGTTATTGCGGGTGAAAATTGCTTCTACCCACTTAGAGAATTTATCAATGATCACCAGGCAATAACGATATCCCCCTTTGGCACTGGGGAGTGCACCAATGAAATCCAACTGTAAGGATTCCCAGACTAGTATCGGGCTGATTGAGCCGGCAAGAGGGTTAAAAGGCCACTCGCAGACGGCGATCGGGAGAGAGAGCTTAATCAGCAGACGTCTGCTGTCCTATGTGTTTGTTTTAAGTTATTCATTAAATTATTATTTATTTGACAAGGCGGTTTCTCGCCTCTTCCTTGCCCGCGAATTTGATCTGTTTTACATTGGTGCCGAAACCCGGGAAGGAAGAGGGATACGCCGTAACAGAGTTCTCGCCACTTCTCAATGGAGCAGCCGCGGCCATCTGCCAGGAGACGGAGGAGCCCAGCCACCTGGACGCGGAGGAACGGCCGCCGACCACGAGGGGAGGAGGGGCTCCTGGCCGACCGCCTGGAGCGGTTAGGGCCGCTGCCAGGGGCTGAGGACTGCCTCCGATCTGCCCGGAGAGGCGCGGCTGCTGTCCTGAAGAGGGTGCAGAAGTGGCTGAGGAACGAGCTACGGCGTATCAGAGAACCGGCGAGTACGTTTTTTTTTCTTTCGTTTCTTTAATCTCTCTCTCCTCTCTCTCTCGATACCGCTCTGCGGTGGCCTTTTCCCTCTTTTTTTAAATTATGGTGTTTATGGGAGGGGAGGTACTGCCCAGTGCAGGAACCCTCCCCCCCCCTTATTTTTAATGGTTGTTTCCCTCCCCTTGCCCCTCCCTCGTCCAGGTTGATGGGGATGACCCGCCGGCAGACCACGCGGGAGGCGCCCCCCCCCCAGGGGATGTACGTCAGGCCGGGGGTCCCCAGCCTGAGAGAACGGGGGAGGAGTGTGGCACGGTGGAGGGCGGGACCGGCGCGTGATTGCGCACGCCCGGTCCCGTATCGGGCTGATTGAGCCGGCAAGAGGGTTAAAAGGCCACTTGCAGACGGCGATCGGGAGAGAGAGCTTAATCAGCAGACGTCTGCTGTCCTATGTGTTTGTTTTAAGTTATTCATTAAATTATTATTTATTTGACAAGCCGGTTTCTCGCCTCTTCCTTGCCCGCGAATTTGATCTGTTTTACACATGCTTTTTTTGGTAGGCAAAAATGATGAAAATAAGATAAATAAATTGTCTTTCTTAACTGATATAATAAAAATTTTATGTAGGAATGTTCTGTCACATATGTCGTAAGCACAAGCAGCTAGTAAAAAGAGGACCATCCCAAAGGGTTTTCATTTAGATCCCCTCTGAGATGTACAGGGAAGATGTCATTGATGTGGTCAGACCACCACACTGTGGCCTAATTTGGTTAAGGTAAGATTTAATCTAATGAATGGATTTAAGTGATGTAATTTGGCAATTAGGCTTATCGTTATTTTTAATTTGAAACAGTTTTTTGTTATTTTGCTGCATTATCCAGGTCACACTGTCTCAACAGTATTTAAGCTAGTTTTTAGAGTTGAACATGAGGCTGTGGTAGGTGCTTTCAAATGCCTTTACTGGCTGGTGAAGCATGACATCGCACACCACACCAACTATCCAACAGAGCTGCTGGGTTGTGAATATTTGTGAATATTTGGCCAAACTTAAGGTAAATACTTATTAACCTTTTAAACATCCTGCAATATTTGCCAAAAACGCCTAAAAAAGGCCTACCCAAATTAAAATGCATGCTGTTCTTGAACCCTTTGGAGTATATGCATGCTTTTGAAAGGGGAGACTTTGAGGTTTGTTCCTGAATAGTCAGAATCACTGTAAGTCTTACTTGTATTGAGTAATAGAACTTTGAACACACTCAAAAAGGGGAAATAAACTCCGCCTACATTTTTTTTTTGTAAAAAGATGCCTGCAGATAACTACAGCTGGGAGGACATAGCTGGAAAACACAATTAGATCATAGCATGAAGCCTTACCAAACCCAATATAAAATTTGATAACAATACATTAGAAAATGAGTGTTTTACACATGTTTATCCAAGTGTATGTATAGGCTTCAAGGATATTGATACCTGGCCACACCTCTAAAATGCACCGACTGGCTAAAATGACCTGTCCATCTAAAGTCCAGGGGTCAGCGGACATTTTGACATAAAAATATCTGTAATGTTTACATGTTCAAGGTAGCTTCATCAAAGAATACAAAGTTGTGTCAGCTCTGTCGGTTAGCTCGAAATGCTACGTCTATACTACGTGGGTGTTTATTGATATATAAATGTGTTATGGACCAAAAACTTTGTTGAATTGGATTGTATGGACCCTTTACAGTGTAACTAAACCATTTTTGATGGAATGAAGTGGATCAGTAGAGTAAGATGAGCATTATAAGTGAGTTTCTACCATTTTGGATTCGTTTATTTTGCTGTAAGTGGTCTGAGAAATACACCGATTGTACCCGCTGTGTTAAGTGTATATTAAAATGGTTTACATCGTTCGAATCACAAGAGTCTCAGCTTTCCAACGATGTAAGATATGTGTATCTTTTAATTTTTGAGTTTTTGCATTTCGTGAAGTTATTGCGCAATAGTCGACCGGGCCCGCAGACGACCCGACGGGCTAAAAGGTTAATATATAAAGCAACACACCCTTAATGTAATTTGACTCATAATATAACATCTATTTAACCGTTAGCATTTCGTTTTTCAAAGATTGGAAAATCAACCAACACATGGTAGATGAAATGCTTGAAATACTGGCCAGAATTATCGAAGCATACATCCTGGAAGACTTCTGAAACTCCCAGGCTATCAGGGTTGAACATGATGAGAGCACAGATGTTGCTGTTATTAAACAGCTAGATGTGCATGTTCGATAAAGAGGGATATTTTTTTTATGTGACATTAAACATGGATTCACTTCGTTTGAGGTCTAACAAATACATATCATGTCACTAATGTAAAAAGAACAAGCTATTCAATGTGTATCATTTCTAATTTTCAAATAATTTACTTTCAGATACCTTGATAAAGAGTGAGCTCTATTTTGTAAATTTTTGGACTTAGTTCCACTTTCAGATGGGAAGGCCAACGCAATTGTGACTGCCATCTATGTCATCATCGATCGGAAGGGCATTTCTATCAGGAAGACTAGCAGACTGAGTGAAATAAGATGACATTTATTTGATGAATATAAAACAGAGATGTAATGTCTCTCTTTGGTGTATGCCCCGCCTGGTGGTCCGAAGTTGTAGTACTCGGAACCGTTATATCCTGCCGGAGATAGGAGGCAGGGGAGAGGAGCCTACCCCATACAGGATGGGACTTAATTGGTGGTGGGGTGGTGGAGGTTGCCGTATTAGCACACTGAAACAGCAACGTGATAGATTGTGAGCTGACTTATATAACAATGGCTTACATGTGATTGGCAAGGGGTTACCTAGCTAATGATGTAATGATGTACACCTGCTAGTCTTCCCGCTAGAACTACACTTCCCAGGACAAGATATTTGGTCTTGGGACAGATGGTGCAACAGTGATGACAAGTAAATTTACTGCATCCTTCTCCACAATAAAGCACTTAATATATTTATTGTGCTTTATTGTGTTTTTACAAATAAACTTTTTTTTCTTCTTCCCTTGTCTTTTTAATAGGATGCCAGAATGGAGTGGCAAAAGAACTCTGTAACACCATGCCATGGCTAGTTACAGTGAACTCTGCTGCCCACTGTTTGGCTCTGGTTTGTATAAATGCTTCAGAGACAACATCATACATGAGGGGCTTTAGGGACAATCTGCAGCAACTTCACCTGAAGGTAGCAGCAGCCAACACCATGGGCATCTGTGCTAATTGTGCTTTAATTTATTTATTTTTTACCAGAAATGTATTCATTATTTGCCCAAAATAATTTCCAGGAGTTCAAAGACATGCGCTGACTCATTTTGTGCCACATACCGATTTGTGTCTGCTATGTACATCCAGGCTGACGTGCTGCCTCATCTGGCAAGGTTTTCAAAGATTTTCCAAAAGAAGGATGTTAATTTCCTTGCTGTGAAAGACCAAGTAATTATTATTGTTATTTTTATTATCCCTCCCTATTCTCCCTCCTTTTATTACCAGACAATTGATTTGATATTTATTGGAGAAGATTTAGGTGTGTGGTTGTCACATTGCCTACTAAATCCAACTTAGATTCAACAAAATTCAAATTAAAAAAAATTTTCTCAGGTGCCAGTCACAGTTGAGACAACCTGGAAGATTAGGGAGGCAGGTGACCATCAGCCTCCTGGCTCAGACTTGTCTACACTCCATCGTGATCTGGACAATCCCAATGGGCTGGGATTGTTGAACATACAAGCTGAAGAGAAGAGGGGAAGAGGACAGCAGTTCAGAAACCCTGATCAGGGTATACAAGCAAGGGATGTATTCTGGGAATGGCACTCAGGAATTTACATGTATTTGGAAGACTTGCATAGTATTTGTCATTACTGTCAAAAGAAAGCTGCAAATACAAATTTAAGATTTGTGCCACATCAGTTAAGATAACAAGATATTATTTTCTTTAAAAAATTAGGTGGAGCCATATCTAGAACACCTAACAGATCAGCTAAATGAACAGTTACTCCATCTGCACATCCTGGGTGCATTCAGTGTCCTGGGTCCACAAGCAAACACAAACTCAGACCAAGATGTTCCTGTGAGTCACCTGAAGACCCTTGCTGCCAAGTTCACCACCATGTTTGAGGAGGCACTTTTGGAGAATTGGCCTTCATTTAACCCTCTGGGGTCGACGGACGCGCTGGCGCGTCCTGCTGGATATTTTCGTCATTAAAGCAGAAACAACTTAAAATACTCTGTCATTTTTGGGTATACCGATAAGTGTAAGACATCATTAGAGACTATAAAGGGTCTACTTTTATTTGTGTACACTCATAATAACAATGAAACATTGTGCTTTTGTAAAATAAAGAAAATAAAAAGGGTGAGCTTTCAGCAGTCTCACGAGCATATTTCAGAAAACTCTGTAAATACTTATCACACAAACATGAAAAATATGTCTAAAGAAAGCTTTAAATGTCTACTTTTTAATAAGCCAATTCAAATTTAAAACAAATATTCTCCTGCAATGCAATCTGTAAAGAAACAAAGTCATGTTCAGTTTTTACCGGTTCATCTAATTATCTGTAATGTGATTCCACCCACCAGCAGAGCGTGCCATTCATACGCTAATGTGCTGAAGCAATCAACGCAAATGTACACGCCCCCCCGACTGTGAGGTTGTAAACACTTTTCATTAATTTGTCTGTGCGTTTGCAACGATACACAAGTGAGATAGCTTCAGGAATGTATGGAAGAGTTAACATTTTCATCAGAAGAAGAGTGGGACTCTGATGAACGTTTGTATTTTGAAGAGAGACTTGATCCAGCCGAGGATACAATTTCGGACGAGTAAGTCAATTTGTTTTCATTAGTTGACATGCTATTTTATATAAACTTGAACATATTTTACTAGTGGGACCATTTCCAGACTTGCCAGCCAGGATTCAGAGTGTTGACATTTGAAATATGTCCTAATAAGCAAGATTTAGTTAAATTTAAATGCTGTTTTGGCTAAAGCAGACATTTCAATTATATGCTGTGTGATATAAATATGATATGTAATATGATATAAAAATTATATGAATGTTTAGATTATATTTTAACTAGAGGTTATGCTGCCTCATTATCATCAACAAAGTTTGTGCTTGCAAATATGTGTTAAGTTTAAATGCGTAAAATGCACTTTAAATATGCCCATATTAGAAAATCACCATCTTATAATGATTTCTGAAGGATCAGAATCAGAATCAGCTTTATTTCCAAGTATGCTTACACATACAAGGAATTTGATCATGTGACACTGAAGACTGCAGTAATGATGCTGAAAATTCAGCTTTTATCACAAATTGCATTTTACAATATATTCAAATAGAAAAGTGTTCTTTTAAATTGTAAAAAGAGTTTAAAATATCACTGTTTTTACTGTATTTTGGATAAAATAAATGCAGCCTAGGTGAGCAGAAGAGACTTCTTTTAATGGTAGTGTAGGTCTAAATTGTAAAGAAAATATATAGTCAGATATCTTCTTTTAACTTAAAACTTGATTTTGATCATTAAGTCTCCTCACATTCATTCTCTTTCTGTCACATTCCTCATTGATAGGACCAGGGGTGGGGTCATTGTCTCTCAGGTGTGAATCACCTAAATATTCATGATCATTCATGCCTCCTTGCATATTATCTTTCAACACTAAAATTGTCTTACAAAAGTAAAATTACTATATTGTTTTGTATGAATGAGTGATCAGGATGGTTTTCACATCATTTTGTAGCAAAAACTCTAGGCTACAAGATCCAGTTCTCAAAAGTCTTGTGGACAAATATTTAGTATGTGTTATATGGCCTTATTTCAGTGACTTAAAATTTTTGTTTTTTCAAAAACCATGCATAAACGTTATTTTCTCAAAAATACAAACATGTACACACATGTTGCTCACATATTATTGTAGCCTTGTTTGTGCTGAATGCAGTGTTATCACACTTTAGCCATTAATATGTTTTTAAGCAACTGAAAAAAGCACAAATGTCAAGGCATGTCAAAACTTCTCCAGGGCCCAAAATACCCTCAGACCCCAGAGGGTTAAAGAACATCTTCTGACTGGTGAGCTGAAGGTGAGAGCCATTTTACACAGCTAGCATTGTCCATGATCAAATATCGTATTTATGTGCCTTGTCTTATGTTTTATATAATTGCAGGACAAATCTCAGTTAGCTGTCATGGGGGAGTTGGCATCACAGTATGATGAGCTTGGTCAGCTCTATCCCTAACTGAGGAACCTTGCTGCCATTGCACTCACTGTTCCTGTGGGCAGTGTGAATTTTGGACGCAATTTCTCCACCATGAACAGGGTTACAAACACAAATCATGATTCCTTCTGACAGCAATCTATCCGTACATTTAAGAATTTACTAAATAAAGACAAATCTTCACTTTTGGTAGGTAAAAACAGACCTCAGAGATAGGTTGCAAGGAGAGCTTTTTGGAGCCTGCATGAAGATTTCAATAAATGGGCCTCTTGTGGCAAAATTTCCATATCATGATGCCATGGTGAAATTATTCTCCAAGCCAGGGAAGATAAAGTCCAGCAATGAATCATGCACACTCTGTTCATGATGTGCTATGGTTTTGCAAAGGTTATAGATTGCACAGATTATTTTTATGCAATAAATGCAGATTATTAAATCATCCTCTTCTTGTGATTACTTTAAGTCTTTAATATACTGAGCAAACAAAAATGTAAACACAAATATAAATTGCAGACCTGCTGCGCCATCTGACTGAAGCCGACCGTGGCAATTGAAAATATCAACAATTTGATCACAATTTAGCATCTACAATGTCTTGGCATGATCTTGCACAAATTTGGAGCCAGTCACATGAATCCTCTAGGAGAAGTATTTAAAACTTCAGAGAATATGATTTTCAGAAAATGTATTTCAGAACTTCCTGTTTGGCAGAGCTAATGCCTATAAATGAGTATAAAAGTTGTTTGGGTTGATGAGAAATATATATGTACCAATTTTGGTAACTTTTGGTGAAAATTGGGGTGCCAATGCACTACAGACCCCCATGAAACTTTGCCCAGCCCTAATGGCCGATGACTTTGATGTGTATGTAAAAGTTTTCATGCATGTTAAGTACCCCCAAAAGTACAGAAAGCCTTGAATAAAGTAATAATAATAAATATAGCCGTAAGTGGCAATCATCGGGGGCCAAGCAGGCATGGACATTTTTCACATTGCAATATACAGCTCTGGAAAATATTAAGAGACCATTCCAAATGTTTCTTAAATCAGCATCTCTACATGTATGGCAGCCATTCCATTACAGTGTCTGTTGAAGTCCTGCTTAAATTTTTGAGCCAGGAGTAGCATAAAATCACCCAACAGCAATGTGAAAGACTGGTGGAAAGCATGCAAATACTCATGAAAGCTGTGATTGAAAATCAGGGTTATTCCACCAAATATTGATTTCTGATCTCTTCCTCAGTAAAATCATTAGTATTGTGTTGTTTATAAAGGAATATGAGCATATTTCTTTGCATTATGCAAGGTTTTAAAATCTGGCATCTTTTTTGTTATTTTGAACAGTTGTCATATGCCCTAAATTACAATATTTTTATTTGGAATTTGGGAGAAATGTTGTCAGTAGTTTATAGAAAAAAAATAAAAAAAACTCAAACACAAACCTATAAATAGTAAATCCAGATAAACTGAAAATTTGGAGTGGTCTCTTCATTTTTTCCAGAGCTGTATGCTTTTTGACACGAATCTTAAATCTCCTCAATGGGTTGTACTGTTGTTTAAAGTGTTTTCGTTCATTATGCAGACAAATATAAAGCATCTTTTAAAAAAAGTAGGCAACAAACTCCAAAAAAGCACAAGTTGTGAATGTTAGATATGATCTAAGACCTTTATATGGGTTCATTCAGCACATGTAGTTGAAGAGACTTTAAATCTATCATGTATTATACTGATATGTTTTTTTTTTTTTTTTTTTTACATAAATGGACTGCTTGTTAACCAATTCACACAATTCTTCTTTTAGAAAGAATGGCAGCTACTCCAGAGTATATGCCAAATGTATATTGTTTGGTAAAACTGTGCTTGTTTGGGTTGTATATTGTTTCTGTGAGAACATCAGAAATCAGCATAATAAATAGTAGAACAAAACTAATATGACAATCCAGCAATGCAACAGTACTGTAAAGAATAAATGTTGTTATATTACTTGAGCAAAACAGGGTTTAAAGAGGTGCAGTAAATAGGGTTGGGCACAATGGCTTCAAAAATTATCTAAAAAATTTTCAGGCTATTGACAATATACAATCTTGATAATTTTGAATTTCCTCTGAAATGGCTAAATCAATTAAAAACGAATTAAGGCACATTGCCTAGTTGACTATATGTCACTCACTTGACGTTAGGGGTAGCCCTTTGTAGCCCCAAATACATCTGATCTTTGAGAAAAGGCCAATGGAAATTGGCGAGTGGAATTTGCATACCTGGATATACAGGTATAAATGGAGCTGGCTCGCAACCACAAGCCAAGTGATTGTGTTTCTGTCTGTTATGGAACATAAGATGCATGTAAATCTGGGGGAGGGGCTCTGAACACCAGCATGCGATACAGCGCTTGCCATCTCGGAAATCTTTGCAAAGACAGCACAAAATAAATTGCAGCCTCATTTCGTTGACCTCAAACATAATTTCTGAATATGTTTCATTCCATGAACTTCGAAACTTTGGGGAATGCATATTTGCATAGCCCCAGGGGCCAGCTGTGTGCCAGGGCATCTGTGCCGAGGGGAGCCTCAGTCAGAGAGTACCAAAGCGGGCAGTGGGAGGATTCTGGTGAAGCAAACAGATCTACCTGAGCTTGGCCGAATCGACTCCAGATCAGCTGGACCGCCTAAGGGTGGAGTCTCCACTCTCCACTGAGCGTAATCTGCCTCGACAGCATGTCCGCTGTGCTGTTGAGGTGGCCGGGATGTGAGTGGCTCACAGCGACATGAGCCACCACTGACTCCAAAGGAGGAGACGACGGGCGAGTTGTGACATTCGACGAGAGTGTAGGCCACCTTGGCAGTTGATGTATGCGATCGTGGGTGTGTTGTCCTTCCGGACAAACACATGCTTGCGGATCAATGGTAATAGCCTCCTCGGGGCAAGTAGTACCACCAGAAACTCGAGGCAGTTGATGTGCCAACGCAGTCGCGGGCTGGTCCAAGGGCCGCAACTGAGTGCCTGTTGCACACAATGACCCAGCCACACTGGGAGGCATCTGTCATAACCATTATGTGCCTGGGGACCTGGCCTAGGGGAACTCCTGCTCATAGGAATGCTAGGTCTGAGCAGAGGCCGAATAGGCGGCAATAAGCCTGCGTGACAAGAACGTGGTATGTGCCGTGGTGCCATGCTCGTCTCTCGACTCGGGTCTGTAGTCAGTGCTGAAGTGGTCTCACATGCATTAACCTGAGCGGCGTGACTGTTGCTGAGGTTGCCTATGCCCCAGGAGCCTCTGAAAGTATTTCAGTGGGACCAGCGTATTTTGTCTGAACACATGCAGACAGTCCAACACTGACTGCATGCACTCGGTGAGGCGGGCTGTCATCGAGACCGAGTCTAACCATGCAGAGAAAAGAGATGCTCTGAATCGGGGCGAGCTTGCTCTTTTCCCAGTTGACCCGAAGCCCCAAGTGGCTAAGGTGCCGGAGCACCAGGTCCCTGTGCGCACACATCATGTCCCGCAAGTAAGCTAGGATTAGCCAGTCATCGAGACTGAGTTGAGGATGCGGAGGCCCACTTTGCTTGGGCTGCCTCTGCGACTTTTGTGAAGCACGAGGAGACAAGAACAAGCCAAAGGTGAGGACTTTGTACTGGTATGCATGACCCTCGAAGGCAAACCGGAGAAAGGGTCTGTGTGGAGAAAGAATCGAGACATGGAAGTACGCGTCCTTCATGTCTTATGCCACGAACCAATCCTGATGCTGGATGCTCACTAAAATGCATCTTGAACACGAGTCTGTGCAGTGCCCAATTTCAGAATTCGTAGGTCCAAGATTGGCCGCAAACTGCCTTTTTAGGTACGATGAAGTAGGGGCCGTAAAACCCCTTCCTCATCTCGGCTGGAGGTACAGGCTCTATCGCGTCATTCCGTAGAAGGGAGGCGATCTCCGCGTGCAACGCAGCGGCGTTCTCACCTCTCACCGCAGTTAAGCGGACACGTTGAACCTGGGCGAGCACCTGGCGAACAGAATCACATAACCGAGCCAGACGGTCCTGATCAACCAGTCTGACGGGTTTTGGGAGCGTGTGCCACACCCCCAAGGTCCGTGCGAGAGGGTTCAAAGGAACTGCGTCGGAGGTACCAGCGGGCAGGGCCTCTTGACGGGGCGAAGCCCAAGGTGCTGAGTCTAGAGACATCAAAGCACTTACCTGGCTCCTTGTGACTGCTGCCGGAACACCCTGGAACAGTGGAGGAAGATCTTCGTACTCGTAGCCCATGGAAACCATCACATCGGGGGCAGGTTTGTGCCACGGCTGGGCGCGCGGAAACGGGAGGCCCGGTTCCGGGACGCCATACCTGCCAAAGAGAACCGGTGGCCAGTGGTCATGATAATGACGACCGGGGAGACCGGAAATAGGGCCCAGGGTATGAGGAAACTGCTCTTTTATTGAGAATGTGGGTACCACAGCCCGCTGGGCGTGCGGCAAAAGAAATATCTTGAGTATTTTAAAGTATTCAGGGGATGTCATACTGTACGAGTGCTTAATTCATAAATAAACAAGATCCTATCTTCAAGCTCTGGACATACTGATATGCCTTTGTGGTCATGAAACACCCAAGAGGCAACACAAAGGCATTACAAATATCTCTTAGACAGGGGTAGAGCTGGGCGATATGGCCAAATTTGTTATCACGATAATCTTTTTCATATTGTTCGATATCGATATTTATCACGATTTACATTTACACATTGCACTTTCTTTTTTTTTTATTTCAAAGTTGACGGAAGAAAAGAAGAATAATTCTAAACAGTCAAAATAGTCTCTACAAAACTGCATAGAGACAACCAAAGCAGTGGGGTCTGCGGGATCTTTTACCAATTTTACCATCTTTTACCATTTATCATAGAAAATTAATGTTAAAAGATCATCTGTATGTTCTGAAGCATAGTGACAGCAGTCCAGTATTTGTTGGAATATTTTTACATTAAAATGAAATATTTTTTATATGTATTTAGATTCAGATACCCAAGTATGGGGCATAGAAGACCTTGTCACTGTGGAATGATGCTGAGGGGTGTCCCGAGAGAAAATTTGGAAAAGTTTTTTTTTTTTAAATGTAAAAAAAAGTTGTACATTTTCATTAAAGTGAGAGACTAGTATTCCAACTAGTCATTTTAGTCTTTCCTTTTCCAATACAGACATCTAATTAATTTTCACTAAATTAGAACAGAAATCGATTTGTTTATTATTAAAGGCTAGTAACATGCTGATTAATAAAGATACATTTAGGAGGGAAAAACGTTATGGTCTAAAAGGTGCTTTGAAACCACATTAACTCATGCAGTGCTTCATGTCTACACACATGCAGGGAAAAGAGGCAACGCATGCTGAGCGGGACAGGGCAGACATTATGCATGTTTGTTGCTAGAGAACAATATTCAAGATTACAGCAAAGGAAGATCAGAGCTGTTGTCCACATCACTGTTGTGCTCTTCACTAGAGACGATGAGAGAGCACAACCGTTGTCATGAAGTATTGCGGTGCGGATGGATTTAATCTGGTGTCCAACGTAACCTAATTGTTAGAAAGGCAGCTATCATTAGCAAGTTCATCCAGTCTGACCCTACGTTACCACTGGCGCGTTGTGAGCGAAGCTGAGAGTGTTTTCAATTCATTCCTATGAAAGCCGAGCGTCATGCTCGCAAGGTGGATCGTAGAATTGGCAGAGGTGTGGATCTCTCCTAGCGCTGTGAGCGCCTTTGAATGTATTTCGTCCTCTCCAGGTGGAAACGCAACTTGAGAAAGCCGAACTGCTTGTGTTTTAGTGACACGCAGTAAATATGGAAAATTCCTCAAAAGCTTATTGTGGATTTTCTATATCGTGATATATATCGATATCATTTTATCGCCCAGCCCTATAAAGGGGTTGTGTAGATGCACACCACCAACTCTTGGTGAAAAATACTTTCTATGCTCCCACATGTAATCCCTTTTGATCAACTCTTTTCAGTACACTCCAGAGTGAAAAATGGGTGGGGCTCAATAAGGTGAATATGCTGCGTTGGAAAAGCTCAGGAAATGTAATTAAGAACACACAGGAAAAGCAACGTTAATGGGTTATTCTTTAACATTTTTTACTTTTTTTTTTTCTTGCAAATGTTAGCCAAATGCAGTATTACTTTTGCAAATACTAAAGTGCAAATTGCTGGAGGATATATTCCCAGTAAAATATAATTGCAAGTATGTAAGTATTGACAGGGAGTTACTATAGTACTGTAAAAGTAACTGTTATAGCACCTAGCTATGTGGAAAGTGTCATGTAATTTGAGAAAGGACCCAAGACGGCTATGAAAGGGATTTTATTGGAAAAACAAACAAAACAAAATACAAACAAAAACTCTCAAAAAGGAGAAAAGAAGTATAACAAGACAACAATGAAACTGAAAACAAAACAACTGTGGTTAACATGAATGACAACATGACTGGACTGGAAACAAAACACAACGATATGGCAGGAAAGACGGACAAAGGAGAGAATATATGGAGGAATAGGAATGAGCCACAGGTGCTGCTGATCTACTAATGAGCCAAAGCAAATAAGCATTGCCATAGCAATGCTGAACACATTGCTGAGCAGCACCAGTGAGAAACACAAGGGAAAGAGGAAAACAAAAGCACATTAATGACCTGCGAGATGGGAGGAGGAAACTGTCACAATCCTGCCACATCAAGAATAACACAAGACCAAATTGGCAGGATCATGAAGTAAGAAGATTTCTAACAGTAATTATAAAGGCCTTTGATAATTCTTTTTCACTTTTTGTAGTAAAGAATTGTTGTTTCTAACACTCAACTTTACTTCCACAGTATGTACACTCAAATTTCCCATCAAATTATTACAAATTTTTTAATTGACTTTATCAAATCTCAATAGCCAGATATTATGGAAGTTTTGACCCATAAATATAATAATGTTAATTCTGTTTGTCAATTTTACTAAAAAAGGAGACAATTGGCATGTATGAACTGCTACAAAATGTTCAACACTCAGAGAATCTTGGAATCTAAAAAATCATTATGTATGTGGTGGGTTGAAAATAATCACCACAGGAAACATATATAAGAAGTACAAAAACAAAATACGGTAATGAAACAAAAAAAAAAAATAAAATAAATTACATGAAATTTCTTCACTTGGCTACAATTAAATATATTTATATTTTAAATCTGAGACCCCAAACAGAAATAATGTAATGTTTTTCCAGAGTTTACATCCAAAAATCTCTGTCTTGCACATTACTGTATTTATTATATATAGTACATATACCAATCCATTATGGAAACGTGTTACGTTTGTTGAAATAATTTGGGTAATATTTGTTTATGATAAAAAGTTTAATGCATCACATTTTAATGTCCTGCATATAAATCCACTGGAATATTGGGTGGGGTTAATATTTAACTTTGCTAAGGTTTTCATATTGAAAATTAAAAGTTTTGGATTCAATACACAAGTTACATTTGAAAGTGTTCATCACTCAATTACTTAAAACATCTACCACAGATGGCACCAAATTATGAGCTGAATTTGGCAATGGCATAAAAGCATTCCTCATTACTGTTGCCAAAATAAATAGCAAGTCCTTTTCCCTATACTTTTTAAAGATTTTGCTGTGAACTCACATTTTCTTGCCAGACTAAGCAGATCTGAACTACATCCAGTAAGATCAACTATAGGTCTACTAAGCAGGTCCACTAAGCAGATCTGAAATACAAAGGAGCACAAAGGGTCAAAGGCTTTACAGTTCTGAGCTACACATTAATTCCAGTTGACTCCATGTCTTCTTTCAGCTTCCAAAAGCAAGATGTACCTGCTATATTGCATCAAATAATATAGTTGAGGCTGACCTTTTTACAATGCTGTTCACCTTTCTCCGAAAAGACATGAAGGTTCATAAAAATCCCCTAAAGAAGACACTTTTGCAGCATCAGAGGCATAGTACAACCAAGATCCCAGTGCAATGTGTGATCCCAGTGCTGTGTTCTGAAAGAGGAAAGACCATAGATATAAACATCCGGAGACAGTTTCTCTACTCTCTGAATAAAATAGCTTTTCTGAGTGCATAGCAGATGGACCTGAAAGTAAATTAAAATAATAAATAAAGCATCTCCTATAGCATTATATACAGTATTTTACAACCTGAACTTGAGCATAAATTATTAATTGTGTTGCAGTTAGCACCTGGCAATGTCATTGTAACAACATTTTACAGAGCTTGTTGCTTAAGCACGTCTTCGCATTTGCTGAGATTTCACTCATGTTAGTGATTTATATTTTAACTGAATTGATTGAAACTATTTATTGATCTAAATTTATGAATTTATGTAATCAGTCCACTGTGACATTTTACTTAACATTGGATTGTTATTTATTAATGTACTATATGTATGAATGTTTTATTTACTTGTTTTTTATTTTGTTTTGCCATGCATACTAAATGCTCAACGCTGCATTGGTTGACACAATGGTGATCATGCAAGTGAAGCCCTTAAACAATTTTTATTTCATTTTTAACAAATTTGATAATATATGGAGGAATAGGAATGAGCCACAGGTGCTGCTGATCTACTAATGAGCCAAGTAAATAAGCATTGCCATAGAAATGCTGTACACACTGCTGAGCAGCACCAGTGAGAAACACGAGGGAAAGAGGAAAGCAAAAGCACATTAATTAGATTTCAAACAGTAATTATAAAGGCCTTTGATCATTCTTTTTCACTTTTTGATGTAAAGAATGGTTGTTTCTAACACTCGTTTTATTGAGATTGACTTGTGTATGTATAACAGTGTTGTACCCACCTAACAGGGAACGTTCCAACAACTTTGGCTAACATTATTTAAAGGTTTGGGGGGAAAAAAATTATATAAAACGTTAATGGAACATCCTTATAACGTTATTAACCTTAAAAAACGTTCTACTAATGTTAAGAAAACTGGACATTTTCATGTTCCCACAACCAAATACTAACGTTAGGAAAACGTTCTTAGAACATAAAATTGTTAGCTGGGTATGTATAAAAATAATAATAATAATTTCAAAATTAACCTCTTGTTTTCTCATAAAATTATTTAAATTTTTTAATTGACTTTATCAAATAGCCAGATATTATGGAAGCTTTGACACATAAATATAATAATGTTGGTTCTGTTTGTGTCAATTTGAATAAAAACGGAGACAATTGGCACGTATGAACTGCTACAAAATGTTCACCAGTCAGAGAATCTTGGAATCTAAAAAATCATTATGTATGTGGTGGGTTGAAAATAATCACCAGAGGAAACATATGTATGTATGTATGTATGTGTATGTACAAAAACAAAATACGGTAATGAAGGTTCACAAAAGGTTCACAAATGTTTTCCCTCTGCATGTTCGTGTCTCACACGAGAGCTTGGAGATTGGATCAGAGCCATTCAGAGGTGCCTTTTTCAGGCCAGCCGAAGCCCGTCTGGCATGTATTGTATATTGTGAAGCAGAGGGCTAGCTCCCATTTAGTTGATGAATTTGAGCCATTTTTTTGCATCCTGGTTTGGAAAAACTAAATGTTTGCTTGCATCCCATTCTTGATTTGAGATGTTTGAATTTCCCTCTAATGAAATGTAAATTGTGGATGCTGATGAGTAAACCGATAATGTCACAAGAACAGCCGGGGACTGGTTTGTGAAAATAGAGTGAAGGAAGCTTATTTTCACATTAAGAATGAGCAGAACCACAGGTGTTTTCTCAGGTTCACTTTTGGGGGCAAAGCGTACCAGTTCTGCAATTACATTGGCTCTACTTACATTCACGAAATGCATGCATTCCGCTCTGGCACCTTTGAGGCTCCAGTGTATCCAAATTTTGAAATCGAGTATTGATTGTTGATAGCCCACTCTAAAAGTATGGCTACCCAACACTGAGATGTCGCTCTCAGCCATGAGGACAGTTCAGAACCACTCTGAACCATACAAATCTCGGGTTGCCTAAATTTGGGGGTGGATCTCTTACACAGGCAGGGTCTGAGACCCAGAAAATGGACATTACATCCTCAGACCGTTGAGCAGATCTGGAGAAGGTTTTGCAGAGTGGACATGGACCTGTTTGTTTTGAGTGAGACATCACACTGTCCCCCTGTGGTTTTTCTCTCTCTCCCCCAGCTCCACTGGGCATCAATGTGTTTGCCCATAAGTTGCCAACAGCAGCTCTGAATGCATTTCCACCACTTAATATGCTGCACATAGTTCTGCAGAGGGTTTTGTAAGGATCAGGTTCAGCCCCTGTTAGTGGTGCCATATTGGCCCTCCCACATATGGTCCTAGACTCTGGTCTCTCTCCTGAAAGAGGTTCCTCTGACTAGAGGTGCATCCTTGGAGAACATTTCTGTTGTATCAGAATTGTCGTCTCGGCATAATTTCTTATTTATATTTATAATCTGGATGAGGGTTTAACTCCTGTTTCCCTTCAGTTGTTCGCAGGTTAATGTAATCTTGTAAGTAAGAATTGTGTATACGAGTTTGCTTTGCTGTCCCTGGAGGAGGGCTTGAGGCTCAAAGCTTGATCAAAGCTTGAATATCTCCCAGAACTTGTAGAGTTAATGATGAGAGGTTGGAGGAGATGGGGTGGATGTAGGATGCCGGAAGAATCGTTGGCGCCATGGAGGTAATCAGCTGTTTATATATGCTTACTCTGATATTGGTCAGATTAAATGAACATGCCCCTCCCAAACAGTTGTTGTCCATAGTTCGTAAGTTAATGTAATCCTTTAGTCAGGATGGTATAAATGAATTTGGCTCGCTGTCCCTGGAGAAGGGCTAAGACAAGACAGGGAAGAGAGTCGCTAGTGTCGGAGCCTTATGAAACACAGAGAGAAATGTGTTTGGATAGGAATATTGAGATCCTGAATGACTGTCCCGTCGATGCTTTCCTCCCCCCAAAAGAAATGAGACCTGATACAGCGTGCGGGGAATATAAGCTTTTTTGTTTGCTTGTAACCAGGATGTCGGAGCGAGGGGGCGTAAATCGTGGGGCATGACTCAGTTTGTGATCAACAGACCTGCAGACTGCCTGTTGTGTAAATCTAGATCTTGTGCTCCCCAGTACTGACACTGATTCTACTGCGCTACTTGCGTAGTTCATTTTGCTGAGAAGAGCCTGCAGTAAGTAAAAATAACTAACACAATAAGACAATGAGAGTTCTGCGATTATTGACAGGTAGTCATTTAGCTCGCTCCATCTGTGTGGAAACATTGAACAATTTATATTGGTGGTGCGTCCGAATGCAATGCAGAATTCAACAAGAGTGAGCGTGCGAGAAGAGCTGGGCGACTGGTTTTTGAGAGTAACAGAAAACTCTGTATTCTATGGATCGGATTGCATTACTGTGAGGGACTGCTGAAAGGAGAGAAGAGATATCTATGTCTGCACCTGCTAGGATTTGATTGCAAAGGTGATTTGAGTCTGGCAGAGGGTCTGTAGCAGAAGAAGAAGGTGAGAGGTAAAGCTATTTGATGTTTAAATGTGGGAGGAGTTTTAGGGGAAAGAATTCTGAAACACGGTAATTTGCCTCATGCTAGTACCAGTTCCAAAGAGATGAAATTTGGCTTGGTAGTTAGAAGGGGGTATAGTATAGAGGGGAATGGGTTTTGAGCAGCAGTCTCCTGCAGAGGCAGCCTCACACAAGAATCCGCTCCAGAAGCCTATGGATAGGGAGGGAAGAAGGAACATTGGTAGAAAAGAAGGTTGCAAGGTATAAGAAGAAACTAGAGATATTTGGAGGAGCTGTCATAGCAGATAGTGGATGGCCGGTATGTGCTGTGGAAAATGCTGAAAACGGAGGATGATCTGACTGCATATTGGGAGGTTATTTGCAGATGCTGCACTTCCGTGTTTACATCAGGAGAAATATTATTTCCAATGCGGCTGGTTGGTTTTTGATGTTTTTTGGCTTGTATCCGCCGATTTGGAGCACTTGGAGCAGTTAGGGGGGTTAGTGGATGGAGTAGGTGTTGATGCGAAGAGTGAATCACTGCAGTTTGCTGAAACATACAGATTGCAGGGCTGTGTTTTGTTTGAACGGTGAGAGAGCGGGATGTCTATGGCTGCTAAAGCGTGTCGCAAGTGATTAACGGTCCACTTGGAAATTTTGGGAATAGCTGGGTAATCAGACACTTTAGAAGCAGTTGTAATGGATATTTGAGAAGATCTCAAGTAAGGTGAAGATGTGTTCCTGCAGTGGCGCCAGGGGGTGAATGATTCCAAGCACACTGGCAACCCCGATTTGCATCCGGTCTGAGAAACCGTGTTGGGAGAATGAGAGAGGATCGCGGAATCATCAAGCTGTTGTGGAGAGTTACAGTTGAGAATTCATCATCGGTGGTGAAGAGTTTGAGTTCGAGGGATATTTTTTTTTGTTAGGGTATGGCCGAATACCGCAAGAATCGTTGCCACCATGGAGGTAAGCAGCTGTTTATATATGCTTACTCTGGCGATGATATTGGTCGGAAACCTCCATATGTTGTTTCTGTTGGAACAAGGTTAAACTTATATTTATTATTTACTTTCTCCGCTTGCGCACCACTATACAGTATGCAGCCACATGCGCTGATACAATTGGCAGCTACTGTCCACGTGACGTTATGGTATATTGTTCCCCGTTGCGTCAGCCGACACAGAGTTGAGAGAGTAACAAAAGGTAACATCTCGGTTTACTCACTTGTTGCCTCTGGAGTGCTGACACTGGAGCAAGCCCTTATCATAACCAAGACGTTTTCGTCTCCCAAATAAAAACACCTCTATTTTACATGATATCAAAATTATCAAAAACAATATTATGTATTATTTATATTAACAATATTTTTTAGGAAACAGACCATGTGACAGTACTGAAAACACTGCAGGTATATATTTATGATTGTAATGCCCAATTTTCATGAACCAACAGCTGTTTATAATCTGAGGCAAATCGTCTAGGTTACTGTTGTAACCTCCATTCCTTGATGGAGGGAATGAGACGTTGTGTCATGTGAAGTGACACTAGGGGACTTCTTTGAAGGCCTCAGTTACCTCTGAACTTGAGAAAAGTCCAATGAGAAATTAGCAGACAGAATTTGCATATCCCTCCCATGGACACAAGGGTACAAAAGGAGGGAATCATGCATCTGTCCAATCAGGTTTTGTACTGAGGAGCCGAGAGTAAGTTTCAACCATAGCAGTGGTGTTCAGCATCATGGCCAGGGGGACACAATGTCTCGTTCCCTCCATCAGGGAACGTAGACGTTCCCTGTCTATCGCTCACTTCAACGTTTTGTTGAGTGAAGCGACAATAGGGGTCCCTATTCAATCACGCCATGCGCCGAACCGTGTACATGCACTGCTGATGCAGGTGTGGGCAGGCAGTTACATGCCAAAGTGACAGGCTTCATCAGGATGCATGTACCCTTCCCCAACGGCCCATAAAATCGTCATAAACATTTTTGGTTCCCGGCACCCCGAAGGGGGGAACAAAGCGACGTGCCAAGCATGGGAGCAGGCCGACTAACCATGCCTTTTCTTGCATAGAGTCAAAGTGGCTGGGGCCATCTTAACGCTATCACACATATCGGGAAAGGTGTTCCTTTCCAACTCCTATTCTTTCAGGGGGAAAAGAATGTAAAATCTCTTAAAGTTATTGGGTGTTGCCTAGCCCACTGTTCTGCATTTGTCTGCTAGGGAAGTACCATTGGCCAGTGCCCACGAGTATGCCACACTTCTTTCCGAGTGTGCTCAAACCCGCAAGGAGGCGGGCACGGCCTGGATGTGATAGGCCAAAGCGATGGCATCAACGACTCAGTGGGAAAGCCTCTGTTTGGAAGCCTCTGTTCGCTGTCCACCAAAGCAGACAAAGAGCTGGTCAGAACCTGCCCTCCGTTTATACCTTTATGTTTGGGGGAGGGATATGCAAATTCTGTCTGCCAATTTCTCATTGGCCTTTTCTCAATTTCAGAGGTAACCGAGACCTTCAAAGAAGTACCCTAGTGTCGCTTCACTGGACAAAATGTCGATTTGAGCGACAGATGGGGAACTGCAGTTGGATGTCAAAAACTGACAGGGTATGAGTGAGCATCTGTTTTTTTGCAGTTATTTAGTCAGATATTAAAAATAAATAAACTATTATAACAAGCAATGAATATACTATTTATGAATGGTTTTGAATTTATCTAACTATAAAACAGCTCAAAGCAGAACATCTGGCAAACAGTTAAGTCATGCGTCTAACATACTGTAATTTCTCTGCTGTCCATCAATCTATAAAATAGAGGGCTGCTTCATGACCCAAACCCAACGGAACTCACTGTGCTGTCACATTTTTAAGCTATAACTTTGGGATTGTTTATGTAAAAGAAATGCTAAGGAAGAACTTACTATGAAACCTCTGGGTCTATTTTCTTTAATGAAAAAAATAAACATTGTGGGCTCATTTGTTGGGTCACAGGGTCTTGCTTATGGTATGTGTTCAGTTAAGTTAGGTTTGTTCTTTAACTTGCCCGTGCAGACCTCTACTTTAATATGGCAGTGATCTACTCACATGATAATAGAACGGGCCACTTGAAAGTGTTTCCAAATGTTCAAGGGAAAACAAGCCTGGTCTATCCTGGTGTAGCAGCCCTCTGCCACCCAATTAATGAAGATGTAGGGTGATGTAAATATTAGTGAGATTAACCCTATCATGGATCCATAAACCATATCTTGGAATTACCCTACTGTAATATTACACCTGTCACTGAAATCCAAAATCCAATGATACAGCCCAATTGCAGTATTGAAACAGTACTGAATTGACTTTCGCTGGCTTCATGGTTAAACCTTTGACGGTACCCCATGCACTTGATTGTTGAGCTAATAGTGTGCCGAGATAAGACCAGTTCATTTTGACCCTGGACCTCTCAAAAGAGTTTTGGCAGGTGCTTTTATTGTGTTTTTTATGTCAATATGAACTGTCATGAGGCAAACGCTTAAAAAATATCCTTTTGTGTTCCACTGACAATAAAACAACAACAACAACATACATATGTTTTAGGGTAAACTACACCTTTAATGTTGCAGGATTCTGACATGGGTTTCAGCTCATGTGTCAAGCTGCCAATTTCTCCAAAAAATATTAGTTTAAATGATTTACAAAGAAGAACAAGGATAATGCAACATTTAAATTAAAAATATCAGAAATTACAACAAATATATGAGTCTGTGAAGCCAATATTACTAAGGTTTAAACCTTATGAATGAAAATGTGCATAGTGTGATTTAAAATTGGATGTCCATGGTCTTGACTGTTTGCAGTTGGTTTAGGTTACACTGTCGTGAGGGTCTCCCATCCAGTGTATCTTGGTTTTTAAATCAAATGGACTATGTGGGGGTGGAATCTCCACTCCACATAGAGCGTTACCTGCTGTGAAAGTGCGTCCGCTTCATGGTTGAGGTGAGGTGAGTGGTTTGCAGACACTTCAAGGTTTGCTGACTCCAAAGGAGGAGGTGTGTGTGTTGCAACATGTTATGTGAGTGTACGCCGCCTTGGAGTTTTATATACGCTACAGTCACTGTGTTGTTGGTTCGGACCAACACATGCTTGCCCTGAATCAATGGCCGAAGCCTCCTCAGGGCCAACAATACAGCCAGCAAATCTAAGCAGTTGATGTGCCATTTCTGAAAGTCTGACAGCACTGTGGCATGAGGGTCACACGCCTGGTGCCATGGCGCCATACCCACCTCGGGACTCAAACCATAGTCAGTGCTGAAGCGGTGTCAATCGCATCAACCCCAGGGGGAGAACTGCCACCAAGGATGCCATATTCCCCAGGAGCCTTTGAAATCGTTCACTGGCACCGCTACCTTGTGCCTGAGTGACCGAGTCAAACTCCATACAGAGAAAAGTGATACTCTGCACAGGGGAGATCTTGCTCTTCTCCCAGTTGACCTGAAGCTCGAGTCGGTCGAGGTGCTGAAGCACAAGGTCCCTGTGCACACACAATAGATCTCTCGAGTGAGCTAGGATTAGCCAGTCATCGAGATAATTGAGAATGCGTACACCCTGCTCCCTCAGCAGGGCCAGGGCAGCCTCTGAGACCTTGGTAAAGATGTGAGGACACAGGGACAGACCGAAGGGGAGGACCTTGTACTGGTATACTCATCCATTGAAGGCAAACTGAAGAAAGGGACTGTGTTGAGGAAGGATTGATACATGAATGTACGTGTCCTTCAGGTAGATGGCCGCCATTCAATCCTGATGTAGCACTGTACGCCAGGATGCGCTTCTGTGTTAACATCCTAAATGGAAGCCTGTGTAAGGCCTTGTTCAGGGCAAGCAGGTCCAAGATTGGGTGTGACCCTCACCCTCCATTTGGGCATGATAAAATAAGGGCTGTAGAAGCCCTTGTGCAACTCAGCTATGGGGACTGGCTCTATTGCTCTATTGCACTAACCAGGCCTCAAGCCTCTACAATGACAGCACAAGGGGGGTGTCTGGACTTACCGTGCCCGGAAATGGTGGTTCGCAGCAAGGCAGAGCAGGCGCAACACCTGGAAGACAGCCTTGGGGGGACGTGCTGCTCTGCAAGCCCACAATGGTGGCCGGTGACTGGGGTGTGCGAGCAGCCCCAGAGACCATCAGATTTGCCTGTTCACTGGCTGTCTCTCGACAGAGAACTATGGAACGGGAGGTACTCGCTTTGACCAGATTGTCCAGAAAAATTTCCAGCACCTGACCATTGTGGGTGTGCTGGCCCAGAGAATGCTCTTATTGAACATGTGGGTGCCGATGCCCAGAGGGAACTCAGCAATGTAATAATCCTCACACGTTGGCCCAGGTGCGATGGTGGGGCTGGAGAGATTCCCTGGGGGAGTAGTTGCCTCGACCCCAGGCAGCCCATGTCAGGACCACCTCGAAGCCTGTCTGGGGTTCTTGGGGGCCGGCTGGCAGGCAGGTGGATCCAGCTTCCCAAGGGAGGATCTTTTTCTCTTAGGCCGGCGTGCGAGCTCCTATGGTCCAGGAGCCGAGGCCGGCTCTGGTGAGAAGCAGATGAGGTGCGGGACCTCAGTGTCCTGAAGGCTACTGGGTCATGCCATGGCAGGATGTATTTAATCGCCTCGGTCTGCTTCCTCACCATCGAGACCTGATGGCCGAAATCCTCAACTGTGTCGCCAAAAGTGACATATTAAACCTGCCAAAGTGCCAAGGGGAAGCACCACACTCAACCGTACAAGGGTGACCACTGATATGCTCCGTAAAATATCCAGTAGCATAAGCAATGGTGAGAGGACGAACACACAAGCATTCGGGCGGAGAGTGGCATGCAAATTCCACTTGCCAATTCTCACTGGCCTTTTCTATTTTAAGCAAAGGTGATTGGGGCTCTCAAGATCAAACCCCTAGTGTCACTATATTGACACAATGTTGAGTGAGTGACACAGGGAACACATTATATATCCTCTGACCTCAAGTGCATCTGCTGTGAAGTGTATGGTGACATTATTTTTAATTGCACCATGCATTGCAACATGCATTAAAGGGATAGTTCCCCCAAAAATGAAAATTTGTCATGGTTTACTCACCCCTGGGTTTTTATATCCCCATATGACATATGTTTCTTCACACAAAGGGAGAAATAATGTTTATGCTCAGTGATGTCATACAATGGATGTTTATGGAGACCACCTATTCAAGCTTCAAAAGAACAAAAAAAGTATAATTCAGAAGTCTAATAAATTATTGTATGCAACTAATTTCTTGTTCTGAAGAAATACGATAAGGTTTTCTGAGAAACAGTCTGAAATCTGATGTATAATTAAGTGAAACTCTTGACCAACCTTTGATCTCCTGTGTGTCTTCATGAGATAGACTGCACACAAGCTTTAGAGCTTCTTGTATGAGAGTAGTATGCTGAAGCCTCTCGCAAGGTGGGACGTTCAAGCGAAAACCTGTTTTGTTTTGCTTCAATGGGACCACTAGCAATATTTAAAACAGAAACTACAAAATACCTGCACACAAACCAGATAGCAGAGCTTACAAAACATGTCTGTGTTTGTATTAACATATGATATGAGCCCTTCAACGAGGGCGGTTGTATGAGCGATGTGGATGATATTTCATTATGAGCCCTCTGAAGAGGGTGAACATAAATTTTGAGATATCTGTCAGAGGATGGACAATGTTTTATTTGGCCCTGTGATGAGGCAACATTGTTGTCCAATCCCTTTGCTGAAGATAAGTAACATATGGTATGAGCCCTCCAACGAGAGTGGATTTTGTTTGTTGAATCTCTTTGTATATATATAGCCCTCCTATATACGGCTGATATAGGTGGACATTGTTTGTGGAATATCTTTGCCAAAAGATGAACAATGTAGCGTAAATAACTACGATAAGGGCAAAATTGTTGTGCGATACTGTTTATCGTCTACAACACTTTATACCCAAAGGCTAAGTGTCCTTTGATAAGAGCGAGCTAGGCTTGTGCAGTTTCTATGTGAAAGAAACCATGCTTGGGATTGTAGAAGCCTTACATTTATGCATTTTGCAGACGCTTTTATCCAAAGCGATTTACAGTGCGCTTCTTACAGGGACAATCCCCCCAGAGCAACCTGGAGTGTCTTGCTCAAGGACACAATGGTGGTGACCGTGGGGATCGAACCAGCGACCTTCTGATTAAAAGTTATGTGCTTTAGCCCACTACACCACAACCAAGTGCTTGACCCCGATGTGATTTGGACACGCAACCTTCTGATCTGGAATCAGAAGCCTTGGTGAGGAAGGTGGATATGATTGTACGATATCCTTGCAGGAAGATAGACATGCTTGATAATAATTTGATAATTTGATAATTGTGTGATATGGAATGTGTGGATATAACCGAGTGGCCCAAGGCCGCCACCAGATAGACATGAAACTTACGGCTGATGGATAGTTGAGCTTGTGTGATGATTTCACGGTTGGGTTTAATTCATTTCTGGTATGATGAGGAAGGCCAGCATTCAATCATCTTGAATGTGGATTCTGATAGTCCTTGTTGAGCAGTAGTTGTGGCCACACCAATTCTGAATAAGTACCCTGAGAGACTAGGGGAGGATACTCCAATGTTCGAGGGGTCAGATGCGAAATGTGAACTAGCTTGCAGATATAAACCGTGGAGGTGTAGGGGCATAAGGAGCTGGAGTTTATAGATATCATTATGCTACAACTGCACCTCTAGTGGTCTGTTTTGAAGTGTATGAGTGAAGAGAGAAATTAGCATGGACTGAGAAAGTCTTTCTGCATGTGTTTTTGAGGAATCTAAAAGGGGGAAGAGTGAGGGGCTTAGTCCGGCAGAAGATCTGAAAGGTGCAGGCAGAGGGACGTAGTTGATGAAACTCCTTAAAAAGAGATGGTCAGCAATTTAATAAAAAAATGAAAAATGGGGTCTGGGTAGCTCAGCAAGGAAAGACGCTGATTACCACACCTGGAATGGCAAGTTTGAATCCAGGGCATCCTAAGTGACTCCAGTCAGGCTCCTAAGCAACCAATTGTCCTGGTTGCTAGGGTGGGTAGAGTCACTTTGGGTTAACCTCCTCGTGGTCAGTATAATGTGGTTCTTGCTCTCAGCGTGGCATGTGGCGAGTTGTGATTGGATACAGCGGAGAATAGCATTAAGCCTCCACATGCACTAGGTCCGATAGGTAGCATCAATAGATACATTGCCAGAGAGCTATTAACGGAATGTGCTAGCGTGAGGTGGCGAGAAATGGAGCGGCTTTGATGAATGATGCGCATGGTGAAATAAGGGGACCCAAAGGGACAGGAGATTGCTTACAGAAACTGAATCTGGCAGGAGAAGGGAATTGCAAACTAATGATCTTTCTAATATATAGAGGGGCAGGGAAGCTTGTGTGTTGGGAGAAATCCAGCGGGATGCTTGAAAATTCGAGAGACGAAGAAGGGCTTATGGATTTTTCATTGGAGAGGGAAAAAAATGTGTTTAAACATCCTGTGAGTGGCACGGGAACAGAGAATCGGAGTGGGACGAAAGCTTAAAATATTGGAAGGATCCATCATAAGCCTTCCGATAGCGAATGAAATGTGCGGACTACTTCTACACTCAATTGTGAACCGGACAGTGAAGTAAAAATTGCCACATGATACCGAAATGGGCCAGTTAGCAGAGTAAATGGGCATGACTTTTGTATGTAAATACAAAAGATGTGATATATGTAGCCAAAGCTCCTGATTAAGCCCATAAAACCTGTAACATGACACATGGTCCATGACATGTAAAGCTTCAGTTGACTGAATATTTGGTATCCGCTTCACAAGAAATGCTAATTTTGTACAGGTTTTATCCGAGAGTGAACAAACCTTATTTACTTGCTGCTAAATGTAGCTTCCTTGACCATGAACATATTTACAGTGAACAGAGCGAAAGGAAAATTTATTGGTAACTAAATTTATTTTTTTTTAATAAATGTATTGCATTGAGATAAACATAATTGTTGAACTAACATAGAAAGCATTATGTCTTACCAAGAGATACAGAAAATTTGCTGTACTGTACCTGAAATAATGAGCTTTGGAAGTTCGAACACTGTGAAAAAACTAATCCAGCATGGTTTCATTCAGTGTGTAAATAAAACCTGCTACTAAATGTAACTGCCTAAATGACGAGCACATTAAAAGCTAATGGAGCAAAGACTGATATGCGTTGATACTGAAAATAATAATGTAGTGTAGTTGGGCTAACGTAGTTGTTAAACTCATAATGAACATTGTTAAAGCCCCAATGCTTACAAAGTCCCCATTGATTGAAACATGGTCCGAAAAGTGATAAAAGAATAAAGGATTTATGGACAACTGTAAAATATAAATCTCTACACTGCTATGATGCCTGAATGAGTAATAAAACGTAAACATAATGCATGGCGCGGCCGTCACACTGTGAAATGTGTGATCACCTACCATAAACTAAAGCCCTATTCGCACGGGATTAGTACTATCTGGGGACCTCGTGTGATTCAGAAATTACCCCACCACATCTGAATTTCGTGTGGCGCATTCGCACGGGATAAGCGAAGCCTGTGATTTTACTCAAAATTACTGACTTCGCACTCTCCTAGAACCCGGATATGACGTCAAGGCTTTGCGTACATCTGCTTCCTTGTTTCTCAACATGGCTGCTAGTGCTAAGAAGAAAACACGACATTGGATGCGGGAATGCTATACATGTCATCCATCTCCATCTAATCATTCTTTTTGTCTTCGCACTTGTGGTGGTTTTCAGTTTTTTCTTTCTGCAAATTGTATATGGTGTATAGCGATATGACCCAGCGCCCAAAACACTGTCAAAACACTCCAACGCACCCTCCATTCTTCGCGAAAGATAATGGGCGCAAAAGAAAAAAATACCTTGAGAAAAAAAATCCCCACCAAATCCTTGCCAAATCACAGAGATGCCGATTCGCACGGGACTAATATTATCACAGGACCTACGTTTTCGGCGAAATATGGTAGGTCATTTGCGGGGGAATTTTTACTTTACAAATTACAGACATGGCCGATTCGCACGGGATTAAGATCACAGACAAACTCCGCAATTATTACAAATGACTAGAGGTCACCAGGTAATACTAATCCCGTGCGAATAGGGCTTAAGAGAACCGAATGATCTATAAAATTAAATATTACCACTTGAATTTGATATTGATGCAGATGAGGGTTATGATGAACAGACAACATTAGCAGCAGAAAGCCTAAAGACCCATAAAGATCCTCTAAATGCATTTGATGAAGATGATTGAGAACTTGGCGTATTTCTGTTTGGCTGCTGCGTTGATGCAATGATTTTGACAAGCGTTGATGCAATGATTTTGACAGACTTGGCGTGGAGCGTGTAACTTCCGGCACCAGGTCGTGCATTCCAATTGTGGTAGATGCGGTAGCTCGACTGAGGGACGTCTCCTACGTGACTGAGATCTGGATGACGAGCAGATTTGCAGGGCAAACATTTAGATGGATCGGCAGCCAGGAGGAGGAGGATCCTGCTGCTGACAGCCAGGATGCAGAGAGGCATACTGCTGACCTCCAGGATGTGGAGGGGCCTGCTTCTGACTGCTAGGAGGTGGCCGAGTGTGCAGCAGTTCTCCCCAATGGCCGCAGGAGGAGGAGATGGGTTCTTCTGTCCGAGTCCGCTGCAGCTTATCAGGAGGGATCCGAATCTGCTGCAGAATCTCTTGAGGCGTGTGAGACCACTACAGTGTGCCAGGAGGGGTCCAAACCATCCAGTTCCCTGTAGTCACCACCCTGCCTGACCTCATTCACTTCCTCAAGCCTCTTCCCAGGCCAATAGACCTTGCACCCTAACTGGACCCTCCTCTCAGAATTCCAGACCCCGCCCCTTTCCTCAAGTCTCCTCCCAGGCCAATGGACCTCACACCCCTCCTCAAGTCTCTGCCCTGTCCGCTGGACCATCCCCCTTCTGAAGCCTTATGGATTATGCTTGCTATACAAAATAATTGTGTGGTAGAACACCTATTACCTCCTCATTGTCAAGTCACCAAACTAAGACTCTGCCAGCACATCATAATGTGATAGTTTGACAACAGGGTGTGGTGCTGTGCTATTCCCAGCTAATTGGCATTTAGGTTATATAACGGGATTTTAATTACAGCTGGCAGTGGTGTTGATTCAGTGCTAGGTCTGATTAAATATTGCAGCCTCCTGTCAGCCGCAGTTGGTCTGGCATCAGTTATCTATGCAATATGCGTCTCCTGGGTGACACTCCTTACTTCTGTCTGCCATTTCCATTCATGCCAGTTGGCTTTTTTCACTCATACTTCTGTTGTTGTTGCAGCTCTGATATGTTTCATTGAAATGGTCAGATATTTGGTGGGTGGCTTGATGGAAAATATGGCAGACAAATGGATGGTTGCAAAGAGACAAGAATCATACATAAAGAAAATGAACAGCTATTTGAAAATCGTAAGAACAACAAAATTCCAAATTTCTGAGAAAAAACAATCCCTCAATGAAACAGATGGATCAGTTATTTATCCATCAATCGCTATCTCTGTGTTATAAAAAGCTAAAGGTCTAAATGTTCACTAGAAAATATCACAGATTTAAGATAACCTCTTTAAAATTCTGTGTACTTACTACCCTTGAAATTATTATTTCCTCTAGAAAATACAATTAATTATTAATCTTTCTAATTTTACAATGTATACTTGGCCACAGAATAACATCTGTAGTAAATAAAATGTAATTACAAAACAACCATCAAATGAGATTCACCACATTCAACAGTAGTACTTATGGTAAATTCAACATTTCAACCATTTTTTTTAACCAGAACATTGCATTTTGATTATTTATTTATTTATTTATTTATTTTTATAAGCATTTTTGGCATTTTGTCTTAGATATAAGGTCCACAAATATATACAAATGAATGTGAATCAAAACTATTTATGATTATGAAAGGAGGTAAAAAAAAAAAAAAAAAAAGAAAAGTACAACTAAAATATCAATTTGTGTTTGCAAATGTAACAAAACCCCTATATAATAAGTCAGGGATGTTTAGGAATGTAAGGATCCATGTGCAGAGAGGTTTTAGTGCCAAAAAACTTAAATCAGAATCATAAACCCAGAGATCAGAGTCAGAGTTCACAGAGCAGGGTCTAAATGAAGTGGCAATCCGATCAACAAATAAATCAAAATAATCAAAGAAAACCAAAGGGTTCAAGACATATAGAAAAGAGCAGGAATGAATGACTTAACACTGTATTTGCTGACAAGACTCCACAATTTTGTTATGGTTTGCAAAAATCTGCCCTAAAACTCCTAAATTAAAAATATATCTAAATAAATCTTAATCAAATTTTTGTGTGCATATTAAACGTGCCATGTTATAAATACACAGCAGAAGGACATTTGAGTGCAATTCCACTTTTGGCCTTTATGCAAAGAAAGACATCATTAATGCACTGTAATTTAAATACGTGTTTAGTGAATTTTGTTTTCCATTTTGTTCTATTCCTCACACAGATCTATTGTGTGGCTTTAAGAGACTTACAGGAAAAGTCATATGGACTATTTTTATTGCAATTTATTGTTTGTTTTGGAGACCAAACATCTTGAAAGTCACAAACACCATCATCTTATCCCTCATCCATCTTCTTTTGTGTTCCATGCATGGAAAAAAAACAGCATTTGTGTAAATTAAGAATTTAGTATATTAAAACATCTCAAGGATCCAAGGGGACAAAGCATCTCTGTTCTAGATGGCCAGTTTCACAATAAAAAGTGACAATTACAGCATATAATGTGTAGAAAAAGTCTGATTGCTAAACTGACTGCCATGTATCAAACAGTCTGACATAATCTTGGGATGAGGTGGATTTGGATTCAGATTTATTTATTCATTTATTTCTTGCAGGAAAGATGGAAGGCATATCAAGTATGGCCCTTTTGTCTCCCTCCCAGTCTTTGAGCTTGGAAGATGCATGCTTCCTGATATTGTTTTGTTAAAGCATAGTCAATTGTCTGTGGGTGGTGTATAACACCTGGAAAGTACAACACAATGAAATGACTTGTGTCTAGATCGAAGCTTAACAACAGCTGGGGTTATATTTTTTAAAGAGTGTTCTTTGAAAGGGAACAAGTGTTTTCTTGCCCTTTAGTCTACTCAGTTGGCATGGATCGTGATGAGGGATTGCCTGAAATGATTTTGCTCCATTTTACTGTAACAGTGGGTTAATTAAGTTTGTGGACATTAATGTTTTAAGGGAGGTAAGGGAGACGGAAACACACAAGGTCCATCTGGTGAGTCTCAATGGATTTGAATAAAATGAACACAATTCCATGTATTATTTGTGGATATGCCTTTTTCTCTATTGTGCCGATAGAGTTGCTAAGTCATGGTATCAAGTTGTATGCTAAACCAGAAAGCTAATTAGCCATGGGTTCCCTCTGTTACCTCTCAAGCATTAGCATTTTGAGTCACGGGTTCCCTTAGGAATTTCCACTGGGTTTTTAGTACAGCAGTTTTCAATTATACATTTCATTAATGAGTAAAATAAGGTCTGTGGTTAACATTACTTGCAAATATGAATATTGAATTTAATGTATTATTTTAAAAAATTTAACTTCTAACAAGTTGCTGTATAAGAACTGAAACATTTATTTGGTAGGCCTACATCAAGCATGTGAACTTAAGTAGAAAGAGCCCTTAAGTAGCAACTTGTTAGCAACTTATGGAAAAAGAATAGCTTCATTTTTGAGGTATGAGTGTGTGTCATTTAAGTTGAAGTACAAAACGTGAAACTCCCTTCAATTAAATGTTAACACAGACATTGTTTTAATTATAAATCAAATCGTTAATCTAAAAACAAAAAAATAGAAAAGAAAAGAAATTCCACAAGCAAATGCTAACCTATTGAAAATGCTAATTCTCCTTCAGGTTTTAAGACTACAAACTAAACAGCTCTGGGACAGTAAACAAAAAAAACAATGCCATTTGTCTGAGAAAATGTGCAATTTGACTCACTTATTTATGTCATTCTTCTGCATAGCATATGCTGTCATACCCATTCGCTCAAGCATAAATTTGACTGACAAGGTCTTACGTGCAAACCATGCTGAACAGATTTTAGCAAACAGATGGTGCATTTTAATAATCTACAGAGGTAAGCACAACTAAATGCTCAACGATCAGACTAACCAGTCCAATTAGGCTGGTGATCTCTTCAACCTGCGAGATAAGAAAGTTGCTCTTGTCATGTTTAGGGTCCACAAGACTGAGAACAGACAAATCCTTACAGAAAGAAAATATAGAGCTATCAATGAAAGACAGATGTATGTGAACTGTTTTTCGATTGTCTCTGATAGCCCAAATAAGGCCTGCATGCTGTATAAGGAAGGATTTTTCTCCTCTCCTAACCTCGGGATTTCCTAGATAAAAATATATCGGAGGCAGAGGCGACAAGAAAAAAAATTTATTTGGCCTGAAGATTTTTTTCTTTTTGCGTGACGTGTTAATGTCATAGTGTGAGGTCCTAAAATTCCAAATATAGGTATTAAGATCTTTGAAAAGATGGATGCAGATCATTTAATACATTCATTACATTTACACAACGGAACAGCAAACTGTTGGCAAGGAATTGGCATTAGCTGTGATTGCAAATATGGAACACATGTCTGAAATCTCTATTTGAGAAATGATCAATTAGGAAATGAAAATCTTAAAATCTTCATGACTAAAATCCATCATTCGATACCATCAGCACTTTTCCCCTGATTTTATAGCAATGTCCACCCACAGTGGAAGCTGACGATGGTTGATGGCTGACTGATAACATCCTGCCAGGTTCAGCAAGCACTGATTTAATGTGTCCATCTGGAAAATAGAAGTGAGTGTGTGTGTGTGTGTGTGTGTGTGTGTGTGTGTGTGTGTGTGTTCACAACCTCAACTATCCTGACACAGCATGGACCACAGCTGCAGCAATCAAGGAAATTTGAAGATGCAATTGCTGGAAATAATGAACCAATTAAAATTAAATGCCACTCATTTAAACAAAGTAATCTTTCAAGCAGTCCATCATTTATTGTAGAAAAGCATGTCTCTCCTGTAATTAAAGGGATCATATTAGGATTTTTTTTATTTAGCTTGATCTTTAGAAATGAAATGGTTCATAGTACTATGTAAACATACTTAAAACTCCCTTCCCAGTCAAGAAAGACCATCTATTGAAGACTTGTTTCTGAAACATGTGACTTTGTAATGTCATGCATTAGCACATGATCAAAACAAGAAGCAAATGAAAGCAACATCCAATGGCAAAAGTGCTCAGTGTAGGTCCTTGACCAATAAAAGGTAAAAATAGATTTAAATGAAAGTGACCACTCATTTAGAAATCTGTGGTGCGGTGTCCAGCAACTTGGCTTTTACCCAGTCACACTGAAGTCATAAGGAGGAAATAGGGTAGATACTTTTTTCCTAAACCAGAAACAAAAAGATTCCATTATTCAAGTTGGTATTTTACCAGTGATAAGAGTTTGTGAATGTTTGTTTCCTGCTCATCATTCATTGGCTGATGATTCTTAACAAGGTCCCTGATCACGTCAGTCTTACTTTAACAGTTTTTGTAACATATTTCCACACATATTATTGAAGGATGGAGCAGAGCCAAACTGGGCTTTTCAGCAAACCTGCAACCCATAGCACTCATTTATTTTGTGCTGTTGGCATTTACAAAGAAGTCTTTAGGTAGAAAAATGGCCTGTTTAATTCTAAGGTTCAGAGAAACAGGGGTAAATGGTCACAAAAAACTAACTGTAGAATGCATACGCAACTTTACGAGCGCACGCACACGCACACGCACACACACACACACACACACACAGGTTTCCATGTTTTATGGGGACTTTCCATAGACATAATGGTTTTTGTACTGTACGAACTTTATATTCTATCCCCTAACCCTACCCCTAAACATAAACCTCACAGAAACATTAATTTCCCACCCTGATATCAGGAATTTTCAGTTTTGGTGCTGCCAAGACTTGACCGTAAACAGCTACTTATATGATTAGCTCTCTGCTCTTGAGTGACCTGCTCTCTCCTTACCATCTCACTGCTCGCCACTACTGGATGGGCTACAGAAAAAATAAGGTAATGTAGTTATCAATGTGTTGTTGTGAAGGTGGTCAGATGACAATGTCTACCACAGTGTGACATCACAATGTGGAGGAAGCAGAGAATGGGTTTTAGCAGCTTGGTTTCAACAAATGCTCTTTTTGCGGTGAGGAGGAAGTTTGAGTTCTAAAATTACAGTACATTTTTATAGTATTATGAACTCATACATGTGAAAATATCAAGGAAATTGCAATTCCTCATGTCATGACCCTTTGAAATTAGCTTTAGGTGCAAGAAACTTTTACTAACATTACAGTTTGATTATATTGGTGGGGCATTGGGGGGTAATATTCAATATATATATATATATATATATATATATATATATATATATATATATATATAATGACAATTTTAATATATTGGAATGTGTTTTGCACTCTGCATTCTTCAGAAATGTTGAAAAACATTTTGTTTCTCGTGAACATTTGACGTTTCCACAGATTTCCCAGAACTGCATGTACAGTTCATGAAAGAACAGATATACACCTTAAATATATTTTAAACTCACTAGTAATCAGCTGCTTCTGAAAACTTGTAATGTCTTCAGCAATCATGCCACAACACTTCACTGAAATATGACAGATTATGGTTGTTTTGTTAAGTAACAATCTATCCATGATAATGTCAACTGCAGGCATTTCCAAGGTCTAAACAAAATGCCCCATGCTCAATAAAATCAGTACAACTCAGACACAGTATTAATTAAACTCATAGTATTGCCTTAAAAATAATAATAAAAAACCTTTATTATTACATGGCTGCAGACAAAATGTTTAATACTCCCAAATTTGTCTATAGTCTTGAAATAATAGTCTTTTTAATGTACTATGAGTGCCATTGTTCCCCTTCTGTCACTCACTCGACATTGTGTCGAATTAAGTGACACAAGGGGTCTTTCTTGGGAGCCTTGCATACCTCTGAACTTGAGAAAAGGCCAATGAGAAATTGGCAGACAGAATTTGCATGTCCCACCCCCCCATGCGGGTATAAATGGAAGCGGGCGTGTGTCTGTCAGTCAGATTTTTTCTTCGGAGCCGAGCGGTTGTGCAACAGCAAGCTTCACCACTGATCCACTCACATCTGCTGGCAAGAAGCACTGCTGTTGGATCTGACACACTGTGCAGTCCATGTCCCTGGGCACCCTTTTTTTAGGAAGCGGAGGGGAAATGGGTGACATTGATTTGGAGATTTGTGGTTTGATTTAACTCTTAGGCATACAAGCTGTATCTAAATGATCATTAAGTCATAAAGTAGGCGCTCATAGTTTAACTACTTGAGTTTGTGCGGCCCAACCTGGGCTCTGGGCCCCAGGATTGTCACCACCTTTCACTCAACAGCCCTGGTTACACTGTTAAACATATTTAGGGCCCAAGCACTGAAAGTGTGGAAACCCAATTGTTGTTCTTTTTTCAAGGTTTCTGTACTTTTGAGGTACTTAACATGCATGGAAACTCTTGAAATTCTGCTCACACATCAGAGTCTTCAGCCATTAGGGCTGGCCAAAGGTGCAGGGGGGGCTCTGTAGTGCCCCATTGAAAATGGGCATGTAAGGAGGGCTCTGTAGTACCCCTATTTTCACCTACATTCACCAAATACAGTCACAGGCAAATATAGTGCTCATAAAGCTGAACAACTTTCACACTCACAGTCATTAGCTCTGCCCAACAAGAAGTTGGCCATTTTGGATCGTCTGAAAATCTCAAGCTCTGAACATTTAAATACTCCTCCCAGGGGATACATGTGACTGCCACCAAATTTGTGCAAAATCATGCCAAGACATTGTAGATGCTAAATTGTGTGTATCTCAATGGCAAAGCAATACATCTATGGCTAAAAATGTGAAACAGGAAGTTAATTATACCTTCTGTGTGCATTGTATGATTTTTGAAAATGCAGCTGTATATTTGGTAATAGGGCTGATCACATTTATGTGGCTATTATGGGTCACGGTCATAGTGCCACAAAATGGCAGCAGGAAATATGGCACTTTTAACAGACTTTGAAATAGCCCTTTTATGTTTACATGAATTGCTTAAAAATTCTGTAGAATAATGTTAAGGCATTGCTGATGTAAATTTGCAAAGGGAGATTAGATATCTTAAATGCTGTTCCTATGGCAATGCATTTACTGTTTTTATTCCTATAGTTGTTGGCCATTAGGTCTGGGCAAAAGTTCATGCATGGGCATGTTCTGGGGGGGGGGGGCTCTGTAGAGTTATAGTTCTCATCAAGCCGGACAACTTTCATAATTATAGTCATTAGGTCCGCCCAACAGGAAGTCGTCCATTTTTTATTTTTTTTTAATATTGCATTCCCTGAACCTTTAAATAATCCCTAGGAGATTGTCACCAAATTCAGACAACATTATGTCAAGATATTGAAGATGCTAAATAAAGATTTTGATATATCGACCAGTGTTGCCATGGCGAGGCATTAAATGAATGGCAAAAAATGGGAAACAGGGAGTGTCTCATATCTTCTGTGTGCTATGTGTGATTTAGATCAAATTAAGATATATGTTTTGTCTTGTGGACAATTCACATGGATTTGAATATTTTGGGTCATGGTTATAGCTCCACCACCCGGCAGCAGGAAGTGTGGCTCTTACAACACACTTTAAAATAGTCCTCTTATATTTACCCAAATTGCTTCAAAATAGTTTAGAATAATGTCAAATGACAAATGCATTTGTCCACCTAGCATAGTTTTCTGAAAGATACCTGGTGGATATGGACCAGTTGTGCTTGGTCCCATCATCAGTGCTTGCAGCTATATTTCCAGATTGTTTTTCACCTGGAAAAGTTGCAGTACTTAATTAATGGTAAGCCATTGTGCTCTGGTGTGCAGAAAATAATTTGAAAAGTTAAATACTAAACCATTTAAAAATCAATGTATTCTGAAGAGGCAATAAACACCAGCAGTGTAACTCGACACAGATGTCCAGTTGAGCACTAAAATTATGTATTTTTTGTTGGTTAAGATACAGTGTTGCAGGCAGTGACAGTTTGATTATTTTTGACTTTAATGTAATCTATGTGTTGTTAAATTTAGGCTCAAAATTTAGGATTAAGTAGAAACATTCAATTAGATTTTGGGTGATATATTAAAGGACATTGGAATAACTTTTGCCAATGGATGTGTCTCTCTAATAGCAGAGATGGTTGAGAGATGTAGAAGAACTGCACGGTTCAATGGTTTGAAATGATTAATGAGTTCCCCACTATAGTGGGTTTTGCTAAACAACACTATTTTCATTGTGAAGACAAATTCCTGGATGTTCTTGCTGTGTCTGGTGGCTAAAATATTCAGTGTGTTAACCCATCATTTAGGTTCATTGTGAAACACATCACATTTTCAGGGTTGGGCCCGCAGCTGTATGAGCAAGAAGCTAATTTGGTTTCTGTGTCTCACTTGTATTTTGGGGGTTATTTTGTCTTTTATTTGTGTGTGTGTGTGTGTGTGTGTGTGTGTGTGTGTGTGTGTGTGTGTGTGTGTGTGTGTGTGAAGAGAGTTCAGTTCTCCCACAGGGAATTTTGAACCATTTAAAGAGCTGATGAACATTCTATTGTTCATTGAAACTAGGGAATAAGAGCATTGTATCAAAACTTGTCTACTGCCTACTGCCTACATATCTGCCCTCATAAGTGATTGTTTTGGAATGCTCCTTAAGACTGCAACTTTGCGCACTACACATAATTTTCCATCTGGTAGACTCGACTGGAAATTTATTTTAATAGAGTTTGGCATTAGTATGTTGCTATCCTAACAAGACTATTCTCAAAATTCAAAATTAGTTATATAATATTTTATATTTATATTATATAGATGATTTTCATCATTGAATGAAATATTAGTTTCTTTATCATTAAATTTTGTCTGCCATTTTGCCTTGTCCATAAAAGATACCTGTCACTCTGCCTAATTGATTCAAAACAAGGTATTTGGAGCGTAATAATGCTGTTTATGTATTTGAACAGCCTTTAAGTTGGGAGTGCACCTATAAAGCCGAGTTGCCTGCAGAACAACTGAAGCATCTCTGGGTTTTGTTCACTTAAATACATGTCCTCTAACAAGGTGGGGCTAATGTACTTCAAACGTGTCACCATAATCCATCATCCTATTCTTTGACTCCAGTCTAATTATTTTAAGAAATGGACAGGAGACACCTGTGGAAGAGCCCTAACCATATATTCTCTCAGCAGTCATTAGAGCACATATGTGAGGCTATTCCTGTTCCTGCACAGGCCTCCACAAACACACACACACACACAGTAATAGACCTGCTTGACCATCAGAAATAATTGTAGAATAAAATGGCATTGATTATACTTGATTAATGTATACTTAACTTGATATAAATACACCACAAGAGTAACTTTCTATCTAAAAGTCTATACTTTGAGTTTGAACTAGTGAAACATTATGCAATGCAAAATTTACTGTGAAGTCTTTGTTGATTTCAATGTTTTTGAAGCTGTCCATCTGCTTTCCCACTAAAAATGTGAAGAAAATATATCAAAATGGATCTATCCACAAACCAATGCATAAGCATGCATAGATGATTCTCATGGTGGCACTTATGTTTAAGATTCTTAATGCAATCATCAGTTAGACTTTAATTACACACATTATCTATTAGAACAAACCATTCAACAGCCAGTAGAATAGTAAACTTAAAGGTAGCTCTGAATTGTTTCCTTTAATTAAAACAGGACAATTGGGCAGTGAAAGAGATATTGTAATGAATGCATGTGAACTCTCTTTGGCATGTAGAAAATCCCCATTGAGGCTTCTAGTCCTAAGGCTGACAATCATGCTTTTGCAGCCTCCACAATCAACCTCCACTGACTCTTAAACCTGTTCATTATTAAAATACATTAGTTATGATAATCCCCACCCATGGCTTCAAATTCAGCGAACACTTAGCATAACATTTTTAAGCTGTAATTTAAAATGATACAGTGGTTGCAGTCCTTTGGGGTAAAGATCTGTCTCCAATTCCATTGTAAATTGAGCACACCTAGTAGCTTGATTTGGCATAAAAAGGAATTATAGGATGAATGCACCAACTGTGAACACTGATACCGAAGGGGCACAGAGTGACTAGAATTCTGCAGTATACAAAGCTCATGATCAGGGTGGATCAATACAAACTGCACAGTGAATGTGGGATTTAGACACATCAGATAAACACATTAAGAACTGTTATGTTATGTAAAAGAGGATACTTTAGTCTCAAGGTAATTTCAAACTTTTTCAAAAGCAGACTACGGCAGAAATATTGAGTAATGTTATTCCACTACAGGGGGATAATAATGTTTATTAAAGTTGGGAATGTTTTTATTTTATTTAGTTTTTATTTTGTTGTTATTTTTCCTTCAGATTTGGTTAGATTTAAATTAAATGACTGTTTCTATAGGACTTTTTCTTTTGTTTTATAGTTTATTTTAAGTTTAGTTAAAGTTTCAGTTTAGATTTTAGTTTAGTTTCTGTAGGTCTATATTTAGTTCCCCATCTGTCGCTCACCTCTACGTTGGGTCAAAGAAGCGACACTAGGGGTCTCTCTTGAGAGCCTTGTGCATCTCTGAACTTGAGAAAAGGCCAATGAGATATTGGCAGACAGAATTTGCATGTCCCTCCCCAGGACATATGGGTATAAAGGGAGGGAAACATGCCTCTTTCCATTCAGATTTGTTCTTCGGAACCGAGCGTTTGTGTGATCAGCAAGCTGCAGACACTTATTGTTCCACTCATCTCTGTAGAGCGTATGCTGTTGGATCTACTGTGCATATCAGCGGCTGTCTTCTTCTCTGCACGGCAGTGCAGCTTTGCCCCTGGGCACTTCGACAGCACTTCTTAAAGAGAATATTCCTTAAAAGAGTTTATTTTCTCTAAAAGAGCAATACACAGCGGCCTTGAACATCCTTTTCAGGATGCGTCTTTATAAAGATGCCCTTCCGCTCATGTATAGTTCCTGGATGCAGTCGATTTCTCTCCACTCCTGACGGTCACAGATGCTGCCTCGTGTGTCTTGGCAGTGAACACACCAAGGCAGCATTTGTGGATGGTTTGTGTTCTCACTATGAGAACCTCACCATGGCAATGTTGTGGTCGCGGCTTTCCTTCTTAAAGAGGAACTCCACTCCAGCCGCCCCCCGCATCACTCCTTCTTCCCATGGGATTGAGGACGACCCGGCTGGAGGCGATTTGGGGATGGCAGTGGGCTCGGTTTTGCCGGGTAGATCCCCATGAACCACTCACCCCCCGGCACACTCATTGACTTCCATCCAGGCTCAGGGTGAGAGCGGCTCACCTCATTGCCAGTCTGCTTACTCCCTTGAGTCCCCCGAGCTGGATGACAAGTTTGCCGCTGTGTTGCAGGAACTCCGCTCAGTGATCGACCTCGCCCTCAGGGCCATGAAGGTCACATCGCGGACACTCGGGCAGGCGATGACCACCCCCATGGTCCAGGAACACCATCTTTGGCTGAACCAGGTCGAGATGCGGTACGTGGAGAAAGCACGCTTCCTCAACGCCCCAGTCTCCCAGTTCAGTCAATTCGTCGACACTGTGGAGGACTTCACCGAGCAGTTCTGAATGGTGAAGAAACATGGGCCAATTTTAAAACATCATGCGTGATGACAAGCATGGATCGTGATCCATATGCTCAATGAGGGCATCCTCCGGCGACTACCAGACAACAGGCAGCTCCGCCCCAACCTGGACCCAGCTCTCAGCCCCAGCGTCGAGCGCCCTGCAGGACGCGCACAGGTCAAGGACCTGGAAGGCTCCCAAGCGTTCTTGAGACAGGCGACCCAGGGCACGAGATGTTTGCTCCGGAGCTGGTAGACAGACTAATCCGTCCCCCTGTGGAGGGCCAGGAGGAGAATATTCAGTTCAAGCTATTTCATTTGCCCACCCACATTTTCAAAAAAATAGCAATTCCCCCTTTCCCTTCATCACCTTGGCTCCTAGAAAGGGCCCCCACTGCATTGTCACATCAACTGCCTAGAGTTGCTGGCAAGCATGTCTTGATCCATTCAGACAGCACAGCGATGGTAACATACATAAATCGCCATGGTGGTGTGCGCTCTCGTCATATGTCACAACTCGCCCACCACCTCCTCCTTTGGAGCTAGCAGCGAATTGGGTTGTTGCATGCCACTCAGATCCCAGGCAACATCAACATGGCAGCGGACGTGCTGTCGCAACAAGGTACACTCAGCGGAGAGTGGAGGCTCCACCCCCAGGCGGTCCAGCTTATTTGGGAACTGTTCAACAAAGCACAGATAGACTTCCCAGAAGTCCTCCCATTGCCCGCTTTGGTAATCCCCTCGGAACAGACGCGCTGGCACACAGCTGGCCCCGGGGGCTGCGCAAGTACGCATTTCCCCCAGTAAGTCCTCTTGCACGGGTGCTGTGCAAGGTCAGGGAGGACGAGGAACAAGTCACTCTGGTGGCCCCCTACTGGCCCGCAAAGTCTTGGTTCTCGGATCTCGTGCTCCTCCTGACAGCCCCTACCTGGCGGTGGCCTACCATTTGCTGTCATAGACACGATCAACCAAGCCAGAGCTCCCTCTACCAGGCAACTTTACAGCATAAAGTGGCACTTGTTCACAAATTGGTGTTCTTTCCTGTCATGCTCTCATTTCTGCAGGAGAGGTTGGAGGGGAGGCTCTCCCACTTCTCCTTGAAGGTGTATGTAGCAGCTATCATGGCCCACCATGACGCAATGGACGGCAAGCCCTTGGGTAAGCATGACTTGATTATCCGGTTCCTTAGAGGCGCACAGAGGTTGAAACCTCCCCGGCCAAGCCTGTTCCCCTCCTGGGATCTCGTAGTTTTCCTCTCGGCACTTCAGAGACCCCCTCTTCGAACTGCTAGAATCAGTTGCGCTCAAAGCCCTCTCCTTGAAGACAGCTCTCCTGATCGCGCATGCTTCCATCAAGAGGGTTGACGACCTGCAAGAGTTCTCTGTCAGCGACACCTGCCTGGAGTTTGGTCCGGCAGACACTCATATCCTCCTAAGACTGCAACCGGGACCAAGTAGTGAACCTGCAAGCGTTGCCCTGGGAGGAGGCAGACCCAGCCTTTTCGTTGCTGTGTCTGGTGCGTGCTTTGCATACTTATGTGGACTGCACGCAGAGCTTTAGATGTTCTGAGCAGCTCTTTGTCTGCTTTGGTGGACAGCGGAAAGGGAACGCTGTCTCCAAACAGAGGCTTTCCCACTGGGTTGTTGATGCCATAGCTTTGACTTATTACACTTGACGAGAAGTGTGGCATCCTCGTGGGCACTGGCCAATGGTTTCTCCCTAGCAGACATATGTAGAGCAGCGGGCTGGGCAACACCCAATACTTTTACAAGATTTTGCAATCTCAGGGTTTAATCAGTCTCATCCCGTGTTTTCTCAGGCCCGAGCCGGTAGAACTCAGTAACGCGGAACAACCGACCGGTTTTACCGCTTGCACCTAGCACCTTTCCCCTCCACTTAGGCTATCACATGCACTCATATCCCAGGAGATCCCACTAACTCAGCTCCCTGGATGACTCCTCCCTAGAATTCAGTGGAGGAATTCCCCGACCAGACCCACTATGGGTACTGAAACTACTCTGTATTGGAATAGGTGCTCCACAGGATGGGTCCCTGTGTGGATTCATCCCCCTGTTTGTATTTTCAGCAGCAGGTAGGATCTACCACCGCGCCATTCCCACATGTGGCCTGAAAACCCATGTGATGTATTCCGCCACTCTTTACCTCCACCCAGCCTGGGCAGGTGGTGGTCTCTGCGGGGTCTTTTCACCCTGAAAGAATTGAAATGCATGTGATAGAGTTAAGATAACCCCAGCCGCTTTCGAAAAACATAGAGAGAGAAAAGGCGCGGCTGGTCGGCCTGCTCCCTTCCTTGGCACATCGCTGTATTCGGGGTGCCAGGAACATAAAAAGTTTATGACAATTTTATGGGGCGTTGGGGAAGGGTACGTGCAGTTTGACTTAGCCTGTCACTTTGGCACGCAACTGCCTGCCCGTATCCGCATCAGCAGTGTACGTACATGGTTCAGCGCATGGCCTGATTGAATTTGGACCCCTAGTGTAGCTTCTTCGACACAACTTCGAAGTTAGAGACAGATGGGGAATGTCTAGGTTACTGTTGTTACCTCCGTTTCCTGATGGAGGGAATGAGACGCTGAACTGAGCCACTGTTATGGCCAAACCTCATTCTCGGCTCCTCAGTGCAAATCCTGAATGGACAGATGCATGTTTCCCTCCCTTTATACCCCTCCCTTTTTTTACTTATTTGTATTGTTTTAGTATTTTAGAGCTGCCAAAATTAATGCCCTTACTGATACAATTTAAATTTGTCTATGCTGTTGTGTCTATTTATGTCTATTTCACAGAGGCATAGTAGTAACAAAGTTAGTGTCATATTATTATGTTATATTTGTGTATTTATTGATGGTAGGTTACAAAGGCTTCAGTTCTGCAGCTTATCAAAAACTATTTGGCCATTTTCATTATTTTATTTTATTATTGCTAATTTGGGAGTCAAGAAAGTCTATTTTATTTCATTTGCAGTTTTTTAATAGGATTTGTTTTGTTATTAGTTTATTTCAGTGAACGAAAATGTTTTTATTTAGTTTTAATTTTTTGTTAATGAAAACACTAGGTGCAATGTCATGTTTTACAATCTTCTATATTTTCATTGAACTGTTTAGCTTCCAAACTCTGTTTATGTCAGTAAGAAGCAGATTATTTTTGTTTGACATCATCTCATCCCCTCTCCTCTGTCATCACATTCTCCACAAGTCTGTTGGGTGCAGGGTGAAGAGTACTGACCCTGAGCAGCCCATCAGCAATTTTTCTGACCTTCACCCAATGGACCTGATCCTGTAGCAGCTCTTAGTTGTCATCATACTTCACTATATGACATTAAAAATGTGTGTCAGGCCTTTGCTTGAGAAGATTACAAACTGGCTCAAAATTGTACTGGCCATTTTTTAATCTTGGCAGTGCTTCCAATTCCCTATGGTTGCAGTAGGACAGAGCAGAGAACATAAAAGCCTCCCTCTGCCAAACAGTGCAATTTCATCCTTCAGACTTTCCACTCTCCTAGAATGTACAAGAAGGAAATTAATGTACGTAATTATGGTCAATAATAAAAATACTCTGTACTTTCTTAAAAGCAAAAAATGCCATGGGCAAGACATAGAAAATTATGAAGGTGGAGAAAAAAAAACAATGTATATACTTTATCTTTTGCGGTGGGTGATGGAGAATATTACACCTCTGGTGGTCCAAGTGTTTAAAACAGAAAATTATATGATGCCAGCCACAATACTGCAGCTTTTTTTTTTGTTTGTTATAGGGTGTTACTCACATGCTGATGGTAATATTCTATTTCTTTCTAAAAGTTTTTAGAGAGCCTACTCATACTGCCTTTCACAAAGCACAATCATTAATGCAGCACAAAGGAATGTGAGTGTTTATTCCCTTGATGTACTTTATGTTGTTGAATTGTTTATTACCTTTTTGCTATAGTTGGAAAAGCAGCACTTAAAGCATTGATTAAGCATGATATCTCTTACTTTGTATTTATTACTCAAAGTAGACAAAAGCATAATAGCTTATTAATCAGGGCTAAAAGTTCTGAGAGGCAAGTAAGTGATGTATGTGTCAAAATAGATAATTAGAAAAAATAGACTTACAGTTACTGTAAGTGTTACTGAGCTTAAGTGTAAAAATAAATGTAGTATGTCTCTTTAGGAGGCTTAAACAGTCAGGGGTGAATTTATGATTTCTGAGGCCCCAAGCAACCAACCAACCAACCAATCTGGGGCTCCATTTAGAAAAATTAAGCTTAAAAAATGACATAAAATTGTCTTTAAACCATCCTATCAGCGGTGGTAGCCAAGTATATTCAAAATGTTTAATGAAATAAAAATGCTGTTAAAGATAATTAAATGCATTATTTTCCAGTTTTTCCACAACACTATTATATTAAAAAAAGCAATTTCCCCAACATTACGTCGATGTTGTGACACTAGGGGTCACTCTTGAGAGCCTGAGACACCTTTAATCTTTGATAAAAGTCCAATGGGAATTGGCAAGTGCTATTTGCATGCCCCTCCCCCGGACATACAGGTATAAAGGAGGGGTACGTACATACCGTTCATTCATATTTTCTCTTCCTCTTCGGAGCCGAATGGTCAATGGTTCAAGCTGAGCAAGCAATTTCCTTCCCTCACCTCTGCTGGAACCTTATGGCGCATTACAGCGGATTTCTCCCCTCTCTGCACGGGAGCACTGCAGAGATCATTCCTGGGCGCTTCAGCAGATCTTCAGAGTATATTCTAAAAGAGTGTTTCCCTCACAGAAAAGAACGGCACACAAAGGAATGTTTTTTTCAATACGCGTCTTTTTAAAGATGCCCTTCCAATTGTGTGTAATTCCTGGTTATGGTCGATATCTCTCGCATTCCGACGGCCACGATTGCTGTCTTTTGCTCTCTTTCCCACACCAACACATCTTTTGTGGATGCGTCATGTCCCCATGTCCCCTTTGATAAGAAAGCAAACCACCCTAGCGGCTCCCTGCCTCGGTCCTTCTACCTATGGATATGAGGCCAGTGCAGTGAGCACTGGGGGCTATTTGGGGACCACCTCCACTGGTTAAATCCCTGCGGACCTCCCATTCCCCGGCACGCTCGTTTGCTACGGTTAGGGACTCTGAGTGTGCCGGCTTGTCCCAGGGCGAGTTCGACCTCTTAATCGGAGCCCATGAATGGGATGAGCTCTCGAGTGCATCATCGGAGTACGGGCTTGTCCTGTCTGACACGGAAACCTGCTGGGCTTCCCCCCCTCAGGCATGGTCACTCAGTCACAGGCAGACACTGAGATGACAGACATGCTTTCCTGGGCCGCCGCGAGCATCGGGCTAGAGTGGAAACCTCCGCTCTCCCCTGAAACCTTCCCGCTTGATGATTGGTATCTGGGCTTGCGGCACCGCTCAAGAATTCGAAGCGCTCCTGAGACGGGGCAACACAGGGACGTGAGGATCCACTGCCTTGGAGATGGTAAGCAGACCATTACATCCCCCGGTGGAGGGCTGGGAGGATAATCTTTTGTTTCCTTTTCACTTTGTTTTGCCGCCCGCTCCAGTAGCTGCGATACCCAAACATTCAACAAAACAGCCTTTTCCTCAGTCCCTGGGTTACATAACCAGTGTGTTCGGCTGTCAACCCGACCATCATTTTTTATCTCTCTCTGGCAGGTCCAGCACCTCAGCAGCAGTTTCCGCCCCTGCACACCAAGCTGTGGCACAAACATACTCAAACCCAGACGGTTTTGATGGACCGTGGGGATGAAACACCTCCTCCCCCCTCCTCGACAAAGCTGCCGGTGAGTATAAGGAGTCAGGTAAGTTCTTCGATGTCTCTCGAACTCAGCACTGCCACAGAGCTCAAACCCCAACAATGTGGCCTCCTTGGCTCCACCCCGCCGCAAGGCCCCAACAACCGGTACGTCCGACGAAGTTGTCCCCCTGGTGCCCCCTGGTCCCACTCGCCCGGAGCTTGGATGCATGGCTCGTGCTTTCCAACCCATCACAATGGCTGACCTGGACCGTCCGACTCGGCTACGTGATTCAGTTCACCAGGCGCCCGACCAGGTTTGCCGGTGTCCACTTCACCATGGTGAAGGTCGAGAACGCTGCCACCTTGTGCTTGGAAATCGCCACCCTTCTATGGAAGCATGAGATAGAGACTGTCCCTCCAGCCGAAATAAAAAGGGGGTTTTATAGACCCTACTTCATTGTACTGAAAAAGGCGGTGGGTTGCGGCCAATCTTGGACTTTACACAGACTCCTGTTCAAGATGCTGATTATAAGGGGCATTCTAGCAAGCGTCCGGCATTAAGATTGGTCAAAGACCTGAAGGATGCGTCCTTCCACATCTCGATTCTGCCTCGAAACAGACCCTTCATGTGGTATGCATTCGAGGGTTGGGCGTACCAGTACAAAGTCCTCCCTTTTGGCCTGTCCTTATCCCCTCGCATCTTGCTGCCCTTGCCCCGTTAAGGGAAGTGGGCATTCACATTCTCAACTACCTCGACGACTGGCTAATCTTAGCTTTACAACCGACGCCTCCATGATGGGCTGGGGCACTGTTTGCAATGGGCATGCAGCTGCCAGCCCCTGGACAGGCCCATGGCTATGTTGGCACATCAACTCCCTCGAGTTGTCGGCAATACTGCTAGCCCTTGCATGTCACAACTCACCCGCCATCTCTGCGAGCCACTCACATCCCGAGCGACCTCAACACCACGGCGGATGCGCTATCATGACAGGTCACCCGCAAAGGAGAGTGGAGACTCCACCCTAATCTGGAGTCGATACAGACAGGCACAGGTTGACCCTTAATCCTCCCATTGCCAACTCTGGTACGCCCTGACCAAGCCTACCCTCGGTATAGACACGTTGGCATACAGCTGGCTGCCTAGACTACACAAGTATGTGTTCCCCCAGTGAGCCTGCTTTCACAGGTCTGTGCAAGGTCAGGGAGTCTAAGGAGCAGATCCCCCTAGTGGCTCCTTACTAGCCCACCCAGACTTGGTTCTGGACCTTCTTTCTCAGGGACGGGGCACCATCTGGCAACCGAGACCAGCTCTCTGGAACCTCCATGTCTGGCCCCTGGATGGGACATGGAAGACCTCAGTGGCCTACCACCTGCCGTGGTAGACACCATCACTCAGGCTAGGGCACCCACTACAAGGCACCTGTATGCCTTGAAGTGGCATCTGTTCGCTAAGTGGTGTTCTTCCCGACACGAAGACCCCAGAGATGCACAGTCGGCTCAGTGCTTTCATTTCTGCAGGAGAGGTTGGAGGGAAGGCTGTCCCCCTCCACCTTGAAGGAGTACATAGTTGCCATAGCTGCACACCACAACAAAGTAGATGGCAAGTCTTTAGGGAAGAATGACCTGATTATCAGGTTCCTGAGAGGCGCTAGGAGGTTTAATCCCTCCAGGCCACACTCGTTCACTCATGGGACCTCTCCATAGTCGTAGGCGTAGCCGTAGGCGCTCACCTCCATCTAGAGGGTTGGGGTCCTGGAAGCGTTCTCTGTCAGCGAAACGTGCCTGGAGTTCCGTCCGGGCTACTCTCAAGTGATCTAGAGACCCTGACCGTTCTACATGCCCAAGGTTCCCACGATCCCATTCAGGGTCCAAGTGGTGAACCTGCAAACGCTGCCACAGGATGAGGCAGACCCAGACTTAGCATTGCTGTGTCTGGTGCGCGCTTTACGCATCTATTTGGATCGCACGCAGACCTTTAGGATCTCCAAGCAGCTCTTTATCTGCTTTGGTAGACAGCAGAAAGGAAGCACTATCTCCAAACAGATGATCGCCCACTGGATCATCGATGCCATAGCTGTTGCCTAGAAAAGAAACTCACTGCCAGCCCAGTACTTGTGCTAGCTAAGCCCCGTACTGGGACAGGTGGTCCGCACACACTGGTTCCCCATAGGCAACTCCTTGTGATGTATATTCTGCTGAAAAACGTTTTGCTGCTTGCAAACTGCATCTTCCTTGGGCAGAGGACCCTCTGCCCCAGTTTCCATGCTTGTAGAGCCTCCACTCCCATTGGGCAGGACCTACCATGGGACTTCTCCACATGACATACTTCCGACTAGACTCGCCAAGATCATGTGACATATTTCCACTTAATATTACCCCCCCCCCCGGGGTAATCTCAGGGCTTGCGATGAGGTTGAGTTATCAGTCGCAGCATCAGACAGTGGGCTTCTGCTTTTGGAAGTGGACAATCTTCTGAGCTCCCGCCCTCGGGTGGTAGAGCTCAGGATGAGGCGGACACTGAGTTGATAGCCGTGCTCGTCCTTACACCGGCATTAGTACAACATCAGGATTAGTTTGCGGCCATTGACCTGAAGGACGCATACTTTCATGCATCGATCCATCCTCAACACAGACCCTTTCTTCCGTTTGCCTTCAAGGGTCGAGCATACCAGTACAAGATCCTCCCTTTCTGCCTGTCCCTGTCTCCTATCGTCTTATCCATAGTCGCAGAGGCTGCCCTGGCCCTGTTGAGGGAGAAGGGCATTCGCATCCCCAATTATCTCAATGACTGGCTAATCCTAGCTCACTCACAAAATCTATTGTTTGTGCACAGGGACCTTGTGCTTCAGCACCTCGACTGACTGGGGTTCAGGTCAACTGGGAAAAGAGCAGGCTCTCCCCTGCGCAGAGCATCTCTTTTCTCAGCATGGAGTTGGACTCGGTCACCATGATGACATGCCTTATGAATGAGCATGCACAGTCGGTGCTGGCCATCCTGAAAACCTTGAGACGGAAAAATGGCTCTGGGGCATATGGCATCCTCAGTGGCGGTACTCCCCCTTGGGTTGATGCATATGAGACCGCTTCAGCACTAGCTGCATACTCGAGTCCCGAGGTGGGCATGGTGCCACGGCACCCAGCGTGTGACTATCACGCCACATTGCCGCCAAACTTTCAGCCCTTGGTCAGATCTGGCAAGGGTTCCCTTAGAGCAGGTCTCGAGGTGCGTCATGGTCATGACAGATGCCTCAAATTTGGGCTCACCATGTGCAATGGCAAGCGCTTGCAATGGCACATCAATTGTCTAGAGTTACTGGCAGTATCACTGGCCCTGTGGAGGCTTCGGCCATTGATTTAGGGCAAGCACATGTTGGACCAGATGTTCAACACAGCGACTGTGGTGTACATAAACCGCCAGGGCAGTGTATGCTCACGTCGCATGTCACAACTCGCCCACCACCTCCTCCTTTGGAGTCAGCAGACATTGAAGTCTCTGCAAACCACTCACGTCCCGGATGTCCTCAACCATGCAGTGGATGTCTCATGACAGGTAACACTCCGTGGACAGAGGAGACTCCACCCCCATGCAGTCCAGACATTCGGAGACATTCGGGCAGGCACAGTGGACCTTTCTGCCTCCTGAGAGTCCACTCATTGCCCCCTTAGGTACTCCCTGCCCGAGGCTCCCCTCAGCATGGATGCCTTGGTGCACAGCTGGCCTCGGGGGCTGCGCAAGTATGCGTTTCCCCCAGTGAGCCTTGTTGTACAGATAATGTGCAAAGTCAGGGAGGGTGGACAGCAAGTTCTGATGGATGCGCCATACTGCAACAGTACTTGGTTCTCAGAGCTGATGCTTCTGGCAGTAGCCCCTCCCTGGCACATTACCCTGAAGCAGGGCCTTCTCACTCAGGGGCAGGGCACGCTCCGGTACCCAAGGCCGGACATCTGGAACCTCCACCTCTGGCTCCTGCATGGGACGCGGAAGACCTAGCACGCCTTCCACCAGCGGTGATAGACATGATCACTCAGGCGGCTGTATGCTCTGAAGTGGTGTATCTTTGCAAATTGGTGTTCTTCCTTTGGTGAAGATCCACAGAGATGCACGGTCAGGTCTTTGTTGGTCTCTCTGTGGTCCTACCTGCCTTACAGCGAGCCCCTTTTTAGCCCCTGGAGCAGGCCGAACTCAGCAATTTGTCTCTGAACATGGACCTTCTAGTGGTGCTCACTTCTATCAAGAGGATTGGGGTCCTGCAGGCACACTCTCCACCAGCGAATACCTGGAGTTCAGGTCAGCACACTCTCATGTGATCTTGAGACCCCGACCCGGTTACGTGCCCAAAGTTCCCACTACTCCCTTTCGGGATCAGGTGATGAACCTGCAAGTGCTCCCTTCAGAGGAGGATGACCCAGCCTTGTCGTTGCTGTGTCCAGATTGCTTCCTGTGCATCTAACTGGACTACACACAGAGCTTTAGATGCTCAGAGCAGCTCTTTGTCTGTTTTGGAGGACAGCAGAAGGGGAAAGCTGTCTCCAAACATAGGCTGGCTCATTGGATTGTGAATGCCATTTTCTTGGCCTACCAATCACAAGACCTACCTTGCCCCTTGGGAGTCTGGGCGCACTACACTAGAGATGTTGCATCCACCTGGGCACTGGCGAGGGGCGCCTCTCTTAAAGACATATGCAGAGCAGCGGGTTGGGCCACACCCAATACTTTTGCAAGGTTCTACAACCTCCACATAAAACCGGTTTTGACCCAAGTGTTACAGGGTAACAACACACAGGATGGGCAGCTGTTCAGGTGTATCGCTTGCATGTGCGCCTTTACCCTTTCAAGGTGATAATGTGCGCTATGTTCTCCACAACAGTTCCCCGTAACTGGTGAACACTGGATGCCTCTTTAATTTCTTAAGCACTATTCGGTGATGAACTTGGCAGATGAGTAACGCCGACAGGCCCAGTACTCGTGGGATACCCCTTTTCTGGTGAGCCTGCGTACCTCGGCTCAGTGCTCCATATGTTGTGATTCCCCCTCGGTAATTCCGTATGATGTGTTTCCACTGTTCGGTTTCCCCTCAGGTGAACCCTGTGTTTCCTCTTGACAGAGCTTTGCTCTATCTAAGTGTCCAGTACACACAGAACAACAACTAGACACAGAGTAAAAGGATAAGATTAATAGTAGGCTATATGTTTGCAGAGTTGGTATACAGGATTGTGCAAAGGAAATTATGTTCAAATGGGTTTGGGTTAATTGAGGTAGAAGTATAAATTTGAAAAATAAAATGTGAAAATAGTGATTTTTCATATTAAACACATGGGTTTGTTTAGGTATCATGTATAAATATTAATTTACATGTTTTTTTACATGCACATACATTTTATATTGTACCATACTTTATACTTGTATACCGTATTGCAATAAACTATACTATGGCTTTGAAAAAAAATTAAGTAGCTTAAATGTAGCAATCTAGTTTGACCTGTAGCTTGTAGTGTAACTTGGTACTTTCTCTGAAGTGTAGATTTTAGCTTAAAGGTTTAATTCACCCTAAAATGAAAATGATCCCATAATTTACTCACCCTCAAGCCATCCTAGGTGTATATGACTTTCTTCTTTCAGCCAAACACAATCAAAGTTATATTAAAAAAATATCCTGGCTCTTCCAAGCTTTAGAATCTGAGTATATGGTACCTTAGAATTTGAAGCCCAAAAAGTGCATCCATCCATCAAAAAAGTTTTTGCCCAGCCCTATTTGTTTGAACCAGAGTACAGCAACCAGGAACTGGAAGAGGCTGCAGCAGCGGCACAAACAAAAGAATCTGGTAGACGGAGAGTATGTGAGACATTGTGGTGCTAATGCAGGAAATGCAAGGTAATGTCAGATAAATATTGTGCAGCAGCAAGTAGCGAGCATCATGGCTGAAAGGTATCCAAAAGAGAACACATCGGAAAAGATACAAATTAAAAGTAACAGAACATCTGACACATCTTCTAAAGGTTCCAAAAGAACTTCAAGATCCTCAAGATCTTCAGTTGGTGTTGCTGCAGCACGTGCTAGAGCTAAGGCAGAGGCTGCATGAGCACGAGTTACTTTTGCAGAGAGAGAAATTGCAATTAAGGTGGACACAGCCAGACTACAAGCTAACCTGGAAGCCCTGCATCTAGAAAAAGAGGCTGCAGCTGCTAGTGCAGAAGCAGATATATTAGAAGCAGCAGCAGAGTTTGAGGATGAGGTGCCGTATGAAAGGAAAAGTCACTCTTCATCTGCTCAAAACACAGAAAAACGTGTTTGTGATTATGTCAGGGACCAAGCTACATATCTCAGTGAACAGGCCGACTTAGCCATTGATCAGTCTCATGATTGCAAATCTGAACCAGACCAAGTAACGGATCAGAACCAGTTAACCTCTCAAACTGAACTGGATATAGTGCAAGTGAATGATAGCCAGTATATCGTACTTGATGCATGTTCTTCATCTTCATCTCCAAGAGTGCCAAATCTGCAAAAAGTAAAACTCCCAAGAAACATGAAAGAGGAGACAATAGAAGTACCAGTCAGCAAAAATTGCAGCAACAGCCTAAGTGCAGTGGTGTATCAAGATCTTTGCCACAACACTCAGAAACTTCAGGCATGATGGATCTAGTGAAATATCTTGCACGTCGTGAGCTGGTGAGCAGTGGTTTAACATGCTTTGATGATCGCCCTGAAAGTTACAGAGCCTGGAGGTCCTCTTTTATCAACACAATCAAAGACTTAGGTCTTACAGCCAGTGAGGAGCTAGACTTGATGTCAAAGTGGCTTGGTAAAGAATCTTCAGAATATGTGAGACGTCTCAGGGCAGTTCACATAGGAAACCCAGACACAGCCTTGAAAATGGTCTGGAACAGGCTTGACGAATGTTACAGCTCACCTGAAGTAATCGAAAGTGCTCTGTTTAAGAAGTTAGACAGTTTTCCTAGGATTTCAGGTAAAGACAACCTCAAACTAAGAGAGCTCGGAGATCTTTTAATGGAGCTGCTCTCAGCCAAAGAAGACGGCTATCTACCAGGTTTAGCCTACTTAGACACTGCTCGCGGCATCAGGCCCATTGTTGAAAAACTGCCATATACCTTACAAGAGAAATGGATTTCTCAAGGCTCAAAGTTTAAAGAGGAATTTGGCATCACATACCCCCCTTTCTCGTTCTTTACTCAGTTCATTTGCAATCACGCTAAAACCCGTAACGATCCCAGCTTTGCCTTTTCCAGTAGTTGCCGCCCACAGTATGAAGGACCCACTGCAAAACACACTAACTTCAAGACGCCAGTGTGGGTACACAAAACCGAAATCTCTCATAGTGCGTCTCAAGACAAAAGGCCTTCTAAAGATGATCCAGCCAAATACTGTCCCATCCACAACAAACCCCACCCTTTAAGGAAATGTCAAGGCTTCAGATTGAAAACAATCGATGAACGAAAAGCATATCTAAAAGAGCAAGGTATCTGCTTCAGGTGCTGCTCATCATCATCACACTTTGCTCGCAATTGCAAAGTCATTCTAAAGTGTGATGAGTGCAACAGTGACAGTCACAACTCGGCTCTGCACCCTGGTCCACCCTCATGGACACCCAAAATCCAAAGTCCTCCATTACAGCATGGCGGGGAGGATGCAGGAGAAATTCCAACAACACAAGAGGTGAGCTCCCTTTGCACTGAAGTTTGTCACGGTCTTTCCACAAAATCTTGCTCCAAAATATGTCTTGTCAATGTGTTTCCTGAAGGGCAGCCTAAAAATGCAGTAAAGATGTATGCTATGCTCGACGATCAAAGCAACAGATCTATGGTCAGGTCAAGCTTTTTCGACATATTCAACATCAACAGCAAAGCATCTCCTTACAGCCTAAAGACATGTGCTGGGTTGATTGAGTGTTCAGGAAGAAAAGCAAATGGTTATAGGATTGAAGCAGCAAATGGTGGAATTAGTCTTGCGCTTCCAACATTAAATGAATGTGACGAAATACCCAACAACCGTGATGAAATTCCAACACCTGAAGCTGCTCTCCATCAACCTCACCTCAAGCATATTGCATCTGAAATCCCAGCTCTGGACCCTGAAGCCCACATCCTCCTGCTGCTTGGACGAGACATACTCAAGAGTTCATAAAGTGAGGAAACAAATTAACGGCCCACACAACACACCCTTTGGCCAAAAACTCGACCTAGGATGGGTTCTGGTCGGTGAAGTATGCCTAGGAGAGGTGCACAAGCCCAGTGTTTCCAGTTTCAAGACAAGCATCTTAGAAAATGGAAGACCCTCACTGTTTATTCCTTGTATAAGTCATGTACACATTAAAGAAAAGATCACCAGCAACTTAACAGCTCTGCATGCAGCTCATGACTTTGAAACCCACTGGAACATGAACACAGATAATCTTGGCCAGACTCTATTTAAAAAATCAGAGAACGACAATAAGTCTGCACTCTCCATTGAGGATGAAGTCTTTCTAAAGATTATGGAGAAAGACGTTTTCCAGGATAATTCCAACAGTTGGGTGGCACCTCTTCCCTTTAGGTCTCCACGGCCAGTTCTTTCAAACAACAGAGATCAAGCTGTAAGCCGCCTCTCTTCCTTGCGACGTACCCTAGAACGGAAACCAGATATGAAAGAACAGTTTGCAACCTTCATGCAAAAATTATTCGACAGTGACCACGCAGAACTTGCAGCTCCACTACCAAAGGGAAATGAATGCTGGTACTTACCACTATTCGGAGTCTATCATCCCAAAAAACCTGATCAGATCAGGGTAGTATTTGACTCCAGCGCTCAGCATGAAGGTATCTCTCTCAATAATGTGCTCCTCACTGGACCAGACCTTGATAACAGCCTCATTGGTGTCCTGATGCGCTTCAGGAAAGACTGTGTAGCAGTGATGGCAGACATACAACAAATGTTTCACTGTTTTGTTGTGAGAGAAGATCATAGAGATTACCTACGCTTCCTATGGTACCGAGATAACGACCTTAACAAGGACATTGTTGAATACAAGATGAAAGTCCACGTGTTTGGCAACAGCCCATCCCCGGCAGTAGCAATTTACTGCCTAAGACGAGCAGCAGAGAAGGGTGTACCGCAACACGGTCAAGACACCAGACACTTTGTGGAACGTGAATTCTATGTGGATGACGCACTAATTTCCTTACCAACTGAGGAGGAAGCAATAGACCTACTAAAGAGAACACAAGCATCCCTCTCCGAATCAAACCTGCGGCTGCACAAGATTGTATCTAAGAGTCTACAAGTACTCAAAGCATTCCCAACTGAAGAACACGCAAAAGACATCAAAGACCTCGATCTCAGCGGAACAACTATGCCTACACAGCGCAGCCTTGGTCTGAATTGGAAAACTGCGACTGACACATTTACATTTAAAGTATCAGTCAACGACAAACCATTCACACGCCGTGGCGTCCTATCCATAATCAATAGTCTCTTTGATCCTCTCGGTCTTGTGGCTCCTGTCACTATACAGGGGAAGTTTTTACTCAGAGAGCTATCCATTGAAGGAACAGACTGGGATGAACCACTGCCACAAGAGAAACATGGTGAGTGGGAATCATGGAGATATTCATTGAAAGACTTACAACACTTTCACATTCCTCGTCCTTACTCACCCAACTCTCATTCAAAGGCAAATCACAAAGAAATCTGTGTTTTCTCCAATGCATCAACAAAAGCCATAGGAGCTGTAGCATATCTCAGGGCAGTAGATGGAGATGGACAGATCAGCATTGGCTTCATCCTAGGAAAAGCAAAACTAACGCCAAAAACCAGCCTACCACACCCCGATTAGAGCTTTGTGCAGCAGTCTTAGCAGTGGAGGTAGCAGAACTCATTGTTCAAGAGATTGACTTTAAACCGGATGCTATTACCTTCTACTGTGATAGCAAAATTGTACTTGGCTACATCTATAACGAAACTAAACATTTCTACGTCTATGTCCATAACAGGGTACAGAGAATCAGACAATTTTCAGAACCAAAGCAGTGGCAAAACGTACACACAGAGCACAATCCTGCTGACATTGCTTCCAGATCCATCCATGCATCTCAACTTGTGAAATCTAACTGGTTTACAGGTCCGGCATTCCTGCACAAGCCACATGAAGATGACTTCATTATGTCAGATAACTTTGCGCTTGTGGACCCAGATTCAGATACAGAAATCAGGCCAATTGTGACAGCTTGCATCACAGAAATGAAGGATAAACAACTCACCACTGACAGGTTTGAGAGATTCTCCTCTTGGAAATCCTTACAAAGAGCCATTGCATCACTCATCCATGTAGCTTGCTCTTCTAGATCCACCAATGAATCCAATACATGCAGCGGTTCGCACCTTTGTGCACAAGCACACACTGTAAGTGAGCTGTTAAAAGCCAAGAATATGATAATCCGCTCTGTGCAAAGGGAATCATTCAGTAAGGAAATTGAAACACTCTCTAAGGGAGGAAACATATGCAGCAAAGTTCCACTCTCAAAACTGAATCCTTTCTTAGATGAGGACGGCCTACTCAGAGTCGGAGGCAGATTAAAATTGGCAGATTTAAGCTACACAGAAAAAAAAAAACAGTCATTTTACCTGGCAAGCATCACGTTTCTGCGTTACTCATAAGGCACTACCATGAACGTGTAGAGCACCAAGGTCGCATATTCACAGAGGGAGCCATTCGTGCCGCTGGATTATGGCTTATTGGAGGCAAGAGATGCATAAGCAGTATTCTTCATGCATGTGTAACCTGTCGTAAACTTCGTGGTAAACTAGAAATGCAGAAAATGTCAGATTTGCCACCAGAACGACTGTGTGTCACCACCGTTTACTTACACTGGCTTAGATGTCTTTGGCCCTTGGACAGTGGTAGCTCGCCGCACAAGAGGAGGTCAAGCTCACAGTAAACGCTGGGCGGTGCTATTCACCTGTATGAGCACCCGTGCAGTTCACATTGAAGTCATTATGTCCATGGACTCTTCGAGTTGTATCAATGCACTTCGCAGGTTTTTCGCGATCCGTGGTCCTGCAAAACAACTGCACTCTGACTGTGGAACTAATTTCATTGGTGCTTGCAACGAGCTTGAATTCCACAAAGTAATAAAAGAAACAACGGTGCAAAGATACATCAATAACGAGGGATGCACATGGGTTTTCAACCCACCACACTCCTCTCATATGGGAGGCGCATGGGAGCGAATGATTGGTCTGGCTCGTAGAATTCTTGACTCAATGCTGATGCGGGAAGGACACTCTAACCTCTCAGATGAAATGCTTTGTACACTTATGGCAGAAGTGACAGCAATTATTAACAGTAGACCTCTAGTACCTGTTTCTATGGATGCAGACTCACCCTTGATACTTACCCCTGCAATGCTCTTAACACAAAAGGCAGGTTCTCAACCTCCAGCAGGAAACTTCTCTGAAAAGGACATCTACAAACGTCAATGGCGGCAAGTACAGAGCCTAGCCAACCAATTCTGGTGTCGCTGGAAACAGGAATATCTGCAAACACTGCAAGTTCGTCACAAATGGCAGGAGCCATACCCAAACATCCAGGGGGGTGACGTAGTACTACTAAAGGACAATCAAGTAGCCCGAAATGAATGGCCTATGGCACTCGTCACAAGTGTTTTCCCTGGTCAAGATGGAAAAGTTCGAAAGGTTGAACTTAAAGTGACTAAAGAAGGGTCCAGCAAAACTTTCTTGAGGCCTATATCTGAAGTCATTCTCCTGCTTAGAAAATAAGAGAACTCCTTTAAACAGTTGGTTATAGATGACATCTTTATAGATGTCAGGCGGGGAGTGTTATGTTCATTGGACTAAGTGTTTTAGGTTTCTTACTTGGGACTCTAATTTTGAAAAATTAGCTGACAGAGCAAGGGAGCAGCCATTTTAGTTCAGTTTGCTCAGCTCTCTCAAACATTAAGCTCCATGTGACTGCTGCTCCAGTTTTTCTTTAATGTTCATGCCTTCGAAAGCATTGTCAGTAAGTAATTATTGTAAAATGTGTAAATTGAGAATATCTTATTTATTTACTATGCTATATTGGTAATAATTAAGTGTTGCTTTATACACTAATTGCTCAACCGGTGACTCTGCTCTGTTAGCCTTTGTATTGTGTATATTTTGTATTCTGTTTGCTAAAAGCACTTTATTTGTGTATTGTTTTTGATAGTTTCACTCTCCTTGAAGCATATTGGAGTAAACATCAGGAGTTTTGGAAAACTACACCCTGACTCCAGTCTTTATTTGAAGGGAGTTTGGCTTGCTGCTGAATTGTGTTCACACATATGGAAACGCACAAGGAGAGCAGTATACCATTCTTAGTAGAATGAGATGAATCATACAAAATTTAAGATTATTATTATCAATTATATGTGATTGCACATCGCTACACACATTTTAAAGAGGTCCATCAGTCTTTAATTATTAATTTGTTAGGTACAAACGTTACAACAGTTCAATTTCAGAATTACCTAGCAAGACTAGGTCTTGTATAAATCATGGATTTGAATGCATTCTGTACATATTAGAGGGCGAAATCGGTAAAGTATTGTGACTTTGTGTAAAATGTTCCTGGATTAAGATGAAATTTCTTATTATTCGAATCATGCAAATCTGATGGCCTTTTGGAGACTTTTCAAGGAAAAGTCTTTTCAAGGAAAAGTCTGCTTTAACACTGTGTGGACGATCAGGAGGTCGTGTAGAGGGGCCATTCTGACCCCTGACCCTTTTGCTTTAAATTAGGTTGTTTAGAATGTCTTGACCATTTTATTGTCCAAAAACAGACTTTCAGTAGAAAGTTGAGGCTTGGTCCTGTACTTTATGATGGTAAAGAATTCCAGGTTTGCAAAGGTTGAAAATCCCTAGATTCAAATCATGTAGTTTCAATTCTTCTGCATGTATAATCCAACATATTATGATAACTTAATTTAACTTCTGAAGTTATTTAAAATTATGATGTAGGCCTTCAGACAAATAAATTGAGAGTTACTGCAACATCTAGAGCCCTATTTTAAGACAATGGGCATGACCATGAAATTTTGGTATTTTTATGCAAGCATTCGCTAGTCTAGGCGCAGGTAGGTTTGGCTAAATCAGATGTGCAACGTGCAAATGGGCTGGATTAAGTGCAATTGAATTCTGAGGTATTCTCCAATTATTATTCCACTATCTGTATCCTATTATAGGCTATAGGTCATTCCCTCAAGCACCAGCAATATAAACCAAGACAGCACATATTAGAAGTTGGTAGTGTAAATGGTCTGTATTCAATGAATTAGACAAATTGAAAGTTAAACTCTTTTGTGCATTAAAATGCGTGCTGGGTGATTCTCAGGCATATATGACAGTGACACTCCTTTAATATACATAAAAAATGTATGTATGTGTATACTGGGAGGACTTTTAATATGAAACTTTTGTGTTGCGTATGACGCTGGTTGACGATAGACTCTGCTATTGCGGATTACTTTCACTTTCGTTTGCTCCGACATTTCTTCAGGTGTTAATGTGCATTATTGAATGTAAATTTATTCAGTTATACACAGCTATAAGTGATGTATGCTCATACTGTGCTTAAATACTAAGCTTCTGTTACTGAAATGTATGATGTTCATGATGATTGTAATATACAAGTTATGTACGGTGATTCACTTGCAGACATTCGCTGTTATTATCCCTTTACTTACCGTGATGGTTCACATATATTGTGTCAGGAACAAGTTGTTGTTTACGTTTATCAGATATACACTGATGTATATTTTATTCTGTTTATTTCAGAAAGGCCACACTTAATAGCACATTTAATGCCACGTTTGATATAACCTTTGTGATAATATCACCACAGCTGTGTACCATATGCAATTCAAATTGGGTCATTGTTGAGGCATACAACTAAAGCTTTGTGCCACCCTTTACTCACATCTGTGCTAGATATCTCCTCTGAACACTACTCAAAGCATCTGTGATGCCAATTGCTGTGTAACGGGTAGTACTGCTGTGCATTCAAAGCCTTCATTTAAAGAGTTGAACATTTCTCTGTCTCCTTTCTCTGTCACGCTTCTTACCGGAGCCCGTAGTGGATTAGCATTCTACCCACCTACCATCATAATAAAGAATTACAGTCTTACTAGAATTAGTGCTCTCATGACAATCGGATAAGACGTTGCGCACAGTTGTTGGATGTAGCGTTGCGCTTTACACACTCGTGAAAATAAAGCCCCTAATATCACAGAATTAATCACAATAAGCATTTTTCACATGTTTTTGTTCATGTTTTCAGGTTTTGATTTAATGTATTTTATTTTGAAAGTTTAGATTTTCTTCCTTTGTTCCTGTTCCTTGTTTGTCATGTGATTTCCCTGTTTGTCATGACACTCATTCCTCCATGTTTTTTAGTCTTGTCTTTTGATTGGTTCTTGTTTTTTGTCTTATCTGTTTATTAGTTCTGTTTTGTCATTGGTTCTCTTGTTATCATTTCAGGGTTGTCATTGGTTGTTTTGGTTTGTTGTTACCCCTTAGTCTGTGTATGTAAGCCCTCATGTTTGCAATTGTCCTTTGTTTGTATTCTAGTCCAGTCTGTATTATTTTCTAGTCAAGTCTTTTGGTTTATTTTTGTTTTCAATTTGCAGTCAATAAAATAACTGTGCTTGGGTTCTCACACATCATTGTCTTGTCTTTGCTTCTTCCTGTCTGCCTGTCCTGCTTGCCTACGTTACAGAATACTCAACCACAACATGAACTCAGCAGTTTGCCAGGGAAACCGTTCCATAGAGGAATATGTGGAAGAATTCTGCACTCTGGCCAGCAAGGTGGATATTAATGATGTGGCTCTGAAGGACTTTTTCCATGCAGGTGTAAATGAGCCTTTATATTCTATGCTACTGGGAGGTGGGAATTTCTTGGACTTTAAAACAGTACATTGATTTTGCCCTGTGTATTAGTGGTTCACCGTTTACTGTGGGAGTGGCGGATGCGGATGTCAACTCTCCATCTGTAGCCGCCACGCCTGAGTCCCCCGTCATGGCCACCATGGTCCACGAGCCAGTGTCCACGCCTGCAATGGTCAATGAGCTAGCGCCCATGCCTGCCTCAGTCAATGAGAAAGCACCCATGCCTGCCACAGTCAAAGTGCTAGAGCCTGAAGCCTCGTCCATTCCAGAGCCCACACCTGAAGCCTCCGCTTTCCCAGAGCAAGTGCCTGAGTCCCTGGCAGCCTTGACCTCCGAGCCCCCTTGGTTCTCGGCAGCTTTGACCTCTGAGCCCTCTGGGTCCCCGACAACCTTGACCTCCCAGCCCTCTGGGTCCCCGACAACCTTGACCTCCCAGCCTTCTGGGTCCCCGGCCGCCTTGACCTCCGAGCCCTATAGGTCCCTGCCCACCTTGACATCCGAGCCCTCTGAGTCCCCAATCTCCCTTAACCTCTGAGCCTCCAGTGGCTCTGCCCCCTGAGCCTCTGCCTCCAGCAGCTCCGCCCTCTGAGCCTCTACCTCTGACATTTCAACCTCTCAGCCTCCACCTCCGAAAGCTCCCCCCACAGAGCTTCAGCCTCCAGTGACTTTACCCTCTGAGTCTCTGCCTGGCTTTGCTCTTTGAGCCTCTGCCTCCAGCAGATCTGCCCTATAAGACTCCGCACTGTTCTCCTTGTCCACCCTGGTCTCCAGGCCCTCCACCCTAGTTTCCTGTTCTGCCCTGGTCTCCTGGTCCGCTCTGGTCTCTGGGCCCTCCACTGGCTCTGCCCTCGTTTCCTGGTCTGCCCTGGTCTCCGGGCCCTCCATTGGCTCTTCCCTGGTCTCCTGGTCTGCTCTGGGCTCTCTGTCATCTTCACCCTGGTCTCCTGGTTTGCTCTGGTCTCTAAGTCCTCTGCCGGCTCCACACTGTTCGCCTGGACTGCAGCTGTCTCTAGCTCCATCTGATTCCCTTTGGTCTCCAGTGCCCTCAAGGATTTGATGTCTTTTATTTTTTAAGTTTAGATTCTCTTCCTTGTTCCTGTTCCTTGTTTGTCAAGTGATTTCCCTGTTTTGTCATGTGACACTCATATTCCACCATGTGGAAACGTGGCCTCTTGTATTTTGATTGGTTCTTGTTATATGTTTATTAGTTCTGATTTGTCATTGGTTATCTTGTTATCAGTTTTGTCTTTTCATAGGTTGTTTTATGTTGTTGCACCATAGTCTGTGTATTGAAGCCCTCATATTTGCAATTGTCCTTTGTCGAGTATTGTTATTGTGTGTTTGTAGTCTAGTTCAGTCTGTATTATTTTCTAGTCAAATCAAGTCAAGTAATTTTAAAGGGGCTATATTTTGACATATAAGTGGTTTCTGTGGCTCAGGTGGTAGAGCGGGTTGTCCACTAATCATAGGGTTGGTGGTTCGATTCCCGGCCCACATGCCAAAGTGTCCTTGGGCAAGACACTGAACCAAAAGTTGCTCCCAATGGTAGGCTAGTGCCTTGCATGGTGTGTGAATGTGTGCTTGAATGGGTGAATGAGATGCAGTGTAAAGCGTGTTGAATACCGCTAAGGTTAAAACAGCGCTATATTAGTGCAGACTATTTACCATTTACATATAATAGGTTATTGTACTATAAAAACATACTGTATGTTTAAAAAATGAAAACTTCTTGGTTACGTGAAGTGTAAGCCTGGTTCCCTCATTTGAATGAGACGCTGCATAATCGCACTGGGACAAGCCCTGAGTGTCACGTGGTCTGAAGCCCTTATACAATCACGCCAATTTATTGGCTGAAATATTGGCTCCATAAAGGCGCTCACTTTCATGCAGAGTTCAGAGTTTCTGCAGGAAGGCATGAGCCTGTGCAGCTGCTGGAGAGTATGGCCAGCTTATGTAGCGCCTTATTTCCACTCAGGGAACCAGGGTTACGCTTCACATATCCAAGACGTTCCCTATCATAGGAAATACGAACCCTGTCATCATACAAATATCTTCCAAGGACGCACCTCTAGCCAAAGCCCATGATGATGCTATGCTCCTTGTGGAATGCTCCTTCGAATACCCAAAGGTGAAGTTAAACCATGCATCAATTGCATCAATATGCCAATGAGAGAGCCTTTGCTTGGACAAATCACTCCTGTTGTGGCCACCAAAGCACAGAAAGAACTGCTCTGACTTATGCCACTGGCTAGTATGGTCATCTCGCAGTGCCCTAACTGGACAAAGCATATTAAATCTTTCAGGCTCATCCAATTCAAATTGGGGAGGATAAGAAAGCCTGAAAATGAATAGTCAGCAAATTCAATTATGTAGAAACGACATTGGGCATATAGACCAAACAGGATCTTAGCACCACGCTTGAACACCCAAGTTCTAAGCTTGCGTACCCCACACATAAAACAAGAGACAAGAGAATGTCTTCCGACAGAGAATCCATTGATAAACACATGCTCAGCCACTATAGCGGCAACATAGACTTTAACTATTTCTGGGGCAACCCCGGCCCCAAAATATCCAGCACTGTGCCGACAGGGCAGTGAATTGGATTTTCACCTCGTGTTGTACATCAAGAAGCACAAATATGCCACTTGAACATATATAAAGCTTCCTCACTGATTAAGTTCTAGCATTCAGAATGGGATCAATGAGACTGATCGGTGCCGGGGGAGAGAGGGAAAACCAGAGGGGACAGTGTGACATCTAGCTCGAAGCAAACAGGTCCACTTCCATTCTGTCGAACCTTCTCCAGATTTGTTCCATAATCTGAGGATGTAATGTCCAATCTCTGGGCATCAAGCCCAGTCTGGACAGGAGATGTGCCCTCAAATTCAACTGGCCAAGGACATGCACAACTAGTAGAGATAGCACATTTTCTCAGCATGGCATTAGAATGCACTCCTCCCTGGTGATTGATGTAGGACACCACCATCCTGTTGTCCGACCAATTGAGGACATGGCTGCCCTGAATCTCCGGGAGGAAAATCTATAACACCAGCAGCACCGTGAACATCTCCAGACAGTTTATTTGCAAATATTGCAGCTGGCCTGTCCAAATTCCTTAGGCTAGATGATCCTCATATACAACACCCTAACCTCCCTTACCCATGGAGGAGGCATATGTCGTTATAACTTTGCAGTTATAACACACCTGTCCCAACGGAATGCCAGATATCAAAAGGGTCCGTTTCCATGGGAACAGAGTTCACTAGTTCCATGCGTTACTTTGAAGATACGGAATGCATGCGTCAGTTGTTGAAGTCACTTTGTAGAGTTAATTCAGCACTGAAAAGCATGCAACATGCCTGGGGGAGTGACATTGGAAGCCGTGATCATGAGCCCCAAAAGCCTGTGAAATTTTCTCACATAGAGAACACATCACACTATGAACATGGCTAGACATTGTCGAAACGACAGAATGCAAACTGGAGACTGAGGTGCCTGCACCCCAAGAAACCGAATCTGTTGCCCTAGCAACAGGACACTCTTTTCTAGGTTACACACAGCCCTAGATCAAATGGCTAAGATTGACATCTTGATGTTAGACAGCCAAAGTCTCTAAGTGGGCAAACACCAACCAATCGTCAAGATAACTCAAAACACAGATGCTTTGAAACCTCAAGGGCGTCAAAGTTATCCATGCATTTTGTGAAAATATGTGTTGCAAATGCAAGTCCGAATGGAAGGATGCAAAATTTATAGATTTGTCCCCGAAGGCAAATCTGAGAAAGCACCTGTGCATCAGCGCATTCTGAATATGTAAATAAAAGTCCTTCAAATCGATTGTCACAAACCAGTCCTCCGGCTGCACTTGTGAAATTATTTGTTTCTGCGTCAGTATTCTGAATTGACATTTCATTTCAGAAAAATTCAAACATCCAGAATGGGATGCAAGCCACCATTTTTTTCATGACCAAAAAAAAACAGCTGTAAAAGCCAGATTCTCTCTGAGGAGGAATCTCCTCTGTTGCCCCTTTTTCTAAGAGAGAGTGAATTTCCCAAATCAAAAACAGGGCTTCGAAAACAGAAATGTCTGTTTGAACAACAAATCAGAGCCTGTCTGTACTGAATTACATAACCTTGCTTTATCATTCAAAGTACCCAGTTTGAAATGCCTTACAGCTGCTGCCAAGCCAAAAGATAGGCAGACAGAGGGATTAATGAATGGCTATTGTCTGCAGCATGACCTGTAACCACTAGATGGCACACTTGACTCACTTATGGCGACTGCCCCAGAACCAGCGGCACAGCAGAGGAAAGCCTTCACCCCTCCAACACTGTGGCTGGTTGAAGGTAATTTGATAATTATTTATTGTATTTAGGCATAAATGATGAGCACCCTGAAATATATCTACAGCAGGGATGCTAACAGAATAAACCTTTTCCTGGTATTTGAATGGGGAAAGTGTATGAACACTGGGGGAATGTTTATTTGAGAAAACTGGTTCGCCACAATGGCCTCAGCATTCTCAGCATCAAACTTTTCCCCTCACTTTAACCGCTCCATGTGCCTCCATGGAAATAAGGCATCTTGTTTTAAAAAAATGTAGTAATTCTTTATAATGTAAAACAGGTGTTGATGTTGTGGCAATTTTTTGTTTAGTGTGCAAGGGGACCACGGTTCAAATCTAAACCATGCTAAACTGCAATCTTGAATGGAAAAGAGCAGCTCTGACATTTTGAAGGTAACTCTTCTTGTATTCCATTGGGGGAGTTGTACTCAGTACATGATGCTGAGTATATAACAGCAGAATTTTCAGATTTAAGCAAATGGAAGGTACTATTTCATTGGACTAACCATTTTAAAGTGAATGTGTGATATCTGCTACAGAATGTAAAGACTTAACACTTTTCGAATTAGAATAACCATGCAATTTACAGTAACTATTTTGGGGGGTGAGCAAGGGACAGACGCAGTGGAAAAAATCATAATAAACATAAAAGGTAATAAAATGGGGAAAATTGTGTTAAAGGGGCAAAGTGTCCAAACTAAAGTGGAATCTGATTTCAACACATTGAAAGGAGGCATCATGTAGGGTGGGGATTTGGTCTGGTGGCAGCACATGTTCCCCTCCATGGTCCGTGGCACGAGGGATGGTGACACTTTTGGCGGCCTGTCTTCCCAGGAGTTGTGGTGCGTTCTGCGTTTTTATGGTAGCTTCGATGAGGCACACTTGAAGTAGATGGAGCCTCATCAATGCTGCCCCAACGAGGCTTATTAAATATGCACCTCTTACGGTCCCCTTGTCGAACTCCCATCATGAGCTTGGCTAAAGTATGGCCCCCAGAGGCGGGGAGGCGAATTATTAGAGGGAGAAGTGAGTCGTTCTGCCACATTCCCTTTCCCTCCTCGCCACCCAATGGGGAATTCTACTTGCTCATCCAGGCCCAGTCGTAGTGGGCTTATGGATGAAACTTCTCCGGGCCAGCTCTCCCTTTTTTCCTCATATGGGTGAGAACAGAGAAAAACATGTATTAATATGGCAGCCTCAAACAACCACAGGGTAAATGCTTATTATTAAATGCCACTTGCCTTTTGCTGCGGCCGGGAGGTTGTCCTCGTGTTTTCTCTGTTGCATTCCAGGCATTCCATCTAACCAGAAAATGAGAGGAAGAGTGATGGCACCATGTTTTTCCAACTGTGTCATCTTTGCCCTCACTCATAACCATAATCTCCACCACTAAGGCAGGTTGAACAAGGGACAGTGGCACAGGGGCAGCAGCTCCATTGGTGGCCTGTCTTCCCTGGAGTCACGGCGAGTGTGAGGGGAAGGCATCTTGGCATCCTTGCCTGTCAGCCACAATGCATGCTCTAATTCCCACACATCACATCTAATTCACCCTGGAGGTCCAGCGGTGCGGGTCTGGCATGCATCTAACTTGGCCGGACCCTCCCCGCTCTGCTCCTGGATCTGTGAGGACACCAGTGTTTGCACACAAGGAGATATTCTCTTCTGCTGCCCAACTCCCATCATGAACCAGCTGAAGCATGGCCCTCAGAGCCAGGGCAACAATGACGAGGAGAGGCGGATCATTCTGCCAAACTATCAAATATAAGAAATGGTGAAGTTCGATTTAAAATCCTCTTGACTTAATAATCTAAAGGAGCAGGCTTCAATAGCCATGAAGCTTCTGGAGATATTATATGAAAAAGTCCCTCTTGTCCACACATCATTTTCTTGATATAGCAAATTATTTAAATCAATTGGATATTCAGACAAAGGATGAGATGCAAGAAATCTGCTCATTAATATTGTCTTCAATTGATAAGGGTAAAGTACTGCATAATGTCACTGAAGTACACTGAAAGGACCAACATTTTACATACCTTCCTGTGTCTTACAAGTTTCAGTACATCACAACCTAAATTGGATTTTACAAATAACCTTGGTGCTTCTGAGGAGCTCAGTGAATAACGATTACTCAATAATAATAATCTGGATTTTAATATATATTTAGAAAATCATGATATCAAGCCAATTCTGAGATTATTTACCTGTAAGGAAAATTAACAATTTAGTTGTGAATTTATTGTTTTGCTCATTGTGCAGGAAGATGTTACTGGGATGAACTCCATTAAAAAAAAAAATACTGTTTCTGTATTTTCATTTTCATCCTGCTTTTATAGGCTTTATCACACCGTATCCAGAGTAAATCAGTGGTGAAACTGACCTAGCAGTCAACGTCTTTTATAGTTTTGTGGATTTTAGCCTATGTCTACAAGTTTTATATGAAAACATTTATATGCTTGCTACTTCTCAAAGTTGACAAAGTTTACTTGTAGTAGACATGCACATTTAAAATATACAATCAATTTCTTTTGGGAAAACAGGCCAAATATGTTGATGACTCATTTTGAACTACACATATTTTTTATTTATTTTTTTAAAGAAGAAAAGATAAGAATTAGCCCTTCAAATGTCTGCCCGAAAATTTCTGTTTCAATAGGAAATACAGTACATCAACACAGGACAAAACCCTGAACTTGGATTCGTCAAGTGATTTATTGGGGTTTTTAAGATGTGATTTTACTTGAACCATCTTGCATATAAAAATTATAAAAATTTGCTATAAAGATGCTTACATGAAAAAACAGAGCTGATTCAAAATCACACTGCTTCTAATCGTATGATGACATGCTCATGATGATATGTGACACATCACTGATTGGCCTTCTCACATTTTGTCTCTAATGCGAAAACCAATTTGCATCAAACATCATTTGCATTGTGTGAATGCAATTATGAATCATGGACTTGTCAGTCTATCTTTCGCAAGTATTTTCAAAGTGCAAAAAACACCCACTGCAGCTCTTCATCTGGGCACACTGGGTTTGATCCCATTTTCTAAAGTTCATCAGCAAAGACAAAATTATTCAATACTAATACTGCATTTGCTCTCATTGTTTTGACACTCGCACGCTCATGTTCTGACTTATTGTAATGTGTCAAGCTTGAGACAAAGATTACATGAATCTGAATGAAAAAAGCAAATTAGGCTGTCAGGCGTTGTCCATCGGGAGGTAATGTGGGAGAAAGGTGCAAATGAACTGTGATAGCTCTGGAATATGTAAATACTAACATTCATCTGTATACAGTTGAATGCCTTTAATGTGTTTGTCTGCCTTGACCATGACATACTGTTTGTATATAATTAATCAATAACATATATCACAGTGTAGTCATATATGATTGTTTAAAGCCCTGGCACATGTATAGACTGCATAGATAACAGTTATGTGTGTTCAGCTAAACTCATGTTTTACTTTGATGTCTCGATTGTGTAGCTACTATGTTATGTTCAAAAGAAGACTTATCTTTACACTTTTATCCTTTGCTTGTCTCCAGAAAAGTAGGAATCTGCCCAAATATCTGACTTTTATCAGCTGGTCAATCTTTAGTCCTGTCACAGAATAACTTACTTAAGATTTTCTTGTCTGTGAACCCTCAAAAACTGCTGAAACTGAGTAAGAAAATTGTAAAAGAGGCTCAACAGCTTTTTCGCAGACCTAGATTGGGAGAAAATGTCTTGTTTCAAGCAAAAAAAATATTTTTTTTGACAGTCCTATGCAACAAGTAGAAACAATACAAAGCAGTAAACAAGGCCTAGGACAGCTGAGCCATTATACAAACCTATGAAGATAACTATCAGTGCGTATTAAGTATAGCCTGAGTTATGCCGCACAATAATAATCTTATTTTACACCGTCCTTGCATTGTCCACCATGAAGGTTGGTAAAGATATGTCTGCTCCGTGCAATATGGCAGTATAGTATCTTGGGGCAGTGACCCAGTAAGGGATAGGGACACTGGCAAATATATCTGTGAGGATTTGCTAAAGGGCTCAGGAGATAAGTGACAAATGGAAAATGCTTTAATAATGATCATAAAAGTCTTGTGTGGTGGAGTGTTTGAGGTACAGCATCTGTGTTCATCCTCCTCTTTGCTGTTCAGCAGGTGGGAGGAAAATGAATGGCAAAATTAATAGAAAATATATAGAAAATGCAATGGCAACAAAGTTCTCAGAAGCATTCACGTGTCCGTAACACCATTAATGCTAAAATTGAAAACGTCTGTTTAATTGCTGCACTCAGTAACTTTTGTCTTTGTATCATCTTGGGCTTACACTGACATCTAGCGGGTTGGATGCAGCATAATCTAAAATCAATTGTTTTGAGTTTCAGATGCCACTGTAGAAATTTATTATTCAAAGTCAGCCATGATTACCAGCCATGATTACTTTAATCAATGAGTGAAAGTGTCAAATAACAGGAAAGTTACTAAGATTAAACGATTAGTATTCGGCTGGTCATGTGTGCTAACATGGCAGCCCCCATGTGCAGACCCTCTCCATGTAGAATAAAATAGCTTTTTTAAGGTTACTGATATGACGGGAGTCTTCTTTTTAATGTGAGTGGTCATAATTTTCTACATATATTGCAAAATTACAATTCATATCTTTAGTTAAATATTTTTTAACTAAAAATGAGTGCACCATTAAGAGAAATTGAAGTTACAACCTATAATAAGTTTATTGCATTTTTTTTGATCACTTTGAATTTAATCACTTACAAAAAAAATTTAAAAATCACGTTTATATTCTTAAAACTCATAAAATTGAAATGGTTAAAATTACTTTGAAGAGTGTAAATGTATGGAAACAAAAGCCGCTATTCTACCATTCCACCTTTCTGAGCATGATGAGGAGCAGATCCAGTAGCATGTCCACTGGACCACAGTTCGGCATGGCACAATTAAAACCGGTTTTCGTCCCGGATTCTTTTATTTATTTTTTCGGCACAGTTAGCTAACCATACATACTGTGCTGGTGGAATGGCTTTAATATGTGGCGACTAATTTTTTCAATGTAACTAATTTGTTTATAGGTAGCTGAAGTTGACGATGGTGAGGTAATAAAAATATATATAATTCCAAAACCGTCATGAGCATTGCACTGTTTGTAGCAGATGACACACTGCAACAAAATTATGTATTTTTGTCTTGTTTTCCTTTAAAATTGTCTAAACATTCTCACAGTGTGATTTATTTACTTGTCAAGCAAAATGGCACAAGATAATTTGTCTTGTTTTAAGATAAATCTTATAAAATTAAGTGAATTTTAGACTTAAACAAGACGAAAATCAAATCTGCCAGTGGGGTAAGAAAAATAAACTTGTTTTTCCTCTGAATTAAGTTTATTTTCCTTACCCCATTGTCAAAAAGTTTTTTTGTTTGTTTTAAGCATTTATCTTACTAGATTTGGTTAGATCTCTCTCAAAACAAGACTTAAAACCTTAAGAAAGTTTGCTTGTCAAGTAAATAAATCACTTTTTAAGAATATTTAGATACATTTTCTGGAAAAATACTTAATATTTTTCTGCAGTGCAGTAAATGGTGCAAATTCACGTCGTAGCATGAAGCACATATAGAGTACATACTTATTTAATTAAATTGCAGCCTTTTGCAGTTTAATAATCACTTTGAGTCACATAGCTACTGGCTTTTGAGTGGGAATTTGCCATGAAAACATCAGAGCTCCTTGGTTAAAACAACACAGAATTATTAAATTCAATTAAAGGTACATATATTATTACTACTGTAGAAGTTATGTAATATTCACTGTAATATTACTTCTACAACTACTACTACTAATAATAATGAATCAGTACTAATTGTATAATACTTAAGCAGTATCTAACATCTGTGATGCTCTGTTATGCAGCACTTAATTTGACAAAATATAACTCCAATGTTTGGATTGTGCTCTGAGGATCTGTATATACGGTAAACACATAATTTGATACAAAATAATGTTTGACAACTAATTGTTATATTTTCGTTTGATTAATGTTTTAATGAATTAATTTAAGCACCATTTTGATGATAAAATTGAAATAAACTGTTTATATGGAATTTAGAATTAAAAAAAAAGGTTTAATGTCCTTTTTAGCTAGTCTGGGAACTTATATCTTTCCACATGTTTGTGTCCGATGGCATGCTCAACCCCTCAGTAAATGATTGTAAACATGTCACCTTTTTATCTTTGCTTTCCTTTTTGTGCTTTAGTTTAGTAAAAACCAGGGTGAAAAGAAGTCTTAAAAACTGGAATATGCGAACATCCTCCATAGCGCACTCGCTCGTATATTTACCTTTTACACTGTCACCAATTGATGCATTTTTTTATGTACATTCAAGCACAACAGTGGAAAAGGAAATTGTAACAATGACTACTGGCCCAAATAAGCACGGAATGGCATGGTTTCGCAACAAGAATTGTTTGGCCCAATGGTGTAAAAATGGCAATAGATGGTGCTTTAACATAATGATGAAAACTTCAGAGTGTACTAAACCACCTAAGTACAGATACGTTTATTGAGATGTTTGAAAAATGAACCAGGTATATAAGCAGTGAAAAAGTTCACACTTTATATTAGGTGGCCTAAACTGCTATGTACTAACATTTAATACAAACAAGACTATGTATTTACAGTGTAACTTCATGTTGTTCTGCAAATTCATTTTGCAACTGTGGTTAAGGTATGGGTAGGTTTATGAGTAAATGTAGGGTTAGGATTAGGGGTTAGAGTTAGGTTTTGGGGTAAGGGTTCGGTTAGGGGTAAAATTAACATTGTAATCACAAATGTAATTAAATGCAAGTACTTTACGTACAGTATATCACAAAAGTGAGTACACCCCTCACATTTTTGTAAATATTTGATTATATATTTTCATGTGACAACACTGAAGAAATGACACTTTGCTACAATGTAAAGTAGTTAGTTGAGTGTACAGCTTGTATAACAGTGTAATTTTGCTGTCCCCTCAAAATAACTCAGCAAACAGCCATTAATGTCTAAACCGCTGGTAACAAAGTGAGTACACCCTTAGGTGAAAATGTCCAAATTGGGCCCAAAGTGTCAATATTTTGTGTGGCCACCATTATTTACCCGCACTGCTCTAACCCTCTTGGGCATGGAGTTTACCAGAGCTTCACAGGTTGCCACTGGAGTCCTCTTCCACTCTGGTGGAAGATGTTAAAGACCTTGTGCTCCTCTACCTTTCATTTGAGGATGCCCCACAGATGCTCAATAGGGTTTAGGTCTGGAGACATGCTTGGCCAGTCCATCACCTTCAACCTCAGTCAGTGGTAGTAACCCTTTATTGTCACATAGTCACAAGTAAGTAACCAGTGAAATTGGCCGTCTTGGAGGTGTGTTTGGGGTCGTTATCATGCTGGAATACTGCCCTGTGGCCCAGTCTTCGAAGGGAGGGGATCATGCTCTGCTTCAGTATGTCACAGTACATGTTGGCATTCATGTTTCCCTCAATGAACTGTAGCTCCCCAGTGCCAGCAGCACTCATGCAGCCCCAGACCATGACACTCCCACCACCATGCTTGACTGTAGGCAAGACACACTTGTCTTTGTACTCCTCACCTGGTTTCTGCCACACACGCTTGACACCATCTGAACCAAATAAATTTATCTTGGTCTTATCAGACCACAGGACATGGTTCCAGTAATCCATGTCCTTAGTCTGCTTGTCTTCAGCAAACTGTCTGTGTGCTTTCTTGTGCATCATCTTTAGAAGAGTCTTCCATCTGGGACGACAGCCATGCAGACCAATTTGATGCAGTGTGCGGCGTATGGTCTGAGCACTGACAGACTGACCCCCCACCCCTTCAACCTCTGCTGCAATGCTGGCAGCACTCATACGTCTATTTCATACGCAATGCAACAACATGTATGTACATAATACATACATAGTATCAAATGGTTAAGTACATAGTAGTTAAATCCACCTAATATAAAGTGAGTCTGTGAAAAACTATAAATAAAAAAACAGAAAAACAAACAAATAAATAAAGCTAGCAGTTCCTTATTTGGTTAATGAGCAAACGTGAAGATAAAGCACATATAGCATGCCATATGGTCCACATTTACACCCACATGTGATAAGGACATCATCAAGTCAAAAAAATTTACATAAAGGGGTAGAAAATAGCAAGTGTGACTGTACAGCAACATTCGATGCAGTCAGTTACCATTTGTGCTGAACTTCCAAATTAATTTAACATTAATTTATTATTTTGTATAAGCATTTTTTTTTTTTTTTAATGCATACGATGTTCAGATTACCTGACAGATATCACTAAAATAGCTGTCCTGAGAAATCACACCTGTCCGTTTGACAGCCCAATGGGCTCTGTAAACAGGAAAAAAAAAATCATGATCCTGCCCTGGCACAATTGCTCTCTGGCAGGGAAAATTTAGCAGGTTTGAGATTGCTGGCATTGTGTTTTCTGATATGTCTTTGGAGGCCATGTCTTTGTTTTGGGAATAATCATTGTTGTTGCAGATCTCCTACAGCAATGTTTGCAACCTTTTTGACTCAGAGGCCTTGCACTGTCCAAAACAATTTCAAAAGTATCAATAGTTTAAAGGGGTTATGACACTCTTTTTTTCTTCCTAATTTTATTATCTTTCCTGAGGTGGTCTTATAATGATAGTACAGTTGTGTGTGTGTGTGTGTGTGTGCGCGCAAAAAAAACCCAGTCATAATTATAAGCCCTTTTATCGATGCAATGGCAGTCTCCAATAATACGGGTGAAGGTCTCTGCACTTACTGTCTTTCCTTTTACGCAACACAACAAGATTAAATGAAATACATTTTATCTTATGTATTACCTCCTTATTTCATCTGACTCCATAAATGAAAAAAGTTTTAATGATTTCTGAGCATCATTAAATGTGAGCGAATGTTTGATTATTCTTTTTAACTCTTTAATTATATTTTACCCGTTCAGAATAGGAAACTATGTCGCTTTGAGGTCCTCGCATGTTTTTCTCTTTTATGCGGGTCTCACGATCACAAGCGCATCAGTTTTGGGTCATCAAACAGAGGTAATTGCTATTTACCTAAGATTGGTCACATTCACATTTACACAATCAAAGATACTTCAGTATAGCCCCCTTGGAATTGCATACACTTGAATTTAACTTAACATTTTCTTCAGTAGAGGTCACGGCCACTATTACAGATGTAAGTTGACCAACATAACTTCTCTTGTAATAGTTTTTTCCCTTTTTGTCTTAGCAAACCAAGTACACTTGTATTGATGCCAAATATTAGTCGTCATTAATCTGTCGCAGACTTGCGGTAACATACGAATCATTTAATCTGCTTAGGAAAACAATTTCAGAGTCAGTCAGAATAAAATCAAATGTTTACAATTTATTGACCAGGTAATAGAACAATAATTCAAAATCCAATTCATAGAGTAAAATCATCGATCAATCAAATATAATAACAACAATTTGGAAATCGAGGAATGTATAGAAATATTTACCTGGCAACGAAAACTACACACAACGATCGTGTGGGAAGTCTACCTACAGACTCCCCGAACCTTTTGCCCATTTTCCTTAGAAACCCAGATAATTCAATATGCTTACCAAATGGTGGTGTCTGTCATTATAATTAGATTGTGGTCCCCTATTGAGGGGTTCACAACTATGGGATCAGAATTTGTAATTGAATGGGTTCTCTATTCCTGTAGATTTACATACAGGAGGTAGTTTGTATGGAGGATCTGGGGGAGGGCACACCTTTAAGGGGCACACTACATTTCTCATATTTTGTAACTTCTTTTAGTTTTTCATTATGGCTGGGAGAATGATACAGTTTACCAGGTGCACTGAGACACTTTAAATGATACCAAACATGTATGGTTACTTTTTTGTACACACATGCATAGGTTTTTAGTGAGCTTTAAGTGAGGGGGAGTAGGGAGAGATGATGAGACTGTAGAAGTGAGGTATGAGCTGCACTGTTTGCTGCGTCTCGGATGTTGCTGTTACATATGCAAGAGAGAATTCAAATGTTAATTCTCATGAGAGCCTTTTGTTTTCTCGAGGAGTAGCCCAGACTCGCTGGCACCCGCCTTACATAATTTAGTGATATATGTTAAATTTCCACCCTGTCACTGTTATGATTGACTAGCATTGTGAGGAATGTTAGTCAATCAGAATAAAATGAACAAGCTGATCAACATAAGAAAATGTCTCGTATAATGACGTAACCTCTGTTCCCTGATGGAGGGAGAAGACATTGTGTCGATGAGTTGACACTAGGGGTCGCTCCTGTGGAGCCAAGACATCTGATCTTGAGAAAAGGTCAATGGAAATTGGCGTGTGGAATTTGCCTTGCAATTGTCTTTGTGTTGTCCGTCCGGATAAACACATGCTTGCCCTGGATCAATGACAATAGTCTCCTCAGGGCAAGTAGTACTGCCAGCAACTCGAGGCAGTTGACGTGCCAAAGCAGTCACGGGCCGATCCAAGGGCCGATGACTGAGTGCCCATTGCACATGGCGCCCCAGCCACACTGGGAGGTATCTGTCATAACCACGACGTGCCTGGAAACCTGGCCTAGGGGAGCTCCTGCCCGTAGGAAAGCTAGGTCTGACTAGAGGCTGAATAGATAGCGACAAGCCTTCATGATGAGAACGCGTTGTGTGCCGTGGCGCCATGCTCGTCCCTCGACCTGGGCCTGTAGCCAGTGCTGAAGTGGTCTCGTATGCATCAACCCAAGCAGCGTGACCGTCTCTAAGGATGCCATATGACCAGGAGCCTCTGAAAGGATTTCAGTGGGGCCAATGTGTTCTGTCTGAACACATGCAGGCAGTCCAGCACTGACTGCGCACGCACGTCATTGAGACCTGGTGAACTTAATCGCGTAGCGGTTGGACGGTCCTGACCAACCAACGCGATGGGTTGGGGAGCGTGAGCCACACCCCCATGCTCTACGTGAGAGGGACCAAGGGGACTACAGCGTCGGACGTACCAGTGGGCGGGGCCTTGCGATGTGGCGGAGCCCGAGGTGCTGAGTCTAGAGACATCAAAGCACTTACCTGGGTCCTTATGACCACTCCCGGAACAGCCTGGTATGGGGGAGGAAGATTTTCGCCCTCGTAGCTCGTGGAGCCATGCCTGCCAGAGAGAGAAACGGTGCCCAGTGGTCATGATAACGACGGCCAGGGACACCGACTGTGAGGCCCAGGAAATGAGAAGACCGCTTTTTTCTTAGTATGTGGGTACCGTGGCCCTTGGGGCATGCGGTGTGTTAAGAAAAGGAAAATAAAGAACCTCCACCCGGCCCTCTACCGGGGGGAAGGAGTGGTGCTCTTACCAGCTCCTGTGTAGCAGGTCTCCTACTTCCTGGATTGCCCATCTCGGGGAACATTTTGAAGCCTTTCTTGGGTTCTTGGTGACCGGCACCAACCGGTGCAACATCTTACATCTTTGATAATTCATCAAAAAGATCAAAGACGTACATAGAGTATGTTTACAAAAGACCAAAAATTAAAAATAGCACAGATGGGTGCAAAAACAGTACAGGGCACCTTCAAAACAGGAAGACACAGCTGAATGAATCAGAATGGGGGTCTTCTTTTTAGAGTTATAACTTGACAATGCGTATTTTAAAAATGGCAAGAAATGCATGATAACATTAATGGTCAGAGCTGTTCATCTAGACTCTAGCGCATGTTTATATAGAACAACATTTAATTCCAGATAGGCACATGAAGATGTCCTGTGTAAGTCCATTTTGGTGTAGACGAATCTCCCATGACAATCTCTCTCTCTTCTTCAACTGTGTGTCTGAGCACCGGTGGGTGGGGCTAAGGGTGCAATGATGAAAAATAGGTGTTGATTGTCTTGCTGAAGTGACAGTCATTTGCAAATGTATTTAGTCCATTTGACATCACAAATTCCACAAATTCTAAAGAGCTGTGTTTGCACCCTGAAGCCCTTACACAATCACACCAATTTATTGGATGATGGCGCTTAAGCAACAGCCCTAGGGAGCTATGTCAAGGGCACCTTAAAGGTGCTCACTTTTGTGCCATCAAGTCAGATTTTATGTTCTTCAGTGCATGCTTTGGAGCTCTGTGTGCGGTAGCCATTTGGGATTTTGGCTTCCACCTGAGGTGGAGGGCAGCGGGGCACTGTAGAGGCAGGGGGGGTGTGTCCACCACCTTGCGCTGGGAACTTGTCAGGTTGGCTGAGCTCCTCACCTCCGCGGGGCAGGAACGGGCTCTGGGGAGTGAACAGAGTGAGAGGGAGGAGGGGAACAGGGGAGGGGGAAGGGAGAGAGAAGGGGAAGAGGGCTCTTCCACCCTCGGGTATGCCACCAAATGGTCCTCCGCAAGCTGGACAGCTTCCTCCAGCGACGCCGGGCAGTGGCACTGAACCCATTCCGCTGTCCTCTTTGACAGTCCATGAACCAGCTGCACCAGTACCAACTGGTTGATCACTCCCCGGATGTCACAATTCCCTGCCAGCATCCATTTCCGGCATGTGTCTGGGAGAAAGCAAATGGGCAGTCATTTTCCCCAGCTTCAAGCGTCCAGCCCCAGATCTTCGCTGTTTTCTCAAACAGGTCGATGAAGGCCTCGGCATCATCTTCCACCCACATCTTCTGAAGCATGGGGGGGGGGGGCAGCTGTCTGGGGTCACGGCCGGGGCTCTCTCTGCTCCGAATTGTGTGCCGGTCCTCTGCTTGAGCCCGTAGGATCTCGAAGAACCATCGGTCCTGGTCTTGGTGCAGTTCAAGCAGGGATTGTTGGTTCGTCTGATGCATACCGGCAAGGGACTGGAGGATCTCGGCAAACTGGGAGGATTATATGGGGCATGATTGGATCCCGGGTTTCGGCACCAGAGTAAAGTTTTAGATGGGCAAGGAGAAACACGAAAGGCGAGTTGCTCCTCTCAGGTCAGGATTTTTAATGGACCCACTGCAGTGCTCACTGCTTCACACAACAACCAAGCTGCATAATGACCTGCAGGAGGCACTATGCGAATTCGGCTTGCTGCGGAGACCAGGTCTCCAGTCCTCGGCGTCGCCTGTTGCCGGTGGCCAGGGGAGAGGACGTTTTAAGTTATGTGCGAGGACACGGAAGCGTGGCAAGAGGGCGGGGATCCATGCTAGCCTAAAAAAAACCTAGCCGACCGGCTCTCCCGTCTATCCTGCTCTCAAATTTTTGCTTATTTGGACAATAAACTGGACTACATCCAACTCCAGCAGGCTATGCAGCGTGAGTTTGTGAGTTTACATCAACACGGAATGGTGCAAGAACTCTATGCTAGTCTCTAGCTACAGCTCATCACTGGTGGAGCTTGTGACTGTTAGATGCAGACATTTGTATTTACCAAGGGAATTCACCACTGTTATAATAACCGGAGATTACATTCCCCCCAGCGCTAACACTAAGGAAGCGCTCTGTAAACTGTATGGGGCTATGAGCGAACTGCAGTACGCTCACCCTGATGGACTGTTTATTGTCGCTGGAGATTTCAACCATGCAAATCTCAAGACAATGCTCCCTAAATTCCATCAGTATGTGGACTTTGCAACGAGAGGGGTGAACGCGCTTGATCTTGTTTACACAAACATCCCAGGCGCGTACCGGGCGGAGCCCCGCCCCCACCTCGGCTACTCAGACCACATCTCTGTTATGCTAATTCCAGCATACAGACCACTCGTCAGATGCACAAAACTGCTTCAGAAGCAGGTGAAAACATGGCCAGCAGGAGCCATCTCTGCTCTTCAGGACTGTTTTGAGTGAACTGACTGGCACATGTTCAGGGAGGCTGCAACATATGGCGACTCTACCAACTTGGAGGAATACACAGCATCAGTGACCAGCTACATCACCAAGTGCATTGATGATGTCACTTTCTCCAAGACACTTTTCTCCATGCTCCAACCAGAAGCCGTGGATGACTGCGGATGTGCGCGCGCTGCTGAGGACCGAGACTCTGCCTGCAGAGCAGGCGACAAGGCAGCACTAAGTACAGCGAGGGCCAAACTGTCACGGGCCATCAGAGAGGCAAAGCGTGCACACGCCCAGAGAATCCACAGTCACTTCCAGGACAGCGGTGACACGCGGCACATGTGGCAGGGCATCCAGGCCATCACCAACTACAGGACAACAACAGTTGCCTGTGACAAAGATGCCTCCCTTCCAGATGTGTTGAACGACTTCTACGCTCGGTTTGAAGTGCAGAACGACTTGGTGGTGAGGAAGACCACCCATCCTCCCAATGACCGGTTGCTCTGTCTTACCATGGCTGATGTGAGGAAAACTCTATGTAGAGTCAAACTCTATGTAGAGTCAGGCTGCTGGACCAGACAACATTCCTGGCAGAGTGCTCAGAGGATGTGCAGACCAGCTGGCAGATGGTCTTACCGACATCTTCAACATCTCTCTGAGCAGTGCCATCGTTCTAACTTGCTTCAAGGCCACCACCATCGTCCCCATGCCAAAGAAGTCTTCAATGTCCTGCCTCAATGACTACCGTCCCATCGCACTCACACCCATCATCATGAAGTGCTTCGAGAGGCTTGTCATGAGGCACATTAAGACCCAGCTGCTCCCTCACTAGACACACTACAGTTTGCGTATCTTCCATCACCACCACCCTCCATCTGGCCCTCACCCACCTAGATAAAAAGGACTCATATGTTCGAATGCTGTTCATAGACTTCAGCTCAGTATTCAACACAATCATTCCCCAGCACCTGATTGGAAAGCTGAACCTGCTGGGCCGGGACACCTCCCTCTGCAACTTGATCCTGGACTTCCTGACTGGGAGACCTCAGTCAGTCCGGATCGGGAACAGCATTTCCACCATCACCACACTGAACACTGGGGCCCCCCAGGGCTGTGTGCTCAGTCCTCTGCTGTTCACTCTGCTGACTCACGACTGTGCAGTAATGCACAGCTTGAATCACATCATAAAGTTTGTCGATGACACGAACGTGGTGGGTCTCATCAGCAAGAACGACGAGTCAGCAAGTGCAGCGACTAATGGACTGGTGTAGAGCCAACAACCTGTCTCTGAATGTGGACAAAACAAAAGAGATGGTTGTTGACTTTAGGAAAGCACAGAGTGAACACTCTCCACTGAACATCGATGGCTCCTCTGTGGAGGTCGTCAAGAGCACCAAATTCCTTGGTGTTCACCTGGCGGAGAACCTCACCTGGTCCCTCAACACCAGCTCTATTACCAAGAAAGCCCAGCAGCATCTCTACTTTCTTCGAAGGCTGTGGAAAGCATAACTCCCACCCCCCATCCTCACTACATTTTATAGAGGGACTTATGAGAGCATCCTGAGCAGCTGCATCACTGCCTGGTTTGGGACTTGCACTGTTTAGAAACACAAAGCCCTGCAGAGGATAGTGAGGACAGCTGAGAAGATCATCAGGGTTTCTCTTCCCTGCATCAATGACATTTACAAAAATCACTGCATCCGCAAAGCCACCAGCATTGTGGACCCCACAAGCCCCTCACACAAACTCTTCACCTCCTGCCGTCTGGCAAGAGGTACCGAAGCATTCGGGCCCTCACGGCCAGACTGTGTAACAGTTTCATCCCCCAAGCCATCAGACTCCTCAATACTCAGAAACTGGTTTGACACACACACACACACACACACACACAGACGCACACACAGACGCACGTGTCCTGAGTTGCACTTTAATTATTGTCAATTTATTTCTGGCTGCTACCTCAATAATTGCTATGTGCATAGTTCACTATCTCATAGTATGTTATTTTTACATTTGGCAATTTTAGAAACATCGTTGCACTACTGTGTACTGGTCAGCGCTGCACTGTCTCTTACTGTGTCTATTGTACTGTTCATTGTCAGAAATGTATTGTACTGACCCATACTTTTGGCACATGTTTACACGTGCACTTTATATAGGTATGTTATTTAGTCTGTGTAGTCTCATGTGGTTCTGTGTTTGTCCTATGTCGTTTTATGTAGCACCATGGTCCTGGAGGAACTTTGTCTCGTTTCGCTGTGTACTGTACTAACTATATATGGTTGAAACGACAATAAAAACCAAGTGACTTGACTTGACAATAATGATTCTTCAGCTTCACAATGATACTTTTACAGCTTCATAATAATTATTTTGCAGCATCACAATAATTGTTCAGGCCCCTGACTCTCTCTCTCTCTCGACTGCTGGAGGCATGGGTGGTTTTATCCGCTCTCCCTGTGCTCACTGGAATTAGAGACAGGTGTTAGACATAATTTAGCTCAGGTGTAAGTGCCCTTGCCGCTTCTCTCTCTCCAGACGGGCTCTTGACCACACCCCTGCTGCCAAAATTTACCAATGGAGTGAAGGCGAACCAACACACGAAGTGCTTTGTCAGTGCCATTTATTCTTTCAGGAATCGTTTAGGAAATTAGAGGTATTTTAACAAATGTTTTATATCTTTCACCTATGCTAGGACAATGCAGGCATTCTGGCGTGACAAAAGAAGTGCACTGCAATCTGCTTGATTTTTCGTGGTGCATGGATGTTACTCTTTTCAGTCAGCTGGTTGGACTGCTGGTTTTGCAGTCCAACCAAGTGCATCGCGTTAAGGAATGACTTTGGGATAATATCGGCTCCGTTTGGAATTTCTCTCATGTTTACCCCATGGCTAGCACTATCAGGGTACTACATGTTGTTCCCGTATTATATGCTGGGATTGGTTTAGTGTCTAAACCATTTTTCAGTACACCAATTTAGCTCTGTTTCCCCAATCAAAACAAGCAATTACAACCCCTAATGATTTATATCATGCTTAATGGAAACATGTAAATGATTCATGCTGCAACTAACATTTTTATTTTTCTGCATATATTTTATTTCTCTAGGACATCCACTTATTGTTGAGGTGCTCTGCAAAGTCTGATTTATTTATTTAATTATTTATTATTATTATTATTATTATTATTATTATTTTAGCTTTTTGGCTATCCATTTTGTGTTACCATCTAACATCTTAAAGGTTACATACTATTTTTGATCCACGTATTTTTATTTTAATCTTAGGTTTGTAAAAAGGTGCAACATGAAGAAGAAAAAACAGTAAATGAGCTAATTGGCTAGCGGTTAGCAGGAAGAATTGATTTTGTGTGTCTTTTTTACTTTAACCCATCACTTCAAGCCCTATTTATGCAGCCAACTGCTGATAAATAATTATGTGAAAGCTCTGAGCAGCAATCTTAGAAGTTTGCCAAAAATTTGACATTTTATTTCAGTTTATTAATATAGATAAATATTTTTAAAGGTTTTCAGTGGACAAAGGTGATAGCTCTACAATATCAATTGTAGATTATTACCTTTCCACTGTGGAAAAAAAAACAAGCCATCATTGGAAACCTTTCCCAATAAAATACCACAATGCTGCAACATAATAACAGTGATATTCAGTATTGCTCTTCTTGTCTCCAAAGCTTACAAACAGATAGTCCGGCCTATGGAAATATACAATATCGCGTTAACCTATCTATGTTTGGAATTGTTCCGGTAATCACAACAGTGAATATGTGTCTGCATGAATAAAGGAATGCCTACTTCCAGCACTTTAACACTTGATGGGAACTGAAACAATTAACAATTAAGAATTACGAAACACTGCTTGTAACTAAACTGCATTTAAAAGTAAGATGGCACTATCATGTTTTTTTCAGACATTTAATGTTGTAATTCAACTGTATTCTTTGAAGTATCGCTAATTAAATATGTGCAATAGATTTGAACAGAACTCAGACAGGCCCTAAAAAAAATTATTAAGAAAGTTGTAATGTCTGTTGAAGCAAATTGGAATGTCTGCGTAAAAGACAGATCTTGGAACTTGGACATGGAAAAGAGATTCAGGTCACATCTATTCTAAAAAATTTAATAAAATAGCACATGGGTTTATAATAACTGGTAATGTGATGTGATTTTGTGGTCTCATTCTCCAGCTAAAACACACCATTAGATTGGGTATCATACCGTTGCTTTCCACGTCACATTGTGAGTGAAAAAGAACATTGATATAATGAAACAATGAAAGAATAAACAAGCCATTGTGCATTGGAGCTTGGACCTCCATGTGAGCTGTTTTTGTATTTTTGCATTAAAATGCTCAATTCATAACGTGCACACTTATACTTTAACTTATACAATTAAAAAGCCTTTAAAATTCTAAATGTGCTAATTCTTAAAATGTACTAAAGAGCAAAGTATGGTAATTAAAATGTGGTACCTAAACTGGTAACTAAATCAAAGACATTATTTGGTTTATAAACTAATGTTTTTATTCTCTCAGTAATGCTTAGTTCCTTGCAGTGTCCCTTTGGCATTCAGTAACAATAGGCCTCAACCTACTGGAATGCTAAAAACTAGAAAAGAAAATGCCTAGCATGGCAAATGATGTCTAAACAACTGTATTACATAACTAATAAAGAAGAGAATAGATGCACATCCTCTTTAGGAGTACTCAATCACATAAAGTCACATCAAGAATGCAACCTGCTCTGCAAAGATAACTGCAGCCAAGAGCTGCAGCTCATTCAACTGACTTTTCTCATAAACCTACAGCCAAAAGAAGTGGAAGAAGAGGTGTGTGTACATGTTTATACAACATTGTGGGGACCAAATATCCCCACAAGGATAGTAAAACCTGAGATCACCTACCTTGTGGGCCCAGCCAGCGGTCCCCACAAGGGAAATGGCTTATTAAATATACTAAACAATGTATTTTCGAAAATGTAAAAATACAAAAAGTTTTCTGTGACGATTAGGTTTAGAGGTATCCATAAAATGCATGGAAGTCTATGGACAGTCTCCACAATGATATAAGTGTGTGTGTGTGTGTGTGTGTGTGTGTGTGTGAGAGAGAGAGAGAGAACTTTGGGCAGGAGGACAGTAGATTTTAAAGACTACATAATGCACTCATCATTTTTGTTAGATAATTTTGTCCTCCAATGTATTTAATTTATTTTCTTGATCTGCAATCCCCGTCTCGATACGGCTCAGCTGAGGGAAGAAAGAAAGGACACAGACACCCAATGCTATCAAATCCTTCTTCAACGTTTATTGTTCAGCACTTTGTTATATGGTCCGGAAAAACCACATTCCACTGGACCCCCACCAATGAAATGGCTCATTACCTTATTTGGGGGTGACATACATGTCTGAGCTACGTGTGAAATGTGAGAGTAGAGACAAGAAACACATTCCTATAGAACATCCTTCAAACAGGGAACAGTTGCAGCTACACCAACAGAAAACGTTTAAAAGATGCCTCCATTATTCCACAATTTTCACACCACATGTCTAAGTAACAACGTTCCAATGATCCTCCAAAAGTGTGCACTCACCATCTTGTAAGCTCAACAAAGTATATACACACTGACAAACGTGCAAAGAGCTTTGTGTGAGAGAAAGAGAATGAGCCCCTGTACATATTTACAATATGTAAATGAAACAGAACAATTCTAAATAGTTAAATTATCATAGTGCAAATGCACTCACATAACAGAAACACTTCAGCAGACTAATGAATGCAACATATGAATAAGTTGCACAAGGTCAAAATTGAATTGTTGGAAGAAAAAAAAAAAGAAAAGATAAGTCACATCAGTCTATAAGTCACACTGACAGAGGTTGCATGCAGCAGGCATCATCCTGTCAATATGTGCTTTGTGAAGATTACCTCAAGATCTGTGCATCAAATAATGCTTGAGAAATGCTTGAGTCCTCGTGTACAGCAGTTTTTCATATTCTTTTATGTTTTGTGAGAGAAAAAAAAAACATGACATATTAGCCACATCTGTTTATGTCATTTAGTAACTCTATAATGTAAACAAATAAAAATGTATTAGTCTGTGAGTAAAACAATATGCTTGTCATATTCTATATATTCTTAAACTTTAACGACTGTTGATCATGGATATTTCTGATATTTACAACCTTATTTGCAATGCAATAATTGTCTGGTTCATTGGCTGAATGATTTTACTTGGGGTGTGATGATAATTTTTTGATGATATGCTAGCACAATAATGTTATGATGGACAGAATATTTAAACTAGTTGCATAAAATACTTTGTAACATTATATATGATATGGTGTTAATACAGTAACCCCATGTCTAATTATGTGGTAACTAGGATTTTACTACAAAATACCATGGTGATGCTATGATTACTGTAGTAGACCTTGGTTAATTTTTGTTAAGGAAAGTTTTGGTTTAAAGGTAGGTGTCAGTGTAGGGTGTCTGCTGTACTCTAAATAAACACAATAAACATGCTGAAGTCAAGTGATGCCCCTAAACTAATTGTTTATTATTTATGTATTTAATTAGGGAATGCAGTATAATACTGTAGCATCTAATACTATTTGCACTTAAAGCAATGCAGAAGCTTTTTGTTACTATTTACTCTTAATATAAATGACATCTATCATTATTTGCACTTAGTTCAAATAGCCTCAGCCCTGTTTACCATATTTGTAAATTTATCCTGTAGGAAAGTTTATCTGGCATGCCTAAAGGTCCCCAGAATGCAATGTGGTACATATGGAATGTTTCTTGCATTAAGCCACCAATCTTTTTAATAAATAAATAAATAAATAAATAATAATAATAATAATAATAATAATAATAGAATACAATGAACAAAAACATGATGCGTCTTCAAGTTTTTAGTGGCACAATGACCAGTGCTGTTTGTCACTAATCTGCAAGAAGAAAAAAAGGGCTAAGAATGCTCACTGTTTCCAAATCCCTTAAATATTTTTCTCTGACAAAGCTGAACACTGAATCCTCTGTTTGCCCTCTTTTTGCTCTGCATTTGCACCTGCTTCAACTCCAAATCTGTTCCTTCTCATAGCAGCCCCTTCCCTTTCAGAAAAATCCTCGCCGGGCCAGCATTATGCTAATTTCCCCCACAATAGTTTAGGTGAGGAAAACATATTGCATGCTATCCTAAAATGACTCTATTTGTGTCTCACTTCCATGCTTATGTACCCTGCAGTTAAATGCAACTTCCTCCATTTTGTTGTGCTCATTGCAAAGATGTTTGTCCCTAATCAGGAGAAGTGGTGATCGCACATGCCTGTACATACACCTATACTTCTATACAAGCATAGATGTTCACAGGGGAGAAAAGTCACTAGTGCTGAGTTGGCAGTTTAACAAACATTAACAATGTTTGTTAAACTTTGCTGAAATAAATTTATTATTTCCTGGAAGCAAGGAGCTGGCAAGAAGTCATGAACCATAAAAGAAATAAAGATGGTTTAACAGTCAAAATATTGCATGAAAAGAGTATGGCGTCTCTCTAGAACAGTGGTTCCCAACCCAGTGCCTGGAGGCCCCCCAACACTGCACATTTTGTATATCTCCCTTATCTGACACACCCAGTTCAGGTCCTGGATCCTCTACTAACAAGCTAATGAGCTGAATCAGGTGTGTTTGAGTAGCGAGATATTCAACATATGTAGTGTTGGGGGGGGGGGTTGTTTGTATTATGGGATGAGAGAGAGTGAGAGCTAGGCAGAGAGAGGGAAAAATATATGCAAAAGGCACTGAAGTGTGTCAATATATTCTGAAATTGAATTAAAGTGTAATTAGGGAAATCATTACCTGACACTTCAGCAGCGGGATTTGGTTAATTTACTATAGCATCATTCAGCGAATGAAGTATGACCTATAAGACATCTCCCTTTGCCAAAGGTGATGAGCACATTAGATAAAAGCTTATTTTAAATAAGCAGGCTCGACTTCAGTCCTTGATGTAGCTACAGACACTGTTCCAAATTAAACTGTTATTATTAATTTATCAACAACAAACTGATATAGTTTACCAAGCCAGTTGTTCCATCCAGAAATACATATTGCAGAAAATCTTTAATATCTTATATAACTTTAAACCTTTCAGACCCTGCATCCATTGGAATTGTTTTTTGCCCAGTGGAAACAAAAATCAAGTCTGTAGGGGTTAATAGAAACTGAAGCAAAGAATCAAGTAAATAAAACTGTTTCAAGATCTTGGCCCTGTTTCAGTAAGTCTCTCTTGGTTGTTCCCCTTGGGTGATATCTCACTGCTATCCTAACTGTGATCCCATTAATCTGATATATCAGTACATTTGTGAGACAAACCCTTTCAGTAAGGGTGAGAGCAAAATACATACAGCACTGCCATTTTATTTTATTAATAAATGTTTACAGCATTGTAAACATTTTTAATTACTTGTTTAAAAACACACCAAACATTTGCAGTTTAAGACCACTAACATGGTAGACAGATTAACTCTTACATTTCACTGTGTACCAGTAATATTTTAAGTTCCCCATCTGTCGCTCACTTTGACGTTGTGTTGAGTGAAGCGACACTAGGGGACTTCTTTGAAGGCATCGGTTACCTCTGAACTTGAGAAAAGGCCAAAGAGAAATTGGCAGACAGAATTAGCATGTCCCTCCCTTGGACATACAGGTATAAAAGGAGGGAATCATGCATCTGTCCATCCCGTCAGCGAGGGGCTGGACTGGAACCCTCCATCCTCACCACAGCCGTCATGGATAGACAATTGGTTCCTCATGTCTGGCCCTTATAGCCACACCCCCCTGGTTCCTTTCTTCCCGGAGGTGCATGATGAGCTGACGAGGTATTGGAGGGCACCTTTTACTGCCCTAAACCGACCTCCTCGCTCATCCGCGCTTACTACCCTCGACGGCGGGGCGGCCCACAGGTACTCAGAGGTCCCCCAGGTGGACAGAGCGGTTGCGATCCACCTGTGTCTCGAGAACACCGCCACTTGGCAGGATAGCCTGGTGCTCCCCTCCAAGGCCTGTAGGATGATGTCGTCACTGACTGTCAAAGCCTACAGCGCTACTGGACAGGCAGCACACGCCCTGCATGCCATGGCCCTCCAGAAAGTTCACCAGGCCAAGGTACTCAAAGATCTGCTCTTGGGTAGTCCTGACCCCAACGTGTTGCAGGAACTGCACTCTGCGACCGACCTCGCCCTGAGGGCCACGAATGTCAAAACACAGACACTCGGTCAGGCGATGGCCACCCTCGTGGTCCAGGAGCGTCATCTATGGCTGGACCTGGTCAAGATGCGGCATGTAGACAAAGCACGCTTCCTCAACACCCCATCTCCCAGTTTGGTCTGTTCGGCGACACAGTTGACGACTTCGCCCAGCAGTTCTCAGCGGTGAAGAAACAGACAGAGGCCATTTCCCACATCATGCCCCACCGCCACACGAGTGCAGGCCGTGCTCTCTCTGCTCACCAAGGGCATCCTCATACAGCTTCCAAACGTCAGGCAGCTCCGCCTCAACCTGGGGACAGCTCTCAGCCCCAGCGTCGAGCACCCCACAGGACGCGACTCAGGGAACGAGACATTTGCTCCGGAGCTGGTAAGCAAACCACTCCATCCCCTGGTGGAGGGCCGGGAGGAGAATCTACATATAAAGGTATTTTCTTTGCCGCATCCCCTTTGGGCTGCGGTACCCACATTCTCAATAATAAAGCAATTCCTCTTTCCCTGGGTCTCCTGGCACGCAAATGCCATTCTTAAGGCATCCCGGTGCCATAATCCCTGACGCGACCTCTCGCCTCCGGACGCACAACTGCTGCCCCCCAGCCGGCCGGTTCTGACGAGTCCAGAGGATGCCTACACGGGACCTCAGTCCTTAGTCACTAACCCACCCCCGGTGTGCATAGCGAGGTAAGTGCTTTGAGTCTTCTCTCAGCACCAAAGTCTCGGGATGCCCTTTTTCCTCCCGATACCACACTACCTGCTACACCCCGCTGCAAAGCCTGGAAAATTCCCCTGAGGAAGTACCTTCTTTCTCAGGGATGGAGCACTCTCTGGCATCCGCACCCAGACCTCTGGAACCTCCACGTCTGGTCCCTGGATGGGATGCGGAAGATCTAAGTGGCTTACCACCTGCTGTCGTAGACATGATCAACCAAGCCAGAGCTCCATCTACCAGGCAACTTTACGCACTAAAGTAGCGCTTGTTCGCAACTTGGTGTTCTTCTGATCTGAAGACCCGCAGAGATGCGCAGTCGGGTCAGTGCTCTCGTTTCTGCAAGAGAGGTTGGAGGGAGGCTGTCCCCCTCCACCTTCAAAATTTATGTAGCCACCATATCGGCTCACCATGACGCAGTGGACGGTAAGTTCCTAGGGAAGCACGATCTGATTATCAGGTTCCTTAGAGGCGCCCGGAGGCTGAACACTCCCAGGCCATGCCTGGGATCTCTCCATGGTCCATTCAGGCCTTCAGAGTCCCCCCTTCGAGCCACTAGAATCAGTCAAGCTCAAATCCCTCTCCTTGAAGACGGCCCTCCTGATCACGCTCGCTTCCATCAAGAGGGTTGGGGACCTGCAAGCGTTCTCTGTCAGGGACACCTGCCGGCAGACACCCATGTTGTGCTAAGACCGTGACCGGGCTACGTGCCCAAGCTTCCTACGACTCCCTTCAGGGACCAGGCAGTGAACCTGCAAGCACTGCCCGGGAAGAGGCAGACCCAGCCCTTTCGTTGCTTTGTCCGGTGTGTGCTTTGCGTACCTATGTGGACCGCACGCAGAGCTTTAGATGTTCTGAGCAGCTCTTTGTCTGCTTTGGTGGACAGCAGAAAGGGAACGCTGTGTCCAAACAGAGGTCATCCCACTGGGTTGTTGATGACATTGCATTGGTCTATCACTCCCGTGCCCGCTCCCTTGTGGGTTTGAGCACACATAGCGCAGATTTTGCTGTTATGGGTATGACTGAAGGGTATGTGCAGTCTGACAAAGCCTGTCGCTTTGGTATGCAGCTGCCTGCCCGCACCTGCATCAGCAGTGCACGTACACGGTTCAGCGCTTGGAGTGATTGAATAGGGACCCCTAGTATCGCTTCACTCGACACAACACTGAAGTGAGCAACAGACGGGGAACGTCTGGGTTACGGTTGTATCCTCCGTTCCCTGATGGAGGGAACTAGACGTTGTGTCCCCCTAGCCACGATGTTGAACCGAGCCACTGCTATGACTGAAACTTGCTCTTGGCTCCTCTGTGCAAAACCTGAATGGACAGATGCATGATTCCCTCCTTTTATAGGGAGGGACATGCAAATTCTGTTTGCCAATATCTCATTGGCCTTTTCTGAAGTTCAGAGGTAACCGAGGCCTTCAAAGAAGTCTCCTAGTGTCACTTCACTCGACACAACGTCTCGTTCCTTCCATCAGGGAATGGATGTTACAACAGAAACCTAGACATTGTCATGACTTTATCATAGAAAAGGAAACATGGCCTATTAGGATTGTTGGGCACCTTAAAAATTTAGCTAAATCAAGAAAACAAAATAGCTATACAAAGGCTAAATTTTAGAGAAAGTAGCTAGTTTTCACACTACAAGCTACATGGCAAAAGTGGCTTGCTACATTTAGGCCAGTTATTATTATTTATACATTTGAAATATATACACTGGTGGCAAAAATGTTTGGAATAATGTACAGATTTTGCTGTTATGGAAAGAAATTGGTACAAATAGAGTCACCAAAGTGGCATTCAACTGATCACAATGTATAGTCAGGACATTAATAACATGAAAAATTACTATTAAAATTTGAAGAAAAAAAAATTCAGAACTTCAAAGAGTTCTCATCAAAATATCCTCAATGTGCAGTAATGATAGCTTTGCAGATCCTTGGCATTATAGCTGTAAGTTTGTCCAGATACTCAGGTGACACATCACCCCACACTTCCTGTAGCACTTGCCATAGATGTAGCTGTCTTCTCGGGCACTTCTCATGCACCTTACAGTCTAGCTGATCCCACAAAAGCTCAATAGGGTTAAGATCTATAACACCCTTTAGTTATCTGTTGTCCAATGTCTGTGTTTCTTTGCCCACTCGAACCTTTTCTTTTTGTTTTTCTGTTTCAAAAGTGTCTTTTTCTTTGCAATTCTTGGCTTTTGATGTAAGATGGCGGCACGGAAGCATGCAGCAGGCGCTCCGGATCTAAAATGGTGCTAATTTTGTTACTTAGCCCGACTTTTAAGGCACATGGACATCGGAGCAACGGGTGTTTGTGTTTACCATCGCCAGACACTACTCAAATATAAGATTCATGCAACAACTAAGCTTCACGATGATCTGCAGGAGAAGCTACGTGACCCCAGCTTGCTGTGGAGACCCGGTCTCAAGTCCACGTCATCGCCTGATGCCGGTGGCCAGATGAGAGGACATTGTAAACGGTGTGCGAGGAAGCGGAAGCACGGCAAGATGATGGGAGTCCATGCTAGACTAAAAACAAACCCTAGACGGCCGGCTGTCCCGTCTATCCTGCCCTCAAATGTTTGCTACCTGGACAATAATATGGACTACATTCGACTCCAGAATACTACGCAGCATGAGTTTAGAGACTGCTGAATTTTTGTTTTCAGCGACAGAGTTCCAAATGCTGCCATTTAGCTAGATGGGCTCGCCTCGTTTCGTGCCAACAGAAATGCAGCTCTGTGTGGTAAGACTTGCGGTGGTGGCTTGTGTGTTTACATCAACATTGAATGGTGCAAGAACACTATGATAGTCTCTAGCTACCGCTCATCGCTGGTGGAGCTTGTGACTGTTAGATGCAGACCTTCATATTTACCATGGGAATTCACCACTGTCATAATAACTGGAGTTTACATTCCCCCCAGCGCTAATGCTAAGGAAGCGCTCGGTGAGCTGTATGGGGCTATTATCAAATTGCAGAACGCTCACCCTGACAGACTGTTTATTGTCACTGGAGATTTCAACCATGTGAATCACAAGACAGTGCTCCCTAAATTCCATCAGTATGTGGACTTTGCGACGAGAGGGGCAAACAAGCTTGATCTTGTTTACACAAACATCCCAGGCATGTACCGTGCGGAGCCTCGCCCCCACCTCGGCTACTCAGACCACATCTCTGTTATTCTAATTCCAGGTGCACAAAACCACTTCAGTAGCAGGTGAAAACCTGGCCAGCAGGAGCCATTTCTGCTCTTCAGGACTGTTTTAAGTGTACTGACTTGCACATGTTCAGGGAGGCTGCAACATATGGCAACTCTATCAACTTGGAGAAATACACAGTATCAGTGATCAGCTACATCAGCAAGTGCATTGATGATGTCACTTTCTCCAAGACCATTACCACACGCTCCAACCAGAAGCCGTGGATGACTGCGGAGGTGAGTGCGCTGCTGAGGACCCAAGACTCCGCCTTCAGAGCAGGTGACAAAGCGGCCCTAAGAACATCGAAGGCCAAACTGTCCCGGGCCATCAGAGAGGCAAAACACGTACACATACAGAGAATCCACAGTCACTTCCAGGACAGCGGCGACACACGCAGCACATGTGGCAGGGCATCCAGGCTATCACCATCTACTGGACAACATCAGTTGCCTGTGACAAAGATGCCTCCCTTCCAGATGCGCTGAATGACTTCTGCGCTTGGTTTGAGGTGCAGAACGATGTGGTGGCGAGGAAGACCACCTCTCCTCCCAACGACCAGGTGCTCTGTCTTACCACATTCAATGTGAGGAAAACTATGTAGAGTCAACCCGTGGAAGGCTGCTGCACCAGACAACATTCCTGGCAGAGTGCTCAGAGGATGTGCAGACCAGCTGGCAGATGTTCTTACTGACATCTTCAACATCTCTCTGAGCAGCGCCGTCATTCCAATGTGCTTCAAGGCCACCACCATTGTGCCCATGCCAAATAATTCTTCAGTGTCCCACCTTAATGACTACCATCACATCGCACTCACACCCATCATAATGAAGTGCTTCGAGAGGCTCGTCATGAGGCACATTAAGACCCAGCTGCCCCCCTCACTCGACCCACTGCAGTTTGTGTATCGTCCCAGCCACCACCCTCCATCTGGCCCTCACCCACCTAGATAAAAAGGACTCATACATTCGAATGCTGTTCATAGACTTCAGCTCAGCATTCAACACAATCATTCCTCAGCACCTGATTGGAAAGCTGAACCTGCTGAGCCTGGACAGCTCCCTCTGCAACTGGATCCTGGACTTCCTGACTGGGAGACCTCAGTAAGTCCGGATCGGGAACAGCATTTCCACCATCACCACACTGAACACTGGGGCCCCCCAGGGCTGTGTGCTCAGTCCTCTGCTGTTCACTCTGCTGACTAACACCTCTGCAGCAATGCACAAGTCGAACCACATCATCAAGTTCATCGATGACATGACGGTGGTGGGTCTCATCAGCAAGAACGTCGAGTCAGCATATAGAGAGGAGGTGCAGCGGACTGGTGGACTGGTGTCTCTGAATGTGGACAAAACAAAAGAGATGGTTGTTGACTTTAGGAGAGCACAGAGTGACCACTCTCTGCTGAACATCAATGGCTCCTCTGTGGAGATTGCAAGAACACCAATTTCCTTGGTGTTCACCTGGCGTAGAACCTCACCTGGTACCTCAACACCAGCTATAATACCAAGAAAGCCCAGCATCATCTCTACTTTCTTCGAAGGCTGAGAACAGCACATCTCCCACCCCCATCCTCACTACATTCTATAGAGGGACTATTGAGACTATTGAGGACTATTGGCTAGTGTTTTGCAGCAAAAGCAAAAGCAAAACATTGAAATGGAAGAAATAGAGCTCATGGCAATAAAAGAGAGTTTGGAGTTACAAACTGCCATTGCTGTTGCAGATGCTAAATTACAGGCATTGTCTGTGTATGAACCTACTCAGAGTGTTTCTGGTGGTGAGACTAGAGTAATTTATGAGGAGCTTAAGCTCACTACTGACAAAGTTGTTAGGCCAAGAATAACTCCTCATGAGACATCTGAAATTATTGCACCTGTTGCTGACATTGTACTTTGGGCCAGCAATGGTCAACACCGTTCACTAGACCTCAATTACAAAGGCAAGGCATGAGCTTGCCTACTCAAAATGATGAAAGTAGCTTGTTTAGCATCATGCAAAGCCAGAATGACATCACTGAATTTTCAATTAAGCAGCAGGCTTTATCTTCTCTCCCACCCATATATATTCCAGTTTTTAGTAGTGATCCCCTTGAGTTCATGTTCTTTATCAGAGCATTTGAGCATGGAATAGAGAATAAGATGCAGAACTACAAAGACAGGTTGTATTTGTTTACTGCAGTTCACCACAGGTCAACCTAGAGTGCTTGTACGTAGCTGTCAGCACATGCCTTCTGTCAGGGGCTACCTGGAGGCTAAGAGACTACATTACCAACATTTTGGTAATGAGTATACTGTTGCCACTGCTTATACTATAAAAACATTGAACTGGCCTACTATCAAGCCTGATGATAACAAGACCTTAACTGATTTAGCTGTTTTCCTCACTGGTTGTAACAACACTGTAGGCAGTGTACAGTTTGTTGTGGAGATGGACATTCCTTCTAATATGAGAGCAATCATCACAAAGCTCCCATTTCAAATGAGAGAAAAGTGTAGAGGTGTTGCATTTGAGCTTCAAGATTGAACTGGCATGAGAGCAAATTCTCTGACTTGGTTAGCTTTGTGGACAAGCAGGCAACAATTGCATCAAACCCACTTTTTGGCAATATTAAAAATAACAGATCAACAAAGGACAAAATAAATGTCCAAATAAACAAATCTGGTAGTTTTCAATTCAAATGGAAGAATAACACTTTTGCTGCAAGTGTGACTCCTGTTGCAGAACCCAAACCAAAAGAAAGGGAAAAATAGTCAGTAAAGCTCAGTATAGGTAAACTGGGCCTGTGCTGCAGTAAAGAGCATAGATTGGAATTCTGTAAATTTCTCCAATGCAAATCTCACAAGGAAAAGCTTGAGTTTTAAAGTCAAAGGGTTTGTCTTTTGGTTGCTTATCATCAGGTCACTTAAGCAAGAACTGCCAGCAGAGATTTAAACGTAAGGAATGTTGTCTGAAACATCCATTTTTTCACATAGATATGAATTCAACTTCTCCAGATCCTTCGGATGGTAAAATCTCTGCATTTGATGAGAATTCCAGCATCATAGATAGTGAAACATGTGGCTGTACTGGAGCAATTCAAAATGTGTGCGCTCTAGCCATTGTACCAGTAAGACTGAAGTCTAAAAAAGGCAGTCAGCAAGTTAAGATTATGTACATCTTACCCCAAACTCTGGGGCAGGAAAAGTTTAACACACACTTTGTCACTGGTCTAGAAATCAATGGACTGAATGAAGACAATTTTCTGGAACTCACTCTGGTGTTCTCTCAAAAGAAGATTCCTGTTAAAATGGAAAACATTCCCCAACAATAGGATATTGAAAGATTGGAATATCTTCAAGAAGTACATCTCTCTAAGACTGATATGAGTATTGGGTTATTAATTGGAACAAACGTACCCAAGGCCCTTGAGCCATGGAAGATCATACATAGTAGAGGAGACAGGCCTTATACTGTTAAAGCCATCTTAGGCTGGATCATGAATGTCCCTTTGCAAAGAGAGAGTGTTCAAGGTAATGGAGACAAAGAATGGTCACAGGTCACTGCAAATAGAATATCTGTAGTAAACTTAGAGAATCTCATTCAGCAGCATTTTGATTATGACTTCCCTAAATGTCAAGTTGAGAAATTGGAAATATCTGTTGAAAATACACTGTTCATGGACATTGTGTCACAATCCATTAAACTTGTTGACGGTCATTATTGCATTGACCTTCCACTGAAAAAAGGTAAACTTTCCAAGCTGTACAGCGTGCTCAGTTTCTGAATACAAAATTCAGGAAAAATGCAGAGTTTCAGCAGGAGTATTGTAATTTTTTAGAGGACATGTTACAAAAGGCCATGCTGAAAAGGTTCCTGCAGGTGAAATAGAAGGAAGCCCAGGAGCAATTTGGAACATACCGCACCACGGGGTGTAGCATCTGCAAAAGCAAAAGCTTAGAGTTGTTTCTGACTGTGCATCAGAATGTATCGCTCAAAATACAGCTGTTATGTAGACCTGACTTGTAGTTCTCTCACTGGCGTACTGACAAGATTTAGACACGAGCCAGTCACTCTTGCAGCAAACGTACAGGGTATGTTCCACCTGGTGAGAGCTTCAGCTATAGATTTAGAATTATTAAGATTCCTGTGGTGGCCAAAGAGGGACACTTCAGTGTAAATGGAGGAATACAGGATGAACGTTCACTTATTTGGTGCCACATCATCTCAGACTTGTGCAATTTATGTGCTTCAAAGGTGTGCAGATAACTACTACACACAAATCGGTCCAGAGGTGACTATAACAGTCAAGAGAAACTTTTATGTTGACGACTGTCTAACGTCTGTGGCTACTGAACAACAAGCTATCAATTTGATGCATGATCTAAAAGCTGTTTGTACATCAAGAGGATTTAACTAGGTGTGTTGAAACAGATACATTGAGGTTCAAAGTAACTCTACAGGAAAAATCTTTGATGAGATAGGGCATTTTGTCTATGGTTAGTTCTATTTTTGATCCCCTTGAAATGCTGTCTCCAGTCATTCTTCCTGTAAAACTAATTTTGCAGGAGCTTTGTAGAATGAAGCATGGATGGATGATAGCAGTCCAGAGTTTCTCTGCTGTGGAATCTGTGGTTAATGGAATTGCATCAGTTAAATGACTCTCAAGTAAACAGATACATGTAATATCTGATTTTGGTTAAGTTACCTTATTGCAGATTCATCATTTTGCAGATGCTATTGAGCAAGGCTATGGCACAGTTTCATATTTGCTCATGGAAATCAGAAAGGTAGTAAACACTGCACTTTTTTATTAGGCAAAGCAAGGGTTGCTCCATTGAAATTAGTAACAATGCCATGACTCGAGCTCACTGTTGCCACAATGGCTGTTAAAATGGACAATATGCTAAGGTCTGAGCTATACTTGGAGCTGCAAGAGTCAGTCTTCTGGACAGCTAGTCCTTTGGTACTAAAGTATAAACAGAGACTACAAGGTTCTGCACATTTGCAGGATCACTATAATTCGAAAACATTTGTAATTATCGCAGTAGAGGTATGTGAATAACACATTGAACATAGCTGATATTGTTTCTAAGGGGCTTAGCATAAATGGCTTTCTCAAAGAAAAGTCATGGATCACGGGACCGTCATTCAGTGAAATGAACTAAGTCAAAAGCAGAGTGGCAAGAAATGCCAAGCCATACACTCTACTCACCTGTCAATGATCTCGAGGTCAAAGACGTTTCAGTTAATTTACTGTCTACAGATAATTATGACTGTACTACCCAGCTTATTCTTCATTATTCAGATTAGTACCGAATGAGAAAAGACATTGCATGGTTTCTTAAAGTTAAAGGCATGCTTAAGATGTTGGCAGAAAAAAATAAAGAACTGTCAAACTGCCTCATGCAAAATTACAAAGATGCCTCAGCAATAGACAATGAGCTTGACAAGGGTATGAAGCTTTATTGCCAGGTATCACACTCTAAGTGATATTAAAGAAGCATAGAAAGAGGTTGTTCATTACAGCCTAACAATTACAACCTAACAATTACAGCCTAACAATTGTGAACAATCAGATGAAATCAAAACTCTTCAGCAGGTTAACGTAGTGCATGCAATAGCTTCTCTCTATAGGTTGACACCAGTTTTGCAGGACAACATTCTAAGGGTGGGTGGCAGACTAAGCAAATCAGCCATGCAAGAGGAAATCAAACACCCTGCAATTTTAGCAAAAGACAATAACATTTCACGCCTGATATTAAGACCCATTCACGAGAAATTGGGTCATAGTGGATGTATCCACATGTTGTCGGCAAAATTTTATGATGCCAAAAGTGCAAACTGCGATAAGAAAAGTCTTGTCTCAGTGCAAAGTGTGCAAACGTCAACAAGGCACAACCAGAAAGCAAATAATGGCTTACCTCCTACACGACAGGATTTTAGTAAATTAACCTCCTTTCACAAACGTGGGTGTTGACTATTTTGGCCCATTTGAAATAAAGAGAGGAAGGACTTTGATTAAAATATATAGAGTGATTTTAACTTAATTAAGTCTTACATTAAGAGCAGGGTTCTAAATTAACTTTTTTGATCACCAGCCAATTTGGCTGGTGACTTTCTAAAGTTACCAGCCAATCAGAACTACCACTAGCCAAAATGAAGCAACTGTTAGCGCCTACACAGTTTAACATTTAAAGTACATTTTAGTGAGTTTTTTTTTCTTCTTTTTGAAACCATCAAACATAAAGTTTCATCTGTGTCTATGGAAGCACTCTGAATGGTATTAAATACACTGTTTCTGAAACATGTCAATAGTAACGTTAATTCACTTACTCACACATCCATGCGAAGTCGGTGAAAGGCCTGCCTTTTTTTCCGATGGCGTGGGCATTTCGAAAAAGTAGCTGCATCTTCTCCAACTCAGACGTCTTCATTAAATTAAGGCTTCTCCCAGCAAGGCTCTCTTCAATACGACCTGTCTTGGCCGTTTTAATCCTCAGGCTCTCCTGATGACTTCGAGCACTCTCATGGTCCTTTACTGCCTCGACTTTAAAATTATTCGTTCCTACAACAAAATTGTTTGTTTTGTTTTTTTCTTTGGCGTACATGCGGCAATCCTGACAGAACATGACAACATTTTTGTGATCAAACACAAGCCATTCACGACCCGTCTACCATTTGGAATTAAATTTTCTTTTCTTTGTTTCTCTCCCGATTTCATCATCCCTTTCCTCCTTCCTCTTCTCGCCCCCAGAAGTCTGTCCCAACCACCGCCGCATTTAGTTTAGCTAATCTTTTAATCTTTAACTCCTTCCTCATTCAATCTATGCTCCCTGCTTTGGCTCCATTCGTTTCCATGGTTTCTCGTGCTGGTTTCACCGCAAACTGCGCGCAGCCAATGAGCGTATGAAATGTCATCACGCAGTATTACAGCACAGTGTTCTTGGTAAATGTAGGAAGTACTGTCAGGGAATAGCCGAGCCGAGAACAGAGCCGTGTGTATCATGATGCATGTAATGACCTTGCATCACCGGCCAAACTGGCTAGTAAGTTTTTAGTAACACCCGCCAAAATGAATTTCAACCCGCATTTGGCGGGTTGGCGGGTGTTAATTTAGAACCCTGATTAAGAGCGGTTCACATTGAGATTGCCAACTCATTAGATGCAGACTCATGTATTCACGCTCTTCACAGATTTATCGCTAGGAGAGGTCAGGTTCAGATTATTCAGTCTGATAATGGAACCAATTTCATAGGAGCAGAGAGAGAGTTGCGAGAAGACTTACGAGGCTTAAAAAATTATAGAATTCATCAGAACTCGCTGCTTGCAAAAGGCATTCAGAGGGTCTTTAACCCCCCTCCCCCCCACCTTTAACCAATTGAAATTAACTGGGCTTCACACAAGACACCAAAACATGTGGTGATTTTTGATCACACTGTCACAGGGTGGGGCATAGGTAGGACCCAAAAACAAAGTAATTTATTAATATAAAAAAACAAAGGCAAGGCCAAAATAAAAACTCCCATGAGGGGTAACAAAAAAATAAACTACCATGAAGGATTCAAAGTGGAATCTGGGCTGGGAACAGGGGCACATAACTGACTGGACAAGGCAGGGAAGAACAGTATCGAAGCAGACAGGACCGACAGGTTGCATGAAACATGTGGTGTATGTGTGTGTGTGATTATTAATATCAGATGGCCCCTCCCTCATTCTCGGAACACCAGCTAAGGAGTTTCACCTTAACAGTAAAAGAATTATCCAAATGCACCAATCAATAAATTAGACATATTTATATTGGTGGGAGCTGGTCATCTGCTTAACCTGACGGATTCACGAGTTTTGGCCTAACCCTTTAGAGCTCTTCTGTTTCATCAACACAAGGAGCACACAGTTGAAATAACATGATTTGTATTTCCAAAAATCTAAACAAGAATAACGAACAAAACCTACAAAATGGTACTGATATGCTAAAAGATCAAATAAATGAATAGGTCAATAAAGTGAATAGGATGGAAAGGTGTAAGTGGTTGAATTGGATGTAGTAATGTCAAAGTATGACTATTATCTTATGAAAGATAAATTGCTGTTTCTCTGTTTATTAATAAGGTAAAAACCTTATTCCTAATTAAACAAATAACTCAAAGATTATTTGCAAAATATTTGATACACAGGTTATGTAATCTAAAGAACATTAGAAAATCATAAACTGATAGTATACACTAATGCCAATGTCTATGGAAAGAGGTTTAGTAATGATATTTACGTTCTCCTTGATCGATTGATGAGTTCAGTGATAGCGATGTCTTCCACTGGGGCTCAGAGCCAGGTTAACAGCCTTAGACTGAGGAATGCTGATCTCCTGGAAGTGCCAAGAGGGTTCTTACAATCTAGAACACACAGATATACTGCCCTTATGTCAGTGCATGATTCATCATCTGGAACATGCAGATGAACGAAACGTGAAGAGAGGGTTTGCTTGCCAGAGCTTAACCTTGTAGTTATCTCCCTGGTATAGCGATTCTGAACTTGGTGTTGCAATAGTCTCTTGTAATAAGACTTGGTACTTGGTCAATCTTCTTCTGTCTCTTGGATAGAGACTAAGAACATTGGATGATCTGTTCCCTATCTGTCACTCACTCGACGTTTTGTCGATGTAGTGACACTAGGGGTCACTCTTGAGAGACCGGAGTCACCCCTGATCTTTGATAAAAGGCCAATGGGAATAGGCTAGTGGTATTTGCATGGCCCTCCCCCAGACATACTTATATAAAAGAAGGGGACGTGCATACAGCTCATTAGATTTTCTCTTCGGAGTCGAACAGTCGATGGTTCAAGCTGACTATAGCGATTTCCATCTCTTACCTCTGCTGGATCCTTACAGCGGATTACAGCGGCTTTCTCCCCTCTCTGCAGAGATCTCCCCTGGGCGCTTCAGCAGATCTAAAAGAGTATATTCTGAAAGAGCATTTTCCCTCACAAAAGAGAATTTATTCCTAAAAGAGCAGCACACATTGGAACGTCTTTTTCAAGACGCTTCTTTTTAAAGGTGTGTTAAGAATTCGGTTTCACCAAACAGGAAGGAGGACACGGGAACGGGGATAAACTCTAAGGTAAGGCTTTTTAATGAACATAAACTCTTTCATATAGATAACACAAACGTTGTCTCTCTCTGCTGCCAACACTAGACTGGCATTTCTCTCTGACTTGAACTGGAGGCACTGAAGCTCTTTTATGCCGCTCTCCCCATACTCACTGAAATTAGAGACAGGTGTTAGACATAATAGGTTAGGCATTCGACCTCTTATTCGATGCCCGTGAAGGTTATGAGCTCTCGAGTGCAGCATTGGAGAGCAGGCCTTTCCTGCCTAATGCGGAAACCTCCGCTAGGCTTCCCCCCTCAGATGTAGTTGCCCAGTCACAGGTGGATATCGAAATGACAGACATGCTTTCCCCGTGCCTGTTCACAGCCATTCCCCGCCCCAGTGCCTTTCTTCCCAGAAGTGCACAAGGAGCCGACGAGTTCATGGGAGGCACCTTTCTCTGCCTGATCCCGATCTCTCGGCTCCCCCGCTCTCATTACCCTCGATGGCAGAGTGGGCAGGGGTTACTTGGCGATGCCCCCAGTGGATAAGGCGCTTGCGGTGCACCTGTGCCCGTGTAGCGCCGCCACCTGGCTCGGGCACCCGAAGCTCCCATCCAAGACCTGTAGGTTCACGTCTTCCATCCCATCGCAATGGCTGACTCGGACTGTCCGACTCAGCTATGCGATTCAGTTCACCAGGCACCCACCCAGGTTTGCCGGCACCTTGGAAATCATGGAAATCATCACCCTTCTATGGAAGCACATGATAGAGCTTGTCCCTCCAGCCAAAATGAATAGTGGTTTTACAGCCCCTACTTCATTGTACTGAAAAAAGGTAGTGGATTGCAGCCAATCTTGGACTTGCGAGTTCTCAACCGGGCCTTACACAGACTCCCATTCAAGATGCTGACCTTAGGATGCATTCTAATGAGCGTCCGGCATGAAGATTGGTTCGTGGCAGTAGACCTGAAGGACACGTACTTCCACGTCTCAAATCTACCTTGACACAGACCCTTCCTGCACTTTGCATTCGAGGGACATGCGTACCAATACAAAGTCCTCCCTTTCGGCCTGTCCTTGTCCACTCGAGTCTTCACGAATGTTGCAGAGGTTTCCCTTGCCCCTAAAAGGGAAGTGGGCATCCGCATTATCAACTACCTCAACAACTGGCTAATCCTAGCTCACTCTCGAGATGTGTTGTGATGCACCTCAGCTGGCTAGGGCTTCAGGTCAACAGGGAAAAGAGCAAGCTCCTCCCAGTTCAGAGCATCCCTTTTCTCAGTTTGGAGTTCGATGATGGCGCATCTCATGAATGAGCGTACCCAGTCGGTACTGGCCTGTCTGAAGGCATTCAGACAGATGACCGCGGTTCCTCTGAAACTATTTCAGAAGCTCATGGGGCATATGCATCCTCGGCGGTGCTCACACCGCTCAGGTTGATGCATATGAGAATGCTTCAGCACTGGCTATAGACTCGAGTCCTGAGATGGGCATGGTGCCATGACACACATTGCGTGGCCCTCACGCCAATCTGTCGTCGCCTCTTCAGCCCTTGGAACGACCTTACATTTCTATGGACAGGGGTTCCCCTAGAGCAGGTCTCCAGGTGCTGGTTACTAGAGTCAGTAGAACCTCAAAATGCTGCGAAACACTCACATCCCAGGCGACCTTGGCGGACGCGTTGTCGCGACAGGTCAGCCACAAGGGAGAGTGGAGACTCCACCCTCAGGTGGTTCAGCTAATTTGGAGTCGATACGGGCAGGAGTAGGGCCCCCTCTACGAGGTGCCTGTATACTTTGAAGTGGCATCTGTTAGCTAAGTGGTGTTCTTTCAGATACCAAGACCCCCAGAGTTTCGCAGTCAGCTCAGTGCTTTCCTTTCTGCAGGAGAGGTTGGAGAGACGGCTGTCCCCCTCCACCTTGAAGGTGTATGTGGCACCCATAGCTTCACACCACGACACAGCGGACGGCAAGTCCTTTGGAAAGCACAACCTGATTATCAGGTTCCTAAGAGGTGCTAGGAGGTTGAATCCCTCCAGACCTTGCCTCGTTCCCTCATGGGACCTCTCCGTAGTCCTGCAAGGCCTGCGTGGGGCTCCCTTCAAGACCTTAGAGTCAGAAGAGCTTAAGGCACACACCTTGAAGATTGCCCTCCTGACGGTGCTCACCTCCATCAAGAGGGTTGGGGACCTGCAAGCATTCTCTGTCAGTGAAACATGCTTGGTATTACTGCCGGGCTATTCTCACGTAATCCTGTGCCACCACAACCCCTTTTAGGGACCAGGTGGTGAACCTGCAAGTGCTGCTGCAGGAGGAGACAGACCCAGCCTTAGCATTGTTGCACGCTTTACGCATCTATTTGGATCGCACTTAGAGATTTAGGATCTCTGAGCAGCACTTTGTCTGCTTTGATGGACAGTGGAAAGGAAGCGCTGTCTTCAAACAGAGGATCACCCACTGGATCATCGATGCTATAACTGCTGCTTACCAGGCCCAGCACATGCCTCCCCCTGCAGGGCTACAAGCCCATTCCACCAGGAGTGTGGGGTCCTCCTGGGCTTTGACCAGTGGTGCCTCTCTAGCTGACATTTGCAGAGCAGCAGGCTGGGCTACACCCAACACCTTTGAAAGATTCTACCATTTCCGGGTTGAGCCGGTCTCGTCCCGTGTCTTAGCAGGAACAAACGGGTAAGTCCGTGTCGACCAGCCGGGTATACCACTTATATACCACTGCCTAGCACCTTTCACCTCCCTTGAGCTGAAGATGTGCGTTATTGATTCCCAGCAGTGTTCTCAAATGTGTTCCCTGGTTGATTTCCTCCTAGCCCTATGGCAGATGAGTTTGCGGAGAAACTTACTGCCAGCCCAGTATTGGGCTAACTACGCCCCATACTGGGACAGGTGCTCCGCATGCGCTGGTTCCCCATAGGCAACCCCTTGTTGCGATGTATATTCCACTGAAAAATGTTTCCGGTTGGCAAATTGCGTCTTCCTTGGGCAGAGACCCCTCTGCCCCAATCTCTATGCTTGTAGAGCTTCCTCCCCCATTGGGTAGGACCAACCATGGGACTTCACCACATTACATAATTCTCTCTTTTTCTGGGGAGAAAAAGAAAAAAAGATGGAAAAGAGGCACGACAAGGAAAAGCCTGTTCCTATCCTTTTGGGTACTGGACTCATCCCCAAATGGCTGTTCGACACTCACACTTGCATCAGGGGAGGTTACGGGCTGGCCTGTTGCGCTGGCTATGCGGCACACAGCAGTCTGCACATCTCGCATCGCCGATTCACGTAACCCAGTTCAGCCAGTTGTGGTGTTTTTGTAGGGGACCACTAGTGTCACTACATCGACACATCGTCGAGTGGGTGACAGATAGGGAACGTCCTGGTTACTTTCGTAACCTCTGTTTTCTGATGGAGGGAACGAGACATTGTGTCCCTCCTGCCACAATGCTGAACTACCCTCTGAAATGTCCGGGACCTTATTCTCGGCTCCTTAGCGCAAAACATAATGAGCGGTATGCACGTCCCCTCCTTTTATACCCGTATGTCTGGGGGAGGGGCATGCAAATACCACTCGCCAATTCCCATTGGCCTTTTATCAAAGATCAGAGGTGTCTCCGGGCTCTCAAAAGTGACCCCTAGTCAAATCAAAATCAAATCAAATCACACAAGTGCAACAGTAGGTGAATGTCTTGTGTGCAGTTCCGAGCAACATAGCAGTCATGACAGTGACAAGCCAATTACAATAAACAACATATTTACACAACACAATTTACATATCAAATGTACACATACACAATAATAATATACAATATACAGTAAACAATACACACAATATAGAATACACATACAATAAAAATAAAAAATAAGAGTATATAAAAAATATATATATACAGTAGAAGTATTGTGGAGAATATAATTATGACAGACCAGTGTGAGATATAAGATTAATAAAGTGCAGTGCTGATGTATATTGATCATGAGAGATCAAGTGTTCAAAAGTCTGATTGCTTAGGGGAAGAAACTGTTATGTAGTCGGCTGGTGCAGGTCCTGATAGTAGCAGTGAGAGCAGCCCGTGACTCGGGTGGCTGGAGTCTCTGATGATCCTCCGAGCTTTTTTCACACACCGCCTGTTATATATGTCCTGGAGGAAGGGAAGCTCACTTCTGAGGATGTGTCTTGCAGTTCACACCACCCTTTGTAGGGCTTTGCGGTTGTGGGTGGTGTTATTGCCATACCAGGAGGTGATGCAGTCAGTTAGGATGTTCTCTACAGTGCTGGTGTAGAGGCACTGGTGAGCCTCAATGTGGACGGACCACGTGAGGTCCTCAGTAATGTGGACACCGAGGAACTCTCTCCACCGGTGCTCCATTAATGGTGATGGGGCTGTGTACTCTGTCTTTCTTCCTGAAGTCCACTACAAGCTCCTTGGTTTTACTGACGTCGAGGGAGAGGTTGTGCTCCGGACACCAGCATGGCAGAGTGTGCACCTCCTCTCTGTAGGCTATTTCATCATTGTCAGTGATCAGACCTATCACCGTCGTATTGTCAGCAAACTTAATGATTGCATTGGAGCTATGCGTTGCCACACAGTCATACGTGTACAGGGAATACACGAGTGGGCTGGGAACACAGCCCTGTGGGGCTCCAGTGTTGAGGGTCAGTGATGAGGAGATGTTGCTGCCCATACTAACCACCTGACGTCTGCCTGACAGGAAGTCCAGGATCCAGCAGCACAGCTAGCTGTTTAAGCCAAGAGCCTGGAGTTTCACATCAAGCTTGTGTCGATTTTGTGTCACAACATCGACACAACGTATCATTCCCTCCATCAGGGAACGGAGGTTACGAAAATAACTAGGCTGTTATCTTCTCTCTAATGGAGTGAGACTAAGCACGTTGGTTTGTATTCTGTTACATATCCTACCACTCAGGCCAGGGATTCAGAATGTTCATTATTATTCTATTATTGCCACACTTGTAGATTGAGACCAGAACGGAGAAGTGTTAATATTCTGTTATTGCTCCTAAACTCGAACAGCCGGGAACTCAGATCGAAGGTGTGGTTGTTAGGATGCTTTATACCTTCCTGTTGAGATATCAGTTTGGCGCCTTCCTGTTTCAGGGTTATGATTGGCTGCCGACATTGGAGGTGGGCCACACAGTGAGTACCCTCCCTTCTCTGTGTGGAACATTTGCATTTTTAAAGTACATAGAACAATGTCTTTAAAGACTCATCTATGCATTGTTTCTTTTGCAAACCTCTTCAAAAATACTATTTTATTCATTTTACTGAAGATATAGAGACCAAACATTATATTGAACGATTAAATATTATGCATGCATTAATTTATACCACCATAGTTCAGTGTGTGTGAACTATTGTGCTAATTGAACAACTGGAATTTATATAAACAGGTCTGTGAACAAACATGGAGTGGATGTGTTGCAGTTGGTTTCCACATTAGGAATAAAAGTGTGTGTGTAAAGATTTGTCTTTGTGGCTTCTTTATTTCAGCTCTTGCCACATGGTATGTTAATGCTGCTTCGAGAGGTCATGAAGAAATGTGTGGTCTTTCTCACCTCTGGCCTTAGGATGGGGGGTTTGAGAGGTTGCAATGACACCACTCATTGACCAATGAAAAATATTTTCCAATGTGTTGGCAGGTCTTTCCTACCTTGTGAGGTATGTCTGGCATTTGTTGATGGCTGTGGTTGTCATTTGTTTGTGTTGGTCCTGCCACGATTCAATCAAAATTGAACAAATTTTCTTTGCCTTGAAAATTAGAGAGGAACTCTGCCATAAACTGGCTCATGGAATGTCATCTGGTCCGATTGTTCACCTTACAGTAATGATTCTTAAGACATATGTGTTTGTAATTTTTTTATGGAACACAAAAACAATTAGGGGAGAAATTTTCAATGTGTCTATTTATTTGTGTTTATTTTATTATTACGTTTGTAATTTTTAATCAAAGCGACAGCATAACAAGTGTAATTTGTTTTAAACGTGTACTTTTTGGTCTTTTTCTTTCAAGCTTATGTTAGTAATTACATTTATGTCACTACCTGCTTGAACAAATCAGTATATTGAAGTTGTAATGGTTCTGGAGATTTAGTTTTTTTTTTTAAGTGATGAGGAGATGTAAGTTTTCTTACAGTTAAGGTATTATATTAAGTTTTTAATTTTATTTGTTGGTACTTCAGTACCTCAGGTTTTCAATGGCATGGTACTACAGAGCTTTTAATTGCTCTGTGCCTTTGTATGAAAAGTAAGGAGAAATTTGCAAGAACAAAAGAAAGAAGAAAAGTTCCCTTACTCATTCAGTATTTGGGAGTACAGGTTACAAGGAATTTTTTGATTTTCTTGTATATTCTTCTTTCTTTTTTGTGCTTAATACATTTAAATTTTAACTTTCGTTTTAAATACTTTGGCTTGTGCACTCTTTATGATCAGTAAGATATGTTTCAACATCAACCTAATATTGGCAAGGAAAGGATGCTTTGGACCTTGGCACTCCAATATATTCATCATTATATGATAACTTTATGGTAAATTTCTGTGTACTATTTTGATGCTCTTTTTGATTGTAAATATTTTTAACTGCTGTACAGTCATTCACGCTGTACATGCTGGCATTGAATTTCATAAAGACATTTTTTATCATTGTCCAATGATAAGATGCAATGTTGTTTCATTTGTTTTTGTGTAAAAATTCCATTTCATCCAGCTTTTTTGCTTTCTGTGTTGTAAAGCATCCCATTGAGAAATACAAATGATTCAGTTTATGAATGAGTTGTCCAAACCATTCAAACTGAACCGCAAACTGATTCAGACAATTTTGATAATTAATTTGACAATTAATTATAAAGAGCCTTCACAAAAGAGTGATTAATTCAGATTGTGAACTGTTCCTGTACCTGTACCTACAGACTGTTCGATAATTACTAATAGTTGCAGAGCCTTTTTTTGCAAAGCCATAGTCTTTACGCAAGATGTACACAAGGTAGAAAATAGCATAGAGGGTAACCCTGTCACATTCTGTTGACTTTTGTTCTGTGCTTTTATGTTGAAATTCCTGTTTAGTTCCTGTTTCCTGTTTGGTTTTTGTAGTCATTTGTAGTTCCGTTTTTTGATTGGTTTTCCCCTGATTGTCTCCCATGCCCTGATTGTTTCCCCAGGTGTTACTAGTTTTCCCTTGTGTATTTAAGCCCTTGTTTCCCTCCTGTCCATTTGTCTGTTATTTCATGTTTATCTTGTTTTTCACCTAGTTCTCCGTGGTTTTTGTTATCCCAAGTTTGCTTGTTTTTGGAATTAATAAAAAGCTGCACATAGATCCTCTCCCGTTGCCCGTCATTACAGAATAACAGACCACAAACATGGATCTAGCAGCAATCTTCCTTCAGCTGAGCCGAGCGAACCTGCCTTTAAAGGAATACTCACATCTGTTTAGCACCGTTACCCGATGCCCTGATTTTTCTGATGGGCATCTCAAGTCTATTTTCCAGCTCGGCCTCCTGGCCCATGGATGGATCGAGTTGCCAGAGACTGGTGATTACACGTGGGAGAGGTATGTGAATTTGGTTTTGGAGACGTTTGTTCCTGTGGGTACTTCCAACGAGCCCATGCCTGCCACGGCCAACGAGCCAACGCCCACGCCTGCCACGGCCATCGAGCTGGAAGCCTCGTCCGTCCCAGAGCCAGCATTGTCAGCCTCGTCCGTCCCAGAGCCAGCGCCTGTAGCCTCGATCGTCTGGAGGAGGAGGAGAAGAAGATAGTCCCCCAGGGCTCCGCCTCCCGAGCCTCCCAGTGCTCCGCCTCCCAGTGCTCCGCCTCCCAGTGCTCCGCCTCCCAGTGCTCCGCCTCCCGAGCTTCCCAGTGCTCCGCCTCCCGAGCTTCCCAGTGCTCCGCCTTCCAGTGCTCTGCCTCCCGAGCTTCCCAGAGCTCCGCCTCCCAAGCTTCCCAGAGCTCCGCTTCCCAGAGCTCCGCCTCCCGAGCTTCCCAGAGCTCCGCCTCCCTGTGCTCCGCCTCCCGAGCTTCCCAGTGCTCCGCCTCCCGAGCTTCCCAGTGCTCCGCCTCCCGAGCTTCCCAGTGCTCCGCCTTCCAGTGCTCCGCCTCCCGAGCTTCCCAGTGCTCCGCCTTCCAGTGCTCCGCCTCCCGAGCTTCCCAGTGCTCCGCCTCCCGAGCTTCCCAGAGCTCCGCTTCCCGAGACATCCAGTGCTCCGCCCCTCGGGCCATCCAGACCTCAGCCCCTCGGGCCATCCAGACCTCAGCCCCTCGGGCCATCCAGACCTCAGCCTCTGGGGCCATCCAGACCTCAGCCCCTCGGGCCATCCAGACCTCAGCCTCTGGGGCCATCCAGACCTCAGCCTCTCGAGCTTCCCGGGTCTCCGCCCCTCGAGCCTACATCGGCTCCGCCTCTCGGGCCCTCCAGATCTCAGCCTCTCGGGCCTCCCAGACCTCAGCCTCTTGAGCTTCCCAGGTCTCCGCCTCCAGGGCCTTCCTCTCCTCCGGAGCCTTCCATCCCTCATGAGCCTTCTACTCCGGAGCCTTCCTCGCCTCCAGTGCCCTCTGCGGCTCCACCCCTGGAGCCTACCATGGCTCCATCTCTGAAGTCGGCTCCGCCTCCTGAACCTCCCATGGCTCCGCCTCCTATGGCTCCGCCTCCTATGGCTCCGCCTCCTGGGCCATCCACATCACCAGAGCCCTCCAAGACTCTGCCTTCTACGGAACCGCCTCCCGAGCCTCCCACGTCACCAGAGCCTCCCATGTCACCAGAGCCTTCCACAATTCTGCCCCGGAAGTCCTCCACGGCTCCACCCTTGAAGTCCTCCACGGCTCCACCTCCCTCGGCTCCGCCCCTTGAGCCTTCCACGGCTCCGCCTTCTACGGCTCTGCCCCTGAAGTCCTCCACGGCTCCGCTTTCCTCAGCTCTGCCCCAGAAGTCCTCCACGGCTCCGCCTCCTATTGCTCTGCCTACCCTGGCTCCGCCTCCTGAGCCTCTCTCTGTTCTGTGGCCTCCTTCTGACTCTGCCCTGTGGCCTTCTCCCTGGCCTCCTGACCCTGTCCCTGTCCTTTGGCCTTCCCCTAGGCCTTCTGACCCTGTGTCTGTCCTGTGGCATTCTCCCAGGGCTTCTGATCCTGTTTCTGTCCTGTGGCCTCCTCCCTGGCCTCCTGACCCTGTCCCTGTCCTGTGGCCTCCTCCCGGGCCTCCTGACCCTGTCCCTGTCCTGTCTCCTTTTTCCGGGCCTCCTGACCTGTTCCCTGTCCTGTCTCCTTTTTCCGGGCCTCCTGACCTGTTCCCTGTCCTGTGGCCTCTTCCCGGGCCTCCTGACCTGTTTCCTGTCCTGTGGCCTTTTCCTTGGCCTCCTCCCAGGCCCCCTGACCCGTTCCCTGTCCTGTGTCCTCCGGACCCGGTCCCTGTCCTGTGGCCACCTCCCAGACCCCCTTACCCTCTCTCGTCCCTGTGGCCCTCTCCTGACCCAATCCCTGTCCTACGGCCACTTCCCAGACTCCCTGACCTTACCTTGTTCCTTTGCTCCCCTTGTGCCCCCTTGAACTGCCTATTTGCCCCTGGTGCCCCCCTGAACTATACCCGTTTTCCACTGTGCACCATGGACAATGTTTTTTGTTTATGTGGTTTTTTTTTTTTTTTTTTTGGAGCGTCTGGAATCCGCTCCTTAAAGGGGGGGGGGGGGGCTCTGTCACATTCTGTTGACTTTTGTTCTGTGCTTTTATGTTGAAATTCCTGTTTGGTTTTTGTAGTCCTTTGTAGTTCCGTTTTTTGATTGGTTTTCCCCTGATTGTCTCCCATGCCCTGATTGTTTCCCCAGGTGTTACTAGTTTTCCCTTGTGTATTTAAGCCCTTGTTTCCCTCCTGTCCATTTGTCTGTTATTTCATGTTTATCTTGTTTTTCACCTAGTTCTCCGTGGTTTTTGTTATCCCCAGTTTGCTTGTTTTTGGAATTAATAAAAAGCTGCACATAGCTCCTCGCCCGTTGTTACAAACCCCTATAGTTTACAAAAGGTCTAGTCTCCCAGTTAACTAGCTATCAAACTTCATGTCCACCATTACGTGTTTATCTGAGCAATGAAGCATATTGCAATGCAAAAGAGTATTCCAATGAAGATGAGTGTTGTAAAACCTTTGGATCACCCTTGCAATATTGTGTGTTTTAAAATCACAATATAAACACATAGTCTGTTAAATATTCAATTGTTTAATATTGTCTTTGGCTCTATGGTACACAATGTCAAGCCAAACATTAAAAGTGAATGCTGACAGACTATTTATTGACATATTTTTTTTAAGAGATGGCAAAGACAAAACAAAGGTTCAAACTGAGATCTCTTTAAACCTTAATTTAATAGACAAGCCAGACTTTTGGCATGCTTTACCAATTGTTTGAGAAGATTATGGTATTGTCAGGGTTTGTGTAGGGATGGGTGAGTGAGAGGATCAAAATGCAGCTCTTTTAATGATCAACAAGGAGATAACTCATCAAAGAAGGTAAACATAAACTCAACAGCAGTATTCTGGCTTACAACGATCTACATACATACAAGAACTAACCAGTGAACAAGAGGGCGTATATACACACAAGGGCTAACAAGACCAAGAGGAACATCTTTGATACAATTAGGGAAAAGGACAGGAAGACAGACAAAACAGAGGAAAAACGTCAAACTAAGAGTCTCTTAAAAAACATAGAAATGACGTGACAGGTATTTACATTTTGATCTTTATTCAAGAATAAATATTTGATCTGCTATTTAAAAAATTGCTAATAATGTCACACAGTATGTAACCATTGCTTTATTTTAGTATGAGTAAATTAGAAATAAATAAATAAGCATATAATTAAGCGAAACAAAGGGTTGTTTTAAGATCAACTGAATTGTGCATGGCAGAAAGATAAAAACTGGGATCAGTCTGCAATCAAAGACTGCCTGGAAACGGGTAACAGCAACACAGATGGAGATAACACTCCAGCCGATACTCTCAGATGCAGTGTTTCTAACAAGGGCAGCAAAAAACTTAAATAAATATTTCCATGTCTGCAGTATGTCACATGTCTGTATTCTAGTTTACTGTATAACTAACCATACATATCAGTTATGTGGTGGTATAAATGAAATATATATATAGTAAAATACTGAGCCATTTGATATTTTCAGACTGTTGTCCTTCAGGTTCACTGTTTGGACTGTGCCATTTATCAAGCAATTACTACAATCCATTGTGGTGTGGTATGCCTGTGAACAGGGCGGAGGGCGGGGATGGGTCATGATTCCACACACCCGGCCCGTAATCAGGCTAATCAAGCCTCAGAGAGGGATCAAGGATGACTGGAAGGTGGAGAGAGAGATTTACAAACAGTTGTCCAACACCTTTGTGTGTTTATCTTTTTTAATACATTTTTTATTAAAATATTATTTATATTCTCAAGCCGGTTCTCGCCTCCTCCTTTCCATTAATCCCTTTACACTGGTGCCGAAATCTGGGAAGGAGGAGGGATGCGCCATTGTAGAGTCCTTGCCACTATCATCCACCCAAACGGAGCAGCTGCATCATCCGCCGCAGGAGACTGGCCGCCGACCGCAAGGGGAGGAGGGGCTCCCAACCAACTGCATGGAGTGGTTACAGCTGCCAGGGGGAGACACCTTCCATCCACCAAAACCGTGGCGGGGTGTTCCGTCCACCAGGGGCCAGAGGTGTGCCTCTGATCCGTCTGGGAAGGCCCGGCTGTCATCCATTAGAGGGTGGAAGAGTGGCCGAGGACCAAGCTACGGCGTGTCGGAGAACCAGTGAGTAATTTTTTTTTTCTCTCCTCTCTCTCTTCCACTGCAACTGTGTTGGCCTTTCCCTCTCTTTTTAAAATGTTTTGATTAATTTGGCACGATCGCCGTTATGGCGTGTAGGTGCCACACTTTTTTTTTTGTCCCCTCCCTCATCCAGGTAGATGGGGATGACCTGCTGGCAGATGTGCGGAAGGCATGCCCATCCCAAGGAAAATAAAAATAAATAAATAAATAAATAAATTGATCAATTGTCACACATTATACATACATTTCTGCATATATACAGTGAAATTATTTATTTTTCACATATCCCATGATTCGGCGCCCCTGGAGCAGATAGGATCAAGGGCCTTGCTCAAGGGTCACACAGTGGTGTCTTGACGGTGCTGGGGCTTGAACTGCCGACCTTCTGGTCAGTAACCCAGAGCCTTAACCGCTGAGCCACCACTGCCCTGCTGAGCCACCACTGCCCTAAAGAGGGGGGATGTACGTCATGCCGGGGTCTCCCCAGCTTGAGAGAACGAGGGAGGAATGTGACAGGGTGGAGGGCGGGTCATGATTCCGCACACCCGGCCCCTAATCAGGCTAATCAAGCCTCAGAGAGGGATAAAGGCTGACTGGAAGCTGCAGTGCTAGAGAGGGAGAGATTTCCGGAAAGCTGTCTGACACCTTTGTGTGTTAGTCTTTTTGTTTAAGTTTTTATTAAAATAGTATTTATATTCTCAAGCTGTTGTGCATGAAAAATCCCAGGAGATCAGCAATTACAGAAATACTCAGACCAGCCCATCTGGCCAACTATCATGTCATGGTCCAAATCACTGAGATCACATTTTTCCCCATTCTGATGGCTGATGTGAACACTAACTGAAGCTCATGACCCATGTACCTATATATATATATATATATATATATATATATATATATATATATATATATATATATCCCCAAAAATTGGCTTGTTAAAATAATTAATGTGTTTTCTTTCTTTAATTGTATTGCTTTCCATTAAGCAATCTTATTCAATATTAGTAAGATATCATATCATCTTAAACAAAGAGGGAAGATGCAGAGGTGGGTAGAGTAGCCAAAAACTGTACTCAAGTAAAAGTACAATTACTTGAAAAAATATTTACTCAAGTAGAAGTAAACGTACTAACATGAATAATTACTTGAGTAAGAGTAAGAATAAGAAAGTATCCAATTAAAAGAGTACTCAAGTAGTTAGTAACTCGTTACTTTCACAAATGACATAATGGACGTTAACATCCATATATTCCATTACCTACTACACATTTAACATGTATTACAGAATTATTATTATTATTATTATTAATGGAAATTCTGTCATCATTCACCATCATGTTGTTCCAAATGCATATGACTTTCTTTCTTCCATGCAACACAATAAGGAGATATTAGACAGAATTTACTTTCACTATTTACATTCAGTGAATGTTTTTTTGAAAGTGAATGGTGACCGAGACTGTAAGTCCCTAACATTCTGTCAAACATATTTTGTGTTCCACATAGTACAAAGGGTGACACGAGTTTGGAACAACAGGAGGGTAGGGAAATGATGACAGAATATTAAATTACTATTTAATTTAAAGGTATAGTTCACCCAAAAATGAAAAATCTCATAAATTACTCACCCTCATGCCATCCCAGACTTCCTTTCTTCTGCAGAACACAAATTAAGGTTTAAGAACACAAAAAGGCAGCATAAAAGTAATCCATAAGACTCTCATAAGACCATAAGTAGTTAAATCTGTAACTTCAGGAGTGAAATAATAGGTGTGGTTGATCAATAGCTACAGATCAATATTTTTTGCTAGACATTCTTCTGTGAATCACCAAAAACACAAGAAGAAGAATGTGAACGTGATCTGTTTCTCTGTTTCTCATCCATACCTATCACCTCGCTTCTGAATATGCTGACTTTGTTTAGCTGTAAAATGTTGCCACCCATTCACTTGCGTTGTATGGACTTTCAGAGCTGAGAAATTCTTCTAAAAATCTTTATTTGAGCTCAGCAGATGAAAGAAAGTCATACACATCTGGGGTGGCATGAGGGTGAGTAAATAATGAGAATATTAAAATTTTGGGGTGAACTATCCCTTTAAGGGCTCTTCTCAGATCTGGATAAATTTGTCAATAAGAAGAGGTTTGGAAACACTTCTAGTAATTATTACGGTGAAAATGTTAAAATGTCCCATAAGGACATTATATATAATGCTGAAATATAAACAAAGCACGATCATTCTTTATTAATGCCTATTTTAGCTGTTTCATAGCTTTTAAAGTCCTGCGTGGATTCTTATTTCAGTGTTGAAATAATTTAGATCATTAGTTCTGCACAGCAATACTGCCGCTCTCTAAATGCAGAGTACACAGCCTAGTGTGTAGGGCACCAACCCTGGTCGTGGAACACTCGCTGTGTCTGAAACCATCCCCTGTCCACTATATAATGCACTATTTCGAATGTCCGCCTTATTGTAGGAGTATCTGAATTCTGAGTGAGCCACTCGTTCCCTACTTTTGTTCACTCATTCTTACACACAATGCATTCTAATTTCGAGTGTACATTTGATGTACACTCGACAATGGTTAATTGCCCACAATCCACCATGGGGAAGATGTACCAGCTGGGAGTTTACTGCTTCCTTCACTCCTGCAATGTTTTATATCATGCTAAATGTATTAAATAGATTTTTGACAAATAATTTCTTGATTAAAATGACATAATATCATAAAGAGAGGCAAAACGTGTTTACTCTTTGTATTAATATACAGTATATATAAAAACTTACAAAAAGAATGAAGATGTATTGTATTCATATATTATTTAATAAGAATAACAAGTAAGGCCCAAGTATTTTAAAAGTTAATATGTGACAAATGTAAACATAATATCTTCGACAGCCCCAGAGCTCCGACACTTTGTGTATACGTCAGCATCCCAATTCCCTCACTTAATTTGTTCACTCACTGCTGAGATATAGTGCACTAACTGTCATTCACTATATAGAAATTAGTGGAAGAGTGAATGAGTAAACCATTTCGGAGCCCTCTCTTCACCATATGATCGCATGGAGTGGTGGTGGCGTAGTGGGCTAAAGCACACAAAAATGGTAAGCAGAAGGTTGCTGGATCGATTCCCACAGCCACCTTCATTGTGTCCTTGAGCAAGGCACTTAACTCCAGGTTGCTCACACGCGTGCCTTACGCCCCATGATGCGCATGCAGAAATGCTGTCTGTTCACACTCCAGTTGTCAATCACGTGAACGGCAGAGCAAAAGGCATTTACGCTTAATTTGGATGTTTACATGGATTTATACACTTAATCCACCCAAAGTAGCTGCAGAGTTTCCAGTAATGATACACACCCGGTCCCGTATCAGGCTAATCAAGCCTCCGAGAGGGATAAAGGCCGATGGCAGATGGTGGTGCAATGAGAGAGAGATCATTTACAGACATGTCCGTCGTCAAGTGTGTGTTTGTCCTTTGTTTTAAGTTTACTATTAAAATATTATTTATATCGTCCAGCCAGTTCTCGCCTCCTCCTTGCCCGTTTAAACAAGTTACATACTGCTTATGACAAAGCGCACTGATATATTGCTGCACTGATTTAAAAATGTACACTTAAAAACTGATGTCATAAGAGCCCAGTTACATTATCACCCTGAAAATGACATTCACGTTACACAGAAAAGCCCGTGTTAGAGTTAAGACTAACCTCAGCGTGCTGCCTTAAATTGAAGCTGAGATTTCAATCTTGAAATATCAGCTTGTCTTGGTGGCAAAAAAAAGCGTGACAAAGCTATTCTTTTTTTCAATGCGCGAAGTAAAGAAATTGTTTCACTTTGAAGAGTTTGATGCTGCAGCAGTGATGACTTGAGTGACAGTCTGTGTCAGCAGAGCACAGCTGTGAACTTCCGCTCTCATAAAAGTCCCATTCAATAATCTCTCAATAAATTACACATTAACTAAAATTAAACCCAGTAATGTAACGACAGGAACAACGCCCATTGTAAAGTAGCAAAAGTAAAAAATGTCATTTGAAATTTACTTGAGTGTGATTAAAAAGTATCCACTTTTAAACATACTCTAAAAGTTTTTTTTTTTTTAAGTTACTCAAGTAAATGTAATGGATGTTACTACCCACCTCTGGGAAGATGGGAGTAAACGATAAAACAAACACATTAATAAAGAACATCTAGTAATCTCTTCGTTAATATGGTAACATGAAGTTGTTTGTGAATTATAGAACAATATAATATAATGAAATCAATTAGACATATTGGAGGGTTACCACAATTTAAGAGACAATATTATTGGATTTCCAGCAGATTAAAAAAACTATTTTATGGTTTAGTTCTTTTCCAATTGTTCTTTTCCAGCCCAACATTAAAATATAAAGTAACCTACACATTAAATAATTGTATGTGTTTTCTGTAAAAAAAATACTCATGCAACTAATAAAGGGATTTAACCCAAAGAACATAATTAAACTTAAAATAATTGAATAATAACTCTTTGGCTTTAAATGTGTATTATACACTGAACACAATTAAATATTATTGACATTTATACAAACCCATTGTTTTTATCTTTATTGGAATCTTTGCAGGAATCTAATGTTTGCAAGCTTGCTGTTAAACAAGCCACTTGCAAACTCACAATGTTGTGGATTGATTTATGAGCCTGCTCGTTGACTATGTGGCACTGAGGAAGGGAGGGTTAATGTTTTTTTTTAGACATCATCATTAGACATTTCTAACCATAGCAATGGTGCTTGTTACTGCAGAAAAAAGCTCATATGTCAGAGTCATTACAGAAGGAGAGCATGACACTGGCTTGGCCTCATCACTATTCGGGTGATTCATACAGCCAGTAGAGTTTGACACTACAGCTACACATGCAGTGGCTAAGACAAAAACCTCACCTGCTGCTTATGACACTTAATAGTCCTTGATGTATATGTAATTATATTGTCCAAAGATCTCTCATGTTTTCACAGAACAGGAGACACATTGTAGGAGAGTGAGTAGGAGAGAGAGAGAGAGAGAGAAATGGGGAAAGAACGAATAAGCATTAGGCATCCAACCAGATATGAACTGTGTGAGGAGAATGCAAAAATACTCTGCCATACTCGGCTGTCAATCTAATTAAAATATTATCTTTAGTTTCCTTTCTAGATTAGTCTCCACCACAACAACACATATTTGACACCATCCAGTCTGTGTTTAAAGTGAATATTTACCTGTTGTAATGACTTTCTGTCAATGCATTGATAAATGTGATCTCGCACAATATTTCAAAAGCTCTCATCTCCGCCTACAGCAGATTGGCTTTAAAGAGTGCTGTCTCAGATTTGTCGGGCAGCTGTTTTCTACATGATCCACTGCTGGTCCTGTGGATGGCTCTTCACTATTCACAACATCTAAAAACATCTCGAACCCTCTCACTGAGAGGATATGTTTTGATTTTTTTCTTTGATGTCTTCTCCTTTCTTCCAGAGATTGCTCATTTCCTCACACAGTCGATCACAGAGAATCAATTGGAGGCCAATGCCTGACTGTTTCTGCTCGTTCTTGTGTTTAAAATAGTTGTCAGCTTCATCAGTTCAATGCACTCCCTTTGACAATTGGTTTTGTGAAAAAAGTGCCAGATTAATTGTAACAAGTTCACAAGGAGGGGAAAGGAGGAAGCGGGAGACAGCAAAATCCAACTCAAAAGTTAATTTTATTTTTCACTCAAAATTTGCTTTACAGGGGACTTTAATAAACAGGCTTTCTAGGTGTGTGTGCGTGTGCAGCTCTTTCTCTCTCTCTCTCTCTCTCTCTCTCTCTCTCTTCTGACTCTGGCTCACTCTTAAATCCTTCTACAAGTCTCTCTGCAATGACAAGCAGCTGTTAGAGATATTCAATGACAGGTGATGATCCTTACCATTCTCGTCTACCGATCTCGCTCTCCATTCACAAGCCGGTGCTCAACCACAGCCACGCCCCCACCTCCACATACACCCATCATCAGACTCAGGTCAGGGAGCCATCCACCATCCAGTATAGGAAGTCTGTGACACCCATCTGCACCCCTGGTCTGTGGACCACCTCGAACTTAAACATCTAAAGAGCCAGATACCAAACGGTGATCTGTGCATTGGTTTCCTTCATGCGATGGAGTCACTGGAGCAGAATGTGGTCTGAACTGAGGGTGAAAGCCCATCCCAGGAGGTAGTAGCGAAAGGTGATGACCTCCTACTCGATGGCCAGACACTCCTTCTCAATGGTGCTGTACCGTGCTTCTCTTGCAGAGAGCTTCCAACTGATGTACAGTGCTGGGTGCTCCTCCCCTTCAACCAGCTGGGACAACACAGTTCCCAACCCCCTGTCCGACACGTCAGTCTGCAACACAAAAGGGAGAGAGAAATCAGGAGAATGTAACAATGACCCGCCACAAAGCACAGCTTTCACCTGCAAAAAAGCCAGTTAGCTTGACTCCATCCACTGAACCAGGTCTGGGGCTCCCTTTCTAGTGAGATCAGTCAGCATGTGACGTCCGAAAAATTAGGCACAAACCTTCTATAGTAGCCACCCAGTCCCAAGAACTGTCTCACCTCCTTTTTGGTCTTAGGTCTTGGACAGGCTGAAATCACTGCATTCTTATCAATTTGGGGACGCACCTGCACATGGCCCAAGTGTAACCCCAGATACCGTACTTCCACCCATCCAATTGCGCACTTTTTATGTGTGTGTGTGTGTGTGTGTGTGTGTGTGTGTTTGTGTGTTTGTGTGTGTGAAAGGAGTGACATGCACAAAATGGTACGTTACGTGTGATTTCCAGCCAGAGAATATGGCCATGAATGTGGGCGTAGAGAAGCTGGTTAATGGCGTCTGCCCGTTTACCACGTGTCTCCGCTTGTGTGATAACTTGGGGACAAAGCTGAGCTTTATCATCAAGTAATCTACTAGCCAAATGTTTGTGAGGGGTCGCGTGTGTGTGCGGTTAGTATGACAGATAGAGAGAATAAATCGGCTGCACCGAAGCCGGTTTCACGATTGTGGGAGAGAAGGCAGCTGATAGTTTATCACTCAGAGATGTGGTGAATGGCTTGTAAACCGTCCCGCGGTCTTTGATTCTTTAACGGATAAACTCAGTATGTCAGTCTCATACGCGATGGCATTAATACACAACAGTCCAACGTGGTTGGATTACGACACAGCAAAATCAAATTATTGATAACAGTATGTTACATTAATACCATGAGTATTAATAGCAACAATGAGTAGACTCAGCGGTCTGTAAACTGTAGCAATGCTCATCTGATCTGTCATTCACTTTCATGTCTTGATTTTACATCGACACAGACCCTTCCTACGGTTTGCATTCGATGGTCAGGATTATCAATACTAGGTCCTCCCCTTCAGATTGTCCCTATACCCTCACGCTTCACGAAGGTCGCAGAGGCAGCCCTTGCCCTCTTAAAGAAAGTGGGTCTTCGCATACACATTTACCTTGATGACTGACTGATTATAGCACGCTCTCGAGAATTGCTGTGTGCACACAGGGACCTGGTGCTCAGGCACTTCAGCCATTTAGTGCTTCAGGTCAATTGGGAAAAGAGCAACCTCTTTCCGGTTCAGAGCATAACTTTTCTCGGGATGGAAGAAGGCTCCATGAAGGCGCGCCTCATGAACGAATGCTTGCAGTCGGTGCTGAATTGCCTGTGTAAGTTCAGGCAAAACAAGTCAGTCTTACTGAAATATTCCAGATGCTCCTGGGGCATATGGTGGTCACGCCACTGGGGTAGATGCATTTGAGACCACTTCAGCACTGGCTTTGGGTCCGAGTTGCGAGATGGGCATGGCACCACGGCACATACCGCATTCTCATAACGCAGGCCTGTTGCCATCTTTTCAGCCCTTGGACCGACCTAGCATTCCTGTGGGCAGGAGTTCTGCTAGGCCAGGTCTCCAGGCACGTTGTGGATTTGTGGGCAACAGACACGCAGCTGCTAGTCCTTGGACTGGCCAAAGCTTTCATTGGCACATCAAATGCCTCGAGTTGCTGTCGGAATTAATTGCCCTGCTGAGGCTTTTGCCGTTGATCTGGATTAAGCATGTGTTGGTCCACATGGACAACACAGCGACGATTGCGTACATCAACCACCAAGGTGGTTTACGCTCTCGACAAATGCCGCAAATCGCCTGCCATCTCCTCCTCTAGAGTCGGCAGTGACACAAGTCATTGCGAGCCACTCACATCCTGGGCCACTTCAACAGCACAGTGGATGCACTCTCACAGCAGGTGGTACTCAGTGGAGAGTGGAGACTCCATCCTCAGGTGGTCCAGCTGATCTGGAGTCAATTCGGACAAGCACAGGTAGACCTGTTTGTTTCCCAGGAATCCTCCCACTGCCCACTCTGGTATGCCCTGACCAAGGCTCACCTCGGCACAGATACGTTGGCACACAGCTGGCCCCTGGGACTATGCAAATATGCGTTCGCCCCCTCAATGAGGTGTGTGTATGACCTGAAGTGACGTCTGTTTGCTAAGTGGTGTTATTCCCGACTTGAAGACCTCCAGAGATGTGCAGTAGGATCAGTGCTTTCCTTCCTACAGGAGAGGTTGGAGGGGTGGCTGTCCCCTTCCATCTTGAAGGTTTATGTGTCTGCTATATCGGCACATCATGATGCAGTGGACAGTAAGTATTTGGGGAAGCACGACTTGATCCTCAGTTTCCTGAGATGCGCGAGGAGGTTAAACCCCCAGGCCACACCTCGTTCCCTCATGGGACCTCTCTGTGGTCCTTCGGGGCCTACAGGGAGCTCCGTTTGAGCCCCTAGGTTCACCTGAGTTAAAGGCGCTCTCTTTGAAGACTGCCCTCCTGATGGCGCTTATCTCCATCAAGAGTCTAGTGGACCTGCTCTGTCAGCGAACCCTGCCTGCAGTTCTGTCCGGATTACTCTCACGTCATCGTGAAACCCTGATCGGGCTATGTTCGAAGGTTCCCAAGACTCTGGGATCAGGTGGTGAACCTGCAAGCACTGCCCCAGGAGGCGGCAGGCCCAGCCTTAGCGTTGCTGTGTTCAATGCATGCTTTGTGCAGCTATTTGGATTGCACGCAGAGCTTTAGAAACTCAGAGCAGCTCTTTGTCTGCTTTGGTGGCCAGCGGAAGGGAAGCACTGTCTCTAAACAGAGGATTGCTCACTGGGTCGTTGATCTCATGCCCAGCATGTGCTGCCCCCTGCTGGGCTGCGTGCCCATTCTACCAGGGGCGTAGCGGCCTCTTGGACTTTGACCAACGATGCCTCTTTAGCAGACATCTGTAGAGCAGTGGGCTGGGCAACACCCAACATATTTGCAAAGTGTTACAACCTCAATTTTGTGTTTCATCCCATGTGTTATCAGGTGACACAGATAGGTAAGTTCAGGACAGCTAGCCAGGTGTACCACTTGCGCTTAACGCCTTTCCTCTCCCTTGAGGTGAAGACGTGCACTCCTTACAAAGTCATGTTTCTCATCGCCAGTCCAGTACATGCATCAACTTGAGGTACTGATGGTGCCTCATGCATCAACTTGAGGTACTAATGAGCACATGCGCTCATTATCCGGTTGATAACCCTGTGTGATGTATCTTCCGCTAAAAGGTTCCCCTGTTGGTAAAACACATCACCCTTTCCAGAAGCTCCTCTGGCTCCGGTCACCATGTCTTGTAATAACTCCTCTCCCCCTGGTTAGGATCTACCTCGGGACCATTCCACATGTCGTGCTTCCGACCTGAGAGATACTCGGTAAGACCATGTGTTGTATTTCTACTTTAACCCCCCTCCTCCTTTATGGGTGGATCATGGTCTCCACGGTGTTCTGCTCTTTGGAGGGACACCCCCCCGACCTGGACCTAATATGGCCCCCAGCTGAATGATTTCGTTCCTTTCTTGGGGAGAACAAAAGAGAGAATGCCGCGGCTAGGTCAGCCGGTTAAATTTTGAGCAGTCAACTTGTCCCAAAGGTGCAGGGGACTGTTTTGACGCCAACCAGTGCATTGGGGGTAGTTACGTGATGGCCTGGTGGGCTGGCTATGGGGCACACAGAGCTCTATCCATCTAGTCCATGTAACACAGTTCAGTATTTGTTTTGCATAGGGACCCCTAGTGTCACTTCATCGACACAATGTCGAGTGAGTGACAGAAGGGGAATGTCTACCCACTGAAATGACCGGGAACTTTTCTCCGCTCCTCAGGTTGAAACCTCAGTGTGAGTAGCTGCATTTTCCCTCCTTTTATATCAGTTTGTCCGGGGGAGTGGCATGCAAATTCCACTCGCCAATTTGCATTGGCCTTTTCTCAAAAGATCAGAGATGAATGGCGCACCCAATAGTGTCACTTCATCGACACAACGTCTTGTTCCCTCCATCAGGGAATGGAGGTCACATTAGTAACCTAGATGTTTACAATCACAGCTTGCGTGCGTCTTTGCACACTATCCACCAATCTTTCTTATTGCTGTTGGTTGATTTTATACCACTCCTGGCTCAAAAGATCAAGCAGCAAATCAACAGACAATGGAATGGAATGGCTGTCATACATGTAGAGATGCTGATTTAAGAAACATTTGTAGTGGTCTCTTTTTTTCTTTTTTTCAGAGCTGTGTATATATATACATGGTCATCCACAACATTAAAACCACCTGCTTAATATTGTGTAAATTCTGAGATGATATTCTTCTCACCACAATTGTACAGTGTGATTGTCTGAGTTGCTGTAGACTTTGTCAGTTCAAACCAGGTTCTCTGTTAACCTCTCTCATCAACAAGGCATTTCCGTCCACAGAACTGCCACACACTGGATGTTTTTAGTTCTTCGCACAATTCTCTTTACACTCTAGAGACTGTTGTGTGTGAAAATCCCAGGAGATCAGCAGTTACAGAAATACTCAAACAAGCACATCTGGTACCAAAATTCATGCCACGCTTCAAATCACTGAGATACATTTTTTTCCCCATTCTGATGGTTGGTGCGAACATTAACTGAAGCTCCTGAATCGTATCTGCATAATTTTATGCACTGCTGCCACACGATTGGTTGAATAGATAATCGCATGGAACAAAAAGTAGATCACCTCCATCATGATCTACGGAGCTGCCTGTACAGAAAGCATCTGTTAATGTGATGCTTGTTCAGGTGACAGCTATTTTTGATGTGCTGTACAGCTACTCAAGTCATTTATTTTGCCTGACTGAACTAAAATGATTAAAATTAGAAATGTGTAAGCTAATTGCTATGTAAGTTATGTCCTTATATAGTTAAACAACGTCACACCGTTACATCAAACAGCTTGTGATGTTTCTCGACTCGTCTCTAAACGGTAGTCTGCTTGGTCGCTATGAGGGAGAGGTGACTCCGAAAACATCTGTCCATGCATCAATAACTGTTAGCTATAACTGTGCCATCACACTTCATACTTTTTGTCGCTTGGTTGAACAAGATGTGATGAAAACTTGCTCCTTTAGTAAAATTCATCACAATCTTTCATCTAATGAGAAAAAAGCTTTGACAGATTTGATGAATGACTCAAACATTGTTATAAAATCTGCGGATAAAGGAGGTGCGATTGTAGTTCATGATGCGAGTAAATACCAGCAAGAACCTTTCACAATTACAAAATAAAAAGTTTTACAAAAAACTTCTAAAAGATCCCACAGATATTTATCAATCTGAAATATTGGCTTTTTTAACAAATGCTAAAACATTAGGTTGGATATCTCAATTGGAGTTTACATTTTTGTATTGTCAACATCCGATTAGACCTGTTTTTTACACTCTTCCTAAAATCCATAAGAGACTTATTGATCCTCCAGGTCGCCCTATTGTGCCACAGACTAATTCTCTCTTATCTCCTTTATCTCAGTATTTTGATTTCTTTATAAAACCTTTTGTTTTTTCGTTACCATCTTATATTCGGGACTCTACTGATTTTATCAATAAGATTTCTGAGTTACATGATTTACCGAATAGTTCTCTATTACTAACTTTGGACATAACGAGTTTATATACTAATATTTCACATGAAAAAGGACTTACTGCCCTCAAACATTACCTTTCGTTACGTGATACATTCAGTCCACCTTCAAATTTTGTTATTGAGATGGCTTCTTATCTTTTGAAATATAATTATTTTAGTTTTGACAATTCCTTTTTTCTTCAGATTAGTGGTACAGCAATGGGCTCGAATTTTGCCCCTAATTATGCTAATCTATTTATGTTTTTTTTTTAGCAGAGTCATGTACTGAATGCAGAGAGTAATCCTTTCTATTCACGTATCATTAAATGGTATAGGTATATTGATGATATATTTTGTGTTTTTTCAGGAGATCAAGATGAGGCTCGAGAATTTGTCCTTTTTGAATAACTTAGTTGACGACTTGGAATTTACTTCCGAAATTAATTCTTCAAAAGTACATTTCCTTGATATGTGGGTACAAAATAACGATTGTAACTTAATTACAACTTTGTTTACAAAAGAAACTGATCGTAACACACTCTTACTTGCTACTAGTTTTCATCCGACTTTCTTAAAAAAAGGATTGCCTAAGAGTCAGTTCTATAGACTGAGGAAAATTTGTCATTCTGATTCTGATTTTATTGAAAAATCGAATATTATGAAAAATAAATTCATGAATAGAAGTTACCCTTTAGAATGGGTTGATGAAGCATTTAATACATCTCTAAAAAAGACGTGGTCGGAATTGTTGAAAAAGAAGACTAAAAAAGTAAGAAAGTATTCTTTCACTTGTATTACGACTCATTCACCTAAGTCTCATATGATAAAATCTATTTTCAAAAAACATTGGCATTTGTTGGCTTCGGATCCTGAGTTGAGCAACATTTATCGACATCCTCCTTTGATTGTGCATAAACGTGCTAGGAATTTAAAGGACTGTTTGGTAAATGCTCGCTTTCAAAATGATAGTCCTCTTGCATCTCAGAGTTTACTTTATCGTTGTGGGAATTGTACTCAATGTAACAATACATTTAAAACATCTGTTTTCTGTCATCCAAGAACTGGTAAAAAATATAAAATCAAATCTGTGATCACTTGTGTTTCTACTCATGTTATTTATTTGATTCGTTGTCCTTGTGGTTTAGGATATGTGGGAAAAACGTCACGTCAATTGAAGCAAAGAATTAGTGAACATAAAAGTTTGATCAGAAGAAAAGATACAAATTATCCAGTTGCGGCTCATTTTTTAACTTTTAATCATGATGTTTCCTCTTTACGGTTTTATGGGTTTGAAAAAGTGAGTATGCCACCTAGAGGTGGCGATGTTGAATTGCTCCTGCAGAGACGTGGAGACGTTGGATTTTCACTTTCTAGACTTTATCCCCTAGAGGAATGAATGACGAAGCATTGTTTAATGTGATGTTATAAATTGTATTGTTTTTTATTTTATTTTATTTATTGTTGTTTTCAATGATTGTTGGAATTATATATGTAGCCCAGTGGTAAACTTGGCTATTATACGGAACCGGGTGGGTAATATTAATCTGTCTTACTCTCAAAAACAAGTCACATAACTATTAAAAAAGTAAACGTTTATTTACTTTGAAATAAATAATAGGGGACACCTGATTTCTAAATAAGGAAATGTCAATTCATTTTACATAATTAAAAGGAGATCGATATTTGGTAATTTTATTTCAATACAGTAATTAAAGCAAAAGTTTAAAGTTTATATTATTTAGCTAAATAATATTACCAGAGGTTTTATGCAGTCAGCTTTTTATTACTTTATTCCTACTGTTTTATGTTACTAATTTTATTGGTCATTTGGGTAGTCACATTGTATACTCAATAGTGTTTGGCTGCAGATAGACACGTGACTGGAAGAGAGACATATGTGAGAACGGGCTGGAAGTTTTTTTTTTTTTTTTTTCCGTTGGACCCGGGTGGAGCACGGGACGCTGGCACGTTGAGAAGAAAAAATAAGACGCTAGAAAGTGCCGGTAACGCCGATGAAACTGAGCGGGCGGCTCAGAGAAGAGGACCACGGACTCGGGATGTTTGTGAGCCGAGAGACTGAGTGAGAAATGAAGCCGGAGACCCGTCTGACGGAGCGGGAGAGAAGGAGCGGGAGCCGTGATCGGAGGTAGCCGAGACAGCTAGCCACAGTGGGCGTATGCTGGGTGGAATTGTCGGTTAATCGCACCGGACCTGATCAGCAGGACGGAAGTCTTTCCACGCTCTCAATGTGTTGCAAGTGTCCGTTCAGCGTTCTCAATGTTTTGCAAGACCAAAACTGGCCTGCAACATATTTTTTCTTCTTCGTTCAAAAAGTTACCGTGAGTAAACTGGAACGTGTGTGTAATGTGTGTGTGAGTGGGCCCACCACTGCATTTGCTAAGACTTGTTTCAGGACACTTGGCGGGTTTGTTTTTTGTTTATTGTAAAGTTCTCTGTGTAATCTCGATTGTTAGGAAAGAAATAAGGGAGGAGACTTTTAGACCACTTATTTTGGTGTAACAAGTGTGATTGAAACTATTGGGGTTTCTAGCTAAATTTAAAGGGGTTATTATTTAAGTGTTTGGGGAAATTTTTGGTTATTTATTTTGTATATTCGTTAATATTGAGTTTTGGGGAAAGCTTTTGTATTGTATTTGCCAAGTTATTTTATCTAATTAAACAAGGGCGTTACCCTATTTTTTGCTAAACTAAAAACCATCTCTGGGTCTCATTATTTTTAAATATTGTATTGTTAAAAGTTTTACAACTCATTAGACACTTTTTAGGTGCACCTTCGTGGTATCCACCTGAACTACACCGAACCCAAGCACCCTTCATTCTGACGTAGGTAACCCACAGAGTGGTTGTACGGGTGCTACATAAATAAAATGGAGGCACCGCTGGGATTTATTTAGTCCAAAAGTAGTTTTAAATCAGCTCTAATTTTAGTTTGACCCAGAGATTTAAATAGTTGTTTAAAATGTAGCTGAGAACCAAAAGCTGGCTAGCTGTTAACCTACATGTAAAACCATATTAAAAATTACCTATTGTGAAAACTTTAAAACTGCAGAAGTAGAGTTCTACTAAGCATCCTAGATCAAGAAAATGCAAATTAAGCTTTATCTGTGTTAAACTACCGCTAAAACCTACCAAATTTAGTTCTGACAAGTGATCACTGTAAGCGCACAACCTGTGAGGATGGCTCAGTTGAAGAACTGGTGTGTTGGAGAAGGCATAGACCCGGTGAAAGCCTTGCTGGTTAAAGATGTACCTCCGGAAACTGAAGTTGGGTTAATTGAAGAAATGCTGCAGACTGTCAAAGCACTTGGTAGAGTCAGGGTGAGAGGACGAATGTATAACCCACAGACTCAAAGTTTAACCGTGCTATGTGAGCGCAGAGAGAATGTGAATACAGACGCCATTCCTCGATGTTTTTTCTGAGGGGTTTGCTAAGACCTGGAGAATCTTTGGACCTTCTGAGCAGGAGGAAGAACCCCAAGCTCAGGCAGCCGGTGATGGTCAAAATGTGCTGCTGCCAGATTCCAGTTTTTTCCCCACTGCAAGCGTCCACTCCTGAAGCTATCATTCGAGCAGTGGGTGATGTCCTGCAAATGACAAGCAAGCCCACACACGGTGACAACAATCTTTACAGAAGACTGCGCACTTTCTCAGGGGTCATGCCCACACCCCCTGGAGAAGAACAGTTGGAAAACTGGGTTGAACAAGCCAGACTTATGATTGAAGAATATGATCGCCCTGAAAGAGAAAAGAAAATGAGAATAATGGAAAGTGTAAAGGGTCCTGCACTCGAAATCCTCCAAGCTGTCCATTTCAACAACCCATCTGCAACCTCTATGGACTACATTGATATTCTCGAGACCACATTTGGCAACCCCGAGAGCGGTGAAGAACTTTGCCTTCAGAATGTTGTGTCAACACCCCAACGAGAAACTCTCTGAGTTCCTGAGACGCCTTGAGAGAGTCCTAAATAAAGTTTTCCAAAAGGGTGTACTCCAGTCATCGGCGGCAGACAAAGCACGTCTTGACCAACTCATTAAAGGGGCCATCAGTTCTGACTTTATGATATTAAATCTCGGATTGAGAGACCGCAGAGACAGTCCTCCCACTTTTCTAGAGCTGCTGAATGAGCTACGCCTGGAGAAGGAGCATGAAGCTTCACATCGCAGACTCCATCCACCCAAAGCCGTTTATGCCAAAAGTGCTACTGTGACCTCTGACACAAAGTTAAAAGATTTGAAAGCCGAAATAGACAACTCAGAGCACAAGTAAGTGAACTCTCTGCCCCCGCCGCCATGTCAAGTCACCTTTCGACGAGCACACTGTTTTCAGTCCCTCCGGTGGCAGAGAACTCAGAAGACAAGAACGTTCAAGCTTTAAAGAAAGAAGTTGTCAAGCTCCGAAAGCAAGTCTCTGTCATGTCAGTCAAGCCCAAGTACAGTCCTGCTGCTGAGCCCTGCCCACAAGAGACCCAGTCAAGACCATGGCAGTCAAGACCTTCTACAGCCAGAGACTCAAGGGATTTTTTCTGCTATCACTGCGGTGAAGACGGGCATTTTGCCAACAAGTGTGCCTCTCCCGAGAACTATCCCAAAGTTATTCAGAAACTGCTGCAAGCTCAAAGAAAGTCCAAGCAGAACCGCAAATCTGATAACGAAACAAGAACCAAGACTACAAATGCAAGTGTCAAGAGAAGCTCGGTAAATGTACAGACCAACAGTTTGCCCGAGGGACTCGTGGAACCACCCTCCACTGCTCAGGTCAGGATCAATGGCAACCCCTGCACCGCGCTGATGGACAGTGGATCTCAAGTTACCATCATCTTCGACAGCTGGTATGCCAAACACCTGTCACACATCCAGTTAAATTCTGTGACCGGTCTAGCCATATGGGGCCTAAGTGAGTCAGACAGCAGTTACCCATACAAAGGTTACATCCAGGTAGAGTTGGAGCTGCCACAAAAATCTAAGTCCAACAAAGTCAAGTCTGTTCCTGTCCTGGCCCTGGTGTGCCCTGATCCACGTTGTTCTGAGACTATACCTGTCCTGATCGGAACAAACGTCAGGGGGGTTCAGCCCTTCAAGTCCAGAACAAAGAAAGCAGACCTAGAGAACGTCAACTCAGTCGCGATCCAAGTTCAAGAGAAAAAACACTTACCCGTTCCTGCAGGGATGACAATAAAAGGCCACCAAGACATGCCTGTAGCTGAAGTTAAGTGGTCTGGGCCTGGTCCTCTCAGCATCCCTCCTGGCACTGAATACGTTGCTATCTGCAAAGTTAAAGAAAAACAAGACATTGGAGACAGCATACTCATCATTGAACGAGCCCACTCACCTGCTCTTCCTCCAAGTGTACTTGTCCAGCCAACTGTGTTGTTCTCCAAGATGCTAGATCCAAACAATTTCCTGGTGCTCCTGCGTAATGAGTCTTTAAAGCAAACTGCCATTCCAATGGGCACCGTGATCGCTCACCTTCACGTCGCTGATATTGTGACAGATGCACCAAACCCTAAAGTCGAATCTGTTCCACCTATGGATCCTTCTCTGTTTGACTTCAGTGAGTCACCCATCAGCAAAGAGTGGAAAGAGAGGCTGAGGCAAAAGCTTGCCACACACCCCCATGTGTTCTCTATTAAAGAGTGGGATGTCGGTTTGGCCAAAGGGGTAGAACATCACATCCGCCTGAACGATAACACTCCCTTCAGAGAGAGATCTCGACGTATTGCCCCTGCTGATTTGGATGATCTTCGGCATCACCTGCAAGGTTTGTTGGCGGCTGGGATCATAAAAGAATCAAGAAGCCCATATGCTTCACCGATTGTCCTTGCACGTAAGAAGAATGGTCAACTTCGTATGTGCGTTGACTACCGCACCCTGAACCGGAGAACTATCCCAGATCAGTACACCGTACCACGTATCGACGACGCTCTCGATTGCTTGTCCGGCAGTAAGTGGTTTTCAGTGTTGGATCTGCGCAGTGGCTACTATCAAATCCCAATGGCTGAGGAGGACAAAGAGAAAACCGCTTTTATTTGTCCTTTGGGATTCTTCCAATTTGAGCGAATGCCACGGGTTCACAGGGGCCCCTGCGACATTTCAACGACTCATGGAAAAGGCAGTCGGCGACATGCATATGCTTGAAGTCATCGTCTATCTTGATGACCTCATTGTTTTCGGCAAGACTCTGGGGGAGCATGAGCAACGACTCCTCAAAGTCATCGCTCGTCTTGAAGAAGCTGGACTCAAGTTGTCCCTCGACAAGTGCCAGTTCTGTCGCTCACAAGTCACCTATGTCGGGCACATCGTTTCTGAGCACGGTATCGCCACAGACCTGGACAAAGTTGAAGCAGTGACGCGGTGGAAGCAGCCAACCGACCTTCCTTCTCTGCAGTCATTCCTGGGGTTCTGCGGCTACTACCGCAGGTTTATAAAAAACTACTCCATCATCGTCCGACCACTTACAGAGCTGTGCAAAGGGTATCCTCCCACCCAAAAGAAGCGAAAGTTTACCTCTTCATCAGACAAGACCTACTACAAAGTCAATGAGCCTTTTGGTGAACGGTGGGACCTGTCGTGTTCAGAGGCATTCCAAAAGATCACCCACTGCCTCACAAATGCACCTGTCAAATGCTGGCATTCTCCGACCCCACCAAGCCTTACATACTTCACATTGATGCCAGTTTTCATGGGCTCGGTGCTGTTCTCAACCAAGAGTACCCCGAGGGTTTGAGACCTGTTGCTTTCGCAAGCCGCAAGCTGAGTGCCTCTGAAAAGAACTATCCAGTGCACCAGCTTGAGTTTTTGGCACTTAAGTGGGCAGTGGTAGACAAGTTCCACGACTACTTGTATGGAGCCCAGTTTACCGTGAGAACCGATAACAACCCCCTAACTTATATTCTCACGACTGCCAAACTCAATGCGACAGGTCACCGCTGGCTCTCAGCACTCCCCACGTACCATTTCACACTGCAGTATAGGCCTGGCAGCAGCAACATCGACGCCGATGCTCTGTCACGCAACCCTCTTCCAACCACGGAAGAAGGCTGGCAGAGCGTACCGACTGAAAGTGTTCAAGCTCTGTGTAAGCAGATCAAGTGCCGTGAAACTCCGACAGAGTCCACAATTATTGCTGAGTCACTCGGAGTGTCACCTGATGGTATACCAGAGTGTTTTGCCTCCACAGTTCGGTTGGATCTTGGTTCTCTGAGTCAGCTCAGTCCCAAAGACATGGTCACTGCTCAAGATGTTGACTCTACTATCGCTCCAGTCAAACAGTCACTTCGTGGTGGTCCATCATTCACCAGCTCCGACAATCCAACGTCTGTCCTGTTGAACAAAGAAGCAAGCAAGCTGTTCATTCAAAACAATTCGTTCTACAGAAAGGTTGAAAAAAATGGAACTGAGGTAAAGCAGCTGGTACTGCCCAGAGAGTATGTCCCGATGGTCCTGAGATCTCTGCATGATGAGTCCGGTCACTTGGGCATGGACAAGACCATCGAACTTATCAGAAATCGGTTCTATTGGCCGAAAATGGGAGTTGAGGTTGAACAGTACATCAAGAACTGCGGCAGATGCATCACTCGCAAAGCCCTTCCTCAGAGAGCTGCTCCCTTAAAACAGATCACCAGCCAAGGCCCTCTAGACCTCGTCTGTATCAATTTTCTGTCACTTGAGCCAGACTCCCAAGGTTTCGCCAACATCCTTGTAGTGACAGACCACTTTACTCGATACGCCCAAGCTTTTCCAGCCAAAGACCAGAAGGCGACCACCGTTGCCAAGATACTGTATGAGCGCTACTTTGTACACTACGGACTCCCTGCCCGCATACATTCAGATCAAGGCCGCGATTTTGAAAGCAAACTGATCCAAGACCTTCTGATGATGCTGGGTATTCGTAAGTCAAGAACATCGCCTTACCACCCTCAGGGAGATCCGCAACCCGAAAGATTCAATCGTACGCTCTTGTCAATGCTTGGCACACTCAATCCAAAGCAAAAACAAAAATGGAGTCAAAAGATCAGTCAGTTGGTCCACGCCTACAACTGTTCTCAAAATGACGCAACTGGTTATTCGCCTTACTTGCTAATGTTCGGCAGAGAAGCTCGCTTACCGGTAGACATCTGCTTTGGCGTGACCGAGGACAACCAAAAGACAAAGTCCTACCATCAGTATGTTGCTAAGCTCAAGAAAGATCTCCAAAGAGCCTACAGTCTTGCAACAGAATCGTCAGACAAGAACCACCAAAGAAACAAAAAAGCACACGACAAGCACGTCAAAGAACAAGTCCTTGACAAAGGCGACAGGGTGCTGCTGAGAAACTTTGGGGTCACCGGAAAGCACAAATTGAAATGCAAGTGGCGATCATCCCCATATATTGTTATGGAGAAGCTACCCAACTTACCTGTCTACAAGATCAAGCCAGAGAGAGGCGTGGGAGCAGAAAAGACTATTCATCGTAATCACCTGTTACCCATTGGTTACCTTGTGAGAATTCCTGTTGACGAAAGGGAAGTGGGGCCACAACAAAGACCGGTGACCAGAGCATTCCAGCAAAAGACAAAAGAACTGGTACAGACAAACAACCATGATGAAGACGTGTCCTCAGAATTAGAGTACGACGAAGTATACCTGCCAAGACCTGTTGAGTTAGACTGGGACAAGTTGCTTACATGTCCAGAACTGTCCACAAAACAGTCCAAGCCAATCGTCAATGAACCTGAAAGACAAGCTCAAGACCCGGCTGAGATAGAGCCAGTGGTCAATGATCTTCCAAACCTGCCTCCCAACGCGGATCCAGAAGTCTACGTTCTAGAAGAGGGAGCAGCCGTCAACCCCTATCCGGACACTCAAGCTGAGATTGAACAAGTTGAACGTACAAAAAGAGTCGTCCAGTGGTCAAACTAACCCACGATGAACTTGGCAAGCCCTGCGAATACCCTGTGACGGTCCTAAGCCATGGAGTGTTAGTGGGAAGTGGAATCTACGGAGACTCCCGAAGCAGTATATGTCAAACTCTCTGGTGCCACCCCATGGCGTGTGTTTCACTTGTTCTAATCTGGCCTCTACCCTTGACTTTAAGACTATTAGAGTCCTCTAAGATTTATTTTGATGAGGGCATCAAAATGGTCTAGAAGGGGGAGGGTGTAGCCCAGTGGTAAACTTGGCTATTATAGTGTAATGGGAACCGGGTGGGTAATATTAATCTATCTTACACTCAAAAACGAGTCATATAACTATTAAAAAAGTAAATGTTTATTTACTTTGAAATAAATAATAGGGGACACCTGATTTCTAAATAAGGAAATGTCAATTCATTTTACATAATTAAAAGGAGATCGATATTTGGTAATTTTATTTCAGTACAGTAATTAAAGCAAAAGTTTAAAGTTTATATTATTTAGCTAAATAATATTATCAGAGGTTTTATGCAGTCAGCCTTTTATTACTTTATTCCTACTGTTTTACTAATTTTATTGGTCATTTGGGTAGTCACGTTGTATACTCAATAGTGTTTGGCTGCAGATAGACACGTGACGGGAAGAGATACATATGTGAGAACGGGCTGGAAGTTTTTTTTGTTTTTTTTCCTGTTGGACCCGGGTGGAGAACGGGACGCTGGCACGTTGAGAAGAAAAAATAAGACGCTAAAAAGTGCCGGTAACGCCGATGAAACTGAGCGGGCAGCTCAGAGAAGAGGACCACGGACTCGGGATGTTTGTGAGCCGAGAGACTGAGTGAGAAATGAAGCTGGAGACCCGTCTGACGGAGCGGGAGAGAAGGAGCGGGAGTCGTGATCGGAGGTAGCCGAGACATCTAGCCACAGTGGGCGTATGCTGGGCAGAATTGTCGGTTAATCGCACCGCACCTGATCAGCCGGACCGAAGTCTTTCCACGCTCTCAATGTGTTGCAAGTGTCCGTTCAGCGTACTCAATGTTTTGCAAGACCAAAACTGGCCTGCAACATATTTTTTCTTCTTCGTTCAAAAAGTTACCGTGAGTAAACTGGAACGTGTGTGTAATGTGTGTGTGAGTGGGCCCACCACTGCATTTGCTAAGACTTGTTTCAGGACACTTGGCGGGTTTGTTTTTTGTTTATTGTAAAGTTCCCTGTGTAATCTCAATTGTTAGGAAAGAGATAAGGGAGGGGACTTTTAGACCACTTATTTTGGTGTAACAAGTGTGATTGAAACTATTGGGGTTTCTAGCTAAATTTAAAGGGGTTATTATTTAAGTGTTTGGGGAAATTTTTGGTTATTTATTTTGTATATTCGTTAATATTGAGTTTTGGGGAAAGCTTTTGTATTGTATTAGCCAAGTTATTTTATCTAATTAAACAAGGGCGTTACCCTATTTTTTGCTAAACTAAAAACCATCTCTGGGTCTCATTATTTTTAAATACTGTATTGTTAAAAGTTTTACAACTCATTAGACACTTTTTAGGTGCACCTTCGTGGTATCCACCTGAACTACACCGAACCCAAGCACCCTTCATTCTGACGTAGGTAACTCACAGAGTGGTTGTACGGGTGCTACATATACAATGACATTGATAATGTGGTGATGTGGTGGTAATTATGTGCCCACAATTAGTCAAAGTGGTTACAGGTGTAGCCTTGTTTAGTGGTCGTGTTGCTTGGCTTTAAATGTGATGAGGTTGAAGATTGTGTATGCCTGATGAAGGTTGTGAGACCGAAACATTGCTAAATAAAGAGTTTTTTAAATGCAAGTTCTGATAGTGTGCTGGAGTTTCTCATTTGCAGATAGTACTATAAAATGTTCTGTGTATTTCGTACTGCACATCAGTTTTCACATGTTTACTTGTCGTTATGTGATTATTCTTTCTCTCGCTCGCTCACTCGCTCTATGTGCGCACTTTGCGAATAGAACACTTGCTTCATCAGACTTACACCTACTATGTATTATTTTAAACTGAAAATATTGACTGTATCAAAGTTTTAAAGCTGAGTGGTTAAGGATTTACACCTGTGCTAACACCTGTGTGTGTTCCCAGTGAACTGTGATTTGGCGATAATAGGGGAGGAGATGGCGGCAGACGAAAGAGAGGCGAGCTTCAAGCTGTGTGTGTGTGATTTTGGAAGTGTTCTGCTGAAATGTGAGGATTTTTGTTAAATAAAGACTTATTGGATTTTATTAGAACAAAGTGTGTCATCTCCTGCTTCCCTGGAATTAAGGGATTTGCTACAGTGGTGCTGAAACCAGGAAAGAGGAAGATCGCCGTCATGGCATCCTCACCATCGCAGAGATCGTCAAAACCCTTGCTGGCATCCACCAGATGCAACATCAGGCCCTCATGGAGCTGTGGTGGAACAGGAACAATGGTTCCAGGTCCTGATGCAAGCCCAGGTGGAGCTTATTATAACTTTTCAAGCATGCCACGGAGGGGTCGGGGTGTTCACGCGTGCAGTGGGTGGTCTGTCTGATGCCGCTGTTGACGTGGGAGGTTCAGCTTGAGGCGTAACAGCTACCTGTCAAGAGTCTGATGGAGTACTCGGACCTGAAATGAGCCATCCTGCAATTGGCCGTAACCCCAAAAAGCACCGTCAGTGCTTCCGGGCGCTTACACAGGCGCATGTCAGAGGTGGTTGCTGGCTGAGAATGGCGGCACCGATGGAATCGTCAACCTGGTGGTGCAGTGGGTCCAGTGCCATCGTCCGGCATCGCTACAAGAGGCCATCCAGCTGGCAGAGGACCACTTGGTGGCATATCTGGGACACTGAGAATCTTTTTCTCTCTCTCCAATTCTCTCTCTCTCTCTTTCCCTTCCCCCTAACATACTGTTCCTGTCCCTACATCCCAGCGACAGGGGGTCATTTTCCCAAAGCTGGCTCTCCTGACCCGTGGGGTTTCTATTGCTCCCAACCCCTTTGTTTCTGTTCCCCCTCCCCACCAGGTTGGTAAATCCAGGGCTACAGGTGTGCAGGTAAGGTCTGGGACATGGTGGATGTAGGGCTGTGGGTATAGGTTCCTGACACATCACAAGCCGCCCCTGATCAAGCAGGGGCATACCGTATACCAGTGAGTATCCAAGGGGTACATATCAAAGCCTTGGCGGATTTGGGTTGTAATCAGACTTCGATTCACCAAAGCTTGTCTTCAGGTGAGGCTTTTGGTATAGCAAAATGTGGTGTGTGCATGGGGATATACACAAATACACTTTAGTGCCCCTCTACCCTTTCCTCCCTCCGGGAAATCCACATGGGTATTTCCTGCTGGGTATTTCAAACATGAGACAAGTCTCTAATGATAATCAATAGCTTCAGCCCAGTGTTGCGATTTTCTATCACTACTTTTCAATTATTAAAAATAGGTTGTATCGAGTGATGCAGCATGCTCAATCAAAAGCAGATACAACTCAGTTGTTAATCCCAAAAAAGCCGTGGGAAATGTTTATAATCATTATAATCATTATAATCATTATAATCCGATGGCGGGATATTTAGGGCAAGATAAGACACTGAACTATCTCATGGCCCATTTTTATTGGCCGGGAATTCAGGGGGATGTACGGAAGTGGTTTGCTGCATGTCATGAATTTCAGTTGGTGAATCCATCAGCCACTCCAAAAGCGGCAAAAGAATTGGCATGGACCTTGTCAGGCCATTAGAATAGACGGCATGGGGGCATTGCTTTTTATTAGTCTTTGTGGATTATGCAATGCGATGCCCTGATGCAGTGCCCATGTGCAACATTTCAGCACACAGTGTTGCGAAGGCACTCTTTAAAATGACCTCCCAAGTCGGGATCCCGTAAGAGATCCTAACTTATCAGGGCACCTCATTAATGTCATGTACACTCTTTCACAGAACTTTATGAACTACTGGAGATCTGCACCAGTTTACTATCCTCAGACGGATGTCCTGGTTGAGCAATTTAATTGGACCCTTAAAAATATGGTTCACAAGTTCGCACAAGAAGACACATGAAATTGGGAGGAGTGGAAAGATTCCCTGTTATTTGGAGTATGAGAGGTCCCACAAGCCCCCATGGGTGTTCCCCCTTTGAATTATTTTACGGCCACAAGCCTCGGATCATCCTAGGTCTTCTGAGGGAAAATTGGGAGGAGGGAACTTCAGAGAGTAAGAACGAAATTCAATACATTCTGGACCTGAGAGCAAAAATCCACACATTGAGGCAACTAACTTAGGAGAATTTGCTCCAGACCCAGGAATGACAGTCCCGGCTGTATAACAGGGGCACTCAGCTACAGGAATACTCATCGGGAGATAAGGTCCTCATGTTGGACACACATTGAGCTCAACATTTTTAGCCATTTTGCAAGGGCCTTTTGAGGTTACACAGCGAATTGGGGAAGTCGACTATGAGGTAAAATGAGGCGGAGCACAGCAAATTTACCACCTGAATCTCCTAAAACCGTGGAGAGCGGTGGTACCTGTGGCTTTGTCGGGGTGGAGTTATGTCTGGAGGTGGAATCAAAAACCACCCTAGTTCCCTGTGGAGACCTCCACTCAACTTCCCATGTCAATGAGGTTGCTAGGTTGCAAAAGGAGTTTTCCGATCACCACACTGAAATGACTCCAGGAGTGTTGGTATGTTCCCACCCCTATCGATTACACGAACACAATAAAAAAAGTTGCCCAGGAAGAACTCACGGCCATGCTCGATATGTGTGTGACCAAGGAGTCCCACAGTGACTGGGCCAGCCCAGTGGTTTTGGTACTGAAGTCCGACGGGATGGTCCGATTTTGTGTGGACTGTAGAAAAGTTAATGCAGTGTCTAAATTCGACGTGTACCAAATGTCTCGCATTGACAAACTGTTGAACAGTTAGGTGCTACTCACTTTTATTCGACACTGGATTTAATGAAGGGATATTGGAAGACCCCCTTGACTCCTATGTCAAGTCAAGACATTTTTATTTGTATAGGCCAAGGTCAAGGTCAATTTATTTATATAGCACATTTAAGAACACTAGTTTATACCAAAGTGCTGTTCATATGCAAATGAATAAATAACAGGACACAGAGGAATAAAAGACTTAAATTATTATTATTATTTTTTTTTTTAAACATATTTTAATTCGGTGAATAGTGCCTTTCACAACACACATCGTTTCAAAGCAGCTTTACAGAAGATCAGGCATTAACAGAAGATAAAACTGTAATATCTACAGTATAATGTCTTAGAGTCATCATTGTGTAGTTTGATAAAATACGATTGTGAATTGTGTTTAAAAATAAGTAATTAAATAATAATTGTATTTATAACCCTAGTGAGCAAGCCGAAGGCAAATGTGTCAAGGAACACAAAACTCCATAAGATGTTGGTTAATGGAGAAAAAATAACCTTGGGAGAAACCAGACTCACTGTGGGGGCCAGTTCCCCTCTGGGAACATCATGAATATCATGCCAATATTACTTATATATAGTGCAAGTCATGGTTTAAAATTATTAAACTAAGTAAGTGTTAAGGGTCAGTGTTTAAACTATTTTTTTGTATGAACTGTAAGAGTAATGACTACTGTCTTTGAAGTCCATCCTAGATAAACTGCAGAAGTTCACATAGATGCAATTGTCTTTGTTAAATGGCTGATGAATAGTTTTGTTCGCAATTAATTGATAGTCTATGTATTCCATTTCAAGAGTGTAGTCCATCATTAGACCGAGGTGATGCAGGCAGAGATCAGTTAGGTGCATCGCAGTTCAACCTGGCTGGTAAATTCGGTGAGGCCTATAATTTATCCAATGTTCAGGCAACGGCATATGAAGTATCCCATGTCTTATGGTTGGAGCTGGCATCAGTTCATCCTCTGAAGTACACCGTAATAGACTGAAGTGATGTTTGGCTGGCACTGGCTGCTATTAGTCATCATCACACAAGTGACTCTTAGCAATGGAGTCCAACACGAAGCAGGAATGGAGCTGGATCCAGCCGGTTCCGGTGACCTCAGAATAAGAGTCCAGAGGTAGAGACAGGAAAACAAATAAAATAATATTAGCATAGATGCCTTTCAATTTATTGTAGAATTATAGATCATGATCACTGTTTCTAGTTCTGGCAGACCTAACTAAAGCAGCCAGATTGTGAGTTGAATGATAAATTAGGTGTATGCCAGGCTAAATAGATGAGTCTTTAGTCTAGACTTAAACTGAGTGAGTGTGTCTGCATCTTGAAAATGTTAGAGAGAATATTCCATTGTTTAGGAGCCAAATATGAAAAGGATCTACCTGAAATTTGATAGTCTAGGAACTATTAACAGGCCAGAATTTTGTAATCGTAATGATCGTGATGGAATATAGCATGTCAGAAGGTCACTTAAATACTGTGGAGCTAGACCATTCAAAGCTTTGTATGTAGTTAACAGAATTTTTAAATTAATAAGAAATTTAACAGGTAGCCAATGTCATGATGATAAAATGGGGCTAATATGATCATATTTCTTGGTTCTCGTCAGGTTCTCTGGCTGCCGCGTTTTGATCCAATTGAATTATTTATTGATCTTGCATCCAGTAATGCAATCCAATAATCTAGTCCTGAGGTCATGAATGCATGAATTAGTTTTTCAGCATCAACTACAGAGATCATGTGTCGCAATTTTGCAACATTTCTTTTTACAAACATTGGTAATTTGATTTTCAAAGGACAGATTGGTATAAAATATAACACCTAAATTCTTCGCTGTTGAAGATGATGTAACAGTACATCCATGTCTTCAATTTGTTACTCTTCTGTTCGGTTTGTTTGGGGCTCCAGCTATGGTTCAGTGACTCATGGACAAAATTCTCTGCCCAAACCCTGCATATGCTGCTGCCGCCTACCTGAATTATATTATTATTTATAGCAATGATTGGCAGCAGCATATCCAGCATCTGAGGGCCACTTAGATGGGCAGGACTCACAGCAAATCCAAGAAAGTGTGCAATTGTATGGGTGGAAGTACAGTATCTGGGTTTCTACTTGGGTCATGAACAAGTGTGTCCCCAAATTGAAAAAACAGCAGCTATTGCGGCTTGTCCAAGACGCAAGACCAAAAAGGAGGTGAGACAGTTCCTGGGGTGGCTGGCTATTATTGTTGGTTTGTACCCATATATTCGGATGTCACCTGCCCACTGAATGATCTCACTTAAAAGGAAACACCAGACCTGGTCCAGTGGACGAAGCCATGCCAACAGGTGTTTACACAAGTGAGAGTAGCACTCTGTGCTAGACCACTCTTGCATTCCCCTGACTGTTCTGCTACAGACGGACACATCAAACAGGGGTTTGGGGGCTGTATTATCCCAGGTAGTGGAGGGTGAGGAGAGCCCCATGCTGTACATTAATTTGAAGCTCTCTGTGCGAGAGATGAAGTATAGCACGGTAGAGAAGTGTGCCTGGCCATCAAAAGGGCAGTCCTCACCTTCTGGTAATACTTGCTTGGGAGGGCCTTCACCCTCTGTTTGGATCACGCCCTGCTCCAATGGCTCCACCGCATGAAGGATACCAATGCACAGATTATTCGTTGGTATCTGACAGTTCAGTCCTCTAAATTTGAGGTGGTCCACAGGCTGGTGGCGCAGATGGCTGTGGCCGATTTTTCTCTCTCAGAATGGGGAGGGGGGAGTCGGTAGCAGGCCAGAAGGAGCTCCAGCCTGAGTCGGGCAGTGGGGGTATTTGGAGGCAGGGTGAGATCGAGCACCAATCTGTGGAGACTGAGGTCCGGGAAATCTGAGTGGTTAAGGATTTACACCTGTGCTAACACCTGTTTGTATTCCCAGTGAGCTGTGACATGGAGATAAAAGGGGAGGAGACAGCGGCAGACAAGAGAGAGAGAGCTGAGCTTCAAGCTGTGAGTTTGATTTGTGAAGTGTTTCACTGAAAAGCGAGAATTTTTGTTAAATAAAAATCTGTCTTATTTGAACAAAGTACGTCATCACCCGCTTCCTCATTCATGGAAAAAAGGAATTTGCAACAAGGCCATATTTGCAACACGGCCATATTTGGAACGCTCTTGGGAGGCTATTTCCAGTCACGCCAATGCATCTCCCATCTTCTTGAATGGGGGAACATTTGGGTGGCTGCTTTCAGATAAAGGGCCTTTTCATCACTCTTCATCAATTCGCTGAATTCGTGGAGTGCTATCAACAAGGCTTCACAACCAAATTCAAGATTTACAGGACTTCAGGTGAGGCTTAATTACTGTAATCCTGACATTCATCACCAGTGATGTTCTGAATGTGTTGTACATTTTCATGGTGTGTAGAATATATGATTATAGTTCATTTACTTGCACACAGGAATCTGTGTGTGTGTGTGTGTGTGTGTGTGTGTGTGTTTTAGGGCTGTATATCGATTTAAATATTTAGTCAAATTAATTAAATGGTGTGCAGATGAGTAAACCATTGACAAGGCAATAAAAAAATTGGCTTTAAAAAACAATATAATGTTTATTGCCATATTATTGAACATAAGCTTATTATTGGCCTACAGACCACAGCAATCCATTTTGCAATTGAACTTGTCAATCTGTCTGAGATTTATTATAAGGGCTTCTCTAAGGACACGTCAGTGTACACATGTGTCAGACGTAAAAATATCAAAACGCAGAAATCTAAAAAATGGTTGGTCAAGATTATGACCAAAGAACATATTTCAAATTAGCCATAAAATTTGATAATATTGGAATCATAATTTGTACTTCTTTACCTCAGATTACGTTAAAACATGCAATTTTTCTGGCTTGTATAGCTAATGTGCATGCGCATTCCCGAGTTGATCGACAGCTGATGTCTGTATCTAAAAGGTAATTGGCTCTTTTACCTGTAGGGCAGGACTTCCTTTCTACATCAGTTGGCCATTGGGCACTAGAGCTTCTTGGTTAGGAGTTCCAATTTCTCCCATTCATTTAAATAGAAGTGGCCATTCTCTGCTAAATAGTCTCTTGACTATCGAGACAACATCAAATATACTGTGTTTCAGAAAATATGACGGGAGAAAAAAAGCCTGTTTCTCTGATCTTCAGGGAAGTTCACCTGGGTACAGCAGGAAGATTGAAAATTTTGGAGGCTATCAAACAAAATATTTGTATGTGCACTTGAGACCCCTGCTATAGTTTGAAAAACCATACAATGATATAAAATGTGGTTCTTTATGTCTGAAATGTTGATTTCTGCATGCTTTGTCTAAAAGACAAAGACTTTTAACCAGTGTCAGATAGAAGTATTAATCTTGATGATTTAATTATTTATGATCTTAAATGATTTTCAGTGGCATTACATACCTTTGTAAGGGCAGTTGTTCTCATAAAGGTAATCATAATGGGTAACGCTTTAGTTTACAGCAAGCAAATTACAGTGTAAGTACACCAAATTTACAGTGTACCTTTTTGTAATAATAGTGTACCTATAAATTACTTCTGTGTAGGTATAAGGGAACAATATGCAAAGTTTGGGGAATAAAGGCATTACAACCTGGAAAATGACACATAATTTATACTGTAAATATTTTATAACTAAGGGGTAACTATTCTAATATTATGTGGTATGGATGACCTACTATGCTAATCAACATGGAAAATGACAATAATTTATACTGTAAGTATTTTATAACTAAGGTGTAACTATTCTAACTATTCTAATATTACGTGGTATGTATAACCTACTGTGGTAAAAAACAACCTTATGTTTGCGAGCAATTTAGCAATAACATACACTGCGTACCTTTTTGTAATTTTATATATATATATATATATATATATATATATATATATATATATATATATATATATAGGCCTAGGAAACATGATGGAGATTACTGAACAACAAAACTTGAAATCTAGCGAAATTAGTTAATGAGTTTCTGCTATGATTTAGAATTTTCAATATAGGCTACTACATTAGGCTACACTAAAAAAAGAGTAGAGGATTTAGTTGGGTTGTCAAGCAAAATTAAAACTAGGCAAGACAACTAGGGAAAACAAGGCAAGCAAAAATAGAACTATTGCAAAGCATTTTTCTGTAGTTAATGTGTAAATATACTATTGTTCTGTGTTGTTACAAGTCCAACTTGTTACCCCCTTTTTCCATGTAGTTATAGGGTAAGTGCTACATTTGCAGGTCGTAAATTTAAGTTGTGCTCGTTACCCCTTTATTACCCAAACTTTGCATATTGTTCCCTTATTCCTACAAGTATGTACTGTGTAGTTACACTATTAATACAAAAAAGGATGCTGTAAATTTGGTGTACTTACACTGTAAATTGCAGGCTGTAATCTAAAGTGTTACCACATACTGTAATATATACCACACAAAATGTTGTACGTTTGTGTCAAATACTTATTTAAAATAAAATAATAATATTAATAATACATATCAAATGTTAAATGTTAATGAAATCATACAAACAGAAACATTTTAAATATCTGGAGCTTTTTTGTCTTAAGCCTGGTTAATTTCTGACCCTGTTTTTAACCATTCATCATGATCAGTGATTCTGGAGTGCTTTTAGTATAATCTAATTAACCACTGATATTGATGTCAAACACGAGTCTTCTGTCGTTCCAGTATTATTTCTGATTCATAAAGATACTGCTATACTCACATCATCCTTTTAATAAGTTTAAATTAATTTTCTTAACAAGCACAAAACGTGCAAGCTCATTTTGACCGTGACAAAGTACATTCTCTCAGCACCGAAACCCCGCCCCCTCTGGCTCTTGAGCAGGGGTGGAGGAGGCATGTCTCTGGAAAAAATTGATATTTTTATGGTGTATGGGAAGTGTCGGGTTTGAGCATGACATACGCGCAGTTGCACGGAATGGACCTCTGGAGTCTACATGTATTTAATGTTTCTTGGACGCCGGAAAATGCACTTAAATCTCGCAGTTAAATGTTATGGGATTGCTTCACTGTAACTTACAAATCATAAGAAACATACCCGCCTTGAGAGAAAGGAGTGAAGACAGATCGACCGCTTCTCCTCATGTTAGTTTTTGCCTCTGTACACCGGAATTATATGGCACTAGACATTTGGAAATATCCTTGGTTGTAGAGGCAGAGTTGGATGCTGTGTTTCCAGATGCTGATCTCGCTTCTGCGATGATAATTAAAACAAGCTGAACTGAACCAAACCAAACCCTCAAAGGTCACCCTCAGTAATATCAACCTATGGTTTGCGTTTACAGTCAGTTGTCTTTAATTGCAAAACAGTAAACGTTGTTGTGGTAAAACATCGGACACCTGCACAAGGTAAACAAACTATAAATAAACAGTTAAACGCATCTCAATTCGTAACCGCGTGAAACTCAATTGTGTTGATAAGAAGACTATGTCTCTGACCATTTTACAAAGAAAATTGAGACTTTTTGTTGCATTGTTTTTACTCGAATAAAGCCAATTAATTTAGATGTTTTGAAATGAACCACATTTTTAGGGTGAATCAAAACATTTAAAAATATAGTTTAATATGCCTACACATAATATATATATATATATATATATATATATATATATATATATATATATATATATATATATATATATATATATATATATATATTTTTTTTTTTTGGTCTGTTTTTATAAATTAAACCATTAACTGTGTTCAGTTGTGTCGGCTGTAAAGAAGAGACTTCACTTTTATTCACTGTATTGTCTTTGCTGTTTCAGAGGGTGAGGAAAGTTTGGAGATAATGTCGAGTCGCAGGGTGAAGCATGAGCTACCAGTGCATTGATTTGAGACTGCCGAATCTGATGAGTCTATGGGTGTGTGTTGTACTATGCTTTCACTGCTGGGTTGTAGCCCCTGTGGCAGCCTCTCACAGTGCCGCTGGTCCATTTGGGTGGCTCCTTTCAGATAAAGGGCCTTTTCATCACTCACAGGAATTCGCTGAATTCGTGGAGCGCTATCAACAAGGCTTCACAACCAAATACAAGATTTACAGGTGAGTCGCTTAATTACTGTAATCCTGACATTCATCACCAGTGATGTTCTGAATGTGTTGTACATTTTCATGGTGTGTATGATTGTGGTTCATTTCAAGAAGTCGATGGGTAACTTTAATGGAGGCTGGTTCATTTGTTTTCTGGTGTGATAGCAGATGCAAAGAACAGAATAGAATAGAATAGCTTGCCTAATGGCTTGAATGGATGAAATTGTTGTAGCTACAGCTATGCAAAATACATGAGACAGTGTGTGAATAATATACAAAAGGTGTAGATATAAAATATGCATGTGTGTGTGTGTGTGTATTAGGGCTTGTATATCTATTTAAATATTTAATCAAATTAATTAAATGGTGTGCAGATGAGTAAACCATTGACAAGGCAATACAAAAATTGGCTTTAAAAAACAATATAATGTTTATTGCCATATTATTGAACATAAGATTATTATTGGCCTACAGGCCACAGCAATCCATTTTGCAATTGAATCTGTCCAAGATTTGTTATAAGGGCTTGTCTAAGGACACATTGTGTATACATGTGTCAGATGTAAGCCAATGTTGCGGCTCGCTTTGGTTGCGTTGCATCATAGACATAACGTTTTTGTGGTCGCAGTGTCAAGTTTAGTTTGAAACTTAGAAAAACATATTTTGAGATCCATGCATTCAAATTTGCACTCCATCAAGCTGTGTTTGAACACCAAAAATGTGTTCTTATTTAGGGCTGTCTCTTCGGCTGTCTGCTGTGGTTTGTTCTCTGTATAAGATATGTGTTGCCTAAGCAGCTGGAGTTTTGCTTACTGCCTCCTGGAGAAAACAGGTGGCACTTCAAGTGTGAATTGCTCCGATGGTAGAAATATTCCTTATTACATTTTGGGGACATGATTAATTGCATTAAATATTTGAATGCATAATATTTTATACAATTAATTTCACTGAATTAACAAGTTAAATCAACAGCTCTAATAGATATATACAGTACATATATAGACAGACTCCAGACAAATATGGACCAATTGTTAGAATGTTTCTAAAATTCTAGCATGCTACCGATATGCTGTGTAAACATGGACAATATACCTACCTGGTCTCCTTTATACACATTCCTATTCCAACATTTTTGCTAAATTATATTTGCATGCTCGTTGTACATTTATTACGTCCATACGGCAGTTTCCTGGGGAAATAAACACAAGAGGTGCTACCAATTTGCAAGTAAAACAGATTGTAAGTTAAAAATCACTTACTTATTGCCCAGTTCTTCAGCTTGTGACATCCAAACACTTTTACTATAGTGCTTATAGACTTGTAAGGTGAACAGTTTAGGCCTAATGTTTTCATTACATAGTCAATTACATTTATAAGCTGTTTCAAGTGCAGTCATATTGTGTGATAGCTTTACTGGTAGAGCTTTGCACTTGAAACGCAAAGGTTTGTGATGTCCTGAAGAGCACACGAGTCAACAACACGTGAGCAGAAAGTGTCATAGATGCACCACAAAATTATGTGGTTGCTTCAGCAATTGTTTTACAGGTATGTTGCATTTGCATTATAATGACACTATCGGTTAGGTTTAAGGTTTTGGGTAGGGAGGTCGGTTTTGTTGATTTAAATCTCAATAAAGCATTAACCTTAACAACCCCATCTGTTTGGGAGACAATTTAACTCACTTAACAAATTTTTCACTTTGAAACTCCCAGAATAAATGTTAGTAAACACGTAATATCATATTGCAAAAATGTCGCCACAGTCATGTAATTTTAAAGCATGTTAGCTTTTGGAAAAAAGTAACAAGTTCAAAGTGTAGAAACTTTTAATGCCAGGTTTTACTTGCAGCTCATGTGAGGTGAGTTGTTGAGACAGGTTGTGCTGAGTTAGAACTGCGGGTTAGATGAAGTGATAAGCAGCCCAAAAGGGGAGGAGAGAAAACAGGAAGGAGTTAGCTGAACTGTGCCTGACTGACATGCTCATTTGGCAGGGCCGTTGGACCATGCTGCCAGTCACAGATGGAGACACTCTCTCATCAACATACGTGTGGATCTGTGAATTCTCCACTGGCTCTATTTTTTCTAGAGACAGTTGTGCTTTCTCATTGTCAGATCTCACCCTGCTGGTGGAATTTGGCAGCTTATGTGCATGTGCATGTGTTTGTTGATGTGTGTGTAGGTACATGATTTCACTTTGGATGCTAGGCTGGAATGCTCTCCCAACATCCCTTGTGCCTGAATGATTTTAAGTGCATTGCTGCCATACTGGCAGTACGGAGAGGGACAGATTTGCTTCTAGATCTGAGTTGAGAGAGAATCAATTCTGCTTCCTGGCCACTTAACACACTTTGCCTTGTAAGAGAAACATTCGTGAAAAGATAATGATGTGTGACATTGGAACAGTTATATACACCGATCAGCCACAATATTAAAAACAACTGGCTAATTTTGTGTAGGTCACCCTCGTGCCAAAACAGCGCCAACTCGTATCTCAGAATAGCATTCTGAGATGATATTCTTCTCACCACAATTGTACAGAGAGGCTATCTTAGTTACCATAGACTTTGTCAGTTCGAAACATTCTGGCCATTCTCTGTTGACCTCTCTCATCAATAAAGCATTTCCGTCCACAGAACTGCTCCTCACTAGATGTTTTTTGTTTTGTGTACTATTCAGAGTAAATTCTAGAGACTGTTGTGAGTGTGGAAATACCAGGAGATCAGCAGTTACAGAAATATTCAAACCAGCCCGTCTGGCACCAACAAACATAAATGCGATTATCTAATCAGTCAATCGTGTGGTATCAGTGCAGTGCATACAATCATGCAAATACTGGTCAGGAGCTTCAGTTTATGTTCACATTAACCATCAGAATGGGGGAAAAATGATCATTGATCTCAATGATTTGGACCGTGGCATGATAGTTGGTGTCATATGGACTGGTTTGAGTATTTCTGTATCTGCTGATCTCCTGGGATTTTCATGCACAACAGTCTTTAGAATTTTCTACGAATGGTGCCAAAAACAAAAAACATCCAGTGAGGGGAAGTTCTGTGGATGGAAATGCCTTGTTGAAAAGAGAGAGGTCAACAGAGAATGGCCAGACTGGTTTGAACTGATAAAGTCTAAGGTAACTTTTATATATTATTATTGTGTTGTGTAATTATGTGTACATTTGATATGTAAATTGTGTTGTGTAAATATGTTGTTTACTGTAATATGTAGATGTCTATATATGACTCATCACTGTCATAACTGCTATGTTGCTCAGAACTGCACAGAAGACTTTCACCTACTGTTGCACTTGTGTACATGGTAGTGTGACAATAAAGTGATTTGATATGAACTCAGATAACTGCTCTGTACAATTGTGGTTAGAAGAATAACATCTGAGAATGCTATTCTGAGATGCGGGTTGGCAAAGATTTGGCAGCATTAGGGGGACCTACACAATATTAGGCAGGTGGTTTTAATGTTGTGGCTGATTGGTGTATGTCAGGTGTCAGATATTCATCATCTCTTCTTTGTTTTTTTTATAGACTTATTTGAAAACAGTAATGCACTGTGGTATTGGTTTGCACCTTTTGCTTTTATATTCAATAAGTCAATCCTGAGTATCAGCTACTCTATTGGGTGAATCTACTAGATTCTGTATATGTCTGCAGTGCATATTCTGGGTTATAAGGTGGGTTTGGTTTTCAAGGAATACACAAACAAATAAAATATATTCCTTGAATGAATTGCAGATTTTTGGTGCATTTGTGGAAACGCACCTCTCTTTTTAAGAATACAGAACTTAAAATAATTTAGGTGTGCAGTTTCATACATTGAAGGTACATTTGTGTCAGATGTTATATTCTCATTCTTCCCATTTACCTTCTGCCAAAGGTTGAACAGAGCCCAAGGGTGTAGTGAAAACTGAGTAGCGTATATCCTCCCTGTCAGATGCATGAAAGGAATCTCATAAAACACCAGAAAAATGCTGCCTGACAAGTGTGCTATGGGAGGATTCTAAATGGGAGGATGGGTGGGTGAGGCAGACAAGTCGATGGCAGCAGAAAGGTTGCAGAGATGTTCTCGCTACAAACGGTGCTGTTCTTCCCGGAGATGCTAATGGCAAAGCTCCTCGAGCACAAGGTGACAGCAATTGTCGGCTTAGCCAAAGCTGTGTGAGTAACAATGAGAATAAGCTGCAATTCTCTCATGCAAACCTTGCCTTGTTGAAGTTTTCCTGTGCTCTGGAATGTGCGGTGATGTATAAACCTGCAAGTTAAAGGGCTCTGTGGCAGGACAAGTGTACTTTCATTTCTTCAAAGAATTAACAGTTTTATGCAAATTAAAATACATTGCATTTTACTTTAGCTGCTCTCATGCCAGAGACCCCAATGATGTTTATGTTAAAACAACAAATGTGAAATAAAACTGTTATTTCCATTTGTATTATAACTCTTTTATAATACAAAACTCTTTTTATAATCATCTGACCAAATCAAAAGCTAAAACATTCAGTTGTCAAAAAATACACATGCTATATAGTTCATAGTTCAGAAGTGTAACTGGTATCCATTCTACTGATGTTGTTTTATTTTTTGCGATCAATTTGACCCCACCAAAAATGCATTGTAAAACAAATACAATAAAAGCCTATTAAACAACTGGCAGGAGTGTACTGCTACAGTGTGTACACCAGCTAAATAATCTTAGTATGTAAAAATGTTTTATACATCACGAACATTGTAATGTTTTAATGTGATATTTATGTAAAATTTTTTATTATAGTGCTATACTAAATTTATATTATTGTAAACAGTTTGGGTTCACAGGACGGGAAGGAGGACACGGGGCCGGGCTAGAATGTTGCACGCCCGGTCCCCAATCGGCCTGATGGGGCGCGCGAGGGATAAAGGTGGCCGGTGACGACGGTTCGAGAGAGAGAGATCAATCACAGACATGTCCGTTGTGTGTTTGTTTGTGCTTTTGTTTAAGTTTTCATTAAAATATTATTTATATTGACAAGCCGGTTCTCGCCTCCTCCTTGCCCATCCTAACCCCATGTTACAATTATCTTTTGCTTAATTAGTAATTATCTCAGTGTACAAGTCTGGAATGTAAAAAGAAGACATTATTTTTATAGGCCAATGATAATAGGTCGGATCGTACAATTATTACTGCTTTTTTGTATCAAAGTCAAGATTCTAAATTGAGAAAGCTTTCAAAGGGGTTAAAAAATTAATTATTATTTAAAAATTGTAGTGTTTTTTTTTTTTTTTATGCCTGTAGCATTAAAGGTCAGCTATTATCCACTGCCCTCTCCAGCATTGTAACAGCATTATACAGAAAAATGTTTAGCATAATGACAGTAATGTCTGAAGATTTTCCATAAAAGCCTCAGACCAGTGATTGCTCAATTAGTGACACTAATTTGTGCAATTTTAGAGGGATATTTAACTTGATGCAGTCATGTATGTATTGTGTTCAGGACATTGCTGACAGGTGGGTTCTGTATAAATTCTTTAAACTGCTCTTATCAAACAAATATATCTCATTATTGGCCTGGAAATCATACCAGAGCAAAGACTGTGATGTTCACTGGTGTGGAATTTCAAATTAAACACATGAAGAGCTTCTGGTATGGCATATTTGACAAGTTTCGTGGCATAAAAGGGCTGCATTGCACATCACTTCTTTGCTGTTTTATTACTTTTGCCCTCATTATATTTACCAATAATATGCTATAAATGTCAATGTCAAGGACAATTTAATGTAAAGAAATAGTTCACCCGAAAATGAAAATTCTGTCATTATTATCTCACCTTGTATTCCAAGTCCAAATGCTGTTGTAGGATCTTCACAAAGATATTTTCCATACAACACCAGTTATATGAAGCTGTACACTTTGTATGGACTACTTTTATATTCCTATTATTGTGTTTTTTTGTCCGTTTTGGAGCTTGACAGCCTGTGATCACTATGATCTATTTGAAGAGCCTTCAAAAATATCCTAATTTTTACCACACAAAAATAAAAAATAAAAGAAGAACAGCATATTTGGAATGATGAGCAACTAATGACAATTGTTTTGGTGAACTATTCTTTTAAAGGGGACCTATTAATCAAAATTCACTTTTACATGGTGTTCGTACATAAATGTGAGTCGGTAGCGTGTATACACAACCACCATACAATGTTAAAAGTCCACCCACTCCTCTTTTTTATATATCTCTTAATCAAAAAAAGTGTCAAAATGAATGGTTTTCATTTCTGCTCTAACGTGACGTCTCGTTAGATCAGGCCTCGCCCACGACTGGTGACCGACTCCACCCTATTATCATACATCCACCCCTGAGTGATCTACACACAGTCTGCCATTTTATTCCATGCTGGATTAGATATAGTGAGAAGAATTATGTCTCAGCTTTGTAAGCGTAATAAGTGTTCTGTTGTTGGCTGTAAAAATTAATATAAGAGTCTTCATGTACTCCTGGCATAAGAGCCACTGAAGAAGCAGTGGAAAAGTTTTGTTTTTGAAGGAAATTTGTGTATGTTTGTGCAAATAATTTTACACCAGACTGCTTTGTGAATGATTGTCAATATAAAGCAGGATTTAAAAAAAAAAAAAATTGATTCTCAAGCATGGATCAGTACCTGTTCATGTTCCAGCTTTATATCCTTTCCGAATGTGCTTGTCATCTGATACCACGGCTAATGAGCTAATGTCACCATTTTCTCTGATTGTATTCACGGAGACCAGAACTATGTCAGGGCAGGGAGCAGCAGCTCATTTGCATTTAAAGATACACACACGAAAACAGCGTGTTTTTGATTCCACCCAAAAAGAGGCATTTACAACATGGTATAATAAATTATCTGCGGGGTAGTTTGAGCTGAAACTTCACAGACACATTCTGGGGACACCTGAGACTTATATTACATCATGTCAAAAGTGCATAATAGGTCTCCTTTAAATTGCCCATTCTGAAAAGTAAAAAGAAGTAAATCTTATGACACTCGGTTGACATCCAAATTAAGAAAAGTTTTGACAATACAATAAATAAAGCTATTTCTAAAATCAGTAGACTACGTTCGCTGTACAAACTGTCTTTTAAATGAGTATTGAACCATCTTTACTGTCTTAAAATTATGCATTTAGAAATAGTAACCTTAGGCAAAACCAGGCCAGATCACACATAGTGAAATAAAAGAAGAGAAGGTGGGAAATTACAAAGAGGGGGGAGAGAGAGATATCGTTAGAGGGAAAGGGAGAGAGAGATATCAGGGTAGTGGCGTCAGGCCCTAACTAATAGTCTCATTATTTACAGTGAGGAAAATAAGTATTTGAACACCCTGCTATTTTGCAAGTTCTCCCACTTGGAAATCATGGAGGGGTCTGAAATTGTCATCGTAGGTGCATGTCCACTGTGAGAGACATAATCTAAAAAAAAAAATCCAGAAATCACAATATATGATTTTTTAACTATTTATTTGTATGATACAGCTGCAAATAAGTATTTGAACACCTGTCTATCAGCTAGAATTCTGACCCTCAAAGACCTGTTAGTCTGCCTTTAAAATGTCCACCTCCACTCCATTTATTATCCTAAATTAGATGCACCTGTTTGAGGTCGTTAGCTGCATAAAGACACCTGTCCACCCCATACAATCAGTAAGAATCCGACTACTAACATGGCCAAGACCAAAGAGCTGTCCAAAGACACTAGAGACAAAATTGTACACCTCCACAAGGCTGGAAAGGGCTACGGGGAAATTGCCAAGCAGCTTGGTGAAAAAAGGTCCACTGTTGGAGCAATCATTAGAAAATGGAAGAAGCTAAACATGACTGTCAATCTCCCTCGGACTGGGGCTCCATGCAAGATCTCACCTCGTGGGGTCTCAATGATCCTAAGAAAGGTGAGAAATCAGCCCAGAACTACACGGGAGGAGCTGGTCAATGACCTGAAAAGAGCTGGGACCACCGTTTCCAAGGTTACTGTTGGTAATACACTAAGACGTCATGGTTTGAAATCATGCATGGCACGGAAGGTTCCCCTGCTGAAACCAGCACATGTCAAGGCCCGTCTTAAGTTTGCCAATGACCATTTGGATGATCCAGAGGAGTCATGGGAGAAAGTCATGTGGTCAGATGAGACCAAAATAGAACTTTTTGGTCATAATTCCACTAACTGTGTTTGGAGGAAGAAGAATGATGAGTACCATCCCAAGAACACCATCCCTACTGTGAAGCATGGGGGTGGTAGCATCATGCTTTGGGGGTGTTTTTCTGCACATGGGACAGGGCGACTGCACTGTATTAAGGAGAGGATGACCGGGGCCATGTATTGCGAGATTTTGGGGAACAACCTCCTTCCCTCAGTTAGAGCATTGAAGATGGGTCGAGGCTGGGTCTTCCAACATGACAATGACCCGAAGCACACAGCCAGGATAACCAAGGAGTGGCTCTGTAAGAAGCATATCAAGGTTCTGGCGTGGCCTAGCCAGTCTCCAGACCTAAACCCAATAGAGAATCTTTGGAGGGAGCTCAAACTCTGTGTTTCTCAGCGACAGCCCAGAAACCTGACTGATCTAGAGAAGATCTGTGTGGAGGAGTGGGCCAAAATCCCTCCTGCAGTGTGTGCAAACCTGGTGAAAAACTACAGGAAACGTTTGACCTCTGTAATTGCAAACAAAGGCTACTGTACCAAATATTAACATTGATTTTCTCAGGTGTTCAAATACTTATTTGCAGCAGTATCATACAAATAAATAGTTAAAAAAATCATATATTGTGATTTCTGGATTTTTTTTTTTTAGATTATATCTCTCACAGTGGACATGCACCTACGATGACAATTTCAGACCCCTCCATGATTTCTAAGTGGGAGAACTTGCAAAATAGCAGGGTGTTCAAATACTTATTTTCCTCACTGTATGTTTCAAGACATTCATATCCCCAGAGTATGCTTGCACATGCATTGGAAACAAAACCAAGGACAAAACACCTACTGGCTGCTCGGTCATTGCTATGGTAGATTGTTTTCCTGGTTCAGTTTATCAGGGCTGGGCTTGAATCTGAGAAATGAGCTATTATGCGAATTGAATGATGATAGTGCTTGTGTTCAGTTATATCTCACAACTGACAGGAGTGATGATGACTTGGGCTTTGATGACTCAATGAAATAATGTTTGAATAAATAGAAAGTGCCCTCTGTTGACTAGTTATTTCTAATTTTAGGTCCTGAAAGGTTCTCAAAGTCCTACAGTAAATAACTCCTGCAGTGGTGGGTGTGAGACCCTAATGAGCATGTTTATATAAGAATAAAGATGTGTGTAATAAGCACGACTAATTAGGAGTAGCCTGAGCTGTCAATTTGCTTCAGGTTAGTCCTGAATTGATAATCAAGTTAAAACCCCAATATAAAAACAGCTGGTTTCTGGCAGTATCACCCTGAGTAAAAGCCAGTTTTATAATGAAAAAGAATATCGTCTAGGTTACTGTTGCAACCTCTGTTCCCTGATGGAGGGAACAGACATTGTGTCGAAGAAGCGACACTTGGGGTCTCTCTTGAGAGCCTTGTGCATTTTTGAACTTGAGAAAAGGCCAATGAGAAATTGGCAGACAGAATTTGCATGTCCCTCCCCCAGACACACGGTATTTATTGTCCAGGGAGAAAACATTTGAGGATGCTACCGCGCCGCCATCTTGGATCATCCAATCTCAATATCAATATAATAGATAGATATAAATGCCCTCATAAGTAGGGATGGGAACGCGGTATTAAACTGGCCTTGGTGCTAAATTATTAAAGACCGTAGTATTGATAAACTCCTACATTATGGTTCTTTTTAATGATTTGGTGTGATTTATAATCATGCTGCTGCAGCCTCTCTACTCTCTTTCGGAGCTGCTCTCCACACATATGCACACACACACACACACACACACACACACTACGAGTGACCAGATCCCAACAAATCAAATGTGGGACACGTTACCAATGCTGAGAAATCTACATTTTTCTAACTAAATTAAAAAATAAACATCACAATTTTCCCCAGCGCTATGTATGCAGCAAAGACAGTGACAGGTCCACCTTCACTTGACCCACATGTGCACAAAGTCTGTCGCGACTGTGCGATCTTCTAAATGCGCAGAAAAGTGAACGAACTAGATGTTTTTAAGGCACAGTCGGGGACGTTTACCATTTGTATTGATCGCCTAGGCACATTACCGTATGAATAGCGCCCTCTGCCCGTGGGTGTGATCACATTAGGGATATTAGCTAAGCCAGGAGAAACTGTACATCGCTTTGTTTCATACAGATTACATTACAGGAGAATATTTTTTTTTAAATTCGAATTGTTTTATTTAAAAGTAGACATTTTAAGCTTTCTTTAGACATATGTTTCATGTTTGTGTGATAAGTATTCGTGGAGTTTCAGTTCATTTTTGTGACGCGTTTCAGATGTATGCTCGCGAACACGGACTGATGAAAGCTCACCCTTTTTATTTTCTTTATTTTACCAAAGCCCAAGGTTTTGTTGTTATTGTGAGTGTATACAAATAAAAGTAAATCCATTATAGTTTCTAATGATGTCATACACTTTTATGTCCCAAAATGACAGAGTAAAATACTCTGTTGTTGTTTCCGCTTTAATGACAGAAAAATCCAGCAGGACTCACCAGCGTATCCGTCGACCCCAGAGGGTTAATGACAATTTTGTCAACAAAAAGTGTTTCCAAACCATTTTTTTGCGACATTTGAAGTATCGACATGGAGTTTATGTGCTAGAGTTAAACGGAAAAATATTATGTCAACACTTGTGAAATTTTAGCAATAATTTGCATTTCCATCAGCTTTATTTTGATGCGCAAAAACTTTTCTGCAAAAAATCCTTGGATGTAAACATAGTTCATAACAAATAACCAATATGTGCAACATTTACGTGATCTACTGTACTTTCATACCACTAATACACAGCTTTTCAAATAATTATGGGGACATGAAATGGTGATTTGAGATGAATATTTTGAAATTTTACCTGTTCTTTCATTATTTTATAATCTGTTGCAGTCTACAAAACAATTAACCAATACAAATACTGAAGTCCTCTGATTTTATTTTCAATACAATCGATAACTATAACAGAGACGCACAATGGCACCAGTTGTGTTTGTATGAAAGGAGAGAGCGTGAGATATGAAAGAAGCTGGAGTTTCAGGATGAGTGACCAGAATCAAAAATTTCAGAGAGCTATGTAATAACATGTTATGTAGTTTAGTCACCCAACCAACATATTTTGATCATTTAATATGTGTAAGTTAATAATTATAATAAAACCACACCAATAATAATAATCTTTATTATTATTATTATATTTCATTTGATATTCCTTTGTTTGCTAATTTTATTTGTTGTTTGTTGATTTTCAAATATAAAACGTTTAAAAGATGTCAGTGTGTGTATTTCCATCAGTACCACATTTTGTATATTTTAAGCACATTTTAAAAATACTGTGATAATACTGATAACTGTGATAGTTTTGGTCCCGATAATCGTGATATGAAATTTTCCTACCGTTACTTCTCTAAATGAAAGTGAATTGTAAATAAAGGTGATTCTGCCTAACCTCCTTTTATGTTTCATAATGAAAGAAAGTCATAAGGGTCTGGAACAACATGAGGGTGAGTAAATGAAAAATGTCACTTTTGGATGATCTATACCTTTAAGGAAGATAGAATGAAACAGTAACCTGAATGTTTCAAAGATAATGTTTCCACCTAGAGTAGAGTATAATGTAACTGGTCTCATTTGCTTTTTGATTGACACTCTTGGTCTCCCTTTGGCTTCAGACTGTTCCACTGGAGCTTGTATTTACTGCTGACTCTGTGTAGCCATACGCCTCTGTGGGGAAGCCTGGCAGGTAGTTCTTAAATATGCCTTCTCCTGCTGTTAGGCTCCAGTTTGGGCCCAGTGGTGGATTAGCCTCCAGCTCCATCCATAACTGTCCATCAAGAATTTTTGCTCTAACACTTTGTCAATCATACCTTCACTCTCCATCTCTGCTCTGTTTGTCTATTTTCCCCTCAGTTTGTGTCTTGCGTTTACACGCAGCAAAATAATCCATTAATATTCTGACTTATAGCTCAATTGGATTTAAAAGTCTTAAACAAATCAATCAAAATTATCAGATTAAGGTCAATCCGAATGAATTTTCTATCCGATTGATAGAGGTGTAGACCTAAAATAATGCATTAAATAGAAGAATACTAGCGATGTAAACTTTTGTATCTGAATACTTTCTCAATCGTATTCCAAGATACCTTGTGCTCATTCGCAGTACAGTGGTGTGCTTGTTAATTACATTATACTCGTCACAGCAACTAAAAACATTTTTGTGACTAGTTGCATCTACATTTTTCAATTGGCTCAATGACAGTTTTATGATTTTAATATTCTCATTTGCGGTAACAGTCTTTTAACATTAGCTAAATCCGTAATTATCTGTTGAGCCAATGGAAAAACTTCCCTTTATCAAAGCATCTTGTTTTGATCCTGTGACATATTTTAAGTGGAAGTAGCCATATTTTTTTGGTTCACCTAATCTTAAAAGTAATAATATGAATATCAAATTGTTTCATTCTTACTGTACCAATGAAAAAAAAAATGCAATCCATGAAAAACAATATCTCTCTTTAACGCTTATAAACATATCACCTGCATAACGGAATAATGTTTGGGGACAATAATTCACCTTAGATTATAGAAAGAGAAAAAACACTTTTTTCTCGTGCAATTATTGCAATTATGTTGTATACATTCAAGATGGCTCATATGAGGAGCTTATTAGAGGTAGGTCCAACAAATTGCTCCATACACTTCAAACATATACATTTACATCTGAAAACTCTGGACAGATATTTGCAGAACTGCTGGCAGTGCACCAAAGAAATAATGCAGCATAATCATGAAACTGAAATAACTGCGACCAAAAAAAAATACATTAAAGTCAAGTAAAATACTTCAAGTATTGCCATTTTTGTGCTGCTTGTGTGGTTCTTCCATGCCTCAGTACTCTAGAATGCATAAAGAAGTATTGTTAATACTGAGTCTATTACATGAATAAAGCCAGAAAATCCAGTCTTCAGTAATACAGTACACACACACACACACACACACACACACACACACACACTGTAAGACTTGGGACATTTGCCCTAGCAGCCACTAGAGGTCACTTGGAGTAAAAAGACGTTTAGTTTGAAGTTTGTTTTCATTGTGTCTCTGTTCTCTGTGTTCCCTGTTATTAATCCCAGCTGTGTCTTGTTACACTTGTTAAGTCTTGTGTATATAATGCCCTCATGTTACCTTTGTCTTGGTTAGTTCTTTTCCTTCGTGGTTTTAATGGTTTAATCTGTGGTCATGTTTTGTGTTCTTTGTTTATTTTTATTGAAAAGCCTGCACAAAGATCCTCTTTCTCTCACCTCGTTCCTGCAAATGTTACAGCCACGCATATATATACAGTATATATATATATATATATATATATATAAGTAACGATCCGACCATAGACCTCATGGCTCTGATTGACCCACTCCACACGAGCTCCGTGTCAAATTTTATCTTTATTTGTTTGCTTATTTTATGCAGACATAACAGTATTTCCTCAAATGTGAAATGAGAACAAAACCAATGCTCAACTATTCACTGAAACAAAAAAGTGCTTCCATTTTACTCAAAAAAGTAGCCTCGATAGTTTAAACTGGACCACAGATGGTGCGTCAAATTGAAGAAACTATGACAGAAATGCCTATTGCAGGGTAAATTTGAACATTCAGTGAACACATTTAATCACAGGCTCCTTGCAGAAGACAATGGGATTCATTTATAGATGAAACGATTATAGATGATGCCATGAAACCATTGAGAGGATGAAATCATCGTAATTATGCAAAATATAATGTCAAATGTATGTACTGGGTGAGTATAAAATGTTTGGAAAGCGAACCACACAAAAATTCAGCGGGCTTTTAGACATTTATTTCACAGAGGATTTCTCTGGTCTGCTTAACTTATGTTAACCTGTTTATACGCACCCACTTTTTGAGCACAAACTATGAAAATGACATACCTGAACTTAAATGGTTGTATTTACTGGACTCTTTGGAGTATGGACACAGTTGTAGTATCTTTTTTTAAAGAAGACAATTTGGGCTTTATTTCCCAAGTTTCAGAATTAATGTTTATGTTTTAAATTTAAATTTATATGTTGTTATTTTTTAAAGTTGGAGAAGCTGAAGTTTATAGTAATGGAAATATTTTGTGCTGAACATGTTTTTATAATCTAAAAAAATAATACAACTCCAGAAATACAATGTTCTCAAAGCCAGAAGTCTAAAGAAGTTATGTTTCAAATTTGAAGATGATCTAACAAAACATTTCTCTGTAAAATTGCTGGAAGAGTACAGAGTAAAATTAAGGCTCTGCCTTTCAAGACGACACACAATCTGACTGCACTGCTTGGCTTTTATGAATAAAACTATGCTGCATTTTTAAAAATAGACTTTGGAGACAGGCTCATTTTGTTTGAGAGTCTAATATATAAGATAATATACAGTTCCCTTATCAAAAGCTGCACTTAATGCTGCGCTTGATTCAGCGCTTTGGGAACATCTTTTAGGAGTGACCAGCTGTGAATATGTGTGCAACACGTCAATGAAATTGACTAGAATTTATAGCCTGCTGGTGACATCATCACAATGCACCAGTTCCAGGGCTATAAATAGATGCGCCCTAGGCGCATCTTCAGGTCTTTTGTCTTCAGACCACTCTTTGATGTGCTTCTCAAGCCTTTCAAATTCTATATTTTCATCAGATATGAGTTAGATTCATTATGCAGTGTGCAGAAATATTTTTCACCTATTTTTCTCCTCTTTTCTTCTATTTTCTATCACTTAAGTGTGAAAGACAAAGAAAATGAGCGAAAACCAAAACAAACAGTGTGTGTTTCCCTGTCTATGTTGTATGGCTGAATCAGACACACACCATTTTTGTTTGTTTGGAGGAAGAGCACGCAGCTCTTGCGTTGGAGTCAGGCGGGTGTGAGCATTTTGAGCTTCTCACAGATAAAATGCTGCGCACTTGCCTCACTTATTTCCAAGAGCCAGCCCCCACCATTTCATTGTGTGGCTCACGTATGGATCTGGCTGAGGAGCCTGTTCTGTGACTCTATGAATACAGTCATTACCAGGTTTCGGGAGGTAAAAAGAAACAAGTAAGTCTTTTTGCAGTTCCTTCCTCGTCACACTCAGAGGGAGGGGCTGTCGGCCACCCAGCTTCTAGAAGGGAGATCCAAAAGCAGAGTGTGGGGAGTCACGCTCCCCCTCGCAAAGAGTGGGTATCGGCTCGCCGCCCTCAGCAGCCTCCAAAGCAAGACATCAGGACCGTTATTTCTAAAAAGAGAAAGTGCTGATGGTCTTGCATGCAAAACATCTACCGGCAACTTCCCGACACCCCCAAAGACAGTAGAAAAGGCTAAAGAGTGGGTCCTAAAGACAGTAGAAAAGGCTAAAGAATTCTTTTCGTTTGCCGTCCTCCGCGTTTCAATGGCATGGTTCCCATTACCGTGAAACCGGAACAAACACAGAGAGGGGCCATAGAACATGTTCCCCTTCTTGGGAGAGAGTCAGGTTACTACGGCAGATTATTCCTGGTTCCCAAGAAGGATAAGGGATTGCGTCCGATCTTCGAGGCTGGAACCATTTGGTCAAGGAACTCAAGTTCAAGATGTTAACTGTCAGAATGGTTGTGTCACAAATACAACATCGCGATTGGTTAGTCACGATCAATCTCATAGATGCATATTATCATATTTTAATTTTGCCACAACACAGGAAGTTCCTGAGGTTCGCTTTCGGGGGCGAAGCTTTCCAATATCGGGTTCTTCCATTCGGCCTAGCCTTATCACCTCGCACATTCACAAGTGCATGGATGTAGTACTGGCTCCATTGCGACTCCGGGGCATCCGCATTTTGAATTATGTAGACGACTGGCTGATTCTAGCACAGTCTCGAGGACTGGCATTACAGCACAGGAATATTGCCTTAACTCATCTGGTTGCTTCGGTGTTGAAAGTCAATGCCAAGAAAAGCATTCTCTCCTACCCAGAGAACGATATATTTAGGGATCATATGGAATTCCATCATGATGCAGACACCGCTATCTCCTGCTAAAATCGATACCATTAAATATACCCTGCGCAAAGTCAGGCTAGGCCAAAATTTTACTGTTCTTCAGTATCAAAGTATGTTTGGTTTCATGGCATCTGCGTCCTCTGTGATTCCTATGCATATGAGACCATTTCAGTTGTGGCTCAAAGCTAGGGGATTTCACCCAAGGGCCAACCCCCCAAAGGCAGATAAGCTGCGAGCTACGTACACTTTCTATGTGGTTCAGACCCTGGCTCCTCGCTTTGGGTCCCACTCTAGGTGTGTCTTGCTGTCGCAGATTGCTAACGATGGATGCCTCCCTGTCGGGCTGGGGAGTTGTCTTAAGTGGTCGTCCAGCTCAAGGGGTATGGGAGGCCCATCAGCTTGGTTGGCACATCATCTGTGTCGAAGTTGATGGCTGTATTTCTGGCCCTGAAATACATCCTCCAGCAGTTGAGAGGCTGCCATGTCCTGGTTCGGGTGGAAAACACAGCAGCAGTCTCTTTCACAAACCATCAAGGAGGTCTACGGTCACGCCAGTTAAACAGACTGGCATGACAGATTCACCTTTGGGCCCAGGGTAAGCTCCTGTCACTCGGAGCAGTATATATCCCTGGATGCATGAATGTGGGAGAGAACTATTGTCCAGACAAAAAATACAGATGAGAGAATGGAAACCACCCTGAGGTAGTGAAACAAATCTAGCTAAGATTTTATGAAGTAGAAGTAGATCTCTTCGCCTCCTAAAAGACGCGATGTCCCCACTACTTCTCTCTGAGTCATCTAGCCCCCCCGGGTCTGGACACAATGGCACATGGCCCAAAATGCACCTGTATGCATTCCCTCTGGTTTCTCTGCTCCCGGGAGATCTAGCCAGAGTTTGCCAACAAGGGTCTTGCCTCCTACTGATGGCGCCGCATTGGCTAAACAGAATATGGTTCCCGGAGATAATAGCTCTCCTCGATGGTCCGCCTAAGGAGGGACCTTCTGTCTCAAGTGCAGGGGACAATATTTCATCCCCGCCCTGAGTTGTGGAACCTTCATGTTTGGCCCCTGAAGGGTACCAACTGAGGTACACTGGGTTTTCACCTGAAGTTATTGAGAACATTCTGAGTGCTAGGGCTCCTTCTACTAGAAGAACTTATGCCAATAAATGGGGTTTCTTTGAAGGGTGGTGTACTGCACGTAATTGCACTTTCTGCAGGAAAAATTATTAGCTGGCACATGCCCCGCCACTCTCAGGGTTTATGTGGCCGGTCTATCGCTTGCCACGCCTTGATCGACGGAGTGCCACTAAGGAAACATCATTTGCTCACTCGCTTTGGCCATGGATCTAGGCGACTGAGACCTCTTGCGCTCTTGTGAGCACATACATCACAACCGTAAGGGGTCCAGACACCCACAGTGCGGCGACGTGGGTATTCTCGTTCCCAAAGCACTGAATCAAGCACAGCATTAAGTGCAGCTTTTGATAAGGGAACGTCTCGGGTTACTTTGCTGTAACCCTTGTTCCCTGAAAAAGTGGAACGATATGCTGCGCTTCATTGACGCACTGAGGATGTTCCAGGACTGCTCTTCAGACAAATACCTGACGAATCCATTTATAGCCCTGGACATGTTGCATTCTGATGATGTCACCAACAGAGGCTATAAATTCTAGTCAATTTCAATGATGTGTTGCACACATATTCACAGCTGGTTACTCCTAAAATACGTTTCCAAAGTGCTGAATCAAGCGCAGCATCTCATTCTGCTTTTTCAGGGAACAAGTGTTACAGCAAATTAACATGTTTTACAACATGAATGCTGCTCAGATTGCATAGTTTATTGAAGAACGATGACGAAGGGTAATTCTTTCAGGCGAGATCTCATGTAAACAATGCAGAATATATTACTTTTATTGACAAAAAGTGCTATTGGATGTTTTTCAATGAACACTTGTGATGGACAATTGACCCAAGTGACTCATCTGGTGATCGTGTTTTCATAACAAAGGTATGAAGTCTCGTTTTGATATTGCATGTTTTAATTTGTACTCATGGCACAAATAACTAAATTGCTGTTTTTGAGCATTGCTATTGTGAAACAGAGATCAGGTAGCAATGTTGAACCCTTAGACCTTTGAAAAGATGTAGAATTTGTTAACATTCATTACATTTATAGACGGTAAATTATATATTAAATGTAAGCAGAGTTACTTCACCACCGTGTGTGTGGGAATTGCGTATCAACAGGTTAAAGGTACAGAATGAGAACTGCAGTTAGCTCAACAAGGTACTCAATACTTACCGCTCATTTTATGAAACTCAGGATGACGTTCTTTCTCTTCTTTTGGGACCGACTTTCGTTTTCGGACTTCGGCACTGGTCACACTCTCCACCCAGCACCGGTCTCCACCGACCGTGTGTGCTATTACCAACGTACAAATTTTGTTTTCTCAGGCGAATACGTTGTCTTTTTTTTAAGCATTCTATGATTTGCTCGGCCAAAATAAAATTTTCAGTTCAACTTGACATATTAACTGAACACATTTAAATGTTTATGGTGAATATATATTTATAATTTTAATAGATTTAATTATTTCTGTTTTGGGGCAATTATTTGCGTCTTTTATTGAGCCAACATTTATTTGTCAGTTTTTTAAGTTTTTACAGTGAAACTGAACACATTAGTAGCCTAAACATCCTCCTCAAAACTCATATGTTAAATTATTTACCCCTGGTTGGCAAGACATAGGGCTCTATTTTCATGTGTGCTCAATGCGTAGAGCTGCACGCTGTGACCATGTGCAATGTCTTATCCAATTTTCTTTAGAGCGCTCATTCAAAGTGCAATTTTCATGCCATTGCAAAGTGGGATTGTTTGGGAGTGTTGCTGGGTGTATTGTATGCTAATGAAGTGGCGCAAAGTGCAATTTTCTATTTTCCTGAGAAATAGGTCATTGCGCTAAAATTTTTAGATAGTGGAACATCAAATTATCTATAGGTCATGTTTTTATTATTATAATGTTTATGTTTATGTTTAAAATTGTATTTATATTGGTATTTTTCCACCTGTTATCATAGTGTGATTTTTTTTTCATTGCAAAATGGGTGGAAGAAGTTGGAGAGGGAAAATGTTTGGATTTGGTATGATTTTTTTTTTGACCACTTAATTATTTTAATTATATATCTTAATTTAGGTTGAAGTGTAATTTGAATTTAGAAATATTTTTGGTTTAATTTTTTCATGTTTTAATAAATTATTAAAATTTTTAAAAATAAAAAATGACCAGTAGAAGTGAAGTGGTAGCCATTACAATCACTGTTAATGCAATTATGAAAATGATTAATTAGAATTACATCATCTATCATTTAATGGCGCCTACATCAGAATTCTGAGGAGAATCATATTTTCTATGTGTATAAAAGGAGCATGTCACTGTCATATTAATATGACAGTGACACTCTGTCATATTTATATGACAGTGGATGCAGTTCTTCATGGATGCAGTTTATGCACAAAAGAACACAATTTAGAATTCATCTAATTCATTGCAGACAGTTAATTTACACTACTGACTTATAAATGTGCTGTCTTTTGTTTAAATCGCTGGTGCTTGAGGGAATGGTATAATAGGGGGAATGGACTATATAATAGGACTCAGACAGAATTAAATTACACTTGACACTGCCCATTTGCCCATTAAAAGTACAGTAAATTGCAACAATTATGGCACAGCTAATTATACCCATGGCAACTTAGTCGAGTGGGGGTGCCATGCTGGAGTCTATATTAGGAAGAGTTAACTCAAGAACTGCTGTGAACAATTCAGTCAGCAAGTAAATGTACTACTCATCTGGCACAAAATAGCAAAGTAAGCAATACTAATTAATTATGCATTTATAACATGAATGATTGTATTTATAAAATGAGCGCAAATTAATGGCACCACAAAGTTTTAATTACCCGTGGGATTTTCTTGGGAGCCCCAGATTTGAGGGCGTGCCAATTAAAAAATCATGGAAAGAATCAACCAAATATAATAAATATTTTACTTGTGGATTTTGACTGTATAGTTTCGATTGTTCGTTTTTCTACCATTGATTAAGAATAAATCTTGCCAGAAAAGATTTTGCTGGTTTATGAGGTGACAGACGAGTGCAAAGAAGTAACATTTACCATTAGTATATGTGGCCAATCAGTCATGATATATATATATATATATATATATATATATATATATATATAAAGCAGAAAGTAAGAGTATTAAACTACATGAATAGTCATTATCTTATTGCATTGGTGCTTATAAAGTGAGAAAATAAAAGTGAAAAAGACAAATTTAGGAAATTTAAAAATGAGCCTATTCTTTTTTTACTAAAATCACTTAACGCTTAAAAATGTGTCAGGGAAGGCAATCTTTCCCGTTCCTATTCTTTCTGGGGGAAAAGACCCTGCAGATACCACATCCTGCCCAGACTGGGGGGAGGTGACATGTGGCCAATACACCACATGGGTTGTCAAGCCACATGTGGGAGTGGCGTGGTAGTAGGTCCTACCTGATGAGGGAGGAGCTCTTCAAACACAGCGACCGGGAAACCACTACATTCGACACACTGGATCACTTTGGTGAAGGGCGCTAGGTGCAAGCGGAACACCCGGTCGGATGTTCTATATTACCGAGTTCTACTGGCTCGGACCTGACAAAACACGGGACAAGACAGATACAACCCTGAGATTGTAGAATCTCGCAAAGGTATTGGGTGTTTTGCAGATGTCTGCTAGGGAGGTGCCATTGTCCAGTGCCCACAAGGATGCCACTCTTCTCGTCAAGTGTGCTTAAACCCGCAAGGAGGCGGGCACAAACTTGGTCTGGTAGGCCAGGGAGATAGCATCAACGACCCAGTGAGCTAACCTCTGTTTGGAGACGGTGTTCCTGTTCCGCCGTCCGCCCCAGCAGACAAAGAGCTGCTCAGAACATCTAAAGCTCTGCATGCGGTCCAAATATATACGCAAAGCACGTACCGGACACAGCAACAAAAAGGCTTGGTCTGCATCCTCCTGGGGCAACACTTGCAGGTTCACAACCTGATCCTTGAAGGGGGTCGTAGGAACCTTGGACGCGTAGCCTGGTCATGGTCTTAGGATGACACGAGTATCTGCCGGACCGAACTCCAGGCGTGTCGCTGACAGAGAATGCTTGCAGGTCCCCAACCCTCTTGATGGAAGCTAGCGCTATCAGGAGGGGCGGCTTCAAGGAGAAGGCCTTGAGCTCAACTGAGTCAAGCAGCTTCAAGAGGAGTCTCTGAAGGCCCGAGAGGACCACTGATCCCAGGAGCGGAACAGGCTTGGCCGGGGAGGATTCAGCCTCTGGGCGCCTCTAAGGAACCTAATAATCAAGTCATGCTTACTCAAGGACTTGCTGTCCACTGCGTCATGGTGGGCTGCGATAGCGGCTACTTACACCTTCAAGGTGGAGGGGGACAGCCTCCCCTCCAACCTCTTTTGCAGAAATGAAAGCACTGACCGAACTGCGCATCTCTGCGGGTATTCAGACCAGGAAGAACACCAATTTGCGAACAAGTGCCACTGTAGGGCGTAAAGTTGCCTGGTAGGAGCTCTGGCTTGGTTGATCGTGTCTATGACTAAAGGTGGTAGGTCACTCAGATCTTCCGTGTCCCATTCAGGGGCCAGACGTGGAGGTTCCAGAGGTCTGGGCACGGATGCCAGAGGGTGCCCCGTCCCTGGGAAAGAAGGTCCTTCCTCAGGGGACAGCACCAGTGCAAGAAGTCTCACCTGGGGAAATGCGAATGTATGTATGCTACCGTCGCGGTGCTGTCTGAACGGATCAAGACGTGCTTGCCCTGGATCTGTGGGAGAAACTTCCGTAGGGCAAGGAATACAGCCAGCAATTCTAGGCAGTTGTTGTGCCAATGAAGGTGGGGCCCTATCCAGGAGCCAGCGGCTGCGTGCCCATTGCATACGGCGCCCCAGCCTCATTGAGAGGCATCTGTGGTGACCATGAGATATCTGGACACCTGCTAAAGGGGGACTCCAGTCCGCAGAAAACAGAGGTCTGTCCAAGGGTTGAAAGTCTGATGGCAGGAAGGGGTGATTAACACACAGTATGAGCCATGGCGCCATGCCCATCTCGGGACTCCAGTCTGAAGCCAGTGCTGAGCAGTCTCATATGCATCATCCGACCGGCACGACCGCGGATGCCACATTGGCACAAAACGCGAGGGGTCAGGGACAGACCGAAGGGGAGGACCTTATACTGATACGCCTGGCCGTCGGAACGCGAACCATAGGAAGGGTCGCTGTTTAGGCAAGATGGAGATGTGGAAGTACACGTCCTTCAGGTCTACTGCCGCGAACAAATCTTGATGCCGAATGCAGGTTAAAATCTGTTTCTGCGTGAGCATTTTTAATGGGAGTTTATGTAAAGCCCGGTTGAGAACTCGCAATTCCAAGATTGGCCTTAACTCACTGCCTTTCTTGGGTATGATGAAGTAAGGGCTGGAGAAACCCTTCTTCATCTCGGCTGGAGGGACGGGTTCTATCATGTCCTTGAGTAGCAGAGTTGTAATCTCTGCCCTTAAGGGGGCTGGCGTTTTCGCCACGAATCAAGGTAGAGCGTATACTTCTGAAATGAGGCGGGAGCCTGGCGAATTAAATTGCGTAGCCAAGTCGGATGGTTCTGGCAAGCCAACGTGACTGGTTGGATAGCGAACGGCTGGGAGTGGCGCCCTGACCAGAGGTACCAATCGTCAAGCCGTGAAGGCTGTGGGGGGGGGGGGGAGGGGGGGGAGGGTTCCAATGCAAACATGTCAGCCATCTTCGTGTCGTCCTCAGTCTGGGTGGACTAACCCGAAGGTGGCAGCCCAATCGAATCCTCTGCGTCAGACGCCTGAAGTTCTCAGATGCAGCGGCGACATCATCATCCAACTCCGGGGGCTCAAGGGAGAACGTGGGCTGGCCGTGATGCAACCACTTGCGGCACCATCTTGGTTTCCATTGTAACATAAATGTGATGCTTTTAATCAAATTAACGGCATGTTAACATTGGCAGCCCTAATATACATATAATATGCAGCCCTTATACTACGTTATACACACTGGTGGATGTGACCATCCATAATTTTTATTACTTTATCAAGTTCAGTTCAGAATGTTAAAGGTTAAATATGGAACATGTCATTGTATTGTGCTGAGCAGCTGTTACTGTAAATAGAAGACAGAAAAGAGATACTGGCAGCTTGATTTTCTCAAAAACATTTACAGCTGTTCTCATGTAACAGATGCCACTTTCATTTTATCCATGAAAGAAGCTTGTCATTGCCCCTTATTACTCCCAGACAACCGTTTTTCAATGCAAAATTAACTCAAAATAACCTCAGATTGCACCATTATGCACAGGACTTTTGAGCTTTGACAGCAGGTGAGATACATTCATAAAGCTGAAGTTGAAAATGTGTGGAAAAAAATAAAGGAGATGCAAAAAATTATTTGAATGGCAGACACAGGGGTCATGCAGTCATCGCATTTTCTCCTCCGCTTGTCTTAACTGAATATGCACCTTCACACACTCAAGATGCATTAAGGTTTCACAGACTTCTCTTTAAACAGATTTTTCTATTTTGTTTGGGGAATACAGAACACCAATTTCAGAGGCTCTAACTTTACATCATCTAGCACTGGACCAGGCTTTGATACAAACTCTCCCAGCAGTTCAGGATTCACCCTCCTGTGCACATTGTGGCTGAGATAAAGGACATTTGAAAAATAGAGTGTATGTATGTGTTTTTGTTGTGACCTTGCAGAGAGTTTGGGCGCTGGAAAGTGAACAATTTGGCTCCGGAGAGAGAGGACAATGGCGTGGCTCTACCACTCGATCCAGAGTTCATGCAGACCATTAGACATCTGGGCCACCGACCCACCCTCAGTGCCATTACCGAGAACATCATCAGAAAATATGGCACACACTTTCTGCTTACAGCTACACTTGGAGGTACTTGAGTAGAACTGCCTGTTTATTTCTAATATAATTTACATAGTAGAATTTTGAATATTTAGGATGAGCTTCCAGTTTAAATGGTATAATTGGTGTACAAAATATGAAAATGTATATTTTATATATATATATATATATATATATATATATATATATATATATATATATATATATACTGTATATATATATATATATATATAATGTATTTATAGATATGTGTATGTAATTATGTAATCGCAGGTTTCTTACATTGTCGTTTATTTGATGAGCTATTTTTTGATAGTCATGACTCATAACTTATGAGCATCTTGCTGTGCATGCCATGCTCAGTGTGTATTACTTATCTGTTAAGCGTGATGTAAAGTTTAATGAACTATTAATGCAATTTTTCATAATTTATATCACTATAAGTGTTAATGATTAAGTTATAGAATTATTCTTTGCTTTATTGATTTTCCCTCTTTTATTCACACCATCTATTCTGTTTTCCAGAATTCTACTTAATGGATAAACCCCTTGCATTGCTTGTCTTAACATAATCACAAAGAGCAAGAAAAAAATGACTCTTTGCGTGATTAATTTTCCCTCTTCTATTCACACAATTTATTCTGTATTCCAGAATTCTACTAAATAGATAAACCACTTGCTTTCCTTGTCTTAACATAATCACAAAAAGCATTGTGTATTTCCAGAGCATTCCTCCCCCTCACCCTATTATGTTGCATTGGCCTGATTACAGGTGAAGAAGCTTTGACTATATTTGTGGACAAAAGGAGGCTAAGCCGGACGGCCGACCTGACTAACTCAAATGGCACGGCTGTGACTCTGGAGGCCCTCCACCAGCTGGCTGCCTCCTACTTCATAGACAGAGAGAGCACTCTGCGAAAACTGCACCTTCTCCAGATCGCTTCCACTGCCCTCAAGGTAAACTTGTGGCCTAGATGCGCATAGACCTGGGGACCTGACCCTGCATTTGATTGCTTATTTATGGAAAGGAGCTTGAGTAGAACTTGGCTGTTTCTATTGTTTTGCAGTTGCATCTTTTAGAGATAAAGAGAAGCTGAGTTAAATGTATATTATGAAGTCACAGCAGTATTTTTCCCTTCGGATTTGTTCATCGATGTTTGATAGTGTGATTATGAGGTATTAATGATAAATAACAAGTTTGAATAGTGTGTATGTGCACAGATAAACAAACAGTATATCATATACTGTGGGGAGCAAATTTTGAGACCACTTATTTCTAGAATTTAATACCAGACCTCTACATCGCGATTAAATCACTTGGATAAGTGAGCAAATTTCGAGCTATGTGAATAAATTATGGATTTTATTAGCCACTGGCGATTTTCGATTTCCGATTTTTCTAGCCAGAGCTTGAGTTGTGTAGCGATGAAGAAGAATGTGAGTGCCACATTTATTTTACTGAATAAGAAGCGGTGATTAGGTTCTAAACATTCTAAACAGTGACAACAGCTTGTTAGGGGTTCGAGCCCAAAGAGCTGAAACCCTGTTGTATTTGTCAGAATTTGTATTGTTATTAGGGGTCCAAACACTAAAGGTGCTGGAACTCTATTGTATTTGTTCCGATTTTCTTCTTATTATTATTATTATTAGGGGGCCAAGCAGCGAAGCTGCTGGAACCCTATTGTAATTGTACTGATTTTCTTCTTTTTTTCTGCCCTAAATTTTTCTGGGTGTCAGAGACCGCAAGTCGTGGAGACACTAAACTTGGCAGGATGATCCCAAATCACCCCCCTCCCCCCACACACTACTCAGTTGCACAAACACACACCCATCTGACCCTAGGTGGTGCTATAATAAACACTTTTAAATTTTGACTCATCTCTGCAACCATAAGTGCTAGAATAAAAAAAAATCCCTTGAGTCAAGCCCTACAAAATGTATATATAAATGTACATTTCCGTCTATAATTGTTTAGATTTTTTTTAAAAACCTACTTTTTCGAACTTCTCCTAGGCCATTAGTCCGATCAGCATGCAATTTGGTATACATAATCTACCTTTAATGACTAATTAGCCAGCATCTTGTGAGGGCAATTTTTAAACTTAATAACATTTTTAAACATGTACCAGTGAACACTTTGAGGTAACATGACGAGTTTTATTCATTTTTGATGCTAGGGGGTGCTGTAACTTAAGAAACTCTTATTTTTGCAACTTTGCTCAAAGCAGGTGAAATGTAATACCAAAATTGCTGTCCACAACATTCACAGGATATTTTCTGTAAAATGTTATCATTTTGGTCATCTTTACATATGTGCTTGGCCCGATCTCCGATTTCATTTCCGTCATGAATTTTTTTGCCGCAATTTGTGATTTTTCATAAAATCTACTTTTGAGAACTAGTCCTAGGCCGTTTAATTGATTGGAACCAAACCAGTGCAGAATTTTTTTTTGTAATCCAAATATCAATAATTATCAAAAACATGTTGAATTTTCAATTCAGGATGGCCACGCCCATCCAATCTGTCCATAATAGGTGGGGCCAATTTTACTTAAATGGCTATAACTTTTGTACGGAAAAAGCTATCTTCACCAAATTTGGCATACTAATGTAGGGGATAATTTTTAGGACACAATAATTGCCAGTTTCTTTGACACCGTTGACCTGATTGACTTGAAATGTTGTGTGCAGGCTCTTTGTCCAGCACCCCATCAATACCTAAGGGGAAATTTGCATATCTAAAAAAATATGGCCGCCATTAACCAATTAATAATCATGTGCTTTTAGACAAGGTTAGCAATTGCCGATCTAAATGAAACTTCGTGGGCTTATTCAACTCTGGGTCACAGACATCTGTATGAAATTTGAAAAAACAAAACGGCCTCTGGGAGGTGCTATCGCATTTTACGAGCACAAAATTGGCAGTATGTCTTGTAGTGTTTAAAAAATACTTTAATAATTCATATAGTTAGATAGGTCTCCTCAACTTTGCCTCAATAACTACTGCTGTCAATCAAATTGTTATTTTAGCATAATAAATTATTTGAAAAACATACTTTTGAGAACTAGTCAGAGGTTTTTTTGTCCGATCAAAATGAAACCAGTTTATAAAGATTTCTTGGAGTCCCTACATCAATAATTATATATATAAAAAAAATTAACTTTGTTTTGCATGTCTATAATAGACCAATGAAATCTTGTGGGTGAAGCCTAAAACATTTATAAGGCTTTAACTCCTGAACGCAACAAGCATTCTCTGCTGAAAATCTCAGCTGAAAATAATGAGACAGTGGTTTGGGAGGCGTGGGTGATGTTTTTATTTTCGAATGATTTTTTGTCCGCTTCTTCCCAATGTCTTTCAGTCATTTTGCACTCTCTATTTCATTGGTCATTGTTTGTTGCTGATCTCTCAGTTGTCGGCATGAGTGCGCACACCTGACGTCTCGTCAGACAAATTTCAAGTAGTGCATGACCTATTTATCGGTCGTCCAATATTAGCCTTTCACAGATATATTGGTATCAGCGTATATGTTTACTGATATGCGCAGAGATGAAAACTTTTTTCAGAATATATAATGCAGAAAACAATGCTTTAGAATTGGTGTCATAACGTAGTTTGTCCAGCAGAGTGCGCTTCAACTCCACTGTTTACAGAGCTGAGCTGACAGTTGTTCTGCAGACCGTGTAAAGTTAAGCGGTGTCTTCACAGTACGTTGCTAACTAGTTTGTAAAATACATACTAGAAAGTTAATAAACAATGACCCCATCATTTCCCCTTTTCAATATAACTAATATAATGTTAGCACTGTCCCTGACAACCATTTCACTCATGTTTATTACATCTGTCAGCTATAGTTTGTCAGAGCATCTTTTTGCAGATCAGCAGACAACGGTGCAGTGGTGGATTGAGTCTGCTGAGTATTGATTTCAGGCTACGTTGTTACTTAGTTGGTGAGACGCAATGCTGAAAAGTAAATAAAGTCCATTTTTTGCTCCCCGTGACAACGAGCTTATAGCTAACTAGCTAACCACATAGCCATGTTTCCCCTGAACTTGTATAGCAGAATACGGTGTAACACCACTGCTGCTGTTTATCTCTTAACACGGCAGGTGTAAATGCTTTTTGTTTTACAACCTGCCCCTAATTGACTGGCAGTATTAAAATAGTCAGCATTTGACTGATACTAAACAGTTCTACTGATGTTTATTTAGCCATTTATTTTATTTTTATTTATTATTTATTTAAATGGTGAGCAACTGACTGATACTGAACATACAGTACTGATGTTTTTTAGCTATTTATTTTATTTTAATTTATTCTTTATTTAAATGGTCAGCAACTGATTGTTACTAAACAGTACTGATATTTATTTAGCTATAATTTTAATTTATTCTTTATTTAAATGGTCAACAGCTGACTGATACTGAACATACAGTACTGATATTTATTTAGCTATTTATTGTATTTTTATTTATTCTTTATTTTCTCAGTGTTCGTTTATAGAATTTGTTGAAAATGTATAATAATAATGTCAAATATTCTTTGATAAAAATATTTTTTTAAGAAAGCAGCCTTCTGAGTACCTTTGCATAGTCATATTGGTGCAAATTCGGTGCACAATCCACTCAGAAAAGGTCTGTTTTCATTCCAGCTCAAAAATTAGCTATATCGGCTACTATATCGGTAATCTGAATTTTTCCCCTCTAAAATCGGTATCAGTCTAAAAAAATCCCATATCGGTCGGGCTCTAATTTCTAGCATGTGATACTTATACTAGCAGAGCAAAGAGATGGACCAGCGCAACTGAGATGCTTGATAGATCTTTTTCAAATAATAATCCCACTATTTGTGCCGCTTTTCCATCACCCGTGGTGAAGATAAGAGAAACCGACACCTGCACTCTCACAGAAGCAGATATCTCATGGAACAACAACCTCTAATTATAGTTAAAAATGCTAAATATCATGAATTTCTGATGAAAGGGGGGGCTAACAGCAAATTTTAAATGATCAGGCATTTCAACTGACAGATGATGGTTGTAATACTACAAGATAAGAAGTCCTTTTAGATGGCTAAATCACTTTATTACTTAAGTGCATAGAAATGTATTTGAAGAGCTATGGTACACTGAAAATGTCTTGAATTTTATATAATTAGTTTGCAAAGAAATCTGCCATCTCCAAAATGCTTGTAGATAATCAAATTATCAAGTCCCCTTCATTTTAATATATGCTAAAATAATGAAAACATATTTGTCAAGTTGCCAGACATAATTAAATAATTGTTGTCTAATTAATATGAAGAGACAATATTTTATGTTTGTTTTAATAAAATATAAAATATTTCTATAAAGACACTTGTTTAGTGTTGTGATAGGAATAGCAAAAAACACATATGTGCCTAAGTACAAGCATATAAGTGTTCATGAATAGAGCAAATTATCATGTAACCTCACCAGCCCATAAGCAGCGGCAGTCACTTGCTTTATTGTTATATGTACTGGTTGTGTGTCTTTGTGGTAATGTTTGATGCTTTTGTGATGCATTTTTTCTAATTTTGTCTATGCAGCAACGTGAAGTCCACAACAAATTCCCCTTCGGGGACAAAAAAGTATACTTTAATTTTAATTGCTGCACTGACATTTAAGTGGTAGGCTAATCCTAGATTACTGTACTCTTTCTAGCATGTTGTCTGCAGTATTATGACTCTTTGGTACCATTGTTGCACTGTCCTATTATTTGCACAAATGTTATTATACAAGTAAAATCATTTTCGCAGGCCCACATAACATGTAAGCATTCTGCAACAATCAACATTTCATTAAATTCTCCTTAATCTGATGTATGTTACCTTTTTTTTTATATATATATTTTCCAACATTTTCAATATCGTGAGATAACACCTATATGGGAGCTGTATGCAATGATTCTATCAATATGTAAATTGCTTTCCATATAGCTATGCTTATGATGCTTGAATTCAATTTATGGTGCTGAAATTATCTACTGCATTACAGGGCTGTAACTGCAATATATTTCTGAGGACATGTCCCCCCAATAATCAGACATCCTTGTTGCTTTTCTGCTGCAGTCCATTATGTGCTGCTGTTTCACTCGTCAATGTCATCTGAGATAGCCAATCAAATTGATTAAGGCGGGCCACATATGTTTATTATAAAAATACAGAGAATTTGTCTAAAAAGAAGTGCTTGTGGACTTTTGTGGAAGTTTTGAACTACAGATTGGAAATTCACATTCGATTGAAATGGACCTATTGGATCATATAACTCGACGTTTGAGAGCGAGATCATTCTACCCTGCTCCGTTTGAATTTCTACCACAATCTGTCACACACATCATTAAAGAGCATGAACAAAACATTTATTGTTTGATTTCATAATAAAAGTGATAAATTGAAATCTGAAACTAAAATCGTTTTTCTCAAAAATCATCTTCTCACTCAAATGATGGAGCAAATCACATTTGTGTATATGTTACTGTATCTGGTGCTGTTCAGTGCTTCAAATCTGCATCAAGTTTGTGCAGATCTGTACAGCCGTCTGACTGTCATTAAATTGTTGCAGGGATTACATTATGGTTTAACATTCCATGCATCTTAATTCAGCTCATTTTTAACATGCTTAATGATTTAACACTGATTTAACATTTAAATCTCAGTTATGGATTAACTTGCAGCTGAGGTCATATACATATTAAATTAACCAACAATTAAACATGAATAACTTTGTAAGAGAACAGTGAATATTCCATGAGCCCTCTGAGAAACATTTATCATATTATTTATATATATATTGGCCATCATCCACAATGTATGCTTTAAAATCCAGGGTGCATGTGTGATGGCTCATCTCAGTATTGGTGTGATTACCGCTTCCCTGTATGCAGGGACATTGGATAAAGATGGCTCTCTTGAGAAGATATGAGAAAACCGCGTTAATTTAGCACTTAATAAGAGCAGTTAGAAGCGACAGGTGATCGTCACTTATAATTGCAACAAATCAATTTTAAGCTCTTAACTATGTTTCTATGTTTCTTAACTTAAACTTAACTTAAGTCTCACGTACCTCTAATGCACCTACTTATCTCTGTTCATTTCAAGTTGAACATCTTAGGAAATTAATGTTAACTTGACATTTTTATTTAAGTCAGAGTCAGATCATGTTTAACCCCTATGTGGATTCAGTGAAGACTTTTCTAGAATTACTCAAAATGACAACTATTTATGAGTCTTTCTGAACAACTTAATTAAATGAACTGAAAATCAATACATTTGTTAACCAGACTGATGTGTTTATCATTGCGTGCACAGCAGGTGCAGATCTCACCAATGGAGCGGGTGAGTAAATGATGAGAGAATCATTTTTTTTTCATCTATCTAAACATAAGGTACTATTTTACTTTTGATTAATTGTGTTCAGATTTCAAGCAGAGGGTCTCTGATTTTTTCACTCATTGCACAAGTGTGTTACTGCACGATTACTGTGTTGCATAAAGCACAAGCAAAAATTATTATATAACAAAATAAAAATGTTGATTCTGTGCTCAACAGTCGCACAATATATATATTTTAAAATGTCTGATTTGATAAATAGTAATGGATGTCAAATAATAATAAAAAAAGGATTATGGTTTATATCAGCAGTCACCAATTAGCGGAATGTGGTCAGGGTTCAGACATTGGCTGGGTTCCATTTGGATCATGAGACATCATAACATCGGCTGACCCATCTCACCATTTCTGCACTTCAGGTGATCAAAATAAAAGAGCTATGTTAAGCGCAAGTGCTTGGGCGTAGATAGCACTGATCTTTCAGCACTGTATCCTCGAATAAATTTCTCTATTACATAACATTCATACCCTATCACGCTCCGCGCACATTGCTAGACGTGGCGCCGTGCGCAGATTTGCCACCATGGTTATTTTAACGATAGTAGGCAGTAGCAGAAAAATAGCGTAATATAGATACTGGCATCTTTCGCTTAAACACACTGCAGAAAAGAAGAATGAAGTAAAGTGAAATTTGTTTGTCTAAAATGAATCCGTTCAGCTAAACCAGGTTTGTGACAGGACAACATATATCGAGAGCACCTTTAAACAATTAAGTTTTTAATTGTTAAGGCTTTTGTGTGTTAGAGGCACCTATACCAAGTGCACGTAGCCCTCCCCAATGCCCCCTCAAAGAGTTTCGCATACCCACCTTAGGTTTTCCCGCACCCCTAAGGGGGAAAAAGGTGTTACATGCAAGCATGGGAGCAAGCCCAGCAGCCGTGGCATTCTCTCTCACTATGTCTCTCACATAGGACGTAAAGCGGCTGGGGCCCAACTTAAGTCGGGGAAGGCGGTCTTTCCCCGGGGGGAGCAGGAGAGCCTGTCGGGAGCAGCAGGTGTCCCGAGGCTAGGGTGCTGAGAGAAGACTCGAAGCACTTGTCCTGCTCCACACACCCGGCAGGGGGCGGCTTAGAGACTGAGGAAGAGGCCTAAGGAGGCGTCTTCAGGCGTGCCGGGCGCTGAGGCTAGCCCGGAGGTAAGGTAGTTGTCCGGCCTGCAAATTTCCTATTCTTTCAGGAGGGGAAGACCCTGCAGAGGCCACACCCTGCCCAGTCCAGGGGGAGGTAATGTGTGGCAAATACACCACGAGGGTTGTGAAGCCAGACGTGGGATACGGCACGGTGGTAGGTCCAGCCTAAAGAAGGGGGGACTCTACAGGCATGGGGCCCCTGTCGGCGGACTGTACTGCGGAAAATACATCACGGGGAGTTACTGCGTCGTGGTGGGCTGCGATAGCAGCTACATACACCTTCAAGGTGGAGGGGCACAGCCTCCCCTCCAGCCTCTCCTGCAGGAATAGAAGCACTGACCGAACTGCGCATCTCTGTGGGTCTTCGGCTCAGGAAGAACACCAGTTCGTGAACAAGCGCAACTTTAGGGCGTAAAGTTGCCTGGTCGATTGGTTGATTGATCGTGTCTACGACAGAAGGTGGTAGATCCACTAGATCTTCTGCATCCCGTCCAGGGGCCAGACGTGGAGGTTCCAGAGGTCTGGGTGCGGATGCCAGAGGGTGCCCCGTCCCTGAGAAAGAAGGTCCTTCCTCAGGGGAATTTTCCAGGGAAAAACTGTCGCGAGGAGCCAAGAACCAGGTGCGGGTGGGCCAGTATGGGGTCACCAAGATGACCTGTTCCTCGTCCTCCCTGATCTTGCATAGCACCGATGCAAGAATGCTCACTGGGGGAAATGTGTACTTGCGCAGCCCCGGGGCCAGCTGTGTGCCAGTGCGTCTGTCCCGAGGGGGGCAGCCGTCAGGGAATTCCAGAGCGGGCAGTGGGAGTTGTCTTGGGAGGCAAAGAGGTCTACCTGTGCCTTGCCGAATCGGTCCCAAATGAGCTGGACCACCTGGGGATGGAGCCTCCACTCTCCGCTGAGCGAAACCTGTTGCGACAGCGCGTCCACTGTTTTGTTGCAGTTGCCAGGGATGTGAGTGGCGAGCAGCGACTTGAGTAGCGGCTGACTCCAAAGGAGGAGATGGCGGGCGAGTTGTGACATATGACGAGAGTGCACGCCGCCTTGGCAATTTATGTACGCTACCGTCACGGTGCTGTCTGAATGGATCAGAACGTGCTTGCCTCGGATTAGAGGAAGAAACCTCCATAGGGCAAAAATTACAGCCATCATCTCTAGGCAACTGATGTGCCAATGCTGCCGGGGTCCTTTCCAGGTGCCAGCGGCAGCGCGCCCGTTGCACGCGGCACCCCAACCCTATCGAGAGGCATCTGTGGTTACCACGACACATCTGGACACCTGCTGCAGGGGGACTCCGGCCCACAGAAAGCAGACGTCTGTCCAAGGGTTGAAAGTCTGATGGCAGGAGGGGGTGATTATCACACGATGCATGCCGTGGCGCCATGCCCATCTCGGGACTCGAGTCATGACCACGGCTGAGGATGCCATATGCCCCAGGATCATCTGGAATTGTTTTAGTGGAACCGCTGTGCCGGGCTTGAAGCGAGCAAGGCACCTGAGCACTGACTGCGCGCGCTCATTGGTGAGCCATGCTGTCATTGAGACTGAGTCTAACTCCATGCCGAGAAAAGAGATGCTCTGCACCGGGTCAAGCCTGCTCTTTTCCCAGTTGACCTGAAGCCCTAGACGGCTGATGTGCCGAGCACCTGGTCCCTGTGAGCGCATAGTAACTCTCAAGAGTGGGCCAAGATGAGCCAGTCGTCGAGGTAATTGAGTATGCAGATGCCCACTTCCCTTAGTGGGGCAAGAGTGGCCTCTGTGACCTTCGTGAAGATGCGAGGGGACAGGGACAGGCCAAAGAGAAGGACCTTGTACTGATACGCCTGGCTGTTGAACGTGAACCGTAAGAAGGGTCAGTGTCGCGGCAAAATGGAGATGTGGAAGTACGCATCCTTCAGGTCTACCTCCGCAAACCAATCTAGCTGTCGAACGCAGGTGAGAATCTGTTTCTGCGTGATCATTTTGAACGGGAGTTGGTGCAGAGCACGGATGAGAACTCGCAAGTCCAAGATTGGACGCAACCCGCTGCTTTTCTTGGGTACGATGAAGTAAGGGCTGTAGAAACCCTTCTTCATCTCGGCTGGAGGGATGGGCTCTATTGCGTCCTTGGAGCAGGGTGAAAATCTCTGCTCGTAAGGCACTGGCTTGTTGGCTGCGCACTAGAGTGGAGCGAATACCGCTGAAACAAGGTGGGAGCCAGGCAAACTGAATCGCGTAGCCGAGTCGGATGGTCCTGGCCAAACAGCGCGACAGATTGGGAAGTGAGAGACACGCATCCAAACTCCGTGCGAGGGGCCCTAACGGGACAATCATATTTGATGTATCGCCGTATCAGAGCGCAGTTCCTGCAGCACGTCGGGATCGGGACTACCCAGGTGCAGATCTTTAAGTGCCTTGGCTTGATGGACCTGCAGGAGAGCCATAGCATGCAGGGCAGAGGCGGCCTGTCCGGTGGCGCTGTAGGCTTTGGAGGTCAGAGATGACATCATCCTACATGCTTTGACCGAGCCCGTCGTTATCCCAATATCGCCTTCATCGCCAGCCGGGTCATCCTCAATCCCGTGGGAAGAAGGAGTGACGCGGGGGGCGGCTTAAGTGGCATTCACCTTCAGGAAGGAGAGCCACGACTGCAACGTTGCCATGGTCATGTTATCACAGTGAGAACATGAACCATCCATGAACGCTGCCTCAGTGTGATCGCTACCCAGGCACACGAAGCAGCGTCTGTGGCCGTCATACTTGGAGAAAAATCGCCCGCATCCAGGAACAACACAGGGGCGGAAGGCATCTTTAAAATGACACATCCTGAAAAGGAAGTTCAATGCCGCTGTGTATTGCTCTTTTTGTGAGTGGGAAAACTCAGACTCTTTTAGAGAAAAAATATTGCTCTTTTAGGAGGTGAACACTCTTTTAAACAGGAAGAAGTGCTTTCGAAGCGCCCAGGGGTGTGAACTGCACAGCGTGCAGAGAGAGAGAAATGCCAGCTGGAAATATGCCGTGCGGATCCAACAGCCACGCTTCTCGCTGGTAGAGGTGAATGGAATAGGAGTGAAATTCAGCTGCTTGCTGCACAACCATTCGGCTACGAAGAAATATTCTGACTGGCATTCACTGCTCTGCTTCAGTTTATACCCATATGTCCAGGGCGAGGCTTGAAAATTCTGTCTGCCAACTTGACATTGGCCTTTTCTCAGGTTCAGAGGTACGATTCGGCATTCGAGAAGACCCCTTGTGTCACTTCCTTCCACACAACGTCGAGAGAGTGACAGAAAGGCTATTAATTAAACAACAATAACAAGGAAACGAGAAAACCACTCTCTGCATTTGGCTGAATAACTTGAGTAGCTTTAAAAGTATTAATGTAATATAAAACATTTAATGATAATATTTTTTTAAATATTGTAAGTTTTTGTTTTATAAAACCAACCCCTGATATAGAGATAGTATAATAAATTACCAGGAAAGTAGAGATGATAAAATAATTTATAATTATGCTTAGCCTTTATAAAGATAGAAAAGTATCAACATTTGCAGAGCTATACTTCAGCAGAACATTCCACCAGTCACAAACTTCAGAAATGTGTGCGTCATGCATTAGAATGTGAACACAACTATTTCTGGGCTTAAAAGATTCAAGAACTAAATCAATGTGGAACATTGTATCACAAAAGGAGGACTATGTGCCCCCCATGTGCTACTTAAAGAAATAATTCACTCAAAAATGAAAATTATTTTATAATTTGCTCACCCTCATGCCATCCCAGATGTGTATGACTTTCTTCAGAACACAAATGAAGATTTTCAGAAGAATATTTCAGCTCCTTAGGTCCATACAATAAGTGAATGGATGGCAAAATTTTTATGATACAAAAAGCACATAAAGGCAGCATAAAAGTAGCCTAATCCATGTGATTCCAGTGGTTTAATCCATGACTTCAGAAGTGATATGATAGGTGTGGGTGAGAAAAGGATCAATATTTAAGTACATTTTTGCTAGAAATCCTTCTCCTTAGTAGCTGGCAATATGCATAAAGAATGTGAATCACCAAAAACAAAAGAAGAAGAAAGTGAAAGATAAAGTGCAGATTGACTGGGGTCTACGAACATGCCGGTGCGTCCTGCTGAATTTTTGCATCATTACAGCTGAAATAACATAAAATTCTCTGCCATTTTGGGGCATACAGATAAGTACAAGACATCATTAGAGACTATAAAGGGTCATTTTTATTAGTGTACACTCACAATAACAACAACCTTGTACTTTTGTGAAATAAAGAAAATAAAAAGGGTGAGCTTTCAGCAGTGTGTTCGCGAGCATATATCTGAAACACGTCACAAAAATGAACTGAAACTCCGTGAATACTTATCACACAAACATGAAACATGTCTAAAGAAAGCTTAAAATGTCTTCTTTTAAATAAAACAATTCAAATTTAAAACAAATATTCTCCTGCAATGTAATCTGTATGAAACAAAGTGATGTACATTTTCTTATGGCTTAGCTAATTATCCCTAATGTGATCACACCTACGGGCAGAGGGCGCTATTCATACGGTATTGTGCTGAGGGGATCAATGCAAATGGTAATCGCCCCTGACTGTGCCTTAAAAACATCTAGTTCATTCACTTTTCTGCGCATTGGAAGATCGCATAATACACAGGCGAGAAAGCTCCTGGATAGTGACGAAGAGTTAATATTTTCCTCAGAAGAAGAGCCGGGCTTGCATTTTGAAGAGAGACATCATCCAGCCGAGGATACAATTTCGAATGAGTAAGTCTATTTGTACATAGATATTAGTTGACATGCTATTTTATATAAACATGTACATATTTTACTAGTGGGACTTCCAGACTTGCTAGCCAGGATTCAGAGTATTGAAATTTAAAATATGTCCTAATAGGCAAGTTTTAGTTACATTTAATGCTGTTTTGGCTAAAGCAGGCATTTAAATTGTATGATGTATGATACAAATATGATATGTAATATGGTATAAAAATAATATGTATTTTTAGATTATATTTTAACTAGTGTTTATGCTGCCTCATCATCAACAAATCGTGTGCTTGCAAATATGTGTTCAGATTAAATGAGTAAAATTCACTTTAAATATGCCCATATTAGAAAATCACCATCTTATAATGATTTCTGAAGGATCATTTGACACTGAAGACTGCAGTAATGATGCTAAAAATTCAGCTTTGATCACAAATTGCATTTGACAATATATTAAAATTGAAAACTGTTCTTTTAAATTGTAAAAAGAGTTCACAATATCACTATTTTTACTGTATTTTGGATCAAATTAATGCAGTCTTTGTGAGTAGAAGAGACTTCTTTTAAACGGTAATGTAGGTCTAAAATTAAGTAAAGTCTTTATGTAAAGAAAATGTATAGTCAGATTACTTCTTTTAACTTAAAACTTGATTGTGATCATTAGGTCTCCTCACATTCATGCTGTTTCTGTCACATTCTTCAGTGATAGGCCCAAGAGAGGGGTCTTTGTCTCCTCAAGTGTTAATTACAATCAATATTCATGATAGTTAACGCCTCCTCGCAAATGACCTTTTTAACACTAAAAGCGTCTTACAAAAGTTAAATTACTGTATTGTTTTGTATGAATTAGTGATCAGGATGGTTTTCACATCATTTTGTAGCAAAAACTCTAGGCTACAAGATCCAGTTCTCAAAAGGCTTGTGGACAAATATTTAGTATGTGTTATATGGCCTTATTTCAATGAATTAAATTTTATTTTATTTTTTTCAAAAACCATGCATAAACGTTATTTTCTCAAAAATACAAACATGTACACACATGTTGCTCACATATTATTGTACCCCAGTTTGTGCTGAATACATATGAATACAATACAATATGAATACAATATGTTTTTAAGCAACTGAAAAAAGCACAAATGTCAAGGCATGTCAAAACTACTCCAGGGCCCAAAACACCCTCAGACCCCAGAGGCTTAAAAATGTATCTGTTTCACAACCAACCCATCATATCACTTGGATTTGCAACAAAAATGTTTAAGCTCTTTTAAGACATGGATTTAACCACTGGAGTCACATGGATTAGGCTACATTTATGCTGATTTTTGTGATTTTTGTAGCTTCAAAATGTTGGCACCCATTCACTTGTATTGTGTGGACCAAAAGAGCTGAAATATTCTTCTATAAATCTTAATTTGTGTTCTGTTGATGAAAGAAAGTCATACACATCTGGGATGGCATAAGGGTGACTAAATAATGAGAGAATATATTTTTTTATATCCTGATGTGGCCCCTGTACCAAACAACTGCTCAACCGTCTCTATTGTGCCAAGTGACCCTGCTTTTTTAGTGTTTTTTTGGCATTCCTTGCATTGTTTTGAACATGTTTTATGCACAACAATAACTCTCTCAGTCGGCATTAAGAGAAATTTAGACCCTGTACGTAAACTGATTTTAATGTAATTGTATCATACATTGTGATATTGAATATAACTTTTTATCTTTTCATTTCTGTAATCATGTCACCCTTTCATTTTTTTCAAATCAGAATCATGTAGTGTTTACAGTATCATAGATAAGTGATGTATTTTAAAATTATCAGTCATAAACACCTATAAAATGCCTATATTTTTTATTCTTTCTGGCAAACAGCCACGAAAGGGAATGAAAATGACTGTATGTGTGCTATATTTTTAAATTGCAAAGTTTTTATTATAAAGGGGCATAGCTTTTGCAAATCACTACTCAATACTCACTACTCATGAGTACTTTTAAATGAGCTACTCTTTTACTCTTACTTGAGTAGTTTTTAGGACATGCACTTTTACTCTACTTAAACTACATTTTTTAAGAAGTGTACTTTTACTTGAGTATTATTTCTCAGTACACTTTCTACCCCTGATTATGATCAGCATGTTTAAAGTCTTTCACAAACTGTTTATTTTTGTGAAAATTAATCAAAGATGTCATCATCTCTGGCATAGATGGCAAGAAAAAACAATTATATATTGCAATTATATACTGTGGTTGAGACAGGGATACAAATAAAAATATCTAGTAAAAGATATAGATCATGATAAATGTTTCTGGTTCTGGCGGACCTAAATAAAGCAGCCTAATTTTGAGTTAATGGATAAATAAGGTGTATGTCTGTCTAAATAAATGAGTCTTTAGTTTATACTAAACTAAAGACTCATTTATTTAGACAGTTAGTTTATACTAACTGAGTGAGGAACTATTAACAGGCCAGAATTTAGGAGCAGGTCAGTTGTAACTCTGATAAGTGCAGTCTCTTTGGTGTGGCCTAAATCCTGACAGATTTTTTTCATATATATATATATATATATATATATATATATATATATATATATATATATATATATATACTATTTATCTGTAAAAATGAACATAGTTGAGAGGAAAAAACCTTTTCGAGTATTTCTGACATAAATGGGAGATTTGAAATCGGTCTATAATTAGCCAAATCTCCAGGATCAAACTGTGTCTTCTTAATAAGCGGCTTGATAACTACCATTTTAAGTTTTTGAGACATGTCCTAAGTAACAAAAGGTGTTTTTTAAATTAAGAACTCGATGGTCCTCTCAGATGGTCAAAAATGACTCTTTTCATAACTGCATTTCCACTATTATGTTCCGGTTTCATTTTATTTTCACTTTTCCCTTTCCCATATATGAGTGATTTCGTGTGTATGTTTTTGTTTAGATTAGTTACGTGTTCGTATTTTAGATAAATAAACTTTTGTGTACATTCTTGTGAGTTGTTACTGGTCTGCTTGTAAATCAGTGTAAATTTAATGATTCGATCATGGCTACATGCTAAGAAGTTTATTTTTGTGTGGCTACGAAAAATATCCTTTCTGAGAATAGATAGACTGTCAATACTGAGTTTCACTGGACGAACAGATAAATTGATTGTAATATTAATTCAGCTACATCAAGTTAATTCTATTAACCAATCCAAATGTATAATGTATAATAATTTATTATAATGAGTTCTGATTAATTATTCATATTTCTCTTTAAATATATTTTGACTGTGGTAGATTTTGATAAATAATCTCACCCTGCTTCTAAAAGATTTCCCTTCAAAGCTATACCTATATGTGTAATATTATTGTCACTAAGCCATGAGAATAATATTACTTCAATAAGGTATTTAATCATAATTCTCTTATTAAAGCTAATTCCTTACAGTAGAAATTGTGAGCTGATACAACGAGACGTTGTATTACAATTGTAATGGTGCAGAATTTTATTCAGACAAATAATCTAGTTATTTGTCATTTGTCTAAATTAGTTGTCAAACATGACTGTTTCCTTTATAAATTTCCTTACATAGTAATGTAGAAATAGGACCGTTTAATTTAATTCCTAGCTGACACATACTCTCTCCCTTACAAATAATGGTAATGTACACAACACTTGCAGTGTGTGGTTCACACCTGTGCAGTGAACATTTATCATACAAATTCACTACATATATTGGTGTGTGAATCTGGGCACTTTAACTGATTACTGTTTGTTTGTGCACTGTGGAACGCGCTGACATTCATATACCATACCATACCAACTTTATTTGTTAAGCACTTTACAACAACCAAAGTTGACCAAAGTGCTGTACAGAAAACATAAACATATGTACAATTAATAACCATACAATAAAAATATACAATAAAAAGTCGACATCTTACTAGGTGTCAAAAGCCAAAGAGAAAAGATGAGTTTTAAGAAGGGTTTTAAAAACAGATAAAGAAGAGGCCTGCTTAACATGCAAAGGCAGATCATTCCATAGTTTAGGGGCAGACACAGCAAATGCACGGTCCCCTCTGAGCTTACGCTTAGTTTTAGGCACAGTCAGGAGCAGCTGATCATCTGACCTGAGAGCGCGGGCAGGTTTATAAGATAAACCCGCTCATGTTTACGTGTGCCCGTTAAAAGACGTGCTGCTGCATTTTGTATCATCTGGATCAATGAAACCATTTTCATGTTTTCAAGCATTGACCTAGATCACCAGTCACTGGTGTTGGTTGCTATGGCAATGAAAGTTCATGGGAAGTCCTAAAGTGACCCTTCCAGTGCAATTTAATGTGCATGCGCAACCTGCCGACCCCATATTGTAAACACAGTACAGCTACGCTAATAGCATAACACAACTCCACTAAACTAACCAGTTAGCAAACTTTCTTCGAAACCCCTAAATAAGCTGCACAGAGTGCAACCAAACTATGATCTGTAATCATTTTGCACAGATTGTGTAGATCAGTTTTACTATCAGATATAATTAATAATGAATGTTTATTAATTATTAATTAATAATTAAATTAAAATAATAGAACTTCATTCGTTAAATTCTATCCTCGAGGCACCACTCTTTTACAAGAGAAAAATGATAGTAGGTGACTGATCAAGTCTCATAAAATTCTACCTTGAAGATTGAGTATTTTGATTGATAATCAAAATAATCAAAAAGGGGAAGAAGCTAATCAAATTATTGCCATACGAATCCAACAGTAATCTGGTTACAGTTGGATTCTAACAACAACAATTTAACGATCCTGAAGTAATACGGGAGTTCTTGACGTGGCAGAGGCTGGCTTCAACACAATATTCAAACAAAACACAGGAGTACTTATTATAATATAACAAGATTTATTATAGTCAAACAGCAATGAACACTGCCAATACTAGATGAATATAATACAAAACATAAAATGGAAATCCTAACTAAATTGTGGAGCTATGTGTGTGTGTGTGTCTAGGTTCGGTAACAAAGACACAAAATGGCAAGTTTCTCCACGTGTGGGGCAAGTTTCAAAATGGAGGATCAGTTCCAAAATTGAGACCTAAGTTCCAAGATGGCAAACTGAATTCAAAATGGAAACAAGTTTCCCAAATAGAGGATTAGGCCGAAAAGGGCGGAGCCAACGATCATTTGAAGGTGTGGGGAAAGAAAGATGGCTGGATCAGTTCCAGAACCGTTAGAGCTTTTACCACGTGTGGGTGGTATATGAGCAGACACACAAAGAACTGAATGAAACAGGTGGTAGAATTTGGAAAACACCAGCCTGATTCGAACAAACCGTGGTGCTGCTCGCTCTATGAATTTCAGTGAGTGTGAGAGAGAGAGCGAACAAACAGGGACTCATGCAATTTAACAAAGGATACACGCTGGTAACAGCGCGATTGAATCGTTAGTTCAGATCACTCAATCAAATAACATTTCACCCAAAAATGACGATCTCATGAATCAACACAGCAATCAGCAATCGTAGTTTAACATACAAATGTAAACAAAACATCAAACATTCAGCAATCAAATATATATGATTTAGTTGTTTTTAGAAAAGTCACAGTTTCTAAACTAAATCTGCCCAGATATCAAGCCTTACTTGGGAAATCCTGTGTGATTTCAACAGGATTGTCCGTTTGAATTCCTGTTGCATTGAGCAGTCAGTAGAAAACGATCCGCTGATGGAGAGAAATTGCAGGGAGTTAGTCAACGTTGATAGAAAACGATTGAAAAGGGAACTGGTTGCCTTTTCAGTTTCCTAAACAAATTCACTGTTGTCTCACAGTAAAAATGAAATGAACCGGTTGTAATACTACACGACTGGAACAAAGCTAAATTAATCTTACTTCTACCATGGCCAAATGGTGAGGTTAGAAAAACGTGGTCTCTCTTTGTCCAGAAGGATGATTCCTTTCCGATGTGTCTCTTTAGAGCGCAGCTCGAGCAATTGTAAGCAGCGAAGCTGTAGCAGAGAGAGAGCGAAATCAAATCTGAGCGCTAGTTTTGTTAAGATGATGACGTCATCGGTCATAGGCCGCTTTTGACCAATGACGTTTGAGATTGAGTCCATGGGCGGGACTTCTGTCTGGCTGTGAAGCATTCTGGAAAACCGATTCAATGTCTCGCCTTTGATCATAGAACAAAGGGCCATGCTGTCTCTGCTGCCATTTTCAGTGGGGCAAGGCCCTACATCCCCCCTTTTGGTATTAAGGTTGGGGTTCCTACCACAGTCCTTGAGAGCAACCCAACAGTTGAACAGTACCCAAGTCCCTGAGAACAAATCGAAAGTTGTTCAGTCCATGTGTCCTGAGTTCGCAAGAGCTTAGTTCCTGGAAGTATTAACAGTTCATAAAGACTTTTGACATCTGGGCAGTCATAGTAGACAACATCTGGGCAGATGAATTCTAACTAGGCTAACTAACATAACTTTATCACAACATAGCATTTTGCATCGGTAACACTTCAAACATTGCAACAATCCTTTGTTATCCCTGAGTTTTCAATGATTATGAAAAGGAAACTGGAAGAGATTGTTACTGTTAATAAGGCTTTTCTTGGGACGAGTTAGGAACAGTTAGTGGTAGATGGGTAGACAGGTTTCTGAAACGCTGTGGAATGAGTGTCATTGCATCCAGTCTAGTGTGTTATGTTTGGATGTGTGCAATACCTGCCATGATGTTCCAACCACTAAAGGAGGAGCCCGAGGGCGATTAAACCGATGGTACGAAGACGATTTGCTTATGACCTAGAAATATAGTTGTCAAGCCAGTCAGTTTTAGACTAAACTTTACTAATTTCTTCCCTTCAGCATGGAGCTGCTGTCGAAGGGTGTCATGGTGAGGTTGTGACCTCTAAATGCATCCATGATCTCAATTTCTGCGTCATGTTTGTCGACGTTGAGATGGAGGACAATATCGTCAATGTGCACGGTGGCTCCTTGGGGGAACCGTTAAGAACACAGTTTGGTAGCCTTAGTTTAGTGGCTGTATCATGGCGGTCGTATGACAGTAGGCCTTCGGTGGCTGGTGTGTTGACAAGCCATCGACTACCCGCCCTTTCTACCCTAGTTTGTTCCTTCCTTCTGAACAAGTTAAGGATAAATCTTAATTTATTAATTTAGTCACTGCCAAGGCTGTATGCCAGATGTATCTGAGAAGATTGTATCTAAGGATTTGTTCAGCCATGTTTAGGGGAACCAAGTAGGATGGGATCCTTCCATCACTCAGGCTGTTAACTTAAGTGCTGATTTCCCTCACAAGGTCATGCATTAGATCTCTTACCACTTACACATGTAGCGTATCAATGAATCATGTAATGCACATTCTTGCTAAAACCCAAAGAGCTTTTGGCCTCTGAACTCAAAAGGTAAATTAGGCCTTCGGCTCCAGCCAGTCTGCAATAGATGGTTCGATGACAACTTCTATGACACCCTGAGTGTGAACAGACAACACCCACGAGATCTTCCCCTGCCGTTGCGAGCTTCAAAGAGATCCTAATCTTACCCTCCCAAGTCTAGGAAGGGAGAGTAAGAGACCTCTCCAAGACACACACACATAAGAACTTTTCAGGAATTTCCTCATTTAAAGACCTTACTGAGATATATTTGATATGTTTTTACGTTTGTCTGTTTGCCCGTGTCCTATTGGAATATCTATGATGTTATCGTAGTATAACTCGTATAATTCAAGGGAATTATAAATACTTGTAATTACGCATTGAGATGTAAACTTGAATTCCTATCATTGTTACATGTCGTGTTTGATGTCTTTGTACTCCTAAAACTCTAAAACTGTTGATACTTTAAATAGTATTTTGTTTAGAAAAGGGAAGCTGTTTTTCGTGGCCAAGAGAAATAGTCTGCCTTTCTAAGTTATATGAATAATTTCTTAAGGGTTAATAAAGATTTTACAGTCAGTTCGCTGGCGAGCAGACTATTAGATGACAAATTAATCCCCTTAGGAGTTATCTCGGGAATCGAACGATTCTAGACAATTGATATATTAATGTTTAATTATAATCCGTTGTGATTGAATGTTGATATATATAATTGCTCTATTTTTGCCTGCCTATATGTGTAACAGCGCAACCCGTTGCGTTTAGTGGCCTATATAAGGACCTTGGCAACGTATTCCCTTTTAGGGATAGGTTTAAAACTGTAAGTGATAACTCATAACCTGTATGATTAGTTATTGATTGTGAATTATTGATTATTGATTATACTATTCCCCTTATTTGAGTTTTGACACCTTACACACACATGTTATGTCTGATCTCACCACCTCTGACAAGGCTTCTAGAGCATGCAAAGTGTTTGGGGTGCCATGCGCAATGGGCTGGGCTGGCACATCAACTGCTTGGAGTTGCTGGCTGTACTTCTTGCCCTGCAGAGATTTCCCCCACCTTTTCTGGGCAAGCACGTCTTGATCTGCTCAGACAGCTCTGCGACTGTAGCATATATAACTGGCCAAAGCGACTTTCGCTCTCATCGTATGTCGCAACACGCCCGTAATCTCCTCCTCAATGGGGTGAAGCACAGGTAGACCTGTTCGCCTCTCGGGAATCCTCCTTCTGCCCGCTCTGATACTCCCCGTTGGAGGCGCCCCTCAGGAAAGACATGCTGGCACACAGCTGTCCCTGGGGGCAGCGCAAGTATGCATTTCCCCCATTGAGCCTACTTGCACAAGCCCTGTGCAAGGCCAGGGAGTGCAAGGAAGGACCTTCTTCCTCAGGGATGGGGCACACTCTGGCATACGCGACCAGACCTCTGTAACCTCCACGTCTGGCCCCTGGATGGGACGCTGAAGATCTAAGTAGTCTACGACCAGCCGTTGTAGACACAATCAACCAAGCCAGAGCTCCCTATACCAGGATGCTTTATGCCTGCCTGGTAAAGTGGAATCTGTTTGCAAACTAATCAGAAGACCCGCAGAGGTGCGCAGTCGGGTCAGTGCTCTCATTCCTGCAGGAGAGGATGGAGGGGCGGTTGTCCCCTTCCACCTTGAAGTAGCCACTTTATCGGCTCACCACAACACAGTGGACGGTAAGTTCTTAGGGAAGCATGACCTGATCATCAGGTTCCTTAGAGGTGCAATCATGGGATCTCTCTGTGATCTTTGTGGGCCTTCAGAGAGCTCCCTCTGAGCCACTAGAGTCAGTTGAGCTAAAAGCCCTCTCCCTGAAGATGGCCCTTCTGATTGTGCTCGCTTCCATCAAGAGGGTTTGGGACCTGCAAGCGTTCTCTGTCAGCGACACTTGCCTGGAGTTCGGTCCGGCAGATGCTCATATCATGTCATGTGCCCAAGGTTCCTACGACCCCCTTCAGGGACCAGGCAGTGAACCTGCAAGCACTGCCCCGGGTGCTGACAGACCAAGCCTTATCGTTGCAGTTTCCGGTGCATGCTTTGTGCACCTATTTGGACCACATACAGAGCTTTAGATATTCCGAGCATTTCTTTTTTTGCTTTGGCAGACAGCGGAAAGGGAACGCTGTCTCCAAACAGAGCCTTGCCCACTGGGTCGTCGACTCCATTTCATTGGCCTATCAGACCCCGGCCATGCCCACCCCCATGGGGGTTTGAGCACACTCTACAAGGAGTGTGGTATCCTTGTGGGCACTGGCCAGCATCACCTCTCTAGCAGACATCTGCAGAGTGGCGGGCTGGGCAACACCCAATACCTTTGCGAGATTATATAATCTCTGGGTTGAGTTGGTCTCGTTCTGTGTGTTGTCTGGTCCGAGCACATAGATCTCTGTAATACGGAACAGCTGAACGGGTGTACCACTTGCGCTTAGCACCTTTCCCCTCCTCTGAGGCGAACACGTGCACTCTTACTCCCAGGCGAGCCCACAAACTCGTGCTCCCTGGATGTCCTTCCTCCCGCGGAGGAATTCCTGACTAGACCCACTACAGGTACTAATTACTCTGTACTGGAATAGGTGCTCCGCGGGTGTCGGTTATTTCCTTGGTACAATCCCCCTGTCAGCGGACACGCATCACCCTTGGGCAGTTCCCTCTGTCCCCGGTTGCTGTGTTTGTAGAGCTCCTCCCTCACCAGGCAGGACCTACCACCGTGCCACTTCCATGTGTGGCTTGTAAGCCCATGTGACGTATTTGCCACATGTTGACCTCCCCAGCATGGTCAGGATGTGGTCTCCGCGGGTTCTTTTCCACCTGAAAGAATAGGATTGGAAAAGAACACCTTCCCCGATGCGTGTTATAGCGTTAGATGGCCCCAGCTGCATCTAACACTCTATGGAGAGAAAACATAGAGAGAGAAAAGGCCGTGGCTGGTGCTGCCTGCTCCCATGCTTGTCATATCGCTTGCCCCCCCCCCTCAGGGAGGGCCATGCAAATTCTGTTCGCCAATTTTTCATTGGCCTTTTCTTAAGTTCAGAGGCAACTGAGGCTCTCAAGAGAGAATCCTAGTGTCACTACATCAACACAATGTCTCATTTCCTCCATCAGCAAAGGGGGTTACAACAGTAACCTAGGCATTCTTGCCGCTAACATCCCGGTCGCCTGGAAGCGGATGAATGGCTGCGACCGCGAGGGGAGGAGGGGCTCCCAACCAACTGCCTTGAGTGGTTACTGCTGCCAAGGGCAGGGGAGACACCTACCGTCCACCAAAAATAGGGGGTTCCATCCACCGGGGGCCAGAGGAGAACCGGCGAGAAAGTGTTTTTTTTTTTTCTCTCTCTCTCTCACTGCCGCTACGTTATGGCCTTTCACTCTTTTTTTAATGTTTTGTTAATTTGGCATGATCGCCATTACGGCGTGTAGGTGCCACATTTTTTGTTTTTTTGTTTCCCTCCCCTTGTCCCCTCCCTCATCCAGGTCGACGGGGATAAACTACCGGCAGACGGGGCAGAAGGCATGCCCATCCCCAGGGAAAGAGGGCATGGGATGTACGTCATGCCGGGGGCTCCCTGGCCTGAGGGGACGAGGGAGGAATGTTGCAAGGCAGAGGACGGGGTCAGGTCATGATGCTACACACCCGGCACCTAATCAGGCTTATTAGTCCTCGAGAGGAATAAATGCCGATCAATGATGGTAGTGTGACAGAGAGAGAGATTTACAGACAGCTGTCTGACACCTGTGTGTGTTTGTCTTTTTGGTTACGTTTATAATTAAAATATTATTTATATTGTCAAGCCTGTTCTCGCCTGCTTTTCCTTCACTCAAGAAGTGAACAAGAATGATCTTAAAATGGCTGAGAACACTAACCCTATATTTCCCCAGAGTTTTTTTGAATGGAAGCAGAGATACCTACTCTAACCTGGGTTCTAGACCTGAAGTTTATGCCCCAAGTCCTGATCGGCACCAACTTACTAGATACCCTTTACTGTGATTATGCTCAGAAACCCGCAGCCTATATTCAGTCCAGCTTCCATGGCTACCAAGCTGTGTTAAAAGTTCTGGAAGCAAGACGCAGACAAGCATGCACTGATACTGTAGACTGGGTAAAATTCAAGGGGAACGTTCCTGAAGTCGTACCTACTGGTTGTACGGTGGTCCTGGATGCGGTCCATGCGAATAGTTCTCACATAGAGAAAGGTAGGTAGACCTAGAGCTGTCAACACAGCCCTCTTTACCTGGTGGTTTTCTGGTGGCCAGCTGTTTGCACACCGTACCTTCTTAGCAGCATTACCAACTACCAGTCAGGCTCAAGAATGGAACCAAGTCTGACATCACCATCCCGCCTAAAGACTTACTCGCTGAGATGCATGCAGTCCACAGTGTAATGAGAATTAGGGAATTACCAACACCCTGATCACATTTCAAAGGTTAATGGTGTGTGGGAGTCTTGAACAGAAAAAAGTGCTTGTCTTATTGTCATCTCCGAAAGTCTTGAGGAGCATGAATTCTAACTGCTGCAAGTCCTGAAACGATACAAATAGTACAAATTAAAGCTGTCACCTGAGAAAGACAAATTTTTCTAGACCTCCATTCGATACCTGGGTCATATCATATCTGAGAATGGAGTGAAGAATGATCTGGTGAAAACTGATGCCCTTAAAACCTGGCCAAGACCTAAAAATCTCAAGGAATTAAGATCTTTCTTTGGGTTTTCTGGATACTACAGGAGGCTTGTTCAGGATTACTCAAGGCCCTTAACAACCTAACAACAGTGTATCCACCTGATGTAAGGCTGCATTCAAGGGAAAAAGAATGAACAGTACTTTGACCCTAAAGAGCAGTTTGGGGACAGGTGTAATCAGTCAGCAAGCCTTTGACATGATCATTGGAAAGCTCATTTCTGCCCCTGTCCTGGGATTTGCGAACACAAAACTTTCCTACATACGCACACCGATGCCAGTACTATTGGGCTTGTACCAGAAACAGGAATGACAGACACGACAAAAAGTGATTACCCGTTTGGAACAGAGATCATAGTCATAACAGACAGTAATCCCCTGACCTCCCTTCTGACCACAGCGAAGCATGATGGCACAAGTTACTGCTGGTTGTCAAGTCTGTCAACCTACATCTTCACGTCAAGTCAAGTCAAAATGTATTTCTGAAGCACGTTTAAAAGCAATGGAGTTGCACCAAAGTGCTGTACAATTAAATGTTGAGCATAGAGAAAGAAAGCATTAAAGGAAAACATGCAGCGTACAATAAATACACAGTAAATAAAATAAAATCAGAAATCTTCAACATAAAACCCTTAAACTAATCTTAATCAAAAGCCATAGAGAACACCTGTGTTTAATTTAATCATTATCCTTTGTGTGTTTAAGCCCTGTTGTTTGATCATTCATGGTCAGTTGTTCTGTAACGAGGCAGACGAGGAATGGGGATCTAAATGCAGCTTTTAATGAAAAAACAAAAACACAGGAACAAATGAAACAATCATGATGGGAAAACATAAACGAGAACAGGAACAGCATCAGGATCAGGGTCAAATCACAAGAGGTCTGAATACATACAACAACTGACCAGCCTGTAGCTGGAAGAGTCCACCTCCGTTTTTCGATGCCAAGAAAAAAAAAAAAAGAAAAAAAAATACTATATTAGTGCCATTTATGTATTCTGTGTGCCGGTATACCGACAGCTGAAATCTACAGTGCACTCCCCACTGTCATTTTCCAAACAGACCAACTTTGTCAACATTCCAAACACACCTTTGGTGTCTTCTTGGAGCATGTGCCACAGACAAGTTGCTTACATGCGGCAGATCTCAAAAGTATTGTTTTCTGAACATCTGCCAACTTGACATTGTCTACTTTTGGCAGGTGGAGAACGGGTTAGAGTAAAAAGTCACTTCTGTGCTACTACACCCGCTGCCTTTGCCATTTATTGATGCGCATATAGCTCCTTTACCAGCTCAAAAATAAATTGCTTTCTGCTGATGGTTATGTTCATGCACTGTTTGTAAAGAATATGTGCATTAATTGCAGCCAGGTCCAAGACATTGTAAAACACAGCGACGGGATCCACCCTTTATAGAGTACAGTCGTGCCATCTGGTCCATTACATCAACGCCAACTTTTTGCGTTCAGCATGTATTTTGTTTCAACATCAGCGGCTACCCAGAATTTTATGTCAAATTTGTCCGGTTGATTGGCAATGTACTGTGTGAAATGTCAGCGCACCTTGGTAGGGAACAGTTGTTCATCAACTGTTATGTTCTCACCGGGCATATGTGAAGCAATGCTGTTTTTCACAAATTTGTGAAATATCACAGATATCATGGCAAATCTATCTGTCACAATGTGGGCAGCACTCGTGTTCTTGTCATCAAAGTGCAGTTAGCACATGATATCTCGGAATTTCTGTCGCGACAAAATTAACGACATTCATCGCAATGCCCCGGACCGTAAATCCAAACTAAGGCATCTCAATGTGTTCTAAGTATGAAACTATATTTAACTTGGCACAGTGACCTAAAAATTTTACGTTTATGACGCAAAGCATCCAAGATGCTACACAAACATGTCTGACTGACGCAGATGTTCATTGACGGGTCCTTAAAAAAGCCCTCATAATAAATCTCCAAATGATTGACGAATTCACTTGTGAAATGGATTGCTGTGAATGACTTGTTTATGTTCAATAAAATGGTAGTAAACAATACATTATATTCTAAAGCCGATTTTATATTGTCTTATTAATGATTAACTCTTCTGCCACAAGAATGTAATGCATTATAATTATCTGAATATTTTATATATATAATTTTTAAATATTTAAAGATAACTATGTATCATTATTTCATCATTATGTATTGAATTATATTTATATGAGGAGCTTTCTCAGCAAATATTTGTATCTGCGATACATGTATGTATACATATATGATACATTCATATATAGATAAATGCACTATTAGCATTTATAGGCCATGAAATCTGTTCATTTTATTTTATTATTAAAATAATTATGTTTTATTTTTTTAATTACTGGTTTATTATTAATTGATTATTAATTACAGTCAAGGTAATGACAGATTACATGCACATGTACGTGTAAACACATGCACAGAAAATAAATCTTTTACAATGACTCTACAATTAGTTTTTCACGAATGCATTTATGTTTGACTGCTTTACCTGTAAAGTGAAAAAGCTGACATCTGTAGCTATATATATATATATATATATATATATATATATATATATATATATATATATATATATATACATACAGGTGCTGGTCATATAATTAGAATATCATCAAAAAGTTGATTTATTTCAGTAATTCCATTCAAAAAGTGAAACTTGTATAATGCATACATTCATTCCACACAGACTGATATATTTCAAGTGTTCATTCCTTTTAATTTTGATGATTATAACTGACAACTAATGAAAACCCCAAAATCAGTATCTCAGAAAATTTGAATATTGTGAAAAGGTTCAATATTGAAGACAACTGGTGCCACACTCTAATCAGCTAATTAACTCAAAACACCTGCAAAGGCCTTTAAATGGTCTCTCAGTCTAGTTCTGTAGGCTACACAATCATGGGGAAGACTGCTGACTTGACAGCTGTCCAAAAGACGACCATTGACATCTTGCAAAAGGATGGCAAGACACAAAAGGTCATTGCTAAAGAGGCTGGCTGTTCACAGAGCTCTGTGTCCAAGCACATTAATAGAGAGGCGAAGGGAAGAAAAAGATGTGGTAGAAAAACGTGTACAAGCAATAGGGATAACCGCACCCTGGAGAGGATTGTGAAACAAAACCCATTCAAAAATGTGGGGGAGATTAACAAAGAGTGGACTGCAGCTGGAGTCAGTGCTTCAAGAACCACCACGCACAGACGTATGCAAGACATGGGTTTCAGCTGTCGCATTCCTTGTGTCAAGCCACTCTTGAACAAGACACAGCGTCAGAAGCATCTCGTCTGGGCTAAAGACAAAAAGGACTGCTGCTGAGTGGTCCAAAGTTATGTTCTCTGATGAAAGTAAATTTTGCATTTCCTTTGGAAATCAAGGTCCCAGAGTCTGGAGGAAGAGAGGAGAGGCACAGAATCCACATTGCTTGAAGTCCAGTGTAAAGTTTCCACAGTCAGTGATGGTTTGGGGTGCCATGTCATCTGCTGGTGTTGGTCCACTGTGTTTTCTGAGGTCCAAGGTCAACACAGCCGTCTACCAGGAAGTTTTAGAGCACTTCATGCTTCCTGCTGCTGACCAATTTTATGGAGATGCAGATTTAATTTTCCAACAGGACTTGGCACCTGCACACAGTGCCAAAGCTACCAGTACCTGGTTTAAGGACCATGGTATCCCTGTTCTTAATTGGCCAGCAAACTCGCCTGACCTTAACCCTATAGAAAATCTATGGGGTATTGTGAAGAGGAAGATGTGATACGCCAGACCCAACAATGCAGAAGAGCTGAAGGCCACTATCAGAGCAACCTGGGCTCTCATACACCTGAGCGGTGCCACAGACTGATCAACTCCATGCCACGCCGCATTGCTGCAGTAATTCAGGCAAAAGGAGCCCCAACTAAGTATTGAGTGCTGTACATGCTCATACTTTTCATGTTTATAATTTTCAGTTGGCCAACATTTCTAAAAATCCTTTTTTTGTATTGGTCTTAAGTAATATTCTAATTTTCTGAGATACTGATTTTGGGGTTTTCATTAGTTGTCAGTTATAATCATCAAAATTAAAAGGAATGAACACTTGAAATATATCAGTCTGTGTGGAATGAATGTATACATTATACAAGTGTCACTTTTTGAATGGAATTACTGAAATAAATCAACTTTTTGATGATATTCTAATTATATGACCAGCACCTGTATATATATATATATATATATATATATATATATATATATATATATATATATATATTGTACAAAAATGTATGAATATATTATGAATATATTAATATATGCACAATATATTCACATAGAGAATTGTGTTATTTTAAATATATAGGCCTACTGTTTATATTTTCAATGTATATATACGTATATTGTATTTAGTTAGAAAATAATACACTTTACAGATATATATATATATATGGCACAAATAAACATGACATAGACACAAGGTGGCCGTCTATTCATAGAATTAGAAGCAAAATATCTTTAAACTAGAATTTCCTGGTTCGATTTTGAAAATGTAAGTGCACTGGACGATAAAACTTGAATATCTAGGAAGAGTCAAGAAAGTAGGGCCCTGGAATTTGATCAAGTGAAAGGTTTATTTTTTTCTTAAAGCACAACGGTCAGATGACCGCATGCTCGGCCCTTCTAGTGTTAAGCCAGGTTACAGTCAAACAGAGTGCATCCAAATTATGATCTGTAATAATTTCATTCACAATTAGTTTTTTGGTAGAGAGAGAGAGATCTAATGTTTAGTAGCCCTACCTTTATGTTATCTTCCATTTTTTTGTTTAAATTTATTTTCGTAATCAATTTTTTTCTTAATGATTTAGTGAGAGTTTTGTGTTTTGTAGTTCAGGGAACAGACACAGTCTCTATATGCTATCTAGGTGATAAAGTATCTATGTGTTGTAGTTTATGTGACCTATATGATGTCTCAAGGCAGCTAGCAGACATTCAGATTAATCAGTTTGTCTGATTCCTGGCCTGGGCCCCAGTTATTAAAATACTATAATTCTTAAGACTGAGCCAAATTACTAGAGAGGAGAGCAGCACCTTCCCTGGAGGGATGGAGTCCGTCTCTCTTTGGGAGGTCAGGTCTACCCCAAAACCTCCAATTGTCTTTAAATCCTATGCAATTCTCTGGAAACCACTCATGCATCCAACCGTTCTGTGATACTAATCTACTATAAACCTCATCACCATGACAAGTAGGGAGGGGGTCCAAACATATTACAGTGTTTGGCATCGTTTTGGCAAGTTCACACACCTCTTTAACATTATCTCTAGTGTTCTCCGACTGGCAAAGGCGTACATCTGAAAATTCAGCACTTGTAAATTTGATCTTATGTCAGATGCTCTGACACATGAAATGCGTTTAAAAATAGTGGCTGGAGTTTCTATTTCCACATTCCTTACAATAGAATCACCATTTATTAGGCTCCTTTAACATGATTCTCAGTGGGTGCATCATTGAGTGGGGGGAATTGATTGGAAACAGGAACGTGAGAGTGGTGTCATTTGCTGAACGAGTATGCCACTGAGACATCACCCAATCGCCCTGCTGTGGGGCTCTACAGCCGGCACCAAAATGTGTATGTTGGTTGCTGTTCTACCCACATCTGAAACAGTATCTACTGGCTTCTCTTTCTCGCTGACCTCCACTAGCTTTGGATGTGTGTCTCTAGCTCAATAACCTTCTATGTTAGCCTGACTAATGTGACATTTGTCACATGTGAATCCCTCACTGCTGATGGAAGAAGCTATTTAAACATGTGGCATGTAATGCTGGAAGAAATAACAGGAGCAGGTGCCATGACTTACTGGAATTTGTTGTTGCTGTTGTTATGGTTGTTCTTGAGCGGCGAGGATTTGAGATCGATGTGGTTCCTAATCAGCGGATGTTTAAGACTGATGTAATAATTTGTGTAAAACACAGTGGAGAAAACAAATGCATGCAGTCAAGACACAAGATGTAGACAAGCGGAGTAAAACGGGAAAATACCCCCCGAGAGAAATGGGTGCACGCGGTATAATTCACACAGATGAAACAGTAGAAAAGAAGGAAAACCTGAAGCACCTGGTAAAATGACAAAGGATAAAATGATGAACGTATAAGAATAAGCAAACACTACATGCAGTGAGAAGGCAGCACACTTCTTCAACTCCTGATTTAAAACATCATACAGCCATACTCATGCACACAAAAGCAGAGAGAATCAAGCAGTTTACTGTTCATCATCTAGATGAAGCAACAGTTGAAACCCCTGTTATTCTGCCAGACGCCATAAGAGCCATCTGCAAAATCAATCAAGTTAGAGAGTTCCCTGATGATTGTGGATTGTCATGCACTTCCATCTCTCTCGTCGAATACTTGACCCTGTATGCAGATGCCCTGCATGATGAATTTCAACTGGAAGATGAGCATGGTCTTCCCGTTATACCCTATCTTTCCAAGGAAGAGTTGATGGAGCAACAAAGAACGGATCCAGACCTTAAAATCATCATTGAATATTTAGAGCTGGATGGAAAACCTTTTACTCTGAAAGGCAAACCTTGCTATAGCCTTGTTGAGAAGATTTGGAATTGGTTAGAATTAAGAGATAGAGTGCTCTACAGGAAAAAGGCAAGATCAAGAAATCACCCTATGTCAACTTGTGTTACCTGCTGCTTTGAGAGAAATAGTGTTAAGGAGCCTACATGATGACATGGTACTTATGGGCATGGAGAGAACCCTTTACCTCGTCAGAACTAGGTTATTTTGGCCCAAAATGTAATTGGCAGTAGAAGAAAAGATTAAGAAAAGATCCCATCCAATTGTAGTGTGAGCCTCCATTCGGATGCATCATGGGCTCTCCCTTTCGGACCACAGTGTGGCCTTTCCCATTCAAATGTAGTCAGAGCTCCATGTTATCTTCATCATGGGATCCCCCATTCAAATTGCAGTGTGGGCCCTCCTGTCCATTTGCAGTGTTAGCTCCATTCGGATACAGTGTTGGCTCTCCCGTTCGATGCAGTGCGAGTCTCTACGTATGGTCGCAGGCTCTCTAATCCGAATCTCAGTTTGAGCTCACCTGTCTAAACGCACCACAGGTTCTCATGTTTGAATAGCAGTGTGTGTGCTCCCCCGTTCAGATGCAGTGAGAGCTTTCTGCATGGTGCGGGCTCTCCTGTCCAAATCACAGTGTGAGCTCTCCCATTCTAACGCAATGCAGGCTCTCCCTTTTGGATCGCAGTGTGGGCTCTCCCATATGGATGCAGTGGAAGCTCCATGTTATTTTCATCATGGACTCCCCCTGTTCGAATCGCAGTGTGGGCCCTCCTGTCCAATTGTCATTTGTTTGCAGCCCATCATACCACAGGCTTATTCCCTCAGCTGGCTCAACTTTTTGGACACCGTTTTGGACAAAGTCAAATCTCAGTCTAATCACAGCTCCCACTGGAGCGGTAACTTTTTTACTGCCCTCGCCCTTGTATTTGCACATCTCTCATAAGCCTTGACGTCCCTGCTGTTCTCAAATTTTTAGGGGGGCCTAAACGTCACACTTAATAAATTTGTCATACTTTGCATACACGTCTAAGAGTATACCCTGAAGTGCTTGCTTTCCTTATTTTACCTTAAGCACTTTTTGGGGGGTAAATGAGTGCCCCTCCATTGCAGACAGCAAGCCACATACATTTTACTTACATCACTCAAAGATTATATGGACAACCAAACTCGTGAAATGAAGTTAATAAATGAAAGTTATGCCCATCTAATCAACTAATTAGCTGTAGAATATGTATGCCGCTGCTAAACTCTTCCTGGCAAATACTCCTTTTGGCATCCCTCCACCTCTCCATCTCCATCCCCTTTTTTAAGAGTTCCTGCTCTATAGCTATCCTAATCTATTCACTAACTAATGAACTCTAGAATCTAATATAACTGAGATCTCACATACAGTAAGTCTACTGAGCTTTGAAAGGGCAACCTATGAGCAATAAAATTCTTGGTCTGGTGACTTAATTGTTGTTGATTTGTAGCTTCAGGCAGCTTGATACTCACTTCCTGTCAGTAAGTGTCTTAGCCAAAGAGCTTGCTAGCCATTTGATGGAAATGGGTAGACGAAGGCCCTTTTAGATTTAGATTTGTCTGCCATTTTAGGTGTTTGATGTAAAATATTCTTAACATAAGCAGTCTTTAACCAATGGATTTTTACCTCTCATGGATGAAGATGGATGTGAATGCAAAGGCTCCCTATTCCGAATTGCTGATTCTCTCTGTATTAAACATGCAACATTGAATCAGAGAGAGGGGTCTGCTCAAATCGAAGAGATATCTTCTTAGGGGGAGGAGTATAAAGGGAATATATCAAATAAATAAATATAAAGGTGCTGGTAGAATTATGCATTAGTGTGACAAATTATCTGTTCCATTTCAATAATTTCTTTGAGACCCCAGCCCATTTGTAAGCCATTTTGAATATTAGTATGGTGTCAGGCTCTAATGAATAAGAGACTTATGAGGAGGATTTTCTGCATTGCCGAGAATAAATGGATCTTTAACCTCCACAGTAAGGCACGATGATGGACAGGAAATGCAGAGATTGCCAGTTGACATCAATCATGGTGTTTACTGTAGATTTTCAGATGTGAGGAGTAAGAGCTGAGGTTTGTAACATTCAGGGCATATTTAAATCCCTCGGGACAGTCAGGGGAGTGCAGTTTAATGCCTGACTGCATAATACAATGAAATGTAGCCTATCATGCTGTAAAGGGATTTAGACGGGCAAGGAGGAGGCGAGAACCGGCTTGACAATGTAAATAATATTTTAATGAATGAACTTAAAGCAATGGACAAAACACACACATGATGGACATGTCCGTAAACGATCTCTCTCCTGCACCATCTTCCGCAGTCAGCCTCTATCCCTCTCGGAGGCTTGATTAGCCTGATAAGGGACCGGGTGTGTAGAATCACGACCCGGCCCCGCCCTCCGCCCTGCCACATTCCTCCCTCGTTCTCTCAGGCTGGGGAGCCCCCGGCATGACGTACACCCACCCCTTTCCCTGGGGAGGGGCGTGCCTTTCGCCCCGTCTGCCGGCCACCTGGATGAGGGAGGGGACAAGGGGAGGGAAACAGAAATAATTAAAATAGGGGGGGGGGGGGGGGTACTTCCTCCAACAGTGTAGTACCCCCCCAAAAAACACTGTAAAATTTAAAAGAGAGGGAAAAGGTCACGCGGAGCAGCAGTGAGAGAGAGAGATGAAAAAAAAAAATACGTACTCACCGGTTCTCTGATACACCGTAGCATGGTCCTCGATCACTCCTCCACCCTCTCAGGCGGACAACAGCTGCTCCTCCCCAGGCAGACCAGAGTGACCCATGACCCCCGGCAGACAGAACACCCCTCCCATTCCCGGCAACCCGTGGGGACACTCCTCCACCTCTGGCAGCGGCCCTACCACTCCAGGCGGTCGGGGAGTCACTTCCCTCCTCCCCTTGCGGACGGCGGTTTTCTTTTGACCCCTCCACGTTTCTGGGGGATGGCAGGGCTCTCCTCCGACCCTGGCAGTGGCTCCATCACTCCAGGCAGTCGGGGATGTTTATGACGCAAAGCATCCGGGCTACTCCATCCCCTGGCGGATGGCAGCGGCGCTCCCCCGGGTGGATGGCAGTGTCGAGGACTCCGCGATGGGCATCCCTCCTCCTTCCTGGATTTCGGCACCAGTGTAAAGGGATTTTTATTTGTAAATAATATTTTAATTCTAAACTTAAACCAAAGGACACATACACACATACGACGGACATGTTCGTAAACGATCTCTCTCACTCCCGCACCATCTTCCGCAGTCAGACTTTATCCCTCTCGGAGGCTTGATTAGCCTGATAAGGGACCGGGTGTGTAGAATCACGACCCAGCCCCGCCCTCCGCCTTGCCACACATGCCTTCTACAATCAGGCATGAGTTCTCAAGGTGATCTATTTGCAAGCCATCATAGTAAGTGCCCCGAATTTATGATGAACATCAGGCAATGAACATGGAGTCATTAAAACATACATTTTATTAAAAAAAATATATATAAATAAGGCTGTTCCGTATCATATATAGCATAAAAGCACATTTAGCTGGAGATGCGGATATAAACACAGAGACAGCATGCAAAGTGAAAGCCGCAAGGGCAGCATGCACATTGATGAAAGAACTCTCCACAGTAAAACTATCCTCATCTGAATATGACACTATTTTACTTGCTTTTAGTGCCCCCAGCTGGACATTTCACTGGAAACCTGCAGCCAAAAGTGTTCTACAGTACGTACATTTTTAATTGCAAAAAGTGAAAGCTGCACTTAAATTTCATGAGATCAGACAGCATGTTCCATGCATTTAGGGCTTCAAGAGACTGGGGTTGCCAATTGCCTGTTTTTTGGCTGAAATTAAGACATTCCAGACAGGATTCCAGTTGTCCTGTAATTTTAAAATTTAAGTTGGCAACCACACAGAAGACTAATATTTGTGTACGTGTGCTTCTTAATTTTATTGTACATTTTAGGAGTGTAACGATTCACTAGTTATCTCGATGTATCAATTACTAATCCTGCTGATTTATGTGCATTCGAAATATCTTGAAATATGATTTTTGAATCGAGAATCAAAATCCAGTGTTGGTCAATAATCCATTTAAAATGCTAAAAATCGAATTAATCAACAAAACAATGTTCAATATTTTTAAATAAATAAATAAATAATGTAATTTAGTTTCATGTGAAATTTAATGGAGACCAGTGGAATTTATTTTTAGTGCCCTCATAGCTCACTCTTCTGTCGCACAACACAGGATTATGCTCAGTTCCATCCGTATCTCTCATTGAAAATGTTTTGAACAGCTTTTGTGCACCTCATGTCTGATCTCTCCTCAGGATGGCCATGGATAATCACATCCTGGCAGCTCACACTCAAAACGCACTCAAAGCAGTGCCAACTACTGGTTCTTTGGCCACTACTGAAACAAAATGCTTTCTTTGCCAGGAAATTTAGCAGTTATTTTCTATAAGATAAATAGTGCCATTTTACTGGTTTCATTGTTTAGTTGGGTGCTTGGTTTAGTTGGTCATCTTGTTGATGTTGCTTTTTTTTTTTTTTTAGAAAACTGAATGTTACTTTAATGCTGTAATATTTGGATTTTTTACTGATTCAGGGTTCCCATATTCTTGGGAAACCTGGAAATATCAGGGTATTCCAAGGCGCCTGTATGTGCTTGCATTTAATGTTTTATTTCAAGCTGCTTTTGGTTCAGTAAACAATCTTAGGTATTTTGTTTTGAAAACATGAGCGGTGCATCACGTTGTGTCAAAAGGAATATCCATTATAATCACTGATGCTGTCTACACTGGAAGCGTCCAGTAAACAGGTGTCCCGTTTCATTTTGCACATTATCTGCTGGTGCTACTCATGCCAATAACAAATAAACGGTTTTGAACATTTGTGTCCACGCATTCAGTTTAAACAGCCTTAAACCACTGCGGTGCGTCACATCGCATGGCGTCAACAGACGAAGAATCCTGCTATCTGTGTGAAAACATTCATGCAAAGGTTTTACACACAAATATGTGTGCACGTACAATTAGGAAATGCAACCCAATGTCCCATTCTACCTTCTTTTTTTGATATCTGAGGAAAAAAAAATTACATTTTGATTGCTATGATAGCTCTAGCTGACTCTTATGGCAGAAATGTATGATGTGTGGTACATTTTCTAAAAGATTACGATAGAGAGAAAGAGTTGGGCTTTTTGCCATTGGTGGTGCTTTGACGTTCGCTTGGGTCATCAATCAAGCATCTCAAACACAAGCTGGGAGGCATGAAAACTCTGTCAGCACCTCTACATCTCCCCCAGTCTGTCTCTTAACTTCCGAATCTGGCTGGGAGGAATTAGCGCTTGAAAATCAAAAAGAATTTCCAGTTAATGCTCACAGATGGAGCTCTCTTGTAAAGAGCAAGCCTTTGTGTTTCATTCTAAGATTTCACAAGCTGATGCTGAGAGCATTAACCATGACTAGCTGCACTGAGGAGTCCTGCTGCTTTCAATAAGGTCCCATTTACAATAGAGTATAATTCCATTCTAATGCACACTCTCCTACAATGATAAGCTATCCCTTAGTGCACAATGGCATGAAGGGGGTAAGCTAACCCACTGGAAAGTGACTTAAAAAAAAAAAAAATAAATAAAACAGCTGCATGAAATTGCGAAGATAGTTGCAGCGTATTAAAAAAAAACATGCATTATGCAAACAGGAATACTGTATGCCTAATGACTAATACTCGGTGATTAAAAACAGGCCCCGTTTTATCCAGTAAAAGCAATAAGTGCCATTTGATAAGGGCCAATCCTTATGAAACTTTAATGACATTTCTGATGTATTAAACTGCTTGGATAGGCATCTTAAAATCCAATATTATTCAAATATGTGATAACAGCTCGCTCAGTAATATTTTCCTCAGCTTTTGTTGGGTAAATCACAAGTGGAAATAACAAAATGTCCTATTTTTCCCTCATTTTCTGTGCAATGGATGCATGGATGACACATATTGGTTTATTTATTAAACCTTAAATAAACAGGCCTTTTATGTTATTAATATTTCCAATCATAGTTTCAGTGCAGTGTTTCTAGTATATTTTAGTACTGAACAATAAGATATAAGAATGGCACAAGCTTAACGACAGTGATCATGGGATTTATCTTTAATAAAGATATAGAAGACAGTCTTATGAACTGGCAAGTAATTAAGAAATAATAACACAACTGACCTATTACCTTTAACGCATCCCATATACTAAGACAATGAAATTGACCCTTATATTGTTTACTGATCTTATTAAATCTGCTGCTGGAAGCTCTGATATTGTCAGCACAAATAAAAAAATACACATTTTGCGATTTCACATAATTTTAGCTTGCCTTGTACTCAGCATCTGTAATAACTACCACATAGTGCATACTCAGGTAAATTCAGATTTTTCATATACAGTGACATCGGCAACAGGTCTCCATTTTTCTCTATTTAATAATAGAAAAAGCCCTAGTTCTGCACATGCTCCGCTCCATTGGGCCCTTGTTACAGGCTCATTGTTATGCATAGAAAAAAAAAACTCTTTATATTTGCATTTCGTCAATTTTCCCTTTAAGTCGGACATCTGTCTCAGGACAACTTTCTGTTAGAAATTAATCTGCTGATCCCCATAGAGGCTCCTTGGATTTTAATTAATTGTGTGGAAGTGTCAATAAGAGGAATGGAAATGCCAGCAATAGGATCGCTGAACTTGCTTTTCCAACTGACTCACATTTGCTTCAAAGTTATTTCAGCACATTGAATGGAAATTAAATAAAACAGCTCTCGATAATGGGTATTTGCTGCTTGTGTAACACATTAGAAATGCTTCCCTGGCTTTTCAATGTCATCAGTCATTTCCAGTGGTTTACTCGCATGACAAATGCAATCTGCTCGTGGAGTTCACTGTTGTGTTTACTTCATCTAATTTTATTCACTTACTGTGTGTCTGGTGACACTTGAGTATATGTTGAACAAAGGCAACTATCTAACACAGAAGAATTTAGCAGTGTTTTGCCTGACAAAAATCTTGGGTCACCATTAATCTACAAATACAATGTGAATACTTTTATTCCCTCACTGGAGAAATATGAAAGAAGACATTGTAGAACAGAGAACGTTTTTTAAGTGACAGGTTGGGAGATATATTTGCCCTCAGGCGGTGAGAATTCTTCCCATGTGTCAGTGAAGCTTTGATGTACAGTGACTACAAATCAAGCTTTTGTCAGAAGTGATTGAGCTGCGATTGTACGTCAAACCCTTGGATAAGAACAAAGATCCAGTGTTGATATGATTTTCTCAGCAAGAATTCAGCGAGTGAGTGATATGGCTGGGATGTTTACTTGTATTGCACTGTTATAAAATTATTTAGTTTAATTCCTGGAGGTTGATTATTTTGTCTTATTAAAGGCACAGTCTTCAATAGGTTCTATCTTTTCACATTTAATATTTTCTTTGCATTTCTTTCTTTCATCTCAGCCCTGCAAGATTTTTCCAGCATGTACAATCTTCGTACATCTTCAATACAGTATACACCTTCCAATATACTTTATATAGTTATGTTTACCTCTTTTGCTCTTTGGTTTGTTGGTATTGAAGTTTCTGCATTAAAGGGATAGCTCACCTAAAAATGAAAAATCTGACATAATTTATTCACCCTCACATTGTTCCAAACCGACTTTCTGTCCTCTGCGGAACACAAATGTTTGGCAGAATGATAGCCTCAGTCATAATTTACTTTCATTATATGGGGAAACAAATTAAAACAAAGAAAAGCAAGGTAAGTCAATGGCATTTTTTCCCCCATATAATGAAAATGAATAGTCACTGAGGCTATCATTCTGCCAAACATATACCTTTGTGTTCCACAGAAGAGAGAATGTCATACAGATTTGGAAGAACATGGGGTTGAGTAAATTATGATGGAATATTTGTTCTCTTTAATGTAGCACATTGATTTGGTACTTTATGTGCCACATTGATTTTCAAGTCATATTTAGCCATTCACTTCAACAACAGGTCCATTAACCTTCACCAAGGCTACAATTACATCTACTTTCAGTGAAAGTACATTACTGTGAAATATTGTCCCTCACTACATTAGAACAATTGAACAGTCACAAATTGGTTGAAAAGATAGCATTCTCAGTAATACCAATGCCCTTGGCATAACAGTGGAACCATTGAATTGCTCTGTACAGACAAGTTTGAGCACTTTTAAGACCATTACTGTATGTCCTATGTAGATTTCTTTTTAAATGCATGTCTAAAGCAATATACCTGCTTGTTAGCTTGTAGAAGCAGTGCATAAATATTTTCTTAGTCTGATTTCACAGGACAGTCATCTGTCTGTTCTACATATTTAATAACTTGAATGTAATTTCTGCCTCTGTTTTGCATAGACTATTGTCATACGCCTTCTCTTGTCTTCCCTTAAGGTGACCGAAACAAGGACAGGCCCTCTTGGATGCAGTAACTATGACAACCTCGATTCTGTCAGTTCCGTTTTGGTTCAGAGTCCTGAGAACAAAATTAATCTACAAGGTAGTGCGTTCATAATTGAACCATATCCAAGGCTTTCAAATGAAATCGTCATTTGTTTAATTGTTTTCTTTTATGTTGATATTGAAACAGGCAGCAAAGTTAATAAATAATTTAAAAAATACACAGTTATCTTTTGTGTTTTTAAAGCACGCCTGAAAAATATTCCACTCAGTCTGTAAAGATATCTAGCAAATCGATTTCCAAGAAATTAATTTATGAAAAGTATTAAAATTTAGTAGCTTAAGTAAAGCAGATGACTCATTTAAAATGACTTATTTTTCCCTAAATATGTAGATTTATATTTGTATGAAAGCATTTTTTTTTCTATTCCTTTAGGGCTTCAGACCATTCTACCAGAGTACCTAAGGAGCCGCTTTGTGGTGGCAGCTCTCAGCTACATTGGCTGCCACTCAGAGGGCGAGTTTGTGTGCAGAGATAACGACTGCTGGTGCAAATGCACTGTTGATTATCCCCAGTGCAACTGTCCCAGTGAAGACCTGACAGCTATGCAGGACAGTTTGGAACTCATCAGAGAATCATGGGTACAAGCCAACCAAGAGTTTGAAGAATCTGGTAAGAATTTACTATTTCCCTCCATGGGATAAAGTTTAATTTTCTTGTCAAGTCACTATTTAGGGAATATGATGCACAGGTAAACTTTAAAAGCAGTTGCTAACAGTGGTTTAGTCTTGCATGAACCTTCATTGTTGTTCAGAATTTTTTTTGAACATAATCTACAGGGTTCGCACTGTCAGGAAAAATATCAAGGAATTAAAAAATTGCTATTTCCAGGCCTGGACAACAGGGAATGTGGTTGGGGCGGTGCGATATCAGCTTGCCGAGCGGGGTTGTCCCCTTCTGCATATCGCAGCCCCCTCTATCATATCGAAAATTGGCATATCGCGACCCCATTTCATGGCCGGCCCACTGGGTAAAGTTCTGGTTTTCCCGATGGCCAGTCTGCCTCTGCTTCGGCAAATGTTATATAAAGTTTGTCAAATACAACTGAATTTTTGATGGACATTTAGAGATAAATGTTTATGTACATTGTTTTTGTTTCGTTTATAGCATTTTTATTCATTTATTTAGTGTTTTTTTTTCTTTTTGATTGTTTTTGTTTTGTCGTAAGTGTTCGTGAAAAGTTTGTGTGTTTTGATATTTGTGTTCAAAATCAATGAAAATGTTGAAAAAAAAAGCAGGGAAATTTAGTGGGAAAGAAGGTAAATGTAAAATACTACATCTCTCTAAAATATTTCACAGGCTAGATATTTCTTTTTGTGACTGAGTAAAAATTTAATATCAGTGTGTCCACTGAGAGTCTTACTGGAGATAGTAGATAGGAGCTGTTTAAAAATGCTATTGATTTTGTGAATTCGAATGTTTATGTACATTGCTTTTGTTTTGTTGATATCTTTTGTTTTTAGTGCATTTATTTATTGTTGGTGCATTTAATTTTTTATTTATCTATTTATTTTGTAAAAAAAAAAAATAGCCTGATAGCATCAGCAAGATAGCATTAGTATGTCCATTGAGGATCTTATTAGAGACTATAATAATAATAAATACTGTATAATTATTTATCTATTAATTCAGTAACAATTTACAATAAGGTTCTATTTGTTAACATCAGTTAATTCATTAGATGTCAAGAATTAACAGTGAACAATCTTTAAAGTAGTGTTTGATTAATGCTAATTAAAAAAACACAAATAATTGTTAGTTGAATTGTTCATTGTTTGTTCATATTGTATGAACTAATGGATCAACTTTTAATTTTGACAATCTATATGGGAAAGTCATGGAAATTCATTGGTCAAAAAGTGACCAAAGAGTTGGGAACCCTGGAACTAATTAAGCAAGGATACGTAAATTACATTAAACAGGGATTGTTGTCACCTTGTTAAATTTTATGCCCAACAAGTAAATAGTGGGAAGTGCTTCCTGGGATCTAGTGTCATTGTCAGTGTGGTAAAGCAGCGTTTTGGACTTGGCAGGCTTACTTGTCCCCGAGCTAGGCACGGAGCCAGCACTGAGCAGGTTTTTGTGTGCATCACAGCCATGTTGGAGCTCTGCCTCCTGCAGTATCAGCAGGGAGTGAAAACTTCTGCCTAATGACTGTAAACCAAATAAATAAACAACAATCATCTGCTGGAGCAAGATGATCTACTAGTCACTTTCTCTATTCAGTTGGGGCATCATGCTTTTTTTGTTTGGGTAATCAAATTGGTGATTAAAACAAAATTTTATGGCTTGTAGAGATCAATGAATGTATGAAATGGAAATTTTTATATTTTCAATTACCTATGTCTCATGGCACGAAAAATCTAATTCTGTGCAGACTCGTATTGTCAGGTTATGATGAGGATCTGTGTTGTTAATTATAGAAACGGAGATAATTTCTTGTTAGTTATTAGGTAGCATTGATTGGAGTTTTCAGTGCTATAACACGGCTATTGATTTTTTTTTTGTCACGAATGAAAATTAACTTCCCTCTGCTGAAAGACATTTGTGTGGCCAAGATGATCCTGCTTTTCTCTAACAACTTGCCATCCTGCCAGAACTTAATTTTTTCATTGTTGAAGCTGAACTCTGTGCTCCTTCAAATTCTGCTTGTCTTTCATAGAGACGGCTTAGTGTTAGGCAATTCATTGAAAATACCCCGCTGTCCTTGTCTATCAGTGTTCAATCACGCAGGACAATTAAAAATTTTCATCAAAGGAAAAAAAAAAAAAAACATTCCACCTGCACCCCATCCACCACCCACACTTTCACTGTTCACTCATTTTATCAGACAGGACTGATTTATTTTTCCCAACATGAGGCAAAATCATTCAAATAATTTATTATCAACACTTGTCTGCTTTCTAGAGGAGTTCCAAAATTATGTGAGGAGATTACCAACTTTCTACGCTCTGAACACATCTGCTGTGCAATACTTCTGGAAGATGGATGCTGGCATTCAACAACGCTTTCAGCTCTTGGAGACTAGCACACAACAGATGCTCAGCAAAGCACACCGGATTGTCATCAAACTCTTCAGACTCAGCAAAAGGTGTCGAACTCAACCCAAAATATCTGTGCCCAGGCAGAGGTAAGAAACACACCATTTTCCTAGTGCATTGTGCATAGAAATGTGCTCTTATTTATAAATGTTTTTGAGATCATGAAAGGTCATTAATTAAGGCATGTCAAAAGAATTGAGGTTTGTCGATTTTTTTTTTGTATTTTTTTTTTTTCACAACCCTGGTAAAAAGACCAACTTAGACAAGCATGAATTTCCTTGCTGGTCCTTACTGGACTCTGGTGGTTTTGTGCCGGCCTTGCTAGTGGACCAGCATAGCCAAAACTTCACCAGAAAAACTTAGCTGATGAAGACGATCGACCAGCTTGGACTTCTGACCAGGTTAATCTGCTGGTCATATAGTTAAAAGAAAAGGTTAACCAAAAGCGACCATTCTGTCATCATTTACTTACTCTCATGTCATTCCATCCCATATATGTTTTGTTTTCTTCTGCGAAAAACAAAATTAGGAATTTTAATGAATATTTTGGTCCATATTCTATATGTTAAGGATTCATTCTAAAAAAAAAAAAAAAAGAACCGGGAAGTATAAAAAAAAATTGTCTATCCTACTCTTGGGTCATATTCCATGTCTCTGACGGCATAAAATGATGAGAAACAATGAGAATTTTAAGTTATTTTACAGTGAAAATCCATCCGTTTTGTGTACATGAGTCTATGAAATAAGCTTGGTCATAGTTATTTAGCGCTCATGAATGCCCAAAATACTGACCAGCTATGCTATTTTTTTCAGCAGGAAAAATATAAAAATGCAGATTTTTATTAAATCAAAATGCTTGTATTGCCATGATGTTTGCATATGACATCATGCTTCACTGGATCTTCATTTTTTATGGGTTTCCAATTGAATTGACTAATATGAGATTTGAAATGCATGTTCCCGGAACTAATTAATTTAGAAATGCCTTTAACACACAACTCAGTCCATATCTGAGGGCAATTGTGGCAAGCATAATAATTTTAAATCTAATGTCTTGGCTGAAGTCACAGCCACTCTAAAATTATAGAGACACATCTAATCATTTTAGGAGTTAGTGGATGAACAGTTTTTATCTTCCCATCTATAGGCTAAAGTGCAGGATGTGTTTTAATGGAAGGCACGAGAAACAGGTAATTTTGGTCTCTGATCTTGCATGATAATGCAGTGCCTTTGATTAGGGTTGTGGAAGGAGAAAGTTCTGAACTAAGGGCTAAAAACGAGTGTTTAAAGAATGTAGAGGGTCAAGGCCATGTAAAAAAATATAATTATGCAAACCATACAGGCAACCCAGTCAAGTGGAAACTGCTCGAGTCAGATGAAGTGAATGCGAAGCCGTAAGCGATGATCAGCTGCACAGTTGAAGGTTCTTGGTTCATTAATATTCATATTGACTTCTCAAAGACACATTATTCAGATATTTCCCATATTATCACTTAAGCTAATGAGGTGCTTTGGAATGTCATGTAATTGAGATGGTAGCAATAAGCATCGGCAACTACTTAACATTTTCTATTTTATACTTTTTTTCTTGAAATTTTAGACTTGGTTTAGAAATGACAAAGATCTAGGCCATCAGAACAATAAAAGCAGGTTTAGAGATGGTTCTGCAATTCTCTTTGATCTGTCTTCAAGTGCATCTTTTCTCTTTGAGAATGTGATTGAAGTTTTACCAAAAAAAGCAGAGCATGCAAATAGAAAAGACATATTTTATTAGACTGCTTCCGAGTTCCCTATTTACTGTTTTGTTTTCGCTGTCTTTTCATCATTCACTATTGAATGATTTGAATTTCACACCTTTAGGAATATTCTTTTTTTCATTCCTTTCATTTATCTATCAGGTGTAAAAACTATAGCTTGGTGAATTCATTCATGAAATACATTCACAAATTCATTAAGGTTTATTTTGTGTGGGCTTGTATTTTTGCACTCATCTTGTCTTTCACTATACAATTGAAGCTGTACTCCAAATAATAATCATATACATAAACTGTTTGAATTAGATATACAGCTTGTAAAGCCAGTGCAACTGCCAGACAAATACCTATTCCATCATGGATGTAGTTTTAGAATGAAAAAAATGCTTATTTCAGCATTTATTGTTCAATCATCAGATTTTTTAAAGTCTAAGAATATGGAAATTCTCAATAAATTGTTTTATTTTGGAATAAATGGGCATGAGCATGTTTTATCTCGTGTGAATTCCGTTTCACTGTCAGTGAAATATGCTGACAGGCTGCTGAGATTTCCTCCATTGCCAACCACCTGCATACTGACTGTCTCTCAGGCAGCCTGGCGCTATGAATATTTATATATTCTGTTGCCATCACTTATGTTTTAACCCAGAGTAAACAGTTTTTTTCTCTGTGAAAGTGTACATTTTCATAGCAGAGAAAGTCTTAAGCTATCTCTTAGGATAGCAAAACAAAAGGCATGGGGCAATTGCTGAAATAGATTTTTGCACTATAAAAGGAAAGTGTTACCATGCGCAGCAAAAGCCTTGCAAAAGCTCTAATAAGTTATGCAGCTATAAGGCAGTTTAGATGGGAATTAATAATAACAAGACTTACTTTACAGTGAGGTTGTATACATTAACTAATAATGCACAAAATCTGTACAGCATTTATTAATGTTGGTTAATGTTAATTACACACAAACTAATATATTATTAACATTAAAAGTTGTATACATATGTGCATTCATAAGGCATTATGAACTAGCATTAACTATCAATCAACTAAAGTATGTTTCTAAATAAATATGAATGAAGATTAATAAATGCTGTAAAACAATTATTAATTGTTAGTTTATATGCATCATTAATTAACTAACAATATAGAGTTAGTTTGCCCCAAAATGAAAATTCAGTCATTATTTTTGTCACTTTTTTTTGTTTATTTTATATATATATATATATATATATATATATATATATATAAAGTGAATGGTGACTGAGGCTAACATTTTGCCTAACATTTTCTTTTATGTTCTATGGAAGAAAGAATGTCATGTTTGGATGAACTATCCCTTTAATGTAAACAACTTTCTGTAACATGTTACCTTAAGAATTTATCTGACTGTAATGATGGTTAAACTAGAAAAAAAAATATGCACAAATATTATTCGGTTTAGGTTGATTAGAATTTGTGTCTCCTAGTGAGAATTGTTTATCCAAGGCATTTAAACTGGGCAATAATTACATTAAACATGGTTCAAACATTTCATATACTTTTTGCATTTGGGCATGGGTAGACACTAAATTTACTTGAAAGTAGGTTTTACCTCACAGCTGTACAAATATAATTTTTACCCTGTTATTGTGCTCGGAACAAAGTGAAATGAAAAATGATTACATTTTAGCCGACGTTTACAATTTGACTTTATGTGACAGATCGTGCTGATCCACTCCAGTGGGTTCATTTGCCAGTGGCTGCAAAGAGAATCATTACAGTATCTAAATATGCATGTTATGTTCATTTCTGCAAGATGGGCTTTTTAATGCCATAAAATGGATGTAATTATTTGGAAATAATCCAAACCTTGTGTTGTGTACTTTTCTAAGAATATTTTTTCAAAACACCTCCTTGTTTCAGGTTGACAGCCTGAAACTAAAAGCTGAGACTAAAAGCTAATGTAATGTAAGCTAATGTGGATGTCCCCATGTGCTTACATTACCTTGATTATTTCATATGACATCTTTGATATAACTACTTTATTTATCTTCAAACTCAATCTATGATGAAATACTGTGTCATTTACAACTTTGATTCTTTCACCATAGGCCTCTCAGCTATTGGCTGAGGTATGTCCTCTCCATCATGTACTGCAGTGAGAACAATCAGATAGGCTCCTACAAGGAGGAAATCAAGACCTGCTCCTGTCATTATGAGCACCCATCCTGTCAGGGCATTATCCCATGCTCTGTCGGCGATGGACCTCACTGCGCTTCCTGTTCCAATGAGAATCGCTCCCGCTGTGCGAGCTGCAATCCAGGCTTCATGCTGAGCCAAGGGACCTGTAGGAATACAATCCCGGATTCTACTGACAACTACATTGGTTTCGAAACAGACCTCCAAGACCTGGAGCTGCGCTATCTCCTGCAAAAGAAAGATGGGCGAATTAGTATTCACGCCATGTTCATAAGCAATGATGTCAGACTCAACAACTGGTTTGACCCCAGCTGGAGAAAGAGAATACTGTTGACACTCAAGAGCAACAAGTTAAAGTCCACTCATGTTCACATGCTCCTAGGGATCTCCCTGCAGATATGCCTTACTAAGAACAGCACCCTGGATCCTGTGCTGTCCGTCTACATCAACCCATTTGGAGGTAGTCATTCAGAGAGCTGGATCATGCCCATTGACCATAACAGTTACCCTGACTGGGAAAGGACCAAGTTAGACATCCCGCTTGACTGTTATAATTGGTCCCTGACTCTGGGTAACAAGTGGAAGACCTTTTTTGAGACTGTACATTTTAACCTGAGGAGCCGTGTTAAATCAGCTCAGGGGAATAGCACTGCCCAGTTTGAGCCATTGGAATACATGGACTCCTCACGGAACCTCGGCTACATGAAAATAAATAGTCTGCAGGTGTTTGGTTACAGTATGCAGTTTGATCCAGATGCCATCCAGGACTTGATCCTGCAGCTGGACTATCCATATACACAAGGCTCACAGGACTCTGCCTTGCTACAGCTGCTGGAAATAAGAGACCGGGTGAACAGACTGTCTCCACCGGGCCAGCAGCCTCTGGACCTGTTCTCCTGCTTATTGCGCCATCGTCTCAAACTCTCCACCACTGAAGTGGTCCGTATCCAGGCTGCTCTTCAGGCCTTCAGTGCCAAGCAGCCCAATTCAGTGGAGTATGAAACTACCAAACTATGTAGCTAGTAAGGCACTTCAAAATAACAGTATATTTATAGTTGTTTCATTAACTGTAGTAAATGGCCTAGTATTCCTTCGGAAGGAACAACAGACTGCTACTGGGATAGTGTTGATGGTCCAGATATTTTTTTATTAATTTTTAAAAAAAATGTGCAATGGTTTTGTTGTTAGTTTGAAGCACTGATGTAATGGACCAATTCAGAAGAAGGGCCAACTCCACTGCAATGTGTTGAGTTATGACTCAATAGCGTGGGGAGCCTTTTTTATTTTTTCAGTTTCATGTTGCACTTCTGAAATTAGAATCACCGCCAGTCCTGATAAACAATGCATTGAACACATGAACATACATGAATTTTATTTTTCATCTCTTCATTCTTTGTGAGCTAAACAGATGAAGTAAACATGTGGTGAGCCAAACCTTGTTAGTGTAATCAGGCTCCCCCAATGTGTCTGGGCAAAATTATGACATGTTTATTGTCATTGTGTTCTTTTGTATGCCTGTCAACACTTTAACTCAAAAATATCAGTATCGTAACCAACAATCGATGGTTAAGCTATTTTCAAGGTGTTTATTGCAATATGAATGTAGGAGGAAATCACACAAAATACACAAGTTACTTATTATATATTCTGTTTCATGTAAATGTATTTTTATAAAAATAAATTATTTGTGACAAGCTACTGAAGAAAATGTCCATAAAATGTATAGAACATGAATTTGTTAACAATCTAAATAAAATTAATTTTTATGTGCTGTCTGTAAATGCCTCTATTACTTGAATTCCACATCCTCTCAACTGATTATTTTATTCTGATGCTCTCTTACAGTATGTGATTGTCTTAAATTATACAGAGAATATACTATTTTCTTAATTCTCAGACTATGTACTTTAGCATAATGTATGTTTACCATGCTATACTTATGATCCAGTTGACACATTTTTGTACAGTTTTATACAGTAAAAATATTTTTAATATTTTTATACAGTTAAAAGAGTTGTTAGAGTTAATTTTGACCTAGAAAATAGTGTTCATTGTCTTAGTGAATGCCAATTCATCTCTTTAGACATACATATTATTGTGATTTTTAAAGAGCTTGAAGAGTCGAAGACAAGTCTCTCTAAAAAACGATTACTTAAGAGAGCCTTCACAATTCATCTACGTAAAAAGCTTTGACAACTCATATCATGTTATAACGAAAATACATTAATACAAAGGCCCACGCAGGAATCTATTTGGCTTCTTTTTGTTATCAATGCTCCTCAACCTTTCTCCTTGTATCACCTTGAGAAGAAGTGAGCCATCTCATTATGGAACAAACTTCTAAAATTGCCACAAGGGAGAACATTTTGGTAGACACACTGCATATAAGGTTCTGCATATAGAGTGTCATTGTTTTCTGTATTACCAGTTCTACAACTCTAGTTCACAGTGTCAGGAAAGTAATGTCCGCCCAGTCAAATGTCTTACACATTTGAACTAATGAATGTCAGCTGAGAGACAAACAGACATCAAAGCACATTATCTTAGATGGTTCGCTTACCATCTAAACCATTGTTACAATCAAGACTGCAATCAGTTTGACTGTTATGTATTACTGACTTCCTTGAAATTAATGGATATTGTATCACAATTATTCAGTCCTGACATCACATATTAAAAAGGAAAGGGGTGTGTGGTTAGTGTGATTTATGGTTGACATCATACCAGTTCTGTAGACTTACTTTAAATTAATTTCAAGCATCAGATCCACAACATGCACTTTAAACAACTTTAATTGTAATTTCTACACTGTTTGGGGAAAAATCAGGCTAATTAGCCCTCGAGAGGGATAAAGGCTGACCGAAGACGGGAGTGCGGCAGAGAGAGAGATTTACGGACTGCTGTCCGACACCTGTGCGTTTGTCTTTTTGGTTGTGTGTAATTAAAATATTATTTATATTGTCAAGCCGGTTCTCACCTCCTCCTTTCCATTAATCCATTTACACTGCTACCGAAAACTCGGAAAAGAGGAGTCAAGGACCGGCTTGACAATATAAATAATAGTTTCATATAAAACTCAACCAAAAAGACAAACACACACACACACACACACACACTCTGTCGCATTGCCGCCTTCAGTAAGTTATTTCCATTCATGACAGTGCAGCTCCTATCTACTTGAATGGGGAAAGACCCAAATATAAAAAAATGGTTGGTCAAGATTACTATCAAATAACATCTAATCAGTAATAAAATTTGTTTTATTTGTATTATTAGCTGGCTCACAACCATTCATTCAGATTTTTTCTTATTCACTGGGAGAATATGACCATGGCAACATTGCGGTCACGGCTTTCCTTCCTCATAGGGAAAGCACACCCCAGAGGCTCCCCGCCTTGGTCCTTCAACCTACATGTATGAGGCCATGTTGGTTAACACTGGGGGCGATTTGGGGACCACAATGGGAGCAACTCCACCACAGGGCTGCGGTACCCACATTCTCAGAAAAAGACAGTTTTCCTCAAACCCTAGGTCACACACCTGGTGTTTATGGCCATCGTTGTCACGATTGCCGGACACCGCACATTTACGGCAGGCACAGCGCTGAGGAGGCGCTACAGCCCCTACTTTCTCATACCCAAGAAAGGCGGTGGGCTGCAGTCAATCTTGGTCCTGCAAGTACTGAACGGGGCCTTGCACAGACTACTGTTCAAGATGCTGACACAGAAACTTATTTTAGCGTGCGTCCGGTATCAAGATTGGTTTGCGGCAGTAGACCTGAAAGACGAGTAATTCCACATCTCGATTTTAGGCCCCTTCTGCAGTTTGACTTCGAGGGTCGGGCTTACAAGTACAAGGTCCTCCCTTTCGGTCTGTCCCTGTAGCCTCGCGTCTTCACGAAAGTCACAGAGGCAGCCCTTGCCCTGCTAAGGGAGGGGGACATCCGCATCCTCAACTATATCAATGACTGGCTGATCCTAGCTCACTCTCGAGACTTGTTGTGTGTGCACCTGGACCTGGTGCTCAGGCATCTCTTTTCTCGGGTTGGAGTCAGACTCATTCTTTATGATGGCGTGCCTCACAAGTGACCACATGCAGTCGGTGCTGAACTGCCTAAGGCGGAGAATGGCGGAGGCTCCTGGGACATATGGCGTACTCTATGGAAATCACACCACACAGACTGTGCTGGAATATCAACTTCCTCGAGTTGCTGGCAGTATTTCTTGCCCTGCGGAGGATCAATGGCAAGCATGTGTTGGTTCGGATGGACAACACGGTGACAGTAGCATATATAAATCGTGGTTTACGTTCATATCGCATGTCACAGAAAGACATGCTGTTATGGCAGGTCATGCTCAGGGGAGAGTGGAGACTCCACCCCCAGGTGTTCCAGCTGATTTGGAGTTGATTTGGTCAAGCGCAGGTAGACCTGTGCGCTTCTCAGGAATCCTCTCACTGCCCGCTGTGGTAGACACCATCACTCAGCCTAGGACATCCTCTACGAGGCACCTGTGTGCCTTGAAGTGGCGTCTGTTCGCCAAGTGGTGTTCTTCCTGATGCAAAGACCCCCGGAGATGTGCAGTTGGGTCGTGCTTTCCTTCCTACAGGAGAGGCTGGAGGAGCAGCTGTACCACTCCAACTTGAAGATGTACGTGGATACTATAGCAGTGCACCACGATGCAGTTGACGGTAAGTCTCTCGGGAAGCACGACCTGATCATTAGGTTCCTTAGAGATTTGAGGAGGTTGAATCCTCCTAAACCATGCCTCATTCCCTCATGGGATCTCTCTGTGGTCTTGCGGGGCCTGCGGGGAGCCCCGTATGAGCCCCTGGAGTCAGTTGAGCTAAAGATGGTCTCTTTGAAGACTGCCCTCCTGAATACACTCACATTCATTAAGAGGTTAGGGGAACAGGAATTGGTCCGGAATACTCTCACGTGGTATTTAGTCCCCGACTGGGCTATGTGCCCAAGGTTCCCACGATCCCATTTAGAGATCAGGTGGTGAACCTTCAAGTGCTGCCCCAGGAGGAGGCAGACTCAGCCTTGTCGTTGCAGTGTCCGGTGCATACTTTGCACATCTATTTGGATCATATCCAGAGCTTTAGATGCTTTGAGCAGCTCTTTGTCTGCTTCAGAGGACAACGGAAAGGGAACGCTGTCTCCAAACAGAGGATCACCCACTGTGTCATTGACGCCATCGCTTTGACATATCATGCCCTGGGCATGCTGCCCCCCTTAGGGCTACGAGCACACTACCATGAGTGTGGTGGCCTCCCGGGCCCTGACCAATGGTCCCTCTTTAGCAGACATCTGTAGAACAGCAAGCTGGGCAACACCCAATACCTTTGCGAGGTTCTACAATCATCGGGTTGAGCCGGTATCATCACATGTGTTGTCAGATACGAACAGGTATGTTTGCGGGACAACTGTCCGAGTGTACCGCTTGCATACAGCGCCTTTCCCCTCCTGAAGGGGGAGACGTGCACTTTTTACCCCCAGCCATATTCACTAGGTTGTGGACCCTGGATGTTCTTCCTCCTTAGCCCTGTGGCAGGCGAGTTCAAGGAGAAACTCGATGCCGGCCCAGTACCTGTGCTATTAGCCCTGTACTGGGGTAGGTCCTCCACATTTGTAACCCTGTGTGATGTATCTTCCATGAGATGGTTCCCCCGTTGGTAAACCCGTGTTTTCCTTGGGCAGAGTTCCCCTCTGCCACTGGTCGCCGTGTTTGTAGAGCTCCATCCCCTCTGGGTAGGACCTACCATGGGGACTTCTCCACATGTGACAATGCCAACATGACTCGGTAAGACCATGTGACATATTTCCACACAATTGCCTCCCCTTCAGGCAGGCTGTGGTCACCACGGTATTTCCACTTGGGAATGGACCCCCCCTCCCCCCGACGTGGACACTTATGGCCCCCCAGCTAAAAGATTTCCATTCTTTTTTGAGGAGAAAAAAGGAAGAGAAGAGGCGTCCTGTCCCGATTTTTTGAAGTCGACTTGTCCCGAGGTGCAGGGGACCATCCAATGCTCGTAGGACCCTGTTGCGGCTCCTCAGCACAAAACCTGAATGAGTGGTTGTGAGCCAGCTTGTTTTATACCCGTATGGTATAGCGCCAATTCCCATTGAACTTTTCTCAAAGATCAGAGGTGTTTGGGGCTCCCAAGGGTCTCACTATATCGACACACTGTCTCTTTCCCTCCATCATGGAACGAAGGTTACAAAAGTAACCAGGGCATTTCTTTTTTTGAAAACTGTATTTTTCATGAAAGTCAGATTGGGGCATGTTGTCACATGTGTTTTAAATGTCATATATTTATACAATTTATCAATCACAATATTTGTTACCCAAAAGAATGTTCTGTTATTTTTTGTACATTTCCCTTATCATTTTTGTTGTTTCATTAATCATTTTGTGCCTTAAAATGGACCACTTAGACAGGTCAATGTCTATTCACAAGCACAATCAAGAATTAACTTCTTACTGCACCACAGCCTGTCCAAAAGGAATACATTGCCTCATTTGAACATAATGGTTTTGCTAAACAATAATACTAATGCGTGAAAGTGAAGACTTTTTTTTTTTAGGTGAAGGTGAAAATCTCAAGAGAAAATGGTTTCCTATGTAACTTTATATTATCTAGTACAAGGTGCCCTGGCAGTGTGGGACTACTTATAATGAGAATAATTCTCCCTAAACTAGAAATGGGCATCCATTTTATATGAGTGGGGTGCACATGGCAGGTAACTGACATTTGTGTGATATGAATATTTGTAGTGCAAATGTTTAGGGGCATAAATTAAATTTATGCACATTCCATTTTGCTGCCTGAGGGGGTAAGTGAAACTAATTTAGTGGCAATAAAACTAAATTAATGGACTACAAGCATCTGAGCACATAAAGGAGTAATTTTGCCTGAAAGTTATATTAACATCTAGAGTGCATAATTATGGAAAGGGCCTCATAAAAAGTTATGATTTTACATGCCAAAAATAAATGCATGTCTTGCAGGAATTATCCAAGCTTCAATCAAAGCTCATCAGTTCCATTTGGATTGAGAAAGACATGGATCTGGCCCAGTGCTAAAATCCTTTCAGCATCTTTACTGAACTGGAACCAGGGCATTCAGATGTGGTGATTTAGACTCTGGAAAAAAAATCGCTCAGGCATGATGGAATCAGAAGTATTCACATTGATCTGCAGCCCTGTCATATATCAATAAACGCTTTTAGATTACATACTATATCTGATTAATGTAAATAAATAAATAAATCTGCCAAATTTATTCTGTTTAATGTGCTTTATCTATAGAGTCTTGTCAGTGCACCACTGGACACTTAAGAAATAACACATAAGCAAGAGCATACGGCACATCACAGTTGTGCTAATATTAAGTAGAAAATGACGATATAGCAAGTTGTTTTGTATATTTTTGCTCTGCTAACTAAAATGTGAAATGTCGCTTGTCAAATCAGATTTGTGATCCGGAACTAACTTGCAATGTGGTTTGTTGCTACTGATCTTGAGAAGTGTGGCAGAGTAAAATACATTACAAGGTTATATACAGAAGCAAGCAAAAGCAACAAAAAGTAATAAGTTATCTTCACATAATGTCTATCCACTTGCCACATTTTTATTTCAGCTGGTTTTGCTCTCCCATATGCACATTTAAGGAATCTTCCAAAATAAATCTCATGGTAGACAGCCTTAATTTCTAAAACTAAAGTGTTGATTTTTGCATACCTCTAAGACCATGGGTCTAAGAGTGCTACAGAAATAATTAGTCTGGCTCTCCCCAATTCTGTACAATATGCACCAGCCTGCAAAGAAAGCAATTAAACAGGAAAATCCCCATTAACTTTATAAGAGCACAAGGAGTTATGCACAGACCTTAAAACCTGTCCTCATTTGTAATTAGTTGGTTCCCTGAGAGGTACAATATTTAACTTTTGCAGTTTTCGGGTTTATTTAAGTAATAACAATGATTTGATATTTTATTTCATATTCTGAATATATGCTATGAACATATACAAAGAACTGCAATATTATTTATTTTAGGATAGCAGTCTGCACTTTGCCATCATTTTCATTTTCATTTTCAGATACACGTTTTATGATAATGGAAATATTTAATTTGTGTTCAAATGTGTTAGATGTACTTTGTAATTTGCTATAGCAGAGGTGGGGAACCTTTTCCTATTAAGGGCCATTCACATATTCACAAAATTATTTGCTGGCCATAAAATTGACTGTGGGTTGAATGCACAAAAAAAAATAAAAAAATACAATATTTTGCCTTATTATTTTTATCATTATTAAAAATGTTATTCAGTTAATGGAATCCAGGCATTTTTTGCTTTTCATATTGTTTCTCGAATGGCCTCGTTCCCCATCCCTACTCTGGAGCTTCCATGAAGCACTGGGTAAGTCAAACCTTAACCTAACCTGTGTTACAAAATGCATACTGCACGTTCATTATAGTTTTTACATTGGTTAATCTGCTTGTGTCTTCTGTGAAAATTGCTGTGATTTTACAAATAACTATTAAACAGAGAGTTACCAATGCAATATAGAGAAATCCTTGAAAATACACTGAAAATTGCCTGTTTCCCTCCCAAGAGAATGTGGCAGACAAAATCAACAGAGGGGAAAAATAATTATTTGTATTGAATGTCATTATCTCACCAGTAAACAAAATTAAAGAGATTTCTGCTAAAACGTGGACATGAATGGGGAATCTTATTACCAAACTCTTCACCAGTCTTTTGTCCCTGTCTAATTCTCATCATTGGCAAGGGGGACATTATATGGTGCAGGGAGCAAAGCAACTGCTATTTTCACTTAAAATGAAGGCATGTGGCTTGTCACCGTGCTCCCCTGCAGTTAGTGAATGTAGGAGTGTTCTCCTGGGTATTTTCTCATTTATGATTTCTTTTCACTCTTGGCACTTCCTGCGCTCCCAATCCCCTTCTTTTCCTCTCATATATACTGTATGTAATTTGACTGGCGGGCAGTACCTCATTATTTGCATTGTGATACCTGCCAGCACTAATGAGAGGAGGGACTGGTGCTGCCATGACAGAGCGGGTGGATTAATGCCTATGTAGCTGCAAGGGGAGTTAGGGAATAGTTCATTATGGCAGATATATGACATTTTAACACTAATAATGTTAAAATTTTTATCTCTGTAATAATATGGCATAATAAGAAACACTCGAACCATGGAGACCCAACCCGAGGGACCGTTTCTGCCAGTGGGGACCATACTTTCTTTTTCAGAGGAATATGCATTTAAAACAGTGTCACCCCTACTATTTATTAATTGATTAAAGAGTGTATTTGTGGCACCTTCTTATGCTGTAGAATAATATATTTATTGCTCTAGAGCTGAGTCGTAAAACTGTTTTATATGGAATTCCTATGACAATATTTTGCCTTCTAGCTTAGATTTCCTGTGCAGGTGTAATGATTTTGCAATGCAAACACTTGAGTTGGTTATGAGGACTTATTTGAATTGCATTGATATTTTTTAGTCTCCTAGCACTTTTATTAGGACCAACATTGCATTGCAAGAATAAGTTACAGAATATTTGATCACTATTGAGTCTAACATCATTCTGTTGCTGGGGAAAAAAGGCAGAGGCTATTTGCACTAAGGGCAAATAGCAATGGATGCTATTTACACTATATGCAAATAATGACAGATGCTATTTTCACTAAGTGTAAAAAGCAACAAAAAGCATCTTGTGTTAGATGCTATTTTCACTGTAGTGTGAATAGTTGCAGATACTCTTACACCCCTGTTTATATAACATATAGTATAGGGGCATCACTGCAGCATTTATACTGTGTTTATGTGGAGTCCCACAGACACCCTACACCAGCCCCTAACCCTACCTTACAAAAATTAACCATTGTTTTACTACAGCAACCCTAGTATCACCATGGGTATTTTTCTAGTAAAATCATAGTAACCACAAAATTAAACATGGTTACTATTAACTACTATTAACAACATGTTAATGTAGTAACACCATGGTTAGTACATCAGAACTATATTGTTTCCACCAAAATGCATGGTTACTTGTTCGATTAATGTGTTAATCTTTACTAAGTATTATAATTAATTAAATTAATTTACTGCTACCAAAATGTTATACAAACGGTATGATTTACAAATCATATTACTTGAAATTATATTTCTTAGATTTTAAGAAATTAATAAATTTTCTCTGCATACACATTCGATGTAGAATTTTGCTCTGAGCCACTGATCCAGAGTCAGCTTATCTCATCCCATTCTGCCAGTTATGGGGAGCTGTAACACGGAGCAGTTTAGCTGCATAAGTCAGTGAATTGAGTATTTCACCCTGTGTATCATGTCGTGGCCAGTGAAGACTAGACTCTGCCTAAACGTGTTCACAGATTTTTTTTCATGCAGCGTGTATTTACACATGAATCAATCACGTTTCACTCAACCAAATGTTGAATGTTAAATGCTTTAAAGGTCCCCTGACATGCTTCTTTTTGTAGGCTTTGATATAGGCCTTAGTGGTCCCTAGTACTGTATGTCAAATCTCTTTTCTAAAATTCAGCCATGGTACAGAATTATAGCCATTACAAGCCAACCCACAATGAGCTTTCCTTCAGACGTGCCGTTTCGGTTTCTGTAGCTTTAAATGCTAATGAGGAGGAGAAAGGCGGGTCAAGGTGTAGGGTGGGTGTGGCCTTGACCATCTTGTGCCAACGGTACCATGCATGTTTACATTGGATATATTGCAATGGCACGCAGACACGCAGTCGTTCAAGCATTTCAGTTTGACCCAGAGTCTGATCCGGATGGAGAAGCAACGGATGAAGAAGTTGCAACTCAGCGGCTCCAGCAGGACGTCTCCGAATGGTTAATTTAAAATATTACGTCTGGATACTGTCACGGCCTTGCCTGGCTCCTCCTCCTGGCTGTGTGCTGTGTCTGTCTCCTACAGGTGAGCTGGGCACAGGTGTTTGGAGTTGTGCTAATTAGTTCCTGGTCTAGGCCTTTAAAGACGCTTCAGATGAGACCATGAGGAGGACCAGCCTCTGTTGCATCTCTCCCGCACCGTTTTTATGATTTTTGTTTGGTTTATTCATTTCTGATTGCTTTCATTTTTATTTTTGTTAAAGCCACCTTCAGTACTGGCTGAACACAGTTTATTCTGTTAAAGTTCTATTTATTTAATAAATTTACTATATTTATATTCCGTGTGTGGCCTTTCCCTACTCTGTTGCTTGCTTTGAGCCAGGCTCGTAACAGATTTGGGGATCTCGTCCGGGATTTTGAACCATCGATCGGTAATTATTATTTTTTTTGTTTTGCGTTTCTCAATTGAGTTTGAGTAGTTATATTGAAGGCCGTTTTGATTAATGTGCCAAAATTGTAAACTGTATTTAGATCCTACGGGGATCCGGCGCAGTAAGGTTGATTGGGCATTTAATGCATGGTTATTGGGAAAGACAAACGCGGATTAGTTTAATCAGGTTTGGAATTGTTTTTTTTTGCAGTATGTCAGTGCGGGAGACAAAATTTGGTTCGTTTGTGCCTGGGGTTGTTTAAATACAGCCAGGTTATAGTATTAGGGGGTTGGTTGTTGGGTAGGTGCGGGTCTTCTCTGTGTTTGCGAGACAAAAATTATTAATAACTAATTGATGGTGTAGCCATTGGAGCTTTGCAAATCCCTGTTAAGCGCTTAACGCTTGTTTGTTATTTTAGTTTTTTGTTTTTGTGCAATACCCTGGGCGGAGGGCACAGTCGTGGATGCCTGCTTTAACGGCATTTTGTCGGGGAAGTTAGGTGCCGCTGATATCGTGTATTAAAAATCTCTGTTCTTGGGGTATGCATGAAGTGGATCGATGTGTACAGGGCAGCTCCGTTAGTTTTTGTCTTGTAGCTGCAGGTGGCCGCACTTACATTGATGAATGTGCTTAAAAAGAAATATTTTTTTTTTTTTTTTTTTTTTTTTTTTTTTTTTTTTTTTTTTTTTTTTTGTTGTTGTTTAGGGGTTAAAGGAAAAAGGCAGAGTAAATAAATGGATACGTTGGATAATTTTTTTGCTGCTCCATCAGATCAGGTTTTAGATACGTTGACTAAGGAGCAGTTGTGTGACGTTAGTGAACATTATAATTTTGAATTGGGCTTGAGAAAAAATGCGAAATTGGTGCAGTTAAGGCAGGCTGTCAGATCTAAATTGGCTGAAAGAAAAATTCTCCCATCAATAATTTCAATGGATGAGTTGGGGCCTGAAGGTGCTTCAACACCATTGGCAACATTGGGTGAGTCTCGCAGTAATTTTGGTCTTACTTTTGAACAACAAAAAGAGTTGTTAGAAATGCAACAGAGAGAGAGAGAATTTGAACGCGAAGCCGAACGTAGAGAGAGAGAAGCTGAACGTGAAGCTGAACGTAGGGAGAGAGAAGCTGTACGTCAATTAGAATTTGATAAAATCAAAAGTGATAGAGAAATTGCTTTAGAACGTCTTAGGTTGATTGCAGAAGGGAAAATTACGGGTAATACCGGTGGCGATGTTCCGACTGGACCAGCGCGCACTCCTGATATTTCTAATATGGCCAGATTATTACCAAGGTTTAGTGAGAAAGATCCAGATGTGTTCTTTTCACTGTTTGAAAGTGTGGCAGATGATCGTGGTTGGAGTGATCCTGAACGAACTTTGTTACTCCAGAGCATTCTAGTTGGAAAAGCGCAGGAGGCGTTTATTGCTTTATCGGGGCCTGAAAGAAGGATTTATAAAAGCGTGAAAGATGCTGTGCTTAAAGTGTATGAGTTAGTTCCAGAAGCATATAGACTGCGATTTCGTAATTGGAAGAAGGGAGAAAAGCAGACTTATACAGAGGTAGTAAGAGAGCTGAATTGTCATTTCAATCGTTGGTGTGCTGCAGTGGGCGTTTCTACCTTTGAAGAGTTGTGTAATTTAATTGTTTTAGAGCAATTTAGAAACATCCTCCCTGATCGAATTGCGATATATATAAATGAGCGGAAGGTAAAAATAGCAGCTGATGCCGCAGTTTTATCTGATGAATACGTTTTAGTGCACAGGCAAAACTTTAAAGAACACAATTCAGTAAGGGGCTACCGTGAGCAGCGCTTTGGACGTTTCAGTGAACGTTCAGTATTTTCTAATACTCCCGCTAGTCAGTCTGCTGCCAAAGAACAGTTTCGTGGTAAGGCAGATCCGGATGCTTGTCATTATTGTTTAGAGAAGGGGCATTGGAAGAACGAGTGTCCGGTTTTGAGAGCAAGGGGTCAGAGGAGCAAATCTGGCGCGGCAAGACCTGTTGCTCTTGCCGTTTCGGATGTGCGCGCATGGTCTGAGTTCACCCACACAGAGATTAGGTCCAACCCAGAAAGGGGTGTGGCCTCTAACTTGTCTGTGGACAGCCTTGTGGGGTCTAGCCAGTCTGATGTAATTGAGGCCAATGTCAATGATTACTCTCCTTTCATTACAGATGGTTTAGTATCATTGGTGGGCAGTTCTGCAAAGGTGCCAGTTAAAATTCTTAGAGATACGGGGGCTTGTGAATCTTTTCTTCTAGAGTCTGTTTTGCCTCTTTCTAGTGAGTCCAGCATGGGTAATGTTCTGGTGAGGGGAATTGGGTTGCAGGTGGTAACTGTTCCTCTGCATAGGATTGAACTACAGTCAGACCTGGTTCGGGGTGAGGTTGTCATTGCCGTGCGCCATTCGTTGCCTATAGATGGTGTACATCTCATCTTGGGTAATAACTTGGCTGGAGAGCGTGTTTGGCGTGATGTACCGCCTCTTGTGGTGGTTAAGAGTGTTCCATCTATCCCATCAGGTACTGATTGTAGCCTGCAGAGCTTACCTGAGGTGTTTACTGCTTGTGCAGTAACACGTGCCATGAACCGTGCCTCTGGAACTGAGGTTCTAGAGAAAAATCGTAAACCTGATTTACAGCCTATTGTTTTGCCCGATTTGCCATCTTCTCTTTCATTTAGTGATTTTGTTGTAGCTCAGAAGGAGGATTCAACGTTGAGTGAACTGTTTGATGGGGTTTTGCCTGTTGAGGAGCGACTTAGTGCAGCGAGGGGTTATTTTGTTCAAGATGGGCTGTTGGTTCGTAAGTGGATGCCTCAGACTAAAGAGATGTTCGAGGATCCTGTTTTCCAAATAGTAGTGCCGATGAAGTTTAGAGACTTGATACTACAGACGGCTCATGGTGATATAGCGGGTCATTTGGGTGTGCGGAAAACGTATGACAGACTTATGAAGTACTTCTATTGGCCTTGCCTAAAGAAGGACGTGGCATGCTTCATTAAGACCTGTCATACATGTCAGATAACGGGAAAGCCTAATCAGGTGATCAAGCCAGCTCCCCTTTATCCTATTCCGGCTTTAGGGAATCCATTTGAGCATTTGCTAATCGACTGTGTTGGACCATTGCCTCCATCGAAGTCAGGGTGTGTTTACCTTTTGACTGTGATGTGTCAGGCTACCCGTTACCCCGCTGCCTATGCGTTACGTACAATTTCTACCAAATCGGTGGTGAAGGCGCTCTCTCAGTTTATTTCCATCTTTGGCATCCCTCAGATTATTCAGAGTGACAGAGGCTCTAATTTTACATCGCGTATGTTTTCAGAGGTGCTTGAGCAGCTGCGTGTTAAACATCAGCGTAGTAGCTCTTATCACCCCCAGAGTCAAGGCTCTTTGGAGCGTTTTCACCAGACGCTTAAGTCATTGCTTAGAGGTTACTGTGTTCAGCTCAGCAAAGACTGGGAGGAAGGGCTTCCATGGTTGTTGCTTGCAGCTCGTGAGGTAACACAGGAAAGTACAGGTTTCTCACCTAATGATTTGGTGTTCGGCCATAGAGTTCGTGGGCCATTAGCTGTCCTGCAGGATAACTTGAAGTGTCCTGAAAGTCCTTCTAACTTGTTGGAGTATGTGAACGGCTTTCGCCGGAAATTGTTCTTAGCTTGTGAGATGGCTGTAGAAAATCTGACTAAGGCTCAGAAGAAAATGAAGAGTTGGTATGACCGCCGGGCTGAGCCGAGAGTGTTCAGTCCTGGAGATCAGGTTCTGGCACTGTTGCCGATAGCCGGTTCACCCTTTCTTGCTAAATACTCAGGTCCCTATACAGTTGTTCGGCAGGTGTCGGACCTGAATTATCTAGTTTCAACTCCTGACCGTAGGCGTAATACGCAACTCTGTCATATTAATCTTTTGAAACCGTATTACAGTAGGTCTCCGGTTTCTGGGGCAGCAGAGACCGGTGATCAGGTTAAGTCAGTTGCTTTGGCTGCAGTTGCGGAGATATCTGGCTTCTCTCCCCACATGGTGGCAGCGTGTGGTGATGAGGAAGTGGTTAGCCCTGACGACTGTGTGCTCCAGCCTCGGTTGAAGAACTCAGAGAAGTTGTCTGATTTGGACACACTACTTGGGCATTTGTCCAAGGAGAGGGCATTAACAGTTGAGTCGTTGATTTTTAACTTTCCTGCTTTGTTTTCAGATACACCGTCGTGTACTCATTTGATCAAGCACGACATCGATGTGGGTGATTCTGAGCCGATAAGGCAGAGGTTCTATCGGGTGTCACTCGAGAAACAGCAGCACCTAGAGGCAGAGGTGAAGTATCTTCTGAATAATGGTTTGGCAGAACCCTCTTATTCTAGTTGGGCTTCACCTTGCATTCTAGTTAGTAAACCTGATGGGACGTATAGATTTTGTACAGATTATCGGAAGTTAAATAACATTACAAAGCCAGATTCTTTTCCGCTCCCAAGGGTTGAAGACTGTGTTGACCGGGTAGGTTCGGCCCGGTTCGTAAGTAAGTTTGATTTACTTAAAGGCTATTATCAGGTTCCTTTGACACCTCGGGCTCGGGAGGTTTCAGCCTTCATCACACCGTCTGGCCTGTATTCGTACTCTGTGATGAGCTTTGGGTTACGAAATGCGCCCGCCACATTTCAGAGACTAATGAACCGCGTAGTCTCTGGTTTACAGGGCTGTGCTGTTTATTTGGACGATGTGGTCGTGTATAGTGATGGGTGGTCTGACCATCTTGAGCGTATTCAGGCTCTTTTTACACGGCTAGTTGAAGCTCGCCTCACTGTAAATCTCGCTAAGTGCGAGTTTGCCCAGGCGACAGTTGTTTATTTGGGGAAGGTGGTGGGGCAGGGCCAGGTGAGGCCTGTGTACGCTAAGGTGGTGGCTATCGATAATTTCCCTGTACCAGCTACCAAACCTGAGCTCAGACGCTTTTTAGGAATGGTGGGGTATTATCGTGGTTTTTGTGCTAACTTTTCCACTGTTGTTGCCCCATTGACTGACCTTTTGAAGGGCCGTACTAAATTTGATTGGACTGCAATCTGTCAGGCCGCATTTGATAATGTGAAGTTGTTGTTAACATCTGCTCCTGTGTTAAGGGCTCCCCGCATGGACCAGTCATTCCAGATGCAGGTCGACGCTAGCCACGTGGGTGCTGGGGCCGTACTCCTGCAGGGGGATGAACAAGGTGTAGACCGGCCAGTGTGTTTCTTTTCAAAAAAGTTTAACTGTCACCAGTTAAATTACTCGACCATCGAAAAAGAAACCCTAGCTTTAATATGGGGATTACAACACTTTGATGTTTATTTAAGTGGGGGTGCTGTTCCGGTTACCATTTATTCTGATCATAACCCACTAACGTTCTTATATTCTCTAAAGAGCCCAAGTCAGCGTCTGATGCGCTGGGTGTTGTTTTTACAACCGTATAGCTTACTGATCCGGCACATTCGGGGTGTGGACAACGTCATGGCTGACGCTTTGTCCCGTGCCCCATGTGAGCCGGAGTGAGTCCGTGTCTTGTCCTGTCCTGTTTGTCTCTCTCTTGTATCTCATCTTTTTCTCTGCTTAGTCTCCTTAAAATTTGCTGGAGCCTTGGGTTCGAGGGAAGGATTGAGTGGAGGGGTGGGGGCCTGTTGGACTCAAGTGACCAATTTTACAGGCTTGGGGAGAGTGTCCAAGCCATAACCCCTAGACAAAGTTGAGTATTTTTAACATCTTTTGTTTATTCATTTATGGGGAAGGAGTGTAATTTTTCCAGAGTCTCTCTTTGAGAGGCCTCTGTCGTAAGGGGGGGGGGTGTCACGGCCTTGCCTGGCTCCTCCTCCTGGCTGTGTGCTGTGTCTGTCTCCTACAGGTGAGCTGGGCACAGGTGTTTGGAGTTGTGCTAATTAGTTCCTGGTCTAGGCCTTTAAAGACGCTTCAGATGAGACCATGAGGAGGACCAGCCTCTGTTGCATCTCTCCCGCACCGTTTTTATGATTTTTGTTTGGTTTATTCATTTCTGATTGCTTTCATTTTTATTTTTGTTAAAGCCACCTTCAGTACTGGCTGAACACAGTTTATTCTGTTAAAGTTCTATTTATTTAATAAATTTACTATATTTATATTCCGTGTGTGGCCTTTCCCTACTCTGTTGCTTGCTTTGAGCCAGGCTCGTAACAATACTGTACTATATTCGGATGTTTTACGTATGCGGTTACAGTTATTATCATGTAGCTAACGCTAGTATATACAGCTAACGCTGTATTAGCATATATATCAGTAATATTTCTAGTTTAGAGAAGACTGTAAAGTAGCTTATTTTTTAATGACAAAGTACTCCATGTCCCCGTATACTGAAGTCATGTTACACATAACCAATGATTTACTCCTCAAGAGTTAACTCTACTCAACACCTGCATATATATATATATATATATATATATATATATATATATATATGCATTATTACAATTACATCAAGCTCTGCGATTTTGAAATGCGGATGTTCGTACTTCCTAGCTCGTTTTCTCATGGGCAAATTCTCTGGGCGGGCAAAGCAGAGAAAGGGGAGGTAACCTTTCCTCCTTATGACATCATACGGAGGAGATTCAAGATCAGCCCGTCTGAGCATCATTTTCTCACAGGCAGAGAAAGACAGCCAAAGCTCGGTTTACACCGATTGAAATTTCAAGACACGAGGGGACCAAATACAGGCTAGGGGAACTAATATTAATGTTAAAAAACCTCAGAAAGTGAAAATTTCATGTCAGGGGACCTTTAACACAGAGCAGTTCAAATGCAAACAGTCAGCGATCTTTCCATGTTGTATGTAACTGTATAATCATGCCTTACCCGAATGTTAAATTTTTGACAAAACGTTGCCTTATGAGGACACATTCCTTAACTCTTGCTGTGATTGTCATGATAATGGCAAGGTTTATGATGGCTGCTCATGTAAGCTCCAGTGCACAAAACAATCAACTGCTGCAAATGATGAGTACAACTGGATTCCACTGAAGCATTCTGATTTACATTCCTTTATCAGCAATATTTTGCAGTTTTAAAACATAAATCTCAGGGTGGAATAAAATTGTGCTCTGTCCATCGCTGATAAGCATGGCTCATACTCTACAGAACTACAATACCCATCATGCACACACTACTATGTCCATTATGCACTACGTCTCCTTCCCGAAATTTTACTCCTGATTTCTCGCAATACAGGGAAAGGAGAGGTGTACAAAAGCAACGCATTACTTATTTAAAAAGCAACTCAGATATTATGGTCTAAAATTAAAAAAATTATTGCATTACTTGTTATTCAAAAAAGTTATCTGATTACGTAACACACGTTACTTATAACACGTTACCCCAAAACTGTTTAATACAATATTACTACAGTAAAACTATAGTTAATTTTATCCAGATGAAGTCCTTCTCACAACTACCCGAACTTCACTGCTACCATATCACTGCAAGGAATCTCTTTTATTTATTAATATAAGTAGTATTATAGGAAATATTTAGAGTAGGAAAAAGTATGTCAAGGTGTGAGAATCTAACACGGATCTCCAGCATGACAACACATGCACATTCCATCGTTACACACAGAGCTACTACAGCTGCACATGGGGGAGTAGTTTGTCTAGACTATTGGTGCACAAATAGTCACTTAGTTATCAAACCTGTTAACCAGTTTAATGTCTCTTTCCCATCGTGAGAAATTCAAATATGCCTGCCTTCATTTGATCAACAGCTGATCCCAAATAAATTTGTCATGTCTTAAGTTTGGTCTGAACAGTGGAGGGGAGGAGTTAGTGTAAATAGCCTCTGCCAACAAGATGGGCTATTTGCACTTAGTGTAAATAGACACTCTGAGAAAGAAAAAAAAGAATGAAAGAAAAGCTCTTAGCATTGCAAAAATGACTTGCACATTTGGGGATACAATATGCAGCTAGTTCCATAGAAATATTTATTAAATGTCAAATTGGTGGTGTCAACAGTACCAGCCTACAGTTTCCCAATGCCGCTGGTGCTGACGACGCACAGCCATCCCTCAAAAAGAGCCCTTTGGTTCATCGCAAAGACAAATTATCTATTCATTGAAACAGACTGTTTCCTTAAATACCTGCTGTGCTAACGAGGCCCTCATGTTGTGTTTGAGTCTCACTTGTCACTATATTATCATCCAGGGCCCGAGCGCAGGCCTGATCTCACTGAGTGATTAACCAAACCTAGGGGCTGACAGGCCTGTTAGCCTCTACGGAGGCAGAAGCTGGACTAATGTGGGGCTGTGTTTAACAAGCCTGGTGCAGATAGGAGCTATAGAAAGGAATGGATGGAGGAGGGTGGGGAGGAGGGTGTTGCTGGATGATGGTATGATGGTTGGTTGACATCACAGAAAGACTACTGGGCTGACAGTAGTCAGGCAAACCTCTAATGAGCAGGCACTGTCTGTATCCTGAAAGCTGTAGCACATGTAGAGGAAATGAACTAAAGGGTTGAATGTTTCAGTAACTGGCTTTTAATAGCAAATGGCACAAAATACCAACAATATTTTGTTTCTCTTGTATTTTAAATTTGTTAGAGGGCACTGTCTTCTATTACAAATAATAAATCATCTCTATAGAAGCTCTACCACAACCAATTTTGTTTTGTCACTTCTCAAGTGTCATTACTGTTTGAAATAATTGAAACAAGCTAAAGTGATTATGAAGTATACAGTATGTTGATGTACAGAAAGTTGAATCTTGCTGGAAAAGGGGCGCTGAAATACAGGGTGTTTGTTTGCAATGTAAAAAAAAAGAGCTTAGACCAGCAGGAATGTAAATTCTGGTCCATACTTGTTAATGCTCGTTTTGAATGATGACTTGACTTGACTTGCTGCATCCACTCAACTAGGTGTCATTGTAAGTCCAAGATGACATAAGCAAAAAGTTACTAAGTGCACTTTTAAAGCAAGTTAAGATGTCTGGTAGGGCATACTGATCTCACTGTGAATTCTTCAGCTAAAATTGGTCTGTGCTTACCAAAATTTGAACCACTGTTCCCAGTAGCCGAAGCTGTAAATGTTGTTGAACGTATAGGCACATGTGAGCCTTCTAGTTCCCTAGTAAAATGTACACTGAATGGCGCCAAAAGCGAGTTGTTTTTAGTTGTATATGATGTAATGCAGAAATGCAGGTAACATTTTAAAATAAGGTTCCATTTGTTAACATTACTTAACAACATTTGTTAACATGAAGTAACAATTAACTACTTATCAGGCATGTATTAATATTATAGTATTGTTACTTTCAACATATACTAAAACATAATTTAAAATAATATCTCTTTCAGTCACTCATCATTTACCTTTTTTATTTACTGTACAACTTCCTTCATACAGTTGAATGCAAAAAGTATTGTGATGTATATGATCAAAGTCTAGAATATGTTCTTTCATTATAACAAGGAAGAAAATTTTCAAAAATTGTTTGTTAATAATTTTATTGTAAAATGTTCAAAATATCATTGGTTCTAAAGTTTGAATCCCCATTTCTGAATGTAATAACAATGTTCTCAAATAATATCTTTGTATCTTTTTCCATTAAATGTTCATCCAACCTCTTTGGGTATTCTTTGAGCAGCTTTTTTTGTAGTTTAGAGGGATGTGTGGATGCGACTCTCCCATACACCGTTATGATGCTCTTTTCAGGTATTCAGAGCATGACCAAAGTTTTCTATTAAATCTCCAATTTAAATTTTCCCCTCACCCAGTTTTCTAAAGGTTAAAACCAGCAGATCATATAGAGAAACACTTTGTCCATACCACCCTGTCACAGTGAACCACCCCACCACATCAGTTACCACGCCGTCACAGGGTCCTTTTGATAAAATTTTATGGAAAGGAAATATGTTTTTTTGAAGGATTAACATATCTTTCAATTTGTAAGTTTAAAAAAAAGTGTGTTCTTAATGAAAAATGTGAAAATTGCAAAGTGGAAATGGCACCTGTTTGGTAGAATGACTCATTAACTAATGTTGAAATGAACCTTATTGATAAGTGTAGGCGGAGTGCATATTTTTTGCATAACAATTACCCAAACCCCAACCCTAAAAAATCAGCAGGGTATATTCATACCTTCCTGTAAAAAGGTGATTCATCACCTGTCTTTATGAAGATGGGTGAAGAAGACAGAAAGCAAGAGAGAATTTAATTGGCTCTAAACAAAAGCTTTATATGATGTGATTATAGTTATTATGGTGGAAGTAAACTGACAGCTGTGCTGTTGTCCTGGAGGTATTGCAAATGGCTGAATGTTATATGTAGTTGACAGTCTCTCCTGAGAATGTCAAATTGTTTGAAAATAGCTTAATTAACAGCTAGATCTGTTTATCTTTACAGATGAAGGCTCCCTGTGTTGACTTCCATACACAGGTTTCAAAACAGCATGGTCTGGAGAGAGTGAGCTGCACTTGAAATAAAATTTCAGTTAGCACACTAAATATAGTGCCTAAATAAACACAATTACAACCTGCACGTCTAAGAGATACCCAATGTTTACTTGGATAGGGAGTCATACTTCCAATGACAAAACCTAATTTGAATTGGTTTCAAGGAAGAGGGAAAAAGGCCAAGGTTGGTTCAGTCTGTTTCTCATTATCTCTCAAGAATTTAAAAATACAGTGAAGAAACTAATCAAATGACAAATCCATTGCCAGGGACCAGTCTCCATCATTCAAATTTGGACTGTGAAAACCACTGCAGTCTCTTTCTATACTCAAGTCAGCATATTATCTGCCTATTAAAACAAGTCTGGGCTGTCAATGCAGAAAGCCCTTTTCTCAGTTTCTTTGTGACATACTCAAGAGCTTTCTGGGAATATTATTTGTAGGTATGAGGCTATGTCAGTATACTGCATGTTTAAGAGAACTGCATGCTCTTAAAACATGCTTGGTCTTTCCTAAATTCTGAATAAATAATCTATGAGACATACAGTTTCTGACACTCCACAGTGAATGGGTGGAGCATGGGACAGGTGTTTTTTTTCTGATTTCTGAGTTCAGTTGCACAGCTCAGGGTAAATCTTTAAAGAGAAAATTCAGATTCTATATCTAAAATGTTTGATTAAGATGAGTTGGCCAAAATAAACAAATATTCTAAAGAACGCTTTGACATAAATCACAAAATCCATGTGATGCAAAGTGCTTTTGTCAAAGGTGTCAAAACATTGGGAACAATAAACCATTCTATTACATAGCAAGTAGGAGATAATGATGTGCTGATGTTGAGGGAGTAGTTTTACAACATGAACAAGGATTTACATGGCAGTAATGGCATTAAAGCAACAATTAAAGCCAAATAGAATATAAAAATATACATCTTCCAAAGGATACATACAAATACGGAAAATCCTTGTAGACTCCAGAAAATGGCCAGTAGGGATTAAAATATGCGCAACCAGCCAATTTCTTTTCTCAGAACTTTCTGTACCTTGAGATTTGAAGTCTCTTCAGAAGCATTAAACCACGGTTAATTAGCATAATAGAATCATTAACAGAGGAAAGCACACAAATCACAGCATACAAACAGGACAGCCACCAGGGGAAAAAGTTGCAGGTGTAGGCATATAAAATTTGATTCTTCACCCACATGACCGCAATATCTCATATAGGTGAATATGAAGTCATTAAATATGGATGCATTCTTTATCAACACATTGGAGGTTCAAAAGAGAGTCATCTTCCTTGTCTCTTTCATGTCTTCTTGTACATCACTCCTGTATCGCATACCAGACCTGACATGTATTTCTCACACAATGCAGCCAATTATTTCTTCACCCTCAGAGAAACATATTGCAATGTGTATGCTAAAGCAGACAAAGACTCCCAAGCTGACTTTGAAGATATCTTACATTTTCCTGTCAAGAGGAACTAAATTAGCATTTGTATCTCTAACTTCAGATGAGAGTTCTGGCGGCAATAAATATTTCTCACCCTCACAACTTTTTGATTTGAACTACTGTGTTCTTTGATAGTAAGCTTTTCACTAAAGGGACTGTAGAGTTCAATTTGTTTAGGAAAAAACAAAAAAAACAGGGATGCTCTTCACCACCCCTTACCTCATAGTTCCACCTAAACCATTCGTTATCAGCAGCCAAAGGGCAAAAACGTGGAATATGCAAGAAAAGAAGTTCAAAGATAAAATCCATGGAATGACAAAAGACACTGACAGTATGCTGGAAATGCAAACAGTTTGCTTAAAATAATTACAGGTGAAATGTCATGTGCAGGCAGATACAATCCAGGTTTTAATAGAGCAGGGTCATTGAATGAAAAACTGTCTATTAGTAGCATGTAAAGGCAGAAACACGGTATGTGGTAACTATGAGTTCCATATTCATTTTGGTATAGGGAGAGATGCGCAGGCGGCTAAACAGGGCCGCCTCCGCTTGACAAGCCCGTGCACGAGAATTAAATCACATTTTCATGCAGGACTGTTTGTGGCACACTGAGAAAGATACAAATGTTTGGTAACACTTTATATTAAGGTTCTCTTTGTAAATGGTTTATAAAGGGATTAAAGACAAATAACTCATCTACAAATGTATTATTAATAATGTATGTGCAGTTATAACAACACGAATTTCATGCAATGCCTGACAAATAGTGAGCCAAATTTAACTCACATAAATACTTAAAGGCACTTATTCATAAGTATTTGAATCAAAATCATGAAATATAAAAATTCATGATTCATGTCATGATCCAGCAAAAATGTACTAGTATAGAGATTCAAATGTGTTGTGCTTATATTCATTACTATAATGCCTTGACTTATGTCACTTTGAGTGCACGTACTGCCTCGTTTCAGCGGTATTTGCTCCACTCTAGTGCGCAGCCAACAAGCCAGTGCCTTGCGAGCAGAGATTTCCGCCCTGCTCCTCAAGGACGTGATAGAGCCCATCCCTCCAGCTGAGATGAAGAAGGGTTACTACAGCCCTTACTTCATCGTACCCAAGAAAAGCGGCGGGTTGCGACCAATCTTGGACTTGCGAGTTCTCAACCGGGCTTTGCACAAACTCCAGTTAAAAATGCTCACGCAGAAACAGATTCTCACCTGCGTTCGACAGATAGATTGGTTCACGGCAGTAGACCTGAAGGACGCGTACTTCCACGTCTCCATTTTGCTGTGACACCGACCCTTCTTACGGTTCGCATTCGATGGCCAGGCGTATCAGTACAAGGTCCTCCCCTTCGGCCTGTCCCTGTCCCCTCGCGTCTTCATGAAGGTCGCAGAGGCTGCTCTTGCCTCCCTAAGGGAAGTGGGCATCCGCTTACTCAATTACAGCGACAACTGGCTCATCTTGGCCCACTCTCGAGAATTACTATGCGCTCACAGGGACAAGGTGCTCAGGCACCTCAGCCGTTTAGGGCTTCAGGTCAATGGGGAAAAGAGCAAGTTTGACCTGGTTCAGAGCATCTCTTTTCTTGGCATGGAGTTACACTCAGTCTTGATGACATTGCAACTCACCATCGAGCGCGCCCAGTCAGTGCTCAGGTGCTTCGCTCACTTTGAGCCCAGCACAGCGGTTCCTCTAAAACAATTCCAGAGGCTCCTGGGGCATATGACATCCTCAGCTGTGGTCGCGCCGCTCAGGTTGATGCATATGAGACCGCTACAGCTCTGGCTACAGACTCGAGTCCCGAGATGGGCATGGTGCCACGGCATGCATCGTGTGATAATCACCCCCGCCTGCCATCAGACTTTCAACCCTTGGACAGACCTCTGCTTTCTGCGGACCGGAGTACCCCTGCAGCAGGTGTCCAGATGTCGCCAGGCACCGAGGTACCAATCATCGAGCCGCGAAGGCTGTGGGGAGGAGGGAGGGTTCCAATCCAAGCCCATGCTCATGGCAGCCTGGGAAAGCATGTTGGCCATCTGAGCATCCACCTCAGACTGGGCGGGCTGGCACGAAGGCAGCAGCCCAATCAAGTCTTCTGCGTCAGACGCCTGAATGCTCTCTGATGCAGCGGGCTCGAGGCTTCGACACAACGTTGAGAGAGTGACAGAAGGGGAATGTAATATACTGTAGTCTGATAAACATTAAACCGTTCTGAACATTCAGGGCTCCAGACTAAAACAATGACTTAGGAGCCATTGGGTCCTAAACTGAAACATTAAGGAGCCAAACGGCTGGTTTTGATCGCCAAATCACAGAAATGCTCGCTTTAAATTGCTGTTCAGAAACAAGATAGAAAGCAGAAGAAAAGGAAGACAGCTGACAACTCATTAATCGGAGGTTTAATAAACAGCGTATCTATAGTTGAGAAGAGCATTCCCTTTTGTCTCATAAATGTTCAAACTTCTTTCAGTAATTTATACAAAGAGATAATAGATTTTTTATTTATTTAATACTTCTCTTCAGAGTCTTCTTGAGTATCAATGACCCAGACACAGAGACTACAACAAATGAAATCCCAGCTGAAGTTTATTGTGCTATTCCAATCCCAATAAAACATTTCCAGAAGAGATAACTATGGTACACAATAAGGGACTTTTAATTATGAAGAGGCCCAAAATACACATGGGACTCTTATTTTGAAATGTCTGCGCTCCCAGTTGAGAGCTTAGTGATGGCTGATTTGCTGAGAAAGTGAATCTGATTCAAACTGCTTACCAGAGCTCCTGAGATCAAACCCTCAGTTCTATTCAGGTGATTCATGAGAGTAATTTGTTCATGACTCTGTTGCGCTGGGTTTGTTTTTGTGTGCATGTGCAGAGAGCTCGTCAGAAACAGAATGGGTGAAAAGAGGCTCAAGACACACTGGTACGAGCTTTGAAGATGTATTCGATAACTCAAAAGATGATATCTGAGGAAGCCGCATATGAACGCACACAACATGACTGTCGCCAGTGGCTACTAGATTTAAAATTATTGTCGCAATCAATTATTTTTGATTGCATTTGCAACCATTTTATTTGCAGTCTGGAGCCCTGGCTTTACATAAAACAAATAAACAGTGTAACAGACATTCATTAGCATTAACACTCAACATAGAAAAATAGACATTACTTACACTATCATTAGAAAAAACACATTAATGTGTATGTACTATGGCTTTGTTACATTAGGCTATCCCATATATACTATATATAGTAACATGTTAGTAATAACTAATATGAGCAAAAATATATAAAATAATAAAAAAATAACATTCAGAACACATTTCAATCAGGTCATAATTTATCTAATATATAGATAAATACAATTTTTACAACTTTTATAGGATAAATTAGGTCAATAAATAAATAAAACACCCCAAGTTAACTATTGACCCAAGTTAATCCATTCGTTCATTCATGCACACCGTATGTCTTTCCTGATTTTTTTCATGCTTCAAGCTGCAGCTCCAAAATTTCTTGATGTACTTTTATAATTGACTGATATGTCAGTGCTCACATTGCGACAGTAAGAGACTGTGAATTTACATAAAGTTTACTATGGGTTACATACCACCCATCAGGCTTTATTAAATAAGTTAAATCTCTCACCTAACTTTGCTTCTAATTTATTCTAAAAAAATACATTTGACTATATATATATATATATATATATATATATATATATATATATATATATATATATATATTTATTGTTTATTGTTTTTTTTATATATAAAATTATTAATAAATTGCACTTGTACATGTTATATTAGGAACATTAAAGTGTAAGAAAAAAATACCTATGTCTTATGAAAATAATGTTTATTTACTATACATAAAGTTCTGTAAATGGTCATCAGAATATATTACATGATGTTTGTTAATTTATGTACATGATATATGATGTAATACTGAAGCATTAGGTCCTCTTTAATTAATTACCTGTTTAATTTGGAAACGCTTTAATAAATGTTTCATTATTGTCTACTTTAAGGTACACTTTATAGGTTGCTAAATTTGGTAGCTCATTAGAAATCGCTCACAGTTGTCCACTTTACATTAAGGTACACTTTCATGTTGGTAAGTCATTGATAAATGGTTCACATGCATTCACTTTACATCAAGGTACATTGTTATAACTTAATAATGTTGGTAAGTCACTGGTAAATGGTTCACAGGTGTTCACTTTACATTAATGTACACTTTCATAGCTTATTAAATGTTGGTAAGCCATTAATAAATGGTTCAACTGTGTTCACTTTACATTAAGGTACCCTTTTATTTATTAATGTAGTAAACAAAGTTGCCCTGCTTAGACAGGTGAGTGTTAAGCAAAGATCAATTCCTTAGATGAATCAGAAGATAATAGAAATAATAAAAAGTAGAAATAAGGCTCTATCCATTTATAGTAGAACTAAGAATTTAGTGGATTATGATAAGTTTTAAGCACTTAGAAATTGAGAACAGAAAAGTATAAGGGAAGCAAATATCTTTATCACTGAACAATTAAAAGTAAACCATAAAAGTAAATCCAAAATCATTGTGGAGGGTACTGAATAAGCGCAAACTTGATGTTAAATTAAACTTATTAAACTTATTCTTCTTATATACTAATAATAGCTTAGTAGAAAGGTTGTCTTCAAGTAAGGAAGTTATGGGATTGTTTTTTTGTCTATTCAAGACAAGGAATGTTACCAGATTCTTTCTCTTTCATTAAAGTTACAGCAGAAGAGAGTAATATAATGTTAAAAGTATTACAAGTGCCTAAAGCAACTGGTCTAGATAGTATTCCAGCAAGGTTTTTAAAGTATACTACAGTTATCATTGCACCGAATTTTACATATATTGTTAATCTATCACTTGAAAAGGGTAGAGTACCATCTAATATGAAGATAGAAAATGTTTTCCAATATATAAAAAAGGGAATAGATATGATCCTGAGAATTACCGTCCAGTCTCCATCCTTAGTGTGGCTTCAACATTTTTAGAAAAGGTTGTGCATAAACAGATGTATGAATTTGTATGCAAAAATAAATTGATTTATGATTTGCAGTCAGGTTTTATGAAGTCTTATTCCACAGATACTTTACTATATTTAACAGATAATATAAGGAAACAGATTGATGATGGAAAATTGAAATTGCGTGGTATGGTCCTTTTGGACCTTCAAAAAAACTTTGTTACAGTAAATCACTCACTTCTTTTACATAAATTAAGTTTGATGGGTTTTTCGAATACAGTGACTTCATGGTTGACTTCTTATCTCACTGGGAGGGTTCAAAGTGTAGAAGTCGGAGGGATTCTTTCAGAGACGACACTTGTAAATAATGGAGTTCCATATGGAAGTGTACTCAGTCCACTTTTGTTTTTGATATAAATTATATGCAAGCTGCTTGTCATTGTAACTTGTGTTTATATTCTGATGATTCTCCACTATTGGTTTCAGGTAAGGATGCTTGTAAAATACTGGAGAAATTAGGTGAGGAAGTAAGAGATTGGCTCTCAGAAAATTAACTTTCACTACATCTTGGCCAAATGGAATCAATACTATTTAGCTCTAAATATAAATTACACAGGGCTGCCGAGTTGGCTGTCGACTGTGTAATATTAAATAGATCATCAGTCAATTATCTTGGATGCGTTCTTGACAATAGCCTAAGTGGTGCAAGTATGGCCTTGAAAGTTCTAGGAAAGGTTAATGCAAGAACCAAATTTCACAAATTAATGAAAAATATTGTTACAATACCAGGCATAGTATTATGGATCTAACTTTGTCATTTTAAAACCATGTATGGCCAGAGATCTTTTGAATACTCAAGAGCACAGAAGTGGAATAAGTTACCTATGCATATCAAGTGTATAACAAATATGGTTGGATATACTCTGAAAGTTAAAAGACATTTTTTTTAGTTAAATTTACTTACTGATGAATTGTATTTTTTTAGAATGAATATATATATAATTGTGATATTGTATTGTACGTGTGGACATTGTATGTGAAATAATACGATTAATGCCAGAGTACCTGTTGCCAGGAATGTCATCTATATTATGTAATATCAAGGACCACAATGGAAATTAGTTTTTAACTTTATTATATTATCCTTGACAATTTGAGTTGTGATTCACTCAAGTTTTTGTCAAATAAATCAAATTAAAAAAAAAAAAGAATGGTTCACAGGTGTTTACATTAAGGTACACTTTCCTAGCTTACAAATGTTGGTTAAGTCATTAATACAGTGAATGGTTCATAGATAACTCAATAAATGTGCCATGGTCATTCAACTTTTTGAGGCTGCTTAATAAGTAATTTGTAAATTCACCTTACATTAAGACTTGTAATAGAAGGTGCAGATATAAGTGACCCCTAAAATGAAGAGAAGTAAATAATATAGTTTTGATAAGTGAGAGAAATCCAAGTTACATGTATTGCTGTGGATGAGCATGATGACCTAAAAGGTGTTTGTCTGAGACATTCCAACTTTGATTCGTTGGTTACCACTTTGAGTAGCGGCATTCTTTTGTCACCAACTTGACAAGCAAAGAGACACGAGTCAAGACATTACGAATGAATATATTAACAACACCTTTTATTCTCCTTATAGTAGTTTATTTTTGCTGGATCAAGACATAAATCAGGAATTTTGACATTTCATGATTTTGATTAAAATAAGTATGAAAATGTACTTTATTAATCATTTATAACATGTGAGTAAAAATTGGCTATTTGGCAGGTATCGCATACAATTAACCCTTTTTATTCATGTTGTTATACCTGCTAATAAATTATTTATAATGCATTTGTATATGAGTTATTAGTTATTAATAAACCCCTTTACAAACACTTTACAAAGGGAATCTTAATGTAAAGTGTTACCAAAATGTTTAATATTTTTGTGGCTGCCGTGTGTCATTGAACAATCTCAGGTGACTGTAATCAACTGGTTAGTTCCCTTCAGAACAGTATGAAATCGCTCTGTGACATTCACTATAAAGAGAATGAATTAAAGAGTGAGCCTTTTCATTCACAGCCAATGTCTGCCCACCAGTCACACATAAGCCAAGATCTATTTGTATTTAAACTGTTTTATGAAGAAATTGCACATTTTATGGAGATAAAAAAAGCAATATTAATATAACATATATTAATCTGGGAAGAAGGCAACAACAATGAACTTAAGTTGGTCAAATGGATGTGGTTATGAATGTCACAAAAAGCCAAACTCGACAGTATTCATCCATCTACATATCTATCCATCCATTAATTTGATCTTATGTAGGTTCACGGGGTGAACTCGGCTGCATAAATTTTATTTCAAAGTGAGCTTTCTTTCCCTTTAATTTTGCATGCTACACTCTGTGTCTGTTTCGATAAGGTTCATGTAATAGGAGACAGACAAATTGGGTATTATTATATAATGATAATTGATTCTTACATTTAGTAATCAGTGCATAGAAATTTCTTAATAGATTGATGCACCACGATGCATCAGTGCATTTTCCCACCCCTATTTCCAAAGCTAAACTATTAACGAGGCCTCCTATTTTTACCTTTGTATTCAGACCCCTCAACCTTCACCCATCTCTTTTTTGTTGGTGGAAGAGGATGTGCGAGAGGTTTTTATTTATTGTTTTATTCATTTTTGACTGTCTAAAAGAAGCAGTTAAAATCTTCATTAGGTGATTTGTTCAAGTTGTGAGATATCAGTGAAACCTCAGGTGGTAGGCAGATCTGAAGGAACTCTTTCTTCTCTCATCTCTCTTTGTTGCCCTGCTGGCTTTTGATAAAGCCAACATCACACAAACTTGTTTTCACTTGAGAAGCATGATGTGGCAGTCAAGTCTTAAAACAAATTGGTGCTTTGCAATTTGTCTTCAATTAAACCTCTAGCTATACAAATACACAGTGCTTTGGGACTTGATGAAACAATATTTGTAACCAAAATGAGTTGATTGTGTGTGCAACAGACTATAGCATTGCATGTTATATATTTATGATATTATGTTAATTCAGCTTGTATATATACAGGTGCTGGTCATATAATTAGAATATCATCAAAAAGTTGATTTATTTCAGTAATTCCATTCAAAAAGTGAAACTTGTATAATGTATACATTCATTCCACACAGACTGATATATTTCAAGTGTTCATTCCTTTTAATTTTGATGATTATATCTGACAACTAATGAAAACCCCAAAATCAGTATCTCAGAAAATTAGAATATTGTGAAACGGTTCAATGTTGAAGACACCTGGTGCCACAATCTAATCAGCTAATTAACTCAAAACACCTGCAAAGGCCTTTAAATGGTCTCTCAGTCTAGTTCTGTAGGCTACACAATCATGGGGAAGACTGCTGACTTGACAGCTGTCCAAAAGACGACCATTGACATCTTGCACAAGGAGGGCAAGACACAAAAGGTCATTGCTAAAGAGGCTGGCTGTTCACAGAGCTCTGTGTCCAAGCACATTAATAGAGAGGCGAAGGGAAGAAAAAGATGTAGTAGAAAAAAGTGTACAAGCAATAGTGATAACCGCACCCTGGAGAGGATTGTGAAACAAAACCCATTCAAAAATGTGGGGGAGATTCACAAAAAGTGGACTGCAGCTGGAGTCAGTGCTTCAAGAACCACCACGCACAGACGTATGCAAGACATGGGTTTCAGCTGTCGCATTCCTTGTGTCAAGCCACTCTTGAACAAGACACAGCGTCAGAAGCGTCTCGCCTGGACTGCTGCTGAGTGGTCCAAAGTTATGTTCTCTGATGAAAGTAAATTTTGCATTTCCTTTGGAAATCAAGGTCCCAGAGTCTGGAGGAAGAGAGTAGAGGCACAGAATCCACGTTGCTTGAAGTCCAGTGTAAAGTTTCCACAGTCAGTGATGGTTTGGGGTGCCATGTCATCTGCTGGTGTTGATCCACTGTGTTTTCTGAGGTCCAAGGTCAATGCAGCCGTCTACCAGGAAGTTTTAGAGCACTTCATGCTTCCTGCTGCTGACCAATTTTATGGAGATGCAGATTTAATTTTCCAACAGGACTTGGCACCTGCACACAGTGCCAAAGCTACCAGTACCTGGTTTAAGGACCATGGTATCCCTGTTCTTAATTGGCCAGCAAACTCACCTGACCTTAACCCTATAGAAAATCTATGGGGTATTGTGAAGAGGAAGATGCGATACGCCAGACCCAACAATGCAGAAGAGCTGAAGGCCACTATCAGAGCAACCTGGGCTCTCATAACACCTGAGCAGTGCCACAGACTGATCAACTCCATGCCACGCCGCATTGCTGCAGTAATTCAGGCAAAAGGAGCCCCAACTAAGTATTGAGTGCTGTACATGCTCATACTTTTCATGTTCATACTTTTCAGTTGGCCAACATTTCTAAAAATCCTTTTTTTATATCGGCCTTAAGTAATATTCTAATTTTCGGAGATACTGAATTTGGGATTTTCATTAGTTGTCAGTTTTAATCATCACAATTAAATGAAATAAACATTTGAAATATATCAGTCTGTGTGTAATGAATGAAAATAATATCCAAGTTTCACTTTTTGAATGGAATTACTGAAATAAATCAACTTTTTGAAGATATTCTAATTATATGACCAGCACCTGTATATATATATTAGGGCTGTCAATCGATAAAAAAATGTAATCAAATTAATTACACGGTGTCCCGATTAATTAATCGTGATTAATCGCATATACAAATATTTGCTGAGAAAGCCCTCATATAACAATAATTCAATATATAATGATTATACATATTTATATCAATATATAATTATACACAGTTCCACGTCTGTCGCTCACTTCAACATTGTGTCGAAGAAGCGACACTAAGGGTCTCTCTTGAGCACCAAATATGCCTCTGATCTAAGAAAAAAGGCCAATGAGAAGTTAGCAGACAGTATTTGCATACCTCGCCCCCGGACATAAGGGTATAAAAGCAGGGAAAAATTTTCCCGGAGGTGAATGATGAGCTGACATCATCGTGGAGAGCACCGTCACAAAGCCACTCGCTCATCCGCTCTTGCTACCCTCGACGGCGGAGCGGCCCACGGGTACTGGCGATTCCCCAGGTGGATAGGGCTGTTGCGCTCCACTTATGCCCTGGAAACCCTACCACCTGGCGGTGTCGCCCTGTGCCCCCCTCCAAGGTCTGTAGAACAACCTCCTCGCTGACTGCGAAGGCCTACAGTGCCGCCGGACATGCCGCTTCTGCCCTCCACGCCATGGCCCTCCTGCAATTCCATCAGGCCAAGGCGCTCAAAGATCTGCATGGCGGTAGACCTGATCCCCATGTGCTGCAGGAACTGTGCTCAGCGACCGACCTCACCCTTAGAGCCACGAAGGTCACATCACAGTCACTCAGGCAGGCGATGGCCACGCTCATGGTCCAGGAACGTCATCTGTGGCTGATCTTGGTCAAGATATGTGAGACCGACAAGGTCTGCTTTCTCAACGCCCCTGTCTCCCAGTTCGGCCTCTTCGGCAACACCTGCGAGGACTTCGCCCAGCAGTTCTCCGCGGTGAAGAAACAGACGGAGGCCATATCTCACATCCTGCCCAGCCGCAATCCTGCCACCATGGGCCATGCCCCGTCTGCTCGCCGAGGGAGTCCTCCTGTGGCTAAGAAAAACCCTGCTCCGCTTCAACACAGCACCCAGCAGGAAGCCCCCTGTCTCACGGACCCCCTCGGGGATCCAGAAGGCTCCTAGGCACTCCTGAGATGTTCGTCCTAGAGCCTGAGATGTTAGCTCCGGAGCTGGTAAGACCACTCTGTCCCCCGGTGGAGGGCCGGGAGGAGAATCTTTTGTTGAATTTATTTAATTTGCCGCCCCCCCCCACATGGGGCTGCAGTACCCACATTTTTAATAACAGAGCTATTTCCTTTGTCTCTGGGTCACCTGGCCCACAAATGCCGTTCTCACCGCACTCTGCCTCCAGATCTTTACAGTCTCGGCATGCTGGACGGCATGCCGGCCAGTTCAGACGAGTCTAGAGGACGCCAAAAATAACCGTCCCCTTGGTGCCCCTAGCGCGGAGCTTGGATGCGTGGCTTTCACTTCCCAACCCATCACGATGGCTGGCCTGGACCATTCGACTCGGTTACGCAATTCAATTTGCCAGGCCACTGCCCCCCTTTGCGGGTGTCTGCTTTACCGCAGTATACGGCGAACATGCCAAGTCCCTGCACACAGAAATCGCTACTCTTTTACTCAAAGATGAGATAGAGCCTGTCCCTCCAACCGAAACGAAGATGAGTTTCTACAGCCCTTCTACCCAAGAAAGGCAGTGGCTTACGACCGATCTTGGACCTGCGAGTTTTCAACCGGGCTCTGCTCAAACTCCCATTCAAAATGCTCACGCTAAAACACATTCTAACTTGCATCTAACATTGGTTCACAGCAGTAGACCTGAAGGATGCGTACTTCCACGTCTCAATTCTGCCTCGACACCGACCCTTTCTACGGTTCGCGTTCGACGGCCAGGTGTATCCAGTATCCAGTACAAAGTCCTCCCCTTCGGCATGTCTCTGACCCCTCACGTCTTCACGAAAGTCGCAGAGGCAGCTCTTGCCCCGCTCCAAGAAGCCAGCATCCGCATATTCAATTACCTCGATAACTGGCTTATCCTCGCCCACTCGTGAGAATTAATATACGCTAACAGAGACCAGGTGCTCAGGCAGCTCAGCTGCTTGGGGCTTCAGGTCAACTGGGAAAAGAGCAAGCTCTTCCCGGTTCAGAGCATCTCTTTTCTCGGCATTGAGTTAGACTCGGTCTCAATGTCAGCACGTCTCACCAACAAGCGTACGCAGTCAGTGCTGAGATGTATCGCCACTCTCAGGCCAGGCACATCGATCCTTTAAAACTTTTCCAGAGGCTTCTGGGGCATATGGCATCCTCCGCGGTGGTCGCGCCACTGGGGTTGAAGCATATGAGACTGCTTCAGCACTGACTTCAGACCCGTGTCCCGAGACGAGCATGGTGCCGCGGCACGCACCGTGTGACGATCACCCCCGCCTGCTGCCAAACATTCAAACCCTGGACAGACCTCTGCTTTTTACAGGCAGGAGTACCCTTGCAGCAGGTGTCCCGACACGTCCTGGTCACGACCGACGCCTCCAGATTGGGTTGGGGTGCTGTGTGCAACTGGCACGCAGCCGCGGGCCATTGGAAAGGGGCCCCGCTGCGCTGGAACATCAACTGCCTAGAGTTGCTGACTGTTTTCTTTGCCCTGCGGATGTTCCTCCCGTTAGTTTGGGACAAACATGTCCTAGTCAGGTCAGACAGCACCACCATGGTAGCGTACATAAATTGCCAAGGTGGCGTACGCTCCTGCCACATGTCACGACTCGCCTGTCGTCTCCTCCTTTGGAGCCAGCAGCAATTCAAGTCGCTGCATGCCACTCACATCCCCGGCAACCTCAATGTGGGAGCGGACATGCAGTCATGACAATGCTTGCTAAGTGGAGAGTGGAGGCTTCAACCCCAGTAGATCCAGCTGATTTGGGAACGGTTTGGCAAGGCCCAGGTAGACCTGTTTGCCTCCCGAGAAACCTCCCACTGCCCGCTCTGGTCTGCCCGAACAGAGGCTCCCCTCGTGGCAGACGCATTGGCACACAGCTGGCAGGCGTGGCTGCGCAAGTACGCATTTCCCCCAGTGAGCCTTCTTGCACAGGTGCTGTGCAAGGTCAGGGAGGATGAGGAACCAGTCACTCTAGTGGCTCCCTATTGGCCCACCCGGGCTTGGTTCTCGGACCTCGTACTCCTCGCGACAGCCCCTCCCTGGCAAATTCCCCTGAGGAAGGACCTTCTTTCTCAGGGATGGGGCACACTCTGGCATCCACACCCAGACCTTTGGAACCTCCACGTCTGGCCCCTGGTTGGGACGCGGAAGATCTAGCTGGTCTACTACCTGCCATCATAGACACAATCAGCCAAGACACAGCCCCTTCTACCAGGCATCTTTACACCCTCAAGTGGTGCCTGTTCACAAATTGGTGTTCTTCCCGGGCTGAAGAACCACAGAGGTGCGCAGTTAGGTCAGTACTCTTATTTCTGCAGGAGAGGCTGGAGGGGAGGCTGTCCCCTTCCACCCTAAAGGTGTATGTCACAGTAGATGGAAAGTCTTTGGGTAAGCACGACTTAATTATGAGGTTCCTAATAGGCACCCAGAGGTTAAATCCCTCCCGGCCAAGCCTGTTCCCCTCATGGGTACTCTCAGTGGTCCTCTCGGGCCTTCAGAGAACTCCCTTTGAGCCGCTAGAATCAGCTTAACTCAGGACCTTCTCTCTAAAGACGGCCCTGCTGATCGCGCTCGCCTCCATCAAGAGGGTCGGGGACCTGCAAGCATTCTCTGATAGCGACACTTGCCTGGAGTTTGGTCCGGCAGACACGTTTGTGATCCTAAGACCATGACCGGGCTAAGTGCCCAAGGCTTTAGATTTTCTGAGCAGCTCTTTGTGTGCTTTGGCAGACAGCGGAAAGGGAACACTTACAGATCCAAGCACACTCGACAAGGAGTGTTGCATCCTCATGGGCACTTGCCAGGGGTACCTCCCACACCTAATACCTTCGTGAGATTTTACAATCTCCGGGTTGAGTCAGTATCGTCCTGTGTTTTCTCAGGTCCGAGCCAGTAGAACTTGGTAACACGCTGACGGTCTGGCCTGGTGGATCGCTTGTGCCTAGCGCCCTTTCCCTCGGCTGAGGTAAAACTGTGAGCTTTCTCTCCCAGGAGATCCCACTCATACGGATCCCTGGACGATTCCTCCCTAGCCCTTTGGGTCCGCAGTTCAACGGAGGAACTCACCGACCTAATCCACTGCAGGTACTTAATATACCCTGTACTGTAATAGGTGCTCTGCAGGACAGGACTCATATGCAGACTCCCCCTGTGTGTATTTCGGCGGTACGTTTTCCTTACGAGTGGACCCGGTTCTCCCTTCGACGTGTTGTAGCAACTCCTCCCTCCTAGCAAGGTTGGATCTACCACTGCGCCATCTCCACATGCTACCTAAAAACCCATGTGATGTATTTGCCACCTTTACCTCCCCTTTCGGGCAGGTGTAGCCTCCGCAGGGCATTTTCCCCCTGAAAGAATAGGAAACTGGCTAAGACCCCCTTCCCTCGATGCGTGTAAGGGCCCCGGCCATTCTTGCTCTATGTGGAGAAACATAGAGACAAAAGAGGCCCAGCCAGGCTTGGCCCGTTCTCAGGTTGGCAAGCGTCACCTTGTTCCCCTGCCTAGGGTAACCAGAAGGATTCCGATGACTTTTGTGGGGCATTGAGGAAGGGTACATGCAGTCTGACACAGCTGGTCACCTTTTGCATGTAGAATACCTGCCTGCTCCTGCGTCAGCAGAACACATACACTGCTCAGCGTATGGTGTGATTTAAATTGGACCCCTAGTGTCGCTTCTTCGACACAACGTCGAAGTGAGTGACAGACGGGTAATGTCTAGGTTACAGATGTAACCTCCATTCCCTGATAGAGGGAACGAGACTGTAAAACAGATCAAGGTCACGGGCAAGGAAGAGGCGAGAAACCGGCTTAACATATAACTAAAGGTTTAATGTAAAACTCAAAACACAAACACATAAGACAACGGACATGTCCGTGAATGATCTCTCTCTCCACACCGCCGTCCGCGAGTGGCCTTTATCCCTCTTGACGGCTTGATCAGCCTAATACGAGACCGGGCGTGCGTAATCACGCCCCAGTCCCGCCCTCCACCGTGCCACAGAGACGTTGTGTCCTCCCGGCCACGTCGCTGAGCCAAGCCACTGTAGTGGCCGGACCATTTCCGGCTCCTCAGAAAAATCCTGAATGAACTCAGCATATTTCCTCGCTTTTATACCCGTATGTCCGGGGGCGGGGTATGCAAATACAGTCTTTCAACTTCTCTTTGGCCTTTTTTCATAGATCAGAGGCATATTCGGCGCTCAAGAGAGATCACTAGTGTCGCTTCTTCGACACAACGTATCGTTCCCTCCATCAGGGAATGGAGGTTACATCCGTAACCTAGACGTTATCGTTAAATATTTAAAAATTATATATACAGTATATATATATATATATATATAAAAATAAAAAATATTCAGATAATTAAAATGCATTACTTTCTTGTGGCAGAAAAGTCATTGATAAAACAATACAAAAAGTGTCTTTAGAATACAATGTATTGTTTACTACCATATTATTGATCTTAAGTCAATCATTGACATACAATTCACAGCAATCCATTTCACAAGTGAATTTGTCAATCAGTTGGAGATTTATTATGAGGGTTTAAGGACCCATCAATGTACACCTGTGTCAGATGTTTTTTTTAATTAATGCTAACAATCTTTTACATCTAGAGCCAAGAGGTATATTAAAACAAACAACAAAAAAGGAAAATAAATAAACAGTTTAAATAAAAATATTACATATTTCAATACACTTTACAGCTTTCTTGTTACTCAAATTGGAAATTGTTCTTAGGTATTGCTGAACCTCTGAATGAAAAATTAAAACTAATGGTTTATAACCACCATACTTACATTTATGAATACTAAACTTTGCCAACGAAAGCAGAAAATTAATCAAATAATATTCCTTATGAAGAGACATGTCATAGCTAAAAAAAAACAAATATATAATTTTCAAAACAAAGTTGAAAGCTGGGAATAATATGATCTTTTTTCTTGCAGAAATCAGACAAGTCGAGTAGGGACAACGCCAAAATAAATGAAATGTTTTTTTCCATCTGCAGACCACAATGTACAGAATATATTGACATCACAATTAAATCTCTCAACAAGAAAATAATTAGTGGGGTAGTACTTATAAATAAGTTTGAAGGAAATCTCTTTGATTTTATTTTTCATTAGATATTTATGGGGTAATTTCAGAATTTTGCACCATCTCAATCCAGCCACACCCTGCTTCAGACATGCTTGTGTAGTGTCTCGGGTTTGTTGCATCATAAACAAAAAATGTTTAGGTCACTGTGTCAAGTTAAATATAGTTTAATACTCAATCTTTAAACACATCTTGAGATCCCTTATTTCGCATCTGCCCTCTGGAGTAAACAGGTGGTACTCCAAGCTTGCATTTCTGTCTGGGGGAAGTTCGATTAAATGTGTTCATTTTTTTTAACGTGTTATTTTTGTAAAATTAATCACACTGAATTAACATATATATATATAATTTAAAGGTAGTACAACAAATTCTACCAAGATGTTTAACAAATTGCAGTTGCAGTGTCAGAAGGAGGATATATTAATTTTTATTATTTATCTTTAATTTTCTTTATTTAAAATATATTTTTTATCTGTTTTCTTTTTGTTTTTCAGTTAAAACATGTTCCCTTTACAAAAAGCTTCACCATGATGCTGCGCTTTGCTAAGCGCTATGGGAACAATCCTAGTTGTGAACGAGCTGTGAATGTGTGTAACAGGTCAATGAACATTGACCGGAATTTATAGCCTCGGCTGATGTAGTCATTAGACGCACCTGTGGCCAGGCTATAAATGGATGCGTCACCAGGTGTCGTCAGATTCTCTTTTTTCAGAGCGATTCTGTGTGTGTGTGTTTTACAAACCCTGTCAAAACTTTCTTTCCTCTGCTAGGAATTAGAATTTGTGAGGCAGTGTGCAGTGAACCTTTTCTCCTTTCTCTTCTGTCTAGAATATATATATATTTTTAAAAGAAAGAGAGAATGACTGAAAGCCATAAACGTTGCGTGTTCCCCTGTTCTCGCACTATAGCTGAAGAGGACACGAATCAGTTTTCCTCTGTTTGGGAGGGGCTCTCGTATGGATCTGGCTGAGGAGCGAGAGACGGGTTCATCCCTTTCGCTCGCTCTCTCCCCAGATCCAGCTGATCCTCGTAAGCCTGAAGCGCGCCTCGGCGCATCTTCGGTTCACGAGGACACTGAACCTCTGTAAATCCCGCGCATAATAATAAAGCAGCTGTGGAATTAAGAGACAAATGTGAGCATTGCGATCTGCTTTGGGGCAAAATGCTTCACCTCCGGGAGTCAGCGCCCCCATTTCATACGTGCTCTCACATGGATCTGGCTGAGGAACGAGAGACGGGTTCATCCCTTTCCCTCACTCTCTCCCCAGACCCAGCTGGTCCTTCCCGTGATCTCGAAGCGCATCTCGGCTCCTCTTTGGTTCACGAGAGGGGCGGGGCGCTGAACCTCTGTACATTTCACGCACAATAATAAAGCGGCTGAGAAATTACTCTAGGTGATTACGCGGGCTGTGGCCAGACTACAGCTAGACTGGCCACGCGAACAAGAGACCCTCCCCAAACGCTCAAAACTAGAAGAAAAATTTCTGTCTGGTGACCAAAATAATTAAATAAATAAAAGAGGGAATGGAACGCTATATCAGTCCCTTCCTTTCTTCTGTGAACTCCATAACAAGTATTTTCTTTATGGAGGAAATTTATACTTCCATGTCTTCGTGCCCTCGATGTTGGTGTATTCAACTATCGTGGGTGCTGAAGCTCAGGGGTATTCGGTGATGCCGCCAGTAGAAGAGACACCTGCGGGTTTTCTCTCGCCTGGCTCGGCATCATTGCTAAAGAGACCTACTCTCCCCACAAACCTACTCTCCCCTACTCTCCCCTTTGGTGTTTCGGGTGATAGAGGCTTCCAACAAAGAGTTGGGTGTACCGTTGCTTCCTGTCTTGATCCAGGATGCGGAACACTCGACATCCCCTCAACAGGAAGTGTCAGAAATAATACCCATCTCAGAGAACCTGGCAGCGTGGAAACTTCTGCCAGGTATTTCTATGTGGGTTCTAGAAACAGTAGAAAGAGGCTACAGAATTCAATTTGCTCGCCGTCCTCCCCGTTTCAACGGTGTAGTTCCCACTACCGTGAAACCGGGACAGGCATGTCTACTGTGGAAAGAACTGCAAAATCTCTTGGTCAAAGGGGCCATAGAACATGTTCCCCTTCCAGAGAAAGAGTCAGGCTATTACAGCAGATACTTCCTGGTTCCCAAGAAGGGTGGGGGGTTGTGTCCGATTCTAGATCTTCGAGGTTTGAACCGCTCGGTGTTCAAGTCCTAGATGCTGACTATCATGACGATCATGTCACAAGCCCAACATCACGTTTGGCTGGTCACCATCGATCTCATGGATGCATCTCTTCATATAGAGCCACAGCACAGGAAGTTCCTGAGGTTCGCTTTCGGGGGCGAAGACTTCCAGTATCAGGTTCTTCCATTTGGCCTAGCCCTATTAACCCACACATTCAGGAAATGCATGGATGCAGCACTGGCTCCTCTGTGACTCCAGGGCATCCGCATTCTGAATTATATAGACGACTGGCTGATCCTAGCGCAGTTCCAAGAACTGGCAGTTCAGTACAGGGATATCATCTTGACTCATCTGGGGGTTACATGGAATTTGGTCACGATGCAGGCACAATTGTCTCCCGCACGAATCGTTTCCATTCAGAACTCCCTGAGCAAGGTCAGGCTAGGTCGAGGTTGCACTGCTCGTAAGTATCATTGAATACTAGGTCTCATAGCATTGGTGTCTGCGGTGATCTCTTCGGACCTTCTGCACATGAGACCGCTTCAGCTGTGGCTAGAAGCCAGGGGGTTTTATCCGAGGGCCGGTCCCCTAAGGCAAATAAGGGTTACACGCCACGTGCTTCGTTCCCTTTCTATGTGGTTCAGACCCCGGATCTTACCTTGGATCCCACTCTAGGTGCATCTTGTCGTCGCAGGCTGCTAATGACAGACGCCTCCCTGACGGGCTGGGTAGCGGCCTTAAGTGGTCGTCCGGCTTAAAGGGATAGGAGGGTCGTCAGTTCGGTTGTCACAGTAACTGTCTCGATCTGATGGCGTATTTCTGGCCCTGAGGCTGCCATGTCTTGGTGCGGGTGGGCAATACAACGGTAGCCTCTTACATAAACCATCGGGGGGATCCACGTTCACGTCAGCTGAATTTCTGGCACGTTGGATCCTCCTTGGGGATCCTCCTGTCACTCAGGACAGTTTCATCCCTGGATGCCCGTGTGTGTGGGAGCAGATTTACTCTGAGGTAGTGAACAAATCTGGGTGAGATTTCACAGGGCAGAAGAGGACCTCTTCGTCTCTATGATAGCGCAATGTCTCCTCTACTTCTCCCTAAGTCACCCAGCGCCCTTGGGACTGGACTTAAAGGCACGTACATGACCCTGAATGTGTCTGTATGTGTTTTTGTCCCCCGGTTTTTCTGCTCCCGGGAGTCTTGGCAAGGTTCGCCAGCAAGGGTCTTGCCTCCTACTAATGGTGCTGTGCTGGCCGAACAGGATATGTTTCTCGAATACCTCTCCTCGACGGCTCGCCTTGGGCGATTCCGAACAGGGAGGACCTTCTCATCCCTGGCCCGAATTGTGAAACCTTTCATGCTTGGCCCCCAAGGGTACCAACTGAGGTTCACAGGGCTTTCCCTTGAGGTTATCGAGACCATTTCTAGGGCTCCCTCCACTTGGAACTGATCTGGGTAGATTTTACAGGGCAGAAGAGAACCTCTTCGCCTCTGTTGATAGCGCAATGTCTCCTCTACTTCTCCCAAGTCGCCCAGTTTCCCCCCCTAAATTCATATTACAGAACCAGCTAACTGCCATTTTGCTTCAGTTCTGGATTTTCTGTAGAAAGAACTGTCACAGCAGGCACTTGCCTCGCCACTGCCAGGTTCTATGTGGCCTGCACTGCGGTTTGCCACGCCTTGGTGGGCAGGGTGCCCCCTAAGAGGCATCCTTGCTAGGACCTCTTCATAGGGTAAGACCCTCTTTTTAGACCTCTAGAGTCAGCGTTTGGTAGACTTCTGACTCTCAAGATGGTTTTTCTTATGGCAATTACATCTCAGGCTCTGTCTCTTTTGCCGGCCTGTTTAGAGTTTGCCCCAGCTATGACCAAAAGCATTCTTTGCACCCTCACCTTAACTACCTGCCCAAGGTGCCTTTCGTGACCCCTGGCCGGTTATTTTCTAAGCCTTCTGCTCCCTGCCGTTTGTAATGCCGGAGCAGCTAAGACTTCTCAGACTTTGTCCAGTCTGTACCCTTCAGACTTATGTCCACCGCTTTTGCTAGTGACATAAAGGCAGGGCAGCAATTCTTCACTTGGAAGCCATGACCGGGAGCGGTCACCTCCTGGCAGACTATGTCACTTTGGGTGATGGACATTATTGCCATGCTTCGCCAGGGCGCACTCTACCAGAGGGCTCTCCTCCTCTAAAGCCTTGGCTAGAGGTCTCCCTCTTCAGCAAGTTTGTGATGTGGCAGGTTGGTCTTCTCTGCACATATTCATCAAATTTTATGGTTTAGATGTTTGTTACTCCGGGCTCTTATGCCCTTGAGTCGACATCTCAATCTCATGTCTCTACAAGTTTGTGATACGGCAGGCTGGTCCTCTCCGCACACATTCATCTGGTTTTATGGTCATGTTACTAGATGTTCATGCTACACCGGGCTCTTATGCCCTTGGGTCGACATCTACGCTCATGTCTAAGCAAGTTTGTGATGCGGCAGGCTGGTCCTCTCCGCACACATTCTTCAGGCTCTATGGTTTGGATGTTCATGCTACTCCGGGCTCTTACACCCCTGAGTCGACATCTGAAGCTCATGTATAAGCAAGTCTGTGATGCGGCAGGTTGGTCCTCTCTGCACACATTCATTAGACTTTTATAGTTTGGATGTTCTTGCCACTCCGGGCTCTTATGCCCATGAGCCGACGTCTCAAGCTCATGTCTGGTCAAGTTTGTGGGGGGCAGGCTGGTCCTCTTCGCACACATTCATCAAATTATATGGGTTAGATGTTTTGCTACTCCGGACTCTTACGTCCTTGAGTCGACATCTCAGCTCATGCCTGAACAAGTTTGTGATGCGGTAGGCTGGTCCTCTCCACACACATTCATCAAATTTTATGGTTTAGATGTTTATGTTACTCCGGGCTCTTATGCCCTTGAGTCGACATCTCAAGCTCATGTCTGAGACCTCTCACGTTCTTGTGAGCACACTTCACAACCATAGGGGTCCGGACAGCCCCAGTGTGGCGGCGTGGGTATTGCGTTCCCATAGTGCTTAGCAAAGCGCAGCATCATCGTGAAGCTTTTTGTAAAGGGAACGTCTTGGGTTACATGTGTAACCCTTGTTCCCTGAAAAAAGCGGAACGAGATGCTGCGCTTCTTTGCCGCACTGGGACGTCCCAGGACTGCTCTTCAAAAAGAAGTATCTGACGACACCTGGTGACGCATCCATTTATAGCCTGGCCACAGGTGCGTCTAATGACTACATCAGCCGAGGCTATAAATTCCGGTCAGTGTTCATTGACATGTTACACACATATTCACAGCTCGTTCACAACTAGGATTGTTCCCATAGCACTTAGCAAAGCGCAGCATCTCGTTCCGGTTTTTTCAGGGAACAAGGGTTACACATGTAACCCGAGACGTATTGTAATACGTGTGCATGTATTGCAGATTTCCACCCATCCTTTAAGATTGTGAACTTCATGTGTCCCATCAGACATTTAAATATATAATTGGTAACTAGCATTATACTGTATATCTCAAGATCTAAATAGTGTCTAAGAGGGAATAACCAAAGCAGACACAGGTGACACAAATCTTGGACACAAAAATAATCTAGAATCATGGAGCGATTCATGAGGATCCTCATGTCAGAACATTGAACATGAAAAATACTTTTTGTGAACCTACAAACTGCAATAAAAAAAGACCTGGGCTCATGTGCATATTATTATTATTCATGTTGAAGTTTCATTGTGTATGCCAGAGCGATATTGCTCTCCTGCTATACAGAAATAGCTAAAGCGATGTCCTGTAAGCAACATGGCCTTATCACTTCCCAGAATGGAAATTTTGCCAATAATCAGAACTTAAAATAACGTAACACTTCAACAGCATTAGCTAAAATCGAAATGTTGCTAGTTCTGATAAAGATGTGAATTAATTTCAACTTACTTCGATAGCACACATCACATTGGCGCAGACCCTGGATGCACTATCAGAGGTAGAGTCTCGTGAGAGTTTGCTACAGACTGTATTGCACATATACTCTCCTGCGACCCATCACTACCAAACCCAGAATATCAAGAAAAATAGCACAGATGATTGCGGGAGATTGCAGCATGCCCCTTTAATGGCTGTAAGCAATGACTCTAAACCGTTTCTATTTTTCATCTGCAAGTATTTTCTATTGCTTTTGTCATGTGAATGAGGGTCCATGTGTATCTCTCTCTCTCTCTCTCTCTCTCTCTCTCTATATATATATATATATATACACACACACACACACACACACATAATACAAATATTCTTTCATAATGCAACAGTTTTCATCCTATCCCTAATTTATATAATTGTTACTTTTTTCCGTATTACGTTATTATATTGTAATAACTTTTAACCTGATAAAACTTTGAATTAACAAATGTACATTTACCAAATCCTTATTTCAGGAAAGAAAGCCTCTAGAGAGCTAAACAACACACATGTTAAAACAAGATTATATTTAAGCCATGTCTTTGTAGTGAATGAATACAGAGGGCTAATTGATACACATTCCTAATTGGAAATGTATGCCTTCCTTGTAATATAAAATGGTATAGCACTTTTAATTTTTTTTTAAGTCATTTGCATGGGGAGATATATATATAGAAACAATAAAAAAACAAATTACTCTCCTTAAATTTCTCTGAAAATGTCCTGGTGCAAACAGTCACTATTCAGAAACTAACTGCAAAGTGCAGCATATTTAATTGCATCCTTCCTTTGCGTCACAAGGGGCTCATTTGTGGAGTATATCCACTGTACACACATCTCATAGTATCTAATCTAAATTTCAACCATTTTTATCAATGAACCCTATCGATTTAAGAATGATCAATAAGAAAATAGGCAGCCAATCTGACAATTATCCATCTGGGAAGAGCAAGTGTTATGAATGTACATACATGTTTATGTACCTTAAAAGGGTCATGAAGTGCATGAAGTTTTTTTTTCCACCAAAATAATTTTGTAATATATGATCATTTTCCACCCTGTCTCTGACCATCTTTCTGAAAAGCTGGATTTTTGCCTCAGCTCCTCCTTTAAACTTCAATGTTAACCGCTTCTGTTATGATTGGCTAACAGCATGCAGCTGTAACGAACCCATGACTGGAGGCTGGTTAGAATCCATGTTGCAGAGGTATTTATTGTGAACGACAATAAACTCAAACAATCCAAAGTACTGAGCAAAGAGATGAAGTCGAATTAACAGGCAGTGGTTCAATAACAGGCAGGCAATCCAAACATGCGATCAAAAGACATAATCCAAGTAAACAGGCAAAAAGGGTCATAACATGAGACAAACAGTGAGCAAAGGAAAACGCTTGGTAAGGCAGGTAAACTGGAAATACTTCGCAATCTGGGTGTGTGAAAGCACTGCTTATATATATATATATGTCAAACAGGAAGTGACATTGTTCAGAATTCAGGTGAGGGCTCCCTCTGGTGGACGGGAGACCGCTCAATCATTACAGCAGCCCCTCAAATTCAGCCATTTTTTAAACTCAGGCACCAAACATATTAGAAATGTATACACTGATGGCCAAAAGTTTGGAATAATGTACAGATTTTGCTGTTTTGGAAGGAAATTGGTACTTTAATTCATCAAAGTGGCATTCAAATGATCACAAAGTATAGTCAGGACATTACTGATGTAAAAAACAGCACCATCACTATTTGAATAAAGTCATTTTTGATAAAATCTAGACAGGCCCCATTTACAGTAGCCATCACTCCTTATCACTCTGGTACTAGAAAATCACTTACATTACATCAAACACTGCTGAAAGCTATTTGGTTCATTAAATGAAGCTTAACACTGTCTTTGTTTTTGAGTTGCCACAGTATGCAATAGATTGGCATGTCTTAAGGTCAATATTGGGTAAAAAAAATGGCAAAAAAAGAAATGTCTTTCTCTAGAAACTCAGTCAATCATAATTTTTGAGGAATGGAGGCTATACAATGCTTGAAACTGCAAAAAAAGAAGATTTCATATAAAGGTGTACACTACAGTCTTCAAAGACTAAGGAAAACTGGCTCTAACAAGGACAGAAAGAGATGTGGCAGGCCAGATATACAACTAAACAAGAGGATAAATACATCAGAGTCTCTAGTTTGAGAAATAGATGCCTCATATGTCCTCAGCTGACAGCTTCATTGAATTCTTCCCACTCAACACCAGTTTAATGTGCAACAGTAAAGAGAAGACTCAAGTGCAGGCCTTTTGAAAAGAATTGCAAAGAAAAAGCCACTCTTGAAACATAAAAACAACAAAAAGAAAAGGTTAGAGTGGGCAAAGAAATGCAGACATTGTACAACAGATATTTGGAAAAAGTGTTATGGATCTTAAACCCAGTGAGCCTTTGTGGGATCAGCTTGACTGTAAGGTGTGTGAGAAGTGCCTGACAAGAAAGACACATCTGTGGCAAGTGCTACAGGAAATGTGGGGTGAAATGTCACCTGAGTATCTAGACAAACTAGCTAGACTGCCAAGGATCTGCAAAGCTGTCATTGCTGCACGTGGATGATTTTTTTTATAAAAAAAACTTTAAAGTAGTTTAAGAAGTTCTGAAAAAAATATCTAATTGTATTCACAATTTTTCACGTTATTAATGTCCTGAGTATACATTGTAATCAGTTGAATGCCACTTTGGTTAATAAAAGTACCAATTTCTTTCCATAAGAGCAAAATCTGTACATTACACCAAACATTTGGCTGCCAGAGTATTTCACGGTTTACAAATAACACACATCCAACACATTGCATCCGAATATATTACACAATTCATCTCAAGCACAACTGTTAACACAGGATGCTATAATCGATTATGCTGTCTACCATGGAAGTGTCCATTGCCGCACGTCACTCCAACAGTAAACACACGTGTTCCGTTCCACTTTGCACTAGGACTACAACTGCCAACAACAAAAAGGCTGTGTCTCGTTTGGAAGGCAGCGTCCTCCGGAGGTTGCATTTGTCGCAAAAGCGAGTAGGACACTACTCAGACTTCGAATGCAACCTTCTTTCTCTGGAATTCTCAGTAACACTCACAACCCACAATTTTTGCTTCAACAGAAATGTCTAAAAAAAATAACTTTAATTTGCCCGGCCATGCCCTTCTACTCGTCACACTCTGATGAAATATTAAACAGCCAATTCTAGACGTCAAAAATAAGATACCACCATCAGTTCCATTTTCCTCCATGTGGATTAAATGATACATACATACATGCTGTATGAAATTGAACCACAGGGAAGAGTTGACAATCAATAAAATATCTGACAGCTTGTTTCATTTCATTTTCATTTTTGTTTTGTTGGTGTAATGAAAATCGTCTCGGTTACTGTTGTAACCTCCGTTCCCCGAGGAAGGGAATGAGACGTAGTGTCGAAGGAAGGGACACAAGGGGTCTTCTCGGACACCGAATCATACCTCTGAACCTGAGAAAAGGCCAATGTCAAGTTGGCAGACAGAATTTGCATGCCCCGCCCCGGACATACGGGTATAAGGGGAACCGGGGCAGCGAATGCCAGTCAGGATTTTGCACTGAGGAGCCGAAGGATGAAGCACGGCCATTTACAGTGCTAGGTCTAGTGCCGTGGCAGGAGGGACACTACGTCTCATTCCCTCCCATGGGGAACGGAGGTTACAACAGTAACCGAGACGTTCCCCTTCTGTCACTCTCTCGACGTAGTGTCGAAGGAAGTGACACAAGGGGTCCATATAAAAACGGCATGCACTGACCATGTGACGTGACTGTGGGAGCAGGGGCAAAGCAGGCTATTGCGTGTTAGAGGAACCTGAACCGAATGCACGTCGCCCTCCCCAACGCCCCCTCAAAGAGTTTTAGCATATCCACCTTAGGTTTTCCCGCACCCCTGGGGGAAAAAGGTATTACATGCTAGCATGGGAGCAAGCCCAACAGCCGCGGCCTTCTCTCTCACTATGTCTCTCACATAGGATGTGGAGCGGCTGGGGCCCAACCTATGTCGGGGAAGGCGGTCATTCCCCGGGGGGGAGCAGGAGAGCCTGGGCGGTGCTGAGAGAAGACTCAAAGCATTAACCCTGCTCCATGCACCCGGCAGGGGGCGGCTTAGAGACTGAGGAAGAGCCCTAAGGAGGCGTCTTCAAAACTCGTCGGCGCCGGTGTGCCGGGCGCTGAGGCAGGACCGGAGGCAAGGTAGCTGTCCGGCCTGCAGATTTCCTATTCTTTCAGGAGGGGAAGACCCTGCAGAGGCCATACCCTGCCCAGTCAGGGGGAGGTAATGTATGGCAAATACACCATGAGGGTTGTGAAGCCGGACATGGGAGACGGAGTGGTGGTAGGTCCAGCCTAATGAAGGGGGGACTCTACAGACACAGGGCTGAGGCAGCGGGGCTGCCTGAGGGAAATGCGGGTCCGCCAAGAGGGGGACCGTACCGCAGAGAATGCATTACGGGGAGTTAGCTGAAGAGAACTATGCCCGTGGAGCCCAACCCCAGTACAGAGCCCTAAGACTTGTACTTGGTCTGGCCGCAAGTTGCTCTGCTGAATTCGTGGGCCAGAAGGCTAGGGAGGATAAAGCATCCAGGCAGCGACAATCAGTGGCTGACCTGGGACAGAAGGCGCACTGGATCACATTGGTGAAGGGCGCAAGATGCAAGCGGAACACCTGGTCGGTTGTGCCGCGTTACCGAGTTCTACCGGCTCAGAGCTGACAAAACACAGGACGAGACCAACTCAACCCTTAGATTGTAAAATCTGGCAAAGGTATTGGGTGTTGCCCAGCCCGCTGCTCTGCAGATGTCTGCTAGGGAGGTGCCGTGGCTTAGTGCCCACGAGGACGCCACACTTCTAGTGGAGTGTGCTCGGACCTGCAGGGGGGCGGGCACGCCCTGGGCGTGATAGGCTAAGGCAATAGCATCAACGACCCAGTGGGCTAGCCCCTCTGTTTGGAGACAGCGTTCCCTTTCTGCCATCTGCCAAAGCAGACAAAGAGCTGCTCAGAGTATCTAAAGCTCTGCGTGTGGTCCACATAGGTATGCAAAGCACGCACCGGACACTGGGTCTGCCTCCTCCCAAGGCAGTGCTTGCAGGTTCACGACCTGGTCCCTGAAAGGGGTCGTGGGAACCTAGGGCACGTAGCCCGGTCGGGGTCTCAGGATAACGTGAGAAAGTGCCGGACCGAACTCCAGGCAAGAGTCGCTGACAGAGAACACTTGCAGGTCTCCTACCCTCTTGATTGAGGCTAACGCGATCATGAGGGCTGTCTTCAAGGGGAGGGCCTTGAGCTCGACTGAATCAAGCGGCTCAAATGGGGGTCTCTGAAGGCCCGAGAGGACCACTGAGAGATCCCAAGAGGGAAACAGGTAAGGCCGGGGAGGATGTAGTCTCCGGGCGCCTTTCAGGAACCTGATAATCAAGTCGTGCTTACCAAGGGACTTGCCATCTACTGCATCGTGGTGGGCTGCGATAGCAGCTACATACACCTTCAAGGTGGAGGGGGACAGCCTCCCCTCCAGTCTCTCCTGCAGGAATAGAAGCACTGACCGAACTGCGCATCTCTGTGGGTCTTCGGCTCGGGAAGAACACCAATTCGTGAACAAACGCCACTTTAGTGCGTAGAGTTGCCTGGTTGAGGGAGCTCTGGCTTGATTGATCGTATCTACGACAGCAGGTGGTAGATTTACTAGATCTTCCGCGTCCCATCCAGGGGCCAGACATGGAGATTCCAGAGGTCTGGGCACGGATGCCAGAGGGTGCCCCATCCCTGAGAAAGAAGGTCCTTCCTCAGGGGGATTTTCCAGGGAGGGGCTGTCATGAGGAGCATGAGTTCCGAAAACCAGGTGCGGGTGGGCCAGTAAGGGGCCACCAAGGCAACCTGTTCCTCGTCCTCCCTGATCTTGCACAGCACCGATGCAAGAAGGCTCTCTGGGGGAAATGCGTACTTGCGCAGCCCCCGGGGCCAGCTGTGTGCCAGCGCATCTGTCCCGAGGGGAGCATCCGTCAGGGAATACCAGAGCGGGCAATGGGAGTTGTCCTGGGAGGCAAAGAGGTCTACTTGTGCCTTGCCGAATCGGTCCCAAATGAGCTGGACCACCTGGGGGTGGAGCCTCCACTCTCCGCTGGGCGAAAACCTGTCGCGACAGCACGTCCGCCGTTGTGTTGCGGTTGCCAGGGATATGAGTGGCAAGCAGCGACCTGAGTCGCGGCTGACTCCAGAGGAGGAGATGGCGGGCGAGTTGTGACATATGACGAGAGCGCACGCCGCCTGGCGATTTATGTACGCTACCGTCGCGGTGCTGTCGGAGCGAATCAGAACATGCTTGCCTCGGATTAGTGGAATAAACCTCCGTAGAGCAAGAATAACAGCCATCAACTCTAGGCAATTGATGTGCCAACGCTGCTGGGGACCTTTCCAGGTGCCAGCGGTAGCGTGCCCATTGCACACGGTGCCCCAACCCAGTCGAGAGGCGTCTGTGGTTACCACAACACGTCTGGACACCTGCTGCAAGGGAACTCTGGCCCGTAGGAAGCAGAGGTCTGTCCATGGGCTGAAAGTTTGATGGAAGGCAAGGGTGATTGTCACACGATGCGTGCTGTGGCGCCATGCCCATCTCGGGACTCGGGTCTGTAGCCAGTGCTGTAGCGATCTCATATGCATCAACCCGAGCGGCGCGACCGCGGCTGAGGATGCCATATGCCCCAGGAGCCTCTGGAATTGTTTTAGAGGACCGCTGTGCCAGGCTTGAAATGAGTGAGGCACCTGAGCACTGACTGGGCGCGCTCGTTGGTGAGACGCGCTGTCATTGAGACCGAGTCTAACTCCATACTGAGAAAAGAGATGCTCTGAACCGGGGTGAGCTTGCTCTTTTCACAGTTGACCTGAAGCCCTAGACGGCTGAGGTGCCTGAGCACCTGTTCCCTGTGAGCACACAGTAACTCGAGAGTGGGCCAGAATGAGCCAGTCGTCGAGATAGTGGAGTATGCGGATGCCCACTTCCTTTAGGGGGGCAAGAGCGGCCTCTGCGACCTTGGTGAAGACACGGGGGGACAGGGACAGGCCGAAGGGGAAGACCTTGTACTGATACGTCTGGCCGTCGAACGCGAACCGTAAGAAGGGTCGGTGTCGTAGCAAAATAGAGACGTGGAAGTACGCGTCCTTCAGGTCTACCGCCGCGAACCAATCTAGCTGTCGAACGCAGGTGAGAATCTGCTTCTAGATAGTGGAGAATCTGCTTCTGCGTGAGCATTTTGAACGGGAGTCTGAGCAGGGCCCGGTTGAGAACTCGCAAGTCCAAGATTGGTCGCAACCCGCCACTTTTTCTGGGTACGATGAAGTAAGGGCTGTAGAGACCCTCCTTCATCTCGGCTGGAGGGATGGGCTCTATCGCGTCCTTGAGGAGCAGTGTAATAATCTCTGCTCTTAAAGCACTGGCTTGTTGGCCGCGCACTAGAGTGGAGCGAATACCGCTGAGACAAGGAGGGAGCCGGGCGAACTGAATCGCAGAGCCGTGTTGGATGGTCCTGGCCAACCAGCACGACGGGTTGGGAAGCGAAAACCACGCGTCCAAACTCCGTGCGAGGGGAACTAAGGGGACGATCACATTTGACGTACCGGGCAGGGCTTCGTGGTGGGGGGGAGCAGGTAATAATGTGTCGGGAGGCAAAAGAGCGTCCCGAGGCTGAGGTGCTGAGGAAAGACTCAAAGCACTTACCTTACTCCGCACACCCGGCAGGGGGTGGATTAGAGACTGAGGAAGAGGTCCAGAGAGGGCGTCTTCGAAACTCGTCAGCGCTGGCCTGCCGGGGTTGGACAGTCGCGGGGCCGGAGGCGAGAGAGCTGTGTCTGGAAAACCGGGACTGGAGAGATGTAGGGCCGGGGTGCCGTGAGAACGGCACACACCGGCTGAATGACCCAGGGAGTGAGGGAATCGCTCTGTAGGTACCGCAGCCCGAAGGCGGTGCAGCAGGTGAAAACAAGGATTCTCTTCCTGGCCCTCCACCGGGGGATGGAGTGGTCTTGAAACCATCTCCGGAGCGAACATCCGACTGCCTGGGGTGTCCATCTCAGGAGCGCTTCGGAGCATTTCTGGTCCGAGAGGGAGTCCTGTAGACAGGGGGCGTATGCCGCCTACGAGGTGCTCGACGCTGGGGCTGAGAGCTGGGCCCAGGTTGCGGAGCTACCTGTTGTTGCTTTCTCGTCGCAGGGGGGGACACCCTCGGTGAGCAGGCGGGGTGCGGGCGCGCTGACTGGGTGGCGCCGCAGCATGATGTGTGAAACTGTCCCCATCTGCTTCCTCACCACCGAGAACTGCTGGGCAAAGTCGTCGATGGTGTCGCCGAAGAGGCCGAGCTGGGAGACGGGGGCGTTGAGAAATCGTGACTTGTCAATGCCATGCATCTCGACCGTGTTCAGCCAGAGGTGGCGCTCCTGGACCACAGGTGTGGCCATCGTCCACCCGAGTGCCTGCGTCATGACATTCGTAGCTCTGAGAGCGAGGTTGGAGCAGAGCGCAGTTACTGTAGCACATCGGGGTTGGAACTACCCAGGTGCAGATCTTTGAGTGCCTTGGCTTAGTGAATTTGCAGGAGAGCCATGGCATGCAGGGCGGAGGCGGCCTGTCCAGTGGTGCTGTAGACTTTTGAGGTCAGTGATGACGTCATTCTACGGCTCTGGGGAGTAGTACCGTTCAGTCCCGCCAGGTGGCGGTGTTCCGCCATCCAGGGTAGTGAGAGCGGACAAGCGGAGGGCGGTTCCGTCCGCGTTGGCTCGTCATGCACTTCCGGGAACGACGGAACCAAGGGGGGGCGTGGCTATAAGCGGCACCGTGACCCGAGGAACCGATCGAGTAGCCGAGAGGGGGGGGGGGGGCGGAGATCTCCAGTCCAGCCTCGCGCTCGCGGCGGCCCGGGAAAGCATAGCGGACATCTGCAAATCAGCCTCAGACTGGGCGAGCAGACCCGGAGGTGGCAGCCCAGGCGAGCCATCAGCATCAGACGCCGCTGTGACGCTCTTCGATGCAGCAGCGATGTCGTCATCCAATTCCGGGAGCTCAAGGGAAAATGCCGGCTGGCCGAGAAGCGAGCCGCACTCTTCCCGAGCTCGGACGGAAGCAAACAAGCGTGCTGGGGGGCGGGTGGGTTGTGGGGATTTACCCGGCAAAACCGAGCCCGTGGTCATCCCCAAATCGCCTTCATCACCAGCCGGGTCGACCTCAATCCCGTGGGAAGAAGGAACGACGCGGGGGGCGGCTGAAGTGGCTTTCTCTCATGACAAAAGAAAGCGTGACCGCAATGTTGCCATGGTTATGTTCTCGCACTGAAACGCTGCCTGCGTGTGATCGCAGCCCAGGCACGCGAGTCAGCTATTATGACCGTCAGAAGTGGAGAGAATTCAACCGCATCCAGGAACTACACAGAGGCGGAAAGACATCTTTAAAACGCCTGCTGTGTATTGCTTTTTTATGAGTGGGAACTCAAACTCTTTTAGAGAAAATATACTCATTTAGGAGGAGAACACTCTTTCAAACAGAAAGAAGCGCTGTCGAAGCGCCCAGGGGCATGGACTGCACAGCGTGCAGAGAGAGAGACGCCAGCTGGAAATGCGCCGTGCGGATCCAACAGCAATGCTTCTCGCTGATAGAGGTGAGTGAAACAGGTGTGTGTTTCAGCTGCTTGCGGTACAACCATTCGGCTACGAAGAAAAATTCTGACTGGCATTCGCTGCCCCGGTTCCCCTTATACCCGTATGTCCGGGGCGGGGCATGCAAATTCTGTCTGCCAACTTGACATTGGCCTTTTCTCAGGTTCAGAGGTACGATTCGGTGTCCGAGAAGACCCCTTGTGTCACTTCCTTCGACACTGCGTCGAGAGAGTGACAGAAGGGGAACTCCAAAATCAGGATAGACTGAATACATTTCATGCCACTGAAGAATGATACCAATATTTGGCTACATATTTTTCTCCACTGCTAGTCTAAAAAGCAATCAACTTTTTTTTTTAAACAAAGAATAAGTCACTCAAAAACAATTAAATGAATTGTCCAAAATGACAATTATGTAATAATTTTCTCTCCATCAAGTCGCCTCAAACCATAATGACTCTATTTCTTCTGTGGAACACAAAAGGAGAAATTAAAATTAATTTCCATGTCTGTCTTTTCATACAATGATATATAGTGGATAATGATTTACTTTTTCAACTTCAGAAAGGATGCAAAAGTATCATAAAAGTAGTCCATGTGACTCGAGTAATATTCCATGTCTTTGGAAGGCATGTGTTAGGCTTTTGTGAGAAACAACCCAAAATGTAAGTAATTTTCTATAAAATCCTGAATGATCATGAACTCTATGGTGCAACAAAAAATTATAATAAAAAAAACCACATTTCGGAATATATATTATACCACTTCAGGTGTGCTATATAGTTTATAATTTTACAATGTCATAATTTAATAGAACAATTTTCAATACATAAAAATAATAAAGCATAAATTTCATAACATAAGTTCTGCAACTGTAATTTCAGTGTACATTTATTTATGCCACCTCTGTGCAACGTTTTTTTGTGGTATGATGCTGCAGTGTAAAGATGGCATAATGTTTGATCATTGCATAAGTAACCTTGGTTTCAGTGCAGGAATTTTATGTGCATAATTACCAGATGGAAGGGCACCATTTCAGGAAAAGTTCAAGCAGATGAGAAGGACAGCCAAAAAACCCAATGTACTACACATATCTGGCTACACTGCGCATTTAGCAGATGACTTCAGAGAGGAAATTCACAGGTCACTAAATTGCTGCAGCCATGAAAGACATAAATTGCTAGTCTTGCTAATGTGTTGCTAAATAGCAATCTAAGATACTATGCTCACAGTGTAAATAATGTTGATGTCTAAACATATATGTAAAATAAATAGTTAAAAAAAGTATAATTATAATTATATAAAAGCATATATGTAATTATGTTTCTATAAATTATGTGTTAGGAGACTGCGTATTATGTGTACAAGGCACTGTATATATATATATTTTTACATATATATATATATATATATATATATATATGTGTGTGTGTGTGTGTGTACACTGTGTATATATGTAAAATAATTCTGTAATGTTAACAGTAAAATACTTTAAGACTCCACTATTGGTGAACTTCATGTCATCATGTGCTCTTCTGTAATTTTTACAGTGATTAACAATGCCTTATGAAGTAAAAAGAAGATTTTTACAGTTTCAGAAGGTTAATATCAAGTTTTTTTTATTTTTTTACTGTAAATTTAACCATAAATAAAACAGTAATTTTTCTTACAGTGCCAGCGTGGTCATGTAAATTACAAAAGTTTTAAACTAAAATTTACAGATTGTTCTGTAAAGTTGTCTACATTTGTACTGTATTTTCTACATAATTATTCTGGCAACCACAGCTGCCAGTTTCTTTTTTTTTTTCAGCAAAAACAACAGAATGTTTTTACAGTGTGTGTGCATATATATATATATATATATATAGGTAGTTAAATCTATTAATCTATTTAATAAAATAAAAATACATCTATTTACGTAGTGTTAAGTCTGATATTTATGAAAATATAAAGGGTCACAAACTTTGTCAATTCCTTCACTTTTTTTTTTTTTTACATTTTCACTGAACTGCACTTTCCCAGTCTGTCGCTCACTTCGACATTGTGTCGAGAGAGGCGACACTTGGGGACTTTCTTGAAGGCCTCTGTTACCTCTGAAATTGAGAAAAGGCCAATGAGAATTTGATAGACAGAATTTGCATGTCGCTCCCCCGGAGATACGGGTATAAAGGGAGGGATGCATGCATCTGTTCATTCAGATTTCTTCTTTGGAGCCGAGCTGCTGTGCAATCAGTGAGCTGAGATCACTTACAGTTCCACTCACCTCTGCAGAGCATATGCTGTTGGATCTATGGCACATATCAATGGCTTTCTCCTTCTCTGCATGGCCCCCTACTGGCCCACAAGGACTTGATTTTAGGATCTCACGCTCCTCGAGACAGCCCCTCCCTGGCGAAATCCCGAGGAAGGACCTTCTTTAAGTGGCCTACCACCTGCTGTCTTAGACACGATCAACCAATCCAGAGCTCCCTCTACCAGGCAAGTTTACGCCCTGAAGTGGCGTTTGTTCACAAATTTTTGTTCTTCCCGGTCTGAAGACCCACAGAGATGCGCAGTCCGGTCAGCGCTTTCATTTCTGCAAGAGAGGCTGGAGGGGAGGCTGTCCCCATCCACCCTGAAGGTTTATGTAGCCACCATATCGGCTCACCACGACGTAGTGAACTGTAAAAGCAAAATAAATGTTTAATAATTTAATGCATTTTTAAATGATGACAAAGCTATTTATTAATTTGTATCTTTTGTGACAGCGAAAATACCATGTCACTTCAACAATCCATATATTTTTATATGAAAAACCTAAATATCTTATGCAGTGTTGTTTCTAAAACAAGTCAATCAAATTGAACTTTTTTTAAGGATTTTTGATATTTTAAGAAAACAATACAAAAATTGTTATCAAGAATACAATTTTTGCCCTAATATCACCGATCTTACTAGAAAAAAAGAAATTATGATCTAACCTGAATGTTCTTGATAAAAAAATATGATTGTGCCTGGTAGCACGTGCATGTAAAATGGCTAGAAATAGCATTTTAGCTTAGCCTAAAGCTGACAATTTACACAAGATTTATTTAATTTTCTTCTGCTCTAAACTTACTTCTTTGTCTGCTCATATGAATGTAACATATCATAAGAAAGTGTTTCACCACTGTTCAGATGCACTTTGGATCAAATCATTTATAAGTATAAATGTTTTACATCTGAAATGAGTAAATATTAAATGAAACATATGAAAATAAAATAATATCTTCAGTAAGTAATATCTTCAGTAATCAAAATACTTTTGAATGTAACTGTATTCTAATTGCCAATTATTTAAATTGTAACTGTAGTGAATGTCTAAGTTACTGTTGTAACCTCATTCCCTGATGGAGGGAACGAGACATTATGTCCCCCTGGCCACGACACTGAACCGAGCCACTGCTATGGCCGGACCTTACTCTCGGTTCCTCAGTGCAAAACCTGAATGGACAGACACACGATTCATTCCTTTTATATCCGTATGTCCGGGGGAGGGACATGCAAATTCTGTCTGCCAATTTCTCATTTGCCTGTTCTCAAGTTCAGAGGTAACAGAGGCCTTCAAAGAAGTCCCCTAGTGTTGCTTCGGGACACGGAAATACAGTTACATATATTTTGTATTTTAAATACGTAATCCCATTACATGTGTTCCGTTTACTCCCCAACCCTATATATATATATCTATATATATTCACCGACCACTTTATTAGATACACCTGTACACTTATTAATGCAATTATCTAATCAGCCAAACGTGTGGCAGCAGTGGAATGTGTAAAATCATCCAGATATGGGTCAGGAGCTTCAGTTAATGTTCACATCAACCATCATGAGGACAAATGTGATCTCAGTGATTTCGACTAGACATGATTGTTAGTAACTGATGGGCTGATTTGAGTATTTCTGTAACTGTAACAGTCTCTAGAGCAGGATCAGACATGCCATCAGGAGTGGTGGGAGAAATGCAGATGGCCTGGCAAAAGACTTGGCCCACTTGTTTTTATTTATTCATTTATTTACTTTTTAATTATTGTTTTATATTATTGCCACCCAAGTGATTTCTGAATTTGGAATTCGATAATAAATCACCCTTATAATGGACCATACCATTGCGTGAGTTGTTCAAGTAAATGCACTGAAAAACCTGCTCATTCAAGACCATCAGTCATTCAGTGCATGGACAGAGTGCAGCTAATGTGTCTACAAATGCTTGCATATATAGTTAAGTTAAGTGATGAGCCCATTCCAGAAGATATTCGATACCAATAAAATGGAAGCGGCACTTTTGTTTTTGTTGCTGAATATAAAATATTTCATAGAGATGTTCCAAAAACATGTTGTATTTGAGCTGTTCTGATAGTCACTCATCATGAATAAATCATTTCCTCAAGGGTTAGCAGAGTAGAGTGGGAGTTTTTTTTTTTTTTGAAAAACAAAAAAGTGAAAATGTTAAAAATAAATCTGGAAAATCTTTTCAAAGATTACACAGTAGTCCAGGTGCATGTTAACATTTTGATTCAAGGAGCTTTTGAATAAATTCCAAACACAACCACAGTGATTAATGATCATCTGTTTGGATCTGACTCTGACATATTGATTTTTTCAGTATCATCATTCTAATCTCAAAATAACGAGAGGGAGAGAAACAATTCCATCCAAGGTAGACATTCCAATTTTACATTTTGATGTGACTTACTGTAATTGATTGTATTCATTTTCTTAATTTTCTTAATTATTATAATTCATATGTTTTCATTGTCTTGCTTTGCATGAGTCCTTCTAGTTACATGCATAGTTACATGCATTCTACTCAGTTTGTGACTTACAGCCACTTACTAGTGCATTTGGAAATGAGGACATCATGCATATTTCCATCTCTTAATGCAATAAAAAATGTGGCTGAGGCAAAGTAATATTTTGCTTGTGCAGAAATCCCAGGAGATCCATACTTTGTTGTATGCCTGTAAAACATTCCCTTCAAGAGAACGAATTCCCACAAGGTTTAAGATACAAACTTTTGAAAACTTCCCTATGTTCCAACAAATGTTTCCTTTTGGTTCACTGAATGTATTTATATCTCTTTGAATCAAATGGCTTGGTTCTCTTACTATAGATTTACGTTTAACGTTTCAGCCTGCCTATGCACTTCAGAAATTCATGATCTGCATCAAAAATTGTTTAAAGCTGCAGAGTAGTATTTTGCTGAAGCCCTTAAATCTAGTGTTAATTTTATAGACATATTAAGATATTAATCTGTTTAATGGTGTCACAGCCAATCGTGACCTTTACAGATCATTTGAAAACCATAGAGACTAAAATGCCCTGTTGCCTATATATTTGTCAGGGATGTGAATATCAAAATTTAACACTAATACTGAGGATGACTGCGTTTTATCTTGAGCAGTATCTTGTTGCCAAGATGGTAACAGATTAAAATATACAGTCTAAGGCAATCATGTTTCATCGTAATGATGTTTCATTTCATTAAATTACTTTATGTTACTTGATACAAATCATGGGAACCATTGTGGATGTCCTACTTCTAGGTATTGATTACTGTAAAGACACAAATATTAACAAATATGATTTTATTCTAAACTGTGTATGCAATAATATTTGTTTTCCGTGCAGCACAAGTCAGCAAGACAATAAATGTATCACAGCTTAACTACAGACTTAAACAATATATGATTGCAGGTTCTTATTGAAACTCCATGTTCAATTTAAGTGTGTGTGTGTGTGTGTATTGCTATAGTTTGGCAACAGAATTGGTTAGTCTATTGTAATAATAATAATGAACTTTATATGTTGTAAAGACAAAAAAGTCCACGGTACAGTATGTTCCAATTTAAATAGATAAGTGCACGTGTGTGTGTGTGTGTGTGGCATATATATAGCTACATGAAAGCACTTGCCTGTGCAAGATGTTACAGAAAACTTGACTTTATGGATTTATGTAATTTGTGGGTGGGGGTAGTTGTCATGGTACTTTGTAAAAAAAAAATTGCACTGTTATTTCATAATTGATTTTCTTAAATGGTTTAATTATTTAATGCAGTGACAAATTGTGAGAATTACCACAGACAGGGTTGTGACACTGCTTTGAATCAAAGGTTAATTCACAAATTTTACACTGAAAATCGGCTTTGTAAAGGCCACAGATTGATGAAATAGTAATTAAGGTCATTTTTAACAAGCTGCATATATTTTGTGCATGCTGTAGGCTCTGTATTGATAAATCTGCGATGTTCCCTGGCTTCTATCTGCTAGATATGGATTATTATGGGAGATCTTGTGGTTGTTATGGGCTCTGAATTGAGATTATGGTCTATCCTGTGAATGCTATGGGCAAGGTATTGCTTTTTTTGGTCTGCCCCCGATTGCCATAAACCTACAAACCACTTACAAACACTTTTGCAAACACTTGAAATCATAGAGAAACTACCAAGTAACACTGGAACCACTAAATGCTTAGCAATCACCTTGTAACAGCTAAGCAACCACTTCTACTTATAGCAAGCTTAAAATATTTAATTGTGTCATCCAGCCCATTGCGCTATATAGTGAAGTATGGCGTCCACTCAGTCATCATAGCTATACCGGTAGGGACAAACACCCAACAGAATCTTTACATGAATAATTTTGCAGATACATTTTACACATACAAAGAAAAACATCAACATATGCATGTAGAGCATAATTAGGCAGATACTCACCGATAACCAACATTCAAAAGAGAGTACTCAAAAAAAACTAAATCACCTTCAATCCAGTCCATAGACACCCTCCATTCCAAAACCCTCCAAACCCCAGAGCTAAGCCCAAAAAAGACTCCCTATGTCAGTTGGTCCTGAGATTAACTGCCACCCTCTCAGACACACTGTGACTAGTCTCACAACAACACTGCTTTCCAAACCCCAATCAGAGTAAACCAAATTATAATGCCATATAAAAACCTATTTGGAAAATTGGAAAGAAGAAACTAAAAGCCAAAGTAAATTAGAATGTTATTTGGCCCTAAAAAGAGATTATGAATGGGCAGAGTATAAAAAAGCAGAGACAGATCCCAAGTATAGGGTGTGATCATAAATTGTCAATCAAAAAAGGAAGACACAAAAAATCATGGCATCCAAAAGCAGAGGTGGGTAGAGTAGCCAAAAACTGTACTCAAGTAAAATTACAATTACTTCCATAACTTAATTACTCAAGTAGAATTAAAAGTACTACCATAAATAATTACTTGAGTAAGAAAGTATCCAATTAAAAGAGTACTCAAGTAGTGAGTAACTCGTTAATTTCACAAATTACATAATTGACGATAACTCCCCTATATTCATTACATAATACACATTGAACGTACAACAGAATTATGATTATTATTAATGGCAGTTATGTCATTATTCACCATCATGTGTTCCAAACCTGTATGACATTCTTTCTTCCATGCAACACAATAAGGAGATTATTTTGCTTGAGTCACTATTTAATTTCAGTGAATGTTTTTTTATATATATATATATATATATATATATATATATATATATATATATATATATATATATATATATATCAAATGATGACAGAATATTAAATTATGGCTGAGCGATCACTTTAAAGAGATAGTGTGACATAGACTCAGACAAGAAGGTAGTGTTAAACCCAGAGGGGTGTTTATTGAAGGGTACGAGTTGAGTGAAAGGGACCTGAGTGATGTTGATGACGGGAACCAGATGAATGAGCTGTGGAGACTTGTAGTAGAACTCGTTGGAGCAATGGAGTGGAGGACTTGGAAGGATGCCAATAGAAGCAAGGAGCTTGGAGAGGAACTCAATGGAGCGTTGGGGTAGAGAGCTAGGTAATAAGTCGTAGGAACGACTGAGAGAGGAGTCAAGAGGTAAAGACCGTAATGTCTTGAGAAGATAGCAGGTAAGCGAGTCCGTTAACTTCATTGTAGACTAGACAACGAGTGACTGAAGTGATGGGCTTATAAGTGGTGATGATGATTGAGGTGGAGATGAGTCTCAGGTGCAGGTGATTAATATTCAGGTGAAAGTGAGCGTGGAGTGAAAGTGTTGGGCGTGTCAGAGGGAACTGTGACAGATAGTTTACCCAAAAATGAAAATTCTCTCATCATTTATTCACCCTCATGCCATCCCAGATGAGTATTTTTAAAAGATTATTTTAGCTCTGTAGGCCAAATTTTTGATGCTCCAAAAAGCACATAAAGGCAGTATAAAAGTAATCCATAAAACTTCAGTGGTTAAATCCATGTCTTCAGAAGTGATTATGATAGGTGTGGGTGATTAACAGATCAAAATTTTTCATTTCCTTTCTAGACAGAAGGGGGTGATATGCAGAGAAGAATGTGTATCACCAACACAAGAAGAATGTGAAAGTGATCTGTTTCTCATCCACGCCTATAACATCACTTCTGAAGATACTGTTTTAACCACTGGAGTCATATGGGTTATTTTTATGCTGACTTGATTTTGTTTATTTAGCTTTAAAATGATGCCTTGCCACCCATTCACTTGCAGTGTATGGACCTACAGAGCTGAGAGATTCATCTAAAAATCTTTATTTAAGTTGAACAGAAGAAAGAAAGTCATACACATCTGGGGTGAGTAAATAATGAGAATTGTAATTTTTAAGTGAACTATGCCTTTAAGGGCTCTTGTCAGATCTGGATGAATTTGTCAGTAAGAAGAGAGGTTTGGAAACATTTCTAAGTACAGTGAAAGCGTGAAAATGTCCAAGGACATTTTATTTAAAGCTGAAATATAATGACTTCTTGTGCTATTTCATAACTTTTAGTGTCCTATGTGGATTCTTATTTCTGTGTAGCTACAGTTGTCAGTGTCATAAGTATTAAGATCATTAGTTCTATAGAGCAGTACAGCCGTCCTCTAAATGCAGAGCCTATGTAGGGCATCAACCCTGATCGTGGAACACTCGCTGTGTCTGAAACCACCCCTTATCCACTATATAGTGCACTATTTCGAGCTTTCACTATTTTGCAGGAGTGTCTGAATTCTGAGTGAGCCACTTGTTCCCTATTTTTGTTCACTCAATGACGGTTAATTTCCCACAATCCACCATGGGGAAGGCGTATGAGCTGGGAGTTTACTGCTTCCTTCACTCCTGCAGTGTTTTATTTCATGCTGAATGTAGTAAATAACTTTTTGACAAATCATCACTGGATTAAAATAACATATAGAGAGTCAAAACATACAGATACATTTTAATATGTACTCTTTATTTGATCAAATGTGTTTAATCTTTATATTAACACACAGTTGTGACAGGGCGGAGGGCGGGGCCTGATGGTGATTCTGAACACCCGGTCCCTTATCAGGATAATTAAGCCTCCAAGAGGGATAAAGGCCGACTGTGGACAGTGGTGCGACAGAGAGAGAACGTTTACGGGCAGCTGACCGTGGTGTGTTTATGTTTGTGTCTTTTGGTTTATTTCTTCATTAAACTATTATTTTATATTGTCAAGCCGGTTTTCACCTCCTCCTTTCCCTTATATCCGTTTACAACAGTATATATGAAAAATGACAAACAGAATGAAGATTTATAGTATTAATATATTATTTAATTAGAATTACAAGTAAGGCCAGAGTATTTTAAAATTTCATATGTGATGTTGTTTACAGGGAATTTTGCCAGTATTATTTCAAAAGTAAGCTAAGCAATAATTTTATAGAACTGGGCTTTATGTTAGCATTCTAAAAAAGCACACTGATTGTTTTCTCCTAGTATTGTGTATTTATTTATTTTATTTTTTTTAAATTTGTGCATAGAAATTATATGTTCCCTATTTGTCATTCACTCGACGTTGTGTCGATGAGTTGACACAAGGGGTCGCTCCTGCGGAGTCCAGACTTCTCTGATCTTGAGCAAAGGCAAATGGAAATTGGTGTGTGGAATTTGCATGCCATTCCCCCGGACATACGGGTATAAAAGGAGTGACACTGCAAACACACATCAGATATCTTCTTCGGAGCCGAGCGAGCAAGTCAAAGAGCTGAATTCCTCTGCTGCCTCCATTCATCTCTACACGCTGTTGGATCTACGGTGCTTTCCAGCAGTCCTCCCCCTCGCACACTACGTTGTGCTGAGCAAACACCCCTTGGCGCTTCAGCAGCAGAAAAAACAAGAAGCTCACTGAGTGAATAACTTCGTATATATATATATATATATATATATATATATATATATATATATATATATACACATACACACAAACAGAGTGATATTTTCTCGATATCTATTGGCGTAAACGGAAAGCATCCTTTTCAAGATGCCTTTTCATTTGTGTTTATTTCCTGGATGCAGTCGATGTCTCTCCCCATCTGATAGCCATGATTTCTGCCTTTCGTGTCTGGATGCCACCCACGCAGAGTCAGCGTTCATGGATGGTTCATGCCCTCACTGCGAGGACATGACTATGGCTACGTTGCGGTCGTGGCTTGCCTTCATAAGAGCGCAAGCCACCCCAGCGGCTCCCCAACTCGGTCCTTCTACCTACGGGTATGAGGCGGGGTTGGTTAGCACTGGGGGCGATATGGGGACCTTAGTGGGAGCCTCTCCGCTGGGTATTCCCCCACGGACATCCCACTCCTTGTCACACTTGTATGCTCCAACCGAGCACTGGGGCTAGGTTTCTGGTTCTTTTCACGGTGGACCCGGTATTGGAGAGTGGGTTCGTCATGTCTGACACTGAGGGCTTGGCTGGACTCCCACCATCGGGTGCGGCGGCTCAGTCGCAGGCCGACGTGGAGCAGACAGCAATGATTTCCTTGGTAGCCGTGAGTATCGGGCTGGAGTGGAATCCTCCGCACCCCCCTGAACCCTCGCAGCTCGACGATTGGTTCCCGGGGCCAGAGCGCCGCTAACGGTCATGCTCTGCCCATGATCTTTTCTTCATGGAGATGCATGATGAGCTCACGTGCTCGTGGCAGGCACCTTTCACCTTTCCCACTTTCCAATAGACTTCAGTTTTTTATGGGCAGGAGTATCCTTACAGCAGGTGTCCCGACGCGTCCTGGTCATGACCGACACCTCCAGATCGGGTTTGGCGCCATATGCAATGGGTACGCAGTAGCAGGCCGTTGGAAAGGGGCCCAGCTGCGTTGGCACATCAACTGCCTGTTGACCGTCCTTTTGGCCCTGCAGAAGTTTCTCTCATTAGTTCGAGACGAACATATCCTGGTCAGGTCGGACAGCACCACCGCGGTGGCGTACATAAATAGCCAAATCGTAAAATCGTACGCTCCCGCCACATGTCACAACTCGCCTGTCATCTCCTCTTTTGGAGCTAGCAGTGACTCAAGTTGCTGCGGGCCACTCACATCCCCGGCAACCTCAATGTGATAACGGACACGCTGTCACAACAACGCTTGCCTGGCGGAGAGTGGAGGCTTCACCCCACCCGGTTCAGCTGATCTGGGGACGGTTCGGCAAGGCCCAGGTAGACCTGTTTGCCTCCCGAGAGACCTCCCACTGCCCGCTCTGGTACGCCCGCTCAGAGGCTCCACTCGGGGCAGATACACTGGCACACAGCTGGCCAGTGGGTGTGCGCAAGTACGCATGTCCCCCAGTGCGCCTTCTTGCACAGGTGCTGTGCAAGGTCAGGGAGGAAGTCCCTCCCAGTAGGGAGTCACTCTTGTGGCTCCCTACTGGCCCACCCGGACCCAGTTCTCGGACCTTGTACTCCTCGCTACAGCCCTTCCCTGGTGAATTCCCCTGAGGAAAGACCTTCTTTCTCAGGGACGGGGCACACTCTGGCATCCGCATCCAGACCTTTGGAACCTCCACGTCTGGTCCCTGGACGGGACACGGAAGATCTAGCTGGTCTACCACCCACGGTCATAGCCACGTTCAACCAAGCCAGAGCCCCTTCTACCAGGCAACTCTGCGCCCTGAAAAGGCGTCTGTTTGTGAATTGGTGTTCTTCCTGGGCAGAAGACCCACAGACGTGCGCAGTAAGGTCAGTGCTCCTGTTCTTACAGGAGAGATTGGAGGGGAGGCTGTCCCCTTCCACCTTGAAGGTGTACGTTGTTGCTATCGCAGCTCACCATGATCCAGTAGACGGCAAGTACCTGGGTAAGCACGACTTAATCGTCAGGTTCCTAAGAGGTGCCCGGAGGCTAAATCCCTCCCGGCCAAACCTGTTGCCCTCCGGGGTTCTCTCGGTGGTCCTCACCGGTCTTCAGAGATCCCCCTCCGAGCCGCTAGAATCAGTTGGCTCAGGACCCTCTCTTTAAAAAGACGGCCCTGCTGATCATGCTCGCTTTCATCAAGAGGGTCGGGGACCTGCAAGCGTTCTCTACTAACGACACTTGCCTGGAGTTCGGTCCGGCAGACACATATGTGATCATAAGACCTCGACCGGGCTATGTGCCCAAGGTTCCTACCACGCCCTTCAGAGATCAGTTAGTGAACCTGCAAGTGCTGCCCCGGGAGGAGGCAGACCCAGCCCCCTCACTGCTGTGTCCGGTACGTGCTTACCTGGAATGCACCCAGAGCTTCAGACGCTCTGAGCAGCTCTTTGTCTGCTTTGGGGGACAGCAGAAAGGGAACGCTGTCTCCAAACAGAGGCTGTCCCACTGGGTGGTGGATGCCACTCAGTTGGCCTATCACACCCAGGCCGTGTCACCCCCCCCTACGGGTTCGACCCCACTCTACCAGGAGTGTGGCATCCTCATGGGCACTGGCTAGGGGCACCTCCTTAGCAGACATTTGCAGAGCTGCGGGCTGGGCAACACCTAACACATTTGCAAGGTTTTACAATCTCAGGGTTGAGTCAGACTCGTCCCGTGTTTTCTCAGGTCCGAGCCCGTAGAACTCGGTACACGTCAATGGTCTGATCGGGTGAATCACTTGCGTCCAGCGCCCTTTCCCTCTGTCGAGGTAAAACAGTGCGACTTCTTCCCAGGAGACCCCTTTTAGATTCCTGGTCGATTCCTCCCTAGCCCTCTTGGGTCCGCAGTTCAGCGGAGGAACTCGCGGGCCAGTCCACTACGGGTACCCCAGGCTACCCCTACTGCAATAGGTGCTCCACAGATCAGGCCCCCTACGTGAACTCCTCCTGTGCGTACTTCCGAGGTACGGTCACCTTACGAGCTGACCCGCGTCTCCCTTAGGCAGTCCTTCGCTGCCCTCCGGTCGCCGTGTTGTAGCAACTCCCCCCCTCCTCGAGGGTGGATCTACCACCGCGCCATTCTTTCCCACATGTGACCGAAGAGGCCATGTGATGTATTTTGCCACCTTTACCTCCCCTTTCTGGCGGGTGTGGCCTCCGCAGGGTCTTTTCCCCCTGAAAGAATAGGAATTTGGGTAAGACCCCCTTCCCACGATGCGGTAAGGACCCCGGCTGCTCTTGCTCTATGCCGAGAAACATAGAGAGAAAAGAGGCCCAGCCAGGCTTGGCCCGTTCCCTAGTTGGCAAGTGTCGCCTTGTTCCCCTCTAGAGTAACCAAAAGGATTCCAACGACTTTTTGGGGGCACTGGGGAAGGGTACATGCAGTCTGAAACACAGTTGGTCACTTGTGCACGTGAAATACCTGCCCGCTCCTGTGTCAGCAGTACACGTACACGGCTCAGTGCATGGCGTGACTTGAAGTGGACCCCTAGTGTCGCTTCTTCAGCGACATGGCCGGAAAGACACGATTTCTCGTTCCCTCCATCAGGGATCAGAGGTATAAGTAACCGAGACATTCCCCGCCTGTCGCTCACTTCAATGTCGTGTCCTCCCGCCATGTCGCTGAGCCAAGCCGCTGAGTTAGCCGGACACTCCTGGCTCCTCAGAAAAATCCTGAATGAACGAGCGTATTTCCTTCGCTTTTGTACCCGTATGTCCGGGGGCGGGGTATGCAAATACTGTTTGCCAACTCTCATTGGCCTTTTTTCATAGATCAGAGGCATATTCGGCGCTCAAGAGAGACCCCTAGTGTCGCTTCTTGGACACGACGTCTCGTTCCCTCCATCAGGGAACGGAGGTTACGTACGTAACCGAGACGTTTCCCTTTCAGAGAGAGAGTCAAGTTATTACACGAGTACTTCCTGGTTCCCATGGAGGGTGAGGTGTTGCGTCTAGCCTTAGATCTCAAAGCTCGAACTGCCCTGTCTGGGTGTTCAAGTCCAAGATCTGCCTATCAAGACGGTCCTGTCAAAAGCCCAACATCATGTTTGGCTGGTCACCATCGATGTTATGATGCACTTCTTTACTTCTTCGTTAGAAGTTTTGCCACAACACAGGAAGTTCCTGAGGTTCGCTTTCGGGGGTGAAGCTTTCCAGTATCAGGTTCTTCCATTCGGCCTAGCCCTCTGAACCTGCACATTCATAAATGCAGGATGCAGCACCGGCTCCTTGTGACTCCGAGGCATCTGCATTTTGAATTATATAGATAACTGGCTGATCATAGCGCAGTTCCAGCGACTGGCAGTTCAGCACAGGGATACCATCTTGGCTCATCTAGTTTCACTGGGGTTGAGGCTCAATGCCAAGAAAAGCGTCCTCTCTCCCACTCAGAACGCTGTCTATCGGATATGGAGTTCGATCACAATGCGGGCACATCTGTCTCCCGCTAGAAATCGAGTCCATTTGGAATACCCTGAGCAAAATCAGGCTAGGTCAAGTTTGTACTAGGCCTCAGGTGACTGTGTCCTCGGTAATCCCTCTGGACCGTCTGCAAATGAGACCGTTTTTGTTGTGGCTCAAAGCCAGGGGATTTCTTCCAAGGGCCGAATCCCCTAGGCTGATAAGGGTTACGCGCTGCGGGCTTCGTTCCCTTTCTATGTGGTTCAGACCCGGTTTCCACATTACCTCATGCATGCATACAGGCTAGAACAGTATATCAATTAATGTGAGAACTGTTTTTCTGAATTATATCTGAGTTTCCAAGCATGTTTATGTCTTCTTCATAGCCTGCAGGTAAATGGACAGACCCCAAAATTGGCCCATCACAGCAAATAGCACACGAATTCTGTTGACATTCAAATACAGTAGTCATCATTAACTAAGCATAATCTTTTAATTAATTCAACTTTGCTAGCTCCCTTCTCCGTCTATCCGTTAACACTGAGAAGCCCTTTCCTCCTATTGTATTGAATATGCATCTTTGAAAACAATGAAATTGTTGCAAGTTATAAGTATGTATTAGTGCTAGGTGTTGGGATATGTTGATTTAAAACTCAACAAAGCATTGTTTTTCATCTCACATTTGCTCTTTACGACACTACCCATGGTCCCCTAAACAAATTAAGTGCGGTCTGAAGCATGTGTATATGTATATACATTACACATTTTATTTTATATATTATGTATAATTAATTCACAACTTTTTATTTTCAAACACAAATATTAAGCAATAATTAAAAAAATACAATAAAATACTGCCTACTAACAAAATTAATTATACATGTATAAAAGTTTTCTTGTTGGTAAAGTCACTTTAAGATGTAAGAAATGAAATGAGATCTCTGAAGTTGTTCAGTCTATACTGAGGAATTACTGCTCTCAGGTAGTTTTTAGCAAGCTTTAACTTGCTATCTGACATTTACACAAGGTCAAACATTCCCTTAAAATATTACAAAACAAACAATGATATATTAATATAATTAATTTGTTACAAATATTTATATAATAAAAATATACTTACTATCAATGAAACTATTTTGCATTATGTTAATTTAGATGTATTTTTGTTTTCATGACATTGGAATTATTTAACTGTTTTTTCAATGTATATTGTTCCTCACAGTTTCTTTTGATGGATTAGGGTAGGGAGGAATGATTTGCTGATTTAATCTACTCGCTTTTAATGCTACACAATGAACATTTCACCTCGGTCAATTTTCCCAATAGTAAGCTCATAAACGTTGAAAACTGCATTCTTCCTTATGCTTTCTCACTCACAAACACACACGCATGCATGCAGACACTTGACCTCCTAGACCCTGATGCAGCTATCATTATGAGGACTCTCCATAGACAATGTTTTTTATATTGTACGAACTATAGATTCTATCCCCTAACCCTACCCCTTTTTACATTTTCAATAAAACTTTTAGTATTTTTTTAAGCAGTTTTAATTATGGGGACATTAGAAATGTCCTCAAAAACCCCACAGCTTTTTTAACCCCCCCACCCCACACACACGCATACATTTCCCCACACAAGGTGCCAATCAGTCATGTTGCCCGTATACCACTCTACCTCAGAGTGGTCAATATTCAAGCAGACCATGTTGGAGGAACCACGTCTATTAATTGTCAGTCTCACTAGAGCATCCTCACATGGTGTTCTGATAGGTGCTCCCATGCTGCCCCCAAGGTACTCTGATACAAGAGCAGAACCTTGCTCCAAATATTTGAAAAAGGCATTTAAGTCTGAAGGATAAATATGTATGTCCTATTTTCAGACCAGGTATAAAGAAAAGCTTTTTACAATAAAGTTACAGTAGCTGATTTTTTCTCAGTTTAATTTTCTGGAACCAGTTTACTTATTATAATTAAAGAAATTAAATTAAGTTAGCTGTCTTTTTAATTGCCTGCCTTTAAATGAACGCTCTAGTGGGCTGTTGAAATATGTGTTCAACTAATAAAAGAAGCTCCATGCAAATATCTGGTCTCAGAGCTATTTGTCTCAGCTTGAATAAGTCACCCCCCCCCCCACCTCCCCACCCCCAACACTTGCATGATCAATGTTTGTTTTAATTTACGCATGAATTCCTGAATACCTGATGAACCTGAGATTAATTTCTGCAGCATATGTCCCTTTAAAACTTTACGGTTTATGACATATGCCAGTGATGAATTGCCCATGCTTTCCAAACCATGGAGATATTCAGCTTATACTCATCTCAGCCAACAGGGTGTTATGGCTGTCCACACAGGATAAAGATTCTCACCCTGATGACACCTTTATGTGTCACCTCAGGCTCAGTGTAATCCAGAGACAAAGGCACATCCCTACTACCAGCACAAAGGCTGCGGTGTGCAAACAGAGTAGATATCAACATATAATGCAACCTTTCCCTGGATTTGTGACATCAACAGCAAATTTAAATCATGCCATTTCACACATTTACATCATGCCATTATTCACACTGGATTCTCAGATTTGTTAAATTAACTTGCAGAATTGATTACATGGTTCTACAGATAATTGTGGTGCCAAGCAAGAAAACCATGTGGACAGGATGCATTGACATTTTTAAGTCATTCGTGATTTTAATTAATTGAAAATTGTTTACTTTAACTGTCGTCTGTAGTTCTAAGGGACTTTAGGAGAAAATACTAATTCTTTCTTTTCTGAAAAGAATGCTGTATACCCCAAACAATGCAGTTAAGGGATTTCAAGCACTAATTTAGTTTGATTTGTGTATGCTATTATTATAATAATGTCAAATTTAATTTTAAAAGAAATGACTGCATAGTGCTTTTGCACACTCATTTGATGAAATAATAACATTTCAGATAAATGACAATTATTCAGACAATGTGGCTTTAAGAAAAAAGGTATACAGAATATTCTTTTTTCCTCAGGAGAATGAGGAAAATGTCTGAGAATGATAAAAATCGTCTCGGTTACTGTCGTAACCTCCGATCCATCATGGAACATAGGAACCTTGGGCACGTAGCCTGGTCGGTGTCTTGGGATGACGTGAGAATCTGCCAGACCGAACTCCAGGAAAATGACTCTGACAGAGAACGCTTGCAGGTCCCCAAACCTTATGGTGGAAGTGAGCGCAATCAGGAGGGTTGTATTCAAGTAGTGGGCCTTTAGTTCGACTGACTCTAGCGGCTCAAACGGGACTCTCCAAAGGCCCGAGAAGACCACAGAGAGATCACACGAGAGGTACAGGCGCCACTTTAGGGCATAAAACTGCCTAGTAGAGGGAACTCTATCTTGAGTGATCGCGTCTACGACGGCTGGTGGTAGACCGCTTATATCTTCCACAACCTCCAGACATGGAGGTTCCAGAGGTCTGGGCTCGGATGCCAGAGGGTACACCGTCCCTAAGAAAGAAGGTCATTCCTCAACAGAAGGTGCTGTTGTGAGGAGCATGAGATCAAAGAACCAAGTCCAAGTGGGCCAGCAGGGGGCCAAATAATAAGAAAAGCAGCCACTAAGTCCCCAACAGATGGGAACTCCTTCAATACTGTTTAAAAACCATCCCAGGGTGATACCTCAAGAAGTTGGTTAAGAAAATGACAAGAGTACATTTCTGCAAAATCTAGGCAAAGTGTGGCCACTTTGAAGATGCTAAACCACAACATAGTTTTGATTTATTTTGGATTTTTTTAGTCCCAACATAATTCCAATATTTCCATTATTTTCTATTATTCCATAGTTGTGATGACTTTACTATTATTCTAAAATGTGAACAAATTAAATAAATTATAAAATAAAGAATGAGTACGTGACCCTAAACTTTGAACGGCAGTGAATATCTTCATTTTGATTTATATCTACTGGTGTATTGCTGAAAACCTACCGACCCTCTTTATGGGAGATGTTTTGCTTGAAAAGTGCTTGTGATATGTTCTTCAAAATAATATTTCTTTAAAATAAATGCCTCTTGGTTTGAGAATTTGTTTATAATCTACTGCAATTACATTCACAAATTTTTTAAGTATGAATTAAGTGTCTAAATGCTTTTTGGGGCCACTGTGGCATGTGAGAGGAAAACGTCTCGGTTACGTATGTAACCTCCGTTCCCTGATGGAGGGAACGAGACGTCTTGTCGAAGAAGTGACACTAGGGGTCTCTCTTGAGCGCCGAAAGATGCCTCTGATATATGAAAAAAGGAAAATGAGAGTTGGCGAACAGTATTTGCATACCCCGCCTCCGGATACGGATATAAAGGCGAGGGAAATACGCTCGTTCATTCAGGATTTTTCTGAGGAGCCGGGAGTGTTCCGGGCACCTCAGCGGCTCGGCTCAGCGACGTGGCCGGGAAGACACGACGTCTCGTTCCCTCCATCAGTGAACGGAGATTACATACGTAACCGAGATGTTCCCCGTCTGTCGCTCACTTCGACGTCGTGTCGAAGAAGCGACACTAGGGGTCCACTCCAAAACTCGCCATGCGCTGAGCCGTGTACGTGTACTGCTGACACAGAAGCGGGCAGGTACACACAAGCGACCAACTGTGTTCAGGCTGCACGTACTCTTCCCCAATGCCCCGAAAAAGTCGTCAGAATCCTTTTGGTTACCCTAGGGGGGGAACAAGGTGACGCTCCCAACTAGGGAACGGGCCAAGCCTGGCTGGGCCTCTTTTCTCTCTATGTTTTCTCGGCATAGAGCAAGAGCAGCCGGGGACCTTACCGCATCGAGGGAAGGGGGTCTTACCCGAATTCCTATTCTTTCAGGGGGAAAAGACCCTGCGGACGCCACACCCACCCGAAAGGGGAGGTAGAGGTGGCAAAATACATCACATGGCCTCTTGGGTCACATGTGGGAAAAATGACGCGGTGGTAGGTCCAACCTCGAAGAGGGGGGAGTTGCTACAACACGGCGACCGGAGGGCAGCGAAGGACTGCCTAAGGGAGACGTGGGTCAGCTCGTAAGGTGACCGTACCGCGGAAGTACACACAGGAGGAGTCCGCGTAGGAGGCCTAACCCGTGGAGCACCTATTCCAGTAGGGGTAGCCTGGGGTACCCATAGTGGACTGGGCCGGCAAGTTCTTCCGCTGAACTGTTGTGGACCCAAGAGGGCTAGGGAGGAATCAACCAGGAACCTAAAAGGGGTCTCCTGGGAAGAAGTCGCACTGTTTTACCTCGACAGAGGAAAGGGCGCTGGACGCAAGCGATTCACCCGGTCAGACCGTCGACGTGTACCGAGTTCTACGGGCTCAGACCTGAGAAAACACGGACGAGACTGACTCAACCCTGAGATTGTAAGATCTCGCAAAGGTGTTAGGTGTTGCCCAGCCGCAGCTCTGCAAATGTCTGCTAGGGAGGTGCCCCTAGCCAGTGCCCAGAGGATGCCACACTCCTGGTGGAGTGGGCTCGGACCCGCTTTTAGGGGGGGGGGGCACGGCCTGGGTGTGATAGGCCAACTGAATGGCGTCCACTACCCTGTGGGACAGCCTCTGTTTGGAGACAGCATTCCCTTTCTGCTGTCGCCCAAAGCAGGCAAAGAGCTGCTCAGAGCGTCTGAAGCTCTGGGTACGTTCCAGGTAGGCACGCAAAGCACATACCGGACACAGCAGTGAGAGGGCTGGGTCTGCCTCCTCCCTGGGCAGCGCTTGCAGGTTCACTACCTGATCCTGAAGGGCGTGGTAGGAACCTAGGGCACATAGCCCGGTCGAGGTCTTAGGATCACTTGTGTGTCTGCTGGAACGAACTCCAGGCAAGTGTCGTTAGTAGACAACGCTTGCAGGTCCCCGACCCTCTTGATGGAAGCGAGCGCAATCAGCAGGGCCATCTTTTGAAGAGAGGGCCCTGAGCCAACTGATTCTAACGGCTCGGAGGGGGATCTCTGAAGACCGGTGAGGGCCACCGAGAGATCCCAGGAGGGGAACAGGTTTGGCCGGGAGGGATTTAGCCTCCGGGCACCTCTTAGGAACCTGACGATTAAGTCGTGCTTACCCAGGGACTTGCCGTCTACTGGGTCGTGGTGAGCTGCGCCAGCGGCGACATACACCTTCAAGGTGGACGGGGACAGCCTCCCCTCCAACCCATCCTGTAGGAACAGGAGCACTGACCTAACTGCGCACCTCTGTGGGTCTTCTGCCCAGGAAGAACACCAATTCACGAACAGACGCCATTTCAGGGCGTAGAGTTGCCTGGTAGAAGGGGCTCTGGCTTGTTTGATCGTGGCTACGACTGTGAGTGGTAGACCAGCTAGATCTTCCGCGTCCCGTTAAGGGGCCAGACGTGGAGGTTCCAAAGGTCTGGGTGCGGATGCCAGAGCGTGCCCCGTCCCTGAGAAAGAAGGTCCTTCCTCAGGGGAATTCGCCAGGGAGGGGCTGTCGCGAGGAGTACAAGGTCCGAGAACCAGGCCCGGGTGGGCCAGTAAGGAGCCACGAGAGTGACTTGCTCCTCGTCCTCCCTGACCTTACACAGCACCTGTGCAAGAAGGCTCACTGGGGGAATGCGTACTTGTGCAGACCCACCGGCCAGCTGTGTGCCAGTGCATCTGCCCCGAGGGGAGCCTCTGAGCGGGCGTACCAGAGCAGGCAGTGGGAGGTCTCTCGGGAGGCAGAGGGGTCTACCTGGGCCTTGCCGAACCATTCCCAAATCAGCTGAACCGAGTGGGGGTGAAGCCTCCACTCTCCACCAGGCAAGCGTTGTCGTGACAGCGCGTCCGCTATCACATTGAGGTTGCCGGGGATGTGAGTGGCACACAGCGACTTGAGTCGGTGCTGGCTCCAAAGGAGGAGACGACGGGCGAGTTGTGACTTGTTGCGGGAGCGTACGCTGCCTTGACGATTTATGTACGCGACCGCAGTGGTGCTGTCCGACCTGACTAGGATATGTTCGTCCCGAATTAACGGGAGAAACTTCTGCAGGGCCAAAAGGACGGTCAACAACTCGAGGCAGTTGATGTGCCAACGCAGCTGGGCCCCTTTCCAACGGCCTGAGGCTGCGTGCCCGTTGCAAACGGTGCCCCAACCCAATCTGGAGGCGTCGGTCGTGACCAGGACGCGTCTGGACACCTGCTGTAGGGGCTACTCCAGCCTGTAAGAAACAGAGGTCTGACGAGGGGTTCAATGTTTGACGGCAGGCGGGGGTGATTGTTACCTGGTGCGTGCCGTGGCGCCATGCTCGTCTCGGGACTCGGGTCTGAAGCCAGTGTTGGAGCGGTCTCATATGCATCAACACCAGCGGCGCAACCGCCGCGGATGACGCCATATGCCCCAGGAGCCTCTGGAAAAGTTTTAAGGGGACCGCTGTGCCTGGCCTGAAGGTGGCAAGGCAGTTCAACACTGACTGGGCACGCTCGTTGGTGAGACGTGCCGACATTGAGACCGAGTCTAACTCCATCCCGAGAAAAGAGATGCTCTGAACTGGAGTAAGCTTGCTCTTTTCCCAGTTGACCTGAAGCCCCAGACGGCTGAGGTGCCTGAGCACCTGGTCTCTGTGGGCACATAGTAACTCTCGTGAGTGGGCCAGAATGAGCCAGTCGTCGAGGTAGTTGAGTATGCGGATGCCGGCTTCTCGGAGCGGGGTAAGAGCTGCCTCTGCGACTTTCGTGAACACGCGAGGGAACAGAGACAGGCCGAAGGGGAGGACTTTGTACTGATACGCCTGGCCCTCGAATGCAAACCTCAGGTAGGGGCGGTGTCGGGGCAGGATAGAGACGTGGAAGTACGTGTCCTTCAGGTCTATCGCCACGAACCAATCTAGATGCCGGATACAGGTTAAGATGTGCTTCTGCGTGAGCATTTTGAACGGGAGTTTATGCAACGCTCGGTTGAGAACTCACAGGTCCAAGATTGGTCATAAGCCGCCGCCTTTCTTGGGTACAATGAAGTAAGGGCTGTAGAAACCCTTCTTCATCTCGGTTGGAGGGACAGGCTCTATCACGTCTTTGGCCAGAAGAGTCGAGATTTCCGCGCAGGGACTGGGCATGTTCGCCGTGTACTGCGGAAAAGCGGACGCCCATGAAGGGGGGCGGGGACCTGGCAAACTGAATTGCATAACCGAGTCGGATGGTCCGGGCCAGCCAGCGAGACGGGTTGGGAAGTGAAAGCCACGCGTCCAACCTCTGCGCTAGGGCCACCAAGGGGACGATTAATTTTGACGTACCCGGCAGGGCTTCGCAGCGGGGCGGAGCAGGTAGGGCAGCGTTGGGCGGCGACAGGGCGACCCGCAGCTGGGGTGCTGAGAAAAGACTCAAAGCACTTACCTTGCTCCGCACACCCGGCAGGGGGCGGGTTAGCGACTGAGGAGGAGGTCCCGGGTAGGCGTCCTCTAGACTCGTCAGAACCGGCCGGCCGGGGGGCAGTCGTGGGGCTGGAGACGGGTGGTCCGTGTCCAGGAAGCCGGGACTGCTGAGATCTGGTGGCAGAGTGCCGTGAGAACGGCATTTGCGGGCCAGGTGACCCAGAGACAAAAGGAAATAGCTCGTTACAGAGAACATGAGAATGTGAAAACTAATTCGACAAAAAATTCTCCTCCCGGCCCTCCACCGGGGACGGAGCGGTCTTACCACCTCCGGAGCTAACATCTTGGTCCCTGGGTTGAGCGTCTATGGCTGTGAGCGGCGCACCTGCCCGCGGGACCGATCAAGTAGCCCGGGAAAGCATAGCGGATCTCCGTGCGTCAGGCTCAGGCTGGGCGGCAGACCCGAAGGTGGCGGCCCAGGCGAGTGATCAGCATCCGATGCCACTGTAATGCTCTCCGATGCACCGGTGATGTCATCCAATTCTGAAGCAAGCAAGCATGCCGGGGAGGTGGGCGGTTCGAGGGGGTTTACCCGGCGAACAGAGCCGTCAAAGTCCCCAAATCGCCTTCATCGCCCGCGGAGCCTGCGCCGATCCCGTAGGAAGAAGGCGGAGCACGGGGGGCGGCTGAAGTGGCTTTCTCTCATTACAAAAGAAAGCTGTGCGACTGCGATGCTATAACGGCCATGTTCTCACACTGAGAAGATGAACCATTGGAGAGAATGCTCATCCCGGGCTCAGACGGAAGCAAACAAGCATGCCGGGGAGGCGGGTGGTTCGAGGGGGTTTACCCGGCGAACAGAGCCCGTCATTGTCCCCAAATCGTGTTCATCGCCCGCGGCGCCTGCGTCAATCCTGTAGGAAGGAGGCGAGGCGGGGGGCGGCTGAAGTGGCTTCCTCTCATTACAAAAGAAAGCCGCACGACCGCAATGTTGCCATGGCTATGTTCTCGCACTGAGAACATGTGATCGCAACCCAGGCATGCAAGACAGCTTTTTATGACCGAGAGAGGTGGGGAGAAATCACCGCATCCAGAAACTACACAGGGGCGGAAATGACATCTTTATAAAGACGCGTCCTGAAAAGGACGTTCAACGCCGTTGTGTAATGCTCTTTCAGAGAAATAAACTCTTTTACAGAGAAAATCACTCTTTCAACTCTTTTAACTCTGCGCTGTCGAAGCGCCCAGGGGCAAATTGCACGTCGGCAGTGAAGAGAAAAGCCGCTGAAGTGCGCCGTAAATCCAACAGCAAGCAGAGCGTCAGAGGATCAGAAGCAGGATCAGTTGTGTCATTCGCAGCTGACTGCATACACACGACCATCGGCTCCGAAGAAAATTACTGAATGAACGAGCGTATTGCCCTTGCCTTTATATCCGTATCTGGAGGCGGGGTATGCAAATACTGTTCGCCAACTCTCATTGGCTTTTTTTCATAGATCAGAGGCATCTTTCGGCGCTCAAGAGAGACCCCTAGTGTCGCTTCTTCGACACGACGTCGAAGTGAGCGACAGACGGGGAACAACATGTCACAAACTTTTCACAAAAACTTTGTTCATTGTTTACTTCCTCCTAAAATTTTGACCAGCATATTTTAGCCCTTGTCTTGTTTTCTCTGAAAAACAAGCATTTTAGCATAACATCTTGCATGCAGGGATCGGGTTACATTCAGAATGCTTACAGCACCTACAGCACATATCCAAACGGCCATCCCCTGTGTTAAAGGCAAACACCAGGGACACACTTCCAGATGGTGGGTTTCACGGTAAACTGGGTTATCCGTTGTTCTTTCCACAACACATTTGTCATGTCACTACATGCTGATGCTATGATGGACCAGTTATGTATGCACTTTATTCCAAGCACATCCACTCTTCAGAGTCCTAAATTTTTGTGCTTGCAAGAACTCCATTGCGTACTCTTCCTTGAATGGCTTCACATAAATCAAATGTTGAAGAGGGCTAGAGCACAAACTGTATACCTGGGGAGAACTTTGGCTTTTAAATTTGTTGTTTTTCCTCTGACAAAGAGAGAGAGAGAAAAAAAAATACAGATCCTTGGGTCAGCTCTTTGTGTCTTTTGGGACAATCAGGAAAGCAAAAATCTGCCATTGTACAGACAATTTGATCAGCCAACCCCAGCCTCACTCCCCATTACTGGCTGGAAATGGGCCATTCCCGAGAGGACCAAGGCTCATTGAGCAGCAGAGGTGGATGCAGTAATTATATCTCAGGCTAACCTCCAAATCACTCCTCATTAGTCAGGGCTAGACCTGCACCTCAAACTCTCAATATGTCACTATCCACTTGGAGTGGCCTTAATCCTGCTCCTGTTCTCGTTAGGTGGTGTATTGTCTTTGTACTGCCTAATATATTAATTGCATGTTTTGTTGTTGGGGTTTGCCTTTGTTTAGATGAACATCAATTTCATGCCTATTCTCTGCAGAAATGGAAAGGTGTGTCGGTATTTGCTTTAATTTCACATTTCAAGTTGTTAACAAAGTCACTGGCAGAGGCTCTACGTTCAGTCATTTGCTATGGCAGACACCAAATCAAAATGTATCCACCACCAACAGCTTTAATTAAAAAAAATAACAAATAAAAAAAATATATATATTTATAGCTTAGCAGAGGCATACCACCTAAGTAATGTCTAATTATTTAATGAATGCAGGCTAATAGATATTCTGACTGCCCTGGCACAGATTATACGTAGAGGAGTCCAACATAAGTGAGGTTATGACTAGGTCACATGAATACACTCCTACTGTGAAATCAAAAGGATTCGTACAACTTTTGTAAGTTTGGCTAATTTGTATGATATGGTACGACTACACTTGTATGAATTCATATGACTTTCACTACAGCCAATGATTAGGTTTAGATAAGGGGTTTGGGTAAGGGCATAATATTAATAAGCATGTCATTAATGCCTCGTGTTCAGATCTCATGTTAACTTCTGTATTACACATCCGGGCATTTGCACGTGATGATCTTGTACTAATTCATATAATGAAATTGTAAGAAATCATACGAATTAGCCAACTCGTAAAATATGTACGAATTTTGTCAGATCAGGTTGGAATAGGAGAGACTGGGAGGTAAATGTTGTCAAAATGTTGTCATTTTTCTACTTCAGTTTCTAGATTATTGTGCAGAGTGATCAGATGCATTTTAAATAATTGCAAAAAGCGTCATCGGACAAAAAATATTAACTTTATCACAAAAACCAAAATTTCAAGTTTTTTTGGTCCTGGCAAAAAATAACAAGCCAACATCATTTCACTAATCATATCAGCAACAACTAGGAAAGTGTGAATGAGTACTAGTCAGGTGAAATCACTCTATCATTCTCACTGGATTATAAGAGCAGACTGTTTTCTATAAAAGGAGGGAAGAAGCGCTTCCAGTCATTGTGTTCTTGTTAGCAATGGTTACCTCTAAAGAAAGACGTGCAGCCATTATCGCTTTGCATAAAAATGGCCTCACATACAAGGAAATTGCTGCAAAGAATATTGCACCTGAACCATTTACCGGATCATAAAGAACTTCTAGGAGAGAGGTTCAACTGCAGTGAAGAAAGCTTCAAGATGTCCCAGAGTGTCCAGCAAGTGCCAGAACCGTCTCCTCCTGAGAAGTGAGTTACGGAATCATTTCACCACCAGTGCAAAGCTTTCTCAATATTGGCAGCAGGTTGGTGTGAGTGCATCTGCACACACAGTGAGGTGAAGACTTTTGGACAATGGCCTGGTGTCAAGAAGGTTAGCAAAGAAGCCACTTCTGCTCAAAAACACTGCCATGAATAAAGAATGGTATCAAAATGTCCTGCAATAGCAACTTCTCCCATCGATCCAGGAACAATTTGGTGATTATCTGTGCATTTTCCAGCATGATGGATCACCATGTCACAAGGCATGAGTGATATTGAAGTGGCTCGGAGATCATTACATTGAAATTTTGTATCCGTGGCCAGGCAACTCCCCGGATCTTAATCCGATAGAGAACCTGTGGTCAATCCTCAAAAGGCGAGTGGACAAATTGTGATCAAATCCGAGCACTAATAAGTCAAGAATGGATCGCCATCAGTCAGGATTTGTCCCAGAAGCTGATATCTAGCATGCCAGAGCGAATTGCAGAGGTTATGATGAACAAGTGTCAACACTGTAAATATTGACTCTTTGCATAAATTAAATGCAAAAGTGTTTTTGCCAATAAAAGGCTTTCAAAATTATGAAATGCTTATCATTGTTTTCAAGTGTACCATAGAAACGTGAAAAAATTATCTACTCAAATACTGAAGCAGCAAAATTTGCAAAACACAAAATGTATTTTACTGCCAATACGTTTGGCCCTGGCTGTAGGATCGGCCACATTATACCTAATGACCGAAAAGTGGCCTATCAGACTTTTTTTCATTGGTGTATAACTCCAGTGTTGTCACTTTCCCCTGTGGCATGACCAGAAGCACGTTGCATTAACAAGATGGGAAACCTGAGAACCTTACCCGTGTAAAAACAAGAAAGTAATCACTTTTGCATAATCAGTTTCAAGTGTGATTCAAAGGTTGCATTTTCCCTCTAACTTTCCATTTTTACTCCACTGATGGTTAAAGTTTAGGTTTGGTGTTTGGGGGTACATTTTAAAAAACATACATTCCTCATCCCTGAAGCATGTACAGCTGAAAACGATTCACTTCACAACTCACTTTAAGTGCCCCATCATGGGTAAGACACTTGGGAAAGCTCACAAGTGCCCATAAGTTAAACAACACTTACTGTTTTGGCCACTGTTGGCAATGTTTTGGTAAAGAAAAGTCAACCTTCTATTTCCAATTTCACTGTGAGATCTGAACCAAGAACAACAGAATGCAGGGATCTCAAGACACTTTTTTTTGTAAAATCCACACAGAGGTGGGTAGAGCAGCCAAAAACTGTACTCAAAGTACAATTACTTCAAAAAATAATTACTCAAGTAGAAATAAAAGTACTAACATGAATCATTACTTGAATAAGAGTAAAAAATAATCCAATTAAAAGAGTCCTCAAGTAGTGAGTAACTCGTTACATTCACAAATGACATAATAGATATTTCATACCCTATATTCCATTACATAATACACATTGAACAGGTACTACAGAATTATTAATATTATTAATGGAAATTCTGTCATCATTCACCATCATGTTATTCCAAACCCATATGACTTTCTCTCTTCCATGCAACACAATAAGGAGATATTAGACATAAAGTCACTATATGCTTTCAGTGAATGTGTATATATATATATATATATATATATATATATATATATATATATATATATATATATTAGGGCTGTCAAATGACTAAAACTTTGAATCAAATTAATTACATGGTGTCCCAATTAATTAATTAAATCGTATATAAAAATATTTGCTTAGAAAGCCCCTCATATAACAATAATGCAATATATAATGATGAAATAATTATACATAGTTCCCCATTTGTCACTCACTTCGACGTTGTGTCGAAGCAACACTAGGGGTCTCTCTTGAGCGCCGAATATGCCTCTGATCTATGAAAAAAGGCCAATGAGAAGTTAGCAGACAGTATTTGCATACCCTGCTCCCAGACATATGGGTATAAAAGCGAGGAAATACATCGAGTTCATTCAGAAATGTTCTTCGGAGACGATGGTCATGTATGCAGTCAGCTGCGAGTCACACACCTGTTCCTGCTTCTGTTCCTCTGACGCTCTGCCTGCGGTTGGATCTACGGCGCACTTCAGCGGCTTATCTCCTTCTCTGCACGGCAGTGCAGCTTGCCCCTGGGCGCTTCGACAGCGCAGAAAGCTAAAAGAGTTTATTTAAAAGAGTGATTATCTCTATAAAAGAGTATTTTCCTCTAAAAGAGCTTTTACACAGCGGCGTTGAACGTCCTTTTCAGGACGCGTCTTTATAAAGTTGCCATTCCGCCCCTATGTAGTTCCTGGATATGGTAGAGTGCTCTCCGCTTCAGACGGCCACAGGCGTTATCTCGTGTGTCTGAGCAGCGATCACACAGAGGCAGCATTTGTGGATGGTTCATGCTCTCACTGCGAGAGCATGACCATGACAACGTTGTGGTCGCGGCGTGCTTTCAACAGAAAGATACAGAAATACGCCGATTCCCCAGGTGGATAGGGCTGTTGCGCTCCACCTATGCCCCGGAAACCCTACCACCTGGCGGGGCCACCCTGTGCTCCCCTCTAAGGCCTGTAGGACAACATTGTCATTCACCGCCAAAGCCTACAGCACCGCCGGACATGACGCTTCCGCCCTGCACGCCATGGCCCTCCTGCAGGTCCACCAGGCCAAGGCACTTAAAGATCTCCACAGGGGTAGCCCTGATCCCGATGTGTTGCAGGAGCTGTGCTCAGCGACCGACATCGCCCTCAGAGCCACGAACAACCTGAAGGACACGTACTTCCACGACTCAATTCTGCCTCGACACCGACCCATCCTAGGGTTCGCGTTCGATGGCCAGGCATATCAGTACAATCCCTCACTTTAGGCATGTCTCTGTCCCCTCGCGTCTTCACAAAAGTCGCAGAGGCAGCCCTTGCCCCAATCCGAGAAGCCAGCATTCGCATACTCAATTACCTCGACGACTGGCTTATCTTGGCCCACTCCCAAGAGTTACTATGCGCTCACAGAGACCAGGTGCTCAGGCACCTCAGCCGTTTGGGGCTTCAGGTAAACTGGGAAAAGAGCAAGCTCACCCTGGTTCAGAGCATCTCTTTTCTCTGCGCCACTGGGTTTGATGCATATGAGACCGCTTCAGCACTGGCTTCAGACTCAAGTCCCAAGGCTTGGCGCATGGCTCCGTGGCACGCACCGTATGATTGTCATCCCTGTCTGCCGAACATTCAAACCCTGGACAGGCCTCTGCTTTTTACGGGCAGGAGTACCCTTGGAGCAGGTGTCCCGACCAGATTGGGTTGGGGCGCCATGTGCAACGGGCACGCAGTGGCGGGCCGTTGGAAAGGGGCCCCACTGCGCTGGCACATCAACTGCCTGGAGCTGCTGACAGTTATCTTTGCCCTGCAGAAGTTTCTCCCATTAGTTCGAGACAAACATGTCCTGATCAGGTCAGACAGCACCACCGCGGTAGGTGCTGTGCAAGGTCAGGGAGGATGAGGAACAAGTCACCCTAGTGGCTCCCTATTGGCCCAATAGTGGCTCCTCTGTTAGCAACACCTGCCTGGAGTTCGGTCCGGCTGACACATATGTGATCATAAGACCACGACCGGGCTATGTGCCAAGGTTCCTACCGCGCCCTTTAGAGACCAGGTAGTGAACCTGTAAGCGCTGCCCCAGGAGGAGGCAGACCCAGCCCCTTTGTTGCTGTGTCTGGTACGTGCTTTGCATACCTACTTGGACCGCACACAGAGCTTTAGATGCTCTGAGCAGCTCTTTGTCTGCTTTGGTGGACAGTGGAAAGGGAACGCTGTCTCCAAACGGAGGCTCTCCAACTGGGTGGTTGACGCCATTTAATTGGCCTATCACACCCAGGCCATGTTCCCCCTTGGGGGTTCGAGTGCACTCAACAAGGAGTGTTGTGTCCTCGTGGGCACTTGCCAGAGGTACCTCCCTAGCAGACATATGTAGAGCAACGGGTTGGGCAAGTCCTAATAACTTTGCGAGATTTTACAAACTCAGGGTTGAGTCAGTATCGTCCCTTGTTTTCTCAGGTCCGAGCCGATAGAACTCGGTAACACTCTGACGGACTGGCTGGGTGGATCACTTGCACCTGGCACCCTTTCCTTCAGCCGAGGTAAAACTGTGCCCTTTCTCTCCCAGGAAATCCCACCCATCCGGATCACTGGATGATTCCTCCCTAGCCCTTTGGGTCCACAGTTCAGTGGAGGAACTCGCCGACCCAGTCCACTGTGGGTACTTAATCTACCCTGTACTGGAATAGGTGCACCACAGGTCACAACTCCTACATGGACTCCCCCTATGTGTATTTTCTGTGGTACGGTCCCCTTATGAAGTGCATCTATATATACTGTATATATAATACAAATATTCAGATAATTAAAATGCATTAAATTCTTGTGGCAGAAGAGTTAATCATTGATAAGACAATATAAAAAGCAGCTTTAGAATACAATGTATTGTTTACTACCATACTATTGATCATAAGTCAATCATTGTCATACAGTTCACAGCAATCCATTTCACAAGTGAATATGTCAATCAGTTTGAGATTTATTATGAGGGCTTGCTTAAGGACCCATCAATTTACACCTGTATCAGACATGCTTGTGTAGCGTCTAGGGTGCATTGCGTCATAAGTGAATGGTGAGCGAGACTGTCAGACACTATCATTCTGTCTAACATATTTTGTGTCCCACATAATACAAGCATCACACTGGTTTAGAGCAACATGAGGGTAGAGAAATGATGATAGAATATAAAATTATGGCTGAACTATCACTTTAAAGAGATAGTTTAACCAAAAATTAAAATTCTCTCATCATTTACTCACCCTCATACCATCCCAGATGTATTCAGATTTTTAAAGAATATTTTAGCTCTGTAGGCCAAAATTGTGAAGCTCCAAAAAGCACATAAAGGCAGCATAAATGTAATCCATAAGTCTCCAGTGGACAAATCCATATCTTCAGAAGTGATATGATAGGTGTGGGTGAGAAACGCATCAATAGAAAGCAGGGGGCGGTATGCAGAGAAGAATGTGTATCACCAACACAAGAAGAAGAATATGAAAGTTTCTGAAGATATTGATTTAACCACTACTTGTTTGTTTAACTTTAAAATGTTGCCACCCATTCACTTGCATTGTATGGACCCACAGAGCTGAGACATTCTTCTAAAAATCTTCATTTAAGATGAAAGTCATACACATCTGGGATGGCATGAGGGTGAGTAAATAATGAGATTTAAAATTTTAGGGTGAACTATCCCTTTAAGGGCTCTTGTCAGATCTGGATGAATTTGTCAATAAGAAGAAAGGTTTGGAAACATTTCTAGTAATTATTACAGTGAAAACGTGAAAATGTCTCACAAGGACATTATATATAATACTGAAATATAAACCAAAGCAAGATCATGCTTTATTAATGCCTTCTTTTGCTATTTCATAGCTTTTAAAGTCCTTTGTGGATTCTTATTTCAGTGTAGTTAAAGTTTTCAGTGTTGAAAGTATTTAGATCATTAGTTCTGTACAGCAGTACCGGAGCTCTCTAAATGCAGAGTACGCAGCCTACATAGAGCACCAACTCTGGTCGTGGAACACTCGCTGTGTCTGAAATCACCCCCTATCCACTATATAGTGCACTATTTTGAGTGTCCGCTATTTTGTAGGAGTGTCTGAATTCTGAGTGAGCCACTCGTTCCCTACTTTGTTCACTCATTCTTACCCACAATGCACTCTAATTTTAATTGTACATTTAATTTACACTCAACAATGGTTAATTTCCCACAATCTACCACAAGGAAGATGTACAAGCTGGGAGTTTACTGCTTCCTTCTCTCCTGTAATGTTTTATTTCATGCTGCATGTAGAAAATAGCTTTTTGACAAATAATTACTTGATTAAAATAACAATAACATATAGAGACACAAAACATAAAGATACATTTTATAATGTACTCTTTATATTAACATACAGTATATATGAAAAATGACAAACAGAATGAAGATTTATTGTATTAATATATTATTTAATTAGAATAACAAGTAAGACGTTGTTTCAGTGACAGCCCCAGAGCTCCGACACTCACGTCAAAATTCACTCATTGCATTCACTTAATGCTGAGATATAGTGCCCTGTGCCATGTTCCAGAGTAATCTCTGAATAACTCACTCCTATTGAATCTATTACACCGTTTACAATTTAAAACATCATCTCACTTTTGGCTCCACCCTGTGGACATTTCATCTCAATAACACTTCCAGCTTTACACTTGTTACTTTGATAGTTTTTGATAATTTTTTCTCAGTGTTTTCTAGTATTACTTTAGTTTAGTTTTTATTTTAGTCTTGGTGTTTTATTGCTGCCAAAGATAAGTGTTTACTGGTTTCACTGAAATATGTATAACGTCATCAAATATCACAGGGCATTCTTGTGTCACCTCTACCTTGTGGCTTTTTTATTTGTTTGTTTTTTGCCATGTTTATTTAAGGTGGATTTCAAAATGTTTAAAATTGAATAATAATGTAAAATTAATATGTGTATCAAAAAACTAAATTAATTTGAGGTCATTTTGATTTTATTTAAGATAATTTTTGGAGTTTCTGTTTTTTTTTTTAATTCTATCAGTTTTATTTTGATTTCAGTTAATAAAAATGTTCTTTTAGTTTCCATTTCAGTTTTTGTTAATGATAATAACACAAAGTGTGATCACAATGGCCTCACAATGCCCTTTCCGACATCATAATGCCCTTAAGCCATGACTCCAATCACAATATGGCATTGCCTCTCAGAGCAGCTTGAATATAATGTGGCATACATATTAATTAGTTACAGTAAGTATTGAATGCAAGCTCATAAGTATAGATGTATTTCACACTATTTGTTTGACAGTAAAAAAGTCAGTTTGAGAACTTTTGTCCTTTCTTCATTCTCTCTGTAATGCTGGATGGGCACACTTGTCAGGCTGATGGGTGTTACACTGAGTAAGCAGCTGTCACACTGTGATTATGAAAATCAGCAGTATGCAGAAAAAATATCAGAAACGGAGAACATTCCACCTAGTCCTGCACACTAGAAAGGTCCAAAATAATCACATTTCCAGTTGAGAACTTCACTTCCCCCCCATGACAACCCCTACTCCAAAATAATATCACAGTTTGACATAAAAAAAAATACTCCTGTATCCCACTCTTTCCTGAAGCTGCTGTAGAATATTTTTCAAGTCAATGAACATTTCCAGTCTTTTTTTAAAGGCTGAAATGTAATAATTGTTATGCAAAAGTTATTTAAGAAAATAAATAAATAAACCTAATTTGAGAAATTGTTACTCATTTAACAAAGTGTGTTTGCAATGCCAATGCTATTCCAGATGTACAGTATATGTAATGAGTAAAGGATAATGTATAGTTACAGTAGCCAGATGTTATCATGAGGGTGATCAGGACTTGTCTTAAATCATCTTGAAAGGTTTTTTTCCCCCCATAGAGATAGTCTTACTGTACATTATCCCACATGGCTACTTACCAAATAAATAAATAAATGGACATGAAATATTGATTTGAGCTAAAAAAGTTAGTAACACTTCGCAATAAGTTTATATGAGTATTAGTGAACACAATAGTTGAGCTAATAGTTAAACATGAACTTACAATGAACAAAACATTAACAGTATTTATTAATATTGGTTAATGTGAATTTCTATAGACCCTTTGCACGTGACGTCATGCTCTACTCGCGCGAATTCTGAACGCCATGACGGACGGCGGAAGAGCTATTCTGTAGACGGACGGCAAGCCAAACGAGTACGTGTTTGTGTGGTTTGTGTTAGTTCGTGTTATAAAATGGTTATTTTGTGTTGTGCCGTGGGGTGTGCTAATAGACAGGGTAAAACCAATCTATCGTTTTATCGAATACCATTTGATGGGGAGAGAAGGCATCGATGGGTTGCTGCTATCAGCCGAAAGGACTGGCAGCCCTCCAAGTACTCCAGGATTTGCAGCGAGCATTTTTTACAAGGTAAGAATAATTTCCCAGTTACGTGTAATTCATTTCTGTAATACCATACCGTCATCCATGTCCAGATGGAGACCCAGTCAAATTGTCATTTGTAACATGAGTAAGCTATGTAATGAGCAAGTACCAGCTAGCGATAGGGCTGTGCAGTCTATCCATTCACACTGATCGCCCGTCTCTAACAGTGTCATCTGTATCTGACACAAAAAACAATGCAGATTTTGCACTTAAATGCTTCTCTCTGATGCTCATAAACTTACGTTAGAGGCAACGTAAACATTGTGCATGTGAGGCTATTTAACACTACACTTGACAGCTGGTAAGGTTAGCTGGCAGCTGGATAAAAACGGTTAAAATGCTGACAGGTAAACTGTGTACAAGTTTGTCTGTTTCAATATAGATGATTCCTTTGCCATTGTCGGAAAAACAACACCTGCAGACCTTGTGCTGCATTCAAAGTGATTGTAAATTACCCCTTTCCCATCCAGAGGTTGTTTTTGCCAGGCCTTTTTATAGTCTATGGTCCAGGCATCCATTAAAAAACCACGGAAAATCGTCCTCTAAAATCATAGGCTACGTGTTATATAAATCTTTACTTCAGTAAAAAATAGATGTTAATACAAAATAAACCATAGATTGATGTCTTACCTTTGCCATTATGAGGTAGCTCCCACCGCCGTTAGCGTAGCATCGCGTACCTGTTACCCAGCCAGCTACAAAGAACTGGTAAGCATCCAGACTTTTAAAAGCTTTGAGATCAGCTCCCGTGTATGGCGATACCCCGTTTACCACATAGTGGTACAAATCGTGTGGGCCGAAGTCGGGCAGATCCGGCGATTTAATGAGTTCCGTAAAAACTGAGGGAGGAAGAAGGTATGGGTCGGTATCCAAACCTGCTATCTCCAACTTCTCTAAATACCGCTCTTTGTGAGGACCTAGCAGATGCCCTACCTCGACCGATAACGGCACGACAACTTTTTCAATAAAAGAAGCCATGCAGTTTAGTTGTATCTTATCTATATTAAACTGTTTAAAAAACTAATCAAATTTGCCGCTCGTATACTACTGTGCATCCAGTGATGTTGCCATCCAGCATGGCGTCGTCACGTGGTCGTGGTCACGTGGTTGCAAAGGGTCTATACCTATATTTTTTCAGTTAAAAGTTTACCTTAATGTAACCGAATAAATGAGATGAGTGGTGGTGATTGACATTTTGTGAGCACCTATCAGCAAGGAGTTCTTCCTATTTAAGAGCTGGTTGGCTATGGCCTGTGATGCGTCACGTTCGGCTCCTCCCCTTTTCTGTTGTTGACCGTAGCTACAGGTATGTGCTGTTAGCACATAGTCAGTTCTGCTTTTAATTGCTGTATGTGTGGCAAATTAATGATTCATTGTGGCATTCTAGCTTGTCTTTTCCCCTCCCTGGTTTCTTCAGCTGGTTTCATTAAGTGGATTCTAAGACTGCTCACTTCTCAGGTACGTGCAAACTGTTCTGTGGAAAGCAGATTGTTTAGCTTCGTTTGGGGCTTGGAGATTGGCTGATGTTGAGTTATGTGCAATATCCCTGTATCTCAGCTAAACGGCGGTTTTTATGAATGACTTGTACCCGTGCCTGTGAAGGGATAATCGAGTACATTGTCCTTTCCCGTTAAGTGTCGTCGTGCACATAGTTATGCACTGAGAATTTTAGCAGGCGACGCATACATTTTAGTAATGATGTATTTCTTTTTTTTGTATTTGTCTCAGGATTCTCCCTCTTGTTTATGGCGATCGGTTTGTTTCTGCTGTCGCTGTAGTTACAGCCCTGTCGCTTCTCTGCTGCCATACATCGAGAACGTCGTATCGTCTAACTAATCAGAGATTGTTGCTGTCTGGTTTTATTATAGTTTATTGTACTCTGGGTTTGATGCTCACTGACTTCTGGAACAAGGAGCACAAACCTACGCGTTTGCTCCGTGCGAGCTTCCCCTATTGTCTGAATTGAGGTGTGTGTGTGCAGTGTTGCCAGATTAGAAATGTAGAAGTATCGTTTTTTAAAAAAAATTATCGTTTTTTAAAAAAAATTATCGGTACACAAACCAAACGCATAAAATAGTTATTTTCCAACAATTTTATTTTCCAAATAATTTTACAGCCAATTTGAACAAGCTGTATAATACGCTCACATTAACTGGAGGAAGTCTGAATAACTTTTTTTTTCCAACGTGCAAAAGATATGCCGAAAAAAAGTGCACAATTAACACAAAAAAAGATTCAAAGTGTGTGTGTGTGTGTGTGTGTGTGTGAGCCTGCGAATGATTCGGGGTCCGAGAGAGAAGCGGTAGGATGTGTGTTTGGACGAACGACTGAAATTATCGTACATTATGGGATTTTATTCATTATTGATCGTACAGAGGTCAAAATTATCGTACAAATACGATAATTATCGTACATCTGGCAACACTGTGTGTGTGGGGTGTTTTTTTTTTTTTTTTTTCCTCCTATCGTTCTGGTATTTGTATATTGTTTGCTATTCGTTTTGTTATTTTATTATTGTCTGCTCCATGATCATATGTTGATACAATCACACTGTGCTCATTGCAATTATGTTTTGGAGTTTGTGGGGGTGGGGGTGGGTGGTTTTTTTTTTGTTTTTTTTGATCATTTGGAGGGAGAGCCGAGGGAGGAAATTCGGTATCGGTCGAGGGACGAGAGGGAGGATCCAAGGAAAATTATTCAGGCACTGCGTGACTTGTATGGTTGTACCAAATCATATGTTGCTCGTCAGGAGTCATTTTTTTTCCAGGAGACAGCAGGATGGGGAGAGCTTATTGGAGTTCTCCCTGGTTCTGATGAATCTTCTGGGAAAAAGTAAAATGTCAATCACCTTATGGTATGCCTAATGCGGAAACTTTGCTGCGCGATCAATTCGTGGAATATGTTAGTGATGGTGCTCTCCGACGTGAATTAAAACAGCTAGTCCGTCGCCAACCCACTGCTACGTTGTTGGACATTCGCAGTGAAGCAATTCGCTGGGAACGGGAGGGAATGCCTGGGGGAACACGCGGTCGAAGCCAGTCCGTTCCTTCTGCTTATGGTATGGGGTACAGGGACACCAGCACACAGATAGTAACACCGTTTCAACGACATATGAATTGAGTGAGTTACGAGAAATGCTGAAAAAGCAGCAACAACAATTGACCCAAAGTATGGCTCAATTTCAAAATCCCCAACTGCGTATGCGATCATCCCGGCCAAATCAGTTTATTTGTAGACTGTCAACAACCTGGTCATTTTGCCAGGGAGTGTGATGGGGAGCGGCGACTTTCTCGTTTTCCATCAGCACTTGCAGGTTCCTCTTTAACGAGGAGTGCGCAGTCATCATCTAGACAACAGTCGGGAAACTAGTTCCCGCCGAGCTGCAGGGCCACAGCTTGGTTGGGGAAAGGACAGGCTCGGGTGTTCTAATGGGTTCAGATTTTATGTCTCGTCTTATGTCGACTTGTCCTCAACTCGTCGTGAGTATGGGTGGGGTCAAGGTACCTTGTCTGGTGGACACCGGTTCCATGGTGTCTACCATTACAGAGAGTTGTTTCTTGACAAATTGAGTCTTTGGATCAGGAACAGCTTCAGACGTGCCATTGGCTACAGCTCCGTGCCGCAAATGGCCTCTCAATTCCGTATATTGGCTATCTGGAACTAGATGTTGAGCTTTGCGGGCGAGTGGTTATTCGGTTGTTAAGTCTGACGTCACGCGTGACGTTTTGCCTCTTCCGGGTCCAAGCGCTCCACTCGTCCAGATCAATGGCGGAACCTGTTAATTTATTTACAATCACGTCCTACTTTAGTGAGGCACCCTTGGTGGTCAAAAAGGGTTTAAACTCTTAACTCCAACAGAGTGGTTAGTGTAGCTCATCATTCAGGTGGCATAATTAAGGGTAGAGTCCAGGCATCAATGGAAAAAGGTTTACGAGGTTGAGGTGAGTTAGCTGTTAGCTAGTTGACATAAGGTGGTATTCCTTGTTCTGGATGAGGTATTTCAAAATAATTTTTTTTTACATGACTTCTATAACTGTGGATGTAACTAAACGTAGCCTAGATGAAAAAGTAAATGTGACAGACAGGTTTTATAGGGTTTAGTGAACTTGGGCTAGTCAATTTAGTAGTATGATCTGACAGCCCCGGGCTAGCTACAGAAGTATTGTTATGATAAACAGCGTTGGCAGCAGTGTGTTTTAGAAGTGTTTAGGGTGAGGGTTAAATTGTTTTTAATACAGGTGCACATTGAGGGTCAGGCAGTCAGGTACAGCACATGCGGGTGCCTAATCGGCAGAGACAAGTGCCATCGCGTCCGTGCGGGCGGGCGGGCGGGCCGGCCAACACTCCGAAGGGGGACGAAATTGCTGCCAAGAGTGTGTCTGAGATGACACCATCCACAACAAGAGGTTTGTAATAAGTTTGTTGATGTTGCGGGGTTTGAATTATTTTCATAACTACGTAATGTGGTTTAAAGCTATTGCTAATAATATTAATCAGTATTAGTATTTATGAAACTCTTCTAACATACACTCACGGTGTGTTGTAGTGCAGCTAAAAAGTCGTGATCATAAGCTTTATCACCATATTGAAATTGACCAATTGCAAGACAGTGAGGCTGAGATGTACACTGTGATTTCTTTTTAAAAGCTTAAATTGTGTGCTATAAATAAATGATCATAATAAAAGGCTATTAAATTGAGATAAATATAATTATTCATTTCATCATTATAGTTGATGAACTACATTTCAACATATAGTTAAACCAGTTTTATACCATTATTTCAGCTGGCATCAAAAGACCTGTCACCCAGGAGGACAAAGAATGGGCTCAGACATCCTTGTTGTAACTTGGGCGTTTTACAGGGATGGGGTGGATTGAGTCCAGAGACGCCTCAAGTAAAAATTTTTACTTTTGTACTTCCATGTTCCCTTAAAATTAGCAGAAACATCACAACTACACTACATTAAATCGATGACAAAACCCTAGCCGAATTGTCATCCAACACATAATTTTGTAGAATGTTATGTTTCATTTCTCGAAATTTGAACCAGGGGTTTCAAACTGTGTAATATAGTTAAAAACTAATATTACATAATATAGGCTCATGAAAAATTTGGTAAACTACACATGTATGTATGTAAACCATTGCTTACATTTCAAATGTATTTTGTATGTGGACACCTCACTGACTTCACAACTTTTGCCTAACTTTAAATCTAGACTCTCCCAATCAAGATGTTTGATGGGCTGGTGACCAGCCCAGGTTTTGTCCAAGCTGAGGACAAGGCTCTATATGTGCTGTCAATGATCAGGAGAAGCAGCAGATTGAGGAAGCAACAGTTGGCCAGGCTAAGAATGCATTATGTTAAGAAAGCTTATTAGTAAATACACCCCTGCTCTAAGAGAATGTTAGTTGCTTTCGATAAATGTACTTGTTGTAAGCTTATATGGATAAAAGTGCCTGCTAAAGGCTGTAAATTTGCTCAGAATATAGAGTGCGCTGCAGAATGTCAGATTGTTTTTACATGAAACTGTAATGCCAATTGTTGAGCAAAATTGGTCTTTCTCATGGTTGGTTTCTTTTAACAGGTTTGCATATCGCAAGAAAAGGATAACAGCAAGTAACTTTGGTTTGGTCTTGGCAGCAGTCAAGCGGAAGTCTTACCCGCCTTCCTTATTCAAAACCCTGCTTGGCCAGTACAACCTCAAAGAAGGATCTAAAGTAAGTAAGTTGTAGTTAATAAGTGAATATTTAAAATGAAGGCATCTGTGTCTAAGAATACACTTATTAAGACTAAGTGTTATTTGACCCCTCCCACCAAGGCATGTGATTGGGGAATCCTGCATGAGCCAAGGGCAAAGCAGGAATACACTGAGCGCACTGGTGTTATAGAAGAGAGGGGACTGTTCCTGTCTGATAGCAGCCTGCTTGGTGGATCTCCGGATGGGACAGTGTTTGGAAACTGCGTGATTGAAGTCAAGTGTCCGTGGTCAGCCAGAACCAAGACTATCCTGCAGGCAGCGGAGAGTAGGGACTTTCATGGAGTTCGATTAAGTGGTTGGTTCCCTGAAGCTAAAACAAACTCAAAACTACTGGCATCAGATCCAGGGAAACCTGCATCAGATCCAGGGAAACCTGCACCTGACCGGAGCTAACAGCTGTCACCTGCTTGTGTGGACTCCTCTTGACCTTGTCCTTCTGCCAGTGCTCAAAGACCCTACGTGGGCAGTGAACATTAACACTCTGGAAATATTTTATAAAGATTGTTTCCTACCATACATTCTCTCACAGTTGTAAGTAGGCTACTGTAAAACTTGAAAATAAATGAATTTCACACAAGCCAGGTAATTTATTTATTATACAATTTATTTATTATATTACATTTATTATAGTTTGTAGGCCCTTCATGCTACACACACAGAACTTATAAAGGTAACACTTTATTTTACAGTGTCTGTTGCATATGTTGCATGTACTTACCATAGTAATAACAGTAAATTATGCATAATTGCATGCAACTAACCCTCAACCTAATCCTACCCTAACCCCATAGTAAGTACATGTAGTTAATTAATATCACTCAGTACTTAAATATATAAATGCACTGCAACATTGACACCTTAAAATAAAATATAACGAAATAAAACTATAAATACAGTTATTTATATACAGACATGAATTGCACCCAGAAATAAATATATATATATATATATATATATATATATATATATATATATATACACAATACAGTTAACTCATCCAATTTCACGGAGAATGGGTGTTTGTAAATTTGTAAGACACACACACTTTAAGTATCTTGTTTATATTTTGTTTGAACTGGTATGGAATATGGGCCAAAATGTGAAACAATTTCAGTCGCTGAATTGAACGCTCCACATGTATCCTAGCTTTTGTAATGAATCTGTTATTGTTCACTTTCTCCTGTGTAAATTGTCAATTGACGAGGAAAGACGGGATGTTCAGGGAAACTCCTGGCAAAATGTCCCGAATTGTGAAGCCCTTGTCTGCCATTACCATATCGCCAGGATGTAAATGTTGAAGTCCACAGTCAGCTGTTATTGCCTTGTCTGAGGCGCTCCCACCGTACAGGTCACTGGCAAAGGTAATAACTCCATTAGGCGCAACACCGATTAATGCCTTTAGTGTGGTTCGTCCTTTGTACTGGCTGTACAAATGGCAATGTGCATCAAGCCTCTCTGTGTTAGAGATGGCAACCTCTGTGCAGTCGAGCACGATCCTTCAGTTAGGGAAGGGCTGGAAGCAGTCTGGCAGCGATTGTTTGATTCTTGGCAGTGGAGGGGATGTTCTCAAGCAAACTGACATACAAAACATCATACAGGGCACTAATGATGGTGGTGAAGATGTTGGTTACTGTGGCTGTGCTACAATTAAACCTTGTTGCAAGGTCTACATGGCTGCAATTTAGTCTAAGCTTCATTAAGGTCAGGAGCAATTGATCAACTAGGGGCATCATTTGGACAGTCCAATCAGAATGATATTGTAACTCGAATTTAGAAGCGCTTCCAAAAACAGGACAGTGGCAGCATCAGGCAATCCAGTAAAATATTGAACTCTGTCAGCACTATTAGAAATTTGACTGAAGGAAAAAATTTGCTTCTGTTTCTCCAATTGTTTTTTCAAATTTTCATTCTCTCTTGAAGTACATGGGGTCTCTGCAGTTACCATGTCAGCATCCGTTCCCTCATCCTCACCACTGCTAGGGACCATTTGTTTCTTTCGTTTAGGGAGATGGCAGAGGTGCTCAGGGAATTGGAAATTCTTCCCCTCATTCCAAGCAAATCGTGATGGCCCAGTAGCTTTTCCATTGGGGAAATGCCAACTGCACACCCTAGAGTTGCAGTTTGGGGTAAAGTTTTGATGTCTGTAAAAAAATATATATATTTTTTTAAATTACTTTTTATTATTTTAGAATCAAATTACATTCATTTACCAAAGGGATTTTATTATTCAAAGGTTGTAGTATGTTCCTATTGACCAGACTGACTTATTTCAGGTGAAATTCTGACAATACCTCGCTAAAGGGATAGCACCCAATGGCGCCAAATTTTCTTCATTCAAGATTTGTAACTTACCTTATCAACTGCAGCCATTTTCTCTTATCTTTCTCGTCACAGGGAAAGCGGTAAAATGACAGTTGAAGGTCACTTGTTTTTTTTTTAAACTCCGATCTATTTAAACGGGACACAGCACTGCGGCATGTTAAAACTCGGGCGAAAGTGGTAAGTAGGTAGAGAGGATCCGGCCTTTGGACCCGGAAACAGTATTATCGGAGAGTGGTTACGTCACGACTTAACAACCGAATAGGTTGCGGGGTGCTGGTGGTCAAGGATCCTCCGGGCGGTTTGTGTGCTCAGGTTCCTGGAGTTCTGGGAATGAACATCCTGAGCCGCTGCTACCAGGAACTCTTTGGCCAGCATGGCATGAGTCTCTTTTATTTACCCGTTGTGTCGCAGGCCCCTAGTTCTGTTTTACAGGCATTACAACTTTGCCATCACATCGAGACTCAGTTAGTCTCGGATCAGGGGAGGCGAGTTAAAGTGCGTGGACGTTGGGCGTGTCGCATCCCAGGAGGGACCATGAAATTGGTTGCCGTGACCTGTTCTGCACTTTACTCGAGTGGTACAGTACTGTTTGAGCCACCAGACTCTGGCCTTCCAGCAGGTTTGTTGGCATCTCCTCCTTTGGTGCCGGTGGACCGTGGTACAGCCTATGTGCCTGTGGTTAATGTTGGCACGGTAGATTTAGTACTATATGCTAGCACGGTTATAGGTACTGTCAACCAGGTTTATGTGGTTGGCTTACCTCCAGAGGTCACTGAGGTTCAGGTGGCTTCAGCTAGGGTGAGTACACAAGCTGTGCAGATTTCCCCCGCTGTACTAGAACAGATAAGGTCGATTGATTTGTCTGTACTGTCAGAGGAAGAACAAGGTAAGGTGAGGGCACTTCTGCAAAAGTATGTGCCTGTGTTTTCCATGCATGATGGAGATCTGGGATGCACAAATCTTATTTCTCATGATATCCCTTTGCAGGATGATGTCCCTGTGCGGCAGCGGTATAGGCGTATTCCTACCTCTGAGTATGAGGTAGTGAAGGCACATATTAACCAACTGCTTGAGGCTCAGGTAATTAGAGAAAGCTGCAGCCCTTATGCTTCACCCATCGTCCTGGTCAAGAAGAAGGACGGCGGTCTACGCATGTGTGTAGACTACCGTCATTTAAATTCTAAGACCAGGAAGGATGCATTTCCTCTACCCCGTATTGAGGAAACATTAGACTCGCTGGTGGGGGCACGTTGGTTTTCTACCATGGACCTTGCCAGCGGGTACAATCAGGTTACTGAGGCTGACAGATCTAAAACTGCCTTTTGTACTCCGTTCGGTCTCTTTGAATGGAACAGGATGCCATTTGGGCTTTGCAACGCCCCCAGCACCTTCCAATGATTGATGGAACAGATGTTTGGGGACCAACAGTGCCAGTCTCTGCTCCTGTACCTGGATGACATTATTGTGTCTTCCTCTTCAGTTGACCAACATCTGGCTCGGATGGAGGTCGTGTTAAGCCGGTTATACAGGGAGGGTTTGAAGGCCAAATTATCCAAGTGCGCCTTTTTCAAACGGGAAGTGCAGTATCTGGGTCATGTGATTTCGTCGGAAGGGGTATCCACAGACCCAGGTAAGATTGAGGCGGTCTCACAGTGGCCTCGTCCAACCAGTGTGGCGGAGTTGCGGTCATTTTTAGGGTTTGCTAACTACTACCGATGTTTTGTGGAGGGGTTTGCTAGGTTAGCTGCCCCCCCCCCTTACATAGGTTGGTGGCTGAGCTGGCAACTCCTAAGCGCTCGAGGCCTGGTCTACAGAGTGCCAGAGTGGCTTTGAGGAGTTAAAAGGAAAACTCACCACGGCCCCAGTACTTGCCTATGCTGTTTTTTTTTTTTTTTTTTTTTTTTCTCCCGACTCCCTTTTTTTCCTGGAGGTGGATGCCAGCCATGGGGGGCTGGGGGCGGTTCTCTCACAGGAGCAGCAAGGTAAGGTGCGTCCCATCGCTTATGGTAGCCGCTGTCTTAGGCCCATTGAGCGCAATACATCTAACTACAGTTCTATGAAACTGGAGTTTCTTGCGCTCAAGTGGACCATGACTGAAAAGTTTCAGGAGTACCTGCTGGGGCATAAGTGTATAGTTTATACTGATAATAACCCTCTTAGCTACCTGACCTCTGTTAAGTTAGGGGCCATGGAACGGCGTTGGGCTGCCCAGTTGGCAGCCTTCGACTTTGAGCTCAAATATAGATCAGGTAAGAGTAACCGCAATGCTGATGCCTTGTCCCGTCAATTTTCCAGTGGTGGGTGGTCAGGATTTGTGCCTGGGTGCAGCTGTCCCAGTAGTGTTGCGTCAAGCCACCCAAGGTGGTTTGACGACTCTGGTGAATCAAATAGCATCATTTCCTTGTTGACCTACCATTGACGTGTGTATTCAGCAGGAGGCAGATTCAGTCATTGGGGAGCTGTTGGTGTTCTGGAGGCGGAAGGCACCTCCTAGCTCTGAGGAGCGCAAGAAACTCTCCAGGTCAGCTGTGGTTCTGTTTCGGCAGTGGGATCGCCTGGTGGAGAATGAGGGAGTGCTTTATCGGCGGGTGTTTCTCCCGGATGGTGGAGAGGAGGTTCTTCAAGTGTTATTGCCGGCGACCCATGAAGTCTGAAGTACTGACCCAACTTCACCAACAGCACTGGCACCAGGGGGTGGAGCGCATCACCCAGCTGGTACAGCAGCGATGTTATTGGCCAGGGATGTCCTCGGACATTGCCTGCTGGTGCCAAGAGTGTGAGCGGTGCCAGTGTGCTAAGGGTGATCAGCCCGCCCATGCTAGCTTCATGGGACATTTGTTGGCTGCACGGCCAAATGAGATTTTGGCTTTAGATTTCACGTTGCTGGAGCCCTCAAGTACCGGTCTTGAGAACGTTTTGGTTATGACTGATATCTTCAGTCACCTTGGCTGTACCCACTAGGGACCAACGAGCTGAGACTGTGGCCCATGTCCTTGTAGTCGAATGGTTTTGCAAATTTGGGGTGCCTGGTCGGATCCATTCAGACCAAGGCTGTAATTTTGAGTCCGCTTCTCATTCACCAGCTTTGTTGCTTTTACGAAGTTGAAAAGTCACGCACTACCCCATACCATCCGGCTGGAAATGGCCAGTACGAACGTTTCAACAGAACTTTGCATAACCTTTTGTGTACATTGCCAGTTTCAAAGAAGGGGGATTGGCCACTCTGTCTTCCTCAGGTACTCTTTGCTTATAATACTACTCCTCATCAAGCTACGGGGGAGTCCCCTTATTTCTTGATGTTTGGGCAGGAGCCTAGACTTCCAGTTGACTTCCTGCTTGGTAGGGTTGGAAAAACCACTGGCAGGTAGTGTGCATAGGTGGGTCCTGGAGCATCAGGATCGGTTACAGGTTGCTTTTGAGGGTGCTCGTGAGCGGTTGGGGGGGCCGCGGCAGATCGTCGGAAGACCAGGCATGATCTGCAGGTGCGAGAAGCACCACTGAAGGAGGTTCAGTTGGTATACCTCCGACCATAGCGTGAGAGGTAGACACAAAATCCACGACCTGTGGAGTTCAGTGGTGTACCAAATATTGAAGGCACCTATGGAAGGGGTTGTGGTGTATACCATTGCCCCCACCACAGATTTGGGTAAAACAAAGCACGTGCACCAATCCTAGCTGAAAACTCGGATTGGCAGGAACCTTTCCCCCGGCTTGCAGGACAATCCGGTAGTTGAACCTGTGCAGCTTCACAGAGAGGAGGAGTTGGATGAAGGAGACTTGTTTGTCTTGGTGCCGGAAACACCGCGTTAGTAGTAGGCAGGTACCTCGGGTTATTGCCCCTTCTGTCCCTCAGAGGTCTGAGCAGGTACCATCTGGTGAAGCCCAGAGGGCAGGAGAAATTTGAGACAGAGGTGAACTTTCAGCCGGTAATGAGTCTTCATTCAGGTTCTGCTGTGGTCAGGAGGACGGGAAGGAGTACTGCTGGACAGCACCCTAATGTGTATCACCTCCCACGATCATTGGGGGCAGGTACGGTGTCTAGTGTAGTGGGTAGTACAGCTGTTACTTGGTTTCGGCCTTGGAATTGAGGGCTTGGTGTTGGGTCTGTTTAGTCCACCGTCGGGGCGTCGGTGCAGAAGCTGGGGGTGGATTGTAACCGAATAAATGAGATGAGTGGTGGTGATTGACACTGAGCACCTATCAGCAAGGAGTTCTTCCTATTTAAGAGCTGGTTGGCTATGGCCTGTGATGCGTCATGTTCGGCTCCTCCCCTTTTCTGTTGTTGACCGTAGCTACAGGTATGTGCTATTAGCATGTAGCCAGTTCTGCTTTTAATTGCTGTATGTGTGGCATTAATGATTCATTGTGGCATTCTAGCTGGTCTTTTCCCCTCCCTGGTTTCTTCAGCTGGTTTCATTAAGTGGATTCTAAGACTGCTCACTTCTCAGGTATGTGCAAACTGTTCTGTGGAAAGCAGATTGTTTAGCTTCATTTGGGGCTTGGAGATTGGCTGATGTTGAGTTATGTGCAATATCCCTGTATCTCAGCTAAACGGCGGTTTATGAATGACGTGTACCCGTGCCTGTGAAAGGATAATCGAGTACATTGTCCTTTCCCGGTAAGTGTCGTCGTGCACATAGTTATGCACTGAGAATTTTAGCAGACGACGCATACATTTTAGTTATGATGTATTTGTCTCAGGATTCTCCCTCTTGTTTATGGCAATCGGTTTGTTTCTGCTGTCGCTATAGTTACAGCCCTGTCGCTTCTCTGCTGCCATACATCGAGAACGTCGTATCGTCTAACTAATCGGAGATTTTGCTGTCTGGTTTTATTAAATTATAGTTTATTGTACTCTGGGTTTGATGCTCACTGACTTCTGGAACAAGGAGCACAAACCTACGCGTTTGCTCCGTGCAAGCTTCCCCTATTGTCTGAATTGAGTTGATTGTTTTGTTTTTCTTTTCTATCATTCTGGTATTTGTATATTGTTTGCTATTCATTTTATTATTGTCTGCTTCATGATCATATGTTGATACAATCACACTGTGCTCATTGCAATTGTTTTGAAGTTTGTTTTTTGGTCTTTGCAGTTGCTGGGGTCCCACTGGTGAAGGGTCTCTTGTGGTTGTGGTGCTCCTCCAACGGTTGCTGTGTGACACTAAGTGTTTTTTTTGTGTGTGTGTGTGTGTGTGTGTGTGTGTGTGTGTGTGCTTTTGACTAACTAGTTTCGTGATCACTTCTCCTGTGGTGAACCTCCCCTGTAAGTTTGTGTTGCTTTGAGTTGTGCAAATATTGTGTGTGTGTGTGTGTGTGTGTGTGTGTGTGTGTGTGTGTTTTATTTTGAAACTGTCAGCCATGCATCTTTAACAAGCGTCATATGCTGCCTGGTAGAACGGTTGTGATTTTTCTAAATGTAATTTTGTATTAATAAAACGTTGTACTTTTTATGATACCTACGTTTTTGCCTACCACCTTAAGAGAGTCGAACCTGTGTGACCTAAATTTTTAGGTATCATTCATATTTCCCTGGGTGAAATTCCTATGGGTGGCGTAGTCGAAATTACTTGTGTCTGAGACCTGTACTACCTCGCGCCACATTAACATTAGTTAAATCATAATGAAATAAAATTTTGTAACAATGAAAGAGTGGTTTCTCATCTCTCAGCTGTGTAAGTTTGGAAAGATGAGGATGACCTGATTAATTGATTCATCCACTCAGATCAATACAAGCTAAGTCCTGCTCTTCAGCAACATATAAAGTAACAAATTTCAAATACTCACATTACTGTGAGTTTTTCAGTTTTACCAAGGAATTTACTTTGTTTAAAAATTGTTTACTTTTACTTGTGTTCATTTTAAGTGCTGTAACTGTACTTATCCTGAGCTATTTTCCAACCGTCTGAGTTCTCTACTTCCCCATCCTAATTTTATTTTTATCTCCCAAAATGATTGGCAAGAAAGAGTCTCGTGACTCATGTCAAATCAAATCACAAACTTGAATGGCAGATGTAGATCTGGCACCAACTGTGGAGGATGCCTTACAAGCACAGTTCAACACCTGAAAGGTCTTTTTTGCAATGAAAAATGCCAATTGCTTGATTATGTCATTTGAGTTTAACTTGCTCAAGCCAGATATCAGCATTAATCCTGCCTCTAATTTGAAGAAACATATCGAGGTGAACTTCATATGTCTGCTTACTAGATTCTGTGTGTCTATAATGTAGCCTGTGAATTGGCTATCTATCATTGAGATTATTGGGTTGATGTGAGAGATTAAGGCAATATTATCAATAGGACTGATGTTTATCTGAAAAATAAAAAGAGAGATTGATATTGATGATAAAATTGAGTAATTTTCTATACTTGGCCAATATTCTACATCTATGACAGGGGTGTTCATTACATTGATCGCGATAACAAGACAACCACTGGTTGGTTGATCGAGATATAATAAAAAATATTTTTGATTAGAGAATTAACATTTTTGCATGAATTATTCCTTTGAAGCCCGATGTGGCCCCTGTTCCAAACCACTGCTCTACCCCCCCTCTGTTGTGCTGGACATAACACACCAAGTGACCTTGCTTTTTTTTAGTGGGTTCTCGTTTAAAAAAAAAAAAAAAAGTATGTATAATCACACACACACACACATTGTTTTGTGCGCAACAGTAACTCTTGTCAGCGTTAAGGGAAATTTAGTCCCTACACGTAAACTGATTTTAATGTAATTTCATATTTTTTTAATTTTTCATATATTATGATATTGAAAATAACTTTGATCTTTTCATTTCTTTAAATCAGATTTAGTGTTTACAGTATCATAGATAAGTGATTTATTTTAAAAGTTGTCAGTCACAAACACCTATAAAATACTTATATTTTTTATTCTTTCTGGCAAACAGCCATAATAGGGAATGTAAATTACGGCATGTGTGCTACTTTTTTTAAATTGCAGTGTAGAGTTTTTATTTTAAAGGGTCAAAGCTTAAGCAACTCAGTACTCAATACTCACTAATGAGTACTTTTAAATGAGCTACTCTTTTACTCTTACTTGATTTTGGACATGTACTTTTACTCTACTCATACTACTATTTTTTTTTTTTTTTTAAGATCTAACAGTACTTTTACTTAGTATTATTTTTCAGATCTTTTTCCACCCCTGCAAAAGACCACTATTTTTCAAAGAAAGTGATATTGAACCATTTCTATATCTGTAGTACAGGAGGACATACGGTACTCTTCATTCCTGGAATGAGGCAATGTCCATTTCCCAACCGATGAAAATGGGAAATGTATTGATCCATAATGTCATTAGTGTTTTATTCATAGCAAAGCAGTGTGGTGTCTCACTTGTTAATCTCAATTGTGAATTTGAATGTGGGAATTGTGATGAGCAGATGGCAGGCAGAGGCAGCAGTGATTTGGGAAAATACCACCAAATCAACAATGACAAATGAATGGCAATGTAGTTGATTTCATTTTGCAATGTTTACTGTGCAGCAGAGGGATGTACAAATGTAATTAACTGTATAGTTTACCCCAAAATTTATATTTTCTCTTCATTTACTCACCCTCAAGCCATCTTAGATGTGCAATAATTTCTTCTGCTGAACACAAATGAAGATTTTTAGAAGAATAGCTAAGCTATTTCTTTGAAGCTCCAAAAAGCACATACATGCAGCATAAAAGTAATTCATACAACTTGTGGTTAAATGGTAGGTGTGGGTGAGAAACAGATCAATATTTCAGTATTTTTACTATAAATTCTCCTCCCTACCCAGCAGGTGGCGATATGCATGAATAATGTACATAATGAAAAAAAACAAATGAAGAAGAATGGGAAATTGAAAGTGGAGATTGATAGAAAAAGGATGCATGTATTTCTCTGTTTCTCACCCACACTTTTATCACTTCAAAAGATATGGATTTAATCACTGGAGTTGTATGAATTACTTTTATACTGCCTTTATGTGCAGCTTTTGGAGCTTCATGTTCACATGCATTTTGTGGACCACAGAGCTCATATATTCTTTTAAAAATCAGTTTGTGTTCTGCAGAACAAATAAATACACATCTGACATGGCTTGAGGGTAAGTAAATGATGACATTTCTTTTTTGGTGAACTTCCTTTAAGTTTTCAATTTTAGTGAATTGTTTTGAATTATAAGACAATACATGACAATGGTACATTGTTTCATGTTTTTTTTTTTTTTTTAGAATGGTCCACTAATTTAAATCATATTCAAAATTTTCTGCAATATGGTATATTTCATTTGGTTCCTCGCTGGAGGTTGATACATGATTGTTACACAGTTGTAACATTGTAAATATTTTTTTTTTAATTTTGAGGCAGCTTGTTTAGCCCAAAAATAAAAATAATGTTTTGATTTGCCCACCCTCATTTTGTTCCAAACCTGACTTTCTTCAATGGAATACAAAAGTAGATGTTGGTCTAAGCCCTCAGTCACTTTACACTTCCATACAATGCAAGTGAATGGGTACTGAAATGTGTAAACTTCAGAGAGCACGTAAAGGCAGCTTAAAAGTAATTCAAGAAGTGATGTGACTGGAGTAAGTAAGTAACAGATCAATATTTAAGTACTTTATTAATATGAATTCTCCTCCCTGCCTAGTAGGTGGCGATATACACAAAGAGCAACCTCGTCTCACAATGAAAACATGACTCTAACAACATTTTTGCAAAAGTTGTTATACTGTCTCCAGGTACAAATCCCTGCAGTTTCCAGGTGAAATGACCACTAGAGGCACTACAACAACAGTCAATTTTATTCACTTTTTCTCAAATCATGACTTTAATGGCTAATTATGACCTTTATAAATACATATTTTTCTCTCTATTACTCAGACCCTGCTATTTTATGATATCAACACACATTTACTCTAATGCATCTTTTGAAAAACAATTTATTTTAATGCTTGTATTACAGACCCACCAACATATACACTTATTCCAACATTATTAGCTTGCGCGGTAGCTCACCTCATAGAGCATCGGCCTTTCAGTTGGAGGTCCACAGTTCAAATGCAGCCATGAACTCAAGCTGACATGCGACAGCATATAGTAGAATTGACTCAAAATGATGGGGTTGCTTCAGAATATGTGGTTTTCATTTCATATCTGCATATTAAAACACTAATGATTAGTTTTAGACATTGATTAAGTAAGGATGTCTTTTTTAACCTCTCGTTACCATTTTAAAACGCTCATAGTTAGGTTTAGCCGTTGATTAGGTAAGGATGGATTTTTTAATGTCTCATTTATATTTAAAACACAATTGGTTAGGTTCAGGCACATGTTTTTTGTTAGACAGGTATGTTTTAAAAGCATCCATCTTTCGCCTTAAATCCTCGTCTGAATATGACACCATTTTACTCGCTTTTGGCACCCCCAGTTGGACATCTCACTGGAAAACTTCAACCAAATGTCACAGCCTCCTGTTTCCCCCGGACTACATTTTCCAGAATGCACTGCCTTCATCACTGCCATCTGTTCCCCATCATTCTCACCTGTTCTCCATTCCATTGTCAGCTCTTGTGTTTATAAATATCCTCTGTTTTCCCCCACCTCATGGTCAGTTCTTGTTCGTTGTTCATAGTTACATGGTTAATGTTACCACATACAACCATTTTGTTTTGTTACCTTTATCATCATCTTCAATGTATTCCCACCTTCTTGTGTTTGTGAATTAAATGATTTCTGTTTTAGATCCTGCTCTCTCGCCTCATCTCTTCATCTATATCAAAACATGTCAGAAGAACTCCCCTACAAAAATGGATCTAGCGGCTGTAAGGATTCTCCTCCTTGAGCAAGGGGACCATCCAGTTGAGGATTATGTCCGTGAGTTTATCAAACTGGCAAATTTAGTGCTCTATGATGACCACTCTCTGGTGATTTACTTCTGGGTCGTTCTGAATAGTGCACTAAAGGAACTAATGCCTCAGGCTGATCCTCACTGGACACTCTGAGTATGTGGAGAAAACTCTAGAACTTTGGGGTTCCCCTTACACTGTAGGTTATGGCGGGAACCCTGGGTCAAAACCTGCACCCAAGCCTCCCAACGTCCCAGAGCCATTGCCTGTAACCTTGCCCGTCCCAGAGCCAGTGACTGTAGCCTCATTTTTCCCAGATCCAGTGTATGTTTTAATAGCCCTGTATGGTTCCGCCCAGCCCTTCCTCCTCTGCTGGTTCCATCCAGTACCCTGGTCCTTTTTCCTCTGCTGCCTCCACCCAGGACATCGTCTCCTTCTCCTTCTGATCAGCTGGTTCCCTGAAAGTCACCGGCTCGGCCATCGCCCCCAGTGACTTCCCAGACAAGGGGATCTGTCGACCCTCCAACTCCGCCTTGGCCCTCTGAGCCTTGGACTCCACCTTGGCCCTCCAATCCCTTGGTGTCACCTCGGCTCTGTGTCCCCTCCTCTCCGCCGTGGTCCTCCAGACTATAGGCATCACCAGGGTTCCTCATCCCTCCAGCTTCACCATGGTCCTTTGGTCACCAAGCTCCACCTTCGGCTCCACCGGGAACCTTATTACCTCCGGCTCTACCTTATTCCTCAGTCCCACCTGCTCCACCTCATTCCTCTGAACTCCCAGTTCCGCCTCGGTCCTCTGTGTCTTTGGTGCTGCCTCGGTCCTCCAAGCCTTCGGCTGCTCTCCGGGCTCTAAGATCCCTGGTTCTGGCCCTCAAGCCTCTCACGGCTCCACCTTCCATGGCTCCACCCCTCGAGCCTCTCAGGGTTCCACCTTCCCTGGCTCCACCTCCCTTGGCTCCGCATCCCATGGCTCTGCCCCTCGAGCCTTCCATGGCTCCGCCTCCCATGACTCGCTTCCCAGGCCTCCAGACCCTGTTCCTGCCCTGAGGCTGCCTCCCAGGCTTCCCGACCCAGTCGCTGCTCTGCAGCCGCCTCTTAGGCATCCCGACCCTGTCCCTGCCCTGAGGCTGCCTCCCAGGGCTCCCGACCCAGTCCCAGCTCTGCGGCTGCCTCTTAAGCCTCCTGACTCTACCCCTGTCCTATGGTTACCTCCCTGACCTCCTGATCATTCCCAGACTCCTCCCTGGCCACGGGATCCTCTTGGACTCCATGGTCTTCTTCCTGGATCCTCCCCTGTCACCTGTTTCCTCCTGCCCTCCTCCCCCTTTAGGCTCCAAGAGTTGCCTTGTGGGGGGGGGGGTGGCATTTCACAGTCTTCTGTTTCCCCCAGAATACATATCCCAGAATGCACTGCCATCTGTTCCCCATCATTCTCACCTGTTCTCCATTCCATCATCAGCTCTTGTGTGTATAAATATAGCCTGGTTTTTCCCCCTCATGGTCAGTTCTTGTTCGCTGTTCGTAGTTGCATGGTTAATGTTACCACATCCGACTGTCTTGTTTTGTTACCCTTATCATCATCTTCCATGTATTCCCATCTTCTTTTGTTTGTGGATTAAATGATTGCTGCATTTATATCCTGCTCTGTCACCTCATCTCCATCTATATCAAAACGTGACACCAAACATGTTATACAGCAGGTACTGTTGAGTTATCCAGGGAATTTTACACATCAGCATTTGCCTCTAACTCGAAAATGAGCATCAGTCATTCACAAAGACACAGGGAACAACTCCAAATGGAATTTCCACAACTTGTATTTATTTATCAACAGATTAAACAATAGTAATTTCCAAGATTCAGGTTGTCCAATTAAACTCAGTTTGTTCAATTTAGTGGTACACAAATCCAGATAATCACATCAGTTTGTTCATTTAGCTTCCTTCATGAATTTGCTTGTTAAGTTACATTCTTAACTACTTCGATGAATCTTTCTTATTTGTTAGCTTTTGTTAGGTTGATAACCTTAAAGAAACAAAAAATAAACTCTAACATTACTATTAACATTAGTTTAAATATAGACAAAATACAATGTGAATAAAATGTTCTAATACACAACTGTCGCAACAGTCACTTGTTTCCCTGTTTAAGCATAATATGTTTAAGCATAATAAGCATAATATTGTACCATTGCACATTGAACTAACACTGAAACAGTTTGTGCTCACAATTCACTGTTACATGTTCACGTTACACACACGCTAATGTTTCATAATGAGTCAATGAATTTCTAAATAGTCCATGATTATCTTCAAATAGCACAGATTAGTGAGATAGTCAACCCTTTCCCAACTACAAAGTGTTTTGATACTACCATCAGCATCCCTGAGATGACCGTTCGCTAGTGCGCTTTCCCCTTCTTTCCGTGTTTCACTCACATCAGCCTTTAAGCCTGAATGCTTCTCCACACAGAATACACTTGTGCCACTGGATATTGATCTCTTAAGCGATCGCTTATCCCTCTTTCTGCAGTTCTCTCCTCTGCTCGCATCCACCATGTGAGCTTTTACTTACATAAACTCTCGGCTGATTCCGCTGTTTTTCATCACTTTCTGTCAGTCGCTTCTCTCTATGTCACATTAATTCAGTGCCTGTTTTAATTTTTTTATTTTTTATGCTTATGCTTTTTGTTTTTCTTAAAACGGTGTTTAACTTCACAGGTACAATTTGAATTGCAAAAATTTAGTCATGTTCACGCAAATTTCATGAGATCAGGCTGATGAAGAATGCAAATGACCAATACACTAGAAGAATTTGAAAGTGAAAGTGGAGACTGATAGAAAAAAGGACTTTGAAGAAGTAAAAGGACTTAAAAATTCCAAACCTATCATATCACTTCTAAATATGTGGATTTAACCACTGGTATTGTATGGATTACTTTTATGCTGCCTTTATGTGCTTTTGGAGCTTTAAACATTTTGGTACATATTGACTTGCAATGTATGGAAGTTCAGAGCTGACATCTTTTTTTGTGATCAGCAGAAGAAAAAAGTCACACATCTGGTATGGCATGAGGGCAAGTAAATGAGGAGAAAACTTAAATTTTTGTGTTCTTCTCCACTCTTTGCATTGTGCATCTCGTGTTTTTAGTATTTCTTGCAAGAGCACACATTTCTTAGAAGATGACATTACTCATATAGTTTTTTCTTTCTTTCTTGAAGGCTTGCTGCGTGCAAGAAGTTTGCAACACAATGCCCTATACAAACTTCCCTTGCTTAACCCACTATTTCTACACTGCAACATGTACTGGGAAAGGTAAACATGTCGAGATATTAATCTTTATGAAAATATATATTTAAGTGTCTTCAGCATACTGTACATGAACATTCTCAACATGTTTTACATCCTAAAATGCATACACTGTATACGCAAATAACAAAACCAGAGAAAACCTTCTTGCACATTTGCATTCTATATTACAGAGGAAAACCTCTGTCAAGTAAGTCTATGGAATTACATTATCCAACATCAGGCAAAACGGCCTCAGACGAAACGGCTTTAGACAAAAAGGTCCCAGAATGAGCAGAGTTGGTTTCTAGCTTGCGAAAATAGCTGAGCTATCTCTCACTTTATAAATGCAGAAGTGTCGTTTCTATAAATTAATAACAAGATAGCTAACATAATTGGTGTACGTTTCAAACGTCAGTTTAAACTCATTAAGTTTACTTGCAACAACAACTCAAAACAAGCCAAACTATGGTCCTTTGTGGTCGCTAGGTAATTGGCACACAGCAGCCATAGTTACTGCAAACTGTTTATGTAGTGTCCTAAACAAGCGCTAGCAAATTAAATGATTAATTTAATATCCAAAAAATTGATTCATTGTTATAATACACAATCAAAGACAGTACTACAGAACACAAAAAGGTGTTTATTTTCTCTGCAATTCCATAGACTTGACAGAGGTTTTCCTGAGACTTGATGTTTTTTCATCTGATGTAGTTTGTTTATCAAGTCTTACCTCCCTCAAACTCATCTCTCCTTTCTGCTTTCCTGTCCCTGCTTCATCCAAAGAATTTTCTGATGTCCATCTACAGGAGCCAATAATGTTTCATATCCTACCTCAATTCTGACTAGCATGCTGACACCTGGGTTAAGTTCTCTCGTAAGTTAGGACCTAAGGGCTTACTAAATAGTTTGTAATTAAGTTGGTCCTTAATTTGGTTTCAGCACCTGTTCTTAAGGCAAGACTTAACTAGTCGATCGTAAGCTCTCTATAAAGTGTTGTGCATTCGCAAAATATGATGTTTACCTGATCCAAAAAACAGCCATCAAATTTGTACACAGAAATGATAAAAAGCCGCAAATTTCAGTTTTATCTCGCTACGGTTGATGTTCAAATCTTGTCTGCTCATGTAACTGTCAGCTGAAATAAATTATATCCCCATTAAAATATGATATGTAATAAAAGTAGATTTAATAAATAGTCTATTTGCCCTGTGTAAATAACAATATATAGGAACTGAATCTAAAATAATTATGGGGTGATAAATAAATGGTAATTGTCACGGAGTACACCGCCACGCCTTTCACTGGCTTCGCTCCCTTTCTCCTGAGTTCTAGAACTGCAATTCCCTTCACTCCCCCCTGCTCTCATTAGTTTCCATCCCTGCCTGGTTTCCCTCATCACCGTTATCAGTGTTACCTGCGAACCCTTATCTACCCTTTATCTGGACTGCTCCTTCCATTCTTCCCTTGTGAAGTCTTGTTTCGCCATGCAGTCATTTCCTAGCGTTTCCCTGGAATTTCTCCATGCCCTAAATTTCCCTGGACCTTTGATCTATATGTGCCTACCTGAAGTTTATATCTACTTTCTCCTGCTTCATTACCTGTGTTAATAAAGTACTGCAGATGGATCCGACAGCTTCCGCCTCTCCTTCACAGAAGACTTAACCAACACAGGATCCAGCAGACGTTCATCGTCTCGCTACCGAGGTTTCATCTCAAGCATCTGTGCTGGTCACACACCAACAACAGCTGGTCAAATTAACCTCTCTTACCGAGGAGCTTGTGAGGTCCGTTCGAGCCTTAACTCTGCAGAGTGCGGCTACTAATCAGGCTCTAGCTCCCGCTGCACCTGCCCCTTCGCAACCCAGCGTGAGTCCAACTTCAAACAATCCCTGATTATTATTACCTGAGAAGTTTAATGGCTCACCCACCACTTGTCAAGGATTTCTGTTGCAGTGCGACCTGTATATCAACCAGCAGACACAGTCTTACCCCACCGACGAGAGCCGCGTCTCGTTCATCTGCTCGTTACTCACCGGAAAGGCGCTGGAATGGGCTACCACACTCTGGTCGGGAGGGCAGCTTTCCTCTCTCTCTTATAATGTGTTTATCACCCAATTCAGAGAGGTGTTCGAACATCCCGCGGGAGGAAAAGATCCCGGAGAACTTCTTCTCTCATTGCATCAAGGGAACGCCACCACGGCAGATTACACGCTCTCCTTTCGGACACTTGCTGCGCAAACGGGCTGGACGGATGAACCACTCAAGCTTCTGTACCGAAGGGATCTTAATACGGATCTACAGGGAGAGCTGGCGTGTCGCAACAATGGGAAGTCCTTCTGAGAAATCATGGAGATCGCCATTCGGGTTGACAATCTCATCCGCTCTCGACGCGCACCCTTCAAATCCAGCTTCTTCGCGGATTCCTCCGCCAGCGCGGAGGTCAAACCTATGCAGATCGGTTACACCCACCTCACCATTGCAGAGCGTGAGAGAAGGAGGCGGAATAATTTGTGTCTGTACTGTGCGCAAGCCGGTCATCTGAGAGCTTCCTGTCCTGTGAGACCCGCTTCCTGTCCTGTGAGACCCACATCCAGAGACCCCACTGCGGTGAGTCCTTATGTTCATTCTGCTAATTCTCTAACTCTAGAGATCTATTTAAATTTTTGTGGGGAGACTGTTAAAACTAAGGCTTTAATTGAGTCTGGAGCCGCTGGGAATTTCATTGATCTCGCCTTTGCCAAATCTCATCGCCTTTCTCTCATCTCTTGTGAATCCCGTGTGGCAGTGGCAGCTCTAGACGGACGACCCCTGGGGACAGGAGAAGTACAGTACACCACGCATCCTCTCAGTCTCAACATTGACTCGCTACACACAGAGAATATTCAGTTACTCACTATCAACTCGCCTCTGCATCCAGTGATCTTAGGATTCCCTTGGCTGGAGAGACACAACCCCCAGATTTCCTGCTCAGATAGGAGGATTTCTCGGTGGTCTCCCTTTTGTCAAATCAACTGCATGCCCACTGTCCGAGGTGCTGAATCGAGCCACTCGCCACCCGAGAGATTGAATCTCCAGGAGATATCCGCGGCTTATCATGATTTAGCCTTGGCATTCAGCGAGAGGGAGGCTTCACACTTACCTCCACATCGAGCTGGCGACTGTGCCATCGAACTCCTGCCTGGAGCCGTACCACCGCACGGACGAGTGTATCCACTATCGCAACCGGAAACTGAGGCCATGAAGTCATACGTCGAGGAGCAGCTTGCCAAGGGTTTCATTACCACATCTACATCGCCTGCATCTGCCGGTTTCTTCTTCGTAAAGAAGAGAGATGGGGGGTCTCCGGCCATGCATTGATTTTCGGGGTCTCAACGAGGTGACCGTAAAGTATCGTTATCCCCTGCCATTAGTCCCAGCTGCTCTAGAGATGCTTCGCTCTGACCGGTACTTCACCAAGCTGGATTTGCGGAATGCATACAACCTTATTCGCATACGGAGTGGTGACGAGTGGAAGACAGCCTTTTCTACAACCTCCGGCCACTACGAATATCGGATAATGCCGTTCGGGCTGTCCAATAGTCCCTCCGTCTTCCAGGCTTTTGTCAACGAAATTTTCCGAGACAAGCTTAATCAGAAAGTCATTGTCTACATGGACGATATCTTAGTCTACTCAGAGACCCTCAAAGCACACGTCAGGGATGTGCGAGCCGTCCTCAAGCGCTTAATTGATAACCAGTTATATGCCAAGATTCAGAAGTGTGAGTTTCATCAGACTCGAATCACTTTCCTGGGATACATCATCTCTGCCGAGGGTGTCTTCATGGATGACAGCAAAGTCAAAGCCGTGGTTAACTGGCCCCAACCTACCTCAGTGAAAGAGTTACAGCGCTTTCTGGGCTTTGCCAACTTTTATTGCAGATTCATATGCAATTTCAGTCTCATCGTGGCCCCTCTCACATCCCTTCTCCAGGTGGGGGGGGGAAGCGTTTCAGGTGGTCTCCCGAATGCACCTCGGCTTTGGAACGGCTGAAGGAGAGGTTCATGCAGCTCCCATTCTCCATCACCCAGACCCCGAGAGGGAGTTTATCGTAGAGGTGGATGCTTCGAACACGGGAGTGGCTGCGATCCTGTCTCAACGCCACGGTAGTCCTGCCAAGATCTTCCCCTGTGCCTTCTACTCTCACAAGTTCAACCCGGCAGAACGCAACTATGATGTGGCCGATTGTGAACTCCTAGCCATGAAGGCAACCTTGGAGGAGTGGAGGCACTGGTTGGAGGGTGCGCATCAACCGTTCATCGTTCTCACTGACCACAGAAATCTAGAATATATCAGGTCCGCCAAACGCTTGAATGCTCGTCAAGCTCGTTGGTCGTTGTACTTTTCTAGATTTAATTTCAAGATCACCTACAGGCCGGGATCCAAGAACGGGAAGGCTGATGCTCTGTCCCATCAGTTCGACAGTCCCAGCGAACCCCCCAAGCTAGAACCCATTCTTCCCTCAACTCTGATTGTGGCACCCGTGCAGTGGGACATAGTTTCGGAGGTTACGACATCTCAGCTAGAACACCCAGCTCCAGCTTCCAACCGGAAACTGAGGCCATGAAGTCATACATCGAGGAGCAGCTTGCCAAGGGTTTCATTACCACATCTACATCGCCTGCATCTGCCGGTTTCTTCTTCGTAAAGAAGAGAGATGGGGGTCTCCGGCCATGCATTGAATTTTGGGGTCTCAACGAGGTGACCGTAAAGTATTGTTATCCCCTGCCATTAGTCCCAGCTGCTCTAGAGATGCTTCGCTTGGAGGAGTGGAGGCACTGGTTGGAGGGTGCACGTCAACCGTTCATCGTTCTCACTGACCACAAAAATCTAGAATATATCAGGTCCGCCAAACGCTTGAATGCTTGTCAAGCTCGTTGTTCTTTTCTAGATTTAATTTCAAGATCATCTACAGGCCGGGATCCAAGAACGGGAAGGCTGATGCTCTGTCCCGTCAGTTCGACAAGTCCCAGCGAACCCCCCCAAGCCAGAACCCATTCTTCCCTCAACTCTGATTGTGGCACCTGTGCAGTGGTACATAGTTTCGGAGGTTACAACATCTCGGCTAGAACACCCAGCTCCGTCCGAGTGCCCAGCGGATCGCCTCTTGTTCCCCTCGAACTCCGCGACCGGGTGCTTCAATGGGTTCACTGCACTCCTAGTGCCAGGCACCCAGGTATCTCTGCCACCATCCAACATGTTACCAACCGTTTCTGGTGGCCTACTCTTCAACCTGATGTCATTAAGTTCATCCATCAATGCACCATCTGTAACACGGTAAAATCTTCCCATCTAAAGCCTGCTGGTCTTTTGCAGCCACTGCCAGTGCCGTAACGTCCATGGTCCCACATTGCAGTTTGATTTTGTGACGGATCTGCCCCAGTCTCAGGGATTCACTACGGTTCTCTCAGTTGTCGATTGCTTTTCTAAATCAGGCCGCTTTATTCCGCTGGCGGGTCTGCCCACAGCTCTGCAGACAGCCGAAGCACTCCTCAATCAGGTATTCCGTCTCTTTGGTCTCCCGAGGACATCATCTCCGACTGCGGTCCGCAGTTCACTTCCCGTGTCTGGAGAGAACTTTGCTCGAAACTCAACATCAATGTCAGCCTTACCTCTGGATACCATCCTCAGGCCAACGGGCAGGTTGTACGTCTAAATCAAGACCTCACTCGCTTCCTGCGGACGTACTGCCATCAAAATAAGCAGGACTGGAGCCACTTCCTGGTCTGGGCGGAATACGCTCAAAATTCTCTGAAGCCTGCTACGGGTCTAACGCCCTTTCAGTGTGTTCTAGGTTTTCAACCCCCTCTCTTTCCGTGAGCTGGAGAGCCGTCTGAACTCCCTGCAGTGGACGCGTGGCTTCGACACAGCGAGGCGACTTGGAACACCGCCCATGTTCACCTGCAACGGGCCATCCGCAACTACCAACTTCATGCGGATCGGAGGAGGCGTAGGGGGGGATCCCTGTTTCGACCTGGCCAGTGGGTGTGGCTTTCCACCCGGGACTTTTGTCTTAAGCTCCCAAGCAAGAAATTATCTCCTCGTTTCATCGGGCCTTTCAAGATTCTGCGTCAGATCACTCCAGTCTCGTTTCGTTTGGCACTCCCAGCACATTACCGAATCTCACCTACTTTTCATGTGTCTCTTTTCAGACCTGCTGTTGCTCCCAGGAGAGAGGAGGTCCAGGAGGAGGTCGCCACCGTGCCGGCTCCCCCCATTGATGTCGGCGGCGAGGAGGCTTACCGGGTGCGAGAGGTCCTGGACTTCAGACGCCGCGGCGGGGTGTTACAGTATCTGATTGACTGGGAGGGTTATGGTCCCGAGGAACGTTCTTGGGACAGGTCTCAGGATATCCTGGATCCTATGTTGCTCACCACATTCCACCGCGAACACCCAGATCGACCCGCTCCCAGACCCTGGGGAAGACCCCGTCATCGGCCAAGTCCTCGCTTCCGGAGCCGCTTGCAGGAGGGGGGCTCTGTCACGGAGCACGCTGCCACGCCTTTCACTGGCTTCACTCGCTCCCTTTCTCCTGAGTTCTAGAACTGCAATTCCCTTCACTCCCCCCTGCTCTCATTAGTTTCCATCCCTGCCTGGTTTCCCTCATCACCGTTATCAGTGTCACCTGCGAACCCTTATCTACCCTTTATCTTGACTGCTCCTTCCATTCTCCCCTTGTGAAGTCTTGTTTCGCCACGCAGTCATTTCCTAGCGTTTCCCTGGAATTTCTCCATGCCCTAAGTTTCCCTGGACCTTTGCTCTATATGTGCCTACCTGAAGTTTATGTCTACTTTCTCCTGCTTCATTATCTGTGTTAATAAAGTACTGCAGATGGATCCGACCACTTCCGCTTCTCCTTCACACTAATACAACAGGCTGGAAAAATAGACATTTATTCATTTTAATATCTTTTATATTTTGTATATGTTGACACTTGACACCGGACGATTCACACTGACAAATGCAGTGTTTGAACAGTTTCATGCTGAGGAGCTACTTAAAAAAAATAATTTTTTTCTCTCTTGTAAATATAAATGAGTGTAAATGCCAACATCATCATATATGTCGAAATAATTGATGACTATCACGCAAAACATGAGCACTTCGATGTCATTAAATGAGTCATTACTCTTGGTCGGAGGCTTCTGTAAATATTTTGTTTAAACATAGGTTTACGTTCTACCTAAGTTTAATGGTGCAAAGCTCAAATATTTAGTGGTGTGTAAGTTGTGACTTAGGGTGTGTTCACACTTGTAGTTCGGTTCTCTTGGTCCTGACCAAAAATGAAAATGATACATTTAGTCCTGGTTCATTTAGCATTCACTCTGGCATTTTTTAACACTGAACCTAATGATACAAAACCAAAGGCATCAGGGAAAAGTCACGACCTTATTGGACAGCTTTTATGACGTATATTTTTTGACGGAACTTACCGAACATCCAAAACAATGCAGGTGAAATACGCTCGTTGGATGTATATATGGTGGTATTCTTACCAGCTGAGAACAAGAGTTAATAAAATGTGTAAAGGAGTCAAAACAATGCCAGGAATTCCTCTGTTGTACACACAAATGCTGCAAGGACAGCTGATTGATGGTTCTGATATCAGGTTCTGGTACCAAACTGTAATGGGAAACATAGCTCCTATGATGAGAAGAACCAGGTGTGCTTGAGGTCAATATTAGTCAAATTTCTTTGGTCCGTTTAGATGTCTTTGGTCCATGTTGTTCTAAATGAATGCAATGACAAATAAAGTAAATTGTTAAAACTCAAACTTGAGATATTACTGGGGCACAGCAGATTTATATTGGGGCACGTGCCCCAGTAAAAGTGTCTAGTGATGCCCCCGGGGGCAGCATAGAAGAACGTCAACTTCTAAAAGTATGTCTCAGGACACCTGGGTTCAGTTACAGTATATGCATTGACACTTTTTTTTTTTTTTTTAGCATTAATGTTTTCTGTCTGAATGACCCATTAGAGTGCAAATGCATATTTGTGCTATAAAAGAGAGCACTTTCACCTCCATACTCATGTACACCACATGAGTTCCATAGACATTCTATATAAATGCTAGAGTTTATCAAATTTTCAAATATTTATAAACCTGAAAATTAAATACATTCCCACAAGTTCATATATTCTTTGTTACTATGGTAATTGTAGGTCTAACCATAGAGCTATAAAATACCTGGAGAGAACTATCTGTTAGCATCCCCATTCAACTCTGACTGTGCTCAGCTTACGCAGAATTCCCAGAAAGCTAGCGAAAATATAATGAAACAATTTAAATTGAAATATTTCTTGGAATATTTTTTATTTCGACATAAAACATGGCTACTTTTGAGTAGCTGTCTATGGAGAAACATGCTTTTTGCCATAGGGTTTTGTAGTTCCAGCATCTACCAGCAGGTGCTAACAGGGACCTGCTTACCAGACAATTTCTGGTAATTACTAGACTCCCTCTAACCTGGGAGTATGTGTTTGAGTGAGTGATACAATAAGTAATATTATCTGACATATACATGCAAGTGTTTCTTTGTCTGGAAAGAGATTAAAGAAACACATTTCTAGAGGCATTACTATATATAGCCTAATGCCAATAGTTTCTATTTCAGTACATCCTATTTAGGGTATGCTTGTCATCATCTAGGGACTTCAAATAAGTTTACTTAACTACATTTCTGAGTAGCGAGGTGGTAACTTTGCTAGTTTTTAAATCAAGTAGCTTTTCAGTATCAAAGGTATATTTTTAATTTGGTAGAGGCATAGATTTGAAAAAAGTTACACCACTACATAATATGTCATGCCAGTGTTTACTATCGCCAGTTTTGAATCAGAACTAAAGATGTCTGTTTACAATTGAATTGCTTATTTGAGTCAGTTCTTTACAATAAATTGGCTTAGCTAGCTAAGTTTTTTGAGTTGCTTGCCCAACTCTGTTTATCCCCCATGTAGTAGCGTAGTGCAAACAGCAGTGACACACCTGCAAAAAAGGAGGCAGGACATTTTAGTACCAATATTTAGTCCCATTGTTTCATGTAATTGTTCAACATTAGCAAATAAGCTTTGGCCTATTTATGTGCTTGATTTTTTTACTGAAAACACTTAAGCGCAATCCACACCCCTCAGTCATGACAAAACCCTCAGGAACATTTTCATTGCTCATCTCAATCACAGTGCTGATTAGCCACAGCTGTGTCTAGAAGGCAACCCTCTCATGTCAAATTTCTCACACATGTGCTTTCCTGTTGATGCTTTCGCCGCTTGTCTTTCGACTTATTAAAGGTGCATTCAGTAGTTTGGAGCCATTTTAAACGTTTTAGTCATTAACAAATTAATTGTGTTTTTGTGAAGTTTGATCTGAATGGTGTACACTCACATGAGATGAAGACTGTACTCCTAATAGTTTTCTATAAAAAGTGTTTTATTCTACATGGTGCAGGTCACCCTCTTCAATGTGTTTCGCCATGTTGAAATCACATGACCCACTGTGTTTCACTAAATGTCGAAGAAGTGAATCCTCACGCTCATTGGCTGCCGCCTGTGTAGGTACTCTTGGTTATGTTTAGAACGTTGTTGTTGTTTGTGACGTGAAGAGCAAAAATAAATCAGAATGAGCTGTATAGCCAAGTATGCTTACACACACAAGGAATTTGTCATGGTAACAGAACTCAATGGAACATACTTATTCATTGTTCTTTAGCAACGGAGACAATGAGAGGTCCAGTAGCTGTACTGCCGAAGAAGGAAAAAAAAGGTCTGAAGCAAACTTGCTTCAAGCAAGAAGACAGAAACACAGACAAAAGCAAAAAACTAGAGTAAACTTCGGCAATGGTAAGTCATCTACATCTTCATTTGTTTAGTGCAAAGTAGAATGGCACAGCGATTGTTGTGGATTTTGTGCAAACCATGACGTTGGTTGCTTGGAATTAAATCAAGTTCTTTAAATACAGTATTCCTGGACATGCTAAATTTGAGAATCAAATACAATTCTAATCTTTCTTTTACAATAACATTCTGTATTGGTAGATACTTGAGGTTTATTTTATGCTAAGCAGATTTCTAATAAAGGTAATAACTGTCTTTAGAAATAATGTGAAATGTAGACAGTCTCCATAGATGTACAATAATAATATTTCTTAACAGTAGAAGCATGTTCACTTGATGTTTGTTTTTAGGCAAAGCAATTATATATATATATATATATATATATATATATATATATATATTATAGGAGCAATAAATAACTTTAGAAAGTACCTCAAACTCCCACATTTTCCAAATGCAAATTATATTCTAAACCTGATGGGAGCAGCAGAAAAGATCATGCTGATCCATGTCGAAAGATGATAATATGTCTAACGCCACTGTCACATCAGTACTTAAAGCAATGCTAAAGCTAGCTAGAGAATTACTGAATACCCTTTTAATGGAGAACATTAGATACTTTAAGTCGCTTAAAGTATAAGTACCACTGAGTTGATGAACGCATTTGCTTGTGTAGCACTGTACCAAGTTTTGTTATTTTTGTTGTGTTTTATGTACAGTTGGTAATGTTAATCCTGTTTAGTCGCAGTAATGTTAGAATGTTGAAGTGTAAGCCACATCATATTTCTGGTCTTTGTTACTTTTCCTCTAATTGTTCCTCATTTCAAATAGATTTCTTTCTAGATGATGATAAAATCATGTATTATTATTATTATTGTTATAAGTCCTGTAATGATTATAACACGTGATATAAGTGTAAAAAAAGTGTCGATCTGGCGCAGTAATATGTTATTTTTGAAGAGTGATGAGTGCTCGTGGCTATTATCAGAAACGGCTGTAATGTTCTCTCATGGACATTTGCTCTACTTGCTCCTTTCCAGTCGAATCACAAAGAAATATGTAAACACTTGTCCTTTCTGTATATACATCCACCGCAAATGTGAGGATGCAATCTTGGTTTATTAAAATAAAAGTTAAAAATGGGCAGAATCAAATCTACAGCTTTGTTCTTTAATGACAATAACGCCACCACTAGACCAACAAGTCAGCTCTCAGCAGAAGAGCCGATTGGTGTATTTTACCCCGAGCTTACAATTTCCCACGACAGTCTGTAGCAAATTTAGAGCTTAAGTTATCACATTAATAATGTGAAATAATTATTTGAGCGCTTGAATTTGTCATCAGGAATGACTATTTATCAAAACAGACAACGAGATGACCAATGAAAACGTTCCTGAGGGTTTAGCCATGACTGCAGGGTGTGGTTTGCACTTAAGTGGTTTGGGGAAAAAAAATAACACTTTTTATTTACGTCCAACGTTAGGTGGCCTATAGAACTTTTGCATATTGTTGTCACATTATACATGTTCATCGCATATCACATTTTACCTCCTAACCATGCAGCCCTAGTAGTCAGTTCTTAATTTATTTATTTAACTCCTTAAAAAAAAAGACCAATATTTAATATGGTGGGGCATAGAAATAAGAAATGAGACTTGTTAAATTGGGTAATAATGTTATTTTGCCTATATTACCAGACTGACTTTATAGCATTTTGAATATTATCCTAAAAATATCTCCCTTCCAACTTTCAAACCAAACCTATGTCCTTGCATCCAGGAGATGAATAGATAGAACTTGGCTCATGGCAGCCATAATGTGCAAAAATACATTTACATTTATGCATTTGGCAGATGCTTTTATCCAAAGCGACTTACAGTGCACTTATTACAGGGACAATTCCCCCAGAGCAACATGGAGCCTTGCTCAAGGACACAATGGTGTTGGCTGTGGGGATCGAACCAGCGACTTTCTGATTACCAGTTATGTGCTTTAGCCCACTACGCCACCACTACTCTAATAATGTACAAATAATGTAAATGTAACCCCCCCCCCCCCCCCCCAAACAAATCAAAGATGAACACAAGAAATACCTCTGCTTCCCTAATGAGTGTTTGCACGCTTTTTACCATACATTATGTAGAAAAAGACTAAGTTGAAAGTCCTACACCCTGAGTTCACCTGTTTGTTTAATCACTTACTGACACGTGCCACTCAACGTTCTTCATTATTCATTGCATTCAGTACTATCTACTGATCTTTTCTTTACAATTTGTGTGAAATCAATGCTCTACATTTATACATTTAGATTTCAGCTTATGATTCTGCTCTTTGCCTACAAGGCCCTGCACAGACTGGCACCAGATTAGATCTGTGATCTTCTCCAGCCCCCAGGTTGCTTACATCATGTAATCAACTCCTTCTATCTGCTGTGACTTGGAATATATTAAATAAGCCATATAGACTAGTTTTGTTGTGCTTTTTGTTGTTATTGTTGTTATTATGTGTCTTTTTGGAGCCTCCACATCCATTTTCATTGTATGAGAGACATTTTGGACATTCTGCTAAACTTCTTTGATGTCCCTAAGAAGAACTAAAGTCATACGGGTTTGGAACAACATGAGGGTCAGAATGATGACATAACTTTCATTTATCCCTTTACAGTAATACTGTATGTTTTGCATTGCTGTACCTGGAAGGGAAATTAGGTAGTATGAAGAATTAATCTGGGAACAATGATGAATGGACCTCACAGGCATTTGCATAGAAAAATCTTTCATCAAGGAATAAGGGATTGTGGCTTTTTGGTACCTCATTAATTCCACTATGTGAGTGAACATATTTACTCTATGTATATTGATGTCAGCTATTGTTTTGGAAAGTTTGGAAGAAATTAATTTGTCATAACAATGTCAACAGAGTTTCTGAGTGACAAAGTGGTGGTAGAAGTTCCCAATCTGATAACTGACATAAAGTTCAGCAGGGAAGTCCACTTATTAATGTGAATGTTATGTTGTGCCCTATTCTGCTCATCCAGCCAGACAAAGGTTGGACATGATTTATTTGTTCTCGTGGTACAAAAATCTGACTACATAACTGTCACTGTCTCTCTGAAAATAAATGCCTGCAGCTGAACCAAAGCTATATGATGGCCGATAGACTCTTCAGACTATGTTCACAGGTTGCCAAGTCAGCCTGAAAAGCCCTGAGCCTCGCCGTTAAAACTGTTGGTTTTGACAAAATGGTGGATGACAAGGAGCAGTAGGGGTGTTGATCAAATGCTCTGGCTCAGGTTGATGCCCATTTGAGGGTGGAAAAAAGAAAAAAAAAATCATACTTTAATGGACTGCAAGTTTACAAGCCCCTTAAATTACATACAAATAAATGTTTGCCCTTTTCAAAATTGAGATCACAGAGTTGTGCATTTGATTTGGACTCATTAATTTATGCATTTGGAAATTGCAACCCCCCCCCCCCAATCCATAAATAAACAAATTAATTTATAAATTTAGCATTTTATATTTACTAACCCTTAAGTTCTGTTTGACGGCAAGGGGATTTTAATAACTCTAATTTTATAAATGCTTAACGTTATAGTAGTAGGTTGAAATATAATTATTTGTCCACTTATGTTACTTATGACTGAGGTCTCAACAACCACAGATATAAAACATGACAATAATGCAAATTAATAAATATATGAAAACAATACAATAAATAGTCACATGCTGAGATTCTTTGACTGGTGTACATCCTATAGCAGTACACTCCAACCAGTTATTATAAAATAATTATTATTATTGTGTTTTTTTCTTCAATATTATATATCTACTGGATTTTTGACCAAATTAATATATTAAAATAATTTAGAGGGAAAATAAGAGTTTCGAATTTACTTGCATTTTATCTACAATTAAAAAAAAAAAAAAAAAAAAAATATATATATATATATATATATATATATATATATATATATATATATATATATATATATATATATATATATACACACAAACAAACAGAGGGGGCAATTCAGTAAGGATGAAATCTTCACGAAGATTTAGTGGTTTATTTGTACATGCTGTCTGCATTGTTATAGTGTTTATTTTGCTAAATTAATAATGCACATGGTAATGGTGCAAACAAGCCAAATATTATTGAGTAAATATTTTACCCTAGATTTACATGTATTGTCTTATAAAATGTTGACCAAATTAATATATTAAAAGAATTTGGAGGGAAAGTAAGAGTTTTGAATTTGAATATATCCATCCATCCATCCATCCATACATACAACAGTTAGTTCCGGTCCTTGAATCTGATCGGATGACAACATCAGTACTCGGATGCTTCACTGTGTGTGTATCACTCCGCTTGTGTTCATGCTGTTCTAAACTAAAGTGTAAGAGTAGTGCATAAGTGTTAACAGTTACTGTATCAGTGTCTCTTAAATGTATTTTTTATAATTTTTTTTGAAATTACATATGTTAACCAGCAGGTGGTGGCAAAAGATAATTTTTTTGTGTGTAATATGAGCAGATGGTGAAATTAAGTGAATCCATTAGTGATTGTTTACATACAACAGCACTCAGTGATCGCTCGTATTAATACTACTACACAACTACAGCTAGAAAATGGCTTTAAACGTCTTTAAACAAACAACTTCAGCATTAAGGCTCATCACAGCAGAGACACAACAGACAGATTAATTATACAACTCGCTATTAACCACTTACTGGAGTCTCCACATCAATTTTCCACTATATATATATATATATATATATACACCATCCTTAATCTAACCATCATTACTGCACATCAGTTAATTTTCATAACTTTATTCTGAGTCAGCACTCCGGAATAGATTTTAGAAGAGCTTGGAAATGGGATGCTTTCTTTAAAAAAAACAAGATTAGGTTTTTGTGGTTATCTAGTGAGTTCAAACTGCATGATGTGAGGTTTTCAAGAGACGAGTCAATGGTTTACCATGCTAAATCTCAAGCATGACTGCTCCTCTAGCATGGCCTACACCTTCCCTCTCCTCTCAGCTTTGGGCAGAAAATTAATTCTTGGCCAGCCTTTTTCTAGGGATGAAAGAGGATCTATCTGAGACTGCCAAGTCAGGCTGACTGCAGTCTTCCACCCAACACAATAAATGTTTAAGCTGACATAAGCCATTACCTCCCTCAACCACTCAAATGTGCACCAAGCCAAGAGAGATTGTGTCATCCACTGTTTTGACAACAGGCACCAGAACTGTGCTGTTTTCAAATTATACTTTAGGTTGCTCATTGGATGGGCATAGCCTCGGCACCATTGTGTCATGAAATTATTATTATTATTATTTACATTAAGCCTATGGGATTTCATCCAAGCTAGAAGGCTCCTTAAGCACATGACTCAGCTAAGTATGTGTTCATTAACTGCTCTGTACAAGACATCTGTCTCCATCAGCCATCAAAAAAGAACAGACTGTAAAGAGAAATGGTGCTTACACAAACAAACAGAGGGGGCAATTCAGTAAGGATTAAATCTTCATGAAGATTGAGTGGTTTATTTGCACATGCTGTCTGTTATAGTTTTCATTTTGCTAAATTAATAATGCACATGGTAATGGCACAAACAGGCCAAATATTATTGAGCAAATTTTGTACCCTAGATTTACGTGTATTAAAATCTAATTGTTTACCATATGGTATGGTAACCAGTTAACCAATTGGCATTTTTATATTCTTTTTAAAGTGTACCATGCTCAAAATTTCCACAACTGTTTAATTCACCCCAAGAGTTTTTAAAGGAGTACTGAATTTGAGGAGACTGTGGGCGAATTCCAATTGAAAGTGATCATCCCTATGCCCATCTCCTTTCGAAGGACAGATCTCTTGATGTGGAAACTATAAAGGGAGCATGAAAGTACTGAATGAATGTACCCTTCACTAACAGTCTTGTAAAAGGGCTCTTCATTAAAAAATAAATACAAATGTTTTCTTAATTTTGTTTGGAATGAACTTTTGAGTGGCGCCCCCTTCCTGCAGTGCCCTTCAAGGATGCAAAACTGCAGTTTGGAAAATGCTCTACTTTAAAATGCTACATCTTTGCCCCTTGCAGCCTACTAATAGCCCTTTTCTGTGTCATTGCCATTCAGCATCAGGGACAGCTGGAAGTGATTTGAGTTATTAAATCTGGTTGTCATGAACGTTGTTTTCAATCAGATCATAAAGAAATGCATTGAACCACAGCTGAAGAGAACTCAATCTTTTCCTCTCTTCATGACCTCTGAAAAAGCCAGAAGTCTTTATCAGATTGAGAGGCTAGGTAGGATAAAAAGGTGCTATTTTGATGAGGTGTGAGTGAGAGCCTGCTGTGTACTGACTTGGCAATATTGATATCACTGTCAAGTTCATGGCTTATCCAGTATGACAAAAGACTGTTTAAGTAAAGAACTGTAAAGTAAATAGCAAATAGCAAAAAGAAAATATAAAATGTAAATGTATGCTTAGTAATTTGCTACATTTGTTTATAAGCATACCAGATTTAAAAAAAAATTATACATTTGGACATTGGGAAAATAGAATAGAATTTAAAGGTCAAGTCATATGTTTTACCTTGTGCAACTGCCTCTTTCTCCACACTTCTCCTTTGAACCCTGCATAGTCCTCCATGCTTTGTCCGAAGAAGCGACACTAGGGGTCTCACTTGAGCGGCGAATAGAAGGAGAATTAGGCAGACAGTATTTGCATACCCCGCCCCTGGACATACAGGTATAAAGGCGGGGAAATACGTTGAGTTCTGGCTCGGCTCAGCGACGTGCCCGGGGAGGACACAACGTCTTGGTCCCTCCATCAGGGAACGGAGGTTACATACGTAACCCGTCTGTCGCTCATTTCAACGTTGTGTGGAAGAAGTCACACTAGGTGTCCAATTTAAATCACGCCATGTGCTGAGCCGTGTACGTGTACTGTTGACACAGGAGTGGGCAGGTGCATGTACCCTTCCCCAGTACCCCATAAAAGCCGTCGGAATCCTTCCGGTTGCCCTAGACAGGGGAACAAGGTGACGCTTGCCAACCTGGGAACTGGCCGAGCCTAGCCGGGCCTCTTTTCTCTCTATGCTTCTTGCATAGAGCCAAACGGCTGGGGCCCTTACACGCATCGTGGGAAGGGGGTCTTACCCAGTTTCCTATTCTTTCAGGGGGAAAAAAACCCTGCGGAGACCACACCTGCCCAGGGAAGGGGAGGTAAATGTGGTGAAATCACATGGGCCACTCAGTTCACGTGTGGAAAAATGGTGCGGTGGTAGATCCAGTCTCAAGGAGGGGGGAGCTACAACACGGCGAATGGAGGGCAGCTGGAACTGCCTAAGGGAGATGCAGGTCCAATCATAAGGGGACCGTACCACAGAAAATACAGACAGGAGGAGTCCACGCAGGAGTCCCGAAACGTGGAGCACCTATTCCATTACAGGGTAGATTTGAGTGCCCGCAGTGGATTGGGTCGCGAATTCCTCCGCTGAATTGTGGACCCACAGGGCTAGGGAGGAATCATCCAGGCACCGAATGTACGGGATCTCCTGGGAGAGAAAGTGCACAGCTTTACCTCGGCCAAGGGAAAGGGTGCAAAGTGCAAGCGATCAACCCGGCCAGTTCGTCAGCGTATTACCGAGTTCTACTGGCTCAGTCCTGAGAAAACACGGGACGAAACTGACTCAACCTTGAGATTGTAAAATCTTGCAAAAGTATTAGGTGTTGCCCAACTCGCTGCTCTACATATGTCTGCCAGGGAGGTACCTCTGGCCAGTGCCCACAAGGACGCAACACTCCTTGTTGAGTGTGCTCGTACCCGCAAGGGGGGTGGGGGGGTCATGGCCTGGGTGTGATAAGCCAGGTTCACTACCTGGTCTCTGAAGGGCGTGGTTGGAACTTTGGGCACGTAGCCCAGTCGCAGTCTTAGGATCACATGTGTGTCTGCTGGACCGAACTCCAGGCAAGTGTCGCTGAGAGAGAACACTTGTATGTCCCCGACCCTCTTGATGGTGGTGAGCGCAATCAGCAGGGCAGTCTTTAGAAAGAGGGCCCTGAGTCCATCTGATTCTAGCGCCTCGAAGGGGGTTCTCTGAAGGCCCGTGAGGACCACTGAGAGATCCCAGGAGGGGAACAGGCTTGGCCGGGAAGGATTTAACCTCCGGACGCCTCTTAGGAACCTTATGATTAAATCGTGCTTGCCCAAAGACTTGCCGTCTACTGCGTCATGGTGGGCCGCGATAGCAGCAACATACACCTTCAAGGTGGAAGGGGACAGCCTCCCCTCCAGCCTATCCTGCAGGAATAAGAGCACTGACCTAACTGCACACCTCTGCGGGTCTTCAGCCCAGGAAGAACACCAATTTGCGAACAAGCGCCACTTGAGGGAGTAAAGTTGCCTGGTAGAGGGGGCTCTGGCTTGGCTGATCGGGTCTACGATGGCAGGTGGTAGACCAGCTAGATCTTTCCTCGGGGGAATTCGCCAGGGAGGGGCTGTCGTGAGGAGTACGAGGTCCGAGAACCAGGCCCGGGTGGGCCAGTAGGGAGCCTACTTGAGTCTACTTGAGTCGCTGCTGGCTCCAAAGGAGGAGATGACGGGTGAGTCACGACATTTATGTACACTACCGCGGTGGTGCTATCTGACCTGACTAGGACATGTTTGTCTCGAACTAACGGCATAAACTTCAGCAGGGCAAAAAAGACAGTCAGCAACTCTTGGCAATTGATGTGCCAGCGCAGCAGGGCCCCTTTCAAATGGCCAGCGGCTGCGTGCCCGTTGCACACGGTGCCCCAAACCAATCTGGAGGTGTCGGTCGTGACCAGGACATGTCTGGACACCTGCTGCAAGGGCACTCATGCCCGCAAAAAGCAGAGGTTATTCCAGGGTTTGAATGACTGGCGGCTGCCGGGGTAGACCATCACACGGTTCATGCCGCAGCGCCATGCTTGTCTCGGGACTCGAGTCTGAAACCAGTGCTGAAGCGGTCTCATATGCATCAACCCCAGCGGCGCGACCACCGCGGAGGAAGCCATATGCCCCAGGAGCCTCTGGAAACGTTTTAAAGGGACCGATGTGCCTGGCCTGAAGGTGGCGAAGCATTCCAGCACTGACTGCGCACGCTCGTTGGTGAGACGTGCTAACATTGAGACTGAGTCTAACTCCATGCCGAGAAAAGAGATGCTCTGAACCGGGGCAAGTTTGCTCTTTCCCAGTTAACCTGAAGCCCCAAACGGCTGAGGTGCCTGAGCACCTGGCCTCTGTGAGTGCATAGTAGCTCTTGGGAGTGGGCCAGAATGAGCCAGTCATCGAGGTCATTGAGTATGTGGATGCCGGCTTCTCGGAGCGGGGCAAGGGCTGCCTCTGCAACTTTAGTGAAGATGCGAGGGGACAGAGACATGCCGAAGGGGAGGACTTTGTACTGATACGCCTGGCCGTCGAACGCGAACAGTAGGAAGGGTCGGTGTCGAGGCAGAATTGAGAATTGAAAGTACGCGTCCTTCAGATCTACCGCTGCGAACCAATCTAGACGCCGGACACAAGTTAAGATGTGTTTTTGTGTGAGCATTTAGAACGGGAGTTTGTGCAAAGCCCGGTTGAAAACTCGCAAGTCCAAGATCGGTCGTAAGTTGCCGCCTTTCTTGGGTACGATGAAGGGCTGTAGAAACCCTTCTTCATCTCGGTTGGAGGGATAGGCTCTATCGCATCTTTGAGTAAGAGAGTAGCGATTTCCATATGCAGGCATTTGGCATGTTCGCCGTATACTGCGGAAAAGCGGACACCCGCGAAGGGGGCAGAAGCCTGGCAAACTGGATTGGGTAACCGCATCAAATGGTCCAGCGTGACGGGTTGGGAAGTGAAAGCCATGCATCCAAGCTCAGTGCTAGGGGCACCAAGGGGACAAGTGGACTTGCAGGATTGCCATGGCATGCAGGGTTGAAGCGGCGTGTCCAGTGGTGTTGTAGGCTTTGGCAGTCAATGTAGATGTTGTTCTACAGGCCTTGGAGGGGAGTACAGGGCAACCCCGCCAGGTGGTAGGGTTCTCGGGACACAGGTGGAGCGCAACTGCCCTGTCCACCTGGGGAATCGCCGTGTACCCGAGGCTTTGTGATGTGTGGAGAGAGGTGCCCTCCATGATGACTTCAGCTCATCATGTACCTCTGTGAAAAAGGGAACGGCTGTGAGGCGAGGAGCCCCCAGGAACCAGTCATCAAACCGCGATGGCTGTGAGTAGGATGGAGGGTTCCAGTCCAGCCCCATGCTGGCGGCGGCCCGGGCAAGCATATCGGACATCTGCACATGTGCTGGCCCGAAGGCGGCAGCCCAGGGGAGTCATCAGTGTCAGACGCAGCACTCTCCGATGCAGCAGCAAGCTCATCCACCTCGAGCTCTGGAGGATAGGCAGGCTGGCTTTGAGGCGAGCCGCTGTTGCCTCGAGCACGGACGGGAGTCATCGAGCATGCCGGGGGGCGGGTGGTCCGAGGGGGCGTACCCGGCAGAGCTGCACCCGCTGCCGTTCTCAGATCGCCTCCAATGCCAGCCGCATCATCCTCAATCCCGTGGGAAGGATTGCGGGGACGGCTGGAATGGCATGCTTTCTATTAAAAGCGAGCCGCGACTATAACGTTGCCATGGTCATGCTCTCGCAGTGAGAACATGAACCATCCACAAAAGCTGCCTCGGTGTGATCGTAACCAAGACACACGAGACAATGCCTGTGGCCGTCGGAAGCAGAGAGCACTCCAGGAACTACACAGGGGCGGAAAGGCATCTTTATAAAGATGTGTCCTGAAAAGGACGTTCAACGCAAGCTGTGTATTGCTCTTTTAGAGAAAATCACTCTTTTAAATAACTCTTTTAGTTTTTGCACTGTTGAAGTGCCCAGGGGCAAACTGCTCTGCCGTGCAGAGAAGGAGAAGCCACTGATGTGTGCCGTAGATCCAACAGCAGGCAAGCATTAAATGAACAGGAACGGGTGTGTAACTCATAGCTGACTGCATACACGACCATCAGCTCCGAAGACAATTTCTGAATTTGATGTATTTCCCCACCTTTATACCCGTATGTCCGGGGGCGGGGTATGCAAATACTGTCTTTCTAATTCTCATTGGCCTTTTTTCATAGACCAGAGGCATATTCCCCTAGTGTAACTTCTCCGACACAATGTCGAACTTAGCTATTCTCGTAAACTCCTTTGGGGGTTATTGTTAATATGCTTTCTTCTATGGCAAGTTTTATGATTCTGCACTTTTTAAATGGCTCAGCCTCTCCTCCCTTGTATCACTTTATTAAAATTCTGCCCAAACTAAAAATCCAATGGACTATGTCAGTGAGGTAAATCAAGCAGCAGTTTTTATCTCGATGTCATTACAGATGTGGCAGATGTATAACGAGCCATTAGAATGATACATTTGATACAATGTCTGAACACCATTACACAAGCATTATCTTTCTGCTGGGATGGTGCTGGTGCAAAAGCCTTTTCGAAACAAAAACAATGAGACTGTGGGCGAAAGAAAGGATCTAGGGGTGTGATGAAGAATAGATGGCATACTGTCAAAAGAAAAGTAGCTACATTTGATATTATGATATCTTTGTACTACATACAGTGTATATGTGTGTATTATCTATTTATCTATCTATCTATCTATCTATCACAAATAAAATGCAGCAATACAACATTACTTTAACAGTCACTCCTTTTTTGGATGAATATGTTTTGTCTCTTTTTTATTTATTTATTTACATTAGACAATTCAAGATGGTGCCACAGATAGCTGCTTCAGTGAGGAGCTCTCTAGCGTTTTTGTTACTTTTGTTTGTCACATTTTTTGTCACTCTTTCCCAATCCATTTCAAAATCGATGAACTTCTGAATAATCAGCAGAGCATACCTGATAATTTTTTGCCGGTGTTTGAATATTCTGACATTTTATTAGACATCTTAGTTGCAGGCGCAGAGGTTCTCTAAAAGCGATCCAAAAGACACACGAGAGGGAAGCAGTCGTCAACGCGACTTTAGGACTCCGCTGCAGAGTATTGATCAAGCAAATGTCAGCACTCTCAACAAACAAAACGGACGAACTGCTCCTGCTCAAACAAATAAGGACTTTTCTACCTCCGCTGCTCTGTGTTTCACAGAAACCTGGCTGAATGAAGCCATCTGGGACAGCGCGTATCAACTGCCGGGCTTCCAGCTGTTCAGAACGGATCGTGTTGTGGAATCATCAGGGAAAACGAGAGGCAGTGTAACATGCTTTTACATTAATGAAAGTTGATGTACAGATGTAACAGAATTGAAGAAGATGTGCTGTCCTACTTTAGAAGGACGTCAACTGTAAGCCTTTCTACTCACCATGGGTGTTTTCCTCATCCAGTCTGGTGAGTGTTTATATCCTGCCACAAGCATGGGTGAACGCAGCATTGCAACAACTGGCTGATCACATCACACACACGGAGCAACAACACCTGGACTCACTTATTATTATTCTGGGAGATTTTAATAGTTATCCTCACCCGTGAACTGACAAAATACAAACAACACATCACATGCCCCACTAGAGACAAAAATATATTGTAACAGGGCTGCCATAGGCAGGGATCGAACCCGGGTCTGTAGTGCTTGAGTGTTTGGTGTTCTACCACTGAGCTAACTCCCTGATAGTTGAACCCAAGAGCAGAAGAGCAAAGAGTCTGGATACTTGTGTTTCTTCCAAAAAAATTTCTTTTAATTGTTGAAATTAGCAAAGTACAAATAAACTGGGAAAGCCGAGCTTCCACAAAAACGAGAAACAAAATAGACACGAGGGTCAAGAAAGTACAACACGGATAAGACATAACTCAAGGGCTGGTCACTGGAGGCACACGGTACATAGGCTCAAGACTGAACACATGTGTGAGAAACCAACAGACTTATATAGGCCTATGCACAGGTGAAGGGAATGAGGGTTGATGAGCAGAGGGTTGAACCGGGTTAGGGGCGTTGGTGCCATCTGCAAGAGTGGAGAGGAGCATGGCACGGGAGGTCCAAGGTGAGCGCCCTCAGCTGGAGGTGAACAGCACCCCAAAGACGAGATCCCTTACATATACTGGACCACTGCTACACCACTGTAAAGGATACAGATATATATATATATATATATATATATATATATATAATCAGTTTCTGTTAGGATATGTATCTACTAGGACATTTTATCATTCAATAATGACAAAGCATGGTTTACAGGAAAACTCACACAGCTTTGTCATGCCAAAGAGGATAATTACAGAAGAGGGAATAAAACACTGTACCTTTTCATGGACTCATTTTAAATTATTTTCTGGACTGGTGTGAGAGATCCTTATTACAAATTAATGTTGATAAAACTAAAGACATGCTAATAGATCTTCACAGAAATGTTGATGCTCCAACCAAATTAATTATTGATTGTAAAGAGGTTGAGATTATCGGTTCATACAAGTATCTTGGTACAATAATAAATGATAAGTTACAATGGGTGGAAACACAAACTTTATTGTCTCAAAAGCGCAAATGAGGTTCCCCTTCTGTCACTCACTCAACGTTGTGTCGATTGTAGTGACACAAGGGGCTTCTTTCTGGAGCCTCGGATACCACTGAATATGAAAAAGGCCAATGCCAAATTGGCGAACAGAATTTGCATGTCCCGCCCCCGGACATAAGGGTATAACAGGTGGAGATCGTGCATCTGTTCAGTCAGATTCTTTCTTCAGAGCCGAGCGGTTGTGTGATCAGCGAGCTAAGACACTCACTACTGTTCCACTCACCTCTAAGAGCATTGCTGTTGGATCCTATGACGCATTACCAGCGGCTTTCTTTTCAAGATGCCTTTTCGCCTTTTGTGTAGTTCCTGTAAGCGGTAGTTCCTGGGCTGCCAGTTTTGGGTCTGCTCGCCCACTCTGAGATGTCCAGCATGCCAAAAGCGTTGGGCTGGACAAGACACCAATTTGTGAACAAGCGCCACTTCAGGGAGTAAAGTTGCCTGGTAGTGGGGGCTCTGGCTTGGCTGATTGGGTCTACGATGGCAGGTGGTAGACCTAGTCGGTCGGTAGTCGGTCGTGACCAGGACATGTCGGGACACCTGCTGCAAGGGCACTCATGCCCGCAAAAAGCAGAGGTCATTCCAGGGTTTGAATGTCTGGCGGCAGCCGGGGTAGACCATCACACGGTTCGTGCCGCAGCGCCATGCTTGTCTCGGGACTCGAGTCTGAAACCAGTGCTGAAGTGGTCTCATATGCATCAACCCCAGTGGCGCGACCACCGCGGAGGATGTCATATGCCCCAGGAGCCTCTGGAAACGTTATCGGTCATCATGATCACCCCGTGTTGTATTTTCCGCGGTGTGGTCCTCTTGTTGGCAGACCCGCATCTCCCTTGGGCAGCTCCCTCTGCCCCCGGTCGCTGTGTATAGCTCCTCCCTCACCAGGTAGGTCCTACCACTTCCATGTGTGGCTCGTAAGCCCATGCGACGTATTTGCCGCATTTTCACCTCCCCAGCCCTGGCAGGATGCGGTCTCTGCGGCGTCTTTTCCCCCTGAAAGAATAGGACTGGAAAAGAATGTCTTCCCCAATGTGTGTTATAGCTAGATGGCCCCAGCCGCATCTAACACTCTATGAGGAGAAACCTAGAGAGAGAAAAGGGCAGTGACTAGTGCGGCCTGTTCCCATGCTTGTCACGTTGCTTGTTCCCACTCCTCAAGGGAAAATCCTTGGTCAGATGCCGGGAACCTAATGAAACAATATGATGTCTTGCCGTGCGTTCAGACCAGAGGTGGCAAGCGCGTCAAAATTCGCTCTGGCTGCCTTGCCAACAATGCTATCAAAAATTAGTGGACGCTCTGACATATTTGATATAGGAGGCAACGTTCATTGAGAATGCTTGTTTTTTTTTACTATATTTAAAGGGGCCACAAAACATCCAGACGTATCTTTTTGATGACATATCACAAGTAGCGTATATCCTCATGAAATATTTTAATATATTATTATATAATATTATATAAACCATAATATCCACTTCATCAACTCACCTGGCACATCAACAATTTCAGACACCTTTGTCCACGCATCGTTTTTTTATTTTATTTATATCCCTGTAAGCCAACGGGGACAGATCAAATATTACTGGAAAACCTGCCCCGGCAATAATCAGTTTATTCTCCATTTTGTCTTCGGAACAAATGTTTGGTGGGAACCAAAGTTTACACAGTGGTGTTCTCTAGACTTCACTAGAGCGGAGCACTTCTATATTCCAATAGGTTGCCGCCGAACTGCGTCAAAGCTCATTACCATAATGTTGGCTGCACTTGAACTTTCCTCTGACGCCAGCACCGCCCAAGTCTCGCCGCACCGCTTCTCGCCGCCGAGAGACGCTGGCTGTCATAGAAAATTAATGTCTTCCGGTTGATTTGATGCTCTCGCCGCCTCTGAACGCACGGTTAGTGGGGTGTTGGGGAAGGTTACGTGAAGTCTAATGCCCATGCTCCTTGGCACGCTAAAGTTTGCTGCACCAGCATCAGATCATGTAATATGGTCCAGTGTAGGTGGCGCTATTGTGTATGGAGCCCTTGTGTCACTACAATCGACACAACGTCAAGTTACTAGTGTATCCCCCGTTCCCTGATGGAGGGAACGAGACGTTGTGTCTCCCTTGCCACTGTACCAAGCCGCTGTAATGGCCGAACCTTATTCTCGGCTCCTCTGTGCAGAACCTGACTGAACAGATGCACGATACCCACCATACCTGTATGTCCGGGGGCGGGACATACAAATTCTGTTCGCCAATTTGGCATTGGCCTTTTTCATATTCATAGGTATCCGAGGCTTCCGAAAGAAGCCCTTTGTGTCACTACAATCGACACAACGTCTTGTTCCCTCCATCAGGGAACGGGGGTAACACTAGTAACCTAGACGTTATATATACTTAGGAAGCTAAAGTATGTTAATGTGGATAGATCTGTACTTATAATGTTTTACAAATAATTTATTGAATCTGTTTTAACCTTTGCTATGATTTGTTGGTTTCATGGATTAAATGTTAAAAGTAGATCACAGCTGCAGAGAATTGTTAACCTGGGGTCAAGTATTACAGGCAAAATACAGCTGGGGCTGTCTGTTTTATGTGAGAAAAATGTCCTTAGGAAGGCTTTGAATATTTTGGATGATTCTTCACATATTTTAAATTGAGTTTGAACTCCTCCCTTCAGGAAGACAATATAGTGTACCTAAATGTAGGACTGTAAGAACCTCTAGATTTCTCATTTCTAAGGCAGTTATGGTTGTGAACAAATACATAAAGCATGAAGAAACAGATGTGTTAAATATAGATGGTGGACAGTGTATTGTAAATATGTAAATGTGTGGGAAGTGGATGTGCACATGTATATAAGTGTAGACAAGCATTTAGCTTTTGTCTATTCACAACACTTTGGCTATGTTTTTAATGTCATATGTTACTTACAGTATATTTATGTCTTGTGATTGTTGGTAAATGTTGTGTGATGCTGCACAAATTTCCCTACAAAGGGACAATAAAGATTAATACTACTATAAAAATTACTACTACTTCAACCAGGCTAGGAACACACTTACAAAGGAAAATAAAGTGGCTAAATAAGCTACTCTGAAAATCTGAAAAACAACTGTGTGGAAAGGCCTGAAAAGCATCACCAAGTACAATACACTTCCTCCTCGCTCTGTAGAGTCAATTAATGGCTAATGAACTGAATGTGTTTTACTGCAGTTTTAAAAAAATCATCCAAGAAGGTTTGATGTTTCCAACTTGGATTCTAAATGTAATTTGGAGCTGAAGTCATTAGATATTTCAGACTCAAATTAGAGTAGATTAATGATTGACTCGGATTATGTCAAAATGATGTTCAAACGTCTGTGCCCAAAAAAGGCATCTGGTCCAGATGGCATCTCATCCTTTCTTTTAAAGACGTGTAGAGGAATTGTCCCCTACATGGTGCCATATATTTCAACAGTCCTTAGATACAAAAACAGTACCATCTCTCTGGAAGACATCTCTCATTATTCCTGTGCCAAAGATAGCTCGTCATTTAGAAAATAACAACTTTCGACCTATAGCTCTAACTTCCGTAGAGATTAAATGTCTTGAGAAATGTATGGTGTCAATGCTAAAAACAGATGTTACAAACAAACTGGATCTATTCCAGTTTGCTTATCAGGAAGGCAGAGGAAATGGTGATGCCATCAATAGCTTAATGCACCTAATCTTAAAACATCTCGACGAGTTAGATACTTACGTCAGACTGCTTTTTATTGATTTTAGCTCAGCGTTTAATAATATGCAGTCACACATCGTAATTAAAAAGATTCATCAAATGAGTGTTAACCCTGCGATTATACACTGGTGTCATTCTTTTCTAACAAACAGAACTCAGTGCGTCAAAGTAAATAACAGTCTGTCTGTAAAATACTGCAGTACAGGTATACCGCAGGGCTGTGTGTTAGTTCTCTTTACACGAATGAGTGCTCAAACAGGCACTGCCAAAATTGTATTCTTAAATATTCTGATGATATATTAAGTTTATTAAACAAACATGATAGCACTTTTGTTTATTAATCTGAAATTGAGTCAGTTGTTGGTTGGTATGATGCCAATAATTTAAATCTAAATACAAACAAAACGAAGGAGATTATATTTGATCCTAGAGGCATTAGTGACCATCGCCCTGTATTCATACATAGCCAGGATATTTGTCAAGTGCAGTCCTTTAAGTATCTCGGAGTCTACATAGATAGTTCACTTACTTGGGACAATCACGTTGATCTGGTATGTAGTCAACTTTATCAAAGATTGTATTATTTGCTTTGACTATAATACTATGGGGTGAACAACAAAATCCTTCTGCTTTTTTTACAAAGTTATATTAGAGAGTGTTATAATTTATGGTTTAACCACATGGTACGGAAACCATACTGTGAAATCAAAATCTAGACTGATGCATCTGATGCATATAGCAATGAAACTGACAGGACAGAAGGACTATTATAACATCCAGTCTCTGTAAGGACAGTGTACGCTAAAGGAAGCTAGGAGAATTTTAAGTGATCCATCTCACATTCTTTTTGTTAATTATGAATTGTTACATTCGGGCAGGCATTTTAGAACCTTACGATGTAAATTGAATAGATTTAAAAATTAATTTGTGCCTTTTTCTATTAAATTGCTAAATTATGCTAAATGATTTAGATTGTATGCTTCTATCATGTTTTGAATTTTTATGTCATTAGATGCCTTTATTGAAAGATATACTTTTATAATTTATGGAAATGTATGCTATGTTGAATTGTTGTTTATTTGATGTACCATTTGTATTATCTTTTTAGGTGATGATGTGATGAAATGCAAAAATGTTGCCTATTGAGTTCACCCCAAGGTTGCCCTAATGGGGACAATAAAGTACATTCCATTACATTACATTAACACACACACACCTACACCTCCTGGTGCCCCCTTCCTCTCCCCTGCAGCTACTCAATCTGCACTTATGATCTGTGAGGAGGATGTCAAGTCAAGTCAAGTCAATTTTATTTGTATAGCGCCTTTCACAACACACATCGTTTCAAAGCAGCTTTACAGAAGTTCAGCATTAACAGACGATAAAAATGTAATGTCTATAAAGTCGATAAATCATCATCCTTGTGCAGGGCTCCAAACTGCGACTAAAAATGGTCGCATTTGTGACCAAATAAATTTATTTGTGAGTGTAATTTCTGTCAAGGTCGCCATTGGCGACAGTAAAAGTTTACTCCCTTTTGATTTTAAAATTTGCATTACATTTCCCGAGATACATAAAAGTTTATATCAAAGAAATAGCGGGGAAAACGGAGTTCATTGCAGGAACTAACAATTTCAAAAAAGAGACTGTTAGAAAACACGGTGACAGTAACAAGCATAAAAATGCACGTGATCACATAATTGCGAAGAATGCTCCACAGACTACACTGTTAGCGAGCTGCGGGACGAAAAGGAATGGATGGAGTTAAAAAAATTTAAAATATTTGGCGCCTGTTTTTCCCCCTGTAGGAGCCATTGGCTCCTTAATTGATTTTTTTTTTTTGTTTGGAGCCCTGTTGTGGAATTAGATAAGATATGATTCTTTATCGTGTTTAAAAATAATTAAATAATAATTGTATTAATAACCCCAGTGAGCAAGCCGAAGGCGACTGTGGCAAGGAACACAAAACTCCAAAAGATGATTGTTAATGGAGAAAAATAACCTTGGGAGAAACCAGACTCACTGTGGGGGCCAGTTCCCCTCTGGCTAACATCATGAATAATGTAAATAAGAATTATTTATAGTCAAAAAACATAATTTAAAAAATTATTAAACTTATTAAGTGCTAAGGGTCAGTATTTAGACAGTGAATGTGTTTGAACTGCAAGATTAGTGACCAGTGTCTTTGAAGTCCATCCTTGATTAAATTCCAGAAGTTCACTTAGATGCAATTGTCCTTGTTTGGCTGATGAAGGCTTTTGTTGGCAATAATTAGTCTATGTATCCCATTTTAAGATCCTTGTCCATGGTGATGGGGCATCTGAAGTCTCCGTGAGAGGCTGGATACAAACTGGAGCTGACGAACGCTATTTACCTCGGGACTGGCGTCCCGAGATAACAGCAGAAAAGCAGATGGGAAATAATTAGCATAGCTGATGTTCATAATATTAATGCATTATAACTGATTCAGCAGTAGTATAAAAAGTTAGCATTATGTGAATGCTTGGTTAAAGAGATGTGTCTTTAATCTAGTTTTAAACTGGGACAGCGAGTCTGAGCCTCGAACAATATCGGGAAGGCTATTCCAGAGTTTAGGAGCTAAATGTGAGAACGCCCTCCCTCCATTAGTGGACTTAGATATCCTAGGTATGACCAGAAGCCTCGAATTTAGTGATCTTAAAGAGCGCGATGGATTGTATGGCGATAGAAGATCCGTTAAATACACCGGAGATAAACCATTTAGGGCTTTATAGGTCAGTAGTAATACTTTGTAATTGATACGGAACTTAATAGGTAGCCAGTGTAGAGATGATAAAATCGGTGTTATGTGATCATATTTTCTTGACCTAGTAAGAACTCTAGCGGCTGCATTTTGGACTAACTGTAGCTTGTTTGTTGAGGATGCAGGGCAACCAGCTAATAAAGCATTACAGTAATCTAGTCTCGAGGTCATGAATGCATGAACTAACTTTTCTGCATCAGAAACAGATAGCATGTTACGTAGCTTAGCAATGTTTCTAAGGTGGAAAAAGGCTGTTCTCGTAACAGATGAAATATGATTTTCGAAAGTCAAGTTGCGGTCTAGTATAACACCCAGGTCTTTTACTGTAGTGGATAATGTAACAGGACATCCTTCTAAATTAAAGTTGTATTGTAAGGGATTTTGTGGGTAGTTTTTTGGACCAATAAGTAATACCTCCGTTTTATCGGAATTTAATAACAGGAAATTACGCGTCATCCAACATTTTATATCTTTAAGACACTCTGTCAAGTTAGATAAGTTAATGTTTTCATCTGGTCGTGATGAGATATATAATTGAGTGTCATCAGCATAACAGTGGAAATTAATTCCATGTTTTCTTATAATTTTACCAAGTGGTAGCATATATATTGAGAATAATAGAGGGCCTAACACAGATCCTTGTGGCACTCCATAGTCTACTGACGTTATTTTTGATTTTTCCCCATTTAAACAGACAAAATGGTAACGGTCTGATAAGTACGATCTAAACCAGCTTAATGCCTGTCCCTGAACACCAGTGTAGTTTTGTAGTCGATCCAAGAGTATTTTATGATCTATAGTGTCGAACGCAGCGCTAAGATCGAGTAGAACTAATATTGAGATGCAGCCTTGGTCAGAAGCTAAAAGTAAATTATTTGTAATTTTAACTAGCGCAGTTTCTGTGCTATGATGCGGTCTGAATCCTGACTGAAATTTTTCATAGATATCATTTTCTTGCAAGAAAGAGCACAATTGAGCGGACACAACTTTTTCTAATATTTTAGACATAAATGGAAGATTTGAGATGGGTCTGTAATTTGCTAGGTTATTTGGATCTAATTGTGGTTTCTTAATGAGAGGTTTTATAACTGCCAGCTTAAATATTCTTGGAACATGACCTAAAAATAAAGACGAGTTAATAATATTGAGAAGAGGCTCTTCCACTACAGGTAACACTTCTTTCAGTAGTTTAGTGGGTATTGGATCTAGTAAACATGTTGTTGGTTTAGATGCAATGATAAGTTTATTTAGCTCTTCCTGTCCTATAGTTGTAAAGCGGTGTAGTTGTTCTTGAGGGGCGATAATTGAGGCTGAATCATAAGACACCATTAAAGATTGTACATTAACAATTGTGTTTACAATTGTGTTTCTGATGTTTTCTATTTTCTCAGTGAAGAAATTCATAAAATCATTACTACTAAACTGTAAAGGAATATTTTGCTCAGGTGATCTCTGTTTATTTGTTAGTCTAGCCACGGTGTTAAATAAGAACCTTGGATTATTTTGGTTATTTTATATTAGTTTGCGGAGGTGCTCAGCCCTGGCTGTTTTTAGAGCCTTTTTGTAACGTGACATACTGTCTTTCCATGCGATTCTAAAGACCTCTAAATTAGTTTGTTTCCATTTACGCTCCAAGTTACGATTTTCTCTCTTGATAGCATGCGTAGCACTGTTGTACCATGGTGCTCTAGTTTTTTCTCTAAACTTTTTTAATCTAATTGGTGCAACAATATCTAATGTACCAGAGAAAATGGTGCTCAAACTGCTAGTCATTTCCTCTAGTTCATCTGTTTGTTTGGGTTCACTGAGCAGCTGAGATAGATCAGGTAAGCTATTTGTGAATCTATCTATTGTGGTTGGAAGGATTGTTCTGCTTGGTCGATAACGTGGCGCAATATGACAGATTTCAGTGGTACGTAGTATGCAAGTTACCATGTAATGATCAGTGACATCATCATTTTGCGGTATAATATCTATATCGGTTGGATTGGTTCCATATGATATAATTAAATCTAGCGTATGATTTAGGCGATGAGTGGGACCACTGACGTTTTGCGTGACCCCGAAGGAGTTTAACAAATCTGTAAACGCAGCCCCTAACGCATCATTTGTGTTATCTACGTGTATGTTAAAATCTCCAACAATTATTGCTTTATCAACATTGACCAATAGATCTGATAGAAAGTCTGCAAACTCTTTTAGGAAAACAGTGTAAGGCCCTGGAGGTCTATATACGGTAGCCAAGGCTAGAGATAATAGGGATTTTTTTCTTACATCTGAGAGTGTAACATTTAGCACAAGTACTTCAAACGAATTAAACCTGTGACCTATTTTCTGAGTAACATTAAGAATATCTCTATAGATTGTTGCAACACCGCCGCCACGACCAATCAGACGGGGCTCATGTTTATAACAGTATCCTGGCGGAGTAGACTCATTTAGACCGAAATAATCATTTGGTTTAAGCCAGGTTTCAGTAAGGCAAAATACATCAAAACTATTATCTGAGACCATTTCATTTACAATAACCGCCTTAGGTGTGAGCGATCTAATGTTTAGAAGACCTAGCTTTAGAAATTGTTTTTGTTCACTGATATTGAGATTTTCTGGTTTAATTACAATTAGATTTTTCCTAGATCCTACAGTAGATGTATTGTTTGGCTTTACTAAACGAGGAATAGACACAGTTTCTATATAATGTTCTACATTGGTACTTATATCAATTAAGTTGGGACAGCAAATACTGTGATTTGGACTTTGACTTACTAGTCATATGGTGTGTAGCGTCTTGGAGATGTTGTCCGACAGAACAGCCGCTCCGACTCTGCTGGGGTGAAGGCCATCAGGACGGAAGAGCCTAGGTCGCTCCCAAAACAGATTCCAATTATTAACAAAGAGCAGTCTCTGTTCATTACACCATGACATTAACCATTCATTTAGAGCAAATAATCTACTGAACCTTTCTTGTCCTAGTCGGTACGTGGGAAGCGGTCCAGACACGACGATCGTTGTTTCTGGCGAAGTGCTGCGTACCGTCTCGATCAGGCTCCTGTAGTCCTCCTTCAGTACCTCCGTCTTCCGCAGCCTGGTGTCGTTCGTTCCCACGTGCAGCACGACAGCTCCGACGCGCTCGTCACCATTCAGGATCTCGGGAACCTGCATAGAGACATCAAGAACACGAGCACCAGGAAAGCAGTGAGTGCGCACCTTACGGCGTCAAAAAATGATGAACCACTGACCTGTGAGCATCGGCGCGTGATGCTTCAAGCGCGGACCGCCGATCTCGCAGCTCGGCCTGTCTCTCTAGCAGGTCCTGGATCTGCCTCTCGACGGATTCCAGCTCCAACTGCACCGAATGCAGTTCAAAGGTGTCTTCACCTGCACACAGAGGTAGAGTTAGACACACATCCGCTATATTCGCCATTATAGCAGATGTGCTATAATGGCGAATTATAGCTTTCAGTTATACAGGTGTAGAGGTGTAAGTAAGACGATCGATTGGCGAGAGACCACGCGTGCAGTGCTAGCGGGCTAAGAATAGTAGCGAAAGTTTCGGAAAGTTGGATATAAATAGCGATATCAAAGAAATCTGATTATTTTTTATAAAGACTAGTATCGGAGATATATTCACACGTTTGTAAAGTTTAAAATTTAGGTTTATGAACAAATGTGAAAGAAGAAAATCAAGGATTGGGGAAAATCAGGATGTGTGCCTGATTTTTCGGAAATAAAAGACTAGGAAAGCTTCAGGACCAGACGATGTTTCACCTGCCTGTCTGAAAGTCTGCGCTGAACAATTGGCCCCCATCTTCACAAAAGTTTGCAATAGATCACTGGAGCAATGTTAAATTCCCTGCTGCTTCAAATGCTCCACCATCATTCTGGTCCCCTTAAAATCCCAAATTACAGGACTTAATGACTACAGACCTGTCGCTCTCACTTCTGTGGTCATGAAGTCATTTTTGAGACTGGTTTTGGCCTACCTGAAGGGCATTGCAGGACCCACTTCAGTTTGCTTACTGAGAAAACAGGTCTGTGGATGATGCAGTCAATATGGGACAGTATTATATCCTGCAACACCTTGACAGACCATGCAAGGATCCAATTTGAGTACTTCAGTTCTGCCTTTAATACCATCATGCCTGATCTTCTCTCAACCAAACTGACCCAGCCCTCTGTGCCCAAAATCTGTCGATGGATCACCAGCTTTGACAGATATGCTAGTGAGACTGGGGAAACTCACATCCGGCACCCTCATTAGCACTGGTGCTCCTCATAGATGTATTCTCTCTCCACTTCTCTTCTCTCTGTACACGAATGACTGTGCTGCAAAGGACCCCACTGTCAAGTTCCTGAAGCTTGTAGATGACAGCACGGTCATCGGCCTCATCCTCAACAGTAATTAGTCTGCATACAGATGGGAGTTTAAACAGCTGGCTGTCTGGTGACGTCAAAATAACCTTGAGCTGAACACGCTCAAAACAGTGGAGTCCACTTCTGTCTGATTTGTTTCAGCCACCAAATCAGACAGAAGGAAACTACAACGGACACTCAGGACTGCTGAGAGGATTATTGGTGACCCCTTGCCCACTTTCCAAGACCTGTATGTTTCCAGAGTGAGGAAACGTGCAGGTAGAATCACTCTGGACCCCACACACAACTTGCCAACTCCCTCTTTGAATCGTTGTCCTCTGGCCAGTGCTACAGAGCAGTGAGTGCCAGGAAATCCAGGCATAAGAACAGTTCAGGCCATTTTCCACATGAACAATTAAACTGCCTCAGGACTCCCCCACAGTGCAATAATATACATAAATATCTCATGTAAATATGTAAATTCAGATATTTCATTCAATCATTGTACATACCTCTACCTTGCACATATATTACCACTTGCACAGGTACATATGCCTTTATGTTATATGTCCTATTATTTATATATTTATTTATACTCTTACCTTTTTATATAATATGTGTCACTGTAATATTCTGTGTGCACTTGGTTCTCCTATCACCAAAACAATTCCTGTATATGTGAGCACACTTGGCAATAAACTAACTTGCAAACATTAAACGCACGACCGAAGGACATTCAATAAATTCAAAGACATGGCAACCAGTGTTTGAATTACGGGGGGCTAAACCCCCCCCCCCCCCCCCCACCACCACCACCACCACCACCACCAAAAAAAAACAAAACAAAAACAAGTAATTTGAATCACTCAAAAAAAAACAAAAAAAAAAACATTATAGTTAGGTTTGATAGTTAGTATAATTATGTTGAAACTGCATTAGTTTTCACCCATGTCCCCCATGAAAACTGTATAGTTAATATTGATTGAGGTCTTGACCAGATACAAGCCATGACAACAATGCAAATGAATGAAAACATGAAAAGAATCCAATTAATAGTCATATGCTGAGATTCTCTGACTGGTGTACATCCTATAGCAGAACACTCCCACAGAACACTCCCATCAGTTGAATCAACATTTAACCCCCACTATTACCCCTCCCCAATCACCAACCCCACCCTGACCCCCACCGAGCAACCCTGTGGTAACATATAAGAACACACAAATACAAAAGAAAATATAGCAATCATACATAATTAAAACTATAATTCTCTCTCCACAGCCCCTCCCCAAGAGTCCCCCCAAAATGCTAAATAACTGCCCCTTTCCTATCAAACAAATCCCAAAAACCCAGCCATCTATATGACACCTCCTCAAAAGCTACCACCCTCCCCATCTCTGCACACCACTCCAGAAATGAGGGAGCTCCAGCTGACATCCATCCCCTTAAAATAAGCCATCTGCCAATCATAAAACTGGTCAGAATCATGTGTTTATCCCCCATATTGATGACCACCCCATCGCCCAAAATATAGTCTGGGGCAAATTGAAATTTGAGTGCCCAATACATCACATATAAAACTCTGAATCTTCAAACAAAATTCCTGGATCTTAACACACCACCAAAAAACATGGGTTGTATCTCCATCTTCTGATTGGCATCACCAGCAGGTGGGTGTTTCTTCAAGACCAAGATACAATCTAGAGAGGGTCCAATAGAATCTATGTAAAATCTTGAATTTCATAAGGCGCACCGTTGCATCTCTAGATACAGACTTGACATTTTTTAAATCTTAGCTCACACTCCCTCCTCCAAAACCAAGTTTAAATATCCCTGATAGAAGTTGAAACTCTGTCCCCCAATTAGCAGGGAGTAATACACTCATGACCTTTTCCAAAAGCAGTAATAACCTCATCCAGAGTGTCTGCCTCTTTTGGGGGTGTGAGCTATATTCCAAAAACAGTACAGATCATGTGACGCTGCTGTAAATACCTAAAGAACTGAGATCTGGGAATCCCAAAATGTTGAACCAAATTTTCATAGGATCTCAACACTCCACTCTCATATATGTCACAGAGTGTAGTAACCCCCCTAACATTCCAATTTGTCCAGCAGAAAGGAGACCTATTAATACATAATTTGGGGTTCAGCCATATGCAAGGCAACATTTAAATAAATGTCAGAATTATATTAATTTGTCGAGTGCAAATGTGAGATAACGCGGTGTAACTAAACTTCTCCGATTAGTTTGATAGAAAGGCAAGGCAAGGCAAGGCAAGTTTATTTATATAGCACATTTCATACACAATGGTAATTCAAAGTGCTTTACATAGTAGAAATTAAAAAGAAAAAAAACAAGAATAATAAAATAAGAATAATTAAAACAGTTTAGAATAAAAACATTTTAAAAAAAAAATCTAATAAAACACAGTACAAACAGTCGGACACACAGTGGCACAGTGCTCATTCAGTAAATGCACAGCTAAACAGATGTGTTTTGAGTCTGGATTTGAATGTGACTACTGTAGGAGCACATCTGATCTCTTCTGGAATCTGGTTCCAGCTGCGGCTGGCATAATAGCTAAAAGCAGACTCTCCTTGCTTAGAGTGAACCCTTGGTATTTCTAGCTGATGTGATTCTAATGATCTGAATGATCTGTTGGGTTTATATTCAGTGAGCATGTCTGCAATATATTGAGGTCCTAGCCCATTGAGTGATTTATATACCAGTAATAATACTTTAAAATCAATCCTAAATGTAACTGGGAGCCAATGTAAAGACCTGAGGACTGGTGTGATATGTTCATATTTTCTGGTTTTGCTCAGAATTCTGGCAGCAGCGTTCTGTATGAGCTGCAACTGTCTTATGGTCTTCTTGGGAAGGCCCGTGAGGAGTCCATTACAATAATCCACCCTGCTGGTGATGAAAGCATGCATAAGTTTCTCTAGGTCTTGACTGGAAACAAAGCATCTAATTCTTGCAATATTTTTCAGATGATAATATGCTGATTTAGTTATTGCATTGACATGACTACTGAAACTAAGGTCTGACTCTAGAGACACACCAAGATTCCTGACTTGATTTTTAGTTGTTTGACCCCTAGCATCAAGGTATGCATTCACCTTGAGAACTTCATCTTTGTTTCCAAACGCAATGACTTCAGTTTTTTCTTTGTTTAACTGAAGAAAGTTTTGGCACATCCAACTGTTTACTTCATCAATACATTGGCACAGGGAGTCAATGGGGCTGTAATCGTTAGGTGAAAGGCTTTGCAATGGTGAAATAGGAGCAAGAACAAGAAAAACATGAAAAAGCGGTTACTGGACAGTACGCTCTCAGAGATAAAGCTCCAGATTTAGACCATTTAACTCCTTATGTCTGTATCCTGAGAAATAAGAAAAGGAATTAATCATTCTGTGGAGGCAAGGCATATATCATATGTATAAAGCAGAAGCTTATGTGCCACACCTCCCACCATCACCCCTGGAAAATCATCCTCCTTTCCATCCATCAGCAAAATCAACCTTTGCCGCTGAAATTCTGCTAAAGCAATAATGACTCTTCCTTATTTATCTATACTCTGAGAGCTTTGAATTGTAGATGTTTAATTATCAATGGTATGACTCCCCTGCTCTTATTTGAGCCAGCACTAAATAAAACATGCCCACCCCATATCTTCCCAAATTCCTGCAGGGAAAGATGTGTTTTTTTAAGAAACACTATATCATGTATCTTAAGTTTAAGAAAATAAATAACTTAACTTCTTTTTATGGGGTGAACCAACCCATTCATATTGCACATGGAGAGAGACAATCCACTCATAATAACATTTGACATTATTTGAAAAAATGGATTGTGTGTCAAAAACAAAATTATAAAACCACATTCCAACATTAGGGCAACTGTGAAACCCAGAACTTCCCCCAGAACCAAACAAACAGAAAAAAGAAAAACGTGCACATTAACCCCGTGCATGTCAGTGCCAACTGGCATCCATCCCTCTAAACTCAAGCAGTCCATTTATGCCTACGAGAGCCCCCGTGACACTTTGCCTTCTGATTGTTTCTAAACAAATTTTGTGAGACCGAATTACATAACAGAAGAAAATCTATAAAGCAAACTCCAGCCAAGGCAGAAAAAACACAAAGAATGCATAGATTCATCCACATAACTGTCCCGAAGGTGTGTTCCTCCACAAAACAGCCAATAAGAGGCATAAGCACAAAAAATATGCAGATCCACAACACTGTTCCGAAAGAAAGTTACTACACAAATCAAATTCCAGACACTAGATGGAACCAGCACAAAAAGAAAGCCCACTTGGCTGCAACTTGAGCACCACACAATGACCCACTCACTCCACTGACTCCATAAAGGACATCACCCATTGAGGACATGTAAATACTTTACAGCCATCCTTAGCATCTATTCTCAACCTGGCCGGGAACATCAGTGCAAAAGTGACCCTCTGTTGATGCAAGAGTTTCTTGAAGGAGTGTTACAACACAAAACATACTGCAGCTGCTGGGTGGAACCAGTACAGAAAGAAGCAAAAAAAGGTGCCCAGCTTCCTCGGACGGTCAAGTGAATGTTCAGTGAGTATGGCCCACTCGGCTGCAATGTGAGAATTACACAATTACTTACTCATTCCATTGACTTTATGAAGAACAATGCTTGTTGGGGACATTCTCTCTTGTCGAATTCGCAATGTCTTGGAAAAAAAAGTTTTCTGGTTCTTCCATTATTATCGGATGATATCAGAAATTTGGCCAGAATTGATCGGGGCCTGTCTCCCCCAGCGGATCGCCGAGCCGGAACCCTGTGAGCTCGCTCGATTTCCAGCTTATGGCCTGTTATGTTGAGTAGAGTAGGAAAGAGCCCATCCAGAAATTCCACCATATTCCGCCCCTCTGCTCACTCAGGAATTCCAAAAATTTGGGCATTGTTCCATAGGTTATGATTCTCCATAGCTCCATAGCAGTGATCGATTGACATATTACAGCAAGATCCTTCAAGTCAGCTATGACCTTTGTCAGCATTGTGACACGTTCAACAATTATTGCTGAATTTCCTTCACTTCACCAGCCAAATCGGCTCCCGGGCATATTTTATTATTATGCAGTATATATATATATATATATATATATATATATATATATATATTTATTTATTTATTTTTTTTACACATGACAATATTTGAGTCAACTCACTCTCAAAAGAATATGAGGTTTAATAAAATATAGCCTACTATCCTTAATCTAACCATCATTACTACACATCAGTTTATTTTCATAACTGTAAGTCAGCACTCTGGAATAGACTTTAGAAAAGTGTGGTGATGTGGGCATGGTCGAGCGACAACATTGGAGTGCGAGGCTGGGAAAGGAAGAATGACAAGGATTGTCGCCAGTGGGAAATTAGCTCTAACAGCTGTTCTGTATTACTGTGAGAGGGCAGTTCAGACCACCAGAGAGTGAGAGATATGCACGCAGCAGTGATTGTGTGTGCCTTTGATATGTTGTGCTGAAAAAGTAACTTATGTGTTAGACTGAAAAGAGCAGAATAAAGTATTAAGTGTACTGTACCAGCATCCACCAAGCCCAACATCAGTCTCTGCTAGAACTATGTATAGGGCAGGAACCGCAGTTCCAGGCACTCTTCCAGGCTCAAGTGGAGGACCAGCAGGTACTTGGTACACCAGTAGGGGTTTTCAGGTACAACCCCGGACACATCTATGGCCATGCTATGTGTCACTCTAACCAAGATGGGACCTCAGGATTACCCAGGGGCTTTTATAGAGCTCTTCAGGCAGATAGCAGAAGCATGAAAGTGGCCGAGCACTCAGTGGGCAACCTGCCTACTGCCACTGTTGTCCAGGGAAGCCCAGCTTGTGTACCAACATCTTCCTGTGTCCAACTTACTACTGTACAAAGATCTGTAGAAAGACATTCTGCAACAGGTCGGCCGAAGCCCAGAGCAACAACACCAACACTTCCGCTCGCTGACACTCGGCGAGCTCAGCTGCCCGTTCACTCGACTGCTCCGTGACACCTGCCCATGGTGGCTGCTGCCGAGGAGGTATATGGCACCATATTCGTGGGCCGGTGAGTCTTCTCTCTCTCTCTCTCCTCCCCCTCCCCTCGTCCTGTTCCTATTCCCCGGAAACTTGGAATTCCTACACCAAAACTTGCCAGTTTTCCCTAACTCTATCCATTCTCCCCCACAGGTTGATGAATCTGCTGCCACGGGTGTGGGTGTGTAGTCTGGAGGCTGATGGCTGTTGCAGATTTCCTCTCCGGAATTGGGGGTGGGGGGGTGGGGGGTGGAGAGTAAGTGAGAGGCCAGATGGCACCCCGGAGGTATGACTGTAAGTGGTGATGTGGAACAACATCTATGGTGAGTGAGGCCGGGAGAGAAAGAACGGTACACCTCTCGATTGACACCTCTGGGATATCTAACAGCTGTTCTGTGTACAGTGAGAGCTGGAAAGGGATAAGAGGGCAGTCCAGACTGCCGGAGAGAGAGAGAGAGATATGCATGCAGCAGTGATTGTGAGAACTAGCGATCTGTCACAAAGAGCTTGGAAATTGTCAAATTATTGCCCTGACATTACATATATGTTTTCTCTATCACCTAACTTTTTATTAGTCATTTGACACCAATTTACTGTCTGAAATGCCTAAGCATGCCCAAGTGTGCCACACTCAGTTGAAAGAAGCATTTAGCAAATGGTACTTTTGGGGGGTCCCCCACAATTCAAACATGGACACTGACATGCTCTTTAGGATCAAAGCCATTTAAAGTCACCACTAAAGCCCCCGAAACTGAATGAAAAGACCCTATCTTTATACTAGTATATGCATCTTAAAAATAAAATGTATTTGTTGAGGAAAATATATAACTAAAGAACATCACTTCCAAACCACTCCCACAATTAGTTTTAAACTATTATTAATTATCTTCGACTAGCTGAGTTCTCCCATGTCACTTAATTACGAGATGTGCACAAACAGGAGATCTATTACCAAATGAACAATTTAATAGAACAAAAACATCAGTGCATTTTGTTATTTATTGGCAGACTAAAAGAAACCAGCTAAGTCATCAATTTTCTTCATGTATAATTTGCTCTCAAACTTCAATATGTTTTGTCTAATCTCAGATTATTGGCCTGCATGATTTGTTGCAGAGATACTACATGATCATCTGATCAAAATTTTGTTACCGTAATTTGTTCTAATAGGATCACTTGTGTCAGCTTTAAAGATACTCATAAAATGGCTACTCAAGACATTTTAACAGATTTATTAAGTATGCTTCTTATTTATATTCTTGCCATAATCAAAGGTAACACAATCACATTAGTAATTCTGAAAGAAATATAAAGCTGTTTTTTTATACCCCAAAAGAAATGTGTTGCATAACGTCTAGGTTACTGACCGTTCCCTGATGGAGGGAACGAGACGTTGTGTTGAAGAAGTGACATTAGGGGTCTCTCTTGAGCACCTTTCGCATCTCTGATTTATGAGAAAAGGCAAATGAGAATTTGGCAGACAGAATTTGCATGTCCCGCACCCGGATAAAGGGAGGGAAATGCATCTGTTTCATTCAGGATTTTTCTGAGGAGCTGACAATGAGGTTCGGCCTCAACAGTGGCTCGGTTCAGCGATGTGGCCGGGAGGACACAACGTCTGTCTCTCACTTCGATGTTGTGTCGAAGAAGCGACACTAGGGGTCCAATTTAAATCACGCCATGCGCTGAATTGCGTACGTGGACTGCTGTCACAGGAGCTGGCAGGTATTTTACGTGCCAAAATGACCGGCTGTGTCAGACTGCATGTACCCTTCCCCAACGCCCCATAAAATTGCCAAAACCTTCAGGTTCTTTACCCCTGATAGGGGGGAACAAGGCGACGTTCCAAGCATGGGAGCAGGGCGCGCCAGCCGCGCCTTTTCTCTCTCTATGTTTCTCGCATAGAGTTAAAGCGGCTGGGGCCATCTTACGCATTAGGGAAGGAGATCTTTCCTGGTTCCTATTCTTTCAGGGGGGGAAGACCCTGCGGAGACCACACCTGCCCAGAGTGGGGTAGGTAAAGAGTGGTGAGATACATCACATGGGCTTTTAGGTCACATATGGAAAGTGGCGCGGTGGTAGATCCTGCCTCATTGGGAGGGAGGAGTTGCTACAGACACGGCGACCAGGGGCCAGTGGAAACTGCCCAAGGGAGATGCGGGTCTGCTCGTAAGGGGACCGTACCACAGAAAATACCCACAGGGTGAAGTCCACGTAGGAGCCTTACCTGTGGAGCACCTATTCCAGTACAGGGAAGATTGAGTACCCACATTGGTTTTTGGTCGGCAAATTCCTCCGCTGAATTCGCGGACCAGAGGGCTCGGGAGGAGTCATCCAGGGAGCCGAGTTAGTGGGATCTCCTGGCATAAGAGCGCACGGATTTACCTCAGCTAGGTGCAAGCGCTCCACCTGGTCAGTTGTCAGCGTGTTACCGAGTTCTTCCAGCTCGGACCTGAGAAAACATGGGACGAAACCGACTCAACCCTGAGATTGTAAAATCTTGTAAATGTATTGGGTGTTGCCCAACCTGCTGCTCTGCATATATCTGCTAGGGAAGTGTCTCTGGCCAGTGCCCACGAGGATGCAACACTTCTTGTAGAGTGTGCTCGGACCTGCAAGTGGGGGGCACTGCCTGGGTGTGATAGGCCAATGTAATGGCGTCCACTATCCAGTGAGAAAGCCTTAGAAAATCTAAAGCTCTGCGTGTGGTCCAAATAGATATGCAAAGCACGTACCGGACACAGCAACATAGGGGCTGGGCCTGCCTCCTCCAGAGGCAGCGCTTGCAGGTTCACTACCTGGTCCCTGAAGGGAGTCATAGGAACCTTGGGCACATAGCCCGGTCGCGGTCTTAGGATCACATGAGTGTCTGCAGGACCGAACTCCAGGCAGGTGTCGCTGAAAGAAAAAGCTTGCAGGTCCCCAACCCATTTGATGGAGGCAAGCGTGATCAGGAGGGCCATCTTCAGGGAGAGGGCCTTGAGTTTGACTGATTCTAACGGCTTGAAGGGGGGTCTCTGAAGGCCTGAGAGGACCACTGAGAGATCCCAGGAGGGGAACAAGCTTATATGCCCATAAAACGCCATATGCCCCAGAAGCCTCTGGAAATGTTTTAAGGGGACAGCTGTGCCTGGCCTGAATGCGGCGAGGCATTTCAGCACTGGCTGCGTGTGCCCGTTGGTGAGGTGCGCTGACATTGAGACTGAGTCTAATTCCATGCCGAGAAAAGAGATACTCTGAACCGGGGTGAGCTTGCTCTTTTCCCAGTTGACCTGAAGCCCTAAATGGCTGAGGTGCCTGAGCACCTGGTCGCTATGTAACTCTCTGGAGTGGGCCAGGATGAGCCAGTCATCGAGGTAGTTGACTATGCGGACAACCTATTTCCCGGAGCAGGGTAAGGGCTGCCTCTGCGACCTTCGTAAAGACGCGAGGGGACAGGGACATGCCGAAGGGGAGGGCCTTGTACTAATACGCCTGGCCATCGAACGCAAACCATAGAAAGGGTCAATGTCGAGGCAAGTACGCGTCCTTCAGGTCTACCGCTGCGAACCAATCTAGATGCTGGATGCAAGTTAGAATGTGTCTTTGCATGAGCATTTTGAATGGGAGTTTATGCAAGGCCCCGGTTGAAAACTCGCAAGTCCAAGTTCGGTCGTACGCCACCTCCTTTCTTGGGTACGATGAAGTAAGGGAGCAGAGAGCAATCTACCGCATCCAGGAACTACACAGGTGCGGAAAGGCATCTTTATAAAGATGCTTCCTGAAAAAGACGTTCAACGCCGCTGTGTAGTTGCTCTTTTAGAGAAAATAATACTTTTAACTGCGCTGTCGAAGCACCCAGGGGCAAGCTGCATTGCCTTGCAGGGAAGGAGAAAGCCACTGATATGCGACGTATTTCCAACAGCAATCGCTCAGAGATGGGAGAAAACAGACTGTGACTCGCAGTTCGCTGCATATACAACCAATCTGCTCCAAAGAAAATTTCTGAATGAAACAGACGCATTTCCCTCCCTTTATACCCGTATGTCGGGGGTGGGACATGCAAATTCTGTCTGCCAATTTCTCATTGGCCTGTTCTCGTAGATCAGAGATGCGAAAGGCACTTAAGAGAGACCCCTAGTGTGGCTTCTTCGACACAACGTCGAAGTGAGCGACAGACGGGGAACACTTTTTTTTTTAAATAAGGTATTTATTTGCACATAGTGTACATGTGTAATTACACAACACTATTCCAGTAGCCAAGCATATCAAGGGCATCTGTTTGTAATTATAGTCCTTCCTTGACACAGTATAGTATATTTATAAACTATCTGCTAAATTAAACTTAATGGCACCACAGTACATCATTAACCTGAATGTGAATCCTAAACAGTGAGTGTTTCCTCAGATCCTTTTCTTCTACAGATATGAATAACAAAGCACACCACATTTTATTCACATTTGGCTAAACTGATAGAATTGTATAATTACCATTCAATATCCCAAATTCAGAAATCACTATGAAATGACTTTCACATACTTTCAAACACTAATTAGCAAGCACTGTGCTCAGAACACGATTGCAGCAGATGGGTGCCTATGTCAGCCAATTTCAGGAACCAACAATTACACACTCATTAGCATTCATGTTTTTACCCCAAACCCCCCCCCCCATAATAACTAACTTGGTATCAGATGGTCAACTGCTTATCTGTAATGTCAAGCTAGTTTTCCTTCAAGTCAAAAAAATAAAATAATAATAATAGTAATAATTCCCAGTGCAGTGTAAAAAGCAAGTGAAATGTTTATGTATGTAATCAAAACAAAAATATTGGTAACATCCTCTATGTATGCCTCAGGGAAGTGTTTATAGTTTTCTATCGTCAGCTAAAGTGTTAATGAAACATCCTGCTCACTCAGTCACCAGTGGTCTTCAATACTAAACACATTTGCCTCAGAGCAATATGTGTGCATATTCAGTAAATGTCACGAGTTTGCAAATGTATTCATCATCAAATAATCCATTTGAACATAACATTTTTTTTACAAATATTTGGGATGGAAGGGGAAATGGATTCAAGAATTGTCGTAGTACACTATTTGGTGAAGATGCAAGTCACTAAGTGATTCACATTGCTGTCTCAGTACAGAGCTTCCACAAAAACAACATTCAACTTTCCTGTTTTACCTGACCTGAACAAATAAGTAACTCATTCACTCAGTGAAATGAATGTCTCATGATGCACAACATCAAACACACAGAATCCTACAGTAATCCTATCTAGACAATAGTATTTTCATAACAAATAAAAGCACAAAATCTATGGGATTGGGGCAGGCGCTTCGGGCGATGAAGGCGATTTGGGGATAATGACGGGCTCTGTTTGCAGGGTAAATCTCCTCGAACCACCCACCTCCTTGGCACGCTTGGTTGCTTCCGTCCGAGCTCGGGATGACTGATTTCTCTCCAATGGTTCATATTATCAGTGTGAGAACATACCCGTGGCAGCATTGCGGTCGCGGCTTTCTTTTGTTATGAATGACAGCCACTTCAGCTGCCCCCCACGCCTCGCCTCCTTCCTACGGGATTGGGGCAGGCACCGTGGGCGTTGAAGGCGATTTGGGGATAATGACGGGTTCTGTTTCGCCGGGTATATCCCCTCGAACCACCCACTTCTCTGGCACGCTTGCTTGCTTCCGTCCGAGTTCAGGATGAGTGCAGCCCGCTTCACGACCGGCCGGCCCTTGAGCTCCCGGATTGGATGAGGACATCGCCGCTGCATCGGAGAGTGTTACACCGGCGTCTGATGCTGATGACTCGCCTGGGCCGCCACCTTCGGGTCTGCTCGCCCAGTCTGAGCCTGACGCACAGAGGTCCGAAATGCTTTCCTGGGCTACCGCGAGCACGAGGCTGAAAAGGGCAACTTTTACTGCCCAAAACTGGCTTACGCCAAACCGAATACGCCAAATTCCTGCATGTGGAAATTGCCTCTCACTCAAAGACGCGATAGAGCCTGTCCCTCCAACCAAGATGAAGAAGGGTGCCCACAGCCCTTACTTCATCGTACCCAAGAATGGCGGCAGCTTACGACCGATCTTGGACTTGCGAGTTTTCAACCGGGCCTTGCACAAACACCCAAAAATGCTCACGCAAGACACATCCTAACTTGCGTCTGGCATCTAGATTGATTCGCAGCGGCAGACCTGAAGGACGCATACTTCCACGTCTCAATCTTGCCTCGAGGTCGACCCTCTCTATGGCTCGCGTTCAATGGCCAGGCGTATCAGTACAAGGTCCCCCCCTTTGGCATGTCCCTGTACCCTCTGTCTCTACGAAGGTCCACAGGCGTTCGCATACTCCACTACCTCGACGACTGGTTCATCCTGGCCCACTCCCAAGAGTTACTGTGCATCCACAGGGACCAGGTGTTCAGGCACCTCAGCCGTTTAGGGCCTCAGGCCAACCAGGAAAAGAGCTAGCTCGCCCCGGTTCAGAGCGTCTCTTTTCTCGCCGTGGAGTTAGACTCAGTCTCAATGACAGCGCGCCTTGCCAACGAGCGCACGCAGTCAGTGCTAAAATGCCTCGCCGCCTTCAGGACGGGCATGGCGGTCCCTTTAAAACCTTTCCAGAAGCTCCTGGGGCATATGACATCCTCCGCGGCACCTGCATATGATCATATGATCATCACCCCCGCCTGCCGCCAAACGTCAAAACCCTGGACAGACCTCTGCTTTCTGCGGACAGGAGTCCCCTTGCAGCAGGTGTCCCGATGCTTCCAGGTCACGATTTGGGTAAGCACGACTTAATCATCAGGTTCCCGGAGGTTACCCCTCTGGGGTCGGCAATCGCGCCGGCGCGATAGTCTCGCTTTTTTTCTTATCAGTGCAAAAGAGACTCAAAATACTCGGTTGATTTTGATCTTGCATATAAGTGTTGTACATCATTAGATCCTGTTAAGTGTCTATTTTTTTGTGGATACTCACAATAAAAACAAAGTGTTGTGCTTTTGGCCAAATAAAGAAAAACAAACATGATGCGAGTTCTGCGTTCTCTCTGTCAGTGAAGTCCATTCTGAAACGCGTCCGTAAATTAACTGTAACTCAGCAAATACTTGTCACCCAGGCACGAGACATATGTCTTTATGAAGCTTGTTTTTATTAAAACAAATATTTAAATTTAAATATTTTCAGCTTATGTAATCCGTTTGAAACCAAGGAGAGTACAGTTTTTTCGTTCTCCCCTCATTATCTGTAATGAGCTGAGACCGCCGTGCCCCCGGGCGCTATTCACATGTAAATAGGTGATATGCATCGCACACGCCCCCCACCGCTACTCCGGTGAAGAGGCCCTTCAGATGATTCTGGACAGAGAGGAAGAATTCACCTTTTCCTCAGAGGAAGACAACGAACGGCTGCACTTTGAGGAACGAATTGATCCCGCCGAGGATACAAGTTCGGAGTAAGTTGTTTAGTGTTATATAATTCCTTTTCTGATCATATGGAACTTATATGAATTTTCAGACTATATTTTGCCTAGTTTTGGCTAGCTTTTGACATCTTACAGGAAAGATTGCCCCACAATATCCCTAACATTCGTGTATGCTCAAGTGTAAACTTTTCAAATGTGCTTAAACTCTAAACATATTTGTATATTAAATATATTTCACTCAGTTTTGATTAGCTTATGACACTGATTATCATGCTAAAATACTGCCTTATGCGTAATGTATCTTGTTTGCGAATATCTGCTTGGGCAACACGATTTAGTGCAAATATATATCAGGTAAAATATGTGATAGGCCTAACGTTACTGTCTATGCAATATATTTTTATGGGCCATATAATCCGCGCGCATTTAGTGATACACGCTATGAACGGATCGTTCGCGAACGACACATCACTAGCCTACGTAGGCTATATGCGCGCGGTCTACATGGCCCATCAACAGATACTCGCGGCCCATCAATAGATATTTCTCAGTCCCGTGGCCCATCAACAGATATACATACATTGTGCATCCATACCCATTATGAACCCATCGTTCAGTTCTCAGTGCGATCGAGAATCATACTGAGTAAGTGCATAGACGTAATATTTTATAGATGAAATGTAGCCTAATTGTGTTTACATCGTCATAATATAAAAGTACATATTCTTGTGTGAAATTACAAAAAATGTCTTGTTTATCCATGGTAATTAGTGATTGATAATGATACAGTTTCTTTGATTGTGTTATCAGCATGCTCACGTTTTTTGTTTTGTTTTGTTTTTAACAGATGTGACAATGAACATGTCCAAGCACCTGTCCGAAGAGAGCCGAGGCAAACAAGCAGGCAAGCAACAGGCAGTCCACTCTGTCATGGAAAACAGAGACTGATGTTGACATGGTTCCACAGACACTGCGATTCCTGCCCGCACGGGAAGCTGGACCGCAACTGAGCTCTGTAGACTCGCATTCGCCCATGAGTCTATTCAAACAATTTTTTTCAGAAAGCGCTGTGTCGACTCTGTGCCACAACACCAATGCTCAAGCTGCCAAGGCAACTGCAAAGGGCTGCAAATATAAATGGACAGATGTCAGCATCCGTGAGATGTACCACTACATTGGGCTGCTGTTTTACATGGCCATGGTGAAGGTCAGCTCCATCAGGGACTACTGGTGGCAACATCTACTCTCGTGTAATGGAAATCTCGTCTCTCCATATGTACACAGGCTTCTTTACCACCACATGTTGTTTCTTGTGTAAATTCAAGTATATGTCTTAAGTTTTATGCAAAGTATTTTTGTAAAGTATAAGTCAGTTGACTTGTATATGTAGCACTGTGGTCTTGTGAGGCACAACATTTAGTTCTTCACATAGAGGAATTACAATAAAACAGATTGAAAAACAAAACCTTTGCATCTCATGTCATTCTCAGTTCAGGCTGCCTCACAGCACCTTGATGGGGCATTAGCCTTTGGGGGAGTGTCTTTAGTCTCCCCTGGTGTGAATCTCATTGATATTCATGGCCATCCACACTCCCATGCATACAGCAGTGCTGACACAAAAACTGACTTACAAAATTTAAATTGTTATATTGTTGTTTGTGAAAGAGTGGTCAGAATGATTTTCACATTTTGTAGTAAAAATTCTAGCCTACAAGAATGGTAACTCAAAAGTCTTGTGGACAACTGTTCAGTATGTGTTATATGGCCTTATTGCGGTGACAATTTTTTTTCCCAAACTTACTAACCACGCATAATATTTTTTTTCTATAAAATGCAAACATGTACATCTATTTTGCTTACATATTATTGTAGCAGAGTTTGTGCTGAATACAGCAAAATTACATGTTGGCCAATGGTATGTTGTAAGTTGCTGAAATAAGCACAAATGTCAGGGCATGTCAAAAAATCTCAAGGGCCCCAAAAACACCTCAGACCCCAGAGGGTTAAATCCTTCCCGGGCAAGCCTGTTCCCCTCCTGGGGTCTCTCAGTGGTCCTCACGGGGCTTCAGAGACCCCCCCCCCCCTTTGAGCCGCTAGAATCAGTCAAACAAGGCCCTCTTCCTGAAGACGGCCCTCCTGATCATGCTCACCTCCATCAAGAGGGTCGGGGACCTGCAAGCGTCCTCTGTCAGCGACAACTGCCTGGAGTTCGGTCAGGCAGACACTCATGTGATCCTAAGACCATGACCGTGGTTCCCACGACTCCCCTCAGGGTCCAGGTTGTGAGCCTGCAAGCTTTACGTACCTACTTGGACCACATGCAGAGCTCTAGATGATCTGAGCAGCTCTTTGTCTGCCTTGGTGGACAGCAGAAAGGGAACACTCCAAACAGAGGCCTTCCCACTGGATAGTTGACACCATTACATTGGCTTATCACACCCAGGCTGTGCCCCTCCCCTGCGGGTCCGAACACACTCGACAAGGAGTGTTGCGTCCTCACGGGCACTGGCCAGAGGCATCTCCCTGGCAGACATATGCAGAGCAACAGATTGGGCAACACCTAACACCCTTGCGAGATTTTACAATCTCAGGGTAGAGTCAGTTTCATCCCTTGGTTTCTCAGGTCCGAGCCGGTAGAACTTGGTAACACACTGACGGATTGACAGGGTGGACCGCTTGCGCCTAGCACCCTTGCCTTCGGCCGTGGTAAAATCGTATGCTTTTTCTCCCAGGAGATCCCACTAACTCGGCTCCCTGGAGGACTCCTCCCTAGCCCTGTGGTCCACAATTTAGCAGAGGAATTTGCCGACCCAATCCACTGCGGGTACTCAAATCTACCCTGCACTGGAATAGGTGATCCACAGGTCAGGACTCCTGCGTGGACTTCCTCCTGTGTGTATTTTCCACGGTATGGTCCCCTTACGAGTGGACCCGCGTCTCCCTTAGGCAGTTCCAGCTGCCCTCCAATCGCCGTGTTGTGGCAACTCCCCCCTCCTTGAGGCTGGATCTACCACCGTGCCATTTTCACACATGTGACCTAAGAGGCCCATGAGATGTATTTTGCCAAATTTTACCTCCCCCTTCCTGGGCATGGCGTAATATAAATTGGACCCCTAGTGTCACTTCTTCGACACAATGTCGAAGTGAGCGACAGACGGGGAACCTCCGTTCCCTGATGGAGGGAACGAGACGTTGTGTCCTCCCGGCCACATAGCTGAGCCAAGCCACTGTTGTGGCCGGACCATTTCCGGCTCCTCAGAAAAATCCTGAATGAACTAGGCGTATTTCCCTGCCTTTATACCGTATGTCCGGGGGCAGGGTATGCAAATACTGTCTGCCAACTTCTCATTGGCCTTTTTTCATAGATCCAAGGCATATTCGGCACTCAAGAGAGACCCCTAGTGTCGCTTCTTCGACACATGTCTCGTTCCCTCCATCAGGGAATGGAGGTTACATACATAAATTAGACGTTTCTCACCCACATCTATAATATTGCTATCGAATATAGGGCCTACAGAGCTGACATGTTCTACTAAAAATCTTAATTTGTGTTCAGCAGAAGAAAGAAAGTCATATACATCTGGGATGGCATGAGGGTGAGTAAATCATGAAAGAATTTTCATTTTGGGTTAACGATCCCTTTAAGTGTCCAAATACATATGGGGCAAATTTTTTTATGATGGCTAGAGCATTACACTGGTGTTTTTAAACCCATATTCTGATGGCACCGCAATCATCTTTATGAAGGCTATACTGTTAGTTTTTAATAGGATTGGACATACCATTGAAATTTATAATGAACACAAACAGACACAGACCACTACAATGCATACACAACAGACATTTATAACACTCAAAAAAAAAAACGAACAAAAAACAATGTGCAGCCTTTTTTGTAATGATCTGTTTAACCAAAAAGGTCTCCTAGAGATCATGATATCTCAGAATTGGACCAAAATGTAATGCAAATGAAACTCATAATATGTGTTGACTGCTTCATTTTACATTGTGAGAGTGTGGATATGCAATTAACATTAAATGGTCATGTTTGGAAATTCATTAAAATATATGTAATCAAGTGAATTTGTGAAATGCACATTTTAATATCACTGAAATCAAGAGATATTGCTAATAAAATCAAAGAAGAGCTTTAATATGTGAAGTGAATTCATAAGCCATCCAATACATACAATCAGGGTGACATCATGCATTGAAAATGATAGCCCAGCTGGCATCTCACTTTCCATTTAAATACTGCGTAAACTATTTTGCTTCACTTGGAAGTGAAAAAGCTTTATGCATTGATGTTTTTTAGTTTTTTTTTTTTTTTTTTTTTTGTCAATATCAGTGATTTTGATGGCTCTCAGTACAAACCACTGACTCATCTACAGTTTTGAGTTTATCAGTTTCCAACATGCTTTTGTACAACCCATGAATATTAGCATTCTTTTCAATAATTAATTGGCCCTAAAATTATGTTTGTTAAAATGTTTGAATTTAATTTCATCATACAATATATACAGTATATGCCCAAGTGGCATGTGTATACAAATAATGTCATTTTCTTTGCCATTTCTGCAAGTACTTTTAACCAACTGGTCTCAAGGTGATTTTAAGTGGATCTATGAAGATAGGTTTCAGTTCACCACAGGTGTCCTACTGTAGTTACAACCATGAGGTGTAGTTAATCCATTAACTATGGATATTTTCAAATAAATCTGACAATCAGAGTGTCCAAATAGGTTTGTCTTCATTTCAAACAATATATCTTTTTTTATCATTTAAAACTTTCTTTAAATAAATGTTGTTTGAAAATTGTGCTTGTGCTATCTTTCTTACAAATGCCACTAGGTTTCAGGTTTAAAAACATTTATATACATTTTTAATTTTTCAAATACTTTTGGGGGAAACTGTAGGCAGCCAATTTAATTTATCTGGAAGTTACTTTTTGGATATAATGATTATTCATGCTTGAGCCCAATTAGTGTTTAATATGATTCACACAATTTCAATTTCTTTGCAAAGCAACCACTGTAGTGCTCGATATTTGTAGGACAACCTTGAAGTAAACATCTGTAGACTTTCAGAACACAGCACCACTGTAAAGGCAATTACTACCTTTCACCTTGTTTTTCCCCTTCACTATGTCCTTATAATATGCAGCCACAGAAACTGTATGTAGGCAATAGGCACCTTCAGGCATGTGAAAGCCAACATCTTCTCATGTGCACAGTGGTGTGCAGATAAATGGCATGAGCGCCGGATGGGATCAAAGGAAGGCGAAAGATTGGCAGAGTTTCCATGGGGCGGTGGTTGATTGAGTCTGCCTTACAGTGTGCCAGCATGGCGCATGCCGCAGCTGGAACATAGGTAAAACAAGTAATCAACCGTATGAGCCCCTTGAGAGCCTCAGGGCTGCAACAGAGTGTGTGAACAAAGGGTTGATTCTGTGTTACTCTACAAATGAGGGGACATACACCAGCAAATGCCTTTTGTGTCATTGCCTTTAACCTTAACTCTAAATAGATTATCTAATGCATGACAGTGTAGAGCAGAGAGTAGGGTCCCCAACTGGATGTTCACTCAAGTCAAAAGCTCAAGGATTTGGTATACCATAATGACAGCAAGTTTGACAGGTGCTCAGTGTGCATTCAAGAAATGGACCCTGATGCACAAATGGGAAACTTGTGGATAGCTTACTGTTTCACCATAATCTAGCAGAATTCGGAAGACACAGTTCATTACAGACCTGTAGTTATATCAGACCCTCAGATAAGCATGGAGTGCCCCCTCTTGGCTGTATGTTTATAAACTGCAGGAACCCAAAGTATGTTTCAGTGTCTTTGTTCATCAGTTTCACAAACATCCTTGTTCTGTCAACTAAAAGTCTGTATAAATAATTTTGACCTTCTACTGAATTCATGTGTGAGTTCTTGCTTAGCCTTCCATTTTGAGGAAATAATCAGGCTGCATGCTATTAAGTATACCCCTAGCAGGAAGTTAAAAGTGGTTTGGTTCCTTTATGGTACAGTAAGACATGGTTATATCCTAATGTCTCCAGTGGGGATGAAGCATTAAACCTCTCTCATTTTGCCAAGCCGCATCACAGGGGAAACTTCAGTGCACTAATGCCTGCGGGATCCATTCATTCAGCCAATGAAAGATTGGGTCATTCAAGCCTCATTTGAATAATATTACAGGATAAATTACTACTATTATAAGCAGGAAGCCTTAGGAACATTATAAAATCCAATCACAAGTTTGGCCAGTGTATGGAAAGCTCAGTAAAGAGGTTTAAGTTGAGAGGGTTTCCAACTCGCACTGTAACCTCCTAAGCCAGTCTACCATGCAAATCCCCAATCAAGTGGAATCAGGACAGATTGTACCAATTAGAGAACACATCTTTCTCTCCTTTCAATACCCTTAAGGGTTCACCAAAACTTAATCAAAGTGCAAAAGTACACAGCTATACAGACATGGTGCAATTACAACACATGGTGTTTAACATGCTGATGATGATACAGCGAAATTACACTCTTGTATTTAAAAGAAAGGGTAAGACAAAACTTAACCTAGTTTATCAAAGTTTACTGTATAAACACAGGGGTCACTATGGGTGTTAAAATACTTTCTTTTCCTAGCTTCATGTAAAGAGACAGCTAATTAAGCCATTCATAGGTTGCTTATATATATTTGACAATGACACTGTTACGCTATCACACACTTCGCACCTTATTCATGAAACACAAGCAGAACAAATTTGTGTGTAAATTGGGCTTGCCAACTTTCCACATGGCAAATACAGGATGTTTGAGTATTTAGCACTTTATTACAGGACGGGGTTTCCCCTAAAGCATTTAACCGTCCAGTGATGGTTAGCTGATGTTCCCCTCGAACAATTCGGTGCTTACAGGACAATTAGACCTCTGACCATCCATTTGGGAGTGAGGGTTCACCCTCGAATGTAAAGCAACTAAAATATGCATCAATAGACATCCTGTACAGAATGTTGTAATTTCAACTAAAACCTTAGTATTGATTGATAATAAAACCAATTAAATGGAAAAATTTACATAAGAACAGATTTATCAACTATTTACAGTACACACAAATTTGTTCACTTCATATTTCATGAATAAGGCCCTTCAACATTAAGCAGGTGGAACAGTGTTGCCCATTCATCCGTGGAGGGACTCATCCCTAGTGATATTTGCAACTCTGCAATTACAAATACTGTCAATTTTCCTGGATATGAAGAGTGTCAAGAGATTATAAGTCACAAATGCCAAACACTTTAGTCTTGTTAGATAAATTTAAAGCAGTAAAAACCTTTTTTTGTTTCTTTCAGAACAAGAATGTCTTTAATTCTCCTCAATGCAATGGAAAAATGTTACAGAAGAAAAGACCTCATTCAAAATGTTCCTCTCACGTGAGCAGAGCAAGGCAATGGTTCTCTGGCATTTAAGAGTAAATAAGAAGAGGTAGGAGGTTGCATCAGACAGGAATGCATGGCCTGCTGGAAATTGGTGTCAGTTCTCAAAATTAGTGGCTACGCTGAGAATCCGAATGGATTCATTTGAGCTTGATCATCCCTGCTACATTATTTATTCCTTGCATAATTCCCCCCATACTGAGCATATGGTATAGAGAAATAATGACATTTTTGGGTCAAAGCCTACTTCCAAAGCATTTTCCATTTTTTGTTCCTTTCCCCTCAAACTGGTACAAAGGGGCAGCATGATTATTTGCTTGCAGTTTGCACATGTGTATGTACAAGCATAACACAAATGTCTGTGACTTTCTGTGTTGCCTTCAAATAGTGTAAGTGGATTTCATCCTCTAAATCTGGCCATATCCTAGGATTCACAGAAAAGCCTACTTGGGGCTGAAAGCCCAGCCATGAAACTATGGGTAAATAAAAATAAACTCAAGCAAAGACTATATATATATATATATATATATACAGAATACTTATAAAGTAAAAAAAAATTAAAGGAAGAGTGAGAGAAGTGCAAAGAACGGCAAGATTTACAATCAGTTAACTACAACCTTTGAGAACCATCGTATAATCAAAATCACCTTAAAAGAACGGGATCGAAGCTTAATGACGCATCTAAAGATTTATAAAATGGTTACTCGCATTGGCTTTGGTGCTGAACAAGAGTCCGGATGCAAGTAGAATACAGAGATTCTATCTGAGTTTGTGAACTGAAGCGTTCTTTGAATTCTTCCGGAAATCGGTTGTCCGTGAGAAGTTTGAACGAAGTTAACTTGAAGGCAAGTTGCTGGAATGTCAGGAAAGTGTCTGTCTCATAAGGGAATGGGAACAGATATTCTTGAGCAGAGGTCTCTTAAGGCCAAATCAGTTCCCACCCATCTATTTAAAACGACCAATCATAGGTGCCAACTTTTAGCTGGAGAAATCTTCCTTTGTTTCCCTTCACAGCCTATTTGCATGTTTTATAGGTCTAGAAATTTGTACATTTTTATACTAAAATTTTTAATTTTTATAGTACTATAACACCTATACACCATTAACTAAGGCATAAAGAGAGGATAATTTCAATACCAAACAGATGGGATCTTCAGACATGAGAACAGTGATACATACTTAAACCTGGATGTCAGCATTCAAAGTTACCCTAACATATACTTCATCAAGTTACCCTAACATATACTTCAGCAAGTTTAGTAGCTGGTTAAACTGGATTGCAGGAAGACACAGATTTTTAAGTTGAAATACAGCTCACAAAAAAGGCACACTATATTGAATTAGCCGTAGAGTGTCTTAATAAATGTCTGCCTGCCTCTTTCCTTTCAACCATTTCTCAACCTCAACCTTCATTATTTTAACTAAATTCTACTTTTTTTCATTTGTTTTTATTTATTTTTTTATTATTATTCAGTTAACAGCCCCTGGACAGCTATGGGCTGGACATGCTACCACAGTAGATTTTACTGGAAGCCCTCATCAATACACAGAGCACCAGAAACAGAGAGCAATGTGCCCCCAGAGTTTATTAAACCCACGCTTGATTGTCTCTGTGTTTGCGGCTCACACATCAAAGTCACTTTAACGTTGATCTTGGTACATGCTTTTGTACTGTTAGTACTATATAGAACAAGAAATGTAATGGCCAGAAGAATAATCTTTCTTAAGAGTTGATAGAAGGTCATTCTGTCGGTTTGGTGGACAAACAGATCAGTCAATATAAAATTAGTTCTACAAAAATTAATTGTAAAAGCTGATCTATATATATTTATAATTAATTATAACCAGTTGTAATTATATATATATATATATATATATATATATATATATATATGCAGAGAAGGCAGGAGAGGTGGGGGCATTTGAGGTGGGGGGCATTTGGGAATTACCCGTCTTTCGAATATCTGGGTAGTGTGTTAAAAAGTGCTCCACGCATTTTACTTATCATTATTTACAGGCCTCCAAAATACTCTCCAGCCTTTGCTGAGGACTTTACAGAACTGTTATCAACAATTACCTCAGAGTTTGACTGTTTTGCCATTGCTGGAGATTTTAACATTCACATAGATAATGCTGAAACCATTATGACAAAAGAAATCAAAACTGTTTTAAAAACGTTTGATCTGACTCAGCATGTACATGGACCCACACACAATCATGGACACACTCTAGATTTACTTATCAGTAAGGGTCTAAACATTTCATCGATTGTTATTAAGGATGTAGCACTGTCTGATCATTTCTGTATTTTCTTTGATATATTGATCTCTCCTGCCATTGAAGCTAGATCTGTGTTTGTCAAGAAGAGATGCTTAAATGAGAACACTAGTGTACTATTTATGAAGGCTATATCTTTAACACCAAGTATATCTGCTGACACTGTTGATTTTCTCCTTGATTCTTTTAACTCAAAAGTTAAAAGTGTAATTGATGAAATTGCTCCTGTGAAAGTGAGGAAGAAGAGTGGCAGTCAAAAAGCACCTTGGAGAAACTCAACAGCAGTGCAAAATATGAAAAGACAATGCAGAAAAGCAGAGCGCATTTGGCGGAAGACAAAACTTGTAGTCCATTATAATATCTACAAAGACAGCATCCATGCTTTTAATATGGAACTAGGCAAAGCTAGACAGTCTTTCTTCTCGAATATTATAAACAGCAACTTAAACAACACACGCACTCTTTTTGCGACTGTAGAGAGACTGACAAACCCCCCAAGCCAGATTCCCTGTGAACTGCTCTCAGACAGCAAGTGCAGTGAGTTTGCTTCTTTCTTCTCTGAGAAAATAATTAATATCAGAAAGGTGATCAGCACATCCTTGAGTTGTGCTGGGGTCAGACAACCCAAACCACAACCTGAGAAAGTAGTTACTTTGTCTGACTTCAAAGAAATTGATGGCAAAATTTTGGAAGAAACCGTACGGCACCTTAAAACATCAACCTGCGCCCTTGATGCACTTCCAACATCTTTTTTCAAAAGTGTGTTCAACTGTTTAGAAGCAGATCTCCTAGAAGTGATAAACTCCTCACTTCTCTCTGGGAATTTTCCAAACTCCCTGAAAACTGCAGTTGTCAAGCCCCTCTTGAAAAAGAGCAATCTGGATAAGACCATATTAAGCAACTATAGACCGATCTCAAATCTTCCTTTCATAGGCAAGATCATTGAAAAAGTTGTCTTCAATCAACTGAACAAATTCTTGAACTCGAATGGATACTTTGACAATTTTCAATCTGGTTTCCGATCGCATCACAGCACAGAGACAGCGCTCATAAAGATAATAAACGATATTCGCTTAAATACTGATACAGGCAAATTATCAGTACTGGTACTACTCGACCTCAGTGCTGCATTTGACACTGTCGATCACAACATACTTCTGGAAAGGCTGGAAAACTGGGTGGGGCTTTCTGGGATGGTCCTAAAATGGTTCAGGTCATACTTAGAAGGGAGAGGTTATTATGTGAGTATAGGAGACCATAAGTCTGAGTGGACGCCCATGACATGCGGAGTCCCTCAAGGCTCAATTCTTGCTCCACTCCTGTTCAACCTGTATATGCTCCCAATTAGCCAAATAATGAGAAAGAACCAAATTGCTTACCACAGCTATGCAGATGACACACAGACCTACTTAGCCCTATCACCTAACGATTACAGCCCCATTGACTCCCTGTGCCAATGTATTGATGAACTAAACAGTTGGATGTGCCAAAACTTTTTTCAGTTAAACAAAGACAAAACTGAAGTCATTGCGTTTGGAAACAAAGATGAAGTTCTCAAGGTGAATGCATACCTTGACGCTAGGGGTCAAACAACTAAAAATCAAGTCAGGAATCTTGGTGTGTCTCTAGAGTCAGACCTTAGTTTCAGTAGTCATGTCAAAGCAATAACTAAATCAGCATACTATCATCTGAAAAATATTGCAAGAATTAGATGCTTTGTTTCCAGTCAAGACCTAGAGAAACTTGTGCATGCTTTCATCACCAGCAGGTTGGATTATTGTAATGGACTCCTCACGGGCCTTCCCAAGAAGACCATAAGACAGTTGCAGCTCATACAGAACACTGCTGCCAGAATTCTGAGCAAAACCAGAAAATATGAACATATCACACCAGTCCTCAGGTCTTTACACTGGCTCCCAGTTACATTTAGGATTGATTTTAAAGTATTATTACTGGTATATAAATCACTCAATGGGCTAGGATCTCAATATATTGCAGATATGCTCACTGAATATAAACCCAACAGATCACTCAGATCATTAGAATCACATCAGCTAGAAATACCAAGGGTTCACTCTAAGCAAGGAGAGTCTGCTTTTAGCTATTATGCCAGCCGCAGCTGGAACCAGGTTCCAGAAGAGATCAGATGTGCTCCTACAGTAGTCACATTCAAATCCAGACTCAAAACACATCTGTTTAGCTGTGCATTTACTGAATGAGCACTGTGCCACTGTGTGTCCCACTGTTTGTACTGTGTTTTATTAGATTTTTTTTTTTTTAATTCTAAACTGTTTTAATTATTCTTATTTTATTATTCTTGTTTTTTTCTTTTTAATTTCTACTATGTAAAGCACTTTGAATTACCATTGTGTATGAAATGTGCTATATAAATAAACTTGCCTTGCCTATATATATATATATATATATATATATATATATATATATATATATATATATATATATTTCCCCTTCGAGCTAATTTACTAAACTTTCTATCTCATTTCTTCTCCTAACAAGTTCTGTTGGAATAGGCTGTATTTTATGTAAGAATAGGCAACATTCTTTATAATACTGAAATAGTAAACATACAAAGTTTTAACAAGGCACAGCAGCCCCTCAGTATACAAGAGCAGAAGGGAAAAAAATAATTGACTTACCGTTTATTTGCTGAAATTTGCTAAAATGCTAAAAAAATCAAATGCCAAAGACATTCATCAGCATGTGTTTACATAGGAAACAATGGGAAAACAGAACAGGCACACGCAAAATCACATTCCGTGTGAACAGCCCTTAACTTGTCCGTTTGCGCATCTGTGAGTGACAGCGTGCAAAACAAGTTCGGTAAGCCTGTTTTTTTTTCATTCTTACAAACCTGAACCCGAACCTGGCCCAAAACCCATTGGGTTCTCAGGTCCCGTCGGGCCTGGGTCAGGTTGCAGACCTCTACATTTGTATTTTCTCCAAGCAAGCGGAGGGTTGTGAGTGTTTCCTCCTGTTACAGAGCAGTTTGCAATCATTCAGCCATACCAGAAATGTATGACAAGTGATTACAAATGATCAGCTGTTGATGATGACGATATAGTGTTGATGAAAGATGACAATGTTTACTTTTAATTGTTTATATTGTAATATGTATTAAATTATTGTAGGAGATTACATTTTATTTCCATTATCTGTTTGAATGAGCAGCTGAAGCGCATACATTTCAAATAGTCCCCGGTGTATTTCAGAATCATTATCAGAATCAAAATACGAATGAGCTTTATTGACAAGTGTGCTCACATACAGTTTAATATTTCATGTGGTAAATGGCCTGAGGTTAAAAACTGTTCTTGTGCTTGGTTGTCTGGCACTGAGTGCTCTGTAGCTCCAGCCAAAGGGCAACAGATCAAAAAGGGAGTGGGCAGGGTGACTGGGGTCCAGAGTGAATCTTCATGCACGTTTCCTTGCTCTGGAGATGTACAGATCTTGGAGGGTGAGCAGGGGGGCTCCAATAATCCTCTCAGCAGCCCTGACTGTCTGTTGTAGTTTCCTTCTGTCTGATTTGGTGGTTGAACAAAAGGGGGGGGGTGGGGATTTCTGCTGAAGTCCACTGTGACAGGGCGGAGGGCAGGGCCAGGTCTTGATGCTACACACCCGGCCCCTAATCAGGCTAATCAAGCCTCAGTGAGGGATAAAGGCAGACTGGAGACTGCAGTGGGAGAGAGAGAGATTTACGAGCAGCTGTCCAACATATTTGTGTGTTTGTCTTTTCATTAAAGTTCATTAAAATATTATTTATTTTGTCAAGCCGGTTCTCGCCTCCTCCTTTCCATTAATTTCTTTACACTAGTGCCAAAATCTGGGAAGGAGGAAGGATGTGCCATAGTAGAGTCCTCTCCACTACCATCAACCCAAACAGAGCAGCCGTGGCCATCTGCCGGAGGATGGAAGAGCCCGGCCACCTGGGGTGGGTTTTTGACTGAGGAGGAGGTCCCGTATAGGCATCCTCTAGACTCGTCAGAACCGGCTGGCAGGGGGGCAGCAGTCGTGGGCCCGGAGGCGAGAGGTACGCATCCGTGGTTCCGGGAATGCTGAACTGTGTCACTGGGTTGCCATGAGAATGGCATTTGTGGGCCAGATGACCCAGGAAACAAGGAAATTGCTCTTTTATTGAGAATGTGGGTACCGCAGCCTGAAGGGGGTGCAGCAAAGGAAATAACTTTAAATAAGGATTCTCGTCCAGGCCCTCCACTGGGGGCGGAGTGGTCTGCTTACCAGCTCTGGAGCAAACATCTCGTTCCCTGGGTCGTCCGTCTCAGGAACGCTTGGGAGCCTTCCGTGTCCTCGAGGACGTTCGGGAGACGGGGGCGTGCGCTTCCTGCGGGGTGCTCGATGCTGGGGCTGAGTGCTGAGCCCAGGTCGAGGTGGAGCTGCCTGATGTTTGGAAGCTGCAGGAGGGCGCACTCAGCGAGCAGAAGGAGCACAGCCCGTGCTGGAGGGGCAGCGGATGTGGAAAATGGCCTCCGTCTGTTTCTTCACCGCCGAGAACTGCTGGGCTATGTCATCAATGGTGTCGCTGAATAGACCAAGTTTGAAGACGTGGGCAATGAGAAAGCAAGCTTTGTCTACTTCCTGCATCTCGACCTTCAGCCAAAGATGATGTTCCTGGACAAGAGGGTGGCCGTCGCCTTCCAGAGTGTCCACGCTGTGACCTTCGTGGCCCGGAGAGTGAGGTCAGTCGCAGAGTGCAGTTCCTGCAACAGGTTGGGGTCAGGACTACCCAAGTGCAGATCTTTGAGTGGTGCTGTAGGCTTTGGCAGTCAGTGACGACATCATCCTACAGGCCTTGGAGGGGAGCACCGGCGATCCTTCCAGGTGGTGGCGTTCAAGGGGAACAAGTGGATCACAACCGCTCTGTCCACCTGGGGGACCTCCAAGTACCGATGGGCCGCCCCACCATCGAGGGTAGTGAGAGCGGATGAGCGAAGAGGTCTTTGCGGGTAGTGAAAGGTGCCCTCCACGACCTCGTCAGCTCATCATGCACTTCTGAGAAGAAAGGAACCGGGGGGGCGTAGCTGTGAGCTGTGCCTGGACTCGAGGAACCAATTGTCTAGCCGAGAAGGCTGTCGGGAGGTCAGAGGGTTCCAGTCCTACCCCACGCTGACGGTGGCCCCGGCAAGCATGTCGGCCATCTGGGCGTCAGCCTCAGACTGGGCATGCCAACCCGAAGGCGGCAGCCCAGTCGAGTCTTCCTTGTCAGATGCCAGAACGCTCTCCAATGCAGAGGCGAACTCATCATCCAGCTCGGGGGGCTCGAGTGAGTACACAGACTGGCTGTGAGGCGAGCCGCTCTCCTCGAGGATGGAAATCAACGAGCGTGGGGCGGTTGGTTCATGGGGATCTACCCGGCGAAAGTGAGCCCACTGCCATCCCCAAATTGCCTCCATCAGCAGTCGAGTCGTCCTCAATCCCGTGGGAATGAGCGACACGGGGGGCGGCAAGAGTGGCGTTCCTCTTTAAGAAGGAAAGCCGTGACCGCAGCGTTGCCATGGTTAGTGAGAACACAAACCATCAACAACTGCTGCCTCAGTGTGAACGTGGCCCAGACACATGAGGCATCGTATGTGACCGTCAGGAGTGGAGAGAAATTGACCGCATCCAGGAACTACACAGGGGCGGAAGGAATCATTATGAAGAAAAGGACGTTCAACGCCAGCTGTGTATTGCTCTTTTAGAGAAAATAAACTCTTTTAAGAAAATACTCGCTTTTAGCTGTGCTGTTGAAGAACCCAGGGACAAAGCTGCACTGCTATGCAGAGGAGAAACCGTTGATATGCGCTGTAGATCCAACAGCGTAAGCTCTGCAGAGTTAAGTGGAACAGTAACTGATCTCAGCTCGCTGATCGCACAACCGCTCGGCTCCGAAGAAGAAATCTGAATGAACAGAGGCTTGATTCCCTCCCTTTATACACATATGTCCGTGGGAGAGACATGCAAATTCTGTCTGAGAAATTCTCATTGGCCTTTTCTCAAGTTCAGAGGTAACCAAGGCTTCAAGAAAGTCCCCTACTGTAACTTGACACAATGTCAAAGTGAGCGACAGACGGCGAACTGGGTAAATGGATAGCTTACTGTTATTGTCAATTTCACCAAAGTAAGTTAACAGATGTTGCTTTCATCTCTAATTATTATCTATTGTGTATATATTGCTTTGTCTCTCCATAAAATGCATTATTTCTCCTAAAAATAACTCAATGACACATGGAAGCCTCGAAAAGGTAAAATAATCTTTTTGAGTGTGAATGTCAAGCGAGCAGACACGTTTGCCGCTTCTTCCAGTGGCACTGAATAGGGAGCTTGTGGGAACAACATATCATGTAAAACTGCCTACACTGTATGAATGTACACTACTTATAGATCTTTTTTTCGTTTCTATTTCTATGACCCTGCTTGGATTAAACATGGTTCCCCGTCTGTCGCTCACTTCGACATTGTGTCGAAGAAGCTACACTAGGGGTCTCTCTTGAGAGCCTTCTGCATCTCTGATCTATGAGAAAAGGCCAATGAGAAATTGACAGACAGAATTTGCATGTCCCGCCCCCAGACATAAAGGTATAAAGGGAGTGCATCTGTTTCATTCAAAAATTTTCTTCGGAGCCGACCGATTGTGTGAGGAGTGAGCTGCGAGTCCCAAATGATTTCCCTCCCATCTCTGAGCGATTGCTGTTGGATCTACGGCACATATCAGCGGCTTTCTTCTTCTTTGCACAGCAGTGCAGCTTTGCCCCTGGCGCATCGACAGTGCTAGTAAAAGATACATTTTCTCTAAAAGAGCGATACACAGCGGCATTGAACGTCCTTTTCAGGATGCGTCTTTATAAAGATGACTTTCCGCCCCTGTGTAGTTTCTGGATGCGGTAGAGTGCTCTCCACTCCTGACGGTCACAGACGCTGCCTCGTGTGTCTGGGCAGTGATAACGCCAAGGCAGCATTTGTGGATGGTTTGTGTTCTCACTGTGAGAATCTTACCATGGCAGCGTTGCGGTCGCGGCTTTCCTTCCTAAGAAGGAACGGCACTCCAGCCGCCCCCCCCATGTCACTCCTTCTTCCCACGGGATTGAGGACGACCCGGCTGGTGATGGAGGCGATTTGGGGATGGCAGCGGGCTTGGTTTCGCCGGGTACTTCCCCGCAAACCACCCGCCCAACATGCTTGTTGTCTTCCATCCGGGCTCGAGGCAACAGCGGCTTGCCTCACAGCCAGCCTGCCTATCCTCTAGAGCCCCCTGAGCTGGATGAGCTCGCCGCTGCATTGGAGAGTGACTCGACTGATGCGAATGACTCGACTGGGCTGCCGCCTATGGACCAGCACACCCAGTCTGAGGCTGACGCCCAGATGTCTGACATGCTTGCCCGGGCCATGACTGAATGATTGGTTCCTCGGGTCTACGCGCCACTCACAGCCATGCATACCCCCCCGGTTCCTTTCTTCCTGGAAGTGCATGATGAGCTGACGAATTTGTGGAGATCACCCTTCACCGCCCATCTTCATGCTCGCTCATCCTCTCTAACTACCCTTGATGGCAGAGCAGCCCACGGGTACACGACGATGCCCCAGGTGGACAGAGCGGTTGGGATCCACCTACGTCCTGGCGGGATCGCCCCCACTCCAGAGAGTTACTATGCACTCAAATGAACCAGGTGCTCAGGTACCTCAGCCGCTTAGGTCTTCAGGTCAACTGGGAAAAGAGCAAGCTCGCCCCGGTTTAGAGCATCTCTTCTCTCGGCATGGAGTTAGACTCTGTCTCAATGTCAACACGCCTCACCAACGAGCGCACGCAGTCAGTGCTGAAGTGCCTCACCTCGTTCAGGTCAGGCACGTGGGTCCCCCTAAAACCTTTCCAAAAGCTCCTGGGGCATATGGCATCCTCTGCGGTGGTTGCGCCACTGGGGTTCATGCATATGAGACCGCTCCAGCACTGGCTGCAGACCCGAGTCCCGAGACGAGCATGGCGCCGCGGCACGCACCATGTGTTAATCACCCCTTGCCAAACTTTCAAATGCTGGACAGGCCTGTTTTTAACGGGCAGGAGTCCCTTTGCACAGGTGTCCCGATGTGTCCTGATCACCACAGACGCTTCCAAACAGGGTTGTGGCACTGTGTGCAATGGGCACGCAGCCGCGGGCTGTTGGAAAGGGCCCCCGCTGTGCTGGCACATCAATTGCCTAGAGTTGTTGGCTGTACTTGAGAGATTTCTCCCGCTATTTCGGGCCAAGCACGTCTTGATCCGATCAGACAGCACCACCACTGTAGCGTACATAAATCGCCAAGGCGGCATACGCTCCTGTCATGTCACAACTTGCCCGTCGTCTTGGTCAATTCAAGTCGCTTCGAGCAACCCGGGAAAACCGTGCAACCGAACTCACATCCCGGGCAACCTCAACGTGGTAGCGGATGTGTTATCATGGCATTGTTCGCCCAGCGGAGAGTGGAGGCTTCACCCCCAGTTGGTCCAGCTGATTTGGGAACATTTTGGAAAGGCACAGGTAGACCTATTCGCCTACCGAGAGACCTCCCACTGCCCTCACTGGTACGCCCGAACGGAGGCTCCCCTCAGGACAGACGCGCTGGCACACAGCTGGCCCATGGGGCTATCCAAGTATGCATTTCCCCCAGTGAGCCTTCTTCCACAGGTGCTATGAAAGGTTAGGGAGGACGAGGAACAAGTCACTCCGGTGGTCCCTTATTGGCCCTCAAGGACTTTGTTCTCAGATCTCATGCTCCTCGCGACATTCCCTCCCTTGCCAATTCCACTGAGGAAGGACCTTCTTTCTCAGGAACGGGGCACTCTCTGGCATCCGTGCCCAGACCTCTGGAACCTCCACGTCTGGCCCCTGAACGGGATGTGGAAGATCTAGCTGGCCTACCACCTATTGTCATAGACACGATCAACCAAGCCAGAGCTCCCTCTACTCCCTCTAATAAGTGGTGCTTATTCGTGAATTGGTCTTCTTCCCGCACCGAAGACACTCAGAGGTGTGCATTCGGTTCAGTGCTCTCATTCCTGCAGGAGAGATTGGAGGGGAGGCTGTCCTCCTCCACCTTGAAGGTGTATGTAGTCGCTATCGCGGCCCACCATGACGCAGTATACGGCAAGTATTTGGGTTAGCACAACTTAGTTATCGGGTTCCTAAAAGGCGCCCAGAGATTGAATCCCTCCCGGCCAAGCCTGTTCCTCTCCTGGGATCTCTCAGTAGTCCTCTCGGGCCTTCAGAGATCCCCCTTCGAGCCACTAGAATCAGTCGAACTCAAGGCCCTCTCCCTGAAGACAGCCCTCCTGATCGCGCTCGCCTCCATCAAGAGGGTCGGGGACCTGCACGCGTTCTCTGTCAGCGACACCTGCCTGGAGTTCAGTCCGGCAGACACTCACGTGATCCTAAGACCGCGACCGGGCTACGTGCCCGTATCTATTTGGACCACACGCAGAGCTTTAGACGTTCTGAGCAGCTTTTTGTCTGATTTGGTGGACAGTGGAAAGGGTCGTTGATGCCATAGCATTGGCCTATCACACACAGGCAGGGTCTCCGCAGGGTCTTTTCCCCCTGAAAGAATAGGAAAACAAGAAACATAGAGAGAGAAAAGGCGCGGCTGGCGCGGCCTGCTCCCATGCTTGGCACATTGCCTTGTTCCCCCTATTGGGGTGTAAAGAACCAGAAGGTTTTGATGATTTTATGGGGCGTTGGGGAAGGGTTCATGCAGTCTGGCACAGCCGGTCACTTTGGCACGTTAAATACCTGCACACTCCTGTGTCAGCAGTACACGTACATGGCTCAGCACATGGCATGATTTAAATTGAACCCCTAGTGTCGCTTCTTCGCCACAACGTCGAAGTGAGCGACAGACGGGGAATGTCTAGGTTACGGATGTAACCTCCGTTCCCTGAAGGAGGGAACAAGACGTTGTGTCCTCCCGGCCACGCCACTGTTGCGGCCGAACCTCATTATCGGCTCCTCAAAAAAATCCTGAATGAAACAGATGCATTTTCCTCCTTTTATACCCATATGTCCGGGGGCAGGACATGCAAATTCTGTCTGCATTTTCTCATTGACCTTTTCTCATAGATCAGAGATGCAAAAGGCTCTCAAGAGATACCCCTATCGTTGCTTCTTCGACAAGTCTTGTTCCCTACATCAGGGAGCGGAGGTTACATCTGTAACCTAGACAGCCTTATCTCTGCACATGACATTTTAAATGTAACATTTTTTTGTCTCCGTTTCCGTGGAGACATAGCGCGAGTGAAGGCACACCTTACCACAGGCCCCACCGAGAGCAAGAACCACACATTATAGCGACCACAAGCAGGTTACCCCATGTGACTTAACCCTCCTTAGCAACCAGGCCAATTTGGTTGCTTAGGAGACCTGGCTAGAGTTTTGTTTACGAGACTCTTATATATAAGACAATATACATTTTTACAACATGAATGCTGCTCAGATTGCATAGTTTGTTGAAGAACAACGACGAAGGGTAATTCTTTCAGGCGAGATCTTATGTAAACAATGGAGAATATATCAAGAATATTCACAGATTTATCACTTTTATGGACAAAAAGTACTATTGGATGTTTTTCAATGAACGCTTTTCACGGACAATTGACCCAAGAGTGGCATACTGGATTCATCTGGCGATCACGTTTTCATAACAAAGGTATGCAGTCCCGTTGTGGTATTGTATGATTTAATTTGGACTCCTGGCACAAATAACTAAATAGCTGTTTCTGGAGCATTGCTATTGTGAAACAGAGATCGGATATCAATGTTGAACCCTTAGACCTTTGAAAAGATGTATAATTTGTTAACATTAATTACATTTATAGACAGTAAATTATATATTAAATGAGTGACATCACCACCACTTGTGGGGGAATTGCGTATAAACAGGTTATGGTGATCATCAATTAGCTTATAATCATTTATGCATAATAATTGCATAGTTTCATGTTTACATTAAGCTGTCTAGAGCAACTAGTTTAACACAACTTCTGAGTGAATTTAATTTCCATGCAAGTATGCGAATAGCTGACCTTGCCTTTTGCTGTGATTCAGAGGTATTGTGAAGAACAACAGCTGCTCAGTCAAAAGGCCTCACCATAGGCCTCTGAATCAATGGCAAATAAAAGCTTGTCCCTAGCCATTTTAAATCTGTCACTTGCCATCACTTTATCAGTGGATGCAGACTGCACCTTTTTCTTCATACAAAGAAGTTAACAGCTTTAGGATCTTCTTTAGGAGTTACTTAATTCTCTATCTACTTCTGATCTATAAAAAGTATCTTTTGACAAATTCAGGTTTCTCTTATCAGACAATCGTGGCTGTATTTCTTGGAACTGATGAAATTGGAGGGTAAATGGCACATTAAAAGGGCCGAGGTAGCATGGGATAAAGTGCACACACACACACACACACACATCTCTTTTAAAAACAGTGAAAGAATGTGTATGTAGCATGAATTACTGATTGGCACCTATCTACAACAAAAGATTTAGGAATGTGAAAACAGGCTGCAATTTTATTGATCGTTGGAAAATAAATTATATATCAATACCATCCATTTCAAAGCAAATTCAAAATATATAAAGATACAGTGTGGACCTTTTAAAATTCACACAATGGGAAATGCAGCATGATGGAAAAAGTATATGACCCACATGAGAAAGGAGGTGATCCACAATTTTAGAGTCCTGTTATTTTTAACAGAACTGTTAGGTACAATATAACTGTATCAATAGAAATCTCAGACAATTAAAGTGGATGAAGAGTTACTAAAGGATGTATTGACACTTGGGCTACATCATTACACAGTCCAACAGATATATACAGTAAATGGCAGACATTCTTCAAACTTGCTGTTGTCCCCAGGAGTGTCCTTTTGTAGGCATCAAACAAAGATCAGTGGAAGGTTATTTTGTAGAATAGTCTAATTGCAAAGAACCCCAAAAAAATCACCTCAACACTTTCAGACTCTGGGCAGTGGATCACATTTTTGTATGCACAGACTGATTTGACTTTTTTTGCTGGATTTTATCAGTTTAGATCCAAATAAGGATTCACGATGATAGTTCAATTTGATAAACACAGCAAATTATTTAATATCTCTAAATAAATCGCTATCTCTTGCACCCTTGCTGCGATAAGGCCTCACATGCGCCTGTTCTATTGCGTGTGTCTTTTATTCACAGTGGACAGCAGCACCTGCAGTAGATATGGAAGAAATCACAAGCCCCATCTCTCCTAAATTGGACTATGCTTGCCAGAGCATAACCTCCATTAAAAATAACAAGAACAGAATAGTAATAGACCAGAGCACCCCGTCCTGCCATTAGTCAAGAAAAAAAGCCCTAATCTCACACTATTCATTGAGCGAATGTCAGGTCGGCTACATTGATAATGCCACTCTTCAGGAAATCAACCTGTTTACTTCTACAGTAGCTGGCTGCACATTAAATTGGAACAGGACAAAGTAGTGTATTGTAACAGAAAAAAAAATACTACACTTGATAAACTTAAATAAACTTAATACATTTAAAAAGTAGTATGCACCAATACAAACTTTGTGTGCTGATACCAATAGCTGATTATTTAGACCAATCTGCAGATATCGTTTGATTGATGGTTACTGCTTTTCTGTGCTAAACAACTTTAACTGAAATTTCTCTACATGCAATTCATGATTCAGAGTACCAGGTCCCCATTCTAAAATATAAATAAAAATAAACAAAACACATTATTAACTCACAATAACTGAATTCTGAATAGCCTACGGTCAGGCTCACATTAAACTGGTAAAATGTCTTAACTTTTTGAATGTTCTTAACCCACATTACCTGAATTCTGAATAAGCCTGTCCCTTTTTAGCTGAAGCAACCTGTTTTAACACACTCACCATATGCCTTGCTGTGTCGAGCTTTAAGGTGACAATATTTTATTTTTACGTTTTAATGGTAGTTCCAGCTTGTGAAATTCTAGCTCTGAACATATTACAAAATGCAACTCTGCTGCCATTATCACCCAATTCAAAGTACTTCCACACAAGAGACATATACATACACCATACAAGTTCACAACTAATTGTTTGACATGTTCAGCCCTCGAAATAACAATCTGGTGTTCAATAGTGCAGGTAATTGCTTTTAACTGCCAATACGGATACATCTGTGCATATCTATTTGATATGTACAAATTATATCTGATTTTAGAACTTTGTTTATAATTCTGATTTTGGAGAATGATGTTGAAATGAGCTAAAACTATTCTGATTTTGGAGAATGATGTTGAAATGAGCTAAAGCTAATTTCACATCATTACATTTGTCAAACATACAGGATGTTGTATTTTCGTGCTTGTATGCACTGCAAAATACACAAAAGACAAAGCTTTTAATTATGATATAATCACGCATGTTGTGCTTTGACAGTATAAAACTGTGCTAGCGGGGGCGTGGTCAAGTGCCCGTCCAGAGAGAGAGAAAGCGATAAGGGCACTTACACCTGAGCTAAATTATCCCTAACACCTGTCTCTAATTCTTGTGAGCATGGAGAGCGGCATAAAAGCACCCACGCCACCGTCAGAATGGGAAGAGAGACTGACATAGAGAGAGTCCAGACCTAGGACTCTGATACAATTTATTGTGAAGCTAATGTGCTGTGTGGTAGAAACGTCTCGGTTATGTATGTAACCTCCGTTCCCTGATGGAGGGAACGAGACGTTGTGTCAAAGAAGCGACACAAGGGGTCTCTCTTGAGCACCGAATATGCCTCTGATCTATGAAAAAAGGCCAATGAGAGTTAGCGAACAGTATTTGCATACCCTGACCCCGGACATACGGGTATAAAGGGGAGGGAAATACGCTCGTTCATTCAGGATTTTTCTGAGGACCTGGGAGTGTCCGGCCACCTCAGCAGCTCGGCTCAGCGACGTGGCCGGGAGGACACGACGTCTCGTTCCCTCCATCAGGGAATGGAGGTTACATACGTAACCGAGACGTTCCCCGTCTGTCGTTCACTTCAACATCGTGTCAAAGAAGCGACACTAGGGGTCCACTTCAAATCATGCCATGCGCTGAGCCGTGTACATGTACTGTTGACACAGAAGCGGGCAGGTATTCCACGTGCACAAGCGACCAACTGTGTTTCAGACTGCATGTGCCCTTCCCCAATGCCCCAAAAAAGTTGTCGGAATCCTTTTGGTTACCCTAGAGGGGAACAAGGCAACACTTCCAACTAGGGAACGGGCCAAGCCTGGCTGGGCCTCTTTTCTCTCTATGTTTTCTCGACATAGAGCAAGAGCAGCCGAGAACCTTACCGCATCGTGGGAAGGGGGTCTTACCCGAATTCCTATTCTTTCAGGGGGAAAAGACCCTGCGGAGGCCACACCTGCCCGAAAGGGGAGATAAAAGTGGTGAAATACATCACATGGACTTTCGGTCACATGTGGGAAAGAATGGCGCGGTGGTAGATCCAACCTCGAGGAGGGCAGCAAAAGACTGCCTAAGGGAGACGCGGGTCAGCTCGTAAGGTGACCGTAACGCGGAAGTACACACAGGAGGAGTCCATGTAGGAGGCCTAACCTGTGGAGCTCCTATTCCAGTATGGGTAGCCTGGGTTCCCGTAGTGGACTGGGTCGGCATGTTCCTCCGCTGAACTGTGGACCCAAGAGGGCTAGGGAGGAATCAACCAGGGACCTAAAGGGGGCTCTTGGGAAAGAAGGCGCACTGTTTTACCTCGGCAGTGGGAAAGGGTGCTGGATGCAAGCGATTCACCCGGTCAGACCGTCGACGTGTACCGAGTTCTACCGGCTTGGACCTGAAAAAACACGGGACGAGACTGACTCAACCCTGAGCTTTGAAAATCTTGCGAAGGTGTTAGGTGTTGCCCAGCCCGCATCCCTACAAATGTCTGCTAGGGAGGTGCCCCTAGCCAGTGTCCATGAGGATGTCACACTCCTGGTAGAGTGGGCTCGGACCCGTAGGGGGGGTTGGCACGGCCTGGGTGTGATAGGCCAACAGAATGGCGTCCACCACCCAGTGGGACAGCCTCTGTTTGGAGACAGCGTTCCCTTTCCGCTGTCCCCCAAAGCAGACAAAGAGCTGCTCAGAGTGCCTGAAGCTCTGAGGGCATTCCAGGTAGGCACGCAAGGCACGTACCAGACAAAGCAGTGAGGGGGCTGGGTCTGCCTCCTCCTGGAGCAGCGCTTGCAGGTTCACTACCTGATCTCTGAAGGGCATGGTAGGAACCTTGGGCACATAGCCCGGTCGGGTCTTAGGATCACATATGAGTCTGCCGGACCAAACTCCAGGCAAGTGTCGTTAATAGAGAACACTTGCAGGTCCCCGACCCTCTTGATGGAGGCGAGCGGGATCAGCAGGGCCTTCTTTAGGGAGAGGGTCCTGAGTCCAGCTGATTCTAGCAGCTCGAAGGGGGATCTCTGAAGACCGGCGAGGACCACCGAGAGATCCCAGGAGGGGAATAGGTTTGGCAGGGAGGGATTTAACCTCCGGGCACCTCTTAGGAACCTGAAAATTAAGCCGTGCTTACCCAGAGACTTGCCGTCTACTAGGTCGTGGTGAGCTGCGATAGCGGCAACATACACCTTCAAGGTGGAAGGGGACAGCCTCCCCTCCAACCTCTCCTGTAGGAACAGGAGCACTGACCTAACTGCTACCAATTCACGAAGAGACGCCATTTCAGGGCGTAGAGTTGCCTGTTAGAAGGGGCTCTGGCCTGGTTGATCGTGGCTACGACCATGGGTGGTAGACCAGCTAGATCATCTGCATCCCATCCAGGAGCCAGACGTGGAGGTTCCAAAGGTCTGGGTGCGGATGCCAGAGTGTGCCCCGTCCCTGAGAAAGAAGGTCCTTCCTCAGGGGAATTCGCCAGGGAGGGGCTGTCGCGAGGAGTACAAGGTCCGAGAACCAGGCCCGTGTGGGCCAGTAAGGAGCCACAAGAGTGACTTGTTCCTCGTTCTCTCTGATCTTGCACAGCACCTGTGCAAGAAGGCTCACTGGGGTAAATGCGTACTTGTGCAGCCCCACTGGCCAGCTGTGTGCCAGTGCATCTTCCCCGAAGGGAGCCTCTGAGTGGGCGTACCAGAGTGGGCAGTGGGAGGTCTCTCGGGAGGCAAACAGGTCTACCTGGGCCTTGCCGAACTGTTCCCAGATCAGCTGAACTGAGTGGGGGTGAAGCCTCCACTCTCCACCGGGCAAGCGTTGTCGTGACAGCGCGTCCGCTATCACATTGACGTTGCTGAGGGATGTGAGTGGCACGCAGCGACTTGAGACGACGGGCGAGTCGTGATATGTGGCGGGAGTGTACGCCGCCTTGGCGATTTATGTACACCACCACGGTGGTGCTGTCTGACCTGATCAGGATATGTATGTCTCAAACTAACGGGAGAAACTTCCAAAGGGCAAAAAGACAGCCAACAACTCGAGGCAGTTGATGTGCCAACGCAGCTGGGCCCCATTCCAACGGCCAGCTACTGCGTGCCCATTGAATATGGCACCCCAACCCGATCTGGAGGCGTCGGTCGTGACCAGGACTCGTAGGGACACCTACTGTAAGGGTACTCCTGCCCGTAAGAAACAGATATCTGTCCAGGGTTTGAATGTTTAGTGGCAGGCGGGGGTGACCGTCACACGATGAGTGCCGCAGAGGACGCCATAGGAGCCTCTGGAAAAGTTTTAAGGGGACCTTTGTGCCTGACCTGAAGGCGGTGAGGCACTTCAGCACTGACTAGGCACGCACGTTGGTGAGGCATGCTGACATTGAGACCGAGTCTAACTCCATACCGAGAAAAGAGATGCTCTGGACTGGAGTAAGCTTGCTCTTTTCCCAGTTGACCTGAAGCCCCAAATGGCTGAGGTGCCTGAGCACCTGGTCTCTGTGAGTGCATAGTAACTCTCGCGAGTGGGCCAGGATAAGCCAGTCGTCGAGGTAATTGAGTATGCGGATGCCGGCTTCTCGGAGCGGGGCAAGAGCTGCCTCTGCGACTTTTGTGAAGACGCAAGGGGACAGAGACAGGCCGAAGGGGAGGACTTTGTACTGATACGCCTGGCCATCGAACGCAAACCGCAGGAAGGGGTGGTGTTGAGGCAGAATGGAGACGTGGAAGTACGCAGCCTACCGCTGTGAAAAAATCTAGATGCCGGATGCAGGTTAAGATGTGTCTCTGCATGAGCATTTTGAACGGGAGTTTGTGCAACGCTTGGTTGAGAACTCGCAGGTCTAAGATTGGTCGTAAGCCGCTGCCTTTCTTGGGTACGATGAAGTAAGGGCTGTAGAAACCCTTCTTCATCTCGGTTGGAGGGACAGGCTCTATCGCGTCTTTGAGCAAAAGAGTAACAATTTCCGCGCGCAGGGACTGGGCATGTTCGCCGTGTACTGCGGAAAAGCAGACGCCCATGAAGGGGGGCGGGGGCCTGGCAAACTGAATTGCGCAACCGAGTCGAATGGTCCGGGCCAGCCAGCGAGATGGGTTGGGAAGTGAAAGCCACACGTCCAACCTTTGCACTAGGGGCACCAAAGGGACAATTAATTTTGACATAGCCCGCTGAGCTTCACAGCGGGGCGGAGCAGATAGGGCAGCGTCTGGATGCGATAGGGCATCCCGAGGCTGGGGTGCTGAGAAAAGACTCAGTCGCCAACCCACCCCCTGGCAGGGAGTGGGTTGGCGACTGAGGAGGTGGTCCAGGGTAGGCGTCCTCCGACAGGGGTTGAGAGCTGGGCCCGGGTTGAGGCAGAGCAGATTTCTTAGCTGCAGGGGGACGCCCTCGGCGAGCAGATGGGGCAGTGCCCGTGGCGGCGGGTTTGCGGCAGGGCAGGATGTGTGAGATGGCCTCCATCTGCTTTTTCACAGCGGAGAACTGCTGGGCGAAGTCCTCGACTGTGTCGCCGAAGAGGCCAAACTGGGAGACAGGGGCGTTGAGGAAGCGAACTTTGTCGGCCTCACGCATCTCGACCAGGTTGAGCCGCAGATGACGTTCCTGGACCACAAGGGTGGCCATTGCCTGCCCGAGTGCCTGTGCGGTGACCTTCGTGGCTCTGAGGGTGAGGTCGGTCGCTGAGCGCAGTTCCTGCAGCACATCGGGGACAGGGCTACCCTCGTGCAGATCCCTGAGCGCCTTGGCCTGGTGGACTTGCAGGATGGCCATGGCGTGCAAGGCGGAAGCGGCCTGTCCTGCGGTGCTGTAGGCTTTGGTGTTAAACGAGGATGTCGTCCTACAGGTCTTGGAAGGGAGTATAGGGCGCCCACGCCAGGTGGTAAGGTTTCCGGGGCATAGATGGAGTGCAACAGCCTTATCCACCTGGGGAATTGCCGTATACCCGTGGGCCGCTCCACCGTCGAGGGTAGTGAGAGCGGACGAGCAGGGCTTTTGACGAGTGGAAAGCGGGGCTCTCCACGAAGATGTCAGATCGTCATGCACCTCCAGGAAAAAAGGGACCGGGGGGGGGCGAGGCTGTAAGCGGCATCCAGACCCCAGGAACCAGTCATCCAACCGTGACGGGTGTGGGGAGGACGGAGGGTTCCAATCCAACCCCACACTGACGGCGGCCCGGGCAAGCATGTCGGACATCTGCGCATCAGCCTCAACCTGGGAGTGCTTGCCCGAAGGCGGCAGCTCAGGGGAGGCATCAGCGTCAGACGCCGCGCTCTCCAATGGAGCGGCGAGCTCATCCACCTCGAGCTCCAGAGGATAGGCAGACCGGCCTGGAGGCGAGTCGCTCTTGCCTCGAGCATGGATGGTGGTCAACGAGCGTGTCGGGGGGCGGGTGGTCCGAGGGGGCATACCCGGTGGAGCTGCACCCGCTGCCCTCCCCAAATCGCCTCTTCGCCTCTATTGAAAGCAAGCCACGACCGCAACGTTGCCATGGTCATGCTCTCGCAGTGAGAGCATGAACCATCCACAAACGCTGCCCCGGTGTGATCGGTGCCCAGACACACGAGACAACGCCTGTGGCCGTCTGAAGCGGATAGCACTCTACCGCATCCAGGAACTACACAGGGGTGGAATGGCATCTTTAAAATACTTGTCCTGAAAAGGACGTTCAATGCCGCTGTGTATTGCTCTTTCAGAGAAATAAACTCATTTACAGAGAAAATTGCTCTTTATAGGCAAAACTCTTGTTTTCGCTGTCGAAGCGCCCAGGGGCAGACTGCACGCCATGCAGAGAAGAGAAAAGCCGCTGAAGTGCGCCGTAGATCCAACATCAAAGCAGAGCGTGAGAGGATAGAAGCAGGATATCTGGTGTGTCACTTGCAGCTGGCTGCATACATGACCATCGGCTCCGAAGAAAATTACTGAGTGAACAAACGTATTTCCCTCGCCTTTATACCCATATGTCTGGGGGCGGGGTATGCAAATACTGTTCGCCAACTCTCGTTGGCCTTTTTTTCATAGATCAGAGGCATATTCGGCGCTCAAGAGAGACCCCTAGTGTCGCTTCTTCGACACAACGTCGAAGTGAGCGACAGACGGGGAACCTTGTTTATGTTGATCCAGTTTTAGTGTGAAGCTAACATATTGTGTGGCATACTCTGTTTACGTTTGAGGAGAATAAAAGAACCTGACCTGGGTTTAGAGAAACTCTGTGTCCTGTGCCGTCCTCAACAAAAACATTGCACCATATGCTTAACAGTATAACTCATTTTAAGATCAGTGAGATGGAATATATGAGTGGAAAAATGTATCTGAAAATATAGGCCTACAAGAGTCTTACAATGAGAGATGCAATGCTGAAACACTTTTAGTATTCTGTAAACCTGAAGAAAAAATAACCAACCAGATTGATACAAAAATTATGATTAGTACTTTAATGTCAAAATAGTTGTCTCCTTCCTCTGTTATTGAGCACATTTCTTCCTGTGAGGATTGCCCTCCTTAAACAGTGCCCAAACTCACACATTTTTAATTCTTCTTTCTCCTCATTAAACGATAAACTGTTTATTACCCAATTCAATCTCCTCTCTGATGCGTATGATAATTTTGCTCAATTTTATATGGCCTTGAGAAGTTATATATCAGAGTCAATGTCACACACCCCTTCATTAGCGTTTACAGCTGTGGTACTATCAACGTGTGGACCTATTCATCACTGTTATGATAGCATGTCAGCAAGAGACCTCTAAGCCTGCTGAAAGGCTCTTGTAAAAGAATGCTTGTGCTGAATGGCTACCGGTTATGGAACTTTAATTGCCCGATTGTCCATGGTGAGAATAGGCTGCTGTCTTGTGAATGGATGGCCAATAAGGCACAGATGGTCCCTGGGGGCACAAGCTTACCTATTAGTGCCTTTTTATACTTCGAAACCCAGTCTCATACATTTCCTTATTTTGAGTTTTGAGCTGAACTCAAATAAAATTTGGTCATTGCTGAGTGAAAGTAAATGCCACACGACAGGAACTAAATCATATCAGAACTAATTTGTTCTATAATCCTTCATATTCCTTGTGGTGCTTGTCAATGACCCTGCTTGAGTACAACAAAGACATTTTCAAAATGTATTGAAGGGAATCTCTGTAGAGGGATTGTCAAAACTGTTGTGACAAATACCAATAACCATGGACTACAGGCAGGTTGTAAAATCATTTACAGACATTGACAAGTCACTTTTACTTACATACAACAGTCAGAAACATATAATCACATCCAAAGAAACTCTCTTTCAAAATGATTAGTTGGATGCTGTGAGTATGCTCACTGTGCATAGTCAGTGATGTACAGGGTTGGGAGGATTATTTTCAAATGGAATTCAGTGCAAATACTGATTATTTAGTAAAAGAAATTCAATCAGAAACCTAATCCAATTTCCATATTGGTAAAAGTAATGCAATCAGGTATATTTTCTATTACTTTTGGAATACATCAGGGGTCACATATATGAATAAAAATAAGAGAAAAGCAATATTATAGCGAGACCTTTTAATCATACCTTCTGAATGCAAACAAAACATGTTTGAATAATGTTAGAATGTAACTGTTATTATATAAGATAAATAAAACATTAAAATGTAAAAATATGGACACTGCCAAAATATGTTAAAATGTACAACAACTTAATATTCTTAAATCATCTATCTTTAACAGAAAATACAGAATAATAAAATGGCTTATTTTCTAATCAAGCAAATACAGTTAGCGCAGATGCACTGAATTGTGTCTTGTTATAATTAAATAAAATCTGACATATAAGTTTTAAAACACTGCAAAGACTAATTGGCACTATTCATTAACTTCCAACTATATTTAATAATAAGACCACAGGTTATCATCATCACCATCATCTACAGTCCAACATCACTGGCTAATGTTTATGGGTGATTTTCTGTTTATGTTTAAGGAGTATTTTAATGAAGAAAAAAAAAGGAAAAGAAAAATGCATCCCAAAAAAAAAAAAAAAAAAAAAAGAAAAAAAAAACATTTAATCAAAATAGATTTAAATAATTTAAGTGTGTCCTTTTTTACTACTCTGAGTTTCTTCTTCACCAAGACTTTTGAACAGTTCTTAACAATACATTTATAATAAGTGTAAAAATCAGATGAATTCTACATTGCACTTTTTTTCCTAAGAACTTAAAAATAATTCAGTTAATCTGTTATTTAGGTGTAAAAACTAATTATTTATATAATAATAAAAATAAAAAGGAAATGCTGTCCCCAATGCTGTTGTTATAGCATCATGAAAATCATTTCAGAGAACAACTTTAGAGTTTTCAACAATTAGGGCTGCAACAGTACACAGAATTCATGGTTTGGTACGTACCTCGGTTTTGGGGTCACGGTTTGGTATGGTTTTGTTACAGCAGGGAAAACAAAGAATCTTTCTTTGAATTATTTATTTTGTAAACACAGTGGCTGATGGGCAACCATTCTTATTGTGAAGGCTCCTTTATACATGACTGAACTATGCATATTTCTTCAAAGAAATTACAATACAAATCTTAAGAGCCTCATATGCACATTGTATAAAAACATAAATAATAATAAAAGTAAAAAAGTACAATTATAATAATTGTAACAAAATTAAGACATTAGCAGTTCAGATTTCTGCTGGTGGTCTTTCAGCTCACCACTTATCACTCAACTTTCAAGTTAGGAAAATCAGGATATCCACATTATCAGAGGAGAGGGCAATTCATGGAAAATTACTGCGCATACTAGTTAATATATTGTACCATACAGAATTGCTGAAATGCGTTCATGAAGGAACTTTATAACGGGGCTCAAGCAGGTTAAGCAGATGCTTAAATCCTGTGTTCCCGTCTGTGTATGGTCTCATTTATGCAGCAATAAAAACTCCTGTAGCATTTGTTATCACTTTAGCTCTGTCTGAGTTTGCAACGAGAGGCTGCTTGAACGCTGTGGCGAGACTAACTTGCACAGGCGTTTTATCCTTTTCTCCCGGAAGCTCAAGAGACACGTGGATGATCGCAAATGAGTCATCATGTAAGATGTGCTTCCTGAGACATACCCGACTTCTGTGTAACAGAGACGACACAGCCTTTGTCCTGTTCATTACTCTTTGCCCTTTATTACTGTAGTTTGCTGTGAAACCATAATGCTCCCAAACAACAGATTTAGAGACTACGGTGGATCTTCAATCTCTGGCTTATTTAAGACCAATATATTTATATTTTCTTTAGTTCCATCACAGTTGGGAAAAATAATGAGCTAGCTAATATAAATTTAACTTGAATTTATCAGATCCACAGTTTCTAGTGTACCGTGTGACGCTCTGTTCTATTAAGTTTAGGTTCTGTGCGGTCCTGTATTGTTCCACAATCTTTTTTAATTTTAGTTATAAGCGGCTTGTGTTGTTTGTTATATGTTGTTTTAATATTGGTTTCACACATGCTAAGATATGTAATCATTCGTGTGACAACGTGACTAAAGGCTCCGCGGTGTAAAAGGCTCCATTGATTTTATTTTCTCCCAAAACACTAAATAGCAACACAAACTCCATTGATTTTATTTTCTCCCAAAACACTAAATAGCAACACAAACTACCACAGCACTTTACTCCTAAAACCTGTTTGTCTATAGGTTGATTTTGAGGCAGTTTGATCTAATATTTACTATTTGTTAAAATGTTTCAAATTAATGTAGCTAATGAAAATCCCAGAAAATAACACATTTCTTTTGAGACAACATACTTATAATTTACATTTTTATTTAAGGTCATTAAATGAAACATTTTCAACAACTGCCCAATAAGTGAAAGGACAGCATTTGGGGTAAAAAAGCCCCCCTGTTCACGCTAGCGCCATCTTTGATTTTGAATGAGAATGACAACGAGTCTGTGAAGGATAGATGTTCAGTCTCCTCAATGGACTGTACTGCAGTTTAAAGTGTTGTTTGATTGTTATGTGGACAAAACATTGGTAAAATATCTGTCCAAGCACATTCAGTATACAAAGAACTCCAGAGAACATGAGTTGTGAAAAATCAGATGTGATCTAGGAGCTTTATACAGTTCATGCCATTGAAGAGGTGGTAAGTCTATCCCTCACAGCCTCATTGTCATTTCCATTAAAAATCAAAGATGGTGCTAGCCTGAATAAAGTCATTTAAACACATTGTTTTTCTTAAGTGGGGCGAATAGATTTGTATTGAAGAATGTTCAAAGTGGGCACTAGTTAACTGATCATAAAATACTTTATTGTATGATACATACAATACTTTAAAATACCAAATGTGTTTGAAATTAACAGGAAATGGTTGACTTTTTTCTTGATGTAGTTACTTTAAATAAACATCGTCTTAATTTGTTACTCAAAAAAAGTTGATTTGCATTAGTTGACAAATTGTGCTCTATTACTATTGCCCTGGTATTTACAGCATATAACTTTAAACCTCCTAGGGGCTTTTTAACCCAAGCGAGGGAGCCTTTTACCCCAAATTTGACATTGGGCGAAAGGCGGGGTACACCCTGGACAGGTCGCCAGTCCATCGCAGGGCCACATATATACAGACAGCCCCTAGGGCAATTTAATTCAATTAACCGAGCCTGCATGTCTTTGGATGGTGGGAGGAAGCTGGAGCACCCGGAGAGAACCCACGCAGACACGGGGAGAACATGCAAACTCCACACAGAAAGGCCAGGGCAACCGGGATTTGAACCCACGACCTTCTTGCTGTGAGGCGACAGTGCTAACCGCTGCACCACCGTGCCGCCCCTCCCTCACCACCTTTTTTTGGAAAATAGAATTTTAATCAAATCAACCTTTCATTATTATTTATTTTCACACAATGTTATGTTGCTCCATCAATTTTCAAATTTACCTTGCCACACTTTGTGACCAGAAAAAAAGCAAACTTTCCTTAAGGGGAGCCTTTAGCCCCATTGGACCCTACCATTGCAGCCCTAATTTGAAGATCGAAAAGATTTAAGTGTTTCATAATGATCTTAGAACTGCTTTGCTATAAAAGTTTCATTGGCAAACATGTTATTTATTTAAAAGTTTGATTCAGCAAAAAAAATGTAAACATCTTTTACATTTTATATACTCAAATGTAATTAATAGCGAACTTGATACTGTGCCAGTCCAAGGTTTATCAAACTTTTTCTTCAAAAACTGAAAAAAAGACATTGTCATCACATTCAATAGTAAAGGTGCACTCAGTAATCTTTTCCCCATTAAAAAATGTATTGTAATTTTCAAACGTATGTTTAAGAACATAACCACTGATATGAGATGAGAACTCTAGTCATACCAGTTACATTATAAAAGCTATTTTATTCTACATGTGGTAGAGGTACCCTCATGAGGGCTGCCATTTAGAATCACATGGCCAGCTCAGAAACCATCTTGTTATTGGACATTTTCACTCTTGGATTAAATTAATCATGGATAATTGTAAATTTTTAATTTCAACAATGGCATCTGTAACTGAAAACTATTGATTTTGAATGATGCTGCATTCACTAGACCAGTGGTTCTCAAACAGTGTGCACACTGGTGTACCGTGGCAGGTGGGCCGGTGTGCCATGGAATTTGCAGAGCTCCAGCATTTGCGAGGGAAAATTAACGTGTGCAAATTTGGACAATTATTTGGCTGCTCCGGTACGAGTGACAGCTAATCATACACCCAAATTATGAACTTATTATTGCAACCTACAATCAGAAGAAAAACTAACTGATGCACCTTGCATCATATACCAAGTACTAATCAAAGAGGCACGTTAGTTATTTTTGCATTCAAAGCACCTTTTTCTCAAGCTCTCACAGCTGCAAGTTCTCTCCTCTTCTCTCTTTTGCGTGTATGCATAGACAGAGAGATAGTAAAGATATAGGCCTACCACTTAAAGATTGTTTAAGCAGAGATTCTTGTTTGTAGGCATATCTGTCAAAAAGACAGACAACTCAACACGATAAGCAAAATCTCAATACTAAAAAAATAACCATAAAATGTCACTCTAATAATAAGAGACTTTTTGCACAACTGCGACAGGGTGACAGAGCACCAAGCTTACAGTTTTATAATCATCATAATATTTTTATCCATCATTATTCTTTTGCATTTTTTTCCAAAATAAAAATGTTTGCGTAGAGCCCAGATTTGTCCTTATATCTTAAATAACCATTCCCTGTGTGTCGCTCACTTCGACGTTGTGTCAAAGAAGCGACACTAGGAGTCTCTCTTGAGCGCCGAATATGCCTCTGATCTATGAAAAAAAGGGCAATGAGAATTAGACAGGCAGTATTAGCATACCCCGCCCCCGGACATACGGGTATAAAGGTGGGGAAATACGATGAGCTCATTTTGAAATTTTCTTCGAAGCCGATGGTCGTGTATGCAGTCAGCTGCAAGTTACACACCCGTTCCTGTTCCTCTGATGCTTGCCTGCTGTTGGATCTACAGCGCACTTCAGTGGCTTTCTCCTTCTCTGCACGGCAGTGCAGTTTGCCCCTGGGTGCTTCAACAGCGCAAAAACTAAAAGAGTTATTTAAAAGAGTAATTTTCTCTAAAATATTTTTTTCCTCTAAAAGAGCAATACACAGCTGGCGTTGAACATCCTTTTCAGGACGCGTCTTTATAAAAATGCATTTCCGCCCCTGTGTAGTTCCTGGATGCGGTAGAGTTCTCTCTGCTTCAGACGGCCACAGTCATTGTCTCGTGTGTCTGGGTTACGATCACACCAAGGCAGCGTTTATGGATAGTTCATGTTCTCAATGCGAGAGCATGACCATGGCAATGTTGCGGTTGCAGCTCGCTTTCAATAGAAAGCATGCCACTCCAGCAACCCCCCGCATTGCTCCTTCTTCCCACGGGATTGAAGATGATGCGGCTGGCGATGGAAGTGATCTGGGGATGGCAGCGGGTGCAGCTACGCCAGGTACGCCCCCTCGGACCACCCACCCCCCACGCGCTCGTTGACTCCCGTCCGTGCTCGAGGCAACAGCGGCTCACCTCACAGCCAGCCTGCCTATCCTCTAGAGCTCGAGGTGGATGAGCTTGCCGCTGCATTGGAGAGCGCAGCATCTGAAGCTGATGACTCCTCTGGGCTGCTGCCTCTGGGCCAGCATGCCCAGGCTGACGCTGATGCGCAGATGTCCGATATGCATGCCCGGGCCGCTGACAGCGTGGGGCTGGACTGGAAACCTCCATCCTCCCCACAGTCATCACGGTTGGATGACTGGTTCATGGGGGCTCCGCGCCGCTCACAGCCGCACACCCCCACACACCCCCCACCCCGGTCACATTTTCCCGGAGGTGCATGATGAGCTGAGGTGTTCATGAAGGGCAACCCTTTTCCACATGTCACAAAGTCACTCACTCATCCACACTCGCTACCCTCGACGGCGGAGCGGCCCACAGGTACACGGCGATTCCCCAGGTGGACAGGGCTGTTGCGCTCTACCTGTGTCCCGAGAACCCTACCACCTGGCGGGGTCGCCCTGTACTCCCCTCCAAGACCTGTAGGACAACGTCTTCATTGGCTGCCAAAGCCTACAGCGCCACTGGACACACTGCTTCTGCCCTGCATGCCATGGCCCTCCTGCAAGTCCACCAGGCCAAGGCGATGGCTACACTTGTGGTCCAGGAACGTCATCTGTGGCTGAACTTGGTTGAGATGCGTGAGACCGACAAAGTGCGCTTCCTCAATGCCCCTGTCTCACAGTTCGGCCTCTTCGGCAACCCCTAGATGGGGCTGTGTTACCCACATTCTCAGTAAAAGAGCTATTTCTTTTGTCTCTGGGTCACCAGGCATGCAAATATAGTTCTCACGGCACTCTGTCGCCACACCTCAACAGTCCCGACACGCTGGACGTGGACCCCCCGCCCTCAGCCCCACGACTGTTCCCTGGCCGGCCGGTTCTGACGAGTCCAGAGGACGCCTCTACCGGACTTACTCCTCAGTCACTATCCCGCCCCCTGCCGAGTTTGCGGCGCAAGGTAATTGCTTTGAGTATTTTCTCAGCACCAGAGCCTTGGGACGAGTCCTCACCTTCTGACGCAGTACTACCTGCTCCGCCCTGCTGCTCCGCCCCGCCAGGTACATAAAAAAAATAATCGTCTCCTTGGTGCCCCTAGCACGGAGCTTGGATGCGTATCTTTCACTTTCCAATCCGTCACGCTGGCTGGCCCAGACCATTCTACTCGGTTCCGGAATTCAGTTTGCCAGGCCTCTGCCCCCCTTCGCAGGCATCCCTTTTCCGCAGTACATGGCGAACATGCCAAATCTCTGCGCGCGGAAATAGCTAATCTCTTACTCAAAGACACAATAGAGCCTGTCCCTCCAACCTAGATTAAGAAGGGTTTCTACAGCCCTTACTTCATCGTACCCAAGAAAGGTGGAGGCTTATGACCGATCTTGGACTTGTGAGTTTTCAACCGGGCTTTGCACAAACTCCCGTTCGAAATGCTCATGGAAAAACACATCTTAACTTGCATCCGGCATCTAGATTGGTTCACAGCGGTAGACCTGAAGGACGCGTACTTTCACGTCTCAATTCTGCCTCGACACCGACCCTTCCTACTGTTCGCGTTTGACTGCCAGGCATATCAGGCCCACTCCCGAGAGTTACTTTGCACTCACAGAGACAAGGTGCTCAGGCACCTCAGCCTTTTGGGGCTTCTGAGAAAAGAGCAAGCTCACCCTGGTTCAGAGCATCTCTTTTTTCAGCATGGAGTTAGTCTCATTGTTTGCATGTCTCACCAATGAGCGTGCGCAGTCAGTGCTGCAATGCTTCAGCACCTTCAGGCCAGGCACATCGGTCCCTTTAAAACTTTTCCAGAGGCTCCTGGGGCATATGGTGTCCTCCGCGGCGGTCCCAGCGCTGGGGTTGATGCATTTGACACCGCTTCAGCACTGGCTTCAGACTCGAGTCCGAAGACAAGCATGGTGCCACGGCACGCACCGTGTGATTGTCACCCCCGCCTGTTGTTGAATGTCTTCTTTGCCCTGCGGAAGTTTCTCCCATTAGTTCGAGACAAACATGTCCTAGTCAGGTCAGACAGCACAACCGCAGTAGCGTACATAAATCGCCGCGCCGGTGTACGCTCCCGCCACATGTCGCGACTCGCTCATTGTCTCCTCCTTTGGAGCCAGCAGCGACTCAAGTTGCTGCGTGCCACTCACATCCCCAGCGACCTCAATGTGGTAGTGGACGTGCAGTCACGACAACGCTGGCCCGGTGGAGAGTAGAGGCTTCACCCCCAGTCGGTCCAACTGATTTGGGAATTATTCAGCAAGGCCCAAGTACACCTGTTTGCCTCCCGAGAGACCTCCCACTGCCCACTCCCGCACAGAGGCTCCCCTCGGGGCAGACACGCTGGCACACAGCTGGCCCTAGGGGCTGCGCAAGTACGCATTTCCCCCAGTGAGCCTTCTTGCACAGGTGATGTGCAAGGTCAGGGAGGACGAGGAACAAGTCACCCTAGTGGCTCCCTACTGGCCCACCTGGGCCTGGTTCTTGGACCTTGTACTCCTCGTGACAGCCCCTCACTGGCGAATTCCCCTGAGAAAAGACCTTCTTTCTCAGGGACAAGGCACGCTCTGGCATCAGCACCCAGACCTCTGGAACCTCCACGTCTGGCCCCTGAATGGGACGTGGAAGATCTAGCTGGTCTACCACCTGCAGTCGTAGACATGATCAGCCAAGCCAGAGCCCCCTCTACCAGGCAACTTTATGCCCTGAAGTGGCGCTTGTTTGCAAATTGGTGTTCTTCCCGGGCTCAAGACCACAGAGGTGCGCAGTAAAGGTCAGTGCTCTTATTCCTGCAGGAGAGGCTGGAGGGGAGGCTGTCCCCTTCCACCTTGAAGGGGTATGTTGCTGCTATCGTGGCCCAACACAACGCAGTAGACCGCAAGTCTTTGGGCAAGCACGACTTAATCATCAGGTTCCTAAGAGGCGCCCAGAGGTTAAATCCTTCCCGGCCAAGCCTGTTCCCCTCCTGGGATCTTTCAGTGGTCCTCACGGGCCTTTGAGCCCCCCCTTTGAGCCGCTAGAATCAGTTGGACTCTGGGCCCTCTCTCTAAAGACTGCCATGCTGATCGCGCTCGCCTCCATCTTGAGGGTCGGGGACTTGCAAGAGTTCTCTGTCAGTGACACTTGCCTGGAGTTCGGTCCGGCAGGCACACATGTGATCCTAAGACCGCGACCGGTCTACGTGCCCAAGGTTCCTACCAAGCCCTTCAGAAACCAGGTAGTGAACCTGCAAGCGCTGCCCTGGGAGGAGGCAGACCCAGCCCCTTCGATGCTGTGTCCGGTACGTGCTTTGCATACCTACTTGGACCGTACACAGAGCTTTAGACGTTCTGAGCAGCTCTTTGTCTGCTTTGGTGGAAAGCGGAAAGGGAACGCTGTCTCCAAACAGAGGCTTTCCCACTGGGTGGTGGACACCATTTCATTGGCCTATCACACCCAGGCCATGCCCCCACCCCCCTTGCAGGTCCAAGCACATTCAACAAGGAGTGTTGTGTCCTCATGGGCACTGGCCAGAGGCACCTCCCTGGCAGACATAGAGAAGCAGGTTGGGAAACACCTAATACCTTTGTGAGATTTTACAATCTCAAGGTTGAGTCAGTTTCGTCCCGTGTTTTCTAAGGTCCGAGCCAGTAGAACTCGGTAACACGCTGACGGACTGGCCGGGTGGATCACTTGCACTTAGCGCCATTCCCTTGGCCAAGGTAAAGCTGTGCGCTTCCTCCCTAGCCCAGTGGGTCCGCAATTCAGTGGAGGAATTCGCCGACCCGAACCACAGCTGGTACTCAAATCTACCCTGTACTGGAATAGGCGATTCACAGGTTGGGACTCCTGCGTGAACTCCTCCTGTGTGTATTTTCTGTGGTTCGGTCCACTTACGAGTGGACCTGCATCTCACTTAGGCAGTTCCAGCTGCCCTCCGTTCGCTGTGTTGTAGCAACTCCCCCCTCCTTGAGGCTGGACCTACCACCGCACCATTTTTCCACATGTGACCTGAGTGGCCCATGTGATGTATTTCGCCACTTTTACCACCCTGTCCCTGGGCAGGTGTGGCCTCCGCAGTGTCTGTTCCCCCTGAAAAAATAGGAAACTGGGTAAGACCCCCTTTCCATGATGCGTGTAAGAGCCCCAGCTGTTTGGCTCTATGCAATACATAGAGAGAAAAGAATCCCAGCTAGGCTCGGCCCGTTCCCCTGTCTAGGGTAACCGGAAGGATTCCGACGACTTTTATGGGGCATTGGGGAGGGGTATGTGCAGTCTGACACAGCTGGTCGCCTTTGCACGTAAAATACCTGCCCGCTCCTATGCCAGCAGTACACGTACACGGCCCATTGTATGGCGTGATTTAAATTGGACTCCTAGTGTCGCTTTTTTAACACAATGTCGAAGTGAGCGACAGATGGGTAATGTCTAGGTTACGTATGTAACCTCCATTCCCTGATGGAGGGAATGAGACGTTGTGTCCTCCCGGCTACGTCGCTGAGCTGAGCCACTGTGGTGGCCGGACCATTTCCGTCTCCTCAGAAAAATCCTGAATGAACTCGACATATTTCCCCGCCTTTATACCCATATGTCCGGGGGCGGGGTATGCAAATACTGTCTGCTTAATTCTCATTGGCTCAAGAGACCCCCATTGTTACTTCTTCGACACAACGCCTCATTCCCTCCATCAGGGAATGGAGGTTACATACGTAACCTAGACATTTTCAATGGTCATTTCATTTTCAAAATGTTCACAGATATATCTTACCATGGTTTCAAGTCCATCTAAAATGTTGTATTTGTGTTTCAGAGGCAGCATAATTTTTAATACAATTTATTTCACATTTATGAGGATGTACGCGACAATGTACTTTGAGGAAAAAAATGGTGTGCCTTGGAAATTTAATATTTACAAAGATGTGCCTTGGTACAAAAACGTTTGAGAACCACTGCACTAGACTGCACTATAATATAATATAATATAATAGAACATCACTCATCTTCAGTGATGTGCCTGTAATCATAGGGTGTTCGGGTCTTTCAGCATCATACACCCTCCTCCAGGTGACCCAGCCAAGGCTGATCAGACCCCAGCTTGTGTCCAGATGGCTAGCTACTTATGAATCCGTGGCTCTCCTCTTTTGAACCACAGCCATAGTGAGACCCTCTCCGTCACTTCAGTGGTACTGTGGATGGCTCTCCTCTTTCTCTCTCCCTCAATGCCCAAATTGCTTAAGGCTCTGACTAACGAATGGGCTGTGAATCCCCAAGGTGTCTCCCAACCTCCACTGGACCAGTCCTGCATACTCTGAGAGTTTCCTTTCAAAGGCTTCGTTCATGCGATCTTCCCACAGGTCTGTCAGCTCAAGCAGCACAACTTGCTTGGTGGACTCAGGTCACAGGGTAGTGGCTGCAACATGGTTAGGGAACTTCAGCTGCCAATCGAGGTCCACCAGCAACTGCCAGTCCCTTGCAAAGGTCAGGATGCCTGCAGATGTTCCTTTTGCGGTTATGGGCTGCTCTCTGACTCTGACAAAGGCGATGGTCTGCTTGGAGGGTCTGGAACACTTTGCCCACTCAACTCCTGCGCTGATGGCTTCAGTGATGGTCATCAGGACCTGATCATACCTCCAACGGTACCGTCCTTCTCCAAGTGCCTTTGTGCTGCAGCTGAGGATGTGCTCCAGGGTTCCTCACTTGAAGCATGGTGGGCATGCTGGTGACTCTGCTTTGCCCCATATGTGCAGATTTGATGGGCTTGGAAGCACATCATACACTGCCTGGATGAGAAATTGTATGCAGTATGGCTGGCTTTCCAAAGCTCAGCCCAGGACACTTTCCTCTCAATCATATCCTCCCATCTTATCCAAGCTCCATGTTGCTTTAGTCCCACCAGCTTGCAGGTTCTGGTCTCCTCCACTATTGCTCTCACCTCTTCCTGGACTAGGCAGTGCCTTTCCTTTCCTCTGCTGGTGTTCATTTGGGGAGTCGTAAATTATCATAGCTCATAGCTCAGTCTCGTGTGACCACTCCCATCAGTCTCATGTGCAACAGCCTTGCCTCGGTTTCCTGGATTCCCTCTTCAGCCCTCCTCAGCCCTCCACTTCCTGCCAGTCCTCACTTGGATCCCTACTTTAGCCACTTGAACCCCTGTACTGTACAACTTCTCTGGCTCTTGTTACCTTGAATTCCTCCTCAAGGATTTGAAGGGTAGTTGCAGTTTGTTGTGGTGTCCATAAAGTGTGATGCTGCTCAGGCTCTTTGGCAGACCCAGCTATTTCCTGAGGTGGTTGCTGACCCTCCAAGGATTCAACTGTTGAGGTCAGAACTGCATAGATGAGGAGGGGCCAGAGGATTCTAGGAAGAATACCATGCTGATAAACCTAGGCTTTGAACTTTCCAGGTAGGCCAGACTTGTCCACGGATTCCAGCCAGCCATATAACTCTATGTAGGTCACCTTGATGGATGTTGTGTCCCTTAAAGAGCTGTCAAGAACCTTGCCTAAGCTCTTGACTGGCTTTCCTGTGATGGTTGGGATGGCTGTGCATATATATATATATATATATATATATATATATATATATACACTACCGTTCAAAAGTTTGGGGTCACATTGAAATGTCCTTATTTTTGAAGGAAAAGCACTGTACTTTTCAATGAAGACAACTTTAAACTAGTCTTAACTTTGAAGAAATACACTCTATACATTGCTAATGTGGTAAATGACTATTCTAGCTGCAAATGTCTGGTTTTTGGTGCAATATGTACATAGGTGTATAGAGGCCCATTTCCAGCAACTATCACTCCAGTGTTCTAATGGTACAATGTGTTTGCTCATTGGCTCAGAAGGCTAATTGATGATTAGAAAACCCTTGTGCAATCATGTTCACACATCTGAAAACAGTTTAGGTCGTTACAGAAGCTACAAAACTGACCTTCCTTTGAGCAGATTGAGTTTCTGGAGCATCACATTTGTGGGGTCAATTAAACGCTCAAAATGGCCAGAAAAAGAGAACTTTCATCTGAAACTCGACAGTCTATTCTTGTCCTTAGAAATGAAGGCTATTCCATGCGAGACATTGCTAAGAAATTGAAGATTTCCTACAACGGTGTGTACTACTCCCTTCAGAGGACAGCACAAACAGGCTCTAACCAGAGTAGAAAAAGAAGTGGGAGGCCGCGTTGCACAACTGAGCAAGAAGATAAGTACATTAGAGTCTCTAGTTTGAGAAACAGACGCCTCACAGGTCCCCAACTGGCATCTTCATTAAATAGTACCCGCAAAACACCAGTGTCAACATGTACAGTGAAGAGGCGGCTGCGGGATTCTGGGCTTCAGGGCAGAGTGGCAAAGAAAAAGCCATATCTGAGACTGGCCAATAAAAGAAAAAGATTAAGATGGGCAAAAGAACACAGACATTGGACAGAGGAAGACTGGAAAAAAGTGTTGTGGACAGATGAATCAAAGTTTGAGGTGTTTGGATCACACAGAAGAACGTTTGTGAGACGCAGAACAAATGAAAAGATGCTGGAAGAATGCCTGACGCCATCTGTTAAGCATGGTGGAGGTAATATAATGGTCTGGGGTTGCTTTGGTGCTGGTAAGGTGGGAGATTTGTACAGGGTAAAAGGAATTCTGAATAAGGAAGGCTATCACTCCATTTTGCAACGCCATGCCATACCCAGTGGACAGCGCTTGATTGGAGCCAATTTCGTCCTACAACAGGACAATGACCCTAAACACACCTCCAAATTGTGCAAGAACTATTTAGAGCAGAAGCAGGCAGCTGGTATTCTATCGGTAATGGAGTGGCCAGCGCAGTCACCAGATCTGAACCCCATTGAGCTGTTGTGGGAGCAGCTTGACCGTATGGTACGCAAGAAGTGCCCATCCAACCAATCCAACTTGTGGGAGCTGCTTCTGGAAGCGTGGGGTGCAATTTCTCCAGATTACCTCAACAAATTAACAGCTAGAATGCCAAAGGTCTGCAATGCTGTAATTGCTGCAAATGGAGGATTCTTTGACGAAAGCAAAGTTTGATGTAAAAAAAATCTTATTTCAAATACAAATCATTATTTCTAACCTTGTCAATGTCTTGACTCTATTTTCTATTCATTTCACAACGTATGGTGGTGAATAAGTGTGACTTTTCAGGAAAACACAAAATTGTTTTGGTGACCCCAAACTTTTGAACGGTAGTGTATATATATATTGCACAGCACTGTATAAAGTGTTTTTTTGCCAGAGGATGGAAGAAATTTTTTTCTGCAGAAAAAGCATGCCATCTGGAAAACACTCATGGATAGTGCATTTGGAGGAGAAGTTTATTGCTCTGGAGTCAGCATGCACTGGAGTCAGCATAAACGAAAAAAAGTGTTTGAAGATCGCTCCCAACTCAATATACATGTTACATAACCGTTTAAATATACAATGATGAATATGAGTAACCAGGTTGTAATTAATATGAATATGCAGTAAGGCACTGAAAAGTGTAAATGTTTATTGACTTGTCTCATTTTATTGTTGCAAACTAAATCACCTTTCAGCTAAAGACACATTTCTGTGGCCAAATTGTCCCTATTGTTTGGTAAAATGTCTATTTGTTCCTTATTAAGTTTAAACAATTTACAGAATCTTTAAATACCAAAGAAAAAAAAATATTTTGTCATTTGTAATGTTGAAGTGTTTATAGTGTGCTTTGTGGTAACCTGGTATTTATATGGATCAAAAGTGCTTTTAATGAATATCAGTTCATATCAATGAATGAAGTAATGCATATGGTTCAGATCTAATTCATGTTGATTTGTTGCTAAAATGGGGCATGACAGAGAAGCCATGAGGTAGGTCAAAGGAAGTCATTATGTGTGATATCTTCCCTCCATTTTTAAACAGAAAATGTGACAGTCTCATTTTCTAGGAGGGCAAGATAAGCGAAAACAGTCATTATGTGTGAGACACCCCACAAAAATCGAGTTGTTCTGAGTCAGCTTGTGTAGAGCCAGCTTAACACATTTCATCTGAATATATTAAACTGTTCACTCAAGCAGCACCATAAACTATCATGACATATGAAATATTCATGAATTAAATTGTTCACTTGCGTTTCTTTGGACCAGTAGTGTTTTAACTGCCCAATATTTCAATAACAGTTCCTTTACAAAGCTTGAATCATAATGAGACTGGTTCACAAGCAATCCATGCTGAAATGTTTTGAATATGCAAATGTAATACAATCCACGGTGACATTGGGTGCTTTAATAGGCCAAAGCAGAGACACTGGTCTTCACAGAAGCGACACCTCATCTTCCGTGTTTGTTTTCACACAGAACGTCATGTGTTCTCCCAATCAGTGGCAGCTTCAGAATGAGATGCATTTTTTTAAATTTGCATTTGTACTACTCTTAAAATGCACCACACATTGCCAGAAATGTATAAAAACAATCAAAGATGTCCATATAGTTCATGTTTACAAAAGACAAACAATTAAAAATAGCACAGATGGGTGCAAAAACAGTCCAGGATGCCTTCACAGTCATCAGCACTGCAGTGAGTTTTAGTGACATAGCCCACATAACTGCAGTATAAACTGTAGTGGAACTACATGACAATGTGTTACAGGGTTTCTGTTGTGGGGGGCTGTTGAATAAAGGCGGGTTTCGAAGAAGACACAACTAGTGAGTCTGTGTGTTTTACTCATGCAGTAAATAAGAGAATACGACAATAACGACAGTCTTCTCTGTCTAGTCATAAGTAGATGAATGCCATTTCTGCCTAGTCTTCAAACTGGGGACATAGTCTCTGATACACTATATCTGGCTCAGAATCGACTGACTAGTATTTGTGGTGCCTCCAGCATCTGCGACTTCAGCTTCTGTTTATATTACTTGAGGTAAGGAAAAATCTGGCTGCCCCATGAGGAGACTATTTTGGAGCATACTTTGCTTTCCAACACTCCACCAAAGTGTAGTGCTGATGGTGGATTGAAGTGGAAGTGGATCCTCTGGCGAGCAAGCTGCTGTAAGTCAGAAACAAGTTCTGCAATGGCCTCCTTCTATTCCCTTTCTTACCTCCTCCGGGACATGAGGAAAGAATCAGCATTCTCTATTTAGCCATCTAGACAACTAGGCTGCCACAAGAGGGGCCACTCTGGACCAGGCCAAAATGAAGGGCAGGTACACTTGGCCTCTCTTGTCCACTGACCTCATGTATTCCACAGCTCCATATGCTTGCTCTAAAGCATCTGGGAATATGTGAACCTCATAGGTTGCACCATCTACTTTAGGGGGAACATATGCTGATATCTGACTAGTGCTGTAGTTCATTCACTAAGCTGTGGCATGACTGCAGGAGCTCAGGAGGTAAGTTTGGGACATACCAACCACACTGTTTGTCCCACAGGCACCGGATGATATTTATGTGTGTAGTGTAGTCTAGTGTAAGAGCAGCCTAAGAGGATCCTACTAAGTGGCTTTTTCCTTTTAGATAATCCTTATGGTTTGAACCTAATTAAAATAAGGCCTGTGTTTGTTCGATGGAGTATCAGTCTGCCAGTTCCAGGAAAGGCCTAAGGTTGACTCTGGGATATCTGCCTTATCCTGAGCAAAAAAACTGTTCCAAGCTCTCAGTTTGGGATTCTGCAGGTAAGTACTGTGACTTACTTTGCTCTGGCAATGGTTGAGCTCCTATGGTGGCGAAGAGGGCAGACTTGATGGAGCATATTTCGCTTTCCAACACTCCAAAGTGTAGTGCTGATGGTGGGTTGAAGCGGAAGTGGATCCACTGACAATCAAGCTGCTGTATGTCAGAAACAAGGTCTGCAATGACCTCCTTCTATTCCCTTTCTAATCCTCTGAAACGTGTTCCCGGTTCTTACCACAGTTTCACGGGAATGCCTCATCGAGTAATGAACCTTCTCGGGGACTTGAGGAAAGAATCAGCATTCTGGTGTCCAGGTGTTCCTGCCAAATGTTGTGGGTGCACTGTGGTGGCTCCGCAGAAGACAGACTTGTAGGGTCAGAATGAAGGGCAGGTACACTTGGCCTCTCTTGTCCACTGACCTCATGTATTCCACAGCTCCATATGCTTGATATAAAGCATCTGGGAATATGTGAACCTCATAGGTGGCACCATCTACTACAGGGGAAATATATGCTGATATCAGCAAGTGATAGTTCATTCACTCAGCTGTGGCATGACTGCAGGAGCTCAGAAGGTAAGTTTGGGACATACCAACCACACTGTTTGTCCCACAAACACCAGATGATGATCTGTAGGCAAGTACTGTGGCTTACTTTGCTCTGTAGGCTTCTGCTCTCACTCAGTCTTATAACAGGTGTCTCTCAGTACTGTGAAACAGGGCATAAATGACTCTTAAGGGACATGAAAATGAGGCATGTCCTTTTGACACAGTAATTTGTTGCCAACTGGAAGATTCACTTCACTTTAGTGTGGATGGTCTTAGTTTCAACTTCAGCGCCTCCTGGTATTGCCTGGATCTAGTTACTTCTCATCTCTGTGAGGAACAGTATCCATTTGCAAGAGTTGTTGAACATTCTTGAGGAGTTCATCTTGTGCCAGAAAGGTTCAAGTCAGATTTTACTTTTTGGGGGATACAGGCCACCCCATGAACAGTGCAGGGTCCTGGAGGGTTCATTCTAAACGTGTGGATAGCAGCAGGTCAACCTAGAGGGCCTAGTCTTAGGGGTTCAATGGGTGTAATGAGATGGATCTGATAAGAAGCAGTGGCGGAGCATCTTTTAAAGGCAGAATGGGAAGAACCCGTAAGTGCTTATACTTCCTCTGCAGCTTATCTAGGGGACATGACTGACAAGCTAAACTGAGGTAGTCAGCAGTTTTGGCACATTCTAACTTGACATTTATTTGATATATATAAAATGTCTTGGGTTACATGTGTAACCCTTGTTCCTTGAAAAAAGCGGAACGAAATGCTGCGCTTTGCTAAGCGCTATGGGGGGGGGGAACAATCTTATTGTGAGCAGCTTTGAATATGTGTGTAACACGTCAATGAAAATTGACTGGAATTTATAGCCTCGGCTGGTGAGATCATTGAATGCACCTGTGACTAGGCTATAAATAGAGGCGTCACCAGAGTGTCGTCAGATATTTTTCTGAAGAGCAGTCCTGGGACGTCCCAGTGCGGCAAAGAAGCGCAGCATCTCGTTCCGCTTTTTTCAGGGAACAAGGGTTACACATGTAACCTGAGACGTTCCCTTTACAAAAAGCTTCACTATGATGCTGCACTTTGCTAAGCGCTATGGGGAACGGAATACCCACGCCGCCGCACTGGGGCTGTCCGGACCCCTACGGTTGTGAAGTGTGCTCACAAAAAACACGAGAGGTCTAAGACATGAGCTTGAGATGTTGACTCGAGGGCGTAAGAGCCCGGAGTGGCTAAAACATCTAAACAATAAAATTTGATGAATGTATGCAGAAAGGACCAGCCTGCCGCATCACAAACATGTTCAGACATGGGCTTGAGACATCGACCCAAGGGCAAACAGCCCGGGATAGCTAAAACATCTACACCAAAAAAATTTGATGAACGTGTGCGGAAAGGACCAGCCCGCCGCATCACAAACTTGTTCAGGCATAAGGATCTAAATTGTAAGATTTAGGAATGTGTACGAAAAGGACCCGCCTGCCGTACACAAAACCTTCTTAGACTTGAGATCATAAATGAACACAAGGGAATCCAGATACGGGGCCTGAAGAATTTGTGCGGGGAGGACCAGCCTGCCACATCACATACTTGTTCAGGCATGAATCGTAAGATTTTAGGAATGTGTACGGAAAAGACCAGCCTGCCGTACACAGACCATCTTAAACTTGAGATCAGAAATGAACTCAGGGGCATGAGAGCCCAGACATAGGGCCTGAAGAATGTGTGCGGAAAGGACCAGCCTGCCGCATCACATACTTGTTCAGGCATAAAAAGAGTTTAGCCAATAAATTCTGAGACTGTGCGCGGAAAGGAACTAGCCTGCCGCAACACAAACCCAACTAAAACTCCTACCCTAAGGGCCCGGGGTAGCTTGAACACCTAGACCATGAGAACACAGGAATGTGTGCGGAGAGGGCCAGCCTGCTGCATCACAAACTTGTAGGGGCATGGGGTTGAGATGTCGACTCGAGGACGTAAGAGCCTGGAGTAGCGTGAACATCTAAACTATAGAACTTGATGAATGTGTGCGGAAAGGACCAGCCTGCCGCATCACAAACTTGCTGCAGAGGGACACCTCTAGCCAAGGCTTTAGAGGAAGCGACACCTCTGGTGGAGTGAGCCCTGATACCTACTGGCGAAGCTTGACTGCGCGCCTCGTAGGACAGGGCAATAGCATCCCTCACCCAATGTGACGTAGTCGGTTTGGTAGTGGCCGCCCCTTTGTTGCGGCCCCCAAAACAGACAAACAACTGCCCTGACTTACGCCACTGGCTAGTGCGGTGAACATAAGTCTGAAGAGCACAGACAGGACAGAGTCGGTGAAGTCTTTCTTGCTCCGGCGTTAAAAACGGCGGGGAGCAGAAGGCTTCCAGAGTGACAGGATGTACTGCCGAAAAAGGCAGCTTGGGGAGATAGACTGGATGCGGATATAGAATAGCTTTTAGCTGTACCTGGGGCAAATTCTAAACAGGCCGGCAAAACAGACAGAGCCTGTAGATTCCCAACCCTCTTGAGAAGTAATCACCATAAGAAAGACCATCTTTAGAGTCAGAAGTCTGTCAGATGCTGACTCTAGAGGTTCAAAGGGGGTCTCAACTAGACCTTCCAGGACTATTGCCAAGTCCCAGGAAGGAGTTCTAGTCCTGACAGGGGGCCTCAACCGCATGGCTCCACGAATGAAGCGAGCGAGCAGAGGATGTCTCCCTACAGGCGCCCCATCGATCAGGGCATGGCAAGCCGAAATGGTGGCCACATAGACCCTGAGAGTGGCGGGGCATATGCCTGCTGACAATTTTCCTTGCAGAAAACCCAGAACTGAAACAATTTGGCAGTTAACTGGATCTGCATCATGTGAACTGCACCACTTTTCAAAGACACCCCACTTATTGGCGTAAATTCTTCTAGTGGAAGGGGACTTGCACTAAGAATGGTTTTGATAACCTCAGGCGACAGCCCTGTGTTCCTCAATTGGTACCCTTCAGGGGCCAAACATGAAGATTCCACAGTTCGGGACGGGGATGAAGTATCATCCCCTGTGCCTGAGACAGAAGATCCTTCCTGATCGGAATCGCCCAAGGCGAGCCGTCGAGGAGGAGCATCAGTTCTGAGAACCAAGTCCTGTTCGGCCAATAAGGCGCTGTCAGCAAGAGGCAAGACCCTTGTTGGCGAACTCTGGCGAAGACCCCCGGGAGCAGAGAAACCGGAGGAAATGCATACAGGCGCATTCTGGGCCATGTATGTGCCATTGCGTCCAGACCCAGGGGGGCTGGGTGACTCAGAGAGAAGTAGAGGGGACATTGCGCAGTCTCTTGAGAGGCGAAGAGGTCCACTTCTGCACTGTAAAATTCCTCCCAAATTTATTCCACTACCTCGGGGTGGAGTTTCCACTCGCTTGTCGGCAGGTTGTGTCTGGACAGAAAATCTGCTCCACGTTTAGGCGTCCAGGGACATAGATAGCACTGAGTAACAGGAGCTTGCCCTGGGCCCAAAGGAGAACCCGACGCTTCAGAAGTACAGCTGACAAGAACGTGGATCTCCCTGATGATTTATGTAAGAGGCTACCGCTGCATTGTCCACCCGCACCAAGACATGGCAGCCTCAGGAGGAGGTATTTCAGGGCCAGAAATACAGCCATCAACTCGAGACAGTGACTGTGACAACCGAGCTGACAACCCTCCTATCCCCTTAAGCTGGACGACCACTTAAGGCCGCTACCCCACCCGTCAGGGAGGCGTCTGTCTTTAGCAACCTGCGACAACAAGACGCACCTAGTGTGGGACCCAAGGCAGAAAACCGGGGTCTGAACCACATAGAAAGGGAACGAAGCCTGAGGCGCGTAACACTTATTAGCCTAGGGGTTTTGGCCCTTGGAAGAAAAACCCCTGGCTTTGAGCCACAACAACAACAACGGTCTCATGAGCAGAAGGTCCAGAGGGATCACCGAGGATGTGGTCGCCCTGAGACCTGGAAATCGTTGATACTGATAACAGTGCAACCTTGGCCTAGCCTGACTTTGCTCAGGGTGATCTGAATGGAGTCAATCCTAGCGGGAGACAGTTGTGCCCGCATTGTGATTGAACTCCATATGATGCCCCGATAGACAGTGTTCTGGGTGGGAGAGAGGACGCTTTTCTTGGCGTTGAGCCTCAACCCCAGCGAAACCGAAGCGAAGACGATGTCCCTGTGCTGAACTGCCAGTTCCTGGAACTGCGCTAGGATCAGCCAGTCGTCTAGACAATTCAGAATGCAGATGCCCCGGAGTCACAAGGAGCCAGCGCTACATCATGCATTGTGAATGTGCGGGTAAAAAGGGCTAGGCTGAATGAAAGAACCTGACACTGGAAGACTTCGCCCCCGGAAGCGAACCTCAGGAACTTTCCATGTTGTGGCAGAACTTCTAAATGAAGTATAGAAGTGCGTCACAAGATCGATGGTGACCAGCCAAACGAGTTGTAGGGCTTGAGACACGACCGTCTTGATAGGCATCCTCTAGGACTTGAACACCCATGGGCAGTTCAAGCTTTAAGATCTAAGCCAGACGCCACCCCTCACCCTCCATGGGAAACAGGAAGTATTTTGTGTAATAACCCAACTCTCTCTCTGGAAGGGGAACACATACCATGGCCCCTTTAACCAGGAGATTTGAGTTTTGTTTTGTTTTTTTTTTGCTATTCATAGCAGACATAAAAATAAATCCGGTTTACGGTAGTGAGACCACGCCGTTGAAACACGGAAAGGTGGTGAGCACTTCCTGTTGAGGGGGTGTTGAGTGTTCCGTGTCCTGGACTTAAGGCAGGAAGCAACGGTACACCCAACTTTCTGTCGGAAAACTCTGTCACCCGAAACACCAAGGGTGGCGGGAGTGAAGGGTTTTCTTGAGGGTATCGGGAGGGCTGAAGTGAATAAAACACGCACCCCTTCCCGAAGGGGACTACCCCCAAAAGGTTGGGTACAAGACCATCAGGGTTTCTTCCTTTTTGGAAATTATAGCCCTGAGGTCTTGCTTAGGGAGCTGCTGAGGACGACGAGCCTGTCCCCTGTCTCTGCGAGGGGGAGCACGACTCGCCACGCTCTGTTTTTGAGCTTCCCTCCTAACAGCCTCGGGGGCGAGACCGGGTGGCCGACGGCCCCGCCCCCTGAGTGCGGCGAGGAAAAAACTGCCCAAAGGCTTCCTCGTGGCTTTTTGCCTCCTGAAATCTGGAGATAACCGAGTTCATGGCGTCTCCAAGCGTTTCACCCGCACTCAGGTCTTTTAGCAGATCAGCCTGGTAAGCCTGTAACACAGCCATGGTGTGCAGTGCTGCACCAGCCTGACCTGCTGCTTGATAAGCCCTTCCCACTAGCATGGAGGTAGTTCTGCATGGCTTAGAGGGGAGGGCGGGGCTTTTTAGTGATGACGCCGAACCCGGCGAGAGATTGCCCGCAAGCGTCTCTTCAACCGGCGGCAACATTGAATAACCTTTTGCGTCAGCGCCCACGATAGTCGAGTATAACGACGTCGAGGGCACGTGAACGCGCGAGGTATAAGGTTTTCTCCATGAACGAGCGAGCTCGTTGTGGAGATCATCAAAGAAGGGAAGGGACTGATAAGGCGTTCCCTTCCCTCGCCACCAGACAGAAATCTGTCCTCTAATTTGGAGTGTTTGGGGGTTTCTTGGTCGCGTGGCCAGTCTCATTAAAGCCTGGCCACTGCACGAGTGATCACGTCGAGCAACTCCTCAGAAGATTTAAAATCGCGTTGGGAATGCTCTGACGCGGGTAACTCACACTCCGAACCAAGAGATATAAGGTCCTCCCCGTGAACCAAAGAAACGCCGGAGCGCGCTTCGAGATCGCGTGAAGGACCGGCTGGGTCTGGGGAGAGAGCGAGCGAAAAGGGACGAACCCGTCTCTCGCTCCTCAGCCAGATCCATGCGAGAGCCCCACGAGTGAAGTGTGGGTGCTGGCTCGCGAAAGTAAGCGAGGCGAGCGCGAAGCATTCCGACCGAAAGTAGGTCACAATGCGCGCACCCGCCCTGCCCCAACGCGAGAGCAGCGTACTCTTCCCCCAAACAAACAAAGCAGAACTCATGCGTGTCCTTGTCGGTCATAGACCGCTGGCAAGGAAACACGCATCGTTTGCCTTGCTTCTCCGTCATTTTCTCTCTCTTTTTTCTTTTATATAGATAGATAGATAGATAGATAGATAGATAAGACTCTTCTTTTCTTTTTAGAAAGAAGGTTCTGGGCACTGCCTAACAATTTCTAACTCCTAACAAAAGGGAAGAAAGAGGTTTTTAGCAGGTTTGTGAGACACACAGTCATAGTATGCTCTGAAGAAAAATCATCTGAGGACACTCTGGTGACGCCTCTATTTATAGCCTAGTCACAGGTGCATTCAATGATCTCACCAGCCCAGGCTATAAATTCCAGTCAATTTTCATTGACGTGTTACACACATATTCAAAGCTGCTCACAATAAGATTGTTCCCCCCCCATAGCGCTTAGCAAAGTGCAGCATCATAGTGAAGCTTTTTGTAAAGGGAACAGAAATGTAATGTCTCACTTTGATGAAGGTGTTGTACTCGGAACCTTCATAACCTGCCATAGATAGGAGGCAGGGGCAAGGAGCCTACCCCAATAGAAAAAAGTAGAATACTACCCCCACGAGAATATCCAGTCAGATACAAATCAGGTCTTATGTTAGGCATTCATTCTGGAGAAGAGGGGGAAAAAAAGAGATGTGGCCACCTAGATTTGACATGAAGTTTACAATATCTCTGGCATGGTTGTGCAATACCTTTACAATAGGAAAAGACATGCTTTTGTTGTTGTTGTTGTTTTTCTGCTTTGAGTTTGATTTTGTCTTTTTCCAGGTTTTTTTTTTTCTCTTTTGAGTAAATGTATCCTTGAGTGCGATTTTGGGCCCTCCATCGAGGAGCTCCTGGTTGTGCAGTATATTTGCCAAAGATGAACAACATGGTATGAGGCCTTTCGTTAGGCCAGCGTTGTTTTACAGTATCTTTGTTGAAAGATAAACAACATTTGATTATGAAAACCCTGAGACGAGGGAAGAGTTGTTTGAATATCTTTGCCGAAAGATGAACAACGTAGCATAAAGCCATACAATAATGGCAATGTTACGTCCAATACCCTTCTTTGAAAAGAAACAACATTTGATTATGAAAACCCTCAGACGAGGGAAGATTTGTTTGAGATATCTGTGCTGAAAGATGAACAACAAAGCTTAAAGCCATACGACATCTCATAAGGGACATGATGAGGCTAGAGGAGGACCAGCCTTTATTGTTTACAGTGATGACTGCAGAATTGTCGCAAAAATACAATGCATTTGTGTGTCCAATGGAAACCCCATATAACACTGGCCATAACGATGGAATAAATTACAAAAAGAGCAGATGAGGTGCGTAGGAAGCTGTATTGAAAAAATAGTCTGGCCATTTCACTGTGAACCATCTTTCCGTGTGATCCAAGAATCATACAGAGCGAGCTGTTTCCGTGAAAATGAACATGTCATAAGGAGATTCTGGTTTTTATTATGAAAAAAAAGGAAATGTCATTCCAGTAATTTAATAGCTGTGACCAGAAGAGGTCAGAGTGGCAGCCGTCATAGAATATGATGATGTCGGAGAGGCTGGACGGAATAGGCTAGTGTGAGGAGGTAGGAAATGAAGGAGCGGCCTTGAGGAATGATGCGCATGGCAAAATTTAGGTGGCCGAACAAGGACAGGAGAAACTGACTCGAGAACTACGTGCAAATAGACCTTTAGGCAGGGAAGATTGCATGTTTAGAGAATTGAGCATGATGCCGAGAAATTCAAAAGACGTGGTGGGGCCCATGTTTTTTATTTTTTTATTATTATTCATTTGAGAGGGGAACACCCAACTTGTGAAAAAGCTAGATAGAACATCCAAAAATAGGGGTGTGGGCAGCGGGGTGATTGATGAGCAGGAAATCATTGAGCAGGTGTAGTATGAATGGGAGCTTAAAGTAATTGAGAAGGATCCAGCATATGCATTCCGACAGAGAATTAAAATGTGAGAGCTAATTCTGCACCTGAAAGTGAGTCGGACATGCTAATAAATGAGAGGGGCCAGTCAGTATGGTGAATGGGCATGATTTTAAAAGCATCTTTGATTATCCAACTTTTTTTTATATATATATATATATATATATATATATATATATATATATATATATATATATATATATATAAGCCCATAAAATCAGCAGACCATGCATGACATACAGCTACAGTGGACTGAATTTCAGTATCTGTTGCGAGAACAATTATTCAGCACTGTGATGTCCAGAGGAACGAATCCTACTGCCTGCTGCTGACAAAAGCTGCCCTGAATGCAAAAAGGTTTTTGTTTATATATATATATATATATATATATATATATATATATATATATATATATATACACATATACACACACACACACACACACACACACATTAAGTGGAGCATAATGAAAACATTGATAACTTTAAAGTGTTTAAAGTGTAATTTTAAGGCATAGTGGCTAGAGCACAGGGCTACTAATCAGAAGGTCGCTGGTTCGAACCCCATGGCCACCACCATTGTGTCCTTGAGCAAGGCACTTTACTCCAGGTTGCCCCTGTAATAAGGGCTCTGTAAGTCGCTTTGGATAAAAGCGTCTGCCAAATGCATAAATGTAAATGTAAATAAAAGCATAAGGAGGGAGCTTTGACTTACCAGCAGGAACAGAAATTAACAGTTGCAAGATGAATTTAATTAGCTTAATTTGGCACAGGTTTTATCTAATGATTGCCAAACCTTCTTACCTGCAACTAAACATATCGTCCCCGAACAAGCGTATTAAAAGTGAACAGCAATATATTGAAATGCGTTGATACTTAAATTAATAGTAATGTAGTTAGACTGACATGACAGTTAAACTCATGAGCTTTGAAATTTTAAACATTGATAAAGCCCCAATACTTGAAGATCCCCATAGATTGAAACATGGTCCGAACAAAGATGAAAGTGAATGATTTATGAAGACATACAATACAAATTTCTGCACTTTAATGATGGGTCATGCATTCCAAGGATGCGGTGGCTCGATTGAGGGAGATCTCCTAAGTGAATGAGATATGGATGAAGATCCAGGTTTGCTGATTGTTTACTCCCCATGGATTTGATGCGGGCAGAAGTTGAGATGAAGAGACGGTGTAGTTGGGAAGGGAAGGTGGGCTTCCAGAGGTGTTCTGTGCACTGCTTCTCCTGTGGCCTGGAGAGGTCAGAACATGTCTATTATGATTCTGAGAGTGCACGATCCCACTGAGAATCCAGAAAATTCACAGACGTGTGTTGCGTGAGGACTGCTGATTCTGGATAAAAGGTATTGGGCAGTGAATAAGTCCGTGTCCATAGATGGATGTTAGCTAGTCAGAGAGCAAAATGGACTTGACATCAGACTCGACATCAGACAGTGCTATAGAATGATGTTGCCGTGTTAGCACACTGAAACAGCAATGTGATAGATTGTGAGCAGACTTATAAAGCAATGGCTTACATGTGATTGGCTTGGAGTTACCTAGGTAATGGTGCGATGATGTACAGCTGCTAGTCTTTCCACTAGAACTACGCTGTTCTTACATTGACTGTATCTAACCAGGGGTGGAACGAGTACTGAAAAATCACACTCAAGTAGAAGTACTGTTACTTCCCAAAAAATGTAGCGTGTGTGAGTAGAGTAAAAGTAGCTGTCCTAAAAACTACTCAAGTAAGAATTAAAGAGTAGCTCATTTAAAAGTGCTCATGAGTAGTGAGGATTGTGTTCCGAATTGCAAAACCTATGCCCCATTATAATGAACACTGTATGCCAACTTTTAAAATACATCACTTATCTATGATAAACGCTACATAAATCTGATTACAAAAAATAAAAGGGAGACATGAAAATGAAAAGAAAAGTTTAAAAAGTTATTTTCAATACACTAATCACCATTTTAAATCATAACACTTGAAACAATTACATTAAAATCAGTTTACGTGTAGGATCTAAATTTCCCTTAATGCCAACAGTGTTATTGTTGTGCATAAAACTTGTACAAACAATGCAAGGAATGCAAAAAAAAAAGCTAAATAAGCAGGATCACATGGCACGTCATATCCTGCACAATAGAGGAGGTAGAGCAGGCATGGGAAAAGTGCTTAAATATTAAAGCTCCATAAATCACATAAATCAGCATAAAAGTAGCCTAATCCATATGACTCCAGTGGTTTAATCCATGTATTCAGAAGCGATATGATAGATGTGGTGAGAAACAGATCAATATTTAATTCCTTTTTTACTATTAATTCTCACCTTGCTCAGTCAATCTCCACTTTAACGTTCACTTTCTTCTTGTGTTTTTGATGATTCACATTCTTCATGTATATCGCCACCTACTGGGCAGAGAGAAGAATTTCTAGAAAAAAATTTACTTAAATATTGTATATCTTTTATGCTGCTTTTATGTGCTTTTTGGAGCGTCAGAATTTTGGCATCCCTTCACTTACATTGAATGGATCTACAGAGCTGAAATATTCTTCTAAAAATCTTAATTTGTGTTCTTCTGAAATAAAGAAAGTCATAGACAGATGGCATGAGAGTAAATGATAAGAGAATTTAAATTTTTGTGTGAATTGTTTCTTTAAGTAGCACATGGGGGTGGGAGGGCATTTTACTCCTCCTGAGATACAATGTTCCACGTTGATTTAGCTCTTGTATCTTTTAAGCCAAGTAGTTGTGTTCTCATTATAATGCAGGATGCAAAATTTTCTGAAGTTTGTGACTGGTGGAATTTTCTGCCTGAAGTGTTGCTCTACAAATGTTTATACGTTTCTATCTTTATAAAGTCTAAGCATAATTATAAATGATTTTATCATCTCTACGTTTCGTATTTAATTATATAATTAAAAAACATTTTATTCTATTACATTAATACTTTTAAAGCTTCTCAAGTTATTCAGCCAAAAGTAGTTAGTTGTTTTCACGTTTCCTTGTTAATGTTGTTAGATTTAACAGCCTTTATATGACATAGCCTACTAGACTGTGCTCAATTCGGTTACATGTACACTTCAAGTCCAACATTTTGATGCAGATATGCTTTTTGTCCCACTGTTTAAGTTCACTTTAGACATAAACTACTGCATTTACATTAAATCCTCACCAAGACGGGCATTGGTGGAATTATAATGTGTATTTTATCAATTAGGTGCGAACATTAGACACCTGTCACTCAAACAGCATGCAGCTACAGACGTCAGGAAATAAAAAGTAAATATTTTATATTTCATCTAGATCAACCAACCAGTGGTGCTCTTGCTATCATGATTGATGTGATGAACACCACTGTTCTAGATGTAGAACAGAGGCTAGAAATGGAAAACTACTCAAACGTTTAATCGAGGACTCACCTCTCGATGATCTCTCTCATTTTCCGCTATAATTTTATTGCCCAGCCCTGATGATAACATTGCCTTAATCTCTAACATCAACCCAATAATCTCAGTGACAGATTGCTAAATTACAGGCTGCATTATAGTCAAACAGAATCTAGGAAGCAGAAATATGAAATTTACCTCGATATGTTTCTTCATATTACAGGCAGGAGTTGCTCAAGCCATATCTGACTTGAGCAAGTTAAACTCAACTGACACAGTCAAGCAATTGGCCTTTTTCAATGCAAAAAGCTCTTTTAGGTGCTGCTGTGATGTTCAGCTGTAAACTGTGCATGAGGCATCCTCCACATCCATAACAGTTGGGGCCAGATCTGCAGCTACCGTTCAAGTTTTTTTAAAGTGTGATTTGATGGGAGTCATGAGACTCTCTCTAGCCAATCATGTTGATGGATAAAAATTAAATCAGGACAGGGAAGTAGTGAACAAAGATAGTGGGAAAATAGTGCAGTAAAAGTACTGTTACAGCACTTAAATGTCCTCAAGTAAAAGTATAAAAAATTTAAACAACATAAAAAAAGTACAATTATTGGGAAAAAGTAGTTAATTACAGTAATGTGAGTATTTGTAATTTGTTACTTTAGACCCCTGCCTCTTACTCTGTTCAGAGCCATAGGTTTGGTTATCTTGAATATTTACATTTATGCATTTGGCAGACGCGTTTATCCAAAGCGACTTACAGTGCACTTATTACAGGGACAATCCCCCCAAAGCAAACTCGAGTTAAGTGCCTTGCTCAAGGACACAATGGTGGTGACTGTAGGGATCGAACCAGCAACCTTCTGATTAACAGTTATGTGCCTTAGACTCCTAAGCCACCACAACTCATGGAACTCATGGAGTTCCACAACTCATGGAACTCATGGTCATGGAAGCTGCACCGTTGTGCTTAATGCAAACGTGTTTTTGTTTTGTGTTGAAAAAACTGTGACATTCCTGAGTTGGAAATGCCATCTCCTGCTTCCTCATTTTATTGAACCCGTTACAGTCATCATTTCTGACAATGAAATAAAAAGGCACAGAGACATTATAATTCAAAGAAAGCATCTGGTGGAACATACAGGGGAGATTGTAAAATTATGTATTTGTAAAATTTCAACTGATGCTCCCCTCCTGGGCCTGTAGGACTACGTCGTCTCTGGCGACCAAAGCCTACAGTGCGGCTGGACAGGCCCCACGCAAGTACACCAGCCCAAGGCACTGAAAGAGCTGCACGTGTGTAGTCCTGATCCCGATGTGCTGCAGGAGCAGCACTCATCCACTGACCTCTCCCTCCGAGCGACGAAGGTCATGGCGCGAGCACTCGGGCAGGCGATGTCCACCTTGGTGGTCCAGGTTTCAGCCACCCACCTGTGGCTGAATCTGGTCGAGATGAGGGACGCCGACAAAGTTCGCTTTCTCAACGTGGCCATCTCCCAGATCAGCCTATTCGGTGTTTACAGCTGCTGTTGTCACGTCCGCCAGACACTGAGCACTCACAGCCAGGGCCCCGTGAACGCGGCCACACCTACAACGACAGCCAGCCGGTTGTGACGAGTCTCGAGGACGGTCCAGTAGGTCCTCCTACTCAGTCACTAACCCACCATATGACGGGTACGCAGAGGGAGGTAAGTGCTTTGAGGTTCATCTTAGCGCAGCCGCCTCGAGTCGAAGCAATGCTCCTCGATGTAGTGTTGCCTGCTCCCCCAGCCGCAAGGCCCCACCCACAGGTACATCAGACGTGATTGTCCCCTTAGTGCCCCACACCCAGAGCTTGGATGCATGGCTATCGCTTTCCAACCCGTTGCGGTGGCTGGCCAGGACCATCCAACTCGACTATGCAATTAAATTTGCCAGGCGCCCACCCCGGTTCAGCAGCATCCGTTTCACCTCGGTGCAGGGCGAGAACGCGGCCACCCTGCCGGCAGAGATCGCGACCCTTCTGCGCAAGGTTGTGAAAGAGCCCAGACCTGCTGTTGCTGCGTCCGGTGCGTGCTTTGCACATCTACTTGGATTGCACGCAGAGCTTTAGACACTGAGCAGCTCTATGTCTGCTTTGGCAGACAGTGGAATGGAATGCTGTCTCAAACAGATGCTTGCCCACTGGATCATGGATCCACTTACCAATTTACTTGAAGTGAAAATCAGTCCTCCTTTCCTGTTTAATAAATTAAACAATCACATGGTCATGCAGAACATCTCCTGTTTTTAAATCCATAAGGTTCTCTTTCTCAATGGCAATAACAGCAGTGACGACAGCCAGCTTGATCTTACGATTTTCACTCTTGAGTTACGTACATCACTTAACCCTGTGAGTCCCATTGTTGTAGTATTACAACATACATTTTAATTCTACTAAAATAAACCTGCACATGTTTTTTTTTTCTCTCTTTAAGACCACATTTACACAATTAATAGGTCCTATTGTTCAGCCTTGCAATGCTATTGGATGGTAGATTTTGTAAATAGGTCTGTTCACCTGGCCATGAACTCCCACAACCTGCAAACTTGCCTTAAAGCACATCATCTTTTACTGGACTGGATAAATCAACATTCAAGTAAGTAAAATGCCTAAAATGTATTTTTCTGTGATTAGTAATATGTCTAGATCATGCAGAAATAAGGTACTGTTGAATGCTTTGATCATATTAGATTTTGAGCTTATGTCAATGTTGTAATTTCACAACACATGGTGAAAGGGGTAGCAAAATGTGCCTGTGCACCTTGCACATTACATGGATGAATTGTACTTTTCACCTGTTCCATGTGAAAAAAAATATACAAATAGAAACATACTATTTTTGATCATTCACAAGTTTAAAATGTCTTCTTTGTTACCATTTTGAGTTTGAATCACAATTTAATGATTATTAAATGATAAGTTCAAGTTGAATAAAGGAATGAATTATTTCTTTGAGAATTTAAAAGTATTTGTGTAGCAATATTTGAAACGATCTGAATCTTATTTATAAAATATACTTAAAAGTCCTGTTTTCTTTTATGGGCTTTGCTTGTTTGCCCAAATATCTGCTTGCTTCATGAGGGACAGGTGATAATGTTCTGGAATGTGGGGTTTATACGTGCTATTAGCATGATAAGTAGAGGGCACAATAAGCTAGCTAGACAATATTGTGTGAATTCTGTTGAATGGGTCAATTCTTTAAAACGTGCAAGTATGATTGGGATTCATTTGCTTTGAAATTATTTAGCCTGGAAAATAATCATTGATTTTCTTTTAACATTTCAGAATGCCACCAGCCAGGAAAGACTGTCTTATCTACAATGTGTATGATGTCATTGATGCAGTCCAAAATGGGAACAGTGACTTTGAGAAGTACAATGTCTGCCTCTGCTTCATGGAGTACAAGATCTGCCTTTGGGACTATCATAATTGAACATGGCTATGAACAGAGTGAAACATAGTAAATACCAAAGTTTTCATTAAGTTCATAAGGTTTTGTAAATACAATCTGAACATATTTTTATAATAAACAATTTTTCATAATAATATGACTTGTCTGATAATCATTATTGTGTATTTATTAGTGTATAGATATATAGGCTACTGTTATGGGGCTACATATGCAGTACACCTTGCAAATTAACCATTAGATGTTCTCTACATTTGTTCAGACGTGATTAAAATCACTGAAATTCAGTTACCCAACAGGCGCAACGTTGCAATATTACAACTTTTCCCTGAAAACACATTTATTGCTGCATTAGAGGCCTCCTACATACATACGTAATATGTACCTAACAACATATAAAAGGTTATTTTTTTTTTTTTTACCATTTTTCTTTATTTGGGTCTCTGAAGGTTAAAGCGTGATTGCGTCACTCAAGGCCAGCTAGAAGGCCTTGACTGGGACATATCCTAAATATCACACCCACCAAGAAATAATAAATCAATCTGTTTGGTTGATAAATCTGACAATCTGACTTTAGTTGCTCATTCATTTGTACTGTTGAGGGATTCTGTGGAAATTCTGAAGGCCTAAAGGGGTGGAGCTCAAACTCACTGCTGCTTCGAGCATGTGATTTGTGAAACCATTGCCACACTTTGTTTGTAAACATCAAGGAATAAATTCTGAATGGATAAACTTTGTGTTTTTCTCTATTTGTTTGTAGATAAATTAAGAGTGGAAAGCGATTAAAAATACATAGGCAAAAAGGTGACTGAGAATGAAAGGATGAAAAATATTTATTTATTTGGATAAACAGAAGCCAGAGAAGGCTTTGCTGGCCCTGAAAAATCACCTCTGCATTAATTAAAGTCTTACACCATATTTGGTAAACACAGCTACAGTGGCATGCAAAAGTTTGGGTACCCATGATAAAATTTTCTGTTGCTTTGAATAGATAAGCTAGCAAAAGATGGCCTGATTTCCAAAAGGTGTAAAGTTAAAGATGATACATTTATTTAATATTCAAATTTTTTTATTTAATTTAACTTTTTTATATCCATCTTTTACAGTTTCAAAATAGGAAAAAATGAAAAGGGCCCGAAGCAAAAGTTTGGGCACCCTGCATGGTCAGTACTTAGTAAAACCCCCTGGCAAGTATCCCGTCTTAAAAAAGTTTTTTGTAGCCAGCTAAATATCTTTCAGTTCTTATTTGGAGGATTTTCACCCATTCTTCCTTGCAAAAGTCTTCTAGTTCTATGGGATTCTTGGGCCATCTTGCATGCACTGCTCTTTTCAGGTCTATCACAGATTTTCGATGATGTTTAGGTCAGGGGACTGTGAGAGTTATGGCAAAACCTTCAGTTTGTACCTCTTGAGGTAGTCCATTGTGGATTTTGAGGTATGTTTAGGGTAATTATTCTGTTGTAGAAGCAATCCTCTTTTCATCTTCAGCTTAATGGTGTGATGTTTGCATCCAGAATTTGCAGGTATTTAATTTAATTAAAGAAATGTTATTTAGAGAAATGTTCCACTGGCATCAACACAAGCCCAAGGCATGATCGATCCACCCCTGTGCTTAACAGTTGGAGAGGTGTTCTTTTCATGAAATTCGGCACCCTTTTTTCTTCAAACATACCTTTTCTCATTGCGGCCAAACAGTTATATTTTAACTTCATCAGTTCGCAGGACTGGCTGGACTGGCAGCAGGCTTGTTTAGATGTTCATTTGCAAACTTCGGATGCTGAAATTTGTCGTGTGGATGCAGGAAAGGTTTTCTTCTCACGACTCTTCCATGAAGGTCCTATTTGTGGAGGTGTCGCTGCAGAGTAGAACCGCACACCACTACTCTGCTAGAGTAGGAGTCTGCTAAATCCTCCTTAAGGTCTTTTGCATTCAAACAGGGGTTTTGATTTGCCTTTCTAGCAATCCTACGAGGAGTTCTCTCTGAAAGTTTTCTTGGTCTTCCAGACCTCAATTTGAACTCCACCGTTCTTGTTAACGGCCATTTCTTAATTACATTACGAACTGAGGAAACGGCTACCTGAAAACGCATTGCTATCTTCAAATAGCCTTCTCCTGCAACATGGGCATCAATTATTTTAATTTTCAGAGTGCTAGTCAGCTGCTTAGATGAGTCCATGGCTGCTGATTGTTGGGACAAGATTTGAGGAGTCAGAGTATGTATAAAGCTTTGAAATTTGCATCACCTGGCCTTTCCAAATGATGATTGTGAACAAGCCATAGCCTTAACAAGTTAATTAAGGTCTGAGACCTTGGTAAAAGTTATCTGAGAGCTCAAATCTCTTGGGGTGCTCAAGATTTTGCATGGTGCTCCTTTCCTTTTTTCACTAAAATCTTACAAAATAAAAATAATACACTAAAATTGTTTAAAATGTCTTTAACTTTATGCCCTTTGGAGATCAGTTCATCTTCTATTCACTTAACTATTCACAGCAAAAGAAATTTTGACCAGGGGTGCCCAAACCTTTGCATGCCACTGTACATGTTAATTGAAATTGACTGCTCTGAGGGAAAGATTGAGAACAGAGTGGGTTGGACAGGGGAGATTAGTGGTCTGTCCTTGAGGTAGCATTAGCAAAAGAATGATACTCTTGGACTCATAATCTAGGTGAGGTGAGGCACAACAGCTATCGTTATAGGCATGCTATTGGTGACCTAGCTATGAATAGTCTCAGATGTACCAAGAGGTGGGGAAAAAACTTTAGTGTGGAGTCAGAGGGACAGATTAGGAGGGGCTGAGGAAAGGAGAGACCGCAATGCAATAAAAGGTTAGAAAAGGGGGTCAAACCAGAGTAATAGAATAAAGGCCAGATAGAGCAAAGTGATAGAAAGGCAGTGACAGAGAAATTGAGGTATAGATGAAGGGCAAAGGAAAAGATGTGAATTAAGCCACCATTCTTTCGGGATTTTCCTCTCAATTTCTAATTTTATGAAAGAAGTTAAGAATATTTTGTATTCCCGAATAAACTTAAGATTGTTATTAACCTTTTTCTTATGATTGTTCTTAAGAAAATACTTATGCATTAAAAAAAAAAAAAAGAAGTAATAAATAAATATATATATATATTAAATAACATCTTAAAGTTAGTAACCTCACAATTATCTTAAATTCTAAAATGTCAAATGTTTTATGAATTTACTGGATTTTTCATGTTGAGTCTGAAGCCACCATGGACTTTTTACTTAGAAATGTGATTTTATACCAAAAATCTTTTTTGACTGTTTTGTGTTTAATTGTATTTGTATTTTCAGCTTTCAAACTATGTAAATATTATTACCAGATTCAAACAATAAATGTTGTTTTGAATCTTCTTAATGTCCCAGACAGCAAACTGACATAAACAGTCGGAATCAATGTAGAATCGCTGTTTCTCGCAACATCTAAACCAAACTGATCGGAATCTTTTAACTCATCGAAGTCATGTTGATTCAGCATCAGTCATGCCATTCAAAACCAACATAAATTCAGTCTAGTTGGTTTGCTTACCTGACGTTGAAACCTTGTTGATTTCAATTAGGTGAAATGTCATGATAAAATCAAATTATTATTAGATTCAATCTAATTTGTTTACTTTTCTTATCTTGAAACTATGTTGATTTCAGGTGGGTTAAACAATGTTATACAATCAGCTTATTTTCTACTTTGCTTTTTAAAATCTAAAATGCTTAAAGAAACGAATAAATCAACAAATGTATGTAGTAATTTATGAAACACACAGCACATTCAGTAATTCATTGTTTTAAAATATACATTTACAAACACATTTAAATTTAAACACACATTTAAAACACATAAAATAATGAAAAATGCCTTCACACTGGTACATTTACAAATTGATGTATGATAATAAACAAATTAAAGGTTAATGTGTCTTTAATGTAATTAGTCTTAGTTTGAGTTATAGATAGCTATCTCACCCCAAAATGTACAATTGTCATCATACACACACCCTCATGTTTTTCTGAAATTTTATAACTTTTGTATTCTGTGAAACACAGGAGATGTGAGGCAGAACATTAGGGACTGACATTCTTAGTCACCATTCACTTTCACTGCATTTTATTTTTTTCTATTAAATGAATGGTGACAGAGACTATGTCATGTTTAAATGTGTTTTTGTTCATGTTTTGATTTCATATCTTTTATTTTAATAGTTTAGTTCCTGTTTTATAGTCATGTGTTCATGTCATGTAATTTCCTGTTCCTTCGTGTGATCTTGTCATGTGATCCTGTAATGTGTTTCCCCTGTTCATGTGTCTTGTTTTGATTGGTTCATTGTTTCATTATCTTGTTAGCAGCCTTGTCTTTTCATTTTTAGTCTTGTTATCTTGTTTACAGTTCTGTCTTTTGATTGGTTGTCATTTTACCCTTGTCATGTTTGCCATTGTCTCTTGTCAGGTATTGTTTTGTGTAACATTGTTTGTCAAGTCAAGTCGTTTATGTTGGTTTTGTTTTGTATTCACGTTCGTAAATAAACTGCACTTGGGTTCTCACTTCATCATCGCATTTGTCCGTTCCTGTGTCCTGCCTGCAAGCAACGTTACAGAAGGAGAGCATAGTTCCTCATCCACCTCTCCTACAGTGACTGCCATGTTAGAGCCGTCCACCATCATGGCAGAGCCAGAGTTTCCTGTCATACTTATGTTCTCACTTCATTATCATCTTCATCTGTTCCTGTGTCCTGCCTGCTAGCAACGTTACAGAATACCTTCCCACAACATGAACACAGCACTTCAGCTTCTTCGTTTATTCAAGGGGAATCGTACCCTGGAGGATTTTGTCAAGGAGATTTGTGGAATTTGTGGTCGCCAAGCCAGAGTGCCACGTCATGGTCACAGAGCTTGCACCACCTTCTGTCCTGGATCCTGAGTCTGCTCCATGCTATATCACAGCCACACCTATGTCTGCTCCATGCTATGTCACAGCCATGCCTCAGTCTACTCCCTGCCATGTCACAGCCATGCCGGAGTCCACTCCATGCCACATCACAGCCTCTGGTACACGAACCAACACCCATGACTGCTACGGCCAAGGAGCCAAGCTAACACCTGCCACGGTCAACGAGCCAATGCCCACGCCTGCCACGGCCAACGAACCAGCGTTGCAAGCCTCGTCCATCCCAGAGCCAGAGTTGCAAACCTTGTCCATTCCAGAGCCAGCTCTCACTGGGCTATTAGACCTAGAGTTTGTTCCCGCCCTTGTGCCCACCCTGAGTTCTCCTGATCAGCTGGTTCCCCCCAAGTCACCAGCTCGACCATCGCCCCCTGTAATATCACAGACAAGGGAAACTTCCAACCCTCCGACTCTCCCTAGACCCTCCAAGCCCTGGACTCTGCCTTGGCCCTCCGATCCCTCTACATCACCTCGCTTTGCCATCCTATTGGCTTCACCAGGGTTTCTGGTCCCTCCATCTCCTCCTTGGTCTGTCAGTCACATGGCTCCGCCTTGGCTCTCCGATCCTCCAGGTGTGCCTTGGTTCTCTGATCCTTCGGCTCCACTGGGGACCTCCATACTTACAGCTATGGCCCAAAAAAGCCAAGCAGAGGTTGTAATTCCTTCGCCAGTTGAGGAAGTTCAACCTGCCAAAGGCGCTGCTGTTACAGTTCTACTGAGCAGTCATTGAGTCTTCACTTCAGTAACTGTCTGGTTTGGTTTGGAAATTACAGTTTGGACTGCTGAGAGGATTATTGGTTGCCCTCTGCCGTCCTTTCAAGAACTGTACACTTCCAGAGCGAGGGGAAAATGCTGGAAAAATTACTCTGGACTCCACTCACCCTGCCCACTACCTTTTTGAACTGTTGCCTTCTGGCCAACGCTACAGAGCACTGAGCACCAGAACCGTAAGGCACAAGAACAGTTTTTTCCCTCTGGCTATTCAACTCATGAACAGTTAAAACAGCCCCATTGAGCAATAATTATGTGAAATTCACAGCGTACTCTTTTTATATTATCCAACACATCCTACCTCTTCTGCCATTACATTCCCTTGCAGTATATATAACAGATTTGTGTGTGTGTGTGTGTACAGTATATAGTCGTATTGTGTATTCTATATATACTTTATTTTCTATTAAAATTTGTTTTTCATTCTATTTTTTTATTTTATTATTATCTCTGTCTTGTTGCTGTATTGTATTGTTGTACATTGAAAGCTCCTGTCACCAAGACAAATTCCTTATATGTGTAAGCATACCTGGCAATAATGCTGATTCAGATTCTGGAAAGAAAGACAAATATATGGAGCATTTTAAGAGACTATGGAGGGATTTTTCTCCTGAAAATGTTAGTTCTCACAATAAATTTAGGATTTTCTCTCACAAAATATTAACCATGGTTTTACAGTAATCATAGTTTAACTATAGTATTTGTAGTGAAACCATAAATACAGAACAATGAAAACTATGGAGTTAATAACCATAATAATGTTTTACTACAAATACCACAGTTCAGCTAAGGTTTCTGTAGTAAAACCCTGATTAACCATTAAAATGAAACATTGCTTTATTATAGAAACCCTTGTTTAACCATGGTACTTTTCGGAACTGTAAAATCATGATTACAACAGTCTACAAAATTACTGTAGTTAAACTACACTCACCTAAAGGATTATTAGGAACACCTGTTCAATTTCTCATTAATGCAATTATCTAATCAACCAATCACATGGCAGTTCCTTCAATGCATTTAGGGGTGTGGTCCTGGTCAAGACAATCTCCTGAACTCCAAACTGAATGTCAGAATGGGAAAGAAAGGTGATTTAAGCAATTTTGAGAGTGGCATGGTTGTTGGTGCCAGACGGGCCGGTCTGAGTATTTCACAATCTGCTCAGTTACTGGGATTTTCACGCACAACCATTTCTACGGTTTACAAAGAATGGTGTGAAAAGGGAAAAACATCCAGTATGCGGCAGTCCTGTGGGCGAAAATGCCTTGTTGATGCTAGAGGTCAGAGGAGAATGGGCCGACTGATTCAAGCTGATAGAAGAGCAACTTTGACTGAAATAACCACTCGTTACAACCGAGGTATGCAGCAAAGCATTTGTGAAGCCACAACATGCACAACCTTGAGGCGGATGGGCTACAACAGCAGAAGACCCCACCGGGTACCACTCATCTCCACTACAAATAGGAAAAAGAGGCTACAATTTGCAAGAGCTCACCAAAATTGGACAGTTGAAGACTGGAAAAATGTTGCCTGGTCTGATGAGTCTCGATTTCTGTTGAGACATTCAGATGGTAGAGTCAGAATTTGGCGTAAACAGAATGAGAACATGGATCCATCATGCCTTGTTACCACTCTGCAGGCTGGTGGTGGTGGTGTAATGGTGTGGGGGATGTTTTCTTGGCTTTCACTTTAGGCCCCTTAGTGCCATTTGGGCATCGTTTAAATGCCACGGCCTACCTGAGCATTGTTTCTGACCATGTCCATCCCTTTATGGCCACCATGTACCCATCCTCTGATGGCTACTTCCAGCAGGATAATGCACCATGTCACAAAGCTCGAATCATTTCAAATTGGTTTCTTGAACATGACAATGAGTTCACTGTACTAAAATGGCCCCCACAGTCACCAGATCTCAACCCAATAGAGCATCTTTGGGATGTGGTGGAACGGGAGCTTTGTGCCCTGGATGTGCATCCCACAAATCTCCATCAACTGCAAGATGCTATCCTAGCAATATGGGCCAACATTTCTAAAGAATGCTTTCAGCACCTTGTTGAATCAATGCCACGTAGAATTAAGGCAGTTCTGAAGGCGAAAGGGGGTCAAACACAGTATTAGTATGGTGTTCCTAATAATCCTTTAGGTGAGTGTATAATACATTTATTGCATGAAAGCACAAAAAAAATAATGTGAGGGAATGCAAAACTATTTGAGAAAAGGGCTCCATATGAAGCATAGGATTGTGAGTAAATGAGAAGATTTTTTTTAACTATCCCTCATACTAACATTATAAAGAAATGATACCCTTAAAATTAAAGGCAGAAAAAACTAATGGATAAAATATTTTCCTTAGCAATTCAAGGAATAGTTCATCCAAAAATTATAATTCTCAAATAATTTACTCAACCTTATGTCGTCTCAAACTTGTATGACTTTCTTCTTCGGACACAAACCTAGAAAAAGGTGTCATATACAGACCTGGAACAGGAGACAAGACTATCATGGGAGCAAGCCGGCCATCCGCTGCCTTTTCTCTCTCTATGTTTCTTGCCATAGAGCATAAAGTGGCTCTTAACGCTATGAAATGCTCCAGGGAAGGCGATCTTTTCTGTTCCTATTCTTTCAGGGGGGAAAGACCCTGCATAGACCAAATCCTGCCCAGACTGGGGGTAGGTAACATATGGCAAATACATCACATGGTTTGTCAAGCCACACGTGGAAGTGGCGCAGTGGTAGCTCCTACATGGTGAGGGAGGAGCTCTACAAACACAGTGACCGGGGGCAGAGGGACTGCCCAAGGGAGACGTGGGTCCACCGACAGGGGGACCATACTGCTGAAAATGCATCACAGGGAGTTGCCTGAAGAGGGAATTAGGACTATGGAGTCCTACCCCAGTACAGAGCACTTGAGGCTTGTGGTGGGTCTGGCCGCAAATTTCTCCGCTGAATTTGCAGGCCAGAAGGCTAGGGAGGAAGACCATCCAGGAAGCGAGAGCTTAGTGGCTAACCTGGGAGAGAGAGTGCACTGGATCACTTTGTTGAAGGGTACTAGGTGCAAGCGGAACACCCGGTCTGCTGTTCCATATTACCAAGTTCTACCAGCTCAGACCTGACAAAACACGGGATGAGACCGACTCAACCCTGAGATTGTAGAATCTCACAAAAGTATTGATGTTGCCCAGCCCGCTGCGCTGCAGATGTCTGCTAAGGAGGTGCCATTGGCCAGTGCCCATGAGGATGCCACACTTCTCGTCGAGTGTGCTCGAACCTGCAAGGGGGTGGGCACGGCCTGGGTCTGGTAGGCCAGGGAGATAGCGTCAACAACCCAGTGAGCTAACTCTGTTTGGAGACGCCGTTCCCTTTCCGCTATCCGCCGAAGCAGACAAAGAGCTGCTCAGAACATCTAAAGGTCTGTGTGCGGTCCAAATAGACACAGAAACGAAAAAGCTGGGTCTGCCTCCTCCCGGGGCAGCGCTTGCAGGTTCTCGAACTGGTCCCTGAAGGGGGTCGTAAGAACCTTGGGCACATAGCCCGTCACAGTCTTAGGATGACGTGAGTATCTGCCGAACTGAACTCCATGCAAGTGTCACTGATAGAGAATGCTTGCAGGTCCCCAACTCTCTTGAAGGAAGCTAGCTCTATCAGGAGGGCCAAGGAGAGGGCCTTGAGCTCAATTGAGTCAAGCGCCTCAAAGGGGGGTCTCTTAAGGGCTGAGAGGACCACTGAGAGATCCCAGAAGGGGAACAGGCTTGGCTGGGGAGGATTCAGCCTCCTAGCACCTCTAAGGAACCTGATAATCAAGTCGTGCTTACCCAAGGACTTGCCGTCCACTGCGACGTGGTGGGCCGCGATAGTGGCTACATACACATTCAAGGTGGAGCGGGACAGCCTCCCCTCATACCTCTCTGACCGAACTGCGCATCTCTGTGGGAAAGCACGCACCACTTTAGGGTGTAAATCTGCCTGGTAAAGGGAGCACTGGCTTGGTTGATCGTGTCTATGACTGCAGGTGGTAGGTCACTCAGATCTTCCACATCCCATCTAGGGGCTGGACACAGTGGTTCCAGAGGTCTGGGTGCAGTTGCCAGTGGGTGCCCCGTCCATGGGAAAGAAGGCCCTTCCTCAGGGGAATTTTCCAGGGAGGTTCTCTCACGAGGAGAGTGAGATCTGAGAACCAAGTCCGAGTGGGCCAGTAAGGAACCACTAAGGTGACTTGTTCCTCGTCATCCCTGACCTTGCACAGCACCAGTGTAAGAATGCTCACTGGGGGAAATACAAACCTGCGCAGTCCCCAGGGCCAGCTGTGTGCCAGCGCGTTTGTCCCAAGAGGGGCCTCTGTTAGGGAGTACCAGAGCGGGCAATGGGAATTGTCTTGGGAGGAAAAGATATCTACCTGTGCCATGCCGAACTGGCCCCAAATCAGCTGGACCACCTGGGGGTGGAGTCTCCACTCTCTGCTGAGCGAGACCTGTCACGACAGCACGTCCGCTGTCATGTTGAGGTTACCCGTGATATGAATGGCATGCAGCGAGTTGTGACATATGACGAGAGCGTATGCTGCCTTGGAGATTTATGTACGCTACCGTCGTGGTGCTGTCTGAATGGATCAAGATGTACTTGCCCCAAATCAGCAAGAGAAACCTCTGCAGGGCAAGGAATACAGGCAGCAACTCTAGGAAGTTGATGTGCCAATGCAGCCAGGGCCTGGTCCAGGAGCCAGTGGCTGCATGCCTGTTGCACACGGCACCCCAACCCAGTTGAGAGGCATCTGTGGAGACCATGACACATCTGGACACCAACTGTAGGGGGACTCCAGTCCGCAAAAAACAGAGGTCTGTCCAAGGGTTGAAAGTCTGATGGCAGGAAGGGGTTATTAACACAAGATATGTGCCACGGCACCATGCCCATCTTGGGACTCAAGTCTGAAGCCAGTGCTGAAGCGGTCTCATATGCTTCTACCCAAGCGGTATGACCACGGCTGAGGATGCCATATGCCCCAGGAGCCTCTGGAACTGTTTTAGAGGAACCGCTGTGCCTGGCTCGAAGAGAGCAATGCACTTGATCACTGACTGCTTGCGCTCATTCGTGAGGTGTGCTGTCAGTGAGACCAAGTCTAATTCCATGCTGAAAAAAGATATGTTCTGAACCCGAGTGAGCTTGCTCTTTCCCAGTCAACCTGAAGCCCTAGATGGCTGAGGTGCCTGAGCACCTGGTCCTGGGGTCCCATAGTGAGTATTGTGAGTGAGCTAGAATGAGCCAGTCATCGAGGTAGTTAAGTATACTGATGCCCACTTCCTGTAGCGGTGCAAGGGCTGCCTCTGCGACCTTCATGAAGATGTGAGGGGATAGGGACAGGACGAAGGGGAGGACATTGTACTGATATGACTGGCCATTGAATGCGACAAGTAGGAAGGGTCTGTGTCAAGGCAAAATGGAGATGTGGAAGTACGCGCCCTTCAGGTTTACCACCGCAGGTTAGAATCTGTTTCTGCGTGAGTATTTTGAACAGGAGTTTGTGTAAAGTCCGGTTGATAACTCGCAAGTCCAAAATTGGCCGCAACCCACCACCTTTTTTGGGTATGATAAAGTAAGGGCTGTAGAAACCCTTCTTCATCTCGGCTGGAGGGACAGGCTCTATCGCGTCTTTGAGTAGCAGAGTTGTAATCTCTGCCCGTAAGGTGCTGGCGTTTTCGCCATGCATCGAAATGGAGCGAATACCACTGAAACGAGGCTGGATCCTGGCAAATTGAATCGTGTAGCCGAGTTGGATGGTCTTTGCCAGCTCCCTGCGTGGGGCACTAGCGGGACGATTGTTTTTGACGAACTGAGTGGGGCTTCGCAGCGGAGGTGAGCAGGTAATAACGTGTTGGGAGGCAAGAGTGCGTCCCGAGGCTTGGGTGCTGAGAAAAGACTCAAAGCACTTACCTTACTCCACGCACCCAGCTAGAGACTGAGGAGGAGGTCCTGTAGAGACGACTTCGGAACTCGTCAGCGCCGGCCTGCCGGGGAAGGGCAGTCGTGGTTCCAGAGGCGAGGTAACTGCGTCTGGGGAACTGGGACTGTAGGATTTTGGTGCCAGGGCGCCGTTAGTACGCACACACCGGCTAGATGACCCAGGGAGTGAGGAAACCGCTCTTTTGACAGTTTGGGTACCACAGCCCAAAAAAAAAGGATTTTCCTCCCGGCCCTCACTGGGGGACGGAGTGGTCTTGATACCAGCTCCGGAGCGAACATCTGACTGCCCGGATCTTCCATCTCAGGAGCGTTTAGTAGCTTTCCAGGTCCTAGAGGGGGTCCTGGTGATGGGGGGCATACGCCGCCTGCGGGGCGCTCGACGCTGGGGCTGAGACCTGGGCACGAGTTGAGGCGGAGCTGCCTGTTGCTTGGACGCAGGGGGATGCCCTCGGTGGGCAGAAAGGCACGGGCTGCGTAATGTGCATAATGTGCAAAATCACTTCCGTCTGCCTCTTTACTGCCGAAAACTGCTGTGGGACATCCGTGTATCCGTGGGCTGCCCCACCGTCAAGGGTAGTAAGAGCAGACGAGCGAGGAGGTCAGATCCGGGCAGTGAAAGGTACCCTCCATTACCTCGTCAGCGCATCATACACTTCCGGGAATTAATGGGGGAGGACGGAGGGTTCCAGTCCCAATGCTCACATCATCATCCAACTCAGGGGGCTCGAGGGAGAAGGCGGGCTGGCCTTGAGCCCAGATGGAAGCAAGTGAGCGTGCCTGGGAGCGGGTGGTTCTGTAAAAGAAAAAGACATTAAGAACAGTAAAACCGTGTTTCAACAATGGGTCATTTCATAAAAAAGTCAAGTCTTAAAGGGGTAGTTCACCCAAAAATGAAAATTCTCTCATCATTTACTCACCTTCATATCATCCTAGATGTATGTGGCTTTCTTTCTTCAGCAGAACAAAAATATGTGTTATAAAAGAAGATTGAGCACTGTTTGTCCTTATAATGCAAGTAAACAGGTTCCTAATTTTGACTGTCCAAAAGGCACATTTAGGTAGCATAAAAGTAATCCTCCAGTAACTCCAGTCTGTAAATTAAAGTCTTCTGAAATTAATTGATAGGTTTAAGTAAGAAACAAGTCAATAATTAAAACATTTCCACTTCTGGCCAGTGCTCAGATGCTGGTTGAATTGACATAACTCTCATGTGACGTTCATTCTTCTGTTGTAAACAAAAGCGTTACTTCCATCATCTTGTGTGAACATGCCAATGCGCTTACCTCACGTGACTGCTACATGATGCGTCAAGTAATGGCAGGAAGCGATTTTTTTATTTTTTATTAATAAAGTTGTAATTATAGATTTGTTTCTATTAGCTTCAGAAGACTGAGTTTGGATGAATTTTATGCTGCCCAAATGTGCCTTTTGGATCGTCAAGTTTGGTAGCTCTTTCCTTGCATGTAAGGACAAACAGAGCTCAGATCTTCTAAAAATTTTTGTTTGTGTTCTGCTGAAAAAAGAAAGTCATACAGCTGGGATGTTATGAAGGTGAGTAAATGATAAGATTATTTTTATTTTTGGGTGAACTAATCCTTTAAAAATGTTAATTCTACAATTCTACAGAAATAACATAATAATATTTTTTATTTATTTTTAACTCCACCCTGTCAAACATTATCTTGTGATATATGGCAGTACAATACACTCAGCTTGCTGCTGCACAACCGCTCGACTCCAAAGAAAAAATCTGACAGACAGGTGCACACTTGCTTCCCTTTATACCCGTATGTCCGGGGGAGGGACATGCAAATTCTGTCTGCCAATTTCTCATTGGCCTATTCTCAAGTTCAGAGGTACACAAAATTCTCAAGAAAGACCCCTTGTGTCACTACATTCCACACAACGTCGAGTGAGTGACAGAAGGGGAACGTACATTTTATGCGACTAGGTTCTGTAGATCAATGATTCTCAACTGCAAGAGATTCAACAAAACCATAATATGTTTATCATAAAAAAGAAAGCAAAATTATGATTAAAATTAAACATAGAAATGTATTTATATTGAACTGTTTCGGCACAACAATATGCTAAATTATTACCATGGAACTAGCTGAAAAGGAAGACTTTTTAGTTTTACAATGTTTTTATGGTTTAGAAGTTTTATTTCTAAACATCTCTTGAATTTCAATAGTTTCATGCTCTCAGCAGCCAGTAAATCACCCATCAAAACACATTGTGAACCTGTTTTTAAAGTTGTCTGGGTTGCATTTTGATTGTTTTTGTTTTTAAGGGATTGTTCACCCAACAAGGATCAAGGATGGCTTTTTTTTTCTGCAGAACATAAATAAAGATATTTTGAAGGATGTAAGATGTTGTTTTTGTCCATACAATGTAAGTCACTGGGGTCCAAAATTGTCAAGCTCCAAAATGGACATAAAGGCAGGGTAAATGTAATTCATATGACTTGAGTAGTTTAATCCATAATGTTTGTGGCTGTAAACTAAAGCCTATTGACTATGTGTCCTGCTTCGACTTCCTCTTTCCATAGGAAATATTTCAAAACACCAAATAGAACTGCGCTCGTCAGGGCACTGCACTGCAACTTTAAAGGGATAACTTCGACAATTTCGGGTGAATTCTGAAGAAGTCCTTATTCACTATAAATCTTGACATCCTACCAGATTGGAACAAAGTCCAAGCTTCAAGATAGTGATTCATTGACACTGCATGCGGTTTCCAGATATCCCATACATCACTGTAAAGGGGTTAAAGGGAAAGGAGGAGGCGAGAACCGGCTTAACAATGTAGACAATATTTAATTAAATAACCATCTGCCGGCTGGTCATCCCCGCCTTCTTCGACCTGGGAAAAATAAAATAGGTGAGGGAAAGGCAAACACGGAGCGACATAGAGAGAGAGAAGAGAGAGAGAAGAAGCTCACTCGCCAGTTCTGTGATGCGCCGTCGCGTGGTCCCCGATCACTCCTCCACACTCTCAGGTGGACGACAGCCGCTCCTCCCCAGGCAGACCGGAGTCAAACCTCCGACCCCCAGAGGACAGTACTCCCCTCCACTTTTCTGGTGGCACGTGATAATATTCATAATAAATATTACAAGGTAAAAAAAAAAAACATAAAAAATGGATGGATCTATCACAACAAGGCCAATTTCATGCACTAAGAAAATAAATAGGGTCAATTTTGATTTTAAGTCAACTTTAAGTATTTTACGCAAACTGTACATGTTGGCATATACCTAATTTAGCTAGCTGCTATCAAGTGACAGATGAATTTACAAAATACTAAAGAGTAAGCTTTGTCACCAAGTACAAAAGATATGGGAAGCAGTTTCTCCTCCCATCATTACTATGCACAATACTATGGTTAGATGCATTTTATTATTTGCATTTAGCATTGTCTTTGTCCTGCTGTCCAATCAGAACAGACCTGCGCCCACTTTTTGAATTGTGACCCTCCAGTTGAGAACCACTGCTGTTGATTTTCCTTAAATCAGGTGATGCTGTTAGGTACAGTTCTATCAGATGCTTCAATGTGTCACTGTATATCAGCACTTCACCTCAGGTGCAGATATGAATGCCACACCACAACATTTAAAGCATTAAAGCTTAATTATTCCTAAGAATTTGGGATCATTCAGCATTTATAAAATAGTATCCTGATACAGCACAACATTTTAGAAGGAATTATTGAGTGATTAGGCTGTATCCACAGGCACTAGTGGATAAGCAAAATGTAGTTGCTGCTCCAGGAAAAACAGCTGACTAACACTAAATTATTATACGTTAATTAAAAGTGACTTAGAAGAAACAGTCAAACAGACAATGTGAATCCCCAGAGACATCCAATTGGCTTTGTAATGCCACATTTATTATCATAATTAAAATAGACCTTTTCTGTGAATCACATAAGGTCAAACTAAGCTCAGGGCGGATATATTTTGAATTGGAAATTCATTTATTAATAATCATATTTCTCTCTTTGAGGGGTTTAAATCTGAAGCTCTTTCTTGTTTTGACATTGCTAGCATACTGAACTCTCTTGTCCTTGTGGTACAGTTTCGGTCAGAGCTGTGTAGGACTTTTGATTAGCTGACTAACTGACACAAATGACAACTTCCAGTCTTAGCTCTGACTCACTCGTGCACTGGTCCTCTGTAACATTTCACATTCCAGTGAGGGCAGAGTCCACAATTTGTGTATTTTACATCACAGCTTGTGGCGCTACAGCCCTTATAAATATCTGACAATTACTGATGTGCTTCTCTATTTACCTCAGCCGAAAAGTCACATAATCCTATTTCATGATGACTACACAGTTTTTTACCACCTTCAGCTTTTCCTCTGTTAGGTGGCTAGAAAATCTAGCAAAATTTCTAGAGCCTTGCCTCTACAGCGCAATGCAGATTGCCTGTATATTGATGAATTGCTCTAATCTAGCGGATGAGGGTAAAGCAGCAATAATTAGTGTTGGACTTCAGCCTCCTTATGTAGGTTCAGCCAGGTAGAGATGAGAGCCTTCACTTGCTGTCTTATCTGTCCAACAACCGAGACCGGGGGGGCAGACGGTGGCTTGTAATAGTGCAACAACGTTGGTAGGCGATTGCCTGCTTATTAAGGGGGTGCTGGAGTGGAACATAACATTTTCAGTTTCAATTAAATCTCCTAGTGCATATATAATGAATTTTAGGACCTTGCTGTGCAACAAGTCTTTTGCATTCACAAGAGTCTGATATTAGCTTCCATGTGTGATGGTTCATTAGAGCCATAGGTCTAGAGTCAGAACATTTAATATGGTGGCATGCACATCATGTATGTTGTCTGAACTGAGAATGTTCCTTCATTTTCTGACCTGGCTGAAAGTCAGGTATACTGCGCATAGCAGGGTCTAAGAAACATAATTTTTTTCATTCCAATTCTAGTGTTCCGCAGCCTCCTTTCCAACTGGTAACCCATTAGAATGAAATACAAGATTGGTTTATAATGTTCTTTTGAAATCAAAAGAATGCTGTGCTAAGGATGGGTGATATATCAGTTGCAGTGTTGCCAGAACTGGCAAAAGAAACAAGGTCAAAATAAGTGACTTGCCTTATTAATAAGCGAATATGGAGGAATTCTCAGCATAGAAATTATAACAACCATAGTAAGTAGCATATATAAAATAGCTTTTTTTCAATAAATGTTTTTTTAATATTAAATATATCCCCAAAACTGTTAAAAATATTTCAACTATATATCTGGCCATCTAAAATCAAGTAATAGCCTAATTATTTCTCTCCTGTATACACACATACATGGGCATGTTTGGAATCAATGTCATATAATGCGGGGCAAATAATTTTAATAATTAAAAATTGTTTAAATATTTTATTTTAATCATTGGTTTTAATAAAATATCTTCTTTTCAGTCAAAACCCGGCTGCATCAAATCTGTATTAATGCATCATATATAAAAGTAATTCAGTGAAGACTCTGTATCAAATGAGAAATGAACTTTTTACCTCTATATTTTTCCTTGCATATGGATTAATCATGCATGTATATGTAGTAATTTTATATGTAGTTGTTAAAATAAGTCTTCAGGATGTCACATCCACAATGTGCAATAAGGCAAATAAATGTGTGTGCAGTGGTTTCCTTCAGGATCAAAGCACATCTTATCTTTTTCTACTTGTGGGCTACAGGAAATGGTGTAGTTTCCGAAAGTGTACAGTGATGAACCGTTTAGTCTTTTCATTAAAAAAAATATCAGAATTAAATTAAGCAGTTATTAACCGGTTACCAGCATTTAAAAATAACGTTTTCACTCCAGAACAAATAAAAGGGCCTTTGTTTCCTGTTTTTTGTTACATTTGTTACAGTTTTTAGTCCCTTGCGCATAGTAGATTGTATGAATGTGACAGGAATCAGTCATGTTTGTATTAGTGTAGGCCTACAATTGATTATTCTACTTTTAGGCCACATCCGAACTAATATATTTTCTTTTGAAAACACATCTTTCCCCGTCTGTCGCTCACTTCTACGTCGTGTCGAAGAAGCGACACTAGGGGTCTCTCTTGAGCGCTGAAAGCTGCCTCTGATCTATGAAAAAAGGCCAATGAGAGTTGGCAAACAGTATTTGCATACGCCGCCCCCGGACATATGGGTATAAAGGCGAGGTAAATACGCACGTTCATTCAGTAATTTTCTTCGGAGCCGATGGACGTGTATGCAGCCAGCTGCGAATGACACAACTGATTCTGCTTCTATCCTCTGACGCTCTGCTTTGCTGTTGGATCTACGGCGCACTTCAGCGGCTTTTCTCTTCACTGCCGGCGTGCAGTTTGCCCCTGGGCGCTTCGACAGCACAGTTAAAAGAGTTGAAAGAGTGATTTTCTCTGTAAAAGAGTTTATTTCTCTGAAAGAGCATTACACAGCGGCGTTGAACGTCCTTTTTAGGACGCGTCTTTATAAAGATGTAATTTCCGCCCCTGTGTAGTTTCTGGATCCGTCTGAGCTCGGGATGAGCGATTCTCTCCAATGGTTCATCTTCTCAGTGCGAGAACATGGCCATTATAGCATTGCGGTCGTGCGGCTTTCTTTTGTAATGAAAGCCACTTCAGCCGCCCCCCGCGCGTCGCCTCCTTCGCAGGTGCTGTGGGCGATGAAGGCAATTTGGGGACAATGACGGGCTTTGTTCACCGGGTAAACCCCCTCGAACCGCCCGCCTCCCCGGCACGCTTGCTTGCTTCAGAATTGGATGACAACACCGCGGCATCGGAGAGCGTTACAGCGGTGTCGGATGCTGATCACTCGCCTGGGCCGCCACCTTCGGGTCTGCCACCCAGCCTGAGCCTGAAGCACGGAGATCCGCTATGCGTTCCCGGGCTACTTGATCGGTCCCGCGGGCAGGTGCTCCGCTCACAGCTGCGCCCAACCCCCCCCACCCCCCCGGCTCCTTTCTTCTCGGATGTGCATGACGAGTTGAGCAAAGCCAAGGCTTCTTCGCTCCTCCACTCACACTACCCTCGCGGTGGAATGCTCCCAGATCGCTTCCACCCTGCACGCCACGGCCCTTCCTGCAACCAACGCCAGGCCAAGGCACATTAAAACTTGCACCTTGGGTAGTCCTGTTCTTGATGTGCTGCAGGAACTGCGCTGGATGACCAACCGCGCCCCCGGGCCACGGAGGACAGAAGCGCCGGCACTCGAACAGGCGATGGCCACCCTTTGTGGTCCAGAAACGCATCTGTGGACTGGATCTGGTCGAAAAGCAGGAGGTAGACAAGGCACGCCTTCTCCCACACCCCCGTCTCCCAGCGCCGTCCATTCGGCGCCACCGTTGACGACTCTACCCAGCAGTCCTCAGCGGTGAAGCAGACGGAGGCCATCTCACATCCTGCCCCGCCGCAAGCCTGCCGCCATGGGCCATGCCCCGTCTGCTCGCTGATGGACATCCTCCTGCGGCTATGAAACACCCTGCTCCACCTCAACCCGGACCCAGCTCTCAGACCCAGCGTCGAGCACTCCGCAGGAAGCAGATGCCCCCGTCTCACGGACCCCCTCGAGGATCCGGAAGGCTCCCGGGCGCTCTATAGGCGTTCGACCCAGGGACCAAGATGTTAGCTCCGGAGGTGGTAAGACCACTCCGTCCCCGGTGGAGGGCCGGGAGGAGAATTTTTTGTTGAATTAGTTTTCACATTCTCATATTCTCTGTAACGAGCTATTTCCTTTTGTCTCTGGGTCACCTGGCCCGCAAATGCCGTTCTCACGGCACTCTGCCGCCAGATCTCAACAGTCCCGGCATCCTGGACGCTGACCACCTGCCTCCAGCCCCCACGACTGTTCCCCAGTCGGCCGGTTCCGACGAGTCTAGAGGACGCCTACTCTGGACCTCCTCCTGCTCAGTCGCTAACCCGCCCCCTGCCGGGTGTGCAGAGCAAGGTAAGTGCATTGAGTCTTTTCTCAGCACCCCAGCCACGGGTCGCCCTGTTGCCGCCCAACGCTGCCCTACCTGCTCCGCCCTGCTGCGAAGCCCCGCCAGGTATGTCAAAATAGTCGTCTCCTTGGTGCCCCTAGCGCAGAGTTGGACGCGTGGCTCTCACTTCCCGTCTTGCTAGCTGGCCCGGACCATCCGACTCGGTTACGCAATTCAGTTTGCCAGGCTTCTGCCCCGGGAGGAGGCTGCCCCGGGAGGAGGCAGACCCAGCCCCCTCACTGCTGTGTCCGGTTTGTGCTTTGCGTGCCTACCTGGAATGCACCCAGAGCTTCAGACGCTCGGAGCAGCTCTTTGTCTGCTTTGGGCGACAGCAGAAAGGGAACACTGTCTCCAAACAGAGGCTGTCCCACTGGGTAGTGGACACCATTCAGGAGTGTGGCATCTTAATGGGCACTGGCTAGGGGCACCTCCCTAGCAGACATTTGCAGAGCTGCGGGCTGGGCAACACCTAACACCTTTGCGAGATTTTAAATCTCAGGGTTGAGTCAGTCTCGTCCTGTGTTTTCTCAGGTCCGAGCCCGTAGAACTCGGTACACGTCGACGGTCTGACCGGGTGAATCGCTTGCGTCCAGCGCCCTTTCCTCTGTCGAGGTAAAACAGTGCGCCTTCTTCCCAGGAGACCCCTTTTAGGTTCCTGGTCGATTCCTCCCTAGCCCTTTTGGGTCCGCAACAGTTCAGCGGAAGAACTTGATGGCCCAGTCCACTATGGGTACCCCACTCGTCCTGTGTGTACTTCCGCGGTACGGTCACCTTACGAGCTGACCCGCGTCTCCCTTAGGCAGTCCTTCGCTGCCTTCCAGTCGCCGTGTTGTAGCAACTCCCCCCTCCTCGAGGTTGGATCTACCACCACGTCATTCTTCCCACATGTGACCAAGAGGCCATGTAATGTATTTTGCCACCTCTATCTCCCCTTTTGGGTGGGTGTGGCCTCCGCAGGGTCTTTTCCTCCTGATAGAATAGGAATTCGGGAAAGACCCCTTCCCTCGATGCGGTAAGGACCCCGGCTGCTCTTGCTCTATGCCGAGAAAACATAGAGAGAAAAGAGGCCCAGCCAGGCTTGGCCCGTTCCCTAGTTGGGAGCATCATCTTGTTCCCCCCCTAGGGAAACCAAAAGGATTCTGACGACTTTTTGGGGGCATTGGGGAAGAGTACGTGCAGCCTGAACACAGTCGGTCGCTTGTGCATGTAGGATACCTGCCCGCTTCTGTGTCAGCAGTACACGTACACGGCTCAGCACATGGCAAGTTTTCAAGTGGACCCATAGTGTCGCTTCTTTGACACGACGTCAAAGTGAGCGACAAACGGGGAACGTCTCGGTTACGTATGTAACATCCGTTCCCTGATGGAGGGAATGAGACGTCGTGTCTTCCCGGCCATGTCGCCGGAACACTCCCGGCTCCTCAGACAAATCCTGAATGAATGAGAGTATTTCCCTCGCCTTTATACCCGTTTGTCCGGGGGCAGGGTATGCAAATACTGTTCGCCAACTCTCATTGGCCTTTTTTCATAGATCAGAGGCACCTTTCGCCGCTCAAGAGAGACCCCTAGTGTCACTTCTTCGACACGACGTCTCGTTCCCTCCATCAGGGAACGGAGGTTACATACGTAACCGAGACGTTTTCTCTGCGTCCACATGCACTGTAGTGTGGACTGGAAGAATAGAGATATCTGAAAATGATGACATATTGGTTGTCATGTGACATAGTTATGTGATCCATTCAACCAAAACAATCAAAATGGCGGCCAGTGTTATGGTGGCAATCTTGTTTTAGACTGTACATTTTTCGAATGCGCAGTAACAGGATTAAAGTGATTTCATACTTTGACAGGACGGGGGTTGGGGCCAGGTCGTGATTCAACACACCCGGTCCCTTATCAGGCTAATCAAGCCTCCGAGAGGGATAAAGGCCGACTGTGGATGGTGTTGTGAGAGAGTGAGAGTGTTTACGGGCAGCTGTCCTTCATATGTGTGTGTTTGTGTCTTTTCACAATATTAAATATTAAATATTATTTATATAGTCAAGCCGGTTCTCAACTCCTCCTTTCCTTTAATCCCTTTACACATTCATTTCAGTGTGGATAAGCAAATTTGGAAAATGCTTGAAAAAGGCAGTGTGGACGGAGAGCGTTTAAAAAATGAAAATGTCGTTTTGAAAAGTATCCAGATGAATGTAGACGTAGCCTTAGTTGTCCATTAGTATAGAATACATTATTATTAATATTGAGTGACAAATACCTTACACCTTACCCATAAAGGGGCATTCAGTAGTTCTCTAGCTAATGTTAGCATTGACCTTCTATGTGTACTTTAAGTACCGATGTTACAGTGATGTTAGATGCTATACTGCCATCTTTCGACGTGGATCAGCATAATTATCTCTATAGCTTTGGAATATCATTTGCATCTGGAAAATGTTGGAGATTGAGATAATTTCTAAAGTTATTTATTACTCCTATAATATAATTGCTTTGCCTAAAAACAAATGTCAGAAATCAAGAGAATATACTTCTACAATAATCTTTGGAGACTGTCTACATTTCACATTATTTCTAAAGACAGTTATTAGGGACTGTTCGTTATTTATTTAAGGGGCCACCGGAGGAGTTTTGAGATCTGTTGTCAAAAAAGACTTGACCCTCCCTTCGCCAGCAATAATTTTTTCTATGACCCTCCAAAATGATTGTGAAAAAATGCATGACCCTCCCCGATTAATTTACTGAGTTCTGTATTCATTTGCGCTTGGTAAAGATGTTCAGAGGCCATTGTTTTTTTTACAACTAAACGTTATGACAAACCTATGCGTATGTACGTTACACATCACACTCCACGTTTATGGTGGCCATTTCAGTAGATTTACTCACATTGTTGTGGAAACACAATAAGCAACACTTCCTGCATACTACTCGTCTAACGTTAACTAGTTATTCACATGAAATATAACAATGAGACCATTCAACAAAGCACAGTAACAGTGGTGGGTATAACAAATTCAACACATTTACTGGTTGCTATGGACTCGTCACTAGGCTTCCTCAGTCAATATATATTTTAGCATATAGGTATTACCTTAAAGCTGCCGAAGCTGAACATTATCCAAAACTCCATTTCTCAGACGAAAAAGCTGTTGTTTGCACAATTTCAAATCACCGGGACCGAAAGGATATTTGAAGAGTTGCCTACGTAATGGCGCCAGAAATCACATTCGCTCTTTGCTGCTAGTGCCCTCTCAATGGTTTTCAAACTTTTTTCTAGAGCGACCACTGATTGATTGTACGTGGGTCATGTGACATGGAGTATTTATTTTACATGTATTTGAAAGATTTTTCAGTGTAATTTTACTCAAAGTTGATATCATCAATAATATTAATATGAAAACAGATTTAAAAAAAAAAAAAAAAATTCTTAAATCACTGGCGACCCATTATTTAATTCTCGCGACTCACCCGAGGGTCGCGCACAGTCTCACCACTCGAAACCCACACCGCGAGGTATGAATTGTCTACATTTGACATGGTTTATGTTACTAGCGTTTCTGCAGTTGGTTTGAAGCTTTAAAAGAATTGTTGCTAGGCAACGTGAAACCTTTGAACTAGTCAGCTACATTCCAGCTTCATGTCAGTGATGATAGGGTTGCATTATCAAAGAAAGCAACTCCAAAATCGTGTTGCTTTCATTTTGCCTAGTAGGCCTATACCAAATGTGCATTAAAAAGGGTCCTGCCAATGTATAATTTATACAGTGAAGTGTATAAAGCGTTTTAGTATTTATATTGTTCATACATTTCTTTCTTGCATGCTAGTTGTACATCTCCTGTAGCTGAAAAAAATAAAGCTGTTTATTTCATTTAATTAATATTATTTTTTCAAAACTCTATAGTAGTGAATGTAAAGTGCCTACATGGAATGTTTATTTTCAAAACAGCTATGTGGCCTATGCTCTGTTGCTATATGGCAACTGGACTAGTTTTCCCATTGAGCATCTTGTTGAATATGGACATGAAAACTTTTTCATTGTGACAATGTAACAATTCCAAAAATCCCTCATTTGGTTTCCTGTTGCAATGTTTGGATAATATAGAATGTAGAATTTAACAAGAAATGCTGTATTGCTGTTCCCCAAAAAAGCAATTAAAAAAAAGATAGTTTTTAGATAATTTAAATTTAAATTATTTGATCTACTCTTTTCACAGCTCTCTGAAAAGAGGAAGCTCTCTTTGGGATGGGTTCCCCACCCCAAGGCAGCAAAGACCCGTTTTAACAACGAGATCCTGCCAGCCTTCTACGAGATCACCAACCCTTTCTGGAGTCCATCTTATGGAAGCTACTTGTATCTGCTCCGTCAAAGCTTTATCCCTGGCCTCCAGGTTCTCTATGCGGTGATCAAGCCTCTGGGAGACAAAGACCTCTGCAGCTGATCTGCTGGCATCCCACTTGTCCAGTCGTTCCTCAAGATCCTGCAAGAGTTGTCTCGCTCTCATGGTAGTCATGCCATGCATTTTTCCAGCACAGACTAACAGAGCAGTGGCAACCCATTGATCATATTCATTGGTCATTGATTCAATAAGCCGGTGAATCTAGTGGAGAGAATAACAATATCAACATTGAGTATTGTATGAATGCAGTGTAACACTTACATTGTAATGGGCAGTGATACTTGGAACAGGGGTAAAACGGCACACTGATTTAATAGCACACAGTGTCACTCATTTCTGTCATGTTTGAATTTCTAGAAACAATTTCATGATGTTATTATGCATAGAAAGTATTTTATATTGTATTTGCTGAGCTGCTTTTATACTAAATGAAGAGGAAAAACTGTGAAGGTGTCAACACAGACAGGGCATGAAAGGAGGAAAAACAATCTGTCTGTATCCGTTTTGTGTTAATATTGTAAAAACATGTCAGTTTTGATGTGGAATAAAATACACAATTATCTCTCTCGGACACGCACACACACTTTTAAAATGAAAATAAATGTGATCCCCCAAGAGTTTTAAATACATGGATACATTGATTTGTTCAAAAAAATGACTGATTCTTCACCACATTGATCATATCTGAAAACTGAGGCTGTAGTGTACACGTCATTCATATATAGGTTTCTGGATGTTGGTGTCAGGAAATCTACAAATGAAAGTGAAACCTTAAAATATTACAATTCCTTTGGGGGGTCAGGCTGTCAGTTCCCTTCCAATCTTTCTCACTTTGACCAAACCTGGATGAGTACGATGTAAACACAGAATCAGCCGCAGCTCTGGCTCAAAATGTTTTCTACTATGTCTAGGCTGTGTGGAATAGGCCTACTCTGCTGTTCTGTGATACTGCGATCTAGTCGCAATGTTACACCAGAACCAACAAAACACATGCAGCTCAAAACCCAAACTGTACGTACCGTTTCGATATTGAAGTCCTCGATGTCTTGGTCATGTTTTCCGTCCTCGTCTTTGGCTAGCTGCAGGAAAATGTTTTCCATTGACGCCGACCCGTCGTTCAATACAACCCACTGCTTGCCCGTTTGTCTATATATTAAAACAGGTATCCCATATTCGGGATTGAGTATGCAGTCCCGGAACCATTCTATTTCGACTGACTGCCTCTCGAAAAATGACGCAAACAGTTCGAAGGCAAAATCCATGTCCAGTACACCACATGGCTTGTCTTCATAGGGTAACGTTACCAGCAACTCCTCCAACACTCTCTGGATTCCCCGTAATTTTGGATTGTCAAATTTACCTAAACAATCAATTTTTTTTAACGTTTCCTCACCCGACAGTGTCTGGAGTGAAACCTTTAAGTTTTTGTGCTTCCAGCTAGCGGTCCGTACTTTCGTCCTCACAATGTTGTGATCAATTTTGTTCATTATAGCCTACATGTGATTATTGGGGTGGAATCAGGTGTTGTGCATTAATGGGTTGGGGGATGGTGCGATTTTTGTTGGGTCAGACCCATCTGCTAGCGATGGAGAGGGGGGACTGTGGGAGCTACATGGAGCTACATTGGAAATATGCACCGAACAAGCCACTTTGAAATTTAGCTGTTTTCATGAATACAAAAGTTGAGTGACCCTCCCCCTAGACTAAAAAAAAGTTGGATGACCCTCCCCTCAACAAAGAAAAAAAAGGCATGACCCTCCCCTATTTTCCTCCGGTGGCCCCTTCCATAAATACCGAACGGTCCCTTACCTTTATTAGAGAACAGCTTTGGGTAAAATAAACCTCAATTATCTAGCAATACAAAATGTTAAAGGAAAGATTAGAATTGTTTTGATGATAAAATTTAGCATGTCAATGAATATTGTATTTGAAGAACTTTATTTCCAAGCAAACCAATGTCATGGTTAACACAAAATCCACAACAATCACTGTGCCAAGCTACTTTGCAATAAACAAATGAAGATGTAGATGGCTTACTGCTACCAATGTATACTCTAGTTTTTTGTCTTTGCTGGTCTTTCTGTCTGCTTTCTTGAAGCAAGTTGCTTCAGACCTTTTTCTTTGGTAATACAGCTACTGGATATCACGTTGTCTACGCTGCTAAAGCACGATAAATAAGTATGTTCAGGGCTGTTCATGTTCATGTGCGAACGGGAAAAATTATTTACGAGCACAGTGTGCGATTAAAGATTACAAATGTAAAAATTGCTGACATAATGAGAGATTGCTGGCTGACCTCTAAGTATGCCAGACCATCAACATACAAAAGCAGCTGGACAACCGATATCCTTTGATTCTAGTAGGTATGGGTCAATGTGTGATTTGGGTGGTATGTACTGTTCCACAGATGTGTGTCCCTTAGTAGACACACACACACACTTTTACACACAGTATAAATATTTATGTAATAAATTGTTTGTTAATAAACTCTGTTTTACATTTTTCATTGTGCTCCTAAATTTCTGTGTACTCCTACATTTTTTTCCATTTAGGAGCACATGTACTCCTTGGGAAAAAAGTTAGCGTAGAGCCCTGATGTTCCATTGTGTTCTGTCACAATGACAAATTCCTTGTGTATGTAAACATACGTAACAATAAAGCTCATTCTTATTCATTTTGCTCGTTGTGTCACCAAACAACAATGTTCTAAGCGTAGCCAATTGTATCTACACAGGTGGCAGCCAAAGAGCACAAAGATTCTCTTCTTTTACATTTAGTGAAACACAGCGGGTCATGTGATTTCAAAATGGCAAAACACATTGAATGGGGTGACCCGCACCATGTAGAATATAACACTTTTTATAGAAAACTATTATGAGTACAGTCTTCATCTCATGTGCGTGTAAACCATTTGGATCAAACGTCACAAAAACACAATTAATTAGTTAATGTGTAAAACTACCGAATGCACCTTTAATAATACATGTATTTTGTTTTTAAACTGCTCTTTGGAACAGTTTCTTTGCAGTAAAATGTAAACATAAAAGTAGTATATATGACATGTGTAATGTATTCCAAGTCTTCTGAAGCATTACGATAGCTTATGGGTGATAAAAATACCAAATTTAAGCAAACATAAAAGTAGTATATATGACATGTGTGCTGTATTCCAAGTCTTCTGAAGACATACAATAGCTTATGTGTGATAAAAATACCTAACTTTAAGCAGCAATCCATAGACAATCTTCATTGCAGCTTTTAAGTACAATATTTAATTCAACATGTTACTGTACATCATGTTTGTCATCAATGATGTTTGGTCACAAGGCATTTGTGAACCAATGACTTTTCATATCATCACCTGTACCATGGGCACCATATTTGATAGTAAAATATAATTTATATGATATTTTGATAGTTGCATCGATGGGGAAGTGTGACAGGGCGGGTCGGGTTGTGATTCTACACACCCGGTCCCTTATCAGGCTAATCAAGCCACAGAGAGGGATAAAGACCGACTGCGGACGGTTGTGTGAGAGAGAGAGAATGGTTACGGGCAGCTGACAGTCATGTGTTGATGTTTGTGTCTTTTTGGTTCAGTTTACAATTAAACAAATAAATATAATTTATATTGTCAACCCGGATCTCGGTGGATGCTACCATCCACCCCAACGGAGCAGCCATGGCCGTCTTCCAGGGGACAGAGGAGCTCAGCCGCCTGGAAGTGGAGGGCAGAGGGGAGGGCAGAGGGGACCCCTACCAGCCGCAGAAACGTGGCGGGGTCTGAGAACGCTGTCCGCAAGCAGGGAGGGGCTCACTGCCAACTGCCTGGAGTGAGAGAACCGCTGCCAGGAGCAGGGGAGACCCCTTATGTTCCCTGAGAATGCGGCGGGGCATTCCGTCCGCCAGGGGCTGGATGACTGCCTCCTATCCACCTGGGGAGGCATGGCTGTCGTCCACTAGAGGGTGAAGGAGTGGTCGAGGACTACACTGTTACAGGAAGTACCCCCTATTTTAATTATTTTTGTTTCCCTCCCCGATTGAGGAAGGCAGGGATGACCTGCCGGCAGACAGGGCTTAGGGCACGCCTTCCCCCAGGGAAATAGGGGGAAGGATGTACATCATGCCAGGGGCTCCAAGGCCTGAGAGAAGGAGGGAGGAATGTGACAGGGCGGAGGGTGGGGCCGGGTTGCGATTCTACATACCCGGTCCCTTATCAGTCTAATCAAGCCTCTGATAGGGATAAAGGCCAACTGCGGACGTTGGTGCGAGAGAGAGAGAGAGAATGTTTATGGGCAGCTGACCGTCGTGTGTTGATGTTTGTGTCTTTTTGGTTCAGTTTAACATTAAAATATAATTTATATTGTCAAGCCGGTTCTCACCTCCTCCTTTCTATTGTTCCCATTACAGGAAGATTATCAGCAAATAAGGACTTTTTGAATTTCGTTCTGTTCGTCACAATGATAAGCTATTGTATAACTATAGAATATATGTGTTTATGTATACACAAATATAGTGAATGAGTCATATGGACTACTGGTGCATTGTTGGTGGGATTGTGTGTGTGTGTGTGTGTATGTGTGTGTGTCCTTTATAGAGCTTGACAAATGTGATCACCAACTCTCATTGTATAGACTTGCGTGAAGATTCATCAAAGTAGCTCCTTTTGTTTTCCACGAGCAACATGAGGGTGAGTAAATAATGACAGAATTTGTTAACGATTCCTTTAAAACTTACATTGAAATGTTTGTCCTGATACTACCAGTCTAGTTTTTAGAAATAAATGGACACTTAATTTTAGCCATGTTGTAATCTTTTAAATAAATTTATTTATGTCTATTTTCTCAACTGAGAATCTTCTTCATCACACGCTCATTGAATTGGGACATCACTGCAGCGGGGGACTTGAAAGTGTTTCACAATAAATTATTTGTTTTAGGAAGGCAAAAGTAGCTGATAGAATTTTGTGTCTTGCTTGCTTACCATAATTGCCATTATGTGAACTAAGGATCTGAAAAATAAGATTATGTTAATTCTGACAATGAAGCAACCTCAAGAGCTAACACTGCATGGAACAATAGCCTGGTAATTCTTCATTACCGAGTAGGAAAGCATTTTTTGTGCAACAATAGATTTGACCTCAGGCTTTAAATTGTTTTGGCACTGTTTTTCAGGAAAGAAGATTGCAGAAATTCATTATTTGCATGTAAAAGAGAATTGGTGATATTCCATGTCTTGTAATTCATAAAAAAAAAAAAAAACAGTAATGCTTACAGTGCACATTCATCTTACGTGCAATATCATAGTGTACTTATTCATATCTTGTTGCCATTCTCACTTATTTGTAATTTAAATTAAATTCATCTATGGATTATGCTATAATCTAAGTTTGTATGTGAGATGTGGTTTGTAGTTATATTTTACCATAGGTATTGGTTGTTGTTAGGCACACAAAGCAGAGTGTTACCTTTACCTGTGGTAAAATCACTGTAACGCATTCTCTGAGAGGATTCAGAGAATTTCAGACTGATCTCACAGTGAAATCGGAAACAGTAGGTTAACTTTTCTTTGACTAAAATCGGTCTGTGCTTACCGAGAATAGAAACACTGCCCCCAGTGGCCTAAGCGGTGAGTGTTTTTGTATGAGTGAGCACCTGTGAGCTCTATTTTCCAGGTATAATGTCCACAGTGGGGCCCCAAAAGCAAGTTTTGAAACATGTTGTTTTCAGCTGTACAGACTGTAATTCAGTGAAGAGGAATGCATGTTTTATAAACCGAAACCCCCAACCCAAACTCCAAACCTAAACCTAACCATTTGCTTATCACTGCTGTTTTCAACGTGGAATCCAAACCTGGGTCTCCCAAGCTGCTGATGCAACAAGCTTCCAGTCGTGCCTCCATGGAAGATGCACTGGGGCACACTGGAATCACACTGGAGCCGATGCAAAAACATCTAATAGGAGATGGCTCTTGTCAGTGAGTCGGCATAATGTGGCCGATCCTGGGGTACTGGAAAACCAACAAGCAGATACAAGACAGCAATGTTCAGAAAAGGATTTAATGCGTTATTGATAATTATTGGAATAAACATTTCTCAACAGATAATTGAGTATCCTAATGGTACACAATTTATTGTTGCCAAGCGAGGTGCATTTATAGAATGTTCATTCTCAGGTGTGAGTTTGTAGTCATTTTTACAATTGCTTTGAATGCAGCTCAGTCAATCAGTATTGAGAGTCTGAACTATCTGTTCCCCGTCTGTTGCGACACTAGGGGTCTCTCTCTTGAGTGCCGAATATGACTCTGATCTATGAAAAAAGGCCAATGACAAGTTGGCAGACAGTATTTGCATACCCCGCCCCGAACATACGGGTATAAAAGCGGGGAAATACTGAGTCCATTCAGAAATTTTCTTCGGAGCCGATGGTCGTGTATGCAGCCAGCTGCGAGTCACACACCAGATTCCTGCTTCTGTTTCTCTGACGCTCTGTCTGCTGTTGGATCTACGGCGCACTACAGTGGCTTTCTCCTTCTCTGCACGGCAGTGCAGTTTGCCCCTGGGCACTGCGATAGCGCAGAGAAGAGTTATATTGAAAGAGTGATTTTCTCTGTAAAAGTGTTTATTTCACTGAGAGAGCATTACACAGCGGCGTTGAACGTCCTTTCAGGACACGTCTTTATAAAGATGCCATTTCCGCCCCTGTGTAGTTTCTGGATGCGGTGATTTCTCCCCACCTCTTACGGTCATAAAAGCTGCCTCGCGTGCCTTGGCTGCGATCACACGCGGGAAGCGTTTTATGAATGGTTCATGTTCTCAGTGCGAGAACATAGCCATGGTAACATTGCGGTCGTGGCTTTGGGGATAAATTTGGGGATAAAGACGGGCTCTGTTCACCGGGTAAACCCCCTCGAACCACCAGCCTCCCTGGCATGCTTGCCTGCTTCAGAATTGGATGACATCACCGCTGCATCAGAGATCGTTACAGCGGCGTCTGATGCTGATGACCCGCCAACTTCGGGTCTGCTCGCCCAGCCTGAGCCTGACGCACGGTGGTCCGCTATGCTTTCCTGGGCTACTTGATTGGTCTCGCGGGTATGTACGCTGTTCACAGCCATGTCCCCCCAACCACACAAACCCACTCATCCGCTCTCACTACCCTCGCGGTGGTGCTTCCGCCCAGCACGCCATGGCCCTTCCTGCAACCAATGCCAGGCCAAGGCGCTTCAAAACTTGCACTTGGGGAGTCCTGTTCTTGATGTGCTGCAGGAACTGCGCTGGATGACCAACCGCGCCCCTGGGCCATGGAGGTCAGAAGCGCCGGCACTTGAACGGGCGATGGCCACCCTTGTGATCCAGAAACAAAAATCTATGGACCGGACCTGGTCGAAATGCGGGAGATAGACAAGGCACACCTTCTCCGACGCCCCCGTCTCCCAGCTCAAACCATTCGGCGGTGTCGTTGACGACTCTGCCCAGCAGTCCTCAGCAGTGAAGCAGACGGAGGCCATTTCACATCCTGCCCCGCTGCAAACCTGCCGCCATGGGCCATGCCCCATCAGCTCGCCGAGGGCGTCCTCCTGCGGCTATGAAACACCCTGCTACGCCTCAACCCGTGCCCAGCTCTCAGCCCCATCGTCGAGCACACCACAGGAAGCAGATGCCCCCCCGTCTCACGGACCCCCTCGAGGACCCGTGAGGCTCCCAGGTGCTCCAGAGACGCTCGACCCAGGGACCAAGATGTTAGCTCCGGAGATGGTATGACTGCTCCGTCCCCTGGTGGAGGGCCAGGAGGAGAATTTTTTGTTGAATTTATTTTCACATTCTCAGTAACAGAGCTATTTCTTTTGTCTCTGGGTCACCTGGCCCGCAAATGCCGTTCTCACGGCACTCTGCCGCCAGATCTCAACAGTCCCGGCATCCTGGACTCGGACCACCCGCCTCCAGCCCCACGACTGTTCCCCGGCCGGCTGGTTCCGACGAGTCTAGAGAACGCCTACCCTGGACCTCCTCTTCAGTCGCTGACCCGCCCCCTGCCGGGTGTGCGGAGCAAGGTAAGTGCTTTGAGTCTTTTCTCAGCACCAGAGCCTCGGGACGCGTCGTCGCCTACCGCGCCACTTTACCTGCTCCACCCCGCCGGATATGTCAAAAATAATCGTCCCCTTGGTGCCTCTTGCACGGAGTTTGGACGCGTGGCTCTCACTTCCCATCCTGTCTCGCTAGCTGGCCCGGACCATCCGACTCGGTTACGCAATTCAGTTTGCCAGGCCTCCGCCCCCCTTCACGGGCATCCGCTTCTCCGCAGTACACGGCGAACATGCCAAGTCCCTGCATGCGGAAATCGCTATTCTCTTACTCAAAGACGCTATAGAGCCTATCCCTCCAACTGAGATGAAGAAGGGTCTCTACAGCCCTTACTGCATCATACCCAAGAAAGGCGGCGGCTTATGACCGATCTTGGACTTGCGAGTTTTCAATCAAGCGTTGCACAAACTCCCGTTCAAAATGCTCACGCAGAAACACATTTTAATATGCATTCGACATCTAGATTGGTCCGCAGCGGTAGACCTGAAGAACGCGTACTTCCACGTCTCAATTCTGCCTCGGCACCGACCCTTCTTATGGTTTGTGTTCGATGGCCAGGCATATCAGTACAAAGTCCTCCCCTTCGGCATGTCTCTGTCCCCTCTGGTCTTCTCACCTCTAATTATCAGGCTCTTAAGAGGTGCCCGGAGGTTAAATCCCTCCCGGCCAAGCCTGTTCCCCTCCTGTGATCTCTCGGTGGTCCTCGCCGCTAGAATCAGTTGGCTCAGGGTCCTCTCCCTAAAGACGGCCTTGCTGATCGTACTCACCTCCATCAAGAGGGTCGGGGACCTGCAAGTGTTCTCTGTTAGCGACACCTGCCTGGAGTTCGTCCGGCAGACACATATGTGATCCTAAGACCCTGACCGGGCTACGTGCCCAAGGTTCCTACCACGCCCTTCAGAGACCAGGTAGTGAACCTGCAAGGAAACGCTGTCTCCAAACAGAGGCTTTCCCACTGGGTGGTGGATGCCATCATACTGGCCTATCACACCCAGGCCGTGCCCCCCCCCCCCCTTGCGGGTCCAAGCACACTCAACAAAGAGTATTGCATCCTCGTGGGCACTGGCCAGGGGCACCTCCCTAGCAGACATTTGTAGGGCAGCAGGTCGGGCAACACCTAATACCTTTGCGAGATTTTACAATCTCAGGATTGAGTCAGTCTCGTCCCGTGTTTTCTCAGGTCCGAGCTGGTAGAACTCGGTACACACTGACGGTCTGACCGGGTGAATCACTTGCATCCAGCGCCCTTTCCCTCGGCTGAGGTAAAACAGTGCGCCTTCTTTCCCAGGAGATCCCACCCACCCGGGTCCCTGGTCGATTCCTCCCTAGCCCTTTTGGGTCCACAGTTCAGCGGAGGAACTTACCGACCCAGTCCACTACGGGTACCCTAGGCTACCCTGTACTGGAATAGGTGCTCCACAGGTCTGGCCTCCTACGCAGACTCCTGCTGTGTGTATTTCAGTGGTATGCACCTTATGAGCTGACCCGTGTCTCCGGTCACCGTGTTGTAGCAACTCCCTCCTCCTCAAGGCTGGATCTACTACCATGCCAATCTTTCCCACATGTGACCAAAGTGGCCATGTCATGTATTTCGCCACCTTTACCTCCCCTTTTGGGCAGGTGTGGCCTCTGCAGGGTCTTTTCCCCCTGAAAGAATAGGAAACTGGGTAAGACCCCCTTCCCACGATGCGGTAAGGGCCCCGGCTGCTCTTGCTCTATGCCGAGAAACATAGAGAGAAAAGAGGCCCAGCCAGGCTTGGTCCATTCCCAGGATGGCAAGCGTCACCTTGTTCCCCTCTAGGGTAACCAGAAGGATTCCGACGACTTTTTTGGGGCATTGGGGAAGGGTACAGTCTGTCTGAAACACAGTTGGTCGCTTGTGCACGTGAAATACCTGCCCACTCCTGTGTCAGCAGTACACGTACACGGCTCAGCGCATGGTGTGATTTAAAGTGGACCCCTAGTGTCTTCGACATGACGTCGACGTGAGTGACAGACGGGGAAAGTCTCGGTTACATATGTAACCTCCGTTCCCTGATGGAGGGAGCAAGACGTCGTGTCCTCCCAGCCACGTCGCTGAGCCGAGCCACTGCAGTGGCCGTACCATTTCCGGCTCCTCAGAAAAATCCTGAATGGACTCAGTATTTCCCCGCTTTTATACCCGTGTGTCCGGGGTGGGTATGCAAATACTGTTTGCCAACTTCTCATTGGCCATTTTTCATAGATCAGAGGCATATTCGGCGCTCAAGAGAGTCCCCTAGTGTAGCTTCTTCGATACGACGTCTCGTTCCCTCCATCAGAGAACGGAGGTTACATACGTAACTGAGAAGTTTTAAATGATAATTCAGTTTGGTTTTCCCCTTAGTAAATTACCAATGATGCTTTTGACACTGGAATGATGTCCAAAATGGGAAAACATAAAAATTTTGCAAGACCATTGAAAATAGATGTCAGCGTAAATTTGTATGGACTCATGCAAGTCCATAATGTACTATTTAAAACCAGGGGTCAGATTCACAAAAAGTTCTTAGGATAAATTATAAAAAAAGTTTGTAAGAACGTTCCAAAGTGCAGTTCTTGAAAAATTCTTAATAAGTTCTAAAATATTTTCTTAAGAACATCTTAATTTTTTCTTAAGAATAAAAAGACAGGCATTGACATTGTTTGATCAGCCTGCTCATGGGCTTGCCTTGTCTAATAGCCTACAACAAATTCAATATTTCAACACTGTTAATGATTAACATTTTTTAATTGTTTTATTTTTTTAAGTAGCAAGCACATCGCAATTTTTTTTTTGAATGTAAAGACCATGAGATGTGTTAGTTTAACAGCACTACCCATCATAGGAGAATTTACTTGCAGCTACTAATTTGAAAACATTTAACAAGGCCCCATACCCATGCAGAGAGTTTGTGCTCACAAGTATAAAATAGATGATGAAACACTAGTAGTGAACAAAGTGAACTTCATGGCCATCATGTGCCACAACATTAATGTAGAATCAAGTCCATTGTGGAGGCGGCATGAAGATTCCTAGATATGAGAGATGTAAACAGAAGTTGGAGGAAATGTACAGGCTGAGGGTTAAAACTTGAATTATGGTATGCGAGAAGCCTCATAGCTAATGGTCAAGAATTATATATATATATATATATATATATATATATATATATATATATATATATATATGAATATGAATTACAAGTAATTCCAGATGTAGAATGTGTGCAAGAAACTTGGCTACAACCCCACTTAGATTATGTGATCCCAGGATTCATTTCTATAAGACATGACAGAGCTAACAATCAAAATGGTGGAGGATGTGCTTCTTTTCTAAAAGATGGGTTGGCCTACAGGGTGGTTCCCTCCCCTGATGATATGTATAGTAGCTGAAATTTGCAGCCCAGGGAAAGAAGGAAATATTAATTTAATCAATGTGTACAATTAATGTAGAAAGCTAACCACAGACATGTTCAAGGAAATAGCAGATACGGTATTTGGAAAGTAAATTTGATGAGGAGATTTTAATGCTCACAGTAACTTTTGGGTGGCGATCACACAGACAATAATGGGAATATAGTAGAAGAAATGTTGGAGGACAGATTATTTGTCTGCCTAAATGATGGACAAGGTATGAGAGTAGATCTGAATAGGGGTACAGTATCATGCTTGGATCTTACACTGGTGTCATTTCCCAGTATTCACTATTGTTGATACAAACGTGTATATACAAAAACGGTGTACATTCACCAGATGGTGCTTCGATAAGGCTGACTGGGAAAATCTAGGATATGTTGTGAGGAGTCATCATACTTGGTAACACTAGAATAAAGCATAGAGGAGTACACAATGCAAGTTACAGAACATATTCTAAATGCTGCAACATTGAGTATACCCTAAAGAACAATGCAGGATAGGAATAAAGTGATGCCTTAGTGGAACGAGAAATGCAGCAGAGCTATAAAAGAATGAAACAAGGCATTCAAAGCATTGAGGAAAAACATCTCACAAGAGAAACTTATAGATTTTCAAAGGAAAAGGGCAATGGCTTTTAGAAGAGTTAAATATACAAAAAAAGAGGACATGGAAAGAATTTTGTTCCACCATTGGCAGAGGAATAGTTAGGATATGTTTGGTCCATGTTCAAGCAAATGAGTGGGGAAAGGAAATCAGTTAAAATTGATGGAGAGAGGCTGGCAGGGTCAGACAAAGAAAAGATGGATTTGTTTAATAGGATCTTTGCTGCAGTACATAGTGTACAGCACCATGATGAAATCCAGAGACAGCAGAAAGACAGTGTAATCAGAGAGAATACAAATGTGATTGAGAAGAGAGAGGATGATATGTCAACTCTAGATGAGGACTTTACAATGTCAGAACTCAATAATAGCCTTAGGATAGGAATAGGAATAGCCTTGCAAAATACTGAGTATAAAGCCCAAGGACAAGACCAGATATGCTATGTCATATTCTGACAACTACCAGTGGAAACATTGAATCTAGTGCTGAAATTTGTTAATACAATCTGGAGGGATAGAGTTTTGCCAAACTGCTGGAAAAAGGCAGTAATACTTCCATTTAACAAGCCAGAGAAAAATCCTGCTAATCCTGGTAGCTATAGGCCCATAGTTTTGACATCACATATATGCAAATAGATGGAGAAGATAATAGTACATAGGCTATCGCATGAACTGGAACAGAGAGGGCTATTGAGTCACTTTCAGTTCGGATTTCAAAAATAAAGTTCCACAAAAGATGCTTAAGTTAGAGTAAGTAATGAGCTGGAAAAGACAATGACAATGAAAGAGTTGATGGAAATAGTATATTTTGACATCGAAAAGGCATATGATTCTATTTGGAGGGAAGGGTTACTTATCAAATTTAATAAAATGGGTATTGGAGAAAGGATGTACAATTGGATAATGGACTTTATAACAGGAAGATAAATAAGAGTCATGGTTGGTGCCCAAGTATCTAAGGAATTTTAAATAGATAATGGTATCCCCCAGGGAAGTGCAGTCAGCCCTGTATTGTATAACTTTACAAATTTAGATGAATGCATCAAATTAGCACTATATGCAGATAATGGGGCCATATGAGGGGAAGAAATCTGATATATGTGTTAGAACATTTAAGGAAAGCAATAGAGAAAGTTGAGAAGTGGTCATATTAGTGGAGGTTCAAGCTTTCAGCAAGCAAGTTTTGTTACATGATGTTTACAAATAAGCACAAGGTAGGTGCTGAGAAGCTAACAATATATGATCAGCTGATGGAGAGTGTGTCTGAATTTAAGTACCTAGGGCTATGGATAGATAATAATTATACACTGGTGTCCAAATGTTTGGAGTAATGTACAGATTTTGATCTTATGGAAAGAAATTAGTACTTTTATTCACCAAAGTGGCATTGAATTGATCACAATGTATAGTCAGGACATTAATAATGTGAAAAAGTACTATTCAAATTTGAAAAAAAAAAAAGAAAAATGTTAAGAACTTCTTAAACTACTTCAAAGAGTTCTCATCAAAAAATTATCCACGTGCAGCAATGACAACTTTGCAGATCCTTGGCATTCTAGCTGTCAGTTTGTCCAGATACTCAGGTGACATTTCACCCCACGCTTCCTGTAACACTTGCCATAGGTGTGGCTGTCTTGTGCTCTTCTCACGCACCTTACAGTCTAGCTGATCCCATAAAAGCTCAATGATGTTAAGATCCATAACACTCTTTTCCAATTATCTGTTGTCCAATGTCTGTATTTCTTTGCCCACTCTAACCTTTACTTTTTGTATTTCTGTTTCAAAAGTGGCTTTTTATTTGCAATTCTTCCCATAAGGCCTACATACCTGAGTTTTCTCTTTACTGTTGTACATGAAACTGGTGTTGAGCAGGTAGAATTCAATGAAGCTGTCAGCTGAGGATATGTCAGGCATCTATTCCTCAAACAAGAGACTCTGATGTACTTATCCTCTTGTCTAGTTGTACATATGGCCTTCCACATCTCTTTCTGTCCTTGTTTGAGCCAGTTGTCCTTTGTCTTTGAAGACTGTTGTGTACGCCTTTGTATGAAATCTTCAGTTTTTTTGCAATTTCAAGCATTGCATAGCCTTCATTCCTCAAAACAATGATTGACTGAAAGCTGTTTATTTATTTTTTTTGCCATTTTTGACCTAATATGTTAAGTTTCATTTAACGAACCAAATTGCTTTCAACTGTGTTTGATATAATGGCATGTGATTTTCTCGTACCAAATTAGCAATTTAGTTTGATTATTCAAGGATAAGGTGTTGGAGTGATGGCTGCTGTAAATGGGGCTTGTCTAGATTTTATCTGACTATACTTTGTGATCAGTTGAATGCCACTTTGGTGAATTAAAGTACCAATCCCCTTCAGAAACAGCAAAATCTGTACATTATTCCAAACTTTTGGCTGCCAGTGTACATGGAAAATGCATATTGAGCACCTAGAAACAAAATGCAAAAAACTAATAAATCTATTACAAGCTGTGTCTGGATGTGACTCTGGGGCAGACAAACAGTAATTAATTGACATTTACAAGGCGATTATGAGGTCAACAGTAGATTATGGTTGTGTAGTATATAGAGCAGCAGCAAAGATATAATTGCAAAAAGTGGACAGAATACAGTATAGAGCACTATGGTCATGTATGCGTCTCTGCTTTCTTTGAAGGCTGAGGAAAGCACATCTCCCACCCCCATCCTCACTACGTTCTATAGAGGGACTATTGAGAGCATCCTGAGCAGCTGCATCACTGCCTGGTTTGGGACTTGCACCGTTTCGGACCGCAAAGCCCTGCAGAGGATAGTGAGAACAGCTGAGAAGATCATCGGGGTCTCTCTTCCCTGCATCAAAGACATTTACATTAAACACTGTATCCGCAAAGCAACCAGTATTGTGGACGACCCCATACACCCCTCACACAAACTCTTTGCCCTCCTGCCGTCTGGCAAGAGGTACCGAAGCTTCTTCCCTCAAGCCATCAGATTCCTCAATACTCAGAGACTGGTTTGACACACACACACATGTGTCCTGAGTTGCACTTTAATAACTGTCACTTTATAACTGTCTGCTACCTCAATAACTGCTATGTGCATAGAACACTATATCATAGTATGTTATGTTTACATATGGCATTTTTAGTAACTGTCATCTTTTTGCACTACTGTATACTGGTTGGCGCTGCACTGTCTATCACTGTGCCTATTGTAATGTTCATTGTTAGAAATTTATTGTACTGTCCCGTACTTTTGCACACGTTTTTGCACGTGCACTTTATATAGGTATTATATAGGTATTTTATATAGGTATTTTTATTTAGTCTGTGTAGTCTCATGTGGTTCTGTGTTTGTCCTATGTTGTTTTATGTAGCACCATGGTCCTGGTGGAACGTTGTCTCGTTTCTCTGTGTACTGTACTAACTGTATATGGTTGAAACGACAATAAATCCACTTGACTTGACTTGACTTGACTTGTATAGGAGCTATTAAGTGAATGCCCATTAACACAGTACTAACAGAAGCAGTAGAAACACTGCTGGAGTTAAGAAGGGAGAAACTCATACTAGTATATTGGTTCAGGTTAAAAGGAAGTGGGGAAGAAAACCCTATAATGTAGACAAAACAGGATTGTTGGGAATCTTCCAAGTTCCAGGAGAATGGATTTGGGTGGATAAGAGAAGTAACTTGGTTGGATATGGTGGACATTCTGCACATGCGCATCGTTTGAATCATAGTGGACAACTTATCTTGTGGAAAAAGGTAAGCATAAATGTATTATTATTAATAATTTTACATAGTGTTTTGTCCATCTATCATTGATATCACTTTTGAGTTGAGATTTTGTACCCTTCAGTGTTTTAAAAAATTTCCTGCTTCGTAATTGTGTTATTAAGTGTCCTGTTTGCCCATAGCCAGTCTTCCACGAGGGCAGCAGGTAACTCTGAGGTGAATTTACATAACTCACCCTGTTGGACAGTTATTGAAGAGTGGCAACTTCAACACAGTGATAATTTTCATATTTATTTAAACTTTAACTTTAGTCTATACATTTGTCTTAATTCTGTTCAAGAATATCCAATGACGCGTGGGCTTGAGCCTGGAGATGTGCTGCGCCAAACTGATTACATTATATTTCATTACATTCTCAAATACTGTGCTTTAATTTCTGAGACAAACCCTGTGGCATTTTCTGCACCAATGTTCACCACCGAGGTCCAAATGAGCATTGCAAAGGTAGAAGTCTCAAGTTAATATTAAAGTTGCACAATTCTGGATAAAATGAGAATCAAATTATTTATTTTTTATTTTTGCTTGGAATAAAGATTCTCTCACGATTCTGAATAAAAATGCTTATTTCAGTGATTTACAAATCCTGGACATAAGGGTGCTAAACAAAGTACCATGTAATTTTCTAGAGGTTCTGATTAAATGTTTTCTTCTTCAATCTAAGCAAAAATGCATTAAAGTAAAATAAAATGTCCTAAGTTCACAAGAGGTCGCAACGAATACATTATAAACAAAACAGCACCTTGTGATTATTGCAAAAAAAATAAAAAATAAAAAAAATAAAAATACTGTTAAAAAACAGCATAATAAATTACAAAATTATTTAACCTGTTTCACATGCTAAGAAATAGCAAAACGAGCAGAAAAATGCTTCATTAATAGTTCTGGGTTAACTTGGTATTGCTCTTGTAAGCAAATATGCAATAAAAAACTGTTATTTAATTTTTTTTTTTAGGGATGGCCTTTGAAGTAAATCCACCACAAAGAGGCTCAAATACAGAACACATTGGTATTGTAGTTGAGTCTCACTACTGTTCCACTCATCTCTGTTGGCAAAGCACTGCTGTTGGATCTACGCTGCTTCACCAGCGGCTTTCTCCTTTTCTGAACGCTGTGCAGTCCACGCCCCTGGGTTCTTCGACATCGCTTCTCTCTAAAAGAGTGTTTTCCTCCTAAAATAGTTTGTTTGTGAGTTTACACAAAAAGCAATACACAGCAGTCCTTTCAGGGCGCGTCTTTTTAAAGATGCCTTTCCGCCTCTGTGTAGTTCCTGGATGTGGTCGATATATCTCCAAAACTGACTGTCATAGACACTGCCTTGTGTGCCTGGGTAGCGAACACACTGAGGCAGCGTTTATGGATGGCTCATGTACTCACTGTGAGAACATGACCGTGGCAGCGTTGTGGTCGCGGCTTTCATTCCTCAAAGTGAATGCCACTTCAGCCACCCCTGCATCGCTCCTTCTTCCCACGGTATTGAAGACAATCCAGCTGGCAATGTAGGCGATTTGGGGATGCCAGCAGGCTCAGTTTCGCTGGGTAAATCCCCACGAACCACCGGCCCCCAGGTATGCTAGCTTGCTTCCGTCCGGGCTTGAGGTGTGTAAGGCTCTCCTCACGACCAGCCTGCGTTCTCCCTCGAACCCCCGGAATTGGATGATGAATGGAGTGTCTCCCTGCGGCCAAACAACAGGCAGCTCCGTCTCAACCCGGGCATCGAATGCCTCGCAGGCGGTGTACGCCACCCTTCTCCAGGACCCGGAAAGCTCCTATGCGCTCCTGAGACAGAAGACCCAGGCAGTCAGATGTTCGCTCCGGAGCTGGTACAAAGACCACTCTGTCCCCCGGTTGAGGGCTGGGAAGAAAATCCTTATTTTCTAATATTTTCGTTTGCTACACCCCCATATTCAGTTTCCTCACTCCCTGGGTCATCCAGCCGGTGCATGCCATTCTCACGGTGCCCCGGCTCCAAAATCCAACAGTCCCTGTTCCCCAGATGCAGTCACCTCGCCTCCGGACCCGCGACTGCTCATCCCTGTCAGGCCAGCGCTGATGAGTTCCAAAGACGCCTCACCAGGACCTCTTCCTCAGTCTCTAACTCGCCCCCTACCGGGTGCGCGGAGCAAGGTAAGTGCTTTGAGACTTTTCTCAGCACCCAAGCCTCGGGACGCGCTTTTCCCTCCCTATTGCTTGCTCCCCTTGCTGTGAAGCCCCACCCGGTACGTAAAAAATTATCGGACCTCTAGTGCAGAGTCTGGACGCATGGCTTTCGCTGTCCAACCCATCGCGTTGACTGGCCAGGACCATCCGACTCGGCTATGCGATTCAATTTGCCAGGCTCCAGCCTCATTACAGCACTATTCACTGGACCGTGATGCGCGGCTAGAATGCAAGCACCTTACAGGCAGAGCTTACAACCTTGCTACTCAAGTACATGATAGAGCCCTTCCCTCCAGCCCTTACTTCATCGTACCCAAAAAAGCGAAAGATCTGAGTGACCTACCACCTGCAGTCGTAGACATGATCAACCAAGCCAAAGCTCCCTCTACCAGGCAGCTTTACACCCTATAGTGGAATTTGTTTGCTAACTGGTGTTCTTCCCTGTCTGAAGACCTGCAGTAATGCACAGTTCGGTCAGTGCTTTCATTCCTGCAAGAGAGGTTGGAGGGGAGGCTGTCCCCCTCCACCTTGAAGATGTATGTAGCTGCTATTGTGTCCCATTATGACGCAGTGGACGGCAAGTCCTTGGGTAAGCATGACTTGATTATCAGGTTCCTTAGAGGGGCCTGGAGGCTGAACCCTCCCCGGCAAAGCTGGTTCCCCTCCTGGGATCTCTCAGTGGTCCTTTCGGGCCTTCAGAGACCCCCCTTCGAGCTGCTTGACTCAGTTGAGCTCAAGACCCTCTTCTTCAAGACGGCCCTCCTGATAGCACTTGCTTCCATGAAGAGGGTTTGGTAACTGCAAATGTTCTCTGTCAGCAACACTTGCCTTGAGTTCGGTCCAGCAGATACCCACATCATCCTAAGACCATGACTGGGCTACGTGCCCAAGGTTCCTACGACCCCCTTCAGGGATCAGGTCATGAACCTGCAAGTGCTGCCCCGGGAGGAGGCAGACGCAGCCTTTTCGTTGCTGTGTCTGGTATGTGCTTTGCATATCTATGTGGACCACATGCAGAGCTTTAGACGTTCTGAGCAGCTCTTTGTCTGATTCGGTGGATAGCGGAAAGGGAACACCATCTCCAAACAGAGATTAGCTCACTGGGTCATTGACGCTATCTCTCTGGCCTACCAGACTCAGACCATGCCTGCCCCCTTGTGTTTGTAGAGCTCCTCCCTCATCAGGTAGGACCTGCCACAGCGCCACTCCCACGCGTGGCTTGACAACCCATGTGGTGTATTGGCCACATATCACCTCCCCCTAGTCTGAGTAGGATGTGGTCTCCACAGTGTCTTTTTCCCCTGAAAGAATGGGATCAGGAAAGATCACATTCACCGTCGCATTTTATAGCGTTAAGATAGCCACAGCCACTTTACACTCTATGCGAGAAACATAGAGAGAGAAAAGGCCGCAGCTGGCTGGCTTGCTCCCGTGATGGTCAAGTAGCACCTGTTCCCCCCTTAGGAGTGCTGGGAATCTAAGGTCTGTATATGACACCTTTTTCTGGGGGTGTTGGGGAAGGGTTACGTGCGGCCAATACAGTTGCTTCTAGCACGCAGCAGCCTGCTTGCACCTGTGTCATCAGTTAACGTAGCACGGTCTAGTGCAAGGAGCTTTGAAATGGGACTCTTGTGTCACTACATTCGACACAATGTCGAGTGAGTGACAGAAGGGGAACGTCATGGTTACTGTTGTAACCTCCATTCCCTGATGGAGTGAACGAGACGTTGTGTCCCCTTTGCCATGACACTAGACCTACCACTGTGATTGGCCATACGTTATTCTCGGCTCCTCAGTACAATGGCTGATTATGACTTCATGAACACTTATTTTTCACTCTATTACTCACACACTGCTATGTTATGATATCAAAACACTTTTACCCTAACGCAATATAATTATTCCATCAAGATTAGCTTGCGCAGTAGCTCATCTGAAAGTGTTGAGCAAAGAATTCAGAAAACCGCGGTTTGAGTCCAGCCAAGGTAAAATGAAAGTGGCATAGAAGCAAAATAAAATTATGTGGAAGATTCAGGAAAAAAATGCTTTTCATGTCGAGTTTGCTTTTAAAACACAAGGTTTATGTGTGGTTAAGGGTAATGATGTCTGTTTTGTTCAACTCTCATTTATCTTTAAGGACACAACTGGTTAGGTTTAGGCTAAACTTTTGGGTTAGGGAAGTACATTTTACGATCATGGCTGCCATGCTGAAGGGTCATTCCAAACCGAAGAGCTCATAAAAAACTGCTTCGAAGGACACTGCAAAAGGGGCATTTCTTTAGGGTTCAACTGACGGACACTTTGCTGCCAAACGGACTGGAACCGGACCATACGTCATAAATCTGCAGGTTTGTTGTAAATTAAACCAGCTGCACCTCTAAACACACTACGGTTCTATAAACAAAAAATCTGTGTTTATATAGGCTTTTAATTATTATAATGAAAGTTTTTAAAACATTTAACCCCCTGGCTTTCAGTTTGAAACTGGCTTTTGCTTGTATTTTCCTGTAAATTCGCTTGATCTGTTATTCTTTTAAAGGAGATGAAATTAAAAGAAATGTACACAGTGACATTTTATTTATTGAATAATTGAACATAAACTGTATTTATATAAAATGCGTATGTAACATATTTATATTTTTTTGGTTCATTTATTTTTTAAATAAATAAAACAACTATTTAGACATGAAGCTTAAATTTCTTTATTAAGTCTAAAAGTTTTAAAGCATTTCTTTTCAGTTTGAATTCTGAAAATAGTTAATAATTAGACAAAATCATATATAAACATTTCTGATTAGCTGCAGTTGATACTCATTTGCATCATCCTTTGTGCCATGACTTTGGCTTTGATAGATGACGCTGAAGTGCGTTCCGAATTACTGATATTTTTGAGCCCCACACGCTTCAACCCTCCGAAGCTCTCACTTTGGAGGGTAAACCCGCTGAAGGGATTAGGGCATAGGGATGAGCCCTTCAGAATGGAAAGCACCCTAAAATTTACCTTACAAACCTTGTCTGATTACATAATTTAATTTGTTTTTGGCACCCCCCACTGGACAATTCACTAGAAAACTGCAGCTAAATGTGTAATAAATTATGTAAATTTGGTTTGCAAAAATGTTGCCATGGTCAAATAAATTTCAAGAGATCAGGCTGGATCTAAAGCACTGTATTAGGGCTGCAACTTATGATTATTTTGATAATCGATTAATCTAACGATTATTAGAATGATTATTTGACTACTTGCTGATTATTGCAAAGATTAATCATTAGCTCTTAACTGATTATTCTGCTTGTGTCTTGACTTAAAAGTTTGGATTAAACATGCTTACTAACAATAAAGAAGACAAAATCATCTTTTAAATGTTATTCTAAATGACATTCACTGAAGTAACGGGAATTTTTTTTTATTAAGTTTAATTCTGTAAAGAAATTCACTGCAAAAAATCCTATTGTTATCAAGTGTTTTTGTCTTTTGTCTTGTTTTCCATTTAAAAATATCTGAAAATCCTTAAAACAAGATACATTTACTTGGGAAGCAACATATATTATGAAGCACAATATTTAGACTTGCTTTAAGAAAATGTATCTTATATAAATAATTTTTTTCACTTGGATATACTTCTGTGAGTGCAGTAAACACAAAATATACTTATATTCAAGATCTGTTCTCTAAAAGCAAGTATAAATAATTTTCTATGCTGCTTCTCAGGTAAATAAAAGGATTTTTAGATATTTTTAAATATTTTTATTTGTAATATTATATTCAACATTCTGAGATAAAAAAAAAATTATTCTGCAGTATAGCTGCTAAAGAAAATGTACGTTGTTTTAAAACAGTTTTACATATTTATATTGGAAACAAATACAAAAACGAATCAAAAACATTTTGTTGCAGTGTATAAGACAACCTCTCACACCTTTCTGTTGACTTCAATCAATCTTTAACTCACACACAAAAAAACTCTCTCTTATTAATAAAGCTACATATTGCCAATTTTCTTCACGATAAGAAATGCACAGTGACATATATTATGATTCAATAAGTTGCGAGCCATATCACGTTATAATCTAGCCGTGCTTAAGGGATGAGTGTCCCCTCGACAGAGTATGTATCAGCTGTGTGCAGTTTCAGTCTCTCCCCCTTAGATCAGGACATTTGCACAACTCATAGAAGAGGCACTGACCACACTGAGAAATGCCAGTTTTGGAGTTTATAGTTATTTACATGATCTGCTTTTGTATTTTTTTAACTTTAATAAAGCTATAACGCATTAAATATAACTGCATTTAAGATGTAACGCCTGTGTGTTTCCTTTAAAAAGCTCCAGCTCTGCATATTCCATAACGAGAGTGCTTCTGTATTTACTTGTTTGGTATTTATGCATTATAATTCCCTCATACTTTCCGATCTACGTTACGTGAAGCTGTTTGGAATGTTTAGAGTGCATCTGGACTGTGATTAGTGTAATTCTTCCTCTCCTCAGTCTTGCGCGAACTGAAGTGCTGCTCTCACGAGTCATCATTACAGTTTAATGTGATCTCAAGTTACGTTATATGATTATTGTCGACATTTTTTTATTGTCGACGTTGACGATATCTAATCTTTTCAGCCCTACACTGTGTATCTCATATAGATTTCAGAATCTGTTTCACTTCTCCGCAAGCTATAGTATCTAAAAGAGTAGGAAACAGCAAGCATCTGCTCCCATATCACTCAAAGAATCACTCCAAGTTGGTCATCATCACTGCTGTGACCTTGATTGATTAGGCCCCTCATAATTTGCTGCATTTTAATGATCGGTAATGAGGTTTGATACTAGACTTTTAATAGATTTAATTTTTTTAATTGCCATAAATATCACCATGCCAAATATATTTTACAATTAATTTGGTGATTAATTAATTCTAATGTCTGGAGACTGTGGCCAATCATGATGATTGTCCATTTACTTTGGGTAAATAGAACTTTAATGATGCCTGAGACCAGGGCTGGGGAGTAATGGAATACATGTAACGGGATTAAGTATTTAAAATCGAAGTAACTGCATTCCACTACAGTTACAATTTAAATCATTGATAATTACAATACAGTTATATTCAAAAAATATTTTGATTACTGAAGAGATTACTTTGCATTTTTTGTCATTTGTTTCATTTAATATTTAGTCCTTTCAGATGGAAAACATTTATACAAATACATGGTGCAATCAAAAGTGCATTTGAACAGCAGTGAAACACTTTCTTATGATGTGTTACATTCATATGAGCAGTCTGGAGTGGAAGAAATAGAAATAAACCTTGTATAAATTGTTAGCTTTACGCTAAGCTAAAATGCTATTTCTAGCAATTATGCATGCATATGTTACCAGACACGATCATATTTTTTTTATCAAGAAAATTCACGTTGGATCATAGCTTCATTTTTTCTAGTAAAACCTTTGATATTAGGGCAAAAATTTTATTTTTGATAATATATATATATAAATTCTTAAAACAAGATCAATTTGATTGATTTTGTTTTTGAAACAACACTGCATAAAATATTTAAGTTTTTCAGATTGTATTTTGTCTTACTATACTGCAGAGTTTTTATAGTCAAAACAAGTGAAAAAAATCTACCAGTGCTGAAGAAGTAATCCAGAGTATTTAGAATACATTACTGACCTTGAGTAATCTAATGGAATGTGTTACAAATTACATTTTACAGCATATATTCTGCAATCTGTAGTGGAATTAATTTCTCTCCCACACTGCCTGAGACTGACAGCTTGAGCATTGTGAGAATTCAATCAACGACTTCAAATCCAAGTTATTTCCATTCAAGCTGCTTTATGTGACTCTCTCAATAACCACATTTTGAAGAGAAACACTCCCAGGCAGTGTCCCTCAAGTAAAACATCTTAAAATAGCATTAAGTATCCATTGGTGATAAAAAAAAAATAATATAGCATCACTGAGCCTTAATAAAACTCAGTAAATTTGCCCACATACAATTAGATGTAATAAAGCTTTGGTTATTTATTTAGTACCAGTCATTTTGTTTTCTCCAGGCACTGTATTTTTCACATTATAATATTAGCCATCATTTTTAAGCAAGCAAAGCAAAAAGTAAAGGCCACGGTGACTTGAATATTGAATAGCTTGTCAACAGCAACAACCCTTTTAAAGTTTATAAGTAGTAGTAGTACAACATTAGTTAGTTGTTCCCACCCATGCCTTCCTCTGTTATTGATGACAATAAAGTTTGGGTTCCAGGGGGAGTCCATCGTTCATGTCCTCTGTGTAATTCCATCTAGGTCGACAAATACCCTGAATAAACCAATGCATTAGAAAACTTTATCGTTTGTCAATAAGTTCCACTCATGGCAAATGTTAAGTGACCCAGTGATACATAAACCAAAATGTCAAAGGAGCTTTGTAGGAATCCCTGGCCTCTGTTGCTTATATTTGTTATTTGCACACATCCCTCACTTTGCTTTATGCTGACAATCCTCTAAGCTTTCTTTATCCTTAAAGATTTTGTCAGTATAATACCCACCTTTTCACTCTGGCACAAGACCACCAACTGAGTAACATAAAAACAAACCTCTAAATTTAAGCATTTCAACAGAGCATTTCTGCCACTGAAGTGAAATTAGACAACAGATGGAACAAGCAGCCTTTAAAGACACACTGGATTCTACACAAACATTTGCAATTGGAACATTTGTTAAGCTCTTTAGCATATTGATAGTTGATCGACATATTCCAGCTTTCACAACCAAGCAATGTGTCAACAGTACCCCCCCTTGTGAAAATGACTTGGAATTGTTAAGAACTGTTCCAATGGAATATAATAATATATGTTTTAATGACCTGTATAAAAGTACACAGCCAAATAAAGGTTCTCATTTAAGTTGACCTTGAAGAGTTAAAGAGGTGAAAAAGAACACAGTGTGTGTGTGTGTGTGTGTGTGTGTGTGTGTCTGTGTTATTTATTTATGATTTTCCTTTCTGTGGACACTTGCAGAAATTAACTAACTGCATTCTTTGGTTAAAGGAATAGTTGAAAATTCTCTCATCATTTACTCTCCCTTATACAAACCCAGATGTGTGACTTTCTTTCTTCTGCTGAACTCAAATTAAGACTTTTAAAATAATTTTTCAGATCTTTTGGTCCATACAATGCAAGTGAATGAGTGCCCAAATGTTGAAGCTCCAAAAATCACATAATTTTACTTGCTTTTTGGAGCATAAAAATTTTGAAACCCATTCACTTGCATTGTATGGACCTACAGAGCTGAAATATCCTTCTATGTAGCCAAGTTGATTTAACGTGGATTAAATTTAATGTAATTTAACTCTAGTCATAAATTGGATGTGGACCCTTTAAGAACAGGAGTTTTGGATACCTGCTTTCCAGCACTCTCTTGTGATAGAAATGTGATAACATACATTGAGTAAGAGAGCTCCCGGCTTTGTTGTTGAATTTGCATGCCACTCCCCCAGACATATGGTATAAAATGAGCTGGCTTGCAAAAACTCATTCAGATTTTTTATTCGAAGCCGAGTGGTTGTGTTCAGCGAGCGGAATTCCTCTGCCGATCCATTCACTTCTGAAGAGCCAAACCTGTTGGATTTTTGGCCCATTGCAGTGGTTTATCCCACTCTTTCATAGGTGGTGTGCAGAGAATGCCACTGGGCACTTCAGCAGCTAAAGTAGAAGAGTATATTCTTCCTACTTAAAGAGTATATTTCCTATCTAAAAGAGAGGCACCAATGAGTGTCTTTTTAAAGATGCCTTTCCATCTGTGCATAATTCCAGGTTGCGTTCATTATCTCTCCGCTTCTGACGGCCACGATCGCTGTCTCTCATTGCGAAAAACATGACCATGGCAACGTTGTGGTCGCGGCTTTCCTTCATCAGAGGGAAAGCCACCCCAATGGCTCCCCACCTTGGCCCTTCTAGCTACAGGTATGAGGCTGCGGTGGTTAGCACTGGGGGCGATTTGGGGACCTCAATGGGAGCTTCTCTGCCAGGAAACCCCTCACGGACTTCCATTTCCCAGCTTGCTCATTTGCCCCGATCGAGTTCTGCGCCGAGACCGCCGGCTCGTCAAAGGTGAGTTTGCATTCTCATTCGGGGCTCGCAAAGAGGATGAGCTCCCGATCGCAGCATCGGAGAGTGGGCTTGTCCAGTCTGATGCTAAGGACTCGACTGTGCCTTTGTGGCCATGATTTCCCAGGAGGCTTCGAGCGTTGGGATGGGGTGGAACCCCAGCTCGATGAATGGTCCCTGGGCTCAGAGCACTGCTCACGGCCACACCCCGTCCTGGTTCCTTTCTTCCCGGAGGTGCACGATGAGCTCCCGAAGTTGTGGTAGGCACCTTTCACTGCCCGGACCTGATTTATGGGCTCCTCCACTCTCACTACCCTCGACGGTGTGGCTGACAGAGGGTACTCTGTGACTCCCCAGGTGGGTAAGGCGGCTGCGGTGCAATTGTGCCCGCAAAATGCCACCACCTGGCAGAACCCTCCAAGACTCCCATCCAGGGCCTGTAGGCTTCCGTCATCACTGGTGGCTAAGGCCTATGGTGCCATTGGACAGGCTGCCTCCACCCTGCACGCTCTCCTGCAAGTGCACAAAGCTAAGGTGCTGAAAGAACTGCACAATGGTTGTCCTGACCTGGGATTGATGCAGGAGCTGTGCTTGGTGACTGATCTCGCCCTCCGGTCGACGAAGGTCACGGCGTGGTCTCTCAGGCAGGCGATGTCCACCCTGGTGGTCCAGGACTGCCACCTTTAGCTCAACATGGTTGAGATGAAGGAGGCTGACAAGGTACAATTCCTTGATGCCCCATCTCCCAGGTTGGCCTATTCGGCGACACCGTCGAGGACCTTGCCCAGCAGTTCTCAATGGTTAAGAAGCAGACAGAGGCTATTCAGCACATCCTGCCCCGGTGCGGCTCAAGATCCCGCACACCATCAGCTCATCTCCAAGTGCATCCTCCTGGTCCACCCAATTTCAACGCCATCCACTTTACCTCGTGGAGATCGTGTCCCTTCTACGGAAGGATGCGATAGAGCCTGTCCCTCCTGCCGAGATTAAGAAAGGTTTTACAGCCCCTAATTCATCATACCAAAGAAAGGCGGTGGGTTACAGCCAATCTTGGAGTCGCAATCCTGCGAGTACTGGACTGCGCCTTGCAGTCCAAAAATGCACTTTAGCAAGCATCCGGCATCAAGATTGGATCATGTTGGTAGACCTGAAGGACGTGTATTTCCATGTCTTGGTTTTACCTCGACACAGGCTCTTTCTGCGGTTTGCTTTCAAGGACCGGGCGTACCAGTACAAGGTCCTCCCCTTCGGTCTGTCCCTGTAACCTCATGCCTTCACGAAGGTCACAGAAGCAGCCCTTGCCCCGCTAAGAGGGCGTCCTCACCCTCAACTATCTCGACGACTGGTTAATTCTAGCTCACTTGCGGGATTTGATGTGTGCACACAGGGACCTGGTGCTCAGGCACCTCAGCTGGCTGGGGCTTCGGGTCAACTGGGAAAAGAGCATACTCTCTGTGATGGAGTGCCTCACGAGCGAGTGTGTGCAGTCAGTGCTGAACTATCTGAAGGTGTTCAGGTAGAGTATGGTGGTACCACTGAAACAATTTCAGAGTCTCCTGGGGCATATGTCGTCCTCAGTGGCGGTCACGCTGCTCGGGTTGATGCATATGAGACCGCTTCAGCACTGGCTTCAGACTCAAGTCCCAAGATGGGCATGGCACTACGGTGTACATCGAGTGCTCATCACGTCGGCCTGCTGCCGTCTGTTCAGCCTTGGATGGATCTGGTATTTCTACGGGAGGGGTTCTCCTTGAGCAAGTCTCCAGGCAAGTTGTCGTCATGACAGGCACCTCTATCTCGGGCTGGGGCGTCGTGTGCAATGGGAACGCAGCCACCAGTTCCTGGACTAGCTCGTGGCTGTGTTGGCAAATCAACTGCCTCAAGTTGCTGGCAGTGTTGCTTGCCCTGCGGAGGCTTCAGCCATTGATCCAAGGCAAGCACAAGGTGGGGTGCACTCTCGTCGCATGTCGCAACTCGCCCGCCATCTCCTCCTCTGGAGTCTAGCAGCAGCTCAAGTTGTTGGGGAGAGTTGAGACTCCACCCCCAGTCGATTCGTTCAAGTGCTGGTAGACCTGTTCGTTTCCCAGGAATCCTCCCACTGCCTGCTCTGGTATGCCCTGACCGAGGCTCCCCTCAGCATGGATACACTGGCACATAGCTGGCCACACAGTGAGCCTACTGCGTTCCACCCAGTGAGTCTTCTTGCACAGATGCTGGGAGCAAGTCATTCTATTAGCACCCTACTGGCCCACCCAGACCCGGTTTTCGGACCTCACACTCCTCACAACAGCACACCCATGACCAGACCTCTGGAATCTCCACGTCTGGTGGAGATGCGACGTGGAATATCTAATTGGCCTACTACCCGCTGTGTTAGACAAGATCACTCAGTCTAGGGATCCCTCTATGAGGCGCCTATATGTGTTTAAGTGGCATCTGTTCGCTAAGTGGTGTACTTCCCGACGCAAAGACCCCCAGAGATGCGCAGTCTGGTCAGTGCTTTCCTTTCCACAGTAGAGGCTAGAGGGGCAGCTGTTCCCCTCCACCTTTAAGATAAACGTGGCCACTATAGTGGCACACCATCATGCAGTTGACAGTAAGTCTCTTGAGAAGCTCGATCTGGTCATCAGTTTCCTTAGGGGCGTGAGGAGGCTGAATCCTCCCAGACCGTGTCTCATCCCCTCGTGGGACCTCTCCGTGGTTTTTCGGGGCCTAAGGGGAGCTCCATTCGAGCCCCTGGAGTCAGTTGAGCTAAAGGCACTCTCCTTGAAGACTGTACTCACTTCCATCAAGAGATTAGGGGAATTGCAGGCATTCTCTGTCAGCAACAAGTGCCTGGAGTTCGGTCCGGAATACTCTCACGTTTCCTCGCTCTGTATGTGGGCAGTACGGCTGCTGATTCTCGGTTGACTGGTGGAGAAATCAGCGAAATCCACTTTGTTGAAGAGGGAAGAGAATTCTTCTTTATTCACTTTTGCAGGCAAACGGATGAAGATGCGGATTACTCTGTGGTCTCCTTTGGATCCATTAGAGTGTTCATTGGAACACAGAGTAATCTCAACCTGTCCAGTGAGATTCTATGGCCAAAGTTTCAATTAATACGTTACTTCATTGTGCAACGAGGCTACACCTGAGAGCAGCAATGAGCTGCTTCTATGCATGTCAAGCAAAGTCGCTGGAAGCAATGCCCAGAATGATCTCAGAGTTATTTCTACTCCCGATGACATCATGGCTGCGGGGGTTCTGTCGTGCACCTCATCCAATAGGGGTTTATAATTTAATCCTTTAGAATTTCACACCTAGGTGTAAAGTGAGCCAGGCTTCATGGGATTTGTAGTCTGTTTTGGACTCCCTGTGTTTGATTTTGACACAGTTTTTATCAGTAAGATTTATGACGTGTGTTTGTAGGCCTCAGTCAGGCTTTATATCAGACTGTGTTAGGCCTGCCTTTGTCTTGAATCTGAATCATGAGGCCCAACAGTACGATGCTCGTAAGAGAGTTGGGGGAGGTTACGGGATGGCCGGGTGTGCTGGCTACAAGGCACACTGTGGTCTGCACGATTTGGGACCCCTAAGGACCCCATCAACAAAACGTAGAGTGAGTAAAAGATAGGGAACATCCCGGTTACTTTCGTAACCTCCCTTCCCTGATGGAGGGAATTAGATATGTCCCTCCTGCCACAACACTGAACTACCTGCTGAAATGGCCGGGACCTTATCTCGGCTCCTCAGCACAATTCCTGAATGAGTGGTTGCGAGCCAACTCCTTTTATACCCGTATGTCCGGGGGAGTGGCATGCAAATTCCACTCCCCAATTTCCATTTGCCTTTTCTCAAAGATCAGAGGTGTTTGGGGCTCCCAAGGGCAACCCCTAGTGTCACTACATCAACACAACATCTTGTTCCCTCCATCTGGGAACAGAGGTTACGAAAGTAAACAGGACCTTTAGTGAATGAGTGTAATACATCTTATATGTGAAACTATGAGAATTATATTGTATTAAACTGTTGTGCATGTCCTTAAAGCCTGGTTAAAATTGCATAAAATGCTTTGAGTGATTCAAGCAAGTACTTAAATGCATAAAATGCAGTGATTGAAATAAGCATGTATTAAGGTAACGTATGCTGAAACATGTGGGTAGACTAATGCCCTGTTTGTGTTTTCATTTAGCATTAGCCTCTCCCGGATTTCATTTCCAGATTTATTTACCGTATTTCAGATTTTGTATTCTCTTTGTTTAATTTTTAGATACAATACGGCCACATCAACCACTGTTTTTGTTTTGTTTTTTAAACAGCCATCAAAATATAACCCTAAAAATTATTTTTTGTATCTTGTGTTGTTTCTTTGCAACCCACTGATTACATCTAAAAATCATAATTTGTGTTCTGCAGATGAAAGAAATTGATACACTTCTGGGATGGCATGAGGGTGTGTAAATGAAGAGAACTATCCCTTTAAAATTTATTTGACATGTAAAAGACTCTGCAGCAAAATCTGTCACACCTTTGGCCTTTTTCACAAATAGCGTCTGCGGGGTGTGAAACCCACTAGCTCTGCCCCGCCACGTCCTAGATGCGCTTGTGGCAGAATTGTTTCTGCACAGAAGCTTTTTTCACCACATGCCACACACTGAGCTCAGCTAAAAACACATTGAAAATGCACTACAAACCTATTTATTAACAATCATTTGCAATAAAGCCAGTATATCTAGACAGTAATGTTAAGATCCATATGCAGTTCAGTAAAAGTATAACAGTACAACAATTTTAAATAAAAGGGTAAACAAAAGGCAGGCAAGGTTTTGGTACACAGGAAAACAGTCCAGAAAGGCAAACCAAGTAAATCTGAGAGACAGAGGGGTAATCCAGTAAACAGGCAATAAGTACAATAAACACACAAGCAGGCTGGGAAATATGATGAACAGGCAGAAGTTAAAACACAGGGAAAACAGGAATGGTAAATAACACTCAGAATTGCAGACAGGCAGGACAAGACTTCACACTGAATGTGTGTAAACCAGGATCTTAAATAGACAGAGTTAATGTGAAACAGTTGGGTGAGTAATCAATCAGAGCGTAGGATTATGGGAAATGTAGTTCGTAAAGGGTTAGTACTCTGAAGATGGCGACCTCTGGAGGCATTCAGGAGAGATAGCAAGCACTGCAAGTGTAACAGGGATGATGTAAACTTGCAGTGACATGCACACAAGTATGACTGAAACCAGATGATTTGTGCAGTTTATATTTACAATTTGGGGTTCAGATTCCATGTAAATAATTAACCTCCTTCTCGACTCTGCAACTCTGTCATGGAGTGAAGATGCGGTAAAAGTTCAAAATGCATTTGCTGTTGGAGTAGCCCACACGTACAGTATAAATGTGAAACAACATTTAAAATTTGTTATATGTTTAGACTATATTTTTACATTTCCTCAAGAAAATGTGAGTAATGCTTACCCCTGCAATACTTACTCATGACGTGGGACGCTGGCCCGTTATCCACCTCACCCACAGTGAAAGTTGAACCACTTATCCGTAGGTCAAAGTCGATATATTGAGTTAGACTTAAGGTTCTCCCACTGCCAGATATCCAGGTGTGCAGCGGCTCATTCAAGCCTGTATGAAAAAAGTGTTTGAGGGAGATCTCATTGAAGCCCACTTCATCTGCCAGGCTGCAGAAGTCCTCCACATAGTCCTATATAGAACGTCCTCCTTGCCATAGACAGATTAGTAGATCTGCTGAGTTCATTTTGGTGTAGTCAGATATTCTGTAATTGTGCTGGCACTGGAAGTGACGAAGACGATGGCGTGAAGATGAAGAACCCAATTGCAGTTTATTTACATTCGTGTTATTCAGAAACCCTAATCCTAAACGTGAACAAGACATAAACATGAACTAGACTAAACTAAACTTGACATGACAAGGTAGGATTATGAAACAAAACATAAATGTAAACATGACTTGACTTGACTTGAAACAAAACAGCAAAGTTTCAAACACAATACCTGACCAAGACACAATGGAGAACATGAAGTACATGGACATGGGAAACATCCACCAATGAACAGACCGAACTATATACAAGATAACAAGACAATGACCATGAACCAATTACATTACAGAACTAATAACTATGAACCAATAGAAAACAAGACACATAAACATGGAGGGAAACAGGATGATCACATGACCGCGGAACCACATTACATGAAACAGGAACTAAACTTTACAAAATAAAAGACAAACACAAAACATGAACAAAATCACATCTAGACGTGACAACCTCACACTATTTTTTGAGCCAATGTTGCAGTATTGGGCTGGTAAGGATCCTCAAGCGTTCAATGTTTTGAAATCGCCACAAAGCTGCAGGGCTTACACTATTCAGCCAACAAATGGCAATCTGTCTCTGCAAATTAAAAGGGTCGTTCACCCAAAAATTACAATTATGTCATTCTCTCACCCTCAGTCTCTCACAAATGGTCACTAAGCCTAACATTTTGCCTCCTTTTGAGTTCCACAGAAAACAGAAACATCATAAGTGTTTGGAATAACCTGAGGGTGAGTGAAGGATGACTGAATTACAATTTTTCAGGTAAAATATCCCCTTAGGCTGGGATAGGATCACTAGCTGATTTAGGTATAGGCAACATGGGCAAGCGTCCAGGGCGGCATCTTGGAATGGTGACATTTGGTGCAATCAGTTTTCTATCGCTCATTTGCATGTCACGTCAATGATATCATGTCACCATGTGGGTCTGTGGGTCAATTAACCTTGTCAGAGTGTGCGCCCTGATTCTAGTTTTTTTTTTTTGTGAGCTAGGCAGGCTACTACCTGGGATGTTCTCCCACTCAGAAGTGTCGCCCAGGGCGCCATACAAGCTAGAACCACCACTGGATAGGATAAATGATTTTATCATAAAACAACCAAACACTTTAGTTTTAAGAAACAGCCAATATGCAGTATTTTCTCAACAAACGTTTAGGAGCCGCTTCTGTTATCTGATAGATGTTCATTTGTTTCTCAAGTGTGTCTCTAACCAGCTGACAAATCTGTTTGTGTGTGTTTCTTGTGTGGTCTTTTGAGAGACTCCCGAATTTTCAGGCAGGCTGTTGTCACAATCTAACACCTGAGCAAAGCCACCTGTCTGCTCTGTGCTAACAGGCTTTTGTCATGACACATCATCAATTCAAGAAGGACAAAGCAGACTTTCAATGACAACAGTAGCTGACAAAAGCAAGCTGGATATGGACAATGCCCTCATGTAAAATAAAAAAGCTTGCACTCACAGTCGGAGGGCTTTTTCTTTTAGCATTGCCAGGGTCAAGAAGCGCTGCACACCTTCTCACCTCCCTGTCACAGTTTGTACTTTAGGCTCCAAAATGTCCTGGAGGACTGGCATATGTCAGAGCTGGAGCAAAGCTAGTCTGATGTAGGAGTCAGGGGTCATACAGTGAGAGGTGTGTAGGGTGACAGAGTTTTTTGCTTGGGCATGCTCTGCTGCTGAGAGAGCGAGATGAAATGTTTGTTGTCACAATACCACTACACTATTGATTACTAAGTCAAAAGAGGGCAAAGGTGCTGCCATGTCATGAGGCAGGCAGGCAGGCAATGAAAGTGTTTGAGAATTGAAAATTCAGTTGTGTGGTTTGACTCCATGATCGGAATGGTCGTGTTGTCAGTTGTTTTATATTGTGGAAGAGCAGCTACGCATTAATGAGATCTTCTAAATAATTAAAAGAGGGGGTGGTATGTTTGATATGTTTAGCAGAACTGGAAAGCCCCTTGTTCTTATATGTGAATTTAAAGGAATAGTTAAAATCTCTCAATACTCACCCTTTTATAATTCCAACATTGAGAAGAATTCATTCAGAATTCTTCATCCAGCTCTTTCCATGCATAGACAGTCTGTCAAGCTCCAAATTGCACCATAAAAGTCATCTAAATGACATGTGCACTATATTCCAAGTCTTCTCAAGACATTTAATGTGTTTGTGTGAGGAACTGACAGAAATTCAAATCAAAATTTCCCCTCTGCCGAAGTTCGCGTCTAGCTTGCGTTCGCATCCAGATGCCACGTCGACGTCTTTGATGCCATAACAACATTAGTCCTTATGAGTGTAGTAATCAAACGTGACATACCATAGTCATAGGCTTATAGAGTTGTTAATGCACATACAGTTTTCAATACCATCTTTGCCTTAAAATTAGCAAATATGGTACTACAGACCTGATCTCTGATCTCAATACATTATATTTATCAATTAATATTTGATAGTTTAAAATCAATAAATGGATAAAAACAGAAAAAAACTCATATTTGTCCCAAACACTTTCTAAAACATGCTTTTTATCTTTTTAAAACTTTAAACTTTTTATTTAATTGAATTGCATTAGTAGCTTATATATATATATATATATATATATATATATATATATATATATATATATATATATATATATATATATTTAATGTACTTGCTCTAGACAAAACAGTTTTTTCCTATAACACAGTGTATATTCAGATTTCAGAGGCAGAGAAAACCCACATTTTGTACCAGCTAACTCGCAGATTCACATCCTGTCCAAGTTAAATGTGTGATTTTGTGAAAGTGTTGCCCTGGGCAACGATATTCAAATAGGCAAGATCAGCAGATGAACCACAGACAAATGTTTCCCATCAGTAACCTCCCAACTCCCATCAGAGGAAAATTTGTGGCAGTGTCTCAGTAAAGTGAGCTCTTACTAGCGTAAATTACAAACTAATGAGGAATGAGGTTTTCCTTTCTCTGGAAGGAAGTGAGAACTCTAGGGTGACTGTTTGCCCCAAACAGCTGCACCATCTCACCTACCTTTCCTTGCCCCTATTTTATTTATTTGTTCAAAATAAATCAGGGTATTGTTCATACAAACTTTTGTCCACCTGTTTTTCTTCTTCAGTCTGCAACCACGGTGGAAAATTATTCACTGAACATCAAATCGTAACACATAGATTTCTTATGCCTGCTGATGGGTTAGGAACATTTTCCAAGTTCTACTTTTACAAATAAAATATTGTTTATTGTTCCTATACTGTATACAATATACAATATACTATATATATACACACACACACACACACACACACACACACACACACACACACACACACACACAGACTGGTGGCCAAAAGTTTGGAATAATGTTCCAAACTTTTGGCCACCAGTGTGTGTGTGTGTGTGTGTGTGTGTTTGTGTGTGTTTGTGTGTGTGTGTATGTATGTATATATATACACAGGTGCTGGTCATATAATTAGAATATCATCAAAAAGTTGATTTATTTCAGTTATTCCATTAAAAAAGTGAAACCTGGATATTATATTCATTCATTACACACAGACTGATATATTTCAAATGTTTATTTCATTTAATTGTGATGATTAAAACTGACGAAAATGAAAATCCCAAATTCAGTATCTCCGAAAATTAGAATATTACTTAAGACCAATACTAAAAAGGATTTTTAGAAATGTTGGCCAACTGAAAAGTATGAACATGAAAAGTATGAGCATGTACAGCACTCAATACTTAGTTGGGGCTCCTTTTGCCTGAATTACTGCAGCAATGCGGCGTGGCATGGAGTCGATCAGTCTGTGGCACTGCTCAGGTGTTATGAGAGCCCAGGTTGCTCTGATAGTGGCCTTCAGCTCTTCTGCATTGTTGCGTCTGGCGTATCGCATCTTCCTCTTCACAATACCCCATAGATTTTCTATAGGGTTAAGGTCAGGCGAGTTTGCTGGCCAATTAAGAACAGGGATACCATGGTCCTTAAACCAGGTACTGGTAGCTTTGGCACTGTGTGCAGGTGCCAAGTCCTGTTGGAAAATGAAATCTGCATCTCCATAAAATTGGTCAGCAGCAGGTCGCATGAAGTGCTCTAAAACTTCCTGGTAGACGGCTGTGTTGACCTTGGACCTCAGAAAACACAGTGGACCAACACCAGCAGATGACATGGCACCCCAAACCAACACTGACTGTGGAAACTTTACACTGGACTTCAAGCAACGTGGATTCTGTGCCTCTCCTCTCTTCCTCCAGACTCTGGGACCTTGATTTCCAAAGGAAATGCAAAATTTACTTTCATCAGAGAACATAACTTTGGACCACTCAGCAGCAGTCCAGTCCTTTTTGTCTTTAGCCCAGGCGAGACGCTTCTGACGCTGTGTCTTGTTCAAGAGTGGCTTGACACAAGGAATGCGACAGCTGAAACCCATGTCTTGCATACGTCTGTGCGTGGTGGTTCTTGAAGCACTGACTCAGCTGCAGTCCACTCTTTGTGAATCTCCCCCACATTTTTGAATGGGTTTTGTTTCACAATCCTCTCCAGGGTGCGGTTATCCCTATTGCTTGTACACTTTTTTTCTACCACATCTTTTTCTTCCCTTCGCCTCTCTATTAATGTGCTTGGACACAGAGCTCTGTGAACAGCCAGCCTCTTTAGCAATGACCTTTTGTGTCTTGCCCTCCTTGTGCAAGATGTCAGTGGTCGTCTTTTGGACAGCTGTCAAGTCAGCAGTCTTCCCCATGATTGTGTAGCCTACAGAACTAGACTGAGAGACCATTTAAAGGCCTTTGCAGGTGTTTTGAGTTAATTAGCTGATTAGAGTGTGGCACCAGGTGTCTTCAATATTGAACATTTTCACAATATTCTAATTTTCTGAGATACTGATTTTGGGGTTTTCATTAGTTGCCAGTTAAAATCATCAAAATTAAAAGGAATGAACACTTGAAATATATCAGTCTGTGTGGAATGAATGTATACATTATACAAGTTTCACTTTTTGAATGGAATTACTGAAATAAATCAACTTTTTGATGATATTCTAATTATATGACCAGCACCTGTATATATATATATATATATATATATATATATATATATATATATATATATATAAATAAAATGTACAGATTTTGCCGTTTCAAAAAGAAATTGGTCCTTTAATTCACCAAAGTGGCATTCAACTGATCACAAAGTATAGTCAGGACATTACTGATGTAAAAAACAGCACCATCACTATTTGAAAAAAGTAATTTTTTATAAAAATCTAGACAGGTCCCATTTCAAGCAGCCATCACTCCAACACCTTATCCTTGAATAATCATTCTAAATTGCTAATTTTGTATGAGAAAAGAACTTGCCATTATATCAAACACATTTTAAAGCTATATGGTAAGTTAAATGAAGCTTAACATTGTCTTTGTGTTTGTTTTAGAGTTGCCACAGTATGCAATAGACTGGCAAGTCTTAAAAAATTGCAAAGAAAAAGCCAGTTGAAACAGAAAAACAAACAAAAAAAATTTCTTACAAAAACAACACCAAACAAACATTCAATTCTAGTGACTAATTTTTTTTTTCTTGAGTATGAGTAGCATTCATGTAACTATTGGCTAAAGCATTTCCAATAACCGCTCAGAACAAAGACATTCATGTGCTAAAAAAAGCAAATCGCACCACAATGAATAGGGCTGAACGCAGTTGTCTCGAGATTCATTTTTATCAGTTGAGTTCTTTTTATCTTGACATGGTGTCTAAAAATGCAGCGCTCCCGTAAGAGATGCTAAAAACGCCCTGAAACATGATGCAGTTGTCAAAAGACATCCATCTGGAAAATGCTTAGATGGAATCGTTTGAAAAACAGCATGAGTGTACGCAAAAACACATTCGGTTTGAACAGACCCTTCCTCACATGACACAGCACTAGCTGAAGTTTCTCAAAGTTACCTCTCAAAAAGACAGCCTTTGTTTCAGTAGATTGTAGGTAAATTTCCATTTTATCTAGCGCTGTTAGTTCTGTGTTCGTAAATATCCCAATACTGTGTAAGAAACCGCTCCATATGATTCAGTGAGAGAGCGCTCCGAACTAATTGTACCTAATCATGAATTGATATGAATAGCTATCCCAATTGGTCAATTAACTGATGAAGAAAAAAACGACTCAAAAGAATTATTAATTAGGAAATTGGACATAGCTAATTCTTTTAAAAAGCCAACAGAAATGCAGGACACATTTCATGATTGATGAAATAGTCTGAGAGTGAATGTTTGTCAGGTCAGTCGGAGTGCACATGGTATGCACAGTGTGTACGGCCATACAGCGGCAGGTGCCACTGTAATGACCCATCGTTTAATAATTGTCTCTTTGAAAAGCTTTCATCACATTGTGATTCATAAAACAATGTGTGCTGAAATGTGCTATCTGTTTCTTCTGTTGAGATCCTTCAGAGGAATGTGCAGAGCACCAAGTGCTACACACAGCCAGGAACAGTACAAGGCTTTGCGAAATGTGTCCTGAAATGATGACAACCTTGATTTAGTTGATGGCACAGCAAGAATGTGAATTATATTTGTGACTAGTTTTAAATGGCCATCAATGGCGAAATATGCTTTTTAGGCCCAAATTATGTAATTTTTATACCAGACGTGGCTAACCCATGCTAGCCAAACTCTCACCCATTGGCCACTCTCCACAAGACCTGCCATTAATACTAATCACCACAAATGTGTCCATGCTGACTCATTATTTCATTATCAAGATATTAAACCCACAGAAAGATCATTAGCAGCTCAGACCTTTGTCCTACTTCCTACTTCACCTCTGGTGTTAAATGAGATCATCTCCATTAGAGCTCATTATTTTCATCTAGGGCATAGAGATTAATTAAACCAATACCTCATCATATAGTGTGTGGTCATTACTACTTACTGCATGCAATTAGTATTGATCCAGTGGGGCGGTATGAGACAATGAAAGATAAGACTTAATCTAGGCATGTAGCCATTAGTGTTAATTTCGTCAGACGAGACGAGACTAAATATGTTCGTCAACGACCTTTTTTTCCACTAAGACAAGATGATAACGAGACTGCACCAATGTCCAAAAACGCTGACTAAGACTAAATTAACATGCATTATTGTTGACAAAAAAAGACGAGACCAAAAATGTTTTGCATAAAATAAAAACTAAGATAAAATCTCTCTTCATTTTCGTATACAATCGTCTCTACTTTTTCATCATGAGATAGAATATTCAGCTGTTACGCCTTCAAAATATTCCGAATGAGTTCGCGCTGTTGATCTAGTAACGGCTACAACAGGTCTCATACTCCTGTGGCTGCAACACGAAACTACATGGAGCAAGAACACAATCATAGACAGTGGCGAACACGCGACGAGCGCCGACGACATGCTAGGTAGAAGGAAGAGGCTCGATATTTGGTCGCATTTTAGGTACAATGATATTGACAAAAAGTTAGAATGTGTCATTATAACTGACAGGAAGCACTGCGGACAAAAAATATCGGGGAAAAACACCACCAACCTTAAGCGACATCTAAAGGCTAACCACCCACACATTCAGGGAAGTTAACTTAAATTAACGTCTCATAAGCTAATGCTGATTTTAGGCATCTACGCTGTAAATTAACCAGTTAACTATGGTGTTGTGGCACATACATTATGCAGGTTATATATATTTTATGTAACTTATTTGCTTAATAAAATACTCTTCAGAACAAGTTCATCATTTGTGAATGTGTCTCTTAAATCAGAAAACCAGACATGTTTAAAAAAGTGAATTCAACATATCATTCAACAAGTGTATTTTGTCAGGTAATTATGACATTTAACCAATATTTGAGATGTGTGAAACATTATTTGACTGAAATGGTTATCTCAGAATTAATCTCAGAAATAATTTATTTAAAAAAAGACTAAAATGTTTTGAAACTTGACTAAGATATATTGAGTTTTCTTTTGACTAAAACTAGACTAAAATGATGAGACTTTTAGTTGACTAAAACTTGACTAAGATACCTTAAATTCTTTTTTGACTAAAACTAGACTAAAATGACAAGACTTTTAGTCGACTAAAACTTGACTAACAAAAAAAGATATGTGAATGACTAAATATGACTAAAACTAACAAGGACATTTGGCAAAAGACTAAGACTAAGACTAAATTAAAAATAGGTGACAAAATTAACTAGTAGCCATATTCCATTAGCTGCATAGGGGGAAATTCTATATCTCTTGACTTTCTTTGAAAATGGGAACCTTTTTCATTCCAGCATCATAGTTCACAGATTGATATTTCACACTCAATGGAGACAGAAATGATTCTGACTTTAGTGATTTATCACCTTTTGACTTTGCAGTAATTATGGATGGGTGGATCGATCCTAAAGTATCCTTCCGATACTGATATTGTATCAAAAATATTGATCCTCATACAGAAATATTGATTCTACCTTTATATTTTAAACTAGGGATATTATTATTTGGTTACACTGAACAATAATTATAAGCTTCAAAGTGAAATAAAAGGATTAGGATATTATTAAGTACTTATGCATGATGGGTACTATTTCTTCTTCCGCTCATTTTAACATGCATGTTGAAAGACACAAGCAGACAAGCGTTTGCGCCATCACAAGGCTCGTTCAAACAAGAGGGATCAGTGCCTTGTAGAGGTAATGATAGAAAATCAGAGAAACAGATTCTGGACAGTAGTGTAGTCTAAGGCACACGCAGGCTTACTGTATTCCCCTACAGTTACAATTTTAATCATTGGTAATTAGAATAAAGTTACATTCAAAAGCATTTTGATTAATGAAGAGATTACTTTGCATTTTATTGTCATTTGTTTCATTTAATATTTAGTCCTTTCAGATGGAAAACATTTATACAAATAAATGATGTGATATAAAGTGCATTTGAACAGCAGTGAAACACTTTTACACCTTGTGTAAATTGTCAGTTTTACGCTAAACTAAAATGCTATTTCTAGCCATTTTACATGCTCATGCTACCAGGCATTTATTTTTATCAAGAAAATTCCCGTTAGATTTGGTTCTAGCAAGAACTTTGATATTAGGATAAAAATCATATTCTTGATAATAAAGTTTGTATTGTTTTCCTGAAAAAATATCTCAAAATCCTTATATCCTTAAATCCTTATTTAGATTACAAGATAACGTGTTAGCGTGAACATTACTACATTCATATTAGCTACAATGCTTAACATAATTGTGTAGGCCTATTATGAATAATTTTATTAGTTAGAGTAATTATAATGTAGGCATTTTACAAATTTTCATAGTAGCCTAATAAAAGGAACATTAATGACACCTATTCATTTAAATACATATTTAACATCAAGTTACCATACCATGGTTCTTAGCAGTGTACTCTACACCATACCAGCAAGAAACTTGCCCTGATATACATTTTGTAAGATGTAGGACTGTAATTACAACAGTAATATTTTTTTAATGGATTTTTTTTTTATTTCTTACACTTTTTACATATGTAATGTATATTAATGTAAATTAATTTTAGAGATCGGGACCATGGTGATGAAACCATGGTTTTACTACAGTAATATTGTAGTTGTAACCATGGTTAATTGTACAGTGGTAGCTATGTTTTAACTAAGTCCCATGGTTAAACTATAGTTACTGTACTGAAGCTAAGCTACAGTAGTTTACCCTTTTGTAAGGGTATCTGTATTGGTATCGGTATCGACGATATTGAATTTGAAATTATTGGAATCAGATCGAAAGGAAAATAAGTGGTATCGCCCATCCCTAGCAGTAGTACGCTATGCTAACATCTGAGGGGGAAATAGAAAGCCAAGAGAGACCTCTTGCGGTCAAGGGAGGAAGTGCATAATTTTTATTTGCATTCTTGCTGCGTTATTTGGAATTGCTCATTTTAGTTGTGAAAAAAGCATACGAGTACTGCATTTCATCTTGTTTTAAAAATAGTAAACTCTGAGCTTGAAAAATGTTTTTTTAATAGATCAACAACACAAATAATAAATAAATTAATTCAGAAAAAATACTACTAGGTCTATTACTAATACTACAACTACTGCTACTATTTATTAATTTAGAGTATACCATTGTTTTAATTGTGTAATCTGATCACTGTTTACAGAGTATAACATTATGTGCATTAAACAGGCCTTACAGATTACAGTTGTAACATTGTTATAAAGTAGAAAAAAAGTATAAAGTGTTGTGTGGAAGAGGTGACTGTAATGTTTCATTTTGTCCACAAGAGGACACAGCAACTTCACAAATAAAATTGGTAGATTGACTTTGTGTTGAGGAATCTGCCTTGCTTAACCTGATTGTTTATATATATATATATATATATATATATATATATATATATATATATATATACAATTAAAATAAAAAAGGCATAAAAACCTTTAAAAATAGCTCATATGTAAATGTACAAATGATTAAATCTTGATATAAGTTTTGTGTTGTATAAGGTTTATATAACAAGCCTTTAAACATTTTCTAGATCATGCCAACAATAGTTCAACTGTCTATAACAAAGGGCATATTTGTGTTACATAAATAATAGCCATTGCTTCAAGACAGTCTCAAGACTGATGAGGTATTTCCAGCAGTAACCACAAGACTGCTAAATATAATTTCAACCTATGAGGTTTTGGTGAAAAATAGCAAGAAATAAATTGCAAGGTCGAGCTGAACTCTTTTGAACTTCTTTTATAAAAACAATTCTTGAAATGGGGTTGGAAAAACCAACCGTGAAGTTTACAATAAGATGAAAATCTAGTTCCAGGAAATGATGATAATTCATTACACTAATGCTGTTGTTGACATCCTGCCTCTTAATAAAGCTTAATAGTTGCCAAGACAATATTGCCACAATTTTATTCAACAGAAATGTTTCTGAAGGTAAATGTATGATAGATTTGAAATGGTAAGCAACATAAGATTTATGAAGAGTCATGTCTTTCATAAAATTCTCTATTAACAGCTATGCTTGATAAGTTGAATGTGGGTATGCAAATGAGGATAGCTAAATTTATTTCAGCAGAAGGCCCTTAGAGACATTTGGATCAGGTGTAAAGCTCTGGGTCTTCATTCACTGCCTGCCATTATTCTGTCCTTTAGTATCAACATACTCCCTGTAAATCATGATTCATTCAGATCTGAAGTAAAACACATTAAGAGTGGAATGTATATATATATATATATATATATATATATATTCCACTGTTTCAGAAACACTTCCCCTAACCCGTCTAAAAATAATGCAGGTTTAAGTCTTGTATTTACTTATTGATGAATGGTTAATAGCCATTCTTTTTATAGGTAGTAACTATTAGGAACTAATAATTGAAATAAGTTCTAAGCATTAATAGTTAATTTCCATATCCAATTAGGACTTTCTTTTTTATAGTGTAAATGAAGGGAGAAAATGTTGTTTGTCCACTCCTTATGAGATCCAACTGTATTTTGTGCTGTTTATGTTGTATGATTAAATTAGTAAATATGAATTACATTTTTAGACCCAAATTTGCCTTAATTTAGGGGCATGTCTGAATACAGTTTAAAATTGATTCATGGAATTTTTGGAATTGTATTATTTTCCAGCAATAAACATTTATCATTTAATAAACATAATAATCTAGACAAACTTTGATGTTGTCTGAAAGTTTTACACAAATATAAAAATAAAAATAAAACAAAGTTTCATGATTACAGATAGATTCTGTGACAGATTACGGCATTTGACCCTTCCCATAGACCCGCCTTAAAATGGTTTCTGACCAATCCTGTCTTAGCAACTGTTGCCACCCGCCATTTCTCTGACACACGTTTGCTGTTTTCCAATGAGAGCCTATGGGAGTAATGAGCATTTGAGTAATTTTAAGCCAAATTTTATAGAAACTATACAAAAAAATAATACAAAATCGTTGTTGCTGGGTCACATGTAATAATGATAGAATTTACCAAGAGAGGATACACGCAGTGTTTTTCTTTCTTTTCGAAAAAATCTTAATATATCTAGTGAAAAACCTCCATTCATTCCTATGGGGAGGTCGTCTTGGGTTACTTAACTGTAACCCCTGTTCCCTGATAAAAGCGGAACGAGATGCTGTGCTGATTTAGCGCTTTGGGAACGTCTTTAGGAGTGACCAGCTGTGAATATGTGTGCAACCCGTCAATGAAATTGACAAAATTTGTAGCCTCCGCCGGTGACATCATCAGGATGTGCCGGTAAAGGGGCTATAAATAGGTATTCCTGAAAGTATGCGCCCATGAGATCGATCGTGACCAACCAATCGTGATGTTGGATTTCAGACACGACCTTCTTGACAGTTAGCATCTTGAACTTGAATGCCCTGACTGAGCGATTCAAGCCTCAAAGGTCTAAAATCGGACGCAACCCCCACCCTTCTTGGGAACCAGGAAGTATCTGTTGTAGTAACCTGACTTTTTCTCTGGAAGGGGAACATGTTCTATGGCCCCTTTGACCAAGAGATTTTGCAGTTCTTTCCACAGTAGACCTGCTTGTTCTGGTTTCATGGTAGTGGAGACCACACCGTTGAAATGCGGAGGACGGCGATCAAATTTAATTCTGTAGCCTTTTTCTACTATTCTTAGAACCCACTTAGGAAGCAACACACAACATTTTGCTGGAAACCGCTAACTCCCGAAACATCAGAGGCGGCGGGAATGGAGAAGTTTCGTGGGGGTACTGTGAAGGTACAGGTGGAAGTTTCATGCGTCCTGATCCAAGGGTGGCTACCCCTTCTCTTTTTTGAGATAACTGCCCTGATGTCTTGCTTTGGGGGCTGCTGAGGGCGATGAACCGGTTGCACAATTCGCCACACTTTGTTTTTGAGCCTCCCGTCTAGAAGGACGATGATGGCCAATGACCGCTCCCCCTGAGTGCGGAGAGGAAGGAATTGCCCGTAGGCCTCCTCATGACTCTTTGCCTCCTGGAACCTGGTGATAACTGAATTAATAGCATCACCAAATAAGCCAGAAGGTGAAACCGGGGCATCAAGGAGGAAAATTTTGTCCTTATCACTGATGCCCGACAGGTTGAGCCATAAGTGTCTCTCAGTGCTGACCAAAGCAGCCACAGACTGGCCAATGGCACGAGCCGTCTGCTTGGTCACGCGGAGAGACAGATCTGTGGCTCGATGAAGCTCTGAGAAAGCCTCTTCGTCGACCATAGTGCCCGCACTCAAGTCAGCCTTGTACGCCTGTAACACTGCCATAGTGAGCAGGGCAGCACCAGCCTGACCTGCTGCCTTATAAGCCTTCCGGACAAGCATAGAGGTGGTCCTACACGGCTTTGTGGGGAGAGTGGGTCTTTTTAGTGACGATGCCGAGCCAGGCGAGAGATAATCCGCAAGTGTCTCTTCTACCGGTGGCATCACTGAATACCCCCGTGCCTCAGCACCCATGATAGTCGAATATGTTGACGTCGAGGGCACGGGAAGCATAAGGTTTCCTCCATGAACAAGAGAGCTCGTCATGCAGGTCATCAAAGAGTCTCTTGTTCACATGGCAATCTAATTGAAGCCTGGCCACCGCATGAGTAACCACCTCGAGTAATTCCTCCGTCACTTTATTAACATGCGTGGAATGCTCAGAGGTTGGTAGCTCGAAGTCCACAGACTCAAGAGATTCAAGGTCCCCCTCATGACCCGAAGAGGTGCCGGAGCGCGCTTCAGGATCACGGAAAGGACCAGCTGGATCTGGGGAGAGAGCGAGCGATAGGGACGGACCCATCTCTTGCTCCACAGCCAGATCCATACGAGAGCCCCACAATGGAAGAGTGGGTGCTGACTCTCGAAAGTAAGGAAGACGAGTGCGAAGCATTTTGACTGAGAACAGATCGCAATGCTCGCACCCCCAAACACACAAGACAAAACTGGTGTATGTCCCTCTCAGCCATAGAGCATAAACATGACACACATCGCTTGCTTTGTTTTTCAGTCATTCTTCTTTTTTTTTTTTTCTTTTTTTTTTAAGAAAAGAGAAAGGTTTCTGTGCACTGCCTAACAATTCTAACTCCTAACAGAGGAAAGTAGAAAGTTCTGACAGTCAAGAAGCACAATACACACAGAATGATCTGAAGACAAAAGATCTGACGATGCACCTGTGGCGCATCTATTTAAAGACGTTCCCAAAGTGCTAAATCAGTGCAGCATCAAATTGTAGCTTTTTGATAGGGAACTGCTGAGCTTGTCAGAGCGAACAGATCGTAACCTGTTCGAGAACTACAGCAGCACCTGGACCTACTGGAGAACTATTGTCAGAACTGGGCCCTGGCAGTCAATTTGAAAAAAAAAAAAAAAAAACAGATTACAGGACACCATATACACATTCACTCTGGGAAACACTGCAATAGAACACACCCTACACTACGACTACCTCTGTCTAAAAATCAGTGCTTCAGTGGGTTTTGGTCGAGCAGTGAATGCACTAAAAGAGAAAGCTAGAAGAGCATTCTATGCCATTAATGGCAAATTTACCCAAGTTGACATTACTGTAACAATTTTGTGTAAAATCTTTGATAGTATTATAAGCCTATTGCTCTGTACAGATGTGAGGTTTGTGGTCCACTCTGTCTGGCAGATTACTCTAGATGGGACAAACACCCCATAGAATCCCTGCATGCAGAATTCTGTAGAAAAATTCTAAGAGTTCAGAGAATAGTTTTTTATTTTTTTTTTTGAGAATTCTAAGAGTTCAGATTGCATGCCAGGCGAAACTTGGCAGATACCACCTAATTATACATATTGAAAAATGATCCCTCAAATTTTGGACACACCTAAATTCAAGTTCCCCTAACACACTGCAACATGAAGTCCTTAAAACCCAAGAGCTGAAGCCTAAAACCAGTCACCTTTGTCAGCTGGCTCTGAAACTCTCAAAACCACTAACAACTAATAAACACCAGTTTCAGACCAGCACTGCTGAACTGAACCAAATCACAATAAACCAAATCATAAAAGAAAACAAATATTCATATTTGGACCATTGGGAAAATGAAGTAAAAACCAAAGCAAATGACAATGTTATTGGGCCCAAAACAAAATATATAATCTGGCAGACTATCTCCACACTGTATGAGAACAAAAACAGGGACGGATCCTCACCAAATACAGACTCAGTGATCACAGTCTGGCCATAGAAAAAGTAAGACACAGACAAACATGGCTTCCAAAGGAAGAACGAGTCTGTGCTCACTGTGACACGGGTGAGGTCGAGACAGAGACACACTTTCTCCTTCACTGGGAGAAATTTACAGAGGTGAGAGAGAAATACCTCCACAAACTCTCAAACCTAATGCAACAGTTTTCCAGTTTGGCAGAAACTGATAAAATGCAGGTGTTACTGGGGGAGGACAATCGTGCATCAGTTGCAGCTAAATTAATTTTTGAGATGCACACCCTCAGAAACCAATCACTGCTTTAATATACGTCAATCACAGTACTTTCTTGTAATTTCGTCAATCCCAGTCGTGTTAAACGCTTTTTATTTTAAATTGTATAGTGTATTTTATTTATTTCCCGGCACCTTATTTTAATTCTATTTTTATTGGTATTTGTTACTATTTTATTATTAATGTTTGTCTTGTCATTATCTGTTTTGTGTATTAATGATTTGGCAATATTTTATGTAAACACAATCGTGCCAATAAAGTACTTTAAAATTTAATTGAAAAAAATCGTAACCAAGGAGGGCGGAGCTTAGTGAAGGGTCAATTAAAGATGGCAACTCAGATTCTATGCCCATTGTGCCAAGTTGCCTTTGTTTGTTCCCTGGCAGACAGCAGACATTTTGGTCTTGGTTAAGGGATTTAAAAAAAAAATAAAGAACATGGCTGGGTTTCCCATTAACGTTGCAATTTAAGCTTTTATGATCATCTTAACTAACATCGCTCATTATTTTAATGCCTGTTTCCCAAACGAGCATGTAGAACGCTCGTTATAAAGTAGAACTTAAGTGCTTTGTAATGGGAGCTGTCCAGTCTAAAGGTGCTAATCTCATTGGCAAATATGTTCTTCCCAGCATAAAAATAATATGAAAATACTAACAAACATGGAAATTCTTAATAACCATGTGAATAACCATAGAGGCGCCTACATTTATTAACTGATACAGAATTTAATTATAGATATAATGATGACTTTAGTAAGACAGAGATTCAGATGATTTTTATATGTTATATTCTATATTAAAAATATGTCAGTAGAAGGGGCCATAATATTCTGCACACAGAAAGTCATTTCTGTGTGCAAATATTATGGCCCCTTCTACTGACATATTTTTAGCATGCTGTTATGATTGAATTACTGTTATGATTGCATGTTTTAGCCATCAGCTCAGTCTGTAATGTTGTTCTTTATGGGAATGAGCATATGTTAGGGAATGCTAAATAAAGCTGCATTGCATATTCCGTCAGAAGGTTTAGATGAAATATAAATCACAAAGTCCTCAAAAATCACAAAAAGAATTGTCTTTATGTGCTGGCGCACATTAGTCAAATGATTGGCATCTTTTACTTTCTCAATTTGGACATAAACACCCAGGCAGTTAAATGTGAAGAAACACCTGAAGTCTTAAATGCATTCTCTTGACCTATCTACCTAGTGTGTGGTTGTAGAAGGGGTGTAGAACTGGCCTATTTCTCCAGCCATCAAATTACACTGAATGAGCTTCCCTGAAAATTGTGAATTCGTTGGTTATCTTTTGGAATTCATGCCAACATATAATCAGTGACAGAATGGAAAGCGACAGAAGAGGAGAATTTAATGGCTGGAAGAGTGGGTTAATTACAGGGGGAGTACATGCTTGTCATGGGGGCAACCCAGAGTGAAAAGAGAAAGTCGGCATTTAACAAGTGTGATATCTGGGCGAATGGAGAGAATAGAATTGAGACAGTGGAGCGCACTGTATAATACCTCTACTACTGATCTTTCAAGTACAACCACAGCTGGGTTAAGCAGCCTTTTGAGCAGAATTTACCAATTGCATCTCACCTTCAACACTATGCTACTATTGTACCTGACCTTGTTAAAATATTAACACATTTGGATACATCTGTTTTGGATGTATCACTTCTGAATTGTTATTGGCAAGTTGAGTGTGCTTAACATTCACTATTCAATAACTCTGCATAACAAACAGTCTTGCAGTCATAAACATACAGTCTTTATTATAAAGTTAAGTTATTTATTATAAATATAGCCAAGTGAAGAAATTTTGTGTAATTTATCTCTTGTCACAAATTGGATGTGGCCCCTTTAAGACTGGTGTTTATGATAGCCACTGTGTTCAAGGCCACAGAGGAGGTTATGATAGTTCTGCTGTGTTCTTAGAACACTTATGTATTTTACTGAAGTAAATAGATATCTAGACATGCTTTTTTATACATGAAAACGTATGTTATTGAAACTCAATATAATTATTATGAGACTATTGAGATAATGCTCAGCATCTCACAAAATGTAGGGAAATTATAGATTTGCTTGGTTCTTATAATGCTTAAAACCTCTACTAAATTCTATTTGCAGGTAGACATACACATTTTAAAGGATTAAACATTTATTTTGGTTGTTGATTCAGAGACTAACTAAATTCACACAAGACACTCATTTGACACCATCTTCTTGCATTACCAGAAATGGTCACTGAATCATTAAATGGAGCTGAACTAATTTTGGTTAAGGTAGTCAATTGTATACGTTTAAATCTCACAATGCACAAGCACAGATTAAAAAATACAATTCTGAGAAGCACAAGTGTAATTATTGTAATTGATTAAATTAGTTATTCAGGACCAGCTTGTGCTCAGTCTTTTATTGTCATGTGTGAAAAAGAAGTAATTGCTCCACAAGATGCCCTTTATTTTTGCAGCTAATATTGCAAAATTTTGCAATTATTTAGCAAAACTTGAATCTTTAAAATACTACAATTCTTAAAAGTAAATAATATGTATATATGAATATAATACTTATATCATACCTATATATTCATATACACTGTAATATACACCAATCAGCCACAACTTTAAAACCAACTGCCTAATATTGTGTAGGTCCCCCTCATGCCGCCAAAACAGTGCCAACCCGTATCTCAGAAAAGCCTTCTGAGATGATACTCTTCTCACCACAATTGTACAATTGTACAGAGTGGTTATCCGAGTTACCATAGACTTTGTCAGTTCAAAACATTTTAGCCATTGTCTGTTGACCTCTCTCATCAACAAGGCATTTCCGTCCATAGCCCCTCACTGGATTTTCTTTTTTTAATTTTTGCACCATTCGGAGTAAATTTAGAGACTGAAAATCCAAGGAGATCAGCAGTTACAGAAATACTCAAACCAGCCTTTCTGGCACCAACAATCATTCATGCAATTATCTACTCAGCCAATCATGTGGCATCAGTGCAGTGCATAAAATCATAAGGGTAAGGAGCTTCAGTTAATGTTCACATCAACCATCAGAATGGGGAAAAAGTGTGATCTCAGTGATTTAGAGCATGGCATGATTGTTGGTGCTAGATGGGCTGGTTTGAATATTTCTGTAACTGCTGGTCTCCTGGGATTTTCATGCAAAACAGTCTCTAGAATATACTCTGAATTGTGCCAAAAACCAAAAACAATTCATAAAATACATATGATATCATTCTTAATCAAGTTTTTTTTTTTTTTTTTTTTTTTTTACATCTAATAGTTTATCACTAAACCAAATATTATGTTATTATGTATTTCACAATTAAGTTTATTTAATGATACTTAAATAATAAAAATGGCAAATCATCTGCAAGAAAAAACTTATTCTTTGAATTACATACAGGCTTATTAATTAATCCACATTTAGACACCCATGTATTTTATTAAAAGTTTATAAAATTATCCTATTTTGGGTTCCCCCACCTCCGAAATCCCAATTTAACCCCTGAATATAAGACAATTAAAATAAATAGTTTTTTTCATTTGTAAACAACTTTGGCACCCAAAAATACATGTATTTATAAAAAAAAAAATTCATTTAGAATACAGGTTTACAAAAACGGCAAACTCCATTCAACATAAATTAAAAATGTTATTATTATTATTATCATTTTTTATATATTTCTTTATTTATTATTTAGTTTGAACTCTTAAAGGTTTAGCACTGATCAATTGCAGCAAAAGAATAACCTTGATATAATTTTCAGACCATATTTTTTGTGGTCATTTATATTGTGTGCTTTGTGTTCTTTTATCTTCATATTGTCAAATTAATATCCACTCAAAAGAGCATTTAAAAACATTAATCACAGAAAAGCTTTTTTATCCAGGGATTTGAAAGCTTTGTAAATCCAACTTTGATGCTGATTAAACTGGGAGGATGTTCGCTCTGATCAGACAACAGCATTTATGTGTCTGAGTGCTACTTACCAGCTTTGACAGAAACACTAAAGCATTCATTGTCTGCATCTGTCCACAGTGACCCACCATATAAGGTATTTTGCAAATTTACAGCTTAATTGAGAGATTTTAATACATACAATGACTGGGTATGTCTCTGAGCTATGGGAAAATTAAGTATTGAAAGCCTTAAGGCAGATTAATCCAACATGACTAACTATGTTTCCCTATCATTCACTCACTCGACATTGTGTCGATGTAGTGACACTAGGGGTCACTTGGAGTCAATTCTGTCAAGCTCAGGTAGGCCTGTTCGCTTCCCGGGAATCCTCCCACTTCCCACTCTGTTATGTCCTGACCGAGGCTCCCTTTGGCACAGATGCGCTGGCACACAGCTGGGCACGGGGGCCACGCTAGTATGCGTTCTCCCTCAGTGAGCCTACTTACACAGACCCTGTGCAAGGTCAGGGTGGACAAGGAGCAGGTCATCCTAGTAGCACCCTATTGGCCCACCCAGACTCTCAGGGATGGGACACCATCTGGCACCTGCGACCAGAACTCTGGAATGTTCATGTCTGGATGGGACCTGGAAGACCTAAGTAGCCTACCACCTGCAGTGGTAGACACGATCACTCAGGCTAGGGCTCCCTCTATGAGGTGTCTGTATGACTTGCATTAGCATCTGCTCACTAAGTGGTGTTCTTCCAGACACGAAGACCCCCAGAGATGCGCAGTCGGGTCGGTGCTTTACTTCCAGCAGGAGAAGCTGGCGGGGCGGCTCTACCCCCACCTTGAGGATGTACGTGATTTCTATTGTGGCACACCACAATGCAGTTTACGTTAGGTCTCTCGGGAAGCACAACCTGATCATCATGTTCCTTAGAGACACGAGGAGGCTGAACCCTCCCAGACCGTACCTCGTTCACTCATGGGATCACTCTGCGGTCCAGCGAGGAGCCCCGTTTGAGCCCTGGTGTCAGTTTAGCTAAAGGCGGTCCTTGAAGACAGCCCTCCTGACTGAGCTCACGTTCATCAAGAGGGTAGGGGACCTGCAGACATTCTCTGTCAGTGACATGTGCCTGGACTTCGGTCCAGAATACTCTCACGTGGTCCTGAGGCCCCGACCGAGCTATATGCCCAAGGTTCCCACAACCCCATTTAGGGATCAGGTGGTGAACCTGCAAGAAAAGCTGCCCCAGGAGGAGTCTTTTTTTGTTGCTGTGTCCGGTGCATGCTTTGCACATCTACTTCGGTCACACGCAGACCTTTAGATGCTATGAGCAGCTCTTTGTCTTCATCTTCGGAGGACAGCGGAATGGGAGCACTTTCTACAAACAGAGGATAACCCACTGGGCCATTAATGCCATCACTTTGGCATACCACTTCGGGCACACTCCACTAGGAGTTGCTCCTGGGCCCTGACCAATGGCGCTTCTTTAGCAGACATTGGTAGAACAACGGGCTGGGCAACACCCAATACCTTCATGAGGTTCCACAATCTCTGGGTTGGGCCGGTTCATCCCGTGTGTTGTCAGGTACAAATGTGCCGCTTGCAAAGAGCACCTTTCCCCTCCTCCTCCTGATTGGGAGAAGTGCGCTTTTTACCACCAGCAGTGTTCATGAGACCATGGGCCCTGGACGTCCTTCCTCCTTAGCCCTGTGGCAGGCAGATTTGCAGAGAAATTCGATCCCAGCCCAGTACATGTGCTAATAGGCCCTGTACTGGGGTAGGTGCTCCACATGCGCTGGTTGCCTCTATATAACCCCGTGTGATGTAGCTTCCGTGAGACGGTTTCCCCGTTGGTAAAGCCGCGTCTTGCTTAAGCAGAGTCCCCCTCTTTTTAGAGCTCTTTCCCCTCTGGATAGGACCTACCACAGAGACTTCTCCTTATGCAACACTGCCAACAAGACTCGGTAAGACCATGTGACATATTTCCACACAATTTCCTCCCCTTTAGGTAGTCTGTGGACTCTGTAGGGTGTCTTCCCCTTGAGAATGGACACCCCCTGATATGGACACTTATGGCCCCCAGCTGAACGATTTCCATTCTTTTTTGGGGTGAAAAAAGAAGACAAGAGGCCATGGTTGGGGTGGCCTGTCCGCATTCATTGCAGTCGACTTGTCCCTGAAGTGCGGGGGATTGTACAACACTCGTAGGAGCATGGCCAAGTGCGCTAGCTACGAGGCACACAATGGTTTGCCTGTCTCGCACTGCCAGTCCACGTAACACAGTTCAGCTAGTTGTGCCATTTCGTATAGGGAGCCCTATTGTCACTACATCGACACAACGTTGAGATAGGGAACATCCTGGTTACTTTCGTAACCTCTGTTCCCTGATGGAGGGAACGAGGCATTGTGTCCCTCCTGCCACAATACTGTTCCATCATTAATCAAGTCATTAATCTTACAGTTCATACAAAATCTTTGTTTAAACACTGTCCTTTAACATTTACTTAGCTTAATAATTTTAATATTAAACCATGACTTGCACTATAAATAAGTAATATTGGCATTATATTCATGATGTTAGCAAGAGGGAACTGGCCCCCACAGTGAGTCTGGTTTCTCCCAAGGTTATTTTTCTCCCATTAACCAACATCTTGTGGAGTTTTGTGTTCCTTACCACAGTTGCCTTTTACTTGCTCACTGGGGTTATAAATACAATTATTATTGAATTACTTATTTTTAAACACAAGTCACAATCATATTTTATCTAATTACACGATGATGACTCATAGACATTATAGACATTACAATTTTATCTTCTGTTAATGCCTGATCTTCTGTAAAGCTGTTTTGAAATTATGTGTGTTGTGAAAGGTGCTATACAGTTAAAAATGACTTGACTTGACTTGAACTACCCGCTGAAATGGCTGACACTATCTTGGCTCCTCAGCACAAAATCTGAATGAGTGGTTGCGAGCCAGCTCCTTTTATTTCCTTATGGCCAGGGGAGTGGTATGCAAAAGCCACTTGCCAATTACCATTGGCCTTTTCTCAAAGATCAGTGGTGTTTGGGGCTCCCAAGGGCGACCCCTAGTGTCACTACATCGACACAACGTCTTATTCTCTCCATCAGGGAATGGAGGTTACGAAAGTAACCAGGACAATAATGTATATACAAATAAACATTTAATTTGGATAATGGTGATGGGAGTGAAAAATAAATCGGAAATCTAAATAGGTAATGCAGTACATATATTGTAATGTCTGGTCTGCATGTGTGGGCCTAATCCTGATCATATGATTCAGCCTGCAATTAAGCACATCATTTAATCTACTTTTTGCTCTAGTTTTAAAATCAGCAATTACAAACCAACATTCAAAGTCAAACTTGAAAGGATTACAGCACTAGTAAGTGGATCCAAGCAGTTGTTACCTTGATCTAACCCTTAAGTAACGTTTTAGAGTAACCTAATGTAGTCAAGTTGAGTCATTAATATTCGATACTTGTAATTGACTTGATTAAAACCTGTTATTTTTGATGCTACCACATCAAACATTTTCCTGACCAAACACTTTTACAGTTAGGTTTCAGTGAGGGTCAGTTACATTTCTTTGTATTGTAACTCAATTATAATATACAATGCTATTATCAAATTTAAAAAGAATTATGACGTCAGTAATAAGTGTTTCTTCAAACCCACAGAAGACAAAGAATACTGACCCCAACGTTTAACGCTAAAGGCAGTATGAATCTAAGAAAATGGAAAGGGCAAAAATTATTATTTCAGTCCATTGTTATAGAAGTTTCCTAGACAAATTAGTCATCTTGTGAGCATGTGATCTAGTAGGACTCATTTGTGATGCTTATTGAAATGCGCATGAAGAGTTTATAAAATAGCCACCATACAAAAGGCCCAATGTCCTTGACAACCCCTAGGAATGGCTCTCCACGTCATCTCCATTGTGGGGCCATTTGAGCAAATAAAAAAATATTTATTTATATAGATGCTATTTCAAGTGAATCATCCTCCACACTGCAGAGAATGTCATGATGTAGTTGCTTGGACTGGTGGTTTGGGTTTCCCCTCAAGTGCTCTTTGTTAACGGGACTGAGAAGACAGCAACTGCTCTTGAAGGAATAGTTAAAAAATGTAAATACTGTTATCATTTACTTACCCTCATGTTTTTTCCAAACCCAGATGACTTTCTTCCTTCCATGGAACACACAAAAGGAGAAATGTTGAAGAATGTTTATGCTGCTCTCTTCATTTCAATGACAATGCATGGTGACCAGGGGTTGTCAATCAAAGGAAGACCAGGCGACTAATGCACTGAATTCTAAGGCCTTTTTCAGACTGTTGCTTATATGATTTGTTCTGAAACAGGGGCTTAAATTGTTACAATGTTACAATTTTCCTCTTGGTTTTGGTTCGCTTTCATATAAAAATGTCTCCAAAGATCCATCAGGTAGGTAGCTGTAGTGCTAAATGCAGCACTATGCCTTAAGTCATACATGCAAAGTCAGTGGGCATGGCCATGAAGTTTTGGAACTTTCATGCAAGTATGTGCTGAGTCTAGGCGCAAGTGAGTTTGACGAAATTGTGCACACAAAGCGCTAATGGGCTTGGTCACGTGCAATTTAATTCTGAGGTTCTTGTCCAGTTATTGCATCATATTGCCTATTCTCTGTCAAGTACCAGCGATATAAACAATGAAAGCACATTCATAAGGTGTAAATGGCTGTATGCAATGAATTACAATAAAAATATGGATTTAACGATCTTTTGTGCATTGATTGCTTCCTTGTTGAATGTCAGGCATATTTCTATGATAGTGACCATTATAAGCATGGAAAATGTGTCTCTCCTCATGAATTGGATGTAGGCTCTGTTAAATTCAAGAGAATGTAAGTAATATTAATTATAAATATCAAGTGACACACAACTAATGGCAAGTAATAGCAGTAATTGTATCAGCCTCCCAGATAAGGCTGTGGATCTTTTATATTTTATTTGTATAATTTTATTTTTCTTGACTTCTCCCAGTCAATTTTACTAATTTATTGGGAAATTAAAAAAATTAAAACAAAAATATTTCTAAATTTAAAGAACACTTATATAATAACTAACAGTGACTTGAAAATCTATCCACGACAACAAGTGGGAAAGAACTGATACAAATTAGATCATAAATATAATAAAAATGTAAACATAATAATTATAATAACAATAATTGAAAAAGAAACCATAACCTTTAGATAGTTTAACACAAATATCAGAATTGTTTGTGTCATAAAACTGCTACAAGATTGTTTGCCAGGGGCTTATTCATTCCAATAGGAGCATTCTTAATAATATATGTAATAACTCAAATGATTTTCATCAATAGCATTAACAAATATTTTTGAATTATATAATGCCTACGTAATAGATCATTAGGTAATATTAACATAAAAATAGTAAATGACATGAACCCTGCTCACAAATGAACAGTATATCTATTGTTTTATCATTTTATACCCAACGATAATTCAAAGCCCCTTGCACACCTGAAAAGTTATTGGTAGGTGTGTTAGAAAAAAGCTATTATCAAGACAAAACGAAAAAAATCCAGCACCCTACCATAGCTTGTGAAACACGATCAAGTATATATTAGCGATGTTAAATGAAAACATTGCAATTAATTCTTGATCGTGTTTTGCAAGCCATGGTTTTATGCAGGATTTTTCTTGATAATATAATTTTAAACCTAAAAATATTTTTTTGGTCAAATATAATGCTTGCAAAGTGTGTTCTTTTTCTTTAAATTAAATGTCAATGTGACAGGGCGGAGGGCGGGGCCGGGTCGTGATTTTACACACCCGGTACCTAATCAGGCTACTCAAGCCTCCGAGAGGGATAAAGGCCGACTGCGGAGGATGGTGCGGGAGAGAGAGATCATTTATGAACATAACCGTCATGTGTGTGTTTGTGTCTTTTCTTTAAGTTTCTCGTTAAACTATTATTTATATTGTCAAGCCGGTTCTAACCTCCTCCTTTCCCTTAAATCCCTTTACACTCACTTATTTTGATATACTATTTTTGGTTAGATTTTTTGTTTCATAAAATGGCAACTAGAATGATTGTCAGGGATTTACTGTAATTTGATGTTCCACTATATTTTGAGAGTTTGGATAGTTTGCTGGAATCTTTATTCTTTGTTTAGACTTTGATATAAGATGTTGTCCACAGTCTTCCCGTATATCACTGCACTACAAAAACTGCTTCCTCATCAAAATGGTCTCGGACTGATTGTTTTGGAATGACCAAAACAATTGACCTGAGACTATGAGGTTTTCCGAGATGCATATCGCACTTCTATATGCAAGGGGTGAACTTTGGATGAACTATTCCATTAAAACTAGTGACAGTGAATAGTGACTAGTGACAGTGAATATGTGGGTCTTTCTCTGTGGAAGAAAAATTGAGGGAATGGCATCTGTTTACTTGGCATGTAAACAGATGCCAAGTTCAGCATGTTTTGTGAAAAAGCACTAATTATGTCTTTCGATACAACAGTTCAACTGCAGCCCCCAATTCATGTGGCATGACTGCTGTGCCTTGATGATTCATGTGTGCCTGTTCATATACATGTCTAAGAGGATACAACTCTATTTTGAAGACATAATATGCCTCCAGTGGAGAACTGAGAAGGATACATACTCAAGCTGCCAAGCCCATACTCAGATAAGAGCTATCAAATGGGGCCAGCATGTCCCCACTCTAAAACCCAGCACGGATTTACCACTGCGAGGTAGAATAAAGAGAGTGCTGAAAGGAAGACTTTGATGTCTATTTTGGCTTGATTTAGTCTCCCGGTCTTTCTCCTCTGAGGAATCCATTACCTCAGCCAAAACCTGCATTGTAGTCCTCAAATTTCACCCTAGTCTATCTCAAGCATCCTAGCAGAATAACACTTCAGTGTGAGACTGTAGAACAAAACATGATACTGAAAATCCCCCTACAGAACAAAACAAAACGGCATACTAGTGCCCTTTGGATCTCCAGAGAGACCAGTGTGTTGACAAAGCCTGCCTATTTCTCTCCCTCTCATCTTTCCCTCCTCTCTCTCTCGCAGTTCCTCGCTCCCTCACACTTTCACACCGATGAACACGCTGTGTGATCATTGCTACATGTGGGCAACAGTAGATATCTCTTCACAAGAACACAGCCACGCCAACCCCGTTGGATAAAGAAGCTTCTCCATCCTGAATCAAAGAGCTGTCATCTTCAACAGCAGTGCAGTGTAAAGGTAAAGACTACATATTCATATGCCTTATCGATTGTTGCATAAGTTGCTGCTCACACTGGCTTTGAGTCTCTAGCCTCTTTTTCTTTATGTGTAGCTCATACCATCTGACCTCCTGTCATGTCTTCTTTTATTTTGGGAAGTGTATATAACAAAGAAAACAGATAATTTATGCTCTTTTATTTGTGTTCTTTTGTAGATGTTGTCGTTATTGTCATTTCCATAATTGATTGAAAATGGCTATATACATATACAGGGTTGGGAGGTTTACTTTTGAAAAGTATTCCACTACAGATTACATAATACATGCTGTAAAATGTAATCTCAATGTCAGTAACGTATTCTAAATGCTTTGGATTACTTCTTCGGCACTTGTAGGTTTTTTCACTTGTTTTAACTACAAAAACTAAATAGCATATGCTGTGTTGTTTCTAAAACACAAGATACATCTAATTGATCTTGTTTCAAGGATTTTTATATATTTTTATAGGAAAATGATAAAAAATTATAATCAAGAATACGATAATTTCCGTAATATCAAAGGTTTTACTAGAAAAAAAGAAATTCAACCAATTCAATCAAATTGATCCAACGTGAAATTTCTTTAATTTTAAAAATATGATTGTGCCTGGTAACATCTTCATGTAAAATGGCTAGAAATAACATTTTAGCTTAGCGTAAAGCTGACAATTTACACAATGTTTAGTTTAATTTTTTCTGCTCCAAACTTACTTCTTTGTCTGCTCATATGAATGTAACACATCATAAGAAAGTGTTTCACTGCTGTTCAAATGCAGATTGGATCGCATCAATTATATGTATACATTTTTCCATCTGAAAGGACTAAATATTAAATGAAACAAATAACAATAAAATGCAAAGTTATCTCTTCAGTAATCAGAATACTTTTTGAATGTATCTGTATTCTAAATACCAATTATTTAAATTGTACTGTAACTGTAGTGGAATACAGTTACTTATATTTTGTATTTTAAATACTTATTCCAATTACATGTATTTCATTACTCCCCAACTATATATATATATATATATATATATATATATATATATATATATATATATATATACAGTTTATATGTACAGAACATTGAGTAATATACTGTATGCAAATATTATCCTGTCTGTATACTATCAGTAAAAAGATCTGTGCTAAATTACTTTAGAACCTAAACGAAAACCATTTGTGTTTGTAGAAAGGATTGGGCAGCTAATCCATCTCTCCAGCAGTTACTGTGAAAGCTTTGTAGGTTTGTAAATGTCAGTGAGGGGAAGTGACAGAGATGAGGAGAGACTTTGAAACACCCACACTCACCACCCACAGCTCTTTTGAGACACGCTGGAGATATTTTTATTCTGCTGTACACATTCAGCAAAAGCATTTCTCCTTCCGTAATCTGTCACATATGTTTTAATCAAGAAACTGGTGGATAATGATACAGAATGGTAAAAACAAATACACAACATACAAAAACATTAGAAACCCATAGTGCTATGTCTGATGCAGTGTATTCAATCCAATATTTGTAATAATTTTCATCAATTGCATTAACAAATATAATTTAATTATATAATGCTTACGTAAAACATAATTATTTAATACACAGATAAAAATTGTAAATAACATGAACCCTGTTCACAAATGATGCTTGACAATGTCTTATAACTAACTTTCACTTTGTTAACCATTTTGCAATTAATTTAAACCAACTTGTCCCTATGGACATGTTCCACAAAGTAGGACAACCAGAAAGTGTCCAAATACAGTGTTTAATCTTAATTTTGAACTTTATATTATATACAAAATGATAATTCAAAGCCCCTTGCACACCTGAAAAGTAATAGGTATGTGCGTAAGAATAAAGATATTATCAAGACAAAAAGAAAAAATCCAGCACACTACAATAGCATGCAAAACACAATCAAGAATATATTTGTGGCATTAAATGAAACGTTATAATTAAATCTGTTTTGCAAACTATGGGAGAGTGCAAGATGTTTTCATTCTGTCATGATAATATAATTTTATACCCAAAAACCTTTTTTGGTAAAATAGAATGCTTGCAAAGTGTGTTCTTTTTCTTTAAATTAAATGCCACTTGGTTTGATGTTCTGTTATCTAATCTTTTGTCGTTTAGCATCCTTTGTGAACAGAGTTTATGTCATTTATTATGTTTATGTGTATAAACAATGATCTTTTGCATAAGCATATAATTGAATAATATTTGTTGATGCAATTGATGAAAATTATTAACTTTAAAACATTATAAGTGTGACTTAAAGGGGACATGACATGCCTTTTTTGTTATTTTATGTTACTTGAGGTTCACTTATAATATTAGTAAATCTTTTTGCAAAAAAAGTAATTGTGGAAGACAAGCCTCTTGTTCATCTTGAAAGAAGGAAGCAGGAACCAAATTAACAATCAACAAGACTTTAATTGCAACATAAAACACTGAACTGAAACATAACAACACACACACACACACACTCACACACACACACACACACACACACACAACACTGCTGCATGTGTCTCTCTCTCTCTCTCTCTCTTGAACTGGCATCCCAGGCTTCTCTTTATCCCTCTCCAAGCTGATACAGCCCGGCCACACCCTCCTTGTCATATACACCCAACGCCCGATTCAGGCCTGGGAAGCCACCGGCCAGACATATTCCCCCCCTCCCTTCGTGTTGACCTTTTGGTCGTCCTTCCACCACCTCCTGGGAATCTGAGTAAGACAAGGGGAGGGAGAGGGGAGAGAGAGCGGAAGAGCCTGAGAGTGAGAGAGGGGAGAGAGGAAAAAGAAAAAAATAATCTAGGTTACGTATGTAACCTCCGTTCCCTGATGGAGGGAATGAGACGTCGTGTCGAAGAAGCGACACTAGCGCCGAATATGCCTCTGATGCATGGAAAAAGGCCAATGAGAAGTTGGAAGACAGTATTTGCATACCCCGCCCCCGGACATATGGGTATAAAGGCAAGGAAATACTGAGTTCATTCAGTATTTTTCTGAGGAGCCGGGAGTGTTCGGCCACCTCAGTGGCTCGGCTCAGTGACGTGGCTGGGAGGACACGACGTCTCATTCCCTCCATCAGGGAACGGAGGTTACATACGTAACCTGGACGTTCCCCGTCTGTCGCTCACTTCGACGTCGCATCGAAGAAGCGACACTAGGGGTCCACTTCAAATCATTCCATGTGCTGAGCCATGTATGTGTACTGCTGACACAGGAGCGGGCAGGTATTTCACGTGCCAGGACAGCCAGCTGTGTCAGACTGCACGTACCCTTCCCCAATGCCCCATAAAAGACATCGGAATCCTTCTATTTACCCAAGCAGAGGAACAAGGCGACGCTTGCCAACCTGGGATGGGACGAACCTAGCCGGGCCTCTTTTCTCTCTATGTTTCTCTCATAGAGCCAAACGGCTGGGACCCTTACCGCATCGTGGGAAGGGGGTCTTACCCATTTCCCTATTCTTTCAGGGGGAAAAGACCCTGCGGAGACCACACCTGCCCAGGAAGGGGGAGTTAACATGGCACAATACGTCACGTGGGCCTCTACGGTCACATGTGGGAAAGAATGGCGTGGTGGTTGCTACAACACGGTGACCGGACGGCAGCGGGAACTGCCTAAAGGAGACGCGGGTCCGCTCGTAAGTGGACCGTACCGCGGAAAATACACACAGGAGGAGTCCGCGTAGGAGGATCTGTGGAGCAACTTTCCCAGTGCAGGGTAGATTTGAGATACCCACAGTGGATTGGGTCAGTGAATTCCTTCGCTGACTTGCTGGACCCACAGGGCTAAGGAGTCGTCACCCAGGGAGCCCAGTGAGTGGGAAAAAGTGCACTGTTTTACCTCAGACTGAGGGAAAGGGAAACGGCTTGGACCTGAGAAAACATGGGATGAGACTGGCTCAACCCTGAGGTTGTAAAACATCGCAAAGGTATTGGATGTTGCCCAACCCACAGCTCTGCATATGTCTGCCAGAGAGGCACTCCTAGCCAGTGCTCACGAGGAAGCAATGCTCCTTGTTGAGTGTGCTCGGACCCATAAGGGGGGGCACGGCTTGGGTGTGGTAGGCCAACAGAATGGCATCCACCAGCCAGTGGGAGAGCCTCTGTTTGGAGACAGCGTTCCCTTTCCACTGTCTGCCAAAGCAGAAAAAGAGCACGTACTGGGGCTGGGCCTGCCTCCTCCTGGGGCAGTGCTTGCAGGTTCACTACCTGGTTTCTATAGGGTGTGGTAGGAACCTTGGGCACATAGCCTGGTCATGGTCTTAGGATCACATTTGTGGCTGCCGGACCAAACTCTAGGCAAGTGTCGCTGACAGAGAACGCTTGCAGGTCCCCAACCTTCTTGATGGAGGTGAGAGCAATCAGCAGGGCCATCTTTAGGGAGAGGGCCCTGTGTCCGGCTGATTCTAGCAGCTCGAAGGGCGATCTCTGAAGACCAGCGAGGACCACCGAGAGAGCCCAGGAGGGGAACAGGCTTGGCCGGGAGGGATTTAACCTCTGGGCGCCTCTTAGGAACCTGATGACTAAGTCGTGCCTACCCAGAGACTTGCCGCCTACTGGGTCATGGTGAGCTGAGATAGTGGCAACATACACCTTTAAGGTGGAAGGGGACAGCCTCCCTTCCAACTTCTCATGTAGGAATAAGAGTACTGACCTAACTGCGCACCTCTGTTGGTCTTCAGTCTGGGAAGAACACCAATTTGCGAACAGGCGCAACTTTAGGGCGTAAAGTTGCCTGGTAGAAGGGGCCCTGGCTTGGTTGATTGTGTCAACGATGGGTGGCAGACCAGCTAGATCTTTCGCGTCCCGTCCAGGGGCCAGATGTGGAGGTTCTAGAGGTCTGGGCGCGGATGCCAGAGTGTGCCCCGTCCATGAGAAAGAAGGTCCTTCCTCAGGGGAATTCGCCAGGGAGGGGCTGTCACAAGGAATTTGAGGTCCGAGAACCAGGCCAGGGTGGGCCAGTAAGGAGCCACTAGGATGACTTGTTCCTCGTCCTCCCTGACCTTGCACAGCACCTGTGCAAGAAGGCTCACTGGGGGAAATGCATACTTGCGCAGCCCCGAGGGCCAGCTGTGTGCCAGTGCGTCTGCCCCAAGGGCAGCCTCTGTTCGGGCATTCTAGAGCGGGCAAGGGAGGTCTCTTGGGAGGCAAACAGGTCTACCTGTGCCTTGCAGAACCGATCCCAAATCAGCTTTATCGCCTGGGGTGGAGCCTCCACTCTCCGCCAGGTAAACGTTGTTGTGACAGCGTGTCCGCTACCACATTGAGGTTGCCGGGGATGTGAGTGGCGTGCAGCGACCTGAGTTGGTTGGCTCCAAAGGAGGAGAAAACTGGCGAGTTTTGACATGTGGAGGGAGCTTACGCCGCCATGGCAATTTATGTACGCTACTGTGGTGGTACTGTCTGACCTGATTAATACATATTTGTCCCAAACTAACAGGAGAAACTTCTGCAGGGCAAAGAAAACAGTCAGCAACTCTAGGCAATTGATATGACAGTGTAGCGGGGCCCCTTTCCAATGGCCCGCAGCTGCGTGCTGTTGCACACGGCGCCCCAACCCAATTTGGAGGCGTTGGTCGTGACCAGGACGCATCGGGACACCTGCTGCAAGGGTACTCCTGCCCGAAGAAAGCAGCAGGCGGGGTTGACTATCACTCGGTGCATGCCACGGCACCATGCTCGTCTCAGGACTCGAGTCTGAAGCCAGTGCTGAAGCGGTCTCATATGCATCAACCCCAGCAGTGCGACCGCCGCGGAGGATTCCATATGCCCCAGGAGCCTCTGGAAAAGTTTTAAAGGAACCGCTGCACCCGGCCTGAAGGAGGCGATGCATTTCAACACTGACTGAGCACGCTCGTTGGTGAGTCATGCCGACATTGAGACCGAGTCTAACTCAAAGAGATGTTCTGAACTGGGGTGAGCTTCCTCTTTTCCCAGTTGACCTGAAGCCCCAAACGGCTGAGGTGCCTGAGCACCTGGTCTCTGTTAGCGCATAATAACTCTCGGGAGTGGGCCAGGATGAGCCAGTCATTGAGGTAATTGATTATGCGGATGCCGCCTTTCTAGGGTACAATGAAGTAAGGGCTGTAGAGACCCTTCTTCATTTCGGTTGGAGGGACAGGCTCTATTGCGTCTTTAAGTAAAAGGGTACTCGTCCGAACCGGCCAGCAGGGGAATAGTCGTGGGGCTGAGGGCGGAGGGTCCGAGTCCAGTGTGCCGTGAGAACGGCATTTGCGGGCCAGGTGACCCAGAGACAAAGGAAATAGCTCTGTTATTGAGAATGTGGGTACCATAGCCCCCAACTAGGGGGTGTGGCAAATGAAATAAATTCAACAAAGTATTCTCCTCCCAGCCCTCCACCGGTGAAGGAGTTGTCTGCTTACCAGCTCTTGGTCCCTGGGTCGTCTGTCTCAGGAACACCTGGGAGCCCTCCGGGTCCTCAAGGGGGTCCTTGTGAGGGGGGGGGTCTGCTTCCTGTGAGGCGCTCGACACGTGGGCTGAGAGCTGGGCCCAGGTTGAGGCGGAGCAGCCTGGTGTTTCTTCGCAGGGGAACGCCCTCGGTTAGCAGACGGGTCATGGCCCCTGGCAGCAGGCTTGCGGCGGGGCAGGATGTGAGAGATTGCCTCTTTCTGTTTCTTCACCGCGGAGAACTGCTGGGTAAAGTCCTTGACGGTGTCGCCAAAAAGGCTGAACTGGGAGACAGGGGCTTTGAGAAAACGAATCTTGTCGGTTTCACGTATCTCAACCAGATTCAGCCATTGATGACGTTCCTGGACCACGAGTGTGGCCATCGCCTGCCCGAGTGACTGCGCTGTGACCTTCATGGCACTGAGGGCGAGGTCGGTCATGGAGCGCGTTCCTGCAGCACATCGGGATCAGGGCTACCCACATGCAGATCTTTAAGTGCCTTGGCCTGGTGGACTTGCAGGAGCGCCATGGTGTGCAGGGCAGAAGCGGCGTGTCCAGTGGCGCTGTAGGATTTAGCAGTCATTGTAGACGTCGTCCTACAGGCCTTGGAGGGGAGCACAGGGCGACCCCGCCAGGTGGTCGGGTTTCCGGGGCACAGGTGGAGCGCAACAGCCCTATCCACCTGGGGAATTGCTGTGTACCCGTGGGCCGCTCCGCCATCGAGGATAGCGAAAGCGATGACCGGGTGGCATGAAAAGTGGAAAGCGAGCCGCGACCGCAACGTTGACATGGTCATGCTCTCTTAGTGAGAGCATGAGCCATCCACAAACGCTGCCTCGGTGTGATCGCAACCCAGACACACGAGACAACGCCTGTGGCTGTCTGAAGCGGAGAGCACTCTACCGCATCCAGGAACTACACAGGTGCGGAATGGCATCTTTATAAAAACGCGTCTGAAAAGGATGTTCAAGGCAGCTGTGTATTGCTCTTTTAGAGGAAAATACACTTTTACAGAGAAAATCACTCTTTTAAGAATTTAAAACTCTTTTAAATTTGCACTGTCGAAGCGCCCAGGGGCAAACTGCACTGCCATGCAGAGAAGGAGAAAAGCCGCTGATGTGCGCCGTAGATCCAAAAGCAAGCAAAGCATCAGAGAAACAGGAACAGGTGTGTAACTCGCAGCTGACTGCTGACACGACAAATGACTCGCCCGTCGTCTCCTCCTTTGGAGCCAGCACCGACTCAGGTCGCTGCGTGCCACTCACGAAAATTTCTGAATGAATTTATAGTATTTCCTTGCCTTTTATACCCGTTTATCCGGGGACGGGGTATGCAAATACTGTCATATTTGCACATTGCACACGGTGCCCCAGCCCAACATGGAAGCATCTGTGGTGACCACAACATGTCAGGATATCTGCTGTAGGGGGACTCCTGCCTGCAAAAACATGAGGTCTGTCCAAGGATTGAATAAGTGGAGGCAGATCGGCGTGATAGCCACGCGATGTGTGCCATGGCGCCATGCCTATCTTGGGACTCGAGTCTGAAGCCAGTGCTTAAGCAGTCTCATATGCATCAACCCAAGAAGCATGACCACCGCTGAGGATGCCATATGCCCCAAGAGCCTCTGAAAGTGTTTCAGTGGAACCGCTTTCCTCCGCCTGAATGACTTCAGGCAGTTCAGCACCAACTGTGCATGCTCACTTGTGAGGTATGCTATAATTGAGAATGAGTCTAACTCCATGCCGTGAAAAGAGATGCTCTGAACCGGGGAGAGCTTGCTCTTTTCCCAGTTGACCATAGAAGGCTGAGGTGCGTGAGAACCAGGTCCTTGTGTGCGCACAACAACTCTCGAGAGTGTGCTAGGATCAGCAAGTCATTGAGATAGTTGAGTATGCAGATGCCCACTTCCCTTAATGGGGCAAAAGCTGCCTCTGCGACCTTCGTGAAGATGCAAGGGGTCATTGACAGGCCGAAGGGGAGAACCTTGTACTACAATGCCCGGCCGTCGAAAGCAAAGGTTCTGTGTCGAGGTAAAACCGAGACGTGAAAGTACGGATCCTTCAGGTCTACCACCATGAACCAATCTTGATGCCGGACACACGCCAAAATGTGTTTCTGCGTCAGCTTCTTGAATGGGAGTCTATGTAAGGCCCGGCTCAGAACTCACAGGTCCAAGATTGGCCACAACCCATCGCCTTTCTTTGGCATGATGAAGTAAGGGCTGTTGAACCCTTTCCTCATCTCCTTGTCATCCAACACCACCAGTGCACTCTCCGATGCAGCAATAGAGAACTAATCCTGCTTGCGAGCCCTGAAAGAGACGTTAAGCTGGCCGTGAGGCAAGCTGGTCTCATCTCGGAACTCAATGGGTGCAAACAAGCTTGCTGGCGAATGGGAGGTCCGCTGGGAATTACATGGCGAGACTGCACCCATTGAACTCCCCAAATCACCTCCAGTGCCAGCCATGCTGACCTCATACCTGTAGGTAGAAGGCACAGTGTGGGGGCAGCTGGAGTGTCTTTCCCCTAGAAGAAGGAGAGTCGTGACTGCAATGTTGCCATGGTAATGTTCTAGCAATGAGAACACTAACCATTCCACGAACGCTGCCACAGTGTGAACGTGGTCCAGACACATGAGGCATCTTAGGCGGAGAGATAACGACCGTATCCAGGAATCACACAAAGACGGAAATGCATCTTTAAAAATACGCAACTTTAAAAGGACGTTCACGTCAATGTTTTGCTCTAAAAGATGAAAATATACTCTTTGTTTATTTTGCACTGTCAAAGCGCCCAGGTGCGTAATCTGCATTAATTGTGCAGAAGGAGAGAAAGCTGTGGAATGCGCCATATATCCAACAGCATATGCTTCTTTCAGAGGTGAATGGAATAGCAGTGTGATTCAGCGCCATGATACACAACCGCTCTGCTCCGAAGAAAAAATCTGAATGAGAGTGGGCATTCCAGCTCCTCTTATACCTGAATGTTCAGGGGAGTGGCATGCAAATTCCACTCGCCAATTCTCAATGACTGTTTCAAGAGCGACCGCTAGTGTCGCTACATCGACACAATGTCGAGTGAGTGACAGAAGTGGAGCCTGTGCTAATTGAAGGAAAACAAGTTGGCAAAAAGATCTAATCCAATATTTGGTGATAAAACAGCATAATGAGAGATTTTTAAGCATTTTTTAAAGGCCTGTCATTATTGACTGGGAACACCGTATTAGGTAAACAATGTCAACACAGCACAAGGGTTAATGCCTTATTAAGAGCAATTATCATAAAGTGTTTCGAGGCATGTGCATTGTGTAATTAACTGTTTTTCTCTTGAACTACTGAGTTCCTGGACTGGGTCTGTGAGCAAAGAAAGTGTAAGCTTAGTAAAATTTTAAGAATAAGCATGCCAGGCCAGGGTCTTGTAACCACTGCTAGTACTAACTGTTCTTACCACATTTTAGTAATTGCAGTAGGACATTTGGTGGATCAGCTACTCTCTGCTAAACTTTTTCAAACAGATGCCTCTTTTTCCCAGCTCAATGTGATCTTAAACAGATAAGGAGTACATATTCTTATTTTTTTCTGTGTAGTATACAGCAAGTATTGAGGCACATTAAATAATTTGTCAATAGAGCAAGTATTGACACGCATTAAATAATTTGTCATAGCAAAGTGAAACAGGACTTGCTGCAAGAGGATATCTAAATAAAGTAACACTGACCTTGACTTCACTGTTATGTTGGGCAGAATGTGATTTGAGGAGACAGTCATTATGTTACATAGGTAAGGTCCTTAGAGAAAAAGTATGCTGACAAAAATAGAAGGAAAGGGTACCTTAGGTGGGCTGTAGCAACTGTCATGGCAGGGTGTAAACGAAGGCAGTGTCTCTTGGGCACAGACGTACCTTGCTTAAACAGAGACTAAAACATCACTCCCATGCACTCACAAACCGCTTGGAGTCAGACTCTGTTTTTGATTTTAGTTTTTTTTTGCACCATGCACAACAATATTTGGTCTTTAAACATTTATTGAGAGCTTTAATGGTAAAATATTTACAATCTCTCTCTCTGAGTTTGAAAATGGGTGTTTCTTCAACTAGGCACTTTTGGCCCTGTGTATACTACTTTATTAAAACTAGAATGTTCACACTCTTGATAGTTTATTTAATGTGTCTTCTAACAATGCCCGACAATAAATATACATGCATCACAATGGAATTCAGACATTTTTGTCCATTTTTATTTTTTTTGCCTAATCAGTTATTGTTCTGAACGATCAAATGTCATGTCCACCTCCTCTTAAGTTATGTTTATTGGTTGATAACATTACACACATCATATGTATAATATTTAATGTCTATAGCATGCAATTCACTGACACTGTTGTTTTCTTGGTAACTAAGTATACTAACTTAATAAAAACAGCCTTTAATTCAGAAATAGCCAGAGCCTGAGTACAAATCAGATGGCTTAGCACATTGATAGTGGGCAGAAAAGTCTCAGCAGGAAATCTGACATCTCACTGAATTCCATCACACATGACTCTACAAGGACCTTCAAGTGTTCCACTGAGCAGGAGGGTGTGGTGTACCTTTCATGTGATCTCTTATTTGTGAGGGAACCCTCAAAATCAATGCAGCAGTTTTCACACCACTGATTTGTCATTGATTATCACAAAACTTTTTGAATCATTATTTACATTGAGAATCCAGAGGAAACAGAATATGTGCTGTACTTTGGGCACTTTCTTTCTTTCTTTTTTTTTTTTTTTTTTTTTTTTTTTTTGGTTTGGCTATTTTATTTTAGATTACCCACATCAAGTGGGCAGACCATTTCATATCAGATAGACATATAAATCAGACTGGCAATTAATCTGTAATTTACCTCCACACTGCCACTGCATTTCTAACAGAGTATATTCACTTTCTTAGTCCCATTTAAAACAATATTTATTTGCTAACTACTTTGAGAACTTTTAGACCTTTGGTGCTAATTAGTCAATTTAAAATGTAAATTCAAATGTATTACATTTTTTAATTATGCTATAGTTTACAATTACATGCTATGCTGCCCTGCCATCCAGTACCAGTATCCTTTGCTAAACAGAATTGAATTTAGTATTGGGGATTCTCAATAGATTCTGAGTGCATTAAGATTCTAATTAAATGTTTCTATTTGACAGTAAAATTACTCAGAGCTTAAAAACCCAAATCCCTACATTAAAGACAAATCCCAGAATATTAAATTGCCAAACTATCAGGATAAGAGAAAGTTAATGTTTTATTTTGGGGGGCTTCTCATGATGATTTTAAGTGATCAGAATATCTTTTTTTTAGTACACTCCCTGTAGCTCCATTTGTGCTGCATGGCTGCATGGAACATGAAATGTCCTCTCCCTGACTATATTTGTCAGTGGATTTTATAAATAGCATGGCACGTGTTCTCAACCTAGCCCAGAAAAAGATATTAGAGGTAGAACCGCTGTAGTTTTAGTGTATCCCCTATAGTTCCAACAGTTTATATACTGTGGTATAAAATTATCTCTTAATTATCTCACTAAAAAGTGCTGATGAACATGTATACATATATGTATATATATATATATATATATATATATATATATATATATATATATATATATATATATATATACTGTTATTCAGACCAATTTAGGCACAGTTCTTTAAAAATCATCCTATGACAACCTCCATTAACAGCCTGATCTCATTAACATACGTTGAAATTTGTAAGTTAATATTTGTAACATTTAAACGTACATGTTTTTAAGTTTGAATAGACACAAAATGGACATTTGAAAGCATCGAAAACATGAACATCTTTACGTATTTACAGCTATAGAAACGTTTATACACAAATCGTTTATAAATATATTTGTACCACATTTAACCACATTTCAACAATATAAAAACATGTAACAAGTAGATGAATGTACAGTAGCAATAATTTTTGTTACAATATACTAATTTATATATATTTTACAGTCACTAATCCTGCACCTACTCCTAAACCTAACCATAACCATTTATTAAGCATATAAAACATGTAACAGGCATACATTTAATCACAATAATTAATTCAGAAAAATGGCAAAATTAGTCCAATTGGAGATTGGCGCTACATCCGATGTGCTCCCTGATGGCATACAATAGCACTGAGTGAGGTGGAGAGAAGAATTATTAACCGCCGTAAATATTCTCCTGATGCACTCCATAACGGCGCAGTCATTTTTTAAGTTATATGAATATAGTAATCATTCAAAATATATTATAATGTTATAAATATTGCAAATATATTATAATTAAATATATATTATAACTGCATTAAATAAAAGTGATGGTATTTAACTAATCTCACTGATTCTAAATTAAATGTAATAAACTGATTAATTATATGAATTATTCAATATTAATCAATTCAAACAGTACACGTAAACATTTCTACGTTTCTATAGCTGTTAATATGTAAAATGATGACGTTTAGATGCAGTCATACTGTATGTTTCGGTATCTATGCAAACGTAAAAGAATGAAAATTTGCCTGAACCAAACTTTACATAAGAATACATACGAATTCTCATGAGCTTGCATTGCAATTAACAGTCAACATTCATGAAAGAAGGTCTCTGTTACAAGGAATCTAAATGCCGCTTAAAAGTATTTAATAAAATAAACAAAGTACAGATTAACGGGGTAAACACAGGAACAAAAGAAACATCCACGATGGGAAAAACACAGGAACAGAGAATACGTCTCGGGTTACATGTGTAACCCTTGTTCCCTGAAAAAAGCGGAACGAGATGCTGCATTTTGCTAAGCGCTTTGGGAACAATCCTAGTTGTGAACGAGCTGTGAATATGTGTGTAACACGTCAATGAACATTGACCAGAATTTATAGCCTCGGCTGATGTAGTCATTAGACGCACCTGTGGCCAGGCTATAAATTGATGCGTCACCAGGTGTCGTCAGAGACTTCTTTTTGAAGAGCAGTCCTGGGACGTCCCAGTGCGGCAAAGAAGCGCAGCATCTCGTTCCTCTTTTTTCAGGGAACAAGTGTTACACATGTAACCTGAGATGTTCCCTTTACAAAAAGCTTCACTATGATGCTGCGCTTTGCTAAGCGCTTTGGGAACACAATACCCACGCCGCCGCACTGGGGCTGTCCGGAACCCTACGGTTGTGAAGTGTGCTCACAAGAACGCGAGAGGCCTCAGACATGAGCTTGAGATGTCGACTCAAGGACGTATGTGTCCGGAGTAGCAAAACATCTAACCCATAAAATTTGAGGAATGTGTGCAGAGAGGACCAGCCCACCGCATCACAAACTTGACCAGACATGAGCTTGAGATGTCGACTCATGGGCATAAGGGCCCTGAGTGGCAAGAACATCCAAACTATGTGTGCGGAGAGGACCAGCCTGCCGCATCACAAACTTGTTCAGGCATGAAAGATTTAAGCCATAAGATCTGAGAATGTGTGCGGAGAGGACCAGCCTGCCGCATCACAAACTTGCTTAGACATGAGCGTAGATGTTGACCCAAAGGCACAAGAGCCCGGGGTAGCATGAACATCTTATAACATGACCATAAAACCAGATGAATGTGTGCGGAGAGGACCAGCCTGCCGCATCACAAACTTGCTGCAGAGGGAGACCTCTAGCCAAGGCTTTAGAGGAGGAGAGCCCTCTGGTAGAATGCACCCTTAAACCTACTGGCGAAGCTTGACTGCGCACCTTGTAGGCCCGGGCAATAATGTCTCTCACCCAAAGTGACATAGTCTTCCAGGAGGTGACCGCCCCCCGGTCATGGCTTCCAAGTGAAGAATTGCTGCCCTGACTTTACGGCACTAGCAAAAGCGGTGGACATAAGTCTGAAGGGTACAGACTGGACAAAGTCTGAGAAGTCTTAGCTGCTCTGGCGTTACAAACGGCAGGGAGCAGAAGGCTTAGAAAATAACCAGCCAAGGGTCACGAAAGGTACCTTGGGCAGGTAGTTAGGGTGAGGGTGCAAAGAATTCTTTTGGTCATAGCTGGGGCAAACTCTAAACAGGCCGGCAAAAGAGACAGAGCCTGTAGGTACCCAAGTCTCTTTAGAGACGTAATTGCCATAAGAAAAACCATCCTGAGAGTCAGAAGTCTACCAAACGCTGACTCTAGAGGTCTAAAAAGGGGGGGTCTTACCCTATGAAGAGGTCCTAGCAAGGATGCCTCTTAGGGGGGCACCCTGCCCACCAAAGCGTGGCAAACCGCAGTGGAGGCCACATAGAACCTGGCAGTGGCAAGGCAAGTGCCCGCTGACAGTTCTTTCTACAGAAAATCCAGAACTGAAGCAAACTGGCAGTTAGCTGGTTCTGTAATATGAACTTGGGGGGGGGAAACTGGGCGACTCAGGGAGAAGTAGAGGAGACATTGGGCTATCAACAGAGGCGAAGAGGTCCTCTTCTGCCCTGTAAAATCTACCCAGATCAGTTCCAAGTGGAGGGAGCCCTAGCACTTGAAATGGTCTCGATAACCTCAAGAGACAGCCCTGTGAACCTCAGTTGGTACCCTTAGGGGCCAGGCATGAAAGGTTTTTCAATTCGGGCCAGTGATGAGAAGGTCTTCCCTGTTCAGAATTGCCCAACGCGAGCTGTCGAGGAGAGGTATTCGAGCGCCATTAGGAGGCAAGACCCATGCTGGCGAACCTTGCCAAGACTCCCAGGAGCAGAAAAACTGGGGGACAAAAACGCATACAGAAGCATTCAGGGTCATGTATGTGCCTTTAAGTCCAGACCCAAGGGGGCTGGGTGACTTAAGGAGAAGTAGAGGCAAAGTTGCGCTATCATAGAGGCAAAGAGGTCCTCTTCTGCCCTGTGAAATCTCACCCAGATTTGTTCACTACCTCAGAGTAAATCTGCTCTCACACACACAGGCATCCAGGGATGAAACTGTCCTGAGTGACAGGAGCTGCCCTGGGCCCCAAGGAGGATCCAACATGCCAGAAATTCAGCTGACGTGAACTTGGATCCCCTGATGGTTTACGTAAGAGGCTACCGCTGTATTGCCCATCCGCACCAAGACATGGCAGCCTCAGGAGGAAGAATTTCAGGGCCAGAAATATGGCCATCAGCTCGAGACAGTTACTGTGACAACCGAACTGACGACCCTCCTATCCCTTTAAGCCGGACGACCACTTAAGGCCACTACCCAGCTCGTCAGGGAGGCGTCTGTCGTTAGCAGCCTGCGATGACAAGTCACACCTAGAGTGGGACCCAAGGTAAGAACCGGGGTCTGAACCACATAGAAAGGGAACGAAGCACGAGGCGCGTAACCCTTATTTGCCTTAGGGGACCGGCCCTCGGATAAAACCCCCTGGATTCTAGCCACAGCTGAAGCGGTCTCATGTGCAGAAGGTCCGAAGGGATCACCGCGGACACCAATGCTATGAGACCTAGTATTCAATGATACTGACGAGCAGTGCAACCTCGACCTAGCCTGACCTTGCTCAGGGTGTTCCATTCAGAACACCCTGAGCAAGGTCAGGATGTTCCATTCAGAACACCCTGACCTTGCTCAGGGTGTTCTGAATGGAAACAATTCGTGCGGGAGACGATTGTGCCTGCATCGTGAACGAATTCCATATAACCCCCATATGAGTCAAGACGATATCCAGGTGATGAACTGCCAGTTCTTGGAACTGCGCTAGGATCAGCCAGTCGTCTATATAATTCAGAATGCGGATGCCCTGGAGTCGCAGAGGAGCCAGTGCTGCATCCATGCATTTCCTGAATGTGCGGGTTAATAGGGCTAGGCCAAATGGAAGAACCCGATTCTGGAAGGCTTCGCCCCCGAAAGCGAACCTCAGGAACTTCCTGTGCTGTGGCTCTATATGAAGATATGCGTCCATGAGATCGATGGTGACCAGCCAAACGTGATGTTGGGCTTGTGACACGATCATCTTGATAGTCAGCATCTAGGACTTGAACACCGAGCGGTTCAAGCCTTGAAGATCTAGAATCGGACACAACCCCCCACCCTTCTTGGGAACCAGGGAGTATCTGCTGTAATAGCCTGACTCTTTCTCTGGAAGGAGAACATGTTCTATGGCCCTTTTGACCAAGAGAGTTTGCAGTTCTTTCCACAGTAGACATGCCTGTCCCGGTTTCACGGTAGTGGGAACCACGCCATTGAAACGGGGAGGACGGCGAGCAAATTTAATTCTGTAGCCTCTTTCTACAGTTTCTAGAAACCACATAGAAATACCTGGCAGAAGATTCCACGCTGCCAGGTTCTCTGAGATGGGTATTATTTCTGACACTTCCTGTTGAGGGGATGTTGAGTGTTCCGCGTCCTGGATCAAGGCAAGAAGCAACGGTACACCCAACCTGAAACACCAAAGGCGGCGGGAGTGAAGAGGTTTCGTGAGGGTATCGGGAGGGCCGAAGTGGATGATACACGCGCCCGTCCCGAGGTGAACTACCCCCACAAGGCTGGATACAAGACCGTAAGGGTTTTTTCTCTTAGAAATCACGCCCCTGAGGTCTTGCATTGGTAGCTGCTGAGGGTGACGGACTGGACCCCAGTCTATACGAGGGGGAGCATGACTGTCATGTTTTGTTTTAGAGCCTCCCGTCTAGAAGGACCGAGGCGGGGCTGGGTGGCCTACGGCCCCTCCCCCTGAGTGAGGTGCCCACACTCAGGTCCTTCAACAGATTTAGCCTAGTGTGCTTGTAACACTGCCATAGTGTGCAAGGCAACACCAGCCTGACCTGCTGCCTGATAAGCTTTCCCCACAAGTGTGGAGGTGGTCCTGCACAGCTTTGTGGGGAGAGTAGGTCTCTTTAGCGATGATGCCGAGCCAGGCAAGAGAAAACCCGCAGGTGTCTCTTCTACCGGCGGCATCACCGAATACCCCCGAGCTTCAGCACCCACGGTAGTTGAATACACCAATGTCAAGGGCACGAAGACATGGGAAGTATAAATTTCCTCCATAAAGAAAATACTTGTTATGGAGGTCATAGAAGAAAGAAAGGGACTGATATAGAGTTCCATTCCCACTTTTATTTATTTAATTATTTTGGCCACCAGACAGAAATTTGTCTTCTATTTTGGAGCGTTTGGGGGAGGGTCTCTTGTTCGTGTGGCCAGTCTAGCTGTAGTCTGGCCACATCTCGCGTAATCACCTCAAGTAATTTATCAGCCGCTTTATTATTGTGCGTGAAATGTACAGAGGTTCAGCGCCCCGCCCCCCTCGTGAACTGAAGAGGCACCGAAGCGCACTTTGAGATCACTGGAAGGACCAGCTGGGTCTGGGGAGAGAGCGAGGAAAAGGGATGAACCCGTCCGTCGCTCCATAGCCAGATCCATGCGAGAGCCCCACAAATTAAATGTGGGCGTTGACTCCCGGAAGTAAGCGAGCACGAAGCATTTTGCCCGAAAGCAGATCGTAATGCTCACATTTGTCTCTTAATTCCACTGCCGCTTTATTATTATGTGCAGGATTTACAGAGGTTCAGTGTCCTCGTGAACCGAAGAGGCGCCGAGGCGCGCTTCAGGCTTACGAGGATCAGCTGGATCTGGGGAGAGAGCGAGCGAAAGGGACGAACCCGTCTCTCGCTCCTCAGCCAGATCCATACGAGAGCCCCACCCAAACAGAGCAAAACTGATGCGTGTTCTCTTCAGCTTTCAGTCATTCTCTCTTTCTTTTAAAAATATATATATTTTCTAGACAGAACAGAAAGTAGAAAAGGTTCACTTCACACTGCCTCACAAATTCTAATTCCTAGCAGAGGAAAGAAAGTTTTGACAGGGTTTGTAAAACACACACACACAGAATCGCTCTGAAAAAAGAGGATCTGGCGACACCTGGTGACGCATCCATTAATAGCCTGGCCACAGGTGCGTCTAATGACTACATCAGCCGAGGCTATAAATTCCGGTCAATGTTCATTGACGTGTTACACACATATTCACAGCTCGTTCACAACTAGGATTGTTCCCAAAGCGCTTAGCAAAGCGCAGCATCATAGTGAAGCTTTTTGTAAAGGGAACATGTACAATGGAAACAAGTCAAGAATATGAGGTCAAAACACCTAACAACTGAAAAAGACCAAGCAAACAACATTAAATACACAATGTATAATGAGGTAAATGACACACTGTGAGAAACAATGAGGAACAGCTGGAAGTGATCAGAGAAGGGGATTATGGGAAGTGTATTCCCCTCCCCCCTTAACGGGCAGCTCATGATGCTCAAGGAGGGCAGGAAGGGGAGGCAGGGCCAAGATGGAGCCAGATAACAAAGAGTCCAGAGCAGAACAAGTTGGTGGTCAAAGGACCCAGGAGACCAGATCAAATCAGGCGGTCGACCATGGGGCCAAAGAAACAAGGGCAGATCAGGTGGGCGACCAGGGGACCAAGGAAGCCTGGGCAGATCAGGAGGGTGACCAGGGGACCAAGGAAACCTGGGCGGATCAGGTAGATGACCAGGGGACCAAGGAAACCAGAGCAGATCAGGCAGATGACCAGGGAACCAAGGAAACCAGAGAAGATCAGGCAGACAGCCAGGAGATTCAGAAGCCCAGACCAGATCAGGCAGATGGTCTGGAGACCCAGAAGACCAGAGCAGATCAGGCCAACAGCCAGGAGACTCAGAAGACCAGAGCAGATCAGGAGGACGACCAGGAGACCAAGGATACCAGAGCAGATCAGGTGGATGGCCATGAGACCTAGAAGACCACCTCAAGAGGCCTACGTGGCGACTACAGGGTCAAGATAGGGTCAGGAGTCCTGGGAAGTGGCCACAGACTAGAGGCTGGAGCCTTGGGAGACTCTGAGGTCGGAGCCATGGAAGACTCTTGGGACGAAGCCTTGGAAGGCAGAGCTGTGGGAGGCTCGAGGGGCAGAGCCGTGGAAGGCGGAACCATGAGAGGCTCGAGGGGTGAAGCCATAGAAGGTGGAGCAGTGGCAGGCTGAAGGGTGAAGCTGTGGAAGGCAGAGCTGTGGGAAACTCAAGGGGCGGAGCCGTGGAAGGCAGAGCCATGGGAGACTCAAGGGGCAATGCTGTAGTAGGCGGAGTCATGGCAGGCTCAAGGGGTGACGCCGTAGAAGGCGGAGCCATAGCAGGCTCGAGGGGTGAAGCCGTAGAAGGCGGAGCTGTGGCAGGCTCGAAGGGCAAAGCCCTAGAAGGCAGAGCCATGGCAGGCTCGAGGGGCAAAGTCGTAGAAGGCAGAGCAGTGGCAGGCTCTATGGGCAAAGCCGTAGAAGGCAGAGCCATGGCAGGCTCTAGGGGCAAAGCTGTAGAATGCAAAGCCATGGGAGACTCAATGTTAAGAGTCCAGGATGACTGGTAAGAGGCTTGGAAACAACCTCTGTGGTTGTGAACACTGACAGAGACATGGAAACAACCTCTGTGGTCGTGAATAGAGGCAGAGTCTTGTAAACGGAGGCATGGCTGTGACATGGCTTGGAGCGGACTCAGGCGTGGAAGACTCAGATACTGGAATCAGGATTGATTGAGGAGGATCCGCTGAAGAGAATGTCTCTAATATTTACTCAACATGTTCTTCCCAAGTGTAATCTTCGGTCGGCGGCAACTCCCTCCACTGGTATGCAATGAGACCGATAGAGTACATGGACTTCAGGGTTGAGTCGAAAAAAGTCTGTGCACTTGGCAAGGACACAAAACAGACTGGAATATTCTGGGACGGGTAAATTAGCTCGGGTCAACCGAATGAAGGGCACTGCTAGATCCATTTTGGTAGGTCAGTTGTTCTGTTACAAGGAGGGAGGTCACAGGAGCAGGATCTAAATGCAGCTCAAAAGTATTTAATAAAATAAACAAAGTACAGTTTAATGATGGGAAAAACACAGGAACAGAGAAAACATGAACAATGGGAATGGGTCAAGAACAGGAGGTCAAAGCACATATCAACTGACAAAGACTAAACAAACAACAGGGCATTAAATGCACAATGGATAGAGGTAAATTAAACAAGGTGAGAAACAGCTGGAAGAGATCAGAGCAGGGGATTATGGGAAGTGTAGTCGGGGGGGGGGTAACAGATGACAGAAGCAAAACACAGGGCAGACAACAGTGAATCGTAACAGTCTCATTTGCTTATCGTTAATATTGTAAAATTAAATGACTCATGAAAAATTTCACCATAATTATTGAATCAGATCTTTCAGCCTGCAGATCTAGTATGAGATTAAAAAAAATCTATATAAGAAATTCTTCAGGGGAAATACTATGAAACAAAAAAAAAGTGACAATAAAAATCAAACTGACAAAACCAAATGCAAAGCGTATTTTAATGAGCAAGCGCTTGAAGGACACCATGGCTTACATTGGAATATACTTCCCCTTTAGTATCCCTGGTAGCCATGAAACTGGATTTATGATATTTCCCAGCAAAGCATGCAATAACATGTTCAGAGGTATTTCTCAAGCCTATTAGTATAATGTATGGAGCAATTTTTGACCCAACATAAAAGGGAAAAAAAATTACAATTTCATGTTGTGTTCCCAATTAAAGTAACTAAATGTAAAAGCAATAGGCTGTGTCTGTTTCATGGATCAGTTCTCATTTGTCATAAAAGAAAATTGAAAGAGAGGGATTTTAAATAATGGGAACATAGGACCTATGGGACTAAATGTACCTTGAACAGCAGGTGCAATAACAAAAGCAAAATCATTTGGGTCTTATGTTGGCCCAAATGTTTGTGTTGCATCGAGGGAAATGGTGGCATCTGGCTTGCTAGTAATTGAGAGCTATGGGAATAGTTATTAACAAAATATGCCCTTTGAGGTGTGGTGTAAATGTATAAATCTCTATCATTTTCACAGTCAAAGCAACCCCAGAGCTCACTTATTCCTACTCTACAATAGACTGGAAGACATTGCATTGTAAGCACATTCAGTAAGTATCCACATATAGATTATGTAAGAATTAATGTGTGTGCATCTCTCTCTCTCTCTCTCTCTCTCTCTCTCTCTCTCTCTCTCTCTCTCTCTCGCTCACTTGCTCTGTCTTTGGACACAGCCATTTGGTCCTGATTGATTCTTCTGTGATGTAAATGTTCATGCAGAATTCAAGATAAGGCATTATTTGAGGGCCAGGTGCACTGTTGCATTTCTATGATTCACATTTAGAAGGAATATTTATTTTGACAATATTGTGAATAGATGATTAATGAGATTTGCAATAGTGTGCTGCATAATGCAGGTTCATGGTAATGTCTGTAACCATTACTATAATGTAATCAGACTGGATATAATGCACACTTGAGCTGTTATTATAGTCATAGTTTGCAATGTTCTTAAAATAAACCACTTCATTCATTATGAATTCACTGAATACAAAGTCTTCACACTCTTTTTATTTAAGCTTGCTTTTGTCTACCCACATTCAGGGCCATGAAAACTAGACTTGGGTGCCTGTCTAACAAATCTGACTCATGCAGCGATTTCTCAGAATTCCTGCCTCCTGCTCAAGAAAGGTCCACAAGATACTTAAAGTAAGTGATAAATACTATGGTCACTGTAAGAAATAAAATCAATTAATTAGCTCTCTTATAACTGTAATTGATCAGTACTTTTGGTTGCCACAGGTTATCCACTGATGAAGTGACAAGATGGGCAGATTCCTTTGATGCTCTACTGTCCAATAAATGTAAGTCACATTAAATATGATAAAGTCTTTGGGTCTGAATGTATGTTCAGTAATTAGATTATTTACAATGTTTGTAACATGGTAAATTATGGGGATTTGTTTGTTTTGTAAATGCACTGCATGATATAACAATTAAATCCTTATTTAATTTTGACAAACTATACATCAAAACAATGTCATTTAAAAAAAAAAGTGCTGGGCAGTATTTCTCCAGAATAAGCATTCTTTATTAATGAGTAATAAATGAGATATTGTAACTAGAGGTACAAAATGGGTATGCTAGATGGTACCTTAAATTTTCTGAGAGTGTAGCAAGGTCTAAAACCTCAATATTTCAAGCTTTAATATTTTCACTGTTTCACAATAGTAATCTTAGACTATCTAATCTTATAGTTTCATCTAATCAACACACAGATGTACAGAGACCAAACCAAACTTCATGGTTACTGTCATAACCTCCGTTCCCTGAGGGAGGGAACGAGATGTTGTGTGAATGAAGTGACACAAGGGGTATAAATGGAAGTGGGGCAGTGTCTGTCAGTCAGGATTTTGCAGTGAGGAGCCGAGAATAAGGCACGACCGTTTACAGTGGTAGGTGTAGTGCTGTGGCAGGAGGGACACAACGTCTCATTCCCTCCCTCGGGGAACAGAGGTTTCGACAGTAACATGATGTTCACCTTCTGTCACTCACTCGATGTTGTGTTGAATGAAGTGACACAAGGGGTCCCATCTCTGCAATTTATGTACGCTACCGTCGCGGTGCTGTCTGAACGGATCAAAGACGTGCTTGCCTCTAATTAGCGGGAGTGATCTCCGCCGGGCAAAAGATACAGCCAGAAACTCTAGGGGGATGTGCCATTGCAGCCGGGGTCCTGTGCAGGAACCAGCGGCAGCGTGCCCATTACACGGCGCCCCAACCCTGTTGAGAGGCATCTGTAGTGACCACGACACATCTGGACACCAGCTACAAGGGGACTCCGGTCCACAGGAATCAGAGGTCTGTCCAAGGGTTGAAAGTCTGATTGCAGGAGAGGGTGATTGTCACACGGTATGTGCCGTGGCACCATGCCCATCTCGGGACTCAAGTCTGTAGCCAGTGCTGAAGTGGTCTAATATGCATCAACCCGAGCGGCGCGACCGCGGCTGAGGATGCCATATGCCCCAGGAGCCTCTGGAATTTTTTTAGAGGAACCACCTTGTCGGGCTCGAAGAGAGCGAGGCACCTGAGCACTGACTGGGCGCGCTCGTTGGTGAAGCACACCATCATTGAGACTGAGTCTAACTCCATGCCAAGAAAAGAGATGCTCTGAACCGGGGCGAGCTTGCTCTTTTCCCAGTTGACCTGATGCCCTAGATGGCTGAGGTACCTTAGCACCTGGTCCCTGTGAGCGCATAGTAACTCTCGAGAGTGAGCCAGGATGAGCCAGTCATCAAGGTAGTTGAGTATGAGGATGCCCACTTCCCTTAGCGGGGCAAGGGCTGCCTCTGTGACCTTCGTGAAGGTGCAATGGGACAGGGATAGGCCGAAGGGGATGACCTTGTACTGATACACATGGCCATTGAACACGAACCATACGAAGGGTCAGTGTCGAGGCAAGATGGAGGAGTGGAAGAACGCATCCTTCAGGTCTACCGCCGCAAACCAATCTAGCTGTCGAACGGAGGTAAGAATCTGTTTCTGCGTGAGCATTTTGAACGGGAGTCTGTGCAAAGCCCTGTTGATAACTCGTAGGTCAAAGATTGGTTGCAACCCGCCACCTTTTTGGGTACGATGAAGTAAGGGCTGTAGAGACCCTTCTTCATCTTGGCTGGAGGGACGGGCTCTATTGCGTCCTTGAGAAGCAGAGTCATGATCTCTGCCCGTAAAGTGCAGGCTTTTTAGCTGCGTATGGAGGTGGTACGAATACCACAGAAACGAGGCAGGAGCCGGGCGGACTGAATCACGTAGCCGAGTAGGATGGTCCTGGCCAACCAGCGCGACGGGTTGGGCAGCGAAAGCCGTGTGTTCAAACTCCGCACGAGGGACACTAACGGGACGATCGCTTTTGACGTACCGGGTGGGGCTTCGCGGCTGGGGGGAGCAGGTAATACGACGTCGGGAGGCAGATGAGCATACCCAAGGCTTGGGTGCTGAGATAAGACTCAAAGCACTTACCTTGCACCACGCACTCGGTAGGGGGCAGGTTAGAGACTGAGGAAGAGGTCCTGGAAAGGCATCTTCGGAACTCGTCAGCACTGGCCTGCCGGGGCTGAGCAATCACAGGACTGGAGGTGTCGTTAGAATGGCACGCGCCGGCTGGATGACCCAGGGAGTGAGGAAATCGCTCTTTTATTTTATTGAGAAGGCAGTGCGGAAATCGAAACAAGGATTCTCCTCCCAGCCCTCCAAAGGGGGACGGAGTGATCTTGGTACCAGCTCCGGAGGGAACATCTAACTGCCTGGGTCGTCCATCTCAGGAGCGCTTCGGAGCTTTCCTGGCCCTGGAAGGGGTCTTGGAGACGGGGGGCCTACACCAGCCTGCGAGGTGCTAAGGGCTGGGCTCGCGTTGAGGCGGAGCTACCTGTCGTTTAGCCACAGGGGGATGCCCTTGGTGAGCAGGCAGGTTCGGGGCGTGCTGGTTTGGCCGTGCCGCGGCACGATATGGGTTACCGCCTCCATCTGATTCTTCACCACCAAGCTGGGAGATGGGGGCGTTGAGAAGAATGTCTTGTCAACGTTGCACATCTCGACCATGTTTAGGCAGAGGTGATGCTCCTGGACCATGAGGGTGGCCATCGCCCAGCTGAGGGCCTGCGCTTTGACCTTCGTGGCTCTGAGAGCAAGGTCGGTGGCAGAGCACAGTTCCTGCAGCACGTCGGGGTCGGGACTACCCAGGTGCAGATCTTTGAATGCCTTGACTTGGTGGACTTGCAGGAGAGCCATGGCATGCAGGGTGGAGGCGGCCTGGCCGGTGTCACTGTAGGCTTTTGAGGTCAGTGATGACATCATCCTACAGGCTCTGGAATGGAGTACTGGGCGGTCCCGCCAGGTGGTGGCGTTCTTGGGACACAGGTGGATCGCAACCACTTCGTCCACCTGTCCAATCTCCATGTAGGGTAGTGAGAGCGGATGGGTCAGTTCCGGGCAGTAAAAGGTGCCCTCCACGACCGTGTCAGCTCATCATGCACTTCCTGGAAGAAAGGAACCAGGGGAGGCGTGGCTATGAGCGGCGCCCTGACCCGAGGAACCAATCGAGTATCCATGGGGAGGGGGAAGGGGGGGGGGGCAATGTTGCCATGGCTATGTTCTCGCACTGAGAGCATGAACCATCCATAAAATGCTGCCTGTGTGTGATCGCAGCCTAAGCATGCAAAGCAGCTTTTATGACCGCCAGAAGTGGAGAGAAATCGACCGCATCCAGGAACTACACAGGTGGAAAGACATCTTTAAAAAGACGTGTCCTGAAAAGGATGTTCAGCATCTGCTGTGTATTGCTCTTTTATGAGTGAACACTCAAACTCTTTTAGAGAAACAAACTGTTTTAGGAGGGGAGAACAATCTTTTAGGCAGTGAAAGTGCTGTCGAAGCACACAGGGGTGTGGACTGCACAGCGTGCAGAGAGAGAGAACGCCAGCTGGAAACACACCGTAGATCCAACAGCAGTTTTTCTTGCCAATAGAGGTGAGTGGAACAGTGGTGAACTCAGCTTGCTGTTGCACAATCGCTCAGCTCCAAAGAAATATTCTGACTGACAGACGCTGCCCGCTTCCCTTTATACCCGTATATCCGGGGTGGGGCATGCAAATTCTATCTGCCAATTTGACATTGGCCTTTTCTCAAGTTCAGAGGTATGCAAGGCTCCCAAGGAAGACCCCTTGTGTCACTTCATTCAACACAATGTTGAGTGAGTGACAAAAGGGGAACTCGGGCTCACTTGACACTTGCGACAGCACAAGATGAGAATGCATTCTTTCATCCACACACAATTCCAGAGTGCAATTCCGAATACAGGGTACTTGAGAAATGTTTTTCTACATTTTAAACATTTAACCTGATATAGTGAATTTAAAGCTTAAAATTGAATTTAAAGTGTTTATGACATGGTGCAACCCAAGTGAAATGTTCCAAAAGTGTCCCACAGTTGGATAAAGACAAGTCCTTAAAAAAGCCCTTATAAAAAATGTATCGGATGGACTGACAAATTCAGTTGCAAAATGGATTGCTGTGGACTGTAGGCCAATGATAGGCTTTTTTTCAATAACATGGAAATAGACAATTTTGTCCTCTAAGTGTAGCCTACATTTTCTTTATAATTTTCATATAAATGCTGTACTCATCTGTCACAACAACATATGTGGCATTTAATTATATAATCAAGTAAATTAATACATTAATACATTCTAAATAGGGACAAAGCTGACTGTCTAATACTGTACACCAGCCAAGCATCTCCAATACCTTGTTTAATCTTTGTATTGATTTGTACAAAATCACTGTATATTGTACCCAAGCTGATAGAATCACACAAGGCTTTTGTTCTCGGCTAGTCTGTCAATTACATTTCTACAGAGAATTGCTTTAGCCATGAGGTTCACCAGCAACTTATGTAAGAAGCTCTCCATATTAATGTGAAGGACGCCATTTCCCTGTGAGTCACGCATTTGGCTGTGATTTGTCTAGTCAATTGCTCACAAAATGAGAGGCTTTATTTCCTCAGGCTTAAATCCAGCGACAATTAGAACAGTGTGTCCGTCTTTTCCTGAACCTCACAGCACTGACACTCCAAACACACCACAAATAGTTTCTGTCTGTGTTGTGCTGATGAAGTTCACACTGAAAAAAATATTTCAAAGTAGTCCAAGGAAATGAAACTTACCGATATGCTTATGCTTTATTGGTGGTGCTTGATAAGGCAAACATTACTATTACTAATTCATACACTTAGGGTAGGAATTTCAACTAACCCAAAACCCTACTAAACCTCAGCACATAACTTGTCCCGCATCATTTGTGCTACAAACATGGATGATACTCAAATCGTGTGGCTTATTGAGGAGGGTAAAACCACAAGTATACAGCCTGGTCTCATAAAATCATGTTGTTATACCTCAATTTTTGCAAACTGACTTCTACGTGATTCGTATGTAAAACAACATTTTTCTGGTGAAAGAAACACAGAGGCTCTTACGACATGACATTTATTTGCTTTTACACATATCATGAATTAAAACGCCAGATTATCAGTTCACATACACTTGCTTTTCACCTGTTACTCACACAATGCTATCTTATGACATCAAAACACTTTCACAAGAGTGCAGGACTATCGTGATCCAAATTAATGATAGCACAAATTATAGAGCATTGCACTAGCAATGTGAATGCGAAGCGATATGATTTCTTGCATTTTTAAGTAAATTTAAATATAAATCTTTCACTTTTCACTTTCATTTGCACATTCTTCTTGTTTTGTTTTTTTTGGAGATTCACATTCAAATTCTTCGTGCATATTGCCACCTACTGGTATGGGCTAGTAAAAGTTGGAGATTTATATAAAAAAAAATAAAAAAAATACTTAATATTGATCTGTTTCTCATCCACACCAATAATATCACTTCAGAAGATATTTAACCACTGGAGTCTAATGGATTACTTTTATTCTGACTTTATTTTATTTTTGGAGATTCACATTTCTGGTCACCATTCACTTGCATTGTATTGACCTACAAAGATGAGATTGTCTTCTAAAAATCTTCATTGGTAACACATTACAACGAACAATACAGTTACAGCATTCACAGTGTCAGATTTTACAGATCAGCCTAAAAATATCATAGACACTTGGAGGTGGTCTCTTTTGACTAAGGCCAAGAAGTAACCACTTAGCAACCTCCCAGAACATCCTAACAACCACATAGAGCAATGCCAAGCAACTACCTACAGCAACTGCTTAGCAACCACCAAGATTACTCTAGCAATCAAATAGCAATGTGCTAGAAAAACACTCCCCGGCATCAACCCACACCAGGCCTGGCATCATGGTAAAGACTTTAGCATAAGCAAGAATCAATTTGTTTATTAATATTTTCCTGAAAATTAAAAAAATCTAGTTAACTACCATGCAAATCATGCAAAACTGGAGGCCCCAGATTGGAAAGCTGAGCAAAACGCTCATTGTAAAACTCACCGTGATATTACGTGATAAAACTCATAGTGATATTATTTCTAGCCGTCTTGGAGAGGTTCACATGCATTGTAAAGGTGCTTCAGGTTCACCCATTTGTGCAATTCTAAACATTTAAACTAATTTCTTGTTATATGTAATTAAATGTCCAAGTTGAAGGTGGGAGCGGACGGTTAGAGAATAGCCTGAAAAAATCTGATGTGGATATGTTTTTATATTATTCATTAATTAATGTAAAAAATATATATATATATATATATATATATATATATATATATATATTATAACGTAACTACGTAAACTAAATGTGCTCACAACACATGCATCAAATTATCTAATATTTAGAGCAAGCCGGTATTCCACGGGACTTTAGAAGAAGGCGCGAGTACACTATGTCATCAAAGGATGTGTAAAATGGACTAGAATATGATTAATTTAGTGTTAAGAAACCAAATGCAGGCATGTCAGATGGGCATCATGTCATGCGTCATCTGATAATAGCAATAACAGAAAAAAACATTTGTGTACCCTTGCTGTCGACTTGAATGTTTTTTGCCCTATATGGAAAACCAGTGGTAATTTCTCAGGGCCAGCAAAGTCTTCTCTGCTGGCCTAACATAACATGCCAAATAAATCAATTATTTTCATCCTTTCATTCTCAATCACCTTTTTGCCTATGTATTTTTAATTGCTTTCCACTCTTAATTAATCTACAAACAAATAGAGAAAATCAAAAGATAATCCAGTCAGAATTTATTCCTTGATGCTTCCAAGCAAAGTGTGACAACTGTTTCACAAAAGGCATGCCCGAAGCAGCGCGTAAGTCTGAGCTCCATCCCCTCAGGCGTTCTACAGAATCCCTCAACAGTGCAAATGAAAAAGCAACTAAAATCAGATTGTCAGATTATCAGCCGATCAGATTGATTTATTTGTTCTTGGTGGGTGTGTCCTCCGGAGGTCGCATTTGTAGGGAACATACATCATCGAGGCTGTCTCGTTTCAGAAAAGCGAGTAGGACACTTCGAATGCAGCCTTCGAATAAGACCTTCTTTCGCGGGAATTCGGAGGATGCATGAGGTGTATCCTTCATGGGGACTCACAACCCTCAATTCTAAAAATAATAATGCTAATTTGCCCATAAATATGATGTTCAAACGCAAGCAATGTTAATTCTCAAGTCGAAGTACCTCAGTAGATGGGTGCAGAGTACATAATATGTATAATTATACTAATACATAATTGAAATAAAGTATTAGACTAAAAATACACCTGTAAAATATATTTTCTTTTCTCTTTACATCCTTATAACTCTCCTAAAATGTACATCATACATTCCCTTCCAATGGGACTTTGTTACCTTCTCACTCAAGTGAAAAGAGTGGCATGCTGTTATATCAACCTTCTTACGTTCTGTTTCCGATTGTCCTGCGAAGGCTGTCTTGTTTAAACGAGACTTGTTTAAAGGGGGACGCTCGGTATACTGCAGCCTTCAAAGGACGCATCCTACCTATCACGCAGCCTTCGAAAAAACAAGACACAGCCGAGGTATTCTAGCTGGCCTTGAGTGACGCAATCACACTTTAAGTGATGTACGCAATTCAAGAGCGAAAAGCATCTTACTAATGAGTGGGCTGTCATTGCCACATCACCACTGAGAAAGAGATCCTTATGGATGTTCTGCATGACCGTGTGATTGCTTAATATATTAAACAGGAAAGGAGGACTGATTTTTACTTCAAGTAAATTGGTAAATGCTTTTTGCATTGTTATAGCAACATCATGAGTTTTCTATGTATAAATTTGGCTGCTTGAGCATTCAGTGTCAGATCAAGTTTTGAAACATTGTGCTGCGTTCCATTCAACTCGGTGTAACGTCACGCCAGCAGAGGGAGCCCTCTCCCGAGTACTGACTGTGTGCTGCTCCCTCTGCTTCATTGTTTACTTCCTGTTCTAATGATATTTAAGCATGGCCTGTCTAACAGGCCATCGCGAAGTATTGCCAGTTCACCTGCCTTACCGAGCGTTATTTCCATTGCCATTGTCTTGCTGATTTGTGTATGACCTTTTGCCTGCCTTTACCAATCTTGCTTGTTTTGGAATTACCCCTTGCTTTTTTGCCACGGATTTGACTGCTACATTGTATTGAACCACTGCCTGCTTTAACGTTAACGATATCTGCCTGCCGATTCAAACCTGTTTGCTGTAGATTAATAATAAACATCTGCACATGGATTCTGCCTCAGCGTCCGCATCTTTACAGAATACTTCGCCACCGATGACTCCAGCAGAAGTTTCTAATCTACAGAAGGCATTTGCTTACCAAAATGACATTCTCAAGGAGTATCAAGAACAGCTGAGTAAACTACAGGCTACTAACGCCTATCTCACTCAATATCTCCATTCATTGCCGCCACCCATGCCTAAGAAGGTAAGCTTTGCTTTTCCTGATAAATTTAACGGCTCTGCAGAGCATTGCAAGGGATTTCTACGACAGGTAGAAATCTTTTTCAAACATCAAAAGGATGATTTCGAGTCAGATGAGAAAAGATGCGCTTTTCTAATGACTCTTCTGACTGGAAAAGCTATTGATTGGGCCGCAGCTGTCTGGGAGACTGATCGTTTGATTCAAACTTCGTCTGCGTATTTTATCCAACAGATCAGAGAAGTATTTGAATACCCAGCAGGGGGTATGGATATCTCTACTCAACTCGTGCAACTGAATCAAGGTCGACGATCCGCCGCTGAATATGCTATTGAGTTCAGGACGATCGCAGCTCAGAGTGGTTGGAATGACGTTGCACTCAAGGCCATTTTCCAACGAAGTTTGAATATTGAGTTACAGGCAGAACTCGCTTGCAAGGGTGAAAATTGTTCTTTCTTTGAGTTCGTGACTCTCGCTATTAAAATCGATAACCTCATGCGCAACTGCCCCGCTAAATCCAGGACACCTTCAGTGAGAATCGCTACAATTAATCCACCTGCTCAAACGTCCAAACCATTTTTATCCACTGCTCAACCTAGCCCTGAACCCATGCAGTTAGGAGTCACAAAACTCTCTAGGGAGGAGAAATCCCGACGCCTGACCAATAATTTATGTTTCTACTGTGGAAATCCAGGCCACGTTAATGCTGTATGTCCACTCAAAACCCAGAAAGCTACCAAATCTTCTAGCCGGGTGCGTGTTGACCCTTTCCCTCCTCTGTCAACCAAATTTTTTACTATCAAAGTCAAGATTACTTCTAAAATTAACTCCACTGATTTCACAGCACTGGTCGACTCCGGATCAGCACTTAATTTGATTCATCAAAACATTGTCAAAAAATTCAACATCCCCACACTACCTTGTGACCCACCTCTCAAAATCAACACCGTAGACAATAAACCTATTGGAGAAGGCATCAGCCAACAAACCTTGCCCGTAAGAATTCAAGTTGGTCTTTTTCATTCAGAAAACATCTCTTTCTATGTGATTGATTCCCCCCGCCACGAAATCATCCTTGGACACCCGTGGTTATCAGTTCACGACCCAGTTATCTCTTGGCGGCACGGTGAGATTACTCAATGGTCATCCTTTTGCAATACACACTGTATAAATACCTCTGTAACCAAGTCATGTTTAACCACTAGCATTGAAAGTCCAGATTCTAAGCCAGTCGTTATTCCGTCATGTTACCATGAATACCAAGAAATTTTCAGCAAGACCAAAGCTACACTTCTCCCACCACATCGTTCCTGGGATTGTGCCATTGACCTCCTGCCGAATGCCATGCCCCCCAAAAGTAAGATTTACCCCCTTTCACACCCAGAAACGCAGGCCATGGAAGAATACATAGAAGAGGTGCTCAGTTCAGGTTTCATTCGCCCCTCCACTTCTCCAGCAGCTGCAGGCTTCTTCTTCGTTGAAAAGAAAGATGGAGGACTTCGGCCATGTATTGATTACAGAGGTTTGAACAACGTCACGGTCAAAATTTAGTTATCCTTTACCTTTAGTACCTTCAGCTCTTGAACAACTCCGTGAAGCAACCATATACACCAAGCTAGACCTCAGGAGCGCATACAACCTTGTCAGAATTAAAGAAGGGGACGTTTTGAAAACGGCTTTTTTGACCTCTAGGGGGCACTATGAATACCAGGTCATGCCATACGGACTAGCCAACGCACCAGCAGTCTTTCAGTCATTCATCAATGAAATCTTCCGGGACATTCTAAACAAATACCTAATTGCTTACATCGATGATATCCTCATTCATTCCAAGTCTGAATCAGAACATCAAGATCATGTCAAGTCAGTGCTCTCCAGACTACTTGCAAACCAACTTTATGTAAAGGCAGAGAAATGCGAGTTCCATGTCAAACAAACTTCGTTCTTGGGGTACAACATCAGCCATCAGGGTGTAGAAATGGATAACTCCAAGGTTACAGCAGTCACTGAATGGCCCCAACCGACCACAGTCAAAGAACTACAGCGCTTTCTTGGATTTGCCAACTTCTACCGACGCTTCATCCACAATTATAGCACTATTGCTGCCCCCTTAACATCTCTGCTGAAGGGTAAACCCTCAAAATTAAAGTGGACTGAAAATGCCACACAAGCCTTCTCCAAACTTAAGTACAGTTTCACAACAGCACCCATCCTCAAGCATCCAGATCCCAGTTTACCGTTTGTCGTAGAAGTTGATGCCTCGGACTATGGAATTGGAGCAGTACTCTCCCAACGTCATGGACAACCAGGCAAGCTATATCCCTGTGCTTACTTCTCAAGGAAACTCACGGACGCAGAACGCAATTATGATGTTGGTAATAAAGAACTTTTGTCCATGAAAGCTGCGATCGAAGAATGGAGACACTAGTTGGAGGGTTCTACCCATCCATTCCTAATAATCACCGATCACAAAAACCTAGAGTATGTCAGAAGTGCTAAAAGACTAAACCCGCGACAAGCACGTTGGTCCTTATTCTTTACCAGATTCCAATTCACTGTAACATACAGACCAGGAAGTAAAAACAGCAAGGCAGATGCCCTATCCAGGCTACATAGCCATCCCCAGACAGAATCCATGCCTGAACCTATTCTACAGCCCTCAATAATCATAGCACCTGTTACATGGGACCTGATGGAGGAAATTCAACGGGGCCAACAGAATGAACCCACACCACCAAATTGTCCCCCTAATAAACAATATGTTCCGGTGAACCTTCGTGCTAGAGTCATGCAATGGGTCCATACTTCGCTCAGCTCAGGTCATCCAGGTATCTCACGAACACAATCTCACACAAAATTCATTTTGGTGGCCATCAATAGTTAAGGATGTAACCAATTTTGTCAAGTCCTGCTCAATCTGTGCCCAGTCCAAAACTCCTAAACACTTACCCTCTGGTCTGCATCAGCCTCTGCCCATCCCACAACGACCTTGGTCTCATCTGTCCATTGATTTTGTCACAGATTTACCTCCGTCAACCGGATTCACGACAATGTTAGTTATCATTGACCGCTTTTCTAAATCCTGCCGTTTAGTACCCTTGAAGGGCCTCCCCACAGCCATGGAAACAGCTCTTGCACTCTTTCAACATGTCTTCAGAGTCTTTGGCATCCCTGAGGATATTGTTTCTGATAGAGGAACTCAATTCACATCTCAAGTTTGGAAAGTCTTTTGCAAGCAGCTGGACATCAACGTCAGCCTGACCTCAGGATATCACCCTCAGTCCAACGGCCAAGTGGAGAGGCTGAATCAGGAAATTGGCCGGTATCTTCAGTCCTACTGTAGTCATGAACAGCATCGCTGGGCAGAGTTTCTACCATGGGCGGAATACGCCCAAAACTCCTTGAAACACTCCTCCACTGGTGTCACCCCTTTCCAATGCGTGCTTGGTTTTCAACCCCCTATGTTCCCATGGTCAGGTGAACCTTCTTCAGTACCTGCGATCGATGACTGGATTCGTCTTAGTGAGAGGGTGTGGAACTCCGCTCATGTACACCTGCAAAGAGCTGTCAGGAATCAGGAAGTTCAAGCTAATAGACGACGTCGTCCACACCCTCCCTACCAAATTGGACAAAGGGTCTGGCTCTCCACATGGGATCTCAAGTTGCGGCTACCAAGCAGGAAACTAAGTCCAAGGTACGTAGGCCCGTTCAAAATTCTAAGACAGATTAACGAAGTCACGTATCAATTGGAGCTTCCTATTAATTATCGTGTTTCTCCTTCCTTCCATGTTTCCCTCCTCAAACCGGTCCACCTGGGTGCTGACCCCAACACTGAGAGTCAGGAACCACCTCCACCGCTGGACATTGATGGGTCCCCTGCTTACGCGGTTAGGGAGTTGTTGGACTCGAGAAGGAGAGGTGGTCAGCTCCAGTATTTGGTGGACTGGGAGGGGTACGGCCCTGAGGAGAGGTCTTGGGTAGCCGCCCATGATATCTTGGACCCGACTCTTATCAGGGACTTCCATCGAGCCAGACCCGATCGTCCAGCACCACGGCCACGGGGACGCCCTCGTCGAGCGCCAGGAGTCGCTCCTAGGGGGGGGGGGATTCTGTAACGTCACGCCAGCAGAGGGAGCCCTCTCCCGAGTACTGACTGTGTGCCGCTCCCTCTGCTTCATTGTTTACTTCCTGTTCTAATGATATTTAAGCATGGCCTGTCTAACAGGCCATCGCAAAGTATTGCCAGTTCACCTGCCTTACCGAGCGTTATTTCCATTGCCATTGTCTTGCTGATTTGTGTATGACCTTTTGCCTGCCTTTACCACTCTTGCTTGTTTTGGAATTACCCCTTGCTTTGTTGCCACGGATTTGACTGCTACATTGTATTGAACCACTGCCTGCTTTAACGTTAACGATATCTGCCTGCCGATTCAAACCTGTTTGCTGTAGATTAATAATAAACATCTGCACATGGATTCTGCCTCAGCATCCGCATCTTTACACTCGGAAAGTTGGATTTTACAACTTCCTCAAGGAAAAGTGCAATGGAATGCATCTTGAAGGCTCGTGCAGAAATTCTCAACTCCGATTTCACAGAGATTTAGGGCCATGATACAAAGTAAGTGATAAACATTCACTTTATTAAGTAATATCGATACATTTGTTTGTTTCCACATTACATGATATTAAAGCTTGTTTAACAAACATCTGCAGAAACTGGTGTATAAAACATTCAGATTAAAATGTTAAAATTAGGCTTGCTTGAGCATTAAGTGTTCTTTCAAGTTCTGGCTTTCGTGCGTGGATGTGTTTTAAAAATGTCATTTGATATTATTAGTTAACTGCGACATAATGTATGATGCCCAAAGGCATAGGGTGTCTTATTCATTATGAAACTGTGTTTTCTTAATGGCATGAATCACACTGAAGTCCTAGACTTTAAATGCACGGGCCGCCACTGCAGAAAATAAATGTGGGTTTGTTGGAATGGCAGCATTCAGGACGAAAATCACTGCAGGCAGAAAGTGGGTGAGCATGGAGTAAAATTCAGTGGGTGCGTTCGGATGCAGGATAGAAACTTGCGGTTGTGGTATGGGAAAAAAGTCCCATGCAGACCTCTAAGTTGAAGCCGCTTAATGTTATCATACAAATCTAAAAACGCAACACAGTATAACAGAAATGTATGTGACAGCATTTCACCATATTTGTATTGAGGAACATTGTAAACTGTGAAATACAGACACTGAAGGCCACTATCAATGCTCCAGGCGTAAATACGCCAGAAATATATTACAATTGTATAAAACAAATACTCAAAATAATAACAATTGTGTGTCATATTGTAATAATAAGCTTGACACTCTCTTTCCTAGCATTTGTCCCACATAGGTGAAAAGTCCGCTTCGTGATAGTCCCCACATACACTATATATTTGATTTGGCAAAAGTTTTATGCCGGATGCCCTTCCTGACACAACCCCCCAGTGTCCAAACACGAGGAGAACATGTAAACTCCACACAGAAAGGCCCTAGTTGAGCCAGGACTCGAACTCAGGACCTTCTTGCTAACCTCTGAGCCACAATAATAAGCTTGACTGAATAATAATAAATAATATTCATATATGTTCCAAAAATATAATTGCTTGAAGTTGTAGTTTTTGCACACTATTCATTTCCAAAAAATATTTTCAAAAAATATACAGTATGTAGGTGAATGTTGCTTTTTTATTACTGTATTGGTGCGTATGAATTATATATTAAATTAAATAACATTCTTCCTTGTGTTCATTAAACATGTTTTTATGATTTAAAATCACTTTTATGTAGTTTCTCCTGGTTGTAAACCAATAGGGGGCTCGTGGATGGAAAGTTGCTTAGGGGCTCGGAAATCGTAACCCCGCCTCTGGTTAAAGCAATAAGCCACAAGACGCTGTGTCTTACAATTATTTTACAACAGCTAAGGGGTTCGACCAACATAGTCTCAACTCGTAATAATTAGTTCGATGTGGTGACATTTTAAGATATCGTATGACTTGGTTCACATGAAAAGGTTTGACTTTTAAACAAACCAATCTAAAAAGACAATATGAAATTGATACAATACAGGCATCATATTTTAGCTAGCCTCATATCCAACACTTTATTTTAACCAAGGACATTTCTGTGAACAAATTTGGTTATTCATTCCATAATTACGCAATATAAATGACTGATTTATGCCAACAATCTACCCTTCTCTTGTTCCAAATCCCAATGTTTACTTTTCTGTGGTACATGCTGATAATGTTATTAAACTCATGGTTAGGTTTAGGTTTGGGTTTAGGATTAATCTTAGGAAAATTTGTAATAGCATTTTTTCTGTTTTGTTCATTTTCTCTATGGGAGTAAAAGTAGTATGTTTTTGTACAAACCACCTCACATAGTTTCTTACAATTAAGGCAACTTTTACTAGTATTACTACTTGTCATCAGGCCAGGTTGGTTAACTTTATTAATTAATATTCAGAATAAACAGTTCTGCTGCTAATTAATATAGTTAGTCAGTCTGACTATAAGCTGTTAACGGTTGCCAAGAACAGTAGTAAAATGACACATTATTATTGAAAGTGCAGTGACAGATGTTCAGATTTCTGCAATTTACAATGGCTTTGAATGCAGTTGATACAATCAGAAATAAGAACCCGTTTCAAAAGAGTCCATTTAAACAGTGCATCCTTCAATTGCAATAAATGTTTTGACCCTTGTCAATGTTTTGACATTTTTAATAAGTGAATCACAAAAATGGGAAATTAAGCCTTAATATAATGATAATTAAAAATGGATGTTGTCCATCTTTCACTGACTATAAAGTAACACTGGTTAATACAGTGCATACAATCATGTGTTGATTTGTGTATGCACAGTGTATGCTGTGAAAAACCTTCTCAGATAGGAAACCCAGTAAAAAACATTTAAGAATATGTAAATCACTTCTTGTGTCCATTAAAGTACAGGATACACACAGCAGAAATCCACTTTTGCAACACTGCCCACTCTAAAGGAGAACGTTTTGTTCCCTTACCAGCAGGAGGACATGTTGCTGTACTCGTCTCTTGGTTGGCATTTCATTGAATTTCCTAAGAAGCACTATTGTCTCATTTACCAACCCTGCTATTTGTATGGACTTTAATTGTTTCCAAGCAAGGCCTGCTCTCACACAAAAAAGATGCAGTATAACAAATTGTGCCTTACTACTTACTGGCACAAAAGACAATTAGATGATATTACAGTAAAGGGATAATTTACCCAAAAAGTATTTACTCACCCTCATATGTTGTTCAATACCCATATGATTTTCTTTCTTCTGTGGAACACAAAAGGACACATTAGGCAGACAGAATGTTATAGGACTGACAGTCTTCATTCACTTCCATTGTATTGATAAAATGATGCTGACTGAAACTTTCAGGCTTACATTATGTCTAAAATCTCCTTTTGTGTTCCACAGAAGAAACAAATTCATACAGGTTTGGAACAACACAAGGGTGATTAAATGATGACAGAATTGTTATTTGTTTTTGGGTGACTATCCTTCAAAATCATGAACGTTTCAAAAAGGGATGACACAATGTCACAAATGTCGGACTAAAGAAAAGGAGCAACATGTCAGACTTGCCTTTGATTGCATAATTTCCCAGTTGATGTTTTCAGGCACAACATGTCAGAAAAGTGCTCCCCAGTGAACAGTCCACATTCTGTTATTACTAAATAAAAACACTCTTAGGAAAAGTGGGGTGAGAAAGAAATAAACAACATTTTGGCATGTAATTTACAAAATATACCACCTTGATGTGTTATCACAGATGTCACAGAAGGAAATAACTTACTTTGATTAATAAAAGCTAGATTGTTGTCTTTGGGAATCATTCTGTGTGGCCAGCTCTGCTTACATGTGACATGTTAGACAAAATGTATTAGTTTTAATATGGTAAGGTATTTATCCATAAACTTATTTGTCTTTGATTCATAGATGGTTTGGCAGCCTTCAGAACCTTCCTCAAAACAGAGTTTAGTGATGAAAACATTGAGTTCTGGCTGGCTTGTGAGGACTACAAAAAGATTAAATCCCCTGCTAAGATGATGTCTAAGGCCAACAAGATCTACAAGGAATTTATTGAAGTTCATGCACCCAGGGAGGTACGTTGACTCCATTTATAAAACGTCTCCGTTACTGTTGTAACCTCTGCTCCCTGATGGAGGGAACAAGATATTGTGTCGATGCTGGGAAACTAAGGTTTGCTCTTGGGAGCCCCAAACACCTCTGAGCTTTGAGAAACGGCCAATGGGAATTGGCGAGTGGAATTTGCATGCCACACCCCCGGACATACGGGTATAAAAGGAGCTGGCTCGCAACCACTTATTCAGGTTTTGCGGTGAGGAGCCGAGACAGGGTCCCGGACATTTCAGCAGATAGTAAAGCATTGTGTCAAGAGGGACGCAACATTGTTCCCTCCATAGGGACTAGGGATCCCTATACAAAATGCCACAACTAGCTGAACTGTGTTACATGGACTGCCGGTGCAGGTGCAAGCAGGCCAAATGTATTCGCATCGGGGAAGGTGCTCTTTCACAGGAGAAAAAGACACTGCGGATACCACATCCTGCCCAAAAGGGAGGTTAACATGTGGCAGATACGTTACATGGGCTTACCAGCCGCACGTGGAAGAGGCGCCATGGTAGGTCCTACCCAGATGGGTATGCCAATGTGATGGCATCCACGATTCTGTGGGCAAGCCTCTGTTTGGAGACAGCATTCCCTTTCCGCTGTTCGCCAAAACAGACAAAGAGCTGCTCAGAGCACATAAAGCTTTGCGTGCAATCCAAGAAGATGTGCAAAGCACGCACCGGACACAGCAACGATAAGGCTGGGTCTGCCTCCTCCTGGGGCAGAGCTTGCAGGCTCACCACCTGATCCCTAAAGGGGGTTGAGGGAACTTTGGGCACATAGCCCGGTCGTGGTCTCAAGACCACGTGAGAGTACTTCGGACCGAACTCCAGACAGGTGTCGCTGACACTGAGAATGCGTGCAGGTCCCCAACCCTCTTGATGGATGTGAGCGCAATCAGGAGGGCAGCCGTCAATGAGACCACCTTTAGCTCAACTGACTCTGGGGGCTCAAATGGGGCTCACCACAGGCTCAGGAAGACCACAGAGAGATCCCACAATGGTAAGAGGCCCACGTCTCCTAGGAGGATTCAGTCTCCTGGTGCCTATCAGGAACCTGATGATCAGGTCATGATTTTCCAGGGACTTGCCATCTACTGCATCATGGTGCTGCTGTAATGGCTACATACACCTCTGGAGGAGGACAGCCACCCATCCAGCCTCTCTTGCAGGAAGGAAAGCACTGACCTGACTGTGCATCTCTGGGGGACTTCGCCTCGGGAAGAACAATAATTTGCAAACAAACACCACTTCAAGGCAAATAGCTGCCTCGTAGAGGGAGCCCTGGCCTAAGTTATCATGTCTACCACCGCCGGTGGTAGGCCACTTAGATCTTCTGCATCCCATCCAGGGGCCAGACATGGAGATTCCAGAGGTCTGGGGTGCCAGATGGTTCCCCATCCCTGATAGAGGAGGTCCTGCCTCAGGGGAACTTGCCAAGTAGGGGCTGTCATGAGGAGCTTGAGTTCCGAGAAACAAGTCTGGGTGGGTTAGTATGGCGCAACAAGGACGACCTGTTCTTTCCTGACCTTGCACAAGGTCTCGTTCAGAGAATACCAGAGCAGTCAGTTGGAGGATTCCCAAGAAGCAACCGTGCACCTGTGCTTCGCCGAATCAACTCCAAATCAGCAGGACCACCTGGGGGTGGAGTCTTGTGACTTATTAGACCATAGCACCAGTACATCCTCTCCCTGGATGAATACTGCTCTCAGGGGTAGTCTGCTACACAAGAAATCCACCACCAAATCTTTTATATTAGTAATAATAAACTGCAGATGGATCTGCCTCACTTTAAGACAAAAACCTTTATAAGTGCCCTGTTCTCCTACCCATCTCCACTGTCAATGCAGTAATATAAAAGTCTTAAAATAACTTCTGAATGAACTACTTAACCTTGATTTGTCCCTGAGGGACCATTTGTTTTGCAGCATTGACATACTATAAATTTTTACAATACATAAAATACAATTGATAAGACATAATAACATATTATAAATAAATAACTAAATAAATGCCTGAGGCCATGGTTCTCATTTAAGAATCACAAAAGAGGGAAGACGAAGGGGTACTACCTTTCCCTAATCGAATTTAGCATGAAAATGGTCAAAGGTACAAATTAACATTTATAGCTATTTGTCCTTGCTAACAGAACTCTATGAAGGGTGCCTGAAGGTGCTGAACTCTGTTCTTAACTAAATAAAAAATCAAGTTAGTTAAAATGATTATTGTTTTTAAATCACTGGACAGTTTTCATTTTTCTACTTGTGGAACAAATAGGACAGGCTCTCTTTGCTAATGCACTTTAAGACCACTGCTAGGTTTTTCCTCCCACAGAATTCACCCTTTTACACTGCTCACATCAACTTCAGTTTTTCCCTAGCCTCAAACCTGCAAGACTTTTTTCTTGAATAGCATGACCTTCAGATACTTTATGATTCATTGCTTGTAGCTTGAGAAGTACAACATTGTCACAAAGTATACTCACCATATGGCTCACAGAGGATGTTGTGCAAAGCCTCTTTATCCTATTTTGTCTTCCTTACTGTGACGAGACAGGTAGAGAATGAGGATCTAAGTGCAGCTTTAATGCAAACAAAAGATGAACAAAGTAACACAGAATAAAACAAAACACAGGAAACCAGGCACAGAACATGACAAAAACTGACAAACAGGCAGTTCAAGGTCAGGGAGTATATCAGGTGGGTGGCCAGGAGAATAAAGAAACCAGAGCAGATCAGGCGGACGGCCAGGAGAACAAGGAGACCGGAGCAGATCAGGTGGGCGGCCAGGAGACCAAGGAGACCAGAACAGATCAGATGGGTGGCTAGGAGACCAAGGAGACCAGAGCAGATCAGATGGGTGGCTAGGAGACCAGAGCAGATCAGGTGGATGGCCAGGAGACGAAGGAGACCAGAGCTGATCAGGAGGACGGCCAGGAGACCAAGGGGACCAGAACAGATCAGGCAGCATCCACGAGACCAAGAGGACCAGAGCTGATCAGGGGGAAGGCCAGGAGACCAATGGGACCAGAGCAGATCAGGTAGAGGGCTAGAAGACCAAGTGGACCAGAGCAGATCCGGGGGAACGTCCAGGAGACCAAGGGGACCAGAGCCGATCAGGTAGAGGGCTAGAAGACCAAGTGGACCAGAGCAGATCCGGGGGAACGTCCAGGAGACCAAGGGGACCAGAGCCGATCTGGAGGATGGCCAGGAAACCAAGGGGATGACCTCAAGGTGGGGACCGAGTCAGGAGATCTGGGAGGCGGCCACAAGAAAGGGACTGGGACAGGAGGCCTGTGAGGCGGCCACAGCACAGGGTCAAGAGGCCTGGGAGGCAGCCACAGGACAGGGACTGGGTCAGTATGTGGAGCTGCTTTAGGAGGAGTCGCTAGTTAGGTGGACAGAACCGCTGAAGGATGAGTCTCTGGAGGATCGGGTGGAGCCGTGTGAGGAATAGTCTGTTGAGGAGCGGGATGAGCCGTGTGAGGAGCAGTCTCTGGGGGAGCGAGCGGAGCCACGGGCGAAATAGTCTCTGGGGAAGCGGGTGAAGCCGCGGGAGGAATAGTCTCTAGTGGAGCGGGCGGAGCCGCGGGAGGATCAGTTTCTGGGGCGGAGCCGTAGAAGGCAGAGCCGTGGAAGTCTCAGGGGGTGGAGCCGTGAAAGTATCTGGGGGCGAGCCATGGAAGGTGGAGCCGTGGTTATCTCTGGGGGCAGAGCCATGGATGGCAAAGCCGTGGAAGACTCTGGGGGAAGAGCCGTGGATGGTGGAGCCATTGGAGGCTCTGAGGGCGGAGCCGTGGAAGAGAGTACAGGCAGAAAGTGGGGAACAGAAACCTTTCCTCTTTTCCTCCTCCTCCGTATGGCCGAAGTTGGCAACGCTGGCTCTGGGACAGACGAGACTGGCAACGCTGACTCTGGGTTTAAATATACAGGGGAAAGAAGGAACACCTGGGTAAACAATCTGGGAAAGACAAACAGTCAGGGAGAATCAATCAAGGAATAAAACTACAAGGACTATAAAACTAACACAGGAAACAGGAAACTAAACAAGAATTTTTATATAAAAGCACAAAAACAAAAGACAACAGCGAATATGTGACACTTACAGACTTGTGTGAGGGATTAAAAGTACATTGTTGCAAATGTTGTGTTAGGTAACTTAAAAAAATGCTTCAGGTGGTAACATCTAAATTATCTGATTCATTTCAATTATAATTTTTATTTAATATGACTGAATCAACATGACTTTATTAGGTTACTGCAAGAAGGCAATTATAAAGGGTTAGATCAAGAAGAGTATAACTCTGTAAGGTAACAACTCCACTTATCCAATTTCTGCAGTGTACTACTTTTTGATGTATCTGCCCTTTACATAAACTTTAACATGCAATAGAGTCATACTTTCCTTGTTAAAATACAGAGTATACATTTGTGAGATGGTGAAGATAAGTGAAACATGATCACTAGAGATTGAGATGTATTTGTGTGATCTGTTGTAAGATTGATGGCCATATAATTTATTATTTGTCCATTATCTATTGTGGCTGCATAGGGTAGGGCATACACAGCCACATCAGAATGATTCACATGTTTTAATTAAGTTCTTAAGAGGGAATTTTATACTCAATAACCCTATAAATTCTATGTCCATCAGGTTAACATAGACCACGGGACCCGAGAGGAAACCAAACAGAGGCTTCTGGAGCCAACTTCCAACAGTCTCAATGAAGTACAAGCAAAAGTGCACAGCCTCATGGAGAAAGACTCCTATCCTCGGTTTATACGATCAAAGATGTATCAGGACTTACTGAACAGAGCACAGATACACTGTCAGAGGAAATCTGTTTAAAAGTGAATGTCTATAAAAGACAACTATTTGCTTGCCTGGTGAAATGACACTGAGATAAAAACAGACATTAATTGTAATATATAGCATATGGTCTGTGTGTTTATGAAGTAATTAGATCAGAGTTATCCCATGAGAATTGTCAAAACACAAACTAGGTTTTTGATAGTTTCTAATGTATGATATGACCTTGTACTTCGCCTCTTTAACATGTGGCTAAAATGGTGATAGAATATTCAATGTTTCTTCTGAATGCTGGCAAGCAAGTAAATGTAAATTCAGTCTTTACATGGGTAATAAGTAATAGTAGAGTATGATAATGTATTATTATTATTATCTTTAAGTTAACTTGTATACACATTTATACTGATTTATTTCACAACCCAAGAGATGTCTAGTGTGTAACTGCATGCAGCCTTGGCCTGCTGTCATGTCTCAATAATTATTTCCCCTTAAAATATGAATAATCAAACACACAACATATACACAAACACCAAAAGGGGGGAAAATATAGATATATTTATTTGTCACATTTTGTCATCATGTAATATTTATGATTGTTTATTTTGTTGTCCATTGATTTATTTAAGATTACTTTTATGTACAAATGATATGTTCTGCAGTCATGAATACTAGATCAAGTAAACCATGTCAGTCACACAGTGTTGGTTTGTCTGGTTCTTGTTTACAGAATTTACAGAATTTATAATAGGTAGATGGTGGAGACTCTGCTTTTTTAATTCATATGATAAGTAGGCTGGGGAATGATTAGTACCAGCTAAATTTAGGTCACTAATCTTTCCAGCAAACAGCAATTTTTTAACATCTCCATTACTGTCATAAGGAATATTTTCTCCTGCTTTTTCTTACCAAGAGATATTTAAGAAATATCACACATTCAGTCATGCTGCAGTACAGAATATCAGTTCTAAATAACAGCTATTCATATATAAAAGTCATATACTGTATATAAAACATCTGTTTATACTGTTAAAAGGTCATATAAGAGAAATGCCCAAAAAAAAAAAAAAAAAATTATGCTTACTTATACAATGAGTACTTAAAGGAACCTAAAGGGATAATTCACCAATTCAAATGAAATTTCTTACATAATTTACTCACCCTCATGCCATCCTAGATGTGTATGACTTTCTTTCTTCTGCAGAACACAAATGAAAGTCAGCATAAAAGGTCATTCATAAGACTCCAGTGGTTTAATCCATGTCTTCAAAACCAATGTAGGTGTGGGTGAGATATACAGTATAAGAGACAACATTGATCTGTTTCTTACCCACACCTATCATATCGCTTCAGAAGATATGGATTTAATCACTGGATACTCATGGATTACATTAATGCTGACTGTATCTGATTTTTGGAGAGTCAAAGTTCTGGCCACCATTTACTTGCATTTTATTGACCTACAGAGCTGAGATATTCTTCTAAAAACCTTTATTTGTGTTCAGCAGAAGAAAGAAATTCATTCACATGATCTGGGATGGGATGAGGGTGAGAAAATTTTTGGGTGAACTATATCTTTAATAGTAATGAAGTACACTGTAATATTTGTAAATGATTCAAAGAATTAATTCAAAGGGTTCTATTTAGAATCATTAGGAAAAGTGGCAATAGAATCAGAATTAGTTTATGCTTGGCATAAAATGACCAAAGATTAGTTCAATTTATTTTTATAGTGCTTTTCCCAATTCAAAATGTTCCACAGCAGCTTTATAAAAAGAATAGTGCATTACAGTATAACCCCCCTAGCGAGAAAGCCAAATGCAACAATGATAAGAAAAACTCCCCAAGATGTTTAAGTAGATGAGGAACAAACCAATTTCAGCCTAATATGTTGTTTGATTACATGTGATTACAATGACTTCTAATTATAGTGAATAGAAATGTAAAATGTCATAATCAGAAAATCTAGAATAAATAGGCAAACACATACCCAACGAGAGATTGCAAAAATTATAAAATCTCTTCAGAGCACAGATGCAAATCCCTTGACACATTCTGTTTCTTCCAGGGGCCATTGCCCAGATGGAATAATTAGATCTTCCACCCCTTTAGATCAGTGATCCCTAAACACTGTTTGAGCACATCTGCTGGCCTGAGGCAATCCCTCCCTGGAGGCATCGCAGCACAAGTCACAGGCACGTGCCTCCCTATGAAAGCTATGAGACACTGCTACCATGAGAATATGAAGAGAGCAATTCAAGCCGGAGTTCAAGTTAATTACAGCTCCGTGCCCTATTTAAGAACTTCATTGTTCACATAGCTAAATATGATCGCAAGAGTCAATTGTTGTACAGTTTTGATTAAGACTTTAAAGGATCATTTTGTCATCATTTACTCAGCCTCACATTGATCAGACCTAATGACTTTTTCTGTACAATGAAATTGAAAGCCAACTGTTTAACAGAAGAAAGGCAATAATACTTTGGAAAAACAGGAGGGTGCTTTAATGATGACAGAATTTTCCATTTTGGGATGAACTACCCCTTTAACCTCTAATTTTTAATTCCAAAATTTTTTCATTGATATCTGGGCATATACAGTAAGAGGTAAATGTATTATAAGAACATGCTGTAAATTTCAGAGCTTCTAAACTTCTTCCCTAATCTAAAAAGAGCATTTATTTTTCCCTCTCTTCTGAAATGTCTCATTTTCAAAACTATGTGTTTGTGACGTCACGAGTCATTGCTCAGTTGTATTTACACAACCCACAACATGTGTCATCGCACCCTTGGCCCCACCCACTGGCACTCAGTTCATATTGTAAACAGAGAGGGAAAGAGACACCATGGCCATGTCACAGTAGTATATAAAAGTTTTTAGCAATGACGTTGTGAAATGACAGCAACAAAAATAATAAAGTAGCTTAGCCTACATCAAGCCATTCAATAAGTGCTGCTACAATTTCCTGTTTCAATAGCAAATACATCAACACAGGAAGAAAATTGTATTCATCCGGCCATCTTATTGGTTCTTTAAATGAGGTTTAAAATCTAAACATTTTCTCTCATAATAAAAGTTGTGGCACCTTTTTTTTTTTCCAGAAATTGTTCTATCATGCATGTTGTGAAGGTGTGGGTTACAAACAGTTGACATTTTCTGGTAATATTGACTTCTCTTACTGTATGTACTTTACTTGATTTTACCAAATATAACTGTACACAGTTTCAGGATTACACTGTACTAAAATATGTAAAATTAGTGTTTCTTAAATGGTATAGACAATACAGAAGGTTTTCACAACTTTAGTGCCAGTAATCATCATTTGCCTGGCCTTTTCCAATCATAAGCTAATGTGGTGTATTCCCAGACAAGTCCCCAATCACTCAGCCTCAGGGCTAATTTATAGCACTTCATGAGCATTAGAGCTGATAGCAATGAGTGTGTGTAGTCTTTTATGTTTTTTCCTCCTGTATTGCCAGGTAACTAGGAAAACGTCTAGGTAACGTATGTAACCTCCATTCCCTGATGGAGGGAACGAGATGTTGTGTCGAAGAAGCGACACTAGGGGTCTCTCTTGAGCGCCGAATACACCTCTGATCTATGAAAAAAGCCAATGAGAAGTTAGCAGACAGTATTTGCATACCCCACGCCCGGACATACGGGTATAAAAGCGGGGAAATACGTTGAGTTCATTTAGGATTTTTCTGAGGAGCCGGAAATGGTCCGGCCACTACAGTGGCACGGCTCAGCGACGGAGCGGGAGGACACAATGTCTCGTTCCCTCCATCAGGGAATAGAGGTTACATACGTAACTTAGACATTCCCCGTCTGTCGCTCACTTCGACGTTGTGTCGAAGAATCAACACTAGGGGTCCAATTTAAATCACGCCATGCGCTGAGCTGTGTGCTCAGAACTGCCTAAGGGAGACGTGGGTCCACTCGTAACGGGACCGTACCGCGGATAGTAAACACAGGGGGAGTCCACGTAGGAGTCCTGCTCTGTGGAGCACCCATTCCAGTACAGGGTAGATTAAGTACCCGCAGTGGATTGGGTCGGTGAGTTCTTCCGCTGAACTGCGGACCCACAAGGGCTAGGGAGGAATCATCCAGGGATTTGAGGAGTGGGATCTCCTGGGAGGAAAAGCGCACAATTTTACCTTGGGCGAGGGAATGGGTGCTAGGTGCAAGTGATCCACCCGGTCAGTCCGTCAGCATGTTACTGAGTTCTACCGGCTCGGACCTGAGAAAACACGGGACGAAACTGACTCAACCCAGAGATTATAGAATCTCGCAAAGGTATTAGGTGTTGCCCAACCCGCAACATATGTCTACATATGTCTGCTAGGGAGGTGCCCCTGGCCAGTGCCCAAGAGGACGCAACACTCCTAGTTGAGTGAGCTCGGACCCGCAAGGGGGGTCACGGCCTGGGTGTGATAGGCCAATGAAATGGTGTCCACGACCCAGTGAGAAAGCCTCTGTTTGAAGACAGCGTTCCCTCTCCGCTGTCCACCAAAGCAGACAAAGAGCTGCTCAGAACATCTAAAGCTCTGTGTGCGGTCCAAATAGGTATGCAAAGCATGTACCGGACACAGCAACGAAGGGGCTGGGTCTGCCTCCTCCTGGGGTAGTGCTTGCAGGTTCACTACCTGGTCTCTAAAGGCCGTGGAAGGAACCTTGGGCATGTAGCCCGGTCGCGGTCTTAGGATCACATATGTGTCTGCATGACCGAACTCCAGGCAAGTGTCGCTAACAGAGAATGCTTGCAGGTCCCCGACCCTCTTGACGGAGGAGAGCGCGATTAGCAGGGCCGTCTTTAGAGGGAGGGCCCTGAGTCCAACTGATTCTAGCGGCTTGAAGGTGGGTCTCTGGAGGCCTGAGAGGACCACTGAGAGATCCCAGGAGGGGAACAGGCTTGGCCGGGAGGGATTCAACCTCCGGACGCCTCGTAGGAAACTGATAATTAAGTCGTGCTTACCCAAAGACTTGCCGTCTACTGTGTCGTGGTGGGCCACGATGGCAGCGACATACACCTTTAGGGTGGAGGGGGACAGCCAATTTGCGAACAAGCAACACTTCAGGGCGTAAAGTTGCCTGGTAGAAGGGGCTCTGGCTTGGTTGAATGTGTCTACGACGGCAGGTTGTATACCAGCTAGATCTTCCGCGTCCCATCCAGGGGCCAGACGTGGAGGTTCCTAAGGTCTGGGTGCGGGTGCCAGAGCGTGACCTGTCCATGAGAAAGAAGGTCCTTCCTCAGGGGAAATCGCCAGGAAGGGGCTGTCGCGAGGAGTACGAGGTCCGAGAACCAGGCCTGGGTAGGCCAATAAGTAGCCACCAGGGTGGTTTGTTCCTCGTCCTCCCTGACCTTACACAGCACCTGTGCAAGAAGGCTCACTGAGGAAAACGCGTACTTGCTCAGCACGGCAGGCCAGCTGTGTCCCAGTGCATCTGCCCCGAGGGGAGCCTCCGTTCGGGCATACCAGAGCGGGCAGTGGGAGGTCTCTCGGGAGGCAAACAGGTCTACCTGGGCCTTGCCGATCCATTCCCATCCACTCTCCGCTGGGCAAGCATTGTCGTGACAGCACGTCCGCTACCCCATTGAGGTTGGCGGGGATGTGAGTGGCACGCAGAGTCGCTCCTGGCTCCAAGGGAGGAGACAACTGGCGAGTCGTGACATGTGGTGGGAGAGTATGCAGCCTTAGTGATTTTTGTACCACGGTGGTGCTGTCTGACCTGACTAGGGCATGTTTTTCCCAAACTAAAGGGAGGAACTTCCGCAGGGCAAAGAAAACAGTCAGCAACTCTAGGCAATTGATATGCCAGCGCAAAGGGGCCCCTTTCCAACGGCCCGCAGCTGCGTGCCCGTTGCACGCGGTGCCTGAACCCAGTTTGGAGGCGTCGGACGTGGCCAGGACGAGTCGGGACACCTGCTGCAAGGGGACACTTGTCCGCCGAAAGCAGAGGTCTGTCCAGGGTTTTGATGTTTAGCGGCAGGCGGGGGTGATAGTCGCACAGTGCGTGCCGCAGTGCCATGCTTGTCTCGTGATTCGAGTCTGGGGCCAGTGCATAAGTGGTCTCATATGCATCAACCCCAGCTGCACCTGCTGCCATCCCCAGATTGCCTCCATCACTAGCCGCATCGTCCTCAATCCCCTGGGAAGAAGGAGCAATGCGTTGGGTGGCTGGAGTGGCGTGCTTTCTATTGAAAGCGAGCCGCGACCGCAAAGTTGCCATGCTCATGCCCTTGCAATGAGAGCATGAGCCATCCACAAACGGTGTCTCGGTGTGATCGCTGCCCAGACACACGAGACAACGCCTGTGGCCATCTGAAGCGGACAGCACTTTACCACATCCAGGAACTACACAGGAGCGGAAGGTCATCTTTAAAAAGACGCATCCTGAAAAGGACGTTCAACGCCGCTGTGTATTATGCTCTTTTAATCAGAGAAAATCGCTCTTTTAAAACACCCTTTTAAGATTCTCTGTGCTGTCGAAGCGCCCAGGGGCAAGCTGCACTGCCATGCAGAGAAGGAGAAAAGCCACTGTAGTGCGCTGTAGATCCAACAGCAAGCAGAGCATCAGAGGAAGAAAGCAGGAATGGGTGTGTGATTCGCAGCAGACTGCATGCACAACCATCGGCTCCGAAGAAAATTTCTGAATGAACTCGATGTATTTCCACACTTTTCTACCCGTATGTCCGGGTGCGGGGTATGCAAATACTGTCTGCCAACTTGTCATTGGCCTTTTTTCAAAGATCAGAGGCATATTCTGCACTCAAGAGAAACCCCTAGTGTCGCTTCTTCGACACAACGTCGAAGTGAGTGACAGAGGGGGAACAGTACAAGCTGGAAATGAGTGGGCTTTTATTCAAGGTCTGGGTGATCATAATATTATGCATTTAATGGATGTACTTTTTTCTTAATTTGTGCCTAGTGTAACATCCAATCTTTGTTTATGATATTTTCAGTTTCTTAATAATCGTAATTAAAGAATGTGCATAAACTAAAATTTACTGTAAAAAAAAAAAGTATGCACCTATTGTCATCTTAATTAACACAATAATTCATCGGAGGGTTGGAAATGTGTTTATTTTGCCTTAAACTAACATTTTTTTTAATCAAGAGCCATTTAAAATAGAATTACACTGTCACAAAAAGTTTAAAAGCTAAAGAAAGAAAATAAAATGTTTAATTTAGATTATTTCGTAAATTAGATTATTAATTTATACCTAAATTACTGCCAGACCTTTGAATTTAATACAAATTTAAAAGCATCACTTAAAACACATTATAGTCATGAGTAATGGAAAAATACAAATTAGAACCAAACAAGCTCAGCATTCCAGAAAATAAGTATCCTTTGTCCAAGGTGAATGTGGAAGAATTTATAGTTCTTATCAGTATAATTCTGTCATTTGAAGGATACAGAAGTCATGACCTGAAGAAGAATGAAAAAGAAAGAAAAAAAAATCTATCATTAGGATACAGTTATGGCCTAGAATGTTTCTTCTTGCTCTATGGACATGTTCCTGTTCTGTCTTATTGTGTTAAATTAAAGCCATGCGATCCAGTGATTTTACCTTTCCAACCTCACCTGTGGTGAGACAAGAACCAGCTTGACAATATAAATAATATTTAAATTCTAAACTTAAAATAGACACACACATACACAGGTGTACACAGGCCAGGTGTGCAGCATCACGACCCGGCCCCACCCTCCGCACTGCCACATTTTTCCCTCGTTCTCTCCCGGCATGACATACCCCCCACCCCAAGAATACAACAACAATAATTAAAAACACAGGGGGTAATCCCTGTAACAGTGCAGTACCCTCTAAAAGACAAAGTAAAATTTAAAAGAGAGGGAAAGGCCAACATGTAGTGGCAGCGGGAGAGAGAGAGGAGAGAGAGAGAGAGAGAGAGAGAGAGAGAGAGAGAGAGAAGAGAGAGAGAGAGGAGAGAGAGAGAGAGGAGAGAGAGAGAAGAAAAAAACACTCACCGGTTCTCTGATACGCCATAGCTTGTTCCTTGGCCACTCCTCCACCCTCTAGCAGACGACAGACGCACCTCCCCGGGTGAATCGTAGGCAGTCCTCCGACCCCTGGTGGATGGAATGCCCCGCCGTGTTTTTGGTGGACGTAGGGGTCATCCTGCCCATGGCAGTGGTAATCACTCCAGGCATCCCCCCTCCCCCCCATCGCGATCGGCGGCCGTTCCTCCAGTTCCAGGCGGCCGGTCAAAACAGGTGTCAAACAGCTGTCTGTAAATCACTCTCTCTCTCGCACTGCCGTCCCTGGTCAGCCCTTATCCCTCTCTGAGGCTTGATTAGCCTGATTAGGGGCCGGGTGTGCAGCATAACTACCCAGCCCTGCCCTCCGACCTGCCACACTCACATACTCAAGTAGTTTATTATTTTGGGAAATGCCAGCATAGCAGTATGATAAAAAGATACATATTTACTGCTGCAATTTGCTGCATTAATACTATAGAATATGTGGTCATAGGTGTGCGTTTATAGTAATTTTACAATGACTTCGAACACAGACTTGGATCTAGTTTGAACAATCTGTTTTAGACAGTCTGATCTCATGAAAATGAATGTGACAACATTTTTACAAAATGACATCATGTGGTTCATTGCACATATTGTGAGTTATAGGTGCAGTATGTAAGATTCAGAAACCCTTGTAATTAATGACACCTGTGGCCGTTAAGTGAACTGCAGCCAGCTACAGTATATGTTGCTTGTGCACACACTTCATAGGGACACGAGCATCGACCAAAACAATGGTGTAACGTACAAAGAGACTGAATGTGATTCACTGACATCATGCTGAAAAATGAGGTAGCGTAATAAAAATTTCACAGTAATGATTATTTTACTACAAACTTTGAGACTGTATATTATATTAGACTATCCATTGCTGGAACAGGGCTAAAACAAAGTGTGGATATAGATCTGACTATGAGAGAAGTAATCACTTTTCTTTGCATGATACATTGACTGCATTTATACGATAGCCTATGTCGGCGTTAGCTAGCTAGCCAGGTTTATCAATAGCTGTTAGCTAAAATTGGTGATGACACTAGCAGTTTATAAAATAGACTGTACATTATAAATATGTTCACACAATTCAGTATTGATGGGATTCCATGACAACTGTCATTTTGATATATTGACGTGCTATTGTTTTATAATAATAGAATGTTTATAAGTTCTGTATAATCAAGTTACGTTACACTAATGAATAGGTCTTTTTGCATTATCTTGAACATTGTCTAGGATTAATTTAATGTGTTATTGTAGTTTAGCTAAAACTTAAGCTTACGTAAGCTTACCTGTCCAATAAGAAGAACGCCAATTCAGGGTCGGTTTTGATCCCCAAATCCAAATGAAGGTCCCTCCAGGAATCAAATACCCTGCCGATTTTCACTCTAGTTTTTGCTCGACCACGAACAAGTTCCCACCTAGCTAGACTGAATTCAGTAGATACATTTGTGTGTGTGTGTGTGTGTGTGTGTGTGTGTGTGTGTGTGTGTGTGTGTGTGTAGGAGTCGGTGTTGTGTTTGGAGCCGGACATTTGCTGGATTCCATCTCGAACTCCGACTCCTTTGTCAGAGCATAGGACTTGCATTGCAAGTCCTATGCTATCCTTTATCAGTTTAGCTACTGCAAAGCTTGATTGCACTTGAATAAACTTTCAAATGCAAACAATAAAATGTATGTCCTTAAAAATCATGCACTTTAGCATTTTGTGTTGTATCAAGTATTTTGATGTCATAAGATATAATTTTGTGAGGAACTGGGCAAAAAGTCTTATGAACTGATAGTCTGCCATTTTACTCATGATTTGTGTGAAGGTGTATGAAAGTCATTGTTGAGGACCAGGTTGATAAGGTTAGTAGTGGTGCCTTAAGGTAAGTTTGAGAACTAGTGTCAGATAAGTTGCTTCAAACAAACCATTGATCCTTTCATTTGCACCATTTTCATTTCCTACTTTTAGGAGGCAGCAGTTGGGCACCCACTACCATCTCTGTGAAGAGACCTAGCAAAATGGTTTTAGCCTGTGGCAACCATAGTGACTTTTCTCTGGTGGTGAAATTACCTTTATGTGAGATATATTATCTTTAAGAAGGAAAAGGAAGTGATGGATGAATAGACCAAGGTTATTTTCCCCTCCACACATCTTCCTCATCTCTCAAAAAGGCTTCCAGGTAGTGGGGGCGACACTGAATGCCTTACATCAGAGCATAGACGCACAGTTTTCAAGGCCAACTGCTGCGGAAGTTCCCTTGCCCTCATACAAATAAATGTTTTCAGCTTTTATATTCTGAGCCTATACACTGCAAGAAGTGTTGATTGAAAATGGCCTTTGTATCTGCTGACATCATTCGTTTGGGCTCCAAGGTGGGATTCCCTCTAGTTCTGTGTCATTCTGGTGAATTATACCTAATCTAATGTTCATCAATATTCGCTTTCACACATACAGCCTTTTTCAGAAAATGAACTGCAATTTTCAGTTCAGAGGACATATGTGAACATGACCTGTTCGAGGAATTTTTTTTTTTTACATTTTGCACTGGCTATTTCCCCAAATGAGAAGTTGCAACTTTACCTGAAAAGTTCAGTTTTGATGCTATGTGTGAAGAAGAGTCGTAAGATTAGCAGTTTGAGCAGGTACAAGGTCAAGACGTGCTGACGAATTACAGAGATGTTTCATTTAAACCAAAGAGTCCAATACATTTCTTAAAATTGGACAAAATTCTGAAAATTTTCCATGTGGTCAGAGGATATAACATTTATTTACATTTTTAGAGCCGACTATAGAGGAAATTTTGTATTTTAAGATGCTCCACAACTAAAATCTAAAGTTATATGGTGAGCAGCCAATGGAAATCAACCACACGCTGCCACGACACTGGACCACAAGAAACCGAGATGGTGAACAAGCACTCAAAGTGGAGCTAAACATTTAATGCCACTCACCTCCAACTCGTGTCACAGTCTCTGTCTTTCCACCAAAGACAACACACAAATGCGCTCAGCCCGTAACTTTCACAACTCTGAACAGAGAAGCAGCAACATCAGCGGCAGCGCTTCCATACATCCATGCTTGTATACATCTGTCATGTGTCTCATAGAAAAGGGGTGTGTGTTTCCAAGTGAGTTTGTGATCGGATCGACTTGACAACTGGAGTGATCCTCTGTCATTATGTAGCTATTTAGTACATAGTCGGTAAGTGTGTGATACTGTACACTCAGTGACCACTATTAGGTACACCTATACACTTACTAATTCATGTGATTATCTAATCAGCCAATCATGTGGCAGCAGTACAATGCATAAAATCAGCAGATTTGTGTCAAGAGCTTTAGTTAATGTTCACATCAACTATCAGAATGGGGAAAAATGTGTTCTCAGTGATTTCGACCATGGCATAATTTTTGGTGCAAGGCGGACTGGTTTAATTATTTCTGTAACAGCTGATCTCCTGAGATTTCAAGCACAACCGTCTATACAGTTTACTCAAAATGGTGCCAAAAAGAAAAAAACATACAGTGAGTGGTAGTTCAGCAGACGAAAACCCTTTGTTGATGAGAGAGGTCAGCAGACAATGGCTAGACTGGTTCAAGCTGACAGAAAGGCTACGATAACTCAGATAACGCCTCTCTACCATGGTAATGAGCAGAATAGCATCTCAGAATGCACAACATGTCGAAACTTGAGGCGATTGGGCTACAACAGCAGAAGACCACCTCGGGTTCCACTTCTGTAAAGAACAGAAAGCTGATGCTGCTGTGGGCACAGGTTCACCAAAATTAGACAGTTAAAGACTGGAAAAACATAGCTGGTCTGATGAATCTTGATTTCTGCTGAGGTACAAAGATGGAAGCCCCACTGCAGCCTCAAATTTCTGTTCTTGGCTGACAGAAGAGAAACCCAACATGTTGTATCCCTTCTGCCTCAAGGTTCGAAATGTTGTGCATTCTGAGATGTTATTCTGTTCACAACAATTTTAGAGGAGTTATCTGAGTTACCATAGCCTATCTTTCATCTCTAACCAGTCTGGCCATTCTCCTTTGGCCATTGAATAACAGACATGGCAGACATGCGGGTCAATGCTGTGAGGCATTTCATTTTGCCAGACATACATTGCTGTATTATGTAGTATATTGTATTATATTGACCAATTTATTAATTTTGTAAACTTTATATATATATATATATATATATATATATATATATATATATATATATATATATATATATATAGGAAAATTGTATCAACATCTCCAAATGATATCTCAAATCAAGGAACAAATATCTTGAACTGCACTCAATAAAATACTATAATTTACCCACCACCTTCTAAATAAATCTATCTATTGTTGCATTGTTTCTTCATATTTTATCTATTTACTAAATATTATTAGGCACCACCAAAATCATACGCAAGAAATTACACTGGAATTTTCTGCACTGGAAAAAATAAATAAAGGTTAACTTGAAAACTGTGCTTCATGTGGTGGTAACATCTAAATTAACTGGTTTTATTCAAGTCATAAATATTCTTTAACATCACCGAATTAACAAGAATACAATGTACATAAGGTTACACCAACTAAACTAATTTTAAGGGTTAGATCAGGTATTACAGCAGTTGCTAATTTTGATAATAATTACAGGCTACCACTTTTTACACTGTGGTAAGCCATCACTGTGCACCCCAGAAAATAGTATCTTTTTTTATATTTTATTTTTTAGAAATAATAATATTTCCTGAACAGAGTATGAGCAATGTAAAAGAACACTGAAATGGCTTTGAACTGGGGCACCTAAATAACAATGCTAAATAATTTAGTTTCAGCAATGAACTCTCCTGCTTTTCACATTCACATAAACACTGTTAACACTGGCAGAGAGAGAACTGGTTGATGATTGGCCAATAAGAGATATGATGCTCTGCTTCCTGCTCTATATAAACTCCCAGATCCCTTTCTGCAGACAGACTGCTGATATATTTTTTTCCTAGAGACCACACTGCGTAATGGATATTTATCTCCCTGCTAGCTTTTCAATGTGCAGAAGAATATCCTGGCTGCCAAACACTTGCCTGGAAAGGTATGTATTGACATTAGTCAGGGTTTTATGGGCTTTTTGTCATGAATGTTGTCATTTTGAATTGGTCTCAAATTATTTGAATGCTTGAACATATACCACTGCAGTTGTATTTCATAAAAGTAGGGGTGATATTAAATCCTGCTGTAGCTATTTCAAACAGAATAAGAGTGTATTGTGTATTAATGATACGTTTTTCTTACATCAGGTCTAAAAGCTTAAAGGCATACGTGGGTGGATTTCTGCAGAGGCAAGACTGGAGCATCCTATGCTATTCCTACAAATACAGAAAGCCAAGGTACATACATACAGAAGCTATTGCTACTGCATTGTTTCATAACTTACCGTTTCTCTTTTACTTCACTAACTGGCTTACATCTTTGCAGGCTGACCTTGGAGGAATGTCTGATGTGGAAACAATCTTTAGATAAGCTCTTGTCAAACAAACGTAAGTATAATGTTCACAGTAGTCACATTATTTCACATTGTGTAAAGCTAAAAATGACAGAGTTGTAAGATTAGAATGCTATTAGGTAATGCAATTGGTGTGCAGATTAAATGACTGGACGATACTGTGCCAAAAAGCATTAATGTGTTAAATTGATGTAATAAAGTAAAAAGCAGTTTTACTAATGCCATGTAAGCAAAAGTAGCCAATAAATTAAAAGAATGAGTGCATCCATGAGACTATGGTTTAAATTTAGATGATAGCAAGTTGACTGCAGTGCACAGATGTGCCTATCTGTGTAGGGCACTCTAATCTGATTGGACACGTTACACAACTAATCCCTTCTCTCTAAACTACATTTTTCTCCCTCTATCAGATGGACTATATGCCTTCAGAGCTTTCCTGGTATCGGAGTTTAGTGAAGAAAACATTGCCTTCTACCTGGCCTGTGAGGACTACAAAAGCACAAAGTCTGCAGCCAAGTTCCCATCCAAGGCGAAAAGGATATACGACGAGTTTATCGGAAGTGAAGCTCCTCGAGAGGTAAAAATGGGAATTCAATCACAGAGTCATTCATATCTCAAATATTGTGAATTGTTTTAATTTACAAGCTTTTCATTTCAGGTCAACATTGACTATGAGACCCGAGACATCACTCAAGCCAACTTGACATGCCCCACAGCAACCTGCTTTGATATGGCACAGCACCGCATATACATTCTAATGGAAAAAGACTGTTACCCCCGATTCCTCCGATCGGCTGCCTACCGAAACCTTGTCAACCAGCTTATGGTTAAGAGCACCAAGGCGAAAACCAAAAAGGCTTTAGTGAATAGGCTCCCACACGAAGAGGAAGAACCCAAATGAAAAATGTGAATCCAAAGAAAGATGTTTTACACAAGATGGCAACTTAAGCTAGAAGTGGATGAGGTCAGTGTGTATCCTAAAAATGGCTGCATGAAACAGTCTGGGGGCCATGATGTGAAGACTGACGGAAGTCATTTGCGAACTGCATCTTGGAATCAGTTTATTATTGCATCCCCAGACCCCCTTAAAATAGACAAATGGGGAACAGACAAGCTGCTTGTGGAGAGAATTGCATACATATGTGCATCTACACATACAACTGTACTCAGCACAAACGGGACGCAGATAGGACTCTACCGAAGCATGCATGGGGACATAAGCAAATAGCATACTTTCTTACAACAAACCACTTGTGTTGTAAAGTTTAAGAAATGGAGAAAAGTGTTTGGCTCTTTAATATATTAATTTGTTTGTCCTTTTTTTTTTTTTAAGTATCGTGGTGGTATCATGCTACAGTGACCGTATCGGATGGTAAAACCATCCATGATACTGTATGATTACCATATTCAAATACCAGTATATTTACTTTGTACTCCACAAGTACTTCAAGTAATACCATCATGAAAACAACATGGTATTCCAATGGTAACATGTCCACAAAAACAAAAATGGGGATACTGTTACTTACTTTTGCCTGTGATGATCTGCCTGTACTGCCATGAACCATATTTTTAAATGTTCAAAGTTGGTGTGCAAATATTTCTTTTAAGTTATTGTTAAATTAATGTTAAATTAAAGTGGGAAAAAAACATGAAATTAAAGTTCTAATGTGCTTTGACATTTTGTGTTTGTCTTTTTTTAGACTTGAACTAGGTCAAGCGTGAAACTGAGAATAAAGTAGCAAAAAACCAAGCTGGTACAGCTGTAGGTCATGTTAGACACAAATTTAAATGGCATATTTTTTTCTAACAAAATGGCATTTATAAAGAAAGTAGAACCAACATATATGGCATTGATCCCAGAATCAGACACCTTGAGGTAAACAGGCTTGTTATGCACATGACTGACCAGACTTAACTGAGTTTGTTTCTTTCATATTTAACCATCAATGCTCACAAGCAAAGAACAGACTGAGGGATAGATTTACATTGTTGCCAAGGCAACTGTTTGAGCATGGTAGCCAAAGCTGTCCACAAGATTCTCTCAGCTCATGCTTAAGCCACCTTTCCTGCTAAAAATAATTATAAAGTTCGTCGCCCAGCTAAAAAAATCAAATACCATGCCAAAGAGGAAACACATTTGATAAGACATTTACGTCTTTGTGTGAGCTGTCATAAAGGTATGTTAGACTTTGTATTTGCTTATTCATGTAATGAAATAAATATAGGTGTTATTTAAAGGGAGTTGTACGATGGTGGCTGTTATTATATTTTATAAGCAGGACATATAAAATATAATAACAGCCACCCTCTAACAACACATTTTAATTTAGGATTTGTAAATCATGTCACTGGGCACATATACACTGGACTATGTGACCTCCTAGACAGTAATTGCATGAATATCATTATTAATCCACTAAATCTATAACAATTACAGTGAATATTTTGATTTAATTCACTAAGTGGGGGCTAGAAGACGGTCTAATAGATATACACCATATATTCAACACAGCTATGGAACATTAAACCTGTGGCTTTTATTTAGTGTATGTGTATTCAAACTGGGTTCAGATGCTCCTGTTGATTAAAGATGAGATACATGTACTTGAGTGTACCGATCCAGTGGTTATTTGATTTAAAATAGGATGACTTTGATTATCAAAAGATAAATGGCATAGTCTAAATTGTGGAAGTTATGCAAGAGAGTAACATCAGTAGGCTATGGGGATTACAATCCACAAGCATGCATTACAAATATGGGAATCCATTTTCATCATGGTAACAGTAAGGAAATAAACCATATAATTAATAATACATTTGTTTTATGAATAAGATTATTAAGATTTCTTTGTGTATTACTTTGTTTATATAGCTTGTTCTCTTTAAAAATTGCAACTTCTGTAATCAATACTAAAAATAATGGGAATTTACAATTCCCATTGTTTTTAATGTTGATTCTTATTACCTTAATACAGTCATTTTGTACAGTTTTTTTTAGTTTTTTTATTTAATGACATTTTTTTTTTACTACAAATCAGTGAAAACTAAAGGCAGTTTCAGGGGAGAACTATTTAGATGTATAAATACTCTACTATATATACAGTATGTATATATATAGTAATTTCACTTCCCCGTCTGTCGCTCACTTTGACGTCATGTCGAAGAAGCGACACTAGGGGTCTCTCTTGAGCACCGAATATGCCTCTGATCTATGAAAAAAGGCCAATGAGAGTTGGCAAACAGTATTTGCATACCCCGCCCCCGGACATACAGGTATTAAGGCGAGGGAAATACACACGTTCATTCAGAAATTTTCTTCGGAGCCGATGGTCGTGTATGCAGCCAGCTGTGAGTAACACACACCAGATTCCTGCTTCTATTCCTCTGACGCTCTGTTTGAACGTCCTTTTCAGGACGCGTTTTTATAAAGATGTCATTTCCGCCCCTGTGTAGTTTCTGGATGCAGTGATTTCTCCCCACCTTTCACAGTCATAAAAGCTGCCTCGTGTGCCTGGGCTGTGATCACACGCAGGCAGCATATTATGAATGGTTCATGTTCTCGGTGCGAGAACACAGCCATGGCAGCATTGCGGTCGCGGCATTCTTTTGTCATGAGAGAAAACCACTTCAGCCGCCCCCCGCGCCTCGCTTCCTTCCTACGGGATTGAGGCAGGCACCGCGGGCGATGAAGGCGATTTGGGGACTATGACGGGCTCTGTTCGCCAGGTAAACCCCCTCAAACCACCCGCCTCCCCGGCACGCTTGCTTGCTTCCGTCTGAGCTCGGGATGAGCGATTCTCTCCAATGGTTCATCTTTTCAGTGCGAGAACATGGCCGTACTAGCATTGCGGTCGCGGCTTTCTTTTGTCATGTGAGAAAGCCACTTCAGCCGCCCCCTGCGCCTTGCCTCCTTCCTACGGGATTGAGGCAGGCGCCGCGGGCGATGAAGGCGATTTGGGGACAATGACGGGCTCTGTTTGCCAGGTAAACACCCTGGAACCCCCAGCCTCCCCGGCCCCCTTGCTTGATTCAGAATTGGATGACATCAAAGCTGCATCGGAGAACATTCAAATCAAATCAAATCAAATCATTACAGCGGCATCTGATGCTGAAGACTCGCCTGGGCCACCACCTTTGGGTCTGCTCACCCAGCCTGAGCCTGACACACGGAGGTCCGCTATGCTTTCCCGGGCTACTTGATTGATCCCGCGGGCATCTAGGCCACTCACAGCCGCCCCCCATCCATTTGGCGGTGCTGTTGATGACTCTGCCCAGCAGTCCTCAGCGGTGAAGCAGACGGAGGCCATCTCACATCCTGCCCCGCCGCAAACCTGCCGCCATGGGCCATGCCCCGTCTGCTCGCCGAGGGCGTCCTCCTACGGCTATCAAACACCCTGCTCTGCCTCTACCCGGGCCCAGCTCTCAGCCCCAGCGTCGAGCACTCCGCAGGAAGCAGACGCCCCCATCTCACGGACCCCCTCGAGGACCCGGAAGGCTCCCAGGCGCTCCGTAGACGCTCGACCCAGGGACCAAGACGTTAGCTCCGGAGATGTTAAGACCGCTCTATCCCCCGGTGGAGGGCCGGGAGGAGAATTTTTTGTTGAATTAGTTTTCACATTCTCATATTCTCAGTAATAGAGCTATTTCCTTTTGTCTCTGGGTCACCTGGCCCGCAAATGCCGTTCTCACGGCACTCTGCCACCAGATCGGACCACCTGCCTCCAGCCCCCACGACTCTTCCCCGGACGGCCGGTTCTAGAGGTCTAGAGGATGCCTACCCTAGACCTCCTCCACAGTCGCTAACCCACCCCCTGCCGGGTGTGCGGAGCATGGTGCTTTGAGTCTTTTCTCAGCACCAGAGTCTCAGGACGCGTCACCACCTCCCGATGCCCTCAGCCATTTGGGGCTTCAGGTCAACTGGGAAAAGAGTAAGCTTACTCCAGTTCAGAGCATCTCTTTTCTCAGCATGGAGTTTAACTCAGTCTCAATGTTAGCACGTATCACCAACGAGCATGCGCAGTCAGTGTTGAGGTGCCTTGCTGCTTTCAGGCCGGGCACAACGGTCCCCTTAAAACTTTCCCAGAGGCTCCTGGGGCATATGGCATCCTCCGCGGCGGACGCGCCACTGGGGTTGATGCAACTGAGACCACTTCAGCACTGGCTTCAGACTTGAGTCCAAAGAGTGTGCTCGGACCCGCAAGGGGGGGCACGGCCTGGGTGCGATAGGCCAGTAGGAGGCATCCACCACCCAGTGGGGAAGAATCTGTTTGAAGACAGCGTTCCCTTTCCGCTGTCCCAAAGCAGACATAGAGCTGCTCAGAGCACCTAAAGCTTCTGAGTGCAGTCCAAATAGGACCCCAAACACTCAATCCCTGGACAGACCTCTGTTTTCTACGGGCAGGAGTACCCTCGCAGCAGGTGTCCCGATGTGTCTCCGTCATTACCGACGCCTCCAGATTGGGTTAGGGCGCCATGTGCAACGGGCACGCGGTAACAGGCCGTTGGAAAGGAGGCCTCACTGCGCTGGCACATCAACTGCCTGGAGTTGTTGACTGTTTTCGTTGCCCTGCAGAAGTTTCTCCCATTAGCTCGAGACAAACATATCCTGATCAGGTCAGACAGCACCACTGTGGTGGTGTACATAAATCGCCAAGGCGGCGTACGCTCCCGCCACATGTCACGACTCACCCGTCATCTCCTTCTTTGGAGTCGTCTCCTCCTCAAGTCGCTGAGCACCACTCACATCCCCGGCAACCTCAATGTGATAGTGGACGCGCTGTCATGACAACGCTTGCCCCGCGGAGAGTGGAGGCTTCACCCCCAGCCTTTCCAGCTGATTTGGGAATGGTTTGGCAAGGCCCAGGTAGATCTGTTTGCCTCCCAAGAGACCTCCCACTGCCCACTCTGGTATGCCCAAATAGAGGCTCCCCTCGGGGCAGACGCACTGGCACACAGCTGGCCTGCGGGGCTGCACATTTCCCCCAGTGAGCCTTCTTGCACAGGTGCTGTGCAAGGTCAGGGAGGACAAGGAACAAGTCACCCTTGTGGCTCCTTATTGGCCCACCCGTGCCTGGTCCTCGGACCTTGTACTCCTCGCGAAAGCCCCTCCCTGGCGAATTCCCCTGAGGAAGGACCTTCTTTCTCAGGGACAGGGCATGCTCTGGCATCCACACCCAGACCTTTGGAACCTCCACGTCTGGCCCCTGGACGGGACGCAGAAGATCTTGCTGGTCTACCACCCATGGTCGTAGCCACGATCAACCAGGCCAGAGCCCACTCTACCAGGCAACTTTACGCCCTGAAATGGCGTGTTCGCGAATTGGCGTTCTTCCCGGGCTGAAGACGCATAGAGGTGCGCAGTTAGGTCAGTGCTCCTGTTCCTACAGGCGTTCTCTGTTAGCGACACTTGCCTGGAATTCGGTCTGGCGGACACACATGTGATCCTAAGACCACGACTGGGCTACGTGCCCAAGGTCTCTACCACTCTCTTCAGAGACCAGGTAGTGAACCTGCAAGCACTGCCCCGGGAGGAAGCAGATCCAGTCCCTTCATTGCTGTGTCCAGTACATGCCTTGTGTGCCTATTTGGACCACACTCAGAAGCTTTAGGTGCTCTGAGCAGCTCTTTGTCTGCTTTGGGACAGTGGAAAGGGAACGCTGTCTTCAAACAGATTCTTCCCCACTGGGTGGTGGATGCCTCCTTACTGGCCTATCGCACCCAGGCCGTGCCCCCCCTTGCGGGTCCGAGCGCACTCAACAAGGAGTATTGCGTCCTCGTGGGCACTGGCTATGGGCACCTCCCTAGCAGACATTTGTAGAGCAGTGGGTTGGGCAACACCTAATACCTTTGCAAGAGATATTACAATCTCAGGGTTGAGTCAGTCTCATCCCGTGTTTTCTCAGGTCCGAGCCGGTAGAACCCGGTACACGCCGACAGTCTGACCGGGTGAATCGCTTGCGTCCAGCACCCTTTCCCTCGGCCAAGGTAAAACAGTGCGCCTTCTTTCCCAGGAGATCACACCCACCCGGGTCCCTGATTGATTCCTCCCTAGCCCTCTTGGGTCCACAGTTCAGCGGAAGAACTTGCCGACCCAGTCCACTACGGGTACCCCAGGCTACCCTGTACTGGAATAGGTGCTCCACAGGTCAAGCCTCCTACACGGACTCCTCCTGTGTGTATTTTACGCATTATGGTCACCTTACGAGCTGACCCGTGTCTCCCTTAGGCAGTTTTTTGCTGCCCTCCGGTCGCCATGTTGTAGCAACTCCCCCCTTCTCGAGGCTGGATCTACCACCGTGCCATTTTTTCTACATGTGACCGAAGAGGCCATGTGATGTATTTCGCCACCTTTACCTCCCCTTTTCGGGCAGGTGTGGCCTCCGCAGGGTCTTTTCCCCCTGAAAGAATAGGAAACTGGGCAAGACCCCCTTCCCACGATGCGGTAAGGGCCCCGGCTGCTCTCGCTCTATGCCGAGAAACATAGAGAGAAAAGAGGCCCAGCCAGGCTTGGCCCGTTCCCAGGTTGGCAAGCGTCGCCTTTTCCCCCTCTAGGGTAACCAGAAGGATTCCGACGACTTTTTTGGGGCATTGGGGAAGGGTACGTGCAGACTGAAACACAGTTGGTCGCTTGTGCACGTGAAATACTTGCCCGCTCCTGTGTCAGTAGTACACGTACATGGCTCAGCGTATGGCGTGATTTAAAGTGGACCCCTAGTGTCGCTTCTTCGACACGACGTCGAAGCGAGCGACAGACTGGGAACGTCTCGGTTGCGTATGTAACCTCCGTTCCCTAATGGAGGGAACGAGACGTAGTGTCCTCCCGGCCACATCGCTGAGCCGAGCCGCTGAGGTGGCCGGACACTCCCGGCTCCTCAGAAAAATCCTGAATGAACGTGTGTATTTCCCTCGCCTTTATACCCGTATGTCCGGGGGCGGGGTATGCAAATACTGTTCACCAACTCTCATTGGCCTTTTTTCATAGATCAGAGGCATATTTGGCGCTCAAGAGAGACCCCTAGTGTCGCTTCTTCAACACGACGTCTCATTCCCTCCATTGGGGAACGGAGGTTACATACGTAACCGAGACGTTTGCAATGAGGACATCATAATGACCATCTTTTTTTGCATTGTGGTACTGTGAATGTTAATGGCCCTAAAATTGCTTAATTTCCTATTTGCAAAATATAATTTCATATCTGTTTCTGTTGATTTTAGAGTACAGTAGGACCAGGATCTTTTCTTGAGAGATTTTGTGAGAATCACCCATTTAGTTGCAATAAACAAGGATTTAGGTCAAATTATAATGGTAAGGAAGTTAGTGAGGTATGATTTAATATGTAGTTAATTTTGCATTGGCTATTTACATTACATTCATCCAACCAATGTTATATCTTGCTATGCAATCTGGTTAACATTGCTCAAATTGTTTACTATGATCTTATAGTCAATGTATTCAGATATGGCAATTTCCTCTTATGACTTTTACAACCACCCTTTGCCTTTCAAAAACGATTGCTGAATGTGAGATACAAATGTAACAGCCACGCATTGCCACTGAATGAATATACTATCCACTTTGGTCTTTAATTAGATAGCCAAGCCTATCACCTTATTCAGCAGAAGTAAGAGCCAATGTTAGATGGCCTATTCACAGACTTCCAGTGCATCAGACCTCAAAGCAAATGTTGTCATGTTTGATGGCACACATCTTCAGAAAACTTAAATAAAACAGTGAGCTTGATGAGTCAGATAGTAGCATCAAGGTTAGCAATGCCTCCACCGCACCATCTCAATATAGAGAAACACAGTGATGCCTCAATGCTGGGGCCTCTTGGAAAGATAACTTTGATGCACAATAAGCATTAAGTGAAAATAAATACCACCTTGATGAAGCTTTTCTTTTTTTTCAGGATCACATTGTAGAGCATACGTGTTTACATCCTACATACATTTACACAGACTCACAATTTGTGCAGTATTGTGTGTCAGATATATTAGCTCTGATATATAAATTTTTACTTTACACTAGTAAAGTTTGTGGTGGTGTATCTGTACAGAGAATGTTGCAGAGTATTTGATCCTGCTTGCATGTATTTATGCAACATTGCCTCCTAGTGTGTGATGAGCAACAACACATAACAGGATTATTATGTAACAGGATAGCTATCCACCGCATAAATATACAATTTTTGGTAAAATCTCTTTGATGGCAAACCCATGAGTCGATGGAGGGTTACTGGTAATATTAAATGTTCAAATACTTTGAATTATGGTTAGCTTTTCTTGTGCTCTTCCTTCTGTGTTCTGGACTGATTAATTTTTCTGCAATATTACCCAATGCTGTATCTCATGGATTTATATCCCACTCACTGACACTGTGAATTGGATTCCAGTCTAACTTGTGCAATTGCATCCAATTCTAAGACTCATAGAACTGGATCCAAAAGTGGGAATCATGATCATGATATTCATCTTCAGAAGCCCTCTCGGCAAACTAGGCTGAAAATATACATAGAACGTTTATCCCAAAGGTCCCTTTTAATATAAATATTTCATGAAGATGTGCCATAATACATCTACACACCCTTGAGAAACAATCCTTGAGAAATATTTATTGAAAAGAGTCTTTGGAATTATCATGTTACATTATTGCATGCTTGTACACACCACTACACATGAGTAAACACTACTCTAATGCCCACAACCCTAATCAGGTAGTGCAGTCTATAGTCGTGGCTTTCAACTGGTTTAGATTTAGATTCTCAGATTTTACATTTGATATCGGTGGGCCGACGCAATTTTGGTCCATGCAGAACGGACCACAAAACGGCGCAGTGATATGCAGACAACGTAGCGCAGTGAGGGATAGCCATACGTCTCAGAAATGGGATGTAATGTTGTTTAACTGTTTTTGATTGTACTGTGGACAAATTATTTAAAAATAAGCCGCTTTCCATAGACATTTCAGTATTAAAAAAACTTACCCTCACAGCCTAATTTTCAGTCCCATCACAAAAACTAAAGGTGCACACAGTAATTTGTCTGTGCATGTCATCTTGGACTGATACTGATACCTAGTGGTGTGGATGCAGCATCATTCAAAAATGCAATAGTTTTCAGTTACTTTATGCCATTTTGTAGAAATTCATTATTCAGTCAGCCATGATTAATTCAATCCATTAGTGAAAATATCCAATAACAGAAAAAAAGCTTCTGTTGGCTTTAAAAAGCCTTTATAAGGTTACTAAAATGATTAAAGTCTTCATCTCGAGTCAGTGGTCATGATTTTAAACATATGTTTTCAAATTACAATTCACTGATTCTTTAGATAAGGGACAAAACGTCTAGGTTATGTATGTAACCTTCGTTCCCTGATGGAGGGAACGAGACGTTGTGTTGAAGAAGCGAAACTAGGGGTCTCTCTTGAGCGCCAAATATGCCTCTGATCTATGAAAAAAGGCCAATGAGAAGTTGGCAGACAGTATTTGCGTACCCGCCCCTGGACATACGGGTATAAAGGCGAGGAAATACGTTGTGTTCATTCAGGATTTTTCTGAAGAGCCGAAAATGGTTCGGCCACAACAGTGGGTCGGCTCAGCGACGTGGCTGGGAGGACACAACGTCTCGTTCACCTCAATCAGGGAATGGAGGTTACATACGTAACCTAGACATTCCCCGTCTGTTGCTCACTTCGATGTTGTGTCCAATTTAAATCACGCCATGCGCTGAGCCATGTACGTGTTCTGCTGACACAGGAGAGGACAGGTATTTTACATGCAAAGGCGACCAGCTGTGTCAGGGGAACAAGGCGACGCTTACCAACTTGGGAACGGGTCGAGCCTGGCTGGGCCTCTTTTCTGTCTATGTTTCTCCGCATAGAGCAGGAAATGTCCGGGGCCCTTACACGCATCGAGGGAAGGGGGTCTTACCCAGTTTCCTATTCTTTCAGGGGGAAAAAAAGACTCTGCAGAGACCACACCTGCCCGGAAGGGGAGGTAAGAGTGGTGAATACATGACATGGGTTTTTAGGTGGCATGTGGAAAGTGGCGCAGTGGTAGATCCAGCCTCGCTAGGAGGGTGGAGTTGCTACAACACAGCGACCGGAGGGCAGGTGGGACTGCCTAAGGGATATGCGGGTCCACTCGTAAGGGGACCATACTGCGGACAATACACACAGTCCACATAGGAGTCCTGACCTGTGTAGCACCTATTCCAGTACAAGGTAGATTAAGTACCCGCTGTGGATTGGGTCGAGCGAGTTCCTCCGCTGAACTGCGGAACCAAAGGGCTAGGGAGGAATCATCCAGGGATCCGAATGAGTGGGATCTCCTGGGAGAGAAAGCGCACAATTTTACCTCGGCTGGGGGAAAGGGCGCCAGGTGCAAGCGATCCACCCGGTCAGTCAGTCAGCGTGTTACCGAGTTCTACCGGCTCGGACTTGAGAAAACAGGGGACGATACTGATTCAACCCCGAGATTGTAGAATCTCGCAAAGGTATTAGGTGTTGCCCAACCCGCTGCTCTACATACATCTGCCAGGGAGGTGCCCCTGGTCAGTGCACACGAGGATGCAAAAATCCTTGTTGAGTGTGCTCGGACCCGCAAGGGGGGGCACGGCCTGGGTGTAATAGGCCAATGAAATGGTGTCCACGACCCAGTGGGAAAGCCTCTGTTTGGAGACAGCGTTCCCTTTCCGCTGTCTGCCAAAGCAGACAAAGAGCTGCTCAGAACATCTAAAGCTCTGCGTGCGGTCCAAGTAGGTACGCAAAGCACGCACCGGACACAGCAACGAAGGGTCTAGGTCTGCCTCCTCCCGGGGTAGCGCTTGCAGGTTCACTACCTAGTCTCTAAAGGGCAGAAAGCAGAGGTCTGTCCAGGGTTTGAATGTTTGGCGGCAGGCGGGGATGATCATCACCCAGTGTGTGCTGCTGGACTCGAGTCTGAAGCCAGTGCTAAAGCTGTCTCATATACACTCACATAAAGGATTATTAGGAACACCTGTTCAATTTCTCATTAATGCAATTATCTAATCAACCAATCACATGGCAGTAGCTTCAATGCATTTAGGGGTGTGGTCCTGGTCAAGACAATCTCCTGAACTCCAAACTGAATGTCAGAATGGGAAAGAAAGGTGATTTAAGCAATTTTGAGCGTGGCATGGTTGTTGGTGCCAGACGGGCCGGTCTGAGTATTTCACAATCTGCTCAGTTACTGGGATTTTCACGCACAACCATTTCTAGGGTTTACAAAAAATGGTGTGAAAAGGGAAAAACATCCAGTATGCGGCAGTCCTGTGGGCGAAAATGCCTTGTTGATGCTAGAGGTCAGAGGAGAATGGGCCAACTGATTCAAGCTGATAGAAGAGCAACTTTGACTGAAATAACCACTCGTTACAACCGAGGTATGCAGCAAAGCATTTGTGAAGCCACAACACGCACAACCTTGAGGCGGATGGGCTACAACAGCAGAAGACCCCACCGGGTACCACTCATCTCCACTACAAATAGGAAAAAAAGGCTACAATTTGCAAGAGCTCACCAAAATTGGACAGTTGAAGACTGGAAAAATGTTGCCTGGTCTGATGAGTCTTGATTTCTGTTGAGACATTCAGATGGTAGAGTCAGAATTTGGCGTAAACAGAATGAGAACATGGATCCATCATGCCTTGTTACCACTGTGCAGGCTGGTGGTGGTGGTGTAATGGTGTGGGGGATGTTTTCTTGGCACACTTTAGGCCCCTTAGTGCCAATTGGGCATCGTTTAAATGCCACGGCCTACCTGAGCATTGTTTCTGACCATGTCCATCCCTTTATGGCCACCATGTACCCATCCTCAGATGGCTACTTCCAGCAGGATAATGCACCATGTCACAAAGCTTGAATCATTTCAAATTGGTTTCTTGAACATGACAATGAGTTCACTGTACTAAAATGGCCCCCACAGTCACCAGATCTCAACCCAATAGAGCATCTTTGGGATGTGGTGGAACGGGAGCTTCGTGCCCTGGATGTGCATCCCACAAATCTCCATCAATTGCAAGATGCTATCCTATCAATATGGGCCAACATTTCTAAAGATTGCTTTCAGCACCTTGTTGAATCAATGCCACGTAGAATTAAGGCAGTTCTGAAGGCGAAAGGGGGTCAAACACAGTATTAGTATGGTGTTCCTAATAATCCTTTAGGTGAGTGTACATCAACACCAGCAGCGCGACCGCCGTGGAGGATGCCATATGCCCCAGGAGCCTCTGGAAATGTTTTAAAGGGACCGTTGTGCCTGGCCTGAAAGTGGCGAGGCATCTCAGCACAGACTGCGCACGCTTGTTGGTGAGACGTGCTGACATTGAGACTGAGTCTAACTCCATGCCGAGAAAAGAGATGCTCTGAACCGGGCAAGCTTGCTATTTTTTTAGTTGACCCGAAGCCCCAGACGGCTGAGGTGCCTGAGCACCTGGTCTGTGTGAGTGCATAGTAACTCTCAGGAGTGGGCCAGAATGAGCCAGTCATCGAGGTAATTGAGTATGCAAATGCCGGCTTCTCGGAGTGGGGCAAGGGTTACCTCTGCAACTTTCGTGAAGACGCGAGGAGACAGAGACATGCCGAAGGGGAGGACTTTGTACTGATACGCCTGGCCATCGAACTCGAACCGTAGAAAGGGTCGGCGTCGAGGCAGAATTGAGATGTGAAAGTACGTGTCCTTCAGGTCTACCACTGCGAACCAATCTGGATGCCGGATGCAAATTAAGATGTGTTTTTGCGTGAGCATTTTGAACGGGAGTTTGAGCAGAGCCCGGTTGAAAACTCGCAAGTCCAAGATTGCTACCCTTTCTTGGGTACAATGAAGTAAGGGCTGTATAAACCCTTCTTCATTTCGGTTGGAGGGACAGGTTCTATTGCGTCTTTGAGTAAAAGAGTAGCGATTTCCCACGCAGGGATTTGGCATGCTCACCGTGTACTGCAGTAAAACAGATGCCCGCTAAGCGGGGCGGGGGCCTGGCAAACTGAATTGTGTAACCGATTCGGATGGGCCAGCCAGCGTGACAGGTTGGGAAGTTAAAGCCATGCATCCAAGCTCCGTGCTAGGGGCACCAAGGGGACAAGTATTTTTGACATACCCCACAGGGCGGAGCAGGTAGTACGGAGTCGGGAGGTAAGGGTGCGTCCCGAGGCTCTAGTTCTGAGAAAAGACTCAAAGCACTTACCTACCTCCGCACACCCGACAGGGGGACTCGTCAGAACTGGCCGGCCGGGGAACAGTTGTGGGGCTGAAGGCGGGGGGACCGCATCCAGCATGCTGGGATTGTTGAGATCTGGCAGCAGAGTGCCGTGAGAATGGCATTTGCGGGCCAGGTGACCCAGAGACAAAGGAAATAGCTCTGTTATTGAGAATGTGGGTGCCGCAGCCCCGTCTAGGGGGGGCCGCAAATGAAATAACTTCAACAAAAGATTTTCTTCCTGGCCCTCCACCGGGGGAAGAAATGGTCTTCTAACCAGCTCCAGAGCTAATGTCTTGGTCTCTGGGTTGAACGTCTCAGGAGCGCCTGGGTGCCTTCCGGGTCCTTGTGGGGGTCCGTGAGATGGGGGCTGTCTGCTTCCTGCGGGGTGCTCAACGCGGAGGCTGAGAGCAGGGCCCGGGTTGAGGCGGAGCAGGGTGTTTCTTAGCCGCAGGAGGACGCACTCGGCGAGCAGATGGGGCATGGCCCATGGCGGCAGGCTTGCGGCGGGGCAGGATGTGAGAGATAGCCTCTATCTGTTTCTTCACTGCGGAGAACTGCTGGGCGAAGTCCTCGATGATGTCGCTGAAGAGGCCGAACTGGGAGACAGGGGCATTGAGAAAGCGAGCTTTGACGGTCTCATGCATCTCGACCAAGTTCAGCCACAGATGACATTCTTGGACCACGAGCGTGGCCATCGCCTGCCCGAGTGACTGCGCTGTGACCTTCATGGCTCTGAGGGCATGGTCGGTCGCTGAGCGCAGTTCCTGCAACACATCGGGATCAGGGCTACCCCCATGCAGATCTTTAAGTGCATTGGCCTGGTGGACTCTGGCAGCGCTTTAGGCTTTGGCGGCAAATGAAGACATCGTCCTACAGGCCTTGGAGGGGAGCACAGGGCGACCCCTCCAGGTGGTAGGGTTTCCGGGGCACAGGTGGAGCGCAACAGCCCTGTTCACCTGGGGAATCGCAGTGTACCCGTGGGCCGCTCTGCCGTCGAGGGTAGCAAGAGCGGATGAGCGAGTGGCTTTGTGACGAGTGGAGAGGGGCACTCTCCACAAAGACGTCAGCTCATCATGCACTTCTAGGAAAAACGGGACTGGGGGGGGCGAGGATGTGAGCGGCGCCAAGACCCCAGGAACCAGTCATCCAACCGCGATGGCTGTGGGGAGGATGGAGGGTTCCAGTCCAACCCCACGCTTGCGGCGGCCCGGGAAAGCATGACGGTCATCTGATCATCAGCCTTAGCCTAGGCGAGCTGGCCTGAAGGCGGCAGCCCAGGGGAGTCATCCGCATCAGACGCTGTGCTCTCCGATACAGCGGCGAGCTCATCCACCTTGAGCTCTAGAGGATAAGCTGGCTGGCTGTGAGGCAAGCCGCTGTTGCCTCGAGCACGGACGGGGGGGGCGGGTGGTCCGAGGGGGTGTAACCGGCGGAGCTGCACCCGCTGCCATCCCCAGATCGCCTCCATCGCCATCCGCATCACCTCAATCCCGCGGGAAGAAGGAGCAATGCGGGGGGTGGCTGGAGTGGCGTGCTTTCTATTGAAAGCGAGCCACGACCGCAATGTTGCCATGGTCATGCTCTCGCAGTAAGAGCATGAACCATCCACAAACGCTGCCTCGGTGTGATCGCTGCCCAGAGACAAGAGACAACGCCTGTGGCCATCTGAAGCAGAGAGCACTCTACCGCATCCAGGAACTACACAGGGGCGGAAAGGCATCTTTAAAAAGGACAGGAGCCGACTACAACAGACAGTCAGGACTGCAGAAAAGATCATTGGTGCCAACCTGCCCTCCATTCAGGACTTATACATTTCCAGAGTCAGGAAACGGGCAATATACGCCAAAACCAACAGACACAGAAACAGTTTCTTCCCACAAACCATCACTCTGATGAACAGCTGATTTCTGACTCGCAGTGTCAGGAACAATTTCCTATGCAATAACCCAGTAACTCTAATACAGTCTACAGTCTCTAAGCAGCCACCTATTTACTGGTTACTACTTATTATTTATTCACTATTCTCTATTTCAGAGCTGTTCATACTGTTCATATTATTTATTGTCATATTGTATATACTGTATACCAATTCCACCTACCTCAAGTCACAACTCCTGCACAAAATACATTTACTATTATTCCAGCATCCTTTGCACTATGCTTCATCGCACTGTGTACATGTATGCATGTATGTGTATCTGTATATCACATCCACCTCCGACATGTACATAATAATGATAATTATAATTTTACTCCTGCATCCTTTGCACTCTGATCACTGCACTATTTGTCAAAATGTCTATATTGTTTTTGTTCATAGTGTGTGTATTTGTGTTGTCTACACTGTAGCCTGTGTCTGATTTTATTTTATTATTGTGTTATTGTATTTTTGTATGTGTAAGCACATCGTGAGCAATGTTCAATCCTTGTATGTGTACACATACCTGGCAATAAAGCTGATTCTGATTCTGATTTAAAAAGACACGTCCTGAAAAGGATGCTCAATGCCGCTGTATATTGCTCTAATAGAGGGAAATACTCTTTAATAAAAAAATATCACTCTTTTACAACTCTTTCAAGCTCTTGCGCTGTCGAAGCGCCCAGGGGCAAACTGCACTGCCATGCAGGGAAGGAGAAAGCCGCTGTAGTGTGCCGTAGATCCAACAGCAGAGAGCATCAGAGGAACAGGAACGGGTGTGTGACTCGCAGCTCACTGCAGACACAACCATCGACTCCGAAGAAAATTTCTGAATGAATTCAACGTCTTTCCTCACCTTTATACCCGTATGTCCGGGGGTGGGATAAGCAAATTCTGTCTGCCAACTTCTCATTGGCCTTTTTTCATAGATCAGAGGCATATTCGGCGCTCAAGAGAGACCCCTAGTGTCGCTTCTTCGACACAACTTCGAAGTGAGCGACAGACGGGGAACATGTCTTACATAAATAAGTAATCTTTATGTTAAAATGATATTTTCTGTAAAAAAAACTGGCAATCAAAGTTGTGTCCTCCCTTTGCATGAACGATGTCATGGTCAGCTATAAATCTGAGGACCACTTTCCCACATTTCATTGTGGATGGAAAAGAAGAACACAGTCTGGTAAGTTACATTTTTTTTTCTGGGCTCTTTTTTTCATATTTTAAAAAACAATGTTTAAGTCTCTGCGGTCACAGCTTCAACAATGTCAAGTCTGTCATTCCCATTTTGATAATTTCTGTTAGAACTGTGGGATAAATAGAGGCAGCTTCAGCTGTGGAAAAATGGCTTCAGTTTACAACACATGGTTAAGAAAAATATTCAAATTTGTCAACTCATCAGAATTTTCAAAAAAGCATTTTATAACAACCTGTTCCTATACGTGGTTCATTAGCTGAGACCTTTGTCTATAAATATATCCATTTCAATTTAATGTAGTATTAAAAATGAAAAACTTAGATTTGAAACACATTTTGTCCCCTGTATCAAGAATCAGTGAATTATTATTTAGGAATAAAGCTATTTAATTAGGGGGTGGGGGATACTCAGTGCACCTTTAAAAATGGTAATTGGGAAGGTCTATGAACTCAGTGTTTCAGGATTGGTTTCAGGTTGACAAATTCACACTAATTCAATCAGGCTTAATTGTTACCATGATGCAGCTATTCAACTTACTCCATCAACTAAGGCTTCGATTATGACTTTAAGATTAGATGTGCTCATGCACGTAAATTAGTGACTTCTTGCGAGATTCTCAGTGGGATTTACCTCTCTGCTGAAAACTGATGACTATGAAAATAAGAATATAAATTTGTTTAAACTGTGCACAAGATTTACACTCCTCCAGAGTTCAGCATGAAATCATGAAGACTTAAAACGCATGATTTACACAGTACAAGGGATAACTGTAAAAGTATGACAAAATAAAGTCATTTACACTACAACAAGAAACAACAGCTGCTACAAGAGCTCAAGAGGACTGCTGCAAACAAATTCTTATACATATAAAACAGCTGGAAAATCAATCCGTAAGTGAATTCATATAGGCCCACGCAGCCTTATTAATTCTAAAAGCTTAAATTTATTTAAAATATAAAATATTTTATATTTATTTTAAATGAAAATGTTATATATCATTCAAAACTATTACAAATAAATATAGGCTACTATTGATTTCAAAACTAATAGAGACTATAAAGATGAGTATTCTCTCTAAGTTTATTTTCATTTTCAAACTCTACCAGTTCGTACATCAAAAAGTGTTTTTAAACTATAGGGAAAAAACTGTTTGTAAAAATATATGGGATAAAAGGAAATCTAGAATAAGTCTTAAAGTTCTGAAGTTCTCAAAAAGGCTTGGAGGACTAGAATTCCCAAATGGAATACATTATTATAAAGCTTCCCAATTTCAACCTATATTGATTTGGATGAATGAAGAATCAACAGTGAAATGGAGGAAGATGGAAATGTATCAAATGGGGGAACCTATTAGTATATTCCTGTTCCTACCCAAACAAAGCAACACATTTAAAACAATAGTTAATATTTGTATTAATAGTCATTTGTATTAATATTCATTTATATTTGTATTAATAGTCATTGAAAAAACAAACAGTAAAATTAAGAAAGATATAGTTAATTTACAAGAAATTGCTAAAGATCCTGATTTCCTGACAAAATAGTTTAGATAATGCATTTAAATGATATCACCAACTGTTCACTGATAAAGGAGTGGATACCTTTTCAAACCTAGGGGGAAAAAGTGTGAGCTTCCAAATTCATATGTATTTAATTATATACAGGTAAGAAGATATTTATTAACAGAAGTTAAAGTAAAAGAAACTTCTCTGAATAATATTATATGTAGGTGGGAGGATGAATTAAAAATAAAAATTAGTCGGCAAGACTGGAAAGATATATCATATAATACATTCCATACTAGTCAATCCAGTATATGCAGGGAATATGCTCTTTTGCCCTGTTATAGCAACATCTTGAGTTTTCAAAGTGTAATGTAGGCTGCTTGAGCATTCAGTGTCAGATCAAGTTTTGAAAAGTAGTGCTGCGTTCCATTCAACACGGAAAGTCAGATTTTACAACTTCCTACAAGAAAAAGTGCAATGGAATGCATCTTGAAGTCAGAATTACAACTTGTAGGCTCGTGCAGAAATTCTCAACTCGTCGAGATGCAGGGGCGTGATGTCACACAATCATGTCGATACTCAGGGCGATATAAAAAGCATGTGATAAACATTCACTTTATTAAGTAATATCGATAAAGAGTACGTTTCCACATTACATGGTATTAAAGCTTGTTTAACAAATGCCTGCAGAAACAGGTGTATAAAACATTATAATCTCTTTTGATAATCGTACACCTGAAGCACAAATGCTAGCGCTGTAGCATTGTTTATCAGTTGGGTTTCAAGGAGACATCACTAATGAGAGTCAAACCCCTGGTATGCTAACGGAAGTGTTGCAGTTTTGTTTCCTTAAACGTCATCTTCCGAATATCAGGGAATGGATTGCATTTATGGTTGAAGATATCAAGTAGGAATATCCCACATCCAACTTGAATGGAACGCAGCATAACCGTGTACCCTGACGAAACTAAATTTATTGCAAGAATCATTTAAATCGCAAATATTATTAGATATATTTTTTTCAGGTATTATAGACCTCCTTGATAGATTTATATGAAAAATTAAGATTTTTGAATGTCTATGTGGAGACATTCACCTTAAAATTAGGCTTACTGTAGCAATACATTTTGTTTCAAGTTCTGGCATTCGTGCGTGGATGTGTTTTTAAAATGTCAACTGCTTTTACTTGTTAGCTGGGACATAATGTATGATGCCCAAAGGCATAGGGTGTCTTTTTCATTGTGAAACTGTGTTTTCTTAATGGCATGAATCACACTGAAGGCCTAGAATGCTTGAATTCAAATTCTTGATTTCTTTAACAAAATTTGTTACAATATTAGGTGATGTCCTATCTCATTTAATAAAGAGGTGATGCCTTAACATTCTTTTCACTTCATTTGAAATAAAATATAACATGTCAATTAATGAATTACACGTGTTATTTATAGAATATGTTGTGAATGGTTATTTCAGAAAAAAATCCTAATTTTTTTGAGAGATGGTATTTAAATAATATCTATATTGTTAATCAGTTGATAGATGACAATGATCAGTTTTATTCTTTTTCAGAATTCTCCAGTAGGTCTAAATTAGATTTTGGGGTGTCATTAAAAGAGTATAATATTGTAGTCAACGCTATTCTTAGTGGTATAAAAATTATTTTGAAAGGAGAGCGAATCTATAATCCTATTTCTCTGAATAACACTTCTATTTCAATAGAAGGAATTCTTATTACTGATGACAAATTCAATGACCACTTTGTTCGCAATCATATCAGCAGAAAATCTATTCCAGCATCTTCCTTTCAATGGATGATGCTATACAGTGTTAAATGGAATTTGGTCTGGTCTCTTCCCCATATATTAATAAATAAGATAAAAGAAGTCACGTTTAAAATATTACATAGATGCTACACTTGTAATAGCAGACTCCATGAGTATATTCAAAATGAGAATAAATGCACTTTCTGTGACATAGAAGAGACGATTGTTCATCTTTTTAGTGAATGTCTTTGTGTTAAATCCTTTTGGAACGAGCTATGTACCTATCTCTCAGAAAAAAACAAATGTCACTAAATGTTCTTCTTTCTCAGGGACGGGGCACGCTCTGGCATCCGCACCCAGACCTTTGGAACCTCCACGTCTGGCCCCTGGACGGGACGCGGAAGATCTAGCTGGTCTACCACCCACAGTCGTAGCCACGATCAACCAAGCCAGAGCCCCTTCTACCAGGCAACTCTACGCCCTGAAATGGCATCTGTTCGTGAATTGGTGTTCTTCCCGGACAGAAGACCCACAGAGGTGTGCAGTTAGGTCGGTGCTCCTGTTCCTACAGGAGAGGTTGGAGGGGAGGCTGTCCCCTTCCACCTTGAAGGTGTATGTTGCCGCTGTTGCAGCTCACCACGACCCAGTAGACGGCAAGTCTCTGGGCAAGCACTACTTAATCGTCAGGTTCCTAAGAGGTGCCCGGAGGTTAAATCCCTCCCGGCTAAACCTGTTCCCCTCCTGGGATCTCTCGGTGGTCCTCGTCGGTCTTCAGAGATCCCCTTTTGAGCCGCTAGAATCAGCTGGACTCAGGGCCCTCTCTCTAAAGACGGCCCTGCTGATCGCGCTCGCCTCCATCAAGAGGGTCGGGGATCTGCAAGCGTTCTCTACTAACAACACTTGCCTGGAGTTCGATCCGGCAGACACTCATGTGATCCTAAGACCTCAACCGGGCTATGTGCCCAAGGTTCCTACCATGCCCTTCAGAGATCAGGTAGTGAACCTGCAAGCACTGCCCCGGGAGGAGGCAGACCCAGCCCCCTCACTGCTGTGTCCTGCACGGGCCTTGCGTGCCTACCTGGAACGCACCCAGAGCTTCTGGCGCTCTGAGCAGCTCTTTGTCTGCTTTGGAGGACAGCAGAAAGGGAACGCTGTCTCCAAACAAAGGTTGTCCCACTGGGTGGTGGACGCCATTCTGTTGGCCTATCACACCCAGGCCGTGCCACCCCCTCTGCGGGTTCGAGCTCACTCTACTAGGTGCGTGGCATCCTCATGGGCACTGGCTAGGGGCACCTCCCTAGCAGACATTTGTAGAGCTGCGGGCTGGGCAGCACCTAACACCTTTGTGAGATTTAACAATCTCAGGGTTGAGTCAGTCTCGTCCCGTGTTCTCTCAGATCCGAGCCCGTAGAACTCGGTACACGTTGACAGTCTGACCGGGTGAATCGCTTGTTTCCAGCGCCTTTTCCCTCTGCCGAGGTAAAACAGTGCGCCTTCTTTCCCAGGAGACCCCCCTTAGGTCCCAGGTTGATTCCTCCCTAGCCCTTTTGTGTCCGCAGTTCAACGGAGGAACTTGCCGGCCCAGTCCACTACGGGTACCCAAGCTACCCCTACTGGAATAGGTGCTCCACAGCTTAGGCCTCCTATGCAGACTCCTCCTGTGTGTACTTCCGTGGTACGGTCACTTTACGAGCTGACCCGCGTCTCCCTTAGGCAGTCTTTTTCGCTGCCCTTCGTTCGCCGTGTTGTAGCAACTCCCCCCTCCCTGAAGCGGGATTTACCACTTCGCCATTTTTTCCACATGCAACCTAAGACGCCATGTGATGTATTTCTCCACATTTACCTCCCCTGTCAGGTGGGTGTGGCCTCCGCAGGGTCTTTTCTCCCTGAAAGAATAGGAATTCGGGTAAGACTCCCTTCCCTCAATGCAGTAAGGGCCCCGGCTGCTCTTGCTCTATGCCGAGAAAACATAGAGAGAAAATGAACGAGCATATTTCCCTCGCATTTATATCCGTATCCGGGGGCGGGGTATGCAAATACTGTTCGCCAACTCTCAATGGCCTTTTTTTCATAGATCAGAGGCATCTTTCGGCACTCAAGAGAGACCCCTAGTGTCGCTTCTTCGACACGACGTCTCGTTCCCTCCATCAGGGAACGGAGGTTACATACGTAACCGGGACGTTCATTATTATTATTATTATTATTATTATTATTTCTCTTTTTTATGTAAAATTTCAGTAAAAGAAGCATAAAAAAGCTGCTATTTATTAATTAAAAGTGAGCACTTGGAATACTGTTTGCAGGAAAAAAAATGGTATGCAATAATGTGTTCTGCTTATACTACTTATTGCTTATATTATTATAACTTCAAGTAAAATACTGCATGTTCATCTTGAGTCCATGAAAGAAAGAAGGGAGTTGGGTGGCATTATTCCTTCCCATAGCAATCTTGAGCTTTTAATATTTAAAAGATTATAACTTTTTTACAGGTATCATATTAATCCATCTTATGTGCTGTTTTATTTATAGCCTAATATATTATGTTTATATTTTCAAATATATGTTATGCTATGTCTTAAGAGGATAAATGTAAAGCAATTACATTTTAATTAAAATACAGCACTGTATCTGCTGAAAATATTAATTTATACTCTCAAATAAATAATTTATCATGAAGAGTCTGTTTAGTCTAGCGTAAATTGCTATGGTAATGAACACAGCTAAAGCAGACCAACTTTCATGGTACCTAAAACCTGGGGTTGAGGCAAACTGAACTAAAACATACCTAGCTAACTTGCAAAACCGGATTCATGGCCTCTGCTGTCTACATTTTCTATACATTTTCATCTCTGCGTCAGCAGAGGGCGGCATATGTCAACGTTGGCAACATCATCGAACACGCAAAGTCAAGGAACTAGGCTCTTTTGTCAGCACATTTAAAATCCACTGAAGATCTGAACCCGCCACTATTTTATAATAAAATAATTCAGATACACACGTGTTTCTATAGTTGGTGCAGGCTATTGAAGGAGTTGATTGCCATTCATTAGTCCAATGAGTGAGTGTTTGACTAATGAGCACAATGTCTGAGCTACAGAGATTAACTTGAAAATCTGCTCATAGTAGTTCTGTAAAAACATTATCTACAGTCAGATGGCATTGTTATGGTGCCAAACAATTGTTTAAGAGGTTGCATGGCAACAACATGATCACACGTGAAGTCGTCTTGAAGTTTCCGATAGTTTTGTACCCTGGGATCGGCGACTGTATGCCAACGCGCTTATCAGACATGTTTGCAGTGGTTTCAATGTGTTTACCTTTCCAGCTGGCATGACTTCAAAGCCAGGCAGTAACCACATTTGAATAATCAATGATGAGCATGATTCTGAGATTTCTAACATTACCCTCTAACATTACTTTTTGTTCCACTAGGTAAGGTTTGGGTTGGGGGATAGTATCTATAAATATATACTTTTCTCTCCATTGTTTAATGTCCTGTAAAGCTGAAAACAATTTGCTTCACTACTAGCTTTTGGTGACCCCTCCTGGACATAAATGGAGCTCACACATGCCGAAAAACTGCTTTGGCCACTGGGGGCAGTTTTTCGAAATTTCAGTCAACGAATACCAATTTTGACTAAAGGAAAGTTGGTCTACTCTTTCCGATTTCACTGTGAGATCAGTCAAAAGACAAACTGATTTCCCATGTCTGTGTCAGCAGAGCATACATAAAACAATGAATGATAGAGCATGAAAAAGGTTTATATGCTAATTCAACAACTAGGCCTACTGTGGATCATTACTTACTGATTTAGATTTTTTTGATGGCTTCAATTGTTCCTACACTTGTTTCCTTTTATTAATTTTGACACATTAACTAGAAGCATGTGAAAATGGATGGACATTGTCAGAATAATTGAGTCACTCTTTTGATAGACCCTTGGATGACCCTTTGGGAGTAGTATATACAGATGGACGTTGTGAACACACACTGAGAAGCAGTCCCTTGGTGCTGATAAAATGAGTATTCCAGGAAGACGCTTCAAATCAGGCACTGTCCGTCCCATAATGTCACTTCTGTTTATGAAATAGTTCTCCAAGATTACCAACCACTGCTTCAGAGTCATCTATTTCACCTTCTGACTGCATATCATCATATTATCCTGACTTTTTGAGTGTATTGAACTGTATGATGTCATGTTAAACTGGAAACACCAAATGTGTTACCTCATGCCACCACAGAAAACTTTTTATATTAATTTTTAATCAGTGTTTTAATCAAATTAATATCTATGGGACAGTCTTCACTGCGTTGCTCTCAAAGCGTGGGAAACTGCTTGCTGCTGGTCCCCTGAGAAAAAGAAAAACTGTTCTGTCCACTGACCTTGTTCCACAGGGCTTTGGACCCTCCGTCTCCTGTGAATTAGAGTTTCACAGACAGTCCTGCAGATCAACTTAAATTTTTCATATCTATTATGTTATCATTGGAGGTATGGAATTTTATTATTGCAATGGAAATTTCAAATAGTTCCAAATTAAATGTATAAGTAAAATTGCTCTTCCAAACCATTTTAGATATTTTATTTGGGAAGGAATTTAGTTTTCCACAAATAGCGTAGTAGGGCTGTTCTTCCTTAGTGTTTATCATAGTGGAAGCAGGGATCAATAAATTGATAAATGCTTCTCTTTACCCTATCCACATTTTTATGTAAAACTGATTTCATGTTGCCTTTGGAAATTGTGCCCAAAAGAAGAGAAGACTTAAAAAAGACCTAAAATATGGCACAGAACACAAATGCATTGAAGATGTTGGTAGCTTTACAAAGTCCACGTGTTTCATATTCGTCTGTCGCTATTAAATAAGAAATGCTACGTAAATAATGTAATTCAGCACCGCCTGTTGCCCCTCTTGAGTATGGCACTGATTTTGTATTGCCCCACCTTTGATCTTACCTCAAAACACATTAATTTTACCACATAGCCATCATCAAACCATGAGTAGAAAGAGCATTGCTGATCTTCTCATCAGAACTCATCCAGGAACTTTTTGACAACAATAAATGTTCAACCTGCTTTGGCCTTAGGCAGCATTATTGAGAACACATGCTGTTTGAAAAACAACTGCTTTAAAGATATGCTTCATCTTCAGTAGCATGTAATCCTTGAGTGTTTTCAAATTGAGCTGTACAAACTGAGGGTGAAATCATGGAGATGATGCGCAACAGAGAAAGTCGTCCATTTCATAGGTCAAATGTGAATCACAAAAATTTAATTTATATAAATAGAAATATCTGGCTAAGAGGAATAGTACCCAGTTCCCCATTTCCTTTCAATTTCAGCCAAAGATTGTAGATTAGGGAGGTCTATAGAGTGGGAGATATTTATATTTCCCACACTGAGATTGTTGCTCAAACATAAGACTTCCGTTTTGCTGAGAGCTAACCCTGATGGCACAGATTTTCCATGATGGATTAGCTTCAACATCAAGTTTAGTTTGGCATTTCTTTATCATTCAAATTTAAGGCTTTCGCTTTTATAGTTGCACAAACTGGACATTATCAGAAGGACATTCTCTGTCTACCATTAACATTGTCAAAAGTGCTGAAGAAGTTATTTATTGAAATCTTATACAGATGAGATAAGTATAGGAATAGACCATGCATATTTGTATCATCACAGAATAATGGAAATCCAAAAATAAAGAATTTATTTCAGTTAGTGGTTTTATGACAGCCGCAACTCAATTAAAATTACACTATCTACTTCATGCTGTCTCAATGTATAATCTAATAATGCACCTAATAAAATAATTACATAAAATGTATGTAATTATTTAATATCAAAAAGGCTGACTTACACTACTTTTCTCAGTTTTTATACATTTGTTTCTCTAAGTGAGGGGACTGAGTTTAAGGCCACGTTATTTGTACTATTTGTCCTGTAATCTCAGTTTACAGTTATGTAATGTTAATTCAAAGCAAATAATTTATGCACAGGATTCTTCCATTAGTAAGCTCGGGTCCCCCGGAAAAGCCTTTGCAAATAAACAATTTAAAGTAATCAATTTATGAAACATAATATTAATTTCCTCTCAAGTGGCTTGTGCTGGTGTGCTGCATGAAGACAAACTCACAGAGGTATCCAGCCACTGCCTGTGCCCTGCACTATGTCAAATTTATGATGATAGAAGTTGCCATAAAGATCATAGCAAAACAAATCAGATGGTTTGAATATATGAAACTTTTTAATTATATTCGTCCAGTCCTTGATATTCTGTTTATATTCAGAGGTAATGTGAGTGATATGCGGTTCAGTACTTAGCCTGAAAGAGCCGGCCATTTTCATGTGAGCTTTTCAAACGTCTGTTCATTGCCAGGGCCGTCCCCCTGCAGCAGCAGCACTGGCTCCGCTGCAGCGTAGAGACCCCCACAGGAAGCAGACGTGCCCCGCCTCACGACGTGCCACCAAGAACCCGAGGAAGGTTTCTAGGTGCTCCTGAGATGGGTGGAGGTACTTGGAGACCTGCTGCAGGCTTAGAAATGGTAAGCAGACCACTCCATCCCCTGGTGGAGGGCCGGGAGGAGACTCCTGTTGCCTTTTCTTTGATTCGCCACATGCCCGAAAGGCTGCGGTACCCACATTTTCAGAAAAGGAGTAATTTTCTCATTTTCTGGGTCACACACCCAGTGTTTACAGCCGTCGTTATTGCGATCACCTGACACAGCACATTTATGGCGGACACAACGCTGCGGAGGTGAGCCCTCCGCCACTGCGCGCACTGCTGTGGTACAACACACCCACGCCCGGGCGGTTGTGACGGATTATGAGTATGGTTCCCTCCTCCCCCATTGCTGACCGTTCCTATGGTGGGCACCCGGAGCCAGGTAAGTGCTTCGATGTCCCCAGACTCAGCATGGCCACGAGTTCAGGGTCCAATTCCCCTCAACGTGGCGCCTCTGGCTCCACCACGAGGCCCCACCTGCTAGTACGTCTGATGCAATTGTCTTCTTGGTCCAACTCGTCCGGAGCTTGGGGGCATGGCATGCACTACCCAACCCATCACAATGGCTGTATGGGACTGTCCGTATTCACAGACGTCACAGAGGCAGCCCTTGCCCTGCTAAGGGAAGTGGGCGTCCGCATCCTAAACTGTCTTGACGACTGGCTGGCTCTAGCTCACTCTCGAGACTTGTTGTGTGTGTGCAGAGACCTGGTGTTCAGGCACCTCAGCCTGTTGGGGCTTCAGGTCAACTGGGAAAAGAGCAAGCTCTCCCCGGTACAGAGCATCTCTTTTCTTGGGACTCTATGATGGCCTACGCAGTCAGTGCTGAACTGCTTGAAATTGCTGGCCCCCCCACCTTGAGGGTGTACTTGGCCACTATAGCAGCACTCCAAAATGCAGTTGATGGTAGGTTTCTCGGAAAGCATGAACTTAGAGTACTTAGGTTCCTTAGAGGCACGAGGAGGCTGAACCCTCCTACACCACGCCTTGTTCCATCATGGGATCTCTCCGTGGTCCTGCAGGGCACCCCATTTGAGCCCTGGAGTCAGTTGAAATAAAGGCGGTCTCTTGAAGACTGCCCTCACGTCCATCAAGAGGGTAGGGGACCTGCTGTCATTCTCTGTCAGTGGCATGTGCCTGGACTTCGGTCCAGAATACTATCACGTGGTTCTGAGGCCCCGACTGAGCTATATACCCAAGGTTCCCACAATCCCGTTTAGGGATCAGGTGGTGAACCCGCCATAGAAGCTGCCCCAGGAGGATGCAGACTCAGCATTTTCGTTGCTTCGTGCATCTACTTGGATTGCACGCAGAGCTTTTAATGCTTTGAGCAGCTCTTTGTCTGCTTCGGAGGACAGTGGAATGGGAGTGCCTTCTCCATACAGAGCATCAGCCACTGGGTCGTCATCACTTTGGCATAGCACACCCAGGACGTACCACCCCCCTTGGGGCTTCAGCACACTCCACCTCCTTGGCACCGACCAATGCCGCTTCTTTAGCAGACATCAATTGAGCAGCAGGCTGGGCAACACCTAATACTTTTTTGAGGTTCTACAATCTCCAGGTTGGGCTTTGTCCCATGCATTGTCAGGTACAAACATGTTTGCAGAACAACTGGGGTGTACCGCTTGCGTATAGCACCCTCCTGGAGGGGGAGACGTGCGCTTTTTACCCCACACCAATGTTCATGGGATGTCCTTGCTCCTTAGCCCTGTGGCAGGCAGATTCGTGAAGTTCGATGCTGGCCCAGTACATGTGCCAATAGGCCCTGTACTGGGATAGGTGCTCCACATGCACTGCTTGCCTCTATGTAACCCAATGAGTCTTCTTTGGGCAGAGTCCCCCTCTGCCACTGGTCGCCGTGTTTGTAGAGTTCCATCCCCTCTGGGTAGGACCTACCACGGGGACTTCTCCACATGCGACACTGCCGACAAGACTCGTTAAGACCATGTGACGTATATCCACACAAATGCCTCCCCTTCGGGCAGTCTGTGGTCTCCGAATGGACACCCTCCGATGTGCACATTTATGGCCCCCAGCTGAAAGATTTCCATTCTTTTTGGGAAGGAAAAAAAAGAAGATGCCATGGCTGGGGCATTCTGTCCCCGTTTTTTGCAGTCAACTTATCCCTGAGGTTCAGAGGACTGTATGATGCTCGTAGGAGCGTTGGGGGAGGTTACTTGACATCCAGGTATGCTGGTTACAAGGGATGCAATGGTTTGCCCATCTTGCATGAGCGTTTCATATAGGGACCCCTAATGTCACTACATCAACACATCGTCAAGTGAGTGACCGATAGGGAATGTCCTGGTTATTATCATAACCTCTGTTCCCTGATGGAGGGAATGAGACATTGTGTCCCTCCTGCCTCAACACTGAACTTCTCACTGAAATGACCGGGACCCTGTCTTGGCTCCTCGGCACAAAACCTGAATGAGTTGTTACGAGCCAGCTCCTTCTATACACGTATGTCTGAGCGAGTTGCATGCAAATTCCACTTGCCAATTCCCATTGGCCTTTTCTCAATGATTAGTGGTGTTTGGGGCTCCCAAGGGCAACCCCTAGTGTCACTACATCAATATAATGTCTCATTCACTCCATCAGGGAATGGAGGTTACGAAAGTAACCAGGACATTCTGAGCAACGTGTGAACATGGATAGTCACAGTGTTCTCAATTATAGTACTTGTCTCTCTGCAACAAATGTGGCAATTTATGTAGCTGAATGTGGTTACTACTGTGTTTCAAAACATTTTTCTGTTGTCTTAACCAGTGGCTTAACCAGTGTCATGAGTTTGAGGTAATACTCAACCAGTAGCAAATGGGGGAGTGTTGGGGAAACATGTGTGGAATCACTCATTATTATTGCAGCTTTGTTTGGTTATACTAGTGCCACAGAAATTACCCACATTACCTTTAACGTATGCAAGAATGTCCTCATTTTGATTTCAATCTTTTATCCTCTAACTTTACATGATAGGCTCTATTTGTCACATGTGTGCTAAGTGCAGTGCTACGTGCAACAACCATGCACTATGTCTTATCCAGTTTTCATTTCATCCAAAGCGCAAGTGAGCATGGGTTGGAGTGTTTGTGCTATCTGTGGGTGTATGTGCTATCTGTGGATGTTCTACCCATACTATTCTTACTACTTCTGTCATATGTGTCTATGGCAGAAATAGAATGTTTTAGCTGGCTCTTACTCTTCCCATTGGTCACAGTATTACTTGTGGTTTTGGACTCTATATTGACACCTGTTGTCCAAATTTGTACGCATTGTTGTGAAATGGACTCGCAAGCAGGGACCTCATGTTTGAACTTTTTATCTTTCCACTTGCTCTCATTCTGTATGGACTGTCTGGTGGATCACACTCCTGTTAATAATACCATACCATCACTCAGGACTATACTGTTGACTTGGGCTCCGTTGTTGTTTGTAGAAAGTATATTGTGCTTGTTGTTGTATTATTTGGTTTACTTTTGTTTGCATGTACTTTTATGTTTGAGCATTGGTTGAAATCACAATATAAAGTATGTTATTATTACTGCCATTATTAATGGTAGTAACTCAGTCAATTGGCTCAGGGGCAACCATGCAGCTCCATGTAAAATTAAACATATTTTTGGGGGGGTTTCTGATTTTCTGAGTCATTGGGCCTGTTTAAACTTGGCTGCTTCATGCGTTTTCACTGATTGAACAGCTATCTGATCATGAAATGACCAGGTATAAATGCCCTCTAAAAGGCATTTGAGACAGATTGCAATGCAATCACTCAAACCACTTCAGGAGGTTGTTTGAGACTCATTCCATTCATTACTTGTTCAAGTGTATATGCTGCTGTTCAAGATGTATAAACTTTACTTCGCACAAACCACGCAAAGTCAGCATAAGGAAAATGTGAAATATGACAGCTGCTACCCTAGTATTTGCATAGGGCTTGCATCACGCAACAAATAATAAAAAAATAAAACATGGATGCACGTTGTAGGAAAGACTTTTTTTTTCTTACACAATGATGACTCTTAAGACATCAAAGATATTACAGTTTTATCATCTATTAATGTCTGATCTTTTGTAAAGTTGCTTTGAAACTGTGTGTGTTGTGAAAGGCACTGTACAAATAAAAATGACTTGACTTGACTTGACTTCTTCATTTATTTGATGCAGATCGCTGAAACCAAACACTGGCAGTGAGCGCAGCTGAAATTAGTGAAAGCATCTAACCTACGACAAGGTCCAAGGGGGAAAATACTGTGTGTGCAGACAAACAGAAACACACGTGCACTGTTCAAAGTCAGTTGGAATCAAATAGTAAATCATATCTTTTACATTTTCTGCATGGTATTAGCATCACGGAAGTGAACTCTGTGTTATTTGCATATAGCATGGCAATTGAAGATCAGATTTATTTCCATTTGGAGGAGACACACTGATGTGGCCAAGTGTAAATGGAATGTGCTTATTCAATCGAATAGCAATCTGATCAGTAAAAACATATGAAGTGCCTAAGTGTAAATAGGCCCTTTATCATGTGAGTGTACAATATTCTCAACATAATTAAAAAAAATACTATTCATGTCTATATGTGTAAAACTTTTTTAATTCGCAAAAACACATTTAATGCACAAAAGAACATAAGTCCACATTTCTATTCTTCTAAATCATTGCATACAAAATTAATTTATACTACCAACTTCTTATGAATGTGCAGTCTTTGTTTATTTCACTGGTACTTGCCAGGGAACAGACTGTATATTAATACGCAGATGGTGCAATAACCGGAAAGAACCTCAGAATTAAATTTCACTTGACCTAGCCCATTAGCACATTGAACTCGCAATTTTGCCAAACCCACTTGTGCTTAGACTACGTAGTGCATGAATGAAAATATCAAAACCTCATGGCCATGCCCATTGACTTTTGGCATATAACTTATCGTATAGCGATGAGCTAAGCACTAGCACTCTTAAAATAAGGCCTGATGTGTTAAACATCTAAAATTCATGCCATTCAAGCACTAGTTTACATTTTAATATTTAAAAAATGCCCCAAATAACAGCATGTAATTATGATACACATTTGAGAAACTACAAGAAAATACAAAACCAAACCAACAAAACAATACAACCAATCTCTACAAAATGGAAGTTTGGTATTTTTTTCCTCTGCATTCTGATGAGGGAGCTCATCAGAAATATATAATTGAAGGGTGTACCTCTATTCTAACACATTGTTTATATCTCGTAAAAATAGATTGTGTTACGGTTATGCAAGATATGGAAGCCATATGCTACCCAGATAAAAATACTGTATGCCTCATGGCATATTTTATTAATGGCCCATTATTTGTAGCGTGACAGCGTGCTGTATGCTCCCATTATGACATTAAAGAAAATATTAGGTTGATGATAGATTGGAAGTTCTGCCGTGAACCTTAATGTGCCTTAAGAACAAACCCATCAACTGCCAGCTGCTCCACTTTTATCTATGAATTCTACGATTAGGTGAAACACATTGCCCCAGAATGACATTGATTGCCATTGGCTACTTTTGCAATATTAAGCATAGCATACCTGAATAATTATATAATTTCTATGCTAAATATATCTGGAATTTATATAATGTATAACTGTAGCACATACCTCTTTTCGAACACATTGTTTATATTTCGTAAAAATAGATTGTTATGGTTATGCAAGATATGAAAGCAGATAAAAAATACTGTATGCCTCATGGCATATTTTATTAATGGCTCATGCCTCATTATTTGTAGCATGACCGTGCTGTATGCTCTCATTTTGGTACTAAGGAAATTATTAGGTTGGTGATAGGTTGGTTTTGACAAGTTATTATTTTATATTCAAAATGTGAATATTTTAAATGAAAAAACTATAAATTTAAATAATTGTTAAGCTTCTATGGTCAACCACGACAACACTGACAACAGCTTGTGTAGGCCTATTGTATTTTACTCTTATTTTCATTGCACCATTTGTTTGTTTGTTTGTTTGTTCATTATTACGTTTTTTGCAACTGCACAAAGAATGTTCTAGCAAATCCATGTAATTGGGAGTTTGTTTACTTGCCTTCAGAGAGGACAGTACTGCATCCAAATTTTCTATGCCTGTTATCATTATTTTCTGTCTGTCGCTCAGAAGTTTCCAACCAGGACATCGTTTTAATAATATAAGAAGTTTATCCCTAAAAACATTCTTAATTTTTTTTTAAAGCTAAATGCAATGTTCCTTCAAGGATGGATCTATAAGAAAAAGCTCCTGCAATGATGCTGATAGGATGTTAAACAGCAAAATGTGGTTTAACACTGTATTGTTTTGGCCTATATATTAATTTATTTGGAATTCGTGTGTATAAACCTTTTTAAAGGCATATGTTTTTTAACTGTATATGTAAAATGTTTTACTTCATGGGTAAAAAATAAATAAATACATTATTGATTAACATTTTTAATACTGTACTGTTGACATCCCTCCTTTTTTATTCGTATATACTGGAGTTACATTCTTAAACTCTACAATTATGAATAATATTATAACAAATAGAGTTACACTTCAGGTACAGTTGGTATGATTGTTAGTTTAACTTTCTTTGCTAGTTCATTCTGTTAACAAATTAATAAATAAATACAAATGTGTAGACCAGAAACTAAAACATTCAATGTATGTGACACTACCACTACACTACCACTTATTAAGAAAGCAGCCTTAAGGAAGGTGAACTACGCTTTTAACATGGGCTGTATGTATTCATTTTACAAAACAGCTTTTCGTGTTTCTATAATACAAATTTTGCAGTGTTTTACTATATATAGATCTAGATCTGTCTAGATCTAAAATATTGTGTGCTAATGTTTTAATGATTTGGCAAGTTTAAAATTTCCTCTCCCTTGATGATTATCTCCAGAGCTCTCCCGCCTCCCATTATAATTGTAAGCTAGTACTGGATTGGCTCTGGAGTTGTTGGCTTTGGGCCAGCAGCCTCTCTCCATATAACAGAGGAGTGTTGGAAGACAAATTCTTAAAGAGAGAGGAGACAACAATTCATGGTGGTGGACTAACTCTGCAAACCTAAACTGAACAGCTCAGAAAATGTGTAAGGGATTAGCTGCCCTGCCCCAGACATGTCTGGAAAGGTAAGCTCTCTGTCAACCATCTTAGCATCATGATTTACACAAATTCACCAATGGAATGTTTTGTTATATTAGCCAGTTACTTTAAACTTAGAAATTTTGGGATTATAGGCATGTGTGGTAAACTCTCAAAAAGATTATACAGTTGAGAATGTTTGTAAGTTGGTGCCTGGTACCTTGTGTTTCTACAAGTTTAATTACATATTTCTGTCTTTATCTATAAAAGGTATAGATCATTGCATGTGGGAAAATGGAACTTAAAGGAATATTCCAGGTTCAATACAAGTTAAGCTCAATCAACAGAATTTGGGGCATAAGGTTGATTACCACAAAAATGTATTTAGTCTCGTCCCTCCTTTTCTTAAAAAATAAAAACAAAACAAGAATGTGTGATACAGTGAGGCACTTAATATGGAAGTTAATGGGGACAATCCGAAAACATTAAATACTCACTGTTTCGAAAGTATAGTCACAAGACGTAAACAATATGCGTGTTAACATGATTTTAGAGTGATAAATTCACTTGCTAATCTTTTCTGTGTAAAGTTGTATCCAATTTTACAACTTTGTTGCATGACGATATAAACCCTAAAATTACTGTTTAAACAATTTAAACAACTTTACAGGTAAAAAACATGTGTGCCTTTATAAAGTTATAAGCATTATATGAAATACTAGACAGCACTCTCCTAAAATTTTAATTTTAGGATTTGGTCTTTGTTAGCTGAGAAATGTGTGCATTGACGTCAGTTGTTTTTGAGCAATCTATGATCAATTGATCTTTCAGTGTCACAGAAAGATTATCTGTTCACCAAACTTCAATAACCAAATTTGTCTGACATCATTGCATCCACACTCATCTGTGAAGAATGAGTTGTATTTGTGATCAATGGGATTTAGGATATTAGATCCTTTCTCAACTCTACAGGGACAGTTAAGGATAGTAAAGAGGTCAACTGAACACCTTTAATTTTATTGATTTCAAGGAGGAAGTAGAATATGTTGTTTTAATGTCTCATCTGTCAAACTTTAGTAATTACTGTGGTGATGGCAACTGGACAGGCCAATGAATAATACATTTGAAAGAGAAGGTTTCCATAGCTACAACGATAAATACTATATAGCACCAAATATCAAGGACTATACTGTATGTATCCTTAGATGTTATACTGTATATGCATGCTTTTTGCTGGTATCTTGAACATATAGGAAATGTGTCCCAATTGTTCACTTCAACAACATTAATGTTGAAATTACATTATAGATGGTCATAATAATCATCATATATTAATGTACATTAAAACATGCATGGACATCTGGATTGGTTTGTGTCATTCTCAGGGCTAAGGAAATCAAGACTAAATTGGGAACTCTGCTTCAGAAGCCATATAATTCCATCGACCTTATCATCCCCTACCAAGAAAAGCCAGAGAAGAAACCAGAGAAGCTTCAGAAGTGAGTTCCTCTTGACTCCCTTCACTTTCCCGTCCTCTTTGTCTCTCTTTTGCTGATGTTTACTTCAGATCCACACGTCTTCTCTCATGCCTTGCATAATCATAGATAGAAAGTCAATAAATACAAAGAGTAACTTGAAACTTAAATCATGTTGCCTTCCACTCACAGACAGCAGCCCTGACACTTAAGTAGCATTTGAAAATGCATGCATGCAATTGCATTACATTACAAAATATCAAAGCAAATGGCATCTGCAAGCAAATGATGCCACTGTAGATCTAAGAACATTTACATAACATAGCCATATTGTGATGTTCTTTAAACCTGGTGTCAATGTGATTGTAAGTGTATGTATGAAGTTCACACAGGTGTCCTAGCAGAGTGTAAATCATCATTGACATTAACTATTGTGATGATGCATTTACATTCCATAATAAAGTAATCCTCATCAGTTATACCTCACACATCATATTTGGTTCCTGATCAAAAATACAGTCACTGTGACATTTATTCATCCTCATTCAGATTATAAAATAGCATCATCCAGACAAAACAGCATATTCCTTACCGTTCAAGAGAATTAACCTATTCCTCAAAACAGTCATTCATTCAATGCAGTAACCAAAACTAATATGTCGACGTTTTGTCACGGTTTTGATGACGTGAATGCATGCGTACCCCCTTGACAGATTTGTTTGGGTGCGTTCATAAACAGTCTTGTCCCTACAGTTTTTTGATTTGTTTAATTGCTCTTCGCAAGAATTTTGACTTGTTCCATGTGCGAAAAGGTACACTGTAAATGTCTGCAGTGCTTTGCAGCACGGTTCCCACATGCTTTAAAAATTTATATTCAATTTAGCGTAATTCCAAACATATTTAAATGCAAATAGAGAGGACACAGTTTGTGGATTGACAACCTGATCTGATGAAAAGTCATACATAATTTAAGAGTTGGCTATTTCATAAGGTCTCGAATGATGTTGTTTGCATAAACTGGTATGACTTCATTTCGTGCAAATTCCCGGATGTCTAATGCGGAAATAAGCACAAGTTTTGCACACGATGCGTAAGGACATACTTATTAATATTATGCCCTTACCCAAACAAACCCCCTTATCTAAACTTAACCAATCAGTAGAGTGTGTAAACATGATAGGAAGCTGTTGTGTGTGACTAATTGTCGCATATTAGATGGAAAGGATGTCCAGCAACATAATTTGCTGTAATGAAAGTCGTAGGAATTCAAACGAGTGCAGTCGCACTATGTCATTCGAATTAGCCAAAATTAGAAAAGTCGTGATTTCGCCACGAGAGTGTGTAGGGATTGATGAATTTTCCATATAACAAGCGCAACTGCAATCATGTAATTGACAAAAAGTCTTGCTCATCCCACGTGGTTTAATTTTCATCCGAATGCATGAGTTTTATCACAGAGGAGCCATGAAAATTCACCACGAGAAACAATTGCCGTCCAAATAGGGCTAAAGTCAGAGTTCTGGGGAATCGCTTTCTGGAGTTACAGAGTGGAATTATGCACTCTCTTAAGGCCCAAACACACTTCATGCAAGTATGCGAATGCAGACGTACCTTTCTATGCAAGCTCGATTCCATGCATCGTTGTGTAGTGAAATGTGTCAGCGCTCAAATGTGTAAAGAGTAAATGGAAACAACTATGGGACCGATTTGTCCAAGCCAGGAAAAAATGGAAAGGCTTCTGCAGTGGAAATGCCACAACTAGCTATGGATATCCAGTCATTTTGGACATATTGTGATGGCTTTTTGACTTCATAAAACACTGGACCACAAAGTAAAATTTTCGTAATTCGGTTTCGTGGCGCCTAAAAAAACAGTATCGCCTCCTTGTAGTGTGAGGTTTGTAACCGCAAGAGTGCACGTAAAGTATGTACAATGGGACCACGTGTAGGCATGCACTGGCCAAAAGCTTGCATCTGCATTTGTATACATTCATGAAGAATGTGTGTGTGTGTGTGCGTGTGTCCAGGTATTCTCTACATTGTGGGGACCAAATGTCCCCACAAGGATAGTAAAACCTGAATTTTTTGACATTGTGGAGACAATCAGTCGGCATGAGGAAAACAGCTTATAAATCATACAAAATTATGTTTTTTGAAAATGTAAAAATGCAGAAAGTTTTCTGTGAGGTTTAGAGGTAGGGTTAGGCGATAGAATATAAAGTTTATACAGTATAAAAATCATTATGTCTATGGAGAATCCTCATAATGGTTGCTGCACCAATGTGTTAATGTATGTATAGTGCTCTAAATGTAATAGTCAAAGATATTGTGTGAACCCATTTTTATAAAAACATGAATTCTCTGACCTTCTGTTCATGCCCACCATTGAAACATATGTGACAAAGAAAAGACTGAACAGTGAAGAGCCAGTGAGTGTGATAGTGTGAAATTGGGAAAGACCATGTTAGTACATCCTGTAATGGAAATGTGCAATGTTTATAACACAAATTGTATCTAAATTGTCCATTAAAAAAACATTTGCTGAAAACTTCGTCCTCCTTTCACTTACGTAATAACTTATGCAAGTTTCATTTATGGGCTAGTTTATTTAGGCAGCTTAAAAAAACACAAGGGACTGTTTTGAAGGCAACACTTTGTGGATTGAATCCATAAGAGTTGGGACTTTACCTCAGTGATCAAGTTAGGCTGATATACTTGTATAATACATTATGTAAGCTGAATAAGATATTTTTAGACAAGAAGAGACAAGAATTGAAAACAAACTTAGACTGAACATACGCCTTTGTCAATTTGTTCTCTTCTTGTATGTTATATCCTCCCAAACAAATCTTGACAATAAAGGATTTATAAGAAGGTGTAGACATTGTATGAGGTTTGTAAGGATGACATAAACCTTGCAAAAAAGTATGATGGTGGTACTATGATACACTGGTAATGCCATAGTACTTTGGTATATTTACATGGTACTCTTACGTGGTAAATGTCCAAAGGACCATGGTCGTACCAAGGTACTTTTTGGTGAGTGAATTTTATTCTGTTCAGAATACACACTGAAACGTCACATGTTAAAGGGATAGTTCACCCAAAAATTTTAATTCTGTCATTATTTACTCACCCTCATGTCCCAAACCCATATGACATTCTTTATTCCGTAGAACACAAAAGGGGATGTTTGGCAAGATGTTTTGGGACTGACAGCCTCTGTCAACTTTCATTTTATAATAGTAAATGTGACTAACATTCTGCCTAACTCCTTCTTTTGTGTTCTATGGAAGAATGAAAGACATATGCATTTGGAGCAACATGAGGGAGAGTTGATGATGACAAAACAAAAAAATTTCAGTGAACTATCCCTTTAACACCTTACTTTGCTGGCACCATCAGCTAGTTGTGAGAAACCCCATAAGTTATAAAGCCCTTAGTAACAATTAGGGGTTTCTTGTAAATGCGCCCACACTGTATTACAGTACAAGCTAGTGGATAGGGTAATGTGTTCCTCCTTACATTGCTGGATGATGCGCAATGCAAAACTAAGCCAAAGTGTTTAATTTTTTCTTGAAAACAACACCAGAATGTACCCCATATCACAATGGCATCACCAAACTCAGAATAGAGCCACAAATATTGTTTATGGAAACAGTCTGTTAGCCATGGTTTCTTATGATGGCAGAAAACTCAATAAAGGACTTTGCTTGTTTTTTTCAGACCTACTCCTGAAGAGGCAGCTCAATGGCGTGAGTCCCTTGATAAGGTCCTCTCCAACAGCTGTAAGTACTATGTTTATCTTAATGGCCATTTGGTTGCATTTTTGCATCTGAAATATTCTTTCAGAAACGACCACTGATTGGAAGGTTTAGTTTATCAGTTGGGTTTCTAAAACCCATTTAGGACTTTGTTTATATCTGCTGGCTGGGAACCTCACAAAAATCTATGAAGTTACACTGATGCACTTGATTTGGTATGTGTAAACTGCTTGTACTTGAGCAGTCAGATTAATCTTTAGATGCTGCATACTTGAGAGAAGGTTCCTAACAGAAGTTTAGTTAAAAGAAATGGATCTCTCTGTCTGATTTACCCATGAACACACATTGCTGTGTGCACTCAGATTTATACACACAAAGCGAAACAGTTCTGTGAAGTTTAACACACACACAGTTTTAGGAAACTCCTTTAAAACATGGACTAAAATGGTTCAAGGAATGAGAATGATAACCGAAAAAGAACACAATTCTTTTTGCTGTAACCTTAAACTGTAACAAAATCCCTTTCAATTGTTCCAAAATTAAATGTTATTTTTAAATGTTGGTAACCAGTTAATAATTGGTTAATTTTTTTCCGATAGCATTTTTATGAAGCCAAAGGCCAAAAGGGTTTATCACAATATATTTTTGGAATGACACCACTTCCTGTTGCCTGGAAAGATGAGGCTTCTTTATTATTTTTTTCTACTAATGTCCAACAATGTGCATAAACCACTGGAGATTTGTCATTTTTTATGAAAGTCATGAAAATTCCAACCACCGTGTCATTTCTAAATAGTTTTTTTTCTTTGTTTTCACATAACATCAAATATTTCTCAAGCATGCTCTTCACTGATACTTTTTTCGATAAGTACACTAACTTTTGAAAGCAAATTTATAAGGAGCAAAATTGTTTGGTGTGATGGAACTGACACCACAGTGGGACAGTTGTAATTTTTTAAAAATGTATATGCATAATTTTCATGCAATAATATTGAAATGTTTTATGTTTATTTCACGCTTTTTTACATTTGACTGTTTTAAACATGTAATAATTAGTATATTTATAATGAAATTTCATAGTTTTAAATTAAAATTCTGGGTCTGGGACAAGGCTAAATTAATAATATCTATACAAAAGGCATTAGCAAAGTATAGTTAAAAATGTTGATATATGACCTTCAGATAACAAAAAGAAAAAAAGTTTAACTACTTATAGCTATACTCGATTCCTTAGTACTGTGCGCACACTTACCAAATTCTCTTACCATCCTGATTAAAATCAAAGTTATCTTATATCTAGGGCTGGGCGATATGGCCAAAATTGTTATCACGATAATCTTTTTCATATTGTTTGATATTGATATTTATCACGATATACATTTACACATTGCACTTTCTTTTTTTATTTCAAAGTTGATGGAAGAAAAGAAGAAAAAATCAATTTATCAATTGAAAATTAATGTTGAAAGATCATCTGTCTGTTCTGAAGCATAGTGACATCAGTCCAGTATTTGTTGGATTATTTTTACATTAATATTTTTTATATTTCTTTAGATTCAGATACCCAAGTATGTGGGCATAGAAGCCCTTGTGACTGTGGAATGATGCTGAATGTGGGTTCAGGGTTTTTTTCAAATTTAAAAAAGATTTGTATATTTTAATTAAAGTGAGAGACTAAGCAACTAACTAGTAATTTTAGTTTTTCCTTATCCATTCCAGACATCTAATTTATTTTCACAAAATTAGAACAGAAATCGATTTGTTTATTATTAAACGATCGTAACATGCTGATTAATAAAGATACATTTAGAAGGGAAAAACGTATTGGTCTAAAAGGGGCTTTGAAACCACGTTAATTCATGTCTACACACATGCAGGGAAAAGAGGCAACGCGTGCAGAGCGGGACAGGGCAGAAATTATGCATGTTTGGTGCTAGAGAACAAGAAAGATCAGAGCTGATGTCCACATCACTGTTGTTCTGTCGCGCTCTTCTCTAGAGATTATGAGAGGGTGCAACCGTTGTCATGAAGTCTTGCGGTGCGGATGGAATCAATCTGGTGTCTGATGTAACCTAATTGTTAGCAAGGCAGCTAGCATTAGCAAGTTCATCCAGTCTGACCCTACGTTACCACTGGCGCGTTGTGAGCGAAACTGAGAGCATTTTCATTTTATTCCTATGAAAGCAGAGCGTCATGCTCGCAAGGTGGATCGTAGGATTGGCAGTGGTGTGGAGCAAGCTCTCTCCTTGCGCTGTGAGTGCCTTTGAGTGGATTTCGTCTGCCCCACGGGAAACAGCCTGAGAAAGCCGAAATGCTTGTGTTTTAGCGACACGCAGTAAATATCAAAAATTCCTCAAAAGCTTATCATCGATATCGTCGATTTTCTTTATCATGATAAATATTGATATAGTTTTAAAGGGAGCAGGCGAGCGAATGCCAGACAGATTATTTCTTCGGAGCCGAATGGTTGTGTGATCAGCGAGCTATGTGACACAAGACTGCTTCACCCACCTCTGCAAGTGAGCTTTCTGTAGGATCTGACGGCGTGTTCCAGCAGCTTTCTCCTCTCTGCACGCTGTGCAGACTCTGCCCCTGGGCACTTCGACAGCACTTCTCTTATAAAAGAGTTGACTTCTCTGAAAGAGTTTATTCTCCTCTAAAAGAGTTTGATTCAAGTAAAAGAGCAACATACGCAAGCGTGCCCCCGGAATTGGATGATGATTTTGCTGCTGCATCGGAGAGCATCACAGTGGCGTCTGATGCTGATGACTCACCTGGGCTGCCACCTTCGGGTCCGCTCACCCAGTCTGAGCCTGACGCACGGATGTCCGCTATGCTTTCCCGGGCCGCCGTGAACGCGAGGTCACGGCTACACGATTGGTTCCACGGGCCAGGGCGCCACTCATAGCCACACACCCCCCAGTACCTTTCTTCCCGGAAGTGCAATACGAGATGACGAGTCATGGAGGGCACCTTTTACTGCCCAGAACCGACCTCCTCGCTCATCCGCTCTCACTACCCTGGACGGTGGGGCAGCCCACGGGTACAAGGAGGTCCCTCAGGTGGACAGAGCAGTTGCGATCCACCTGTGTCCCGAGAACGCCGCCACCTGGTGGGATCGTCCGGAACTCCCCTCCAAGGCCAGTAGTACAACGTCAGCGATGCCCACCCTCGTGGTCCAGGAGCGCCATCTATGGCTGAACTTGATCGAGATGCGCAACGTTGACAAAGCCCGCTTCCTCAACGCCCCGTTTCCCAGTTCGGTCTCTCCAGCGACACCGCCGACGACTTCGCCCAGCAGTTCAGGGCGGTGAAGCCACATCATGCCGTGCCGTCATAGCGCAGGCTGTCCCCAGTCTGCTCGCCGTGGGCATCCCCCTGCGAAAAAGCCAACGGCAAGGAGCCTCACCAACATGTGTGTGTGCGTGCATGCTTGCGTGCATCTGGATGTGTCTGGATAACTGCTATAGTAAAGTCTTTGTCCAGTCCATTATATCCATTTTTTTATGAATTTAGCCTAAATAATGTCACATTGTGCATCTCTTCATTGTTTGTTAAAGTTGTTTCTCAAACAAACAATTTCAATTTTTCCATGAGAAATCTTTTTGAATAGTCAATAATTACAATAATGTATCCTTTAAATGCACAAAGCTAAATCAGGTGCCACTTGAATACTGTATGCTGTTTTTCTACATGGACTTGAGAGAGATTGCATTATGGGCAATAATGCAATAATGTTTGGATAAGGTTAAGAGCTGGTGGGACGGGGTCTCTGGTGGCATTTTGTTGCTAACACATTAGTACAAAAAAGAACACACAGAGTTTTACACTCTAATGGATTTTCCACATTTGTATTCCATAGATGGCCTGGCTACCTTCATGAGCTTCCTGAGATCTGAGTTTAGTGAGGAAAACATTGAGTTCTGGGAGGCTTGTGAGGACTTTAAGAAGACCAAGTCCCCCCTGATAATGGCCACTAAAGCCAAAAAGATTTATGAGGACTTCATTCAGACTGGTGGGCCCAAAGAGGTTTGTTTGTTTTTCAAAGATTTTTGTATAGCGCTAATCACACTCAGATTTCCAGTTAATAAAAATGCACAGTGCTTCAGAGGTAGGAGGAAGCAGTCCTTCCTCAGGCCCCTTACTCATGTCCTGTGAAAATATGTTTGATATCACTTGGTTAGATCTCTGTGTAAATGGTGAGGCCCAGGTTCTCCCCTCTTAGCATCCACAAGGAGCAATAAAAAGACTTTAAAGTGATGGTGTATCTGCAAGTTTGTTTTTTGTTTTTTGGGAAATTACCTTTCGTTAAAATGAACTGGCCTTCATAATATGCAGAAAGGTTATTAGAGAGCTACACATTACCCTATGTACTGCAAGAGATTTTCAGTTGAATCGAGTATTTTGGTAATCCTTTACAATAAAGTTCCATTCGTTAACATTTTATAATGCATTATAGGTATCATGAACAATGAATAATGATTTTTCACAGCATTTATTCATGTTGGTTAATGTTGATTTCTCAAAACACTATAATTCAGTGTTTATGTCAGATCACATTACATTAACACCATAAGTTACCATAAAATGAAAATTCTCTCAGCATTTACTCACCCTCCTGGTATCCCAGATGTGTATGACTTTCATTCTTCTGAAGTACTCAATTAACATTTTTAGAAGAATATCTTAGGTCCATTCAATGCAAGCAAATTGGCTCCAAACTCCACATAATGGGAGCAATCCAAACTCCAGTGGCTTAATCTATATCTTCAAAAGCGATATGATAAATGTGGGTAAGAATCAGATCAATATTTAAGTCATTGTTATGTCATAAATTTCGCTCCCTGCCCAGTAGGGGATGATATGCACAATGAATGTGAATCACCAAAAATAGAAGGAGAAAGTGAAAGTGAAGGAAATAAGACTCAGATATTGTTCTGTTTCTCACCCACACCTATCATAACACTTCAGAAGGGATGGATTTAACTATCAGAGTTGTCTGGATAAATCTTTTGTTGCCCTTATGTGAATTTTGGATCTTAAAAAATTTGGCACCCCTTCACTTGCTTTGCTTTGACCCAGAGCTGAAATATTCTTCTAAAAATCTTCATCTGTGGCCTGCTAAAGAAAGAAAGTCATGCACATCTGGGATGATGTAAATGATGAGAGAATTTTCATTTTTGGGTGAACTAATCCTTTAATATTTATCAAGATTAATAAATGCTCTAAAAGTTTAGTTCACTGGTAGTTCATATTAACTAATGTAGTTAACTGATGTTAATGAATACAACCTTATTGCAAAGTGTTACCAGTATTTCAATATCAAAATACATTTTAGGGATAGCCCAAGCTATTTTCAAGTCAACACAAGCTTTTATTTTGTGTCCAAATTATTACTACAGTACCACATTACTTAAAGGGTTACATAAAGGGTTGTTCGTTTCTTACATTCAACGCCCTAACATCTTCAGGTCTTTCTAAAGAGAAAAAAGTGGCACAACCTAATGAAAATTAAGCTTTATGAATGCAACTGCTAATCTACAATATTAGCCAGATCACTGTTCCCTGTAATGTAAATTATAGTTGCTTTAGAGCATTAGCATAAGCATATGCATAAATCATAATCTTTGTATATATATTTTTAAATAACAAATGTCCAAAATGTCCAAACTTTTTCTAGTAGCCCAAAGGTTTCTGGTTCAAATCCAATACGGGTTTAGTCATCTATGAACAGAAAAGTCACATGGACTGTCCTTGTACTCTAAGACTCTTTAGTTTGCAAACTGACAAATAATGTATTAATGATCACGATGTTGCTAAAATTAAACTTGAAATTAAATTGGGATTAAAACATCAAAGATGCACTTGCATCCTGCTGTGTGCTGAGGTGAAAAGCAAATGTGTTATATAATAGCTATTAGATAACATAAATGCACTAACCCTGATGATTTAATAATATCCACTTGTTTCTTGTAACCATAATTTAAATCATAGAATTTGTTATAGTTTCTCACCATAATATTTTTTAATTACTTTTATTAGTCTGATTATATCTCAATCTCAGCATTTGTGTTCGGTTACATAATTTTTTGCTTCTTCGTTTGTATTCAATGATGATCCAATACAAAATTGGAAATGATACAGAAAAAAAACCCTTTGTCCATTGGTCTCTCTTAGTTAGAATTCTCTTTGTAAAAGAAAGTCCTGCTTGGCAAGCTATAATAAGAGAATCACAGCAGAGCATTTTCCATGAACTATCTAGTGCAGCATTTACCCAGGGAAACCACAGGTATCTGTCTAAATTGGGCTCACTCTCTTTCTTACTTTGTTTGACCAACTAGTCTGGAAGAATGATGGTCATAATGTATTTCTTGCTCATTAAGTTTGTTGTCCAAAGAAAGTAAGAAAGAGAGTGATTGAAAGGCAGAAAGAAAGACATTACATTTTGATTTTGAAATTGATTTTTTAATCTCGTTTGTAGGTAAACATCGACCACTTCACAAAAGATTTGACTCTGAGGAATCTGGTGGATCTTTCTTCTGCTACCTTCGAGCTGGCTCAGAGCCGAATCTTTACTCTGATGGAGAAAGACTCTTTTGGTCGGTTCCTGAGGTCTGAGCAGTATCAGGAACTTATCAAGTAAACTGACTTACCCAGTTGCAGGGAGACAAAAAAAAAGGCAAGAAGAATCAGCACCACTTTTTTCAAGACCAAATTGTCTCATGAATTTTACATTTTTCTTTATAACTGCATAACATACAAAATACTACTTTTATTTACTTTTTATTTTTAAGTCTTTAATATAATTTTTTGAACAAAATACATTCCTGAACATCAATTAACAATGCCACATAGTTTATTAAAAAAAATTAAATAAAAATAAATTGGGTATAAATGCATTTGTCTCCCTGCTGCTGACTGAATCAGCCCAATGCTAATGAGAGCATCTTAACGTCAGTTGTTTAGATAATGTGATTCCTGCCCAGTGCTTTGAATGTCAAAGTCAAGAAACTTAATAAAGAAGTTATCAATCAGGGATTAAGAGAAATAAAACTACTCATAAAAATTTGATTTGTCATTAGCAAACATTTGAATTGTACAAGTGCCAAGGGTTTGAAGCACCTCTTAAAACTTTGTAGATATGTCTGATTATTTGGAGTTACTCTCTTTTCTGACCCCTGTAGACTAAATAAAGCTCTGAGACGGATCCCCGCTTGTTATTCGTGACTTTTCAAGTAAGTGCAGAAGTGGTTCATTTACTTTTGATGAGGATATTCTGACCTAATGGAGTTCTGTCCTCTTAGAAGAAGCATCTTAGCACCATCTAAAATACTGGGAAAGGGCTGGGGAATGGAATATGGAATGGGAAAGAAAAAAAAGAAAAATGGCGTATTTTTTTGGGGGGGGGGGTTCATGGCCCAAATGGTAAACTGAAGGAAAACATGGAGAAGTAGCCCATTTAGTACAGAAAGCTTCACAATAAGTCAATGTAGAGAAAACAAGTGAAGTGCTAAGATGCACTGCAGACTCTGGGAACTTGTTAGGTGGTTACCACTATTGAAAGTTGCTAAAATGGGAATATCAAGGAGGAGGGAATCTCTATAAAGCACTGGGCACAGTATCTTTTTATTCTAAAGGCAATGTTAATTTCCACGCAACATTAAAAGCAGATTAGGTCATGGAAACCTGAAACATCCAAACAGCAAAGGTTGCCACATATTCAGTACAACAAAGGAATGCCACATATTCAGTACATTGTAAGTCTTATAAACTTGTAGTCTAGACAAGAATAATCAAACTACAATTAATACTTCCATTTACTGTTATTAAAAAAACAATTGTTCAAACTTTTTTAGCCCTTAGCATGTGCAGCTTTTAGAGTTCAATCATACGTTTTGATAAGTATGGAAGTTATTACAGTGTGAAAGACATATTAAACACCAAAATGTAACTCACAAGTATGATGTTCAGTACACTTTTGCATGCTTTTTTTATGTATGTTTTATCAGACACAAATACTCCTGCATGTTTCTATCTTTATCATACTACAGTATGTGTGTAGCTGTGTGACTAAATATTCATTCAAATTCATTGATATATAAGCACTGATAAGCAGGTGCTTTCAGAAGTCCTTACTGATGCCCCACAAATGATATTTTTTTTAGTTCACTGCAGGACATGTTTAGTTTCATATGGCTATCAATCATTGGGCATCACCAAAAAAAAAACAAAAAAAAAACAACAATAACAACAATAAAGTGATTCAGATCAAGAACCAATATGATTGGTCATGAATTGGGTCTTTTTAAATTTTATAAGCAGTATACCATATTAACGGCTTTAAAATAATTATAATTATACACCATATTGCCATATAGTTATTTTTTTATTATTTCCTTTGAGGTAACTGCTGAAAATATATCAAGTTGTCAGTAAGGACTGACAGAGTACCTTGCTCCTACAAGAAATCTGCATTAAAAACTATATGCATGTATGTCTGATTGTTTGATTCTTAATTTAAAAAGTAAAACCGGTCCTTATGGTTTTTGATAAAAAATGTGAGGCCTGAATTTTTTCTTTTCTTTAGCAAGGCTGGTAATGTAGTGTAAGTAATGTAAATGTACAAATTTCAAAACAAAAGTTTAACTGTGAAGCTTTGGATTTTTATTTGTTTTCCTCTATATGATAAACGTTATGAATCATCTTGGAATTACTCACAGTTGCTTGATGGCACTACATTGTGTCATGCATGGAATTTCAGTATTATTTGTATTCCCTGGTGAACATTTATCTAAATCTTTAAAATGCCATATTTGAATAATAATGTGGCTGCTTCCTAACATTTCCTGAGCTACAAGCTCTTTCCTTCACAGACTTTTCATTTAGCCACTTGACCAGTGTTTTATTCACCATGAAGTGATTTGAGTCTGTGTGGAGAATAGAAAGATATGAAAAAAGATACAGAGAATGACAGAGAGAGAGAGAGAGAGAGAGAGAGAGAGAGAGAGAGAGAGAGAGAGAGAGAGGAAAGCTGAGATGAAGCAGATGGGCAATGGAAGCTTTCCAAAATAAACATTGTCAGATGCAAACATTGTCCACATTCATTTACCACTCTCATTCCTAGAAATCGACACATGACTCGTGGCTTGGGGTTGACTAGCAGAACTGAAAAGATAGTCCTTCTATTACTGAGTTGCATCACAAGGCAAACTTTTCCTAAATGCCAAACAAAAGAGCATCTCTCAGTTTTACTTTGGTGATGCTGACCTATAGTTTGGACAACGTTTTTCCTCATTAAATTGTTTTGGTTTGTACTAAATATTTGATAACTGGTATTGGAGACATACAATAACATAACTCATTTGATTTAAACAACAAATGCAAATATCCAATTAATCTCTGCTTAAAGTTAAATTATAAGATCTGCCTCAATTGCACTACCACTAAAAGCTGATAAGAAGGGGGAACTGTATGTTACTTAATGTCAAATTTGAAAAAATTATGTACTGTAAATAGACTTTTTAAATTATTATATAAAATAGAGACTAAATTCATCCACACCCAATGTAAAGACCCACATGTCATTTGTATTGTTTCACATGTCCATTTCATGGTAATGTTAATTAGACAGGATGGTAATATTTTCCTATATAGAGTATATAATGCATTAAAATCATGTTTTAGAAAGGTATTTTATATTCTATATCATGCACATTGTACACTTTAATCTAACATTTGTAACCACTGTTAATGTGTGTTACACATTTTAGTTGGGCATGACTCTAAATAGTTTAAGTGATATATATACTTAAAAGTGTAAATAAAAGTTGGTTGTTCTTAAAAACATACAATACCTTCATAATGCATTATGTATACAGGTTTCAAAAACAACTAAAAGCCTTATCCAGGTGTAAGCAGGTTTGGGGAGTGACGGAATACATGTAACAGGATTACGCATTTAAAATACAAAATATAAGTAACTGTATTCCACTACAGTTACAATTTAAATAATTTGTAATTTGAATACAATAACATTCAAAAAGTATTTTGATTACTGAAGAGATTACTTTACATTTCATTGTCATTTGTTTCATTTAATATTTAGTCCTTTCAGATGGAAAACATTTATTCATAAATTATGCAATCCAAAATGCATTTGAACAGCAGTGAAAACTTTCTTTTGATATGTTACATTCATTCGAGCAGACAGAGAAGTAAGTTTGAAGTCAGTTTAGAGCAGAAGAAATTGAAATTTATCTTGTGTAAATTGTCAGTTTTACGCTAAGTTAAAATGCTATTTCTAGTCATTTTACATGCACATGCTACCAGGCATGATCATATTTTTTATCAAGAAAACTCACATTGGATCATAATTTATTTTTCTAGTAAGACATTTGATATTAGTGAAAACATTATATTCTTAATAATATTTTTTTATTATTGTTTTCCTGTATAAAAAATATCAAAAAATCCTTAAAACAATATCAGTTGGATTGATCTTGTTTTAGAAACAACACTGCATAAGATATTTAGTTTTTTCAGATGTATTTTTTACGTGTATTTTGTCTTACTGTACTGGCAGAGTTTTTATAGTCAAGACAAGTGAAAAAAATCTACCAGTGCTAAAGAAGTAATCCAAAGTATTTAGAATACGTTACTGACCTTAAGTAATCTAACGGAATATGTTACAAATTACATTTTACAGCATGTATTCTGTAATCTGTTGTGGAATACATATCAAAAGTAACCCTCACAACACTTAGTATGTCTTACGACAGCTTAGATAAAGTCATAACAAGGCAAGTGAAGTATGATACACTGGTGAATTATTTAGTCTGTGTGTGTGTGTGTGTGTGTGTGTGTGTGTGTGTGTGTGTGTGTGTGTGTGTGTTGACCCTGATGCTAATCATGCCTTTATGGCACAATAATGCTTTGCCTGCTATTTGTGCATGCACACAAATGGAAACAAATGAGGCTGAAATACACAAAACCAGAAACCAGATAATGACTGAGCAGGGCTAAGATGGCAGGCAAGATAATTCTCTGTGAATACTCACTACATGTTCATTTGTGTACTGAAACCAGACCACTCTCATTATAGGGAGAATGGGTTTAGTTATGAACATGCATTGTTAGTGATAACTGCCACCAGGATTTATACAAAGCATGCCTAAAATATTCTAAGAAATCTAAATATAGAACTGGTAAGTTCAGCTCCAAATACCAAGGTTGTTTCTTCTTTAAGCAAATACCTTAAACATACTGTACCATAACAAATCTATTACATTGACCAAGCCATTTCCTTCAAATTAAGCAAATCATTTCATGTTGTTTTATGACATGTACAGTTGGTAGGTACAATAAAGTAGTAGTGAATCAGTTGTTTTGGTAGTGTAAACCAGTGGTTTTATGTCAGGTTCTAGATTTAGACTTAAAGCTCCCTCTACACTAGATTATTTTTTCAATGATTTTCAGGTGTTAACTTCATTAACATAATCACTACCCAGGCAGAGGGAGACAGAGCACCCATTAGCACCTCTCAGAGGGAGGCAGTGTTGTAGTCAAGACCACCTTAACCGAGACCAAGTCAAGACCAAGACCAGAGAGTATCGAGATCGAGACAAGACCAAGATTTTGAGGGGTTGAGACAAAGTTCAGACCAAGGCAGGGCAAGACCGAGTCAAGACCAGTGTGAGTCCCACACTGCATGGCACACTTACAATAAAATGTGGAATGTGCAAACCATAGGCACTCCTCAAATTGATCTGAAAGATCCACATTCCCATAAAAACACCCACAGAAAACAAATGAAGATTCCTCTTCATTCACCTCTTTTATTGCCATATTTATCAAACAATTATTCAATACTCAAGTCTTCACTTTTCTCAGTCTTTTTTTACACAATATAGTAACTTTCTGAGTTGAATGTAATGCAGGAAGAGGCAAATTGTTAACGTTAGCTAGCTAGCTTTGCTAGCATCACTTACACTTAGCTTACCTTTCTTTATTCTTCCTTTCTAAGAGCCGATAAAAGTTTGATGTGGTCCTAGCCGTCTCGGTAAGCATTGCATTGCAGAATTTACATACTGCTGTGTGTTTTCTTTTGGACGCTTTTTTGCAGATGAACTCTTTGTGGTTTAGGTCAGTGTTTCCCAAACTTTTTCTGCCACGGCACACTTTTTACGATTAAAAAATACCATGGCACAGCACTATCTCACATAACCATTGTCGAAAGTTTTCCTTTTCAAGAACTTGTCCATGTTTTCTGTCTGTCTTAGTAGCTTGAACTCGAACTGTTTGAAAAAAACACAAGTAACATAGTTACGCTGTATAATGAGGTCACAAATGCCAAGACACAGTAAATACATTTATTTAATTATTTACAGAATTTTCCAGAAATAAAGTTGCACCTGACAATAAGTCACACCGGGTCAAAATCATGTTGTTGATAGAGAGAAAAAATACACAGAAGTCGCACTGACAGAAGTTGGATCCTGCAGGCACTAGGATTCGAGGTCAGCCGCCCAGCCGCCATTCCCCCGGTTCAGATGTCAAACGCGCTTGGTGATGATTTTAGGACCTCAGAATCTACACATCGAATCACTGTGTTTTTGGACTTTTAAACAGGAGTATTTGCTTTTAGTAATTGTATGTAACAGTTTCTCATATTCTTTTTATGTTTCATGAGAGAAACTCGAATGTAAGCAACATCTGTTCATAACATCTGTGTACAAATAAGCAGTTTATAGTCTTTGAGTAAAAGAATACATAAATTTATTCGGTTCACTGACTGAATATTTTTACTACAAGTGTGATGAAGCATCGTTTTGTGGGCATGTGAGGTGTTGAGTTTGACAGCGGACTAGAGTTTATTAGAACAATAATGTTATTATGGACAAAATATTTAAACTGGTTGCATAAAATACTTAAAATATTCTGAATTGACAACTTTAAAATTCTTCCACCATCTCTATGCCTTCACTAAAATACTGGGGAAAAACAGTATTTATTTATTTATTTATTTTGAGGAATTTGATAATTTTCCATGGTACACCTGACATTCTTTCACGGCACACTAGTGGACACAGTGGTTGGGAAACACTGGTTTAGGTAGCCAAATTGTATTACAGAAGATTTGTCTGACATCACTCAGCCACAGTTTCTTCTCCTGTCTCCTGGATTCACTTTATTGGAGTGTGTGTGTGATGGGGGGCGGGGAGGGGTCACAGCCTGTACCAGTAACAAAAATGTCTAGTTAGAAATTAGTCAAGTTATTGCTAGCATTTGAAGCAGGAATTTTTACATCCAATCACAGTAATGATGTTAACAAATATATCAGACGGAAGGGTGTGAGCTGTGACCTGTGAGCATGATGGCAGCATAGTGTTGTTTTTCATTTATATACTTAAGCTTTTTCACTAGTTGCTAGACATTTTGTTTTTTGTTTGGATATTGGGAATCGACAGCATGTCTTCTTGCCAAGGAAAATCTTCCGGCAAGCAAATGCTTGAGGCGGATATGATAGAGGACTCTCTCGCCGCCATGATTGCTTCTGCTATGGAGAAACAGCAGCAGTTTATTGAAGCACAGTTTAAAACTTTGCAAGATAGATTAGATACGATTCAGTCAGAGCTTTCCAGCTGCTCTAATGGGGTGAGAGAACTGTGTGATCGATATTCCAATCTGAACAGCCGGGTCAGCAAAGTGGAGAGAAATTACGACAAATCTGCCGCCAGATTGACGAGCTTTGAGGAAAAGATTGCTGATTTGGAAGACCGGAGCCGTAGGGATAATGTTCGTGTCGTGAATCTCCGAAGGTGTGGAAGCCACGAACCTCACGGCATACATCTCTGGATCTTTACCTGTATGGTTCCCTTCGTTGGCCGATGCTAAACCAGAGATAATGTGCATCGCATCGGCCCTCCCAACAACTCTGGCAGGCCTCGCGTGGTCATTATGAAGATGCTACGCTATACGGACCGTGATTTAATTCTCCGAACTTCCAGAAAATCTCCAATCAAGGTGGATGGGAAAGATATCCGATTTGCTGCATACTATAGCGCTTTCACTATTAACCGTTTATAGGCGTTCCTTTTTGGAGGCTACTAACAAATCTCGGAAAATGGGCTTTCAGACCTTTTTGATGTACCCCGCACAGCTGAAGTTAACGCGAATTTCGACTCAAGTCTTTTGACACATTTTCAAGTCTCCTTTGGAGGTTGAAGATTTTGTCAATGGTTTGGTCACACAGATGAGGAAGAATAAACTGACATTAATAATATGTCCTAGAGGTTTTTCTCCCTTTCTTCATTAGTTTATTCTTATATATTAATTGTCTAGCGCAAACGAAATGTCACAATTTACATTTGAGTGTAAGCTTCTCTGTTCATTTTGTTCATTGCCAAGTTTGGTCTGTAACATATTAATAATGAGTGGGGAGCGGTAACATTGTGTCTGCCGCCCTTCTTGGGGTCACTTTTTCCATAAGGTGGTTAATGGTTCACCCGATTGCTTTTTTTTTCTTTTGTTATATTTCATTTTTTTATTATTTTCCTTTGTTAGCGGATGGCTTGTTTGAGGTTTTTCTTTTTTTGTGGGTAATTGGGTGTTCTCTTGGGTTGTGGCGACCAGGGTGGGTGGGTATTTCTCCCATTGTAGAGTGTATATTTTTTTCATTTTATCATTTTATGTTATTCTATAGCTAATTTATGGCTACAGAAATGCTTCATATAGTTAGGTGGAATACAAATGGGCTGAATGGTCCCATTAAACGTACTGCCTGTCTGGATTACTTAAATAGGCAACAGGTTGATTTGGCATTTATCCAAGAATCACATTTAAGAAAGTCAGATGTTCAAAGGTTTTCTAACAAGTTTTATTATGTAGCCACCTCATCCTCAATAGATAGTAAATCAAGGGGTACTTTGGTCGTGTTAAAACGAAAGCTTTCATTTAACATTTTAGAAAGATATAGTTGTGTGGAAGGCAGAGTATCATACATTAAAACAGTTATTGCGGGTAAGAATTTTGCATTTATTTCAAATTATGCCCCTTCTCATTTTGATTCAAATTTTCTACCTACTTTCACTACAACTTTATTACGTGTACAAGATTGTTTTTTCATCATTGGTGCAGATATGAATGCAGTAGTTGATGTTTCTTTTGATCGTTCTTGCATGCAAAATTATCCAACGCAATCTTTATTATCTACATTTACATTTATGCATTTGGCAGACGCTTTTATCCAAAGCGACTTACAGAGCCCTTATTACAGGGACAATCCCCCCGGAGCAACCTGGAGTTAAGTGCCTTGCTCAAGGGCACAATGGTGGTGGCCGTGGGGTTCGAACCAGCAACCTTCTGATTAGCAGCCCTGTGCTCTAGCCACTACGCCACCACCACCCCTATTATCTACTGAATTACATAAGATTTTGTCTGATCTTTGTCTAATTGATGTATATTGCATTTTTCATCCTTCAAAGAGACAGTACACCTTCTACTCTGCCAGACATAAAAGTTATTCTAGGTTGGATTATATACTTGTGACCGGGGATTTAGATTTACCACCAGGAACACATTAGGGGGTTCAATTTATTTTAAAGTTTATTCTTTTACTGATTTAAAGTAAACAATTTAGTCACAAATGTGGATTACCAATTTAACTGCTAAGAAGAGTTCACAAAAAGAGCAAGTAATTCAAAAAAATTTGGAATAACAAAATATTATTCTGAGTGCAGTTATCCCAGTGATACACTATAGACTTGAGTATCACTGTACACTTGTTTTAAAGAAAACCCACAATACTCTTAAACACGGCAGTACAAGAACACAGCCGTATCAAAATGCAAAAATATAAAAATACGAAAATACGTGTAATGCAACACGACTCCAAAACATTACAATACAATACGGCAGTGAGAATACTGTACAAAGAGAACAAAACATCATAAGTACATTTTTATATTTCCCACTTACACATCACTTGAGAGAAATTAGAGAAAATAACACTCACGTAACGATCAGCTCCTACATAACACCACATTCACTTCACGAGGGCTGAAATGCTCAACATACTGTTGTACACCATGGATGACCTCTCAATACTCCACAATTTCCCAGAGAGTGCGCGACTCTCTCTCACACTACTCGTTGCACGTCTAACAACACAATGACCGAGGTGAGAATGTATGCGCATGGTCCCGTACGCGACACACATAGTGCCACCTGTTGACAACTCCAGGGAATCACTACTTTTCCTGTCTTAATAATTCACTTAACGTGAAATAACAGTTTTAAACAGGCAAGGATAAAAACAACTTTATGGGATATTTACCACCCGGTTACATTCTCCCCTGCAATAAGTCAGCGTCCTCGATGACTCACTCAGTCACCAATTTCGGCATTCATGGCACCCTGTAATGCCTTTTCAAACAATGCAGTGCCAATACTGGCCAATACTTGAGACACCATATCTGTGCTGACGCTCACTGCATGACAAGCAGACCTGGGTGCATGAAAAGGATTTGTGTGAACACCCGCAGTTGCTCGCTTGCTTCTGCGCACAGCTGGCACTGGTACTTCTCTCCGTACTGTGTTAGGCATCCCACCAGTCTCTAGCACCTGAGACTGGTCACACTCATCTGTAGTCTCTTGAGTGTCGTCACCTTCCAAATCTGAAGTACCCGGTGCCTTGGAGGTCATTGGAGTGCTTGCGGCCACCCTGAGAGAGGGCTGCACAACCTCCTCTACTACCACAAAATCTGGCTCAGAAGACTCATTCCCATCAATGAGGACAGGCTGTGGATCTGGCAGAGATTTCTCCCTACTCCTAGGCCATGGAGTGGGCATGGCACCTGGACGCAACTCCGATCTGTGAACCCTTTTTGAGGGCCCTGCCTCCAAAGGTTCAACCGTGTAAGGTGTGCCTACTATCTCAACTACGCGGTAGACGATCGGGCTCCAGGCATCTTGAATCTTATTCCTGCCTGGAGGCCGCTGCCGCAGATATACCAACTCATCCACACTGACCTTGGGACAAAATATCTTTTCATTCAGACGAGTCACTCTTTCTAGAGCTTTCTCCTCTGAGTGCTCCCTAGCTTTCTCATGGGCATATCTCAGCCTCTCTTGATGAACAGACAACCAATCTCGTCTCCCCTCAGAGACTTCCTCAGTACCCAACAACGCATCAATGGGCAGATGTGGCTGTACACCAAAAAGTAGATAATATGGGGAAAACCCTGTAGTAGCATGCGGAGTCACATTATACGCATGGACTAACTCTGGCAAGTACTCAGGCCAACGACGTTTACGTTCTGGCGGTAACGTACGAAGCAGATTGTGAAGTGTTCGGTTGTACCGTTCACACTGGGCATTTCCCTGTGGCCTATAAGGGGTGGTACGGGTCTTCTTGACACCATAGAGTCTGCACAGCTCCGCAATTATTTCACTCTCAAAGTTTCTACCTTGATCGGAGTGCAACTTCTCAGGGACACCGTACTTCATAAACCATTCCTTCAACAGGGTTTTTGCAGTGGTATCGGCCTTTTGGTCTTTGGTGGGAAAAGCCTGTGTAAACTTTGTGAAAACGTCGGTAACAACCAAAACATTTTCACGCCCATCAGAAGCTGGCTCAAGGACTGTAAAGTCCACAGCAATCACTTCCAGGGGTCTGGAAGCCAAAAATGCTCTCACCGGGGCACAGACTTTGGGCTGAGGCATCTTGGTAAGGATACAACGCTGGCACTTCTTTGCCCATTCCTCCACATCCTCATACATACCAGGCCAAAAACACCTCTGTTTCAACAACCCCAAGGTCCGTTCGATGCCCTGGTGCCCCATATCGTCATGCACGCTCCGCAGCACTTGTACCTTTAAACACCCCGGCAACAAAAGTTGCCAGCAGCTCTCCTCAAACGGGTTGTCTACTACTCGATACAGCAACCCATTCTGTTCTCTTATGAGGCTCCACTGCTTCAGAAGGCACTTCACAGACCTGGACAGAGACTTTCTTTCCAGGTGAAGTGGTCTCTTTTTCCTGTCCCAGAACCCTCTAAATTCACCCAGAACAGGGTCGTTTTTCTGAAACTCGACCAGCTGTTCCCTAGTGTACCCAGGAAGCGTATGAGTGTTCCCTTGGAGACTAGTGACAGCTTCTCCAGCCTCCAGTGCTCGGATTTGCCTTAACCTGCAGCAACCAAGTCCCTTCAAAGCGAGTTCAGGTTCCAATGCCGTACCCCAACTCCACACACTGCAAATCGCTACACACTCATCCCAATCAGCGTCAGGATCAGGTTCAGGCTCCCCTGCAAACTCCTGCCTAGACAGAGCATCAGCTGCAGCATTACTCTTGCCTGGCCTGTACTTCACTTCAAAGTTGAAGACAGACAGCTGAGCTACCCATCTCTGCTCAATCGCTCCCAACTTGGCAGTTTGCAAGTGACAAAGCGGATTATTATCCGTAATCACCTCAAACCAAGACCCAAGTAAGTAGCCACGAAACTTCTCGACTACAGCCCACTTAAGGGCTAGTAGCTCGAGCTTCATGCTACTGTAATTGCGATCGTTCTTCTCGGCATTACGCAACCTTCTGCTCGCGTATGCAATGACCCTCTTCTCAACACCCTGTTTCTGGTACAGGATGGCCCCTAAGCCATTCTGGCTTGCATCAGTTTCGAGGATGAAAGGACAAGTGAAATCCGCGAAACCAAGTACAGGTGCTGTCGTTAACTTCCACTTTAGCTGATTGAATACACGATCACACTCATCAGACCAACCAGATCTAAAGTGACGACCACTCTTTGCACACCTGCCTTCACGCAAGCAAGCATTTACCAGGTCATGTAAAGGTCCAGCTATCTTTGAGAAGCCCTCGATAAACTTTCTATAATAGCTGCAAAACCCTAGAAATGACCTCAGCTCCTTGACAGTTTCTGGGGTCTTCCAATTTCTGACTGCAATAACCTTGTCCGGATCAGGAGAAATCCCTTGAGCCGACACCTGGTGGCCAAGGAAACGCACAGAGTCTTGGAGAAAATGGCACTTCCCCAGCTTGACCTTTAAACCGGTCTCTGCCAACCGCTTCAGCACCATTTCTAATCTTCCCAGGTGTTCCTCAAAAGTCTGTGAAAACAGCAAAATGTCATCTAGGTATACTATCAACACCTGAAAGATGAAATCGCTCATAACCGACTGCATGAGCCGCTGAAAGGTCGATGGTCCATTGCAGACCCCAAACGGCATCCTCCGGTACTCAAATAAACCAAAAGGCATGGTGACTCTGCTCCATCATCTCCTAAAACTTACACATTCACTTTAAAGTACCCAGCTCATACAGACTAAAATTGCAGCCTATCTGTATAACCCAAATCATCGTCCTCCAGGGCAAACACACTTGAAAACTTGCCCAGCATGGCTTTCAACTGAACCTGCTGTTCAGGTGTGCCTCCCATGTCAATATGATCCAAGACTGACTGGGCCTGCGGCTCAGAACAATGACCAAGACCCATAGTGACCCGTTCAGTGTCCGCAGAGATTCGCTGAAACCTCACTTCGCAGGACGAATCCACACTGTAACCATCTACCGGAGACAGCATACCCAGACGGGCCCTAGGCTGCAGCCAAAGGTCTTCCTGAGACAAGTTAATTACTCTTACTGGACACACAGGTAACTCTGACGTGACCAAGGTAGGAACTACAACCAAACCTCCTGGTAAGGGTGTATTTGCTGGTTCTACCATCCACGCAGAACCATCCTTTTTCCTGGATTCCATCCCCTTAATCAGGACGGTGGCTGCCGACCAAGCAGGCACATGAGCAGGAGTCTTACCCACGACCCGAGCAAATGAAACTCGCTCAACTAGCTTAACTGATTGTGCCTGCTAAAAGACTGCCCTCCAGTCGGAATCAAGCCTACCACCCAGCGTGGTGTCAAATTCAGCGTGAACAATCTGTCGGCACTTACTGATAATGTTCATTCCAAGGAGCACAGCCACAGACGATGGACTAGGAGTTTCTTTAACAATCAAGAAACCACATTCAGGAAGGGTCATCCCCATAACATCCACGTCCAGCTCCATGTAACCCAAATAGGGAATGTCTAAACCGTTGGCTGCGGTGATTTTCAGCCAGCCTGAGGTAGATAACACATCACTCTCATCCCCAAATAGATGCTCTCGGAAGAACCCCTCATTAATAGTGCTGACCTGACTACCAGTGTCTAACAAGCATGACACTGTCACACCCTTGATTTTCAGGTCCACCATCGGGCACGTTCCGACAGCCCGTTCAAGGAACCTGTCCCGACTAGTTCCCTGAGGTGGTGAACCAGAGACTACCCCTTGTGTAGCTTGACTCATTGCAACAGGAGGACCTTGTTTTTCTTGCCCTTGGGTAGACCTGGCAACACTCTTGGGTCTTCCCCCCATCTCACGGTGCAACGTCTTGCGATATGCCCAACCCCATTGCACTTAAAACAGATAGGTTCTCCGTCCTCTGTAAACCTGGGAGGAGACATTGACAAGGGTACAAAATTCTGAGGAACAGACACTGACCATTGTACAGTCAACTCTTTGACCGCTTTTGTGAGCTCTGAAATGGTCTGCTCTTGCTCACTTATTCGCTTGTCCTGCCGAGAGATCACCTGCAAAATGTCATTCAACACAGTCGATGTTTGATTCTCAGACCCTACAGAAGTACCTCCAGTCTCACTTAGCACTTCTGAATGGACGGGTCGACTATTCACTATTCTGGTCGGTCTGCTTTCTTCCATGGACCAAAGAATAGCCTCATTGCGAATCTCAAGCAGGGTCAAGTGGGGCTTTTCTCTGATTATTTTACGCAGCTCTCGCCTTAACGTGCTGTCTCGCACACCCTCCACAAACTGATCGCGCAAAATCCCCTGCTCATTAGCCAAGCCACCCTGGGATTGCTTTGTGATGGAGCTTAAAAGGCGGGAGAGAGCATGAGAGTAATTTTGAAGATCTTCCCCTTCCAATTGTTTGCGGTTGTAAAATGTTTGCAACAATTGAGTCCCGCTACGCATTTCCCCGAATGCCTCCCGCAGGAAAGTAAACAAATCACTGGCCTGTCTGGACTGGTTTCCAACACACAAACGCACCTCTTCCAGTGCAGGCCCTCTCAAAAGTGAGATGATAAAGTCAAGCTGTTCTTCTTGTGTCTGGTCTCTAGCCCGTAGGACACGTTCCACCTCCTCAATAAACTCCTCTACAGACCGTCCATCTTTGTTATACTCCCCGCTAAAAGGTTGAACTTGGCGTTCACGAGGAACATAAATGTAGGAGCGGGTCGAATTACCCTGACCAACAGCCCTATTGGCCAAAGTATCGTTCCTCCAGTCACTTAACTCCTGAATTTGACCCCTCAATTGCTCTATGACATCATCTCCCACAGCCTCAAAGACAGGGACATGTTCACCCCCATCAGGCATTTCGTCAGAGTCAGACATTTTTTCTTTTCCCTCTTTTCTTTACACAAGCAGGTCAAAGAGCATAAACTCAGAATAAACTCAGTTCAAAATAAATGTTCCTAGCACAAACTTCAAACTTCGCAGTCCTTTCCAGTAGCTCAGACACACCCTCGTGTTGGTGCACAGTTCCTGTATATGGCAGTGAAATCCTGGGAGCGAAAACGTCGAGAGCAGGAACCCCGTCAAGCCGCACAAGTCTCCTAAGCAGCCGTCACGCCTGACACACTGGAAACCCGATCAGTCCAACGCTGGTTATCTCGTTCGCAACCATGATCCTATACACTTTGGATGTCCTCTGCCTAAAAATATTCACCACTGCCGTATTGTCTAATCAAACTGTACTGCTCAACGAAGAAAAAAACTAATCAGATTGAATAAACGACCCCACTCCTGGTACCAAAATGTGTGACCGGGGATTTAGATTTACCACCAGGAACACATTAGGGGGTTCAATTTATTTTAAAGTTTATTCTTTTACTGATTTAAAGTAAACAATTTAGTCACAAATGTGGATTACCAATTTAACTGCTAAGAAGAGTTCACAAAAAGAGCAAGTAATTCAAAAAAATTTGGAATAACAAAATATTATTCTGAGTGCAGTTATCCCAGTGATACACTATAGACTTGAGTATCACTGTACACTTGTTTTAAAGAAAACCCACAATACTCTTAAACACGGCAGTACAAGAACACAGCCGTATCAAAATGCAAAAATATAAAAATACGAAAATACGTGTAATGCAACACGACTCCAAAACATTACAATACAATACGGCAGTGAGAATACTGTACAAAGAGAACAAAACATCATAAGTACATTTTTATATTTCCCACTTACACATCACTTGAGAGAAATTAGAGAAAATAACACTCACATAACGATCAGCTCCTACATAACACCACATTCACTTCACGAGGGCTGAAATGCTCAACATACTGTTGTACACCATGGATGACCTCTCAATACTCCACAATTTCCCAGAGAGTGCACGACTCTCTCTCACACTACTCGTTGCACGTCTAACAACACAATGACCGAGGTGAGAATGTATGCGCATGGTCTCGTACGCGACACACATAGTGCCACCTGTTGACAACTCCAGGGAATCACTACTTTTCCTGTCTTAATAATTCACTTAACATGAAATAACAGTTTTAAACAGGCAAGGATAAAAACAACTTTATGGGATATTTACCACCCGGTTACATACTTATATCTCATGCTGCATACTCAGAAGTACACAGTGTTGATATAAAGTCTTGTCCTTTATCTGATCATAGTGTGGTCTCAGCTAAAATCTCTCTTGTGTCTGCACCTTCTAGAGCGTCATGCTGGCATTTTAATACCACACTGTTACAAAATAAAGATTTCTATGCAATGCTCAAAAAAGAGTTGAGTTGGTTTATAGAGATAAATGCTGGTTCGGTGGACGATCCCCACTTTCTCTGGGATGATATTAAGGGTTGCATACGGTCTTCTTCCATTTCTTCTGCATCCCAATTAAGTAGGTTTAGATTGAAGGAAATAAGCACTCTCGAGACAAAATTAAACAGGCTGGAGAATTGTCAGCAAATTTGTCACTCTGAAGATGTTCAGAAAGAAATAAAGGTGATGCGTACAGAACTTAAATCATTACTACAGAGTTTTTAATGCACAAAGTTAGAATAACTTATTACTTCAATAGTGCTAAACCAAGTCACCTTTTAGCTCTTAGATTAAGGAATGGTGAAAAGAATTAAAATATAGTGGTAATTCAATCTCCTAATAGCTTGATAAGTGAACCTAAAGCTATAAATAGAGAGTTTAAATATTTGTATCAGAATTTTTATAGGCCAGATTTCGTTTCAGTAAAACTTTATGCGACAAATTTTTTCAAGATTTGACTCTTACATGTCTCTTGGAAGCAGAGGGTACATCTTTAAATATTCCTATTTCATTAAATGAGTTAAGGGATGCTCTTGTACGTATGAAGAGGGGTAGGTCTCCAGGATGGGATGGAATCCCACCCGAAGTATACCTTTCTTTCTGTGATGAGCTGGGACAGCCTCTGTTCAATATGATTCATTATTCTGTTCGGGTGGGTGTTTTTAATAATAGTGCTAATATAGCCATTATTACTCTTTTACCTAAGCCTAATAAAGACTTGACCCAGTGCGGAAATTATAGACCATTATCTCTGTTAAACAGTGAATTTAAACTGTTCGCCAAAGTTTTGGTCTCCCGTTTAGATGCATTCATGACTAAATTGGTGCATAACGATCAGACTGGTTTCATTAAATCTCGTCTTGCGGCCGATAATGTTCGCCGGTTATTGCACATCATACACGTGACCTGTGGAATGGACATACCGTGTGCAACTCTGTCTTTAGATGCTGTTAAAGCCTTTGACCGACTTGAATGTCATTACCTTTGGTCAGTATTGGAGCACCTTTGTTCAGGCAGAGATTATATTAATATGGTAAAGGTATTATACGCCAATCCCTCTGCTGTCGTCATGACAGGGGGCATCACCTCTTCAAAATTTTCGATATTGTGTGGGACTCGTCAGGGATGCCCTCTCTCACCACTCTTGTTTGCACTCTCTCTTGAGCCTCTTGCACAGAAAATTTGTCAACATTCTTTGGTTAGTCCTATCACTTTTAGTAACACTTCTCATAGAATCTCGTTATATGCAGATGACATTCTTTTATATGTTAGTAATACTGCTGTGTCTATTCATCATATTTTGTCAGTATTTAACTCTTTTAGCCAATTCTCTGGGTATAAGATTAATTGGAACAAATCCTCATTAATGCACTTAAATACTTCATCCTCTAAGTCGGTTTTGCCATCTTTTATACCGATAGTAACCAGCTTTAGATATTTGGGTGTGGATATATTTCCATCTCTACATACAATAGCTCTGAAAAATTTCCAGCGTATATAATCATGTAGAGATGGACTTGACTCGTTGGTCAACACTACCTTTTTCTTTACAAGCTTGGATTTCTGTCATCAAAATGGATATTTTACCTCGCGTTAATTTTTCATCTGCTATGATACCTCTGTCTCCACCTTTAGATTTCTGGTCAAAATTGCAAAGATTGGTTTCCAAGTTCATATGGAACGGCAAGTCCCCTCGTATAAAATATTCAACATTAAATTGTTGCAAGGATGCTGGTGGACTTGCACTTCCAGACTTTAGGCTTTATCATTGGGCTTTTACAATACGACCTCTCACAGTATGGTTAAAGCCTGGCTCTGCTGTATCTTGGCAACCAATTGAATTTAATCTGGTTTTACCTTATAGATTATAGGATTTAATTTATTTTATTACTCCATTGAAGAGTGTAAAACAGCGTTTTGGCCCAATAATATCTCCTTTCTACCTGGCAGGCGGCTTCAAAGTATTCCCATGATGGCATTCTCATTCTCCATTATTCCATAATCATGGTCTTCTTTCAGATAATAAGCCTTTTGTTTTCTCAGACTGGAGTGATAGAGGGATTCATGTTTTGGCTGATGTTTGGGGTAACAATGGTTTATGAATGTTTAATGATCTACGTGCTGAATATAATTTACCGGGCAATTCATTTTTCTTTTATCTGTGCCTGAGATCGGCCATGCGTGCATATGGGGTTGTAGTATTCCCTGTCTTACTTTGCATACATTGCTTACTTCATGTGGAAATACAAGGGGTATAGTTTCATCCATGTACATGTTGTTTCTGGAGGCTTCTTACAAAAAGTTACCAGTTGTAGATGTTTGGAGCAGAGATATTTATGGGATTGGCTCAGATGACAGTAATGACATATGTTGGGACTCAATATGGGCTAACCTCAAACATGTCTCTAAAAACCCTAATCATCAATTGATCCATTTCAAGAGTTACATCTCCTGCATGTAACTTTTGCTCAAGTGGGTGTATAGGCACATACATGCACATGTTTTGGGATTGCCCTGAAGTCATTGAGTTTTGGAGACAGGTTTCCACGACGTTGAAGGACATTTTGGAGTTTGAGGTACCATGCTGTTTTGCTTCTAAGTGATGATTCCTCTTACACTCTCTCTTTAATGCAGAAAATTTTGTTTTTCTGAGGACTTACTGCTGCTAAGAAAATGCTTGCCTTATGTTGGAAACCTCCACACTCTCTAGCGTGGACTCACTGGACGCATTCTTTCTTGGACATTGCGAACATTGAGCTCTCAGTGGCAAGGTTACATGGTGCCTCTCAGAGGACTACCTCGGCATGGCTAGATGCAATTTCAGAAATTAAGGAGCGGTTGTAAGATATTTGTCCCATATTTCTACTTTTATATCTTTATTTATTGTATTTGGATTTTGATTTACATTTATCTAAGACTATTTGTTCATGCTTTGTATGTACTTCTGGGAGATGGGGATGGGGGGTATGGTGTCCTTGGGGAAATAGGAGAGTAATTTAAGAGGGGGGGGGGGGGGGGGGGGTTCTTTTTATATTAACATTCTGTAACTTAAAAATTTGATCACAAAAAACAAATAAATCAGACAATGCTCAGGCAATTTAGGGATATCCCCGCAGTAAAATCTGAGTCCTGTTTGTCTGAGACCAAGACAAGACCAATTAAAAATGCGGAGATGACACCGAGTCCTTCAAAAAGTGGACCAATCTCGAGTACTACATCACTGGAGGGAGGTTTTAATCACTTGACTGTCTAAACTCCCAGCTGAGTTAATGCCTTGAAATACTGAAAATACACATCCGGCTTGCTTGAAATTTTCACTGGCTGTGGACCGGGCGGGAACACGCCACCAAGGCAGTAACCAATGAGTGCAGTTCTTTCATAAAGTCATGATTGTCTTGTAACTTGACACAATTGAATTATATTTATTGTCACATTGTTACTGTTATTGTTAAACAGAAATGATTATTAATATTGAAAATTACAAAGTGCTTAATGTGAGAAAGGTTCTGTTTGGGCTGGTTTGTATTTTAAAACTAGATTTGTAATTTGATGAATATTATTGTATTATATAATAAGCAATCTTACGATTTTTATTTCTGCAGAAAAAGCATGGTGTCTGGAAAGTGCTCATGGACTGCATTTGGAAGAGAAGTTTATTGCTCTTCGGAGTCAGCATGTATATTTGTATGACATATCTCATATGTCATATTATGACAGACCATTAAAAGAAAAAAAGTGTTCAGTGATTGCTGCCGAACTCAATGTACTTAGGAACCATTTACATATGCTATAACGATTATGAGTAGCCAGGTTGTAATTAATATTTATAATATTGCTGCAGTGATAAGGCACAGGACATTGTAAAAGCAACACATTCTCACACCCAACTCGTCACATATTGACGCTTTTGACGGGACCCGTTGGCGTCACATTTTAACGCCCTGGGTATACCTTTGGCGTCATTTTTCGACGCGTTGGGTAGTCCGATAGATTTCTATAGAGGATTTTAAAAATACAAATATAAAAAACTTTGATTAATTGAACAAAATTATAAAAATAAAAATATAAAAAACTTTGATTAATTGAACACAATCGTAGCATATTATATATATTTATTAACATCAACAAACCTCCGATAAAAATACGTTATCCAGCATGCTCTAGTTACCAGTACCTAAGAAAACGCTTGAGCGTTGTTAAACTCACCTTTGAATGCGGTTTTGGTTAAGACTACCCAACGCGTCGAAAAATGACGCCAAAGGTATACCCAGGGCGTTAAAATATGACGCCAAGGGGTCCTGTCAAAAGCGTCAATATGTGACGAGTTGGTTGGTAAATGTGTATCAACCTTTTTTATTTTATTGTTTAGGGGTGCAAACTACCCTTTCAGCTAAAGACACATTTCTGTCGCCAAATTGTCCCTATTGTTTGGTAAAATGTCTACATGTTCCTTATTAAGCTTAAATAATTTACAGAAGCTTCAAATACAACAAAAGAATCTATTGAAATCCATGGAAAATGGGGTTGCATTCCTTTTGTCATTTGTAATGTAATGTTTATAGCATGCATCATGGTAACATCTACTGGTATTTACAGTATTTGGATCAAAAGTGCTTTAAATTAATATCCATTCATATCAACGACTTAAGTAATGCATATGGTTCAGATCTAATTCAGGTTGATTGGCTGTAAAATGGGTCATGACAATGAATCGTCAAGAAAAGTCAAAGGCAGTCGTTAAGTGTGACACCTTCCCTTCTTTTTAATCTGTAAATGTGAAATGCTTATTGACTAGGAGGGCAAGATTAACAAAAACAGTCATTAAGTGTGACTTCCCCCACCCAAAATTTGTTTTGAGTCTGCTAGTGTACACCCAGCTTTAGGCAGTGACCCAACACAGTACCAAAACTGTTTATCATCCTAAAGTAAACAAAACTGTCCTTGTGTCAAACATTGAAATTTATTCAGTGGTTTATTATTGCTTACCATCTCTTGCATTTCCATGGTTTTATGCTCTCAGCAGCCAAAAATTCACTGCAAACAAAACTTTTTCTTTTTTCTTTTTATTATTATATGTAGTTAATGTAGACTTCACATTAAAAAATTGCTTTGTAAAATAACAGCAAAGTGCTGGCAGCAGGGGTGCCAGCTCCTTATTGTTGTCCTACAGTGATTGTGCTGTTATATATATATAAATAAAAAAATAAAAAATAAAAATATATATATATATATAGTAGCATACTGGTATCAGGGGTGCCAGCACTATACTGTGTTTCTGCAGGGTTTGTACCATTCTTACATTTAAAGCTGTATTTTCACTACACAGATAAATACTGTAAATGTAAAAAACAGTATAGAGCTCACAGCAAGGTTGCCAGATGTTGTATCAGTAGCGTTTTTTGTTTGCATATTCTTACTGTGATTTCAAAATACAGTAAATTACCATCATTTTCACTATTAACATGACATGACACAGTTTGAATTGACTTGAATACATTTTTGTTTAAAACATTGTTTTTATTTATTTCACATATCTGAGAAAACTTAGTTGTCAACAAATAGTCTTCAATATTATAAACAGTGAGTTTTGCCATATTACATTCAACTGAAAAACATCTAGGTTACTGTTCCTGATGGAGGGAACGAGACGTTGTGTCGAATGAAGTGTCACTAGGGTACTTTCTTGAAGGTCTTGGTTACCTCTGAACTTGTGAAAAGGCCAATGAGAATTTGCATGTCTCCCCCGGACATACAGATATAAAAGGAGGGAATCGTGCATCAGTTCATTCAGGTTTTGCACTGAGGAAACAAGAATAAGGTTCAGCCGTTTAGTGTCATGGCCGGGGGGACATAACATCTTGTGCGGCAGTTAAAGCGGCTGGGGCCATTTAACACTATAAAACGCATTGGGGAAGGCGTTCATTTCCAACTCCTATTCTTTCAGGGGGAAAAGACCCAGAGGAAACCATAACCTGCCCAGACTGGGGGGAGGTAAAATGTGGCAAAATGCATACCTGCTGCGAGATACTGTATTCCCAAGTTCTACGTGCTTGGACCTGAGAGAACACGGGAAGAGACCAACTCAACACTGAGATTTGTCAAATATAATAACGGTATTGGGTGTTGCATGCTGCTCTGCAGATGTCTGCTAGGGAGGTGCCTTTGGCCAGTGTCCACGAGGATGCCACACTTCTCGTCGAGTGTACTCGAACCCGCAAGGGGGCGGGCATGGCCTGGGTGTGATAGGCCAAAGCGATGGCGTCGATGACCCAGTAGGCTAGCCTCTGTTTGGAGACAGCATTCCCTTTTCGTTGTCCACCAATGCAGACAAAGAGCTGCTCTGAACATCTAAAGCTCTGCGTGCGGTCCACATAGGTACGCAAAGCATGCACCAGACACAGCAACGAAAAGGCTGGGTGTGCCTCCTCCTTGGGCAGCTTCGCTTGCAGGTTTACTACCTGGTCCCTGAAGGGGGTCGCCGGAACCTTGGGCGCGTAGCCCAGTCGAGGTCTTAGGATGATGTGAGCATCTGCTAGACCGGACTCCAGGCAAGTGTTGCTGACAGAGAACGCTCGCAGGTCCCCAACCCTCTTGATGGAAGCGAGCGCAATCAGGAGGACCGTATTCACGGAGAGGGCTCTAAGTTCGACTGATTCTAGTGACTCAAAGGGGGGTCTCTAAAGGCCGGAAAGGACCACAGAGAGATCCCATGAGGGAAACAGGCATGGCCTGGGAGGGTTCAGCCTCCGGGCACATCTAAGGAACCTGATAATCAGGTCATGCTTCCCTAAGGACTTGCCATCCACTGCATTGTGGTAAGCTGACATAGCGGCTACATAGACCTTCAAGGTGGGGGGGGGGGGGGGCAGCCTCCCCACCAGCCTCTCCTGCAGACATGAGTCGCTGCTGGCTCCAAAGGAGGAGATGGCAGGCAAGTTGCGACATGTGACGAGAGCACACGGTGCCTTGGCGATTTATGTACACTATCATGGTGGTGTTGTCTGAAGGAATCAAAACGTGCTTGCGTTGCGTGCGTTCTAGTCCAGCCCTGCACTTACGTCAGGCTCAGACTGGATGAGCAGACCTGAAGGTGGCAGCTCAGTCGAGTCATCAGCATCAGACACCGCTGTGACGCTCTCCGATGCAGCGGAAAAATCACCATCCAGCTCGTGGGATCCGAGGGAGACATCAGATTGACCGTGGGGCGAGCCGGTCTTGCGTCGGACCTGAACGGAAGCAAACGAGCATGCTGGGCGGCGGGTGGTTGGGTGACCCGCTGCTCTCCCCATCGCCTTCGTTGCCAGCCGTGCCAGCCCAAATTCCGTAGGAAGGAGGCATGGTGCGGGGGCGGCTGACGTGGCTTTCTCACGGAGGAAAGAAAGCCATGACTGGAAAGTGGTCATGGTTATGTTCTCGCACTGAGAACACGAACCATTCATAAAATGCTGCCTGTGTGTGATCGCAGACCAGACACGCGAGGCAGCTCTTATTACGCGAGCGTAATATAGAGATATTATAGAGTATATAGAGAGATATTTGCCGTATATAGAGAGATATTTGCCGCATCCAGGAACTACATAAATGTGCAAAGACATCTTTAAAAGATGTGTCTTTAAAAGGACGTTGAATGCCAATGTGTGTACTCTGTTGGATTATACACGCAGAAGAATTGAAACGATATGACTTGAATCTAGATTTTTCAACCTTTGCAGTCCTGGAATTCTTCACCGTCATAAATCAAACGGCCCAGGCATCATGATTGGTCAGAAAGGCCCCTCTCAACCTGATCTTCCACACAGAGTTAAAGCAAATTTCTCTTTTTTTAAAATTACAAGGACCGTCAGATTTGCACAACTCTAAAACATTTCATCTTAATCTAGCCTTGATAGATAATGCTGAAAATCACTTTGAACTGTGGTAACATTTGTACCTGAAAAATTAATGATTATAGACTGATGGAACTCTTTAAAATGTATATCGAGATGTGCAATCACCCATAATTGAAACATATAATCTTTAATTTTGTATGATTCATCTCATTCTACAAAGAATGGTAACTATAAGGTTTAACTTGATAAAATGCAATGATGTGTGAAACCAATATGATTTTGTAACCAGAGATTTGTACCATTCTCAAGATATAAAAGCTCATGGTTAATCTTCACTGTACTGATCAGTTATTTCATATTCTGTCACTTTTCACCAACCTGTCTCATGTATATGTTAGATTAGATTTATGTTTAGAATAGTAATAAAGTTTGTCTGTGTTCAAAGACAACTTGACTGTGGTATATTTGGATAAATAATCTCATCCCTTGTTCTGAAAGATTTCACATCAAAGCTGTATCTAAATACATGTTATATTATTTTCAATAAGCCATGAGAATAATATCACTCCAATAAGTTAATTAATCATAATTCACTTATTAAATCAAATTTCTCACAGTAGAAATTGTGAGCTGATACAACTAGACATTGTATTACGATTTCAATGGTGGCGAATCTATTAAAGACAAATAATCAAGTTATTTGTAACGAGGGGAGGCAGACGAGGAGTGAGGATCCAGATGCAGTTTTATTGAAAAATAACTCAGTCAAGTGAACGGTGAACACAGGGACAAATAAAACATCCACGAGGGGAAAATAAAGGTATAAACACAAGATATCAACACGGGGAATCTTCCAAGGAGGGCACAGGCAGGAACACGATTAAAGGCTGGGTTGACATGAAACATTCATCAAACACGAAACACCTAACATCAAACAATAACCAACATAGGACAAGGTAAACATGAGGGCTTAAATACAAAACCAAGGGGAAACAAAAGCCAATGGACAAACAGAACTCAAAACAAGATAATAAAGGCAATTAACTAAAACCAATGACAAAACTAGAACTGATAATAAAGCAATCAAACAATGAACCAATGAAAACCAGACACATGAACATGGATGGAAAACAGGACATGACAAGACTGGGAAACAGGAACATGAGGATGATATCAAAATAAGAGTGCATAACAAAAGACAATATGGAACGTAAAAGGTGCCAGAAACTTAAAAATAAAGGTACATAAACAAAAGACAGTATGGATCGTAACATCAGTTCTTTTATTTAATTTAATTTAAATTGTAATGTTTTTCCCTGTCCAAATTTAAGTTCAATCATTTTATTTGTGTTACTAACTGTTGTGTGAGATATATGTAGGCTATTTTTCTGAAATGTTCATTTAATTCCCACTGTGGCAGCTGCAGAGAGTCGAAGGCTGTAAGACTTTACGTAACAATTGTCATTGTTTTTAGTTTTAGCTTTTTCTGACTGTGAAATAAACTAAAGTTTTCAGTTCATTTTTGAAGACCAGTAAAAGTATGAAAGATACTTTTTAAAGATAAGTAAATTGTGTCATCATCATCATTTTTTTTCTTCCGTGAAACACAAAAGAGGATGTTTGAATAATTCACCATCCTCCTTCATTGGATATTTTTTCAATACAATAAATGTGAATGGTGACAGTAAAAGTATGAAAAATATTTCTCAGGAGTGGCTTTCCTAGTGTGTCTTTCATTGTGCTTTATGTAAGTGGCCAGTCTTTGCCACAATTTCTGTTTTGGGAAATAAATTAATGATTGAGTCTCATCTAAGGATTATGTGTGGTGTAATAGATACACAACTTTAGACATATCAACACCAAAAGATACTTAGTGTTTTCTCCTCCCTTTTAAAAGTGTATTAAATATCTACAGATTTAATTATGTATGATTATATGGTTAGTTGCATTTTATTATTTGCATTTAATAAATTATTTTATTATTTTTATTGTATTTTTTATATATATTTTGGTATGTATTTATTTAATTTCAGAAAGCCACTGGTCTAGACAATTAATGCTCAGACCAGCATTAATTTCCAGAAAACCATTAAAAACCAGTGTACCCAAAATGTTAATTAGCAAGCCTGAGCTGCTGAAGCTGGTTGATGAGTGTGTTTACATGCACAACCTTACACTGATTATGCTAAAAACCATGGCCGTAGCTACAGGGGTGAAAGGTGGGAACAATTCTAGGGGCCCAAAAGTGCAGTAGGGCCCACAACAATTCCAGTGGTATTAAGTAAGGGGCTAAGGGCAATATACAGTAATGGTGCCCAGAATTCCTGCATATGGCCCTGCTGACAACGTGTGAGGTAATGTAAACTTAATGCCTTATTTTTATTTTTGTATTATTATTAGTGGGGCAAGAACCAATCAGCACACTTCGAATTTTGCCCATTACCTACATTTTGTTCTGCATATTAACAGCTTTACAAGCATTCCAATGGCTTATGTCCAATGTGTACATGTGTTGTGTGCATTCCTGTTTATGTTTTAATGTCAAAAATCCTGATTATTCCAATCTCATGTAAATGTGTTTTTCTTGTGTTTTTGAATAAGTTGATTTTTAATTGTTATCAGAATATTGTTGAGCATGTAAAATCACTGCATGTCTAATACAGTAAAAAACCAAACTGATGGAGACACCAGCATACCAGCATCCCTTGTACCAGCAGCACCCAAAACGCAACAGATGGTGACCAGCCATGCTGGACTTTTCATTTCAGATATCATGTGAACCATAAACTGCTTTATTTGTATTTGGTTCAAGGAAGTTAATTTCTGTTCTGCTTGTATTTGTGTGTGTGGGCTGTAGCCTGGCATTTCAAAAGCTGCTCTCTCCAGTAACAATGATCAAACAGGCGCTGCAGCACCTGAAGCGCCAGAGCAGAGTGTAATTACATCAAGCCCTGTGCTGAAGCATAATGAGCAGTCTGCTGTCCTGCATCAAGATCCTACCACAAAACAGAACAGAGAACAGAGAGAGTTATAAACCATTCAGGAAAAACAGCCTGTCCTCTGTTCCTCCAGACACACATTTACTCATCTCTGTTACACTGCCAGGAAAGGCAAAGCATATGTCTGTAGATCAAGAGCATTGCAAAATCACACATTTCTTTTGGGATATTAAAACAGCAATGTAGAGAGTAATTAACTATTCAATATTTGTGGAGGTTGTTACTAACATCGATTGTACAGGCTTAGATGTTTAGTGTTAATGAAAAGAATGTGGAGTTCAAAAAAGTATATATTGAAAATTTGGGATTTCAAATCTAAATTAAACCTGGAAATAAACAAAGATGCACTTTTTCTAGGTAACTAATAAAATAATAAAATTTGATACATTGACAATGTTAACTTTGAACGTTGTTCAAAAGGTCAGATTTCCTTGCTTCCACTTAATTGTACATGATGCTCTTTTGAATATTCACAAATCATGCTGGGATAACATGGATTACCAGGTTTCCTTGTGGAATCCATGCTAGCTTGAAAAAAAAAGTTGAATAAAATTGAAAGTTAAATTTCAAAATGCAAAATTGAATTATCACAATGTCAGTTTCTATTCATTTAAATTCATCAGCAATATATAATCTCTTAAAGGAATATTCAGTGTTTAATACAAGTTAAGCTTGATCAACTGAATTTGTGGTTTACCTCAAAATGTAATTATGACATGCTCCTCCTTTTCTCAAAAATCTGTCTTAAAATGGAAGTGAATGGGGCCAGTTATTGAATGTTAAAGTACTCACTGTTTCAAAAGTATAGCAATAAGAAATTAACAATATGCGTGTAAACGAGATTTTAGTGTGTTAAAATTGCTTACTAACCTTTTCTGTGTAGCCAGTTTCACAACTTCGTTGCCATGATAATGTAATGTCAACAAACCCTCAAACCCTAAAATAACAGCTCAAATAATACATGAGTTTTAACAGAAGAATTAATGTATATAATGTAATAAAATCATAAGCCTGGTGTGGCACGGTGGAGGGCGGGGCCGGGTCGTGACTCAACACGCCCGGTCCCGTATTAGGCTAATTAAACCTCAGAGAGGGTTATAGGCCGATTGCGGACGACGTGCGGGAGAGAGAGATCGTTCACGGACATGTTCGTTGTCTTATGTGTTTGTCTTTTGAGTGTCTCATTAAACCTATTATTTTATATGTCAAGCCGGTTTCTCACCTCTTCCTTGCCCGTGAACTTGATCTGTTCTACACCTGGAATTTATGCCTTTAAAATTCGACCACAATCACTTCCATTGTAAATGCCTCATAGTATCTTTGATTTTATTTTAGTTTCTTAAGGAAAGAACAAGTGAAAGTAAATTTTTGTGGTAATCAACATTATGCCACAAATGCTGTCAATTGAGCTTAACTTGTATTGAACTCTATATATTCCTTTAAGCTGAATTGAATTGAATGGAAAGCATAATTGAAGAGATGTACAGCAACATTCAATATTAGTCATTATTTTGACAAGTGTCTTTGAAGTTTCCCATCATTTGTTCAAATCCGAAGATTTTCTCTGCTTCCTACTTCAAAAGGGAAGCACAAAAAGATCAGAAATATCCAGCAGTTTTCTTGCAAATAACCCACTGTAGCTCAGCCTCTGTGTGCACTTTGATTGGCTTTAAATCTCTCAGCATACATTTAAGAAAAGAGAGCTTAGAAAAATAGGTGAGAGAGAGTGAATGGATAAAAACACTCTAAATCACATATTCAAAAGAGTATTAAGTATCCTCTATCATTTGAACCCCCACCCCCTCTATGTAATAAGTGAACATCAGTTCATTTCATTAAAATCTCAACTATTCTAATTACAAGCATGTGCTTTTATGTGTGCTAGGTCATGTTGACTTGCCAAAGAGAAAATCTTGCTCTACTGCTAAGAATTAGAAGCATTGTTTATAATCAGTAGTCCTTTATTGTAGGAAAGAGGACTATTTAACTTATTGTAGCTGATAAATCCCTGAAACTGATGTTATTTATAAAACTGTATTATAATATGTAAAAATAAATAACATTAAACAAGATTAATTGTAAAATAGTATTCTTTATTAGTTCATGTCACCTATTGAGTTAACTAATGTTAACATTTACAACCTTACTGTAAAGTGTCATACATGTTATCAATTGTTAAAAAATATTCTGTAATCACTGAAATAAAAAGAGTACAAAGTCTTGCTATAAAGTTTTCAAATGATCACTGTATTTGGACAAATTCTCTTGAAAAATTCCCAAGAGTAAACGTATAGTTTTTGAACTTCCTGTGTTCTTCACTCAATGTCCTCACCGCCCACTTAAAATGTATTACAATCCTCCATTACGTCATGCACAAGTTACATTGGTGTTCATTATAATGGATTTAAAGAGATAATGGCTGTTGACATTACGAGGCAGTTTTTAACAATATAATAAATAATGTGGTGCAGAACACGTTAAAGATTCTGCTCTCAATAATGCGACTGTTTGCTTTGTACATGATGGAAATTAATGCATTTCTTACATTTTATTACTGGTTTGAAGGAAGTCCTTGTAAAACTTACCAGAAATTGTGAAGAAAGACAATTGAAAATTCACATTTGTAATTTTGAGTTTATACTTTTTAATAATCACTGTTTTATGGAGTACAGTATATGGGCAAAGCATATAAATTATGTTATGATAAAAGATATTAGATTATCAACAAAGAACAAGTCACATATGATTATATGTGTTCTGAGTTTGTTAAATGAAGAGAAAAGATATATAAAAGTACAATTGTTAATCTTTAGAATAAAATTTCGGTTGACCGTTTTAAAATTAGAAGTTGTACGCTTTATCTGAAAGTATTTCAGAGACCATTCAAATTGTATGATATTTTTTTATTCATAAATATGACAAAATAAATATTGCACCAGTAAACAAATATGTAAACAACTCACATTTGGCCATTTATTCTAATAGGAGCATGTGTCATTTAATATGTGATGTTTGCCATAATGTTTCACAACATAATGGAATGTAAATCATTGTCAGAGACAAGTTATACATTTCACATGCAAATTTATCACATTCACTTGTCATTTGTATTCCAGAGCTTGTCATATTTCTGTATAAAGTATCATGGGTGGCCAACAGAAAATAATAGGACTAGGAAATGATATCGCCTGTAAAGACGAGAGAGCTTATACAGAAACATATAAATATCTTATTACACAATTTTACAGTAAAGAGAATAAACTTGGTTATTAACAGTGATATTAATCATATTATTCCCATCACAGCTCAAACAAAAACTCAGCAGAAGATCTTTTCCATCTGTAACAGTCATTTTGTTGTTAACCACGTCACAGGTATACTGTTTTCCCAAGCCAATTCAAAGAAATGTCAAGGTTGAATAGCAGGTGTGGGTTTTACCTTTGTTTTCTATAAAAACATTGCCTGCACACAACACATACAGAAGATGATGTCATGCTTAAGCAGTGATTAACTACACACTTCAATAACACTGCAGCAAGGCTATAAATGGGAAATAACGTTTGTGTAACAGGTACTGCCCATTTGGGTCTTGGTTATATGGAAAATGTTTTGCAATCACAATGGCTGAACCATGGATTTGCATCATTGCTGTGATGGCTAGTTTGTCCCTTGCTTACTCCACTTTACTATTCCTAGACCTCATCAAGCCATATGAGTGGAAGTCAAATAATGGCAACGTTCAGCATATGGTTTGTTCATCTAGAAGGAGATATGTTAGATTAGGCATAACTTGGCAGGCACTGACTGTGGTCAAAAATATTTTGCTTTCCTATTTTCTCTAAGCCACAAGTTTTGTTGGCCATTGGAGGTTGAGACAGTTCCAGGAACCATTTGGATATCAGGAAGCGCCTGTATGAGTCCTTTTCCATGAGGGTGAAGATCTTACTCTGAGCCTCATTGAAGCAGGATGCATCACAGCTTTCCACATTTTTTCTAGTATTCTCTCTGGTGGCAGAATCCAAATTCACCTGAAAGATTTATAAGAGTTATGAGTGCATTTTCTACATGGGTCTGTTCCGCTCATTCACATATTGCAGTCAAGTAGCGTTCTCACCTCTTTCAGAGAATCAGCTTCAATGTATTGCTCAAATATCTTTCTAGCTTTCAGGTTCATCTTGTCCACTGATGTCTGCTTAAAATCCTCACAGGCCTCCCAGAACTCAATGTTCTCTTGACTGTACTCGGACTGTAAAAAGGCAGCAAAAGCCTTCCGACCAACTGAAGGAAAAATAGTGTTGCTGTCAGATACTCAGTATTTACACAGTGAATCATGTTAAAAAATTATTTTTGCTGTATGCATTATTCTTAAAGGGATGGTTCACCATGTAAAATGTAAATTGTGTCATCATCATCATCATTTTTTTCTTCCGTGAAACACAAAAGAGGATGTTTGAATCATTCACCATCCTCCTTCATTGGATATTTTTTCAATACAATAAATGTGAATGGTGACAGAAACTGTCACTCTACCAAGTATCTTCTCACATGTGATAAATGAGTGATAAATAAGTAAATCATAGCAGAATTACCATTTTAGAGTCAACTATCCCTTTAATTTGTTAGTATAATAACTATAAGCCCTTCATAATAACTGTCTAATGACTTCTTAATCTCACATCTTTGAGCTACATTCGTTATTCAGAGAGGATGCTGTGGATGCTAAAGAGGTTTAGGAATGAAGAATGAAGTCAGTCTAGATGGAATTCTCTGAGGACTGCCCTTGGGGTCAATAGCCCATGTAGCCCACCAGAGCAGAACACTCAGGCTCTTCAGGGGTCACATAGTGCAGTCTGCGGACACGTAGCACACTCTGGAGCGTGAGAAAACATTGGCATGGTCCATCAACATGACAAAGCATAGTTTTGTTTAACAGAGACATTAATGGGGCCAAGGGCTCTTCAACGGCGAATACAAGACCACATAAACCAGGGTCAGTTCTTCAGGGCTTTCTTCCAAGTCATTAGTATGCCACAGGTTTACCAGCCTGTTCATTACTAACTCATTAACTAATACAATCTCATGATGAAGCATCACTGGGGAGACTATTAGATGGCTCAAAGGTATTCAGCTCATTAAGAGTATTCCCTTTACACAAGGCTAAAAAAAAAAAAAGTAATTAAATGATTTGAAAATTATATCCTTGTGTTCTCAATGCTTTATTATTTAGATTTTATTTGCCATTTGACTCAAACTCCATGACATGCTGGAATTTTTAATTATTTATTATTCTTAATTTATTTTGAATAAGAACAATTGATTTAATTTAATAACCAAATAATCTTGGAACTTACTGTCATTTTTGATCAGGTTGTTAAATGATGATTTCCAATTCTCAGTTTCAGCAGGCAAAATTCTATAATCAGAGGATGAATATATAACATAAAAGGGATGATTAATAAATTAAAATACACAAACCATATATGAAGTAAAAGCATCTTAACTTCAGTAACACTTAAATAATCAATTTCAATAGTCATTATGCATATAACAAATTTAATTATTATCTTTTATTATGTTCTATTATATTATTGACTTTTACCTGGTCTTTGCCTTCTCTTTTAAAGCCTTCTGCTCTTGAGGATCTGGCTTTTGAGGATCTGGCTTTTGAAGCAGGAAGCCAATCTTATGCTTTATATCTTTGGCACTTTTGATGGAAACATATATAATTCAATTAGTCTTTTGACTACGGTGACTCAAATATGAAAAAAAAAAAAAAAAAACTTGACAAAACGCTAATGCTTTTTAAGAGCAACATGAATTGTAACTTTAAAAAACCCTCAAAAACATTTCTAAAAATGTGGCTCCTAAGCATAAGAAACCATAATTTTCATATGAATAATTTTGATTATTTTGATTTCCTAAGCCAATTTTTCATAACAACATATAATCGTGAACATTGAACCAAGGATATTACATTTATATCAAGATCTCCAATAATATCCGATGAGGAGCAGTTCATACCTTTTCAAGCATGTTGCAGGAAGGGCGGCAAGTCCTTTACACATTGTGCTGGTGCGTAATACAAATCCAAAGTTAAGAGAAAATGAATCTGAGTGTCACAAAGAAGATCTTCACAATCTCAATACAATCTCCTCCTCCAACTCTGCTTTTATTCTGCCCCAACCCTCACAGCAAAGGAGCCAGCCAATCATAGCACAGGAAGAAACAGAGGAGATGCAAAACACTGGTCAAATTTAACAAAAAGTTTGATGTGTGATGATCCTTTCTCTTTTGTGAAGTAATTGAATATTTTGTAGGGCTTTGCCTGCATGTCTGATATATTTATTTGCATTTTATATTTTCTTGAATTACTTAATGTGGAAAACAAAAGGAGATGTCTAGCAGAATATTAAAATTAAGATGAGATTGAACATTCTGACAAACATCTCCTGTTGTGTTCCACTGAAGGAAAAAAAAAAGTGATACAGGTTGGAAGAGCATGAGGATAAGTATATATCCTATTTTTATTATTTCTGTTGCATGGTGACTGAGACTGAAAATGTTGCCTAAAATGTTTTGTATTTCATAGAAGGAAAAGGTTTGGATACAGGTTTGGAAATTATTTATTTAGTTTTTTCCCCATTTCTTTTCTATTTGTTTATTAGGAACAAATCACTCTTTTTTTCTTTTTCTTTTTTTACAGCTTCTATTGTCATGTTCTTCATGTCAGCAACTGTCTTATAATTGCTACCATTATTCACCAGAGTGATATGAACAAACAGCAATATCACAGCACATATTTATCAAGACTGACCTCTAAGACAGCATGGTGCCCTTAGGTCAAGGCAGAAACATATTCTTAGCTGTCAAATATCCATTGCTTCCATGCTGTATTTAATTTCAGCTTGTCCCCAGTGCCCTAAAGAAACAAACCTGTGGCATATCATACATTTTATCTATGACTGCTACAAATGAAAAGCTAGCTGTGCTCAAGGCAAGTACATTTTGTTCTCACCATGCAAGTAATAAATCTTTGGCTTTAAAGAAATTTACTTCTCTTTACTTTAAGGCCCTAGTATTATTATTTTGCACTGATACACTCACTCATGCCACAATTCCCTAAATGGAAAAAAAAATCAAATTCAACTGCAGTCAAAGGACGAGGCAATGTACAAATTCTGTATTTATCTGGAGACAGGAAGAGACACCTAATCAGAGCAGGATGTAATTTAACACAAAATAATTACATTGCTGTTCCTACGTATAAGATCATAACAGCTCTGTGTTAAAACCAGTAGTGCCAAGATGTATCATTACTGGCCTACCTCACAAAGAAAATGAACTCTGAAAAAAATATTTTAAAAAATGTGCTTAATGAGGTAACATCTAAATTAAATGGTTTGATACACGTGAAAAATATGATATAACATGACTGAATCAGCCTGAACACATTAGGTTACACAAACAAAGCTAATGTTAAGGGTTAGATCAGGTAGAAATAGCTCCTTGAGGTAACCATTTATCCCTTTTTACATGTTCAATTTATGGTTTGAAATGAAACTGAAAGCAATAACATTTTCAAATTTTCCAATCACCAGGTTTTATTTTAAACAATGAAATGCATATTTCCTAATGAAACATGAAAAATAATCACGATATCATTACACCACCTACCGAATGTTCTAGTTGAGATTCACTAAATTTGTATACAGTAGCACAAAAGATTGTCACATTTTATCGTCGTCCTCACATATGAAAGTATTTTTTTAAAACACATGTCATCCATCTTTATGCAGTTCAAACTGTTGACACAGCCATACAAATATTGAACCTTCCCTATCAATAGCTCTGGTAAGTCTGCCAGGAGAGATCTAAAGCCAAACCCCCATCGTCACTGTGACATAAAACACAGAAAACCAAAGAAGTCAGCTTGTCATTCCAGATCATTCTACTGCATCTGCCTAGTCCATATAAGGCACATATGAATGAACAATAGTGTAGACAAGGACAAAGTGAGAACGTGATAACCAAGCTCATATGAGGTAATATTCAGGGGAAAAGTCACCTCCCACTTGTATTCTCCAAATGTAGAGATGTGACTCAAAGCATGTTGGCTTTCAGGTCCATTAAGCTTTATCTAGATATCGGAAATGCTTTAGCTCAGATATTGACGTTTTATTTATTATGTTTTTTATTGATTATTCATTCTCACTGCTGTTTCTTTCCCCCACAGCAATTGTTTTAATTGCTACTTAAATTATTATGTTATTTTGTCTTTAACTTTATAATTAGCTGTTTGACTAAACAAATAGTCTAAATTAATCTTTAAACAGACACTCAAATCAAAAGACAAAAGAAAATCTCATTAGATATTTTCCCCATTGTCACAGAATTGTTTATTCATTGCATATCAAATGACTTTTAAAGGGATAATTCACCTCAAAATAAAATTCTGTCATCATTTACTCACTCTCATGTTGTTCCAGTCTCATATTGCTTTTTTTTTCGTGGAACATGAAAGGGATATTAGTCAGAATATTAGCCTTAGTCATAAATGTTTTTCATTGCATGTTTTTTTTTTCCATACAACTGTTTCCACACAGTGAAACGGTTGCTTTCACTAAAATATTTTTGTGTTAACCAAAATTTGAAACACTGCCCCAATGACCGAAGCAGTAAGAGTTGTTGGACGTAATGACATGTTTGAGCTCCACTTTCTGAGTTAAATGTCCACAGAAGGGCACCAAATCAAGTTGTGAAGTGAGCTGTTTTCAGCTGAACAGCATGCAATACAGTGAAGAGGAAAGCATATTTTATAAACTAAACCCTCCAACCCCAAATCCGAAACTTAACATCAGTGGAGTTAAATATAATGTTAAAGGGGAAAATTGAGGCTGTCACTGATCATGCAGACACAATTCATTCCGGGTTTCAACACAGAACTTGAAATCTGGTCTCCCAAGCTGCTGATGCAATGCACTTTCAGTCATGCCACACAGGAAGGAAAATATTATTGAGCCTTTGCAAAAATGTCTGATGGGAGATGACGCTTGTCAGTGACAGCACAATGTGTCCAATCCTAGGATATTTAAGTTCTTGGAAACAACATGCTGACTTCTAATGTGATCATGTTGGAAACTGAATGGTGACTGACGCAGTCCCTAACATTCTGCCTAACTTCTCATTTTTTGTTCCACAAGAAGGTCATACAATTTTGGAAAAACATGAGGATTCAATTATGAGAGTGAGCGTTTTTTTGGGTAAACTTAATTTAGTTTTGACATTTGTTTCTAAGTGCCTGCCAAATATTCAGACTGAGTTGCACTGCCTTTGATAAGCAAGTTGGTAAATAGCAGCTGAAACATACTTTCAAGTGTGTCTTTAGCTTGCACATGTAGATGTTTAAAAACTGGATCTGTGCCTAGTACAGAATGTACTAGAGGAAGGCTGCAAAAGAGGGCAATTTCTCAAAATTGATGTCTGATAATAATGTTCACACCTTAGTAGTACAGGCCAATTAAAGGCAAACAGCCAAATTGTCTGAGGCACTGGCATTGACATCTATTGATTTTTTTCTCCTGAGATCTGTGGTTGTGCACATCTGCTAAGTTCTGGCTCTTTGTTTACTATATCGTACCATATGCGAAGATCCATTATTTATTATTTGCAATGTTTACACTCCAATTGTTTCCGTTAAATGCAAGAGGTCTGGGCAGGATCCAAATTGTGGCTAATTTCACATGAATGATCTACAACTTTTCCAGCTCAATATGTTGACCTCATCAACCCTTCTGAGTTCATACAACAATTGATGCAGAACTGGTGCCTAGATCAAACAACCAGACTCAAGATGAGAAGCAATCCTGTGAGGTGAGATCATCTCTCTTGTCTTGGCAGTGTTTAATGTCACTCTATATCTCTGTCTATCAAATCATGGGGAAAAAAGAATGGTTCACCCCAGAGTACTGTCATAGCAAATCAGTTCCAGCTGCTGCGTTGACACAGGTGTCATGGTGTCCTTAGCTCATCTTGTAATTTCTCACCAAGAAATCATTTATGAACTAAGGATTCAGGGCCATGGTGTCAGAACAGATTCAGAAGGACCCAGGGATGCAGAGAGAAAAAGTTTGTTTATTAAATGAAAAACCAAGGCAAAAAATATTGTTCAGAGGGTGTAAAAAATAAAGTTTGAAAAAGTTTTTCAGCAGTGAAAAAACAAACAGTTCAAGTTCAAAGCACACTGGAAAAAACAGTGGAGGAAAAAACTAAATAAGGATAATACACTCTAAGGATATAGCAGCAAATATCACAGTTCATAAAAAATGTCAAAGAATAACAAAAAGGCAAAAATTCCAGGAGGCAGGAACAACCTGGGGTAAAAGTTGATTGAGTTATCCACAGGAAAAGTTCACTCACCAGTATCTGTGGCGGGAACTGAAACTCGGCAGAGAACACACAGATCAGGGCATAACAGAGAGACCAACAGGGTGGCAGGAAGATAGTACAACTGACTACCATGAAAAACAAACCAGCACTAAAGATGAGACGAGCGAAGGATAATATAAGGCAATGCCAATGAGGAACAGTTGAAATTAATTAACTTGTGTGCGCCGCAAATCAGCGTCACCTTAGCAAGTCAAGTCAAGTCCATTTTATTTGTATAAATCGTTATCGTTTCAAAGCAGCTTTACAGAAGATCAGTCATTAACAGTCGATAAAACTGTAATGTCTATAATGTCGATGAATCATCATTGTGTAATTAGATAAAATATCATGTTTAAAAATAAGTCATTAAATAATAATTGTATTAATAACCCCAGTGAGCAAGGAACACAAAACTCCATAAGATGTTGATTAATGGAGAAAAATAACCTTGGGAGAAACCAGACTCACTGTGGGGGCCAGATCCCCTCTGACTAATATCATGAATATAATGTAAATATTACTTATGTATAGTTAAAGTCATGGTTTAAGATTATTAAACTAAGTAAGTGTTAAGGGTCAGTGTTTAAACATCGATTTTGTTTGAACTGTAAGATTAATGACCAATGTCTTTGAAGTCCATCCTGGATTAACTGCAGAAGTTCACATAGATGCAATTGTCCTTGTTAATTGGCTGATGAAGGCTTTTGTTGGCAATTGTTAGTCTATGCGGTCTATTTTAAGATCGTAATCCATCAATAGACAGAGGTGATGCAGGCAGAGATCAGGGATGTGAAACGCAGTTCAACCTGGCCGGTAATTTCGGTGAGATTCGGTGTGGTCCATCCTAAATCCAAGGTTCAAACAATGGCATATGAAGTATCCCATGTCTTATGGTTGGAGTTGGCATCAGTTCATCCTCTGAAGTCCATCATAATAGACTGAAGTGATGTTTGGCTGGCACCGGCTGCATTTAGTCATCATCATTCAGCGACACGCAGCATTGGAGTCCAACATGAAGCAATAATGGTGCTGGTCCAGCCGGTTCAGGTGTCCTCAGGATAGGAGTCCCGAGGTCGAGACAGGGAAACAATAAAATAATATAAGCATATAAGCATAATCAGCATAAGCAATGCTGATCAACCGTTGAAGAGTTAAAGGGCAACACACAGAGAATACGTGAACACGCAGAAAAAAACAACATACCAGAACCATCACAGTAACTATCCCCCCACCCCCCCTTCCCTCCTCTAAAGATGCCTCCTGGTATCCCCAGATGAAACTCGTCAATGAAGGCGGAATTCAGAATGTCACGGGCCGGAACCCAGCTTCTCTCCTCCAGACCGTAACCCTCCCAGTCTACCAGATATTGATAACCTTTGCCCTCCACCTCACGTCTAATAGGCATCTGACTGAGTAAGCCAGAGTTCCCTCAATCAGATGAGCAGGCATGGTAACAGAGGCATTGGGGTGAATGGGTTTGATCTTAGATGTATGAAAGATGAGGTGAATACGTTTAAACAGAGGGGGTAATATGAGCCGAACCGCCAAAGGACTAAGCACTTTGGAGATGGGAAATGGTCCAATAAATTTTGGTCCCTGTTTAAGTGAGAGTAGCCTCAGCGGCAGATCTTGGGAAGATAACCAGACCCTTTGACAACACACGTAATCTGGGGCTTAGAGCGATGATGGTCCGCACACATTTTTCTCCAGCATTGCCATCACACCTGGAGGGAAGGGAAGCTATATTAAGGACTGGCATCGGGTTCTTGGGAGGGGAACAGAGGAGGCTGGTAGCCTAAACAGCACTGGAAGGGTGACATTTCTGTAGACAATACTAGCAATGAGTTGTGAGCGTATTTGACACAGGTGAGCTTGGAACTGCAAGTCAACAGCTCTTGAGAGGCCATGAAATGCAGGACCCACACCAGATCCTGGTTGCTCGCTCAGCTTGCCCATTAGACTGGGATGGATCCCAGATGGCAGACTAACATTCGCCCCCAATTGTCAGCAGAACTCTGCCTAAAATTAGAGACAAAGTCCCTGTCAGAGACCAAGTCTGTCGGGAGGCCATGGATGCTAAATATGTGGTCTATGAGAGTAACCACTGTATCCATCGCTGATTGTAATTTGGGGAGGGGAATAAAATGGACTGCCTTCAATATGGAACCAGGGTCTCGAAGGGACCAGCAGCGCTTGAAGGAGCAGCACAGGGAGCAGACTGGAAGACTTGTTACAAGCACAAACGGGACAAGCCAAGAAAAACTCACGGACATCCCGTGCCATCGTGGGCCACCAGAACCGCTGCTTAATCAATGCCTGAGTGCAAATCACTCCCAGATGACAGGTGAGATTGGAGGAGTATCCCCACTGAAGGATGTAAGTTCAGACCGCCCCAGGAACATATCACAGGTTCCCTGGGCACTACATGGGAGTATTAACGTCATGTAAAGCCAAGTGGACTTTGGCCTCAACTTCCCAAGCTACCACTAAATCCACTACAGAGAGTGGAAAAATGGTGTCCTGTGAAGCCGAGCTGCTCTCGGTTTCAAAAGAGCAAGAACGAGCATTGGGTTTTTGTTCTTTGAACCTGGGCGACACAATAATACAAAGTCAATTCCATTGCCTGTCTGAAATGTAGTCCCTTTGTGGTCTTGATGTATTCAAGGTTCTTGTGGTCAGTCTAAACAATGAACGGGACCCCCGATCCCTCCAACCAGTGTCGCCACTCGCCCAAAGTCAGCCTGTCAACAGTAACTCACTAGAACCAATATTGTAATTTCTATCTGATGGAGAGAGACGATGAGAAAATTAGGCACAGGGGTGAAACCTCCCATCCAAGGGAGACTTCTGGGACAAAACACCTCTGACCCGACCCCCAACGCATACACCTCCACCCCAAACTGACAAGATGGGTCAGGATTTATCAGGATGGGTCCAGAAATAAACAAGAGCTTTATGTTTTGGAGCATAGCCTCAGCCTGAATTGACCAAACAAATTGTGTCTTGGTGGAGGTTAGATTCATCAGAGGTGTGGCAAACTGGCTAAATTTCAGAATTAAATGCAGATAGAAGTTGGAAAACACCAGAAACCATTGCACCGCCTTGCGAGAGTCTGGTGTTGGCCAACTCTCAACAGCCTTGACCTCATCTGGGTCCATTCAGATACCATCAGGAGAAAGGATGAACCCTAGGAATGAAACCGACTGTGCATGGAACTCGCACTTCTCTACCTTGATGAACAGTCAATTCTCCATCAGCCACTGAAGCACTTGCCTGATGTGCTGGATATGGTCATTACTGTCACACGAAAAAATTTAATCTAGGTACACAAACACAAATTGTTTGACCACATCCCGGAACACGTCATTGGCGAGTGCTTGGGAGATGGCTGGGGCATTTGTCCCTCTTTCTTATCCAGACCAGGTGGTAAGCATTGTGTAGATCCAACTTTGTGAAGCAGGTGGTCTCCTGCAAGAGTTCAAATGATGAAGACATCAATGGCAAAGGATAACTGTTCTTTACCATGATGTCATTCAGCCCACGATAATCTATGCAGGGTCATAGGGAGCCATCCTTTTCCCAACGAAGAAGAACCCTGCCCCAGCTGGAGAAGAAGAAAGACGAATGAGACTTGCTAGAGAATCACTGATGTACTTCTCCATGGCCTCCCTCTCCAGTATAGAGAGCAAATAGAGACAGCCTTGAGGCTGAGAAGTACCGGGTAGCAGGTCAATGGTACAGTTGTACAAGCAGTGCAGAAGTGGAGAAGCAGCCCGTACACACACAGCCTTCAGGTCATGGTACACCACAGGTACTCTGGTGACATCTGCTGGCTCCTCCTTTGACACAGAACAAGACAACACTGGGGAAAGAGCAGAGATAAGACATTGTGACAAGCAATAGGGACTTCTAGACAACACGGTATTCTCTGCCAAATTAAGATGTATTTTATGAGTTACCAGCCAGGGATGTCCAAGCACGATTGGAGCCGATGGGGAACAGATAACCAGGAACAAGTCTTCTTCAATGTGGTTTCCTGAGATGTAAGAGTGAGGGAAGCTGTGATATGAGTGATGTCAGTAAGGGTAGTACCATACAGGGTGCTGGCAGAGATAGGTTCTTTCAGAGAGGTGACAGAAATAGACCATTTGGTGATGAGTTCCAGATCTATGAAGTTCCCTTCAGCCCCAGAGTCTACCAAGGTGAGAATGGAATGTAGCTCAACATTGATCTTAAGATGAGCAGGTAATAATGTCTTTCTTCCAGGGAATTTTTCCAGGATTTACGTGCTCACCAATAACCCCTCATCTAATGGTGAGCATGGTCTTTTAACCCTCTGGGGTCGACGGACGCGCCGGCGCGTCCTGCTGGATATTTTCGTCATTACAGCGGAAACAACTTAAAATACTCCGTCATTTTTGGGCATACAGATAAATTTAAGACATCATTAGAGACTATAAAGGGTCTACTTTTATTTGTGTACACTCATAATAACAATGAAACATTGTGCTTTTCTAAAATAAAGAAAAAAAAAAGGGTGAGCTTTCAGCAGTCTCTGTGTTTACGAGCATATTTCAGAAACATGTCACTAAAATGAACTGAAACTCTGCGAATACTTATCACACAAACATGAAACATATGTCTAAAGAAAGCTTTAAATGTCTACTTTTTAATAAACCAATTCAAATTTAAAACAAATATTCTCCTGCAATGCAATCTGTTTGAAACAAAGCCATGTTCAGTTTTTACCGGTTTATCTAATTATCTGTAATGTGATCCCACCCACCAGTAGAGTGCACCATTCATACGCTAATGTGCTGAGACGATCAATGCAAATGTACACACCCCGACTGGGAGTTATAATGTAAACAAAATCCATTCAGTTTTCTGCGTGTTTGCAACTATACACAAGCGAGAAAGCTCCAGGAATGTATGGAAGAGTTCACATTTTAGTCAGAAGAAGAGCGGGACTCCAATGAATATTTGAATTTTGAAGAGAGACTTGATCCAGCCGAGGATACAATTTCAGATGAGTAAGTCATTTAGTTTTCATTAGTTGACATGTTATTTTATATAAACTTGAACATATTTTACTAGTGGGACTATTTCCAGACTTGCCAGCCAGGATTCAGAGTATTGACATTTGAAATATGTCCTAATAAGCAAGTTTTATTTACATTTAAATGCTGTTTCAGCTAAAGCAGGCATTTCAATTGTATGCTGTATAATATAAATATGTTATGTAATATGATATAAACTAATATGAATGTTTAGATTATATTTTATCTAGTGTTTATAATGCCTCATTATCATCAACAAAGCTTGTGCTTGCAAATATGTGTTCAGGTTATATGAGTAAAATGCACTTTAAATATGCCCATATTAGAAAATCAGCATATCATAATGATTTCTGAAGGATCAAATGACACTGAAGACTGCAGCAATGATGCTGAAAATTATGCTTTGATCACAAATTTCATTTGAAAATATATTCAAATAGAAAACTGTTCTTTTAAATTGTAAAAATAGTTCAGAATATCAATGTTGTTTCTGTATGTTGGATAAAATAAATCCAGTCTTGGTGAGCAGAAGAGACTTCTTTTAAAGGTAATGTACACTAAAATTGTCTTACAAAAGTTAAATTACTATATTGTTTTGTATGAATGAGTGATCAGGATGGTTTTCACATCATTTTGTAGCAAAAACTCTAGGAACAAGATCCAGTTCTCAAAAGTCTTGTGGACAAATGTTTATGGAGTCGGAGAGCCCACACAGGAACCGGTCCCACTGTGCTCATTCCACTCACAGGAAGCTGCCAAGGTACAGAACTCTATGGAGTAATCAGAGGCGAACATCTTATCTTGGCATGGTTCTGTGAGTACACTGGCCATCTCTGTACCACTCTGTACCAGTGGCAGCCTGGTCGAACACCTTACAACCCTTATCCTTCCAGATAAGGCCTGGAAGGAGGAGCAGCATGGTAGTTTCCTGTCCCAGACTGCCGTACCCCATTCAAGAGGCTATCGAGCGAGCAGAGAAACCACAAATGACACGTTAGACTCTAGGAAGGGATAATGGTTGCGAGAGTGAACAATGGGATAAAAATGAGTGACGGGTCTTGGGCTCACCAGAATATGGCACAGGTGGGTTCAGGCTACGTTTGTGCAGCCTAGTTGAAGCTGTGAAGGTGGGTTGTACAGAAGCTGGGATGGTGGTGTTGGTAGAAGCTGTAGGTGGGGGACCAGCATTGGGAGAGATGCTCAGATGGTGAAGGCATAGCTGGTCTGATTTAATTGGGTCTGTAGACGACTTAAATTACTCCTTGCTGGATAATGGCTTCTTGGAGTGATAAATTCTATGCTGGGTCCATTGTTGGATGGTTTGTTATTCCAGAACATATTCAGAATGATCCAGGGATGCAGAGATAAAAGGTTTGTTTATTATATGAAAAAAAGAGAATCCACAAGGCAAAAAATATAGCCTAGAGGATGGAAAAAATAAAGTCCAAAACAAACTGGCAAACAGATGTGAAAAACAAACAGTTAAAGTTCAAAGCATGCTGGAAAAAAACTAAATCTACATTTAAACCTTTCAACATTTCATTTATTTATATATATATATATATACACACACACACACACACACAGGTTTGGGGAGTAATGGAATACATGTTATGGGATTACATGTTTAAAATACTGTATTCCACTACAGTTACAATTTAAATCATAATAAAAATAAGAATTTTTATTACTGGTGAGATTACCTAGCATTTTATTGTCATTTGTTTCATTTAATATTTAATCCTTTCAGATGGAAAACATTTATACATATAAATGATGTGATTGAAAATTTGAACAGTGGTGAAACACTTTCTTATGATGTGTTACATTCTGACTGAGACTGAGAAGTAAGTTTGAAGTTTGGAGCACAAGAAATAGAAATAAACCTTGTGTAAATTGTCAGCTTTACACTAAGATAAAATGCTATTTCTAGCCATTTTATATGCACATTACCATGCACGATCACATTTTTTTTATCAAGAAAATTCACGTTGGATTATAATTTCTAGTTAGACCTTTGATATTAAGGCAAAAATCACATTCTTGATAATAATTTTTTATTGTTTTCCTGTAAAAATATCTTAAAACCCTTAAAACAAGATACATTTGATTGATCTTGTTTTAGAAACAACACTGCATAAGATATTTAGGCTTTTCAGATAATGTATTTTTAACATGTGTATTTTGTCTGACTGTACTGGCAGAGATAGAAAAAGTCTATCAATGCTGAAGAAGTAATCCAAAGTATTTAGAATACATTACTGACCTTGTGTATATGGAATATGTTACCAATTTAAATTTACAGCATGTATTCTGTAATCTGTAGTGGAATAAATTTCAAAAGTAACCCTCCCAACCCTGTATTTGTGTATATATATATATATATGTGTGTATGTATGTATGTATGGCCCCATCAACTGCTGCTTTTTTCCTTTATTGCCATGAAAATAAAACCCCAAAGATATTTTTGTATCTTGTGTTGTTTCTTTACAACCCACCAGCTACATTTTTGATATGGTTTTGATAATCTGATCACATGTGGTCAGCACTAAATACAGGTCTAAGCTGGGTCGAAAACATTTTGTGATTGGGTCACAAAGACCACATACAAATGTGGTAAAAAACGCATATGACCACATCACATTTGAGGTCTAAACACTAATCCATCCTGTATGCGTCCCAGCAGCAGCGAAGCACCTCCCCTCAACTGTCAATTAACCACTGCGGTAAAACAAGAATTTGTCGGTTATGAGTGTATTTAAAAGGAAATTACCATCCGATCGGAAATTTTTAAAAAGCTGATTCATACACAAATACGAGAAGTTCACAGATCTTCTTCAGTGTGTCTGAAATCAACATGCATGGACACTTATGAGAAGCACGAACATCTGCAGCTCAGGTTAATACATGTAATACGCTAAACAACAGACAATTCTGCTCAAAATGTTGCTTTAAATGTTGTTTTAAATTTCAGATGCACCTGGGAGAAACAGCGCACTTTTTCATGCTTTTTGTCTTTTCTGAGTCCCTCACCTCCCAATTCAAACACAGGTTTGCATTTAAGCAACCAGGTGTAAATAGTGATGTGTTTCACCTGACCACATGTCATCGGATCACCCAAGACGCATCTTAATATCAGGTTTAAACGAGGTCTAAAAGTCTTTGTTGTAGTAACTTTCGGGCTTATTTAACCAGGACAGTGCTGTGATTCGCACAACAAGCCATTTAAAAATATATATTATATAATAATAATATATTTATGCAGCCGGTGTGTTGTAAATAAACACACAGGATACAAAATATATTTTGGGGTTGTATTTTGGCTGCTGTTCTTTAGAAAAAAAAAAGTAAAAAATTCGGGAATAAAATAAGGTACAATGAAATATGGTAGAGGCTAATGTGAAATGAAAATACAAACAGGGCATTAGCCTACCCATATGCTTCAACATACATCACCTTAAAACATACTTAAACATGCTTAAACGCTCAGGGCCGGTTTCCCGTTAAGGGCTTAAAATAAACCAGGACTAGGCTAATTCTACTTAAATTAATCCACACTAAACAACTGACTTTCTGAGATGTTGCTTAAATTTGGATTAACTAGTTCTAGACTACAGAGTCTCAGATTAAGGTAATCAAGGACAAGTGAGATCATCTTTTGGAAACCCGATTAGATTAATGGCATGCACATGTGGCTAAGGAGAGGTTGCTATAAAAACCTGGTATGGAATACTTGTAATTCATTAGTCTTAAGGAGTGTGTGGAACAGAAGTCACTACACTTAACCAAAAAATGGATAAAGGCCGAAGAAAACGCTCAAAAAACTTCAGTGAATTTGAGAAGACCCTTTTTAAACAAATTGTATCAAACTATCCTGTAATTGAAAACAAACAGCATGATTCAGGTACAGAAAACAAGAAGAAGGAGGCATGGATTTCCATATTGAATGAATTCAACTCAAATGAAAAAGTAACCAAACGGACACTCCAAGTTCAGGTAAGATTTATTGTTGCCCCATTCTTACAAATCAGTCAATTATAAGTGTTTTCATTAATGAAATGTAAAAAGAAAACAATATTATATAGAACTCCTACTTCAGAGTATATATTATCTTGTAAAGGTCCTGTGGAAAAACAAAAATAAACCTGAAAAAAACAACTGCTGCTACGCGTCAAGAGCGTTTCAAGACAGGTGGGGGACTCCCAGTTCCACTAGACACAGAGGAGTTGGGGGACTTGTTGGCTGGGATTATTGAAAGTCAGCAACCCCTGGAAGGTATTCCAGATGATGACCATTTGGACAGTTCAGGTGAGGAATCTTTCAAAGACTCATTTTATAGGACACGTCTCATTTACAGTAACATGTGCTATCCCATCCAACATAATTAAATGCAAGTCATGTCTTGTAACAAAAATTAGGTAATGAACTTTATTGTTGAAGTCAAATGTAATGCTACATTTTTTTTCCATACAAAGATGACCTGATCTTGACACAGGACTTGGGGGGGGGGGGCGCAGGGAACAGTCAAGATGCTCAAATGAATCCAACAGCAGCCAGCACCAACATGCAGCAGCATCCAGTCTCCTGCAGTAGCATTAGTCAGCATCCAGCAGTCTCTAATCCAGGCAGCAGGTCAAGAGGGAAAAGGATGACCATTCATGAGAAACTTGCCATAGAGTTCCATGAACGTAAATTACAATATTTAAAAGAAGAACATGAAGTCAAAATGAAAATTCTTCATCTTGAGTTGTCTATGAAAGAGAGAGACATGAAGCAGCAGCAGTGTCAATTGTCTTTGGAACAAAATCTCAGTTAAATAAATAATTTCCTGAATTTTTTTTTACCTGTCTATGCCAATCATTTATGTATCACTCAAGGCTCATTTATGAGAAGTGCTGCAAAGCAAAAGCATCTCTGTAAGCAAGTCCATTTCTGTCATTGGCTAGCTCAGCGATAGGGACATGTTGATCATCATCTTCAATATCAGGGTCTGGGCAGCCACACTGTTTAAGAAAATTATGAAGCACTGCTGTTGCAATAATAACAATGCAGCACCTTCTAGGTTCAAACCGCAGTGTATTTCGGAGACACTGGAAACGATTCTTCCATACACCAAACATGCACTCTATTAGCCCTCTGGTGAGCATGTGAGCTTGGTTATAGCGCTGTTGCTCTGGTCTGACTGGATGGAGATAAGGGGTGAACAAGAAGTTTGTCTGTGCATACCCACTGTCACCAAGTACAATTCCAGAGTGTTGTCTTGTTTCAAACTGACCGTACAAAGAGGAGTTGTGGAAAATCCTTGAGTCATGAGTTGAACCTTTCCAACGTGCAACAATATTGGAGAACTGCATAGTGGGAGTGCACACTCCTTGTACACTTATTGAAATCCAGTTTTTACGATTTCTGAATTCCTCAGCATCTGCTGTAGAGGGACACTTGATGGGAATGTGGCAGCCATCAATACAACCAATGACTCCAGGGAAGTTCCCATATTCATAGAAATCTACCTTGTAGGTGGCCTGTTCAGCAGCATTTGGGAATTTGATGAAATCCTTTTTCAGTTCACATATAGCACTGCAGACTTTGTGTACTATTTTGCACACTGTTAATTCACCTACACCACACAAATCCCCTGTTTCACGATGGAAGGTTCCACATGCCAAAAACCTTAAGGTAATTAATATTTGTAAGGAAGGAGAAATAGGGGTGCCCCTGACTAAGTCACCTGAAAGCTTGGGCTGCAGCAAACCAATTATTTCTGTTGCATTTTCCTTTGACATACGGAAACGGTCAAGAAAATATAAATCATCAAAATAATTTAGTGGGTTGCTCCTGTCTTTCAGCAACCTTCTTTCTGGTCTTGGTGGTGGTCTCTGATTGTCGTTGAAATAGTCGAGGTAATCCATTTTCTGCTACTGTGAACGTGAGCCTTGAGGCAAGAAGTTTTTAATCTGAGGTTAAACCTGCTTCTGACCAGGTTTAATTTAAGACTTCATTTAGATCTGAATTAGGTCTAATCCTACTTCTAGAAATCCGATTGTTTAAGTCTAGACTAGTGCAAGTCTGAGACTATTGTAATCCATGTGTGAGAAAGCTACTTCAATAAATCCAGGTTTAAAATGACATTTAGTCTACGACTAGGCTTAATCCCCGTACGGGAAACCGGCCCTCACAGTATTTATGCATTTAACCAGGCTTTAAGGACATGTACAATTGTTTAAAAGACTAGAATGCTCATTACACGTTTTCACATATAAAATGTATTACACATTTCTTCTTGAATGAGAGACGGAGCGCGGGGGTTAGTCTTATCAGTGCCCAGATAAACTCTGCTCCTGAGAGAGTAAAACACAGTGCTGAACACTCTATCAGCATCTTACTGAAAGAGCTCAATAAAATGCTATGGCCAGACAACTAAATAACAGTCTTCCATTGTCAATTCACAAACTGGATTGAACAGTCAATCAAGCTATGCAGTGCATCGGTGTATTTGTCATAAGTGGATAAGTGTTCTGGCTTTTCTGATCGTTCTGCTATCCTGTGGGTCCAAGCGATGTTTTTGGTCACATCTGTGATAGATTGGAACTAATTGTTCCAAAAGTAGCTTCAGAATAATGGTCGCTGATTGGAAATGGTGACACATTTTTACTCATGCTTGTCAGATGTCAATACCCCATTGTGTGATGACACACACATACACTGACACACAAAACAGTAGAGGCATCAGTCATTCGATTCTTACACTGTGATCTCAATCATATGGTATGGTGAAATATCCGTACCCCTTTTTTTTTATTAAATTAGAAACTATTAATACAACAGCATGTTTGAACAATTTTATCTGTGTCATTTCACATTCATTTAAAGTGCAATGCTATGAAATAGAGCAACATACTGATAAGAATTAATTTAAAAAAGGCATAAGATCCCATTGGGGGGGATCTTCCTCCCAATTCTAGGTCTAAAGTTCAACCGCTACTTATCATTTGTATTTCAAAGACTGATGCCTTTACTCAAAGTAAAGACAGAAGATAAATGAATTGTAAAACAGGTGCCAGGCAAGCTAACCTTACTCTATAACACACCTAAGATTACGTAATGTTTATGGCCATTTACGACCCTTTCTCTCAATGGAAAAACGACTAAATGGATCGTAATCTCATGGGTGACAGGAAGTTGACCTCTATTTAGTTTAATTTTCTTTGAAATATTGACATGAAATTGATTGTGACTCTTATCATTTGGTGAAAATAACTGATTGATAAATGATTTTTTTTCTCTTCAAAGAAAAATACAAACTGCTTTTTAATACTTGCTTTCTATCCCAGGAAGCATGTTGTCAGTTGATTCCACAAGACATTAAAATAATGGTAAACAAACAAGCCCTTTTGTCCCCCAACTGTCCAAGAGAGTGAGAAAGCCTTTGACCTATATGAGAGAGCATGTGTGAGGAATTAATGTGGCCATGTCTGTTAGCGGTAACATAAATAAACGTGGAGCTACGTGCCAGGCAGCACACAGAGTGAGGTACATATTTGGCCAGATGGAGTTTAAGGGCCCATTGCCTCCTTTCATCTTGTACTTGGATTATGTATGCTTACATGTGTTTTTAGAAGCCATGCAAAATGTTTGATTTTACTTGTGTGCCTTGCTCTAAAAGACCGAAGAGTTTATCACAGAGATACAGACTGTTCCCTACAATCAGTACATCTTCAGCACCCTTCAAAAACTGAGAAGAATAAGGTTACAACCGATTCAGTCTTCATCACTACTCAATAGAGAGGCTGATTACAACTGTTGACAGAGAGAACTTTAACCTCAAGTGTTACAAAATCGCATTGTGTTCCTCTGCACTCTACCGCCACACATTGTTTCATTAAAGGATTGCACTGCAAAATTTGAACTAAACGGCTGATTAACTTGGTTCTTGGCTGTGATTAACCCTGTCCTTACACTGAAAGAACAACTGTGTTTTTGAGTGAAATCAAGACTGCCAAGATAATTACAATCTTATATATATATATATATATGGAGACATTAAACCATGTCTAAGGTTTACATTGGTGTGAAATAGTTTATAGGTTTGAAATCATGACAAATTATCTGTTTTTGCATTATGTCATTTATTTCATCATCTTTCAAGCCCCTGGCAGTTGCTCCCTCCATCTTATGGTAATGCGGTTCTTTAGGGCAGGTTTCGTCTACACTATTAGTGGTGTGAATTGAAATGGCAGCAAATGCATCAGATAGTAATTGATATTGAGACTAGAATGACCACGTTGACCCATATTCACAGATTCGGATCAATAACTAATTACAGAAGCGCTGTTAAAATACAAACAATGCCTCTTTTCAGCCGTAGTAATGTAGACAACGAGCTACAACCTCATTTTCATCAAAACGAGCCTTCCTCCGAGCTGGACAAATTACATAGATTTTTACAGATTGTCTACATTACTACAATTGGAAAAAGACGTTGTTTGTATTTTAACAACGTTTCTGTAATTATTTATTGGTCCGGGAAGTTAAAATCTGTGAATATATGTCCAACTTTACTGGATTGGTGTAGACATATAGGATAATCGGATATTGTGATATTCCTTTATAAAAATACATTTGACATTTTCTTATAATCAATACATTTTACACTTTCAGTAAAGGGGGAAAAATAACTGCATACCTCAAAATACAAGCTTATTTATTGGCCAATGTTTCAATAAATAAACTTGCATTTTGAGTTGTGTTTTAAATGAATCCTTCATATATTTAAGCAATCACTTCTACATGTATTAGGTGTGCATTCCCTCAATTGTGTTTTCAATGAACTCTTTCAGTAAGGCATTTAAATATAACATAAGCAGGCTATAAACCTATGCTTTTATTAAATAATTTTAGCTTTACATTTGATAATTTTTTCCTCCAAACAGAATTAGCGTATCATATCTCTAGCAAAAAAATATTGAAATATTGATCTGTTTCTCACCCACACCTATCATGTCCATTCTGAAGATATGGATTAAAACACTGGAGTCATATGGATTACTTTTATGATGCTGTGGCAGGGCGGAGGGCGGGGCCAGGTCGTGATGATACACACCCGGTCCCGTATCAGGCTAATCAAGCCTTCAAGAGGGATAAAGGCCGATGGCAGATGGTGGTGCGATGAGAGAGAGATCATTTACTTCATGTGTGTGTGTGTGTGTGTGTGTGTGTGTGTGTGTGTGTGTGTGTGTGTGTGTGTGTGTCCTTTGTTTGAAGTTTATCATTAAAATATTATTTATATTGTCAAGCCGGTTCTCGCCTCCTCCTTTCCCTTGAACTACGTTACACTCCTGGGTTTCGGCACCAGTGTAACGATGCCTTTATGTGCTTTTTGGAGCGTCAACATTTTGGCACCCATTCACTTGCATTGCATGGACCTACAGAGCTGAAATATTCTTCTAAAAAGCCTAATTTGTGGTCTGCAGAAGATAGAAAGTCATACACATCTGGGATGGCATGAAGGTGAGTAAATGATTAGATAATTTTCATTTCTGGGTGAACTATCCCTTAAACGATGACCATTAGACTACCTAACTGTGTAACATCTTCTTCCCCCAAGCCATCAGACTCCTCAATACTCAAAGACTGGACTGACACGCACACGTGTCCTGAGTTGCACTTTAATTATTGTCACTTTATACCTGGCTGCTACTTCAATAACTGCAATGTGCATAGAACACTATCTCATAGTATGTTATGTTTACATATGGCAATTTTAGAAACTGTCATCTTTTTGCACTACTGTGTACTGGTCGGCGCTGCACTGCCTCTTACAGTGTCTATTGTCCTGTTCATTATTAGTAATTTATTGTACTGTCCTGTACTTTTTGCACACGTTTGCATGTGCACTTTATATAGGTATGTTATTTAGTCTGTGTAGTCTCATGTGGTTCTGTGTTTGTCCTGTATTGTTTTATGTAGCACCATGATCCTGGAGGAAAATTGTCTCGTTTCAATGTGTACTGTACTAACTGTATATGGTTGAACAACAATAAAAACCACTTGACTTGACTTACAAGTTCTGGCTGTCTTACCATTTTCTGTCAAAAATGTGACCTATACATGTACAGTTCAACAACATCTGCCTACTGGGTTTTGATTAATTTGAAGGAAATTACAATTAATATTTTTCATACATTCTGGGTCCCAAACATAATTGAATCTCAAAGTTCCTTGAACGTGTGATCTGTTAGCCAGTCAGCTCGCAACTGGTTTTAGTTGATTTGATATGTATATCTGTTAAACCTTGTTTAGCTTGTTTTACTACAGAAAATTACTTTTCTTTCAGAAACCCTCCTCCTCCCAGCATCACATGTCTAGATCTGATTCAGAGGGATTGCATGTCTAATTGTGTCTAGATGTTTTAGAAGTAGAAAGTGTTCTTACTTGATCTGCAGCATGAGCAGCATAAGATCTAGTCTGCCAAGACCAAATTTACCATCTTGTCAGATCCATTTTAACAACTTGTAATGACTGAAATGCAGTAAAGTTAATCTGAATAGATTTAAACAAAGACCACCTGGCTCAGGGACTAATGGTTGAGCTTTCTGAGAGAAAATGAAGAGCGGGAACAATTTGACACTCGACAAAAAGAAAAGGTCTGCAACCCAGTAATGCGATTATTGGTTTAAAGGTGGACCAGATTAAAAAAAAAAAAAAAGTCTGGATTATTTCAGCTGCAAATGATGGCAATCATTTTAATTGATTTACAAGCTTCTAATTGGTAATGTCTGTAGTAACAGAACTGCAGCTACAGGGACCATCATGTGAGTAGAGTAAAAAATAATAAAGGTCAACACGGGAAAGGAAATTGTCATGACTCTGAATGACTACTATTGCCACAACTCGAATGACTAGTCTTTGTTTCTGCACGTACCATTTGTATTTATTTATATAGATAAGATCCACCAACAAAGGCAGTTTAAAAACATTCCACTCCTTTATCCCAATAAGGGCATTGTCCTAAGAAATGTTTATAGATTGTGGAAATTATGTAATTATAGGAGAGGGACTTTGTTGCTCTACCTTTTTTGCACAGCTTCTTTTCTTTCTAAAAATATTATATCAATGAATAATATTATCTATGTAAATTGCACATTTGTTCAGATGAGCCTTTAAAAAGGCTGTCTCAAAGTGTACATAAATATTAAAAAATTTTAATAGCAGAACATTAGTGACACTCTGTGGCAAAGATGGCAACTGCAGCCTTTTTTGTACTGCTTTCCTCACTTAATCGAGATTACCCGTAAAACTAATCTTGAATACTGTTTAGATATTTGGCCTTGGCTGCAATAAAACATCTAATTTATTGAGGCCAAGTTGATAAGCCATCTTTAGTATGTCATTCCCTTGGATGCTTTGCTGCTCAAATGAAACACAGCAATGAGTCTTTGACCAAAGGCAAGGTCACATTATATCAAGGGCAGTGTGTCAAAATGTGACATTTTGATTACATTTTACAGGCCAAATTAACCTTGATGTGTCCAACCATAGGTTCATGGTTGTTAGTTTGTTGTTTGGCAGCCTTGTTATAAATTAATAAAATCTGTTCCCCTGCCTTTGCCCTGGGCTTGTATTCTCGCCAATTCACAGATAAGCATGCATAAAAAAAATTACATAAAAAAAAAAAAACTTAACCTTAGTGGCTGATCTAAATCAATACAACCTGGAACACTTTTATTGTAATAATGTAGGTTAAATGCATAAAGAAGAACAGTTCTCACCATTATTATCATTCCACATTCTGTTTATCTTGCTTTTCTATGGTTTAATCATATACAACTAATATACAAAAAAAATATTTGTTCCTTTTACCCAGAGTTGTCAGTTTTGATATACTGTATGTACAGTATATAAAATGTGTATATAGAATTAGTCTATTGCATGTTTATAGTGTTAGTTTTTGTGCCTGAAACATACAGTAACAATATTTAGGTTATAATATATTTCAAGAAAGCTCTGTTTAAATGTATGGGTTATAAAATGTGTCTATTTTGCATATAATGATACAATTAAAATAGATGTTTCTATTCATTCTTTTTCTTTTTTAGATTAAGAATACTTTTGTTTGATGTTGTTGCTCTGGCATGATCAACAGAGAGCTCATCATATATACCGATCAGCCACAATATTAAAGCCACCTGTCTAATATTGTGTAGGAATATTGTGCCGCCAAAAGAGCACCATCCCGCATCTCAGAATAGCATTCTGAGATGCTATTCTTCTCTTCACAATTGTACAGAGTGGCTTTCTGAGTTACCGTAGACTTTGTCAGTTCGAACCAGTCTGGCCATTCTCTGATGACCACTCTCATCAACAAGGCATTTACGTCCACTGGATTTATTGAAGGTTTTTGCCAATTAAAGCCTTTAAAACTCATGAAATGCTTATCTTTGTTTTCCAGTATACCATAGAATCATGTAAAAATATAATCTACAAATACTGAAGCAGCATACTATGCAAAACGTCTCGGGTTACATAGTGTAACCCTTGTTCCCTGAAAAAAGCGGAACGAAATGCTGCGCTGAAGAGCGCTTTGGGAACTAGTCTTAGTAGTAACCAGCTCTGAATATGTCTGCAACACGTCAATGAACATTGACCGGAATTTATAGCCTCTGCCGGTGTAATCATTGGACTCACCTGGCGCAGGGCTATAAATAGATGCGTCACCGGAGCATCGTCAGGTATTTTGTCTGAAGAGCATTCCCGGGGCATCCCAGTGTGGCAGAAAAGCGCAGCATCATAGTGAAGCTTTTGTAAAGGGAACATCTCGGGTTACGTAGTGTAACCCTTGTTCCCTGAAAAAAGCGGAATGAAGAATGAACTGAAGAGTGCTTTGGGAACGAGAATACCCATGCCGCCGCACTGTGGCTGTCCGGACCCCTACGGTTGTGCGGTGTGCTCAAAAGAGCGTGAGAGGGCTCAGACTTGAGCTTGAGATGTCGACTCAAGGACATAAGATCCTGGAGTGGCATGAACATCCAAGCTGTAGAATTTAATGAATGTGTGTGGAGAGGACCAGCCTGCCACATCACAGACATGCTGCAGAGGGACCCCTCTGGCCAAGGCTTAGAGGAGACGACCCCTCTAGTAGAGTGAGCCCTGATGCCTACAGGTGAAGCTTGACCACATGCCAGGGAAGCAGTGTCCCTCACCCAGTGTGACATAGTCTGCTTGGTGGCGGCCGCCCCTTGTTGGGCCCCCATGGCAAATTAATTGTTGCCCTGACTTACGCCACTGGCTAGAGCATTGGACATAAGTATGAAGGGCACGGACTGGACGTTCGTGAAGGCTTTCCTGCTCCGGCGTTGTAAACGGCAGGGAGCAGAGCCTCGAGTGTGACGGGTAGTCAGGATGAGTGTGCAAAATTGCTTTGGACCTTCCCGGGGCAAACTCTAAAACAGGCTTGCAAGAAGACAGAGCCTGTAGGTCCCCAATCCTCTTTAGAGAGGTAATCGCCATAAGAAAAACCATCTTGAGAGTCAGAAGTCTGTCAGACAGCGACTCTAGAGGTTCAAAGGGGGTCTCAACCAGACCTTCCAGGGCTATTGCTAAGTCCCATGAAGGGGTCCTGGTCCTAGCAGGAGGCCTAGGTCGCCTAGCTCCACAAATGAAGCGAGCAAGGTGTGGCTAGCCGAAATGGAGGCCACATAGAGCTGCCTGCTGACAGTTGTGCCTGCTGACAGTTCTCCCTGCAGAAAGTCCAGAACTGAAGCAATCTGGCATCCAGGGATATAAACTGAGTGACAAGAGCTTGCCCTGAGCCCCAAGGAGAATCCGACGTGCCAGAAATTCAGCTGACGTGAACGTGGACCTCTTTGATGGTTTATGTAAGAGACTACCGCTGTATTGCCCACCCGCACCAAGACATGGCAGCCTCTGGAGGAAGTATTTCAGGGCCAGAAATACAGCCATCAGCTCGAGACAGTTACTTTGACAACTGAGCTGATGACCCTCCCATTCCCCTTGAGCTGGACGACCACTTAAGACCGCTACCCAGCCTGTCAGGGAGGTGTCTGTCGTTAGCAGCCTGCAATGACGAGACACACCTAGAGTGGGTCCCAAGGTAAGAAACCGGGGTCTGAGCCACATAGAAAGGGAATGCAGCCCATGGCGCGTAACCCTTATTTGCCTTAGGGGACCGGCCCTTGGATGAAACCCCCTGGCTTTTAGCCACAGCTGGAACGGTCTCATGTGCAGAAGGCCTGAAGGGATAACCATGGACGCAGACGCCATGAGACCTAGTATTCGTTGATACTGATGAGCAGTGCAAACTTGACCTAGCCTGACCTTGCTCAGGGTTTTCTGAATGGAAATGATTCATGCAGGAGATAATTGTGCCTGCATCGTGATTGAATTCCATATAACCCCCAGATAAGTGATTCCCCGGGTGGGAGAGAGAACTCTCTTTTGACGTTGAGTCTCAGACCCGGAGAAACCAGATGAGCTAAGACAATATCCCTAAGCTGAACTGCCAGTTCTTGGAACTGTGCTAGGATCAGCCAGTCATCTATGTAATTCAGAAAACGGATGCCCCGGAGTCGCAAAGGAGCCAGTGCTGCATCCATGCATTTCATGAATGTGTGGGTTAATAGGGCTAGGCTGAATGGAAGAACCCGATACTGGAAGGCTTCACCCCTGAAAGCGAACCTCAGGAACTTCCTGTGCTGTGGCGGAATTTCTATATGAAGATATGCGTCCATGAGATCGATGGTGACCAGCCAAACATGATGTTGGGCTTGTGACACAATCGTCTTGATAGTTAGCATCTTGGACTTGAACATCCTGACTGGACAGTTCAAGCCTTGAAGATCTAAGGTCGGACGCAACCCCCCCACCCTTCTTGGGAACCAGGAAGTATTCGCTGTAATAACCTGACTCTTTCTCTGGAAGGGGAACATGTTCTATGGCCCCTTAGACCGTGAGGCGTTCCCTTTCCCCGGCCACCAGACAGAAATCTATGCTCCAACTTGGAGCGTTTGGGGTTCTCTTGTTGGCGTGGCCAGTCTAACTGAAGCCTGGCCACCGCACGAGTAACCACATCAAGCAATTCCTCCGCTGATTTATTATCATGGACGGAATGCTCAGATGTGGTTAGAGATTCGCCCCCCTCATGAACCGAAGAGGCGCCGAAGTGTGCTTCGAGATCACGGGAAGGACCAGCTGGGTCTGGGGAGAGAGCGAGCGAAAGGGACGAACCCGTCTCTCGATCCTCAGCCAGATCCATGCGAGAGCTCCACGAATGAAGTGTGGGCGCTGACTCCCGGAAGTAAGCGAGGTGAGCGTGAAGCATTTTGCCCGAAAGCAGATCACAATGCTCCCCGCCCCAACGTGAGAGCAGCATGCTCTTCCCCCAAACAAACTAAACAAAACTGATGCGTGTCCCTTTCGGACATAGAGCGGAGGCAGGGTAACGTGCATCGTTTGTCTTGACTTTCTGTCATAAATATTTTTTTCCTTTTTCCCCCATTTTTTTCTTTTGAAAGCAAGAAAGAGCTGCAAACGAGAAACTCCCGCACACTATCAGAACTTGCATTTAAAAAAACTCTTTATATAGCAACGTTTCGGTTTCACAACCTTCATCAGGCATACACAATCTTCAACCTCATCACATTTAAAGCCAAGCAACATGACCACTAAACAAGGCTACACCTGTAACCACTTCGACTAATTGTGGGCACATAATTACCACCACATCACCACATTATCAACGTCATTGTATATAATTACAACAATCATTGAAAACAACAATAAATAAAAGAAAAGAAAAAACAATATAATTTAAAACATCACATTAAACAATGCTTCGTCATTCATTCCTCTAGGGGATAAAGTCTGGAGAGTGAAAATCCAAAAGAGTTCACGTCTCTGCAGGAGCAATTCAACATCGCCACCTCTAGGTGGCATACTCACTTTTTCAATCCCACAAAACCGTAAAGAGGAAACATCATGATTAAAAGTTAAAAAATGAGCCGCAACTGGATAATTTGTATCTTTTCTTCTGATCGAACTTTTATATTCACTAATTCTTTGCTTCAATTGACGTGATGATTTTCCCACATATCCTAAACCACAAGGACAACGAATCAAATAAATAACATGAGTTGAAACACAAGTGATCACAGATTTGATTTTATATTTTTTACCAGTTCTTGGATGACAGAAAACAGATGTTTTAAATGTATTGTTACATTGAGCACAATTCCCACAACGATAAAGTAAACTCTGAGATGCACGAGGACTATCGCTTTGAAAGCGAGCATGTACCAAACAATCCTTTAAATTCCTAGCACGTTTATGCACAATCAAAGGAGGATGTCGATAAATGTTGCTCAACTCAGGATTCGAAGCCAACAAATGCCAATGTTTTTTGAAAATAGATTTTATCATATGAGACTTAGGTGAATGAGTCGTAATACAAGTGAAAGAATACTTTCTTGCTTTTTTAGTCTTCTTTTTCAACAATTCCGACCGCGTCTTATTTAGAGATGTATTAAATGCTTCATCAACCCATTCTAAAGGGTACCCTCTATTCAAGAATTTATTTTTCATAATATTTGATTTTTCAATAAAATCAGAATCAGAATGACAAATTCTCCTCAGTCTATAGAACTGACTCTTAGGCAATCCTTTTTTTAAAAAAGTCGGATGAAAACTAGTAGCAAGTAAGAGTGTGTTACGATCAATTTCTTTTGAAGAAATCAGTTTCACTTGTATTACGACTCATTCACCTAAGTCTCATATGATAAAATCTATTTTCAAAAAACATTGGCATTTGTTGGCTCCGGATCCTGAGTTGAGCAACATTTATCGACATCCTCCTTTGTGCATAAACGTGCTAGGAATTTAAAGGATTGTTTGGTACATGCTCGCTAAGGCTGTATATGTGCCAATGCTAAATATTAAAATAAAATGACAAAACTACTTTATCTTTGTAAACTTAACCTCATGAAAAGCCAACAGAGATGTAGGCTACAAACAAATATGTCATCTTATCCTCAGCTTCTTTGTTTTTGTACAAGGGTATTTACATAAAGGCCCTCTGTGTGGAAAGTTCTGATCCTGTTTCTGCAGCTAATGTGCCCCAAATTCCTAGGGAATTCCTTCATTATTAATTCAGGATAAGCAGCTTGCTCTGTCTGTCTGTCTGTCTGTTAACACGATTTAGTGTTAAAAAAATGAAAGACTCTAAATAAGGATCCAATGGTTCCTGTAAGTTAGTGAAGGAACAGGTATTCAGATATTGATCCAGTATTCCTGCAATCATCAATGCATTTAACAGAATACAGTTAATGTCTTTGTCACTGATACAAAAATTAATACATAAATAAATAAAATAAATTTTTTGTGGCTCTATGTTTTTATTTAAATAAATAAATAACACTGAAAATGAGTAGCAACTAAGTAGGCACACCACAAATTTGCATTTCCTATATGATGTATATCTATAGCAACAGCAAACTACACAAGCACTTTCTGTCAATTCAAGTGCTTTTCACTATCTGAAGGCAGTTTGCTGAAACATAAAAATGCCTACTGCATTTATTACCAGTTAATCGCCAAAAAATAATACTTTCCTTAAAAACACTTTCCCAAACATACATATGTATAATAAAATAAATTTGATAGGTAAGGCATTAAAAGACACTTGAGGAAACAAGAGGCAAACCTTGACAGATTACGTGACAAAAGTAAATGGATTTTATCTACATAAAATCTTTTAATTCTTTTACTTTTTTAAAATGTAGATGTGAAAAAGGAAATAACAAAAGTGTTGCGTTCACTGAAAATTGTTAATTGAAAATTGTTTTGAGGAGACAGTTTTAAGGAAAATTCTGTGTTCAATTGACAGCATATGTGGCCATTTTTATTGCCACAAAAAAATATTTTGACTTCTCCCTTCTTGTCTTTAAAAAATCTGTGAGGCATGGAAGTGAATGAGGCCAATGTGTAAATATTAAAATACTACCTGTTTCTAAAATATAGACACAAGATGTAAACATATGCTTGTTAAAGTTATTTTAATGTGATAAAATAGCTTACTACCCTTTTCTGTGTAAAGTTATATCCTATTTAACAACTTCTTTGCCATGATGATGTCACGGCATAAAACCCTAAAACCCTAAATAACTGTAAAAAAATTATGATTTAAACATCTTGACAGCTCAAATAATATCCAAGTTTTAACAGAAGATTAATGTAATATATATATATATATATATATATATATATATATATATATATATATATAAACTTCACATTTCTGCCTTTAAACCATTCAAAAATTGGCCTCATTCACTTCCATTGTAAGTGCCTCAAATCAAGTAACCTTGATTTTTGCGGGGGGTTTTTTTAGAAAAGGGGAGACAAGTCCAAATTTGTATTTGTACTATTATTATTATTATTATTATTTTATTTAGTTATAATTTTTGTGATATTCAACATTATGCCACAAAGTTGTTGACTGAGCAGAACTTGTTTTGAAACAGTAATATTCCTTGATGATTTGAGGAAGCTGTTAAGGTCAGGTTAAATGGAGAGAAAGAGAGAAAATAACCTGAACAGTATAGTGCATGCTTGTTTGTACCACTGGTTAGTATTTCCCAAAATTGTAATGATGCACAATTATAGACTACTACAGCAACTAGCATGCTAGCACACCTTATTCTTCCATCTGGTAGGGAAAGGGAGAATATTCGTACAGCAATAGTGTAAACGAAAAGTCTGCCCACTGTGTATCTGACATGAAAATGCAATGAAAATGATACAAAACAAGCTGCCACAACTGCCCATTGTGTGCCGATTCTGTCGAAGCCTGCCACTAGGTGACACCCTGTGCTCTCCGTTAAACCAGTGCTTGAATGTGAAGCGAGGTGTTTTTCTCCTCCTCCAAAACCTGTGATGAAGCCGTGTTCCAATGAAAGCAGGTGGAATTCCCCCTTTCAGCCAATGGCTCTCTGCCCTCGCAACAATCGTTTCGAAAAGGATGCGTGGGCACGGTTATGGCGCTGGTGTGAACTTGTTGGAAATTGACATGCCCAGGAAGCAGGATTTAAGTACTACAACACCGTTTAGGACTACCCGCGGGAATGGGAACAGCTCAGCAGATTACTAATATTTGGACACAAAGGCACCTTAAACCAGACGGGGAAATACACACGTCTTGCGACTGCGGACTGAAGAGAGTGATTTCTTCAAAAGTTGCTCCGTCAAATGCTATAGCACGCGTGAGAAATAAGAGTAACCTCGGGCTTAAAACAGACATGGAACGCGAGAATTAGACTTAGACCTGACACCACCAAACTGTTTACTTCTCCCTCGAGCTGTTTTTGTTTTTAACTGTGGCGAAAGACGTATCAGAAATAGTCACCATGCCTGCCAAAACAAAATATAATTTAGTCGATGATGGGCACGATTTGCGGATTCCTATGCATAATGAGGAAGCATTCCAACATGGAATTAATTTCGAGGCAAAGGTAATTTCCTCTTAGGTTATCTTTATCAGCAACATATTTATGCGTTTTAACTACCACTAAAGCTGCATTTGCTGTATTGCAAATCCCGTTTAAAGTTGTGCCACTTGTTTACATTCCATATAGCAGTCAGTTAAGCAGTAGTGCGTGGATTTTCATACCATATTTCTTTCACTAAGCTTAACTTATCGACATGTTGTCTAATATATTCAATCTTCTTGGCTTTGATTTCCAGTATATCGGTAGTCTGGATGTGGCTCGACCCAATAGCCGTGTGGAGATTGTTGCGGCCATGAGGCGGATAAGGGTGAGATTTATTGTACTATGGTTCTAAAGTTGAGTGAATGTAAACTTTCCAGATGTCAGTATTTATAGATTTCGCAGTGTTTTGAAAATATTGCTATTCTGAAACGTTACGACACGAGTTGGGGGCCGTTCACACCGAATGCGTTTTTTGCCAACGCTCTTTTCAGTTGTTGTCCTATGTAAACATGTTACATGGATGTCTTTGACGGTTGAGCCGCGTTTTTTTAACGCGTTTTTAAACTTCAGCTGTTAAAGTTGCGTCTCGAGACACGTCCGTCGTCCGTGGCGCTGCATCTAGCTTTTTCTTAGCGCAAGAATGTGTTCGGTGTGAACGGCCCCTAAACCTCTAATATTCCGCACGGGTGGTCTTCATGCCTCGAGGAACAATCACAATACAAAAGCCGGACAGATCAATGAGCAAATTGTTTACAAAATGAAAGAGTGGATATTGATAGCCCTGTCATATGTGCCAGTCCTGTCATTTTTGTTGCCTTTGGCATAACCACAGTGTTTTTGAATGTTCACGTGTAAATAGAGAAGGGCTCTTTGAAGTAGGGGGGCTCGTTTTGGCGCCCATCAGCCATGCTGGGATGTGAATGCACTGGCTTCCAATGTGGCTAGACCTCCGTTGTCTGGAGAAAGATATCCTCCAACATGTGCTTTGCTGACATTATTTTTGTCATGGTCTTCAAACACATATAATTTGGTATATGTGTCCAAATGTTCTTACAAATATCTGCAATGAAACTGGTTGATTTGAAATGTACATACATGAAGTAAAATTGTTGAGCTCTCATCAGGTCTTGCCACTGCAGAAAGCCCACTGTCCACGTACAAAATATAAAAAAAGGACACATAAAAATTAGGTATGATACTTTTCGATTTACAGACACATTAGGGAAAAAAAATGGTTTCTTTCCCTTATGATATTGTAATTTCCTTCCTGCGACTGGTTTACAAATCTTAGTGTGATCTTGAAGGCAGCCACATATTATTGATTAGCTGTTTTAACTTCACTATTTAAAATGTAAAACACTATTTGATTGTTGGCAGAGAGGTGTGCTTTACCTGAGCATTTAATATATTCAAGATATATATTTCTTCTTCTGGGTATATTTTTAATTGTGTCACCTGGCTTTTGCAGTCACAATGATCATTATTTTTTTTATTATTCTAAGGAGGTAAAGCCATGGTTTGAAAGTAACAACTGAAATGCAACGCTGCCAGAGTGGCAGCACGCACCAGGTGCACTGTGCAAATTATTCTATTAACCTTTTCAGTGTGCTGGACCCCCTGTGATGGTTTGGCAACTGTAGCTATTACTGGCAAAGGACAGCTATATACATGCATTTAAAGAAGGGAAATATTGCCAGTGTGTTAAAGATTAAACACACACACACACACACACACACACACACACACACAGTGTAACATACTGAAAAATGACCCTATTATCAAGTAGTGTGTTTTCTTTTTTTCTTATAGTTCAGCCAACCACAACATTGTTCGACTTGCATGAGCTTGTTGCGCTGTAATTGATTTATTTTATTGAACTCCATATAAATATTATCTTTTTAAGAGTATGGACCGTATTTAACAGAATCTTCAGGGAAGTCCAATAAATATGTTGTCAAACGTGAATCCTACTTGTTTGGTTTAAGTTTAAGCCTTATTTCCTATATTTATTTATTTTATTTATTTATTTTTGCCCAAAATCTGCAAGCTGATTTTCTGTTTATTACGTTCTATTGTTTATTGCTGTTGTATACTAGATTTATATGGAAAATATCAATTTGCATTGTTACAACATAGCATAACAGACATCTCCAAAAAAGTTTTTATTGTTGTTAACTTTGGACTGTTGGAAATTTGATGTGAAAATCGAATGAAAAGAAGAGTTGGTTCATACCGCAGAATATGTAGCTGAATTTACTCACTACAGTGCTGAAAACAATTTAATGGCTCCTTACAGTGCTTCATGCATGCTTGGTATTTCTTATTTTAGAATTATATGTGCTATCTATAAATGAAAAGAGAATCTTAAAATGGCTGTTGGAAATAGTTTCTGTTTAGTCTACCTTTGATCTTAATTGCCATCACCCTGATAAAGGAGCATGAGGTCAGGATTCTTAACAGTGAAGAAAAGAGAACCAATGATATGTGAATACATAAGTCAGTGTAACTTAAATCAGATAGTATTGTAAGATTGAAAAATAATATTGAGATGAGAGAAAATGATCACCTTTGATGTTTTGGTCAAAAGTTTAGTTTTATATAACCACAGTGCAGGAAGGGGTGATTTGGAGTCTACTGGGCCATTAAAAGCATGAAGCCAACAATCACAGGGAATTTCCACCACACCCAGATTCTATTTACATGAGAAAATTATCTGGAGTAAGGAATTTGTAGCATGTTGTCTTATCATTTAATCATCCGATAATAAAAATATGAATGAGTGCTGGCTTGTGTGTAGATTTCCTGTAATAGCTTACCATGTGCCTTATTTGTGTGTGTGAGAACAATTTAGTTAATTTAGTCGCAGATTTTACATTTATGCGTTTAGCAGACTCTTTTATTCAAAGTGAGTTTAAAAAAAAAAAATGCAAATACAACTCATCCGAAGGAGGCAATAATGTGAGAAGTGGATGCAAGACAATGTTCCAAAATTGCTTTGAGAAGTACAGACGAGAGAATAAAAGTGAGAAGGAAAAAATAAAATAAAAGTGAAAAAACAATAGTCTTTTTTTAAATGTATGTATTTTGTAAAATGTAATAAGTGCATTAATAGGATCGAATCATTCAGGATTGAGGATTTAGATCTTTCTTAAAAGTTGCAAGGGAATTTGTTGTATTTGGGAAGGATTTTTATTATAAGATCATTCCTTTCCAGTGTTTCCCACAGGATTTTGTGAGATTGTGGTGGATGGACCTCGGACCCTCTAGGGGGGTGGGGGGCATGGTCCTCCATAAGAAATTGTTGTACCTTTTATAGTTAAATGCATCTGTCTGGTGCACTTTGAGAGCAAAATTAAGAGGCTAGATGAAGAACTTTGTGCTCTAGTAGTAAGTTAATCAAGACAGTAAAAAACCACAAGAAGGATGTTCTGCTTTCAGTCAGGGACTGGAAAGACAGTAAGCGCTTGTGTCATTGCCCACATAGGGATTGAATTCAGGGATTAACTCCCATTTTTTTCTATACTTTTGGGAGTATATTTTAGATTGTGACATGTTAGCTATTTTTGAATGTGTGTGTGTGTGTGTGTGTGTGTGTGTGTGTGTGTGTGTGTGTGTGTGTGTGTGTGATATCCAAGACTATGTGCATTTGTATTTATATTTGTATTGTGTGTATATAAGTTTAAAGTTTATTATGCATTTGATTAAAATACAATGTTCAGAGTGTTCAGAAACGGGAATTAACTAAACCCCTATGATAGTGAGTGATAAGTGAACTAGAAGAATACAAATCTAATTAAACGGTCAAATTAAATTGTTTAAATTAAAACAAAGGAGGAGCAAACAATAGATATTAGTGATTGGTCTTTGGCAACACTGTTTGCACCTGTGCAGCTTATTCTCATCTATGTTTGCTGCTTTGCAGTCAACTGAATGTGCTGCTCCTCTCTGCCACTCTCTGAACAGAGTAGACGCAGAGAGGTATGCCTGCATCGGGAAAGCAAGACCTCACATTCGTGGGGCAGTACTGGTGACTCCTACGGAAAGTAGCTAAGATTTGTCCATAATGTCACTAGATTTGTTGCTAGGTGCTTTAAAAAAAAAAAAAAAAAACTAAAGGGGTCTGAAAAGTTGCTAAATTGTTGGCAGTTGGCAACACTGTCAGTCTACATAAGCAAGGAGACTGACAGCTAACGATGTTAGCTAATGTTAAAGTTACTTAACTTAGAGCTAACATTAGATTAACGTTAATTATCAATGATAACTTCTGCAGTAACATTATCTGTTTGCTGTCATATATTGATAATTATAAAATTGTGTTTGGACTATTTTATAACTGCAGTGGATACTGTAACATTAGTTAATGTTACTTACCTCAAATGATGTTGTGTCCTCAAAATGCCTTGATGTCTCTGATGCAGCCAGGTGGTGTGTGTGTGTGTGTGTGTGTGAGAGCACGCGAATGGGGGGAGCTGACTGACTGGGAATGTGAAATGCTTTGCCGAAGCAACAGCACAAAACAATGTTAAAGATCTTTATTGTTATTATGAGAAGTGTAAAAATATTAACGGTTCGTTATGAAAGTGTGGTGGGACAAATTTGACAGTGGTGGGCCGTCACAGTTTAGGTAATTAATGGAAACGCTGCATTCCACCAGTAAGGAAAAGTGAAAATAACGTTTGGGAAAGTGATTTTGTGCTTCTTTATTTTGAGGTGCTGCTCACTCATCAAATCATTGGCTTCTGGAGGGAGCATAGAGTGTAGTGTATAGTATAGTGGTTGATTATTTGAACCTAATACCTGCAACATCAAGCCTGTCCTGCTGGAGCCCCAAGCCTACCTCTATGGCATTTCAACAGAAGAGATTTAACACTGAAGTGTTATCGAAGTGCATCCATTGAGGCTAAATTACAGCACTGCCTTATGTTTACAATCTGGCTTCTTAGATTTACATTTATGAGAAACCTGACACGTAGCAGACACCTCGTAACAAACAACCTCATCGCAACATTATCTTTGTGGAGATGATTAGCATTATGTAGATTTTACTGTCAGATTTGAAAAGGGAAAATTTATGGTCTTGCTGTCCTCTCGTAAAAGCTTTTAGTCTGGTTTACATAGCCCAGTGCACCTTGCTCTTATTGCTGTGCCTCAAATTTATTGCCATATACAGTATATTGTTAGCCTTAAGATGGTCAAGCCTCAATCTTTGCAGAATTCATTACTACTTGCACTTTAAAACCAGACCTTTATTAAAGCGCAACTAGTGCCACCAAATGGAATGGCAAAAATATAGTTTTTTGAACACTTCCCGTTCTGCCATTGATCAAGCAAACAGAAAGTCAGGGCCAGCGCTGGCCAAATCGATGCCCTACTTGGAGTTCAGTCTAAAGTGTTTTTACTCGCATTGGTGTATATTCTTAGCATGTAATGTTTTGTTTAAGTTATTTATTTTGCAGTAATGGTCAATACTTCAGAGTCAAGATGCCTCATGTGAGTGTGTAGATGTTATGAAGTTTTTTCCGCTGTTACGTTGATGTCATTAACCATCCTCATCGCATTAATATACGTTGCTATTTGTACGTTAATATTAACATTTAAACGTACATGTTTGGATAGACACTAAAACATACAATATGGATGTTTGAAAGCATCTAAAACACAAAATGTTTTACGCATTTACAGCTTTAGAAATGTAAAATATTGACAAATCCATTACAAATATATTTGAATACACAAATCGATTATAAATATATTTGTAAGTTTTTACTGTTTTATAGATATTTAGATACCTTAACCCCATTTTAACAATATAAAAAAAAAACATGTGACAAGTAGATTAATGTACAGTAGCAATACTTTTTGTTAAAATTATGAATTTATATATATTTTACAGCCACTAATCCCACACCTACTCCTAAACCTAACCATAACCATTTATTTAGCATATAAAATACGTAACAGGCAAATAGGTTTAATCACACAAATGTATTCAGAAAAATTGCAAAATTCAGTACAAAAGTAGTCCAAAGGAAGATCCGATGTGCTCCCTGATGGCATACAATAGAGTTGTGTGAGGTAGAGAGTGGAATTTAAATGATAAATGGCTGAAAGTCTTCTCCTTATGCACTCCATATTGGCACTGTCACTTCTCAATCAATTGCAGAATATAGCATGTTGTAAACAGTCACAAGACACTTGAGAGCCAATGAGGAATCACTGCCGAGCTGATTATAATTTTTTTTTTTTTAGGCGACAATTTTTGAATTTTGAAAACAATACCGCACTGGTTGATGGTTAAGGTGGAGATCATTGAATAAAAGGCTTGAATTTGTGTCTGTTCTTCACAGAAATCAGTCTGAAGATTTTAATTACAGCTAACAAATTTATAGATACATTTTGTTATTTTATGGTGCTTTTGTGTGTGTGTGGTTTTTTTTTTTTTTTTTTTTTTTTTTTTGGTATAATCCTTTTAAAACGTTGTATACGGTAGCAGAAATCACACGGAACTGAATGAAACCATTAAAACACTGCATTAAATAAACGTGATGGCATTTAACTAATCTTATTGATAATAAAGTAAATGTAATTGATTCATTCTATGAATTATTCAATATTAATCAATTCCAACAGTACACATAAACATTTGTAAGTTTCTATAATATGTAAAATGATGATGTTTGTATGCTGTCAATATTGTATTTTTCGGTATCTAATCTATGCAAACGTTACTTCACGTAAGAATACAAATTAATTCTCTCATGAAATCTCTTTGCATTAAAGGATACGTTCACCCAAAAATGAAATTTCTTTCGTAATTTACTCCCCCTCATGTCATCCTAGATGTGTATGACTTTCTTTTTTCTTCAGAACACAAATTAAGATTTTTTTGAAGAATATTTCAGCTCTGTAGATCCATAAAATGTAAGTGAATGTGAAAAAAATGTTAAGCTCCAAAAAACACTTCCATCATTAAAGTAATCCGTTTGACTCCAGTGGATTAATTAATGTCTTCTGAATCGAAACGCTCCCTCTTATGTAAAACTCCGGGATTCTCCCAATGTCAGGCACATGCGAACATGAGGAATAGTTAATATTTTTCACTGATGGGTATAGTTTTTAGTGTATGTGCTTTTTCCACTCTACTCCCAGAAATGTTTAATTCTTTCCACTGTGTTGACATGCTGTGGTGCTCCATCCATTGACATATTGGGATTGTTATCCCACTCTGTTCACACACATGTGCACTCTTCTGTAAAAATGCCACTTATGCATTTACATGGCCACAAAAGAGAAACCCAGGGTTGTTAAACAGCTTTCTCTTAATCCCTTAAGCGACGTAAGGAAATAGGTGTTCTCTGTTACATGAAGTTTCTGAATGCAGCTCTATGCAAAAACCTTAGACAAAAAATGTTTTCGTAAGTGCATGTTTGAAGCTTTCGCCTGAGCTATACATGCCAAAATTTATATGTTGCCTACACAGGCTGTTAAAAACTAAATCTAAAACAACTAAACAACAACTAGTTGTTGTAATAGGCAAATATTTGCCCTTTGCTGCCATGCCAACAGAATTGGTAAAATGGATGTCATTATCAGTACCCAGTACTGTTTGTCTGAAGTTTTGTTGTGTCAAAAACTGGATTACTTTGCGCTGTACTGTACGAAAGCATTTTCTCTAGGCATCCAGCCCTTGATGACTTGTGTGGCTCATTTTTTCTCCAAAGGGCCTTTTTGGAATTGGGAAAAGCTTGCTCTCCATCCTTACTTTGCCTCTAGAACTGTGCAATCCCTGATGTCACATTGACCAGCAACAGAACAACAAAAGCCAGAGAATACTCAAGCCCTTACTCTTCTTAACCATAGAAACGGAGAGCAGTAAATTGACTCATAACTCTCTTCCTTTCCCCTTGAGTGTCTTTGCCTTGCAATCTGTTGTTTTCAACCCCATCAACCACATAGCAAAATCTAATCTTGAAGCATGTTTTTTTCCCCCTTTCCAATACATCCTCTTTTGTGTGTCCCTTCACTGTAACAAATGAAGAGTTTGCCCTAATTTGATCCTCCTTTTTAATTAACGTCTGCAGCGACACAGAGGTATAATTCATTCCTTGCAATTTCTTTTTTTTTTCCTTTGAGGGTAGAGAGTCATTAAATATCTCCGAGATACATCCAGATACCAGGCCCTGTTGGACATTGAATTTTTTTTTTTGTCAACACGAGAGTGGTAAATAATGTTCTTGTCTAATGACATCTCTTGATAAAATAAAAACGTATAGAACAACACCTCCACTTGATACAGTTTATTCAATTTTAATGATTTCAGCGGCCACTCTAACTCATCAATAAATTCAACAATTATTGATTTATTCACATTTAATTTATTTCAGGGTACAACGTGTTTTTTTTTTTTTTTTTTTCAATCCCTAGTTAATACATTATGTATTAAACTTGTTCTGTTTGAATACGCTCTAGACAATGAGGACTCTTCTTTTGAAGTGGTTCAGCTACTGCAAATGTCATTGGATTGTGATTTAGTACTGAAGGTTCCTTTCTCTATCCCTCTCTCTTTATAGCTTTCTTTCTAGTGTTAAGCCACTTCATGCCCTGCAGTGATTCGCTGAGTTATTCTGTCTTGTGTTTGTTTGAATGGCACTGAAAAAGTACTTGCAGATAAACTACCATAATTGTGAGATTTTCTCTTGTCCAAAATTATTCCACCAAACTGTTTTGTTGTGTGAATTGTTGAGCAAGTGGGCAATTGTGATGAAAAAAAAATCATCCTTAAATCATCGTAGTTTAATCTCCTTGCTAACAATGACAGAAATCCTCCTGTTTCTCGACATACCAAAGGGCTGCATGCTAACACATGTTTTAGTTTTTGTTATTATATTGTTAATAACTTATCTTCCTTTTGTAACAAGTAGCTGTTCATTTTCTTAGTGTTTCTTCTTGTAATCTGGATTTTCACATTTCTATAATGCTTCATTAATCTTATAAATCACAAATTAGAAGCTTCCTACCATATGAGATCATTTTCTTTCATAGGCAGTTAAGGCAATTTCAATAACACAATGCATATTAATGCAATATGGTTCAACAATTTTAAGGCATGAATTGCAGTATGAAGGCCTGCTTATTTGACAGGTGTCAGTTCATTAAACATAAATAGATATTTCTCAAATGTTTCTCTCTTAACTATTCATTGTTGTCATATTTAGAAGTACTCTACCTTAAATGATGACATGCTTTCATTAAAGTGGAGGAAAGCCTGCTTTATACTGCCACAGTAATGAGCTACCAGTGAAAATATGACCACAATCATAATTGTGCACAATGTCTTCTGTCTAAACTCTTTGCAGATCTGTCATGTCAAACTCTTTCTGTCTCCAGGCACAGCAATTTTTTGCTCTTTTTAAATTGTCAAAGACTATTGAGGTGTTCATAATTGTCAGTATTACTACAAGCCTACTAAGTGCTTTAATAATGGATTAATACATTTCTATCCATATAACTAGTTTCACTACTAATCAGTTTTTGCCCCCTGTAGTTTAGTATTCACGTCTTGAGTCATTACTAAGCCCTATGTCTTACCTTTGATAGTTTTCCCATAGAGAAAGCTTCTGCCTCTCCTACTAGGGCTGCTCGACTATGGTAAAAATTCTAATCACGATTATTTTGGTCAATATTGAGATCACGATTATCTAACAGGATTACTCATTGACTTTGGAAACATCTTGCATTTATTATATATATATATATATATATATATATATATATATATATATATATATATATATATATATATATATATATATATATATATATATATATATATATATATATATATATATAAAAACACATTATTTGTGGCAGTTTTGCTTTGAGATAAATTTGCTTTGAACTTATTTTCATCTTGAAAGGAGTCTGCCAACATCTATTACTGTGCTCATGTTATAGAAATTGTGAATCTCTTATCATCCCATCATAAGAGAGCTAGTAACGTACACTACCAGTAAGCGTTTGGACACGCACACAGACAGACAGACATGCTTTAATTGTTACTTTGCACATTTTAGAATAATAATCAAGAAGTGTTTTTCCTGGGTCAACAGTCTACGGTGGTGGCTGGTGGTGGATGTTCATCACGATGCAGTTTTTTTTTATAATTAAAATATGATTGCTGCATTTCATGTTTGTACTGAATACAGTCTATGTTTGATAATCCGAGCATCTAGAAACTTTTTTTTTACTAAAAAGTGCTGTGGGAAATCTTAACACCTCATTTCTATAGGGTTAGTTAAAATATTTACACTTTACTGATTTCAAACTGTGCTTCTATAGTCAAATGTTTGTTTCTTACGATATAATAGATATTGTTTTTCTTTTCAGACTCTTAATGATTTAGGAATCATAGTGAATCTAGGAATATCTGAAGCCAAACAGTCCAGTTTGTTTCCTAATATCACAAATCATTAGAACAGAAAAATATATTACACATGACTTTCTTCATATTTATATAGGTCCAGACATTTATTCTACATTGTAGCCTAACTGTACTTGTGTTTGTCATTGTTAAATCTAGGGATGTCCTGATTAGGGTTGTCACAATACCATAATCATATCTTAAAAAAACTATACCTGCTAAATGTATCACAATACCAAGTAGTATCACGATGCCACACAGTATAATGTTTATTCACAGTTTGTCAAAGCAAAGGTGGTTATTAGATACTAGCCATTCCACTTGTTGCTCTGGAAGTGGTGAAAATAACTGATGGATGAACAGGGAGAAGGCCCAAATGGACTAACTTGTTACCTAATGTGTTCTTAGTTTGATGTAAAAAATAATAATAAAACAAATTGCCTTATCACAACAGCCAGTTCAAATGGCAATGGCTTTAAACTTTTATTCCATTAATTCTTTAATTATTTGATTGTTGGTAACATAAAAATAAAGATATTTTAACATTTGAAAATACTGTTTTGATTATAGACCTTTTTCACAGACTGAGATGACGCGTTTCCGCCTTATCAGCATAAATATAGCAAGCTTTTTTTATATGTAAATGTTTTTTAAATATTGAGTGTGCATTTATAACATTATTCTTTGTGTTATATTACCCTGGAATTAGTTTTAAAAAAATGATTAACAACAGCTGCGGGTGGGGGGGTCGATACAGCTGCTGAGAGAGTGACAGTAAATTTGGCATCTACTGATTGTCTTAATCCACCGCGCACTTTTTTTTTTTTCTGGAAAATCATTCAAATGTAATAGTGGACTTTCTTTTGCTCTTGGAGCAAATGGGTAAGTGAAAATAATATTTGCTGTGGTCTCCGAAGGTCTACTACAAACATTTCAACCCCTCCCTCCTGGTAAACAGATTATACACACACACTCTGGTTTGATCAAATGGGTCGCATGATGTTTATGCACCACGATATCGAGGGAAGCCCAGTTTAATAATTCATGTTATCTGCTCTGTGCTATCCTGTTACCGGAGCTCTCGAGAGCAGCCCGGTTGACATGCACGCACCTGCTTGCTCCAGTACATGGAATTCTGAGATGCTATTCTTTTCACTACAATTGTACAGAGCGATTATCTGAGTTATCGTAGACTTTGTCAGTTTGAACCAGTCTGGCCATTCTCTGTTGACCTCTCTCATCAACAAGGTGTTTCCATCCGCAGAACTGCCGCTCACTGGATATTTTTTGTTTTTGGCACCATTCGGAGTAAATTCTTGAGACTGTTGTGCGTGAAAATCCCAGAAGATCAGCAGTTACAGAAAAACTCAAACCAGCCCGTGTGGGACCAACAATCATCCATGTTATTATCCAATCATCCAATCTTGTGGCAGCAATGCATAAAAGTATGCAGAAACAGGTCAGAAGCTTCAGTTAATGTTCACATCATCCATCAGTATGGGAAAAATTTGATCTCAGTGATTTGAACCGTGGCATGATTGTTGGTGCCAGATGGGCTGGTTTGAGAATTTCTGTAACTGCTGTCCTGCCGGGATTTTAAGTTAGACACAGCACCTCGATTGCATTCTTAATCTATCACCTTAATTAGTCTTTAAATATTTACCTTGTCCACTGAAGCCAGAACAGTAGCATGAACACCCTCTTGTGTTTGCAGAAGTAATGACATTGGCAGATGCTCTGTGATTTATCCCATACTGGGGGGATAAAACAGTAACCGCCCTCTATTCACACTGCCCATCCCCCAAACCATTTACTCATGCTGCACTGTTTTAGGGCTGTGGAATATGAGCCATAGCAGGGAAGCTTGACAGGATAAAGGAAGTTAAAGAACAATGAGACAAACCACATTTAACTGAGGGATGGTGTGTACATGAACGTAGAGTTGTCGCTCGGGATGGTTATCAGCGTTTTGGCTGAAACATCAGGTTTGTCAGGAAGGAAGGAAGGAATGGGATAAAGGACTTAAGTAAAGTTTCCCGCTTTACTTGCATATGTAGAGAGATACACCTACAATGGCTGCATTCGTAACATTTACTGTAGTGAGGACCACATCTATGTGAAATGTCAGCGTCAAGGAGGGGGTTTACTGAATATAATGTTGATTATTACCACATGTAATTATTGCAGTGAATGATATCATTTATATTACCCCTTATATAACCCCTTAATCTGTCTCTATAACTTGCATTCCAGAAATGTCTTAGGCCTGTATCTTTTTTCTTCTGTTATGTACTGAGACTGTACCACAAAGTACAGTGCTCACTGAGGTTGAAACAATTTGCCCTCTCAGAGTAATTGGTTGAAATGAGGGATTACTGCCCTGCCAGAAGTTATTGCATTTCATATGAAAAGGTAGAGAGCCTTGCCGACCCCTTAGGGGTATGTGTCTGCATTTTAGCATCTCAGTAGTTGGGGAAATTACTGGTTCCTCTGCTGGATCAGGCAATAACATGACCTATACATTTTAATAATTGGAAGCTCCTCAATTCTGTTACACTCTGAGATCTGCTGGTTGGTCACTAATTGGTGTCATTTGCAAACCCTTTAAGGAAGAGTTCATCCAAATAAAAAAAAAAATTGGTTATCATTTACTCAGCCTCATGTCATTTCAGCCCTATACTGTTGAATTACATGGTCCATGGTGATTTGTACTGTCAAACTCCAAAATGGACAAAGCAAAAAATCACTAGAAAAGCAGTTCTATATGACTCGTGTACTATATTCCAAGTCTCTTGAAGCCCATGTGATGGGTATGTGTCAGGAATGGATCAAAACAACGAGATGTTCACTGATAATCTTGAGTTAACAAATCTCATTTGCGCTTGTTCAGTAAAAAAAAAATGGTGCATTTATGCACGTCACATCAGGTTTGATGTCATTGACAGCAAACGGCATGGTTCTTCTGTGACACATGACCGATCGTGACACATGACCGATTGTTTCTCTCCAGGCCATCACTTATATTTTACTGCTATTTTCTGTGTTTTATAATGTATACATGTTATGAATTGAAAATCAAGCACATATTTCCACACATTTCGCAAAACTATTTGTTTTTACCACAAGCGAGCGTGTGCGTCCGCACCAATCAAACCGATTGCAATGAAGAAAGAGATCGCAATCATTTTGATTCAACTGTGCAACATCATATAATGATTTCAGTTTTAATGTAACCAATTGTGTAGCTTTCGTGGATCTCACACGATGTCACTGAGGTCCAATTGTGTCTGTTTTTAAAGTGTTTCAGATTATTTATTTTTATCCTGTCAGTGCATGTAATACAATGAGAATGAGACTTTTCAGCATGAGATTGAATATGCACGGCGTTTACAGATGATTTTACGATATTAAACTGAATATAATGTATAATAATCCTAAGGGTACTGATATTTGGTAACCCTGATAATGCCAAATGTAACGATTTCACCAATAAATTTACTGTATTCTATGGCAAACAAAATCTAAATTATTTTACTGGATAAGCACACATTTTTTTAAAAACAGTTTAAAAAAAATCAGTGACAATACTATTTTAAAACATACAATATTAATTTAAAGTACTTAAAATGTAAATAATCATCGAATGTTTTGTATATGTCCTGAAATTAATAATAATAATAATAATAATAATAATAATAATAATAATAAAAAATTTGAACTTAACTTTTCATGTTTCAAGCTTTATTCAAAGATTTGTGAGTATAGCATTGTGAATTTAGTACTGTAAATCAAAACAAATCCTTATGACCTTTTATCATTTCTGTTTTTCAAAAAATCATATTTGAGTAAAATACAGGAAATAACATTTGTTTTTATCCAATTAATCAATTTATCGAAGAAATAATCAGAGATGAATCAGGATTGTTTTTGTAAGGATTGTTTTCCTTTTATTTATAGTTATTTTTTTTTTTGTTATCTGAAATCAGGGCCTATATCCTTGGTGATGCTTGGTCGCCGGCCCCGTTATATCTGGTATTAGGATGCATTTTGGGCAAACCATTTGAAATGGGATGACGATGAAGTGCTATAAACGGGGTCCGAAAGATTTTAAGATTTGCCCTCTTCAACCACACTTGGAGTTTGTAGAAAGTGGTCGAAAACACATGTGACCACATTGGTCTTGCTGTGTAAATGCTCCTCCATTCAAACACGTTCAAATTGCAACAGAGTGCCATCTGCTCGCCTATCAATCAACCGATGCACTGCTGTTTAGGTGCAGCTTTAAAAAGAAATAAACATCTGATCTTTAAATTGACTTTTTTTGGCCAATGCATCTTAGTACCAGGTGTAAACAGGGCCTTATTCCTGTTATTGCCATGGTTTTGTAACTAAAACATGGCCCTATAATTTTCTTCAATATGTGCAGAGAAGCCAATTATCACAAGCAATGCATCTAAAGGGTCACAAGCCTTCTAGGCACTTTTATAGCTATGGCAGATGCAGCCCAACACACGCCTTCCGGTACCCTTCAAAAGCTAATCGATTGGATGCACAAATGAGTGTCTTTAAGCCACAATAGCTTTGAAGTGTAATCTCTTGCTGAGGCCACAATTATTACAATGATGTGGGTTTGGTTTTTAACATTGATCATAAATGAATAATGGAAAATGGGAATGTCAACGGCTCTCACCATTGCTATGATTAATGCCTGTGTATTCTCTCAGTTGCATACACTTTCTGCACCAATAGCCCCATTTACTTTAGAATTTCTTCAAATTGGACTGGGAATGATAATAAAATCAGTGAACCACAGCTTGACACAGTTTGAAAACCATGTGGATATTTTGCTTATGAGACTATCATTCTTTTTTCGAATTGGGACAAAAAAAAAAAAAAAAAAAGACTTACCAGGGGTTTAAACCTGATTGAGTTGAAAATTTTTTAATTGTTTGGTGAAATGTTTTTTTTCTCTGGGTTAGAACGAAACCTCATATCTGTCTTGTAAAACAAAATCTCATAAGAATTCATAGGTTGTCTTATGTAAAGTTTTGTTTAAACGTAGAACATTGACACATTGGCAGCATTTAAAACAATCATTTTACATACAGTATTAACACATTTAGAAATATTCAAATGCTTTCGTATACTGATTAAATCTATTAATTTTGTATTAATTAATAGAATTAATCTGTTACTTTCATTGCATTTATAATCAATGGGTTTAGTAAAATGTTAAAAGCTGTCACATTTAGGCTATTTAAACCTGCTGATGCTTTTACCTAATACAGTATAACTTTAGAATTATATGGTTCTTTGTGATTTCTGCTTTCCTTTTCAATGTTTTAAAGGATTATATCACTTTAACCAAAACAAAACTTTAGAATTTGCAAAAATGTTACAAATATAAAAGTACTATATGTAGCTGCATATAAACATTAGGCTTCATAGAAAGATGCTCACCTATGTACAGGGTTAATTGATTTTGAAAGCATTTACGTGTTAGCATTAAAGGAATAGTTCATCCAAAAATAAAACTTCTCATCACTTACCCTCATGCCATCCCTGATGTTTATGACTTTTCTTTCATCTGCTGAACACAAATACAGATTTTTAGAAGAGCATCTCAGTTCTGTTGGTCCTCACAATGCAAGTTTAATGGTGAACAGAACTCAGAAAGTTAAAAAAGGACATAACGGCAGCATAAAAGTAATCCATACGACTCCAGCGGTTAAATCATTGTCTTCTGAAACAATATGATAGGTTTGGATGAGGAACAGATCAATATTTAAATCCTTAACTATCAATCTCCACCTTTTACCAGCTTCAACCATTAGGTGCCTAAATGCGAAAGTGAAAGGCACTTCCAAACCAGAATGTTGAAGTTTAATTGTAGATTTTCAGTAATAAAATTACTTAAATATTAATGTTTCTTTCACACACTTATATCTCCTCATAAGATATGGATTTAATCGATAAAGACATTATACTGCCTTTATGTCCCTTTTGGACTTTCAAAGTTCTGGTCTCCATTCACTTCCATTGTGAGCACCAACAGATCTGAAATATTCTTTTAAAAATCTTGGTGTTATGCTGAAGTCATTATAATGGCATGAGGGTGAGTTAATTATGAGAAGATTTTTGGGTGAAGTGAACTCTATCCATCTTTTGGGAAACTCTGTGTGGAATGTCTGCTTTCCAGTTGAGTTAATCTTTACAAAGCCAGGCTTGCAGAGGCCTTTACACAAACCTGTGCAGATCAGAATATGAAATCACTGAGCTGTGACTTCCATCTCTGCTGTCTTTAAATTTCTATCAGATTAAGACTGTTATTTTGTTGCAGACTTCATTCACATTGAACCACAATCTGAAAAGTTAATAGTGTCACTACGAATCTGCTCTATGCAGTCTGCCATTAAAATTTGTCTTATATTTAAGTTCTGAACATCCTCTGCATTTCTGGTATGGCCGTAACAATGTTTTGGTTTTTATTCTCTATATAAATGTATTTACAAATACACAGCCAGTTTTGATCTTGGGCCGTTTTAACAGTTGATTTCCACCTCCTGTTGAGCCCCTATTGGATTTTTGAGCAAATATTTGCTGTCCAAATGGCTTTAGTTGGATTTTCACTTAGGCCTTGGATTCATAGTGTGGTCCATGCTGTGAACATCACAGAGTAAAGCAGTAAACAGAAACTTTACATCAGAATGTTTAGATCTCATTTCTACACAAGTAACCTTTTGAAATGGAGACTATTTAGTGACTGGAATCAATGGCTTGACATCATTTTACATATAACTAATAATAATACATAGTATTATTGTTAGTTTTATAATACATTTTTTTCTTTTATTTTGCCTGTCATGAGCACTACAAATTGTACCGCAGCTCAGAAATATTTCTATATTATAATGCTAAAAGAAATTTAAATTCAATCCTTGATGTCGAAATATGTTTAACCTCAGTATTGAGCCACGTTCAAAGCCTTTTTTATATAGCTGATATATGCTCACCTTTGACCGCACATTTGAATTCTACACACAAACTCAATTCTAGATTACTGCTCTGCTTCAAACTTCTAAACTATTTTAATATCATTTTATCAGTTCTTTTTCATATTGATGTTGGCTTTTTTTTTTTTTTTTTTTTTTTATAAAAAAAAACTCTTTATAAAACTCAAAACTCTGCATTATAGTGATTTGTGCCATGAACTTGCTTTAATAAATAAATTTTTAGTGTATGAACCAATAAACAATTCATAAGTAGTTTATATTAGCAGATGTTAAGTAATTTAAAATGGATGTATTTGTAAACTTTACTCTGTACATGTGTAAAGAGAAGATTGTTATATTAAAAGAGGGGAGACAATCAATGGTTCTTCAGAAAACCTAAGCTCCCCTTTCCATCATCACTATTTCAGTTCTCAATTTTCCATTTAAGCCATTTCAGATGATTTTCTATCAACTATGCCTGAGAATAGCATGTTTTTTGTTTTTTTTTCACTGTATGAGAACAAAGTATTTCAGTTGTTGTTTCAGACACTCAGCAATTTTCTTCATAGCCATTGTTCTCTTGTGCCTTTTGTTTATTTGCTGTTAAAGCTTAATTTCTGCACCACCAATCGGAATTGACAAAAATAAACAATGTTTTCAAAACAGTTTTCTGAATACGCCCCCCTTTTGCTGTTGGAGATAATCTCACCCCCAACTCACTCCATTGGTTGAGAAACGTTGTTGAGGCAGGCCTAAACTTTTTGCTCAAGAGTCAGATTAATTTTCAAAGTGCCACAGAAAATTAACCTATGAATGGTTTACTTAAAGTTATCAATGAATATTAAGCTGGGATATGAGAACCGTATTTTAACACAGAAACAGTGAAATACTTCAGCTTTAACTTGGACTGGTGGAACTTGTGTGCTTGGGGAAAAAAATAAACAAATTAGATTGTGCAACACTACTGTTCAAACAATTTCTTCTCCTGATGAATTGTTCTTGCCAGAAATGTCCATCAAGTGGCCATTGATATCATGCAGATTAAGACTTAAAATTGAATACTTACAAACCTTATGCAAATAAAGAATTTCCTCTATATAAAAAGGTTTGTATGATATGTTATTTTGTGAATACAGGGTTCAGAAGGTATTGAAATCTAGATGATTATAATGGAAAAATAGGGAATAACCATGGAAACCTCACAATAGTCTGTCGAATAACAGTAGGGGGTTATGAAGCACTGTGTGGAACAGCTCAAGCCTCTTTTGATTAACTTGCCAGGCAGAGACAGATCATGCCTCTAGAGTTAAGCAGGTATTCAATAAATCTGTAAGGTTTCCACTTAAAGGTTCTTTACTCAATCACACACAAAATATTCTTACATCCCATAGTCGCAATAAAATTCTCTTGGACTCGAAACATGTGCTTCTCATGTGTTACTAGCTACTCTGGTGTCGATGACTGTGTTTTTGCCAACTAAAGGTGCCTTTCTTCCATCTGCGAAAAAGCTCAGATGAAGCGTTTGATGCTTAAGAATGCATAAACGGCTAATTGGATTTCCACACACAAAATTAGATTTTTGGCAAAACTGTACCCACCTCTCTGAAATTCTCATTTGCCAGCAGATGCCTAAGTCAGAGTGTGTTGCAAGATGAAATGTTCGCACCTTTTGGTGGTTTGACAAAACATCTCATTCAGAATGTTACTTCTGCGTCCTCCTAACGCACCATCCCCACTGAAATCGCACTCAAAGATGTGTTCCTGGACAACATCCAGAAATAATGGTCCTTAAACAGCATTCGTATCAACTAAACAGATTTTAAGGAGCAGGAAAGGGGTAGATTTAGGCTTAATGCTTGTGGTTGGGGTGGGCGATATGACCAAAATCTTATATCATGATATCACAAATTTTATATCACTGTAATAATATACATCACAATATAGTTGCATAAAAAAAAATTAAAAATTGGTTTAAATATTAAATAGCCATATTGTAATACCTATTTTTGAAAAATCCCGCCATTGAATAAAATTCTTTATAAATGAAAACTACTTATGCTTGTATAATTTTCTCTTTATTTGGAACTTGACAAACAGACTAAAAATAAAAAAAATTATTGGTGGTATTCAGCCTTACCATAATGCTAAATTTCACATTTCAGTCTGATGTTGCTGCTGATTATTATTATTATTATTATTATTATTATTATTATTAAATTTTCCTCTAGAAACTGGACATCTTCTGAAAGCAATGCAATAAAGGAAATTATCCATAAGTACACCCCCCCCCCCCCCCTTTTATTTTATTTAAGTCATCTCTGTAAACAATATTTGAATATCTGAAAGCAAAGCTGGTTTATATTCTAATATCTACCATCATTCAAACTTACATTTATTAAGGGTGATTATGTATAGTTTAAAATATCTGCATGACAGATGATTGTTAGTGCATGACGCATTGTTTTAGCTGTTTTACTCATCAGTGTTGGTTAAAATGTTACACTTTTACCATTTGAGATGTATAACTTCTTCCATAATGCTTTAAGGTAAAAATTCAAAACTGTAGAATCCAAATGCAAGTTTTTAATTTGTGATGTGATAGAGAGAGAAACCAGATTGAGAAGTGCGAGTGATCCCACACTCTGCATTCCCCTGTCTGTGGAGCACAATCTGGAAGCCTGCTGGACTTGCACGCTCTTTCATGCTTCAGGGACAGCGTGTGCGACAAACACGTGAAAAACTGCTGCGTATGTGAGATGAGAATCATTCTAGTCATTTCCCTCTTTTAAGGGTGGCTAAACATTAGGATTAGGCATAGGGTTATGACATATTTCTTAAATATTGTTTAAGATCCATCCAAATATGTTGATTTTGGAACGCATCTTTGGGGCCATTCAGACCAAACGTGTTCTTGCGTTTAAAAAAAGCTAGTCGCAGGGCAGCGAATGAAAACGATTGTAGGTATTAAAGGGGTCATGAATTGGAAAATCAAACTTACCATGATATCTCGTCATATAAGTGTTCATAGCACTATAAAAACATAGTGTAAATTTCAGAACCGGAAACTTCTTTATTATTCCAAAAATAGGCTTTATTGAAACCAAGGTACCAAAATGAATTGTTCTCTACTTCCTCCTCACTAATATGTCATAATGAGGTATTACATCATCACAGGCCAGCATCTGCATAAACAGATCAACACCTACTTTATCGTTAACACTGCTTAAGCCTGCCCACCAGTCCAGCTTTTTTTCTGGAGCAACAGGAGGTGTCACGATTGCCACAAAGATGTCAAGACATTGTGCAGTGCCAGGTTGTGGGAAACTAGATTTCTTGCATTTGCTTCACAAGGATCCCAGCATTAAGAAAGTGTGGCTGATGTTTATTTTATGATGTTTATTAAGTCCCAGATTGCGTCGGTAATGACGTTTGTTTGCTCGCTTCATTTTACCGATGATACTTTCACAATTAAGACACAGTTCGAAGCAGGCTTTGCAGAGAGACTTAAATTAAAAGTTGGTGCAGTGCCAACTAGAGGTCGACCAATATACTGTAGGATTTTGCCGATACTGATAACTAAGTTGGGAAGACAAGCCGATAACCGATTAATCGGCCGATAGTTTTTAAAATTGATACTGAATGATAAAACAACATTTAGTAAGGATGCACCGATACCACTTTTTCTCAGTATAATATCTCAGTATCGGCGATCCCGATCCGTTACCAGTGTTGTTGTTTTTTGCATAATCACTTTAGAATATCTTTACATTATTGTGTGGATCTAATTGGGTGTACTCTTTAATATGTAAAGAAACACAAACCTCTAACTACACATTTTAACATAAATGTATAGCTTATTAAGAAACACTTTATTATTAACTAGTATAATGGATAATGTAGCAGCAAAATTAACAATGTTGTCTTCAAGTCTTCAGTAGAAAAGAAACCAGTGTTTTATTATAGATTTTTTTTTTTTTCCAAAAAATTTACATCTGGACTTTAAAGGATTCAGATCTCTTTTTTGTTCAAATTAGTTGTAAGACATCAGTCCACTTATCATTCACAGTTATTTTTTGGAACCCATTCAACTTAAATATAGTTATTAAATTGTAAACCAATACTAATGATGACAATAATAATAATGCATATTTATTAATATTATTATTTTTATTGACTTTTCATACAACGGTAATATATTTAAGTTGTGCACTTTTTAAACCCTCATGCTTATATTTTGACATTCCATCCAAACTCTCCTGAACGTCCTGTATGTGTCTGTTTGTAGGCAAGTTCACAGTAGTTTTATTCGCTTCTTATTTAAATTCTGGTCAAATGCACCTCCGTTGCCATTCTAAATGCATATTAGAAGTGAACCGAACTATTGAGCATCTACATCTGAGATGTTGTTCGTGAGTAGCACTCAAATATTGTGCACAACGTGAAGGCTAAAAATACCCGCAAGTGTGTGTAAACAGTGCAGCACCATTCACTGACGCGCTGGAGCTGCACTTGCATTTTATATATTACTTATTAAACACAGCCTTTTGAGATTCACAGAGCTATTGCACATCTTCTAGCGTCTTTGATTAAAATGCTCGAGACATATGAACTACTTTAATTGTGTTTTTATGGTTCTTTTATGTCTTATGTAATTTGTTTAGCTTCACAGTAACGAACATGACTAATACACAGTGTCGGATTTGGATCGGGCTCGTCGGACCTATGCCCGATCCGTCTTGGAGCCGATACAGGTATCGGATTGGTGCATCTCTACAAGATACACACCTTTGTGTTGCCTCTTGGCTTAAACAGCAATACAAATAATACTATTACACAAATAGACAAGTAAATTACAGCGATTACTTCCCACGCTGTCGCAGACTGCAGTATCCGTGGTGTTTGTGGAGGGGGTTCATTCGGGATCAGACTCTGGCTCAAACATGTATGGATGGTTTCCTCCAGTTGGCATTTTTTAACCATACAAAGTTTTCAAAACAACCCCTCAATGCATTATGGTGGGGTTGTTTACACTTATCCACATGCAAAGATGTTACCCAATCACAGCAGTGGGCATTTGCACTGAAGTCTTCAAGAATACATGTCCCAAAAAACTGAGCATTTGAATCAGAGGCACAAAAACTGGATAGAAAATAACCAATTATTACTAAATTATAACTACTTTTAATGAAAAAATCACACTAACATTATCAGTGGACCTCAAGGAACATTATAAAATAAAATAATAAAATCCAATTCATGACCCCTTTAAGACGTCTTTAAAAGTTCTTTTTTTTTTTTTTTACTTGTCAAAGCATCTTAAAAACGTGGCCCTATGCAAAGCAGTACTAATGTCAAAGACATCAAATGCATGTTTACATGGAAATACAAATTTTTTTTTTTATAATTTTGCAGATTTTTATATTCTGTGTGTCACAGTGCCCCTTTCCACATTTAGAAGAAATGCTCCACTCTTTTACATAAATGTTTAAAGTGGATCTGAGCATTGATCCTTTTAGAAAATGTACTAATATTTCTCATATTAACATGCAGATACCTCTCGGTGTCAAGAGAGCTGCCTCAACGGTTTGCGACAGTATAAATCCTGCCTGCTGACTTCTTTGATACATTACTCACAGCAATGGGGACTTTGAAAAGCACTCCAATTACATGGCTTCCATTCAAAGGCTTGCATAGCTATCTTCATGCTTCGTCTGTTGTGCCAGGGCTTCGTTTAGGATAGAGGGAGATGAGGAGGGCTGGATGACAGAATAACAACATTTATGAATTTCTGTGTCAACTTGTAGCTTCTCGAAGAAGCTTACAGCTGCTGGTGGTGTTCCAATAAAAGGTTATGTTTTTAAAAATCAGGCTTTGGTTGTGTACAACTAGGTGCCATTAAAGTGAAATTATGTGAGCTTGTCATATGGACCATATGGCTTTAAGCATAATTGCACATGAGTCAAATGGTTTGGTTTTCAGCTGTTTAAAAGGGTGGTCATTGCATTAAATTGTTCAGGGCAGAAGAGTGTCTGAAGTTTAATTTCTCATACAGTTTAAAGCACTTGATCTAATAGGCAACCTATAATAAGAAGTTTATATTCAATCATATTAACTGTCTGACTGACCAGACTTTACAGTGTAGGAACTCTGGTTCAGTGTTTGAATTTTTATAATAATGGGAAGTTTGAGCTTTGACGTTGTATTATATTCATTTTATCAGAGATTAAGACTATATTAGTGGATTAGTGGTTGAAAGTTGGACTCCTTAATTGAGTCTTGGTTTTTAACATTTCTGATTAGATGAACACCTCTTATAAGATTATATATTTATTTATTTTTATTGGTCTTTTTTTGAGCTGCTACTATAGAACCATGATCTAATATTTAACGAGGTGAATTTTATTATGTAACTGTATAACGTGATCTTATGAAAATGTTCATATATTATGGAAAGTTTGGTTCTAGCAATTGTACGTTTGCATGGGAGACTGAAATATACAAAATGTAGTAACACCGTTAGAAACATACATGTTCATGTGTAATTTCTGAATCGATTAATATTAAATTAATGGAATTAATCAATTTAATTGCACTTATAGTCAATGAGATTATTTATATGACATCAAATGTATTTAATGCAGAACATTATAATATTACATTTTAATGATTTAATTCAGTTCAGTGTGATTTCTGCTGCCCTATTGACCTGTTTCAGTGGTCACTTTTTCGTCGTAGTCACCATATTTGTGACCATCAGTGGGAGGACACAATGGCGGTAAAGGGAAAAACACACAAAACGAAAATAAGAAAAATATAAAAAATTGCTTTTGATCCATGCCAAGTCCCAGGAAAATTTAATACAGATCTGAAGACAGCACAAATATTGCCAAATTGGACTTTTGCAGACATTTAAATACAGTTTATCCACGATTCATCTCTGTACGCCAACTAGTCTGATGTGTGACCAGCGAGCACAAATGGCCACCGGTATATCACCGTAAACATCTCTCATTCAGAAGTTACAAATGCTTTGTGATGTTTTCAGGTCTGATTTGGTTAGTTACAAAATGGATGTAATGATGTCCTCTGTATGAGTGTAAGAGCTTCTTTTAACTCCTGAAGTAGGTATTTGTTGCATCCCACAGCGCTGCACATTGAAGGTATATGGAATTTTGGTCACAAACATTGCGACGCTGTCATGCAGTGACATCACATGAAACGGGTCAATGCAACGTTTTAAAGGATTATATCACTTTAACCAGTGCTAAACTTTAAAATGTTAAAATTATAAAAACTTGAACTGTTTTTTTTTTTTTTATTCATGAAGCATTTAATTGTGTTTGCCATGGGACACAAAAGGATTTTTCAGAATATGCCAAAAAAACTAAAACAAACCACAAAGCATTATAAAACAATCATAAAAGTAATCAATTTAATTTGTTCGCTATAATTCAAATCTTTGGATAGATTTATGTGAGTTATAGATACAATTCAAGCCTTTTATTCAATTATTTATGTGTCCAGCAACAATAGAGCCCCTGCCTTAACCATCAATTCACGTTGGTTTTGTTTTCATAATTCAAAAATTGCCACTTCAGGAAGCACGGCACCAGTTTTATGGCAGTGATGTAGAATGCTCATTGGCTTTCAAGTGTCTCATGAGTATTTGCAACATGCTGTTTACTGTAATGTATATGTTTGAATGAGATATAAACAGTTTTTCTGTCTTTATAGTAGGTCTACACAATTAATAAAAAATTATTGAGATTACATTTACGACTGCTACAATTAACTAATCGTGAAAGTGTCAATTACAGAATTTTTTAAAGTTATATTCAGTTTTATTTAATTGTCTATTTACAGTGGTTTTGTTTTTGCAACATTGAGCATTGTAAAAGAATGAATTGCACTATGCATGTTTTATGTCTAGCATGAAGACGTTTTTTTTTTTTTTTAAAGCATATTTTGAATGTTTTGCCTAAATAAACTATATGGCATGCAGTTGCCCTAAACAAAATAAATATTTTTAATATAAATTCTATTAATCAAATTAATAATCATGATTAAATTTAAGAAAATTTAAAATTGTTATGTTTGTCAGAATCTTGCAGCCCAATATTCATTAGCGGTTAATTTCTACATAGCCAGGTTATATGTCAGGTTTTCACTGCCACTGTTCATTGCATGGCTTTATTTGTAGGTCATATGTGTTTTATAATAATTCTTGTATGTCATTCTTGTGAATGGCATAGCATGCAATTTCTCCATTGTACACTAATCGTGAAATCTGTCTGCAATATCTATCTAGCAAGATCCACCATATTTTTACATTCTGCCATAAACTTTGTTGAATCACGCTGATAGCACCTGAATGTCACTTCATACGAATGTTTGTTTACTTGTCGTATTGAAGTAAAAGCTCTCATTTCACTCATTCGCAGATGCCTGTTACCGACACTGCACTAAAATATTTGTCAAAGAACTTGATAAGAAATCACTCTCTGACCATTCTAAATGACACTATTTGATGCCATTTGAAGTCTCTTCAAAAGAAAATTTTATAGCTTTTGACCATGAAAACTTTTTTTTTTTTTATTCTTGCTCTTTGGGTTTGACTTCATTCCAGAATTGATTTAAAATATTACATTATTGCCAGCACAATCTAACATTTTTCAGTTGCACATATTGCTTTGGTCTGCCCTTTTAATTGAGATTCTCTCAGATTTTCTTAGATATAAAAACAAGAGGCATGCTGTGGAACTCCATCCAGGTCTCCTAAGCAACCAAATTGGCCCGGGGTAACAACCTCATGGTCGCTATAATGTGGTTCTCGCTCTTGTTGTGACACGTGGTAAGTTGTGCGTGGATGCCACGGAGAATAGCGTGAAGCCTCCACATGCATTATGTCTTCGCGGTAACGAGCTTAACAAGCCAGGTGATAAGATGCACGTATTGACTGTCTCATATGTGGAGGCGTTCTGAGATTCGTCCTCTGCCACCCGGATTGAGGTGAATGACTGAACATGAGGACTTAAATGCATTGGGAGAAAAGACAAAAGAAGAGAAAAAGATATAAGAACTATTGACTGTTTAATAACCATTATTAACCAATTGTACTAAGTGTAAATTAGTAGTAGTTATATTATAAGTGCTTTTTGTCTCTAAATAATCATGCTATAATCACCTGCTTATTTAGTGCAATTTTTCAGTTAGACCCAATATTAAAAAAAATCGCCATCAAATTAAGTAGGAAACGTGTAAATATCTGTTAAAAAAATCAGTCTAACTGATTTTCTGTCAATTTCTTAGTTACTTCTTTTTTCTCTTTTAATGGTGGAACAAGTAATTTTAGTCCAGTACACATTTTGTCAAATTCTGTGAATATCTCTTCACGGTCCACTAGCTGTCCTTTCTGTGTGCGCGCTAAAAAAAAAACAAAAAAAAAAAACGGTGTTTGTACATAACCCTGGCGCATTAAAAGGGAAAATAAACAAAGTGGATCGGACTGATCCACACAACACTATTGCACGTGCATGAATTTGGGGGGTGGAGTTTCTGAAGGAGCACTGAACGGAGGGGTATGTCCGTTTCTCTGAGTTCAAATATCAACAATCTTTCTCAGTAATCACTTACTCAAGCTTTAATTCCACAGAATGTAGTGGATTTCTTTAGATAATGTATACAAGGTTTACTGATATTTCTTTATTAATTTATTTATTCTTGAAACAGATATAGATGATTTGTATGTTTTTGAATGTCTGATCACCAATGTGCAGATCTGCTTTTATTTCTGCTTTTCGACAGTTGGTAATCATGACTGACCAAATTGTACCATTTGTTGGTTGCCGCAATATTAAAGAATTGATAACCGAGAAAAGTTTGCATAGCGTTAAAAGAATTCAGCCAAACCAATTATCCGTCCATCTCCAAGTTTTGAGCTTGACTATTAATTCAACAGATTATTGCAGATGGCTTTAGATGTAACAACTAGATATTGACTTTTTTTTATTATTTTGGTAACTGATGCAAAAGTGATAAAAAAAAATTGGTAATATCTGTAAATAAGCTTATAAATTTAATAAGAACCTAAACGCATTTTTGCACATAATTCATATTGATGTGTTCACAGTTCACACACACTTTAGAAAAGACTGAAAAGTTCCTAAGGGGTTCAATTACTACATGTGTGAGTACATAATGGATGCATCAGGCTGTAGCCTTTGCATATCTTTGACAGCCGGAAACCACAGATGTGTGTGTGTGTGTGTGTGTGTGTGTGTGTGTGTGTGTGTGTGTGTGTGTGTGTGAAAACTGTAGTATACTATGTCTAACATCTTGTTGTTTTCATTGTCAGTTTGATCCAGGCATTATTTGGGATTTGTAAGAATACAATAGGGATTTTGGCTGGCCTTCATTGTGTTTCCTCTATCGTCCTCTTTCTATATCAGTGTTTACGACAGACTAACTTTACAAGTGAGTTACTGTCAGCCTTTAATAATAAAATCAACATTTTCTCTGATCCCAGAGGGACAGTGAATACTGCGGTCATCATTTTGATTCCCACAGCAGATATTAAGGGGTGAATTTCATTTCACAGCAGAAATGTGTAGCTTAAGCTTTTGAGACTCTTTGATAACTTTGTGAATTGCAATGAGCAATTTGACAATAGCCATCCAGACTCCAAACTAATAATGGCTGTGGAGACAGGCTTTGTGCTGAAGGACAGATTTGTTTATCTTGCCGCCTTTCACCATTCAGTATCCGTGTAGGCAGTACGAGGATAAAATGCATCACAATGACCGATCTGATTCATCTGGAACTCTAATTAATTGTTTTTTTTATTACATTTATGGTAGGCTGCTGAACATTTTGTGTCAAGTGAATTTATTTGTTTCTGTGATTTTGATTCATCATCTGTGTAAACAAGTTATGCCATAATTGACCTCTTAAGTTTCATTTGACTTTTCATTTGATCAGTGATTATTTATTAATTATTTTACATTTACATTTTTTGACAATAAAACACTATAAAAGCATGAAAATAGAAACAAAATAACATTAAAATAAATTAGCAGCAGATGATTGATTTGCAGAATAAAGCTGGAAGTGGGCACTTTACAGGAGTGATCTCATCTTCAATGTTATCAAACGCAAAACATAACACAAAGTCCGTATGTAGTTTGTCTCCAAAATGACACTTTATTTCTATTTGGGATATATAGAGTACCGTATGTATTCATAGCAGCTCCAAATGAGTATTCATTCAGCTGAGAGGTCCATTATCAAGAAAGAAGATGGCCATCCTGTTTATAGATGGCAGATGTGGGAGCAAATTCCGAGGACATTTTTAAGATTTCAACTCTTTTAAAGGACAAAGCATAAGAGATCATATTTAGAGCAAGATTGTGTTTGTTCATCACAACCCTGGTAAAAAAAATTGGTGTGCATTACAACTTCCACGCGGGGAGAAATCCCTCTGGCTCCCATGTAGTTATTAATTAGATATACAAAAGAGCCCTGTTATAATGATTTATGCAAACAATAATGGCTTGGGCTTAATTTTAAAGAGTGAAGTTAAGAAAAAAATTAACTGGCATGCTGCTTATTTATTTGTGTTGTCATGAGTTGAAATATACACTGCATGCACAATTAATGGGCAAGTGAGTATTCTGATCTTATCATTGAATGCTTATTGTATTCAATAATTTTCAGGTGATATGTTTTTATGTAATGTGGGAGGGTGTGGTGAAAGTGACTAACACCTTGTTTCAAGGTGTGCATAATTTTTAGGCAGCATCATTGCCTCCGGTAAAATGTGCCAAAAAAAAAAAAAAAAAAAAGATTTAACTGACACTAAAAAGTAAAAAATTGTAAAATGCCTTTCATACAGATGCAACACACTTGAAATAGCTAACCTATTGAGGCCTGACCACCGGACAATCAAACCTTTTTGTTGCAAATAGTCAACTGGGGTGCATAAAATGCATGGAGAAGAAAAGGTGCAAATTAACTGCAAAAGACTTGAGGAGAATTAAACTTGAAGCTACCAGGAACACAATATCCTCCAATGCTACCATATTCCAGAACTGCACCCTACCTGGAGTGTCCAAAAGTACAAGGTGTAAAGTGCTTAGAGACATGGCCAAGGTCATGAAGGCTGAAACACGACCACCACTGAACAAGATTCACAAGTTTAAGCATCAAGATTGGGCAAAAAAATACCTGAATACAGATTTTTCAAAGGTTTTATGGACCGATGAAATGAGAATGAATCTTGATGGACCAGAGGGATGGGTCCATGGTTGGATCACTAATGGACACAGGGCACCACTTCGAGTCAGCCTCCAGCAAGGTGGAGGATGGGTACTGGTCTGGGCTGCTATCATTTAGGATGAGGTAGTTGGACCTTTTCGAGTTGAAGATGGACTGAAACTCAACTCCCAAACCTACTGCCAGTTTCTGGAAAGTACTTTCTTCAAGCAGTGGTACAGGAAGAAGTCCTCAGCATTCAAAAAGGCCATGATCTTCATGCAGGACAATGCTGCATCACTTGCATCCAAGTACTCCACTGCTTGGCTATCCAGCAAGGGCCTCATATATGCCCAAATAATGACTTGGTCCCTTCCTCACCTGAATTAAATTCTACTGAGAACTTGTGGGCCCTTCTCAAATGTGAGATTTACAGTGAGGGAAGACCATACACCTCTCTGAACAGCATTTGGGAGGCTGTGGTTGCTGCTTGAACAGACCATCCATGGATGAAAGGCTTATGGCAGTTATTGAAAAGAAGGGTGGCTATATTAGTCACTGAATATTTTTGAAAGGCCAAAAATGTTATTTAATTGTCCTTTTCTGTTACTTATTTGTTGGACTTACTCTAAAAATTTAGAATAAACAATTGAGTTGGGAGAAATTATTTTTTTAATTTAGTCTAATTATTGTGCGCACAAATATTCCCCTGAAAAACTTTTCACTTTTTAATACAATGACCTTGCCACTTGCTTGATTTAAGACCTTGCTTGTATCAGTGAGATGTCATATTCAGAGTTGTGAAATAATGGAAAACTTCATCGGTTATACCTTTATTATACAGTAGTTTTCATTTACTGTGGTCTTGGACAATTAATTTTTTTTTCTCGCAGATGAAGTGATTCACAGCACTGCAGCAAGATATTATTCCTGCATAGCTGTCAGGGCCCATCTTAACTTGTTCTTTAAATTGAGGTTGTGAGGGTGAAACTTCAAGCCACATGCGCTTAATTGTTCCAACAGGCCTACATTGTTTGCGTCATGTAAGCTTTTTTGAAACAAAGCAGCGAAAGGTTTGCCAGCCCTTTGTTTCAACAATGACCGCAATCAGTGTTGGCCTTCGTAAATGCTGTAATTTGTCAAACTGAAAGATCTAGCGGTGTACTTGAATTTAGTGCATATAAATCTTTGTTTAATTTTTCCAGAACTAATCATCAGTGCAAAAAATGGCTTTAAATGTGCGTTCAGTATTTTTTATTACATTTGTTTTTTGAACTGACTGATAAGTTACCACATTCTTACTGACACTTAGCGGTGTGGATCAAGCTTCTCACAAAACAATAGTTTTTGGTTATACCAATAGCATTTTAGAAATGCACAATTCATAATCAGCCATGATTAACTTATTCCATGAGCAAAAATGTCTAATCATTCGAGGTTACTGCGAATGAGATCAAGTGAACAGTATTTGGTCAATCTGCGTGTCTTGGTTGAGCGCGTTGCCACAGAGACCCAACGTGACTCTACCCACCCTAGCAACAGGGCCAATTGGTTGCTTAGGAAGCCTGACTGGAGTCCCACAGCATGCTCTGGATTCGACTAGAGATTTCTAATAATTACTATTAATTTTATTTGGGTTAAAAAAATTAAATGAGAGCAAATTGCTAAATACACCTTTAAGTCAGTGTAATTCTATAGGCTAACCATCGTCAATATTTTTCCTTTTCAGGAACTTGTCCATGTTTTCTGTCCATCTTAGTAACGTGTTTACTTAAATTCGGCTATGCAAAAATAAAATCACTTTGCGTTAGACTTTCTCATCGTCCGTCATTTAGACGGACAGGGTCATAAACATTCCGTCACAATCTATTATTACCTGTCGTTTTAATTTTCACATTTTAATAAGACATTTAATAGCTTTTATTTTCATTCACATTTTCAATTTTAAACATGAATTTACAGGACAAGCATTATGCATTTATTTATTTATGAAGTGAACAGATAAACAATAGAGACACCACACGAAGCAGGTGAATGTTTTTTCCCTGCAGTGACAGCGGAGGCCACTAAAATATGAACAACGAAATATTCCAAAATAAAAATGCCCTCCACATGACAAGAGTTGCAGAAAGCATCACAGAGGGCCGATTTTAGGAGTTTGCCATAAAAAAGTGGGAGCTGTGCACAATAAACATTGAAAACTTTCTGAAGAGAGAAAAAAATGCTTGCAGTTGCATTGATTGCAGAAAGTAATAAAAGGACTCGTTTATGTTTAGGTCTAAGTGTTTTCTTGGTGAATTTAAATTAGTTCAATAACTGTGTGGTCTCTGATATTCATAAACGATAAGGTGATATTTAATTAAAAGAAATTGAGACAACGTCTCTTCACAAATTTGAACCATTTTTAAATATATCTTGTTGCTTAGTACTCTCAAAGACATTATTGGTGAAGCAAAAACATGTGTGTGAAAAACACTGTGTTGTCACTTCTTGGACTTAAATGTATTCTGCAGCGCTGACGCGAGTAATATGTAAGACCCTTAATGCGTATAAATATCAGTCAATTTTGCACATTAATCATTGCTCTTCACAAACACAAAAGTGACCGATTATGGTCTCAAAACTGCAAATTTCTCCAAAAGGTGAGGAGTTTGGATCCCTGAAATTATTATAAATTGTTTTCATGCATTTTATTTATTTTTTGGAATTTGATAATTTTCCATGGCACACCTGATGATCTTTCACGACACACTAGTGTGCCGCGTCACAGTGGTTGGGAAACACAGCTTTAAGTAGCATTCATAATTTGTTTATTTGCTTATGAATAGAGATGCATCGATCGACCGGCCAGGGACCGGAATCAGCCAGTTTTCCGCATGCTCGGCCCGGACCGGTAACCGGCCGGTCAGTCTCACGTCTTTCCGATTCCGAGCCGGTTCGTTTTGTTGCCAGCAGCGCAACAGCTTGACAGCTTTGACAGTTTGCTTTCAATGCGTGTTCACTAGGAGTCTTGTTTACTCCTACATAATAACACCACACAAATATAAACACATGGTCAGTTCTGACTGTTATTCTTTTTCCCTCAGTTTTTCATCATTACAGCGGAAACAACGTAAAATACTCCATTTTGGGGCTTAAAGATAAGTGAAAGACATCATTGGAGACTATAAAGGGTCTACTTTTATTTGTGTACACTCACAATAACAACAAAACCTTGTGCTTTTGTAAAATAAAGAAAATAAAAAGGGTGAGCGTTCAGCAGTCTCTGTTCACAAGCATATTTCTGAAACGCGTCACAAAATTGATCTGAAACTCCACGAATACTCATCACACAAACATTAAATGTGTCTAAAGAAAGCTTAATGTCTACTTTTAAATAAAAAAATTAAAATTTAAAACAAGTATTCTCCTGCAATGTAATCTGTATGAAACAAAGCGATGGACGGTTTCTCCTGGCTCAGCTAATTATCTCTAATGTGATCACACCCACGAACAGAGGGTGCTCTTCATATAATAATGGGCTGAGACGATCAATGCAAATGGTAAACTTCCCCGACTGTGCCTTAAAAAAATCAAGTTCATTCACTTTTCTGCACGTTTGGAAGATGGCACAATACACAGGTTAGGAAGAGTCCACATTTTCCGCAGAAGAAGAGCGGGACTCTGATGAATGGTTGCAGAGATTTGAAGAGAGACTTGATCCAGCCGTGGATACAAATTCGGATGAGTAAATCATTTAGTTTTAGCTATTTTATATAAACATGTACATATCTTACTAGTGGGACTGTTTCCAGACTTGCCAGCCAGGATTCAGAGTATTGAAATTATAAATATGTCCTAATAGGCAAGTTTTAGTTACATTTAAATGCTGTTTCAGCTAAAGCAGGCATTTAAATTGTATGCTGTATGATATAAATATGATATGTAATATGATATAAAAATAATATGAATGTTTAGATTATTTTTAACTAGTATTTATGCTGCCTCATTATCATCAACAAAGCTTGTGCTTGCAAATATCTGTTCAGGTGTAAATGTGTCAAATGTGATGTAAATATGCCCATATTAGAATCAGCATTGTAGTAGCAATAAGCCTTCTTTACGGTCTCATTTCTCTCTCAGGCAAAGAACTGACTCGGGTCTTCATTCAAGTTTCAATCGTTTACTGAAAATTCTTGCACAATTAACATAAACAAAAATAAACTCCAGTCAAAAACTGTGTTGCTCTGTCTTTCTTACGTTCTTAAGTAAACTTGCCAATCATCAAGGAAATGCCAATCTTAAAGGCGTTAAGCCGGAGCAAACCATTATACAATAAACAATGGGGGGGTGCTTGACAAATGTACATTGATAACATAAACAAACTAATTTAAATATCTACTCAAATGTTTATATCTTTTAGTGTTAAATTTTAATTATTCAAATTATGGCTTTTACAAGCATATTATAATGATTTCTAAATGATCCTGTGACACTGAAGACTGCAGTAATGATGTTGAAAATTCAGCTTTGATCACAAATTGCATTTTACAATATATTCAAATAGAAAACTGTTCTTTTAAATTGTAAAAAGGGTTCACAATATCATTGTTTTTACTGTATTTTTGATCAAATTAATGCAGTCTTGGTGAGCAGAAAAGGCTTCTTTTAAACGGTAATGTAGGTCTAAAATTATGTAAAGTCTTTATGTAAAGAAAATGTATAGTCAGATTACTTCTTTTAACTTAACTTGATTTTGATCATTAAATCTCCTCACATTTATTCTCTTTCGGTCTCATTCCTCATTGATAGGCCCAGGGGAGAGGTCTTTGTCTCCTGAGGTGTGAATTACAATCAACATTCATTATAGTTCACGCCTCCTTGCATATGACCTTTCTAACACTAAAAGTGTCTCACAAAAGTTAAATGACTATATTGTTTTTTATGAATGAGTGATCAGGATGGTTTTTGCATTATTTTGTATCAAAAACTCTCAAACCAGTTCTCAAAAGTCTTGTGGACAATGTTTAGTATGTGTTATATTGCTTTATTTATTTTTTTATTTATTTATTTTTTTCAAAAACTATGCATAAACATTATTTTCTCAAAAATACAAACATGTACACACATGTTGCTCACATATTATTGTAGCCCAGTTTGTGCTGAATACAATGTTATCAGACTTTAGCCATTAATATGTTTTTAAGCGACTGAAAAATAAAAATATATATAAAATCTATCAATTTTGGTCAACTTTAGTTTTGGTCAATTTTACATTTTACACTTGTTTTTGAAATATATTTTATATTATATTTTTAAATAAAAATTTAAATAGAATTTTAATATAATGCAATAGTAACTTATTTCGATCTTCATTTCTTCACTTTCACATATTTTTTGAAAACTTCCCCAGGGCCCAAAACAACCTCAGACCCCAGGGTTAACTAATTTCTGCATTGAAAGAAATGGTAGTAATTGCAAATGCATGTTTCAAAGAGTATTGTTAGATCAAAGGTGAAAATACTTGTTGTGATAAATGGTAGAATTAACCATATATTATGGAAAAAAGGCCAAGACCTTGTAAAATTGTATGTTTGAATTATGGTTGGCACAAAACCAAAATAGTCTAATGATTTCAATGGCACAGCAATGCTATTGAACAGACTCCTTTATTATTGGAGTTAATATCCATATAAATATTAACAAATTCAATTAAAACAATGACATTTAGTCTTCAAGTATTTCTCACTACTATTACTGATACTGCTGGAAAAAAATTTGTAAAGTTTTTTTTTGGTAGTTTTGAGTTCAAATTATTACAGAGATTAAATATAATCAGTCATTAGCGTGTGCAAAAAGACGATATTACTACATAAAAACCCTCTAGATTTTTCATATTATGCATTGCAGTAACTTAACAGCAAGGCCAAATTAATTTATTAAGATTATTATCTTATTTCAATTAGCTCACAGACACCCTTTTCATTTTAGACTTGCTCTGGATTACACCTCAAGTAGTGTTTGATTACAGTGATGATATAGGCAGCTCTGAATAAAGGTGATTTGCAAGTCTGGCATCAGTTTGAGAAATGCTCCTATGTTTAAAAGTCAACCTGCCAGTGCTTTGGTAATGAAACAAGCTTTTACCAAGTTACAATTGCAGAGCAAGGCCACCCCAATGGATCAGCTATATCTCATTTTCACAGTAATGTTTTCAGGTCTCCGACAGTGGTGGAGAGTGAGTAAAAGAGAGAAGTATGAATGCAAACAGGCTCTATTCCCCAATGATGCTCTTCACAGCCAACCGAATTATAATGTTCAGAGTCATTGTGCCTTTTTAGAGTTTTATCCTTTTTCAAGAAAGGAGCCAATTACCAATGTTTTTAGAGGGACTACTATGTTTCTTTATTTATTGTGTGTGGGGGGGTTGGTGCCAAGAAAGTGGGGAATGGTATCAATACCGGACCCAAGGTGGATTTGAACATGGGTCCTCATGAGCCAGATGTTGTGAGCACATGTATTTAAAACTACTATATGTGTAACCTCTTTATTTGATCAATTTCTGTGACCAAATAAAGCAATATGAGAATAATATGTTATTTTTATTTTGTTTTACTTATGAGAAGAAAATGTTATTGACTTTTCAAAGCAGAACGTAATTAGGTACACCATATGGTACACCCCCTTCAATTAATTCCTATGGTTTTGAAATTAAATGCTTAACAAGCACATGAATGTTGGTTTTCAGGTGTCCATTAAATTTGAAGGCAAAATTGAAGGCACTGTTAAAGTCATGAAACTTGGCTTACTCAATAGAGATTGAATAAACTAAATTTGTTTCACATATCTCACTGGAAATTATCTGCTGCACTTAAAGGTCTGTTGCATGGGGATATCATTTCAAAATTGTTTGCCAGTCATTTTATCAGCTGAAATGAGCTCATCAACTCATCAATTTATTTTCTGTCCTGTCCAATGGTTCTTCTGGAACACCTTGAGGATGTCTTTATTGGTTGCTATGGGAACGCCGTCCTTGATAGTTTATTCTGTAGCAATGGGCACTGAATGAATCTAAATGTTGTTTGACAGTGTGTCCATATATTTTGGTATTCTTTAAGTTTTGGGATTGTGGTCCCAGAAATTCAAAGGTTCCACTTTAGGTGTAGTGTGTGTAAGTGTAGGCTACTTTTTATATACTGTATGTGTGTTGATCATGTATCCTCTGTTCATTTTACATTTAAATTGACCGTGTAATTACATCTAGTTACTCTGTTGTACTTATCATTGGAGCTATACACTTCTGTGTTTACATCTTAATTTTTGCACCCCCTTGTAAATGTATCATTTTTATTTGAATTTGAATAGGAATAGCATATATGTACTGAACTTAATATATGAACTTAAGATGTTACAGATGTATAAACTTTTCTAAACCTGTTATTGTGACATGCAAATGCCATTACATCGCATCTCTGTTAGCATGCAATGCGATAAAACATAAAACATAGTTTCATTTTATTATCAACAGAGTTGTTAACATTGCAAGCGCGTGACGAAGCGATCTTTAGCTGCCTTACATATCTTTGTGCTCCCTCATTAGTTATAATGTAGCACATTTGACAAGAAAGCATCAGTTTGGTGACGAGATCCCATGCTAAATTATGTGACTGCTCACTCCTTTCATTCAAAATATCATGGTCTCTCCCTGTGCTATAGCCTGCCAATCGGCTCATCTCACTTGTACATCTGTCTGTTTGAAAAGCCTCCTCACCAGCTAGAAGGCAAAAATGCAGGATTGGTGGATGGGATATATTTAGTAGTAAGTATGGCTGTCTAGGGCTGGGTGGTATGTAAAAAATATATAATCACCTTAAAAAATATTGCAATATCCGATTTTATCATCAGCTCCCCTTGCTGAGGATAGGTAAATATTTTTGCTTTATTGATTTTTCTTTAAAAATTAAATACATTTATTGAGACATGGAAAAACTTAAGACATTTTAATCTAAATTAAAATGGCACTTTAAATGAAAAAAAGCCATTAAAATTATGAAGTGATCAAACAATCTTATACACCTCCCCAAATCCAAACATTTACCATCTTCAACGCCATTTGCCATTGTGCAAGTATCTGTCAACGACAACAAGTAGAAAATGATTAAAGACTAAAAACTAAAAAAGACTAAAGACAATTATCAATTAAAAGTTCATAATATATAAGCCTAATAAATTCCCTTGTGTTCCCAAAATAATGCTGCCAAATGGGTGTTCTTATTAAATTTGTGTTTGTATTGTGTTTTGGTAATACTGTAATGCTGCCTAAAGAAATTAAATTGAACTAAATTTTAGGTTCAAGGTGAACGTGTCTTGTATTATTTTATGATTTAATCACACTCATTGTTCTTTCTTTAATACAAAGATTATATATATATATATATATATATATATATATTACATTACATTACTGAACTCGCAGCACCTGAGATGCTCAGAGATCATTTGCAGCATTCTCATAGATTACACTATTTTTGCATACGGTTTTCAGATAAGTGAAACGGAGAAAAAAGAGTGAGAACATATTCCATGCGCATGTTCCATGAGACAGACTCGTGCTGCATGCCTCTGAACAAAGAGCGTATCAGACAAGGGCAGTGGCGTTTTTTTTTTTTTTTGTCTGTTCTTAAATATATAATAGCCTAAAGTGTGTTTCTCCAAGCCGTATGTCTTTGTGTCTAACATCATGGGTCACCCGCCTCTTGAGGGTAGATGAGCAAAATTACCCACCCATTGAGAGGGGGAAAACTCTCAAAAGCACAATGACTCTGAACATTATAATTAGGCTTGCATCTCAACATAAAAGCCCAGTGGGGATTGGGGAATGCAGCCTGTTTGCATACAAACATATCTGGATGAGAAACTTGCGAAATGGATTCCGACTCCTCACATTTGGTGGGTGGCGGGTGCTAGTTTCACACCTTGGGCTGCTTTTTAAAATATTTGACGACTTCACAGATCCATGGTTTTGGCATTTCCCGATATTGTCGATCTTCATCTGTCAATGAGTGTCGCAAATCGGCATATTTATAAGATATTGTCGAGATCCGATTACATCGTCCTATCGCCCAGCCCTAGGGCTGTCACAATTATGACATTTTGCTGACGTTTATAATAATAAAGATAATAATTGCAATTATGCTGATTAATTGTCATATTTCTTTAGGTGCATTTTTACTTTAACTTCAAATATATAAATCAAATAACAAAATTGTGATATATGATTTCATATATATATATATATATATATCTCTCAATTTTGGTCAACTTTAGTTTTGGTCAATTTTACATTTTACCCTGTTGTTTTTGAAATATATTTTTAAATACAAATGTAAATATAATTGTAATATAATATAATGCAATAGATACTTATTTCCATCTTCATTTCTTCTCTTTCATTGACAGTTGCTGGGTTTCTATCCAAAATGTTTAGCATTTAAGTATATTTTTAAAATTTGACTTGAAAATACATATTGTTGCGCATTTCCATCCACTATTTAATGCACATTATAATAAGGGAGCCGCCTCGCCATTATGGAGCAGCTGAATAATCTCTGCTTTGAGGACAGTTTTATTTGCAAGATTGGAGCAATTATCTAATTTTATTAAATGCATCCATGAGACACAGCAGAATAAGTGTAATATCGGATATAATGTGGGCTGAAATAGCTGTGATGCCCATACACCACCAGTCTCCGCGTAACTGGGAGCACCCGCTCTCAAATCAGGTCTGGTGGATTGTGAGGAACCACTTTATCGACCAGCTGTGGGTTAAACACTTTTGAATGACAAGCACTATGTTCAAAGAATTGTCTGCCAAAGTCAGACCTTTCAGTGGGCTAGTCACATCAAGCTATCGCACTCATAACACATACACGAATGGTCAAAACACGTCATCGTTTTGCGAATAAACTGTTTCCATCACCTTTATGTGCATTTTAACTAATGCGAAATTCTAGAAAATCCACCTCCTCCTAGCGCAATACATTTTAATACGACAATACAAAGATACAATAATACATATATGGAACATTAACATAATATAGATGTGCCTCTCTGCAGCTAAACATTTTGTCTGCTTTTTCTTCTTATAGAAGTCTCAATTTAAGCAGCAGTATTTGTCGCTAAGATCCACAATGCTTGATGATTAATGCTGACATATCCCTTTGTGCTACTGGAGAACTGTAGATTAGTGTTGTCAAAAATACCGGTACTCAAACAAAAATGTTTTTACGATATTACAATTTCTGAAGGTACCGGTGTACCAAGTACCGGGTCTACCCGGTTCCCGTGCAGAGTCGGGAACTTTCGAATGCTCACAACAAGCAAAAGGTGACAACAAGCAAAGTAGAAGCTGCAGCGGAATCTCAACTTAATCTTGTCGAAAAGAAAAGTGGAAAAGGCCAGGTTTGGAATTTCTTTGGATTTGAGGCTGATGAAAAGGGAAACATCATAGATCAGCAAAAACCTATTTGTAAACGCTGCTTTCACAATTTTCTGACGAAAGGAGGAAACATCAAACTTAATAAAGCACATGAAAGACAGACACACTGATTAATTCAAGCAAATAAAGCAGGTGAGTTTAAAAGCATATTATCATTTGCATTAGGGCTGAAATGATCAGTCAACATAAAAAATTGTCAAGAGCAATTTTCGTTGTCTAAAAGTCGTTTGATCTCATTTAACGTAACATGAAATCACATTAAACTGTAATGATGAAGCGCGAGAGCTGCACTGCCATTCACACCTGACGGAGGAGAGGAAGAATTACACAGATCAGTCCAAATGCACTCTAAACTTTCACAGCTTCATCTTATGTAGATCCCAAAGTATTAGGGAATTATTAAAAAAAATTAAATAATTCAGAAGCACTCTCGTTGTGGAATAAGCAGAGCTGGAGCTCTTTAAAGGAACCATGCATTACATCTTAAATGCAGTTATGTTTAATGCGTTATAGCTTTATTAAAGTTCAAATAATAAAAAAGCAGCTCACGTAATAACTAGAAACTCAGAAATTGGCATTTCTCTGCGTGATCGGTGCCTCTTCTATGAGCTGTGCGAATGTCCGGATCTAAGGGGGAGAGATTGAAACTGCACCTGGCTGAGAGAGACTCTGGCTCGGGGACGCTCATCCTTCGAGCGCGGACGCTTAATGCAGCTAGATTAGAACGCGATTGCTCTCAACGTATTTAATCATAATATATGTCACTGTGCATTTCTTATCGTGAAGAAAATTGGCAATATGCAGCTTAATCAATACGAGAGCACTTTGCACATTAGTTTGGAAAGTTTTTATTCATTCTATTGTATGCTTGTTTATTTAGTGGTTTTTTTTAGTATTTGTAAAAACTTAAAGTTGTAAAAGTTGAAGCAAATCTTATATAAGTGTTCAAAAATACTTTAAGCATACATTGTACAGTTTTGTGATAATTCAAAAATAATATATTTAAATTAAAGTGTTGCTCAATGGTATATTTTTGTTCTTAGTTCTGCTGCTAATATTTTGATAACTTTGTTAATAAAAGTGTTGTTCAGTAACCTGTTTTTGTGTTTTGCTTTGGTACCGAAAATGGTATCGAGTACTGTGAAATTTCACTGGTATCGGTACCTGAAATTTTGGTACCGTGACAACACTAGATAGAGACTACTCTGTGACTCATTCGCTATCTTGAATGAAAAACTGTATCATAAGAGGTGTCGGTGAAAGGGCATGAGACGGAACATTGTGACTTTTGTTTCCTTGGAGAGTATGGAATGAATTAATTTCTGTTCTTTCCTGCCAGTAAATGTTATAAAGCCTTTGTTGGAAATTGTGTGTACTGATATAGAAGAGCATTGTTCGATTTAGTATCTAACACATAAAAGCTCAGTTTAACATCCATCTGCAATAATGTTAATTTGGTACATATAAAAAATCTAAAGCAGTGGGCTTAAACTAGAATTACTTGGTGCCCACAAGTGAGGTGATATACTCTATGGGGTGCCAGTAGAACAGTTGTAACAAATACAAGTGTTTATATTACAACTATGAACTATTTGAAGTAATTGATGCAGTTATTCTGTGGGCGCAGGGATGGACTGGCCATAGGGAGAACCGGGACTTTTCCCGTGGGCCAGCGATAAGCTGAAATGGGTCTTCGCGTTTTGCCGAATGGGCCGCGCCTGGCTGAAGAGGGCCGCAAAATTGTGCCGTGATATGCCGAAGGGGGCCACGATATGCAGAAAAGGACAGCAACAACACTCCCCTTCCCCGCTCAACAACTTTTTGGCCAGTTTCTATGTAAAATCCAGTCCCTGTTTATAGTATATATACTTATTAGGTATACTGTATATTAGGCAATCCTTTGAAGAAAAAAAAAAAAACTATGGTATAATGCTTAGGGTCCATCCAAAATGCAGATATTGATTTTGATAAGCTAACATATTATTGGGCATATGAAAATATGTGGTTGGCTCTTAGTTTGAGGGGGAAAAAAAACGTGTTGGACTTCTAATATTAACCTCCTACATGATCAGATTAACAAGTTGATTATGTAAGTATTATGTTTTGGTAGATGAAGAAAAAATCAGTCTGTGTGAATTAAAAAACAAAACAAAAAAACAATACCATTGATGGACGATGTCATTATGATGGATCACCCTACCTCTCAGGGCAGTTCAATAATCAAGCCCTAATCTTACAATAGAATTTAAATATCAGATTTAGTAGTGGAGTGTAATAGAAGGAAGTTATTTCCGTTGCCTGTAATTAAATGCAGCTGTGAACAGTGAACCAGGACTTGATTTGTGGAATGCTGGAATAAAGCAGTGTACCCCAATGAATCTACTTGGCCCAGGAGGGTCCTAATAAATTCCTAATCTAGCCCAAATGCATGCAATTTCTCAAAGGTGACCGATATGGGATATTGAAAATGCTATTGTAATGAGCAAATTGAGCTTGACATTTTTAAGTGATATGACGATCAAATTAATGGCTTTTGCATTGCTACTTGTGCATAAACTGTAGCACCCAACAGTTGAGAAATAGGCTAATATCAACCAATAGAGACAAAAATATTTTAATCTCCACTTTAGAAGGAGTGCGTCCTTGTTGACTATGAGTCAGTTAATTAGTCATTACCCTGGAGGTTTATAATAGATAATTAGTTATTGTCATTTATTTTTATAGCAGAATTAGCATGACTTCTGGGGGGATATGATATGGGATCAGTAGATAGTGTGCTTGCCATATAGTTTGGAAAGAGAATACATTTGTATATATGTTGCCACATGCTGGAAAGTTACATGAGTTATCTGAGCTGATTTAGTGAGCTGTCTGACTGATTCAGTCCATGATTCAGGCAGATGATTCCTTTGCAGTTTAGACTGATTTTCCAATCAGTTTGAGTCATTAAAAACAGCTGCACCAATCTAGAGGTTTGTTCGCAAATTGAATGCCACCTTTAGCTGTATGATTATTTTTGCATGCAATCTTCAAGGACAAAACATTAGAACGTCAGTATTCATTGTCAATGAATTATTTCACAGGCCCATTCTTTTTCTCTCATTAAACTGACACCTTTAAAGCTCTATTTTTAATTTGATTACATTATGATACAGTTTTTGCTATAGCTCTGCAGATTCAGGGTTCTATTTTAGTGAGTGCGCTACATCTTATCCAATTTTAGTGTGCACACTTATACTAAGCACTACTACAATGCACTTTTTTTTACAAGTGCCAGCACAAAGCAAATGTGGGCTTGGGTGGGAGTGTTAGTGCTATCTGTGGGTGTATGCACGCAATCTGTGGGTGTATATTGTATGCTAATTAAGTGGCGCAAAGCGTGATTTGCTATTTTCCTTAGAAATAGGTAATTTTGCTAAGACCCTTTAATACCACCTCTGTTTTCAACGCAAAGCCCAAACTCGGTTCCTACATATGCAGTTTGGAGATTCCACCAGAAGCTGGTAATAAAGTTAATTTCCAAACTCTGAAAATATAGTGAAACATCAAATTCTGTCCCTGACGATCAGTTGTATATGTAAAATAAAAATGTAATGAGATTTGAACTATCTATCTATGAACTATCTAACTATCTATGGGTTATTTTTCAATTATTATTATGTTTATATTTACAATTGTATTCATGATCTAATTGGTATTGGTATTTCCCCCCCTGTTGTCATAGTGATTTTTATATCACTGCTAAAGGTGACAGTGAAAAGTTGGAGAGGGTAAAAGTTTTGAATTTGGGATGTTATTTTTTTTTGGACCATTAGGCTATATTTTCTTTTTATTTGAAGTGTAATTTGAATTTAGAAATAGTTTTGGCTTAATTTTTACATGTTTCAAGAAATAAATGTAATTGTTTAAAATCAAAATAGACCAATGGAAGTGATGTGTGTGCTGCTATATGATATTAGGTTCCCATTTCGATATTATCTCGATTCAATATGAGAACTAGAGGTCGACCGATTCATCGGTTTTGCCGATTAATCGGCACCGATAGTTGATTGGTGGAACTATCGTTATCGGCAAAAATCCATACCGATAGTTTTTCCTGTTTGCGTCCGTTGCTGGAGCGGCTGAGAAGTGCGCGCTGTCATTCATTACACAGTACAGAGAGCTGAGAAGGGTCTGCTGGCATCATGCAGTACAAGAGCGCCCTCTAGAGGTGTTATAAAAACTATCACTGACGCCTCGTGTTGTTTATTTCGACATGTGATGCTGCGCTCTGCACTGAGAGCACACGGTGGAGAGCGCTGACATCAGATGCGCGTTTAAAGCACAGAACAGCGAAAAGGTATGTATACAGTAAATATAATGATGTCATATCATTCTAAATTGATTAATTTGTTGACTGGATGCTGCATTAGTAGAGAAAGAACAGCACAACAGTATGTTTGTTTGCCTTCGAGTCTGAGAGGACGCTAAACATTAGTTACCTCAAGTGGTTAAAACACTGACAAAAATAAACGTAAGTCCGACCCGAATGTTTAATGTCACAATTGTTACCATATATTTGCATTAGTTTATATCCAGCTGGTCACTTTTATGCATTCATTATGCAGCGAAGTTGCATATTTAAAGCTAGAGACGTAAGATAGCAAACCGATATGTTCATACAGCCGACAGAAACATATAAACAAAATCAGAAAAGCATTCGATTTCGGTTCTTTTTTTCATCATCACTTTAATACATATTTTGTTATTTTGATTAGATAATCATCAAGAGTTATAAAATAGAAGCAAAAGTGTGAGACTATACATGTAGGCCTAATATTTATGTCCTTTCAATGCTCTGGCGTTGTATATATTTAAAGTTGGCCATTTTTAAGCATGACTGTTTGGATTTATATGAAATGATGACACTTAAAATAAAATTCCATATGTAACATTAACTAAGGTTAATAACTGCTGTTCATTGTTTGTTATTAACATGTACTAATACATTTTTAAATTAAGGTTTTTATTTGTTAATAGTAATACACTATGAACTAACATGAATGATCAAGGTGCAATTGTATTGCTCAAATATTAATACATGCTGTAAAAATGTATATTGCATAATGCACATAGTTCATATAAACTAGCTGATAAATCCTTGTTAACAAATTGGACTTGCAAAGTGTTATAGCTAAAGAAACACACATTTGACATATCATATTTTAATGTTTAAAGGATTTAACTATCGGTTGATTAATCGGTAATCGGCAAGTACGGTCCAACCTAGTTATCGTTATCAGTAAAATCCACTATCGGTCGACCTCTATTGAGAACACTTACAGGTGCATCTAAAAAAAAATGTTGTATCATGGAAAATTTTATTTTTTCCACAATTTCATTCAAAAACTGGAATTTTCATATATTCTAGATTCTTTACACAAAGTGAGATATTTCAAGCCATTTTTTGTTGCAATCTTGATGATTACAGCTTACAGCTCATGGAAATCAAAAATCCAGTATCTCAAAATATTAGAATAAAGAATTTATAATACAGAAATGTCAACCTTCTAAAAAGTATGTTATATAAGCACTCAATACTTGGCTGGGGCACTTTTGCACAAATTACTGCAAATAATTATTGCTCAGTGGTCCAAAGTCTTCCTTTTAGATGAAAGTGAAGTTTGCATTTCATTTGGAAATCCATTTCATTTGGTCCCAGAGTCTGGAAGAAGAGTGGTGAGGCACAGAAAGTTGCTTGAAGTCCAGTGTGAAGTTTCCACTGTCAGTGATGATTTGTGGTGCCATGTCATCTGCTGGTGTTGGTCCAAATTTCTCAAGTCGAGAGTCGATGCAGCAGTCAACCAGGATATTTTAGAGCACTTCATGCTTCCATCTGCAGACAAGCTCTATATAAATGCAGCATCCTTTTTTTTCCCCAGCTTACTGAAAATTTTCTAACATTTTGCCACACTTACTGTGGCTCTACTCACTGTACATTCTAGCACAGAAACTGATTGCATGGAGCACATTTTCATTACATGCAATGCATGTCTTATGCATAATTAGCACAGGAGTGGATTTACTGCATGGAGAATGGAGACTTCACCCACAGACTGGTGAGTCAGGTGTGGGAAGATACAGGCAAGCTGCTGTATCTCTTTGCATTGCCCAAAATCATTCACTAACAATGCAGGTGGTGAGGAAAGCTAAGCTAGTGTTTTTAATTCATTCCAATGAGAATCAACCTTGTGAACGTGGCGCTGTGCACCTATTGGAATTAATTGAAAACGCCTGCTCCGCTTTGCTCACCATGCGCCAGTGGACACATACGGTCACTGTCATCAGAACCTAGTTTCAAAAGCAAAACTGCACGAGAGAGACTCAGCATGTGCGCAATAAATTGTGAATGGCAGCCATATAAAATATTAGTTTTGAGATTTTAAACTTTAGCAAATTAGACGTCAGCATTCAGTTTGTTTTATATCTGTATATGGTGTTTGATAATGCATAGGCAAAGTACACTTAAGCTTGTCTTGCCAATAAAGTTTGATATTAATTGAATCTGCCATTTGATTTAAGTTAAATAAAATGTTATGCCTGAAGATGTTGCTCAACTTGTAATTACAGCATGTCCACTGATTTTATGGTATGCAAACATATACTTTTAGCAAAGATTTATACAGTGAGGAAAATAAGTATTTGAACACCCTGCTATTTTGCAAGTTCTCCCACTTAGAAATCATGGAGGGGTCTGAAATTGTCATCGTAGGTGCATGTCCACTGTGAGAGACATAATCTAAAAAAAAAAAAAATCCAGAAATCACAATGTATGATTTTTTAACTATTTATTTGTATGATACAGCTGCAAATAAGTATTTGAACACCTGAGAAAATCAATGTTAATATTTGGTACGGTAGCCTTTGTTTGCAATTACAGAGGTCAAACGTTTCCTGTAGTTTTTCACCTGGTTTGCACACACTGCAGGAAGGATTTTGGCCCACTCCTCCACACAGATCTTCTCTAGATCAGTCAGGTTTCTGGGCTGTCGCTGAGAAACACGGAGTTTGAGCTCCCTCCAAAGATTCTCTATTGGGTTTAGGTCTGGAGACTGGCTAGGCCACGCCAGAACCTTGATATTCTTCTTACAGAGCCACTCCTTGGTTATCCTGGCTGTGTGCTTCGGGTCATTGTCATGTTGGAAGACCCAGCCTCGACCCATCTTCAATGCTCTAACTGAGGGAAGGAGGTTGTTCCCCAAAATCTCGCAATTCATGGCCCCAGTCATCCTCTCCTTAATACAGTGCAGTCGCCCTGTCCCATGTGCAGAAAAACACCCCCAAAGCATGATGCTACCACCCCCATGCTTCACAGTAGGGATGGTGTTCTTGGGATGGTACTCATCATTCTTCTTCCTCCAAACACGGTTAGTGGAATTGTGACCAAAAAGTTCTATTTTGGTCACATCTGACCACATGACTTTCTCCCATGACTCCTCTGGATCATCCAAATGGTCATTGGCAAACTTAAGACGGGCCTTGACATGTGCTGGTTTAAGCAGGGGAACCTTCCGTGCCATGCATGATTTCAAACCATGACGTCTTAGTGTATTACCAACAGTAACCTTGGAAACGGTGGTCCCAGCTCTTTTCAGGTCATTGACCAGCTCCTCCCGTGTAGTTCTGGGCTGATTTCTCACCTTTCTTAGGATCATTGAGACCCCACAAGGTGAGATCTTGCATGGAGCCCCAGTCCGAGGGAGATTGACAGTCATGTTTAGCTTCTTCCATTTTCTAATGATTGCTCCAACAGTGGACCTTTTTTCACCAAGCTGCTTGGCAATTTCCCCGTAGCCCTTTCCAGCCTTGTGGAGGTGTACAATTTTGTCTCTAGTGTCTTTGGACAGCTCTTTGGTCTTGGCCATGTTAGTAGTTGGATTCTTACTGATTGTATGGGGTGGACAGGTGTCTTTATGCAGCTAACGACCTCAAACAGGTGCATCTAATTTAGGATAATAAATGGAGTGGAGGTGGACATTTTAAAGGCAGACTAACAGGTCTTTGAGGGTCAGAATTCTAGCTGATAGACAGGTGTTCAAATACTTATTTGCAGCTGTATCATACAAATAAATAGTTAAAAAATCATACATTGTGATTTCTGGATTTTTTTTTTTAGATTATGTCTCTCACAGTGGACATGCACCTACGATGACAATTTCAGACCCCTCCATGATTTCCAAGTGGGAGAACTTGCAAAATAGCAGGGTGTTCAAATACTTATTTTCCTCACTGTACCTGTAAAAATGTGTCTAATTGACTATCTGCAAAAAAACAAAAAATGAATGTATGTATTTAAAGGTGTGTCAGTAATTAAAATCCAATACACTTTTTGTCAAATTCTGCAAATATCGCCTCACAGTTTGCTAACTGTCTGTTCCTTGTTGGGCTGGAGAAAAAAAATCTAGTATTTGTACACAGCCCTGGCTTTGTAAATGGTACAAAAACAAAGTTGAGTAGCCCGATCCACACAACACTACTCCAGCCAATCAGCAACAGGGTTCAGAGCGAGAGGGAAATTCTTTAGAAGATTGATGGCAAATCTGGCTGATGTGAACTTTCTAAACTCCAAAGAGAACACATGGCTGAGAAACAGACCAAGAGAAAAAGGTCAGACGAATATAAACTAAAAAAAGGATTGATAAATTGAGGGCTAGGAGCCACGTCAACATCGCCGAGGCTTTTCAGTGGTGGAGGTTCTCAGAGAGGTAAAAGGAATGAATATGTGTACATGAATTTGGGGGGCGGAGCTTCCAAAGGAGCACAGAAGGGAGGGTTGTGTTTGTTTTGGCAGTTGAATTTGAAAATCAACAGTGTTTCTCAGGAATTGCTGAGTGCACCTTTAAATAATTAAAATAAATTATGATTAACCAATTTCTTGCAATTTCTTTGAAACAAAGTATAAATTAAATATACTAATGATCATATTAATGTCCGTTTAAGTGTACCACTTGCCATGATTAATTACAGAAAACTGTGATTTAATTAGATAAATTATTTAGTTGTAACATTCCAGTCAGGGTTATTTAAGTTTTTAATTAAATGTTTGTTATCATTTCATGTCTAATGAGTTTTAGTGTAGTTTTAGCCCCCCCCGTCTTTCAATTTTTCTTTTTTTTTTCTTATATCAATTATTCTGATTATTGTATTTTTATTGAATAGAAAGTTAAGCACCTTTCACAAATGTTGTTTGAGCTAAGGCCGTGTAAAGTGGTTTATCTTCTGGTTGTATCCTTAATATGTCTCCCACAGACAGAAAGTGTCTGTATCTTCTATGACCTCTGTGAGTCAGTGCTGGATGAAATTCCACTCAGCACCTGTTGAGAGACAAGAAATGGGGTGCAGGTGGCCGTAAGAAACTCGATTTTAATGGAGAAAAACAGGAAGGCATTACTGCAGGGGGGGGGGGGGGGGGGGAATGGAAAAGAGCAGTAAACATGTGCCGTTCACCTTGCTAGTATTAGTGCCTAGGTACACATGGCAGCCTTGACAAAAACATGCTAATTAGTATTTCTTTAGTCATCTGCTTTACTATTGATATGTTCAATGATAGACTCATCATATATTGACTGTTGACAGACCATAGATTTTAGTGCTTTTTTTTCTTCTTCAAATTGTGCAGCCCTGTGATAAAAATTATGTTTTCAAATGACAGAATAATCACGATTACAATTTTGCAAAATAATCATGATTATCATTTTCACCATTATCGTGAAACCCTAATATATTGTATATTAAATAACCTCTCAAGAGTCTCCAATTTAAACCTTAGTTTATGCTGCTCGAATTGAAAAGTACATACATGCATACATACAATAGTAAATGCATACATTTTAAGATCTATATTGAATATCGGCAGAGGGATGAAAAAAATATAAGCGCCTTTTCCGCCATTGTGCCATACGGTTCTGATTACAGTACGTAGTGAGCAGGGTTCTAATAGACAGTTTTACCAAAGGTGTGCATTGTATTATACATGGAACATTCCTGACATGGTCTTCATCACATGGACACGTCAGTCCACTAACTTAACTTTTTTTTTTTTTTTTTTTTTTTTTTAAACATGAGTAGAAATTAATAATGAAAGTGGGCTTACTGTCCCAGCAGAGATTATTGTTTACTTGTGTTAAGAGTGTTTGCTCACAGCTACTTGTGCTGACACCCACACCAATATATCTCTAAGCAGGCTGCCTCTCTGAATACCAGAAGAGCAAAGTTACCTCAGCACTGAGGAGCAACAGAAAAATAATCTTTATTCTGCCCATATTCATTTTAAAGGCTTTGCTGTTCCCTTTTCAATTTCCTCACTGTTAAGAACATGGCTCATTTAAAAGTTCCAGACTTTCAAAATGTTAATGGCATATTTGAGCTTGTTCTCTTCAACAAGGCTGCGTATGCCAATAAATATGTTATTGATGTTTGCAGAGGGCGAACGGCTTGATTTCAACAGGGTTTCTGATTGAATTTAATTAATAGAGCTGTCCTTGGGTGACGTGGAATGGTGGAAAAATAATTGCTCTGTATTGATAATTTACCCCTTAATGATTATTTTTTCTCATTTAATTTGTTACAGTATGAATTTAAAGTGAAGAACATCAAAAAGAAGAAAGTCAACATTATTGTGTCTGTCGATGGGGTGAAGATAGCGCTGCGGAAAAAGAAAAAGGTGAACTTTTATTCAATTAATATTTGTTAAATGAGTTTTGTTTAATGACTTGATATTCAATGTAATACTTTAAAACTGCTCAAAAGAGGTGGACAGTACCTTGTGTGTATTGCTTTGCTACCCACACATTGTTCAAGCTATAATAAACCACCCAAATCCTGTGATGACATTGAGAATCATCTCTTAAGAAAATTGCAATCAATAGCAATCTGATAAACCGAATTACCTCAAAACAGGTCAATTTACAAAGATGTTCCATTCAAGTGCAGTTATCTTAAGGGTTCTTAAACTAATTTGTTCTACTTATCTCGTTATGACAAGTGGAAAATTAATACTATGCCATGGATAAAACAGTGGTATTTGACAATAGCAAAAACATGCTATTAATTTAAATCAGTAATCCATTACAGACAAGTAACAAATGATTTTGCCATAGAACGTCTGTCTGGAAGAAAGTCTGAAATGCACAAGGGACTCTTTATCAGTATTTTTCACAGTGGTGAAGACTAGAGAAAGTCTTTGCAATGATCTACAGTATAATTAGCTATTATAAATGATGATGCTTTGCCATAAATTGTGTCCTATTAGCTCAATTAGACTTACTAGCAGTGCTGACAGGAAATATCAGTAAAACAACTCCATTTAGATCAGATGGGCATAACATAAAGCCATAAAATGCTGGTGTATTGGTCTGAAGTAATAAGGAATTGAATTAATAAACACTGGCAGAAAAAGTTTGGAATAATGTACAGATTCTGCTCTTATGGAAAAAAATTGGTACTTGTATTCACCAAAGTGGCATTCAACTGATCACAATGTATGGTCAGGACATTAATAACGTGAAAGATTATTATTACAATTTGAAAGAAATGTTCAGAACTTCTTAAACTACTTAAAAAAAAATCCTCTACATGCATCAATGACAGCTTTACAGATCATTGGCATTCTAGCTGTCAGTTTATCCAGATACTCATGCTTCCTGTAACACTTGCCATAGATATGGCTGACTTGTTGGGCACTTCTCCCACACATGGGGTTAAAATCCATAACACTCTTTTCCAATTATCTGTTGTCCAATGTCTGTGTTTCTTTGCCCGCTCTAACCTTTTCTTTTTGTATTTCTGTTTCAAAATTCTTTTCCTTTGCAATTCTTCCCAAAAGAGCTGCACCCCTGAGTCTTCTCTTTACTGTTGTACATGAAACTGGTGTTGAGCAGGCAGAATTCAATGAAGCTGTCAGCTGAAGATATGTCAGGCATCTATTTCTCAAACTAGAGACTCAGATGTACTTCTCCTCTTGTTTAGTTGTACATCCTTTGTCTCTGAAGACTGTAGTGTACACCCAATTATGAAATCTTAATTTTTTTTGGCAATTTCAATAATTGTATAACCTTCATTCCTCAAAATATTGATTGACTGATGAGTTTTTAGAGAAAGCCGTTTCTTTTTTGCCATTTTTTTTACCTTAAGACCTGCCAGTCTATTGCATACTGTGGCAACTCAAAAATGAACACACAGACAATGTTAAGCTTCATTTAATGAACCAAATAGCTTTCAACTGTGTTTTATATAATGGCAAGTGATTTTATAGTACCAAATTAGAAATTTAACATGGTTACTCAAGGATAAGGTGATGGAATGAAGGCTGCTGGAAATGGGGCCTGTCTAGATTTGAAAAATTACTTTTTTCAAATAGTGATTGTGCTGTTTTTTATATCAGTAATGTCTTGGCTATACTTTGATCATTTGAATGCCACTTTGGTGAATTAAAGGACCAATTTCCTTCAAAAACAGCAGAATCTGTACATTATTCCAAACTTTTGTCCAGTGTATGTGATTAGTACCAATATAAACATAAGCATTAAATAGAGCTTAAATGTTTTTAACCAGGGGACAAATCCTAATCCTAAATTTTCATGCCGTTTAGAAATGTTATGAATGTACATTTGCTAATCTGTTTTATATATATATATATATATATATATATATATATATATATATATATATATATATATATATATATATATATATATATATATTAATATATATATATTCATTTCTAGTGCGTGCGTGTTTATAAATGGATAGAACAACAGATAGAAATCTGCATATGGGACGCTTGATAAATTTCTGAAGCAACAACTGTGCTATTTAAACCGCTTTACTGTCACCTGTGCAGTTGAGGAGAGGAGAAGCTGACAGCTGCACTCTCATAGAAGCAGATATACCTCTCATCCTGGACCAGCAACTTCCATTTGTGCTTAAAAATGAAAATGAATAATGAAGTAAAAGTATTCAATGTGTTTTGATGGAGAACCAATATTTTTTGTGCTTTTAAGAGATTTTTTTTAAGGTTCTAAAGAAAGAAACTGAATAACTGAGATAATTTTTTAAACTATAGAACCATTTATTTAATCTTGTTGATGTTCCATGTCTTGTTCACAGCTCATACTGCATGTAAAAGGCCAGTTTATGTAATGACTCATTCTGATTTTTAAGACAGCTGTTAAATAAAAAGCTGAAAGGGAAAAAATAGAGAAAAAAATAAATTTTGAAGGACAAGATGCATCGTGAATCATCGAGAATCGTTTTATAATCGAATCGTTACCCTTTGAATCGTAATCAAATCGTGGGGCCAGTGAAGATTCACACCTCTACAAAATGCTGTGATTTAATTAAATATATAGTCTGCATGCACTGCACTCATCACAGTAAATGAACACTCTTTTCTGCCATATACTACAACAAGCACAAGTGCACAATGCTCATTAAATGAAGTCGTTCCTGGAGTGAGCACCCTTTGCCTTTTAAACGGCACTAATTCTCTCCTAGGTGCACTTGCATACAGTTTTTCAGGTTGTTCAAAGCATCTTAGGGAATTAATTGTAATCCCAGACTGACTCGATGTTAAGATCAGGGCTCTGTTGGGCCATACCATCCATTGTTCTGTTCTATTTGCAAAAGTAATATTTGGAAATCTAAAATTAATATTTCCTTTGACACACTTATACAGAAGAAATAAAAACAATCTGAAGACAATTGTTTTTGTGACACATTTCAATGTGCTTAAGACTTGCACAGTACTGTATATATTTTACAATATGTAATATAATATTAGCTAGTAGTTGGTGCAGAATTAACAGGTTGCTTATTGAATAAGCCTCCACTTTTTAAAGTAACAACTGCAGGCTATAATTTAGATAGGGATGATGGTAGTAATCTGGTTTAAGCTTCAGGCAGCTAGCTTAAAAAATAGCATGATCAAACCCCCAGCTTTTTAAAATCAGACCTGAGCAAGCAATTGGAGGGTTACAGAGTCCTGCTCTTCTGTGTTCACCCTTTGGGAAGATACTTTGCCTTAAGCTGCTTTTTGGGATGGTTTTGTCCTTAGGCAAGTTCCCTTAAAGCTTATTGTCAGTGGGTAGAGTCAGTGCAATTTCTGCATCATGCTTTGCCTCATACTATTTTTTGGTTTAACATGAAGCTTGAACTTAAATTAGAAATGATAGAGGAAGCCTCTGCCTTGGATATATTTTCATACATTAAAGCTTGACATGTGGTATACTGAAATGATCACTCTCATTTCCTGCAGAAAAAAGAATGGACCTGGGATGAAAGCAAGATGATGGTGATGCAAGACCCAATTTACAGGTGCAGAGCTTCTTACATTATCTCTTATTATAACTGCATACATTCTTGAGTAATGTGTCTCTCAGTCCAGAGAAGGAATGATTTATGCAGTGAATCAACTCAGAATGGAAATCTTTCAAGTTTAAAGGTGAAAAAATTATTGTCATTGCCACAAAACTGCATCTAAATGCAGTACATCACCATCAAAATCACAATGTGATTTTGTTATTCACAAGCCTGCTTGACTGGAGTCCCTTATTCTCCATTGAGCTCAAACTTGGGTACGGCTCTGCATAATGGGACTTGTTGTGGCTGGCACTCATTACACCCTTGCTTAACCACTATTAATGTGATGTGTTTTAAATAAGTATGAAGGAAGACAAGCTAAGACCAAAATGACAAGCATTTTCAAATTAAAATTCTGTATGTCAATCCCTCATTGGCATCCCTCATATGATCATGGAAAGGCTTGTGTTACTGACCAGAAAAATGTAATAACTGAGATCTCAATAAATGGTTGGATTTAATTGGGCTCCATTTCATTAAAGTAATTAGGCAGTGGGAGGCACAAATAGCACTGGGATAAATTCTCTTTTTTGATTATGCAAATTAAGACAGACAGTGTTCTGCAGATTAGAAAGATCAATGCACACTGGAATATCTACTTAATGTAATGAAGTATTTTCCACATTACATTTTTTTATTTTTTTGTCTTCAGCTTATTGGTGTGTTTTCTGAATGGCTAGTCGATTTATCGGTCTTAATGAGGTTTTGGGGTTTACCTACACCCAATCAGATGTGGGACTTTGGGGTTGTTTACATACGATTAATTCAAAAACAGCCAGATGAAGCACATTGCAATGGAACAGAAAAATACATGTTTTTAAGGCCACTTCCATGCTAATATGTTTTAGTTTTAAAAATGTATTGATTTCATTACATTTGCACCTCATTCACACTGTAAAAGCATTTGACTCCACCAAAAACAGAGGCTCTACATTACTTCCTACTATGGAAAATGGTGAGGTTTGGAAACTGAGAATGGAGTTTAATTAGTCAAGATCAGGCCTAAATATTTTATTATTTTTGTAATTTGGACTGTACATCACACCACATTTTAAAAATGCAGCATTTATAGCATTACCCAAACCGCACAAGGCACGATGCAATGGGAAAAGATGTCCATTTAAAAGTATTTGGCTGTAGTGGGGATATTTTAAAGGCAATGAATTTAAAGGCGCTACTTTTATGAGAGGGTTTTACCTTGCAAGCAGCCGATAAAAATATTAATATTAAGTTCTGCTTGAATTGATTGACCTTACCAATTGACTATTCGGTTGTTGTACAATGAAGTAATCATTGTGCCCCATTCCAATTGTATTCCAATGCATTTAAAGGAATGGTTCACAAATGAATGTTTTCCATCCAAACCCATATGTCTTCTGTGGTGCATAAAAAGAGGAGATGTCAGGCAGAATGTTAGTCTAAGTCACCATTCACTGTCATTGCATCTTTTTTTATATACAATGAAAGTGAGTGGTGTCTGTGGCTGTCATTCTTCCTAACATGTTTTACAGAAGAAAGTCATATGGGTTTGCAACAATGTGAACAAATGATGACGAGAGTTTTAAATTATGTGAAATATTCCTTAAATACAACCTTATATTAATATAATTAATTATAATTATATATTAATAAAGTTTGAAAAGGAGAATTAACTTTGTGCAGGGGATCTGTATTTGTTGTTTGCCCACTATGTCTTTCAGAGCCTGGATAATGAGAGGTTGTGGTTGGAGTTCAAATATCTGGATTAGTCAAAAGAAAGGAGTGGTCTGAAGTCAGACATCACTGTGACTGCAGACAAGGTCATTGCCTTGCAGTCATTTCATTTTACGCACAGGCACATGTACACACATGCAATGGCTGTATTCACTATGCTTTGTTGAGAGTGATGCAGGACCCAATTTACCAGTAGCTGACAGATTTCATGAAAAATGAGAGGGCAACAGCACTATGTCATCAGTATTAATCTCCGCTTGCACTTAAGCTCTGATGCTAAGCGTCAGATTGATCCAGAGTTGGCAAGGAACAACTGTATTGTTGCAAGACTCTGTGGTGCAAAGTGATAAGATGACAGCCACCATGTTACAGAGTCAGGCACAGCTTGTTCGATGTACAGACATGGATGGCTGAGATTTAAACTTTTGTTTGGATCCACAATACCACAGCTCATCTGGAATAAAAGTGTTTTATCTAGGATTCAGTTGATCCTGGTGTCTCAAGGGCATTCAGACTGAAATCCAGTCAGATTCAGTCTCTGTAAGAGGGACACCTGACAAGTACATAGTTTTCAAACAACCAGTTTGCCCTTTTTTTTTCATGAGGCAGTTCTTGACGGTAATACTTTACAACCACAATGTTATACCACAGTATGAGTAATAGTATGTCATGGTGAAAATATAACACTATAGATATTATTCCTAAAAAAATTTTAAGGAATAAAATGGTTTATACATTAATTGACCATGTAATTCATTTACATAATCCAGTGAATTAAAGCACTTTTTTTACAATACACATTGTTCCAAAGCAGCTTTACCAAAGATTATGCTGTAATGACTATAATGTCTTAAATCCTTGTTGAGCAGTTTCAGTGAAAAATGCCATTGAAAATCATGGTTGTACACTATCTCATTCATAATTTAATAAACTGGGTATCAGTGCAAAAACAGTTTCACATTTTATAACTCGAGTTATTAAACCAAGCACTCAAAGCGCAATGCTAATATTTAAAAACTTGAAAACAAATCCACAATTTGATTTGAATGTGGAACATTCAACGTCATTGTAAAATAGCTGATATACACACGGCTGGGCGATAAAACGATATCGACGATAAGCTTTTGAGGAATTTTCGATATTTACTGTGTCCTTAAAACACAAGCAGTTCCGCTTTCTCAGGCTGCGTTTCCACTGGGGCGGACGAAATCCGCTCAAAGGCGTTCACAGCGCTAGGAGAGAGCTTGCTCTGCAAAGCTGCCAATCCTACGATCCACCTTGCGAGCATGACGCTCGGCTTTCATAGGAATTAATTGAAAACACACTCAGCTTTGCTCACAACGCGCCAGTGGTAATGTAGGGTCAGACTGGAGGAACTTGCTAACTGCCTTGCTAACAATTAGGCTATGTTGGACGTTGATTCCATCCACACCGCAAGACTTCATGACAACGGTTGCGCCCTCTCATCGTCTCTAGTGAAGAGCGCGACAGAACAAAAGTGATGTGGACAACAGCTCTGATCATTCTGCGCTGTAATCTTGCATATTGTTCTCTAGCAACAAACATGCATAATGTCTGCCCTGTCTCGCTCAGCACGCGTTGCCTCTTTTCCCTGCATGTGTGTAGACATGAAGCACCGCATGAGTTAACGTGTTTTCAAAGCACCTTTTAGAGCATAACGTTTTTCCATTCTAAATGTGTATTTATTAATCAGCATGTTATGAGCCTTTAATAATAAACAAATCAATTTCTGTTCTAATTTTGTGAAAATTAATTAGATGTCTGGAATGGATAAGGAAAGACTAAAATTACTAGTTGGTAAACTAGTCTCTCACTTTAATGAAAATATACAAATGTTTTTTACAGTAAAAAATAAATATTTTAAAAATTTTCTCTCGGGACACCCCTGAACCCACATTCAACATAATTCCACAGTCACAAGGGCTTCTATGCACCCATACTTGGGTATCTGAATCTAAAGAAATATACAAAATATTTTATTTTAATGTAAAAATATTCCAGCAAATACTGGACTGCTGGCACTATGCTTCAGAACAAACATTTTAAATTGATAAACTATAAAATATTTTAATATTTTGTTAAAGATCCCACAGACTCCACTTCTTTGGCCGTATCTGGATGCCCTGTGCAGTTTTGTAGAGACTATTTTGACTGCTTAGAATGAATGTTTTCTTTTCTTCCATCAACTTTTCCATCAAAAAGAAAGTGCAATGTGTAAATGTATATCGTGATAAATATCGATATCGAACAATATGAAAAAGATTATCGTGATAACAATTTTGGCCATATCGCCCAGCCCTATATACACACCTGGGACAGCACAGCAATTTAATTCTATATGATTTAAATACTACATTATGTGGCATGTTGCTTGTAAATTGTGACTAAACTAAACTCCTTTCTCGTCTTGACTTTTTTGGGACTCGTCCTGCTCTGTATTTTATTATTATTCCATGTTTTTACATTGCTCACATATAAATAACTTTTAAATAGTCCTGCCCACTGATACCCGTTCAAATATATCTACCATATAAACAGTATACAAACTCTCTTCTGGTTGACACATTTCTACCATTGCTCCTAGTATACAATCATACCATCCAACCCTAATTCCAGTGATAAATCTCAAAACATAATTCACATACCGGTAATCTGAACTGAGCACCCACTTTTCCACATTCTGTCGTAAGTACTGATCAATCTGATAGTTTACCTAAAAATGAAAATTCTGTCATAATTTACTCACCCTCATTCACCACTTTTCTAATGAAACTGAATGGTGACAGTGGCTAACATTCTACCTAACATTTCCTTTTGTGTTCCACGGAAGAAAGAAAAATAAACAGGGTTGTAACAACATAAATGTGAGTGACTGATGACAGAATTTTAATATTTTGGATGAACTATCCCATTACCTGTTTAGATTTCCTGTACTAGTACTTAGCAGCTTAGCACATGTTCAGATGTGGCTTACCTCACTGTAATGTCAGTTTCAAAATCATACCATTGCTCTCGCATTTATATATAGTTTTGTGATCAGAACCAGAAGTACATTTTAGAAATTGGAAGATCTGCCAAATGAGCGGATGTATATCTACCTTGAATTTTTTGATGTATGTAATAAATTGGTTCCTCAACACTTCATCTTTCCTGGATTACCATGTTGGGATTGATCCAAAGCATTAGCCAACATTTGCATCAGCACAGCTGCAAAAGCCCGACAATACTTCATTTCCCAGACAACATGTGAGCCCAGCGTCCCCATTAGAATATGAATGAAAAGCTTTCTCGATTGACCTTGCTCAAGGATATTTGCACATTTGTTTGTGTTTATGTGTGTGGAGGACACACAAACCATTAGTGATGTTTTATGAATACAGTCACATTAGTGTTAGAGTATCCACCACAACCAGCCTAGAATACATGAGTCATGATTTGTTTGCAAAAAAAAAAACACAACACATGGCTGCGAGGAACAACAACATGAAACCAATATGCAGCAGTGGAGTCCAAAGTCCAGGCTCTCGTTAGCCGGAGCTGGCAATACAGCTGGTTAGCATTCAGGCCATTAAGAGTTACTATGTCAGACCATGCTAGGTATCTCGGGCCGAGAGGAAGTTCTCGGCTTCTTTTACGGATGATAGCCGGACTCTGTTACCGCTCTCCGCCGTGATCACTAGCCTGGCAGGGTACTGGAGGGCAGGTCTGAGTCCACGCTGGTATAGCCTGGCCATGATGTCTCGATAGGCTGCCCGTTGTTCCATAACTTCGGATGTATAGTGCACATAAAAGGCTATAGGTTTACCCTGATAGCATAGCTCCGCTCTTCTCTTCCGCGCCTCACGGAAGAGAAGATGACTTTGTCTTTGGTCTGGTAGCTGTGGAACCAGATGATTATGGCCCCCAGCCTCTCGCCCTCCTTCGGTTTGGCTGTTAGTGACCTATGTGCGCAGTCTAGAACTGGAGGGGAGGGCAGTGTATGCTTGCCCAGAAGCTGGGGTAGTTGTGAGGAGAAACAGGCAGTTGGTTGAGGGCCCTCGATCGACTCCGGGAGTCCGACTATTCGGATGTTATTACGGTGGCTGCGGGCCTCCAGGTCCACTGCTTTGGCCTTCAGCTTGGCATTGCTAGCAGCTAGCTCTGCACACATAGCTTCCAAAGGATGACAGCCTTTCGTCAAACGAGTCGACGCTGGACTCCAGCGAAGTAATACGTTGCCCGTGATTACATGCAATCGATTGCACCAGGTCAATTTTAGACTCAAGGGTAGAGATGGTTGTCTTAAATTCAGCAGAAAGGTCTGCTTTGTGGCCCTCCAGCAAGTTGAATACAAATTCAGCAGATTTGTATTTTTTCCAGGAGACACATTTGAGACGAACAGCACAGAGATGCTTTCGGCCTGGTTGGGCCTCTTACGTATATCAGTCAAATTTTTCAGCAAAAGCTAGAAGAGTTACTATCCTTTGTAAGGAACAATTTCCTTTTCATACATAAGCAAACTATTGCAGATCAAAATTGTAGATACCTTGTGGTTTGTGGGATGATCAATCAGACTCCAGTTATGTTAGTCAATATATATGGCCCAGATTTCGATGATCCGTTATTTTTTACTTTACTTTAGGTATTTGAAACTTCCTAACCTGCAAGACTCAAATGTCATCATCGGGGGAGACTTAAATTGTGTCTTAGATCCAGCTCTTGACAAACAACTGAGTCAGATAACTGCATCAAAGTTTTAATAATTATATTAAACTATTAATAATTATATTAAAAATCTCGGTACAGTAGATATTTGAAAAGTACTTCACCTCTCTGATAGAGATTATTCATTTTTCTCTTCTGTCTATAAATCTTACCTGAGAATTGATTATTTTCTAATTGATTCCAATTTAATATCCATGGCAACCGCCTCAAAATATCATAATGTCTTAATATCACACCATTCCCACATTTATTGGATTTGAATTTAGGCGTAGTTAACGGAGAATATACATGGTGAGTGAATAAGTCTAATAAAGACAAGCGGTTCTGTGATTATCTCAGGGAGAAAATAGAATTCTTCATGATAAAGGAGACGTTCGCGATTCAACTCTTTGGGAATCTATGAAAGCTTTTTTAAGAGGAAATATAATAGCTTATGAGGCTGCGGAAAGAAAACAGGAAAATTTTAAGAACTTGAGGACATGCTAATGCAGTTGAAAACAGAATATAGAACCACTCACATTGCTGAAACATTGAATACATTTATAAATTAAAAATATGAATATAATGTGTCCATGTCTAAAAATGTATAAAAAATACTCAGCAATATTTTGAACTAGGAGATAAACCGCAAAAACTACTTGCTCGCCAGTTAAGACATGCCCAAGCATCTCGAGCTATACACCCAATAAGATCGGATAGTGGCAAACTCTTAAATTATCCTATTGATATAAATCTGTGTTTTGCAAAATTTTATGAAGATGTATATCGTTCCCAGGAGAATACAACTTCAAACACCGTAATTAATTTCCTAGCCAATTTGAATCTACCAAAATGAATTAAATGAAGATGCTGTAAAACATTTAGATGCAGATATAAATTTTAAAGACATTAATAAAGCTATTTTTTTCTTTTCCAAATAACAAATCCCCTGGCCCAGATGGGTTTACCATTGAATTAATCTAGAAATGTAGTGATATAATTTCCCCATTTCTTGTACGCATGTATAAACATAGTGGCAATGCCTTTCAGCTGCCTTCTACTTTATTTTGGGCAAATATAACTTTGATTCCCAAACCAGGACATGATCCCTTATTGATCTCATCTTATCGTCCTATTTTGCTGATCCCAATAGAAACAAAACGTTTTGGGAAAATACTGTCAAATCATCTGAGAAGCCACATTTGCACTGTTATTCATCCTGACCAAACTGGCTTTATGCCTGGCAGACACATGTTTTTTTTTTTTTTTTTTTTTTGCATAATATTTTATATGCAAACATTATACAGACACAGCTATCATTTTCTCTTGATGTGCAATGTGCCTTTGACCATGTAGAATGGTCATACATGAGATCTGCCATAGAAGCATTTGGATTTGGGCCTGTCTTTAAGGGCTGGATTGAAACTATCTATGCTCACCCTGTTGCATCTGTAATCACAAATTTGAATGTGTCTCTTCCCTTTAAGATATACAGAGGAACGAGACAGGGCTGCCCCTCTCACCTTTTTTGTTTGCAATTCTTATTGAGCCCCTGGCTGTGAGTATAAGGCAGCATTAAGATATTAGTCCTATAAATATTAAAGGTCTCCCCCACCATCTCTCATTATACACAGATGACATTTTATTATATATTTCCGATCCTCATAAGTCTGTCCCTTCAGTTTTGTCTTTGATCAAAACATTTGGAATGTTTTTCGGCTTTACAATTATCTGGGAGAAGAGCGAATTAATCCATAATACAAGAATCGACCCACAATTCTTGAATTCCACCCCTTTTAAAAAAGCACACAATTCTTTTGTGTATCTCGGGGTTACAGTTACTAAAGAGCCCAAAGATCTACTTCGAATAAACTGGCAACGAATATTAGATCAGTTAAAGTGAAATGTTGAATTTGAGGATGCTGCCCATGTCAATGGTAGGTAGGATTAACTCGATCAATATGGTAGTACTCCCACGCTTTTTGCTAAATTTTCAGGCAGTTCCCTGTTTTTATCCCACAAAGTTGTTTGTAAAACAATTAGATGCTGTAATTGTGCCTTATTTGGGAAATTATAAGAGTGTGAATATCTAAGAAGCATCTATTTAATGCTAAGAAGGATGGAGTGTTTAGCCTACCACAGTTCAAATATTATTACTGGGCAGCTAATCTAAGCGTTTCTTCTGGTGGAAAAAACAGCCCATTAATATACAGGTGCTGGTCATATAATTGGAATATCATCAAAAAGTTGATTTATTTCAGTAATTCAATTCAAAAAGTGAAACTTGGATATTATATTCATTCATTACACACAGACTGATATATTTCAAATGTTTATTTCGTTTAATTGTGATGATTAAAACTGACAACTAATGAAAATCCCAAATTCAGTATCTCCGAAAATTAGAATATTACTTAAAACCAATACAAAAAGGATTTTTAGAAATGTTGGCCAACTGAAAAGTATGAACATGAAAAGTATGAGCATGTACAGCACTCAATACTTAGTCGGGGCTTCTTTTGCCTGAATTACTGTAGCAATGCGCCGTGGCATGGAGTCGATCAGTCTGTGGCACTGCTCAGGTGTTATGAGAGCCCAGGTTGCTCTGATAGTGGCCTTCAGCTCTACTGCATTGTTGGGTCGGGCATATCGCATCTTCCTCTTCACAATACCCCATAGATTTTCTATAGGGTTAAGGTCAGGCAAGTTTGCTGGCCAATTAAGAACAGGGATACCATGGTCCTTAAACCAGGTACTGGTAGCTTTGGCACTGTGTGCAGGTGCCAAGTCCTGTTGGAAAATTTAATCTGCATCTCCATAAAATTGGTCAGCAGCAGGAAGCATGAAGTGCTCTAAAACTTCCTGGTAGATGGCTGTGTTGACCTTGGACCTCAGAAAACACAGTGGACCAACACCAGTAGATGACATGGCACCCCAAACCATCACTGACTGTGGAAACTTTACACTGGACTTCAAGCGACGTGGATTTATGTGCCTCTCCTCTCTTCCTCCAGACTCTGGGATCTTGATTTCCAAAGGAAATCCAAAATTTACTTTAATCAGAGAACATAACTTTGGACCACTCAGCAGCAGTCCAGTCCTTTTTGTCTTTAGCCCAGGCGAGACGCTTCTGACGCTGTGTCTTGTTCAAGAGTGGCTTGACACAAGGAATGCAACAGCTGAAACCCATGTCTTGCATACGTCTGTGCGTGGTGGTTCTTGAAGCACTGACTCCAGCTGCAGTCCACTCTTCGTGAATCTCCCCCACATTTTTGAATGTGTTTTGTTTCACAATCCTCTCCAGGGTGCGGTTATCCCTATTGCTTGTACACTTTTTTCTACCACATCTTTTTCTTCCCTTCGCCTCTCTATTAATGTGCTTGGACACAGAGCTCTGTGAACAGCCAGCCTCTTTAGCAATGACCTTTTGTGTCGTGCCCTCCTTGTGCAAGATGTCAATGGTCGTCTTTTGGACAGCTGTCAAGTCAGCAGTCTTCCCCATGATTGTGTAGCCTACAGAAGTAGACTGAGAGACCATTTAAAGGCCTTTGCAGGTGTTTTGAGTTAATTAGCTGATTAGAGTGTGGCACCAGGTGTCTTCAATATTGAACCTTTTCACAATATTCTAATTTTCTGAGATACTGATTTTGGGGTTTTCATTAGTTGTCAGTTATAATCATCAAAATTAAAAGGAATGAACACTTGAAATATATCAGTCTTTGTGGAATGAATGTATACATTATGCAAGTTTCACTTTTTGAATAGAATTACTGAAATAAATCAACTTTTTGATGATATTCTAATTATATGACCAGCACCTGTACATGGAGATCTTGCTGCTCTTCGCAATAGAATTCCTAATAAAATTGATAAAGCCTTATATGATAATCACTTTGTTATAAATAATGCTCTAAAAATATGGAAGCAAATTAAAACTTGTATAAAAGCTCCTGACATGTATCTAGATAGCCCTAAATGTCATAACCATGCTTTTCCTCCTGGTTTGCTTGACTTGGGTTTTACATAATAGGAGAAGGACAGCATTCAAAACATAAAGGATCTGTATATAGATGGGAAATTTGCCTCATTTAAGCAATTAAGAAGGGCCTTTAATATCAATACCTCTAGTTTCTTTAGTTACTTACAAATTAGGGACATGGTGAAGAAACAGCTTTCAAATTTTAGTGTGATGAATCAGCATGACACACTTGAAGAAATTAATAAATTCAATCCTTTACATCGGGGAGCAGTGTCGTTTTTTTACAGCATTATGTTAAAGCAAGATGTCACATACAACTGTGGCTAATCGGGCCTGGGAAATGGAACTGGGTTTAGAGATTAATTCAGATAGTTGGGAAGAATGCCTTGGGAACATACACGCTTGTTCGGTTAATGTAAGGCATAATTTGATTCAGTTCAAAACTTTGCACAGAATATATTTATCTAAAGTGAAGCTACATAGCTTATTCCCAAAGGTTTCTCCACTCTGCCACAGTTGCAAGGTAGCGGAGGGATCTCTGACTCACACACTATGGCTGTGCCCTAACGAATATTTGAAATAAAAGCATGTATTTTACTGTTTTTCTAAAGCATTCAGAGTATATTGAACCTGGTCCACTCACAGCTATTCTTGGCATATCTAGTAATTTAAAGATGATAGACATACAGGAAAAATAAGCTATATTATTTGGAATGATAATTGCTATGATGTTGATTTTGCAAATGTGGAGTTAAGATCTTGTAAATATGCATGTATTGGAAAGGTTGAGATACATTAATAATGACAGACTAGAAGTATTTGCCAAAATCTGGGGACAGGTTTTGGATCATCTAAAGATAACTAAAGTAATGCTTTCTTAGACCACTGACCCCTGTTACTGTTACTTATAAGTATTTGATGACTGATGACCGTAATCACTGATAATAAAATTATAGTGTACCTTAAGTTTTAGATGGCTGACAATACTCAGGATAATCACTTAGTTATTTTTTTTAATTGATTTATTATTATAGTTTTTTGTTTGTTTGTTTTTTTTTTTTTTTGTATTTGTGATTTATTATTTTTATAATGGTTGTACAAATTATATTACTATTTTAGTTTATGGTAAATGGTCTGCACTTTACCACACCTTAGCAGTTACCAAAGTGCCTTCCACTGTGTCCCATTTACCCACGCACACGCACACTCATACTCATACACCAATGATGGCACTATGGCTGTGTTTATAATTGTGTGAATGAATGATCCAAACATTTACAAGCTTGCATTTTTAGCATTATCTGTCCAATGATAATTTGTCTTTGTATACATTTGTACCTCAATTGTTCTGTGGTTTTTGATTTTGTTGTAGTCTGTTTTGTTTTATTTGGTCTGTGAAAAATCAGAAACACCAGTATATATTAAATATGGAAAATAAATAAATATTAAATAAATATGTTTAAATTAAATGTAAATATTATATTAAATAAACAATAGCATGCAGCCAAGAATTTCTCTGCTTTATGCTATACAACAGTAGTATCAAGTATTCAAGTAAACATTCAGGAATTAAATAACTTTTTGTGGTTTTATTTTGGCATTGCCCAGACTGTTTACATACAGTGTGCATCAGTACAACTACTTATCTTAGTCACCAATTGCAGGAGGCGGAATACATTACAGTATGCACCAGATGAAAAAGCGCATAATCTCATTATAATAAATAGTTTTTTTGTACCATCAGGCTGATCAATGTGTTTATGAGTCTACTGCCTTGAAATGCACACCTAATCCATAAAGTGTCTGGCTGATTGTCGTGTGAGAGAATAGACCAGCATATAAAACAGGTCACTCGTCCCAATTGTAAATAGGACTTTGAATATGATCAATCAAGAAAACACATTCAAGGGTTATATTCATTGTTTATATAACCCATATGTATGTCACTGGCTATGTGGACTAGGGTTGGGTGATCTTCTCCATAGACAGATCTTCCTATCGTCAGCCTGTGAGATTGCCAATACTCGATATAATCGTATGTGGGGGTGCGGTGTTCATGTTCAAACCCAGTATCACCGCTGGTGTGACGCTAGGTGGTATTATGGGGTAATTTTTGTTAAGCAGGGTTAGGGTTAAGCCTACACAATTAAACAAGACACCTTGATTTAAAACTTTGATTATATATATATATATATATATATATATATATATATATATATATATATATATTGCAGTATCCAATTACATCGGCAACCCCCGAGCTGAGGGATCAGTGAATATTTTTGCTTTAGTGATTTTGCATTGAAAATGTATTTAATTTATTTAAAAAAATTCAAACTTTAATCAAATGCATTTCTAAATTCAAATTGCACTCTGTTTTGTGAAGTGCACAAGTCCCTCCTGCAGCAATGCACCCCCACAACATGATGCTGCCACCCCCATGGTTCACCTTTGGGATGGTGTTCTTCGGCTTGCAAGTCTCACCCTTTTTCCTCCAAACATAACGATGGACATTATGGCCAAAAAGTTACATTTTTTTTTAAATTTCTCAGATTTCTCAGATGAAAGATCTTTGTCCCCATGTGCACTTGCAAACTGTAGTCTGGCTTTATGGTGGTTTTGGAGCAGTGGCTTCTTCCTTGCTGAGCAGCCTTGCAGGTTATGTCGATATAGGACTCATTTTACTGTGGAGATATATATATATATCATCTCCACAGTAAAATGAGTCCTATATCGACATAACCTGCAAGGCTGCTGTACAACAGTAAAGAGATGTAGGATATTTGGTATGCGACATTTAGAAGGGAACCGTTAAAGTGCCCTCATTCTCACATTATTATATGTAAGTGTATTTGGTACTGATGAATTTAGACGGGAACCATTAATGTCTTCGAACACAAATATATGTAAGGGAATTTAGGGTCTTGAAATATGTGAGCTATGAACTAAATTAAACTGTCCTTATTGTACATTATTAGGTAATGAAATGTATAATGGAATTAGTCATGTTCGACAACCATTATAAATTAGATAAATGATTAATAACTAGATTATTCTCCACCATTAAAATCATAATACAAAGTCTTGTTGTATCCGCTCGCAATTTCTACTGTAAGGAATTAGCTTTAATAAGTGAATTATAATTAATTCACTTATTGGAGTGATATTATTCACATGGCTTGTTGAAAATAATATCCTAAATATGTATTTAAGTACAGCTTTGAAGTGAAATCTTTTAGAAACAGGGATGAGATTATTTATCAAAATATACCACAGTCAATCATCTTTGAATACAGACAAACTTTATTGCTATTCTAACATAAATCTAATCTAAGACAGGTTAGTGAAAAGTGACAGAATGTGAAATAAATGATCAATACAGTGAAAATGTACTTTATAGAGTCTGTTGACAATACCTTAAGAACCATTTAACCTTCTTTGAGGCTACATTGATTTGCTATCGGATTACCTAAATTATTTAATTAATACACAAGCACTTTAAGCACAATATTGGAGATGTACTTGCATGTTGTGGTGTTTCCTTGCATTCTTTGTGTTGCTTGGTTCTTGGCTTTTGGTCGAATGTTCGTTCCGTCGATGTTTTGGACCTCTGTAAGATCAGATCTAGTTATTGTCTGTATGAATGATGAGCTTGGCTTTGAAGCGAGGCCTTCTTATGGACCATAGAGAGTGAACAGCTGCCTCAGGACTTTGAGTCCTGAGCTTCCTTGGACCTCACATGGTATGGATCTGGTTCTGACTAGATCTAGAGAAGACCACAAGGGAACAGTCAGAAGATCAGAAGAGACAGGCAGAGAGGGAAGATGACAAGAGAGTGTGTCCTTCCTTTAAATCTGTAAAAAGCCACTTTTGAAACAGAAAAACAAAAAAGAAAAGGAGCAAAGAAAAACAGACATTAGACAACCGATAATTGGAAAAGAGTGTTATGGATCTTAACCCCATTGAGCTTTTGTGGGGTCAGCTACACTGTAAGGTGCATGAGAAGTGCCCAACAAGACAGCCATATCTATGGCAAGTGTTACAGGAAGCATGGGGTGAAATGTCGCCTGAGTATCTGGACAAACTGACAGCTAGAATGCCAAGGATCTGCAAAGTTGTCATTGCTGCACATGGAGGATTTTTTTGATGAGAACTCTTTGAAGTAGTTGAAGTTTTAAAAAATAAATTCAAATTGTAAATGTAATTTTTCACATTATTAACGTCCTGACTATACATTGTGATCAGTTGAATGCCACTTTGGTGAAATAAAAGTTCCAATTTCTTTCCATAAGAGCAAAATCTCTGTACATTATTCCAAACATTTGGACACCAGTGTATATATATTAGTTGCACCTACTTGTTGATTGTTTTGTGCATAATTTGAACTATTTACTAACATTTACATTCATTTGTAGAACAAGTGCTAAAATGGTACTGTCACTTTAAGACTACCAATACTTGCCAATTTGTAAACGTTACTGTATTCCTAATGACTTATTTTAGCTGGTTCTTATACTTTTGATTACACATGCTATAGCTACTCTATGTAGTAGAGGAACTGGATTTAAATCTCATTTGCATTTCATTATTCCATTCTGCATCTCAAAACATTATTTTATAAGCCCAAATAAAAAATAACATGTATCATATTCTAGAATTAAAAAGGAATATAAAATGGATTGTTCCGGGTTGGACGAGACACTCCTGTGTCTGCACATAAGTAGAATTTTGTTATTTTGCCAAGTTTGAAGCTACATTGATTGGCAACTTTTCACAGCCTACATTTAAGATACTGAATTACATTACTTGGTGAAACAGTTGCTTGTGTTTCTTATTTATTGATTTAATTATTAATTGAAATTGTAAGTATTTTTTCAGATTGTAATTTCACATTGCACCTAAGAAAATCTCTTAAACATATTATAATTACTGTAACACATTCAAGTGAATTGCTCAAGTGGCTTATTGCTTTAATAACTTCAAACTAGATAATTGTTGACTTCTATACATTTTTTAGTGATGAGTTGCTGTGAGCCTGTCATTTTAACAATTGTATCTGTACACGTTTTGTCTGCATCTATGTGTGACTTTGTTTTTGGTGAGTTAGGAACAGTGATGCTAAACTCAGCATGTGCTGATGGAAACAGTCGGCAATATCGAATTGCCCACAAGCTTTCTTATATTCAGTTCTCTTTCCCAAGATTCTATCTAAATCTCTCTAACCTTCAGCAGTTAAGTGTGCAGAAAAGTATGTTAGCTCTTATGGGAAATCTTTTCCATATGCAAGTGGCACAAGGGATCTGGTTGGATGTTTCTTATTAAAGTTTTGGCTTGTTTCAATCTAAAAGTTGATATTTAATTATTTCCTTCAATGATTCTTTCACAAACTTTCACAAACAACAAAAGAACAGTATATTTGCTATATTCAATAACTTTCCCCGTCTCAGGCCTCATACTTTTTTGTCATTGCTATTATTTCACATGTAAGAATTATTCATATTTCTTGGTAGAATGATGTGCTTTCAGGTTTATCAAAGATTTTATTAGATTTGAGTTTTTATGCATGCAGATTTGGTGGAATTGGTTAAAAGAAAAAAAGAAAAGGAAAAGAAAGAAAAAGAGATGAAACTGAAAGTTTAATTTACTTTGCATAGACTGTTTAATGCTGAGTAATTAAATTGTGAATAAAGCAATGATTAGTTAAAAAAAAAGATGATATTACTAATTGTTGTACAGTGTGCGCTGTATAAAAAGCTTGATTGTTACAGTTGTGATGGAATGTTGCCCACTGGTACTGATATGTTTCATATTTATATTTGTTCAAATTGGAATAAATATTCATTGTTATATAAAACCCTGATTATCTACATTTTTTTTTCCATAAAAAGCATGACTTTACATTTTTACATTTAAAAAACTGACAGTAAACAAAGCGTGCTGATTGTCAAGACAACAACATTTCATTCACTGTACATATAACCAAAGCAGCATCAGAGCCACATCTGATACTAGGATGTGAGGTGAGACAGAACTGGTATATTTTAATATGGCTTTTTATACAGTATAGTGTCTTAACACAGAATATAAAGTTGGCACAGAGCAGCCAAACCGCAGTATTAATGTGGCCCTATAGATGCCTGGAGATCATTTTATGGACAATTTTGTGGTAAGCGAGATATCCCTCAAAATCTTTTAAAATTTAGTGTGACAAAAATTAACATTTCAGAAATGTTGGTTTGAATTGCAGGTGTCTTATAAGCATCAGTCAGACAGCATTGTGGGATGTACTTGGTGCTCTTCAATAAAACTGATGGTTGTATTCAGCAGACATTTTCATCAGCAGATTGGGCACAGGAAGGCCAACCAGAAAACTGCTGACATACTGGCTGACTGGAATTGATACAGAATGCCATAGCTCTTGTCATGCTGTTTCTCCTACTGTGACCAGTGACATGGCTTTAGAACTGTTATTTTGTTCTGCATCATACTGCAGAATGTTATTCCTAATAAAAAGTCAGTTTCATTTCATTTTGTATACCTCCCATTATCAAGAATTTTTTCTGTGATGGCTTGTTTACAGTGATGGTTAAGCTAATTTGAAACTGTAGCTTCAAGCTACTCCCAATTTAACTACATTCATGGACTACACTTTTGAAAAACTAGTTTGTTACAAAACAAGCTACTGACAAAAATACATATCTACATTGAAGCTATTTTTGGAAGTAAACCTTTTGAAATATTTATCTGTCCAGTTATTTTATTTAATTCTGCAATCAGAACATAAAAATTAAAAGCTCAAATAGGTTGGCATTAAATATTATAGTGAAGATATAAATTTATACTAAATACTACATTTATTTTTTTATGAATAAGTAATTAATATATAATTGTGTCAAAAGCATAATGATAAATTTTAGTAATACCCTAAATATTTCACTTAAAAAAAGACTTGGTGACTTGCACAAGTTAATATTTGAATAGTTTATTTGAACCGTGCCTTGTTGCATAAAGCACTTTAAGTGAAAATTTTTTGATCTTAAAGGTAAAGTTCACCCAAAAATGACAAATCTCTCATTATTTACTCACCCTCATGATATACCAGGTGTGTATGACTTACTTTCTTTACCAGAACACATTTTAAGTAAAACAGGAAAATATTTCAGCTCAGTAGGCCCTTAAAATTCAAGTGAATGGAGATTTCTCTTTTGAAGCTCCAAAAATCACAGTCAGTCAGCATAAACATCATCCATATGACTCCAGCAGTTAAATTAAGGTCTTCTAAAGATACATGATCACTTTTGATGTCGTCAATTTTTTCAGGTCAAGTCAATTTTATTTGTATAGCGCCTTTCACAACACACATCGTTTCAAAGCAGCTTTACAGAAGTTCAGCATTAACAGACGATAAAAATGTAATGTCTATAAAGTCGATAAATCATCATCATTGTGCAGGGCTCCAAACTGCGACTAAAAATGGTCGCATTTGCGACCCAAATAAATTTATTTGCGAGTGTAATTTCTGTCAAGGTCGCCATTGGCGACAGTAAAAATTTACTCCCTTTGATTTTAAAATTTGCATTACATTTCCCGAGATACATTACAAAAGTTTATATCAAAGAAATAGCGGGGAAAACGGAGTTCATTGCAGGAACTAACCATTTCAAAAAAGAGACTGTGAGAAAACACGGTGACAGTAACAAGCATAAAAAATGCACGTGATCACATAATTGCGAAGAATGCTCCACAGACTACACTGTTAGCACGTGCAGTTTTTCTTGCATGCGAGCTGCGGGACGAAAAGGAATGGAAGGAGTTAAAAATGAAAATATTTGGCGCCTGTTTTTCCCCCTATAGGAGCCAATGGCTCCTTAATTGATTTTTTGTTTGGAGCCTTGTTGTGGAATTAGATAAGATATGATTCTTTATCGTGTTTAAAAAAAATTAAATAATAATTGTATTAATAACCCCAGTGAGCAAGCCGAAGGCGACTGTGGCAAGGAACACAAAACTCCAAAAGATGATGGTTAATGGAGAAAAATAACCTTGGGAGAAACCAGACTCACTGTGGGGGGCCAGTTCCCCTCTGGCTAACATCATGAATAATGTAAATAAGAATTATTTATAGTTAAAAAACATGATTTAAAAAATTATTAAACTTATTAAGTGCTAAGGGTCAGTATTTAGACAGTGATTGTGTTTGAACTGCAAGATTAGTGACCAGTGTCTTTGAAGTCCATCCTTGATTAAATTCCAGAAGTTCACTTAGATGCAATTGTCCTTGTTTGGCTGATGAAGGCTTTTGTTGGCAATAGTTAGTCTATGTATCCCATTTCAAGATCGTAGTCCATGGTGATGGGGCATCTGAAGTCTCCGTGAGAGGCTGGATACAAACTGGAGCTGACGAACGCTATTTACCTCGGGACTGGCGTCCCGAGATAACAGCAGAAAAGCAGATGGGAAATAATTAGCATAGCTGATGTTCATAATATTAATGCATTATAACTGATTCAGCAGTAGTAAAAAAAGTAAGCATTATGTGAATGCTTGGTTAAAGAGATGCGTCTTTAATCTAGTTTTAAACTGGGACAGCGAGTCTGAGCCTCGAACAATATCAGGAAGGCTATTCCAGAGTTTAGGAGCTAAATGTGAGAACGCCCTCCCTCCATTAGTGGACTTAGATGTCCTAGGTATGACCAGAAGCCTCGAATTTAGTGATCTTAAAGAGCGCGATGGATTGTATGGCGATAGAAGATCCGTTAAATACACAGGAGCTAAACCATTTAGGGCTTTATAGGTCAGTAGTAATACTTTGTAATTGATACGGAACTTAATAGGTAGCCAGTGTAGAGATGATAAAATCGGTGTTATATGATCATATTTTCTTGACCTAGTAAGAACTCTAGTGGCTGCATTTTGGACTAACTGTAGCTTGTTTATTGAGGATGCAGGGCAACCAGCTAATAAAACATTACAGTAATCTAGTCTCGAGGTCATGAATGCATGAACTAACTTTTCTGCATCAGAAACAGATAGCATGTTACGTAGCTTAGCAATGTTTCTAAGGTGGAAAAAGGCTGTTCTCGTGTGATGAAATATGATTTTCGAAAGTCAAGTTGCGGTCTAGTATAACACCCAGGTCTTTTACTGTAGTGGATAATGTAACAGGACATCCTTCTAAATTAAAGTTGTATTGTAAGGGATTTTGTGGGTAGTTTTTTGGACCAATAAGTAATACCTCCGTTTTATCGGAATTTAATAACAGGAAATTACGCGTCATCCAGCATTTTATATCTTTAAGACACTGTCAAGTTAGATAAGTTAGTGTTTTCATCTGGTCGTGATGAGATATATAATTGAGTGTCATCAGCATAACAGTGGAAATTAATTCCATGTTTTCTTATAATTTTACCAAGTGGCAGCATATATATTGAGAATAATAGAGGGCCTAACACAGATCCTTGTGGCACTCCATAGTCTACTAACGTTATTTTCGATTTTTCCCCATTTAAACAGACAAAATGGTAACGGTCTGATAAGTACGATCTAAACCAGCTTAATGCCTGTCCCTGAACACCAGTGTAGTTTTGTAGTCGATCCAAGAGTATTTTATGATCTATAGTGTCAAACGCAGCGCTAAGATCGAGTAGAACTAATATTGAGATGCAGCCTTGGTCAGAAGCTAAAAGTAAATCATTTGTAATTTTAACTAGCGCAGTTTCTGTGCTATGATGCGGTCTGAATCCTGACTGAAATTTTTCATAGATATCATTTTCTTGCAAGAAAGAGCACAATTGAGCGGACACAACTTTTTCTAATATTTTAGACATAAATGGAAGATTTGAGATGGGTCTGTAATTTGCTAGGTTATTTGGATATAATTGTGGTTTCTTAATGAGAGGTTTTATAACTGCCAGCTTAAATATTCTTGGAACATGACCTAAAAATAAAGACGAGTTAATAATATTGAGAAGAGGCTCTTCCACTACAGGTAACACTTCTTTCAGTAGTTTAGTGGGTATTGGATCTAGTAAACATGTTGTTGTTTTAGATGCAATGATAAGTTTATTTAGCTCTTCCTGTCCTATAGTTGTAAAGCGGTGTAGTTGTTCTTGAGGGGCGATAATTGAGGCTGAATCATAAGACACCATAAAAGATTGTACATTAACAATTGTGTTTACAATTGTGTTTCTGATGTTTTCTATTTTCTCAGTGAAGAAATTCATAAAATCATTACTACTAAACTGTAACGGAATATTTTGCTCAGGTGATCTCTGTTTATTTGTTAGTCTAGCCACGGTGTTAAAGAAGAACCTTGGATTATTTTGGTTATTTTCTATTAGTATGCGGAGGTGCTCAGCCCTGGCTGTTTTTAGAGCCTTTTTGTAACGTGACATACTGTCTTTCCATGCGATTCTAAAGACCTCTAAATTAGTTTGTTTCCATTTACGCTCCAAATTACGAGTTTCTCTCTTGATAGCATGCGTAGCACTGTTGTACCATGGTGCTCTAGTTTTTTCTCTAAACTTTTTTAATCTAATTGGTGCAACAATTTCTAATGTACCAGAGAAAATGGTGCTCAAACTGCTAGTCATTTCCTCTAGTTCATCTGTTTGTTTGGGTTCACTGAGCAGCTGAGATAGATCAGGTAAGCTATTTGAGAATCTATATATTGTGGTTGGAAGGATTGTTCTGCTTGGTCGATAACGTGGCGCAATATGACAGATTTCAGTGGTACGTAGTATGCAAGTTACCATGTAATGATCAGTGACATCATCATTTTGCGGTATAATATCTATATTGGTTGGATTGGTTCCATATGATATAATTAAATCTACCGTATGATTTAGGCGATGAGTGGGACCACTGATGGTTTTGCATGACCCCGAAGGAGTTTAACAAATCTGTAAACGCAGCCCCTAACGCATCATTTGTGTTATCTACGTGTATGTTAAAATCTCCAACAATTATTGCTTTATCGACATTGACCAATAGATCTGATAGAAAGTCTGCAAACTCTTTTAGGAAATCAGCGTAAGGCCCTGGAGGTCTATATACGGTAGCCAAGGCTAGAGATAATAGGTATTTTTTTCTTACATCTGAGAGTGTAACATTTAGCACAAGTACTTCAAACGAATTAAACCTGTGACCTATTTTCTGAGTAACATTAAGAATATCTCTATAGATTGTTGCAACACCGCCGCCACGACCAATCAGACGGGGCTCATGCTTATAACAGTATCCTGGCGGAGTAGACTCATTTAGACCGAAATAATCATTTGGTTTAAGCCAGGTTTCAGTAAGGCAAAATACATCAAAGCTATTATCTGAGACCATTTCATTTACAATAACCGCCTTAGGTGTGAGCGATCTAATGTTTAGAAGACCTAGCTTTAGAAATTGTTTTTGTTCACTGATATTGAGATTTTCTGGTTTAATTACAATTAGATTTTTCCTAGATCCTACAGTAGATGTATTGTTTGGCTTTACTAAACGAGGAATAGACACAGTTTCTATATAATGTTCTACATTGGTACTTATATCAATTAAGTTGGGACAGCAAATACTGTGATTTGGACTTTGACTTACTAGTCATATGGTGTGTAGCGTCTTGGAGATGTTGTCCGACAGAACAGCCGCTCCGACTCTGCTGGGGTGAAGGCCATCAGCACGGAAGAGCCTAGGTCGCTCCCAAAACAGATTCCAATTATTAACAAAGAGCAGTCTCTGTTCATTACACCATGACATTAACCATTCATTTAGAGCAAATAATCTACTGAACCTTTCTTGTCCTAGTCGGTACGTGGGAAGCGGTCCAGACACGACGATCGTTGTTTCTGGCGAAGTGCTGCGTACCGTCTCAATCAGGCGCCTGTAGTCCTTCTTCAGTACCTCCATCTTCCGCAGCCTGGTGTCGTTCGTTCCCACGTGCAGCACGACAGCTGGGAGGGGCGGGGAGGTCCTTGGTCTGGTCCTGGCTCGCGTCTTCCGCCGTGGAATCACCCAGGGTCCGTGGTGATGTGTCGGTGCCGGAGTGAATGAAGCCAGGGATGATCGCGTCCTGGTTGCTCGGGACCTGTGCAGAGAAACACACGGAGTAGACGAGGTTGGAGTCAAAAAATTATTAACCACTGACCTGTGAGCATCGGCGCGTGATGTTTCAAGCGCGGACCGCCGATCTCGCAGCTCGGCCTGTCTCTCTAGCAGGTCGTGGATCTGCCTCTCGACGGATTCGAGCTCCAACTGCACCGAATGTAGTTCAAAGGTGTCTTCACCTGCACGCAGAGGTAGCGTTAGACACACATCCGCTATATTCGCCATTATAGCAGATGTGCTATAATGGCGAATTATAGCTTTCAGTTATACAGGTGTAAGTAAGACGATCGATAGGCGAGAGACCACGCGTGCAGTGCTAGCGGGCTAAGACTAGTAGCGGAAGTTCGGAAAGTTGGATATAAGTAGCGATATCAAAGAAATCTGATTGTTTTTTATAAAGAGTAGTATCGGAGATATGTTCACACGTTTGTAAAGTTTAAAATTTAGGTTTATGAACAAATGTGAAAGAAGAAAATCAAGGATTGGGGATCAATGTAATCAATGTAATCTATATGTAAAATGCTCTACATGGGCAACAACTTCAGGTACCACACAGATAGCGCTCTGTACAGGAGCTGAATGTGATGTGAAAAAGATCAATATTTGCGCTATATCGCACATTTTTATATCCTACTCATCTACTGACTACCAATAATATTCTTGATATGGGATCACAATCAGTTCTCTGCACAGTTATACAAGCATGTTAACATCTTGCACCTCTTGTCCACCCCTAACTGGCACAGTCTTACAAAGGTGTCTTTCTCAAAAGGGCACTAGCCAGCTGTAAAAGCAGAATCCTCCATTAATTAATCTGCGTTTAGGAAAGGAAAAATGTGTACATAAAATATTTGTGCATTAATCAAAAATGACTGTGATTGGTGCATACTGAAAAGTGCTGTGAAAACAAAAAGGTGTAACGTGACGGCGCCATTTACACGCTGCTTCAGAAGAGGTTAGACGATAATTTGCATATTAATAATGATACTGATGAACAAATTCACTAACATAAATAATCCACTACAGATAAATTTATTTGTTTATTTTAACAGATTAATTTATATGAACCATCTAAAAAAAGCGAAATATTCACTTAAATAATTTGGTCTTGATAATTACAGAAGACAGAGAGGACAGTTTAGATGTGCGTGTTTGCTTATTGTCTCGTTGTATTGTTGCATGCGCAATCCAGTGTGACACAATTTTTTTTTAAATGTTGCATTTGTGACGCTATACTGCTACTATTTGGCAAAAGTAACTTGTTACTGAAAATAGCTTCCCTACTGTCACGCTGTTGAAAAATGTAATCTAGTTAGTCCTTTTTGCATCGCTACTTATTTACTCCCCAATACACTTGTTTTGGTATTCCTCACAACAACAAAAAAAATCCTGCCTTTTAGAAATATCCTACGTACTCCTAATGTGTGAGGAAAGGACTGAACTGCTGTTGAAAGTCACAGATGAAAGCTGTCAATTCACCTGCCAGATGGATAGCTGATTTCTTAAGTGCTGTATCCATGCTCCTGTTTGCCTAAACTTCATCTCGGAACACATTTATCTTGTAGAGTTGCATCTAATATTCCATGAATACATAAAAGTCCACCACATTGGACTTCTAAATGAGCCACCGGAGGCCATGCGGGGTGCAAGGTGTGGCTAATGAATTGTGCAGAGCACGTCCTTTTGCTTGTGTGTGAATACTGTCAGAATAGTCTGAATAGTTGTTGATAAAGTAGACGCGGAGGCTGATTTGCCCTTGGCAGAGCTTATTGCAAAGACCAAAGGATGTCTTTCCTCTGCCATTCAGTGTTAAACTTAATCCCAGGAGGCTTGGAAAGTCATAAGGCATTACTTTAGTAGAGATTGTATCACTGAGATCTCTTAACACAACATACAAACCTCCACCATCCACAACATTTTTGTGACTTTACTAGTTTCCCAAACCTAACCTCGGGGCTTGCACGTGAAACATCCAAATATCCCACTCATTTTGATCCTCAGGCGACCTCTCAATTCAATTTGTTATAATTTTGCAGCTCAGATTTGGGTATTGCATATTCTTCACTTTTTCATGTCTGAATTAGGAAACTTAACTTTTTCCCACTGAAACTTGAAGTGTAAAGTTGTCATGAATTCAAAACTGTTTAATTTTATTAATACTCAATACTTTGTCTCATTGTGCATGATAGAGTCTTATTGGGCACAATTTAAGGAGAGTTGTCCTCCGCATTGGACTGCAAACTCATTTTCTTTTCTGGCATCATGCTGGAATGGAACACTGGTATTTTTCACAATCCAATCTAGGGATGTCAAAAGTACCGGTATTTCTGTACCAAGTCGAAACTAAAATACAATTAGATGTCACAATTCCAGTGTTTCTGCAGGACCGGTGACTGACACACAATTGCTTCCAAATGCTCACACACAAATTTGACATATTTGGGGAAATATTAATGCACAAGTAATCAAATTAAAACCATGAAATATCCTACTGTGATGATAAAATAACAAAAGGCTGCAATTTTAGTCTGTATGAGCTGGGTACTTTAAAGTGAATGTGTAAGTTTTAGGAGATGATGGAGCAGAGTACTTATCCACTATGAAGTGCGCAGCACATGTAAACTATAAATTTGTATAACTAAATCACCTTATGCCCTTTAATGATCACACTGGCCATGTTGCATATTGCTTAGCTGGATGTCAAGCTTCTGTCAAAAACACACCAAAATAAAAGCTTGATTCAAAATGAAAGCTAGATACCTGCAATTGAAATATATTACAGATATATAGTAAAATTGCATATTCACTGTAGTAATAATAACAACAATAATAATATTTAACAAATAATACATGTAATTATAATTATTATTCTAAAAGCTGCACTATGGAAGATACTTTTGGTTAAAGTTAACAAAATGCCATTATTGTTTGAGTACATAAGTGTGCAAAATAATGTCCTTACCTACCTGATTCACTACAGTAAGTCTACAAAATATATTTGCATTTACAATTACATCATGTCCGTGAACACAGAAATAAAGTACCAATCGTCAAGTGTTCCGGCTGGGGAAACTACACTGTTCTGTTCAGTCAGTCACTGTCACAGTTCAGGACAGCATCACAGCAATCTGGATGCATGTTTATTTGTTAATTGTTTGCACGCTGTTCTTTACTTGCTAGAATGCTTGGATATGTTGTCTGTTAGGGTTGTTGAAGCTTATATTGCTTGTCATGCTCATATGAATTGAACAGTACTTCTGTGTTAACCGATCTTGACGTACACTTCAATCAGAAGTTTACATACACCTTAGCCAATATACATTTAAACAAAATTTTTCACAATTCCTGACATTTAATCGTAGAAAACATTCCCTGTCTTAGGTCAGTTAGGATCACTACTTACTTCAGAATTATAGTAGAGAGAATTATTTATTTCAACTTTTATTTCTTTCATCACATTCCCAGTGGGTCAGAAGTTTACATACACTTTTAGTATTTGGTAGCATTGCCTTTAAATTGTTTAACTTGGGTCAAACGTTTTAGGTAGCCTTCCACACGTTGCTGGAATTTGGCCCATTCCTCCAGACAGAACTGGTGTAACTGAGTCAGGTTTTTAGGCCTCCTTGCCCGCACACGCTTTGTAGTTCTGCCCACAAATTGAGATTCAGATTGAGGTCAGTGCATTGTGATGGCCACTACAATACCTTTGCTTTGATGTCCTTAAGCCATTTTGCCACAACTTTGGAGGTATGCTTGGGGTCATTGTCCATTTGGAAGATCCATTTGCAACCAAGCTTTAACTTCCTGGCTGATGTCATGAGATGTTGCTTCAATATCTCCACGTAATTTTCCATCCTCATGATGCCATCTATTTTGTGAAGTGTTCTAGTCCCTTCTGCAGTAAAGCACCCCCACAACATGACGTTGCCACACCAATGCTTCATGGTTGGGATGGTGTTTTTCGGCTTACAAGCCTAAACCATTTTCCTCCAAACATAACGATGGTCATTATGGCCAAACAGTTTAATTTTTCTTTCATCCGACCAGAGAAAATTTCTCCAAAATGTAAGATCTTGGTGTGCCACTATTTTCTCATTTATTTTGCCTCAGTCCTATAAATGCACAAGCCATCGCTTATTGTACTTTTAGCAGATTGTTTGTTTAAAAGCCTCTATAGGTACAAGTTACCATTAGGTAGTTCCCCATGAAATATAATGTATAATCATCTTAAGTTGTACATAATAATTTGTTTTAATATAATATAATTACATATAATGTACATATTAATTTGTTTAGTGTGTAACCATCTATCTATTATAACTTTGATCCTAAATAAATAAAGTGTGTTATAATTTTTATATTGGATATTTCTGTATATTATTTTCATGTTTAATAAAGTATATGTCATCCCATCATTCTTAAATCTTCGTTAGTTTACAATGTTATTGTGCAGTGCATTGCATTGACATACTATTGTAGTATTATGGTTTTACTTGCATTACCAACTGAGGCTGTACAATATAACATAAAATAATAAAGTATTCCATTTAACTCATATCATCCATATCACGAGTTTCGCCTCTTAAATTTATGTGTATTATAACAAAAATATTAATAGTAGATAAAACACTTGAAGAATCATATTAAAATATACTGGTAACTGGTGGTGGTTGTGGAGAGTCCCCTGTTCTCTATGTGCAAAAGAGTGTCAGAAATGTGCTATAAGTGTAAATTTCATTCATTCATTCATTGATTCAGAATATGTAAATACTAGTGTTGTTTATCTTTATCAAAGCAAGTAATATTTAATTTTTAATATTTAAAAGAATAACACATGAAAATAGAACATTATGACTCTAGCTCTGAATATCTCCCAGTCACACACAGGAGATATCCATGTAAGCTCAAACTATTAGATTCATCTGTGCAGAAGAGCAGTGCTGAAGCACAACTGACTTTGTGTTCTTATGAAAATTCCCTGCAATTTTAATATTCAACCACATAAAGCTAAATATCACAAGCAAGAGTGCTGTTGCACAGAATAAAACTAATAGAATTTATTTTAATTTGTTAAAGGTTTTAGGAATTAATTTGTTTAGATACAATTTTTATTATAAAATGAAATTAATCTTTAAAACAGAATTCTGAAAAATACAATAAAATGGAAAACAATGCAGACTTAAAGAAACACGTGAAGGAAACATGCATTATTATTAATGTATTATTTGCATTGAAATTTACATTTTTTTAAAATTGTTTGGTAATGTACAATTGTTTATAATTGTACATTACCATATTAGCATGTTATACTGTTAAATGTCACTGGTATCGGTTCTGACATCTGAAATTTTGGTGTTGTGACAACACTAATCTTATCGGGGCGGCTGTGTCTAAGGTGGTAGAGTGGGTCAGCCACTAATCACAAGATTGGCGGTTTGATTCACGGCCCACACGACTCCACATGCCGAAGTGTCCTTGGGCAAGACACTGAACCCCAAGTTTCTCACAATGGCAGGCTAGCGCCTTGCATGGCAGCTCTGCTGTCGTGTGTGTGTGTGTTGAGACCAGCTGGTTAAATGTAATTGAAAAAATTACAAATGTTGTAAGAAAAGGTCTAGCATCATTTATTTGCAGATGCCACATGGTTTCATATTCTAATGCAAGGACATCCAGACATTTTTTAAACATCCAGAAGTGTCCAAGTTTTTGGCACCATTATTTTTATGTGGTCCTAAACCTTGGCTTGTCTGGCTGTATTACAGTGAAATTTGACAACTTAAGTCTCTCTTTTTAATGTTTTATACTCATCTCGCTTGCTCTTTTTTTTCCTCCCTCTCTAAAATGTATATTTCCTATTGACACACTAAAGCTGAAAATATAAATAACCATCTTAAGACTCTTACATCTTGTATCTTATGTGCATATATATATATATATATGTGTGTGTGTGTGTGTGTGTGTGTGTGTGTGTGTGTGTGTGTAAATACATGTATATGTATTTATGCACTGTGTTCTTTAAAAGCTAATGGGCAGCACTCTGCACTCTTTTTTTTCTCTCTCTATGAGGTTTTAACTGACATTCTTGAAGTGGGTGACACTATCTATCTTCAGATGATGACAGTTGTGTGTGCTTGCAGATTTCCAGAAGTGAAGAGAACAGAGAGAGGTCTCATTAGATGTGTCAGTGGGAGTACAGAGGAGTGGACGGTTGACTCTTAATTATTGACCTGCTTGGCAGTTTAAGACACTGAGATTGAGATTCCTCTCACCCTCCTCCCCTTTTACTGCCCTGTCATTGCGTACCAGACACATTCATTTAAAGTTCGTCAAAAGCAATGGAAGAAAAGACAAATGTGATTACTGTACTGACATTGGCTAATCTATTCCTCTTAAAGAATGGCTATTTAAGTGGCATGTTTGTCTTGACTTATCTAATTTAATGTCTATGTGTGGTTTTGTTGAATGCAGGAGAGTGACGGCAGTAGAAGGAATAATATCGGAACATTTGATCAATATGTATTTTTATGGGTTTTCTTTTAGTAGTCATTATCTAGATGCATTAATGATTGCAGTGGCAGTGAATTGAGAAAACATGCTGTAAAAGAGTATTTGATTGTACAAAAAAGCCAAAACAAAACACTTTTTATTTATAGGGAAAGCAGAGGGAGGACATTCAATTATGGGGAGAAGGACATCAAGAAATTACACAAGAACTTGGGTGCTCACATAAGCATCAGGGCTCAATAACTTCTAGGCCAAGCTCCCTGACAAAACACATGTTCAAGAGTCTTACGGGGTGTGTGTGAATGAAGCAGAAGTTAAGAGAAATCCAGCTGTTTTTACGGCTTGTGTTAGCATTGTTATGCTTTGTTAATGAAAAGTTTAAATGGCTATGTCAGTGCCCTGTCTTTTTTCCTCCCATTTTGTCAACAACTGACACACACATCTCTCTCTCTCTCTCTCTCTCTCTCTCTCTCTCTCTCTCTCTCTCTCTCTCTCTCTCTCTCTCTCTTTTTCTCTTTCACCCATGTTTCTGTAGAATGTTCAAATCTTTAAAGTTAGTCTAAGCTTTATTTGAAATGTATTTATTTTATTTATTTATTTATTTATTTTTTTACACTATTGCTTTCTTGAAAAAAATCTAACTTTATGAATTGTGTCTTATGTTGACTGAGAGAACGTTTATAGTGTACATTGAATATGAAGGTTCTTTTCAACATGACATTTTAGCATGTCCCAGATGGAAAAGTTTCAGTACAATTGGACTAATTAATGCTTCTCGAAGAGTTATGATAATCATCCGATTCCTTTATCTTCATACCTCCCACTTGATGAAATATATTATTTCATAAATTGAGAAATGCTTTCTCTTTTACTATAAGTGTTAATCTACTACATGTATGCCAAAGTGAGCAATTTTATATAGGGATGCACCGATACCACTTTTTCTCTTCCGATCTAATTCCGATATCAGAAATCGACCGATCCCGATCCGATACCAGTGTTGTTTTTTTTGCATAATCAGTTTAGAATATCTTTACATTATTGTGTGTAACTAATTGGGAACATTCTTTAATATGTAAAGAAACACAAACCTCAAACTACACATTTTAATATAAATGTATAGCTTATTAAGAAACACTTTATTATTAACTAGTATAATGGATAATGTAGCAGCAAAATGAACAGTAATTCCAGTATAAGTCATCAGAAAATAAGCAGGTTTTTTTTTTTTTTTTGCAATTTGTTTTCAACTTGTGTCTGGACTTTAAAGGATTCAGATCTCTTTTTTGTTGTACGACATCAGTCCACTTTTCAGTTACACAGTTATTTTTTGGAACCCATTCAACTTAAATATTATTATCATTTGTAAACAATTGATAATAATAATAATAATACAAATATATTATAAAAGTAATATATAGTAGTATATCTCAATCATGCACCTTTTGTCACGGATTTACCGGTCTCTCTTTCTCCCTCTCTGCAGTGCTCACTCTCCCCTGAGTATATCATTAGTGGCTAATCATTGCATATATTTTCCACTTTCACATACACACTCTGTCCGTTTTCATTGATGGTATATCTGATACTCCAGGCCTTTCTACTATGTCAAACATACCTGTGTCTTCATTATTGCCTGCAAGTATCAAGATGGTTGTGATTTATCTGTTCATCATGTCTATACCCTGTCTGGATATTACTCACCTGCTGTTTGCCACTCTGCTCAACAGGATTTACTCACATGATGTTTAAATCACTGTTTCAATCATCTGTTCAATAAACCCTGCTACTGAGTTCATATCTCTGCCTCCGTGAGTCTCTCCATGACACCTTTAACTTTTAATCCCTCACGCTTTTATTTTGACATTCTGAACTCTCCAGGCAAGTGTCTGTTTGTAGACAAGTTCACAGTTGTTTAACTCGCTTATTCAAATTCTGAAAAAAAGGGCCATTCTAAATGCATATTATAAGTGAACCGAACTATTGAGCATCTACATCTGAGATGTTCATGATATATTGTGCACCGCGTGAAGGCTAAAATTAGCTGAGGGTGTGTGTAAATAGACCCAACATGCACTTTGTATTTGCATGAACATGGTAACATTACACTTAGAGATACTAGCAAGTGTGTACCTTCAGAGATTAATTTGAGAAAATCCTGAAGCTAATGTATGAATTTGCAGGCCATATGTAATTTAGCCTGTTTAATATTACAGTAGCAGTGAGTAGGTCAGTGTATGCTCAAGGATGCATTTATGATGATGGGTTGTCACTCATCTTGTAGTTTGAGAAATAAAATCATACTCTTGATTTCTATAGCTTTGGAGGAAATGCAAATATTGTTTGGAAACAAGCAGCCAATGAGCTATGGGAGAATGTGGAAATCTTAGAAGTGTTTGTACATTGAAAAGCCTTGAGCAAAACAGTTGTTTCTTATGTAACGTTACTGAAGATAACGGTATATGTGTGTGCTGTTAGTAATGTGTGTAAATGTGCAGTTTGAAATATGCTCTCTTTGGCTGTGTGTCTTCCCATGTCCTCTTCAAATACATAGTGTTGCTTGTGCATAAGCCCCTCTCCAAGCCCAATCACAACACATTAATCATCTTTACTGAAATTTGCTGCTTGAACTTGACAACATGCCCATTCAGTCTGCTGACTCATTGAATGAGGCGGCTGACATGTCATGACAATATTTATTTCTATCTGGCAGGAATTAAGCAAGCAAATGGTGTCCATGGTTGGTCTATTGTCCCACATACCTTTTGAATGGAGGCCTTTCATTTGAAAAAACATTCATCTGACTTAGTTGACTTAAAGGGATAGTTTACCCTAATATGAAAATAATTTTGGAGTCCCAAACCTGTATGACTTTTTTTCTTGCATTGAACACAAATGGAGATGTTAGGCACTTATAGCCCCAGTCCCCACCATTCTATCTTTTATTGATTGTTTGATTTTTCAGAGTGATTTATTAAAACAGGTGTTTGTTTTTTTTTGTTTGTTTTTTTTTTTTGCGGATATGTTGTCACCCTAAAATTGTTTCCATGTTATTGTAATCTGAGGATAAAACTTGAGTTAATTATAATTACTTGTACATAGGTAAGTGATAGCCATAATTTTTCTCTCAAAGAGTCTGGTAAACAAGTAGCAGCTACCCCAGGAGGCATTTAATTTTGGATTGCAAGCTAAAGAGACAGGGTCATGTGTGTGGGGACTCTTTTACGATGAGAGGTTTGGGGCTATGTCAGCTCTGGATATGTGAGAATGCCTGCTGTTACCTCCCTTCTCAAGAGCAATGGTGACATTTGTATGCCTTTATTGTCACCAAGAGCAGAAACTTGGCACCAGGGCCAGGGAAAATGACCTAGTGATATTAACAGGAATATAATAGAGGCATAAATAATTCAGATTTCTCATCACAAGACTGCACTTACAGAAACACATGGAAAGATTCACTGGAGGGGCGGTGGTTTTTGGAAAAGATATAGGATAATGCAATTTTATGTGGGGACCATGCCCTCTGCTGCAGGGCTCCCTGTTCTTTTATTCTATTTGCAAAATACATTTTTGTGAGTCTAAAATGTATATTTCCTGTTGACACACTAAAGATGATAATATAAAAACCCATCTTAAGACATGTGAAGCATCTTATGTGACATTTGCACATTAGTGTGTGTGTGTGTGTGTGTGTGTGTGTGTGTGTGCATATATATATATATATATATATATATATATATATATATATATATTAGTATTTATGCACTGTGTTCTTTAAAAGCTAATGGGCAGCACTCTGTAGTTTTTTCTGTAGCCTTAAGCCCAAAGTATACGTTGGTTTTGATTCGAACGCTTGCCGTTTGCGTACAGCTGAACGCTAGGCATGTGCGCAATGACTGCTATAAGATACTGGACTATTTCTGTTCAGGAGTAAAGGCAACGGCTCAACTGAGTTTTGCCACTTTGTGGACTAACTTTTTAGTGCACATTAGTCCAGACGCATAAGTTTTCTGCATGTTCAGAGATGCGCTGTTAGAAAAACCCAGGCTGCATGTGCTCAGTGCTCGAACACTCTGCTGATGACAGAATTTGCGTCACGTGTCTTGTAAGGGTTCGTGTCTAACTGAAATATACTTTGGGCTATATACATACTCTGAACACTCATTATATCGACTCATAATAAGTTGATTTATTTAATTTTTTCCTTGTTCAATCTGCAATATGTACACTGCACACAAACTCCATCTCAAGAGGTGGTCTTAAATTTGGCTGCTGTATGTCTGCAGTTCGGTACCCTTACAGTATAATGTGATTTGTGAACTCAAAGCATTCTAGGTTCATTTTATTTTCACATTTGCATACAATGAAATAATTTCTGCTGCTATGAGTTACTTAACAAATCTAATGTAACGGGACAACACCTGGGTTTTGTGGACAGAGAATGAGTTGACAGTATTTTGGAGAAAACTAAGAAAACCAGAAATGCAAAGGTCTTCCTTTGATGTTCTGCTTAAAGATCCAAGGATTAAACTAGACCATATTACAGTGTTGTGTGAAATGTATTTAAATTACAGCAGCAAAATATTATTATTCTTTAGAAAAATAGAATATCCCAAATAAAAATGTCAGTATTGTGTTACAATAATATACTAATATGTATTAATAATATTTTATAATATTAAGTGGTATAAAAAGTGGACTGAGACACCTTTAAATTTAAATGGACCAGATACTTCACTTACTATTAAGATGTCTCTTAAAAAGTAACTCTTTCTATTGTCAGCAGAGCTATGGCGAAACACTATTTAATTTGGAGAACAAAAGGCATTGTTGCTAGTATGCTTTTTTGCACACCCTTTTTAAACATTTAAACAGCTCTGTCATAATAATTGCAACATGATTTTTAACAATTGTTCAGCCCTACTTGCATACAAGATCAAATGGAACAGAATGTTAAAGTGAGTTCAATCATTATTAGTCTAAGTGTTGAGTAAATAAAGGCCTAGCTAACACTACTTATATGAATTATGGTAAGAACAGTAAAATGCTGGGACTCTTTGCTGGGACATTGACAAACAAATTTTAGGTTAGCCAACTGTCCCCAAGAGTCACAGCACTTTGCCATTAATTTTATTTGGATCAATACTTTGAGATCATAATGCAAATGTATCAGCACTCTAACCAATATTGCCAGTGTTAAATGGGTGCACCTGCCTAGAGTATAAATAATTTCCATTACTTAATAAATGAATAATTCCCATGTCCAAGGCAAGCTATATAAGACGGCAATGGCAAAGCACCACTTTGCCTTCTATTAAGTATGATGTGCTCATTAGATGCTTAATCAAGCATTTATTAAACCAAGCAACCAGTCACATAAGGCTGTGTAATGCTTGAAGTGTAATTTCGGTGTCCTCAAATTATGATAGACGAAGTGGTGTCAGCATTACATATACTCAGCAGATATTTCAGCTCCTCATTTGCTTACAGACTTGAGAAATTAAATTGGCAGGGAAAAAGCTCTTAAACAGCATGTGTCATCCACGCAAATTGCTGATTAGGGGTGTGCAGCGAAGCCATTATCTGTATTTGGATCTGTTCATATGACAAAATGATGAACTTGGATGTGGGTGGGGGCTTAAACCGGAAGTGCATCCAAATGAAAAAAAATGCCCAAGTGTTACTCTTACATTTATTGTTTATATTAATCAAATATGCCTTTTATATATGCTTTTTCATAATTATAGCCTAATAATAATAATAATAATTATTATTATTATTATTTTAAAAATATATGATTTTATTCTTATTTTCTTACCAGATGAAGCTAAATTTGTTGGCTATATTAACTGTGGAATATGTTTCTCCTGGTATTTCAGATATTAATATCTACATGAAACAGAATTTTTGTTTGTCTCTGCATGTATAACAACATTATTCTGGAGGCAGGTGGTGACAAGCATAATGAGAAATGTCAAGCACACTTTTTGCAGTGAATAATAAATACAAATTCAATAGGATACCATTATTTAGTTCAGTAAAAACAATGTTCAATTTATATAGCGCCTTACTAGGGTTCAAGAACACCTAACATTTTCAAATTTAGCACAGATTAAAGAACAACAACAAACAAACAAACAAAAAAGACAGAGCATGTTTCAGTTTATTCTGAGTAGATTAATACATTATGGAGCATTAAACCTCTATGGAGCATTTTATCTTTTTCCGGAATAAAGTCTTAACCAGATAATTACCTTAATTGCTGATGTGAATATAAATGTGGTCAATTTTAAGAGATGATAAATGGGCTCTGACTTTAAATCACTTCAGGTCAGGAATTTAACATCACGCTCAGGTTTAGGCTATAAATAAATACATAAGAATCACGTGTGAATCGTGTTAACATTAACATAGACATTTCAAGAAATGGAAAGTGTATATGACGTTGTATCTTAGTTAATGTTACACTTGACAAGCTCCAGACATGCAAAATTAACAGAGACCACGAACAGTTGTTCCGTTTTACTTATTGAAGTCATTATTCATGCCTTTCTGAATAAGGTATTCGGCTTCAAGGAACATCCCTGTTGCTGATGCGACACGACTCCCTGAGGTGTCAACAGCAAAGAAGAAAATTCAATTAATGAGCGGAGTTTCTCTTAGCTTTCTCTTCTTCCATCTGTCCTGGGCTGTATATCAATGTATGCTTTGTACAGCTAAGCAGAATATGAGGTTAATAGAATTTTGCAGTCTAGGTGCATTCGGTTCCCTTAGAGTACACTGCAATTATGTATCTGTACACTCTTACATGTAACATGCTGACATTCCCAATAATGTAGGTCTGCAGTATGTATTGTAGGGTTCTGTATCCATTACAAACGTCCTTGTTATTCCAATAACTTATAAACAGCCCTAGCCGTCTTTAGTAGTTATGAAGATATGCTTTTGAATTGGGAACAACTTTCAAATAAGCAACAACAGCTCTGTCTATTTCTAAGCAATATCCATTGTGTAAGAAATTTGTTTGACTCACAAGAACATTTTTGGGATGTTCCTTGGTTTTTCCTTCACTTGTTAGTTGAACTGTTGTGTAAAAGCAATAACACATTCGCAATTGTACCCTTGTTCGTATTACCTGTGGCATGAGGGTGCAATCACAGTTATGTTGATGTACGAAACAACAGCACTCTTCGCTCATGTGATATAGCTTAGATATCAGACGGTCACTAAACAGACTGTAGGTGTGCCGTTTGAGGCTGCACTCATCCCTGTGGAGACCATGGTGATAGTAAATAAATATTTGATAAGCAGATGTAACAGTGGGTTAGTTGAAAAGGGCACATGGTCTTTAGAGAAGAATTTCTCTAAGGCCTTAGCACACTTATGAAGAAACTATTCTTTGTTCTTCATTCAGAGGTAAAAATAAGTTTGAAAGGGTTGAGCAACGGCATACGGTTTGCGAACATACAGACTCTGCCACACAGCTGTTGGAGGTGTTTAGAAGTACATTTAAAGTGGTAGTTCACCCAAAAAATAAAATTCTCTCATCATTTTCTCACCCTCGTGCCATCCCAGATGTGCATTAATTTCTTTCTTCAGCATTACACACAATGATTTTTTTGAAAAATATCTCAGCTCTGTTGGTCCATACAATGCAATTAAATGGTGATCAGACCTTTTTGTAGCTCCAAAAATCATATAAAGGAAATGTAAAATTAATCCATATGTCTAGGCATGTGACCGTATCAAATTTTAATGTCACGATAATTGCTGAAGCTTTTATCACAATATACGGTATTATCACGGTATTGAATTACAAAAACGGGTTGAATGATAAACAAACTTTTTTGTTGTACTCTTAATAAATAGTTTACACTTTCAGTACCAAACAGGCCTTTAAATTAATTGATAACAAAGAACTTTGAAAAGAACCCTGGCCACTTTGTCATCTTAGTTGTCAGCTAGTTGTCTCCTAGAGTGTTGTCTCTCAGTTTTCAAAAACAGTTTGGAAAAATGAGCTGAACTCTCACAACTTACCTTTATCTTGCTGAATTGAATGCAATGATTGTTCCGCGGATGAGCGAACGTGTTGTCCTCAGCAGTTACGCTGGTATCACTGCCACTTTTCTACCGCATGTTTAACACAAAGGCAACCATCACTCCCTCTGCAATTTTATGGGACCCAAAATGCTTCCACTCTACTGATATAGCCCTATTAGAATGCAGATAAAGGGTCTGCAGTGTCCCTCTTTCAGCCACATTTCTCTTCCACACTGTTTTTTTTTTTTTTTGTTACATCAGCGTGCACAGAGTGTTTTATTTGTGTCATGCACACACAGTGTTGTGAATCTTGATTCATTGCTGGGAATACTTTGCGATCAGAAAAAAAAAAATAATAATAATTTACCAAAAGGATATCTAGAATTATTTATGGTATTTTGAAGTGCCCGTGATAACACTAGCATGCATGTTATTTACCGTGATATACCATATAACCAAGTACTGTCACATGCCTACATACGACTCCAGAATTGAATCCATATCTTCAGAAGCAATATAATAGGCGTGGGGGAAAATCTTTTCCTTTTTATTCTAAATCTCCACATTAACTTTCACTTTCAGTTGTGAAAATGAAACTAAACAGGCACCACATTTGACTTTCAGATGTATACGTGTAGATTAGAGTTAAAAAAGGACTTCTCATTCACACCTTTTATACTGCTTCTGAATATATGGATTTAATCACTGGAGTCTTATGGATTACTTCTTTATTTCCTTTATATGATTTTTGGAGCTTGTCTGATCACCTTTCACTTTCTATAGAGCTGAAATATTCTTCTAAAAAATCTTTGTTTGTGTTCTGCTGAAGAAAGCAAGTCATACACATCTGGGATGGCATGAGGATGAGTAAATGATCAGAGAAGCTCTACAGGACGGTGTGTTCATGTTGACTGTTCTTAATCAGTTAGCTGTTGAATTAGCTGTCGGGCCCCAAGTACTATAGGTGGAGCTCCAGGTCACACCTACTGATGATGTTGGCCAATGGCAGAAAGGTGTTTAATACCTGGTAAGAAGTTTTCCTGAAAGTTCACCCCATTGAGCTATTACAAACCACTGAAACGAGAGAAAAAAAATACCTTCTTTTTGTCAAGATTTTGTTCTAAATGGAGTCACACCAATTTGTTCTTCGGTTTCGTATGAAGTGTGCAGGAGCCTTTAGCCTACTAGACATTAAACTCATACTGATTTCAGAACTCTCTCTGCTTTCTTTTGCAATTTCTCAATGTCTGACAAAACCACTGAAACCATTCTAAGCTTTTAATTTGCTTGTCATGCTTCAGTGAATTGCAAAAATATATACCCCTCTTGGGAAGTCCCCTCTTCCCAAATGGAATGCATTAAATCAGTTTAACTTCTCTTGGAGAAGGCATCATTCTGTATGGTGTCTTCCAATCTAGCCATTTGTTTATCATTTTCGTATCACTTGATGTTGTGTAGACCTACCTTGGAAAGAGTTGCTTTTAACATTGATGAATTGTATTCATCCCCGACAAGGCATTCAGGGATTTTTCTGCTCAGGAATTGCCTTGATGCCTTCTGACAGCTTCATTGTCATTTTATGAACCTCTGAACAAAAAGTCCTCTGTTCTCTGTGACATTTTTTAAAAGTGAATTGCACCAAGTGCAAAATTGATCTGCAGTTGCTTGATGTCAATTATTAAACTGGTTTATTTATTATTTCACACTCTGATCTGCAATGCTGCTTGTTCATAAGTTTTGCTTGCTTTTGTGTAAATGTACTCAACCCAAAATTGATAGTGCTTCAGTATCTTATGTTATTTGCTGCACCACAAAGTTATAAAAAGGACAACTGTGCACTGTATTAAGTCTTCTGAAGACATAATATAGCTTTGTGTGAGGAAAATACAGAAATAAAGGCTTTATTCACTGATAATCTTTCCCTCTTCTGATGCTTTGAAATCATGCACGTGTCCACGTTCAGATTAAAATAATGGGTGACATTTTGGAGTGGAATCAGGGAAGATTTTTTAATAAAAAGGGACTTAACATTTTGGTCTGATCCTCATATAAAGCTATAGTGGCTTCACAAGACTTGGAATAAAGTGCAAGAATCATATGGACTGCTTTAATAGTGCTTTTATGATTTTTATGTCCTTTTTGGAGCACAATTGACATGGTCACTTTGAACCGTGGTTGTATGGAAAAGAGCAATGTAAAGATTCTTAAAAATGTGCTTTTGTGTTCCACAGAAAGAAAATAATTCTGCATATAGACTTGGAATGACAGGAGACAAAGAACAAATGTGTTAAGCATTCTTTCCTAATTATCCTTTTCTCCCCCTCTCTTTTTTGTTTTAATTCACAGGATATTTTATGTATCACACGACTCTCAAGACTTGAAGATCTTCAGTTACATTGCAAGAGATGGACAGAGCAATGTGTTTCGATGTAATGTCTTCAAATCAAAGAAAAAGGTAGGCTTCTCTTGAGTGCTGGTTCTAGAAATTTAACTGTAGCCCTTGGCCATAAAATTGAAATGTACTTTTCAGAATGGGTATATCTTTCTTCTCAGTCAGTCTAGCATGCAGAGAAGTACAATGATTCAGCAGTGGAGCATATACATGATTTACTGAAGGAGCATGCTGTTTTTAATTTTGTCAAAGTCCTTAATTTTGTCAAATTGTGAAGGGCTCTCTGGTCCCTTTCAAGCTTCTGGTTGCAATCTCAGCACTGAAAATCAGTCATGCATTTGGATCAGTGGCCTCGTATTTGCTAAATAGCTGTTTGAAGACATCCACCACTTGCAAGGATGATTTGACCCCAGAATCTAATCTTTTCTACATGACTAATTTAAATTATTATTATTATTCTACAGTATAAGTAATTAATCTGCAATGTCATGAGAACCAATATAAGACGGCACTTTTTCGGTAAAGTGTCTGTATGCTCTATAAATATAGAGAGGAATTTGCATTAATGCAATGCGCTAGTTGTCACAATGACATCGCATTATCACAGGAGTTTGTATACAAGAGTCTCTAGTGAATCTCAGAGTGCAAAGGCTTCAGGAACAGAGTATGCTGGAAGAGTAGGCCTATACTATTTTAAGTAAATTAAACAGTGCAAATACAGTATGACTGCATAAAAAGAACACACAACATCTTGCACTCGTTTTTGACACGCATTAAGTGCATACATTTGTGTTTATTTGTTAATATCAGTGTAGTATGCATTATTCGAGGCTACCAAATCACCACCACAAAGTTAGCAGTGGCAAACCAATGTACTTTTTTATTTATTTATTTTTATATGAGGAATTAATGTGTCTGAAGCAGTTTGTGTAATGAATAATATTCGTTTTTAGCACATTTTTTCAAGGAGCTTCAATTAAAAAAGTATTTGCATCCTCACACAGTATATCATTTAAATAAATGCTCCATACTTTGCTAATTTACTATATCTATATATTGTTATCTTACATACATGCACCCCATTTTCACTTACAAGTGTGTAAAGCAACCAAATGATTTATAGTTGTCACTGCATATTCAAATGGGATAGGTGAAAGTGTTTTAACACTGAACTTTATAGACTAGTGTGGTCATTTCAGTTTGACAAACTTTTTTTGTCAAGACCTGAAACTATCCCCATTTCACATCTAGACAGTTTCTTGAGACTGTTATTATCAAGTTCAGAGTCTGAATTGACTAGTTAGAGAGTTGCATAACCCAGCCCTTAATAAGTCAATAGAGAAGTCATCTAAAAAAAAACATGTCTTCTGCGATGGTTGTTTGATCTCTAATGCCGTTTGCCTTATTTAAACCTCAGAAAAACAGTTAAGACCTCAGTTCAAATGAGGATCTCTTTTATCCACTGAAACTCAACTATGCATCACTGTGTTTTGTAAAACGTCTTTCAAGGAAAAGGCTGTGAGAAACATTTTAGCCACTAGCTACTAGTATTTTCTAATAATCTTCAAATTTATTTTATTCTATTCCTTTTTTCTTAGTTCCCTTGTAGTTTTCTTTAGCTAATTCTACATTTAGTTATTTAGTACCCTGGAAACGATAAGTACAATGAGTGCTGGATGACGTACAGAATGAAAACACTGTAAACACATCGGCACAGTACAAAAAAAACAATAACAAAAAACAAATCCACATAAATTGACTCATCCAGAAAAATTAGGGATTTCTGCTGTTGCTATTGATTATACAGCAGAAGTGTGGCAGTGGTGAAAGGCAATCAAGAAAGAAGTATTATTTCATTTAACGAAGAAACTTCAGGGTGAATTTACTAATTTGAGTTGAGAGCCCTGCTTGACCCATTTCTCCCTGGCATCACTGCTCATTACAGACAGAGCCATTCAGAGCTGTTCAGAGTAATTGTGCATCAACCGTTCAAGTGTCCCCTCAATAAACTGGGAAAAGAGCTGTACTGATATTTTTTCCTTTCTCAGTATACAGGCTCACATTTTAGAATAATGTTGCCATTGATCTATTTTCACCATCATCCATTGTTAAGCCTATATTACATTTTTCATGCCATTTTTTGGAATAGCCTGCGTTTGTGAAATAGTATTATTATTACGCTCTCATTGCAGGCCTTCCTGCATGGTGCTATTAGACCTCTGCAAATGATCCAGAATGCAGCAGCACGTCTGGTCTTTAATGAACCAAAGAGAGCACATGTTACACCACTCTTTGTCTCTCTCCACTGGCTGCCGGTTCATGCACGTATTAAATTCAAGGCCCTGATGCTGGCATACAAAACAGTCACTGGGTCTGCTCCAGCATACCTAAAAACATTTATGCAGAGCTACGTTCCCACCAGAAGCCTGCGGTCGGCTATGGAACGTCACCTTGTCGTACCAAAACAAAGAGGCACCAAAACACTTTCCCGGACTTTCAGTTTCATCATACCACGTTGGTGGAATGACCTTCCCAACTCAATCCGTGAAGCTGACTCACTCTCTATCTTCAACAGCTAAAAACACATCTTTTCCAAGAGCACTTAACCAGTCACAAAAAAAAAAAAATTATAATTAACAATTCTTGTTGCGCTTAAATCGGTTTTGTATACTCTTCTGATGATAGTGAAACTTTGTAGTATGGCACTTTTCGTACAACTGTCTCTTTGAGATGATTCGCTTATGTTTTCCTCTTTTGTAAGTCACTTTGGATAAAAGCATCTACCAAATGAATAAATGTAAATTAATAAATGTAAGTGACATTTGAACACTTAATTGTGGGTTGCACAACTCCCAACCACATAGTGACATATAATGGGGTTAATTCCTTGTCCAAGTTTTTCATTAATGTTGTATATCAATATTTAAGATTGAAATGAATAATAATGCAACCAGATAGAGATAAGATGTATTTATTACAAATATTTAAAAGGATATTTTTTATTACAAAATGAAAATGTGGCCACCCTCATGTTTTCCAAACCTGTATGACTTACTTTATTCTGTGCAACACTGGCAAAATGTTAGTCTCAGTCACCTTTAGTTTTCAATGCTTTTTTCCCCCATGCAATTAAAGTGAAGGGTGATTGAGGCTTTCAGTCCCTTACACACTGCCTGACATTTCCTTTTGTGTTCCATGGGAGAAAGAATGTAATGAGGGACAGGCGAGTAAGATGGTGATGACAGAAACTAAAAATTGACTGGAAAAATTCCATCTGTTTTCAATGAAATTCCACTCATACCTCTCTTATTTGAAGATGTATAGCTGTATTGCTGCATTGCTGTTAGTTCAAACTATGGTTTGTGAGATTGTCTAATGCTGAAGGCTATTAAGATTGCCAATTGTTAAGCTTCAAAGCATTTATATTTTCCAATTCCAATTTCAGATTTAAACTGGCAATAAACTGTTTGAAATTCCTAGTTTCAACATCAGAACATCTTTGAATGTTTGCATGGGTAGTTGGCAGCCTTCCGGTTTTATGCATTAGCTGGATAACGGGATATCATCTGAAATTAAAAGTGTGGGAAGGGAATCAAAGACTGTTATGGTTAATTAAAATGAACCGGTATGAGTCCTATCAAAGAAACTCTCCTATGTTTGAAGTCTTTTGTTTGTTAACTCAGATTATTGTGACATTTATTAAAGGATATTGTTCACCCAAAAATGAAAATTATCTTGACATTTACTCACCCTCATGCTATACTAGATATGTATGGCTTTATCTCTTTTGTAGAACACAAACAAAAATTTCTGGAAGAATATTTTAGCTCTTTAGGTCCTCACAATGCATGTGAATGGTGACCAGAACTCAGAAGGTCCAAAAAAGACATAAAAGCATTATAAAAGTAATCCATACAACTCCAGTGGTTGCATCCATGTGTTCTGAAGCAAAATGACAGGTGTGGGTGAGAAACATATCAATATTTAAGTCCTTTTTACTGTAAATCTATACTTTTACTTTTATCTGTTTCTCACACACACACCTATCACATCACTTCGGAAGACATGGATTTGACCACCAGTCATACATCATATGAATAACTTTTATGGTGCCTTTGTTTATTTTGGACCTTCTGAGTTTTGGTCGGCATTCATTTACATTGTATGGACCTATAGAGTTAAGATAATTTTCTAAACAACTTTTTTGATTTCAGCAGAAGAATGAATGTTATACAAACCTGAAGTGGCATGAGGGTTAGTGTAAAGCAATTCAAAGGAAAGGAGGAGGCGAGAACCGGCTTAACAATATAAATAATAGTTTAATGAAGTAATAAACCAAAAGACACAAACACACACCTAGGACGGACAGCTGCCCGTAAACGTTCTCTCTGTTTTGCACCACCATCCGCAGTCGGCCTTTATCCCTCTTGGAGGCTTGATTAGCCTGATAAGGGGCCGGGTGTGTAAAATCACGACCCGGCCCCACCCTCCATTGGTCACAGTGAGTAAATTATCATTTTCGAGAAATTAGTATTTTAATTTTTTGGTGAACTAGCCCTTTAAGTGCTGACTGTTTTTTGTTTTTTTTTGTCTGGTTTTTGCCATGATCGTCCAGTTTACTATTAAAAACATCACTGTGACTCCTCAAGTGCTTAAAAGAAAAATAAAATAAAGCTATGAACTTCAGGCTGAGCTATAAAACACAGACCTCACTACTCCCTGTGCTTCTGACATATCATTTGTGCTTCTCCCCTGACATTCTGGGATAAATGTCACAAAGCAATGAATATTATCTGCACACTGCGGAGATGCACATGTTTACTCTTGAATTTACCATACTAGACAACTTCAGGAACAGGATATGCTGCAGAATAATTATTATTCCAGTGCAGCATGTAAACTCTTTTTATCCTTAATGAATATCAGTGTTGCTCATGTTATGTTATAGATTTCCTGTGTTTACCAGTGAAACAAAGCTGACCTCAGCTGACATGATGAATGAGCTAGGAGCTATCTTGCTTTTCAAACTCAATGTTAAAGTACAAGACCCATCATCACAATACACTCTGGCAAGAGACATTTGAAATCAAGGAGCCACAAATGCTAACATCAAAAAAGTTAAATGTGGTACAATTAAAGGTACAATCTAAAAGCATAGGCTATACATTTTATATTTCTAATGTATGTATTCATTCTTCTTTCTTTCATTTATAATTATTTAGGATTTTGTACAATACTAAAGCTCTCCTTCTTTTGTTGTTAGAGTCAAGCCATGCGGATAGTACGGACGGTGGGTCAGGCTTTTGAGGTTTGTCACAAACTTAGCCTGCAGCACACCCAGCAGAACGCAGATGGCCAGGAAGATGGTGATGCCGACAAGACCTGCACAGACTCAGGATTACAAGGTACTGTACTGTATTCACAATGTGAAAGTAATGTAAATGTAAATGTATCCTCTCGCTGCTTTTCATTGTCACCCTTGAAGTTAATGTAGTCTTCACGTGATCTTCAAACTCCCTCTGATTGATTATTTGTGTTTCTTAAAGGAATAAAAAACAACAAAAGTTCCCACGTAAACATGTGTGCCACTGTGAATGAGCTTCTCTCATTCACTCATGAACGCGCAACGCACGTCATGAATTACACTGAAAAGTTATATAAAATTCTGTTTGTTTCTCACCAAAAGCTATTGTATGCCTCAAAGACTTTGAATATGACACATGAATCGCATGGATGGATCACATTTACACTACTAGCCAAATTCAAAGTCAAACCTGTATTTAGCATAGGTAATCCATAAAAAAAATGGGACTGAACAGGTGTTAATACCAGGTGTATCCTCATTGATTTAACAAAGGGAAAATCCATGCAGTTAGCTTAATGTGTTAGAGGAAGTGTTTGTAATCAGGGGCTTTGACAGGCAGTATGGAACACCATGTCTGATCACTTGTGACTGAGGTGCATTGGCCATGGGTTTAGGATGATCATCCTCCCACATTCACATAGCCTCTTCTGGAAATGTTTTCCTTTCAAATGCAGATGAGCCCCCTGTCACCCACGCGTTGCTTCTTATACGTGCAGGAATCCTCAGTCACCAACACACTGCTCTGTCACATGGATGGGGCTCGCCACACATACCAGCTTACTCCGTTAGGGCAAGGAGACTCTAGAATCACCAAAACCTTCAGTGATACTTGAAGAGCTAAAAGGGAATGTGCAATTACATGTAGTTAAGTGTGGGTTCAATGCCGCCTTCCTTTTTTAACTCCCATGTTATGTTCAGTTACGTAATACACAGTTTATGATCTGGGTTAAATAAAATGCTAAAATAGTCATAAATTGTGTTTAACTTGAATGACAGTCAAGTAACTCTAATGTTATGTAATGTTTTCATTGTTTATTTCACTCTGGGGGGTTTTTAAAAAAAAAAAATTACTTAATAAAAATGTTGGCTTCGGGATGTGTGAAACTGTAAATTTCCATAATCGAGTAGTCAATCAGTTGTTTGAATGATTAGTCGTGTTACTGATAAATTTTTTAAATTAGGATCCGTTGTTCACGTGACTCCGATCAAAAACGTTTCATAGGGATTTTCAGACATTAAGAGCAGCACTTCAACATGGTAACTAACAGATATTCCACAAAATATATGTGAAATAAGTACAATATCAGGGTTCCCACATGTCCTGGAAAACATGGAATTTTGCAAAGCAGTCTATCTGATGCAGATCGCTTGATTGGTTACAGCTACAGCCAGCAGTTCGTGTATGGTGAGAAGCAGCACTCGTGAAACTTGAGAGGGGCATGTTGTTTGTTTACTTCAGCATCGGCATGTGAGTCAGTCTTGTTCTTCACGGAGAGAAAAGGGTGATTAAGAGCTATTAATGCATAAAAGTGACTGATGTTCATTGATGTTGAGGGGCTTTCGCATGGCTTGCATCAGTGCTGCCGAAATCAAGTCTATGAAGTTACGTGCCAGCGCTACCTCAGTTCCAACTACACACCAAAGAATTTTCCAAACACATGTTTAAGATGGGGGTGGGAGGTGGGGTGATGTTGCTGGGTGATGCCACGATGGGGGCTTTTAAACAACATCCCAATACAACAGTCCAAACAATGCTACACTTACAAATGAGCATAAAATTGATTGAGGACAGAGTTAAATGAGAACACTCAGAACTCACGATTAAGTAAATCTTAAAAAGTTTATAAAGTATTTCACTCCACAGCAGCAGCACAAAAACCTGCGTCTTACGTTATGATACTCCAAATGTGGTTGTGCACTCAGTAGTAATGCCAATGAAAGTTTTGCTCATGTCCTCTATTCTATTTCAACTATGTCTCCATGAAGATGTATTAGTTTCAGATGAGTTAATCTCTTCTGAGACATGTTGCTCCTCAACCAGGTTTTGAGACATCTGAGGGTGGAGAAACTTCTCTCAGAGGAAGCAATAGATACAGGAAGACACTGGCAGAGTTTTTGCAGTTTTTCCTACTTCTACCAATAGAGATCTGGTTTGAGGGTGGAATTTGGAGAGGCCTGCAACATCTTGCACCATTTCACATGGAGCAGCCCCTTTGTATGAATCTCCTAACATCTGCAGCTGAAGTTTCAGCCGTTCCACATCAATATCTCTGGGAAGATGGAGAGACTGCACATCCAGTGCTGCTAAAGAGTTTCCATTTGCCACATTTAGAACATTCTCATCTCTGAATGTTGCGATTTTCATTCCACCCTGGTTGAATATTCTGCTTCGTTTGGACAAAACTAGGTCCACTGCTTCAAAAAATCCTGTTCTCCATCAGATTTCATAAGTTACCTGTAGCAGTGCCTCTGTGTTTGTGGTATAGAGATAGCGGGCGGGAGTCCTTTTTTACTCTGGACTCACCATCTTCAGGCATTTTCATACCATTCTTTGTAGCGCAGTCTTTGACTTGATTGATCATTTTCACAACTATGTTGTCAATTCTGAAGGCCTTTAGTCTCTCCATCAGCAGGTTCACACACTCTGTGGCTCCAAGAGCAGTTGTCTTTTTACACTGCAGGCTCTTTACCACTGCCTCACATGACCTGAATAGCGCTTGACAGCAAAAAAGACTGAAGAGAGTTTTGCCTTTTAGTGCCTGCTTGTAAAGTCCATGTATTTTGGCTCTTATATCTATTCTTACTCCTCTGTCCCTCTTTATGTTCCAGTGTAGCCAGTACCACCACATACGATGAACAACAGTGCTAAATAATGATTCAAAGAGCTGTTTGCATTTTGCTTATTCTTTAAAAAGCACAGCAACAACCTGGACAAAATTAAAGCCCTCTGCTATAACATTTACGTCACGTGTAACTTCCTGAAGCACAAGATCAAGACAATGATTGCAACAATGCATATACAATGAGTATGGGCTTACTTCTCTCAGCCATGCCTGAACACCAGACAAGTGGCCTGACATGTCAATTCCACTTTCAAAATAGTACCCCTGAAGATGACAGATTGGAATGTTGAGTCGTATAAACAGTCCTTCACAAATATGAACAGTGTCTCTGGGGTAGTGTCAAGGCAGTTATAAAATCTTAAAAAATCACAATGTGACTCAATTTTACTGTCAAAATATTGAAAACTGCTCTGAAGTGCGGACGTCTGTTGTACAATCCACTGTCAGTCTGTAGAAATCACAGCCTGAGGCACGAGATGTAATTTTTCTCTGAAAAGCATGAGCAAACTGGGCAATAATATGTTCTATATTTTGAGGACCCAGGCTCAGGTGTTGAGATAGTGCTACTGGTGCTAGCATTAACGTACCACTAACTTGCTGATCCAAGTAAGCAGCTCGATAGTTGCTGGGATTGAGAACATCATCAACAGAAGTGCTTCTGTTATCAGGCACAGATTCGTTTTTAGACTTGCTTTTTTAGAATCTGAAGGATTTTTAAAGAATTCAGATATTCGTTTTTGATTCACCATTTAGGCTAGTAAGCTCAAACTGTTGTATAGTTACTCGCTTATGTTTTCTCATTTGAATATTCTAATTTTAGCGTAGTCACGTCACTCATGCGAGATCTGCGTTTAAAATATATTTATTCCTCACAGTCACAAACTACATTCAACAACATATAAAAATGAAATAACCTTTAAAATAATTTTATGAATAAAGGTGGAAAAACAAAACTTTATTTCATATTGTTTCAAGTTCCAATGCAGTCAAGTTCCTGCCATCTGCAGGGAGGTGCTGCAGCACCCTCAGCACCCCTAGTTCCCGCGGCCTTGTTCAGATGTTTTTTTTGCCTCACAAATGATGTCTTTGAGAGTACAAAGCTACAATATATATTTAAAAGCTGTCAAAATTTATGAAGAGAGATTGAATCTAATAATTTATTTTAATTAATTATCACCTTATCGTTTCAGAGTATCCAGAGACCCCAGTTATTGAACTACAGTAATTACATTTACCAGAAAAACAAAACAAAAAACAAAAAAAACTCTAAGAACTCGAAGAACTATGAAAAATAGTTATTTCATAATATCCATAGTTTTAACAATGATATTTGTAATAAGACCATGGTCTTGGTTTCTACTCTGCCTTGAAAAAAGCCACATACTCAAATATTTCGTTGGACTGCCTTTAGCTTTGATTACGCCGTGCATTCATCGTGGCATTGTTTTGACAACCTTATGCAACGTCACATTTATTTTCGTCCAAAGTTGCATACATTTTTGTCCGAGACCTTTTATTGATGAAGGGAGAGTCAAACCACTCCATGAAGTCTTCTCCAGCACATCCAAAAGACTTTCAATAGGGTTAAGGTCAGGTGGCCAGTTCATGTGTGGAAAATTATTCCTCATGCTCCCTGAACAACACTCTCACAATTTTGAGCACGATGAATCTTGGCATTGCCGTCCTGGAATATGCCCATGTCGTCAGGGAACAAAAAAATCCATTGATTGGATAAGCTGGTCATTCAGTACATTCAGGTAGTCAGACTTAATTTTATTGCCGTATAACTTTGCTGAGCCTAGACCTGACCAATTGAAGCAACCCCGAATCATAGCAGTGCCGCCAGAGGCTTGTACAGAGGGCAATATGCATGACAAGTGTATTGCTTCATGTGCTTTCCTTCTTAAACTGACGCACCTATCTCTTTGGAATAGGGTAAATCTGGACTCATCTGACCACATACATTTTTTTTCCATTGCTCCACGGTCCAATCTTTATGCCCCCTAGCAAATTGAAGTCGATTTTTCTGATTAGCCTCACTAACAAAGGGCTTTCTTGTGGCCACACATCTGTTTAGTCCCAATCCTGTAAGTTCTCGTCACATTGAGTGAAGTCATCGAGTGGAAATGCTCTTACTTTCACTATTAAACACTATTAAATCTTAACCCAATTCCTTTGATTTTAGCAATATCCTCAGTTGTTTTCTTGCTTGATGCTGGCCAATAATTTTCCCCTTCTGAAACACAGTAACATCTTTTCCACGACTATGGGATACCTCTTCCATGGCATTTTTTAAATGAAAAACAGAAGTCTAAATACATTTAGAAACTTTTTCTGCCACAACTACCATAGTTAATACAGTGCAGTTAGTGTGACTACAGTAAATCCATGGTAAATGTTTGTTAGTGTTTTGATGTGAGGATTGAAAAGCCTCCTGTTTTCTTTGGCCGTGCCATTTATAATGTGGGGGTTGTTTGTTTTCAATTATTTTCATCACCGAAAAATGAGTTTTGCAACAGACAATTCTGTACCGCATTCAAGCAGGTTTCGCAATCCCCGCCACGCTTCTCACTGGTTCACAAGCATGTTTAAAATCGTCTGTTCAGTTGAGAGCAGTCTGCAAATTACCGCACCTGTTCTTTATTCGCTCTGCTTTATCCATTGAGCAGTGTTGATAAACGGTCCGAGCACTGTCATTCCGCTTTTGAAGCGAGAAAAATGCACTCTAAAACATAATAGGATTGTTCGAGATGCCAAATGCCTCGCCTCGTCAGAGTGTTGGAAATATTCACATATAATTTATACGCATTAAAACATGATAATAGAGATAAAAAGAAAATATTTTAAAACATTTTAAAAGAGAATGAAACATCATGGTTGTTTAAGCCATGAGCATTAAGCTGTGCCATCAGCAAGTCAATTCCCATCATAAATTTATTCAGCATCTACACCGACTTGCATGGCTGCCTCGCTTGCACGAGAATTATTTGATGTAGACCTTATTCGTGGTAGTGCACATTGAGGCTGTGAGGGATAGACTTACCATCTCTTCAGTGACACATGGTAAAAAGCTCCTTGATCAATTCTGATTTTCAGAGCAAGTCAGACTACACTCTGGATGTGTCTCAATGAGCTTCCTAGTTCAGTAGTCAGGGCACTGATCAGGGAGTCGGCCATTTTTAATGTTCGCTCCCTAAAAAATCCCACAATGCACCGTAAAAAAACAGGGAGCATCTTTGCTCACTATGTTCACTTACCGGAAATGTTGTCATATCTTCTGTAGTCTTTTAGGTCATTAGATGACGAGCACAAGTGTAAAACTATGAAGTAAAAGCCTTATTTTCTCTTTAATGAGAAGTTGTTTGTAATGTCTTTCATTCATAATTACCATGAAAGTGAAACAATCTTTTTTAAAATGTGAGTTATTAAAAGAGGGTTTAATATACACTCCTGTATATTTTTATATCTTTATTTAATGTTATTTATCTTTCATAACAACACTGTACATTTGAATATCTTCAAAGACAATGAACAATGGTGTCATTTATAATGATGCTGATTAATAACAGCTGCGCTTCAATGCGTGACGTCATTAACGTGTCGCAGGTGATTTAGTCTTAAGTGTCCCAATGTTCAGTGGAGGAACACCCTTGCCAGTGCCCAAATTCGTGTTTATGATATACTGATTCACCACATAGGGAGCTGATTGAGACACAGGGTCTGACACATTTCTAACCGGCATGCACCTCGCAGTGATCACCAGAAATCGGTGCTGCACAAATTGTGCTCATCTCAAACAAGCCTACACAAGGAAAACGCTAACTGATTGGTCAGTGAGAAGTTGCATTCCCCTGCCATCATATGTTTCAGAAATGAGCTTGCGGGTCACATGAAATTAAGTGAGTTTGACACATCACTGTGAGTATGTGTGTGTATTTGTGTGGTGGAGTCTATTTTGCAGTGTAGAAAGTGCAGAGCTGACTGGGGCTGGCAAGCATTACGTTTACATTTATGCATTTGGCAGCCGTTTTTATCCAAAGTGACTTACAGTGCACTTATTATAAGGAGTTTGCATCCCTGTGAGTTATAAACTTTAGACAACGATGACAGTTGGACCACTGATTTTAAAAAAAGCTAATTCACACTGGTTTAGTTGCATGGTCTTTCGCCTTAATACCTTAAGATGTGAATTCAGTTTCAATAGTTCAACGATTATTGTCAGCTTATACCACTGTTACCACATGTAGTATGCAGAAACACGGAATCTAGTCATTAAAATGGCATTAGCAATAAAACGCTAAATGTCATGGAGTATGACTTATTTGAATATGACCGTTTGAACGTACAATTAATCAAATAAAAATTGTGATATGTCTTATTATGATAATTAAACAAAAAAAAGTATCTGATTTAATAAGTATATAATCTGTTAGTGATGCACACTTCATTATGAATGTGTAGAGCTGGCCGCTCATACACTGAAAACACCTCATCATGGTGTGTGTGTGTGTGTGTGTGTGTGTGTGTGTGTGTGTGTGTGTGTGAGAGATGAAAGATGCAGAGGGCATTCTGAAGTGCACAGCCCATACAGACTACGTATTTATTTAATTAAATCACTCCTTTATGGGAATTGATAATCACACTGGGCCATGGAGCATACTGCTTGTCTGGAGGTGAGAACTTCTGTCATAAACACACACAAAAGCCAAAATAAAAGTAGTTAAATTTAAATGGACGCATGTGTTTTTGCTTCTATATTACACATGTTGGCCGCATAAAATGTCTTGGAAATGTCCTGGAAAATTGTGCCTTGAAAAGAGTGGGAACCCTGAATATCTTATAGCACAAAACTATCAAAGTAAGAGAAGAAATATGAAACTTTCCAGTACAGAGTGGCACAAAAATGCTTGTGCATCCTGAATGTAGAATGACATGCTTCAATGTAACCAGAGCTCTTGGGAGTCTCCGGATGATCCTCCCTGCGAGAACTGTAGGAAAATTATGTGGTAACATATCTAGTTTACGACATCAAGCAGTTTAAACACTTTTTACTGCTTTTTCTTACTGTTTATTTAAGCAGTGTCAGACAGAATCAGCAAAATACTTTAATCTCTCCAAAGCACATTACTCGCAGCAGACAATTTAAAATCCCAACAGTGATAGTTTTGTAATGCATTGTTGATACGGCACTTTGATGGCTGAAAAAGTATGGACTAAAATTTAAAAAAATAAATAAATAAATAAAAGACTTCCCTGCACACTGCAAACCCTAAGTTAGCAGAAATCAGGCAATTGGTTAATTTTTTTTTCCAATGTGTCTGAAAGTCTCAACTTCTTGGGTTCACTTTGTGTTATGCATGAACCAAAAAGAAAGATGCTTCATATAAAAAAATTAAAAAATAAATTGATATCATATTTAGCAGGAAGTTAGTTCCCAAGCTCTGCTGTTCCCATGTTCCAACACACACACACACACACACACACACACACAAAAATATGCCAGTAAGTCTCATACTCAAATAGCGTTCCAGTGATGTTAAACATTTAAATTGGTTTCACCTGCACATAACTAAATGCTAATCACTGTTTCCCTTGTATCGTGCTATTTCCCAGCATTCCGTACACAATCAAGATTTGATCATTCACACCATTTCCATAATAAATATTTAGCCAGATTAATTGTTTCTCTCTGAAGGGCGGGAGCTGACAGGGGCCGAAAAGCCGGCTGCAGAGGAGACAGACATTGATGCAGAGGAACAGCCCCTCCCAGACAGCACTATAGACGAGTTCAGTCGTGGAGTCACTGACCTGGATGCAGCCAAGAAAGAGGACAAAGTCACCAAGGACATAAGGGTATCACTTCCAGCACTCTTACCATCTTAATTATTCAATCTATATAAATTTTTAACCATAATTTTCTATAATGTTGTCTCATAAAGTAGTTTAGCAAATTAACTTCAGTAATCGAGGGAAGGTTATTCGGCATGTTTTCATTGTTTTGCAGATTAGGCTGTTTTATGCTCATGGCGACACTCAGCCTAGGGTCCAGATGCAGCTATAAAACCATTAGCATAATCTTATAGTGTGGAAGCCGCTGTGCTGCAGATGATTATGTAATGATACCTTGACTCTGCTTGGTTGAGACATTCTTCAAGAAAGTAATTTTGTTCATGACAGTTGAGGAGAGGCAAAAACAATTATCAGGGTCCAATCACAAGTGGAGAGTCCAAAACATTTACATTTGACAGAATAGGTCCTGTAGATACTGTGGACAGTATTTGGTGTCAAATTTGAACTGCTTTCATCACAATTGCACAAATCGGATTTCTGGTTATAGCACCCCCATCACCTGAAATTGACAAGAGTTTGTGACCTCGGTATGTTCTGTTGTCCAAGTGTACAAAGTTTTGTTTTGTTAGAATATTCCGCTCTCAAGATGCAGGCCAATTAGATATAATGGGCCACACCTGAAAGCATATTGACTTATATCTTCCGAACAACTTGGCGATCCAAAATTCTTTTGATTGTATTTTTTTTTTTCAGGATGGTCTGTTGATGATGTGAACTAAACATCATGTAAATCTGACAAATAGCCCAGGATGGGTTTGAAAAAGTACCATTCAGACTTAATTCAAAATGGCCAACCAGGGTAAAATTGGTAGCCATGCACTCAGTATGTCTTAAGGAGTCCAAAGAAGCCAGTCTCATGATTTTAGTCCAAATTTGTTAAAAGTTCTTAGCAAAATTTTAAATACAAATTTATTGGCCAGTAGGTGGTGCTGTCCCCAAAACACTGAGGGTCTTTCGAGACATGATGCTTATGACATAGAACACATTTTTCGTTTCACCATCTCAAAGCATGCAAAGAAACAGCCTCACGTCATTTTTGGCACCCTCAGTCAGATTTTCTGATTCATTACACAAGAACGGTTTGATATATAAAAAATCTGAGTATTGTTTGACCGCCACTGTCTCAAGATTGTTTGACCATAATTTGGGCATGATCGGATGTTTAAAAAGTCATTTTTCAAAATAAAATTATTGCGGAAATTAAAAGCCATATGACTGTTTGATTCAGAGGCACTAATGGGTTCAGAGGAAATATAATTTTTTTTTTTCTAGCACCTTCTAACCTAGAGTTATTAGCAAAAACATAAATTAACTTATTTTAGCAGCACCTTATGGCCAATTCTCACAAATTTTTCTATATAGCCTAATTTTGACATCCTGTTAGAGGACACCAAATTTCATAATGATCAGCTGTATACAATACAGGTTATTAGCTGTTATTGGACATTTTACGTCATTAGACTAGTTTCACGATTCCTCCTCGTCTCATTACTCGAGAGTATTGGGAGCGCTAAGACTGTTTTAATAGCAGCTCTGATTTAAATGTCAGATGTGAAAACTTCTTCGGATTTAGAGTTTGATTATTTTCCATTAGTTGGTAACTGTTCATTGATTCAGTTGTAATGATTCGTTTGCATCAATAGTAATATATTTTATTACATTGTATTACTATTGTATTACATTAAATATCATCCAAGCATTCTAATAAAGTTTGACTTGATATAGGAGTCTGCCTAAAAATAGCTACATATTGAATCTGAGATTTCCATTCTTGCCTCCATTAGGGTAAACATAGCTTGTGTTCTAGCACGCTAAAGGCTGTTTATCTTTCCTCTCAGGCATAATTTTGTGGGTTTGGTGCATCAGTGTGTAAGATGAAGAGGCTGGAATCATGTCTGAGACTGATAAGAGACTCCTCTCCTCAGGAAATTACAATGTCAGAAGTGTTTGGGTTGTCTCAGGTGATTGATCCATGGTTTAAAAGTTAGAAACTCTTTTGCTCTGAGCCAGATGGAGCATAGAAATCTCTTGTGTCCGCCTCAAAGGTGCTGTGTCCTTATTTCATTTGGTTTCTAATAGTTTTTGACCCAAATGGACATTTGTGCTCTCAGATATTACTCAAAAGGTGTGTCATAGTAGTCTAATGACTAAGGGATTGGTTTGCTAAATCAGAAACAGAAAAGGGTGATGTATGAACTGCAGAGTTACAGATCCTTGAGTAAGACTCTTCGAAAATTGCTATCTAGGCAGACTGTTGCTGCATTTATTCTATTGTAAGTTGCTTTGGAAAAGTATTGTCTGCTAGACAAATATTAAATCAAAGTGCCAAAACAATACAAGTTTTAAATCTACTTTTACTTCTGTATAAGTGCTATTTTCCAGTTACTCTATATAATATCTATTCTAGAGTTTCTTATATTTGGCCATCATGGTATTGGAGAAAGGCATACTTGAAAAACGAGGAAGGCGCTGACACACCTCTAACAATTACAATTTACTGACAGCGTTTCAACCCATCAATAAATTGTAATGGTTAGTTGTGTGTTAGCGCACAGGATAGATAGATTATTATTTTATTTATGTTTTTTAATCATGTTAAAATGTAATTTGGATTCATCTTCTGGCTAGTCTGTTTTAAAGTTTTAAAGCAGATTCATCCACATGTCTAAATTTTGGCACTTGTGAAAACACATTTTATTTAAATTGTGCATTTTAACAAATGTCTTTATGAGTAAGGTCAAGAGTCTTTTCATGCTGCAACAATGAGCTCAGTCATACTCCTACATACAGCAGTTCATTTTAGATTCTTGTGCATTGCAGAACAGGGGTACTCATATGATCTTGTAGACTGGAAATGAACTGGCAGCGTAGGAGTTTGTGTTGTTTTAAGGGCTAGTACAAGATTCAGAGCTTTTGGGTAAGCCTGAAGTCATTTGTGCTAGTGGAGCAGAACAGACCCATTGAAAGTTTCTATTGAATAGTACATGAGTAGCATTAAATCTAGTTGTACTAGTTGGTTATCACGCTGTACCTTTCTTTCTCAACATTTCCAAGTGTCAGCCTTCCAATGATGTTTTGGAACATAAACTGGTGTGTAGAATCATTTACTATGCAAAATATGAGTGAATGTATAAACAGCATGCTGAAATGCTCTTGGTTTGTATTCAGGTCATGTGCCCAACTAAGTCTGCATCAATGGATATTGGATCGATAGAAGCATACTGATTTATTTGAGCCTTTGGGCATGAAATCAATGAAATCAATACAACTACTGATCAGATGGATTTTTGGCTGGGGTTTTCACTGATAAGTGTGACTTGCCATTTTTAATGCATGTTTTATCCACATTCTGAAGATGACCACATAATTATGATTGCTACCTGAGTGGAAAACAGGCAAGGAAGTTTAAATAAGAAACTCTAAATGGTCTGATATGGTGCTAATCAGTTTAGTGATTGATATAGTTCCTCCGTTCACACAGCTAGTATTGGCAATTATCTTGGATTTTTAGAGAAATGGTTTGGGGGGTGAAAAACATCCTTTTTTTGTAAGTTTATTTGAATATAGGAGAATTATTAAAATCTGAATAATTTTCGGATAAATCAGCTAATTTTCGGATAAATCAGCTAATCCTCATCCAGAGCTTGGATCTTTATGTATGTGATATTTGGCTTAACATAATTTAAAACATGTTCCACATATAACATTTATAAACGTGAATTCTGGTGTGTGTTTCCTTGATTAATATGCATAGTAGAACGAATTACCATGTTTATTGTGTTTCTTTTTCGGCCTGCTGTTAATTAGAGCAGCAAATCTCTATTTCACCCCACCATATTGTTTATTGAAAATGGGCAGATGTTTTCTAATAAAGAGAGGATTTGAGAGATGTTATAGGTCTGAATGGAGTTCCATCTGAGCTTTGGAAATTGAATGGGCATCGGAATTGCCTGGATCCCATTTTATGAGAGACTGCTGTATGTTTTGGTGGATTCTTCAAACAATGGGTGCTGAATAACTAATGAGAGAGGATCAGTCCTTCTCTTATAAGGTGCTGAACTTTACCCAATGTCAGGCTGCTTCAGAGCCACAATCATGAAGCCTTGAGCCAAACCACTGCTGAGGGAATATCAAATATAGACAAGTGGGGCTGCTGTGTTCAGTAGCTCTGATCTTATCAGACTGTCTCTGTCTGGCAAATAGCCAAATTTCTGCCAGGAATTGGCTCCCTTTAGTCATAGGGCATATACATTACCTGTATGCAGGGAAAACTGTGTCTACTTATAAAATCAGCCAGACCCCTAAGAAGCTGGACATTATAGAGCTATATTTAAGGTAAAGACATACAGTATATTGTCTCTTCCAAAACCTAGTTAGTTGCCTAGCATTTTAAATACAAGGCATGCATGTTCTTGCAGTTTCAAAAGGTAGCCATCTTTATTACAATATCACCTTGGATACCATAGGCACCTTTCCACCATTGGACAAATGGTTCTCGTTGAATAAACGTGTTGTTGCGATCCTGGCTTGTTGCTGCGGTTACAATTTCTGGTTCCATTGTGGTGCTGCAAAATCATGATCAGAATTGACTGATTCGTCTAGTGACCAATCTTTAGTTGCCACCTACTAAAGGTGTTCCATCAGCACAGTAAGGTTAGCTCATCATATTGATAAATCCAAACAAGGAATGGTAGTAATACCATACCAATACCAAACTGTGCTCAAGTGTAAATGCTTCTGGAACTTATCATGCTCAGAACCATTCTGTCTGTTAGTGGAAAAGCAGCTCTGGTTTTGACCAAAGTTGAAGGCACCATTGCATGTATCATTCGCAAAGATGAGATAAATGTCAATCAGTGATAAAAAATAGTTCAGTGTAATTAAAAATGTATTAATGCACCCCATATTTGTGTGTGCTATGCATTTTTATGCTTATTGCAGTACCACACTGTTAGCTTAACAACATGTTAATGCCAAACACAAGTTAATTATCTCTTACACTTAATCTGATTGCTATGTGCTTGGCTAAAAGTGTTCCAAATGTCCATAATTAGAGGTTATGATGATTCCTTTGAAGCCAGCTGTAGTCTGAAGAGAGCTATAGTCTTTCCATTTTCAGTCTTTTTCTTCCCATCGGGGCAGAAGTGTCCATCTGGATCAAACTGTGCATGTGAAAAGGGGTTCGGGGATGGGATTTTGGGCAATGACAGTACAGAGATGCTCTCTCAAGAGCCCTCAGGCCTGTAAATGCTAGATAGTGCCCTCAAGCCTGAATGTCATTCAAAGCAAAGGCAATTTCTCTGGATAATTCATGATGACCTGAGTTTAGCCCATATATCTGTGTAGGAGACAGCTTTGCTTTTGCCCTAGTGCTCAGTTTCAGCAAATCATCCCTGGTGGATTGCTGTTTGGACCAGATTGGTGTTTACACATTCTTTGAGCAGCTAGAGGATGTTTAATTCCTCTGTACTTTTGCTGGAACTGGGAATGGGGATTTAACAATTCTGGTTTTCAATTTCCTTTCACGGTTCCGATTCCATTAACGATTATTTTATTACTTGTGATTCCTAACTATATTCTAAACAAAAATGCTATCTTTTCATAACAATGTGTCATATAAAGCCTTAAGTAAACACTGTAACTTTTCTCTGTTCATTTCAAGTTCCAATTATGTCATTAGATTTATTTAGGCCGATAATTTGAGTTTGTTACTAGTTATTGAGTCACATTATCACAAATCAAGATTAAACAACTGTTTTATATATATATATTCTTCATTCAATCCATTTGTTAACATCCTTTTGTTTGTTTTTCCTCTAAACAAAATCATTTAATTGGAGCTGGTAGGAGAGACAAAGGAACTGACTTTGAAGGGGAAAGGCATCTTCAACTTCAATACAACTCTGTAATCAATTTAGTTTAATAACCTTAATGTTTGTCTAAAATGAACTCTTAAAAGACTGACTCGTATCCTGCCTAGAAGTGTTAGAACCTCTTAACCCTTTGGGGTCTGAGGGTGTTTTGGGCCCTGAAGAAGTTTTGACATGCCTTGACATTTGTGCTTTTTTTCAGTTGCTTAAAAACATATTGTATTCATGTGTATTTAGCACAAACTGGGCTACAATAATATGTGAGCAACACTTGTGTACGTGTTTGTATTTTTGATAAAATAACATTTATGCATGATTTTTGAAAAAGCAAAAATTTTAAGTAATTGAAATAAGGCCATATAACACATACTAAACATTTGTCCACAAGCCTTTTGTGAACTGGATCTTGTAGCATAGAGTTTTTGCTACAAAATGATGTGAAAACCATCCTGGTCACTCATTCATACAAAACAATTTAGTTGTTTATCTTCATATGAAAGGTCATATGCAAGGAGGCGTGAATTATCATGAATATTGATGTAATTCACACCTGAGGAGACAATAACACCTCCCCTGGGCCTATCACTGAGGAATGTGACAGAGAGAGAATGAATGTGAGGAGACTTAATGATCAAAATCAAGTTTTAAGTTAAAAGAAGTAATCTGACTATACATTTTCTTTCATAAAGACTTTACTTAATTTTAGACCTACACTACCGTTTAAAGAAGTCTCTTCTGCTCACCAATACTGCATTTATTTGATCCAAAATACAGTAAAATCATTGATATTGTGAACACTTTTTACAATTTAAAAGAACAGTTTCTATTTGAATTTATTGTAAAATGCAATTTGTGATCAAAGTTGAATTTTCAACATCATTACTGCAGTCTTCAGTGTCACACGATCCTTCAGAAATCATTATAATATGCTGATTTTCTAATATGGGCATATTTAAAGTGCATTTTACTCTTTTAACCTGAACAGATATTTGCAAGCACAAGTTTTGTTGACGATAACGAGGCAGCACAAATACTAGTTAAAATATAATCTAAACATTCATATTATTTTTATATCATATTACATATATTTATATCATACAGCATACAATTTAAATACCTGCTTTAGCCGAAACAGCATTTAAATGTAAATAAAACTTACCTAATAGGACATACAGTATTTCACATTTCAATACTCTGAATCCTGGCTGGCAAGTCTGGAAACTGTCCCACTAGTAAAATATGTACATGTTTATATAAAATAGCATGTCAACTAATAGCAATGTAAGTAAAACTAAATGACTTACTCATTCAAAATTGTATTCTCGGCTGGATCAAGTCACTACACAAAATGCAAACGTCCCGCTCTTCTTCTGAGAAAAATATTAACTCTTCATCACTATCCAGGAGTTTCCTCAGCTGTGTATCGTGGCATCTTCAAAACTCGCAGAAAAGTGAATGAACTTGATGATTTTTTTAAGGCACTGTCGGGGGAGTTTACCATTTGCGTTGATCGTCTCAGCACATTACCGTATGAATAGCGCCCTCTGTTCGTGGGTTTGATCACATTATAGATAATTAGCTGAGCCGGGAGAAACTGTACATCGCTTTGTTTCATATAGATTACAATGCAGGTAAATTGCATTTTTTTAAAATTTGTTTTAAATTTGAATTGTTTTATTTAAAAGTAGATATTTTAAGCTTTCTTTAAACATATGTTTCATATTTGTGTGGTAAGTATTCACAGAGTTTTCATGAACAAACCCTTTTTATTTTTTTTATTTTTTTTACAAAAGCACAAGGTTTTGTTGTTATTGTGAGTGTACACAAATAAAAGTAGACACTTTATAGCCTGTATGCCCCAAGATGATGGAGTATTTTATGTTGTTTCTGTTGTAATGACGGAAAAATCCAGCAGGGCGCCGGCGCGTCCGTCGACCCCTGAGGATTAATAGTGACAAATGTTGTATACAACATCAAATCTTAAAACAGTCTTCCTTTGTGCAGTTCGTTGTATTCTGGCATACCAACGTGTTGTAATATCAAGAATGAAAATGCTATAAGGTGCTTTGCCAGTGCCCTCTCCAGTTGTCCATGCCAGAGAATGAAAGATAAATGGAGACTGACAGATATAAAGATATTTAACACTTTATTTGACTATTGTTGTACTAGCCAGACAAAGAGCAGCTTTTGCTCTTTATACAACAAAACTAACCACTAGGACAGATATTAAATCATCCCTACCAGGTAACAATGGATGCTTAAATATAGCAAACCATGAATTCATTTCAACCTAGCCTTGTTGAAATGCTAGTCACTCTGATAAAGCTTTGGCATTTCACTCTCAATGATTTTTCAGAAGATTTGACAAAACGCTTTTGTCTTCTTAATTCAGTCAGTCATAAATGTAATCACATTTCAAAAGGATGCATGATAATTCAATGAATGATTAGTTAATTTGTTTCCATCCATATGCTAATGAGTTACAGTAACATTTAGCATTACCTTGAATGCATGGAAGGCCTTAAAAAGGCCGTTTTATCTTCGCACTTAATCATCTTTAACGCTGGGTAATATATTTAATAGAAAAAGCCTCTTTTGATTCTCCTAAAGACATGGTGTGTCTGACAACTGTCCCTTCTAAAGATATTTAATGCCAACCTATATTTTAAAATGTTCTGAATAAACCACCACTGTTTCAAAGGATCTGCTTTAAAATTCAGTTATTTGAGATTGTTTGATCTTTTGGGCTATTGTGCTCAATCCTGACGCATCAATTGAGGAAATCCATGTGGACTTGTTCTAATAGACACACCACTGTTGTCTGGTCTTTTTTAAGTTTATTATTGTCTAGGGCAGGGGTTCTCAACCTTTTGCAAGCTGGGCCCCCCCCCCCCAAAGCTGGTTCATTGTAGTTGGGGCCCCAGTGCCCCCCGCCCCACCACCATTGATAGATAGATAGATAGCCCTAGGCTATTATTTTTAGGCCCACATTATTATTATTATTATTATTATTATTATCATCATCAGTAGCGGTAGGTAGGCCTATTATCATTACTAGGCTATTGTTATAATTGGCAGTAGCACCAGACTTCTAATGTGAGCTTGCAGGCATTATTATTATTATTATTATTATTATTATGAGTAGTAGTAGGCCTATCATCATTACTAGGCTATTGCTCTATAATTATATGAGGTTACATGCTTTATTGTTGTTGTTGTTGTTGTTGTTATTGTTATTATTACTATTATTATTCAGTAGGCCTAATTATCATTTTTTTATCATCATTTATATTGCTATAATTGGGAATTGGCACCAGACCTCTGATATTAATTTATGCTTTATTATTGTTATTATTACTAGGCCTAATAGTAGGCATCATCTGCATTTTTTACAGAAGCTTGCAGGTAGGTGATGTTAATGTGAGACCTGAGCCTGCTTTGCCTTGCAAAGATCCTCAATTCTTGGCTCAATGTTTGATAAACATAGCCTCAAATCATCCTCGATTTGTGCACGATTGCGGTATTTCGTTTTTTTGAGTGCAGTCATTTTTGAGAATCCTGCCTCACACAAATATGTCGACGCGAAAGGAAGGAGAATCTTCAAGGCGACGTCACAGAGTTCAGGGTATTCCTGCATCAATGCTGCCCAGAATGACGAAAGAGGGCAGGAGCTAAAGAGTTCCTTCAGTCTACTGTCACTCTTCAGCTCAATAAGCTGTTCCTGCATATCAATTGATAGCTCGTTTGCTGTGCACACGAACGGATCTCGAACCCACGCAAAAGAGCGATAATCCTCTTTAAAGTACGCCGCAAATTGTATTCTCATTGCTGACAGGTGCTCAGACGCATTGCCAACGACGCCCTTTTCACAGGGAAGAGAAACGCAGCTATCAAAGAACACATTGCAAACAAATTGTGGAAAAATAGATGAAGAAAAAAAGGTGGGAATAGTAAAGAAAATACGCATGTGCAATAACAATAGTGATGCCTTGCCTTTGTGACGCACCACTAATTATATTGGACATATAAGAATGAATGGAATGTAGAATGTTTGTTTAACTGTCGCCGTGTGCGTAACTAGCCAACCACGTTCTCTTCCATTGCATGACGTCTTTGTAGTATGTCCCAGAACGTGCATACTCTTTTGCTACACACTCAAAAGTATGTACTTTTTCTTCAAAAAAAGAGTACATACTTTTAGCTCGTAGTATAAGTAGGCGAATTGGGACTCAGCCAAAGTCTGCAAGGCTGGGGAACATGTCGCAGTTCCCTCGACTGATGCTGCCATGCCAGAGGTCTAGTTTATGTGTGAAGGCATGCACTTTGTCTGCAAGGAGCAAAATATGAGTTTCGCGGCCTTGCAAAGACAGGTTGAGGCCATTCAAGCGGTCAAATATATCGACCAAATAGGACAGAGATGCAAGCCACATAGTGTCATCCAGATGCTTCGCCAGATCTGATTTTATTTCTGTCAAAAACCACTTCACCTCCTCTCTCTCTCTCTCTCTCTCTCTCTCTCTCTCTCTCTCTATATATATATATATATATATATAAAAATAAATACGACCTCACGTTTTATACGTTTGCAGCCTCTAAAACTTCCGTCCGTCATAAAAATGAATTCGGATGGTTCGATTTTCTGCATTTTTCGCATCCGTAGCAAATATTTTGAGGGGTTTTGACAATTGAGAGCCACCAAATGACGAATATGAAAAACGAATACGACAGTTTCGGACTCAGTCAGGGTGCAAGGACCTTAAACTTTTGAGGCTTGCGCAGCTTCTCGAGGAGAAATCAAACAAATGAGCGTCGTTTTCTAAAGTCTATGAGCGCAGCACACACAAATAAACTAAATTGACATACTGCAGTTAAATTTCAAAATGTGTTGTTTTTATATTTATAACATTTGACTACAGTTCACTGTATCCCTTAATCACTTATAATCATTTAATTTACCATCTCCTCATGATTGAAAATTTGACACTGTTTTCATATGACAGTTCAACAAACAAGTTAATAATATTAAGTCACTTACATTTTAGACGAAATAATGACTGTTTTGGTGTATTTTAGCAGCGAAAATAGATCCGATGAATCCAAACAAAGATCACAGCTATAGCGCATCTCACAGCAACACTCAATCGTGTTTTGAATGATTCAGTTTTGAACGAATCGGTTGAGTCAAAGATTCAATGACCCATTCACAAACATCTGTCTCATTCTTGATGAATCGGCCGTTTGAACGAATCGTTTGAATGAACGACTCAATGACTCGCTTAATAAAACCGCTTATCACCTGCATTTGCGCTCACTATCGACAAACCAATCAAATTTGTTCAAAACTTTTTTTTAAATCAGTCCAAACACATTTTAATTTTTATTCAGGAGTTATGTATATACGAAACTATAACTTTTTATGACAGTAGTTTAGTGATAAAAATGTTTTGCTATTTTTTTTTTTTCCAGTTTTTTTTCCCTCCCATCCTGTAGCCTACTGGCGCCCCCCCCCGGAGAGTGTCCCCCACCGGTTGAGAACCAATGGTCTAGGGTGTGCCAGTACCCTCAGGCAACTTTCAATGGCATAACTTCCAGTCAGTTCACATGTCGTTGCCTCTAGCATCTTTGTTTCAGATATTGTCTGGAGTCAGTCAGGATAGTTACGAAGGAAACAGTGCTCACTTGCGTGCATAATGTCACAGCTGTTTTGATATTTTAGCATTCCATTCCATTCCCCAGTGTCATGTGCATGCCCTTTATAAAAGAATAGTTCGGGAACATAGGTGTTTATGCTTTTATTTTAACACTAGCCGTAAAGTTTAATCCCATAAGGCTAGCCCTTACTACATATTACACGTTATTTTGTAGCTCTTGTTTATTGCGCTGCATATAGCAGGGTGTTACAAGGGAAAACAGTGTCCGTGTGTGTGGTGAAAAATGGCCGGTCGTGGTGAATGACAGAGAGGGTTGGTGCAATAAAAGCAAGAGGAAGAGTGGGCCGCCTCTTTATTGAACAAATCCATCTCACCTGTTTTCTCTGGTCTGCACCACCATGGCTGTGCAGATGTCTGTACATTTTCAGATACAGTGCCATTCAAGAGTCTTCGTTCTCTTGTGAAAATGCTTTAGTTTAGCATTTTTCTATACTTTTCATTACAAATTATGCGAGAACCCTATTGTAACTACTCCATTTATTATTATTATTATTGGGGCCCGAGCAACGATGGTGCGAGGACCCTATTGTTCTAGGTATTTATTATTATTATTATTCCGTATTCTTTTCCAAAGTGAATTGCATTTTTAATGGCCTAAACATACTCAAAAACTCATACAAATTTGCACATGCATCAGAATTGGCATACATCTGATATGGGTTTCAGAATTAGGTGTGGCAAAATGGCTTGATTGCGCCACCTACAAACTTTCAACAATGTGTACTTTACACAACGTTTCACCTACTCATACGAAAATCGGTACACATGTGTAACTTGCCAATACCTACAAAAAGTCTCTTGGATCCTTGCCCTAAACTCAACAGGAAGTCAGCCATTTAGATTTTTCTCTCCAATTTTTGCTCAGTTTTTGCCATTTCCACACCTCGTACTTTAACAAACTTCTAAAAATTTCATCGCATCTACTTCATATTTCGGTATTGTAATCTAAAGGCTTTGGTGATGCTAAATTGCGAAGTTTTTGAGTTTTCACTGCACGGCGTGGCCGTGACAGTCTGGCAAAGTTTGATGTTTCGCCATGAAACAGGAAGTTGTTATAACTCATACATACAATGTCCAATCTGCCCCAAAATTTACATGTTTGATAATAGTCCCGGCCTGAATACATCTACGTGCCAATATTCAGTTATAGTCATAGCGCCACCTACTGACAACAGCCAATTGTTGTCCAGGTCTTGTACTTTAACAAATTCCTCTCAGAAATGTAATCAGATCAACATTATATTTAGTCAGTCTTAATCTAAAGGACTTGGTGATGTTAAATTGTGAATCTTTTGAGTTTTCGTTGAAGGGCGTGTCCATGCCGGCCTGACAAAGTTTGATATGAAACGAGTCACATTTTTGAGGTCTAAACATGCTCAAACTCATGAAACTTTGCACATATCTAAAAAGTGGGGAAAATGTACATCTGATACTGGTTTTAGAATTGTGGCAAAATGGCTTGATAGTGCCACCTACAAAATTTCAATGAATCAGCCCTCGTGCCACGTTTCACCTACACATAAGAAAATCAGTAGGCATATGTAACATGTTAACACATACAAAGAAGTCTCTTAGAACCATATCCTAAACCCAACAGGAAGTCAGCCATTGTGGTTTTTCTCTTAAATTTTTGCTCAGTTTTTGCCATTTCAAGGCCTTGTACTTTAACAAACTCCTAGAGATTAAATCAGATCGACATCATATTTGGTCAGTCTAATCTAAAGGCCTTGAGGATGCTAAATTGCAAAGCTTTTGAGTTTTCTTTGAATGGCGTGTCCCTGGCATAGTTCGATGTTTTGCCATGAAAAAGGAAAAAGGAAAGGAAAAAGGGAAGGAAAAAGGAAGTTTTTGTAACACAAACATACAATGTCCAATCTGCTCCAAATTTCACATGTTTTATAAGAGTCCCGGCCTGAACACTTCTATATACCAATATTCAGTTATAGTTATAGCGCCACCTATAGGTTACATTCCCCTGGCACAGCAACCCCAATGTGCACCAGGGTGCTAGTGCCCGTTCATTAGCTTGCAGCTTTAATATTTGCATTGCAATTTTGGTGAAAAGTTGAATTGAAAATCTAAAAAATAATAATTAATAAAACAAAGAATTCCATCTTAAAACACTGCTAGTAGCAAGATTGCTTGAAATTGCTTACTAACCTTATCTGTGTAAAGTCATATCCAGTATTACAACTTCCTTGTTATGATGACCTAATGCCAGTAAACTTCATAATCTGGTAAATCCTTAATTTAACACATTAAAATTATGTTAGCAGGAATAATGTTTACGCTTTGCAGCTATACTTTTGAAATAGTGTGATTTTTAAAATTATGGTATGACCTTATTCACATCCCATGTAAGTGCCTTACTGTAACTAACTTTTTTTTTTATTTTTTAACTTCAACGTTCCTTTAATGACATTAAGATGAAATGGACTGTTTAAATGTGTTTCAATAGAAAGGACATCTAACTTTCTTTGCAAAGGAGTTAACATAGTCGATGTAAAAAAAAGACCTTAAATAGTGACCTAAAATAGTGCTGAATATTTTTTATTATTATTCATTTTACATCATAATGTGTCTTTGTTTTTTAAAAATGCTATTGCTTTTATTTCCAGGTTTAAATTTGAATACCAGATTTAAGTCCAAACCTCTAACCCTATGAACTGTGGTGTATGTCTCTAACATTATCAAGGATAGCTAAAAGAATCCAGTGTAAATAAACTGTATAGAGGTGGCAGCCATCTGCTTTGCAGAATGGCAATGAGGACATATTTGTGGCTGCCAGCACATCTCACCCAGTGCAGCATTGAGAAGAACAGTGCTCTTTACGTTTAGCCTCAAGGGCTTGGGGGGTCTCCACTAGGGTACAACCAACATTTCAGGTATTCAGAAGAGCTGACATATGGCACAATTTCATGAAAGAAATAGTATTATGTGTCTGTTCTATGATTTATAGTGTGCTTTGCACCCAAGCCTCTGCTATTTTCACAGTTCTATTTCACATGCTGCTCAGTGCATTTCAGTGTGTTGTTTTGTGTCTGGAATGTCAACATAAACTCCTGATTTATATTCAGGTCTTTAAGTTTGTTTCTTGTATAATGAACATGCTGCCCTGTTAGACCTCTCAATTGTTTTGCCAATTACCAAAAAGACCAGCGCTGTAATTGTGTGCTTGATAAAAGCTCACAATGTAATACTCAGCATATTTTCTTTTTAATGGAAGATGTGCAGACATCCTCCGGCAGCAGTGGAGTTTGTTGCTAAATCTAATCCACTTTGAAATGTGCTTTCTTGCACAGTTCATCCATCCCAGACTATCAGAGACCTCAGCAAATTTTAATTTTACTTTTGTGAGCTAGGCAGTATTTTGATGTTTAGATGTTTATTTCGACATTTTTCTAAGAGATTATTCCTCAGGATTACATTGGGATGACTCTTAGTATTAGTGTGCTTATCTAAATTCTACTTTCCACAAACTTTTCAGTGATGACCTGGACTTGTTGATATCGTAGTATGTAGTCTCCGTTTGGTCTCTGACTGTCTGGTGCATGATGCACACAAAAATGGCAAGTGCTAGCTGAAAGTTGCCTGTTTCAATCTGATTGCCAGGAAAGAAAAACGTTGCATTGCCATGGCACCAGTTTGTTACAATGAGCAGTTTTGAAAGAACTTAACACTGGATTTGCTAGAGTTCAAGGTCAATTGCATCAAATTGCGAAATGATTCTCAGTGTTTTGTTTGAGGTGCTTAGTATCAACTTCAAGTCCATCTGAGAAATAATCTGTACTTATTACTTTAGATTAGGAGGTATACACACATTTCTGCTATTCATTTCATTATTTTCTGTTTCTAAGTTTATGTTGAGGTAATGCTGAAATATACTCTACGTGAGTACTTGAAAGCCATTGCATCTAGCAGCACATACTTGATTTTGTGCGTTATTGTGTTCCAATATGTGTCATGCCACAATTCATAACAAAACACAAGTACGCATTGCAGCAAGGGGTGCTATTAAGAACATTAGTGTTAACCTATTTTTTCTAATTTGAGTTTTCTCTATTTAAGTCTATTCTGTCATGGTGGAGCAACAGTTTGAGAATATTACTGAGCAAGTAAATTTAAATCAATATATTTATAGCAACTTGCCTAAATAATTAGATATAGTGTAAATAGGGCTGGGCGATATGGCAAAAAATATTATCAGTGAAATGCGCTCAATCAATGCAGAGGTGTCTGAGGGATCGTCTATGAAAATATTACAATATGTTCTAGAGATTATCAATTGAGTACAGTTGGATATGAATGTTATAAGATGATCTGTTCATTTTGAATAATAATGAAGGTGTGTATGTGTGTGTGTGTATGTATATATATATATATATATATATATATATATATATATATATATACTCATCTAAAGGATTATTAGGAACACCATACTAATACTGTGTTTGACCCCTTTTCGCCTTCAGAACTGCTTTAATTCTACATGGCATTGATTCAACAAGGTGCTGAAAGCATTCTTTAGAAATGTTGGCCCATATTGATAGGATAGCATCTTGCAGTTGATGGAGATTTGTGGGATGCACATCCAGGGCACGAAGCTCCCGTTCCACCACATCCCAAAGATGCTCTATTGGGTTGAGATCTGGTGACTGTGGGGGCCATTTTAGTACAGTGAACTCATTGTCATGTTCAAGAAACCAATTTGAAATGATTCCAGCTTTGTGACATGGTGCATTATCCTGCTGGAAGTAGCCATCAGAGGATGGGTACATGGTGGCCATAAAGGGATGGACATGGTCAGAAACAATGCTCAGGTAGGCCGTGGCATTTAAACGATGCCCAATTGGCACTAAGGGGCCTAAAGTGTGCAAAGAAAACATCCCCCACACCATTACACCACCACCACCAGCCTGCACAGTGGTAACAAGGCATGATGGATCCATGTTCTCATTCTGTTTACGCCAAATTCTGACTCTACCATCTGAATGTCTCAACAGAAATCGAGACTCATCAGACCAGGCAACATTTTTCCAGTCTTCAACTGTCCAATTTTGGTGAGCTCTTGCAAATTGTAGCCTCTTTTTCCTATTTGTAGTGGAGATGAGTGGTACCCGGTGGGGTCTTCTGCTGTTGTAGCCCATCCGCCTCAAGGTTGTGCGTGTTGTGGCTTCACAAATGCTTTGCTGCATACCTCGGTTGTAACGAGTGGTTATTTCAGTCAAAGTTGCTCTTCTATCAGCTTGAATCAGTCGGCCCATTCTCCTCTGACCTCTAGCATCAACAAGGCATTTTCGCCCACAGGACTGCTGCATACTGGATGTTTTTCCCTTTTCACACCATTCTTTGTAAACCCTAGAAATGGTTGCGTGTGAAAATCCCAGTAACTGAGCAGATTGTGAAATACTCAGACCGGCCCGTCTGGCACCAACAACCATGCCACGCTCAAAATTGCTTAAATCACCTTTCTTTCCCATTCTGACATTCAGTTTGGAGTTCAGGAGATTGTCTTGACCAGGACCACACCCCTAAATGCATTGAAGCAACTGCCATGTGATTGGTTGATTAGATAATTGCATTAATGAGAAACTGAACAGGTGTTCCTAATAATCCTTTAGGTGAGTGTATTTATATATATATATATATATATATATATATATATATATATATTTATTATTATTATATATAATCTTTTTTATTATTAAAATGTTATATTTCTTGGCATACAGATATCCAAGTATGGGGGCATAGAAGCCCTTGTGACTGAGGAATGATACTGTATGGGGGTCCAGGTGTATCTCCAGATAGAAACTTTTGAAAATGTAAAAGTCTGAATGGACCATTTATCTATTTTCATTACAGTGAGAAAGACTAGGCTACAAACTAGTAATTGTTTTGTCTTTCATCCTTGTCAGAGATGATGACATCTGAACAATTTCATTAAATTAGAACAGAAATCTATTTGTTTATTATTAAAGGCTTGGAATATGCTGATTAATAAAACTAAATTTAGAAAGAAAAACTTTATGGTCTAAAGGCGCTCTGGAAACACGCACCTCGTGTTTACTCACATGTGTGGAAAAGAGGAAGCAGGTGCGGACTGGGAAGCGTGTTTTAGTGCTAGAGAAAAATATTCAAGAATACAGCGCGGAAAGATCAGATATGAGGTAACCGGCACTGTTTTTTTGTCTCGCTGCTCACTAGAGACGATGAGAGGATGTAACCGTCGTCATGATGGATCCGGAATCCAGAACACGGTGACCTGAGTAGCGGGGGCAATAGCAACTCCATGCAGTCTGAGGCTGCGTTTCCACTGACGCGGAAGAGATACGCACCAAGCCGTTCCCAACGCTAGGGAACCGCTTGCCCCCAGCTGCTGTCAATTTTACAATCCACCTTGCGAGCTTGACGCTCGCCTTCCATAGGAAGGAATTGAAAGTGCTTGCTCACTACATGCCAGTGGAATCATACGATAAGAAAGCAAAACTGCTAGCATTTTTAGCAACATGCATGTCTAGATGTAGAACACAGGCTAAATATCGAGAAATACTCAAAAGCTTATCGTCGATATCATGGAGTTTTTTTATCGTGATAAATATTGATATCGTTTTATCGCCCAGCCCTAAGTGTAAATATTACAGATGCTTTTTTCGAGTTTGTTTGGTGTACCTGCCCTAGAATAAAAACACAAGCTGTAAAACCTTAACATTGAGTCAAAAAAGATTCTGTAGCCACTGTAATAATGGCTAACCTTGAGCTCAATCTCTGGTTAATCTTTAATTCTCTTCCTCGTCGTCTCTGTAGTTGTTATTCACCACCTTGAGGCCTGAATAATTGAATAAGCTGAACCAAAAAACAAAATAGCTGTTGATGTGTAAATGTCTTGTAGAAAATACATGTAGCCTGTAAAATGGCCTCAATGGAAAATGTAGAGCTGCATGGTTGCAGGTTATTTGTACATCCAATAACCATTGACCAACAGTGATTTAATTCCACAGGCATGCAGTACTAAAATGTATAAAGTGGAATTGTTGCAGTTTTTCCCCACTCTATATTGATCTATTCTTATTTATTTCTATTTCATTGTGTCTACAAAGTTTAATTTCACTCTTTTCCTGAGTTTACTCTCATACTTCTGGTTAGGGACATGCACAAATGAGTGCTGTCTTTGCAATATGAGTCTTGTTTGCTCTTAATATGACATACAGGTGGGACTTGCTATTTTGTTCAGGCACAAAATCTAGATGTTCTTCTGTATAACATTATATGTTGTGGTGCAGAAAGACCCTGAGTCATCTAAGAGAGAGGCACAATAATGAGAGGCCTACATGTCTGTCCACTAGTGTGGAAGAATTTAACTCAATACTGCCCAAAATATCAAAGCTCTTTCACTGTGTGGTTGTATACAGTTGAAGTCAAATTTTGATATACAAGAACAGCTGCCACCACAAGACAAATAACAAATACATCATTATCAAGGCCTCTTGACATGCAAACTCTGACTCTATAGTTATCTGGGCCTTTGTATGTCTCACTGACTGTATTACGCATCAGGGTTCCGGAAGTGTTACAGTTTGTGGTACAGTTTGAAGTCTGTAAAATGTATTCTTTAATGAATCATTCATTAAGAATATTTTAATTAAGAAATTATTAATTAAGTGCATCCCAACTGCTTACTGTGGCCTTGGCTGGTTTTCAGAGACTTGCTTAACATGCAGCATTCTCAATCCAGACACTCATAGCATTGATTATTTTATCTGTGATTTATTGTGTTGATATGTTGGCCTCAAACATGGAGTATAAAAGTATTTAATCATAAAAGTCATGCTCAACTTAAATGATTGTTTAATTTACATCAGATGAGGAGCTCAAAATTAACCGCTTCCCCAGACATACTATGCAGATTTTTTTAAGCAATTAATTCAGTTGATGTCACCAGGATCTCTGGCTGAGGTAGTTTCACTGTGAGAGCAGGTGTTGTTTACAATGTGCCATTCTGTTGCACTGCCCAAATAAACAGCTGTCAGGATGAAGGCACACACAGAAGACAAGCCTCATCAGCAAACCCAAACCGCTCACCCATGTTTGCACAGACAACATGTAAGAAATTAAAATATGAGGAGCAGAGGTGAGCCTCTGGAACATCTTTTTCCCCAATACACTGCTCACAATCATGTTTGAGTCTGGATGCATGGTTTTTAAATTAACATTTAACGTAACATTGATCATGAACAGTTAACAGGTTAATTATGTTGTTTCTGTGCCACTAGCAGTATAAAATGTAATTACAAAAATAATCATTGTTTCCAAAAAGGTTTCCCAAACACTTCTTCCACCCCACCCCTCCCCCCCTTTTCCCACAGGTTGGACAAATAGGAAGTACCATTTAGTAATAGACCAATATATCAGCCAGGTCAGTTTATTTGCCAATATTTGGGCATTTTAAATATTCAGTATTGAACCATAATCATCGTCTTGTTTCATGGAACATGTTGAAGTTCTCAAATCCGTTGTGGAAAGTGCACATGTTCTATTTGTTTGTTTTTTGGAGTAAATATGGTTTGAAATAAGTTTTACATGCTGTCTGCATATGATTTTATGCCCTTAAATTGTGTAATACAGGAGAGACCAGGGCTAGATGTCACACCTTTAACTCCAGCGAATATTTGTCAGGGTATTTATTTTTTTAAAGTACATTTCTATATAGCCACATACCTTGATGTCTTGGTGACAAACGTTACAGTTTGTTGAAACAAGCTGACCTTTTGTGACAACATGCCTCAATTGCTGGAAATGTTGTCATACTGTATAGGGCAAGTTGTCGCAAAGGAACTTGCCACTAAACTAGTGGCGAAGGTTTCATATGAACATTGTGGGGTGTCGGTGGAACATGTCCCTGCCATCACAACTGCCAAAACAACATCTACAGGCTCTGTTTTGGAGACCGTTCTTGGTGCAGCAACTGTACGCTATCTCTTATCCAATTTTTGTAAGCATGCTAATTCTAAGCACAATTTTCATGCCAGCACAAGTGGGCATATGGGCCTTTAAACTGTACACTTGCATTAAGCAACCTGTTTTTCAACTCAATTTAAAAAGTTAAACAATTAAGAAGCACAAAACATTTCAGTAAACAACAAAAATGGAAAGGGTAATGTACAAAATTTCAAAACCTTGTTTTGTCGAACAAATATTGGAATTGATAAATGGTAATAAATGTATTCTTTTTAATACATGTAGCAATCTGCCCAGGTAAAAACTTGACAATATGTCCTGAAATGGCTTTAATGAAAAATTGATTTGTTCTAAGAACACGTTTAGACCTGTTGGTAAAACCCTGTCTTCATAATATATTTGATGGTTTGGTTGTGTTCACTTGTTTACCCAAGAGCTAGAACAAAAATATGATGATAATTTAATTTGGAGGCTAAAATTCACCAAAATAGTTCAAATTTAAGATGGTTTTAAACTAGATGTTTATAGCCCACTGCTGGAACAAATAAAATTGAGCAATAGGGCTTTTGACTCCAAATGTTATTGTTAATGATCCCGGTCATGCTTATATCAGGATTATATTGGCCACCTAACTGTCCAGTTATCAGTTTCGGCATCAGGCATTAAAAAAACTACATGTGACGACCAGTAGTCCCATCCCAAACTCACACCAGTGGTTGAACCAAAGGCTGGCTTTTACGACTGCACAGATTTTGTTTATTACGACTTTTCACAATTTTGGTTAACGTTAAATGATAAACTTTCAGATTAAAGTAGCCAGCAGTTTCAATTTCAAATTACAGTGCTATGGTATGGTGCGGCACAAAAGGCACTTTGCAGCACATTAATCTCAGGCAAAATCTCTGTCTGCTGCTGCCGAGGCTTTCATACACACTCTCTCATTCTGTACGTGGGAGGTCAATATCTGACAGCTGGCATTAACATATTTTCATCCCGGCCAGGGTATAAATTAGTTGGCCGAGTAGGGTAAAGCTAAAAGTTTGTCACAGTTGGCTGCCTCCCACCCCTCTGTGCTCTGTTTGGTTGCACCACAGCTACACATACTCCAAGTGCTACTGTAGTTCAAATCTAACTCTCAGCATGGGCTGACCAAGAGACGTCTTTGACCAGAGTTGGTCCTGGTTGTGGGTGTTTCCCTAATAGCAAGTAATTCAGGGAGGATGCAGTTGTTTTCAGAATATTGCTTTATGTTAACAACATGAGACTTTGTCATGGACTAATGTCTGCAAAAAAAAACAACAATTTTTTGTTTTTTTTTTACTACTTGTGGCTTTTGCTTCAATAAGGAGTGCAAGGTTCAAGTCCAAATAATTTCCATTGTCTGACATTTTTGTGAAAATTAATGCAGTTACTACTTATTTTAAAGGCATAGTTCATCTAGAGATTAAAAATTCTCTCATCATGTACTTAACTGCATCTTAAGACTGCCAAAGAACACAAATGGAAATGTTAGGAAGAATGTTAGCCTCAGTCACCTTTCACTTTCCTCATATAGACATATAGCGTAATGAAAAGGATTGGTGACTGAGACTAACATTCTGCCAAGCATCTCCTATTGTGTTCCACTTAAGAAAGTCAGGTTTGGAACGACATGAGGGTGAGTAAATTATGTCAGAACAACAAGGTTTATCTTGTATATTTTTATTTATATATTTAGTCCAGTACAATTTTTAATTGACCCAAATTGTCTGCATTCTTAATCTCTCTGCATATATTGCTACTATACAGGTGCAAATTAATTATCGAAGTGATTTTTGATGGCTTCAATGTGAATATGTAGATTTATTACAAATCTTAATAAAACAACTGCTCTTGTCTCCCTCTTTCTCTGTCCCTCTCTCTTTCTTTAGCCCTCTGAGGACCCCAAAATCCTGCTTGCTTCCCCAAAGATGCTTCTTCCATCAGACAGTCAACTTCTAGCCAGCACCCCTCTGTCAGTGCACCACCAGCTCCAGCTGCTCCAGCAACAGCTCACCCAACAGCAGCAGCAGACTCAGGTGGTTGTGGCTCAGGTGAGATGAAGTCATACGGCACTTTTAATAGACATTTAATGGGCTTGTAAGGATGGAATTTAGGGTACTGTTGTAATAGTGTCACACTGTTGAGTTGTGTTTGAGTACTGATGTTTACTCTTTGCCATAACAATGTATCACTGTAAACACTTAAATGACCTTTAAACAACTTTACAGCTCAACTAATACTCAAGATTTAACAGAAGAAATAATGCAAGTGCTTTTACATAATTGTAAGCCTCCCATTTCTTCCTTTTAAAAACCTACAAAAATTTTTTTACCATTCATTTCCATTGCAAGTGCCTCACTGTAACTGTTTTTTTTTTTTTAAGAAAAGGAGGGATGACTGAAAATTATTGTCATTTTATCTTAATTGTATTGAACCTGAATGCTCCTTTTAAAGGAATGGTTCACCCAAAAATTATAATTCTCTCTTTATTTACTCACCCTCATGTCAGCTCAAACTCGTATGACTTTCTTCCATGAAACACAAACAAAGATATTTTAATGAAGATATGATGTCTGTTTGTCCATACAATGCAAGTGAATGGTGACTAAATTACTAAAATCCAAAAAGGACATAAATGCAGAATAAAGTTAATCCATTAGACTCCAGTGGCTAAATCCATGTCTTCTGAAGAGATCCAATCAATTTTGGGTGAGAACAGACCACTCTTTTTTTCACTATAAATCTTGACATCAGCAGTCTCCTTGGCAATCATGATTTCAAGTTCAATTACACTTCCTAGCACCATCGAATGCTCAGCGCATTCGTCAAACATTAGAAAGACTCGTTCTGAACCATAGTCACATAGTCCAGCATTAGAGCCTTGAACAAACAGCAGAAGTTTTTGTTCATCTTGACCGTTTTCATTCTTTCAGGCAGTAGACTGGTTTAGTTGTTCAGCCATTGAGTGTCTGCAGTTAGCTTGTTTAGCCAAAGCTTTACACCAAGGGTTTGGCAAGTAGACAAAGCAGTTGTTTTTCATATAGGCATAATGCTCATCCAAAGGTCACACTCTTTCTTAAGACTGAGCAAAGTCTTTTGGTTTCCTTGGAAGACATTTAGTGCTCCTCTCAGGTTTGAGAGAAGTGTTACTAAGGGTGGGATATTTTCCAAACTCTCTTTATGTGCATCTTTGTTGGATAAGCATGTCTCTGTGTTGCTTTGAGGTGGATTGGAGATAGTCAGGGTGTCCAAACCTGTCAGTACTCTGAAAAGCAAAGGCTGCCCGTATAAAACAGATGCTGATTTAAAAAACAAATCAAAGAGAGACAAGCTTTGGCTGCTGTGTGTTATGCCCAGTAACTGAAGAAGAAGAGAAGCTTTGAAGCACTCTAACAAAGGAGTTTATGCAAGTCAGTCATCACTTATTAATTTATTTCTTCATTTGTTTTGCACCGGCCCTATTCCTTAGGGAAAAGATTAAATGATATGCAAGCTTGTCTGAAATTAGAATTAGTGGTTGGGTTTGGCAGAGTGGGTTATTTGTGGAGAAAGCAGGGTTCTTTGTGGTTTTGGCCAGTTTTTCTGATAATCATATGTCAATCTTACTACAGACTTAGTAAGGCAGCAAAGCACGTCCAAATCCAATGCTTGTGTAACATCTTGTCAAACACACATTTGCCTCCTGCCATGTCCAGACAAAGATGCTCAATGCAGACACTTTATAAAAGAAGGCAAAATGCACATTGATTATGAGTGATTGAGGCCAGTTGTGCATCTAATAATGCATGCAGAGAATGCATACAATTCTATCAAATGTGATTTCTCTCAAATGGAAGTCTTATGTTTGCTGGAGTACATTTTTCTCTGTTTAGAAAAATAAAAAAGACATGCATACAGAGGGCTTATGGAGAGTCAAACAAATCCATATCAATCAAAACAGTGGGAGTATGACTTCTACGAGTGTCTTGCATTTTAATTCTCCTTGATTTGCGGTCACGTGACACCATCCAAGGAGCGGACATGTGAACGGCGAGCTCTGCGCACTTTGCACTCTGAGCTCTGTGCTAGTTTTAATTAATTTTTAAGTCATAAACCGGTGAGATATTGATATCTAAGTCAATATGGCAAAGAAGTCAAAATGCTCTGGAGATATTAAAAGACAATTACGTGCTCAAGCTAATATCCCCAAAAAGGCCTGCAGACCAGGGACTCAGTTTGGACAGTGCAGTGGGAGAAATCCAGCATCAACTATCCAACATGTCTGTAATGCTGACTTAGAGGATCTTGTTGTAATATGTTGATCGATTACTGCAATGGAAACTAAATTCTCTGAGTTGGTTACAAGATTGTCGGATGTCGAGAGATGGATTGATTATCTGGAGTCATCGGAGAGGGAATTGGCTGCTAATCCGCTAGCGACAAAGATAGGCTTGGAACAAGTTTTGGAAAAACTGGAGGATTTGTAGGACCATAGTAGGCAAAATAACGCCCTATTGTCTGAATTCCTGAGCATGAGGAATGCAGATATATGGGAAAATTCCTAGATGAGCTCTTCCTGAGTCTGCTCGACATAACAGGCAATAAGCTGGAGTTCTGGCTCGCAGATCCGCTGAGGTAGATTCTGGCCAAATTTCTGAGATCATCTGATAAAGATCTTGTGTTACGCGAGGAGCAAAGGAAAGCTTTCTTGGAAGAATCACAGCATTTTCTTGTTCCCACTCTTTGCGAATTCGACAAGAGGAAAAACGTGATAGATTCAAGGAGTGCAAGAAACTCATCAATGGAAGATCACTTTTGCACTGATGTTTCCGGCCAAACTGAGAATAGATACGACGGATCGGGGGGTGGAAAGAGAACTGAAAAATCATACTCCAATAGAAGTACTGTTACTTCCCAAAAAATTTGGTGCGAGTAGAGTAAAAGTAGCTGTCCTAAAAGCTACTCAAGAATAAAAGTGTAGCTCATTTAAAAGTAATCATGAGTAGTGAGTATTGATATATATATATATGTATATATATATATATATATATATATATATATATATATACACTTCAAGTCCAACATTTTGAAGCAAATATGCTTTTTGTACGACTGTTTAAGTTCACTTTAGACATAATCGACTGCGTTTACATTAAATCCTCACCAAGACGGGCACTGGTGGAAATATAATGTTTATTTGGTCATTTAAGAACAAACCTGTATTAGCGCTCAAACATTAGCCACTTGTCAATCAAACAGCGTGCAGCTACAGACGTCAGGAAATAAAAAGTCAGTCTTTTATATTTCATCTAGATCAACCACCCTACGATTGATGTAATGAACACCCCTATTCTAGATGTAGAACATAGGCTAAATATAGAAAACTCAAGTTTTTTTTCCAATAAACATCTAGATAATTTTATTGCTCAGCCCTATTGATAACATTGCATTAATCTCTCAAAGCAGCCCAGTAATCTCAGTGATAGAGAGTTAAATTACAGGCTATGTTATAGACACACAGAATCTAGTAAGTAGAAATATTAAATTTACCTCTATATGTTTCTTCAAATTATAGGCAGGATTAATGCTGATATATGGCTTGAGCAAGTTAAACTCACATGACACGATCAAGCAATTGGCCTTTTTCACTGCGAAGAGCACTTTCAGGTGCGGCCGGTTATGTTCAGCTGTAAACTATGCTTGAGGCATTCTCCACAGTTGGCGCCAGATCTGCAGCTGCCATTCAAGTTTTTTACGTGTGATTTGATTTGACTCTCCCTAGCCAATCATGTTCATAGATAAAAATAAAATAAGGACAGGGAAGTAGCAAACACAGACGGTGGAAAAATGGCAGAGTAAAAGTAGTTACAGCACTTAAAATGTACTCAGGTATAATTCTTGGGAAAAGTAGTTAATTACATTACATGAGTATTTGTAATTCGTTAATTTACACCCCTGCTAAGGATGACTGCAAAGTATTTACATGCCCACAGCAAGCACTTTCATAAAAAAGTCTTTCATAAAAACATTGGAATGAGCCTTTTGGTGATTTTCATGTTGCTGTCTAGTAGACCAGTCTCATTAGAAATACGCTCGACTGTCCAAGGAAGCTGGGTGTCTTTTTCATTTCTCTTTGTGCTGGTTCCGCCTAGCGGCTGGAGTTTGTTTGTGTAATATAATTTTTTCAGGGACAGCTTGTGGATGAACTGCTCATTTTGGGTGCCTATGCCTCCTGTTGGCTGGAGTTGATTTTGTGAAATATTTCTTGCTGGGCATTGGAGTGATTTTGACTGCCAGGTGAACTGAACGGCCCCCTTTTGTTTTTTTTTCCCGTTTATTTATTTTTTTGTGCTGGTTCCTCTAGAGTCTAGAGCTTGTTTTGTGGAGGAACACACCTTCGAGACGTTAAGTGGATTAATCTAAAAAAAAAATTGTGTGTGCATATGTGTTTATTCCGCTTATGGGCTGTAGTTTGTTTTATAGACTTTTTTTGCTGTGTAATTCTGTCTCACAAAGTTTGTACAGAAGCACCGGACTTGAGCAATCAATAGGCAAAGTTGTCGCGTGTGATCTCGTAGGCGTACATGGACTGTTTAGAGGGATGGATGGTGGTTGGCGCGTGGTTTGCACGGGGTTAATGCACACGTTTTACTTTGCACGTTTGTTTGGTTCGTAGAGGGGCAGAATTTCAGGGGCAAAGGTTGATTTTGGCTAATATTTACGCACCTAACACTGATCATCAGGGCTTGGATGTTGCAAACCGCTGGCACCCCTTATGATATAATATTGGGAGGAATCTTCAATCTTTTGATGGACTCAGTCCTTGATAATAGTGAAGCAAAAGTGTGTAAGCCCCTCTAGAGCAACACTGACGCTTCACAGGATGTGAAAAATGTGGATGGGTACTTATTTTTTAGTTGACAGGGAGGAGCAGTGGAGATGGGACAATTGGGTCATTTATGTAATTAATATGTGGAATCTTTTTTATTTTTTTGGTTGGTTCATTTCTTTGTCTATTTATGTCAGTGTATTTTCTTTGAACTGCTTGTTTATATGTGTGTCTGCTGTTATTTAATGTCTGACCACTGGGATGCATGTTGGGTGACTGCAGTGGAACTTGGTTAAAAAAAAACTGAGAATTGGATTGTAAGGAAAGAACATGAATCACACAAATGAACTTTTAGAACGTTGTAGGTTATGCAGGGTTAAAGTAATTTTTATTTTTTTTAGATCCAAATGTTATGAAACCTTTTGAATATCTTTTCTTTTGCAGTAGTTTTTGAATCAGTTTTCCATGGAAAAAAAAAAATTGCATATTTAGATTTATATTATATATTTACTGTATATTATATTATAAAGTTCTGAGAATGTTGTGTTGTAAATTTTGACTCACATCGCCAAACCCTCAGCTGTTGTTTGATCAACTGAAACATTTCTGGTTAATTTATGACAAGTCAAGCTAGGGTTACTGCCAACACTTGTTGAAGATCATCCATATATATATATCACCATTTGTTTTTTTTTTATCTTGTATCCCTAATTGCAGAGTTCTTTTTTTTTTTTTTGCATTGTAAACTCAAAAATAAGATAAATGTTGGTTATTTTTATTTATTCGTTTGTTGTTTTGTTGACAGACACCAGTGAAATACTAATAAGAAATAACACTTTTTCCTGTTTGTTTTTTGTTGTTTGTTTGTTTTTAATACCTTTAAGGAAGCATGATCATCAAATCATGTTGGGCTCAAACTTTTGCTCTGACTTGACTGATAAATGTCCCCCACTCAGAATGAGATATAAAACGGTGGCACTTTGAAATATGAGGCTTGTATACATTCACATGCCTATCATGATCTTTTGTCATGCTAGCCAGCTCTTTTCCCAATGACAAGCACTCTCTGTCAGAAAAGACACCCACCCACACACACAAACAAACATGTACACTCAAAAATGTATGCAAGGCAGCTGAATTTTAATTAAGCTTTCAGTCCACATTTACAGTATGGTAATTGTTTTCCTAAATTTTTGCTCTACTCCCTGTGAGCTCTTGATGGCTCATTGGCTTTGTCTGGGTAATGTATTGTTCTTAAGGGTGAGCAGCACGAGCAGGCACACTTTTTAAGCATGGTCATAAATCACCCAGGACCCCTCAGAAGGAGGCCACTGTGCCTTTGGGAACACACAGATACTTAAGACGGTGCTCAGAATAAGTCACTGGCGAAATGGACTCACCCAGCTATCACTGGATAGAATCTTAGGAGTCCTGAAGGACAACGGAGGACATCCTAATCGCTTACAAAACCTTTGTAGGTGGTCGTTTCTCATTGGAAGGATGTACCCAACAGTATTTCATAACACGGTGTGCAGCAGACTGCCTTTGGTGTATTTTTGTTGTTTTCTTTTTATGAACGTTTGTGAATAGATTGTGTGCTAAACAGATCCTAGAGCCCTAATTGCGCACCCACATATTTGTTTGTAAAAACATAAGCAAACATTTTCATACAGAAATCATAATTCGTCATTAATTCGCATCTTAAATTTAGAATGAAATTTTGAAATTATAAAATAAATAATAAATAATTGACCCTACAATGCTAGCTCTTTTAATGCGCATCCCGCCATCCAGATGCGCACTTCTGGAACATCCAGTTACATGGGATCCTCTCATGGACCCGCTACAACCATCCACTCTGTTGGTGAGGTGCCCTCCGGGTGTTGCCACTCCTGCTGACTCCTAGTGAACACTGGGACCCTCTCTCCGGCACCTCTAGCATGCGCTAGACTCTGCAAGCTCCAATGCCTCGATCATTTCTGCAAAATTTTCTGGATTCCCCACCGCTTTCCGCTGTTCCCGGGGCAGAACGTGGATAAGTTTGTCTACAACCACTTTTTCAGCAACATGTGCCACGTTAGGTTGACCAGGATGCAACCATATATGGGCCAAATGGAACAGCTGAGCAGACTGAACACGACAGAACCACGAGTATCATTCGTCCACTCATGGAAACGCAGGGCTGCACATACCGGGGACAGTCCCACCCGGGCCAATATCTCAGAGTTCAGAGTGTCATAGTCGTCTGCTACCCTGAGAGGGAAATAGTGCATGCCCACTCTTCCAGGTCCCAACTCTTGCAGATGGCCATGACCTCGAAGGTGTGAAAAATAATCCTCCACATCATCTTGCTCTGTGAGCTTTGTCAGTATGTGGTGGGCTGATATACGAGTAGCTGGTAAGGCTGTGTGCCCAGCATTCTCTGCTCGCAGACACGCAACCTCGCGCTCTGTCCGATCCAGTCCTGGGGCCAGCTGTTCACATATTTGCTGCTGTCTGAAGGCTTCCACTGCCAGGTGCTGTATAACATCCTCCATTCTGGGGGAGAGGGTACTTTCTGTGGGTGAAAGAGCAGAACAATTGTGAGTGAGTTCGTCTGGCCTCGACACCAATATTGCCTGCATTCTCCACCAGATGTGGGGTTATGTTGAATGAGGCACAAGACAAACAGGTATTCTTTATACCCAAAAAGGGTTCTTTATTAAAGGTAGTGAGTGTGTTGGGGAGGAGAGTGTGAGGAGTGGTGGTGGCAAGTGTGAGTCCCGGTATCTGAGGAGGAAGGCTGGGGATGACTGCGTCAGAGACCGGAATTCGGGCTATGAGAATGTTGAAGAGAGGTGCAAGCAGAGTGGAGCACACAGCAGGAGCAGTCAGTTGGTCTCTGTAATGATAAGAGAGAACACACATGAGCTTTCCTCTTGGAGATCTTGCTTACATTCTTGTGCTTAACTCTTTCTCTCTTGATAACAGTGATTGGCTTCAGGTGTTCCCAATCAGGTGTCTCGGCTCTGCTAATTAAGGTTGGCTCGCCACAGTTTATACAAATTATCCTTATTTGGGGGCCTTTCTCAGCAAATAATGATGTGTGTAATTAATTAATTAGCAACATTTTTGCCCTAATATTTATATTTTAGTATCAACTTGTTACGAAGCACTGGTACTTTTGGCACAGCTACGTGTACATGATTATAAAAACATTCAGGGCTGTACTGAAAACATTCGTGGCTTAAGCACCGGTAGCCCAGCCATAGCACCGCCATTGGGTGAGAACAAACTTATGTCCTGCTGATATGTGCAAGAATATTTTCTGGGCAGTGGGCACATAAGTATTTAACTTATATGCAGTTATTAGTGAATGAGAACAGTTGTATTTATCTAGCTTGACATACAGTGCTGTGAAAAAGTATTTTCTCCCTTCCTGATTTCTTAAATTTTAGTGTATTTTTCATTCTTAATTGTTTTAGACCTTCAAATTAGATATAACATAAAACAAAGTCAACCTGAGTAAACACAAAATACAGTTTTATTTATATATATATATATATATATATATATATATATATATATATATATTATTGAAGCAAAAAAAATTATCTAACACCTATATCACCCATGTTAACTTAATAGCTGGTTGTGCCACATTTAGCTGCAACAACTGAAACCAAATGCTTCATATAACTGGAGTCAGTCTTTCACAATGCTGTGGTGAAATTTGGGCCCATTCTTCTTTGCGTAACTGCTTTAGTTCAGCCACATTGGAGGTCTGCCAATTTAAGGTCTTGCCACAGCATCTCATTTGGGTTCAAGTCAAGACTTTGACTAGGCCACTCCAAAACTTTAATTTTGCTACTTTTGAGCCATTCAGAGGTGGACTTACCCCTATGCTTTGGATCATTGTCTTGCTGCATAATCCAGTTGCTCTTGAGCTTCAACTCACAGACTGATGACTGGGCATTCTCCTTTAGGGTTTCTGGTAGAGAGCAGAATTAATGTTTCCCTCAATTACTGCAAGTCACCCTGGCCCTGAACCCCACACCATCACACTACCTCCACCATGCTTGACCGTAGGTATGATGTTCTTTTTGTGGAATATTTTGTGTTTGATATACGCAAGATAAAACAGAGCACCTGTCTTCCAAACAGTTCCACTTTTTACTCATCAGTCCACAGGACATTCTCCCAAAAGGTTTGAGGATCATCAAGGTGTGTTTTGGCAAACTTCAGAAGAGCCTTAAAATTCTTCTGGGTTAGCAGTGATTTTTGCCTCGCCACTGTTCCATGGATAGCATTTTTGGCCTGTGTCTTTCTGATAGTGGAGTCATGAATAGTGACCTTTATTGATGCGAGAGAGCCCTGCAGTTCCTTGTATGTTGTCCTCTGCTTTTTTGTGACTTCCAGGATGAGTAGTTGCTGTGTTCTTGGAGGAATTTTGGGTGGTTGACCACTTCTGGGAAGGTTCACTACTTTGGAGATTTGAATTTTTGAATTTTTCTTCATTTGGAGATAATGGCTCTCACTGTGGTTCTTTGGAGTCCCAGAGCCTTTGAAAAAGCTTTGTAACCCTTCTCAGTCTGATGTATTTCAATCACATTTTTCCTCATCATTTCTGAAATTTATTTCAACCTTGGCATCGTGTCCTACTGGGTGAGACCTTTTAGCCAACTTCATTCTGTAGAAAAAGTTATATTTAGGTGTTGATTTGATTGAACAGGGTTGGCAGTGATCAGGCCTGTGTGTGTCTAGTCCAGCTGAACCCCATTATGAATGCAGTTTCAAAGATTTGAAGATTTACTGAGGGGGTAAATACTTTTTCACACATGACCAGTTGGTATATAACTTTTTTGCTTCAATAAATAACATAATAATTAAAATAAATAAATAATAATAATAATATATATATATATATATATATATATATATATATATATATATATATATATATATATATATATATATATAATGTTTACTCAAATTGCCTTTGTTTTATGTTAGATTTTGTTTGAATTTTTGACAGTTTAGTATGAGACAAACACTTTCAAGTTAATTATTTGACCTTGCAGATGTGATAGTTGAATAGGTATTTGGTGAAAAAAATCCAGTTTTTCTTTTTATCAGCTTTGGCATTCAGTTAATTTCTCTTGATCATAGATGTAAGTAATCGCCTTCCTATCAGAGGCATTTGTCCTCCTGCTGTTGCTTCAGATTTGTTCATCTTTGCTCTTGAAATACCTTTGATGTCAGGAACATAAAAACAGCTAAACGGAGCACAAAAAATATATAAAGAATAAAAAATTTATTCTTTCATGATGTAGAGGTAGAAAAGGTTATTTGGATAAAAGTCCTTCTGTTTTCTGGTTTGCATGAATGGCAATAACCCACACAGTAAATGAGATGACCTTCATTTTTACATTTCACAAAGTTTGTCATCGGTTCTTTAGATGTAATAGAAATAGAAATACCAATTACCTTACCTGTTTTTAGTGGCACTCATAGAAGAAAAAAAAAAAGATGTTTGAACTTCTGACTCTCAGAATCAATAATACAACTTTTTTATAATTATTTAGCTCAACTTTTGATGGCAAATGCATTGTCATCACTCCAAAAAAATTAAAATAAATAAATGTTGAAGAGACATTATTATTTTATAGTGTGTTTCAGAACATTCAGACATCCAGACTGGATTTACAAGGCATCATTTCTGCAGATTAACAAACAGCTATTAAAACTGTTGCATGCTGTACTTGTCCATTCAATGTTATTAAACTCATAAATATGCAAATAAGAATGTTAACTTACAAATGTACAATGTAAAATCTTGAAGATTGACGACCTAGTATTAATTAATAACTTTGGGTGTGGTGTGATATTGTGCAACATGGAATAAGATAAACCAGATTTGTTTTTAAACAGGGTTAACAATGTCAGTTGTGAAAAGCCTATTATGAACTTTTATACCTGCTTGTAGCTGTACAGAGTTACTTAATTAGGCACTGTATAGTATCTTGTTTAAATACCTCTGTGTGTCGTCTTTAGGTTCATCTGCTGAAGGATCAGCTCTCCGCAGAGGCTGGGGCGAGGATTGAAGCCCAGGCTCGAGTTCATCAGCTGCTATTGCAGAATAAGGATCTACTACAGCATATTTCTCTCCTGGTCAAACAGGTTCAGGAGCTGGAGCTCAAACTGTCTGGACATGACTCTAGTGAGTATGATTTCCTGTGTTAAGCAGTGTTGGGGAGTAACTAACAGTAACAATAGTACAAAATAAATTTCTCACTAGTGTGACAGTAGTTCAGCAGTTTTCAATATAGTAAAGCTTTTCATTAAAAAGATACTTTTTCCAACAAAAAGCGATGTAGCATGACAAAATGCAGTGTTGATATTAATATCACATTGATTCAGAGGAACAAAAATAATTTTATGCAATGCATTCAAGGGGATCAGTTAAACAGCCAATCAAATTAAATACAAAATGATTAACCGATTTGAGTCCCTGTGCTGCATTTTTGGGATTTTTTTGTTTGTTTGTTTTGATTGTTTAATTAAAAAAAATTTTTTAGAACAAAATAATTAGTTATATGCTTTTCGTTACTGTGTTATTGGCTCAATTATATATATATATATATATATATATATATATATAAAATACATTTGAAGTCAGAAGTTTATATACGCTTGGGTTGAAGTCATTAAAATTAATTTTTTAAACACACAGATTTTATATTATCAAATTCTATTATTGTCAAGTCGTTTAGGACATCTAAGAATTAGCTGCTTGGAAAATTCCAGAAATGTATGTCAAGCCTTTAGGCAATTAGCCAATTAGTTCTGATAGGCTAATTGGATTCAATTGGAGGTGTTAAAATTGTAATGCACGTTTCGTTGTATCCGCTCACAATTTCTACTGTAAGGAATTAGCTTTAATAAGTGAATTATGATTAATTCACTTATTGGAGTGATATTATTCTCATGGCTTATTGCAAATAATATCACACGTATTTAGGTACAGCTTTGAAGCGAAATCTTTTAGAAACAGGGATGAGATTATCAAAATATACCACAGTAAATCATCTTTGAATACAGACAAACTTTAATACTATTTTAAACATAAATCTAATCTAACACATATATACATGAGTCAGGTTGGTGAAAAGAGTAATAAAAAAAAAAAAAGATCAATACAGTGAAAATTAATTTTATGGAGTCTGTTGACAATACCTTAAGAACCATTTAACCTTCTTTGAGTCTCTGTCGATTTACTATTGGATTACCTAAATTATTTAATTAATACACCAGCACTTTGAGCACAATATTGGAGATGTACTTGCGTGTCTTTGTGGTGTTTCCTTGCTTTCTTTGTGTTGCTTGGTTCTTGGCGCTTGGTCGAAAGTTCGTTCCGTCGATGTTTTGGACCTCTGTAAGATCAAAGTTATTGTCTGTATGAATGATGAGGTTGGCTTTGAAGTGAGGCCTTCTCATGGGTGTGTGAACCGTAGAGATTGACGAGCTTTCTCGGGACGTCGATTCCCAAGCTTTGAACCTCACATGGCATGGACCTGCGAACGCTTACATACTAAACATGACAATTTTTTTCATGGATATTATACATGTAGTTTCCAAAACATGAAAATCCCTGGTTCAAATCATACTGGTTAATTCCTTGGTTATACCACATGGATAAAACATTACACACATTTTAAAGAGGCACATCAGGCTGTAATCATTCATTTGTCAAGTTACCACAGTTCAAAGAAAATGTCAGAATTACCTAGCAAGACTAGGTATTGTATAAATCGTGGATTGTAATGCATTCTGTACATTTTAGAAGGCTAAATCAGTAAATTACTGGACTGTGTAAAATGCTCCTGATTAAGATGAAATGTCTTTTCTGACCCATGACCCTTTTGCTTTAAATTAGGTTGTTTAGAGTGTCTTGACCATTTTATTGTCCAAGGACAGGCCTTCAGTGGGAAGTTGAGGCTTGGTCCGTTACTTTATGATGCAGAGAATTGCGAAGGTTAAAAATCCTAGATTCAAATCATGTTGTTTCAATTCTACTGCTTGTATAATCCTACAGTTGAATGACACTTTGGTGAATTAAAGTAACATTTTCCTTCCGAATCAGCAAAATCTGTACATTATTTGTCATTGTACATAATGGCCTGTACATTATTACTTTTGGCTGCCTGTGTGTGTGTGTGTGTATGTATATATATATATATATATATATATATATATATATATATATATATATATATAATGGGACACCCTATGAAATATTTAGTTATTTTTTAAGAAATATGGACATATCAATATTTGATCTTCTTTCCTACAGTATCTATAGATTAAGGTGATTGAACCAAAACAATGACATTTTAACCATGATATCATTTATTTAACAAAAAATTTACAAAGATGCTAATTCCTACTGAGGAAAAAGTTAGGACATCCTATGCCCTAATAGCTGGTATTGCCACCTTTGGCTGAAATAACCTCAATAAGATGTTTGCTATAACCGTCTGCAAGTCTCTGATATCGACTGGGAGAAAGTTTTTCCCACTCCTCCATGCAGAATTGTTTCAACTGATGTTTAAGGGGTTTCTTCACTTTCTGCACAGCCCATTTCAAATCACCCCATAGCATCTCAATGGGATTAAGATCCCGGATTTGATTTGGCCATTCCAGAACTCCCCATTTCTTTCTTTTGAGCCATTCCTTGGTGGATTTACTGGAATATTTTGGGTCATTGTCAAGTTGCATAGTCAACGTCCACTTGAGCTTAAATTTTTGGACAGATGGTCTTACATTTACAAAAGATTTACTTATAGTTGTCAGTGAACAATAAAACTGGGATATTAGAACATATTTTGACAAAGTTACACACTTCACCTTTAATAATTTAATGTTATGAGGAGCTATGAGCTTTGCAAACTAGTTTCAAAGTAGCTTCCCCATCACTGGTATTCAACTATATTTCCCTCTCCTCACTCTCTGGATGGGTAGTCATCTTCCACTTGTTTCAAGTCTGTTCTGCTCCACCTTTCTTCTCGTTTCTCCTGCTGTGGTTAATTACAGTGCAGTTACAGTGTAACTCATCCTCACTCGCCCTTTCTGAATATACCTGATGTGTTTCGCCAGCTCTCTTTCACTCTTCTCACTTTTACAGTTAAACCCTGACCTAACAGTCTGTTCCACCAGTTTCTTTCCATCATATAATTTAATTGAACATTTTTATCCTTCAATCCCATTATCGCACCCCATCACAATTCATGTGGTGATCATTTTAAAGCAGTTAATCTGAGCACACTCATTTAAATCAGCAGCACCTTTTCAATGTTCTGTCTTTCACATTTGCCTCCATGATAAAGAGCACTCATCCCTTACTGTCCCAACTGTCTCAATTCAGCCATCCTGAAAAAGGACGTCTTTAAAAAAAGCACTGCAAAAGAGAATATCTTTATTGAATGTAATGGGTTTAAAAGGTAAAGAAACTGCCTTTCCATTGTCTTTCCATTGTGTTGTCTTTGCTAGCTGCGCACAAAAACAAATATACACTAGGACCACTGTTGTCCGATTCATGAATGAATGACAATTATGTGCCAGTTCTGTTTACAAATTGGCCAAAAATACTCAGACTCTCAAGTAATCAGTTTGAACATTCTAATGAATCTTTCGCTCAATATATCGTTTGTGATTAATGAATGAACATATCACTAATTTACTCTAATACCGCATTCCTTTCTCTCAACAGTGGGATCTCAAGACAGTCTACTGGAAATCACATTCCGTGCCAATGTACCCCCAGTCCTGTGCGACCCCACCACCCCACGACCAGAGGACGGTGTCCTCCCTCCACTCAACGACGGGACACAGCTCACACTGCCACTGGGCAGTCCAATAGGTAGGGACCAGTGCTTGGTCAAGTTTGAGTGTTTCCGCTTTCTTCCGGGACCACTCCAACAGGAGCAGTGTCCCGACTCGCCATCCCAAGACGTCTCACCCTCATCACGAGACAAGCTTCTGGGTAGCCTAGAGCTGCTAAAATTCCGTGAGTCGGGCATAGCGTCCGAGTATGAATCAAACACAGATGAGAGTGATGAAAGCTGGGGACAGCAAGACGAGAGCACCTTGCGCTTGCTCAATGTGCTAAACAAGCATGGCCCCCCTGACTGCTTGGTAGACGAAATTGCTGTTTAAAGTGATTTTTTTTGTGCACAGCTTCATAACACACCAGTGCTTAATGCTCCAAGTTAGTCAATGTCAATATCATCAAACTGTCTACTGCTGTTTGTACTGTTGATAATATCTGGAAGACCAAGATGTCTTTAACCCTTTGGTGAGCAATTTATTTGTTACATTTTATGTCATATTGAAGCGCGAACTGTGCCCGACATAGTAAATGCTTTTGTCTCCACTTTGAAGTATAGGGTCAAGTATCATGTCAGATTTGTCTCATTATTATCTGATAGTTAATGGGATGTTCACACATACATCGATTTTAGTCGAAGGAGGTCACAGAGTGGCAATTATGTTGGTTGTAGTCAGTTTCAGAAATTAACTGTGTTATTAAGGGGCATTATTTCCCCCCTAGAATTGATTTACACTGGAATATTTTCCTTTATTGGGCTTTTTCCTTAACCATATAAAAACAAACAGTATGCTGTTTATTCATGTCAAATACTTAAAATCATTCTAAATTGAATAGCCCTAGAATAGAAATAATGCAATATAATAAAGTATATCAAAGGTTTTAAATATTTGAGGTTTTAATTGTCACTTACTTTTTAAAATTTTTAAGGAGAAAGTGTTTATAATTTTCAGCAGTGCTTAAAGCGTCATATAGTTAACAAGCTGAAGGATTGTCAATGCATGGATCAAATTCACTTGGAATGCCAAGAATTTCTGGCACTGTGTTCCACGTTTTTTTTTTTCTATCCCTGCTTGTGGACAGAGACAAATCATATAGAACCGTGAAATCCCTTGTAGTTATATTACCTTCTTCATCTTGCCTACACTTGCTTCAATGGATTAACTCCAACTGGTGACTGCTCATTTGCATAAAGTTGAACTTTTCTCAACTTCGTCACATTACTGGACATGCCCACATTTCGTCACCAATGTTCGCTAGGGTTGGGTATGACGATATATATTGTGGCGATAATATAAAGTGTCAGTCGATACAGATTTTTCTATATCACTAATATCGCAATTTGAGTGTACAGTTTGGTCTTCTCTATAAGTGGACAGGGCTCCATGTGAGGGTGAGAGAATTTAAGAAACATTCACAAACAGAAGGTTTTTATTACTTTAAAAAAAGTAATCCAGCGGCCTCCCAATCAAATTCAATGATATTCATTTTGGGATAATCAGCGCTTCATAAGTGTATGCTTCTCATCTGACACACTCATCTGTGTTTCATTGGAGTGTCATGTTCGCTATCTCTGGAGCACGCAAGTGCACGTGAGTCCAGAGGGCCTCCCGGTATTTACAGGAGAGCGCAGAGTGGGATGATTCGTGCTACTCAATCATTTTTACCCAGAAAAAACATCTCCACACAGCGGAATGATTCCCAAACAAATCAAGAAAAAAATGTTAAGCTTGATATTTAAACAGGTGTGACATCTGTGGTATAGGTTCAGAAAAGCCAACACAGACCAGAAAAATTTATTCTGCAAACTGCGACTGCGCTAATCACTCGGAATACAAGCAGTCTGTTTTACCACCTCAAAATGAAGCAAGACTTAGGTCAGATTTTGCTTTGGGAAGATCTAGAGTTTCTTGAGGAAAGTTTAGAATAAAAATAATATTGGTCAACAACATATCAGACTGAAATGTGGGTTATTTTTTAATTTTTTACTTTAACTTTTGTCAAGTTCCAAGTAAAGAGGAAAATTATGTAAGAGGAAGAATTTTGGAGATATTTAATTTACTGATGTCAAAATAGGCACTGCATTACGTTATTTAATATATTAACCAATTTTTATTGACTTCCAACAAAAATTTTACTATATCCTGATATATAATCATTATTGTGATTATAAGATATTTCTCATACTGTGATATAAGATTGTGGTTATCTCGCCCACCCCTAACGGTCGCTGTTGCTCTTGTTGCAGGAGATCGCGACTCTCATTGTAAATTATTGACTTCCGGACTCTTTTGTCACTGCAGATCGTTGTATGTGTGAATGCCACTTTAGAATCTATATGAAGCAGTTGCTGGTTATTCACAAACAAATAATTGTTTTTAACAACACAAGATAGTTTATCTTTATGAAATTTAAAAAAAAGAACATTTGACATTGTCCTGTGATATTGTACTTTTCACATCAGTTGTACAGTTGCGGTTTCATTTCTGGGCAGTTCAAGGCATGTTTGCACTGGTCATTTGGATCACCTTGTATCAGAAGTGCTAAGAATTAATAATATTATCCAGCTACATCTGTTTTAGCATGCACGGCAGAACAGACTCTTAATTGAAAGGCTTTAGACTGAGGACGCTTGGCTAATTATACCCTAAGGGTAAATCAGATCTTTAACCAACAGGGACTCCAATTAGTTTGGCATGTCAAAGTTTTCACAACCCACGTCTTTAATTCATTATTTTCATACTCAAAGAGCTTGTAGAGTGTCTACCTTTGACTGCTTCACATATGGACTTTTGTACACGTTTTATTCTGTGATTCTAAAAAGTGATATGTTGCAGTGTCTTTCCTGTATATTTCTGATAAACTACTAACCTCTTTAACCTCTCCGTTCTTATTTTCCTGGTTTCCTCTAGCTCTCTGTTTCTCTCTGTGTGCACGTAGTCATTTAGAGCCAGACAAGTGAACACAATTAGACTGGAAATAATATGGTGTTAAGCAAGTGTTCCCACGCATACAGGACATTGAAAGCATTTCCTGTGTCGATTTGTTCTTTAACATCTTTTTTTTCCTCTATTTATGCACTTAATATCTTTTTATTTCCATGAAACAAAGTGATCATATGGCTTCTGAAGCCTCGGAATATAGTGCAGAATCATATCAGTTATTTGTGGTGCTTGTCAGCCCAAAGTCACTTCCGTGTGAACTGTTTATTAATATTATTATTATTTCATGTTCCAAATTATATGCATTAATGAAATAGGATAATCTTCAGCAGGTGATTATCACAAAAAAAACCCCAACGAGGTGGTCAGGATCACCCTGTCTTACATCAACCTAAAGGGGGTTATTTAGCAATAATGGCCTGCTGATTGTAGAGTATCCTGCTTATTACATGACTACTTACCAAATAAATAATTAAATAGACATGAAATATTGATTTGAGTTGAAATTAGATTATTATGTGAGAAGAAAGTGACAGCAGAGTCTCTAGAACCAGTTTTCACCTCCGGTTTGCGTCAGATTTCTGTAAGGTGTTTATATTGAATTTGAGTTGACATTTTTATATTAACTTGTAAAGATTGCAGAGTGGTGTGTGAAGTAGGAAAGATGGTTCGCAAATACCCAGGTTACTGGTGTAATATCACTTTATACCCAGATGTGCTGTCATTATTCAGTAATATCAGACCGCTGAATGGGAAGATTGATCAGTCTGAATTTAATATTGAATATTGAGCAGTGTAATAAAGACATATATGTAATGAAATGTTATTATTTTGACAAACGTGCAATAACACAACTCAGTAGCGGTTCTAGCTTGTGTGGCGCCCTGTGCGAAACCTTTTTCAGCACACACCCAAAGTGTGGTGTGGGTGGGGGTTTATTGTAAATGCCTGTTTGTAAACGCTCACGCCTAAATCTGCCACTGATTTAACTCCATGACAGACTTTTTTGCCATAAATCGATAGCATACAGTCATTTGTTTAGTCATGTTCTACCTATTCTAACTGATGCTCCCAAGATGATTACAAAACATTCCCACAATTTTGATAAAACCTCATCTACTATGTTAGCCAGTGAAATAATATAATCTTGTTTTTTGTTTTTTAAATCAGCAGAATTCACAAGAATAGTATTCAATACATTAAAATAAAAACATTAAGTTTAGACTACATTTAATTTTGCTAATAAATTTTATACATACGACATAGTGACAACGCAAGAGTGATCTGATAGGGCAGGTCAGTTGACCCAAAACACTCACACGGTCCCTGGGCCTTTGAGACCTGCTTGCCTTCTGGCAGTTTGTATTGACTAGTGACGTATTTTCATTGTTGCTGCACTTGACTAGAATGAGAAGCAATGCATGTGTAAAAAAGGTTTTTGATTAAAGTTTCATTGATTTGCTCTCATTTATGCCACTGAAGAGCCACACACCATGAAATTAAAAACTCTCATAAAAAAAATAAGATTTAAATGAATTAGTTACATTTTAGCTACATTTTGCAGAAATGCTATTTTATGTTGTTGATCAATCAATCTCCAATGAATTCTTCCAAGACACACAGCAGCTGATTAAGTGGATAAGCTGTTATTATGTTGCATCACAGTCTACTTGGAATAAAACCGTTTATTTGATTAGATAAACTTGCAGATAGTTGCAATGTATAGTATGTGTTCCTGCTTGAAACTGATGTGGCAGAGTCTTTGATTAAATATTGATTTGAAGTCAAATGAAAATGGGGGCACTCCTGCCCATTGTCCCGTTACGTTTGTCAGTTTCAGTCTGCTGAAACAGTTTTTTTTACTCTTAAGAGTAGGAATATGCCATTAAACACTTCCCAATCTTTATTTTATGTTTTCAGTGGAGCTTTTTGGTCTCACCTTAATTGTACTGACACAGTTTGAGGTTAACCATCTTTCAAAAAAAAAAAAAAAAAAACATTTTTGGAAATCCATTTTAGAGTGCTGTTGTATCAACCAGGATACTGCTCAAAATGACAACCACAAAAGATATGAGGTTTTATTGCAATATATCTTATATAGTTTAGTTATCCCAAAATTAATATTCTGTCTTCATTCACTCCAAACACAAAAGTAGACGTTAGCCCCAATCACCATTTACTTTCATTGTGTACAAAAAAAGATTGAATGAAAGTGAAAGGCGATACATGTCAAAGATGATTGGAACAACTTGAGGGTGAGTAAATGACAGAATTTACATTTTTGGGTGACATATACTTTAAAGTACCAAGGAAACTCAACAAGGCTAAAATATGAAAGGGAATATTAGATAGTCCTAACAGTGCAGTTTACTAATGGAGTTCACAGCCCTTTCATTGTTGTCACTGCCCCATCTTATGTGTGTTAGTGGTGGGATTGATAACTGGGAGTCACATGGTTTAAATCCATTATGAACTATAGGGTCTCCTCCTTGACCCTCTCATAGTGTGTTATCCAGGCCTAACTGAAATCCATTAAATGTCCCCATCCGCCAGCCCCTGTACTTTAAAAGATTCATGTTGGAAAGGGGGTTCAAATTAAATATTGATGTTTGACCTATCTTCCGCTGACCTGAGCATCTGTTAGGTCAACCATATTGGAAATAATAAAATTATGCAATACATTGTGAAATCTGTAATTTGGTCACTTTTTTGTAATTTGGGGATTTTTGTACGATTCTTCATTTAATTTCATAATTAATAATTTAAAAAAATACGCTCAAGGCACAGATTTAACTGGATGGCCAATTGATCATGTCTCAGAAGATATGGATCTGGATTTGGTGGATTTTTAAAACCGAAAACAGGTCAAGATTTGCATTTTGGATAAGAAATGAACACAATACATCAGACTAGAGATAATCTGTTATTAAATTCCTTAATCTGTGCATTGGATTTTCAACACAATGCATAGATTTAATTGTAACACCTACTCTTGGCACATAGTCAGAATTAACATTAACATTATTTAGCTATTAGATCCATTATTTTATATTTATCACAAGTTAACCCTTTGGTGCTGTTACAGGTCATTGTGACCCAATTTAGATTTAGAGGGATATTCCGGGTTCAATAAAAGTTAAGCTCAATCGACAGCATTTGTTGATTAACACAAATTCATTTTCATAAAAAGAAAGTTTAAATTTGGGTTACATCTGATCGTGGCTCTTCCCCCTCCCCCCACATAGACTATTAGACCGTTTAAAGTTTGTCATAGTCTACAGCTATCCAAAAACCCTCAGTTCTTGTGGCACCCTGTACATGTCAACAGCTCAAGTGTGTATGTTCTCCATGTGCTGGCTGGACAACATTGGGTCCAGAGTTTTCCCTCCCACTGGTATACATCAGGAGCAGACAGCAGCTCATAAACCAGCTCAGAATACTGGCATGGCAGATATGCGGTACTAGCATATGCTACTGTGGTGGAGACTCGGAGAGGTATTTTAAACTGCTGCCTAGAGCTACAGTACATGTCTTTAATAATAGCCAGCCCTGTAGAGAAGCTTTAACACTGACGATCAGCACTTCACAGCCAAAATTGGAACTTGATGATTTGCTATACACCCATCTTGAAGAACACATAAGAAATTAGCGGAAATGTGTCTAGGCCTTGTGCAACAAAAGAAAAAGTATTGATTTATCCACATTCAGAAAGCAAAGTGGAATATGCAGTTCTACTCCTGAATATTATATATTTTTTAAATGTAAAAGGACCATATTGACGTGCTTCTGCTAATCAATATGAGCAATGGTGCAGTCAATTGAATTCACAGATAATTGGCTGCATTTTTTCTTACATTTTCTCTTCCCCAGAGAGCGCAGTAGTTCTGTTGTTCTTGTTTAAGGCTTATAGTAAAATGAGTTCTGTCTGATGACACATTTTGAAGATCAATGCTTGTGAATGCTCAAAGCTTTTCTTGTTTCCCAGTGGTGTGCTTGGAAAAGAAAATCATACCAGTCGTGTGGTAAGTTGTAGGTTTTTTGTTTTCATTCTTCCCCTTGATTACCGTGACAACAACATGCTGTTTTTAGCCTGTCGATTCTCCTCATTCATCTGTTTGCCTTGCATGCAGAGCCAAGACATTGTCAGCATCAAAATAAATTTGTTTTGTCAAATGTTTGTGTTCAAAAGCCTATCTAGTCTTGTGTATGGCCCAGTAAAGTGTGTTTGTCATTAGAGACTCTCACAAGCTAATGAGAGTTCTTGCTTCTTTATAAGTAACTGTTTAAACTGCCTGAGTGTAACAAGCTGGAAATCACTATTCACATTTGATTAGAGCCAGACTAATGTACAGCTTTTTATTGTAAGCACATTTGAACAACCTGAATTGAAGTTGAAATTGAAACGGAACACCATGTCAGGGTTATTTTTGTCAGCTGTTTATTCTTTGCATGGGAAGTTGTTGTTTCTCTCTTTTTCTCATTCGTTGGGGTTCCTCTCTTCAGTCACATTTTGAAGGTAAAAGTTTGGGGGATTTTTTTATATTGTGATCAACATGATCCTATTGGGAAGATTTTACATATTTGAATTAAAATAATGACATGATAAAGTCGAGTTGGACAAAATTTAGAATTTAAGAATTGTCTCCCTTTTAATTCATGAGTTGGAATTTGAATTGTGTTGACCACACCCCATAGGATGTCAATTTTTTATTTGAATTGGAATGACTGGAAGTAGTTATTTAATTGCAATCCAAAGAAACTCGTAGTTGCTCAGCAAAAAATGTCAATAGTCCAGCGTAATAGTCCAAACATGCTTGGAAAAGAAAAGCTTACCAGTCGCGTTTGGTAAGTTGTAGGTTTTTGTTGTCATTCTTCCCCTTGATTACGTGACAAGAACATATTTTAATACAAATATTTAGGTAAATTTGACTAATTGTGCTAATCATTCCATTTTAATTATAATTACTTGAATTCAAATTTGAATTACATTTATGCATCTTTTTTTGATGGCTCAATTCAAATTCAAATAATTCAGGAATTGGAATTTAAAGGTATTAATTTCAGTTTTGAATGGTCCACAACCATGTTGTCAACAATAAACATTTCTCTGTAGATTCAAAAAAATAAAACATTCTTTCTTTGTCACTTGAAATGCTTCTCATGAAATAATGGTTCTGAGGTAAGACCTGTTAATTGTTCTAGACAAATCCTCAGTTGTTTTTTGCCAGTATTGTTGTAGGTTTTTTTCTTTCTATTTGTTTGCATGTGATCTTGTCCATTGATAATCATTTGATCTGTAAAATGCTTGATTACCATTGTGCACAAAAAATGAAATTAAAATTCATAGAAAGTTATTTGTTTTTGCTAAATGATCACCTTTACAACAGTTTATCTTTCATTCCTAGTACATTTTTAAGCAGAATGCTTTTACATCTACACAAAAGCTACTGAAGACACGGCATACAACTACGTAATGCTTTGTAGCAAATATTGCAACCAAGACACTCCAGAATATAAGATAATATATGTGGTATTTGCAGCATGTAGCAACGGTTTTGTTAATGTAGTATGAATGTTTCATTTTAGATATGGTAAATCTTCCCTGTGCCTCACTTTCTAAAATAGTTTTTGATATTTTGTTCTCTAGTGGACCAAAGCATGTTTGAGAACTCAAACTTTGCGGAACAGCCCAAGCAGAATTCTCGTCCAGCGGGCAACACTGGCAGTCCAGCAGCTTCAACAGACATCTCTGCTCTGGCAGGATCAAAAACAGGTGGCAGCCAGCACCTGAAAAATGCCCTCAACTTGGGCAAAGCCATGGGAGCAAAGGTAAACGACTTGCTTCGCCGAAAAGATCCCAGCAGCCTCGGAGACATCGGAGTCACAGAGGTCAATAAGAACGTGGAGGCAGTGTGGTCCAGCCTGGCTGAGATGAGCCACAGTACAGCAGGGAACAGGTAAAGATTTCATACTAACACACAGCTGCATGTATCAATGCAGTGGCGCCTGCAGCTGTGCGGCCTGAGCACTCCGACTGACCTGAGATATATTTACTCTGTGAATATTTCACCAATCATAAAATGTGTCCTGTATTTCTTTTGGCTGTTTAAAAGAACTAGCAATGCCCAATTTGCAAATTAATAATTATTTTGAGTCGGTTCTTTTCAGTGAATTGGCCAAATGGACTTGCAAAATGATTTGAATCGATTTGTGATTCAGGACAATTCATTCAGTCCACATTGAATCATTTGGAGTGGTTTCTCACACAGTAAAACAGTATGTGGATATTTAATAATACAGTGCTGGATAAAGTGGAAATTTACCTACAGTCATCTGAAACAAAAGGCTGTCTTTTTGATAGGTAACTTTGAGAAACTTCTAGTGCTGTGTCATATGAACAAGGGGCTGTTCAAACCGAAGGTGTTTCTGCTAAAAACACACCTGCCTTCTGCTCTATACATTGTGGTGCATTTTGCTTTTTTAGCGCAAAAACGCATCTGTCTGAACAGTTACTGGAAGAAATGCTTTAGCCAATAGTTACATGAATGCTACTCATACTTGTGAAAATAAATAAATGCTTATCTCAAAGTCACCAAAATTGAACGCTTTAGTGTTATTTTTTGCACACAAAAAAAATCTCACGGGGGAGCATGCCCCCGGACCCCCTATATATAAGGTTTATTAGGCAGATTTAGAGGTCTGCAACCCGACCCTGGCCCGACAGGGCTCGAGAACCCGACAGGTTTCTGAGTTTTTGGAAAAATAAACAGGCCTACCGATCTTGTTTCGCGCATGTGCTCTTACTCACAGACACACACAAACAGACGAGTTAGGGGCTGCTCACACCGAATGTGTTTTTGCGCATGTCTGTTCTGTATTCCCATTGTTTAAACACTTGCTGGATGGATGTATTTGATATTTGCACCACCTCTCACTTTTTCTTCAGCATACAAAGTAAACAAAATGCTACTCTGAACTTTTTTCCAGTTTACCAGTCATCCACCAATGGTGAATGCATCTGTTTGACCCATCACAATAGAACAATTATGGAATTCAAATTACCCTCTTTTTTTTTTTTTTTTTTTAAAGCCAAGTCAAATATTACAAGATCCACTGAATGATTTTCCTGGTAAGAAAATTAAGCATGCAACCCCATACTTGATATTTCCAAAAAATCTTGTTTGCTTAAATTGGTATGCTGGTAAATAATTTGTAATGGAAAAAATGCATAGAAGCATTTTCACTAATGACCTCAGATTTTGGACCCCACTGTACATTGACTCTTGGAAAAATCCCAGATGGAATTGTTATTTAAGCATTTAGACCAAAAAATGTGCAACAAGACGAACAGGAGAAGAATAAGAAACTTAAACCTTAAGGACATACAAATTTTGCATGCTTGATGGCAAAACCATGTAATTTTTTTTTCATATGCTTTGGTTTATATTTGCTCTTTTGATATTTATCCAGTAAAGCCTCGAAAAGTCCTTAAAGATGATAGTCAGGGGTATGTGTATTGATCCATACAGTGAGTCTCCATAGACCGTCAGTAATTGTGCCAGATGGCTCACACTAGCCGATCATGTTCATCCATGGCAGTTCACATTAAATGTCTTTGAACTCTGTTATTATATGAAAAAGCCTTGAGTTAATACTGAGATTGACTGACATCTCTTTGAAAGGGAAAAAAACCTTAGCATCATGCACAAACTCTTGTGAAATCGATTATGAATTGAGTCTCCCATGCAGAGACTTAGAGTGGCACAGAGTGGCTGTTTAAATAGAGAGCTCCAAATCGGTCAATTATGAGGTTTCATGGCGTTAAGATGCTGCCTTAGAAAGCTGCTGATTATGTAGGCAGTGAGGCAGCTCACTGGGTTTTGGAACAGAGATTATGAATGAGTGGCACTGTAAACATACAGGCCTTTGCACACCAAATGTGTTGCGATTATGAGAGGAGAATCGTCAACAAATGACCCTTGCACATATATAGCAATGCTAATGATCGCTTTTAGCACATTCACACCTGTACAATAGGTGCCGCTAAATAAAAAGCAAATTTACCCTGGTACGGTAGGTGGCTCAAAACACATTTTGTGCTGGTCTGCCCTCTGCCTATGACTGACGAGAAGAACAACAACTTGGCAAGCTGATCGAAGAAATAAAAACGATTTATCTACAAGCCGTAGCATTGAGGAAGTTTGTTGTTTATTTGCTCAGTGAGAAAGAAAACATTCGAGACATATTCACAAACTACTTCAGTTCACCTGCTGGACGAGTTGACTGGCAGTATTATCATTTCTGAGAAGTTATTAGAAAGAATCAAGTGTAAAATAAAAATATTAACGGTTAAAACATGTTAAAACTATTTTGTGGAGAATCCACAACATTTTTGGTATACAAAGGCATTTTGATATAAAGACATATATACAGTGCACTGCAAGTCACAACAATAGTATTAATATGATTCATATTTAGAGAAGAAAAACACTAAAGATCATTACATATGTTTAATAAAAAAGGTGAAACAAAGACAAATATGCCATGATACTGTATATTTATATTAAGAATATAAGAAAACTCATGTTTGATTAAATGCAAAGGCGATAATTATAGCAATATGGAATAAATTATGAAGTCAATCCACGTAAGATCATTGTTTTTGTTTTTTGTTTTTGTGCAAAAGTCAAAAGGAATAATGTTGCATAGTGAGGATGTCTTCAAAAATAATATGCCAAAAATGTTTTTCATTTATCAATTAACTTCATACAAAGTCCAGTAAACATAAAAAGCTAAATCAATATTTGGTAAAAAATAATTATTAAAAATGTCACTCAACTATTAAAAAAAAAATTACAAATATCACTTTCGACTATCCGGTGCGAATGTGTGCTGCAGGTGAGAAAGGCTTGTTAGTATTCCATTGTTTAAAAAACTGATATCTAGAGCACATTGCAAGGTACATGTACATATATAAGCATTTTACATTTTCTTGTTCCATAGACTTACAACTGAAGTCCTCATGTAATACTCAAGATTGCTCAAAGTTGGGGGGCCTGGGTAGTTCAGCGAGTATTGATGCGGACTACCACACATGGAGTCACAAGTTTGAATCCAGGGTGTTCTGAGTGACTCCAGCAGATCTCCTAAGCAACCAAATTGGCCCAGTTTCTAAGGAGGGTAAAGTCACATGGGGTAACCCCCTCGAGGTCGCAATTAGTGGTTCTCGCTCTCAATGAGGTGCATGGTAAGTTTTGCGTGGATCGTGGAGAGTATTATGAGCTTCCACATGCTGGGAGTCTCCGATGTGTCATGCACAACGAGTCACAGGATAAGATGTGCAGATTGACGGTCTCAGAAGCGGAGCCAACTGAAACTTTTCCTCCGCCACCCGGATTGAGGTGATTAACCGCACTGCCACGTGTGCTCAAAGTTCCACTTTTAGGGTCAATTTATAATGGGAAGGGTTTGGTTCAGTCTTATTTTTTTAGGGGGTACCTAGGTAAGTATAGTGTGCATGCAGAACATTTCAGGGTTGAGTCTTCTCTTATGTATTTTTTTATGGGGGCAATATGTCAATAAGTCATCTATAGTAGCATTCCGCTGTATAAATTGAGTTTGAGATTCCACTAGCTACAGAGCTAGGGTTAGTAGAAATCTGGGGAAAAGCCCACTTATTCATGCATTTTGAAAAATGAACAGATGTAATAAACTCAGCAAAAAAGAAATGTCCTCTCAATTTCAACTGCTTTTATTTTCAGCAAACTTAACATGTGTAAATATTTGTATGAACATATAAAGATTCAAAAACTAAGACATAAACTGAACAAGTTTCACAGACATGTGACAAACAGAAATGGAATAATGTTTTCCTGAAAAAAGGGGGGGGGGGGGGGGTCAAAATAAAAGTAACAGTCAGTATCTGGTGTGGCCACCAGCTGCATTAAGTACTGCAGTGCATCTCCTCCTCATGGACTGCACCAGATTTGCCAGTTCTTGCAGTGAGATTTACTCCACTCTTCCACCAAGGCACTTGCAAGTCCCCGGACATTTCTGGGGGGAATGGCCCTAGCCCTCACCATCTGAACCAACTGGTGCCAGACGTGTTAGTGGGATTGAGATCTGGGCTCTTCGCTAGCCATGGCAGAACACTGACATTCCTGTCTTTCAGGAAATCACGTACAGAACGAGCAGTATGGCTGGTGGCACTGTCTTGCTGGAGGGTCATGTCAGGATGAGCCTGCAGAAAGGTTACCACATGAGGGAGGAGGTTTTCTTCCCTGTAACATATAGCGTTGAGATTGCCTTCAATGACAACAAGCTCAGTCCGATGATGCGGTGACACACCGCCCCAGACCATGACGGAACCTCCACCTCTAAATCGATCCCGTTCCAGAGTACAGGCCTTGGTGTAACACTCAATCCTTCCACAATAAACACTAGTCTGACCATCACCTCTGGTGAAACAAAACCACGGCTCATCAGTGAAGAGCACTTTTTGCCAGTTCTGTCTGGTCCAGCGAAGGTGGGTTTGTGCCCATAGGCAACAATGTTGCCGATGATGTCTGTTAAGGACCTGCCTTACAACAGGCCTACAAGCCCTCAGTCCAGCCTCTCTCAGCCTATTGCGAACAGTCTGAGCACTGATGGAGGGATTGTGTGTTCCTGTTGTAACTCAGGTAGTTGTTGTTTCCAACCTGTACCTGTCCCACAGGTGTGATATTCGGCTGTACCGATCCTGTGCAGATGTTGTTACACATGGTCTGCCACTGCAAGGATGATCAGCTGTCCTTCCTGTTTCCCTGTAGCACTGTCTTAGTTGTCTCACAGTATAGACATTGCAATTTATTGCCCTGGCCACATCTGCAGTCCGCATGCCTCCATGTCTAAGCCACATTCACGCAGATGAGCATGGACCCTGGGCATCTTTCTTTTTGGTGTTTTTCAGAGTCAGTAGAATGTTCTCTTTAGTGTCATAAGTTTTTATAACTGTGACCTTAATTGCATACCATCTGTAAGCTGTTAGTACCTTAATGACTGTTCCACAGGTGCATGTTGATTCATTAATTATGGTTCATTGAACAAGCATGGAAAACATTGTTTAAATCTTTACAATAAAGATCTGTAAAGTTATTTGGATTTTTACAAAATTATATTTAAATACAGTGTTCTGAAAAAGGGATGTTTCTTTTTTTCCTTTCTGAAATGTTGATGGAGCGTCCGGTGACAGTAGTCAATTTGGCAGGTGTCATGTTACATTGTTCATGGGAGCCCACACTTTGTCCTCAGCAGACAATTTGAATGATGTTCTTGGTCCAGGTGGGTGGAAGAATTTTACAAAAACATGTTTTCCATGCTTATGTCCTCAACCAATGGTGTGTCTTTAACTCATTGAGTTTCTCATCCAGAGAAACAGAGAATTTATCCCTAGGGAGAGCTGCTCTGTCAGTCATAACCCACTGCTTAAAGGTGATGTTATCAGGAAGTGTGTCACCTTTGTTTGACTCTTCGAGCATCTGCAGTAAGGCCTCTATACCTGGACACTGGTCACACTTGTTGAGCATGCAGTCATAACTGTTTATGTCACAGACTAGAAGTTCCAGCAGATCGTTGTAGTCCACTTTTAGCTTTGCTGACTCAATCATCAGCTTGAAGTTCTGATGTTGTGTGCAGACAGTGTGAGTTCCAGATGCTCCTGCCAGCACACACCATTTTGGCCTCGGTTCACAAAATGTTTAACTCTGGGTGCTGATTTTTAAACTCCACATACAGTTCATTAAGTTTACTTAAAACTTAACTTTTTAAAGAACCCTTTTATAGATTGCTTCACTGTTGCCAATATCAAAAGTAGTAACATTTTAGACCTCACTGACAAGCATAAGCTATTGTATGTCAATCATAAACATAATCACTGTAAAATACTGTTAATTTTTAGTATATGTTATGCTTATATTACATCTGTTCATTTCTCAAAATGCATGAATAAAGTAGGTTTTACCCCCAGATTTCTACTAGCCCTAGCTCTGCAACCAATGGAATCTCAAACTCAAAATTTATACGGAAGAATGCTACTATAGATGACTTCACATATCGCTCCATAAAAAAAAAAATTAAAAAAAAATATGAGAAGTCTCAACCCTGAAATGTTTTGCATGCACACTATACTTACCTAGGTACCCCCCAAAAAATTAAGGCTCAAACACTTCCCATTATAAGTTGACCCTAAAAGCTGAACTTTGAGCAATCTTGAGCATTATAAGGACTTAACGTTCCAAGTCTATGGAACAAGAATGTGTAAAATGTTTCTATATGTACCTTGTAATGTGCCCTAGAGATCAGTTTTTGTTCCAATGAGCTAGGACCATCCTGAGCCGAGATATTGAGGTTTCTGTAAACGGCTGTATAACCAAAATGTTTGTGTGCCATGACACAAAGATGTTCATCGTGGTTAAAGCAGGTAAAATAAAAACAACCAATTACCAATACATATAGGTAATCTCCTCAAAGAAAATTGGAAAATGAAAAATGGTCAGGCAACCTGTATTGGACCACTTGAGATGGACTGAACATGATCCAAGATGTATTTTAATTTGGAGTGTTTAGCACCACTTACATTTAAATGTTATAACAAATCAGAGATAACAATTTTAATTTCTTTACCTGCAAATAATTTTGTCTGTTATGATGGATTTTGAACATAGCTGAAGATCATTAGTACATAGGGCTGACCAAGTATGTTGAGAAAATCTTGCAGTGCTTGCAGTGCCACAAATCTTAAAATAGGGCAGCATAATTTAGACACTAGTGGCATGGGTCTAGGATAAACCACCTGCTCTCGAGTCACAGCACTATTGTGGCCAGTAATTAACAGCCCAGGCTACATACTAAACAAGCATGAAAAAAAACTTGTTAAATGCAGAATTATCGCTCTTTATCTCGCATCTCCTCAAGAGACCCACCTCTGTTCTTTACAGGTGTCCCTGTATGTACAGGTTTGGGAAGTGGGTGAACACACCAAAATCAGGATAAAAACGATGTTTTTTTAAACAAGGTTTAAAGTTTGGTGCAACAATTTTCTGATAAACCTTGATTTATTCAAAATTTACTCTAAGAGATTAACTGAGCTAGCAGAGGTTGTCCTTATGGCTTTCATCAAAATTATTTTTTTCATCAAAAAGTGTAATTTTCACCGTCATAAAATTATACAGTAAACTGTGCATTTACATTGTCTTTTATTAACTGCAAGCATATTGTGTGATTTGGAGTAGACATTGATATCATTGCATCCAGCTACTTGGTTATTTGTTAAGTCTTATTTTTTATTGACCTTCCCAAAGTCCTTTCCACAAAACAAAATACTGACAACAGCAGTGATTTTCTAATTTTATCCACTGGAGATGTGCAAAGTATGGGTCGTCTAAGTTTCTTTTCTTCCACCTTTTAATACTACCCAAAGATGATCATAGAAATTAAAAAAAGAAGACTATTCTTTGACTTACTCTCATCTTTACCCCATAGTCTTGATATGTGCTGGGGTATTACATTTATCTTTAATAAAATTTATTCAAATGAAGTGTACTCTTGTATTAAGAGGAAAAGGCCTGGTATGGGGACATGCTTTATTGCATTAAATCGGCATCCCTACTCTTTATCTTTAACAAGTTTTTCTCTCACACACAGTCACATCTCTCTGGACTCCTTCCCTCGGTTAGATCCCCCACCTCCCACTGGCAAAAAGCGCCTTCCACGTGCCCTGAAGACCACCCAGGACATGATGATATCTTCTGACCCTGTAGTAGCCTCCCCAGATTCATCCTTCATCTCCTCACCTGACAAGACTCCCCTCATCTCCAAAGATAAAGCGCCGCTTCAGCCGGAATCAAACACTGATGAGGCCAACTTAAAGAATCCTTCAGAACCTAGTGACCGTGTCAACAGCCAGATGGAGAAGCCCAAATTTGAGCTAAAAAATGAGCCCACAGCTGTGGTGGCGGATGGGCTTAAAGCGGAAAATGCTGAGGATTTAGATCAGCAACTGCTTTCTGTTCCTGATCTGATTCACAAAGACAATCTGGACCCAAAACAGAAATTAGCCATTTCAGAAACTAGAATGGCTTCCACCCCTTGCCCAGGCAAAGGAGGATGCCGCATTAGCGTCACTGAGGGGGAAATGTTGGGAAACGGCTCAGTGGATTACCGGACACTCAGCTTGGAGAGTGAGGAATCCCACCCCGACCTGCTCTCATTTGAATAACCTAACCTTCTCTCCATGATCACCCCCATTCACCATCAGTTTTCAAGAGACAATATGTGTGACTGGAGCGCAGGATTCTCCAGGCATCACCAATGGGGGGGAAATCAGTATGCATTGACAGATCAAAAGTGGCTATGAATCTGTCAATAAAACTGGCCAGACGTTGTTCTACTTTACCTTTTGTACATTTCATTTTGCCTTTTATAGCAAAGTATCACTGATTGTACTTTCTTTTTAGCTCAAATCATACAAATAATGAAAATAACTTTGTTTTATTGTAATACCATAATGACTTTGAAAGATTGTATTGTAAAATATTTGAGGACCTGTTCACAAAAGAACCATGAAAAGTAATTTAATTGAAACCAAAGTCAAAACTATACTGTAATACCTCCAAAAAGCTGTCTTTGCCATCTCTGACTTGGGCAGCATTTCATGTCTTATACTGAATGTTCTTCTTTAATTCATATCAGTTTGTTTTTACAAGTAAGGCAGTTCTAGGTGTCTTTAACTACCATGTACTTATACACTTAAGTGTGAGGGGTGATGGTTTGGGTTGGGTTAGGATCTCTACAGAACTCCAAATAAAGAAAATATATGAATATTGCATGTGAATCTCACATGCTTCTCACAGAATGAGGGTTCCCATCTAACCACCCCACCCTAAATGCAAGTACATTGTATCAAATGTAATTAAACACACCTAATATAAAGTGGGGCCAGAATGGCTTAATAGTTTATATTTTATTTTACAAGACTTTAGTTGTATGACCACATTTCTGACCTTGGCTCAACACTGTGCTCACATTTCATAATCTTTGCCAGTATGAGCAAATGCAAAACTGACCTTGGATTAGTCTATAAAGCAGTATGTAACTGCTTCCTTTTTGTATTTGACCTAGCATTTCATCTTGTGCAGGACACATTTCACAATGACAGCTAGATCAATGAGATTTTTTACCTTTGTAAGAAGTGTCATAATGATTATCTTCAAGGTGATGATGGCTCAGTCAACATGAAGGCATGCAGAGGGGCTCTAAAATTCCATGGAATGCCATAACTCAACACTAATCTCAATCCTTGTCCTCTTGTTTGTGTAGACAGTCTGACTCCCATGGCATTCTCTCAGGGCTGTTCTTTATATCAGACAATAGATTCTCCTTAGAGAATCAGGACAAATCTGTAGCTAGCATTGCAGATATTTACACCCATTATTTATGGAGATATATTGTGATCCTGCATATATGTAAAAGTACTAAGATGTTTTAACTTCAAGCTACAGATATTGATCAATGGCAATTAAATAGTTATGCAATAAGTCAGTGATGAAACATTGTATGTGAAGAATTATTGAACTAAAGTGTACGGAGTACATTTCTGAAAAATAACTTAAAGGGATGGTTCACCCAAAAACAGAAATTCTGTCATCATTTACTTGCCTTTATTTTGTTCCAAAACCATGTTACTTTTTTCTACAGAGAAAGAATGACAAATGACAGAACTTTCATTTTTGGACGAGCTATCCCTTTAAAGCTGCAAATCCTAAAAAGTGGTAATGAAATAGCTGTTATGCATCATGTAAATGAAACATGTGTGAAAGATATTTAACATGGGTTTTGAGTTGATTTATGTTAAATAACTTGAGTGCATTAGTTGTACAGCATGCAATGGCAATGGCAACAAAGCATTAACTCATTCAGGCGCTTTATGAATTAGATCTGTTTCTGTATGATAATATGTCTTGGTTACACTACCATTGTGATGTCTACTTTTATGTGTAATGATGCATAATGAATCAATGTTCTCTTATTGGATATTGTGAACACTAAAATGAGATTTCAAAGAGTGGAGCAAATTCATGTGGATGCATTTGTTGGTGGCAATTTACTAAGATGGACATCTGATATTGTTTTAATAGGTAATAAGATATGAAGTTAGTGTTTTTTTTTTTGTTTGTTTTATCTTCTGTGATGCCTTTATAACCATTGTGTGTATGTGGTGGGGAAACTACAATGAATGAAAGAAAAACATATTTATCTTGCATTATGTTTTAGCCATAGTTTTCTTACACATTTTAATTGTTTTTAGGATTGAGAAGATTCCTGATGGAAAAGAAGAATGTTGTAACTTCTGTGTGATTGATTAAAGTAATGTTCTGGGGTCAGTACAAGTTAAGATCAATCAGAGATTATTTAGCAGAGACAGGTTACTTCTATTAAAATGAATGGGAGAAATTGGAACGCCCATGTATACAAGCAGAGAAAATCTTGTTTTTAGTGTAAGCTGATGTAAAGAAGCACAATTTATGAAACGTTGTCTGGTTTTACTGCTGACTTGATATATGTTCTTTGATCGTAATCTTGACCAGACGTTTTGGAGATTTCGGTCTTTTCCCATTCAAGTAGACATGAACTGAAAGACTTAGGCTCAATCAACATTATTTTTGGCATAATGTTGGTTACCATAAAAATTTATTTCTATTTTATTGAATGGAGACAATGAAAGTGAATGTGGCCCATTTTTGGAGGGTTTAAACAGAAATGTGAATTGCATTAATTCCTCTGTTAAAATGTGTGTATTATTTGCTGTAAAGTTGTTTAAATTGTAATTTTATAGACGTTTTAGGGTTTATTGACATCATCATGGTAACAAAGTTGTAAAATTGGCTATAACTTTACACAGAAAATGTTAGTGATTTCATCACACTAAAATCAAGTTTACGTGCATGTCCTTTATGTCTTATGACTACACTTTTGAAACAGTATTTGAATGTTTAAAAATTGGCCTCCATTCACTTCTATTGTAAGTGCCTCACTGTAACCTTGATTTTTCCTTTTTTAAAGAAAAGAAGGGAGTAGTCGAATTACATTTTTGTGGTTATCAGCATTATGCCACAAATTCTTTCAACTGGGCTTAACTTGCATTGAACACAGAACATTCCTTTAATGTATTTTATTTGTATACTTTTTGTCAATGGTCCCATAATTTTTTACAATTCCATATTTGAATGAAGGAGAGAAAAAGAATGTTGAAGGAAAAACGCACGTATATGAAGGTTTTATGAGTACACTGAAATGTATTTAAGGATATCAAATGTTTAAGCTGGCGATATTAAAGTGATTTTTCATTATGCAAGCTATCTGCTCATCATGCAGTTCGGGCCTGCGTGCCTTTTATTTTCGGTAAATGGTTTTATTTTTCATTCAAGGCAATTTACACAACAGAATTTTCAGGGTCATTGCCTCTGCAATTAAATGCCTTGCTTAAGGACTTGACAGCAATAAAGTCTTCTAAATAAAGGGATTGAACTTCAAAGCCTTTGTGTTATCAGCACTGACACTAAAACATGATGTTACCACCACCCTTAGCCCAGACAAAACTGTCTGTATATCTCAATCCACCCTGTCAACCATATCAAACAGTTATTTTTAAAAAAAAGTCTACAACATCCATATGTACTCTGCTTAGCTCTTTCACATAGCCAAAATGTATCAGCTCATTAACTACCTGAAAATACATAGTTTTGTATACTACTGTTTTTAGGTTTTGGTTATTTGGAGTAGGATTTTTTTTTATGAGTTTTGACCTGGCCTGTCCACTTCCTCATCTTACAAGCAAAATGTCTTTACATTTTCAAACAGTTTACCTCATTATTTTAAAATATGTGTGGTAGTCTCCAAAAACCTTAAAATATGAAAATAAAGAAAACTGAAGTTCTATCCTGCATTCAGTATGCCTCCCAACTGAGAACAGAAATACAATGTTAAAATAAAAGTGCAAGCAGCTAGAAATACTTTTGGATTTTGAATTCGGGGCAGTGGGCGGGATCTTTCCACATCCTCTATCCCATTCAGTGACAGCCTGCTTGTCTATTGTAGTCATATCCTGTGTTTTACCATTTCTTTTATGTAAAACAGAACCTGTACTATTGATCACTGCCAGCTAGACATCCTGTTTTGACTGGCTATTTTAAGGGCAAAGGTAGCTCTTTCCTGTACTGTTTAGTCTTTGAGCAAAATCACTTTTTCTGATTTAATAAAAATTGTTTCCTTTATCTGAGCGGTACAAGACCTGGTGACTTGCAGGAACACTGCAGCCATCTACTGGCTATTACTGTCATAACATGATATTCAAGTCATGTTATTTCTCTTTTTTCACCAAATGTCAGCAGTTTGCCCCCAACACAAGACACATTCTCATATTTTCTTCATGTTTAAACTTATAAAGGTGTGGGTTTTACTGTAGTGATATTATATACATTTGCTTATTTGCATGTGCAAATGAATATTTGCATTTAAAAAAGATCTAAATGGCATAAAATCCCAAAAGAAGTGCATAATTTCAATCTTTCTCTGAACAGTGGGATTGAGCTGAAGTCAAAATCAAATCAAATCACTTTATTGTCACACTACTGTGTACACGAGTGCAACAGCAGGTGAAATTCTTGTGTGCAGTTCCGAGCAACATAGCAATAATGACAGTGACGAGACATAAACCACTTAACAATAAACAACATATTACACAAAACAATTTACATAACAAATGTACACAATACACACAATGTAGAATACACACACTAGATACGGGTATAAATATATATATATATATATATATATACTAAATTGGGAGAATATATTGACAGAGTGATGATTAATAAAGTGCAGTGCTGATTGTTGATCGTGAGAGATCATGTGTTCAAAAGTCTTATTGCTTGTGGGAAGAAGCTGTCATGTAGTCGGGTGGTGCGGGTCCTGATGCTGCGATACCGCCTGCCTGATGGAAGCAGTGAGAGCAGCCCATGACTCGGGTGGCTGGAGTCTTTGATAATCCTCCGAGCTTTCTTCACACACCGTCTGTTATATATATCCTGGAGGGAGGGAAGCTCACCTCCGATGATGTTTCTGGCCGTTCGCACCACCCTTTGCAGGTCTTTGCGGTTGTGGGCGGTGCTATTGCCGTACCAGGCGGTGATGCAGCCAGTCAAGATGCTCTCAACAGTACTGGTGTAGAACAGTGTGAGGATGTGTTGGTTCATTCCAAACTTCCTCAGCCGTCTCAGGAAGAAGAGGCGCTGGTGAGCCTTCTTCACAACGGCCTCAGTGTGGACGGACCATGTGAGTTCCTCAGTAATGTGGACACCGAGGAACTTGAAACTGCTGACTCTCTCCACCGGTGCTCCATTAATGGTGATGGGGCTGTGTTCTCTGTCTTTCTTCCTGAAGTCCACCACAAGCTCCTTGGTTTTACTGACGTTGAGGGAGAGGTTGTGCTCCTGACACCAGCGTGTCAGAGTGTGCACCTCCTCTCTGTAGGCTGTTTCATCATTGTCAGTGATCAGACCTACAACCGTCGTATCGTCAGCAAACTTAATGATGGCATTGGAGCTATGTGTCGCCACACAGTCATGTGTGTAAAGGGAATACAGGAGTGGGCTGAGAACACAGCCCTGCGGGGCTCCAGTGTTGAGGGTCAGTGGTGAGGAGATGTTGCTGCCCATTCTAACCACCTGACGTCTGCCTGACAGGAAATCCAGGATCCAGCTGCACAGAGAGCTGTTTAAGCCCAGAGCCCGGAGTTTCACATCAAGCTTGGAGGGCACTATGGTGTTGAATGCTGAGCTGTAGTCTACAAACAGTATTCTCACATATGTGTTCCTTTTTTCCAGGTGGGAAAGAGCAGTGTGTATTGTAGATGCAATAGCATCATCAGTGGAACGGTTTTTACGGTAGGCAAACTGCAATGGGTCCAAAGAGGTGGGCAGAACAGAGCAGATGTGATCTCTGATCAACCTCTCAAAGCATTTGCTGATGATGGGGGTGAGGGCAACAGGGCGCCAGTCATTTAAACAAGTGATTTTGGCTTGCTTCGGTACAGGCACAATGGTTGATGTTTTGAAGCATGTGGGGACTACAGACAGGGAGAGGGACAGGTTGAAAATGTCCGTAAAAACACCAGCCAGTTGGTTCGCGCATGCTCTGATGACGCGGCCCGGAATGCCGTCTGGACCCGCGGCTTTATGGATGTTCACCCGTCGAAAGGATCGGGTTACATCCGCAACAGAGACGGAGAGTGAACCATCATCTGTAGTATCGGCCGCGAGTGCTCTCTCCGCGAGGACGGTGTTGTTGTTCTCGTAACGAGCATAAAATGTATTAAGCTCGTCCGGGAGAGAGGCAACGGTGTTCATGGCGGAGTTTTTATTCTGTTTATAGTCCGTGATGATGTTAATTCCCTTCCACATACTTCTGGAGTCAGTGGTGTTGAACTGACCTTCAATTTTGTGCCTGTACTGGCGTTTGGCTGTGCTGATGGATTTACGGAGGGCATAACTGGCTTGTTTACGCTCCTCCGCGTTCCCGGAATTAAAAGCGGTGGTCCGCGCAGTAAGTGCCGCGCGAACATCGCCATTAACCCAGGGTTTCTGGTTGGGGTAGATCCGTATGTTTTCCGTCGGAACAACGTCCTCTACGCACTTCCTGATGAAACACGTTACGCTATCAGCGTAAACCTCGATGTCGTCATCGGAGGCAGACCGGAACATCTCCCAGTCCGCGTGATCAAAACAGTCCTGTAGCGCAGAGTCTGATTGGTCCGACCAGCACTGGATCATTCTGAGGGCGGGAGATTCCCGTTTCAGTTTCTGCCTGTAAGCGGGCAGAAGCAGAACGGAAGAGTGGTCAGATTTGCCAAATGGTGGGCGGGGGAGGGATTTGTAGACATCCCGGAAAGGAGAATAGCAATGATCCAAAACCCGGACCCCTCGTGTGTTAAAGCTGATGTGTTGGTGGTATTTTGGTGCTATTGTTTTGAAGTTGGCTTTGTTGAAGTCCCCGGTAACAATGAACGCGGCCTCAGGGTGCGCGGTTTCCTGCTCACTTATACTGCCATACAGTTCCCTAAGTGCCCGGTCTGTGTCGGCTTGTGGGGGGATGTACACAGCAGTGATAATGACCGCTGTGAATTCCCTCGGTAGCCAGAATGGTCGACACAGAAGCATGAGAAATTCCAGATCAGGAGAGCAGAAAGACCTGATAAAATGTACATTCCTCTGATCACACCATGATTTGTTGATCATAAAACATACACCTCCACCTCTGCTTTTACCAGAGAGGTCTTTCGCTCTGTCCGCTCGGTGCACGGAGAAACCCGTGGATTCGATGGCCGAGTCTGGAATCTCCGCGGACAACCAGGTTTCCGTAAGACAGATAACGCAGCATTCTCTCGTCTCTCGTTGGAAAGAGATCCGCGCTCTCAGCTCGCAGAGCTTGTTGTCCAGAGACTGAACATTTGCCAGTAGTATACTGGGTAGCGGGGGGCGATTTGCGCGACGTCTTAATCTGATGAGAACGCCGGCTCTTTTTCCTCTTTTCCTTCTGCGTTTCCGCGGCCGGGCAGCCCAAACAAAGGGCTCCGCTGGCGTGTTTGTAAACCGCGGGTCGGCATTGAGGAATGTGAAGTCCGGTTTTCGGTGTGTGATTGCCGAACCAATGTCCAAAAGCGTTTGTCTGTCGTACACAATAAGGCAGACAACATCCAAGACAAAAAAACACAGAACTGTAAACAAAACAAACAATAAACTGCAGTGTTTTGACGGAGCTCGCGACGCAGCAGCCATACTCTGCGCCATCTTGAGACATCGGCCAAGATTTGTCAGTGTCAGGGATAGAAATAAGGGTACAAGTATTGTTGACAATAGAGTAATAAAAATCACTTTGTCAGAGGAAAAGGTATGCTTGACACTTTAATATATGAATTAAATGTAAAAAAAAAAAAAGAAAAAAAAAAAGAAGAAGCATGGAACCTAGTGGTGAAGTATCTGGGCTGGTGTTACAATGATCAGAGGTTCACTTCCACATATTGTATGTGTGATCAGTTCAGTAGAACTTTAGAATTTGTGAGATACCCCAAGAACGTTATCCCTGAAGAAACTTTGGAAGTTGTCATGTTTAGAGAATCTCACAAATTGTAAAGTTCTACTGATTTCATCACACCTTTTCACTACAGTAAAACCCACACCTTTATAAGTTTAAACATGAAGAAAATATGAGAATGTGTCTTGTGTTGGGGGCAAACTGCTGACATTTGGTGAAAAAAGAAAAATAATGACTTGAATATCATGTTATGATAGTAATAGCAAGTAGGTGGCTGCAGTGTTCTGTGCGGCTACCTACGGTGTAGTAATTCTACATTTTATCACAAGTGATGCATTTGGATTTCTATTTAGACATTATTAAACTATTGTTTGTCAAAGTTTAGCATTTTGCCTTCAAACAGTAAAGGTGTCCCATTTTTACAACTTGGTCTTTGTGCATGTTCAGATGGCAAATGGAGGAAAAGTCACCAGGTCTTGTACCACTCACATCCTTTGATCATTGTAACAAAAGCCCAGATTCTTCACCGCTAGGTTCCTTGCCTTTTTCATTCACTCATGTCTGACTTGCTCAGCATATCAAGAAGCAGTGGAACTGTACCCAAATGTATTTGTCATTGCGATTTGGGCAAGGCACTGTATTAATCACATTTAATTGGGCTAACACTTGTGTGCTACTAGATAGTTATCCAGTACATTTTGTTCATTAATATACTTATGTAGATGATATTTGGTTCTTTTGGTGGAAATGTGACTCTAAGGGAGTGTTTAGATCAAATAAAGCATGTTTCATATTGGACATATCTGCTACTATGAGACTTCTTAGTTCAGAGAGTCATTCATTTAGTGCTAGTTTCAGGATGTGAAGAATGCATTGTCCGAATTTATTTGGTGTCCTTATACATCTCTCTTCAGGCTTAGAACTGTTTGTGTTAGATTTTGTTTTTATTTCTTTCCTTGTCTTTCTTCCAGTCTTGTTTTTCCATTGAGTATTTAACCTTTTTTATCCTAAACACCCTGCCTTGAAGCAAACTGCTTATACAATAATTATATGCTAGACTGAATAATTTGCTCACTACTATTGTTCCAGTGTTTTATAAGATATAAACTATACTCAAATGTTCTGTCCTTGTTTCAAGTCCACATTTTAGGTCTGGTTGATTTTCTAAAGATAATTTCACATTTTTCTTCTATATATAGTTTAGTATATACTATAACTATAGTTTTGTCAGTTATTATTTTTTTTATTTAATTTTTTTGGAAACACAAATTTTACTAATTGTAAGCATGATTAAGCACTTTTTTTCACAATAATGAGTGTCCAGTGGAACACCGACCACAATCCATACATCCTTTTATACTGAATGAGTATCCCTGTGCAATAGGTCCCATGTAAAACTGCATGCACTTATTGTGTAATGCATTTACAGTACATGTTGTTATTGGTATTACTATAGTTATTAATAACTAGTATGACTTTTTGTTCTGGAAAATGTAAATGGTCTTTTAAAGACTGAGCAGCACTGTTTGAATGAATGTGGTGATAAACATGAAGCTAGCCTAAAACATAGCTGTGGTCTCTGGTTGCAGCACATTTTAAAACCAAATGAAAATTAAGTGTCATTACTTTTAGCATGTTATTTTATTCATTGGTGCTTAGTCATCCAGCATTGAGAGTGAAGTGTCCCCCAAGCCAAGTAATGTTAGCAGCCTTGCTTTAGAGTTATGGAAGCCTTACCCAATGCGTGGAAGTGTTTTCTAAAGCCTCTTTGCACTCAAACATTATTTATGAATCTGTCTTCATCTATCTATCTATCGGACTAAGGTCTGTCAACTCAGGAAGTCCACAGTCCATGCGTTTTTAACGTGACATTTATTAAACCTCATTCCAATGCAAAAGTTCAGAAATCTAAAAATATATTTCTCAGTGAATTATAAGTCTCATGTTGAAGGTAAAATGGGACTTCATAATGTTGTCCTGATGGACGCACAGTAGGGTGAAGGAGGATAGGATAAAAAAGGAAGTGCCTAACCTTATTCCAGTAACATGAGAAAGCATCATGCTTGGAAGACAAATCTGTCACATGGCATTGGAAGTCAGAGTTATGCTGCATTTAGTTACAAACAATGAACATAACATGATGTGCCAGTGAGAAATGTTTGAAAGTTCAAAGAGATTTGCAGTAATTAATCCTGGAAGTTTTAGGATCCTGGAAACCAAGCCTCTGAAAAACACAATTAAGACTAAATATGTAATACTGTAGATAAAAAAGGACATCAAAAACAGAAATCAAATTTTTATAAAATGCAAACATCTGTTAGAATAGCAGGTGACCAAAAATACCTACTTGTTACCTAATAATATTAATAGTTAAATGTAGCCACAGGTCCTAGCAGATGAGGGAAAATACCACAATTTCCCACTTTTGAAACAAGATGCTGTGGATACTGTTATCTTGTAGCAAAATGTTTACTTGGGAGTAAAAGAAACCATAAGATACAGTATATGAAGCATGTTATGTTGGTTGCACAATGTGACCCTGTGCAAAAAAATACCCAAAGCCAATACCCTAAATGTAATTGGCTGTTGATAACCCATGTTGGTTTATCTGTCCAACGAATCTCTCAGTTTGTTAGCACTTGTACCAACTTAAGTATCAACTTACTTCCTACATGAACAAATGAGGGTTTTCTTGTTATAACTCTCAAGCAGGATTTGAGAAATTTGACATGTGTCCTCACATTGTCTGTGCTGCGTTGCTGTGGTTTTTAATGACCACTGAGAGTCAGGACCTCGGTTTTAACATCTCTTCCAAAGGACGGTGCCATTTTACGGTATTGTGTCTGTCTCTATAATGGGAAATTAGGACCCACACAGATAGGGTGGGCACCCCCTGCTGGCCTCACTAACACCTCTTCCAGCAGCAACCTTGGTTTTCCCCAGGAGGTCTCTCATCCAGGTGCTGACCAGGGCTAAACACTGCTTAGCTTCTGTGGGTAACAGTCTAGAGCTACAGGGTGATATGACTGCTTTAATGAATTAATCTTTCTTTTTTAAAGAAGCAATTAAACCTCATTACTAGAACATTGTAATTATAAATAGCCTAATTATAGATTTTAATGACCACAGAGACAAAAGCAAAAGCATTTATTTTTTCACTTACTCCTACATTTTTGGGTTTTAACCCACCCAAATACACGACTGTAATTTGTATGCAAAAAAGCTCCTTCAATTCCATTGTAATTTGTTTGTTGTACCTTGAAATGTTTTTCCAGATATCCAACTGAGTTTACTGCCGGCATGACCCTTTATTCAATGATATGTTGTCCAGTCCATAAGAAAGAGGGTAATATTGTGGAATGGGGAAAAATAATCAAGTCACCAGTAGGGTGCTAAGTAAAGATGACATGCTGTGTATTCTCAAATCTTTCTCCTATTTACATTCCAGCTCCTGTTCATCAGCTTGCCAAGAGAAGAGCCACATTGCTGTTTGTGTAAAGAGGCTCTGCAGGCAAAATAGTGAAGAACTATGGAGTTCAGTTTGTTACTGTGTTACTATGGAGACGGGTCACCACTGTTTATTTGAATGCAGTCATACTGAATTAAAGCTTATTTAGCAGAGATGGGCCACTTCTATTAAAATGAATGGGAGAAATTGGAATGCTCAACCAAGGAGCACTGATCGCCCAATGGTCGACGGATGTAGAAAGGAAGTCCCTCATTACAGATAAAAGAGCCAATCACTTTTTAGACAAATACATCACCTGTCAATCAACTCTAGAACGTGCGTGCCAATTAGATATACAAGCTGGGAAAATTGCATGTTTTAGCATAATATGAGGTAAAGAATCATTATTTATGATTTAAGTATTGTCAGATTTTATTGTTGATTGTAATCTTGACCAACCGTTTTTGAGATTTTGGTCTTTCTCCATTCAAGTAGATGGGAGTTGCACTGGTATGACTGGAAATAGCCTCCCGAGAGCATTCCAAAGATGGCTGACAGTGAACTGACTTGCTAGAAAGACTTTGATAAAGCCCAGCTTATGCAGCATTTTTGAAATGCAAAAATTAGCACTTGCATAAAAAGATATGTGGGAAAATGGTCTGCAATAGGCACGTTTGTTATACAACGAATTGTCTCATGAAGAATAAGCTTTGACAAACATGCCTAAAATATTGTGATCATTACTTTTTTAAAACCCATGATTTATTGAGGCTCTAATGTACCAAGGAATTCAAGGAATAGTTCACCCAGAAATGAAAATTCTGTCATTATTTACTCACCCACATGTTGTTCCAAACCAATATTAATGTTTGCCGTGAAACACAAAAGGGGAACATCTTAAGAATATCTTGGATTTGCTTTTCCATATAATGTAAGAGAAGTAGGACAGGATGTCAAGCTCCAAAATTACAAAAAAAGCACAGTAAAAGTGATCATGAAAGTGCTCAAAATAATTTGTATGCTATATTCCAAGTCTTCTTTTGTCATATGATAGCTTTCTGTGAGGACAGAGTGAAATTTAAGTCATTCACTGAAAATCTTCCCCTCCAGAGGGCTGTTTACCATTACAAATCAGATCGAATCAGTGAGTGAAATCAAGAAACAAATCAGTCCAATTTCTGAACTAAATATTCAGATTGGTTTTGTGAACTGAATAAATCAATTAAGAAGATATTGTAAAAATCTTTATTTATTTATTTATTTTAATATTTACTATCTCTCTCATGAACTTGCCAAGGAGAGCTTGGAGAATGACAAGATTTCCAGTGAAAAGTCAGAATTTTTTTTTAAAAAATCACCTTTTGTGTTCCACAGAAAAAAGTTGTATGGGTTTGGAATGACACAAGGCTGAATAAATGATGGCAGAACTTGATTTTTGGGTGAATTATTCCTTTTAAATGCCCATGGTTGAAGAGATAAGACCTTCGCTGCTTTACAGAAATTTAATCTTTTACCACACACCGTCCAGATCACTGACTGGATCTCATTTCCAGAAATCTGGACCACAGGATAAGGACATTGATTAAGGTGGATGAAAGTTGCTGAGATCTGGAGATAGCAAAGCTGATAACAATCAGCCATCACATCAGCTTGTTATCACAATATGATGTTGGGCCTCACACAGATTTCTATCAGTGATATCCTGACCTCCATGCAGAGAGAAGACAATGTTAACGAATGCACGAGTCAGCTTTTTCTGACTTAGTTATCCTTTATCTCTTATTGATCATGCCATGATCGTGTCTGTAAGTTATTTTTTAGGTAAGATTAAATGTTCAGTAAGTGTCTTTTTTTCCCCTGTAGATTTGTTTTAATCTCATGGGAAATATATGGTCTGAGCAGGCTGTGTCTGAGATAGTAAGAGAGATAGAGAGAGAGACCCTAAGGAAGAGAAATAGTGTGTCAACACTTTTTACACCATTGTATTTATCACCATCACAATGCCTGGCATACAGCAGCAAATTAAAAAGGACTTGAAGGTGAAGTGTTGTTTTCCCCTATCCTACATTTGATACTTTATTATAGAGTAAGGTAATGCATGAGGCATCACTATTTCACCAATGTGTACTGTACACTTTAAAAGTGTCAAATTTATTAAGTTCGACCTCAAAATTAATTGCAAAACAAATCTGTGGACATGTACCTGTCGCTCAACTTGTGTTGGCAACAGCAATTCACAGGGTCGATTCCAAGAGAACACACTTACATATGTGAGTGTAAAATAAAGTATAAAATGTATTACTTCAATGCACTTTGACTCTTAAATACATACCACAAGTCTTAAGTGACCTGGGATCTCATTCCACCCCCTCTACCTTATTCATTTTTGATGTTATGCTCTCACCTTTTAGGCTGTAAAAATGATATTTTTCTATTTGTTGTACACTTTGGTGGCAAGTAAAACATCAAAATAAAACAAACGTTTAGCCTATTTTTTTCGTCACTAAAATGTCGACATTAGTTTTATAGTTTTGTTAGTTGAGAAATTTGATTCCAAATACTCCAAAATATTAGCAAGCCTTTATTGATCCATGTTCTATTATGCTATTTACGGTAGGCAAGTCATTAATCCCATTCTGCCAATTGTTGAATCATCTCTTTGATAAACATAAAACATCAAGATATAATCCTATTTTTTTCCATTTTCTAATTGGTCTTAAAATGCTTTAAACATTTACACTCTGGGCATTTGTATCCACTTGTGATAAATACATATACAAGGTCTTCAAAGACCTTGAAAGTAGGTATGGTTTAAGGTATGTTTACATTTAAGGTATGTTTACATACCTTAAAAGTATGTAATACTGACTGGTGAAACCAGTCGTTTAAGTCATTTTGGATAAAATTATCTGTCAAACCATATCTGCAAATGCATCTTGTGGTAATCCATTTTTAAATCCATTTATACCATGGTACTAGATGATTACGATTTTACATGAACAGCTGAATCTAAACATGGTAGTGGCACTCAAAATAAATATTTTTGTTGAATTTACTTAGGTAAATAAACTAAGGCATCACAATTCTAGAACATTTTGTCACAACTTGTTTTCATTGTGTTCTGTCTATTTAAATGTGTAAAATGAACACTTTTTGTAGTGTTAATGTAGCATTGAGGAAAACTTTTTAATAAATTGGTACCTAGTTTGGTATAGTAAATAACACTATTACAGCATTTCTCAATACTGTTCCTAAAATCCTCAAGTATTGGCTGTTTAAGGACACATTCTTCCTTATCGCACACGTTACTCAACTCAAGGATTCAGTTGAGTGCTTTATGACCATAAAGGGATACTCCAAATTCAAAAGAAGTTGTTCAATTGACAGCATAATTTTGTTTACCACAGAAAATTATTCTGACTCGCCTCTCCTTTTCTTGTTACAGTGAGGCACTTCCAATGGAAGTGAAAGGGGAATATTTTTTGGATGGTTTGAAGGCAGAAATGTGATGCTTATAATTTTATAAAAGCCCTTACATGAATTCTTCTGTTAAAACTTGTGTGTTATTTGAGCTGTAAAGTTGCTTAAAACTGTTTGAACAGTTGTTTTAGGGTTTACAGCGTTGCATTGTCATGGCAACAAAGTTGTAAAATTTAATATAATTTAAAACACAGAAAAGGCTAGTAAGCGCTTTTATCACTAAAATCAAGTCTTGTGCCTATTTTTTCGAAATGGTGAGTATTTCAATGTTTACTCTTTGGTCCCATTCACTTCCATCGTGAGTGCTTCACTGTAACCCAGATTTTTGAACCCGGAATTTTCCATCAATTGTGTGTCAGATTAATGAAACACCTAACATTTGCAGTGCTTGGAGGCCCCCAGGAGCAATACTGAAAAACACTGAACTACATTGCCATTTTTAAATTGGGTAGTCATTTTTTTTTAATCAAAAAATAAACAATGCTAAATAATGAATATTCCGTATGTATTACTGCATAACAAATCAAAGCATTCTCAAGCTCTTCCAGCAATATGCACCCACCTGAATCCTGCTGTGCACATCAAAACACATAGCTTGTTGACAGGCAACACAGTTTAATACCTCCAGATACAATTCTAGTTTATAGAATGTAAATTTGGCGTAAGCATGTTTGTTTGTATGCGTTCCAGTGGCTGATGTCACAAAGCAGAATTAAACTAGGTATATTTAAATTTAGTTTAAGCAAACTCTGAATTTGTGATACCAGTAAAGTGTATAGGCTTTCATGAGGATACCTAGCCATAGTAACAAATGCTAATCGGTTAACCTGCATGGGGGCAGATTATGTTCCCAATCAGAGATCTCGTCCAGATACTGGACCAATTAGCTGTGAGCAAAATGACAGTCACTTCCCCCAGTATCTCTCACTGCAATTTAAAGTGCACTTCAACGAGACAATTTTAGAAATTTACCAAATAAGCTATTTAAGAATATACAACAGTTCCGGTCCTCGAATCTGATTGGACGAGAGACATTCTCTCGACGCTTCAATGCGTGTGTATCACTCCGTTTGTGTTTGTGCGGTTCTAAACTAAAGTGAAAGAGTTGTGCATATATGTTAAGAGCTACAGTATGTGTCTCTCTTACATGTATTTTTTTTTTTTTTGGACATTGTATGTTAGCCAGCAGGTGGTAATATTATTTACATATATATATATATATATACACACACTCACCTAAAGGATTATTAGGAACACCTGTTCAATTTCTCATTAATGCAATTATCTAATCAACCAATCACATGGCAGTTGCTTCAATGCATTTAGGGGTGTGGTCCTGGTCAAGACAATCTCCTGAACTCCAAACTGAATGTCAGAATGGGAAAGAAAGGTGATTTAAGCAATTTTGAGCGTGGCATGGTTGTTGGTGCCAGACGGGCTGGTCTGAGTATTTCACAATCTGCTCAGTTACTGGGATTTTCACGCACAACCATTTCTAGGGTTTACAAAGAATGGTGTGAAAAGGGAAAAACATCCAGTATGCGGCAGTCCTGTGGGCGAAAATGCCTTGTTGATGCTAGAGGTCAGAGGAGAATGAGCCAACTGATTCAAGCTGATAGAAGAGCAACTTTGACTGAAATAACCACTCGTTACAACCGAGGTATGCAGCAAAGCATTTGTGAAGCCACAACACGCACAACCTTGAGGCGGATGGGCTACAACAGCAGAAGACCCCACCGGGTACCACTCATCTCCACTACAAATAGGAAAAAGAGGCTACAATTTGCAAGAGCTCACCAAAATTGGACAGTTGAAGACTGGAAAAATGTTGCCTGGTCTGATGAGTCTCGATTTCTGTTGAGACATTCAGATGGTAGAGTCAGAATTTGGCGTAAACAGAATGAGAACATGGATCCATCATGCCTTGTTACCACTGTGCAGGCTGGTGGTGGTGGTGTAATGGTGTGGGGGATGTTTTCTTGGCACACTTTAGGCCCCTTAGTGCCAATTGGAGCATTGTTTCTGACCATGTCCATCCCTTTATGGCCACCATGTACCCATCCTCTGATAGCTACTTCCAGCAGGATAATGCACCATGTCACAAAGCTCGAATCATTTCAAATTGGTATCTTGAACATGACAATGAGTTCACTGTACTAAAATGGCCCCCACAGTCACCAGATCTCAACCCAATAGAGCATCTTTGGGATGTGGTGGAACGGGAGCTTCGTGCCCTGGATGTGCATCCCACAAATCTCCATCAACTGCAAGATGCTATCCTAGCAATATGGGCCAACATTTCTAAAGAATGCTTTCAGCACCTTGTTGAATCAATGCCACGTAGAATTAAGGCAGTTCTGAAGGCGAAAGGGGGTCAAACACAGTATTAGTATGGTGTTCCTAATAATCCTTTAGGTGAGTGTATATATACATACACACACACACACACACACACATACAGGTGCTGGTCATATAATTAGAATATCATCAAAAAGTTGATTTACTTCAGTAATTCCATTCAAAAAGTGAAACTTGGATATTATATTCATTCATTACACACATACTGATATATTTCAAATGTTTATTTCATTTAATTGTGATGATTAAAACTGAAAAATCCCAAATTCAGTATCTCCGAAAATTAGAATATTACTTAAGACCACTACAAAAAAAGGATTTTTAGAAATGTTGGGCAACTGAAAAGTATGAACATGAAAAGTATGAGCATGTACAGCACTCAATACTTAGTTGGGGCTCCTTTTGCCTGAATTACTGCAGCAATGCGGCGTGGCATGGAGTCGATCAGTCTGTGGCACTACTCAGGTGTTATGAGAGCTCAGGTTGCTCTGATAGTGGCCTTCAGCTCTTCTGCATTGTTGGGTCTGGCGTATCGCATCTTCCTCTTCACAATACCCCATAGATTTTCTATAGGGTTAAGGTCAGGCGAGTTTGCTGGCCAATTAAGAACAGGGATACCATGGTCCTTAAACCAGGTACTGGTAGCTTTGGCACTGTGTGCAGGTGCCAAGTGCTGTTGGAAAATGAAATCTGCATCTCCATAAAATTGGTCAGCAGCAGGAAGCATGAAGTGCTCTAAAACGTCCTGGTAGACGGCTGCGTTGACCTTGGACCTCAGAAAACACAGTGGACCAACACCAGCAGATGACATGGCACCCCAAACCATCACTGACTGTGGAAACTTTACACTGGACTTCAAGCAACGTGGATTCTGTGCCTCTCCTCTCTTCCTCCAGACTCTGTGACCTTGATTTCCAAAGGAAATGCAAAATTGACTTTTCATCAGAGAACATAACTTTGGACCACTCAGCAGCAGTCCAGTCCTTTTTGTCTTTAGCCCAGGCGAGACGCTTCTGACGCTGTGTCTTGTTCAAGAGTGGCTTGACACAAGGAATGCGACAGCTGAAACCCATGTCTTGCATACATCTGTGCGTGGTGGTTCTTGAAGCACTGACTCCAGCTGCAGTCCACTCTTTGTGAATCTCCCCCACATTTTTTAATGGGTTTTGTTTCACAATCCTCTCCAGGGTGCGGTTATCCCTATTGCTTGTACACTTTTTTCTACCACATCTTTTTCTTCCCTTCGCCTCTCTATAAATGTGCTTGGACACAGAGCTCTGTGAACAGCCAGCCTCTTTAGCAATGACCTTTTGTGTCTTGCCCTCCTTGTGTAAGATGTCAATGGTCGTCTTTTGGACAGCTGTCAAGTCAGCAGTCTTCCCCATGATTGTGTAGCCTACAGAACTAGACTGAGAGACCATTTAAAGGCCTTTGCAGGTGTTTTGAGTTAATTAGCTGATTAGAGTGTGGCACCAGGTGTCTTCAATATTGAACCTTTTCACAATATTCTAATTTTCTGAGATACTGATTTTGGGGTTTTCATTAGTTGTCAGTTATAATCATCAAAATTAAAAGGAATGAACACTATCGGATCTAAAAGAAAATAAGTGGTATCGCCCATCCCTACTTTAAATTCCACTGACTAGAGATCCTCTGTGATGTGTGAATATATTAGAATGATTCATAATTTCATAGTGATTAATCGTGTTGTTTAAATGTGATTTGGTTTATCGGATTTTTTTACGTCATCTTGTGCTGATTTATAACCTTGTTTAAATTCTTATAACTTATCATGATTTTCATAAACATCTTCAGTGGAGAAGTAAATCTCGCTGGCTCTCTCGCGAGACGTGACTCGCGCTGCCTTGCACGCGATTGGCTGTTCGCTTCATTCACGTGAACCCACACGTGAATTAATAATCATAACCTCAGGATCAAACTCTGAATTGATAGAAAGTACCACTTAACCCTTTGAAGCCTAATTGGATTTGGTGAGTTTTGTCAAACTAAAAGCAATCCTGGAATCCAGATTAATTGATGCATGGCACGGAACTGAAATGAGCATGCCAATTGTGCATTAAGCCACAGGTGTTGGCAGCAAGTAGGCTCAACTCCATTGGCTCGGTGCGGGTGTGAAACGCCAGTGTGGAGATAAACAGTTGGCTGTACGGAAAGCAGAAATTCTGAACCATAACATCCTCTGCAATCCCTAGTCATTTCTGCTGTGCGCACAGTCAAAACAAGATTGTGCAGCCACTGTGATTCTAAATGCAAAAGAGGAAATCTGCAAAGCACATTAAAGGGATAGTTCAGCCAAAAAAAAAAAACTAATAATAATAATAATCTGTCAATATTTACTAACCATCGTGTTGATCACCTTATTATGACAGATCCTCTTATGTAGTTCTTTCAGACGGCAATATTTCAGTGGGAGACCAGAACAAGGCCTGTGTGATTTGGCTGCAGTAAATTGACGAACCTTTAAACTGGCACGGAAGGGGAGCTATTGAGAACCACAGGAAGCTGACGCACAGACACGGTGTGGGTTAGGAATGCAGCCGACCGGAGAATATTTACTGTCCCGACTCCCAAGCCCACTCGAGAAAGGCAAGAGGACCTGAGAAATAGCCGTAAAAAAGCGTGTTATAGTGACTACACCTACATACTTGAACACATTGTTATGGAATATGTATTGTGTCATAATGTTCTAAAGAGATATTAATATACTGCTCTAATGTGATGTTTTTTTTTATATTATTATTATTATTACAGCTAAAAACTGAACAGCTATTAGGGTGTACAAATTCTAAAGAAAATGTACTAGACATATAGAAAATGAATATTTTACCATTTAAATGGTGATTATTATTGTTATTTTTTATGATTTTTTTTTTTATTCATAGAGGGTGAATACTTATAAAGTGGAACACTATTTGTGTGTATTCTTCAATTACTAAAAATCACTGTTGAATTAATCTTAAACTATATGGAATTACATTGAAGAAGCCATTTAGTTCATATTTTGAAAACAACTCCAATGGCAAGTTACTAGAAAGTGCCCCACTTTATCTGTATTAACCATATTATTAAGTTATTATGTATGTAATAATTCGCTATGTTTTTATTGTTGTAGTCTAATTATTAGTTTGTGCCAAACAGCATGAAAACCTCTATAAAAATAATAAAAAATTGGTTATGTATTTTGGTACACTTAAAAATAATCTGCATCAGTCAAAAACAAAAAATTGGTCAATCTCTAAAATGTACTTACATGTACAGTTAAGGGCAGACTATAAATTGCCATGCACAACCAGCACTAAAGGTAGTGCTGCCATCTGGTGTTCCGTAGCACTACATTCAAGAGTATAAATGAGGTTCCTAATCCTAATTACAATGTTCATGATCAAGATCTGAAGCTTTGAAGCTTTTAGAAACATGAGCAGAGATTGCTCTTTTTTAAAGTTAATTAATTAATTACACAAATTACACCTCCAAAATGAAAATGGTCATAATTTACTCACCCTCATGTTATCCCAAACCTGTATGACTTTCTTTCATCTGTGTAACAAAAAAAGGAGATCTTCAGGATGTTATTTTATTAAAAAAAGAAGCGGTGTATTGTGACTGAGGCATCCCTAACATTCTGCTTAAAGGAATATTCCATGTTCAATACAATCAATTGACAGCATTTGTGGCATACCACATGAAAACCACAAAATTATTTTGACTTGCCCCTACTTAAAAAAAAAAAAACTAAACAAAAAAACAACTCGAGTTCACAGTGAGGCACTTACAGAACAATGGAAGTGAATGGAGGGCAATTTTTGAACGTTAAAATACTAACTTTTTTAAACATATAGCCACAAGACAAACAACAAGTGTTTTAACATGATTTATGTGTGATAAAATCACTTACTAACCTTCTCTGTATAAAGGTATAGCCAATTTTAAAACTTTGCTGCCATGACGATGTAAACAAACCCTAAAGCCATGCAATTACGGTAAAAATAAAGATTTAAACAACTTTACAGCTCAAATGACATTAATTTTAACAGAAGAAGTAATGTCCCTCCAAAAATTGGTCACATTCACTTTCACTGCAACCACATTTGTTTCTTTTTTTTTAAGGATGGACAAGTTGAAATTACCTGTTTATCTCCACACAAGGGTTTCACACCTGCACGGAGTCAATGGAGTTGAGCCTACATGCTGCCAACACCTGTGTCAATTAATCCTATGCCACAAAGGCTGTCAATTGATCTTAACTTGTATTGAACCAGGAATATTCTGTTAACATCTCCTTTTGTGTTCCACTGAAGAAAGTCAAATTTTTAAACACCAAGATAATTAAATAACAGAATTACTACACTTAAAATAACTCTGAAGCTGAACTTGATTCAATCTTGACAGTGGTTCCACATGTTTGAAATTAGTTTTCTTAAATTAAAATTACCATGTACTTTCATCTTAAATATTTCAAGTAGAGTATACTTCAAATGCATCAAGTAAATCCAGCCACATTTAACATAACTCTTTTAGTGATATGTTAGCTAGTGACTGGAAATGTTAGCATGCTACTGCAGTAGTGAGAGCAACTCTGCTATGTTTAGCACATAAATTGCTTAAAGGATAAAGCATTATGTAGAATTTTCTAAACGTATTGGTTCTCAACCAAGCCTAAAGCTCCACTTGTCTCATTGATGGTAACCCCCAAAACTACAAAATAACAAAAATTCTTCTAAATCTAAACATAAAACACTAACATGTCTCTCCCCCTTTATATTAATCTTGCACAAAAACACATAAAATTCATTTGAACATTTACTCTCCCTGCCAAGTCCCATGCAAAGCATTCTGGAAACGAGAAATCCTTTGCCTAGTTTCAGTTAAGCAAAAAAAAATATATATTAATGTTGTCCAAACACACATGGATTAAATAAAGCTCAAAAACACTTTTTTTAGTTGAATCAATTCAGTTAATTTAAAGGGGTCATGACATGAAGAATCATATTTTCCTTGATATTTTAACATATAAGAGGCCATTGTACTATAAAAACATACTGTAATTTTTAGAACTCAAAAGTTTCCCCTCCAGTCCAAAAAGAGCATTTATTGTTTCCACCACTTGTTTTAAAATCGGCTACATTGTGATGTCACAGTGTAGTGTAATTTGCATAGTTTCCACCTCTACAACATACATCATTGATGCAGATGGTGAGTTGACGGAGAGAGAAAGCGGCTGGAATACTGCAAATAGCCCTCTGAAGGACCCCAACGTTAGGAATGAGTGGCTAATTCAAACAAATTTCCTGAATGCATTATTTTGGGAATATTTGTTTGAATTCATGGATGTGTTCTTCTGAGAACCAAGAATTCACGCTTTGCAAAGAAACTCATATATTAAAAAAAATATTAAAAAAATGTAGCAGTGGCAACAATATTGGACACGACAGTATTTTTTTTGTTTGTTTGATATTTTAAGAAATGTATTGTCAGCTGTTTTTAATCGCAAAATAAACTATGGTCATGACTTCAAAGTGGATCGGATCATGCTTATTAAATGGTTACTTACCAAATATACACATTTCCTTACAAAATACTGATTTGAGATTAAAGGGATAGTTCACCAATAAATACAAATTTTCTCATTATTTGCTCACCCTCATGCTATCCCAGATGTGTTTGACTTTCTTTCATCTGCTGAACACAAACAAAGATATTTAGAAGAATATTTCAGCTCTGTTGGTCCATATAATGCAAGTGAATGGTTATCTGAATTTTGTATTGGGGTGCTCCGGGGCCAGAGGCTTACTATATAAGAACGAACTGCGCCCTCCTGAGAACGAATACAGTGACTGGGCCACCCACTGGGAGTTCAGGGCCCCCCAGCAGCCATAGCCCTTGTGTTAATGTGGCCCTGACCACATGTGATTTTCAGGTGTTAAAGTGGAGCTTTAGAGTAAAAAAGGACTTAAATGTTTATCTGTTTCTCACCCACACCTAGTTTCACTGTTTAAATAGCGTTAATTTTTCAACAAGTCTTGTATGCCTGTTAAGTGTTTGGGAGAAGAGGTGTGACAACTTTGTTCAGTTTTCGGATGCACTTTATTTTACAGTAAGCTACGTGTACTTTCAGTGTTCTTACAGTGCACTGTACTTACCCAAGAAAGTACAGAGTAATATTAGGCAGCTACATGTACTTAATATGGATTGAGTATAGATTTATGGTTAGTACCTAGTAATTCCTTGTAATTATATAGTATGTAAATGTAGAACAGTACTGTAGGAGTCACAAGTTTGAATCCAGGGCGTGCTGAGTGACTCTAGTCAGGCTTCCTAAGCAACCAACTGGCCTGGTTGCTAGGGTGAGTAGTCACGTTGGGTTAACCTCCTCGTGGTCGCGATAATGTGGTTCTCGCTCTCAGTGGGGCACATGGCGAGTTGTGCGTGGATGCCGCGGAGAATAGCGTGAAGCCTCCACATGCGCTAGCTAGCTCTATATGGTAACGCGCCCAACCAAGCCACGTGATAAGATGCGCGGATTGATGGTCTCAGGCGCAAAGGCAACTGAGATTCGTACTCAGCAATCCGGATTGAGGCGAGTCACTATGCCACACGAGGACTTGGAGCGCATTTGGAAATGGGCATTCCAAATTGGGGAAAAAAGGGAGAAAATCCCAAAAACAAAACAGTACTATAAAAAAAGTGCTACCCAGTTTTCTGGTTATTACAGTCGAACAACTGCATTAGTTTTATTGTGTGCTTTACATAAATTGGGACATATTGCTATCAATGATTGCCTGGACTGAGTGCTTATAGGGGATTTTGTAAATCGCTTGCAGGTTTTCATTCTTGGAAAATACAGTTCCACACTTGTAATGTGGTCGTCAATATGTTCCTATTGCCAAAAGCACATTAAATAAAAACACAAAGTTCTTAGATAGACAAACATTTTATTGTGAGAAACATTAACATATTCCTTACAGAGCTCTGAAAGTAATAGTCTCCCATGATCTTTAGTGGACTATCAACTCACATTTACAAATACGAAATTTTTCCACACACTAAATAACACAAATAACACTCAAAGCTAGATTTCAGATGATTGTTTTTCTACTTTGTAACATGTTCAAATTCAAGTTTTGCCACATAATATGTGGACTATGTAATGCAGAGCTTCTAACAGATTCACCCAATTACATCTCTGCCTCAGGCTTGCATAAGAAACAGAAAATTGGGCAGGCCATACATAAAAACATGGAAGATAATGAAGAAATGTGGGCTATAGGCCATTACTTCTAGTAAAAATGGGCAACAGCAGTTGCACCCCTCTAATGGGTGTTATTGCATTTAAACCGCAGAACTTGAGATAGTGTCCATGTGCATATTAAAGGCATTATTAATTTTAGTATATTACTTGTAGCCAAGTCCAAAGTGAGTCTTGTACCCTCACAATTTAACCTCAACAGATATTTATCAAAGAAAATCTATTTTTTGACCTCTATGGATTTATGTAAACACTGTAATGCTTAAGTAAGGCCTTTTCAATGTTAATGTTCCATAATTTCATTAACAATTAAATCATTGGCAAAGCCTCAACATGAATAGAACAAAAATATGTTTTAAAGAGAAACATCATTGAAATATAAAACATTTCAGTATTCACTTTTTTCTTACTGCTGTAGTATACAAACCTTGCAGATCTGGCACTTTTCACTATAATGCACTAATGTCAACGTAACTTATCACATGTTGTGGCTGTGTGTGAAGCCTGTTCATTACACAGTGTGCTTCTTTCCAGAGTCAGTATTTTTTTTTAATGGCTTTTTTTTTCTTTTCTTTTTTCAAAAAAAAAAAAAACTCCTTAGCAAAGCCCAAATACAGTTTCTAAACTATAACTCTCATATTTTTATATCCATACATGATTCATGGTACCCTATGTCCTTACTGCCCCAATAAGTTCACATGTCCTCATTAAATGACTATACTGTCAAAAATTATTCTTGGCAGGCATATGCATTCTATCAGAAGATAGTATATGATTTATTTTCGTCCATCAAGCTGTATTGAGACCAATAATGTAGCAGAATCAGCCAGTACATTTTTTTAACAGCTTTTGGGTCTTTGGTGAGAAAATGACCATAAGTCATAATCATAAAGGAAGAGGACAAGAGACGTTTGCCTCCATTTTCTCCATTCCTGATCAGAATTTAGATACAGTACACTCTGATCTCTGTAACTTGGCAACATCTGCCATTACCAGAGGAGTGAAATTATTTAAAATGTACCCCTTGTTCATTTAAGAGGGCTAGTTCACTCTAATTGCTCTCTTGTTGCTCCTAACCTGTATGACTTTTTTTATTTCATGGAACACAAAAGACAAAATGAGGGTGAGTAAATGATGACAGAATTTTCATTTTTGGGTGAACTATCCCTTTAAATGTGCTATTACGATTAAAGAAAGCTAACTAACATGATTCACATCTTTAAAAAATGGTGTGTGCGTATAATACACACACACACACACACACACACACACACACACACACACACACACACACACACACACACATATATATATATGACAAATAACGGGGACATGAAAACGAACAGGAACTTCATTAAAACAGATGGCCCAGTTCTACACATGACCTCAAAAACCTGTAAGGACTCCTACTTCTCTAACAAATCTCTAAACAAACTGCCATATTTCTTCTCCAGCCTTACTCAGGATATTAAGATCAAAAGAGCATGTCACTCCCATGCCTATCTGTGGTTACACCCTGTAGAGTTTTCCCTTAGGAGGCCCATTACACACTTCAAATGCAAGCAAATTCTGGCACTCTGTTTTTAGGATGTCTGTCCACTTATTTAAAAATGTTTCAGTGTTTCCTACACAAATCTTACCATGACTGGCTGTTTACAAAAGGCATTTCTGAAACATAAAATCATATATGGCTTGGGTATTTCTCCAGGGTTGCTGGTGGGGAAAAAATGAAGGCTCTGAAAAACTTAGTAACAATTTTTGGCACTTTTCTCACAGACAAGCATTTAATGACTGTGGTATTATAACAGCATACAACCGAAATAAAAAGATAAATTTAAGGCAGCATGAAATTATTTCTGACAGTATGTAATGCTGTATGGGGGGCTCTGTGCTTTTTAAATGTGAAATCCTTGAAAATGTTAAAGGGGCCTTGAGGCTATATTTGAGTGGCTTTGATGATTTTGCTCAAGGATACAAATATTCCTTCTGTCACTTTAAATGTTCTGCAGGGCTTCATCCCAGAAATAGTGTAATAAATTTGGAATTTTATTTTGGATTTAGATTTTACTAATGTTGTTTTGCTATTCTCAGTGTCTTTGTAAAAGTCAAATTCTGCATCTCCTGCTGAGATATTAATATTTTCATTATCTGTTGGAGAGACTTCACCCCAGGTAGATGATGCCCTATGTTGAGAAGTCTTCACATCAACTGGATTGTCAAACTAGGCTCTTCTTGAAATAGTTTTTCTAGAACTCCATAAGCCTCCCTTCATTACCTGATGAATGGGAGCACATTTCTAGATTCACATCAGAACTACACAGTATTCACATAATCATAACAGTTCAAAACCCAAAAATATAATTCTACTTCCAGTTGTAACACCACTGATTAAGAAAAACACACTAAATCCAGCACTTTTAGAAAACGAAAGACCTGTCTCTCTCCTCCCATTCATAGTGAAGACACTCGAAGGATTCGTGTTCAACCAAGTCTCATCTGTTCTGCTAGACAGCAATACGTCTGGCTTCAAAAGCGGGCACTCAACTGAAACTGCCCTGCTGTGCTTTACTGAAGTTCTGAGACTGGCAAAAGCTTCATCTAAATTGTCAGTTCTCTTTCTGCTAGATCTGTCTGGTGCATTTGACACTGTAAAGCACCAGATTCTCCTGTTTAACCTCACAGCAATTGCTTCACATAACTTTGCTCTGCTGGTTTGAGTCTTATCTCACAGGTAGGTCCTTCAGGGTATCTCCAGGGGAATGGTGTCTAAGTCTCACCAACTAGCTACTGGGGTACCCCAGGATTCAGTATTTTGTCCCCTCCTCTTCTCCATATAAATGTAATCTCTGGGTTCTTTCATTCAGGCACATGGCTTTTCCTATCATTGCTATGCTGATGACACACAACTCTAACTCTCATTCCAGCATGATGATCCTATGGTAGCTGCACGGATCTCAGCATACCTGGAAGACATCTCGTATTTGATGAAAGAACATCACCTCCAACTCAACCTAGCTAAAACCGAGATTCTTGTGTTTCCATTGAGCCCAGCTATTCACCACAATTTCACTATTCATCTAGACTCGTCAACGATCACACCATCAATGACAGCCAGAAATCTTAGGGTTGTGTTTGACAATCAGATCAAACTTCATGGACCACATCAGAAGGACTGCCCAATGGTACAGATTTGCTCTATACGACATCAGAAAAATCTGTCCCTTCCTATCTGAGCATGCCACACAACTCCTCATCCAGGCTGGACAACTGCAATGGTCTTCTGGCAGGCCTTCCTGCATGTAGTCAAACCTCTGCAATTGATCCAGAATGCAGCAGAGCGATTGATCTTCAACTAGCCCAAAAGTGTGCAATGTCTCTCTTTATCAAACTGCACTGGCTGCCAATAGTTGGTTGCAATAAGTTCAAGGCATTGATGCTTGCTTACAGAACAACCCCCGGCTCTGAAGCCCTTATCTACACTTAATATTTCAGGTCTACGTGCCCTCCAGAAGTTTGCAGTGCTCCGTAGTGCCATCTCAAAGAAGTAAAAAAATCACTGTCCAGGACTTTCACTTCAATCGTTCCTCACTGGCGGAATAACCTGCCAAACTCCACCCGGGCAGCTGGTTCTCTAACATCCTTCAAAAAGCATCTAAAGACATAACTCTTCCGTGAGCACTTGACCCAATCCCTTCAGCACACTTCCTACTTTTTAATTTTTTTTTATTAATTATCTCTTCCACCTTGCTAGGGGTACTTCATTATACAATCATACAATTTGGAAACTTGTATTACAGCACTTGTGTTGCTACTGCCTGCCTAGGATGATTCGCTTCTGTTGTTCTCCACATTTTATGTTGCTTTGGATAAAATTGTCTGATAAATGAATACATGTAAATGTAAATAACATTTGGTTCTGTTTTTCTAAAGGCTCAGAGCTTGAAATTTAAAACTGTCAATTTCCCAAATCTCTACTGACAAGACTGTCAGATCAACAAAAGTGCCCTTTCTCTATGGTAAAAATCCTACAACACTGCCAAAAAAAGGTAATCTATGGCAACAATGGCATCCAATCCATGCGAGACACCTCATCTAGCAAGTAAACAAATAGTAATGTGTTTATAACAGTAGTTTTGAAAGCAACCGTTCACCCATAAATACAAATTCTGCCATTACTTGTGCATCCTTGTGTTGTTTGTTCCATGGAACACAAAAGGACATGTTAGGGATTGACAGCCTCAGTTGCCAATCACTTTCACTGTATGAAAAAAAAGTCAACATTCTTTTTCTTCAAATTTTCTCATGTTTCATGGAAGAATGGAAGTCATACAAGGTTGGAACAACATGAGGTTGAGTAAATGATGACAGAATTTTCATTTTGGGGTGAACTATCCCTTTAAATTTCAAATTATTTTAAACACTGGAATCTAGAAAAACAGCCTGATCTTTCCTTACATTGCCTTGTATACTTATAATTTCTCAGCCACAGAACTGAATATAATGTTTTTAGACTGCAGAACAGAGAAGAGAATGGATTTGCAGTTTGGACGATAGCTCAGAATAAAAAAATAAAACTTCAGAAGACTGACAAACCATCAGACAACACTCATTATGTCCTTTGAACACAAATACTCTGTTGAATTACTGTGGTTTTAGAAAGCTTTGAAGCAGTTTTAAAGAGCCTAAATGTCATGCAATTAATCATAGACAAAACTAACAGGAAAACACAACAATCCCAGGACCTATCACAACTGGAAAAGCCTTTAAATAGTGCTACGATTGTAAAATCACTCATCATCATTATATAGAAAGTATGAACAGATACAACAAATGACTGTAACATGTCTGTGGAAAGAATTAGCAAACTACAGCTAAATACATTTCTTGTATAGTATCTAATGGTGCTATACTCACTTGTGCTATCAGCCTGTGGGTTTTGGGAGTTATAAAAACTGCATATATATATCCACGTGTTAGCACACTAGTATTCACAGCTGCAGTCCAGCCAACGGAAGATAGACTGAATTATTTCCTCCCTATCCTTCACAAATGTGTGCGATGAACGTATAAGGTATGCTGCTTTGCACAACATAACACGTTAAAACTTTAGTGTTTTTAGAAGAATCACTCTTAACTCCTGTGTCTAACTGATCCAAAAATGAGAATTCTCTCATCATTTACTCACCCTCATCCCATCCCAGATGCGTAATACTTTTGTTCCTCTGCAGAACACAAATTATGATTTTAGAAGAATATTTAACTCTGTATGTCCATACAATGGAAGTGAATGATGGACAGAATTCAAAGCTCCCAAAAGCCCAAAAAGGCAGCAGAAAAGTCAAATGTACGACTACAGTAGTTAAATCCACGTCTTCAGAAGTAATATGAGAGGTGTGGGTGAGAAACATATTTAGTCCTTTTTTACTATAAATCTCCACCTCTGACCAGCCTAGCCCAGTAGGTGGTGATATTCATGAAGAATGCGAACCGGAAGTGAAAGTGGAGATTTATAGTAAAAAAGGACTATAATATGAATCTTTTTCTCACCCACACCAATCATATCACTTCTGAAGACATGGATTTAACCACAAAGTAATATGTATTACTTTTATGCTGCCTTTGTGCTTGTTAGGGCTTTAAAGTTTTGGTCAAAATTCACTTGCATTGTATGGACCTACAAAGCTGAGATATTCTTCAAAAAAAATCTTTGTTTGTGATCTACAGAAGAAAGAAAAGTCAAACACATCTGGGATGGAATTTGGGTGAGTAAATGATAAGAGAATTTTAATTTTTTGGTAAACCAATCCTTTAATAAGAACAAAATAATATTGTACCTTTGGAATTCAAGTTAGAAAAAAAAGAATATTTGTTCAATAAACATCAGAGAGACAAACATTTTGGAAGAGACATAAGTTGTTGCTTTTGTGTTAGATGTCTCTTGACGGTCAACCCTGAATAAACAATTTAAATGTACTTTATCTAAAACACAAGGCAACACGCTCTGTCATACTTTGTGCTCTCTCTAGAGCTGATGCTGTTGAACATTCGGTGGTTCAACAGCTCTCATGATTAAGTCAAACACTATGGTTATCCACGCAACAGTGCATGCAGGCCAGTGTATTTCGCCAGTAGTATATAAATATGTGCATAATTACTGGAAATATCTACATCACTAAAAAACAATGGAAAAAAAGGAAAAAGATAAAAGTAGTAAACTATGCATTTTGGAATTGTGACATTCAAGGAATAATAAAGCTAGTCTCTAAAGTGATCTGTGGTTTTAAAGGGCAGTGTAAACCAAAGCAGCGTATCAATTCCACTGCAAAAAAAAACAAAACAAGTACATCAACAAAGCATGGAAGCATAAGAATTGAATGTCGGCAAACAGCGATCACACTTTCAGTATAAATTGTCTTAGTGGTGTTCAATGAGTAAAAAAGCAGGCACTAAATCTTTACTTCTCTTCACACGCAAAATAAACTGCATATGTGCCTATATTCACAACAGCGTTGAGAGACACGTACAAAAATATTAAGTGTAACACAATGGACTGATACATATTGCATGGGCTTAAAAGAAGTCACATGATTGTAAAGTAATTTACACTTTTTGAAGTGTGAATAGATGTGTGTGCCTCCATTCTCATTGCACGGTTTGGTATAAGTAACCTCTCTTATAGGCACTCAGTGGATAAAACGTAGCGACCACAAACTTGCCATCAAATGTTCGACCGGTCAGCTGTCTCTGGGCTTCTTTGGAGTCTCCGGCATTTGCATACTCCACAAACACCTGCAAAAAGAAGATTCAAAAACTGAATGTCAAAGTATTGACTGAACTCCACATTCAATCAATGATGTCTTCCTATTTACTAGATGCATAGAAAAAAAACACATACAGCACTACCAATGTAATTTGATTCATGAACAAATAGACATTTTGAACTGTTTCTTTAAAAAAAAAAGGCTCACAATCTCACAGAGTATAAGTTAACGGTTTGAATCAATTTTATTAATTCACTGAATCCATCAGTACATTTACTGTGTGCACATCTAAATCACTTAAAAGAAATATTTCACCCAAAAATTAAAACTCTCTCATCATTTACTCACCCTAGTGTCATACCAGGTGTGTGTGACTTTCATTCTTCTGCTAAGCACAAAGATTTTTAGAAGAATATTTCAGCTCTGTAGGTCCATTCAGACATGTGAATGGTGGCCGGAACGTTGAAGCTCAAAAAGCACATAAAGGCAGCATAAAAGTACTCCATACGACCCCATTGTCTTCAGAAGCAATATGATTGGTGTGGGAGAGAAACAGATCAATATATTTAAGTCCTTTTTTTATTATAAATTCTCCTCCATGCCCAGTAGGTGGCGATATGAATTGCCAAAACAAATGTGAATGGACAAAAACAAAAGAATGTGAAAGTGTAAATGGAGACTTAGGTGTGGGAGAGAAACGGATCAATATATAATTCCATTGTTTACTCTATCATATCACTTCTGAAGATTTGGAATTATCCTCTGAAGTCTTATGGATTACTTTTATGCTGCCTTTATGTGCTTTTTGAGCTTCAACGTTCTGTCCACCATTCACTTGAACTATATGGATCAACACACATTTTTTGTGTTCTTTGTTTTTGGGTAAACTTTCCCTTTAAGAACAAGTTTTTTTACTTTCAGCAATGTCAGAATGACGAAAATCATCCATCAGGTGATGTGTATTTATGGTTTGTGAGATTTATCGGTGTATATCAGAATAATTATTTTTAAGAAAAAACAGGAGGCAAAGTGAAATCTTATAATAAACAGTGTAAATGTAAAGTATTACATTGTAAAGCATATTTTACATTATTTATGACTGATAGTATGAATGACAAAATATCTCTGTTTAGATATTAACATTTCAAAAGATATTCACATTTTCTGTTAATAATATAGGTCTAATATAATAATAAATATGGGTCTATATGCACATACCAAAACGCAACACTTCAATCTCACAGGATGAATTTGAGCAAAGGTTGACTGAACAGATTCCACTATCACCAAACAATGATCAGATCTCCGATGGTGAAAATCAGCAGATAAAGATGATAGTCTTACCTGACCCTTGCCAGGATTCTCTTTTGGGATCAGTAAGGATACAACAGTGCCATACTTTTGGCATTCTTCTTTCATGTCCCCAATAATATCTAAAAAAAAAAAAAGCCAAGAAATAATCGAGATTGCTAAAATTGTGCACATTGAGAAAAGCTCAGAAAAACACAACATTAAACAGCACTACAATGTTTACCAAGTCAAAATAAAAGCTGAAAAAAAAACCTCACCATCATACTCATCCTCATTATATAGGTGACTGTCATCTATTACATTTAATAGTCTCAGGACAGGCGTAGGCAACAGAACCAAATCTTCAATATGCGGCGCTGAAACCCAAAGCAGTGACTCACTCACACGAAGTGTTACAGCAAACACCAGGCAATATTGACTATGTGTTTCCATTCTGAGCCATACAAACCAAAGGGAATGCTGAAGAAAGGGTTGATTAATGCAGTTTCAGCTGTGCTTCTGAGTTTAGGATCATTGTGAAGCATGCTGGGAATGTAAAGAGACATATGACATACCTTAGCAGACCAATTTTAGTTGATGATGTGTAAGAAGTACTGTTATACGCTAACGTTGGTCATGTTGTTTAGTTTTTTTCCAACCTTTTGATCAGATCCCTCAAATGATAGACAGGAATAGCCTGGTAAACCGAAGCATTGCTTGAAAAGATATGATCTACTATTGCAGAACTGCTATCCTGGAGACATAACACAATGTCAGTGCATTAACAACCATGTCAGTGCACAAATAAGAAATGCCCTTTTCATAGCTGTGCACAGGTTTGTAAGAAATCAGTTGCCTGGGACAACAGTCAAGAATACATTTCAGCTGTGATTATACAAAAACCTCATTCTGGTTCTAGAATATTCAGATTCGCAACTGCCCAGATTTTCTACAGACCTTCCATTCCTGAGACTTGA